>OX420943.1:2500-4802500 GCA_949091785.1 Polymixis lichenea | reverse complement strand
CAGTCGGCGATTTTTTGTTATATTGGTATTTTCTAATCGTTTGTCATAAAGGATTTCAAACGGGACGTGACTCGCGCATCAATTGCTTTAATTAATTAAAATTGGTCTATGATTTTATTTCTGTACGTAGTTTTGTACAAACACTTTTATAAATCCTATACGACTACTCTAAGAATCTAAGAATAAAGGCTGAAACAAACTCTGAGGTCATAGTTTCTTTGATAATCTTGGTCAGACCACGTGAGAAACATGTCGATTATTGTCTGGAGTGGTCTGACTGAAAGAACCACAAAGATTCAAGAGTCAGACGATTATTTAATTCGCGCCAGACTGAACATCTGCATGTAAGTTAGTTGATACAATCAGCGTAATTTGCATCAGAATGCAACGATGTTTAAGATGAAGATGGCACCGTTGTAGGACTGATCGTTGTGGAGATCCTTGGAGAAGGCAATATGTCTGGCAGTAGACGTCTTTTGATAGCATGACGATGAAGACTAGAACTATTTAATAGGTAATTAAAATATAAACATACGTACGACAGTTTCGTGAAACCAATTAAAAATGATCACAAGAATGCTTTTAGCTCGCATAATAACTTAATGGAAAAGCAAGATTGTGAAAATGAAAAAGAATTTTCCAAGAATGCTACTGTCGTAGAGTATTTAAATAATAAAGCAAATGAATGAGAACAAACATTGATCTGGCGCTGGAATTACGGTCGATTTAACTTTTCAAAAGTCTTCTACAAGTGGCGGTACTTAAAAGACCAGCGTAATAATCAGCGCGCTCATAATTATAATACAAGTAGCAACACAACAATTATTCAAAGATAACGCCCCGTGCAGATACTGTATGACAAAGTAATGACTAATTCGTGGAAAATACAAAATAATGATCTAAAACAAACTACTTTTTAACTCCAAAATCGGCTTTAAGCTGAAACCTCATGATAGTCTGATTACAGTGTCGTTCGTACGTCATCCAGACTGGGCATTAACAGCACAGACTTTGTTAATTAACGTGCTTTCACAAAGTTCAAATATTTGATGTTACACTTTTTATTTCTAATTTTGTTAGAGTTTTTTTTGTATATATAGGCTTTGGAGATTGATTAGGATTGACTAATTATTCTGAATATTTTAAGCTTTTGCCAAACTTTCAAAATTCTTCGTTTTTTAACAAAAATCTAATTTGGTTTTAGCTATTGCTTGTACCGTGTTAAATTCTGCATTTGATCTATTCATCTTATTTATCAGTACGCTATGCTCATTATCATCATTATTCAGTATAATT
This sequence comes from Polymixis lichenea, assembly GCA_949091785.1. Taxonomy (NCBI): domain Eukaryota; kingdom Metazoa; phylum Arthropoda; class Insecta; order Lepidoptera; family Noctuidae; genus Polymixis; species Polymixis lichenea. The sequence continues at coordinate 4,801,204 of OX420943.1, read as the reverse complement.
ACATTAAATACTTAGGTAACATCATCTTTTGACTTGGCAGCTCCTCATCTTTAAGAGGAAACTATACGAAATATGTCTTTGTCCTTGCCTTAAGCTTCGCTACTACATCTCGGGTAAGAAGTCTTAGAGATGTTACGGCCGAATTTAACACATTTATCACCTTCCTTATCCTTACTGTTATGATTAAACGCCTTAGCCGTTAAGTCTTGGATTTAGGAACGGCGAATTAATCAGGGCTTGGATTCGGTTTTACGGACTGTTTTGTTATTTAATAGCCTGTTTATGATGGCGATGTTTTATTTAAGACGTTTGATAAGGATAGCGTAGTTAAGTGTTGGTAAGGATAGGTGAAGTTGTGGTTTCGATTTTGGGTAACCATGATATCATAACAATTAATATACTTCAACTAGATGATTAGTCTTCAGAAAAGTATGTATAAAATGTTGTATTTTTAATAAATGAGATATATCACGAGATAAGAAGGAACGTTGATCTGCCTGCTAATAACCATAAGCAATCAAGCAAGTCATTCCTCACACGTACTTACATAAACAACAGCATCCTTTTATTGTAGCAATCTAGTAGGAGATCAAAAAGCTGAGAACACGACAACGATCCGTAGATTAACAGACCGAATAAAAACAAATATTTAAGCTTTATTACCTTCATGAAACGCTCACTTCCTTTTTTATTTCATTTTCAATTGAAACCTGAATTGCGAGAAAGATTTCTTGGTACGTACCAAATAAAAGACGACATTCATATTAGTCTCGCCTTGCCGTTATATTATGACAGACCTTGGTACGTTTCCATACGTCGTTATTCTGAACGTAAGAAGGTGTTGTACATAAATTTTAATATTTCTTCACTTTATTCGGGTGATGGTAAAGCGTTCCTCTTATACAAACATCCATCATATGCCAGTGTGTGTCGACGTTCGACCCAATTCGATTTTTATATGTTAGTGCGAATTTCACTTACTAATGGTCGAATGATTGAACGGAATATGCTGCTTATGACTTGAATATTATATAAGGTACTATTGGGTGCTGGGGAAATATTCCACTTGGTTCCCGTTTTCGATGAAATATTGCAAGTAATTTATCTATGGCGTGTAGTTGAGTGTTTGCCTAATGTTTTTCCATTGTCAGTCAATTAGTAAATATTTAGGCGGGTGTTATTGATTTCTATGTTATGGTTATATTTTAAACCGAGTCAGTAAAAAATGCAGTGAGTATTAATTTCCATTGTCAGAGAGTTTCATGAAACTATTGACCGAAAGACTCAAATATATTTCACTCATTTCTCACGTTTATAAACTTTTGAAAGTGATGAAAGTTCTCGTCAAAATATTGTTGACCTATCGATTCTTTAAAAAAGAAAAATAAATATTTTGATGTTTGTCCAAAGTAAACGGATTTCATCTATACACCAAGGACACGAGACCCTTTTAGAAAATACTAGAACACCTACAGATGTTTCAGTATTTTCTGGAACGCGAGAAGCTATGGTTAGCCCGACATTATTTCACCAACGCTTCACTTTACTAGCTTCGCGGCTACACTTTGCGTCGTCCTGAATCACCAACACGCTGAGTGGGTTAATGCTGAGATGACTGTAGAGGTGTATGAAAAAAAAAGACATGCTCTTTCGACCCAATAACAAAGGCAGAAGTATGATAATGAAGCAGTGAGTAAGTATGATGAACATTCCATCTGGTGGGTGTAAAGTAACAGACACAATATCACGACAATATTCCTCAAACGGTAAGGCAAGGGTGCACCCACATTTCGCCAGAAAAGTTTAACTCCCATGAAGTAGGGGCGAGCCCATTGACATCACCAGGCTACTGAGAAATTCCAGATAGTAAAGCTTGGGTTTTAATACTTTGCCTGACCAGTAAATTGAATCCTGGATGTCATGATGTAGCAGCAGCAATAGTAATTTGCAACCACTAGACCAACGAGAGAGTCTTTTTTATACTACGTACAGTAAGTATTTTTGCTCACGGAATTTAAAAAGACGCAGATGCTCGAGAACATAATAATATTCCGAAATCTATATCATAACTGAATCTCTAGGATTATTAATCTCTAAATCAACAGTAGTAAGGGCTTCGATAATCACAGTTTAGTTAGCCAAGGATGATTAAACAGCGGCTTTCTGGTAATAATTGGATGATAGATAGATATGTGTGCGTGCCTTCGTGCCTGGCTGAACATTAGGCAGTTAAGCTCGATTGATATTGGTAGTTATTGCGTTGTTCTGTTTGTAATTTAATTGTTGTGGTGTGTTAGGTGTTTTGTTTACCAATATCTGCAAAACACATATTTGAGACTTAAAAAAAAAAAACTTGATAGATTTTCGTCGATTCTAAAATTCATTGGACCAACTTCATTTCCTATTTTGGTATTGGTCTACTAGTTATTCGTCACTATCAGTATCATAATGATTGAATACGTATAATGTGCATACATTACATCAGAGTCGCAAAATTCCTATTTAACGGTAATCTTAATTTTTAATACTATCCCATTATAGTGCCTGGTTTCGAAAAGATAATTCAATTCTATCCTATTATCTTCAAAATGCTTTTTTGTGGCCCACTTGAAATATACATTTTACTTTGACTTATGTAGGAACAATATGCAAATTAAGAGCGTTCAGTTTTGTCAAGGTAATGTTTATCGATGACATTATATTTACGATAGTTTTCACATTTATCGGGGTTACACCTTTCAATATCCATTATCAAGGAAAACGCTGTTTTTTTCTCAAAAAACTTTCCACGAAAATAGACGAACTTTCACGAAAGAATAACGAATAAATAATAAACTATTGCCAAGTTAATTACGCGAATACAATCCCTGCCATTACTTCGTCTACCGATAAATTCCCTACAACTTGATCTGAAAGCGAGTGGAAAATGTCCTGGTTATGAGAACAGGCGACCAACTATTTATGATTACGGTACAACGAGCCGTTTGTGAGCCTAGAACGATGGTAAGGAATTGTGCCTATTTGTAATAACGTTGCTAGATTGCTTCTTCATTTCAGTAAAGTTTGGGCTTACAAGATGTTTTATATTAGAAAAATTGGGCTAAATTCGGTCTTACTTGAGTGATAATAAATATGTGGGTATTACATGATAAAAACTTACCATAAGAGATAAGTTCTTTGAATTTGTGGCTTAAACTCTTGATTTCAAACCGATTAAAAGGTAAACATAATTAGCACAATCTTCTAACTGCTGGGACACAAGGCCTCTTCTCTGTGTGAGCGAGTGGGGCATAATCCATCAAGCAGGCCTAGGGTAGTTTGGTGGATTAAAGGTAAAAGTGATCCGATACTCTCGCCATTTTCGTAGTACGCCAGTTTTTAAGCCTCGACACAAAAACGACGGGGTGTTATAAGTTGGACGTGTCTGTGTGTAGTCTGTGTGTATGTGTGTGTGTGTCTGAGGCATCGTAGCTCCCGAACGGATGAACCGATTTTGATATTGTTTTTTTTTTGTTTGAAAGGTGAACTAGTCGGGAGTGTTTTTCGATATGTTTAATCAAAATCGGATCACGGGGTTGCGACAATCGTGGATAGGATCCGGCAACTGGGACGTGAGGTGGCTTTGCACAAGTCCGAGGCCATGTGGTTTCATGGTCCTCGGAATGCGCCACCAACGGGTTCCCAGATAACAGTGGGAGGAGTACACATCGGTGTCGAGTCGACGATGAGGTACCTAGGACTCATCCTCGACGGCCGGTGGAACTTCGCGGAGCATTTCCGACATTTGGCTCCCAGACTGGAGCGGGCCGGGGCTGCCTTGAAGCGGCTCTTGCCCAATCTAGGGGGGCCAAACGCCTCCTGCCGAAGGCTCTATGCTGTTTCGGGAGGTTCCTGTTTCACATGAGGCGAGAGGGAACGCCCGAGTGTTTCCATTGCAAAGATCGCCCTTAGGACACGGTGGAGCATACGGTGGAGGTCTGCCCGGCTTGGACGGAGCATCGCCGTGTCCTCATGGAGGCGATCGGCAGCGGCGATCTCACGCGTCCGGACCTGGATCAGGCCATGGTACGGAGCGAGAGTGCATTGTTAGCCGTCACTTCCTTCAGCGAAGCAGTTATGCTCGTAAAGAGGGAGGCGGCGCACGTGAGGGAGAGGCAGTACATGCGCCCTCACGGCCGCAGCCTTCGCAGGAGACGCCCTGGGCATCGGGAATCCTAGGCTGATTCCCGGCCACCGTAGGCACGGGCTTGCGGACGGCGAGTAAAGGCTCGTGCAGACTAGCGCGACGCGACGGTCGCGTCGCGACACTCGTAGAACAATTTCTATGAAAACTTTATGGAAATTGTTCTACAAGTGTCGCGTCGCGCCTGTTTGAAGAAGCCTTAATGGGTAGCTCGCTGTCCGGTAAGGACCAAGTCCGGGTCGACGGCGCGTTGAGTTCCACGCGCGCCTCAAAGAGATGTCAGCACCAACTGATGGGGCCGATGCCTGCCAGGGGTGCGGGTTGTTCGAAAGAGATACCGCGGCCCCTGGCACACAGGCAACTGAGGGAACACGGGTTGGTTTTAGTCAGTAAAAGTCTGATACGCCCTCTCGCTCCACCCAAAGCGGGAGAAGTTATTTGATGATTTCGCACCCAAAAAAAAAAATCAAAATCGGATCAGACGGTTGAAGATTATCAGCTCTTTTCTGGTTGATGATGGGATTTGAGCATCATCTACGCGTCTGATCAAGTCGAAATTTGGTATTCTATTACTTCAATGATATTAGACGAACAAAAGAACCTTAAACTAATGCTGGAGCAACACCTGGAATTTCCAGGATACCCAAGTTACTCACCAACAAACAGCAGAAGCGGCGTGCTTGGGCTCATTGAAAAGGTCTCAATGAATAGGATAAGGATACATGGTGATCAGGACGAGGAATGAGTATAAATTAGTAACAAGCTTCACCGTGGGAAACATACGCAACGCTGCGCAGATTTAAGCAAGACTTTAAGTTTAAAAAGCAGGAAGTAAAAGAAAATGTAAAATTTAAAAAACCCCCCACCCAAAAACTAACTCTAAAAATTAAAAAAAATATATTTATTGGCCTTTTAAGTTATAAGTAGTATTTTGATCAAGGCATTGTCAAGTCGGGGGACAGTCAATGAAAACGCCAAACAGAGGTGGCCCAGCATTTTCATTAGCCGTCCCCCGAATTGTTAAATAATTCTAAAAAGATTGCCAATTAGTAAAATTGCGAATATTATACTGATCTGCTAACCATGTTTCTGCAACAAGAGCTGAAAATTTATTTTGTTATTAGATGCAAATAGTAACCTTATACTTTTGGAAACATTGTGTTGATACTAATATACTGAATCTTTTTAAGCTACGTCATTTTATAAAATATTTGACTAAAACTGAAAAATCGACAGGTCTCAAACAGCTTTTCATTGCTGCTTTACCCAGTAAGTGTGTTGACCGATCATCCTCCAAGATACAAATAGATTTATGTAGGAGAACTGGGTCATTTGTTTTTCCAACTATGATAAACTCCTTTCAGTTTGGGTATTTGTCTTCGCTAATAACCGTAAAAAAAGTGATGGCCTGCCCTATCGGGTGGGCGAGCGGGAATTAATTACTCCCCTTTTTGTTAGGGCTCATATTTTATGTGTGATACGATAATGGTTCCTAATTTATTGCATGTTGTATGCATAGTCTTTGGAATGATAGAAGTTGATATCGAGGGTCATGGGGTTCTAAAATCACGTAGATACCGTTGAAAAAGTACCTACTACGAAGTAATTACAATCTAGGTAAAACTTTTGTGTCGTGATCTAAAGACATGAAAATATGCCTAACAGAGTAATCAAACACAGTATTAAATTCCAGGCTCCTTTGAGACGGTCTAAATTCTAATAAAATGTGAAGATGAAATCACTACAAACAAACAAAAGGCTGAAAAGAAGACGTTCTAAATCCCAACCTACTTTCCTAGAAACAATAATGAACTCCAGCTAAAAGTAATACTCGACAGAGCAAGGAAAACTAAATACAATAATACGAATTCTAAAGCAGAAACCGTTTAACTTTGATATTAAAACCTCACACAGCTGCAAAGTCATTGCGTCACATATTAAAATGCGTGCGATGTTCAAAGTTAAAGTCCAAGCGAGCGATGAAAAGGAAAATATGTCATATTTTTCACTTGTACTTTGATATTTTTTTAATACCACTCACTACGATTGCAACGAAAAATAAAGGAAAAAAAAAACAGGAATAGGTTGAAGCGAGCTGAGATTTATGTATTTACAAGGAGAATTTCGAAAACATTCACATTCAGGAGAACAAAAACAAATGAAAAGGGTAATGTCTTCGCTCGGCCGCGTTTCAACGAAATGTAAGGCGACCTGAAATATTTACTTGGAATGTAAGTAGGAAAATAAAGCAACAGAATAAGCTCGTACGTTAATGTACGTAAAACAGTATCCAAAAAATGAGGTCGTTTTATGAAAAGTTACTGCACAACAAAAAGGACGGCAGGATTTAGTTTTGAAATAATTTCCCTGTTAATTATGTGACGGGAATCAACACAAATGTACCTAAAACATTCCCGTGGAAAGTTTACCGTTTCGGGCCTTTTTTTATTTAAATAAGGTTAGTTATGAATGCCGTGGTTTTGCATGTTGAGTGATTCTACGAAAAATTGTCATAATTTGACGTTATAAATATTCGAATCCCATGTTAATCTTGAAAACATATTGTTATTATAAACATTTATCAAATTTGGAATAGAATAAAGATCCTGTTTGGATAAAGTAATTAATTAAAGCCTGATCAATGCAATGTTCAATGTTCAATTTACAAAACAATTTGAAAAGTCTTGATCAATATCACATAGAATAATAAGTCATTTAATTTTCTCTGGTTATAGTCGGGAGTTTTCATGTTTACATGCAGTAGTAAAATATCAATTAAAATATTATTCAGTAACGAATTTATTTAAGGAAATTAAAGAAACAGCAATTTCAAGTGTAGTTAAAACAATAATTACATTTCATTTGCAATGAAAATAAAAGCCGATTTCAGAATATTGAAGTCACAATATACATGTCAGGGTATCCAATAATATCATCGATTTGTCGACGACGCGACGGAGTAAAAACAACTGAGTGCTTGTATAAATTGTCAACACTTTTATGTTTTACGATACTGTTTTTGGGTGTTGTTTCTTTTCTAAATTACAACCATTTTGGAAACGGTAAACAAGCAGTTTTTGCTGAGTTTTCATTTAGAAAAAAGGTTTTTTCTGTATCGGTGGAGGTGATACGGCTCACACATTTCCTAAAGCTTTGACCCGAACTAGAAACTACGTCGTTTCTTTATAGCGTCTTTCGATACGAGATGAGATAGAAAAAAGTCGAGAATATTTGCCATTTCTTAATTGAACTGTGTATGGACAGTCACGAGCACATTGCAAAATAGCATGAGCACTTGCATAATGTTTACACAAAACTAAGCAAAACGCTAAAGTAATTTCCTCGCGGAATAACGATTGCAACTTTGAGGTAAGACATTTCGATCTTTGATTACTGTAACTTATTTTCAACCGTGTTAATGAATAAATAAATACCTAAATAAGTGCTACTACATAATAGTATATGCTGACATTAACGCGTAAGTATTGCACTGTTCTATAAAACAGCAGATTTTGTTTTTGACAACCTACTAAAAATGTCTACGTAAATGATTTTATGCCACCTAGGTCTGGAAACATGTGCTGAATACATGGTTACAGTTTGTACGTACACGTACGTACGATGTGTCTATCACCCGTATACAGATTGGGTACTCCACGATTGCGGCGTCCTCACCCCCCGCCTGACGCAGCTCATCACCGGACACCGTTCCTGTTTCGGATAAAGCGGGAGGAAACGCCCGGGTGTTTCTACTACAAAGTTCGCCCTTAGGACACAGTGGAGTATACGGTGGAGGTCTGCCCCGCTTGGGCGTAGCACCGCCGTGTCCATATGGAGGCGATCGGTGGTGGCGATCTTTCCCGTCCGGCCCTGGTCCAGGCCATGGTTTGGAGCAAGAGTGCACGGCTAGCCGTCGCTTTCTTCAGCGAAGCAGTGATGCTCGCAAAGAGGGAGGCGGCACACGTGAGGGAGAGGCAGTACATGCCCCTCACGGCCGTAGCCTTCGCAGGAGACGCCCTGGGCGTCGGGAATCCCAGGCTGATTCCCGGCCACCGTAGGTGCGTTCTTACGGACGGCGAGCAATGGGTAGCTCGCTGTGCGGTAAGGGCCAAGCCCGGGTCGACGGCGCGTTGTGTTCCACGCGCGCCTCAAAGAGATGTTAACAACAACTGATGGTGCCCGCAAGGGCCGATGCTTGTCAGGGGTGCGGCTTGTTCGAAAGAGATACCGTCGCCCCTGGCACACAGGCAACTGAGGGAACATGGGTGGGTTTTAGACAGTAAAAGTCTGACACGCCCTTCTGCTCCACCCAGAGCAAGAGAAGTTATTTGATGATTTACCACTCAAAAAAAAAGAAAACTCCTACCTATACACATTTGAGTTAGCGATCAGAAATTGCATAGCATCGTTTGGGTAAAAGCATTAGCGCTTATTCGGCACGGGTCGAGCATAATTATTAGGTTCTGGGTGTTGGTGCTTCTTCATATTGAAAAATACTGAGGTTGAACTCAAATCAGGTTACCATTTAAATGTACCGTACCCGTACAGTATGAATTCCAAGACACTTTCTGACTGTGGAATTACAATACTTCGTTAGGAGAAAATCTGCCCGAAGCACAGAACTGATCGAAGTGGCGGTGCTTAGAGGAGGCCTATGTCCAGCAGTTGTCTTTCCGCTGAAATGATAATGATGCTGAATAAGAGAAAATCACTTTTGAAAGTTGCTAAGATACATAGGTAGTAAGGCTCGTGAGTACACAAAGAAAAAATCAAAATCAACATCCTTTGTACGGAAATTATATCTGCATTAAACTGTTTGACCAGCTTGTTGCAGCTATTTGCGGAGTAAATACAAACGTTCCTAAAGTTACCAGACATAAACAAACCACCAAAGCAAACGCTTTAACCAATGCAGAGCAAAATTTGTACACGTTTCCGATAGGTATTATAATTCACCAACATGCAGCCAATAACTAGATTACGCGAACACACCAGTAATTATCGCTACGGATCCAGTAATGAAATAAGAGTTGAAATATACGTATTAATTTATACCTACATATATAAATTAAGCGCGCTTTTTTTAAACAGCACAGTATTTTTAAAAAATGGCATCTTATTCCAGCCTTATTTATAATCGTGTTTTGTTCGAAGCTTGGATATCAACACTGTCATTCGTTTCAGGAACCTAACTTTTTCACGTTTGATTCATAGAAACGCGTATTTAAGATAGCTTGAAAAATCCGTATCAGATTCACAATTAGTTTAATTTTCCTGATGTTCAACCAAAACTGTTGTTATGCAATAGAAATAAAATGAACTGCCTAAAATTATGATTCCATAATTTCCAATCGATGCCATTCGATATCGAATAGTTCAGAATCGGGTCGAGGTTTTCGAATAAAAGCCTTTGTCCCCAGAGACGAAGTTTCTTTTAGTTTTACAACCAAGTAAGAGTCGTTATTAATTTCTTTTTCTTCTTGTGTTGCTATTATTTTTCTGTCGTGCCTTAGTTTGTTAAGAAATATGTGCTCGTGCGCGTTAATGTAGTGTAATTGTGTTATGGATTTAAAATCTATTATGTTGTTGGGTTTCGCTTTTATTTTTTTTATTAGCTAGTTTTCTTTTTACTGTCTGATTTGCACCTATTTTTTTTTCGATACTTTTATTTTAGTTTTTATGATTTTATTTCTTTCCGATTAATGTATATCTGAGTAAAAAGTAATCATGTAAGGGTTTCTTTCACTATCATGTTATATTTCCAATATAAATTTCGAAAGTAATTCATATTATACAAGTAATTAGTTGCTGATCTTGTTGGACTAATCGCTGTAACTTATTTTTACAGAGTTATGTGACCTCTATGTATAAATAGGGTTAATCAATGAGATATTGTCCTCACTGCCCACGTTCTACGTCATGGTTCAATCTGCATTATCCTAATGAAAGGCTGCATAGGCTGTGGCTATAAACACAGATGAATAATTGCAACCTTCCCTTTGAAATGACTACGCGTTACTAAATGACTACCCTCCAAAATTACCAAGAGTAACGGTAACAGATGATCCCGGTCTTAATTATCATTATGTAAACACGGTACAAAATGCATCTCATTATTCAAAGTGTACAATTATACCGAATGAAAATTTACAATAATACGTAGGATATTCCTAAAATACAAACCTAACAGTGAAAATACTTTAATAGTAAAATAAAAACTCCGACGAGTATAAGAAAATAAAAAGTTCAAAGTACTTTCTCGGTATGTAGCGCTTATTTTTCCACCCTGTAAAGTGGTTATAGCAGAAATGCATTGTTATTTTAACCTCTGTATTAAATATTATACAGCGTGTTTACTAGATCAACTATAAATTCCATGTTTATCGGATAAAATATTTTATTAATATACAACCCTTAGTGCATGACATATTACTATGAGTTCACCGTTTTTCTCTCTGATTTATTTGTTTATCGTTCATTTTCGTTTAAATAAATATTTATTACTTTAATCTGTTAGTCACCACACCTTATTCTGATTTATCTTTGTGCCCATAAATCTTTACGTTGTCTTGTTTATTTTCTAGGCAGCTCTTATTTCGCAAACAAAGATGGCATTTTAATCAGTAAGAATTTAATTTTTCAGCACGTTTTGTGAATAGGGTATCCAGTTTATTAAAAACTATTTCAATTTGAAGATTGGGACGAAATATTTACCAGAAAAATAAATTTATTTATACCGACAGCGAGCTACTCATTACTCGCCGTCTGCAAGCCCGCGCCTACGGTGGTCGGGAATCAGCCTGGGATTTCTGACGACCAGGGTGTCTCCTGCGGAGGCTAGGGGTCGTGAGGACGCATATACTGCCTCTCCCTCACGTGCGCCGCCTTCTTCTTCGCGAGCATCACTGCTTCGCAGAAGGAGGCGATGGCTACCCATGCACTCTCGCTCCGTACCATGGCCTGGACCAGGGCTTGGTGCAAGAGATTGGCGCCGCCGATCGCCTCCAAAAGAAAACGGCGGTGCTCCGCCCAAGCTGGGCAGACCTCCACCGTATGCTCCACCATGTCCTCAGCATATGGTGGACGTCACGTCTGGTCACGTGATAAAAAATCATCATAAGAAGCGGTCTGGCGGTAAATTCAAAACAACGAAAAATAAATTTGATTTCAATCGTTTTCAATTGAGAAAATGGATATCAATAAATTTATTTTTACTTTTCTGTTAGAAAATTTTGTCCCAATATTCAAATTAATTCAAATAGTTTTTAATAAAATACCCTATCATGTCTTATCTTTTGAAAATAGATTTATTCCTTGTGACGCTCTTAGTATGCATGCACGGTGCGTCGTATTTAATACAAGCCACAATGTTTGCTGAATTTACTTTGTACTCGGAACAAAACATCTTTATTTACCTGAAACCATTATTCTCTAAAAGTATCTATAAAAAGTATAAGTCTAAACTAAAATTTAATCGTGACAAGAACATTTGTTCTATTCTAGCGACATCCTGTGTATAATTTGGTCCTCAACACATTAAATATCTCTAAAATATTTCTTAATTTTACCACACAGCGCTATAATGGTGTAAATGGGAAGCAAACAGTCCCATTTTCAAGCCCACATTACAAAACCCTTCCATCTATTTCAATTTAGCCGCAAGTTTTAAGGGAAAATTACCCGTAAAAGTAATCCATATTACCATGAGGCCACAAATGAGGGAAAAAGGTCGTCTTATTGGCCTAGACGGGGTAAACACAGCTACGGATCTGGGCCGTTTTGAAGGGATCTAAATTCTATCTTGGTCGCCAGAACAACAATTCCCACTGGAATATTCGCATTTTCAACCCAGAATAGACACTATCTTGTGTTGGGAATGCGTTGAAATTACCTGGTATATTATAGATTACTAGGTATGTGGGTACATTTCTGCTTGCATTTTTCAACCAAGATGGAAACAAAGAGTGAGTTGTAAAGTTTAAGTAGAGTTTGAGTTGAAAATGCATTAAAGATCTCTAAAAGATTGTGAAAAACTGGATGGGATCCTCAATTATTTTGTTACCCATAATACCAAATTTAACTTTGGAACATTCGCAGTGAAAATTTCAGAACACTTAGCGATAGGGAAGGTTTTATTTTATCAATTTGATGAAATGTTTTACTCGAGTACACGAAACAAAAACAAAACTTCCCTTTTTAGCGTGATTATGAAAGGAAAAGTTTATATTACTGTGACCACACTTCTGGCGGCAACAGGACAAATATTCGTTGTAATAATGCTCGGTATTTTAGGTAGGAAAGTAAAATTTTAATTGTTTCCGAAAGTTATTTCATATGGGGTTTCAGATATGAGGGGTGTGTATGTGTAGGGTCGATAGAACAACGGGGAACGAGGGTTTGTATTCCCGTAATATTTGTAATGCCGATCGCAAATGAAACGAAAACAGTTGAAGCCTATCGTTTTAGGAAATTGGTAGAATTTAAATGGGTTATTTTGTTGGGTAAAAGGTAGCTAACCTGTTTGCCAGCTTTAATTAATTTGAAATATGAATTTACCTCAGTAAATGTATGTTTAAAATGGGTCAAACATTTTTTCATTTGAGATTTTCATATATTTTGCCCATGTTTAATGTGTAATCTATATTTGGACTTTGGACTATGGTGAATTTCAAGCTTTGCTATTTTTACGTTTTAATCTAAGAATCTTAAAATTTAGTAGTCCTCCTTGTGAATGAATCATTAGTTCTCACAAAACCTTTGACATCTCAGCAAACACAAAACGATTATTCTACTTAAACTATCCCTATGCCTTCGTAAGCAGAAAAACTCAGAACATTAAGGAAACACTATCGCTGCCTTGTTATCTTTCATAGAGTAAGCGAAAACCCAGCGTCTATATTAGCTAAAGATTGGAACAAGTTCTTAAAGTAGTTCCTTACATTTAACACGACAAATCTTTACAGAATAACATATTCGAACTTAAAGCTGTAGGTACTTATCCTCTGGTACAGTCAAAGGCACACTAAAAGATAAAATCCCACTCTTACTGTAACATTCTGTCTCGAGACGTACATTCAAAGATAGAAATCAGCCCTTTCGGAGTTCGGAATCCTAAAATCCACATTCATAATATGGCATGAGCAAAACTAATCCGGTATTGAAAAGGTTTACTAGATCAAAAGCTTTATTCCTAGGTCTTATTCTATTTGAATGATTTACGTCATAATTTTAGGGAAAAGATGAAAATGATGCCTCATATATTTAAACGATAAAGACGGACTTAACATAGATGGTATTTTATTTTTGTAAAATGTTTTACTGATGAAATGTTTCATAAATGTAAAATTATTTTATTTCTGTAAAAGTGTTTGTGCGGATCTATAAGCACAATCACTTTTACCTGTCAATCATTTAAAAAAAAACTAGATGAGGTCGACGTTCCTTATCTTACTACTCTAAGAAGAAGTCTCTTTTAAAGTCCAGACATAATCTGATCAGACCATGTGAAGACCGTGTAGATTGATGTCTGAAATGGCCTTTTGAGGACGGCGAGTAATGGGTAGCTGGCTGTCTGGTAAGGACCAAGCCCGGGTCGACGACGCGTTTTTGTTCCACGCGCGCCTCAAAGAGATGTCAGCAGCAACTGATGGGGCCCGCAAGGGCCGATACCTGCCAGGGGTGCGGGTTGTTCGAAAGAGATACCGCGGCTCCTGGCATACAAGCAACTGAGGGAACACGGGTGGGTTTTAGTCAGTAAAAGTCTGACCCGCCCTCCTGCTCCACCCAGAGCGGGAGAAGTCATTTGATGATTTCCCACCAAAAAAAAAAAGGATAGAACTACACAAATTGAGTGGACCTATATATTACTACCTAATATTGTTTACAAGTGCGTGTACTGACTAGTCAGCACACGCACTAGTCACGTGTCTTGTCACGTCTTTGAAAGTTGTGCACGTCTGTAATTGATGTAAACACTAGTCTGTATATCTTTTTTTGTTGTTTGTCAATGTTTGTGTTTATATTGTTGATGTGCCTTAATAATAATAATAAATAAATAAATATTCTCGTACATATCCTATCTCACATTTCTTTTGCCTTACTACTCTCTCTTAATCTTTCAACAGTCACAATAGAAAGCTTCTTCAAAAATAAACAATCCTGACATAAAAATGAGTGCCTTTTACTCCTATCGCCAGCCTTGAAGCGCCATGAAATAATAAATATGTTTTTTTTACGAATTTTTTCCTCCTTTTCGTGGTGAACAGAAGTAATATCGCTAAATTCGTCAAGCGTTATGGAGCTTAGCATATAGACGTGACAGGAATAGCTCCTGCTTTTTTATCATTGCACGGTCAATCAACACGTAGAGTGAAAATGTGGGGTGGGTAAGTGTGTGTGTGTAAGGATCTGTCTGTTTGTGGGTGTATGTTATTGTTGTTGTAAAATTATGTGGTGTAGTGTGTGTACGGAATAACTGTACCAAATTATAATGAACGTGAATGTGCTCGTTGAAATATAAATTGGTTGTGAAGTTAGTCAGAACTCCTTTAGCAACAGGTGCTTTGATAAATACAGTAGGAGGATTGAAGACGCTGCGGTTTGTCTGTGAAATCGTTTCAGAAATATAATTTACTATGGAAACGTTTCGTGTTCATTGCAGTAGCGTCGAATATCAAGTTAGTTGAAATGTTTGTCCAGCATTTTTCAAAAAAATACTTTAAACGAATGTACATTACCCACTAGAAGCGATTTAAATGTTATCCGGTTCGTACTTATTTTATTGTTTTATACAAACGGCTTCATGGCCTTATGGAAAAAGCGATTACCACGGTTTTTTAATTCAAGATGTGGCCTTTTGTTTTTTGGTGGGGCTCGTAGCTAAGTAATAACACCCACACGCGTCGATCTAAGGTTAAGCTACGCTCGCCGCGGTTTCGTGTATGGATGACCGTCCATTACATATCGAGATGCCTCAAAGCTAAGCTGTTGGTAGCGATTGTCATTCATATGAAGTGGTATAATTAACTTAGTAACGGAGTACTATACCACTTCACTGGTGACCCCGACGTGATTCGTTGTTCTCTGGTTAGTTGGTCGTCATGACTTGATGCTGTAGGCTTCAGGGTTCTGATCTTCAATTCGGTACGAATGTCGGTAGTGTGGACTGCTTCATACTTGCTAACTGAATACAACGCTGTCGTTTATCGCTGGGAATATTATTTCACCGCCTATTACTCACGTACTTCAGTATATAATCTGCTATATTTATATAGTATTGCAAGTGGTATAATTAACTTAGTAACGGAGTACTATACCACTTCACATAGATGTTTGACAGTTGTTAAGGTCAGCAGCTCAAAAATCTGTCATCCAGTCTTACCAAAGGGAATCGTGTTACTCAGTTATTGGGTTTTGGAGGTCTGATAGACACTCCCTCTATTTAAAATACTGTTACTAAGCTGTATCTGGTTAGACTAGAAGGCGACTTCAACATAGTTGGGAAAAGGCAGATTGTGACCATTATTATCTCATTATTCCAAGTCATTCATATAATTTCTTCATGATAGTTCCTGCACAAGACACACAGCATTTGCCGAAAACCCTTCAAAATCGTTCGAAATCGAAAAAACATTCTTTCCCTTTTAATTCCAACCTATCGGCGAACGGTTTTCAGAATTATGACATCACAAGGTCGAAACTGGAAATATTGACGCGATTACTCCAGAGATTTGAACACAAGCTCCCGAATCCTATTTTCCGACACATGTTTTGATTTACGAAACACGGCACACCGACATATGGTATGATAAGGCGGCCTATTATTTTGAATTCACAGTGTTAAGAAAATGTATTGTGTTTTTAAAGTAGGTAAGATTTTGTGATTTTATGTTTTATTTCTCTAACATTCGAGTCTCCAATATTACCTTACCATATACAACACCGTTGCTGTGCTATGTCGCAGTTTTGACATTCACATCAAAATAAATTGCAAACCTGTTTCTGACATGTGAATTGATACTGTCAATATTGCGATGCTGCGAACATTTGCTGTCACAGATGGCTAATAAAATAAATCGAAGGCAAAAAAAAACTGTCAGTTTACTGCCAGACGATGCGATCGTAACTTTAATTATTACGTCAGAATGGAGTAAATAAAATAAAATGCTAAAAAAACATTGCTCTGTGTACGGCGTAGACTGAAGAACTCAAGGACTTTTTAAAAGACATTATCTAATGTTTTAAGGCCTCGCATATTGAAACACAAAGATACTTTATTTAGACGGCCAGTTTTAATGGCAGTTGTTTTAAAATGAGCTCCTTATGTTTTAAGTTGAGCTGTACGATTAGACAGGTCAACTCAATCTTTGTGGATCTTTCCTCATAAGACCATTTTCAGACATCAAACTTTATCATCTTCACATGATCTGACCAAGATTATTTCTGGTTTTTAAAAGAGACTGTCACCTCTGAATTTCTTTCAGCCTTTCTTCTCTGAGTAGTCAGATAGGAAACGCCGTCCCCATCTAGTTTTTAAATATGATAAACGTGATAATATGTTTGTAAAACCTACTTCCGTGTGGTTCCGGACGTAAAAGAATAGCACCATCCGATTATTTCCCGTGGGTGTCGTAGAAGGTGACTAAGGGACTTACTAGAGAATGGGCAGCAGCGTTCTCTATGCATTTTACCACCATACTGCAATCGCCAACCCGCCTGCCAAGCGTGGCGATTCTGGCAAATCGCCCTTTTGACTCGACCTTTCGACCGAATCGACCTTTTGGGGGAGGCTTATGTGCAGCAGTGGATTTCTTCCGGCTGAAATGATGATGATGATGATTACGATGATGATGATGACGAGCTGATTAAATATCACAAAGAAAATGATAGACCAAAAATCAAAGATTGTGATTTTAATAACCAGTTGATCGTTAAGTGCAGCAGTTATTAAACGGCCCGTGCTAAACAGAAATAATCATGGACTAAAAATAACATTAAGAAAATAACCTCAGAACATTAGGTAAGTTTTACAACCAAAGAGCACCTGTTTATTTTCCTACCCACTTTGAAAACTTTTCCTAAGTAAATGCTCCATAATAATTCTTTGCTTGATGTTTCCAGATATTTACAGTGCTCATCGTCACGGGTAGTTTAGCCTCCCAACAAGGGCTGTAAAAACTCTGTGAACAATATAAACTTTTAGCTACAAACGCCTACATCGGTAAATATCGTGTTATTTGTTACTTTTTATGATGTAATGTGGCTTTATTCAAGATTTTTTTATGGTTTTTGTGTTTGTGTATTCTTCTGTTTTTTTTTATTACCAGCTGGTAAAGTCATGACTTCTATAATAAATTCTAAGTATATACCATAATGGAATATGCTGGACTAGCGTTTCACCCGCGATTTCGTCTGCGTACTTACCGACATTTTTTCTGTTTGCTGGGTTTCTGGGTTGTAGTGTGATGTTAAATAACCTATAACTTTCCCCATGAATCGGACTATCAATTGCAAAAATATTTTTTCAAATCCAACTGGTAATTCCAGAGATTATTACCCCTTACATATAAACTTATAAACAAACATAAACCTCTTCATATTATTGTTTTTATGTAGCATTAATAAACACTTACCCTGACGATATTTTGTCGTACCTACATATCCCTAAGTTTTAATGTCGGTGCACTAACAGACATCAAACCCCCGTTAGTATGATATACACATGATATTTCGTTGATAGTATTTCATGGGACAAAACCATCTTTCATAGTTGTAGCATACATTTGTGTCGGTCTCAAATGCACCTTATAAAACATCTCGCTTCTTCATTCTGAAAAATATGTGAAACTAAATCGCCTGCAGACAAATACCCCACTCGATTAGAGACCTCTACTTAACCCACAGGGAACATACGTGAACAGATTTTCTTTTCAAAAACCCCAATTACACTACATTTAAAGCTTCCTTTAGAATTCTGCTGGCCTGGTACCAATGGAAGCAGAACAGAGTTGCGCAAATACCTCTAAACGCAAGCTCGTACTCCGACAACTTAGGCAAAATATTTCATACTAATATAAGTTCGTTTATAAACTTAATCTCCTTATTGTAAGACTTTGTTTGCTCACCATTGTTTAACTTTCCGCTCCATGTCTTAACAAGAACAATGAGATGTTCCTTCAGCAAGGATTACTTTGGAAATTACGATTTGGTAGCTTTGAGGAAATGTGACTGCTACGAAGTTGGATTTACGATTCCAGTGCTAATAGACCTTGTATCGTGTTTTAGATTGCAGGGAAGTATTAACTAGATTTGCTTGATGAAATGTTTAAACGGGTAAATAAGATACTTATTTAAAAACAAAAAACCTAGACAAATAAACGATTTTGGAAGTTCAATTTGAAAAATGTTGCAAATCAGGTACAATTACGAGCGTAATTTACATCTAAGTAAGATTTCAAATTATTATTTTGGTACATTATGATGTTACGAACATAATATTTTAGAAACCGTACTATTATACTACTAATATTAGGGAATATTTTTCTCAAAGTTGCAATTGTTAATTCACGAGTAAAACGATTTTTGATTTAACGTAATTTGGTTGTGACAGTACTTTGCTACAGTTATGTCATCGTAATTTGAATAATAACATAATTTTTGTCATAAAACAAACTTGTCCAGTAAGGACCAAGAACGGGTCGACGGCGCGTTGTGTTCCATGCGCGCCTCAAAGAGATGTCAGCACCAACTGATGGGGCCCGCAAGGGCCAATGCCTGCCAGGGGTGCGGGTTATCCGAAAGAGATACCGCGGCCTGGCACACAGGCAACTGAAGGAACACGGATGGGGTTTAGTCAGTAAAAGTTTGACACACCCTCCTGCTCCACCCAGAGTGGGAGAAGTTATTTGAATATTTCCCACCAAAAAAAAAACATGTAGGCAAGCATATTACACAGGCTTGAAACCCTTCCTTTTTACCATTTTCCGCAGCCTTGTGCCAATCGCAGATACCGTTTGTGATTTGTGTAGCTGCAGCGAGGAATTCAAAACTAACCTGAAACAAAAGACAGTCGAGTTTTAAGATAGGAAGTTCGGGCCTATGGCTCTGTTTTTGTATAAAAAAGGAGGTCATAGTTTAATAAAAGGTGTTAAATTAATTAATAAAGTTACTGGCATAATTAACTTCGAGTTTCGGTTTAATGTGCGGTCTCTTTGCGTGATTAATTCAAGCAAAAGAGATCCATCGAGGATTAAAACTTTTATTATTGGTACACTTATGAAAATTGACCTTGACCAATAATCAAACAAACAAAATAAATGTTGTAGAACTATCATTATAATTTACTTTTCGATACAGTAGATCTAATTTGACATCTAATAACAGAAAACTTAAGTTTTCTTACATAAATTGGACCACACTATTTCAAGACCCAAGAATGTAGAAGACGTACTTGTTGTTTGTATACTATTAATATCCTATCGTGGACGGACGTTTAAAAAACACTACAAAAGTTCTAGTTGACAAAACTAGTTCCAAAAACGAAGTAAAATTTATAAAGATAACTAGCTGACCCAGCAAACGTTGTTTTGCCTTATAAATTATTTAGGGGTGGAGTACCCCTAACATTTAGGGGGATGAAAAATAGATGTTGGCCGATTCTCAGACCTTCTGAATACGCATATAAAATTTCATCAAAATCGGTCAAGCCGTTTCGGAGGAGTATGGCAACGAAAACTGTGACACGAGAATTTTATATATTAGAAGAAGATTATAAAAGCAGTGTAAAAGCTTTTCCCATGGAATCATAAAAGTTTCCGACATTTTATATCGAGTGTATCAAAAAGGATGTGTAACATAGTTCTGGTCATGAATATGGAATGGGAATGACAGTGGAAACGGCTTTATTGATCGGAAAATATAACCAATAAGCAACATTCACTGCTAACCTAGAAATATTTTGCATGGATTAAAATCCTGGTTGATATTAAAATTATAAAAAAGCGGTCTTTGAACGCGTTCATTTGTTTTTTGGATTCTAGTTATCTTACCTAGCCATGCAACCTGCATGGGTAGGTAACCATGCTACCAGCATGGGTAGGTAACCATGCTACCAGCATGGGTAGGTAACCATGCTACCAGCATGGGTAGGTAACCATGCTACCTACATGGGTAGGTAACCATGCTACCTTGTTGCATAGTAAAGTAACTAAAATTGAAATACCCAGTTCATCAGTAATTATTTCAGAGTCGGAACACTTTATATCCTTTTGAAAGAAAATCGCTTCATAATTAAAAGCACAATTGCGTCCAAAATTGTGCAGTTAGTACTGTCTGTACAGAAATAATTGTGATTTTAATTCCTTCATTGTATCACCCTTTGTTAGGCTTAAAATGTATGTATAGTCTTATTATCTTTTTTCTGTATTCATGGCTGTCAAGCTCAATGGGCAAACCCTTCAAATGCTAAAAAGGGGGATCATGAGCGGAGCAACGTTTAACGGGTCACGGGGGCCCCATAACGATCGCTCCGCATCTAACTCTACTAATGTTTTGACCGCATTGCTAGCAGCAGAGGGTTAAATGAGAAATACCAGAGCCTTTTAACACCAGAGATGGCTTATGAAAACAAAAACCTTTTCTGCGAATTTTGATATCTAACCACTGTGTAAAAGGATTTTGACGCTCTGTCAAGAGGTACTGAGATTTAGAGATTTTTTTCTGTTGGGTGTTGCTCGACAATAATATGCTTTACCTTCCCTAGTTTTAGGCTTAAAATATTTTTCTCTGCTACGGATCCTTATTCAAAGGCGCAACTTTCTCTGAGATATCATCTTACTTTACTTCATAGCATTTTTTCCTTCCGAATGACTTTGACTTTGGGCGTGTATGTACATACATACGTCCTCATTTCTCACTCGAGGAGGACAAACTTCCATATGGTGCCGACGTTATTGCAGTATGTACTTCATGTGATACCGTACAAACGTGCTTTGGATCGGGTGAATTTGGTTCAGTGGTTCTGTGGTAGGTCATATTAAGAAAAAGTAAGAACGAATAAAGAAAAGGTTTTATTACGAAAATAAACGTGATTTTACGAAAGCACGTTTATTTTCGTAATAAAAACATTTCTCAGTGTATTTTGCAATGTAATACTAACTTAACTAAACCTATTCACAACTTAAAAAACGGCGTCAAAAAAATCATCCGCGTCGCTGTCAACTGGTAATGTTCCCAAGAGACTGGCAGCATTACCAAGTTGTATGGCAATGCTTAGCCGCTGGCCAACCCTTTTGCAATTTTTTGCATTGTTAAAACAACATCACACGTCACTTTTGTCAATCTTCAAATGAATATATTAAGTTTATCAGATCCCAGTAGCACCACTTAGATGTCAAAACGTTTGTAACTCCACTCTATCCCTTTTCGATTTTGGAGTGTTAGTTCCATGTCTACTGTGTGGGCAGTTGTAAATAAAGCCGGCTTCCAACTCGCGTAGATCCTTCAAGATTTACGATTAGCCTTCGGTTAATACGTAGTTTCCATTCTGATCTTCGAATAAAAGAGAAATTTATCGTAGCTGCTTATATTCCCACGCGAGTTCATGCGAAGGATAAGAATAACTTTGCGGGATAAGACGGATAGTTGGTTGCTGTAATACGTACGTTATTGCATTATTTGTAACGTTGCTTTAAACATTTTATTATGTCGTGCATCTATTTTAATACTAGCGGCAACCGACAATATCCGATCCCTCAAAACTGCCATTATATAATTTTTTGACCTCATTTGGAGGCTATATTTATAATAAATGCTTTGTTTGTGACTAAACCTAAGTATGTAGTCCTATTGGAATCTCGAAAGTTCATTCTTATCTTAATATGCACTCAAAAATGTGATGCAATACTACTTCAAAGGGAAAATATTTATCAAGTTCCGTCTGATACTAAGCCAACACATGATTGTCACAGTGCAATTTTTACTCCAAATACAGCGGAACAGGGACATCAACGTGAGTCTGAACACCCCTGCATTTAAATTTTTGTCAGTTTTAAAACGAAATGCTGTTCCATTATATATTTTTTTATTTGATAAACGACGAAATATTAATATTTTGGAATCATGTGCTGAATTTCATCATTCCAATTTGCCCGTTATTGTCCCATCCTACCCTGTTTATCTATCTAATAATATCATCTCTAGAGCTAAAATACTTTGCACGTTCTAAAGGTACTCTACGCAACATGGTTTTGTAATCCCCAGCCTTAAAGTTAGTAGAAAATCTAAACAGTAATGTGGTACCTTTTGGTGCCCGTTGGACCCATGCCCTTTTCCTAAATTAGAATTAATGTGTCGTCCACAAAGACCAATTTCAAGTTACTTATTAGACGTGGAAGTAAAATATCGGTTACATAGCCCGGACTCTTGTGACCCAGAATACGCAATGGCAATTAAGCAATGACTGCAGGCAATAAAGTTAAGTCCAAACAAAATTTTTCACCACAACCTTTTTCTGGAAAACTCGTCCATTGATTATTCTTTTTTGTTTATATAGTTAATCAAACGCGTTTTACTAAAATTAATTGGAGCTTAGTGAGACGGGGAAATATGAATTTATTTATTTTCTTTGGGATAGCAACAGCAAACAGCGATTGAGTAATTGGGGTTTATACTTTGAAGTTATCTATTTGCTAAGTATTATTTATTTGAATTTCGCGTCGCTTAAAATCGCATGTTTATTAAAATTGTTCTGTTTAAGTTGTTTAATGAAAATTTTAAGATTAGATGAAGCGTAGTTAATAAAGTAGGTACATGAAGTTTTGACTGTGTCAACACTAGTAATGTTTAGGACTTTACCACATCCGAATCTTAGCATTGCTTGGAAATCAGTTTATAATAAAATAAATAAGTAAATAATAAATCTAACTAAGAACTTATTTTACCAAAGTCTTGTCCATGGAATAACATTGACATCTGAAAATTTTCGTATGGAAAATTTACAAATACTCTTCAAATATTCGCAGTATGTAGATCGAAGTCGCAATAAGTATCCGTGAAGCACAAGATCGGTGAACGTGGCGATTGAGGAGGCTTATGTCCAGAAGTGGAAGTCGTTCAGTGTCGTAAGTTGAAATGTTAATGAGACGAGTGAGAGTTTTGCAACATCTGAAATAAAATATTTGGTCAACATCTCTGGCCTGGAGCCACACTGGTAAATTAAGAGTCTTCCTTAATAACAACATGACATGTGATAACTATGTCCGCTATAAATATGAGTCAAATTAATTTATTAGACATAAACGAATGTCTTCATGTCTTGTTTATTAGATCATTATCTGCCATTTTATCACCATTTCAGAGGAGAACGAGGCAGTAAATATAACAATTAAGGTCATTATGACCGTCGTCTTCGGTTTGGTATTTTCTTGGGTCATTCTCAAGGGCTGGTTGTTTGCTGTTACTGGGTGATTGTATTACTTATAGAATACAAACGTCGGTGACGAAAATTTAATTACACATCCAAAGTCACCAACTTCCGAAATTAAAGTTATTTTTTTACTTTGTAGTATTTTTCCGGAAGTCAATTGTTTTTTTTTTTGAAAAAAGTTTTTATTTTTCACTTTTTAGTTATTTCCCGAATTCCATTTCGAAAAACCAATTCAAAATTTCATCATCCTTGGGGTCAAAACAATGCATATTTATGCGATAGCAGCAATCGTGGTAGATTTGCTGTCATTTTTTGAAGACTTCCGTTGTCTGTCTCCGAAACGAATCATCAGATCCTTATGAAATTTATATGGAACCAATTCGAAATAAACCCCTTTCATACAAAAAAGAATTTTGCAAATATATAACGGAGTTACATACATAAATATGTATATATATGTATAAACGTTCGAATTGATAACCTCCTTCTTTTTGAAGTCGGTTAAAAATAACACAATTACAATTTTTACCACTACATATTTAAGGCAAACTTCTTGTTATGGACCCCTTTAATTTTAACTTCTTGTTATTAAACCAGTACATTGCAATAAAGAATCAGTGAAAAATTAAATTCACAACCTATTACGATTCACTGGGTACAGCCCGCTTATAGATAGACGGACGGACGGCAATAGGGATCCGTTGGCACCCTTTGGGTACGGAGATCTAAATATGGAGTTTCGTTATCCTGTACGATACTTTAAGGATAACTTACAATCTGATCTACTTATTCACGCTTCTTATAATTTCTTTGACGTCATGATTTTCTTCTAGCTTATAGTTTCTAAAGCTAGGATTACCAACAAGATAAAATGTTCGAGCGGAGAGAGAACCAAAAATTAATTTTCTCTAGGGATACAACATGACATTGTTCTAAAACTTCAGTTTCGAAATTGTAATCAAAGGAACTCTTTTTATGCACGACTGAACCGTGCATAACAGTGAGTTCAGTTCGATGCACGTGTATATGTGAAGCAATTATTGCTTGCGCAGCGAGTTTCTACTTTGAGTGTTGCAAGCTTTTCCGTCGAGGACAGTGACCCAATTCTCTTGATTCTTCGTAGTGACACGACTAGATAAACACTACATTTTTACTTTCTTTTAGTGTCTCTAAAGTGCAAAAGGCGTTGATAATGGCATTTTTATTTACATTGTTTTAATGCTCCGTAGTTTCCGTTTCTCTGTTATGATCACAATGTAGCGACTACAACATTTTTATCTTTTAACTTGACAAAAATATTAGTTTTTCCAAAAATCTATTAATAAATAATTCTCCACAACCAAAATTTTCGTCTACCAACCCTCAAAAACGCTGCTAAAAATAGTCACAACCCTACTCTGTTTAACCAAAGGCCGACGGGGTGAAATAAACTCATTGATTGCCGCAATAGGGCCCTGTTTGGTATAGAATCATTAAAAGCTTTTCAGGCCCGTAAAGGCTTCGGTGAATGGGCATTGAAATGGTATATGCTGACAGATTTATAGCACACAATGCTTTAAAAGACTGTTTTGGTTACCTGTCGAATGAATGCAATGCGGGAGAGGAATGTGAACTAGGATTTAATTTGTGGTCTTCCGCGGCAGGGCACGGGAATGCTTTATGGTCACATCGAATTTGTATTTTATAAACGGGTATTTGTTCTGTGAACTGAAAATGGGGTTCGGCATAAAAAGGGTATTCATTTGTTTGAGTTGACGTTAATTGAGTTAAAGGTTCGGACTTCGGGTCGTTGATATTGTTTTGTTTTAGTCCAACTTTTATGTACATGTAATATATACAGTTCAATGTGCTGAAGCTACTTAGTCCAATATTTTATTATACTAGTCATAATGTGGATGTCTGTGTTGGAAATATCAAAATCAAAATCAAAATATTTTATTTCACATAAACCTGCAAGGGCACTTATGAAACGTCAGAAGCTAGGTGCACGGTACCAATTTGTCGCTTCCTATGGCGAAGAGCCGGCAAGGAACTCCACGGTTACTCTTTTAAAAATAATTGGCTTTTATAACGTTTTCAAATTAAAGTGATATTAGGTATGGCAGGACAGTGCAGGCCTGTCAATAAATACCAGGTACTTAGAGGAATGAAAATAATGAATAGAACGAAATGAATGACGTCTGTAAGGCCTATAACGTTCGAATAAATTGAATATTTTATAGTTTTAAACTTAACCAAACGCTATACAGCTGGCTATACAGTAATTAATAACTTTATTCATTTTGTACAGATTTATTAGAATAATGTATACTCATTTCAATAAACAGACTTTCATGAAAATTACAATACCTACAAAAAAAATACAAACACCTGAGAAACTCTATACAAAGTGTTATCTATAACGATTACTTTCTCGCAATAGGAAGCTAAACGAGGCAGCTATTGCGTGACATTAACACGCCGTTTAGTTTTATCTACAGCTGCAGTCATTACTCAATGTGAACGTTTGAGCCTCATTACAGAGGTTATTTTGAAGAGGCTATTTGTAATTTCGAAAAAGTTTTTTTTGTATAAATTCAATATTTTCTACAATAATTTTCATTTTGGTTTCCTATAAATGCTAATCGCTACGTTTATATACTCACTTATAATTATTTTAGTTATGGGCCCTAGCCTAGTGACTATGACCGACTACACTAGTCTAGTCCATATAAAAAAGAAGACCATTACGTAAAAAAGGCCAGCGTCATTAAAGATCAAAGAATTTTTCGAGTATCGATTAAAATATTCCTCTATATTTTGTGGGACAAAATTTTATATCACAGTTTTTTGTCTAATAGAAAAAAACGAGACAGTTATTGCGTGACATTAACACGACGTTTAGATTTATCTACAGCTGCAGTCATTACTCAATGTGAACGTTTGAACCTCATTACAAAGGTTATTTTGAAGAGGGATTTTATAATTTCGAAACACGTTTTTTCATTTAAAGATTGCTATTAAAAGATCAAATAGTTTTAGAGTACCCATAAAATATTCCCCTATTTTTTGCTTGATAAAATTTTATATCCCAGCATTTTAAGAAAAACAGGTTTAAAATTCAATGGTTTCTTAAATCATTTCCATTTTATTTTTCTAAAAATACGAATAACTACGTTTATTACTCACTGATCATCTATTTGTCACTTTAGTCTAGTGACTGCAAGCAACTATAATAGTACAGATAAAAAAGAAGACCATGGAGTAAAAAAGGCTGTCATCATTAAAAGATGGAACACTTTTTCGAGTACCAATTAAAGCATTCCCATATTTTTTGTGAGACAAAATTTTATATCACAGTCTTTTGTCGTCTAATAGAAAGATAAACGAGACAGTTATTGCGCGATATTAACACGTGGTTTAGTTTTATCTACAGTTGCAGTCATTACTCAATGTGAACGTTTGAGGCTCATTAAAGAGCTTATTTGAATAGAGATTTTGTATCTACTATGCATATATATAATATTAACTTATAGTCTTTTTGTGATGTGCCCTATGTCCTAGCCTAGTAACTGCAATCAACTTGGATTTTGCGGTGCTGTGGTTGGCACAAACGGCAATAAAGTAAAAACAAAATCACAATAATCTTATTTTAAACTTGTTGTCCTTTTGAAAATCACATAGCTTAAAACATCACGCCTTGTTTCGGCGAAGGATTAGGTAGAGGTGCACCTGTAGTATATCCACAGTTCGCCAGTTATGTATAATAGGAGGCAAGCCTATCGCCATAAAACGGGTACCAATTCAGACTCCACGTTATTGCTGAGAATTTCCAGAGCCCAATAAAAAAAATTGATTCACTGAATTAAAAAAATGTACGTATTGTTAATGTTGGTTGTAAGAGGCGATCATCATTAGAAGATTAAAGACTTTTTAGAGAATCAATTAAATACACCTCGTAAATATTCCCCGATCATTTAGTGATAGTTGCACAAAATTTAATCAGTTAGGCTTTTCTGTTTATCTTAGACTGAACTTTTAAAAGAACGAGTATCCAGGTACAAACGTATTTTGATTGGTATTAACGAAGGTACGTAATGGCAAACTAACATGAAGTACTGGAGTTTAATGATTAAATTCGCCATAATCAAAATATCTGCCTCTTATACTTTTTTCTTCAAAGAGAATTAATGAAACACCATACAAAAGTAATCGTGTGAACAGAAATGATTTACACATTTACGTAGGATATGAGACTCTCAGAAAACAAAAGCAACACATCAAATAAAACAACCCGAGGTACAGAGCATTACTTTTCCTCACCATTTACATACCCGAGAGCACAGTATACGCAAAAAAACAGAACCTAAGAGAAACATTTTTTCTGACGACAAACATTTTTAGTGTAGTAGATTACGCGGGCAACACCCATTCGTCTTTGTTTACACAAACTTATCTGTATAGGAACAAAAGCCAAACTATTTCGAGAACAAAAGGGAATACATTAATAAAAAATCTCGTGTTTTTAGTGGCGAGGCGTGGTCCTGTAATGTTGTCTTTAATGGAGCCTGAGACTGGCCCTGTTTTTAGTGTTCCGTAGCCAAATGGTGCCGATGGAATCCTTCAACTAAGGCTTCGCTGTCCGTTTGACCGTCCAGGTTTCATCCGTGCGTCTGTCCCACGGCTTAATTTTTTTAATGTAATGGAGAGACTTTCGAAATGTTCACAGAATGTGTACTACGCTATGGTACAACAACAAAAAATTTAAACAAAATTAAATTAAAAAGGGGGTTCCCTTACAAGAAACTTAAGGTAGGAAGGAACGGAAGGTATTTTTATAATAAATTAATATCAAGCACCCCACGCTTTTTAATAGAATTAAATTATTTTCTAATTTTTTAGTTTGGTTTTTAAAGCGTGTTTTTTTAGTTTTTTAAGCTCTTACTTATTTTCTATTTTTTAGTTCTGCTTGCTTGAAAAGCGTGATTTTTACGTTTTTTTTTTGTTTTTTTTTAATTTTTTAGTTGTCATTGGTCCTCGATAAGTCTACAAAGTTTCAATGAAATCTGACCGTTTGAAGTGGGTCAAAATAGCGTCCAAAGGAATCTGTTACATACAAACATACAAACATACAAGTGAAGCTAATATAAAGCGTGGAAAAAGGGGGTCCCCATACAAGAAACTTGTTCCTTTAGTAGAGTATAAAAAAAAAATGTAGTGTTAAACTTTGTGTGGTGGTACGGAACATGAACCCTTCGTGTGCGAGTACAACTCGCACTTTTTAGTGCTATGTTTATTATTCGTGAAACTTGTTGTAAAAATAAAACCTACGCAATTTTGTGCTACATTCCATGTTTTAGGCAATAAAGTGCCCTTCCCTACCTGTCATAAAACGTAACTAATTAATTACGTCAACAAAACGTCGTTCACCGATATTTTCACGTATCTTTCAGTGGACATTATCAACTGTACACACATTTTGCATTTTTTATGAATTAGAAGGTAGCTAGGTACTCCACAAGCTCTGATTAAGAATTAATTATTAATCAAAAGCCTCTGGAAATGACAAACAGAATTTAAACTAAAAGGCCCTCTGAAATAGTTTGTAGATAAGCCTATGTATAGTCCGGTTTCAGTGGTCAGCTTGACCTACATTACTAGTAATGTATTGGGTTTTAAGGCGTTTAAGTACGGACAGTTTCATGGCCGACCCACGCGTACCATTAAAAAACCCATTCAATTAACTTTCACCACTCTTTGAGGATATCCGAAGAAACCCGATGAACTATGTATTTACAGTAAAACTGTCAATATAACATTTTACCTGCGAAACTACTACGGGGATGCTACGGCGTAGCTGATGTGATGACGTCACAGCTACGCCAGCAGAAGCTCGTAGCAGATAGCCGCTATAGTCCGTCATTATTCTTGAAATAGACGGAGCATTGGTTGTGCATTTCATTTCGTGGGAACGATGGATTAAAATTTTACTGCAATCGATTCGTCGATACGAATTCATAATTTCTGTTTAAATCAAGCTTACAACAACTTTGATACACTCATAGTCAAAATTAAAAAGTTCCGACTTTTTGATGTAGTAAAAAATTAAATGTTTAATGTATTTAGTTTATTTCGTATTACATTCATATGAATAAACAGTTTCGTGGCGAGCAAGTTGTGAAAAATTCAAATGAATTCAACTTCGTACGTCATGTTTCAGGGAAAATAAAACGCACTTTGCATGTGGCAAAGTGGGTTTTATAATTTCATGAAATCTAGAGAAATTTTGCGCTGCCAGTAAATAAGTGAAGTTAACACCTATACAATTTTTTTATCAGAACGCAAAATGCTTCCGGAAATGTTATTGGGTTAAGTAAATTATATCGGTAAATTGCTATGAAATCGTCTGCGGGAAACGCGCGTTAGGGAAGATGCCGCACGGTGGTCACGTACTGCCTCGCACAATTGCAAATTTAGGTTTTGTGGAGACGCCTTTACAGTCTTCTCAGAGATGTTCTCTAATAGGCGTTGCACAGGGGAGTTTCGAATCGGTCTTTTGAGAGGTTACATTTCATGCGTCGATGGTGAATACCGAGGATATTTTAATGAGGTTAAAATCCCACACCTGGTTTCCTCCCCGAAAAAACAGCCGTTTTTATTTAAGCGTATTTTATTCTTATTTATAAATTACTAGCTTTTGCCAGCGACTTCGCCCGGGTGGAGGTCGGTGTATTATACATATAAACCTTCCTCTTGAATCACTCTATCTATTAAAAAAAAACCCGCATCAAAATCCGTTGCGTAGTTTTAAAGATTTAAGCATACATTGGGACAGAGAAAACGACTTTGTTTTATACTATGTAATGATTTAACACGTGAACCGCGTACCTCAGTCTTTATCCAGTTTATAATAACCGCTATTGGCCAATAGATTTGTTATCACCACATTATTTTTGTCAGAAATAATCTTATTATGTTCGAAAGATGATTTAAAAAGTTAGTCTCATGACCAGCAGTTTGTATAACAAAGGCTAGAAAATAAAAACATTAAGCTAAATATAAATAAAGTCACAGACTTCCTCTACTTATGCAATGCAATAAACTACGTTTCTAATATGCAGATTCATTTCCCTCAGATTCTTGGCTTAACTAAATATACGAAAATATAAATTCAAGCAAGTTTTCTACTTTAAAATTCATGCTAAAAGTTGCTTCCTACGGACGGACTATATATCATCGCTTGGGTGACATGACAAACTAAAATATACCGTAAATTATAGGCGGCAACGACAGGTGCCAGTGCGGACATTATGAAGCGGAAGATTTTTTTGGTAAGGTGTTTTAAATACAGTGGATAATCTTTTTAAGAATTTACAGTCAGCAATGTATGTTTTAAACTAGTTTTGATCTTCATCGTATCGATGCTACGACAGTTTATTAAATTATGTTGGCCAAAAATTGGCCACTCCCATGGTGTCGACGGAGGCAGCGCAGAGGGCACTTCAGTTGATTTTTTTGGAACACAGAAAGCAGGATAGTCACTGGAGCATAGTTTACGACACAGCTTCACATCCACCCACGCCAGTGAAGGATTCGGATAAACAAAATATTTCACAGTCTTTGAGGGTCGCCGGACATATAGTTGATATTAAATTTCATTCAAAAACAAACAGCGGTTTCTTACTCAACTTCAGCTTTATGCGACGACCCTGGTTACTTACCTCTTTTGTCTCTACAGTCTATCTTACACTTGCGCAAAATTCAAAAGCGATTTGGATCGTGAAATAAGGACTGGAAGACCTATTTTATAATATCATGTCAGAATTGCCTACCGAAAATAATGTGTTCGTAACTCCTTAAAGTTTTATAAACACTCTAGTAGAAAATCGTGTTTGAATCTTGCGTCTCGTGACTGTACCTACTTTTTTAAAGGTATTTTAGTAAGTTCATATATAAGAACGATGTTCAAGCATTGATTATTCATTATATCGGTCCGGATTCTTATTTGTCTGTAAGTTTCAATCTGTAGAAGCTCAACGTCTGTCGTGATTTATGAAACTTTAATTTAAACTGAAGTTTTTGTTTTATTTTACAAAATTCACGAAATTTCGGCAAAAGCGACGCTCGGAATTTTCACCTCAGAGGACGAGCGTGCGACATTTTAAAGTAAATTCTAAACATTGAATTGATAATTTATTTTTATTTATTTATTTTAAAACAAGATTTTGTCCTTATAATTAAACAAAGCACACTATTAGACTTCTGGGGTCTGTCTTAGCATGCCATGGTCTGGAATTACTCAACGAGCCACTGTGAAATTACGGTAAAATGGAGTTGTAATATTCTTTAAGCTTGTGTTTTACGTTGTTTCTGTAATATAACTACGTATCCTATAGAATTTTCATTTAAATTTTGCGACTAGCACAATTAGTACCCAATGATAGTTATCAATGAAGTTAAAATTTAAAACTAAGTCAATATTAGGTATCTGTAAAACGATTATTTTCATTTTTTAAATCGTTCGTATTTACGTAAAGTCTACTCCTCATGTTCGTGCTTGGCCCACAGAATCGCGGATTATTCACAAAGATTATAATTGAATAACAGGTACTTCTGAAGTACTAGTAGTAAAAAAGCATTAGATTTAAGACGTCATTCATAGCACTTCTATAAGATTTGAAACACAGTCGTCATGTCAACTTCATTATTTCAATTTGACCTAGTTGAAAGTCGGGCCAAATGCAGCGAAGTCTTACTAACGACTTTAGTGGAGGTTTGTCAGTTTGATTTGTGAAGAAGTCATGATGATCAAATAACTTTATTTAGTTGACATTTCTAGGAGTTAGTGGTAGTAGTTAGTTTTAGCTACGAAGTTCTACGAGTTAGTTTGTGGAGTATTGTGATTTGATACCAGCCAAACTATTCTGTAAATCTCACCGTGAAAATTTTGATATAGTAAACTGTCAACAGTGTCAACACAAGAATGACAGCTAACTCCAAACTCACTCCACCTAAGATCATTGGTTAGTTTAGTATTTTACATGTGTGAACTGATGGAGTATATTGAAATAAATCATTTATCAAGTTGTCACAGTACCTACGTCGATTTAACGTGCCTTTGCTTTCATCGCAAAAGGCGGGCCTAACACCTAACAATCTGCCAGGGGTGCGGATTGTTCGAAAGAGATACCGTGGCCCCTGGCACACAGGCAACTGAGGGAACACGGGTGGGTTTTAGTCAGTAAAAGTCTGACACGCCCTCCCGCTCTGCCCAGAGCGGGAAAAGTTATTTTGAGGATTACCCACCCAAAAAAAAACACCTAACAATAATAACCATATTTTAATTACAAAACTAACATCTCCAACTTATGAATAAATAAGTACACAACGCATAACTATCCCCCATATTTATAAACGCTACTTAGCTAAATAACGATTAGCGTCTGTTTAACCATATATTTTTGACGTTTAAATTTAAGCAACGTTTTTAAATACCCCCTGTATATGTAAAAGATAAAATAACACTAAAACATAAAAAGCCATTTCTTACAAGTCTTAGAGAGCGACATCTGCTGCGTTGAATAGGCATGCCAATAATTTAAGCTGGTTGTCAATTTGGTAAACAATCTTTACATTAAAATAGTTATGTTGTCTTTAATTCATACATTTTGGGATTAAACCTATGAAAATAGTTTATAGAATCAACATAAAGTAACAGTTTTAAAATAAAGAAGTAATTAAATTTCCATACCTTATTTCGTCACCAAAAATAACAAGCACACGAAAATTATGCAACAAAGCAGCTAGCTAAGATCGCAAACAAACCCTTTAGAAGAAATAGCCAACAATAGTCTTTTGTTACATTTTCATAAGTGTTAACCCTTACATGCTGGGAAGGTCGACTTGCCCTAAATTAACGGCGAAGGTATTATGTTAAACAAGCAACCTAAAGTCACGAAGGCATTGTTAAAGTTTGGGATTTTATTACTTGTGTATTGAGGAGAATACTGTGCGTACTGAAAGACAAGTTTTGGGCTTCAGAGGGTTAATTATCTTTTCGTGGGAATGATACACGTGGACGTTGACCTCGTTAGTCCAGTTGCCGTAGGCATGAGGTCTTGAATTCGATTCCTAGGTCGGGCAAAGTGTTGTTGGGTTTTTCTATCTGAAGCTTCTATGTATTAGCGTGGTGTCGGGATTTGTGCCCCGTTGATGGTAATAAGGTCGCCCTTATGACATGGGTCTTAAAGGTAACTGGCGAAATGGGGGTGCACCATAATAGGTACACTTTTGCCAAACCATTTGGGGAAATAAGATGTGGCGTTATGGTACAATGTATGATATACGTAAAGTGTGTTGATGTTGACGACGGAAGGGTCGTATTAAAATTTATGTGAATCTATTAGGAAACGACAAATCATGCAACCCAAACTAATATCGAAAGCATTAATTTCAATTAACCCATTTACAGGTACTTTTGAATGTCAAAAAGTGCGTCAGTTAGACTGTTGAAGCTAGTAGGCCATTCCAAAACGTAGATCTCTATGGAGAAGGGCGGGCAAGAATCTCTTAAGATACTCTTTTAAATCAAGAAATGTATTACAAAATCTTGGGTACATTATTCTTGTTGCTTCTTTATGTGAGAATAATGTAAAAGTATGACTACGTCTGTTTGCTTATATACATAATATTTCTTTATTTGACTAGTATAAATTAAAATAGATTTTTATTAATTGCTTGGATTTTATTTGTAATAATTTATTATATTATAATCTATTTACAATTTTTCATATAATATTATTTTAATTTATATAGTATTGTGTTTATTGAATTACCAAATGATTGAGTTCACAACGATTATGTCATTTTAAGCAAGCACAAGTTGTGCATCGATGTCCCTGCTATACTACTAGTATCTGCCCCAGACTTCGTCCGTTTGAATTTTTTTGCTACTATATTATGTTATACATAAAATATAACATAATATGACACTCAGCAATACTGTGGCCTCTCATTGGTGAAAGAATTTTCGGAATCGAATAATTCGTTTCAAAGATTACTTACTCCCTACATACAAACTCATGCAATATTATGTTATAATATATGTGAGAGATAAATTATTTGATGTTTTTTTGAACAAATGTCACAGATTATTTTGAACTACCTCCGGTCTATAATAGTATTGTGACTGACTACTTTTTCCCACTTTACGAGCTAGTTGTGCTATAAAGAGGGACGTACTGTTTTTCGACGGATCAGAAGCTGTCCGAAGGTGGGCACGGCACAACGCTGCTCTGAACTGTCAGGTATGTTTTCTTATAATATGTTTATGCTGATTTTTTATTTCTTTTATGTATTATTTTAACCGTGGTTATTTTAAACTATAATAATGTGTTACTAATTATTGTTAAATAGTATTACTGTCATTTTATGTCTGAATATGATAGCGTGTTATTGATTGATTAAACGATTTGTTCCTTTGTCATTTTGATTTTGAATATAACGAACAAACCTATTTATGCCTATTATTTTATCGTCTCCCACATATAATATATTTCTAGGAATATAAAAAAAAATATTATAAACAATCCCACTGCTGGGACTCAGGCGTCCTCTCTGTGAGATGGAGTAAGCCAAAATTCACCACGCAGGCCAATGCGGATTGGTGGATGTGACACTTCTTCGAATTTTTGGTTCTAACTCGTGCTAATTTCCTCACAATATTTTCCTTTATCATTTTGAGGTCAGCGGTGATGAAATTAAACACACAAATGAATGTACCTATCAGGTACCACTAGACGACCACGCTCGTAAATTCTAAGATAACTTCAAAAGATCGACCCTGAAGCAACATATTCAATAACAAAACCACGTGTAACCTCCAAGTGTTACCCAACTTACGTCGATGGATAAGGTAACACACCCTTTATATCATAATTTACTTTAAAATACATACATCCAACTTTGCCTTACTAAGTAATAATTCATCTGAACATGTTTCCCGAACGTTACCATCATTATTAAGGCCTTAGTAATAAACTGAGGATACCGGATATGGAGTTTGAAAGGGATATTGCGAGCCTTTGACCCTCGTGCGGCCTTAATATTTAGTTAGTGATAGTATTATAGTATATAGGGCCTGCGGCTAAGTAATAACAGCTGTACGGGTCGTTCGATTAGGCTAAGCTACGCTTGCCGCGGTTCGTCCGTAGATGGGTGACCATTTTAATATACCAAGATGCACAAAAGCACGTTAAGCCGTCGGTCCCTCGCCGCAGGGGACGCCCTGAGTGTCGGGAATCCCAGGCTGATTCCCGGCCAACATAGGCGCGGGCTTGCGGACAGCGAGTAATGGGTAGCTCGCTGTCCGGTAAGGACCAAGCCCGGGTCGACGGCGTGTTGTGTTCCACGCGCGCCTCAAAGAGGCCGATGCCTGCCAGGGGTGCGGGTTGTTCGAAAGAGATACCGCGGCCCTTGGCACACAACTGAGGTAACACGGGTGGGTTTTAATCAGTAAAAGTCTGACACGCCCTCCTGCTGCACCCAGAAGGAGAGGGGGTTATTTGATGATTTCCAACCCAAAAAAAAAAGCCGTTGGTCTCGGCTGTCATTCGAAGATCTTTGACAGTTGTTGCGGGTCGTCAGAAGCTTGAAAGTCTGACACCAGTCTTACCATGGGGTATCGTGTTAACCAGTTACTCGGTTGTGGAGGTCAGATAGGTACTCGCTCCATGTAAAATACTGGTATTCTGCTGAATTCGTTTAAACTAGAAACCGATATAGTGTGTATTCTTGTCCAGGGTTGAATGGAAACGTTTGTATTAGTATAGTCTATCCTCGTTATTAATTACTTTACTGCCCTAACGTAGAATGTATTTCACATCAAAAGTAACCCGAAAACTGACAGGTTACAAGCGATAATCTGTTATTCAGAAAATTTTAAAAGTTTTTTGTATACATTTTCTGTTTTACGAAACAGCGCCTATCGTGAAAAGTGTCAATTTTGTATGTTTTTTTTTTAAGTTTATGTCGCATTGTCAGTGTCAGTTATTTTAAACAAATAGCACAAAATTCAATTTTATATTTTTGCATCAAGTGACTGTCTCGTTCGTCTAGTGGTCCCAAGCGCTACTGCAAAGCATGAGGGTCCAGGCAGGTAAAGGCTGGTATTATTTATTTACAATATATCACTGCTTCCACGATAAAGATAGGTATTCCACAAAACCAGATTCAATTTCATGAAATTCCGCAGCGACACCAAACCGTTCTCTGCATGTAATATGGAAGGCATATAGAATTCCAAATACGTAATATAGGATCGGATATTACAACCCGCCCACGCGGTATCATTAGACGGGAATCAATTTAGTGTTTACAATAATACCTG
Organism: Polymixis lichenea; assembly: GCA_949091785.1. Taxonomy (NCBI): domain Eukaryota; kingdom Metazoa; phylum Arthropoda; class Insecta; order Lepidoptera; family Noctuidae; genus Polymixis; species Polymixis lichenea. The sequence goes on along the minus strand of OX420943.1, from coordinate 4,764,232 downwards.
TAGGTATCCTCTTGTTCCATATACCTGATAATCATAGTAATTCTAAGCAACAGACTATAATTATGATCTAACTAGCTTTTGCCATGGGCACGCTGCGATTGCGGCGGTAAGTCCCCTCTTTGAGGAGTGGCTTGAGAGGCGGCATGGCGTCCTCACCTTCCGCCTGACACAGGTCCTCACCGGACATGGCTGTTTCGGGAGGTTCCTGTTTCGGATAGGGCGGGAGGAAACGCCCGGGTGTTTCCATTGCGAAGATCGCCCAGAGGACACGGTGGAGCATACGGTGGAGGTCTGCCCAGCTTGGGCAGAGCAACGCCGTGTCCTCGTGGAGGTGATCGGCGGCGGCGATCTCTCGCGTCCGACCCTGGTCCAGGCCATGGTACGGAGCGAGAGGGCATGGCTGGCAGTCGCCTCCTTCAGCGAAGCAGTTATGCTAGCAAAGAGGGAGGCGGCGCACGTGAGGGAGATGCAGTACATGCGCCCTCACAGTCGTGGCCTTCGCAGGAGACGCCCTGGGCGTCGGGAATCCCAGGCTGATTCCCGGCCACCGTAGGCGCGGGCTTGCGGACGGCGAGTAATGGGTAGCTCGCTGTCCGGTAAGGACCAAGCCCGGATCGACGGCGCGTTGTGTTCCACGCGCGCCTCAAAGAGATGTCAGCAGCAACAGATGAGGCCCGCAAGGGCCGATGCCTGCCGGGGGTGCGGGTTGTTCGAAAGAGATACCGCCGCCCCTGGCACACAGGCAACTGAGGGAACACGGGTGGGTTTTACTCAGTAAAAGTCTGACACGAGGAGAGCGGGAGAAGTTATTTGATGATTTCCCAACCAGAAAAAAAAAAAAAGCAGCTAGCTTTTGCCAGCGGCTTCGCTCGCGTGAGTGTTGAAAATTATCCCAGGGGAACGTACTACGGGGAAACAAGTATCTTACGTATTAATCCAGGGTATAAACTATCTGTGGTAAGCTGGGTGCGTGTGTTCATTTCAGACTGTGTTAAATGTTATAACAAAATACCTTGTTATATATTGCAATTAAATGAAAGGAAATGTAAAACTCATATTAAAAGTAAACTTTGTAAACAAGCATATTACAAATTAGAGGATTATATACAAGATAAGAATGCTTGGTAATATGCTGGTCCTGCTCCATGGATGGACAATCTAGAGTATAGGCAAAATCAAACAGGTTGCTAATTGAATATTGTCTAATTAATTATATTTATGACATTGATTTACACTCAGTGATTACTTTAACTCACACACTGACTTATACTTGTTAAATATTCTACGAAGATTGTATACTTACTTTTATAATGTTTTTAAATATGTAAGCACCATGTATCTACTCGTATCTTAAAATTCATTTATCTGTAATTGCTTCACTTTCGTCATTTTTACCTTTTTACTTTGGTATGAAAATTTTATTCTGGGTGCATCGTTTTCACACATAATTGTATATTGAATGTATGTTAAATATTGCTCTTAAAACATTTTAAAAGAGCAACGGTGGAGTTTCTTGCCCATTCTTCTCCATACGAAACTACATTTTGGAAGAGGCGACTAGAATCAATTCTATTTTAATGTAAATGTTGACGTTCAAAAGTGCCGTTTATGTGCCTATTTGAAATAAATGCTTTGACTTTGACTTTGACTTTGACATTAAAATCCATTCAGCCATTTTTTCGTGATTGAGTAACAAACATTCAAGCATCTAAACATTCAAACATACAAACATTTATAATATTAACTAGCTTTTGCCAGCGGCTTCGCCCGCGTGGAGGTCGATGTATTATACATATAAACCTTCCTCTTGAATCACTCTATCTATTAAAAAAACCCGCATCAAAATCAGTTGTGTAGTTTTAAAGATTTGAGCATACTTAGGGATGTAGGGACAGAGAAAGCGACTTTGTTTTATACTATGTAGTGATAGGACGGTAGGATAGCTGTTATGGCTTGTGGCTATATAACATTAGCCACACGGGTCGATCGATCAGGTTAAGCTGCGCTTACCGCGGTTGGTACGTTTCCTGTCCGTGCCTCCGAAAACACGTTAAGCCGTTGGTCCCGGCTGTCATTTGTGGATCTTTGACAATCGTTACGGGTCGTCACAAGCCCGAAAGTCTAACAACCAGTCTTACCAGAGGCGATACCACACAACCCAGTAACTGGGTTATACAAAAAATCAAAAAATCAAAATCAAAAGTCATTTATTCAAATTAGGCTGAGAATCAGCACTTTTCGAACGTCAAAATACATGAGACAGTCCCCCAAAACGCCCACCCTTCACTGGGTAATACGATAGTATTACCCAGTTACTGGATTGTGGAGGTCAGATAGGCAGTCGCTCCATGTAAAATACTGGTTAGACTGGAAGCCGATTCCAACATAGTTGGGAAAAAGCTAGTCAGATGATGATGAGTAGGATAGAAGTTACTATAATACGTGTACTTAATATCAAGGATGAAAAGTTTCATCAATGTTCTTCTTGAGGTTCCAGGCTAACTGTCAAATGTCATAACGATCAAACAGAGTTACTTTTATGTTCGTTTACTATTTTTATTTTTACCACTACATAGTATAAAACAAAGTCGCTTTCTCTGTCCCTATATCCCTATGTATGCTTAAATCTTCAAAACTACGCAACGGATTTTGATGCCAGTTTTTTTAATAGATAGAGTGATTCAAGAGAAATGTTTATATGTATAATACACCGACCTCCATGCGGGCGAAGCCACTGGCAAAAGCTAGTATATTATAAAGAGGTATCATTTGTTTGTACAACCTCTTTAATTACAAGTTCGGTGAAAAAAATATATTTGGATTTGATAGCCCTATTTTTGAGGATGGTTAAAATCACGCTAGGGCGCTTGAGAGCCGAGCAAAAAGAATAACCGTTGAAAAAAAACGCTAAGTGCAAACGACGAGCGCGGTCGGGTCATAGTGATGGTAATGGCGGGGATGGAAGTTACTAGAATAATTTCTATGAAAACTTTATCACCTCATCTAGTTTGTGCAAACTTACTTACAGAAATAAATAATGTACCATGGAAATTGATGTCACAGTCGCACTCCAACGGAAAAGGTTCCTAATAAAAATAGGCATTACAACACATTAGCTAGAATAATTTTATACCACAATGGTCTAATTGTTGCATGCGTGACTGCTGAACGTCCTATATATTCGATTCCCAGATCTGAGTGCTATTGAGTTTTCTATCAGGAATTTCTCAGTACAAGCCAGGAGTTTCCTTTTGTGCCCGGTTTGTAGCACTTACTTACTGGCTAACTATGGGTGTACACATCACTTCTGCTGCTCAACTTTATTTACTAAGTATATTTATATTGACCTTTGAGTGAGTTAACATAACTTTCGAGAGAAATCTGCTCGAAAACTAGGCTAGGTCTAATTAAGAGAATTATAGTGATATAGTTCTCTTAATAAAAGCCAAAATCGTAGCTGGGTACAATATCGTATATTCTATGTATACTACCTTTGCTATGTAGCCTTTCCCAACTATGTTAGAGGCTAGTTCTAGTAGGTACTAGGTTAAACATCAGTTGGTATTTAACAAAGAGCAACTGCCATTTGACCTCTGCAACCCAATTACTTGGTAGTGTCAATATCAGGCAATATCCTAGGGTTACACCAGTAGGCTTAGCACGAACGCGTGGATTAAACGTAACATGTTTTCATCGAAAATACATACAATCTTTTCTATTAACACTTTTGTTTAAAATGCGACAAAAACAATCCATGGATATGAATAAAGTCTTTAAACAAACTCAATATCATTTGCAAAACGAGTATTTCTAAATTAAGTACCATTCAAATTTACGTACGTACCAAAACAGATAAGCAAACCCAGTGTTGGGCACGCCACGATTGTTGCGATAAGTCCCCTCTTTGGGAGTGAAGGAGTGGCTTGAGAGGCGGCATGGCGTCCTCACCTTCCGCCTGACACAGGTCCTCACCGGACACGGCTGTTTCGGGAGGTTCTTGTTTCACGTAAGCCGGGAGGAAACAAGATCGCCTTGAGGACACGGTGGAGCATACGGTGGAGGTCTGCCCGGCTTGGGTGGAGCACCGCCGTGTCCCCGTGGAGGCGATCGGCGGAGGTGAACTCTCGCGTTCAGCCCTGGTCCAGGCCATGCATGAGAGTGCATGGCTAGCAGTCGCTTCTTTCAGCGAAGCAGTGATGCTCGCAAAGAGGGAGGCGGCGCACGTGAGGGAGATGCAGCACGTGCGCCCTCACGGCCGTGGTCTTCGCAGGAGATGCCCTGGGCGTCGGGAATCCCAGGCTGATACCCAGCCACCGTAGGCACGGGCTTGCGGACGGCGAGTAATGGGTAGCTCGCTGTCCAATAAGGACCGAGCCCGGGTGTTGTGTTCCACGCGCGCCTCAAAGAGATGTCAGCACCAACTGATGGGGCCCGCAAGGGCCGATGACTGCCAGGGGTGCGGGTTGTTCGAAAGGGATACCGTGGCTCCTGGCACACAGGCAACTGAGGGAACACGGGTGAGTTTTGGTCAGTAAAAGTCTGACACGCCCTCCCGCTCCACCCAGAGCGGGAGAAGTTATTTGATGATTTCCCAACCAAAAAAAAAAAAACAGGTTCGTCGGATTTAGTTGTAGTTTAGCAAGAAGCCGATCGATGTTTTTGAACGAAATCGAATTTCATAAATGAACTGTTTCTTCTCTATCTATTAAAGTAAATTTTATTCATACGTTCCGTACCGTACGTTCACTGCTCGCATTATGATGTTATAGAGACCTTGCCGATACCATGCACGGGGTTGTCAGTTCAAAACAGGGCTTGCCATGGTTCTTGAACCAATGTATTATTTTCAGTTCATAATGTACTTGCTAAGTTTACTTTAGACATAACTTACATCGGTAAAACTAACATCGAGATGAAACCCGGAGTTTTAATTAATATCAAGCCCAAACTTGCCAATCTGCTCTGAGCGAGCGTGGTGCTCAGCGCTCATGCCTTCTCGTATGAGAAGATGGCTTTTCCCTGGAGTCGGTCAAAGTGATACCTATCGGGTTTTTCTATCTGGGATTTCTCAGTAGCAGCCCGGAGTCTGAATTTGTGTCCAGTTGATGGCAATAGGCTATTACAGGGGACTGAAACAAAACTTATTAAAAAAAAAAAACCGACTTCCAAAAAAACACTAAAAAGTGTAAAATAACTTTAATTTCGGAAGGCGGTGACTTTGGATATGGGTTTTAATTTTTTCACCACCTACCGAAATTAAAGTTATTTTTCACTTTTTAGTGGTTCACATGTGCTTACCCCTTCACAGCGTCCCGGCGTGATGTTATGTTATGAACTGACATAAACAATAGACAGACATGAGATTTCAGCAATTCCAGTCCATTTGCTATCATTTATTGAGGAGTTCCGAAGTTCTTCATCAGGTCCTCACCAAATTGAAACGGGACCACTCTAAGAAAGTACTCTTCCAAAAACTACCCAAACCGCAAAGTGTGCCAATAAAATTTGAAGAGTTCTCTCTATTTCTCCAGGATTCCATCATCACATTCTGACTTGATGATCATGAGACCACCTGGAAAGTATACCCTTTCGAACAAAAAAAAATCCAAATCGGTCCAGCAATCTTCGAGTAATCGGGGAACATACATAAAAAAAAGGTTTCGACGAATTGAGAACCTCCTCCTTTTGGAAATCGGTTAATAAGTGGCGAAAGGTTGGTGGATCTTAGGCACACCTCCTGCTCAACCTGTTGGAGAAACAAGGCGTGATGTAATGGTGTTAAACGCAAGTGTTTCTACTAGTATACTAGGCCTAATGTATGTTAACGGTCGCCCCTTATAACTAACTACACACTGCGGAATTCTCGATCACTCCCAAGAATCAATTCAAAGGCAGTTGACAGTGTAGACACGCCCTATTTAATATATCCTCCCGGTCCTTCTCTACTCCATTTCATATCTTATAACAAAAAACTTCGAGACTTGTTCCTATACATGTAATCCGAGTACAAACGAATCGAGAAGGAATGCGATATCTCGTTTTTGAATCGACTTTTATCGAGTACTCGACTTGTATTATGAAATCGGGTAAATCTAACCTTTGTTCCGCAGTATGTGTAGTAGAAAATAACTAATAAAAAGCAATGGGGCTTTGTCTTTGTTTTTTTCAGATTATTTTCGAAGGATAAGGAATATTTATTTTCGAGGCAACTTAATCCTGTCTTCTATTACATTTGGGTGTTATTCAACGACCGAAAGAATAGTGGCAATAGCGATTTCGGTAAAGACTTCGAGTTTATTATAATGTTAGTTTCCAAAGTCGTTGTCCGTTTTATTGAAATCCGATTTTATTTTCGTGATGGGTGCAAAAAACAAAGTGAATCAGCTCTTAGTAAGTTGTAGTAATCGAATTAGGAGACATACGATGGCAGTTATTCGTTCAAACAACTTTTTTTTCTAGTCTGGAAATGAGGATTAACTCAGAAACGAAGTTACCCCGCCTCCGTAAAAAGTCAAGCGAGGAAATTGTTTGTTACGAACTTGTTATAAATAAAATAATCAGCTGAACCTATATTCCAACAAACTGAATTGTTCAGATAATCAGTTCCAATTCCATGGGATCCAGAAATACGACGTTTATTGGAATTTTATTTATCAGGAAAGCAGTGGGAGCTAAAGGTCACAGAAACAACACTTTCCAAATTAATCTTGAACACAATAAGTGCACTGAAGGAAAATGTCCCGAGAAAACCAGGACATAAGTGACCAACAAACAGGCTGTGAGCGCGATGATTAATGTTCGTTCATTCTCTATAAGAGAAAAGTTATTTGCTCTATAGTGTGACAATTACAAGGTATTATTATGTTCTGTAGCAGAATAGGTGGCTAGAGGAAGTAATTTTGCACAGCGCTCAACGCATACAAAAATTGTATGCCTAAAGTTTTGCCACCTGTTAAAAAGTTTGGCACACTATGGGTAAATTGGAAGATATGCTTTTCTTTTATTTTCATTCACCTATTATTTGGTGTCATTGGTAATTTTGATGGTTTATTTATTTAATTAAACTATCATGAAACCCGACAGGAGAGACAAAACAAAGCACATCGTGCTTCACAACACCTAAATGTCGATTTAGATCAAACAAGTGAATGCACATTCCATGGGTACACATTTGGTGGATACCAAATGCTTTTGTGTAAACAGGAACAAAGCATTCTTTCCTTGGTCCATCTATATCAAAAATGGCGTGAATATCATCAAAATTATGCTCTTGTTCTTATTTTAGTTCTATGTTCGTTTTGCCTAAGCGCGCCTTAATAAGTTTGACTTCAATTAATTAATTTGTTCCCAAATACTACTAATATTATAAATGTTACTCAATCACTCAACAATGGCAGAATAGATTTGGATGAAATTTGGCACACAGATAGATTTTAACCTGGATTAACACATAGGATACTTTTTATCCCGGTAATACGTTCCTGTGGGAGACTTTTCAATCTCCACGCAGGCGAAGCCACTGGTAAAAGCTAGTGATACATATAATTAAACATTTGCTAACCATTTGTAATGGTAGAAAATGCCATCCAGATGGTCCGGGGATACCGCACGATCTCCGGTGAGGCGGCGGGCCTCCTTGCCAGATTGCCGCCATGAGATCTGGAGGCAAAGGTCCTCGCGCACACTTGGGAGTGGCGCGAGGAGGCCAAACGAGGTGTAACTCCGCTGCCGCGGGAAATCACGGCACAGCGGACAGAACTCCGGCAGGATTTCATGGCGATGTGGAGAGTGCGATTGTCGCAACCCAGTGCTGGGCACGCCACGATTGCGGCGGTAAGTCCCCTCTTTGAGGAGTGGTTTGAGAGGCGGCATGGCGTCCTCACCTTCCACCTGACGCAGATCCTCACCAAACACGGCTGTTTTGGGAGGTTCCTGTTTTGGATAAGGTGGGAGAAAACGCCTGGGTGTTTCCACTGCAAAGATCACCCTGAGGCCACGGTGGAGTATACGGTAGAGGTCTGCCCGGCTTGGGTGGAGCACCGCCATGTCCTCGTGGAAGCGATCGGCGGGGGCGATCTCTCGCGTCCGGCCCTAGTCCAGGCATGGTACGGAGCGAGAGTGCATGGCTAGCCATCACCTCCTTCTGCGAAGCAGTAATGCTCGCGAAGAGGGAGGCGGCGCACGTGAGGGAGAGGCAGTTTATGCGCCCTCACGGCCTTAGTCGCCGCAGGAGACGCCCTGGGCGTCGGGAATCTCAGGCTGATTCCCGGCCAATGTAGACGCGGGCTTGCGGACGGCGAGTAATGGGTAGCTTACTGTCCGATAAGGACCAAACCCGGGTCGACGGCGACGTGCACCTCAAAGAGATGTCAGCACCAACTAGTGGGGTCCGCAAGGGCCGATGCCTACCAGGGGTGCGGCTTGTTCGAAAAAGATACCGCCGGCCCTAGCACACAGGCAACTGAGGGAACACGGGTGGGTTTTAGTCAGTAAAAGTTTGACACGCCCTCCTGCTGCACCCAGAGCGGGAAAAGTTATTTGATGATTTCCTATCCAAAAAAAAAATGGTAGAATTACCGTTATAGTATTAGGATTAAACCTTTTTTCTGGGAAATAAAAGAATTTTAGTAAAACTACCAAAATAGACTGATAAAAGGTAGTCGAGGGACTTACAAGGTGTGGCAGACTTACATTTAATACTGTTCACTGCGGTAAAGATAAATAACGTCACGAGTTATTACGCACTTCTTTTCTTTTTCAATCACTTTGCAGCACTTGATATTGTTTCTCGCAGACTACAAAGAAATCCAATCCGAACTAAATTAATTCATTTACATGATGCTGGTGTAAAGTGGAAGCACAAACGAATAGAATGAAAATGTAGATGTGTTTATATCTTAGCTCTTAAGGCTTAGCTGTAGGTCTGTTTTTTGCTCGGTGAAAGCAATCATTTTTAAGTATGTCTTATGCCTACAGTCGAACGCACATCAGTGATAACAATTGCACTACGATAACCCTCCATGCTGCTTCGACATAAAGTCGCTGCCAATGTCAAACTGTTATTACTGTGTACCTGATTATGAATTAGCACAAATTATACATTTTTCTTAACTTGTTATCGATAGAGGGATGGATCCATTCTACAGACTCATTTCGAGTCGTATTTTTGTTTCCAGTTTGATAAAAGCATATTAAAAACGAGTAAGTTTTAATTGCACCTAAGTTAAATAGAATTTTAGAGCTTTTTTTTTTGTTTTGTCATATATAAATTAAAAACGCGTTAGATTTATCTCCAAAATCACCAAAACTACTCAAAATAGTACAAATAAAGACAAAATAAAATTAAACCAAACATTTCATATTAAAACTCGTTTCCCGGACATCAGCTGAACTTTTGTTCCTTACTATCTTAATTACCAAAAAACTTAGTACGAAAATTTTACTTGAAATTCTTAAACAAGTCACCCATTGTTTCCAACAATGGTTTCGTCGCTATCTGATCTGCAAAAGATACTTCATTATCTCGCGCAGACAAACAAAGGGGATGAACTGTGGGATAGCAGAAATAATGAGCCGATAGTGGTGGAGAATTTCAAGCGAGTGTCGTGGCGTTATGGTAGCCTTGGGGCTAACACTAGGGATTGCAGAGTTAAAGGTTGTGTGTTCACGACTTGACAGAAGCATTTCAGTGTTTCAATAACGTTTGCATTCTAATCTCAGGGTCAGCTGTCAAAAACTCTAACTTACCTATTTTACAACATTTTGACATGGAAGAGATGGCGACTTCAATTTGAACGTTTTTAAGTACAAGAGTCGGCCTAAAGATCTTTACTAACGCCATTGATAGAACTGGTGAATAGAATGGACAGGTCCACTCAATCTGTGTGGTTCTTTCCTCAAAAGACCATTTCAGACACCGATCCACATGGTCTTCACATAATCTGACCAAGATTATGTCTGGACTTTAAAAGAGACTGTGACCTCTGAGTTTGTTTCGGCCTTTCTTCTCAGAGTAGTCAGATAGGAAACGCCGACTTCATCTAGTTTAAAAAAAATATGATTGACGTGTAAAAGTGTTTGTACAAACCTACTTACAGAAATAAAATCATTTATCATTTATCATTTATCATTGAATAAATTCATTTTAAACACAATTCATCTTTTACACGACTGCCCAAAAATATTTTTTTGGCCAGTCGTGTAAAAGAGATGATGTCATTATAGATCAACGACCTTAAGTAGCCAGTATGGTTACATAGATAAACTCATATTGTGACAGCTTGGAGTAAAATAGGTAGTTTAAAATTTAAAAATTTCTAGCTATGCATTATCTGCACAACTTGAGGTAACCTACGTTCAGTTCCACAATGCCTTGTTCTGTGCTATGTACTAGGTAAATTAAAAGAACATACCGAACTAAAATTTCTTTAAAATTAACAACCATCACAACATTCGATACGCTTTCGTACGGAATCGAACACTAATCGATATTACCGTAGGAATCCTATAAACGCTGTTCACAAATCTAAAACCCGAAGACATTGTCAGTTTAAAACAACAAGACGACCGCTATACTTCTGACAGCTGTTTGCTGGAAACTCAGGAAAATCAGGTTATCGAAATTTATATATTCGATACGATAACCTGTCGAATGGTTGTGAATAGCTATGCTGATAAGTTATTCAGAACTTACAAGGTGGTGATGAAACAAGATAAATAGTTTACAGAAAACAAGAGCATAAAAACGTTAAAATTTTGTGAAAACATAGTTTCAGTAACTAAAAACAACAAGGATGACAAAGAAAAGGTCGTGGCTCAAATTGAGCTGAATGTTAACGTAACTAACATGTAAAATTCAACAGAGGACGCGCCTAATTTACGCAAACAATAGACGGTTAAATTAAAAGTTTATTTGGGTAACTTCTCTACGGCTATGTTTGAACAACCACTAGCTGATAGATTTTCAAGGTTTTCGTTGCCCTTTTCTATTGAAAATAGAACTAAACTTATGCATAGAATTATAGAAAATCGAAATTATTTTTGGGATCATAGTCAAACCGTCTAGACGAAGTAATTGTCAGTTTCTATTTGTCACCATTCAATACAATTGATTACACAACCAATACTAAAATTGATATTGTAGACGTTACCAAAGAATAATTCTCGTTAGAATCGTTTATTTTTGTCGCTTCAGATATTTTGTTTGTTCTAATATCTTTCATCTCTAGAATTTTTGTTTTGCAGGCTATATACACATACATACTATGCAAACACATAGATGATGTGAATATAAACAAGGAATAGATGCATGGATATAAAACACACCATTACCTTTAGGTGAAGTGGTGAAGGGTGGGCGTTTTGGGGGACTGTCTCATGTACTTTGACGTTCGAAAAGTGCTGATTCTCAGCCTAATTTGAATAAATGACTTTTGATTTTGATTTTTGATTTTTATTATATTCATTTCTGTATAAAAGAATAGTTTTTTTTTGGGTGGGAAATCATCAAATACCTTCTCCTGCTCTGAGTGAAGCAGGAGGGCATGTCAGAATTTTACTGACTAAAATCCACCAGTGTTCCCTCAGTTGCCTGTGTACCAGGGGCCGCAGTATCCCTTTCAAATCTAGTTTTAAAAAATATTGACCAACAAAATATTGACGTGTAAAAGTGTCTTTTAAGATCTACTTACATAAATAAACATTTAATTTCATAAACATTTCATTTCATTTCATTTCATTTCAAACCATCCGCACCCTTGGCAGGCATCGGCCCTTGCGGGCCCCATCAGTTGGTGCTGAAATCTCTTTGAGGCGCGCGTGGAACACAACGCGCCGTCGACCCGGGCTTGGTCCTTACCGGACAGCGAGCTACCCATTACTCGACGTCCGTAAGCCCGCGCCTACGGTGGCTGGGAATTAGCCTGGGATTCCAGACGCCCAGGGCGTGTCTTGCGGCGACCAAGGTCGGCGGCTACCCATGCACTCTCGCTCCGTATCATGGCCTGGACCATGGTCGGACACGAGGACACGGCGTTGTTCCACCCAAGCCGGGCAGAACTCCACCGTATGCTCCATCGTATCCTCAGGGCGATCTTCGCAATGGAAACACCCGGGCGTTTCCTCCCGCCTTATGTGAAACAGGACCTCCCAAAACAACCGTTTCCGGTGAGGACCTGCGTCAGGCGGAAGGTGAGGACGCCGTGCCGCCTCTCAAGCCACTCCTCAAAGAGGGGACTTACCTCCGCAATTGTGGCGTGCCCGGCACTGGTTTGCAACAATTACACTATCCACGTCGCCATGAGATCCCGCCGTAGCTCTGTCCGCTGTGCCGCGATTTCCCGCGGCAGCGGAGTATGAAAGAATAGTTTACATACAATATCTATCCATCTAATTGACTGGGTGTCTCTAAAATTCAATGATTCTCATCAACCTGAGAATTATACATCACCCATCATCCTTAAGGAGAATTATCACTAATTACTTATTTCTCACCTCCAAAGGTGCTTCCTAGACACTTCTCCAACTACAGCCTCAAAATCACAATAACTAACTCAAACTTCAACAAGAGTGAAACCCTTACAGCAGCCGCATCAGCAAACAACTTAATTTAAATATAATTACATCTAAACCAAAATTAATATGGCCGTTTCTCATAAACTTATGTTCAACACAAGTGCCACTAAATTCTCCTCATGATGCTTCAACATTGAGTGAGTTATGGCTCTACAGATTCGTAATTGAATAGCAAGTTTAGGATTAAAATGTTTTGAATCTGAAATCAGAAGAAGCAAAGTTTAATTAAGCAATCAAGTCTTCGTGTTTTGAGTCTTGTTTCAATTAATTAATATCTGGGGATGTTTTGAGCTAAATCTTAGATAGGCTTATCATCTCTTGTAGGCGTACTATGTAGTAACTAAAGTTTAGGCATACTTTTTCAGTACCGGCTGTTGTTTATTTTCGATAAAAGCAAAATGGAACAAAAATTTGCGATAAAATTGGCAGTTTTTCTTTTGCAATTCTTTTTTTTTTTTTTTTTTTTTTTTCAATTCGGCAATTCATAAAACATTTCAAACACAAACCTCATCTAACTCATCCCGCCTATACAAATATTCGTCGTTATAAAATCTAACATGTCAATAGCTGAATATGGAATACACATAATACCAGTATTGGCACAACACGATCGCAAAAACGTGCCGTCCTCTGCGATACCGACTTACCCCGCCAACAGTGTCCATTTGGCACCGGCAATGTCATTACTGGGCTACTGGCACTCACAGATGTCATTTCAGTCACGCCCCAAATAAGTTTAATTAGGAATAGAAATTCTGTACGCAAAACCCTGTTAGTATCGGAATGTTATCTTTTGGGGATTCGGATTATTTGCCTGTTACGACTTCATGCTAGATTAAATTCCGTATTTCTGTTTATGTAAATACGAGATTTTGTTTGCTGACCGTCACTTGACGTCGCGTTGGTCGGATAATGAGTTTCGGAGTTTCAGAATATCAGTTTTTTAATGTTGGAGATTGGTTTTTTTATTTTTTATTTTAACTGTGACAAAGCTATATTACCAAATGTGTTATTTCATTTCAGTTACCCATAAAAATATTTAGAATTAAACTATAATGTAATTCAATTATTGTTATAAAATAAATTAAAGTATGAGTGATAAATTGTAATGTATTTTTTTTTGTTGGCTGCTTATGATAGCGCACTTTTTATTTAAACTACAAACTTGGGCATCCTATGTACAAATACGTCTGATTACAACATTAGCTTTATATAAAAAAAATACAGATAAAACGTTCAATTTAAATTACACTATACTTTTTTAGCGTATTAAAGCATTTTGTCGGACATTTTTATGTCCTTTTCGGACGCTTTCAACGCCAGATGCGTCCGTAACATGAATGCGTGTCACAGGAGGAAGCTAGGGGCATTTTACTGGGGTAACATGTCAGGCAGAATACTGTTGTGGCACCAGAGACCAATCCCGCCCTGAGGCATCGTTGACGTTGGTCACTACCGGATAGGAAAGAACAGATGCTTTTACATGACGTTTTTTCAAAATAATTATGTAGGTTTGGTGGAATATCACTTTTTTTGGTATCAAATTAGTAATGAAGAATTTTGATAGGTATCATTATTGGCTTTGCAGGAAATAATAGGGAAGTGAACGAAAAAGAATAGGGTTGAGGTCTTTTTATTTGTAATACCTACAAATTTGATGATAAACTATATTTTTATAGCTTGGACTAAAAAACGAAATTAGATCACTCGACTCATAGCAATCATTTTTCTTTTCCAAATGACCTGGTCATTAAACATTTTCATTGTCTGGTCATTTTGGGTGGAATACATCAGGATCAAGACCAAGTGGACCTTGAGAGTAGAGAAGTTGGAGTCGCGTCATAACATAAACTTCAAATCGTTTGTGGTGCGGGTTCCAACTCAGTATCTAGAAACCTTCAAGAAGGAAGAGTTTTGGCCGAAAGGTGTGGCATACCGACGTTTTCGCGGAAGGTTACGCGACACCACGCAGCGCAACACGACGCCGACAAAGTCATCACTTCGTGTACAATAGCGTCAATAAATTATAAAAATATGTATGTTTAGATTAAGGTATTTATCTATAGGCCTGCGTCGCCTGAAATAAATGGATTATTATTATTAATAATGAGTCCTGGAAACACGTCAAAACTATTGATTAAATTATAACAATGAAGCTCAAACACATCTAATATAACACAAAATGACGTAGCAACAATATTCGACGTTATTATTTTACTTCCCAAATTAACATGGCAATAATCAGATCTTGTCTGTTAATTCAGCTCACGTTTTGGCTTGTGTTGACATATTTGTATATTGCTGAGTATAAATGAATGTATATGAGTCTATATTTACAGAGCTTAGGTGTAAGAGAAGCAAACGAACTCAAAGATAATGAATTTGGTAGTAAAAATGATAATTGAAATAAGCTGACATGCCTAATTATTTAACTCTGATGAAGCAACTGCCAATTTTTTTGTAATATTACACGAAATAGCGCACATTTTTGGCAGTTGCATACGAGTTCCACACATATTTTATTTCTTGGCAAAAACATCAGCCCTGTTTGCCCCGAAGGGTCAGGCATAGGTGTACACAGCACACAGTACACTCTGATGTACTCTCGCCAGTTATGTTTAAGTCTGTTACATGTAATAGACGGTCAGTCTACTGCTATCAACCGGTCACAAATCCAGAAACGGCGCACTGCACAGTGGGCCCGGTTCCTAAGAAGGGCGGTCATAGGTGTTGCAGGTGGGATTCAAAATGAAAGAATAACTTTTTTACCTAAGAAATGATTGTTTTGAGGTTCTAAGGGTAATAACAAGTAAAAAAATTATATCTTTAAAAGTAAGGTAGGTATATTCTCGAAAAAAGCATTCATCCATACTAAAAAATAGGTAGGTAAGTTGGTAACAATAAAATTGGTTTTATACATTTATTATTTCTGAACATAGCTTAATTGGCATATAAATAATCGGTCTGGATATTATCAGTGTCCGGTAAAGACTCTGCTAGCACTCCAAACACTTCACGAGATCTATCTGCCTCATTTTCTTTATTCGTCGCAGATAACCAGGTATTAAGAACAACCATTCGAGGAAAAGAACACTTGATGGTGGCCCCTGCAGAATAAAAGAAAAACAAAATTACAAAAATACCTAAGGTATCAAATTTACCTGCATACGATCTAGTCCTTTCAATTACCTATAGCAATCTTCGGCGCACCTTGGCGCACCTAGACGTTACAGTTTTTGAAACTAGACAAACAAGAGATTATTATGATATATGTTTCATCTTTGGCGATTCGTTCCTTCTTAAGTAAAAGTCTAATTGAATAAGGGAAAGCGGCAAAAAACAAAGAAAACAGAAGTGTCTCTTTGACAGTGCTAGTTACTAATACTGACAGGGTTAAAGTAAACACAATATAATTAAATGATGAAATCGTACATACCTTCTTTTTGAATATACATCGCACAACAATATCAGAAACAATCTATTTCCGAGGCATCATAATTTGAACATAGACATTCCAGCCCTATGACCTATGGGCGGGACCACTGTGCACTGGTCTAAACAAACCAACCTAATAACACTTTGCCCGACCAGAAAATCTAACCGTGAAAATTTTAATTTGTCACATGTTTTATAACTTTGCCCCTATAAGTAATCATTCACTAAATGACCTAAAACAATATAATGTTACTCCTACCTACAAATAACAGGTATTTCATTGGTAATTTGCAGAAGTTGGCACTAGACCTTCGTCCTTCCCAAAATTGCGTCCCTCAAATAATAAAGTATAACACAATAGTATCGAGCTCAAGGTCAAGGTCATTGAAGTCAACTGAGGTCACCTTTAATTATTTCAACTTCTCAATTACCTCATTCAAGCTTTGCTAGGAGTGTTGTGGATCATCATATACAATAAACTATAAGTATACAAGCCCAGGTCTGTGCGATTATTGGCGCGCTTTTTTCCTGTAACTTTTTTTTTCTCGTACTGCATTTTTAATGCATTTTTTACGGCTGAGAGTTGAACATTGAACGAAGTGTTTTTTTGAAGCTCGGATGCACTCTGTTGAATTCTCAATACTCCGCTAAATAATCCCTCTGCGATATTTTTACGCCTATGCGAACGTGGCCTTAGTCAACGCTATTCCTTCCGATCCTATGTCAACCTCACCCATTGTTCCACCTCACCGATGTTATTTTGCTGGTAGTATTACTTTTTTGCGAGTCCTCTATCCAGGAACGAATCGTTGTTATAGTGATTGTACTTTTTGAGTACTTCACTAGTTACAAAAATACAACCAAGAGTATTTTAAAATACCGTTTTTGATTCCAAAAGTAGGTACTCAAAACAACAAAACAAAACAAGCCAAATTATCGACCATTTTTTATTTTTTTTGAGGTTGGGAAATCATCAAATGACTTCTCCCGCTCTGGGTGGAGCAGGAGGGCGTGTCAGACTTTTACTGAATAAAACCCACCCATGTTCCCTCAGGTGCCCGTGTGCCAGGGGCCACGGTATCTCTTTCAAACAACCCGCACTCCTGGCAGGCATGGGCCCTTGTGGATCCAAAAGTAGGTACTCAAAACAACAAAAAAAAAAACAAGCCAAATTATCGACCAATAAATTTTTTACATAGTTCGTAGTACTTAGATTAAAATACTGCACAATAGTACCCAGCCTAAACTCAAGGTCAATTAAATCCATTGAGGTGACCTTTTATTGTTTCAGCTTCACAAATACCTCATTCAAGCTTGCTCGGGTTATGTAAAATGTAAACAATACACGATATATTATATGTTTACGCCATCCCTTCCGGTCTTATGTCAACCTCATCTATTGTTCCGCCTTGATAATGTTATTTGCTGGTAACGCTACTTTATTACTGTTAACGTGGTTGCTATATCCAGCTACGAATTGTAACTGTATTATTTTACAATGAAGTCTTTTTTAACTTGTCGGTTTTCAAATTATTATTTTTTATCAAGTCAGGACACATAATACATTTTCAAGCTACGGCAGACCAGGCTATTTATTATATTTAATCCTAGGGGTGGGCCTAGTATTAAAAAAAATACTTTTCGCACTATTCCGTTTTTTATAAACAATATATAAGGATTTAAGTATATAAGTATCAAAGTTTGTCAGTGTTAAATTTTTCTCTGATATTTTGTTTTAGTGTCATTCTGCGGGATTGACATTATGACGCAGAGTCGATAATTCAGATTCTATCGAGCAATGAACAGACAAAAATTATTCTTAAGGTGAAGAATATAATGTTGAATGTGACTGTACCTACTTAAGTAGTTGCAACTCCGGTTTTGACTTGTAATAGAGTAGGAAATAAAACACTCCCAAAATGCCGATGAATGGTAATTCGAAAAATTATAAGTTACAGTGCAACTGTAAAGCCTCTTCCTAAATTATGTATGTCTAAATTTTCAATGATTTAGGTTGCGCTTTGTCTGTCTGTTTTCAGTCAGTGATAGAAGATTTTTACACATATATAAAAACAGCTAGTAGGTTTTACGAAGATGACTTACAGACTGCTTAAAAAATCTTAATTATTCGTTACCGCAGTAACTACCAGTACGCTTCGGTTTCCTTTAAAATTTATGCAAGCTTAGGGAGCTTACTGTAGAATTGACAAACCGAATCCTTTGAGGCTCAGTTCGGATCCTGCAACCGAATAAACATTGTAAGGCCTGCCGTCATGTTTGTTTTAATTTGAATAGAATGGATGTTTTCGTATCTGATTGCTTGGGGGGTTCAATGGATGTGACTAGAAAGTTAAAACTTTTTAGATAAAAACATAAATCGAAGTTTTCTGCGTTTTTTCTTCAACTCCGCATGTAACGTCGTTAACTTTATGTTAACCTTACCTACTGTCGGTGCAGCACCCTCGAAAACCTTGAAAGTGACACTGATGCTGAAAAATTTGAAAAATTTCGCCACTGCCATCTTTGATGTTGATTTAGACCTCACTATAAATAAAAAAACACAAATCACAAATCACTATTGGGTTCAGCGCCCTCGAAAATCATGAAAACTATCTCACTCTCTGTCTCTTGCTATTATAATAAATTTAATAAAAAACGTAACCCTCCTTCTGGCGCAGTCGGGTAGTAAAAAGTCAAATGGTCGGGGCATAACACTCTTTAGTTATGAGCGCTTTTCTCGTTACGTGACGAATTCTACAATTTTACTCCTACCGCAAGCTGCGTTAAAGAACTTTGTTCCAAAAACCTTGTTTCTATGAAGGTACAGATCAAGTTAGTTTTATTACTCGACTGCGCCAGAAGGAGGGTTATGTTTTTCGAGTGTATGTATGTATGTATATTTCTTTGTCACGCTCTGTAGCCTAAACAGTTTGATCGATTTTAGCTTGAGAAGTGCCGTCATATTCATAGCAATTGTGAGAGTGGTACTGGGTATATGAAAATTTTAAAAAATGGCCGATTTTTGGCGCCTTATTGTCTTCAAATTTTTTTTTTCTCAAAACCTATTGAGTGGGGTATCAAAATAAAGGATTTCATAAACAGGTCTCACTAACGTCAAATATAATTATATTAACTAAAAGCTGTGAAAAAAAAATTACAAAATGAAAAAACACGACTGCCTAAAAAGTGAACTTTAAGTAATAAAGATGGAAACAAGAAGCTGTTTTAAAAGGATGACTGTAAGGATGCCAATATAGACCTTTATTGCCTCCAACTGCATGAGATTGCTTTATAGTATTCAGTCTAAAATAGTCATACTTTTAAAACAAGTTTCTTGTTTACATCTTTCGAAATTAAAGTTCACTTTTTAGGCAGTCGGGATTTTTGATTTTGTAAAAAAAAATTTCAAACACTTTTTCCATGAAATTGTTCAGTTTTATTCAGGCTATTGCAACAGACAGTCAGTTTTTCTACTTTTGAAAACGATGCCTAGAACGTGTTATGAGTCGCAAAATGCATTTGCAGTCATAAATCTCACACGCATAGATCTGCAACAGTCTTAAAAGTATTTGAGAAGTGGGTAGAATAAGACTAGAATGGAATAAAATACCCTCTATTAAGTAAACTATAAAAATTACAGATTCTAAATCCACCACACGAGCCCATCGTGGGTTGGTGGATGTCACTTCTGTAGATAATCAAATTTTTGCTCGATGTGGGAGTCAATCTAGTGGCGTAGAAGTCAATGATATCATTAACGTTTCAACCGAGGCGTTAAATTCCACGTTATTAAACTGTACCAAATTTTATATCCAAGATATCGTATCCAGAAATAGAACCGTCGATATTTGATACGATGCCTTCGCCGTAAACAAGAGAATAGATTTTATCAACCTAATCAACCCCTATACCTATGTATAGCATTGTACGTACGTCATCCTTTCCGGACCCCATCAGGCTCATCTATTGTCCCTGACACTTTGACAATATTATTTAGTCATTGGAGTGATAGCCGCAGCCGCTGCTCAATCACTGTCTTAGTACTTAATATTGGAACAACGGTTCTAGGCAGGTTTTTAGGGAAAGTGTGGAGGGATTTTGGGATGTAAAATTGTTTTGAAGCAGCTGTTTTTTCAACGATATATTTTTTTATTAGGCAGGCACATGTAGAAAATTGATTGGTGGTGTGCCAGAACCGGAATGTAATAATTTACCTGATAGAATAAAAATATAAAATGGAAATATGATCATTATGGCATATTAAGTTAAATCAGTGTATGAAAGATACAACTTTTTTTTCCATTTATCTACGAATAACGTTCTGTATTTGTCCACCAGCATTTTTCAATTGACCATCTATCAAGACAAAATTGCAACAATTTCACGTCCAAAAACCATTGCTGTAAATATCTCCGACAATTGAATAACACCCAAAATCAATCAAAACACGTCCAGAGGTTACAAAAGCACAAAACAATTGGGATCAAACTCTTCATATTTTGTGCCAGCACCGATGTAGGACATTTCCAGTTTAATCACCCACCCAGTGCTGTCCTCCCGTCCACCCCTAGATACGTCTATCGGACGTACAGCTACGTCTAAATAACGTACAGCTACGGAATGCAATCTCGAGTCGAGATTGGCAACTCGAGATCTCGCGTACTAAGTGTAGGGTCGAGATTGGTGATTCGAGATTTCGCCGAAATGGTAACTTTACATACTAAGGGCACCTAATCATGTTATAATTTTTTTTAACGGATCACAATAATCGACGTTTATTTAGGTCATAATTATCAGCACTATGCATACATAACGTAGAAATGAATTATTGTATTGAAAATTACATCTCATTTATGCTAAGACTCATTCTCGAAATTTATTTATTCACAAATCAAATAAAAAAAAAATCTTTCTTTACAATCTCATTCTTGTCTGGAGATTGTCTTCCCACGAGATAAAATCTCGATCGAGATTGTATTCCGAACGTACAGCTACGTCTACAGAATATGAGGTAGGTACAACTATATCTATACGACGTATAGCACGTCCAACGGAACTGTGTCAGCCTCCTCTTTTGTTTTCTTGTCATTGTCACAGTGTCGTCCAACTATTGGATTGATGCTTGTTCTATCTGCGTTATAACTGTTCTGTCTTCGCTTTTTTTGATTTATATGAAATATTTCAGTTTGGAAATTTTGCTAGGTTTCGAATAGCAATCAAAATCAAAAGTAATTTATTCAAACTAGGGAGTCAGCTCTTTTTGAACGTCAAAATTACATAAGATAATCCCTCCAAAACGCTCTCCCTTTACCACTTCCTAGTACTTTACCTGGGAATAGGAAGTAGTGCATCAAACTCCCCAGCAGCACAGCTGTTTAAGAACTTGATTCTATACAATAGTAAGTAATTAACATTATGAAACACAAAAACATTAAATTTGCCATAACTATGTCAGCTAGCACACGCCAATATACCAACAAAACATTGATAACTATCAGTACTCAAGTAGAAATAAAAAATCAAAAAAAGGCAAAAGCATTAACCAATAAGCTGTCAGTGTGTTTTAGTTCAGGCAAAGATTGGTTACCTACATTGAATAAAAAATCGCAAAATTAAACTTTGCGTACTGCTGTGGTCATGTACCGCATCAATCATTACTTATTACAGCCACACACTTTTCTAGCGTTATTATCTGAATAGTATGTCAGGACACAACATTTAACTAACAGAACGCTACTAATTCATCCTTGATTGCAGACCCAGTCAGTTCATAATTAAAATCCACCTTAACGCTCATTTGTGCTCTATCCACAATCAATAATGCCTAACAAGAAGGCATACGATTTTAATAAGCAGCGCCTGATCCACTCCGTTATAATTAACCGCAACTATCAGGAAGTCCGGACGGAAAACCCGCGCGTCATTAATGCAGACGTGTCCGGGATATGGTGACAACTCTAATTCTCGCATACAACCCTACCCCCGTCACTGTTTCCGTGTGATGACCGTTCAATCTCGTGTTTATGACGTCACCGTGATGTCCGCTGTAAATCGTGCTCGTTTGAGTTCGTGTGATTTTTAGAGTGTGCGTTTTTCGATTGGTTTGCCAAAGTTGTTAATTTCTCTTTCCCTTTTCGATTTTAAACGTTATGATTTGTGCATAAAATGACAGGTACTATGTAGGGAATTAAATTTATACAACATTGACGTAAAGCAACAAACATAAAATAAGTACAATAAACAATTCTTTTTCATGACTCTCATAAGTCTATTACAAGACCTAAAAACAGCTTTCCAGGGATCGTTGTATAAAACCTGCTTCATTTCGTTCACTGAAACAATTTTTTTATCATTTTTATTAATCAGGATACAGAACAACTTTGAAGAATAGAGAAACATTGTGCTTAAAATAATTAAATTGAACCAACATCTAAATCCAAACTGATTTGAATACGACTCCACACCTTCTCAACTCCCTAAGCGAAAAGGAGTGTTAAAAACGTCTCAAAGGACCCTGATTAACATAATCAAATCAAGTTGTTCCCAAAACAAGGCTCTAAGCAGTTGTGTATCTTAAGCATTTATATCCACGTCTGTAATTACACCCTTAATCTTGTTGCTTTAAATCAACACCCTGTTTTTAATGAACTCGGTTGTGGCGTCACGCGTTAGAAAGAGATAGACGACCTCTCTCTTCTTCTGCTAAATTACCTAATGCTGTACAAGTTATTGTGCTGTAGCTTCTTAACAAGATAAGCGTTGTTTGCGATGAATTTTCTAACTCTTCTTTATACTGAGGTTCTGACAGGTTTTATGGGAAAATATGGGAGTATAAATAAAGCGATTTACTAAGATTTCCTTGATATAAAGACATTTTGACTGAGAGAACCGAGTGATGCGGATGCCATGTTAGTTCTTTTAGTAACATAATGAGATAAAATAATTGACGTTACATTTACATATTGTATATTACTCTAAATACAATGATCATGATTAAGGAGACTGGTGGTTAAAGTGACAGTAAACTTTGATTAATCGGTATAGGACAAGGAAATAATGCTTCGTAAAAACTTCAGTGTTCTATAGAAAGTGAACACAGTGATATACACCGTGACATTTTAGACGTCTTACAAAGGTGGTTCACTCAATGTATCCGTCATAGAATACCTCAAGGCGCAATTTAAAAAGAAAAATAAATAATGCTTTAGAATTATGAAACACCCTCCCTGTTAATAATGTTTACTTATCAAATGGTAGAAGACATCTACCTACCTACGATTACATTCCATCATTAATTCCATCTCCATAACAGGGTTTTTCAAACTACGTCATGCGTCTTAGTGAATGATATTTTCATTTTTTTATTATAAATGTTCAAAATATTTTTTATATTTTTTATAAATAATTAGTAATCATTGGATACATGAAGTGGGCTGCCGTTGTAAGACGACTAAAATGTGACAGTGTATGTCGTGGATAGATAACAGACATAACCATTTTGAAGTCACTACAGTTATGTAGTATGTTAACAACATGCCGCATATGACTGCTATGTGACATATAACTGACAATAGTCCAGTTCACGTGTAGCAATGAAATTCTGTTCATTTTTTATCCACTTCACAGAACGATCAATTGTTTGACCAAAAATCGATCTCGTTCGAACTTTAGTTAAGTTATTGCTTTGCTCCGTCATTATTCCGAGATGGAGCTTTTAGTAATATTTGTTTCCCAGTTATTGAATGATTTCACTTTCTATAGGTTTCTACCAAACAAGTTTTTGCGGGTATGAGATCTAGGTCATGTCAATCACTTTGTTATTTTGTTCCGATACCGAGCACCTATTTTAGTCAATTGGGCTTTCGATGTATTGGCAAAATGAGTTGTTTTAAATATTAATTGTAGATTTTGACTATATTAGTACTTTACATATTTGTACGATTTCGTATGATAATGTATTCGCGCGACTTCTCCAGTCTACTCTCACTTCATCCTGACTGTTTTTTGTCCAAAATTCGTTTCTTGAATTATGAAGCGCAGAGTGGTGTTTCCAACTCGGTATGTACGTTTAAAACCTATTATACTGCTCTCCACTGCAAATTTTGCTGGGCTAAATGATTATATATGTATATTAATAAAATTTAGCCCACTAATTTTTTTAATGTACACTAGCTTTAAGACACTTACTAGAGTAGGGCAGCAGCGTTCTCTATGCATTTTACCACCATACTGCGATCGCCAACCCGCCTGCCAAACGTGGCGATTTTGGCAAACCCCCAATTTTTTTGGGTGAGGCCTATGACCAGCAGTGGACGTCTATCGGCTGCGACGATAATGATGATGACACTAGATTTTACCATCGGTCTTGCTAGGCATGCTTTGATATGATTTTCTTTAATAAGCACGTATTTCAATGTATAAATGTTAAAAATAATTAAATTAAGGTATTTAGGCTTGTGACTGTATTACAGTACAAGCACGTCAAGCAAGCCTATATACCTTATCATACACAAAATTAAAAAGAAAAAATCTCAATAATATGGTTTCGAGAATTCCTGGCATTCTAAAATTTCTATTACTACTTTAGGAGAAAATTGCTTTTAAATCTTGTATAAGTTTCAAGTATTTATGTTCGTGACTTGGAGCGTGTGAAGCATCTTAACGGTTGGATGGATTTAAATACAATAGGGGTCATCTCTTCGATACAAAAGGTGTCAGTCACACAAACATTAGACTGCCTCGTTGGTCTTGTGGTCGCGCACGCCACTGCTGACCATGAGGCCCTGGGTGGGATTCCCAGGTCTGGCAAAGTGTTATTGGGTTTTTCTATCTGGAATTTGTCAGTAGCATCCCGGAGTCTGGATTTATGCCCGCATGATGGCAATAGACTCGCCCCTTATTATATGGATTCAAACATAACTGGCGTAAATGTGGGCGTACTATAGGTACATCTTTGCTCAACCCTTCGGTGAAACAAGGCGTGATGTTATTGCAGATGTCCATGAGTGGTAGTGTGGCAATATCAGGTGGATTGTCTCCTTGTTTAGATTGCCACCCGAAATCAAACAGTAGACCAGCCTGTATTTCAAAGTATCCCTCAACAAATTCTGATTTCTAAATCGGTACATGAAGAACAATCTAATTAGGTTGTTGTTTCTTGAAACCCTTGTCCTAAATCAATAATCCCGGCAACATTTCCTACTTTTCTTGAACAAACCTTATCGTTCTCAAAAAAAAAAAATCCCCTCCCAATTTATGCCGTTTCCTTGATATATTGACATACGTAATCTAACATGCCATTTCTTTGTCTGTATTGGCTTTAAGTAACGAATTTAAGCCTCCAGGGTAGGGCATTGTCTTTGTGCCCACAACTCGAAATCAAAAGAAACGAAAAAGAAGGTTGTACTTACGCATGCCTTTTGTGAATAAGGTAATGTTGCCCGTATAAATGTTTTCCTAACCTTTAAATATACCTGAAAAGGGGCACCGATGAAAATACTGATTTAGCAGATCTTGTTTGGTTTATTTCTGGTGAATGGGATCAAAATTCCATGTATTATTTTTCGCACGTAGTATTTACTTAGGGTTTTTACTCTTAGAACTGGGTGGTTTTAAATGTACATAACCACTACAAAATATGCTTCATGGAATCATGGAATCTATAAAATACATCTTGTTTATTGTTTTTAACCGACTTCCAAAAGGAGGAGGTTCTCAATTCGTCGGAACCTTTTTTTTTTTTATGTATGTTCCCCGATTACTCGAAGATGGCTAGACCGATTTGGATTATTATTTTTTTGTTTGAAAGGGTATACTTCCCAGGTGGTTCCATGATCATCAAATCAGGATCTGATGATGGGATCCTGGAGAAATAGAGAGAACTCTTCAAATTTTATAGGCACACTTGAAGCAATTGGTGTAGTTTTTGGAAGAGTACTTTCTCGGAATAGTTCTATTTCAATTTGGTGAAGATCTGATGAAGAACTTCGGAGATAGGCAACGGAACTCCTCAATAAATGATAGCAAATGGACAGGGATTGCTGAAATCTCATGTCTGTCTATTGTTTACACCAGTTAATAACATAGCATCACGCCGCTACGCTGTGAAGGGGTAAGCACATGTGAACCACTAAAAAGTGAAAAATAAAAAACTTTTTTCAAAAAAAATAAACAACCGACTTCCAAAAAAACACTAAAAAGTGAAAAATAACTTTAATTTCGGAAGGCGGTGACAAAAAATTAAAATACATATCCAAAGTCACCGACTTCCGAAATTAAAGTTATTTTTCACTTTGTAGTGTTTTTTGGAAGTCGGTTGTTTATTTATTTTTTTGTGGTAACAATAAGTATAAAATAATAATTGTTCCTTACCTAATTTGTTTAAATAGCAATTTTGAAGTTACCAAAATCCCAGAAGTTCAAACATAAAATTAAAATAATGCAGCACAACATAAATTATAGACGATAAAATAAATACGAATTCAAACTAAAGGGTGCCACATACAGGTTACCGAGTTGTAAGAATTTACAAAGTTTCTCCGCTCAAGTTCTCGTAAACGATGACCTGGCATTTACCAAATATTCAGTGCTTGAGCATTATTACGATCTTCAACTCCACATTATTGCTGTAAGCACTTCAAGCAGTGCTTACATTGTAAATCGTTTCTGCAATAAATCTGGAGTCCGTAAATTACGGATTATTTACGCTTTTACATTTAAAATTTTATTTTCCAAGCGCTTAGATTTTTACAGCGAGTGATCGTAAGCTGAATTTACTTGCATGAGAAATAAGGGTTTTTCAAATATCAGTAGAAAATGTGGTTTATGCATAAACAGTTTTGAATGGGACTATATTTTACTTGAACCAAGAAATCTGATTCGAATCATCGTTGAAGCATCTTCTCCTCCCTTACCTAATTTATTTGGGGCGGTGCACTATGTCTTTCCCTTTAATTTAGATATTTCTGTTTAGTTTTTGTAGCCATTAACCACACTACAACACACATACTACTACATACACTTACATTTCTCACGACATTTCTTCGTTTCTTCACTAAACTTATAATTTAATATTTAATATTAATACAGGTCACAGATTATGTGCAAGTTAATGATGACTCTAATTTACTGATTACTAAATCTCCCGATAGACGCAAAGCATAGTTAACGAATAGGCTCGAAAAGCACTAAGATCAAATAGAAAACTTCTAGTTCTGCTGTCGAACTAGCTGAATGCAAACTTTGAAACTGACTGAATTACATCAAAAAGAACTTCAGTGTTAGTTAATTTAGCAAATGGGGCAGCAACAAACGTATTAAGGTCACTCGTTGGGTTTATAAAACCAAGTTTATCTAGAACTTTTGATATTTCTACAGTGTTTGATTTTTGTTTTGATTTTTTTTTGGTTTATCCTTCTTTAACATGTTTTTGTTGTTGATATTTTTTAAATTCGTGAATACTGTGTTCGTATTGTTTGAAAATTGATAAATGTATTGTATTTTTCTTTGGTGTTATTCTTTTATCTTTCCGCTCTATTTCCTTCCTCATTCGGGACGAGAGCTTTGTTGGTGTCATTAGCTGGTTTAATATTATTTCATAAATCCAGTTAACGCTGTTCCAGGTACAAATCAAACATCCGTACCGTAGCATTGTTTATTTCTAATGTTTTGTATCTCTTATTGTTTATGTAGCTAAACTGCAACATTTTTCATTTTCTGATGTAGGTATATCTAAATAGTTATTTTGACTGGAATGAACATTAACATCATTATTAATAAAAAAATAACATTATCATCTCCTTTGTCTCTTTTATAAGTAACAATTATAAATTATGAGAAGTGTTCATCCCATAGTGACTGTCAACGATTCGTATTTTTTTAAAGCTGAGTCAAGCTTTGGTAATCCATAACCCTTTATGATGGTCTTAAACTGATCTATTATCCAACCGACTTATCCCACCGCTATTACTTATGTGGGTAATAATTTTTGCATAATCCCAAACGCCATACAAAGGCTACGCACCCATGCAAATAAAGCCACTAAACTTAATTTATGGCCCCAACAATGTCCAAGTTCGTATATTATGAGGACATATAAAGTCGTTTAACACATTGTAACTTTAAAGCTGCCTAACGTCAAAGGCATAAGCCATTCTAAGTTCCAGAATACGAAGTATGTCAGTTTACATTTTTCAAAGTTCTGTAGAATGGTTGGCAAGAGGTAAACGTTCGTGAGTGTTTTATAGGAGGCGTAGTGTTTTTAGTATTGTGCCTACAGTACAAATTAGTTTGACTCTGAATGGATTTATTGTTGCTTGATTGTAGTGAAAGTTTGAATATTTGTTACTTGATCACGCAAAAACAGCTAAATTGATTTGGATGAGATGCCGATTTGTCATGCAGGTAGTTTGTAAACTGGATTACCGTGGGGTATTTTCGATCACAACGCGGGCAAAGCCAAGGGCAAAAGCTAGTGGTATTATAAAAAGAGCACCTTCACCAGTGTCGTGTAAATAACTGTAAAATTGTAGCTTGATAGCGGTGTTACTTATATTTTTTGTTATAGCAAAATGTTTTCCCCTAACAATCAACTATTTCGTTTATTGTTTTCACAATGTGTAAAAAGACAATGTAATAATTCAATGTATAATCTTGTAATTACCAGAGCCGTCACTCTATTCGCAGATAACGGGGGAAGATTTGAGAATATCAAAATAATTATGATCGATTATATTACTATAAAGAAAATTACGGAGCAAATCGTGAATGAATCGTTCTAGAAGTTTGTTCGTTTTAGTAAACAGTAAGTTCGTATAAACAAGGGGAATTGCCTGCAAAAAAGAATTTGTATCAGTCAAGGCATAACATTTTTGGACTACCTTAATAGTCCACCATCTAAATACAAATCTCATGGATTCCATTGTAGCTCAGTACCTATCTTCTGAAGCAGTGGTAAGACTGAAATTGTGGATGAGTTTCGACGATACTTTATGAGAACCAACACCACATCATTACTTTTATTCAAAAGTAGATAAAGATTATTTTCCTGGAAAAGAATACTATCTTACATACATAATAACATAGGTACAACTGATACATTTAAATCTCTTCCATTAGGAACACCTACGCCTATTGAGACGATATATTCCACCAATTTCTTCAAGGCAATATCTCTGAATACCTACTCATTCTAACAACGTGTATGACATGACAACAAACACATTGCTTTTATATCAAATATTATCTATTCTCCTCATAAATAGACAACCTTGTATCAATTTTCTGACGAATTCCAAGTGCGTTTCAATGACGTTATCATAAGAATTCTCACCTTTGGAAATATATCCATAGTTTAGTTCGAGCAAATATGGCGGTTTGTTTCACGCTAATCTAATAATCTGATCTGTCTAGACGATCTTCTACGAATATTGATAAAATGATATATTATGTATGTAAATAAGCAACATGCTTGTCACAAGAGTCCAGAAGGTCTTACATATGTATAAGGCCGTGGCCTCACAACTCTTTGTGTCGCTCGGTTCCGGCTAATACAGAGGGCAGACCTGGGCTTTGTGCGAAATGCTCTTATTATTTGTTATGAAGGCTTTTTGTTTGTTGGGCACAGTTTTTTTAATATAAGTGGACGCATCGCTTAAATGAATTATGAGATAGTGTGACTGTCCGTCATCTATTAAATGGCGCAATGTTATCATTATTTTAAAATCGTCACACGTGTTCCTGAGCCTCTTAGAAAACACATTAAGTCGCAACTTTATGATCTGAGAACTCGACCCTAATAAATAATCCTATTTCTTTAAAATTCTAAAAACAATTTTGGAATTCCTTAGAAACCCATTAGGGCACTTATGCCCATTAACTTAGTCGAAAGCAATAAATTACGGCACCTAAGGATGCAATATTTCTTGCAAATTCTAAGAACAACGAACAAATGAGCAGTGGCGAAGGCACCATATAGCACGTTAGTAATGGCTACTATTGCCAAAAGAAGGTATTTACACTACGTGTATTTAATTCACCATAACATTCAAACAACAGTTATCTTTAGCTTTGTACTACAAAATGTTCTGTATTAACCTGGCACCGAAACGTCAGAATCGGGAACTGGGAATTCATACAACGGCGATTCCGTAATTTGTTTGGGTTTCAGCTGTCCAATTTGATAGTAGTTAATTATTTACATTCTTGTGTAAATTTTGGAGTGATAGTAGCTATTCTTCCTTACATAATATAAAACAAAGTAGCTTTCGTGTTGGTGCGCTTAGATCTTTTAAACTACGTAACGGATTTGAATGCGTTTCATCAATACACAGAGTGACTTGAGGGGAAGGTTTATATGGATAATGCATTGACCATCACACAGGCGAAGCCGCGGGCAAAAGTTAGTTTATCAATAAATCAGTAAGTTGAAGCCGACTTCGTGGAGAAATTTACACATCGCCGCTGCAATCAGCCACATCTGGATACCATAACATAGGGCCAAGCGTACCCTTGAAATCTATTGAGAAATGAGACAAAAGAGGGTTTCTTTTGTCTCATTTCTGGCCATAAAACTATTCTGAAACTATTCTGGGAAAGAGACGCGGGGCCGACATGTGGGGATTTTGAAGATGGGGAAGGGATTGGAAAGTTTGAGACAGTGAGTTTTAGAGCGCGGGAAGAGGTAGTCGAAATAGATCTCGCTGTGAGAGAGTTATAGAATTAGTTAAGTTCTTGATACGTGTACAGGTTTAGACTAGGCTATATTAGTCTAGAATGAATGTAAGTGGCGTAAGGCGCGTGAATCTCAGAGAGTGAGTTTGTGGGCAGTCGGTTAGGGACGGTGAGGGAGTTGATAGCCCAGGCTAGTTAAGTTAGGCAAGACATTCTAAGCGAGGAAAAATAGTGTGGTGAGCTGTGAGGGATGGTGCAGGGAGAAACTGGTAATAGACGCAGTATTTTGTAAGTGAGTTGTATTCAAATTCATCCCAAGGAATTACTTGGTAAGTGCCAACTTCAATCTTTAGTAATAGTGTGTACATTGTAGTAACGGTGATCTCGTTCTATTGTTCTCGTAGGTTGATTACATATTATGAATTTACCAAACAGATTGGTGATATCGCGGTGGTGCTATTAATGATCATTTATTTCAGTATGGCGTAACTACTCTAAAGTGCTAACCGACTTTACAATTCATGTAATCTTCTCTTGTATTGCGTGTCCCCTTCCTAATCCGTACCTCGGCAGATATTTGTCATTTACAGTTGGTTATAGGGAAACGGGGAAGGCCTCCTGCTAAACTTGACACTGAGCAATAAAGCTCTGACTTTTGACGACTGTTGACCTATTGACGCATCACTTTGGGAAGGCAGAACCGTAAATAACTCATTTCAATCAAACTAGGCTAAAGCCGATCTATGTTTGCGTCATAAACCAACCAAATGTTAGTGATGATTTCTGTTTCCAAAAAGGTCTTGCCACAGAACGTATTGCGTGAGACTTGGTGGTTGTACATTTCGGGGAGTGGGGGTAGGCATCACACACTGTCACTAAAATGCATTGGTAGTCGTTCTAAGAACGCTAGGGACCGTGTCTCGTTAAAACCCACACCCGGCCGTTCTGTAGGCCTTTTTATGAATCGTCACTATTTAGCGAGACACGAAATCTGGATGCACCGCATCCTCTAAATGGGGAAGAGTAAAGAAATGTGAAGTGACGAAATTCCACTTCGGCAGGCACCAAGAACGATCGTAATGAGTCTTGCTAGAGACTGAGTCTACGGTGCGCTTGTGCTAGTCTTGCGATATCTAGAAAGGGGATAGACAGTCACAAGGGTGACATTCACATGAGTACGTGTTTAAAACTACTCCAAAACTTGTCTTCCTCAATGACAGTTGACTTCACAGTACGCTGTCTTAGGATTGAGTAAGACATTTAATTGCTGCTTAGGGAGCGTGCTCCGTTAGAATCGTACTAGTGTCCTCAGAGGTTCTATGCGTTAGGTTTAACAGAGCACGTACAATGAGGCAAACGTTGTAAAACGGTTCCCCGTCTCACTAAAGTGGGTAAATAATAAACAGATAAGTTAACGTAGTTATAAATAATGAAATTAAGCGCAAGCGTAACGGTCCCTTTACCCCTCCACATAATCAAAACTTTATTGCAGATATTAGCCTTCACCTGTGAGGAAGGAGGATTATGTGTGTGTGTTTGTTGGTATGACTGAGTGGGCCTATCATTATAATATGTAGTTATCTTAGGTTGAGAGTGTTATTAAAGTTCTTATAACTAATTAGACAGATACGTGTTGCTGGGGAGTTTGTTCCGCCACTTCTTCTCCTCAGCTCAAACACTAGGAAGTGGTGACGGGTGGGCTCTTTGGGGCTGTCTATAGACTTTCATGAGGGTTGATCCACAATTCTATTTAAATAATAATTCTGGGTTTTGATTCTCTACCCTTATCTATTTAGTATTAATTCTTGAATTTTACTATTCTTGCTCAGACCAATGCTAGAGCTTTTAGAGAGATTATTCAACGTCTCTTAAATAATTATTCTTGAATCTAGATTTTCAACTCTATTATTACTATTATTAGTCATCCGTGACTATTATATTCTTGATCTCAGATCCATAATTCGGTCAAATTGACATGAACACGTGTCTTACAGATATGCTTGTTGTGCAACGGGTGAACTTCCAGGGGTTTGGGTGACCACATCTATCTCATATTCAGTCCAAGGACTGATAGGGACCATGTCTCCAAAAAGAGCATGATGACGACGATTTGCCGCAAGAACTAGCCGCACCATTGTCAGACAAGGACCGTCGCATGGTTGCGGCAGGGAAAGCCGCTTCGTCACGTTTCTCAGTTCGAAAGAACTGCTAGGGACCATGTCTCGAAAGAGCATGACGACGTGAAGTAGCTGAAAAGCAGCTTGCGTCACTTTATGGAAGTGTTGCCCTGAGTACTCTGAGTGTGGACGTGAAGTATCGTGTGAGTAACGATTGACCAGATACCTGATACGCTAGCGTATGGGTTACTCGTACATTTAAATAGAAATACAAGTACTTTGAGTATCTCTGATATTTAGTTTTCTAAAACCACATCCAATATGGTTCCATAAATATGAATTCTTAAGTATAATTTAAGGCTATTCGGAATTCATATAAAGTAAATCGGTGGAAGAGTGACCGGTCTGGTGACGAGCTCTACAGGGCCGTACGGGGAGGGGTGCGGTCCTTCCCCCTTAGGGGGAACCGACCTAAGAGCTAATATTAACATAATTAGGAAAAACGAAAATTTTATCGGCCTGGGGTCATTTAGGAACAGTCACAATAGGCTTTTGTAAAGTATTTTGGTATTAAAATGTTCGCATTGTTTTCTAACCTAAAACTATGCATCGGAATATTAAATATCGCTCACAACAAAAAACATCAAAATAATTGTTATAATATCGTTAAACGATATAAGAATTTTTTAAGCATACTTTCAGCAAACATTTCGTATATATTTAAGAGGCATTACCAGCGAAAAAGAATATGCATTAGTCAATAGCAATCATTCAATTATTTGATGCTATATTTTATTTTGTTAATAGTTTTAGTTAAGTTGGGATATTTTATAATGTTATTTTATATATTACTCAAATAGTTTGTTAGTTGTTAATTTCATACATTCAAAAGACCATGAATTACCTTTGACCTTATTTAGGGCAGTTCCATAGAATCAACACAATATTCTCGTACCTACCATTTTCTTTGACCTAACAATAATACAGAAAGGTCATACTATTACCCAGACATAGGCTAAGACAAAGGCCTTTATACACCACAATGGTAAGTCTAGACTAAATCTGTGGAAGCTGGAATGTATTCAATATTAATTGAATGAGAGTGATGAATATCAGAGGTGTATTTGAATTTTGGAGTAAGTGAAAGTTGAGCTTTTTTGAATAAGTAGACGTTGCTGAAATATTGAAATATCTTGAGTTGATGAAAATTTTGAGTGGAAAAAATTGAATTGCTAGTTTTTCCATAAACGTACTTTGTCACGCGAAAAACTGTCCATACTAAGAAACACTGACACATTATTAAATAGCGTTTTCATGACGGTCAAGTCATGTCACTGCGTCATTGTGTGTCAGAGATTTCAAAACGAAACAGAAGCGCGACTGTCTTTTGACGTGGTAGGGCGAATCTAACGATTTAAATCTTTTAGGAGCGATGATTAACGATGATGATTGCATTACGATGCCTTATTCTTCGTGGATGCTAATAACTTACTAGAATATTTCGATAAGCTCAGATTCGACTCCATTCTGTGGGTAACATCAAAATTTTAATCCGAAAGAAGAAAAAAAAAGAAAGAACATTGTTGCTTGATTGCAATCAATCACTTCTGCGGTGATTCTTTTTTTCCGAAAATTCACTATTACTGTCGATTGTTTGTTAACAAAACAGCCATAACCATAGGTAACTGTTTTATTGAAAATGTGTAAATATAAATCAATGTTATAAAGACCAATACAAATAAAAAAGTGTAAACACAATACCGCTTCAGAAACTCTTGATACAACTTACCTACTCATTCAAAAGACTTAAGTCAAATCGCTTTGAAACATAAGTAGCTACGCACTATCTACAAAAGCTTTAAGCACGATGTCTTCAACATCCATAATACTTCCAAACTACTTACGAGTACATACATATATATTGCATAACAGCACTTATGCAAAACCCCCGACACAGCCCCGTTTAAAAACCCCCAACTATAATATAACTTAGAAAATATCGATCTGGGAGTCATAAGGCGCTTTCTCTAAGTGCCCCATCCGGTTTCATTTTCAAAACAAAGTTTATGTACGCCCGAGGCGTGCCCGCAGTGAAAGCTTACAACTGTGTAAACTTCACAAATTGTTTACTGCCTTCAAACTGGCTAGGAACTGTCGTTTGTCGTCTACAATGTACCTACAGCGTGTACTAGGGTGAAAATAAAATGTTCCGATGGTACTGTTGTTCTAAAGTCTAAACAGTTGTGGAGCTATATTTTTTGGTTAATCGGCTACTTAGTTTGTTGTGGAATTTTGTTTACGCGTCATTATGGTTGTTTTAAAGTTGGTATTGAGGTTAAATTCTGAAATCTTCTATGATAAATGATGTTGGTTCCGTCCAATGCCGATTATTTAGTGTAGTTGAGTCGGTAACATCGATTCCATTGCAGGAGCCCGCTGGACGCGGGAAGCATTGAACCGGTCGAAGTGGTGGAAATTGGGGCAGGCCTATATCCATGATGGATGTCTTTCGGTTGGTTGTAATGATGATGTAAAGGCAATAGTTTGGCTTATTGGTCAATCAGTTTTGTACACTAGTGTACTTTTTTAACTTTATTTTGCGTACTTTTTGAGTTGACGTTTCCGCCACAAATAAATTAACTTCGGGCGAATCGCATACAAAAAAAAAAAATATTTAAAAGTGTCGATTCACTGTAAATCGACTAGTAAGCCATTATTTTGTTCAACAACAAACACTTTAATTTTACAAATAAATCTACGACAGTGTTTGGTAAAACTTATCCAAATAATTCCATCATATTCATTCCAAATAGTGAATTCTAATTATCCTAAGGAATTCACAATGAACCATTTAGAAACCTCTAATTTCATCAATATCATGAACACCAACACGGCTGAACGTTCATACCTACTGTAGTTATAAATACCTCCTATACAATCGCTATGCAACCGTTGTTCTAAACACTTTTGTTCGACCGGAATCTGTGGTACGTGAGTCGGCTATAAAGTTCGAGGGAGGGTTCCCTTGATGTGCTGTCAGATAACTGATGGGCTTGTTATTGATGCTGGTATAAGGAACAAGCTAATTACAGCTCGTTATTATGATTATCTATAAGGGTTTTTTTTTGTCTAAAAGGTTAAGGCCAGCTTAATACATATTTCGTTTTGGTAAACGCATTTATTTCTGCTTGTTTACTACACTGCGAGACTGGTAAGTGGTAGCTATTTAATATTTTAAGAAGAGCTAAACAGCTATTCTATGTTCGACGATAGAGCAAAATGGCAACACGAAAATTGCATATTTTTATGCTGTCTGCAGATCAAACTGTCTCAAAAAGTTAAGGACAGTCTCCTCAGATCAGTTTCCTGTAGCTTTACCGATTAATTTATAGGCTCTTACTGCTTCCACTCAAAAATGCTGTCAACAATGTATTTATTAGCTATTAAATTCCTCTTAATATTAACCCCCCCCTTTTTTTTTTTCTTTATTCTTATTTTTTTCTCTTATTATTTCCTCTTATTATTTCTTCTTTTCTTATTCTTCTTCCTTCTCTTTTTCTCTTTTCTTCTTTCTTCTTCCTCTTAGCTCTCCATTATTCTTTCATGTGTTCTGTTTCTAGAATTCTATCTATAATTCTAAAAACAAAAGCTGACCTACAAAAGTTTAATTTATCTGGCTTCATCGTCTGACCTTCGATCTGGAGAAAGTCATGAGAACCAATCAATTAACTCATCTTATCGCAGTTTAATACTGGATAAAGGTTTCTTAGAAGTTTAGCATTTATACCGTTTAGTATTTTCCCCATTCTCACATATGGTGCTCAAACCTAGTGTTTAACACTTCAGTAGATATCTAAGCTCGAAGTTTGGACCGTATAAGGAACACAACACTGCGCGCCAAAAACAAGATCATTGACGTTGCCCAAAAAGCCGTTGGATAAAAACCCACTAAACGCACCACACCATTTCGGCAGGCCGAGACGAAGATGGCGGGTCGAACTAGACTCGAACTAGCAAAAGACAGAATTGTGTGTGTGTATGAAAAGAAAGACGGAGGCCTTTGCTCTCGGTTGGGTAAAACAGGCTATTTGGACCAAGATAGAAGCTTAGCAAAAAAGTTTTGCTCTCAGTCCCTCATAATCAGAGTTTGAAATTAAATGCTTCATGAATAACTACAGTGTGGATGTTTGAGACGGGGCAGGAAGGACTGGTACCATTACTGATCTGCCTGCAGGGAAACGCTTAAATTTTTGAGACAACATTATGATCTGCATTCATACATTTTGAAAAAAATATCAAGTCTCAAAAATAATTCATCATATTTTGTTATTTACCAAAAAAACACAGAAAAGTGGTTTTTTAGGTCACAACCCGAATCTTTCTCTAAAGATTCTTTCTAAGGTAGTTAGGTCCAATTTCTACTTGATTTCTTAAAATCTGGGACTTTTTGTGTTTTTTTTCCAAACAATTGGCAAATTAAATCATTCGTCCAACGTGTCCCAAAGCCGTCCCACCACAACAGTTACTGTAAGCCGTCCAATAGAACCCCAATTACAATTCGCCAGCAACACAACTGTTTTGTTCTAAACAGTTCAGTTTATCCGCGACCGGTTATCTGGGTACGTGAGTCAGCTACAAAGTTACCGGATTAAAGCTCAGTTAGTTACGGGCAATTATGAAGCCGTTACCGTATTTAACCTAGTTTATAACAGGAAATCAAAGGTTATGGAGAGCTTCAAGGTGTCCAGTTTACTCTAGTTAGTAAGAGTTTTCGTGCAGTAAATTGAGGAAGGGAAAAACAAGGATGTGTAACAGGGAACATACAGGGTTGCAAGGGATAACTTTGACCATGAATTTAGCACATGATTTTAAACACCCTTAATTATACATTTTTCGTTGGCTATCAAAAAATCAGTTCTTTCATACAAAAGGGCATCGACGTAGAACAAACGTTTAGAATTATGTGCTGAATTACAGTTTGGTTAGGTTACGTTAGCCTGTCTTAGTTAGGTTATCTTGTAAAGCTTAGTTCATTTATCTTATAACTGCATTTAATAAAAAAGTCTAACATACGGCAATATGGTTGAAAACACCTTCTTGTCTGCCATTATAATTCTTGGTAGTCGCTTTTTTGGGCTTTTCAATAGTAGTTTGCTTGCCTGCCCTGAAAATGTCGCCCAAACTAAGCCTAAAAACGTATTTACTTTCAATATTGCAAAAATTATTACTACCTATCGTAGAAAACAATATTCTTTGGTCTTGAGTCATCTTCGTCATCATCATCTCAGCCGAAAAACGTCCACTGCTGGACATAGGCCTCCGCCATGCTCCTCCACTTCCACCGGTCTTGTGCTTCCCACATCCAGCGGATTCTCGCGGCCTTCACAAGGTCATCGGTCCACCTTGTGGGAGGCCTTCCCACCCTACGTCTTTCGGTACGGGTCGCCACTCCAGAACCTTTCGGCCCCATTGGCCATCTGTTCTGCGAGCAATGTACCCTGCTCACTGCCACGTAAGTTTGGCAATTCTTCGGGCTATATCGGTTACCTTGGTTCTCCTGCGGATGATTCATTCTTGAGTTGATCGCGTAGGGAAACTCCGAGCACAGTCCTCTCCATTACTCTTTGGGTGACTTTAAGCCTTGTGATAAGGCCCATTGTGAGCGACCACGTTTCTGTACCATATGTCATCACTGGCAAACCACACTGGCCAAAGACTCGTCTTGAGACACTGCGGTATTTGCGACGAGAAGATATTGCGAAGCCTCCCGAACGCTGCCCAGCCGAGTCGAATTCAACGACGGTCTTGAGTATGTTATACATATTTAATATAGTCAACTATATAATCGACAACGTAAAGAATATGTTTTTAAATTATAATTACGATCGACTTCTGTTGGAAATAAAGGCAATGAAGGCGTATCAAACAAACACAGGAATACCAACCTATTCACTTTTACACTTACAATAAAATGAGCACGGCAAGTTTGCTCTAAAAAGTTAAACTTTTAACAAAACGGAGCGCATGCTGCAAAAATGCAACAATTAAAAAGAGTTTTTTACTATCCTACGTTCAAAGTGACCTCATGTTAGCTAGAATAAAATTATACTCCAGCAAAGTCTTGTTTTGTTCCATGTTAAGCTGTGAACTGGTTATCTCTGGTATTAAGTTAGTCGCTACTAAGCCTTGGATTAGAGATAGTATAAGCTAATGAGGTTGCTAGCACAATTACTTATTATGTCTTGGTATAGTCTGAGATTTCTTTTGTGCTTACTTTTCTTTAGTGTCTTACAAGATTGTGGAGCTTTCGTGTAAATTACTTTGTTGGTTCATGGTCTGTTAAATATAAAATGAACGGGCAGCTGTGTACACTATTACCCGTATTAAAACTTACATATTTTTTTTTATATTTCTTTTCTCATTTCAATGTGCATTTTACCTTTACTGTACGTAGTGGTTATTTTTTTGAACCAAGTTACCTCCCGTTTGAGTATTTGCTTGCATGCCGTTTTTTTATAACTCCCAATTTGCACGATATTGTTCATCATCATTCAGTCGGAAGATGTCTAGGTAGGTAAAAGTCTATTTAGTACATATTCGTAAATGTCTGTTCTAGTCCACTAGCATCTTTTAGTTATGTTTAACTTATCCACTCAACATGGTAATTTATTAAATAAAATAAAACTAATGACGTAAATAATTATCGGTCATACAAAAATACAAACCCGACCAATAAAAAGAACACACACAAGTTCTAAAAATTAAAACCACAAAGTAAGCAAGAATTTGTGTTACACGAGAGGCCTACATTATTAATATAACATAAGATAACTTTAATTTGTGTTATGTGTACTGAATATAACATGAGGTTTCCGTAATGGTGGCGCAATGCGGGACTTTTTATGCCTCAGTGCTAATAAGCAGGTGGGATGTTCGCCTCGGATAATTGAGGGTCAGACTCAGCATACGTAGTTCTAAATTAGTTTCTGAAGGAAGATTAAGGCGTGGTTAGTTTTGGTGATTCGTGGCGTTCCATGTGGTGCCGGACGTAAAGAATATCACCATCCCGTTTCTTCCCGTGGGTGTCGTAGAAGGCGACTAAGGGACTTACTAGAGAATGGGCAGCAGTGTTCTCTATGTATTTTAACATTACACTGCGATCGCCAACCCGCCTGCCAAGCGTGGCGATTATGGCAAACTCCCCCTTTTTTTTTGGAGGAGGCCTATGTCCAGCAGTGGACGTCTATTGGCTGAAATGATGGTGATGAGGAGTTTTGGTAACACTGTAGTTTTGATATAATAGAAAATTGTTCGAAAGTAAATTGGTCTGCTGG
Organism: Polymixis lichenea; assembly: GCA_949091785.1. Classification (NCBI taxonomy): domain Eukaryota; kingdom Metazoa; phylum Arthropoda; class Insecta; order Lepidoptera; family Noctuidae; genus Polymixis; species Polymixis lichenea. The sequence goes on along the minus strand of OX420943.1, from coordinate 4,724,103 downwards.
ACTGGCTTTTCTACCCGTTTTAGCGAAAAAAATAAATTGAATGCCTGAAGAGAAGAGCAGTTCAGAAGTGAATGAAAATGTAGAAAATATTTTTACGTTCTCGTACAATTTTACATAATTAGTAAGTGCATAGCAAACTTATCATCTGCCTAACCTTTTCCCAACTATGTTGGGGTCAGCTTCCATTCCAACCGGGTGGAGTTGAATACATAGGTATACGTGTAGCGATAGTGACATATGGACATATAAAGTTTTATGATTATGAGATCAGGGGAATCCTTTGCGTCGTACATCAAAGAATGCCCAAGTGAACGAATAAACGACCTACAACTTTATTATGTACATTTATTGTTTTTTTTTTTTTGTACACAGCTTGGGGCTAATGGGCTTGTCATTACAAGTACAGAGTACGCCTTGATATGTCGGGTTGGTGTCGATCAATATTTGAAGAATGGGTAGAAATTAGATTGTTTAAGTTCTTCTTGTGAAATATGAAAATTTTGTATGTTTGTTACTCAATCATGCAAAAACGGTGAAACTGATTTGGATGAAATTTGTCACATTTGTCGGATAGTTTATAACCTGGATTAACACCTATAATACTTTTATACCGGTCGTACGTTCCCGTGGGATTATTTCCGACCTCCACGTCAACGAAATCGCTGGCGAAAGCTAGTTGAATTGTAAAAAAATTGGCAACTCAGGAAGGCAAAACTTCGGCACGATTAGCGCAGTGGTTAAGCGATTGACTGCTGCACTGCGTGTCGCGGGTTCGATTCCCGCACGGAACAAATATTTGTATAACCTACATGTAGTTGTTCCGGGTCTGGCTGTTTGTGTATGTGAATTTAAATGTTTGTAAACGCACCCGCATTACAGGAGAAATTCCTAGTGCGGGGCAACGTTTTTTTTAAAAAAAAAACTAACGAAAATACAGAGAGTAACAAAATTTTGGTATATGGCCCTTTATCCGAATTCCCTATATTTTTAAATAGTTTCATCTTGATTAAAAGAAGGTCGGGATCCTTACCAAATTATCATTGAAATGGGAAATCAGTTAAGATCTAAAAACGCTTTTTCTGAAAAAAACCTCTCGGCTTTGGGGAACTTCACGATTAGACCAAGGTTACGCTCGATCAAGATAATTCCTTTTTTAATCCTTTGGGCTTTGAGTCGGATAAAATTGTAGGTATGTAAAAGCGTAGTTATGTATTTTTAAATACTGTATATCGAAATAATCGGTCCAAGGAAGTACTACTACCATTTTTTTTCTCTGGTTTACAGTTGGAGGACTATACGTGACGTTGTAGTTTCTTTGCTAGTAAAACATTGCTTCCCATGTGGATAATGGGTTAGGATTATCGTTCAAAATCAGGTCATAAATCAATCATCTCAGACACTGCTGGACATCTGCCTCTAACAGTCAAAATCGAAATCAAAATATTTTATTTCACATAAACCTGCAAGAGCACTTATGAAACGTCAGAAGCTAGGTGCACGGTTCCAATTTTTGGCTTCCTATAGAGAAGAGCCGGCAAGAAACTCCACGGTTACTCTTTTAAAAATAGTTGGCTTTTACAATGTTTTCAAATTACAGTGATAAATAGATATTGGAGGACAGTGCAGGTTTGTCAATAAGTACCAGGTACTAGGTACAGGCTGCACCACATGCCCTGTGCTTCACCTTCCGCATCCAGTCTGAGCCAGTCACCTTTTTAAAGGCGTCGGTCAAGTCTAGCTGGGGGGCATCCTATACTACGCTTGCCCATACGCGGTCTATACTCCAGGACTCGTCTGCTTCACCAGCCATCGGTACTTCGACAGAAATAGCGAGCCGATTGCCAATTCAATTCGCTTCTTCGCAAGATATGTCGTTAAGCCTAGTTCTTTTCCGCATAACCAAAAATCAGGTAGATGATATTCATTTGTATGTAACTCATTGTTTTGTAAATTGGTTAAAAAGCAGTTTTATCGCTTTCCACATTAACAAAAATTAACTTGAATTAAAATAAACATAAAATAAATTAAAATAAACACGCGACTAATTCTCATTCTTGAAAAACTGTATTCGCTTCATTTTATTTACATTAAGCATTTTTTGACGAGTAGGTACACGCACGTGATAATTAACGTAAATAATACGTTCAAGTACTTCACCTTAATTAGGTAGCTATTGAAGCCAAAATAATTCTTTTCCGCTTTCAAATCATAATTATATTCGTAAAATCCTTGTTCATTTGATACTTAATAATATATGGTAAGGACAATGTATGAGGAAAAAGGTATTGGGAACATATTAACACATTTAAAACATATGTAGAATTTTAAAGTATTTTGAAAATCAATTGGCTTAGAGCGTATTGTTATGATAATATATTTAAAAATACCGACGCTTTCGTATGACGAAGTAGTACGGAATACGAGAAAATATAAATTATTCCATCAGTTTTCAAATCACCCACTTTTTGAAATTAATAATATTCTCTCGTAACATTACTTTCGGAGTGTTGAGCAAAACCTTTTGTATTTTGCTCAAAAAATACATATTTCACCGCAAAAAAGCGCAACAATTTTCGTATTACAGTGAGAGGAAAGTTAAATCGTAAAATAACCATAATAATATATTGTACCCCTAAGAGTATAATTATAATTTCAGTGAAGAAACGAAAACTGGAGACGCCAATATAATATTATAGTCCACGAAATCACATTTATGTTAAAAATTATTTACAACCTTTTTTAACAAAGTTCTATGTAGACATATATCACTCCTTGCTGTTACATTTCCTTGTCCCCTAAATAACATTAACTCAAAATATCCAGTACCAATAAATCCTCATCTTGACCATACATCATGAAACCTGCTCTGTAGACACCTATCGATGATTGGTCCCATCAATCTTAGAAACAACATTTATCCCTATTACTAGCCAATCTACATCGCGCATCAAATTGCAATATTGTCCGATGCTGAATTAATTGCCTCAAGGCACACGTTATGTCTTCACATCTGTGATACGGTTCACGCCATGTTTGATGAAATGATAGAAACACGATATCTTGACTAATAAGTATATCGAAAGAAAAAGATTTAATTGTATCTAAACTATGAAACGATTGACATGTCAAAGTTTTGCTGAAATTTTTTTGCTAAAATAGTTTACCTTGTGTTTTTGAACATACGATATACTCCTTATTAGACAGCAAACGTGGCTGATTACAATTGGTGATGACTGGAGCCAAGTATCAGCGAATCAGCGTCACCAACCGACAATTCAGTTTCGCTCACTGCCAAAAAAAAACCCAAAATGCGCCTAAGGAAATTTTCACTTTAACAAGCAAAATTATGCGCATTCACTCATACTCAGCAATTAATCATTTATTGCATTCCACAATATACCTTAGGTGGTCACTTAAAATATAATGATATCATTATTAACGCTATAGAGCACAGCAAAGGAGTAAGAGAGAGAGGAAGATTTAAATCTTAACTTATCAGCCTATATCTAATGTCATTAGAAGTTAATGTTATTTTTTTAACAACGATTTTTGTACTAGACATGCTGTGTTTCTGTTTTGCGATAACATTAGAACCATTTTTGATTTGAAAAATATACGTAGAAATAAAAAATACAAAAGCAAAAGCAGGACTAAAAACAAAGACGAATTTTTAGAAAAAATATTTTGACTTGTGTGAAATATGTATCTAGATTTCGTTCCTATTAATTAATTTGACATTAATTTTCTATTTTGTTATTAAATTTTCTATAATGAGTCGATGATCATGTGATTTAGTTTAATTTTTAGGTTTTAATTGAAAATTTAAGTTGATTGATGTATAATGGAAAAAATTATAATTATTTGATTTTGTCTATTTATATTTGTACGCTGTTGAGGCAAAACATGAATGAACTAATTTAATGTAACATCTTGCATGCCATGTGTGTTTTGGACAGTTAAAAGTATCTTATCTTAAATATTAGGTAGGTACGCCCAAAGCCATAAAATAGCCCTAGAAGAGACCTTAACATCGATGGTAAAGGCAGTATTTAGTTTTTTATTTATAGAATCATTCCAATTCCTATTTGGTACCGCCACTCCTCGTTAATAAACAAAAACATCAAATTCGGCATGTTGACGTAGTCGACCTGGTGCGTGACTGATAGCATTCCCATTTTAACGTGGCAACACTAGCAGTCTTCTGGGCACGTTTCTAGATCACAGCGATGTGTTGGAGTACTTCAAAGCCTACGTGTCGTTTCGTTTTTGTATAAATATTTAGTTGTAAAATAACTATATCCAAGCTTTGAATTTTATAAATACATCTAAGAAAAACCAGACGTTATTCAGAACATAGGTAGAATTACGTTACGTTTACGTTGGCTTTAATTTGACCTGGTTTGCCCAACCCATTAAAACATACGTCATACATATTTTGTACATTATGTGTAACAAATTAGCACTCCATTTGGTTGGAACCGGCCTTTGAGAGCAAAAGCATGTTTTCAAGGTTTCAAGGGATGCCTACAAAAACATTACGGGCCCTTCAAGTCTTTACCGCACCAGTAATTACCAGCAGGCCTAAAATAATACCGTCTTTATGCCTACTCTGTGGAATTAAAATTCCTTGTATTTTGTTAGGAGAGATTTTAGTAGAGGGTAGAACAAGATTTGAAAGCGTTGTCAGAAATACTAAGTATCAAGATTGTGCTTTGTCTCTTGCGTCTCATTTATGTCACGGTTAGAAACTAAAAATTGTGATTTTGTTGACTAAAAAATTCTGTTCTTTGACGTTTCTTCTTGTACAAGTTTTGTTTTTGTTTCTATGTTTTTTAGTTTGGGCGTTAAATTGATCAAACACAGACGAGATAAATGTTGGAAAATACTTGTCGTTCCTACATGTATAGGTGACATCCAGCCAGCCCTTTTCGGTGAACGACTTGTTTGAATATAGAATCAGTCGGTGTCAACTGTCAATTACTCCAGTGACTAGTACCGTTTGACAATGACGGTAGTCTATAATTCACCCCAATGTAAAGAGTGCTCAATGCACAAATACGATCAGTTACCTTTCATCCATTAATCTACCTTTTGTTAAACTAGTGCAACTGCTGCCTCACGATCGCAAATTGTAAAGTTGCAATATGCAAGGGAAAACCACTTTTTGTTAAGGTACGTAATACATATTATACAACATTCATTCTTTTGAAAATGTTGTACTCAACTGCTTACCCTATTTATACACAGTTATGTTGCTACGTAACTTTGTATAAATAGAGTAAACTAAAATATTTTCAACTACATTTTCTTGTGTGCAAGGAAATGCTGCATTACATTAACATTTCCCATAACTTAAGAAAATATGAAGTCGCATAATATTAGCACTCATCTAGGTGTTCATCGTACAGAATAATTCCAAAAAATATTCACAGTCGCAGCTCTTGAAAATCCTGAAGCCAAAAATTATCATAAATGATATACTCGACTCAATTCTCACGGAAACTAGCACCCTTCGTGTCTTATTCATGAGTTTTGACGAAAACGGGTTATAGAGATACAAAACTGCTACTTTCTCATTCACAATTCTTTTGTCGCCTTATTTTAATTCAGAATTTTAAGCAGCATTTTATACAGTTGGAATGGGTTCGTCAGTTATAAGTTTCAATCTAGGACTTTTGCTTTGTTTGGTTATATCAAATGTAAGTTAAGGGAGGATAATATTAAGTTCTTTGTTCTGGTTTGAGAGAGCAATGGTTTTGCTTTGTGATTTTGTTTGTTAAATATTTTGTGGGTTTTTGTGTTTCTCAGTTATGAGCCCTATAGGGTGTGGTAGAAAGGGGTTTAAATACTTTTGCAATAAAAGTAATTGACAATGCGAACTACGATTTGGTCATTTGGATGCGATAGTAACTTATGGAGCGATTTTATACTGCCAAAGATCCTAAATTTAAACACTTTGGTTAAATACTCAACATGTTTGAAAAGTATTTATTATTAATGAAATAAACGGTGTAAATGGTAAGTTTTTCGCACTCAGAAAAGTTACATAACTAATACCTTAGGCATTCTTTACCAGTCAACCAAGGGTGATGAAGAGATTCAAATAATAACAGTTGCTTTTATGTAGGTATTGTTTTCATCTCCCTATTACGCCTATTTCAATGGTACATTGAATTCGTACAAACAATTTTTATACTCTCAAACCCTTTAAAAGATCTAGCTGACAACAAAAGCCTCATAAACTATTAACCACAGTCCACACTAAATTCCCTCACTAAAAACAAAACGAGTAAAAATACTCAAACTTACTTGCTTTAAAACAAAAGAGCCCGATATAAGAAACCCATTATTTTATCTCACGAGAATCGTGCACTTATTCATCTTTAGTATCGATCTAGCTGCCGTGCACCCAGGATCAAATACATAAGCACGTATATATGTGTTCTAGACATGCTATTATATAGCTGGTTTTTAAACCAAATAAGCGTAGCTGGTATAGCAGAAGATTAAGTTCATGCAGTGTAGAAGGCGGTTGCATAACCTTGATTCCCCGAATGGTTGAGCAGTAGCGTACCTGAAGCACTCCTAAATTTTTCCAGTTATGTTTAAGACCCACGTAATAGGCGGCGAGCCAATTGCCATCACATCCATCAATCGAAAATCCGGATTCAGGGCCGCAAATGAAAATTTCAGAAAGAAAAACCCCACTTTCGAAACCAGGAGCTCATGCTCAGTAGTAACGTTGCGACCACTAGACCAAGGACGTAGTAAGCCAGCAAGTAGGTGGTTAATTAAGCAATAATAGTTAGACACAATGAACTAATTGCTGTCACATTACATAGAAGTGGTTGGCTCAATCTGAACGTAATCGTCTAGATTGAGCCAATCACTTTTGGCTGGATCATTTCAATACAAACCTTTTTTTTTAGTGTGGGAAATCATCAAATAACTTCTTCCGCTGTGGGTGGAGCGGGAGGGCGTATCAGACTTTTACTGACTAAAACCCACCCGAATTCCTTCAGTTGCTTATGTGCCAGGTGCCACGGTATCTCTTTCAAACAACCCGCACTCCTGAAAGGCATCGGCCCTTGTGGACCCCACCAGTTGGTGCTGACATCTCTTTGAGGCGCGCGTGGAACACAACGCACCGTCGAACCGGGCTTGGTCCTTACCGGAAAGCGAGCAACAAACACTCTCACACACAGGAAAATTAATAATTTATTAATTTGCCATTTTGCTGTGTTATAGACTTTACAAATGTCCAAATTTTATGTGAATTTACGGCTAATTTGAGTTGGAAGTCAATTTGCTAAACAATGCCGTGACAATTATAATATAAGAGAAAATGAAGAAGAAGAAGAAATGCTATCGCATTCCAAAGTATTTCCGGCGTACCTTGAAGAGTCTACCTCTGTTCCAACTTGGCTGTCTTACTAAACATTTGAATGTTTAGTACCACCACAACTTGAGTCATTTTTGAAAAAGTTAGACGGATATTTTTTATGATCATCGAAATAATTCCCACTGTAGTGTAAGGATTCGAAGGGATACTCAAGTAAAGTTTGGTTTTAGATGAAACTGTGAACCCTCTGTTTTTATTTTCTCCTGTCTTATGCTTGATAGCAAGCGAAGTATTGGATACTCCTGTAGTACTTATTCAGCATGATTGGGCAAGAACAGTATATAGCGTGCCCGTTTTCTCTTACGTTGGCGTCGTAAGGAGAAATGTAAGTACTAAGTGCCTTGTCATTATTCAAAGGATCTTGTATACCCTTTGACATGTGAGAAGTATTTACGTGGTACTCTGAAAATAATTTTACTAACTAAGAAAATCGAAACCGATACAATTTCCTTTTGCAGAAGTTAACTGTTTAATCTGTCCTTGAATCACACACAGACTCCTAGATAGCTTTGTTTAAAAAATATCTATCCTTTCTTACTTATGAATGTGTGGGCACCTGCACTAATAAAAAAATTCTTAATGGTTTAAAGTCGCGTCCAGACAGCGCTTGAAAAGATAGCTACGACTGTGACGCATTCCTCATTATTTTACATAATTATAAAAATAATGCGTTTACGTCAAGTGCATGGCACTGCGTGCACGCTAAAAACATTATTTAACTGGCATAAAGGATCAGCAAACAAAACAGGCGTCTGCAAAACAAGCTCCTTTTGCCAACACAGCACAGCACCAACAATGAACACAAGCAAAGCGTCAATAAGTCTGTTGTACCTGAACTATTCCCCTTGAAATTTTAGCGCCTAAGGCTCCGAATACGGAGTGTTGCCCCTTTAGTGACAGACGGCATTCGCATTGCGAACGATCTATTGAGGTGTAAGCGCGCGTCACCGAATACGTGTCAAACGAACTAAGGTACCTTTGGCTGTTAGTTCACACCTCTGATTTGAATACGCTGCCAGCAGTTTGTAGTTTACTGTGTTAAGTCACTTGTGATGCGGGTCTATTGGTGTTTTGACTGACTATTCTGAAAGAGATAACCAGCGTAAGAAATTGCCAAGTTTGTTAGTTAAGTGCTTGGCTAAAAGAGAAACTTTACAAATATTTTGCAGTAGCTTAGTAGCTTATTGAACAGAATGGAGGTAAGATAACGTTGTCAAATAAAAGCAAGGTTTTAAGCCCAGTAGCAGAGGTCTTCTCTTGTTAGCACGTTGATGGCAAAAATAACACAAAACTGTACATATTTTGTATAGTTATTTAAATTTATTTGGCCCTAAATTCAGCAACGTGCATACCATTCGCTGATGCAGGATATGGATTTATCAAACACAAACTAAAGGAAAACTGTTCGTATTCTGTAATTATGTTTCGAGAAATTAATTAACATTATATTATACGTCTGTTCGACGACCTATTTCGCCCATGTGTTACACACACGTAAAGATACGCGTATTAATGGTGAAATATGGGCGAAAAGGATCCCAAGTATTCACTCGTATGTTTATCGCCCACTTAAAAGATAAAAAGAAAAGAAAATAAAAATCTCATCTCACTTTATCTGCAGAATAAAATGCAATGCAACAAATTAAATACGAAAAAAATTGTTAGTAAACACTTTCTCACTGAAGAACGCTTTCTCGAGGTAATAGGAAGCCTAGGAAATTGCATTTAGCCTCCCACTATTTTAGTCTCTAAGATAAAGTCCGTTTTTATTGCTGGTTTTTCTAAATCAAATTAGAATCTCCTTCTTTTTACTTAGAAAATCTGCAATAAGCTGTGTGTTTAAAGTATGAAATAAGCCTATAATATTCCCACTGCTGGGACTCAGGCCTCCTCTGTTCGAGAGGGAGTGGGATGTAATCTACCGCGCGGGCCCAGTGCGGGTTGGTAAATCTCATGGCGGATTCCTCACGATGTTTCCTTTTGATTTCCTTTTACCGTTTTGAGAGCATTGGTGATAAAATGATATACGCAAAGTAAAACGTCTGCCTGGGTTCGAGTTCACGACCGACAACTCGTAAGTCGGAGTCGATACCACTGCTCTAACTAGGGCTAGGGAAAAAAAAAATTGAGACGTTACAGTCCATACATTGTTAGTAATTACTTAGTAACATTTTGTGCTTATTTGCTATGTTAGCAATGTTAGCAGATAACTCTGAGTTTCTTTTCGACGTTTGGCTCCCAGACTGGAGCGGGCTGGGGCTGCCTTGAAGCGGCTCCTGCCCAATCTAGGGGGGCCAAACGCCTCCTGCCGGAGGCTCTACGCGGGGGTCGTGCGGGCCATGGCCCTATACGGGGCGCCGGTGTGGGCGCCTACATTGAGGCGCCAACCAGCACGCCGGTTGAAGGTGGCCCATAGGGTCATGGCCATCCGGATGATCCGGGGATACCGCACGATCTCCGGTGAGGCGGCGGGCCTCCTTGCCGGATTACCGCCATGGGATCTGGAGGCAAAGGTCCTCGCGCACACTTGGGAGTGGCGCGAGGAGGCCAAACGCCGGGGCGTAACTCCGCTGCCGCGGGAAATCGCGGCACGGCGGACAGAGCTCCGGCAGGATCTCATGGCGACGTGGAAAGTGCGACTGTCGCAACCCAGTGCTGGGCACGCCACGATTGCGGCGGTAAGTTCCCTCTTTGAGGAGTGGCTTGAGAGGCGGCATGGCGTCCTCACCTTCCGCCTGACACAGGTCCTCACCGGACATGGCTGTTTCGGGAGGTTCCTGTTTCGGATAGGGCGGGAGGAAACGCCCGGGTGTTTCCACTGCGAAGATCGCCCAGAGGACACGGTGGAGCATACGGTGGAGGTCTGCCCGGCTTGGGCGGAGCACCGCCGTGTCCTCGTGGAGGTGATCGGCGGACGCGATCTCTCGCGTCCGACCCTGGTCCAGGCCATAGTACGGAGCGAGAGGGCATGGCTGGCAGTCGCCTCCTTCAGCGAAGCAGTTATCCTCGCAAAGAGGGAGGCGGCGCACGTGAGGGAGATGCAGTACATGCGCCCTCACAGCCGTGGCCTTCGCAGGAGACGCCCTGGGCGTCGGGAATCCCAGGCTGATTCCCGGCCACCGTAGGCACGGGCTTGCGGACGGCGAGTAATGGGTAGCTCGCTGTCCGGTAAGGACCAAGCCCGGGTCGACGGCGCGTTGTGTTCCACGCGCGCCTCAAAGAGATGTCAGCAGCAACAGATGGGGCCCGCAAGGGCCGATGCCTGCCAGGGGTGCGGGTTGTTCGAAAGAGATACCGCCGCCCCTGGCACACAGGCAAATGAGGGAACACGGATGGGTTTTAGTCAGTAAAAGTCTGACACGCCCTCCCGCTCCACCCAGAGCGGGAGAAGTTATTTGAAGATTTCCCACCCAAAAAAAAAAAACTCTGAGTTTCTTACCTGTATTAAGTCTAAAGCCACCTCCACAAGGTGCCTCTGGAGGAGGCAGTCTGGTCTCGCAACAATCATTTTCAGAAAGCCATTCCGACTGTTACGTAAACGTTGTAGTAAGGATCCTGCTTTGGATGTCACGAAAGCCATCCGTTTGTGCTTTCGCAAATATGCCCGACGCACTACAACGCCACGGCAGACGTAATAGCATCCTGAAGGCTTATACTTAAGACTTATACTCGTATATATAAATAAACACATGTTCTTTGGTCTAGATTGGCTTACTCATGACCGAACCAAAGATAGAACCTTGAGGGACACTATGCACCTTCTGTCCTCATAAATAAAATCTATATAAATATCTAACACATTTATCAAAAGGCAAATGACACCAATAATTTTGAACGCACCTCAAAAACCATTATATGTATTCAATTTTCTTATTCATGAGATAAAAACGTGACTGCTTTACACTTCGTATCAAAGCGATGCTTCTTTGAAATTGCCTTATTTATACTTACTGTAACATTGAAAGCAGATTTATGTTGTACTAGCTGTCACCCGTGACTTCGCTTGCATGATGGTTAGAATTTATCCCACGGGAACGTACATCATCATCATCATTTCAGTCGATAAACATCCAATGCTAGACATAGGCCTCCCCTCAAAAAAAATAGGGGGTTTGCCATAATCGCCACGCTTGGCAGGCGGGTTGGTGATCGCAGTATGGTGGTAAAATGCATAGATAACGCTGCTGCCCATGCTCTAGTAAATCCCTAATTCGCCTTCTACGACACTCACGGGAAGAAATGGGATGGTGCTATTCTTTACGCCCGGCACCATACGGGAACGTACAACGAGATAAAATTATCTTATGTGTTAATCCAGATAATAAACGATCTGTGTGCTAAATTATATTTAAATCCGTTCAGCTCTTTTTGCCTGATTGAATAACAAACATCCAAACATAGATACTTTCACATTTATAATATTAGCAGGATAGTCGGATAGAATTCTCGAATTCCCTGTCACTTAGGGAACACAGACCTTCCTTAGAAGATAGAGAATTCGTCATAATCCACCGAATATCTGTATTAACATATAGGTTACTTTCATCCCAATAGTACGTTCCCGTGGGATAATTTCCAACCACCATGCCGTCGAATCCGCTGGTAAAAGCTAGTCAGCCTATAGAACAGCCTTTAATGTTCCCACTTGTGGAGCAGTGGGAATATTATGGGCTAATTATGCTAAGCTAAGTAATTTAACCGCTTACGTACCGATAACTTATGACGAGAAAGAAGAAGTTACATGTTTAAAAAAAATACGGGTCATGACAGCGACAGCTAGCTGTCAAATTCTTAGTACAACGGCAGCAGCGACATAATATTGTGAAGCGAGCATGTGGCAATTAAATCCCCATTGAAAGGCAAAATATCCCAAAAGACAGAGTAGTTGCTAGTTTGGAAACGACAAGTCTATAACCATAAAAGTATTCGTTCTTGATCATAGACTTTCTTGTTTCTTGGTTCTTCTATCTACCATCGATTAGAACATGAAAAGAAAACAAGAGTTAATCATGAATGATTATGAAACCTCATATTGCTCTACTTACAAAAAAATATCAATTTCTTTAAAATTCAACGTAAGATATTTTCATTAGTTTGTTCGTAGCCTCTTTCAGTTACCTACTACTAAACTAAACCAAACTTCAATATTCATTAGGAAAACTAAGTTACACCTAACTACCAATTTAATCAAAGTTTACCCACAATCAAAGTCAAACTGGCGTAATTTCATAGTCTTCATCAAAATATAATCCGAACCCAACCGATATTTGATCGAAAGTTTGAAATAATTTAACCTTATTAGAGACCACGTCACGTGTAGGAGGTTGTATGTCGGTGCCTACATGTTTAATGAGTGTAAGGCCGGGACGGAGGTAAGTGATACTCAGGTTACACGTAAGATGGGAAGCCCGCCCTTATTATATTCCGTACACATATTATATTGTCAGCCATTTTCTTTATGAGATACCCGAAGGCCTATGATGAGCATACAGGGTGTCCAATAAGCTAGGTGTGATACGTTAACCACCTTATTTGTTAGAGCTGAGATGTGGATTTTGGGCTGACATTGATGTTTTGGTATTGTGAAATGTGTTTTCTTTTCCCTAGGAAACGTAACTATACATCACCATTTTATAAGAAAAATAAAGTATTAACAAAAAATGGAATAGGCTTTGGTCTCCTTTCATAATTGGCGAAATATGGATATACTATAGATATACCTCTGCTTAACCCTTCGGGGGTTACAGGCGTGATGTTATATTATATAACAAAAGAAAAACATTAATAATTGATTTATTTCTGAAAGTAGGTTTTTACAAACGCTTTTACACGTCCATCATATTTTTAAAACAAGATGAGGTCAGCGTTTTCTATCTGACTGCTCTGAAAAGAAAGGCTGAACCAAACTCAGAGGTCACAGATTTTCTAAGTTCAGATGTAATCTTCTTCAAATCATGTGAATTCCATTTAGATTGGTGTCTGAATCTTTTGAACAAAGAACCACAAAGATTGAGTGGATCTGTCAAGTTAGTGCACGCATTTGCTAGTTATCGTGCAGCTGAAATCAGAACTGAAGGAGCTCAACCATTTTAGGAACAATACTGAAGAAAAAACTATTTGGTGGGCATGATAAAATATTAGTTACTTTTGGTACACGTGGGCACGTTTTTGGTTCTAACATCAATAGTATTTTTGCGCTTGATACGCCTGATAACTAGAAATACGCTTATAAAAGACTAGTATTGTCGTCTTAGTTTATTTGTGTGTATTTATTTAACCATTTATGCACACACATAAAAAGAACGAGAAGAAAGGAACAAAAAGTATGTACAAAGGGACTTATTTAAAAAAAAAAATCTCTTTCAGCGCACCTGCGATAGGAGAGAAGATAAAAAGAGATTTAGACAACGTATGTAATAGTAGAAGGGAAAACATAAAATACAAAATATACTCTAAATCAAATCTAGTCACAACATTCAAGGGAAATTATAATCTACCTCTCAACTAAAACACTTAAAATCATGAAGTCTTACCAAAAATAGAATCCCAAGCAATAATCTTCAACTAAAATCAACTTCCATATCCCAAAACGGTTTCTCGTAAAGGAAAAAGTGATAAAACGCGAATGAATATGAATGCTAGCTCCGTTCCTAGAATCGAATGGAAACTCTTTAGTATGTTCGAACGTATGGACTCCCATACATTACGAACGGGTTCCGATCTTATCGGTAATGATTGCAGTCGATTTAGACCATTAAGAAGTTAAATGTTAAGTCATCGTGAGCTCGTGTTGGGAATTTCATTTTAAGGTAGCTTTGGGTTTGGGGGAATGATTGCTTTAACCTCCAAATTTTTGCTACAGCAATTTTTCCATGTCGCTTTTAAATCCAAAATCGACGTAAAAAGTTGCTGGACGTTTCTGTTAACACCAAAATCAGTTTTAGGTCGATATGAGAATTGAAAAAGTAACCAAACAATTTTGGAATTGAATTTCCGTTTCAATTTTGCCCTTGGTGTGTTATAATTTGCCAGAGGTTACTCAATATGCATGGGCTGCAACAAATTAACGTTTAAATTTGAATGTCTGTTCTCAAGCGGTTATTGGACGGGCCCAGGACAGTGAGCCATGCTATTTGGTCAGTTACAGAATGAATTAATAATCTCTGAAAGTTGATATTAACACATGCAAAAAGAAGAATTTTATAGAGACCGACAGGTATCTTATTAGTATCAGCGAAAAATTTGCTTAAAAGCTGCACCTAAGTGCCTCTAAAAGCGCAGCATCATTGGCCAAAGCCAGCATCCCAACCATATTATATAATCTCGTTCATTAATCATCTAATATGGCACTTACACATACGAGAAAGACAAAATTTTCAGTCTTGTACAACCAATACTTAGTTAAACGACGCCAAGGTAAAACCTTGTGAAATATCACTTGCATCATATTTCAGTTTTATTCATATAAAATTTAACTTATGTGGTTTCTGGGAGAACGAGCAAGCTGTGCATGACAGTACTTTTATTACTTTTAGTTTTCGAGTGGATTCCTCGAATGTGGAGCGAGCATATTCTCTGCATGATTCAGGCTTTTATCCAGAAATGTTTACATGCGTTTGTGCTCTTTTTCGTTAAAAGGCTGGAGCTTTAAGTAGTGTCGCTATGTAAAAATGAAAATGGTTACAGAATTATATTTAAACGGTTTTTTGGTTAAGACCAAAATAAGTATGGAATGTTCAGAAAAGCTTATACCAGTCCAATGGACACAGTTGCACTCAGTTACATGTGGACCACCGTCAAAACAACGTGTACAGCAAAATAATCATTCATGTTTATATAAATACGCATCAAAATGCCTTTTTGTAAATTAAATGCATGTCTCAATACTTCTCACGCGTACAACCAAAAAGTTTAATTGAAATATATAATTTTATGAATTTTTTGTTTCGCCATTTTTGTGAAAGCGAGATAGATTCTACAAAACAGAGATAGATACTGTCAACATTCATAATCGTAAACATTCGGCGACTGATGTGGTTCCACTTGCACGGCTGTGTCGGTTCCTATCTGTATGTCCTTGTCTAACGGTAACTCTAAGTATGCAACTGTGATCACAGATATGTAAATTTCGTTACTTGTAGTTGTGCACCGAACACAGGCTTAGTGATTGCCATGTTAGAGCGTACAGTATCTTCCGCTTTTAAGTTTATCTAAAAAGAAATGTCCTTTATATATTAACTGAGGGATATATTGGTTACACAATTGTCACGAAAATCGTTATATGAATTTCAAGTAGGGTGTTATTGTCGAGAAATTGGTTCATCGTATTTTTGCATCAAATGATTTATTTTGTAGTCAATAAATATGTGTTAGTACATATTTATGTAAGTTACTATCTGAAATGAAAATCCTATAACTGTTAATTGAAAATACTTCCCGTTCCCTTGTCATCATGATCGATCAACATGATTACAAATTGATTACTTTATTTTTTTATTGCGTTATTCCTTCCTCTAAGCGAACAATTTATTTGTATACGAAGTAATTTAATTTTGAATGGGCCTATTTACCTGGCCTTTTCCCGTTACACACTCGGCCGATAAGTTGGGATCTTTAGTAGTGTTGCGATCAACTTAGTTTGGTATCGATAATAATCTTACTAACATTATAGATGTGAAAGTTTGTGAGGATACATGAATACGCAAAAACGACTAAACGGATTTGGATGAAATTTATCACAGAGATAGTTTATAATCTGGATTGACACAAAGAATACTTTTTGTCCCGGGAGTATGTTCCCATGGGATAACTTTCGACGTCCACGCGAGCGAAGTCAGTGGCAAAAGCTAGTCGAAAATAAATCAGTTAGCTTTGCATAGGGCGTGGTTAGAACAAATTAGATTTAATAGCAATAACAATATTTTAAAGTTCATAAAATTATATTTCAGACTTATCTATAGTGTCATAAATGTTGTATATATACGTTCAAATATATTTTTTTTACAAATATCCCTAAATTTTTATGTGTGATACGTTTTTCTGATTTTCATTATTATTTTTAGGCTCCTGTAACATAAAATGTTGTTATTAAAAACAGTTTTTCATGTTTTATGAAACCTACATAGTGAACCATTTTTATTTTTATTTTACTATCAAGACATACGTGACTGGTCAGTGTATGCTTTCAATTATCATTTTGTGCTAACCGAATTTCAACGAGAATAACTTTTATGAAGTATCGAGCAAAAATTCAAAAAAAATACCTGTTTCTTAACCAAGTGGAAGTGCTTTATTTTTGTTTTTAAAAACCCTTTGCAATTTTATGTGTCGATAAAACCTATCGATGAAACCCAACGCACATCACTATCCCGCACCTCCCTGAGGCGCCTTTAAACGCCTTACGTAACTTATTTGTCCTGGCTCGCTGCCTTAAGCACTTACTTAACCTGCTGATGCTTTTAAGGCTGACGAAAAATTATTATCCCCAGTTCAGTCCCCTGACGGTCTCCGGCAGAAAGATGTGTTCATAATTTATAAAATAACACTCCGGATATGTGAAGGTATATATCTCACCTTACATTAGGTAAGTTGGCGTGAAAAATATGTTTGGAGTTTTGTCTCCAGCGGTAAACTTACAAAATGTAATCGTACCGAAGCAATAATAATCATTTAATATACAGTCTTGGTTTCCATAGGCATTTATGCGAAAGTAATTCCAAGCTTAGTCTCTCATAAAATTCTCTGTTTAAATATTCTATAAAGTTCCGACACAAAACTATGTCTTTATTATTCTTTTAACAAAGCAAATTTTGATAAAAGATCCTTGAACAAGTAAAAAACAATACGCTCATTAACAATGTACACCCACACTCTGTTATAATACAGGGCGTTTGTTTTAAACAGCAGTGACATCATCACAGACAGTGACAAGCGAAAATGAATCGAGCCTCGTAAAACGTCTTCATTAACGCCTTGGACCTCGTTTTTGCAGAGTAAATAATTGGGGATTTGTTAATTTTATGCCAGTATTATTTCAAGTCAAGAGTATTCCATTTCTATTTATTTTCTTCCATCTATCATTTGATATTTTAAAACGAGATGACGATCCTATTTTTGGTTCAGAACGAAATTGTGAAACGGCAAGTATTTAGGAGTATTGTCAAGGAGAATATTGGCAGTTGCCATGGTAAATAAGTTGAATACTCTTGTTATCTGAGATTTGACATACCTGGTATATTATTAGTAAAATATATTATTTGGTATTGTATATTGTGTTGGTATTGCGTGTAAATTTTCCAAGAAATTTGGACACAATAAGAGACATTCAATGACAACCTAAGAAGGCGACCAACCTTACAAGGTAAGACGGTATTGAGATACGGTATATAACAAAATATGGCACAGCAAAGACGCTTAATTAGTCGACTTTCCACGATAATTTTAAAAGCAGTTCAGGTTTTTGAAAACTTTTAAATGCATCTATTGTTTATAGCACTTGAAATTCATCTCACACACAAAAACAAAAGTTGCCGGATAATTGTCTGAACACTCTGATTGTTGAAACACCTCAAAGGCCTTTCAAAGTTATAAACTTATCAAGTTAAGTGGCGATGACTTTCGAATAAAATATTTTTGCGTAAAAATTGCCAAACGCTAGAAGAGGGTCGGCCATTATCCCTACTTGGTGACGTAATAGCACCTAGCAAAATGGCTAGTAATAAAACTAATGAGGTAAGCAAAGTGTAATGAAAATGCGTAGGCGTTTATTGTCTAAAAGCTATCGTTTTAGTGAATGTTAACATGAGCGCTGTTTAATTGTGACCGCAATGACATAATAAATGTCAGTATAGTAATATCTCTTCGCGTGTTTGTACCCACTTCTACTTCGATGTCATATAATATGAATGTATCTTATCGTGTTAATGCTTCTATTTCATGAAACAAAGGAGCATTATTGTATCAGCAAATGTATTATCTTGTTAGGTTTGTAGGTTATGAAGAGAAACCACCAGTTCAAGACGCTAAAAGGTAATGATTTTTATTTCGTAAAATACCAACTACTTATTATTTTATTTTTATTTTTATTATTATTCTTAAAATAACAAAATACTATAGCGGGCACTTCGAAAACCTTACGAGTTTATCACCCAATCACTGCACAGCACGTTTTAGCCTGTAGTTCAATGAACTCATAACAGGAGAGCCACCATCGCCGTGGTGGCACAGTGGCGGTAGCAGAGCACTAGGGCTTCACGGCCGGTCACTCGCTCGGCCGGGGCGCGCGGCGCGCTACGGGCGTTGGCAATAATGATGATGCTGCTACAGTAGTCCCCCTCAAGCGAAGGCTAATCATAACATCAGGGCCCAATCACTTGACTTGTCTCACCACAACCACCCCACAGCTATGGTACGTGGATAGGTGATAATTTATACGAAAATAAAAATAAATAATTTATTCACAAGGACAACATTTTGTCCATCAAAATCACCATATTCGGCGATACCGATCACATCGCAGCCACGTCGTTTGATTTGATTTTGTAGTTACCACAACGCAACTGCGAGATGCTGCAGCGACACTATTCATACGTAACCACTAATTGCCCACATTTTGTGGTCGCGATGTGGTGTGGTTGTGGTACATGTAAAGGGACCCTCACTTACATATAAATAGTTACAATTCTAAATGTATGACATAGATGAGCGATCGCGTACAAAAGCTTTCAGAAAAGCTGCCACTATACAGCCAATATTCTCAAGTTATAACCAACTGCATTATAATAATCTCTAAAAGACGTTCCTATCCAAATAAAATTTTGCACACTCCTTTAGAGCTAGTAAACTTAAAAGCTGCTGTCAGTCTGTTTAACGACTCCCACGGGATCAACCTGACTAATAAAGAGTTTCACTCCATAGTTAGAACTAAAAATACCTACCGCCAACGTAATTAGCAGAACTCTCGAACATCAACCAGTTTCATAACTGGCTATAAACGAGTAGGCGACTCCAGTCGGTTGCCAGTCAGATCCATATTATAAATTACATGAATAATATTCCGAACTTTTGCAACTATACGGGCAGATTTCCCTAGGGGACGCCAATGTATGGTCACAGATGTAAAGTAGTTTTATGCCAATGCTCCCAGTATTGAATATGTTTTTTTAGGGAAGTGTGTTAATGCGGTTTCGGGACACGGGATGGAAGGAAAACATTGCGTGTTTCGGTACGGGTTTTTGTTAGTTTTCGTTTTCTTCGCGTTTTTTGTTGGTGAGTGGAAGCCTTCACATGTGTTGGTCCTTTTTCTGTTAGGTATAGTTACTAACAGATGTTGTAATATTTAGAAGTCGCCGAATACAAAGGCAAAATATAATGATGTCGTATTAAAAAGAATTGTATTGTGGAGGTCTGACAGGCAGTTGCTCCATGTAAAATACGGGTATTTAGCTGTTTTCGGTTGATTGAACGCAGACCCCAACATAGATAGCAGAAGACTAGTATTTTTTGTACAAAAACATTTTTTTTTTTTTTGTAAAAATACCCTTTTTTTACCTTTTATCGATTGATGTGTTCACAAATACCAAAAATGTCACATGAACCAACACCAGAATTGGCACAAAACAGGCCGTATAACAACGCTTGTTTCGAGCGGGAGTTAATCCCGCGACCCATGGTGCGGAATGCAATTGCTCAGCCACTGTATTAACCGTGCAAGTAAATAAAAGTCACATGTTTAAAAAAAAACGAAACATGAATCATTAATGCGTAGTAAACCTGCAGTTTTTAAAAACAACTTTGATGTTTGATTAACCGTAATACAAAGTTTTGAAAACTGCATTAGCTGCATCTGCTTCTGCCTGCAAACTTGTTTTAGCAAAAAAAAATATCCCATAATACAATTATGTAGCTTCCCATTAGTAAAAGATTTACGTACAAACTCACATATTTTACCTATTCATTTTATGTCATTTTTATTTTTAAACAATGAATTTTTTTATACGTTATAAATTTTTTGAGGAAAGTTTAATTTTGTTAATTTTTTTAGTCCTAGCTTCAGTCCGTGACTTCGTCCAAGTAATATTTTTTTGCGTCTAACCTTCGATCAAGTGCTAAGCAATAATATGACAAAGTTTTAACGCATTCGAATTAGTGGTATGGCAGCGCATAAAATACGAACAAATACACATTGATTTTTACATAGATTAAAGAATAAATAATACATATATCTCTAGACTTCTATTTACGTCAGAAATATTTGTCTTTATTACACCATATTCACAGTTTCATGGCATGTTCAAGCAAGTCGTTCCATGCATATGGTACGCAAGATAGACAATAAAAACTACCATTACCCGATTTTGATGGGAGTGCTATGTTTAATATGGCTTGTAACTATGTTCATAACTCTGCAGGATTGTTCAGTATCTAAAGCAAATGTTATTTTGAAAGAAAATTTAAGTATCTTTTACATTCTAATTACGCTCACCGATTTATTTATGAAAGAGAATGAAATATCTACTATAAACCATATGGTTACATAGTAGACATTGAAGCCGTTGCTTCTGTGTGTTGTGTTGGATTGCCGTCCCATCGGACTGTGATATTGAGGAAAGAGATACACGTAGTGTTTCTGTTCTAAGCACACACTTGTAAAATATAATATCACCAGTTCCGACGGCTAGTCTCCGTTGAGATTGGTCTTCATGGTCATAATTCGTACTGATAGAGGACTTATATATTGCATTGACTTATAAAAACGGTCTATGCAACCCTATGTTAGACAGTTGACAATGTGACTTCAACAAACTGCAGTTTTGCAGAAAACTTGAAATCTAAATACAGACCATCTTTATAGACCATAATAAAAGCCAAGGACCAGATATTTTCAATCATGTACAGATAACCTACTAACATATTAAAGTAAAGGTTGGTATTAAAGAAAATAAGCCAGCCTCAACAGTATTAATAACCTTCAAAACAAAAGAGGTTAGGTAAAGTTGTCGTAAAGAAAAGTTGGCCCAATATCGACGTCAGAATTGGCACAGGTTCACTCATAAAAATCATATCAAAGAAAGGCAGCCAAAACATTGTTCTTTTTGAGAGAACTGGACACAAATTTGCAAATCAGTAATGGACAGGAACTAAAACTAACATTGAAGTACCGACGTAGTTTCTATGTTTTGTTTGATACGTACATGTTTGTTCAATATGTCGTGTCTTTGTGAGAAAAATACATAAATGTATGAACGTACATACGTGGTCATTTGGCGCTCTATTCTTTTGTTCAAAACCCAATCCTACCGATTATGGTTTTTCCAATTACTAGAGGATGCGAATTTTTTTTATAGGGAAAGCCGGAAAAAATACATGCAAAAACATAAGGTTTCATAATTTGTATAGGCAGTAATATTTACAGTTATATTGCGAGGCTGAAGAAAATCGTGTCAGTAATTACCAAATGACAAAAGAAATTCCCGTTTAATTACAGATGGCAATTTCTCACGAAATACTAAAGAATCTGTTAAGATACACCAGTCTTATAATACCGGCAACGAACAATAAGTTATAGATATATGTACTAAATTGATAGAAACATGTCACAATATCAAGTCGCGTGTGTGGGTGTTTGTCGTGTGCACATACATCTTGCTGACTCCTAACTTACGAAAACTTGGTAGTAGCACAAACTAGTTGGAGTGAATCTGTGATGTGAATCTGACTAGTACTTGAACAAGAACAACTGGGATATGATCATGTTGGATGGTTGCAAGCTAGTAACAAACTTTTGTCTGTTGGTCGAAAGTTTGACAGCTTAGTGTACAAAAAAGTATAAAAGTTTTGTGTTGTATGAAGTGGTATCCACAAAGTATTGTATGTGTAAGACAGGTCATGTTCACATCAAACGTATGGCTGGCTTCTTCTTTTTCTTAGCGTATCGATGGAAAAAAAATCAAACATCTTTAGCCCAAAATTCAGCTGCGCGAACTCCGTTCACTCATACTTACACTGACGCAGTCATAAAATCGGCACTTGAGATCTACATGTCGATTCTCTAACCATCTCACCGCGTGAAGTGAGCGTGGATTGAGCTGTCAGTGTCATCCCACTGATGCTAGGGATTGACCAAGCATCAGGTGGAATGACACTGACAGCTTACTTCACGCTCACTTCACGCGGTGACAATGGTTACAGAATAGCAATGCTGAGTCGTCGGTGAACCTCCATCTGTGAAGTTGTCTTGCCGAATGCTCTGGCCGACTTGGGTTCGAAGTCTATTAAGAGACTTCCAAGTCGACCACCGTAACGAACGCCAAGACGGCCGGCTGAATGTCATCATCGTTTTCTTGCCTATAACTTAATTTATTTGGGGTCAGCGCAATATGACTTCTTCTCCCATAATTTTCATCTCGGTAGTCGCCCCCTTGCTAGGCCACATTATATTTCACAGTCTATCCATCATTTCTTTGGTATTCTCCTACTCTAATTTAAGCCGTTCCGGTCCCGTGTGGTGCCGGACGTAAAAAGAATAGCACCATCCCATTTCTTCCCGTGGGTGTTGTAGAAGGCCACTAAGGGACTTACTAGAGAATGGGCAGCAGCGTTCTCTATGCATTTTACCACCATACTGTGATCGTCAACCCGCCTGCCAAGCGTGGTGATTATGGCAAAACCCCCCTTTATGGGGGGGGGGGTGTCCAGCAGTGGACGGCTGAAATGATGATGATGATGATGAATTTAAGCCATCTACATTCATAATCAAAACATCTCGTGACATTTTCTTCTGGAGTGTATGAAAAACCATGGAAAATCTGTTTGATGACTATGTATTTTCATAAATTTTGAACTTGATGCTTACATTCGGCAACCGACTACACGTTGGATTTGAACACGGCCCTATTAAAGTATCATTATTCACTGGGCTGGTGAAATTGTAGGTCACATTCAGGGCACGTCAGGTCCTTTAGGTTAAGTCCTTTTGCCGAGGTTAAATCTGTTTTTCGTGAGTGTTCGAATGGGATAGAATAAATACCGTATTTTTTGGAGTTTTGTCAGTAGTTAGTGTGGCAACACGACAGCAACAAAAATACATGGGAATGAACATTCATTTGCTCCATTTATAAAATATTGACAGCATTCGGTAGACAAGTAAAAGATGCCATGTGCCAAATACAACATCGTTGAATCAGTTCACTAATAAATTCATTTTTTTTTAATAAGTCATAATTAATTTTGGTTGAAAAATGCCAAATGATGGAAAACTATGAACAAAAGGGTAAAGCTCCACACAATTCCTTTCGTTGGTAATAAGGACCAGGCTGTTGACATAAGTATAATACTCGTAGCACTAGGGGTACCTATTGCTCTCGAGCACCTAGACCTAAAATAAGAAACACCAATTTCGAGCCGAATAACAATTCAGCACGTTGTTATTCCAGTTTCACCTTATAACAGCATCATTATTTTGACCAAACAAGTCCATGTAAAGTAATTTACGTAGGTGATTCGTAGTAATTCTAAGAGAAGGTGCGTTTTGAAAACTGTTCGCCCGAATTGGAGTCTTTAGAAAATGAAAACGCACGAACGATTCCGACCGTCGAGATACTGTGAGAGCTCGCACTCTGGGTTACTTTGTACCCGGTCGTGCGTATACGCGCGTAAAGTTCCGAAGTCCCAAATGAAACTGAACTTCTTGGGTTATTTAGCGTTGTCGTGCGTAACAAAATACAAACAGTTTAATTTAATGTAGGTTTGGACGAAAAACATGTTACTTGTACGATCAGCAACAAAAATCAATTAACGCTGCTACTTTTTCACATTATCTAAATTGACGCATTCGTTTTCAGCATTTCATACAGAAATAGCTTGGTATTGTCATACTTTTAAATTATACTCTTGTCCCGATTTAAATAAAAAATTAAACTGATTGTTATAAAATTTTACTTCTGTAAATAGTTTTGTACAAACACTTCAATCATATTTTAAAACTGGATGAGGTCGGCGTTTACTATCTGATTATTCTCAGACGAAAAGCTGAAACAAATTCAGAGGTCACAGTCCCTTTTAAAGTCCAGACATAAACATAGTCAGATCATATCATAATAATTTTATTGAGTTTAATTTATGTAATTTACCTAAATGAGACTCGCACAGACCAGGAAAGCATGACACAAAAGGGAAGAGTCCTATAGAGGGTGTCCGGTATTAATGGAAAACTTTGAAATGGTAAAAAAAAAAATGAAAAATAACTTTAATTTTGCAAGTCGGTGTCTTTGGATATGTATTTAAATTTTTTGTCAACGCATTCTGAAATTAAAAGTTATTTTTCACTTTGTAGTGTTTTTTCGGAAGCTGGTTGTTTTATTTTTGGATTTTTTTTTTTTCAAAATAAATGCAAAGAAAAAAATGTTTTTTTCTGAATGGCCATTAGTTCTACCATTTCAGGGTTATCTATTAATTACCAGACACCCCCTATGCTCAGTAGTGGGTAAATAACTGTTGCCAATAATGATGATGATGATTTGTGTTAATCGATTTTAGTCACCGACTGTCCTAATGCGCACTCAATTAAGGCGGAGATATCTGGAAAACGCTCAAAAAGATGGTTTTTTAAAGCAGTGTATCTCTTTAACCGTTATTAATTTTTAAAACAAAAAAATATAACATATTCAAGTCTTTTTACATACAGTGATGGAACTCAAAACATAATTAAACATACTTTAATGCATCAAAAAAATCATCAAAGTCACCTCTCAATTATCTTTAAAATCAGTTTATCCCTTCAATAATAATTATAAAAATAATTAAAAATAAACCATAAAATTTCAAATGCCAAACTGCATCCAGTGATGGATTATTTATTGTTAAATAGTTAATATCTAATTTTATACGTTTTTATTTGCATTTTACGACATACGCTTGCTCATTTGTTATTCTAATTTATTACAACAGATTTTAACCCGTAACAGATTGCAATAAGAAATATTATCGCTCATAACGACATTATTTAAAGTAACCAGGGCCTTAAAAAAAGACAACCGATTTTGTGTGGCTCGCCTTTATGTTTCTCTGGTTTGTGATGCCAAGAGTTTTACAACGACTGCTCCAGGCGTTGTTTCTAGTTCAATGAATTTAACTTACAGCACGAACTAGAGTACTACGTTGGTAGAATATCACAAAGTGAATGTGATTTTAAATGCGAACTGAGTTCGACTTATTTAGTAGTGCAGAAACGTTTTGAAAATTAATTCTGATTTCTATTTCGCTTTAATTCTTAAGAGACCCAAAAAGAAGATTATTCGCGCTTGTAAATACGAATTAAATGAAACTACGATTATGTGCTCTTAAATCTCATTTTCACGTAAAGTTTATTAGATACCTACTATTCAGGTAAAATTGTCAGTATATTTCAATACAAAGGCTACATGTTATCTCATACCTACAAATTGAGTAAGGTATTATTGTAAGAAAAAAGAAAAAAGTCCCAATTTGTCGAACCTAGATCCCTATCTTAGACAGGTGGTAAAGGCCAAAAATAAAGTTGTTACGAGCTAACGAGACCCTGAAAAATAGGGTGCTTTTATACGGTACGAGTAACATGTGCAAGATTACATACATTACATCATGTATAATGTACGTGGACCCGTAGCTTTCTTTACAAAAGTCGGCCAGATAAATATATGGAGCTAGTTGGCCATTCCAATGCGCAGTAAGTATTTTTTACTTAAAAATTATGTTTTTATAAAGACAATAATTATTTAAAGAATATTTGAGAACGATGTTAAAAAAGACAAAACGAAAAACAAAACAAAATTAAATAATTACAATAAGCCGTGGCAGCTAAGCGAAGACCACTTACACCTCTATGTCTCTCTATAAGTAAACCACTGCCTAACCCTTTGAGGGATAATCAGCGTGATGTTAAGATATTATCAGCTTCGTATTCAATGAATACTCTAGAAAGATGATCGATTTTAGAGATAAATTTCATTACCATACTTACACTAAATTAACCCATTATTTGTTCAAAAAACAAATTTTATATCGCTATCCGTATTAGTACTTTCTAGCGAATATTGCGCTGAAAATTGCACGCGGTGCGCCAAATCGCTAGTTTTACGTGTTCCTACGAGAACTGTGTAAGCAATTAAAGTTGGCTGCTGAGTTAATAAAAAGCGAAGCAGCCGCTGAACGGGAAAATTACAGAGGAGTAGCACTTTGATTCGTACAGCGTAATGATGATATTTTCTTGAGGGTATTATGAGGCGATGAGTGCGGAAGTTGGTAATGGGAGTTTGAATTGCTTCTTGGTTATCTTTGGGATACCAGATTTAGTTTTACGTCGACTTTGTTTAAAGGAGGCCATAAGATATCTACGTTCAGCTTTATCGGATAATGGCATGTTTAAAATCGGCAGCAAAGGTACAAACCAGCCAAGTGCAAGTAGGACTCGCAGACGTAGGGTTACGTGGCATAAAACGTGTCTTGTATGGAAACTCTCTTTAATTTTAAACTTAATTTTATTTATGTTATTTTGTGTTACAGCGGCAACAAAAATACACATTCTTGAAAAGTTCAACTGTCTACCGGACAGACAGCGGTGGCTTAGTAATAGGGTCCCGTTGCTTACCCTTCGGGTACGGGACTCTAAAAAGAATGACTAAGGAAAGCTACTGATGATAATTGGCAAACGTGGAATTCCCTTCTGTTTGTATTCGTCAAAATAAATTAATGATTTCTCTGTTGGTATCACAAATGCTTCTAATAAATTAGCGTAGGAACTTGGATGAAAAAAACTACGATTCATCTGAAAACTATTTACGCCATTTGATCATCAACTGTTGATAATTAATTGAATTTGATGAATAAATGATGTATTATTAAATGTTTACATCTCATGGCAGATGATACCACCACATTCATACGTGGTGATAGACAATAATACCTGTCACTAATCCACTTAATAATTGTCCTGATAGCATCTAGGGTCTCAATAGTAATCTGAGATCGGACATCGTCTTCAGGGGAAAGGCTCTGACGTCATTATCAGTTGAATGTCTTGTTTGTAATGTAATGAGTGGTCGTATCATATTCCCGGATTGGGATCCTGACTGTGGACGAACATTATTGTTATAGTTAGCTTGTAAAAATATATAGGTTACGGGTCTATACAATGTGGAAATAACAATATGAAAATAAATTAAAACACTGGCAATACTAATACATAAGAATATTGGACAGAAAGAAGGAAAATACGTTTATTTCTGGTAAAATGACGCAGAGAAAAAACACAAAAAAAGAACATGTTGGTTGAAAATATGCGTTAGATCTACGTAGAAATGAGTTTTGCTCAGCATAATGCTACGGTCGTAAGCGAGCGCTGAACAAAATTCTAAACGCAGCTTGCGATAGGAGTGTTCCAGAAAAAATCGTCACGTAACAAAAATGCGCTATGCCTCCTTTATGCGACTATAAAGAAATAGTTTTCATGGTTGTCGCGGATGCTAAATATAATAGTGATAGTGATGTGTATATCATAATTACTGCAATGACGTCTGTCACAAACTTTGGTATAAATAATTTATTTCAAGCTTTGCTCTCATGTAAATAACTTTGTATCTTTTTTGAGAATAAATATCTTTAAACATAAACCTCAAAGAAAAAATCCGTTATGGCCAAAACTTTGTGAGAGGTTCTAAAATTAAACTGTAGTCATTTACTACACTTTAATTACTACAGCTCTGTAGGTATAAAACGCGTATATGTGCGTGCAAGTAATACGCCAGGAACTTCACTTGCACTTGTTTTTAAACTATATCTACTAACATCGAAACATAAAAAGTGATTTTTTCGTGTTTTTTTTTTTTGCTTCGATTATAGGTTTTGCCGAATAGCCTTATAGCTAAAGTAACCAAACTATTGTATCTATTTGATTGAATGCTCGTATGCAGACTGGAAACGACATAAGATACACGCAGTTTAGTTAATTGTTGTATTATCGTCTCTACCTTATTAAAACATTGTGGTTGTTAGACGACGCTAATAGGTAAAAGCAGTTAGGTTATGATTAGCTCTTTGAGTACTGCGCAAAGCCCATGCCCTTAGGGCTCTTTAAATTTAATTATTTGATGCCGGACTGCGACTGCGCCGGACCGGTGCGGGATACATACTGCGCACGGACGGTTTTTTTCATACAGTTGACACTTTGCGAGTGAAGTGCGATGCCGTCCTGCAGTCCTGCGACTGTCAACTGATGTGCGCGTGCACGGTATGTCAAAACGCTGCGACCGGTAGTGACAGCGTGCCGAAGCCTGTCGTTCCAACTCTGTAATTCAACGCCAAGTGAACTTTGAACAAAATATAATTTTGAAAATTGTCGGCCGCGGCCTGCTGTTGCGTTTAGTCGCCAAGCTGTCGCAGGGAACAGATAAAATTTTTTCAATACAATCTTTCTCGGAAATATTACGTAAAATCATCACATATTTCTTTAATATGTCCTAGGGCCGTTCTGATACAATAAGAAAAGACAGTGATTCCTTACGGTTAATTCCGTCCCAGTAATATTGTCCACAGTCTTACAAGCTGTGGTACGAATGTAATTAAGAGCAATTTTATACGGTCTCTATTTCTGTACGAAAATGTAAAAACAGTAATTCGGAGTTATTGGTTTAAATAAACGATGTGGGTATTGAAGTACGAGATATACAACGTAGATGTGAGGGGAATCGTTAGGAGGGTTCCCTCTTAAAGAACAATATCTAGATGACCTTTGGATGACTTTTTTTGGTTTGATGTTTTTTTAAAAATGAAACCTAGCTAGATAGATTAATCGCCCCCAAAACCCCCTGCATATTAAATTTCATGAAAGTCGTTGGAGCCGTTTCCAAGATTTCAGATTATATATACATATATGTACAAGAATTGCTCGGTTAAAGGTATTATTAGACTGCACAGGCTGGCAAGGAGATCGACGTGCAAACTGTAACCATGAATAAATTCAGCACATGATTTTAAACCTTCATCTTTCATTTCAGTCGAAAGACGTTCACTGCTTGACATAGGCCTCCCCCAGGCTTCTCCACTTCAACTGGTCTAATGCTTCCAACATCCAGCGGCTTAAAAAATCATGTTTGGGTTTTGCCATAATCGCCACGTTTTGCAGGTGTATTGGTGATCGCAGTATAGGGGTAAAATGCATAGAGAACGCTGTTGCCCATTCTCAAGTTCCCTTAGTCGCCTTCTACGACACCCACGAGAAGAAATGGGATGATGCTAATCTTTTTACGTCCGGCACTACACGGTTGACGTGTTCACAAATACAAAAATCTCACATGAACCAACACCAGAATTGGCACAAAACAGGCCGTATAACAATGCTTGTTTCGAGCGGGAGTTAATCCCGCAACCCATGGCGAATGGCGAATGCAATTGCTCAGCCATTGTACCAACCGTGCAAGTAATTAAGAGCCACATGTTTAAAAAAAAACTAAACTTGAATCATTAATGCGTAGTAAACCTGCAGGTTTTAAAACCAACTTTGTTGTTTGATTATGTACCGTAATCTAAAGTTTTTGAAAACTGCATTAGCTGCATTAAGTCACTACCTTCTGCTTGCAAACTTGTTTTAGCATAAAATATATCCTATGACGGATTTTAGACCCGTAGCGTAGAAATTCAGACCACATTTCAGTCCTACACTATTTCTCAAATCAATGCAACTGCAGCTGAATACCAGTTTTTCACATCGAGCGATTACCTATCTGATCTCCACAACCCAGTCACGGGTTAGACTGGCTGTCAGAGTTTCGGGCTTTTGACAACTCGAAACGATCGTCAAAGATCCACGAATGATAGCTGGGACTGCTTTCCGAAGCACGGTATATAAAGATGGTCAGATGGGTGACCATCTTTATATACCCTCCGTGATTCTGGATCAACAGCGGCAAGCATAGTTTATAGAATGGACAGGTCCACTCAATCTGTGTGGTTCTTTCCTCAAAAGACCATTTCAGACACCGATCCACATGGTCTTCACATGATCTGACCAAGATTATGTCTGGACTTTAAAAGAGACTGTGACCTCTGAGTTTGTTTCGGCCTTTCTTCTCAGAGTAGTCAGATAGGAAACGCCGACCTCATCTAGTTTAAAAAAATATGATTGACGTGTAAAAGTATTTGTACAAACCTACTTACAGAAATAAAATCATTTATCATTTATCATTTAACTAGCTCGATCGAACCGTACGTCTGTTATTACTTAGCCACGAGCCCTTCACATAATGTCCTAAATGTTTGTTCAAATAAACAAAATGATACCTACCTCATTAGGTGTATGTATATTTTGTTTATCTTTAGAAACAACACAAGCAGATACAATTGAATAAGGCTTATGTCTGGAATAACCAATTTAATTAAATATTCAAGCCTCGTTCTGAATTTGAGTGAAATAGATGTTCGTTATTTTGACATTTAGAATCATCTTTATTTACTTGTATCATGTCAGCATTGTGAGAATGTCAATACCCCGTGACTTGAGCTGCACTATTATTGACGAATGCGTGCCCTGACTGGACGGGTTCACTCAATCTGTGTGGTTCTTTCCTGAAGAACCCATTTCAGACACCAATCTACATTGTCTTTCCATGATCTGACCAAGATTATGTCTGGATTTTGAAAGGGACTGTGACCTCTGAATTTGTTCCGCCCTTTTTTCTAAGAGTAGCCAGATAAAGAACGCCGACCTCATCTGGTTTTAAAAATATGATTGACGTGTACAAGTTGAACAAACATGCCCATTACGTGAGCTGGATTAGATTTATATTGTTGCCATTTGCCTGAGCAACCAGAGGCACTATAAATACCAAAATTATATTGAAATCTGTTAGGTCAATTTTTTACTATTAGTACAGTCAACAAAAAAATTAAAATATGGAAGCAAGATACAGAACTGTTAACCGTACATCAGTGGGAACAATTTGCCTTTATGTCGTAACAGTAAGTGTGTTTATCGTAGTGCTATTGTCACCACTTTGGTACGGTTGACTGTACTCTGAAAATAATATTTTAAGATAAAGAATAGTGATATCGAAAACTTGACTAAATTGTAACACACAACAGGCTTTAAACCAGTCATGAGGACTGAAGTTTTGTTTTTTGATTTGGGAATGACATCTCGCATTTCAACCTATTAAGTTGTCGTCTGCTTAACTGGGCTTGCCTGTGATAATCTTAATAAATTAAGATTACCAGCTGGGGCTTCAAAAAAACTTAAAACTAAAGCGACAGCTCGCTAAGGGCACCCTCTGTGGGGTACGGACTTCGGCTTAGGGCATCGCTGGTAGAGGGCAGCAAGGGACAAACCGAATCGGATTGAGATGAGGACTGCTGACAGAAGTGCAAACTTTAAACTAAAACATGCTGACACTGCTGGCCTAGCGCAACACGTCATACTCATAGCTACAGGTATACTGTTACCATTTGCATGTCGGTGACGCGAACTCGCCTCATTACAAAACGAGTTCTAACCTAGACCAAACCTAAATTTCTGTACCAGTTTTCGTATTTACAACCTTATTCTTAAAACCTTGAAGTTCATAATGCAGAATTGACTTTGACTCCGGTTGAAAATTAGTTTTTGTGTTTAGAATGTTAACGTTGTCGGAATAAAGTTTTTAATAAAATAATGGTTAAATGGTTTTGTAATCAGACCAATGAGGTTTCCCCCTACCAAAAATCATACAACGCTATTAAAAAAGTTTTCCCTTCATAAAGTGATAGTTAGCTGCCTGCATCGCTTTGTTTGGCTACACGACCTGTACAAAGTTCACTGTTATAGTGTTCCACCTACTAAATTAAATGGATTGTACACTCCTCTGTTATGCTTGATTGTTGAAATGCTAGCAATTACGCATTTTCGTAACAACACTGACAGGTAAATTGCCTATAAATTACAAGTAGCACTATGACCCAATTTAGTAACTGTTTCGTTCCAGGAATAAAATTTAATTATTGAGAGATTTGAATTTTATAATGTGGAGCGCTAGCGTAGAATGTAGATTAACAGTTATATTTTTACGCGAGCCTCGTGAGGGATAGACTACCACTATTATAGAGAAAGAAAGAAAGAAAGAAAAAGTATTTATTGTGACTCGCACAGGAAGATCACATACTAAAATAAACACACAATGGTACAAAAATGGTAAAAAACAAATTTCTTGGAATTAAAAAATAACTAAAAAATAATAAAACAGAAGGTCCTGCGCGAGGCCAAAAGGCCCCTACCTCAGCATGATGCTACGACATTTAAAAGAAAAATGTCGCAGCGCTGGTATTCTGATAGGGCCCGAGCGATGTGATGTCACGGGCAGTTACAGTATATATAAATAATCAGTATTAAAGATAAATAAAATGTGGTATGTTAGAAAATAAAACAAAACACCGTCAGCGCCAAACGTAACCTCATTATTTGTCAATGCCTTATGTGTCTGAGGCACTCTGTGGCACAGAGTACATTTTTTACTCTGTGGCATCCGTCGGCCCGTGACACTGACAAGCAAAGGGTCGCAGGCGCCGACATTCAGCGAATATAAATACAAAAAAACAATTCGGAGCAGTGCAGTGTAGTGAATTTACAATAAAAGTGGTCTGTGGTAGTGAATTAAACGGCATTGATTATGTAAATAGAAAAATAGAAATAAACTAGTGATGCGAGTGCTATTAAATTATGAATTTTACAAAAAACAAGTTACAGACAAGGATTATCTGATGTTGAATATGTATACTCCTTATTATACCGATGACGTTGAAATGTGGTCTGTACAAGCAATTGAAGAGAATACTTTGTAAAAAGATTAACAGAAATTCGTTCCATCAAGAAGAAATAATGTTCCAAGTAATATTGGACTCGACGATTTCATCACAGAAACTGAGTTTACAAAATAATGAAGAATTTTAAGAATCTTAAAACGCAAAGAAGCTTAAAGTACCAGTCTATTATTAGCCCACTGCAAAGCTAAGGCCTCTTCTTTTCATCAAAGAAGGCACAAGCATTGATCACAAGGCTTGCTTAAGATGGGATGCCGATTCCAGCTTATATTGATTTTATATTTGGGTTACCTTACTTTGTTTCACCTTCTCCAATGTCAGTAACGTCCAAGATAAAATTAAAAAGTCCATATGAATTGAAAAAGTCATAATGTTACAGGTTGTGGGGTCATTGGGTTGGCGGATTTGACCCCACAACCTCGTGCATACGAGGTGAGGTCTTGAAAATAAAAAATAAAAAAATCCAAAACACTCAACAATGTTTCACTTTCTCTAAGCCAATCTGTATTAGCTCTAGCATAAATAGAACAAAATACACACAAGGCCATAAAAATATTCCACGCCGCAAAATGTGACCTTCTCCTATCGAACCCTTAAAGACACATCAGTCAATGTCAAGGTAGCAAAAACTGACCGAGATAGAAATCTATTTGTAATAAGTAGGTAGGTATTTTTTTGGTAGAACCGATCTTTAGGCTGCCTGGAGAACAAAGCGGGGTGAATAAGCTGAGAAAACCGAGTTGAGCAATGTGAAACAGTTAGTTATAAAAGTCATCGGCTACACCTAGTATCTTATCGTACGCCAATTCAAGATGATTGACGCTGACGTTGGAGGTCACCGATTGCGTTTAATAAGAGAAAAGCCCATCCTATGGAGGGCAGTGGTAGCCCAGTGGTATCGGCTTTGACTTACGAGTTGTAGGTCGTAAGTTTGAACATAGACAGTACCTTATTAAATTATTTCATTAGCACTGCTCTCAAAACGGTGAAAAAAGACATCGTGAAGTCACGTCCTAGAATTAAAAATTCAGAGACAGCAACCCGCATTTGACCCGCGTGATAAATTATGGCCCACTCCATCTCGAAGGAAGTCTCGAAGTCTGTGTCCCAGCAGTAGGAATATTATAGGCTGATTATCCATTATTTTATCCTCTGGAAGGTCTTTAGTGCACGACGCACTAAAGAAGGCGTAGTACCCTCCTAGTGGGGTTCCCGCATTGTCGTTGCGGGGGGGCTCAGTAAACGTGGTCACCCTCCCACGGTGAAGCAAAGAGGAACTCCAAGGTGGGGCCGCTCGTCAGGGCTTGTGCCTCCAAGCCGACGACGTAGCGGCCAAAAAGTAGGTTGCGGTGAGGCGGGCCTCACAACTGAGGCGGGCCGCGATGTCGAATGGGAGGCATCGCGGCTGAGGGTTACAGGCTGCGGCGGAGGAGGAGTGCCGGTACTTCTGAGTAGCGCTCTTCCCTTCCGTAGCCTGGACGGGGCCGCCACCGTTTGATGGCGGACGCGGTGGGGCCGCAGGGGAAGAGGAGTGTCGGTATAGCGTTGGCCGCTCTCCCTATCCCCTGCGGCCAAAAAGTGGTTGGCGGCGGGGCCACTGTACTGACCCGTCGCAGGAGGACGTCAGCAGCAGCTGGTGGGGCCCGCAAGGGCCGATGCCTGCTAGGGGTGCGGGTTGTTCGAAAGAGATACCACGGCCCCTGGCATACGGGCAGCTGAAGGAACATGGGTGGGTTTTAGTCAGTAAAAGTCTGACACGCCCTCCTGCTCCAACCAGAGCGGGAGAAGTCATTTGATGATTTCCCACACACAAAAAAAAAAAAGAAGGCGTAGTAAAAGAAGGACAAAGCATTCGAAGGTCAAGCGATTAGAATGTGTAAAACTGTTTTCTGTGCTGTCGTGGTCATGTCCACGAGGTGTGAAATAATTTAATTTGTGTTGGTCCTTGACCGTTTCTTTTCACTTCAATGGATAGGCAGCTTTACAGAGTGTGTGATTAAAGCTATAGTACATTATTATGTCCTTCTTAAACTTGTCTAGACTCAGAAAGAGTCTAGACGTGGTCTTAAATGTCGAAACCTTAATATGGACACGTAAGTACTCATAAAGTCCTGCAATATATTTAAAATACTTCAGGAAATCGGTAACATAAACTGTAGCATTGCAATGAAATAGCTTTCTTACTGTATTGCATCTAGATAGATAGACATATATATTAAAAAAAATAAACTTGAGAGGTGTCAAGGGACACCCGGATGGAACGAAGTTCCTTTTGATTAATTAGTGAAGGAATTGTAACAAAATTTTAAAAATTGTACATATACATACACACACACACACACACATATATATATATATATATATGCACTCTGTCTGTGTCTGCAGAGAAACACGCGCACGCCTCACGGCTTACAACAATGTAGCAAAAAGTGTCGTTACAACTTTTGGTCTTAATTTTTTCCGTCTAGCCCCCTTTCGCAACGGGCGATATGGAACTTCGTTCCAAAAATATTACGTACAACATAAAAAATACCATCATTATAATTGTCGTGTACCATTAACATAATTATGTAAAGTAATTACATACATCGCATCGCATCTATTGTTTCTTAATCGTGTACAATCAAACATGTTCAATCTATGTTATCATATTTAAAAAAAAAAATATCTGAGGATTCTTATTCGTTATTTCAATTCAGTAAAGTTCAATAGTGTGTAAGATTGCTTGAAATACTGCATAAAGGCGATGGAAATTGCAGCTAGTTTTGTTGTTAATTTTCCGTGCAAAATTATGAATCCAAATTTTGCTCGGAAAACGGTAATCGATCCTGTGACATTTTTTTCCGAAGTTGACTTTAATATTTTCGCGGAATCGGGCATTTAGTCATGATAACTCTGATGTATCTTCACCGAATCTAGGCAAACGCCTTAAACAGTGCCAAAACTAAGTGTGTTTGTATCACTTAAAACTACATTAAATGAATATATAGGTACAAGTACTGCCAGAATACAAGGCGATAAGAAAAATAGAGATTACATTATTGCTCTCTAAATCAAAACTATAACCGATGAATTTGATGGATCATTCTTGAATGTACTTCAAACAAAAAACAATGATGGATTATGTGAAGTATACAGAATAGCCTTTTTGGCTATCTCTCAGAAAACACGTGGGATTTGAAACAAGTGAAAACTTTTGAGAGTTTTGAAGTTTTGGAATAAATGGAAAGACCACAAAACATTTTAAAGCTGTGCGTCGGTGATCTTTGATAAGATTATTAAACAGCATCAATAATGGATCGGAATGCATGTTACGCGGTTGGTCCTGACTGTCATTTGTTAATCTGTGACAGTCATAACTGGAAGCACGATGCCCGAAAGTCAGACAACAAGTCTTACTGAAGAGGAGGTCAGAAAGGCAGTGGCTGCAGGTAAATATCGGTATTCAGCTGCATCCGGCTGGACTTGTAGCTAATCCCAAAATAGATGGGAAAAGGCTAGGAAGATGATGGTCAAAAGGGATTGTAGAAAAACCTGATAAGGATTTAATAGTAATTTCAATTTATGTGACTCAAAAAGATACCTAATCCATTTAATTTATATCATTTACAATTTCTTTGGATAGTTTTTTCCGGTCGATGTGGCGATGCTTGACTAAATGATGACGTTGATAAATGAATCGTCACTATATTCTACTAACACTATAAATGTGAAAATTTGTATGTTTGTATGTTTGTTCCTCAATCACAATAAAACGGTTGAATGGATTTGGATGAAATTTGGCATATATATAGTTTCTAACCCGGATAAACACATAGACTACTTGTATTCCCACGAGATTGATCCCTATGCGGATAAAACTGCGGGGAACTGTTAGTACTAATAATAAGTCCCAAAACCACTCCACCCTCCACTTTGATTACCAACATCTAAAACATATTTAGTTTATACAACTAAACCCGAAATACATAGCAACTATGAAACTACTAACTAAAACAAGTATGTAGCAACTACAACTGTAGACTTAGCGCTCTCTCCGGCTGTTTTGAAATTGTACAGAGTAAAACAATTGCTTACTACGTGGAAATGATTCTTGGATGTAGGTCTGTTGTTTAGAGTTTAATTTTATGCGTATTACTTTGTTGTAAGTCGGTGATTTATTTTGGTGTTAGAAAGGAATAAGAGTTTTTGTTCAATATAATAGAGAAATCCAGGTTCTGGACAAAAAAAAAAACTAAAAATCATTACCATTTAGTTTTCCTTCTAATAAGCCATGTTTATTGACGACGAAAATATACTTCGTTTTTATACGTTATCATGTAAGCATTGAATCAAACAAGTCTGAGTAGCAGTTAGAGTGGTTTTCATAGGTCAGGTGTTAAACTAACGTGTGAATACTCGTTCGCACGACGACATATCAAGCTATACATTTACAGTATAAGCTGACTTCTCATTGTACGAAGCCCATACAATGCGGGGTGGCTAAAGCTGGAAAAATATAGCTCGATAAATTTCGTCGCGTAAACAAGGGCATAGCGGTGTTAGTTAAGATAATCTAAACTAATATTATAAAGAGGAAAGATTTGTATTTTTGTGTGTAACGAATAAACTCAAAACTACTAGACCGATTCCAAAAAATATTTTGCCGTTAAAAAGCTACATTATCACTGAGTAACATAGGCTTTATTGTATCCCCGTATTCCTACGGGAACGGGTACTACAAAGGTGAAACTGCGGAGCGCTGCTAGTCTTAGTTAAAAAGCTACTAGCCCTCTTCACACGTCGATGATCAGTATCATATTTTACGTTAAAAAGTTGGCACCACGTAACCATCCTACTTTTTCATACGGTTAAAACTAATGCGATAATTTTATTCGTAAGTTATACTCTAAAATATTGTATGGACTTTTACTATCTGAATACCTACACAGATTATTAAGTCATACTAGGTGTTCAAAGTATAGTTTGTAAAAGATTCTACGGAAGAAGACAAGTCTTACTTTACCGGTATTTTCTGGGACAGTAAATAGGCGCAACGGTTGCTTTTAAAATGGCTACCCATCCGTCAGCGCAGAGAGTTGAGGGCTCTGTCAATGTTGTTTTCCATACTCGACAAACCCAATTCTCCTTCTTACTTGACTTCCCAGGTTCATTGCTTGTGCTCTGAGCATAGTAAAAACCTTCGTTCCACCAATAATCGTCTTCTACGATGTCCCTCTCACCGCTCTGGTTTCATTAAATCTTCTTTCTTTGTCCAGGCGGTGTTTCTTTGGAATGCGCTCCCTCTGAATATCAGGATGGCAACCAGTCGGTTATCGTTTAAAGTGAAGGCTCGTGAGCATATTCGTAAGAAGTTGGCAGAATCATCCCAGCGCTGATTTGCTGGATTCGTTTTCTTCTCTACCTGTCATTATTTCTCAAGACAAAGCTTATTTTTGTTATATATATATATATATGTATGTATCTATGTATTAGTATGTATTATTTTTCGAGTAACCTATCCCTTACGTTGCACCTGCCATGTGTTTTCTCTCTGCATCACCCTAAGGTTGACTGGTAGAAAATGCCTCAGGCATTAAGTCCGCCTTTGTACAGTATTTTTTTACTTGTGCATTAAGTTTTTATAAATAAATAAATAAATGCGCAGCTCCAAGCATTGCATTCTTACTCAAACACGCGTCATGTCTGTCGTTTTTTTCATATCCAACCATCCATCCGTGTTCCTGCAGTGAACTTTGCACTCATAGTACTTGCACTGACACATCTCTTAGCATTTTGTAATGACGCTTAGCTATTTGTAGTAGCTTTTAAGAGGAGGCTGTATGTTTTTCTGCATACTAGAACCTGTATAAGAATTAATGTGGTTGGTTAGTACAAGGAGCATAGCGTACCACTAAACTATTGAAGATGAACTGTTTCCTGCTGTTTCGGCTGCGTGGCTGGTCGGAAATTATAATTAACCTACGGAAAGTTCTACACGGATAAAAGGTATCCTGGATAACCTGGATTATCTGGATCCTAGAACCGGTAAATTGTGATAAAAATGGTTGAGCAGGATTAGAAGGTTAGAGGATCGATTTTTGTGGTGCTAAACTATAGAAAAATAGCTTCGATAGCTAGACGTCGTAGACGATTTTCTATTCTTTATTTTCATTCCTCTAAGTACTTGGTACTTATTGACAGGCCTGCACTGTCCTCCCATACCTAATATCACTGTAATTTGAAAACATTGTAAAAGCCAATTATTTTTAAAAGAGTAACCGAGGAGTTTATTGCCGGCTCTTCTCCATAGGAAGCGACAAATTGGAACCGTGCACCTAGCTTCTGACGTTTCATAAGTGCCCTTGCAGGTTTATGTGAAATAAAATATTTTGATTTGATTTATCAATCACAATATGGATCATTTTGAAGGGTATTGCTAATCCATTGCTTCATACGTTCGAAAAAATTGTCCACTCAACAACGTAAGTAACGCAATGAATATGGTTGAATTATTAAAATGAAAACCAGTCCTACCGTTCGTGCGTGACGTGATTACCCCGCAGATAGAAAATATTTACTCTCAAGGTAATACAGTAAGCATGCGTAGGTTAGCACCAAGTTGAGACGATATATTAAGTAGTTAAATATTACCTACAGGTAGTCACAGATATTCTTTGCCAGTGAACCCCAAACTAGACAGTTAGCCTATATCTTGGGGTTCAGGATACGAATTCTAGAGTGGACACTAGAGAGGTGCATTCAAGTATGGTATAGTATGAGTGTATGTGTAAAGTTTGTTTGGTGACTGGCGTATGTGTGGTGTGTGTGTGTGTATGGTTTGTGTGTGATGTGTGTATAAGTGTGTATTTATTGTGGTCCAGTTGAAAACTAGCGTCAGACACTTACTGTCTGGCATTTATGCCGAACTGGGCCTTTTTAGCGCAGCCGTGAGGCACACTTTGGCGCTAGTTTCTGACAGCACACTATACACTTTTTTTTTTGTTTTTTATCTTAATTTTTTTATTCTTTTGCTGTACTGTATATTGTGTACCTTTTTAGTCTGTGCTAAATAAATGTATTTTCTTTCTTTATTTTTGTTCCCCATAAATGTACTTCGTTCGATTCAGTGTCAGGTCAGGGTCGTTATGTTAATTTTTCTGAGTCATCATAACCAGTAATATGCAGCATTTTCTTTTCAGATCATAGTCTATACAGAGTTACTTTCGCCTTTATAAAATTAGTATGGATACGGATAGTACATAACTGTAGTATACCATAATACTATATGGACTTATGGCCAGTGGCCTATAAAAGGCTCATTTAACTAATGGCTTGTAACCGTTAACATACCTTTGTATCGTTTTATCCGAATGTGGGTGAGCCCAAAAGAAGGATTACATTTTTATTACAATTTACTTGTAGTTTAGGGTGCTTCACTCAGGTTACTACCAAACTACCGAAGACATGTCAAAGATAAGGAAATGAAAACTTTGTTCATACGTTTTTACAAATGCCGTCTCATTTTTAACACTAAATCGTCTGTCATATTCTTCAAGTACCAAAAATTCACCGCAAGCTTGTAGCTAAGCTTAGTACTTCCAGAATCTACGTGTGCGTGCGAACATTTTTCGTTTTTACGTGATGCGTACCACTTTATTTTTTATGAGGCCATCACAGATTCTTTGAGACCTGTTTAGAAACTCCATTGTATACCTACATGTTGTACGTGTAATAAAACTGTGGTCATTAAACAACATCTGGCTTTCCAGAAAAACGAAGAAGAAAGTTTCAAAACTTTACTAGCCCACAAATTGGTGGCTAGAGTAATATTTTATGAAAGTCTTTTTTTCTAGTACTATCCCCTAAGCCTCTGTTCAAAAACATAACAAGAGCTTGTTGGTAATATTTGAACTGTAACAAAACTGAGTCTACTCAAATAAACAGCGACAAAAATTAATTAAAACATCAGCTATGAAATTGGACGCATTAGGCACAATATTGCCATATTTATGGCTCAATTTGGGCACACTGTTGCACTACCCAATATATAATCATCACAATCCGTCTTCGGTGACCTGTACCGACAGTTCGATAGGACACCTCTGACCCTTTGGATAGAGCAGATTGTGATCGTTTACCAAAACTAGGTTAGTACGGGGTCAAGTGAAATTAATGAATGGAATTCAATTCCAGAAGATGCAAATCGTCTTATTGTATGCAATTTGGATTTACGTACGTCAAAATAGCTGTACAGGTAGCTAATGGAAACTTCGAGGTGTAA
Source organism: Polymixis lichenea (assembly GCA_949091785.1). Lineage (NCBI taxonomy): Eukaryota > Metazoa > Arthropoda > Insecta > Lepidoptera > Noctuidae > Polymixis > Polymixis lichenea. Next base: position 4,682,620 of record OX420943.1, on the reverse strand, counting down.
TGTTGATGTGAAAACCTACATCTTTATGCATGACGCATTCACTACTTACCTGGTTTCTTAACAATTAGATAAGTTCTATCTGAATACGACAAATTCGACAATAATTTTATGCAACAGCTAAAAATAGGCATAAATGCCAAAATGCACCTTAGATAAAAGATAGGCAAAGGTATATCTCTAATAAATTCACATTTCGCCAGTTATGTTTAAATCCAACACAAATAGGGGGCGAGCCTTTTAAATATAGGTAAATTTTACCCAGTGGAATTATGACCGTTTTTCCACACATACGAGTATACCTACCATGGATAAAAAGATATCAACTTTGGTAAAACTGGCCGTAAAAACAGTTTACAAACTGATGCAAAGCAGTTACTATTCTTATTCTTTTTATTTATTTTCTTAATTATTTTTATTCATTATGTCTACTACGTCCATAAAATTCCAAAAAACCTATACCGAAATGGTGTTACAACGAACAGATTAAATTTATTTTATAACAAGCCTTCCGGTGACGGTAAAAGACACCATTGTTTTGCGCGGGTCGTAAATAATGGGATACCTATGTACGTCCCACGAACGGCTTGTTTATTTCGTGATAAAAACTGACAGGATCCGCGAGGGAGGCATTCGCATTTTTACACTGTCTGAAAAGTGTTAAATTATAGTGAATTTTGTTTTATTGAAATGATTATTGCAGTTTTTTTATTTTGACATTTTATTGTATTGGATACCTTTTGAATAAAATGTCTGTCAAATATACAGAAATTTTAAGATATTTTTGGGGGAGAGTTTTCCACGCCCATTTGAAAATAACAATTACCAATTGACTTCCAAAAAACACTACAAAGTAAAAATAACTTTAATTTCCGAAGGCGGTGACAAAAAATTAAATAAAATACATATCCAAAGTCACCGACTACCGAAATTAAAGTTATTCACTTTGTAGTGATTTTTGGAAGTCGGTTGTTTTTTATTATAAAATATTACTATTGGAAGGTCAAAGATAATATTTATTGAAGTAATTTAACAAATTAAAGTGATTGTTTTATAGGTAATAATAATAATGTATGTAAGAGCAGTGGCGGCTTATGCTCGGTTCCTATAAACAAAAATGGATTGTTTCGCTTAACAATGGTAGCATAAATTATGCCCAGACTGGGCAAATAAAAAGATTCGAAAGACAATTTTACTTGTGATAGCACATTCATATGAGACGGTCTACTATGATAAGCTATGAGGCTTTTGCTTCATTATTGGCAAATATGCAAGAGTCCTCATTTTAACCAATGACGGTCCGAAATCATAGAAATCGGCTATTAGTGGTAACGACCCCGATTTTACCAGTTGTAGGTCGTAGGAACCGGGAAAGGCGCTTTACTTTGTGTAAATTATTTTATCACCGCTGCTCTCAATACGGTGAAGGACAACATCGTGAGGATACCAGCAAGTTCAAAAACAGAAAAAAAGAACGAAGACATTTGACATCTACCAACACGCATTGAGCCCGCGTGTTGAATTACGGCCCACTCCCTCTCGCCGAGAGGAGGCCTGAGTCCCCGCAATGGCAACATTTTTGGCTGTTATGCTTATATATGTTAAGTACGTAAATTGTGCCACAATTATCGTCTCTGTAATTATAATTTCTATACGATTAATATTATCATCATCATTTCAGGTGAAAGACGTCCACTGCTGAACATATGCCTCCCCCAAGCTCCGCCACTTCGACCGGTTCTGTGCTGCGGTCCTCACAAGGTTATCGGCCGAATAATATAAAACCTTAATATCTCATAAACTGCCGAACCGATTCCCAATAATTGCGCTATATCTCCAAAAGGAAAAAAAATATTATAATATTAAAAATGTTTGAGGAAAAAGAAATGGCAAAATACTGTGAGGCGCACTTCTAAGTGTATGTTCATTTTCCTGTAGGTAAACCTTTAGCCCGCTTTGACGGCGGCCATTTGCAATACTGATATTTGTCATGTCAACTGACGAAATTAAATGGGATGATATTACTCTCTTTTTCATTTGTTTATTTCGGTTGATATAATCTGTTTACGATGCCATTTTCTGTTTTTCTTTTGTTAATAATCCATCGGTACTTAGATGATTTTATTCATATTTTTAAAGCTTCGTCAGTTTATTGTTATTTTGGAAGCTGCTGTGTGTGGTTTCGATTGTGCAGTTGTGTTATTACATGGTTACCCATTTTATAAGTGAGTGTGGTTAAGTGAGCTACAGTTTCAAATCGGTTAGGTAAGCTTTATTATAACAATCACTGTTGATTTTTTGTTTTAGATTTGGCATGATCGTAAAATCACTTCGTCTTCATTGCCAAAAACTGTCAACGAAAATGTTTAATTTTTGTCATGGTTATAACAGTGAATCAACAAGAAACGTTAAAGTTACCTTTAAGATTAATAAATACTAGGGTTCGGTCAAATTTCGTTTTCGTTTTCGACCGAAATATCCGTTTACGCAAATTTTATTTTCAGGGGGATTTTTTTTATTGTTTTCAGCTTTTAATACATTTATTTAGAGGAAATCGATGGTTACAACAACTGAAAGCACATTTATAGGGAAAATGTATAATAAATATATTTTTCTTAGATATCAGATAGTTTGATTACATTGACGGTTGAGAAAAGTATAAATTTCGTTAAACTATTAAATATAATAATTTAAAGTTTAACATTGCATTTCTTTTAGTTTTACCAAATAAATAACTGTCGTTTTTAGATACCAGCCAAAAATGCAAATCAGATCGAATTTTAGTTTCGGTCGAAATATACAATTATTTTCGGTCATACTCTAATAAACACAGGTACCAAAAATACAGCAGTACCCTGTTGCCTTTTTTAAAACTACCACATAAAGTTACAACAATAACATAAACACAGCTTAGAAGTCAATCCTGGTTCCATTAACATTTCAGCATTTTCAGTCCCCAAGGACATTGGAGGGTGAAAATAACAATACATGTAATGATGGGAAGCCATCCTACGGTCTAAGATCTCCATAAAATACCATTTTCCTCAATACACTCTTACAAATTGCATTTAATGAGACGCAACAGGATAGTCTCAAGTATCTTTACCGTCGTAATGGACGACAAAATACCAATATTTTTTGCTTTTTCGTTAGGTTTTCCCCCTAAAAAGAAGGAAAATCCAATATTTTTTTAAATAGAAACGAAATAAGGACATAGCTACAATACAGATGCTAATATCCTGATAAATGTCTGAAATAAAAACATTTTATTTATTCAATTTTAATAAATCTAAAAGAGTCACTATTCCAGAAGATATTTTGAGAATCTTTGATTCTCAAAATATCTTGCCATGATTGAAAATCTAGATGACTATCCTGGTTAACAGTTTATGAACGTATCTTATATTCTTTGATGCCCAGTGAGCTGTTTCGTTTTTTACTTTATATACTTGTTCATAATGTCTAATTATTTCATTTAACTGTATTTAATGCCTACGTTGTCCTTTTTTCAATTAAATTTTATTTTTGTGCTGTTCTAAACTAATGTTTTACAGTCTTGAAGTAAATAAATAACTCAATCTATCCCATTTGCTATAGTAGTACTAATCGTTGTAACAATTAACGTGTGTATTAAAACCATTTTTTGAGTGGGAGATCCAACTAATGTGATCCCGGAAAACGATGCTCATCCTCTTCATAAAAACAATCAGCTATTAACAGTATGGAAACGAAAGTCTAACTATTAAAAACAATTACAAAAGATCGCCAAAGATAAATACTTCATCCACTGCACTGCACTTAATTTAATCATTTAACTTTGAACCGAAAAGAGAGAGTTAGCAAAAGTCCTGACGTACAAGGAAGTTTTGGAGTTGGCAAGTAATAGTGGAAATTGCAGCACCGACAAAGGCTCTTAAGCTGCTCTTAAGTTAAATAATATAATAATCCAAATGTTCTAGCCAGTTCCTGGATAGTGATCATAACTCTGCTGTATGCGCTAGGACTCATAAAAGGATTTATTCAAGTGGATTATACTGTTTATAATAACAATAACATCACGTTGGTAATCCGTAATGGGTAAGGCAGAGGTATTTTTAGAGGAGCACTCACATTTCGCCAGTTCTGTTTCAAGTCCCATGTAATAAGGAGCCAGCGTATTGCCCTCAACCGGGCACAAATCACAGTCAATCACTCAATTATTTGTGTATACTAGTAACTTGTTCGACTTTGGCAATCAATGGCAAAAACAGGTTTTATATTGTATTTAAAAGAAAGAAGAAAATACATTTATTTAGCACAGACCCACACGAGATTTCTCACTGCGGTATACGTTTGAGAACCATAGTGACCGTTTTAAACGATAGTATTAACTCATGATCATGTATAGGCCTTACAGACTAGATTTATAGACGATTTTCTATTCTTTATTTTCATTCCTCTAAGTACTTGGTACTTATTGACAAGCCTGCACTGTCCTCCCATACCTATTATCACTGTAATTTGAAAACATTGTAAAAACCAATTATTTTTAAAAGAATAACCGTGGAGTTTCTTGCCGGCTCTTCTCCATAGGAAGCGACAAATTGGAACCGTGCACCTAGCTTCTGACGTTTCATAAGTGCCCTTGCAGGTTTATGTGAAATAAAATATTTTGATTAGATATTTTGATTCGATTTGATCATTGTCATTATGAACTCTGTTGAAAAATCTACACACATACAGTTAATTATTGAAATAAAATCTCTAGTTATCTTTTAAAACACACAAGGGATGATACAGGTTGGCCTAATTTTAAATAGAAGCATACGGCCAAATAACATTCCCTTCCATTCTTGAAAGACATCTCCGTAATCACTAAATCTAAATCCCAAAATAGAAAACGTCGAATTCCTTCCGCATTCCGGAACGCGGATTCCTAATAATCCTGACCGAAATAAATTATGGGGATAAGGATAGAGCGCCATCGGTCATTATAATCCGGTGTGACGTCACCATTCACGTTATCTATCGCGGTAATCTGAACTGAGGCACAAAAAGATAGGTGCAGAAGGTCTACTCAAAACAATGAGCAAAAAGAGACGAAAGCACACACACACATACGGTCACTGTTAGTCCAATATTATATACTTTCTTTACACACACATATATTTGTCACTACACGATTTTAAGCTGAAGGCCTTGTCTCCCGTGAGACAGTTACTCAACTAGTACTTAAAGTTAAGTATTGTATTGCACTGTTTGCACAGATTTTGCTTATCTATAGCTCGTGAAAAATAACCATAACACTGTTTTTCGAAGAGTAAATTTGTTTCTTAACTTATTTATGTCGTTAGATACACACGACCATGAGAAAAAAAGTCACGTTTCTCTTTCGTCGACGGTGACATTTGAATTATATTTTCTCACTGTCTCATACCAAAAGTCATATCTATCGTTCCATGCGGGATGTGTGAGCTCACTTTTCTCAGTATGAATAGTTTTTTGAGCGACAAAGAATGGTGAGGGCAAATCTGACGATTTAAATCTTTTATGACAGCCGCAGGTGCGCTTGCTCTTCCTGTATGTAAATTGTGTACATGTATGCGTGCGTTTTTGCTCGTTTAATGCAGTTAAGCTTCTGTATATATCTTTTCTGTGAGGGGTCGTGCCTGAACTCCCCTTTAGGAAAGTCGTGCTTCGTAATGAAATATTAGTTTTTAAAAGGAGGGAAATGTCAAAGAAGTTTTTCGCTGCACGGTGAGTTTTATAAAGTATGTCGGGAATTAAGGTGGTGGAAGAATTTTTTGTGATAAGAAGGGAGGAACTTTTTTTAAATGATATGAATGATAATGTGTTTAGGTTATTTTGTGGATGTAAAGAGTTTCTTTGGATATATTTAGGCTGTTTGATCACTTCCAGAGAAGTTTCGTATAACATATCATTATCATTCTATTGACCTTATCTCAATTTATTTTATTTTAACGTCGGCGTAACATGTGTTTTTCTCCCGGGTAAGTTCCAGGTAACTTATCATCATACTAATATTATAAATGTGAAAGTTTGTGAGTATGGATGGATGGATGGATGGATGTTTGTTACCCTTTCACGCAAAAACGGCTGAACGGATTTGAATGAAATTTGGTACACAGGTAATTTATAACCTGGATTAACACATAAGATACTTTTTATCCCGATGCTACGTTCCCGAGGGATAATTTCCGAACTCCACGCGGGTGAAGCCGCTGGCGGAAGCTAGTTGGTACATAATTTCATCAAAATTCTGCTATGAAATGTATCTGTTAAATAATGCCTATTTAGGATCTGCAAAGCAGGCCTGAAGTGACAGTAAGTTCTGTATTGATGACAAATAATAATGTAAAGTAGATACCTCAATAATTATCAAGTAAGTATATCCAATCAGTACCCAGTAACCAGTTCATGTACTGGAATTACCAACATAGTTTGCAGAGTAAGCAGTTTGAATTGGCAGTGGGCTGGCCATGTTTGGCGAAGGGCCGATGACCAATGGAGCAGACGAGTCCTGGAGTGGAGACTGCGTATCGGCTAGCATAGTGGGGGACGCACCCCAGCTATGTGGACTGACGACCTTAAAAATATGGCTGGGTCAGACTGGATGCGGAAGGCGGAGGACAGAGTGTTGTGGCATAGCTTAAGAGAGGCCTATGTCCAGTAGATTGCGATAAGCTGAGTTGATTGAAGTATATCTAATCTACATAAATAAAAATGAAAACGATTTGAAAGCAATAGGCAATGGAGTAACAGAAAAAGACAATAAAAAGAAAAATTGTTTAGCTGGAGCATATCGGAAACAATTCTAGAAATCAATTTCATTGCAGGAAACGTATCTTTGTCTATTCTCTGCACGTTACTTATGGCTTTAATAGAAGCCAATGCTCGCTGATATCTCTTACTGTCAATTCACTATTGTGAATTGGCAGGTTATTCCCTGCCTTCACTAAAATGTTTCATTTCTTAAGTGCACGTCAATCATTGTAATTTCATCCTTATGTCAATGTGAATAAAAGGCACGTGACGTATACTTGTGAATTGTACTAACTTGTAGCTTTTATAGGAAACGAAAGCTTTAGTAATATAGACTAAAGCTTTTGTTCCCTAAGAAAGCGGTGAACGGTTATACAATAACAATTTTACGAGTAAAGAGTGTTTTTTGACACTTTTACTGTCTAAATTCTGGTAAAAATTGCTGATTTTCATGAAAGCCATTTAATAATATTACAAAATCGTTTTCCAAATGTACCAAAGATTAGCGTTATTTATGAATCACGTACGTTCCCCGTACTGTGTACGACCTCTGAGTTTCTTTCGGCCTTACTTCTCAGAGTAGTCAGATAAGAAACGCTGGCCTCATATAGTTTTTAAAATACGATTTACGATTTTTACAAACCTATTTACAGAAGTAAAATCATTTAACATTACAACCACTTCAATCTTAAGTACGAAATTCGCATCTTGGTAAATAGATTTCAGAAGTACCTACTAAATACTAAGCTTCTTACTCATAAATCCTTGAAATATATAAGCATGAGGAAATAAGTCGAAAAAATAAACGGTAAACATTATTTTAATAACCGTGGAAGTCGTTTGTACGTACGGTCGCCAAAAGAGATTAGTAACGATGTAGGTTTTCAAATTAGTTAATAGAAAACAAACAGTTCAACTATAAAATTTTGTTTTTTTAACATTAGGTGCCTTAGGTATCTTGTAAAGTCATCTACTGCATATGATAAAGAATGATATTAATGTTGTTAAATATCAAATAGTTTTATATCTCACTTCATTATTTGTCTTGAATTACAGCATCAAAGTAATGTATCTGATCCTATTACTCTTTCAAAGATCCTTGTTCAAAACTACCCCGATTCTAAATAAAATATAAGGTAGACCCTATTTATCTAAGTTAGAACTAAGCTTTATTGGCACTGAATTTTTGATCACATCTTTTGCTTCAATCTTACTAAACCTACATGAAGGTAAGTTCTCAAAGTTTCGTGACGACAGAGTCATATGATGATTGATGATATCTAAGTATACATATACATATTATATTAAAACGTGACGCAAGAACTATGTACCAATTTTTACGAAAATTACACGGACGAAAGAGTATGAAATTTGGCACAGATAAAGTTTATATGGTGAAGGAGTGCAGAAAGCTAATATTTTTATACAATAATGCATTAGAAATACATTAAGTTTTAAATGAATTGTGGTTGAATATTGACCACTGGGCGACTAATCTATATATATATTTATATATATATATATATATATATATATATATGTAAATAAATCGCCGAAATGTATGTACGCGCATAACTTCCTAACGACTGCACCAATTTGCATGATTCTTTTTTTATGTGTTTCTTATTGTCTGGACAAGGTTTGTATTTAAGAAATTAAAAAAATATATTTTGATTTGATCAGAATTAATTTCTACAATCGAATACAAAAAGTTATTGACGGTATGTGACAGAAGACTTTGACAGATCTTTGACGAAAAAATCGACCAACTGATTTGATTTTACCAGTCGCGACTGGAGAAATAAAATATAGCGGTACGAAGTTCGCCGGGTCAGCTAGTGGTTAACATAAATGCAGCCTGTCACATTCCAACACAACCATAAACCTTAACCTTGGAATGAGAATAATTTATTTGTTTAAAAATACACAGACATTTAAATAATATGATGATATAGGTACACTTTGGGCTGTTCTCAACCAGTCGTTGTTTGCGAATTTTATAAGTTCGTCTTCCCAATTTCCAGGGGGGGAAGTCCCGACCTCGATGACTGAATGAGAATTGCCCAAGATAGGAGTGTGAGTGTGATGGAAGTGGAGTGAGATGGAGGAGGTTTATAGTCGTCGAGAGGTCTTTAGTTAAAATTATGTGAAAAAGAAAAAGTAAAACTCCATTATAATTACTAAGGAATTAAAGAGGCTTAAAGAAATGAATAAACAATAGGTATACTTTGTCTGAACTAGCATCTGTAATTCTTTATTTCAGATATAATACTTGTGCGAGATTCTTCCCCTGTTATAGACGACACTTAGGTAATAACTTAATTTGACCTCTATATTCATTCATGACACATATTATCAAAGTTAACAACTACGAATAGTGGGAGTTTTATTTTTATAACGATTTTCTGTTACCATCATTCACAACATGATCCAGAACCCTCTTCGTAAAATTGTACGTTGGTTTAAAAAAAAAAACACTGCTATTTCATAGAAGTGTTTTAGAATCGTGTACTCATTCATGGTGACAGGTGTGCGTCGATACCTCTGCAAAACCCCATTTAATTTTTTTTGTTTGTTTGTAAGAGGTATTAAACTCTGGAAGTACTGATCCGACAACTATTGACGAATACCATAGGAATTAAAAACATACTTTATCGAACAGTAGACTTCAACGCGGACGAAAGTCGAGAGTAGCTAGTTGTAAATAACCGGCACTTGGTGCTTGCGCATTTCACAATAAAAACTTTTTTTAGTACAATTTCACAAATATTAGATTGTTGCAGTAACCGCGGTTTCGTGTGGTACCGGACGTAAAAGAATAGCTCCATTCCATTTCTTCCCGTGGCTGTCGTAGAAGGCGACTAAGGGACTTACTAGAGAATGGGCAGCAGCGCTCTCTATGCATTTTACCACAATGCTATGATCGCCAACCCGCTTGCTAAGCGTGGCGATTATGGCAAAACCCCTTTTGGGGAGGCCTTTGTCCAGTAGTGGACGTGAAATGATGATGATAATGAAGTGTGCCACCTTCGTTTTCTTGGATCGATAGTTAATTTAACACACAATATCCAAAACAATTACTTATTATTTACTTGATACGCAAGTCTTTCAAGTCAAGTTGCTTTCCTACTTAATTTGGCAAGTTAAAGTCAGTGACTGTATAAATGTTCTGCAAAAACCTGCTTTACAAAGAGACCGCTAGCTTCATTATCATCCTTCTCACAATTTGATTAAATTAGTAGATAGAGCCAAGTTTTCAGTGTAGGAAACCAGAACTTTGTTTACTAAGTTTTGGTAGTTAATCTTTGAGAAAACTGTCGCCAGTAGTTAATGAAAAAACTTTATTACAGAAAAAGAAACAACTGCCTACCAAAATACACTGCAGAGTGAAAAAGATGTTTAATTTTGGAAGAGTCTTTGGTTTTTTTTTTTGTTTTTGGCCACCTACTTCCAAAATTAAAGTTATTTTTCACTTTTTGCTGTTTATTTTTAAAGTAGTTTGTTTTATTTTGTACTAGCTGACCCGTGCCCACCTCGATTGCAGTAAACATTTTTACTTGTGATGAAATAATGAGTGTGTTTCGGTTAGTACTATATAAAACTACTTTTTGTGACTTAAATATAAAAGTTAGACATATGCTGTCGGCGACTTTTCTTTAAGACATTATCAAGTTCTACAACTTTTCTCTAGACCTCGTTAAGGCAGCATTCGTAAGAAACGTTTTCGTTCGACCGTTTTTTCTCCGATTTAATTTGCAAATCTGACTACCACGAAGAAGTCTTTTAATTTTTCGGTTTTATATATAGCATATAATACTCACAAATAACGTGGCTTCCTATTGGTAAAAGAATTGTTAAAATCAGTTCTGTAGATCTAGAGATTACCCCCTTACAACCTCACGACCTCACAAGTTTTACCTCTTTATAATATTATTATAATTATATTATATAAAATTTTATTAGTATAGATTAACATTTTAATATTTAAATTTTTAGCTGTGGCCTACCCTGCGCAAATTTTTAAAGCTTCACTTGATAAATAAATAACAGTGGCAGCAGGATGTTAGAATTATTATGACGTCATCAACATACACTAAGTGGAAAAATACGTATTATTTATTAGTGTCAGCACCAGATACCGAAATACATACAGAAAGTATAACAGCTGCTGTGATATAACTAAATAAGATTTATAAGTACGTAGTTATCGATATATTTCGCAAATAACACGGTTCCTAACCACTAAATGCATTGGATGGGCATTTTTTGGTGCAGTAAAGATTGTGATGAACTTCACATTTTAGAATTCAGCTCAGAAACATGTCACTTAAGTAAGTGATTCGATCTCTTACTCTCAGTCTTCATTTATCATCTCAATCCATCCGGCCGGCTTTACTAAACAACCGGCACTAAAAAATGGCGCCTGTTGTCATAGGCGCCACCTATACCTACCTATGTAGGTATACCTGGCGTGTACAGGCGCCTGTATCATTTGAAAGCTGTCGCTTTCCAATATACTTTAGCAGATCATTATGAAGATTCTATAAAGTATAGTTCTAGTGGTACATAATAATCAACGGCACGGTTCGCGCAGTAGTTAAGCGCTTAATTGCTGCACTGCGTGTTCGTATGAGAACAGATATTTGTATGACCTACAAATTGTTGTTCCGGGTCTGGCTATTTGTGTATGTGAGTTTAAATGTTTGTAAACGCACCCATAATACAGGAGAAATTCTTAGTGTGGGGCAACATTTAAAAAAATATTGAAATAACAATGAAATATGAAATTTGTTCCCACACACTTAGAAGTCAATTTTAACGGAAATTTATGAAAAGGAGCGAACGTCAGTAATCATTCAAACCCAATGAAGTGCGTTCTTCTATCCATTAAAAATATACGTAGTCTCCTCTTAAACAGCACTGTTGTCAAGTCATTCCAACCACTTGGTAATTTATTTTTAATAATTGGGGCCATACAGTAAACGCTTTTCGCACCAAAGAAGTTTGAGACGTTGATTGACACAATTCACTAATGTCACGCCTATGTCTTGGAAATACGTCAGCTATGCATACAAAATGACTCAGATTTTGTTTTGTAAATACTTTTTGCGGAAAAATAAATATAAGGAATTGTCAAAATATTGTATCGTTTAAATTAGGCTTGCAACTGTGTGTAGTTTCAAATTTACACATTGATCGAAGTCATCCTTTTTGGGCCTTAAATGCTGTGCCTGTATCAGTTGAGTTCGCCCAGTAACGTAATTGAGATTCAACTATACCATGATAAGCCGTGAGAAGTCGCTGCCATGGGCTTTATAGAACGTATGCAGATGAACTTATTTTTATACAATATGTCAATATGTGCTTTACAATTGAAATGGTAATCTATCTACAATCCCAAACATTTAGTATCAATTGCTTCTTTCATTTCCCTATATATTATCGTCAGGTTTCTAACCTTTGCCCTTTAACTCCAATTTATTTCCAATTCATATCACTAAAGATTATTCTTATATCAATTTCTTGATCTGTACAATATTGATAAAGATAAAAGCAGATTGATATGAGCGTGTATGAGAGTGGATTTTATTAGGGTTTTCACTGACATTCTGAATGTTTTGGGGTAGGGATAAGCCGTAATAATTTTTGTGCGCGAAACCACTGGCGCGTCGGCCGGATAACCGAAATAAAAGTTGTACAATTTTCACTTTACCGTTTTTTTATAGGAGATAGTATCTCATTTCACTAATTTGTTGCCTGTATCTTATCGTTACATAATCTATACACAGACATTTTATTATAAAATGAAAGTCTTTGTGTTTTCCTGCCTGTCTTTGAAACCGCGTTTTTCTTCTAAACTACGTAACGGGTTTTGTCGCGGTTTTCACCATCATCTAAAGAATGAATTCGGGAAGTTTTGTGTATATTACATTTATAATAAACTTACATTTAAGAAATCTCAATGTTTTGTCAAGTCGTAAAAACCATGCAGCTTTGCGCGGGTCACTTGTTATTGTAACAATCTGTTGATAATTATTAAGCTGTGTAATTGGCAACGAAACAAGAGAGGGCCTATGTCTATAATTGCACTAATTATGGCTATTTGATTGGTCTGTTATTAACTAGTAAATTCAAACTAAAACAGTTTCACTGTCGCCATATTAGAGTTGCAAATATCACAACGCATTTCTCTTGACTACAATTATAGTGAAATTAGAATGATACTATGTTAATATTTGGAACATTTTACGATTGTATTTTGATTTGGAAATTGGTAATATACAACTTCCAAATTAGAATACATTAAAAGCTTGTTGCTTACTTGATGAAAATCTGTCGAAAAGGTACAATTTGATTTGGTACAGTACAAAAGTTAGGGATTATTTGTGATATGGCGTAAATGTTCAATTCATCCTATTCTATACTACGGCTTTCCATCCAATCTCACTACACATTTTATCGCGCCTATTAGGTATGTCACATAGATAAACGAAGGAACCAAATCCTAATTATGTCTGGTATTTAATCTAGCAAAAACAATCACTGTCTCTAGAATTGTGGTAAAACAAGAATATTCTCTTCTGCTTGTCTTTCTGCTTCAGTTATTTTAACATACGAAATTAATAAGAGCCTAAATAGGCATGAAATAGTGATTATGATAAGCTTATTGTTCAGAAAACATGAAGATATTCGATCTGTCTAGCCTTTTTCCGACTATGGACTATGTTGGCGTCGAATTTCAGTCTAACTGAATGAAGCTGAATACAAGTATTTGACATGGAGCTTCTGCCCTTTCTGACTGCCAAAAACCAGTTACTAGGTAAGACTAGTTGTCAGACTTTTAGGCTTCTGACCACCCGTAACGACTGTCAAAGATCTACAAATGACATCCGAGACCAATGGCTTCAAGTCTTTTCTGAGGCACGGAAGGGTCTCAGTATATGTAATGGATGGTCACCATCTAAGAACCGACCGCAATAGGCGGTGCTTAACCTCTGATCGACTCATGCACCTGTTATCATGAGCCCCTCTTGTACATATGTATAAAACATGTAGATATTGTAACGATATAATAATTCGTAACTTTGTATGTTAATATTTTTGCATATTAAATATTAAATCAAAATTAGAAACAAATGAAGTCAAAGTATATGAAAATCAGTAAAAGGTAGTGCTTAAACTCAAGCCTTAAAAGGAAAAAAATGTTTGTTCATATTTCACGGCAAAAATCTTCTAAAATTAGGGCCATAAATTCAGGCTTCCTCCGTGACAAACTAGAGACTTTATTGAAGATTTTCCGTCTCCAAAAATCTCATATTTCACGAACATCAATTTTCCTAAGTAAGCAATATATGTACGTTAGACCCGAGATATTATTCTAGGCTACAAAACTTAATTTAGCTAAAAGTATTTTGCCATGAAAAAGATCCATGTAATTATATTAGATATTTATAACTTTGGGCCCATCACTAATTATCTATAAGCAGATTTCATGGGTCACTGAAATTTGGGACACTTGAACGCCTCTCATCAGAAAAACCTGTTTTGTCAGCTGAAGAAGATGCTTAATTTTGTTGGTACCTTATTTTTATATTCCGGTAGATAAAGCTCCGACAATCCACAGTACGAAGTCACATAAAAATGTCACTTGCAAATCCAAAGTTTACCGATGAAAAGAATACGATTAAATGAATCGTAAAATCATCTCCAATAATTTATCTTCCATGCAAATGCACGATTCCTTTTACAACAATAACGAAGAATACTTTATCAGAATACGATATCGGCACTTCAAACAATTTTACACTAGAAAATATTATAAAAAAATTACACTTCACTCACCGTTTTTTTTTATTAAATCACATTTGCAGCACGTAGAACTAGGTTAAGGAGATAACGGTGTTTAACTTCGTGGGTAACTGTAGTTCGGATAACGCGCGCCGAATTAGTACGCACAAAGCACGACGTACGTCTGAACAGAATCGTCGCCCGCGTAGCACTGGGAGACGCGCAGTCTCCGGATCACGCCGTACCAGCTCCCAAATGACTCGCGTAGCTCGTAGCGCTACGCCGTAGCGTCGGCGCTACGAAGCTCATAAATTATGATAAACGCGTTTATTTAATTACGCCGATGGGCACGACATTTTTTTTTTTTGTACTAAAATGTAGCAGAGTAGAATAACAATTTTGGTTTTGTTTGTATTGAATTTAGGTTATAATTTGTTTGGTGCAGGATAATTACCGGCAATAAACAGAATTTAGCACATCGACATTATCGGAATTTAATATTTCATTAATTTATTTATCCTCGCAAATTGTCTGTGGATTTTTTCAAATTCGTGCACAAACTACAAAATAAATCGTGAGGTCTTTAAGCGCAGCTTCGACTACCGTCTTTAAGAGTCTTGCTTTCAATGGCGGGATTAGGCGCTTGACATAGAACGAAGTAATCCAGGATACCGTGTATACGGCGTGCGAAAGTTTTTAGAATGTAGTAACCGTTATTTACAGCTTAAGTACACCATTGAAAAGAAGAAATCGTGTTAATTGGGCTCTTCACGAAAATGTTATAGACACGTTGGGAAAATAAAGATTAGAGTTGCTACGAGATATGTTTGTTTAAAGACTAGATTTTTAGATCAATTTGTTTGAAAAGGAAAGGGGGAATTTTGTAAATTAGCCAGAATAATAAAATAAGTACTTTTTTCGTTTAATTATAGAATTATAGTTTTGTGATAAAAAATATAGTTTACTTGCTTTTGCTAGCGGCTTCGTCTGCGTGGAGATCGGAAATTATCCTTCGGGAACGTCAAAGTCAAAGTCAAAACGTTTATTGCATACTGAGTGTACAGTGTTGGTGTTATCTGATGTTATTACTTATGAATTAGCAGCCTTTTACAAGCATTGCAATTTTATCATTCGCCTGCCCTTATCATCCTTAATTAGCATGCATTAAAGATTATGATTTTATAATTATTTTCTCTTATATTATAAATTATAGTTAAGTCCAAATTAATGTCAATAATAATGAATTTAGTACAATTATTCAGCAATATTCTTGTCATCCTTTTCAGGTAGTATAAATTATAATTAAAGTAGCTATCATATTATGAAGTTAAATAGGATAGCATAGACTAAATTGTTTGTATAGGACAGATCGCCACATTTGTACATGAGAGAAAATTGTTATTTTAAGCCAAACTCTAGATGTTCTTTGACTGAGTAGAAACAATTTTGAATTAGGTATACTTAGTTTTAGCCTTTTTTGGAATATTGCTACTCAATTTTTAGTTTTAAACATGTTGGTTGACTTATTACATATTTTTATTGCCGTACTACCGGAATTAAAAGTTATATACTATCTGCGTGCCAAATCTCATCCAAATCCGTTCGGCCGTTCTTGCGTGATTGATTAATAAACATCTAAATATCCAAACGTACAAACTGTCACATTTATAACATTAATAGGTCTAATATTAATTAATTAATATATTAATATTAATAATACGACGAATACTTTGACGCTTAAGTGTCCTTTTGTTTTTGTATTTATTTGAATAGTTAGTTAGTAATTTAATGAATATTTATTAATTTATTAAAGTAGAATTTTAAAACAAGTCAGTATATTATTTTATGTTATCTAAAATCTGTGTTTATCATAGTGCTACTACTGTATTAAAAACTCAAAGTTTATTAATACTTTATCAGTAGGTATCGTAAATGTAAGTAGGTATTACTTTAAATTACCAAATTTTGGTAAATGGCTAGATAGCCATTTACCAAAATTTGGTAAATGGCGTCAGTATTTAGGAGCGCAAGTGCTTCTATTTAGTTAGGGAGATCCCTAACTATATAGAAGCACTTGCGCTCCTAAATACTGATACCTGCATTTTGCTACCACTGCAACCCACTTTTAATTACAGGCGCAGTCTTACTGGGCTATTCACATGACAACCGGAACGGTTAAAAAGTGCTCTCTAACGCACAGGGTGACCACCATGTATAAATAATAGTCGCTCATCCACGGACGTAAATCGATCCATGCGGTTATTATTGAGTGACAAGTCCTTTTTAGGGTTCCGTGACCAACAAACGGCAGAAACGGAATCCTTATAATTTTGTCATTTCCGACTGTCCACCTATCCGGATGTCACAGAACCATTTTACTCGGACCCTATTGGCGCTATTAACATCTATGAACGTTGGAAAGAAGGTTTAGTCTGTGCACTAAGTAATTGTGTGGTAAAATTCCAAAATAATATATTTGGGAATATAATATGTAACCGAGAGAGAAAAACAAACATTAAAAGCACATAAGCTTATGGGGATCGTTGGATCCCATAATTTTAAAGATTTTGATGGTCCTAGGTGATTTCGTCATTAAAACCAATAGATACGGGGGGGGCGGGTATTTTCCGCTACAACCGCAGAGATAACTTTGTTTTGCAAAATACTATGAAAACTCAATTTTTTTCGTCATAATGTTGCTCATTTTTCCATATAAAATACCACCTATACGATATGTAAGTTTCTACCTGGGGAAGGGAAAAGGCGTGAATTTATGCATGTAAGTAAATTAGTAGGGACTTTTTTTAGGTGTCGTGTTAATACGAAATAATGTGCATGTTATAATAATGTTGGTCTTAGTTGGACCATGAAATTTGGACCTGTCCTGACATCAGGCAATAATAAACAATAATTTCAAATCTGTTATTATTTGAATTTTTCGTTTTTATTTTTATTTTATAATAATGCCTATTATAATAATGTTGGTCTTAGTGTGACCATGAAATTGGGACCTGTCCTGACATCAGATAATAATAGACAATAATTTCAAATCTGTTATCATTTGAATTTTTCGCTTTTTTATTTAATTTAATTCTGGGCTTTTGGCCACCTTGTATCTATAATGCGTGTGGTTAATTATTAAAGTACGTTTTGTATAAAAAAAATATGCACGTATATTTTTCTATTGTTAAAAAATACATTCATTCCCACAAAATAATTCAAGTCGGGAAAACCTTTTTCCAAACACTCCATAAAAATATATACCTATCTAATATAATTTCTTACGACCTACGTCATCTTTACTCCACTCCCGGGAACTGATATTCGTATTCTGAGAATACACGGCACACTTGTAATATTTAATATCACTTAATTAAGAAGACATTGTCTGAGCCAGGCTGGAACATAGCGTAATGAGACAGATTTCGCTGAAGCCACGTTTGACGTAATCAATTTGAGAAACGTGACGTTTGTGCTCAGTTATCATAAAACCATTCGTTGAAATTATTAAAGGTTTATGGTGATCATAAACCCTCGCAACTTGGCGTGAGCTAGAAGATAATAGTTCAAGCCATGATGAAGTAAAAAGACGTGCCGCGGGCCTAGCACGACTACGCCGCGTTAGTGTGACGTTAATTAGAAAGATTTTAAAACTGAAAATACTCGTTTTGTGTATATTAATGACTTAGTTTTAAGACTTAATTCATTTTTATCATCATCATCATCATTTTAGCCGAAAGACGTCCATTGCTGGACATAGGCCTCCCCCAAGCACCACCATTTCGACCGGTTCTGTGCTTCTCGCATCCAGCGGATTCCTGCGGCCTTCACCAGGTCATCGGTTCATCTTGTAGGAGACCTTCCAATGCTATGTCTTCCAGTATGCGGTCACTACTCCAGGCCCTTGCGGCCCCATCGGCCATCAGTTCTCCGAGCAATGTGCCCTGCCCACTGCCACTTAAGTTAGGCAATGCTTCGGGCTATTTTGGTTACCTTAGTTCTCTTACGGACTTCTTCATTTCTGATTCGATCGCGTGGGAAACTCCAAGCATAGCTCTCTTCATTGCCCTTTGGGTAACTTTCAGCCAATCATATTTATAGGTGATATTTATTGTGCTTGTCGCCAAAATTCTTAACCAAAATGTTAAAGAATAGTTTATTTTCTAGTGCTAGGGTTTCTGGCGTCGGCATCGGGTCAGAAAAATTGTTAGCACGAGTGACTACCAAGGGTGCACTTGCATACTAACATAGGTTTCATATCTCGTGACGGCATTCATCTATATATAAATAAAAAGAAAAATCCCGACTGACTGACCCATCAACGCCCAGCCCAAAACCTGGGACCTAGAAAGCTGAAATTTTGCACAGAGGTTACCTTTATAATGTAAACAAGGACTAAGAAAGGATTTTTCAAAATTCAACTCGTGAAATAGGGGACGAAAGTTTGTATGGAAAATCGACATTTTTGTAGTTTAATCCGTGCAAATTCGTGTTTATCATTTTGATTAAAAATTATAAACGACGTGTTTCAGTGTTTCTGGGAAATCAGCCCCTGAGAGCGCAAAATAGGGGATGAAAGTATAAATGGGAAACCCGTTAGTTTTGTAGTTCAAACCGTGAAAATTTGTATTTAGCCTTTTGGTTGGTAATTAATACTTACATGTATTAGCGTTTTTTGAAAAATCATCCCAGAAGAGGGTGAAATAGGGGATGAAAAATTTGTAAAGGAAACTCTTACATAATAACGTGGTAGAGGCCATTATATTTACTGACTATGCTCGATGTGAATCGGTGTATATGTAACCGTATGATTGTGAACACCGTTAGTTTATAACATATCTCGCGAGATTATAAACTGTCGATGAATCGTGAACTGCACTTTACTGCTCACCGACTGAATAGGTTAAGTTAGAATTGCGACCAACCGCGCGCGAGCCGAGCGAGCGTAGCGAACGGTGCCGCGGCAGCGGCCCGCGGTCGCTACTTCCAAGGCAGTGGCAGTTACTTGACTATTTAGTAATAGAGCAAGGTAGGTAGAATCCGTCTTGATACCAGTTCACAATTTGACGGTTTCACTTCGATAGATTATAGTCTACCGAAAAATAATGCGTTAAATTGTAAGCAGTATGTTACGGTTCACAATCTTTCGACAGTTCACAATCTCGCGGGATAGGTTTTAATCTAACGGTAGTTACAATTTTACGGTGACATATATACCAATAATCATTTTATTATGAGGCAACTGAGGCCCATAGATAAAATACACAAAACAATCTTAAAAATAATAATAAACTAATACATATTAAGAAACTTATTAAAACTATAACTATACACGTAAAGTGGTCAGCGTCGTGTATCGCTGCAAGGTGTCGTGTAATCGTCCTCTGAAACGTCGATATACGACACCTTTTGGCCAAAAGTCCTCTTTCAAGCAGGTCACCGCGGATGCCACTAATACCGTCGATGTACCCATTCGAGTTTAAAAGCTGCAGTTCGCCCTTAAGGTATGTTTCGCTATGACGATTAATAAGTCTCAGGGTCAGTCACTGAATACAGCGGGAATTGATCTTAGAGGGGACTGCTTCTCACACGGCCAGTTTTACGTGGCCTGCTCGAGAGTAAGCTCTTTTAGCAGCCTGGTTGTGTTAGCACCTGAGGGCAGAACCTCTAATGTAGCACATATATAAAGAGGTACTTTAAGTATAAATAAAAAATAAATGGTCCTAACTGCCTGTGAATAACAATGTAAGTAAAAGCGTAATTTGAATTATTCAGGTAACTATTTACCTTTAACATTTTTTTTTATAGGATTTAAATTTCCGTTTTACAGTTGCCTTCAAATTTGGCATTCAAGTTGGTAATTTTCCGTTCCGTAATGTATTCCGTTACTATTGTTAGATTTTAGGATTTGTTATCCTCTAGGAACCATAATTATATTAATCCGCTCGCCGCACCTCGGAAAAAGTCTTCTCACACTGCTTATTATAAGCAGTGTGAGAAGACCTTGTTTACGTAGATTAACACATAGAGTAACTACTTTTAATCTCGGTAGTACGTTCCCGTGGGATATTTTCCGACATCCACGCGGGCTAAGCCGCGGGCAGAAGCTAGTAAGATATATTTAAGAAAACTATCTTTAATAATAATATGATACTTTACATTTTAGTAAAGTTACAGTTTAGTATGAAAATGCCAGCTATAGTATAATGTTGCTTAAAAAAAAACTTTTATAAAACGTGAGTTTGCATGTCATTTAAATAAATATGTAAAAATTTTTTTATGAATAAAAAAAATACTCGTATATATAGATTACATTTTCTTTTCAAAAATAAACAAGTACACTCATTACTAGTGCCATGCTTTCCTATCGTTTCATAGATATATGCACATCTATATTATGCTAAAGATTGCGGGATCATTCTGTGTATATACGTGGGGCACTCAGAAAGTTTTGCGAAAATAAAAATAAATGTTCTATAGGGAAATATTTTTTATTAAATCTTTTCAAAGTACTCTCCACTAGCCTCTATACAAAGTTTCATGCGTCTAAATCAGTTTTCGAAACACTTTTTCCAGTCCGCCGCAGACACCTCGTTTACAGGCTGCTCGAAAGCTGACAGCACATATGCGCTGACAAGCACCAGCGACGAAAATTGTATCCCTTTGAGCGGATTTTTTATTTTTGGGAATAAAAAAATTCACACGGTGCTAGATCGGGGCTGTAAGGAGGGAACCCAGGAGTTTGACCAGCGTGCTGTCCGGAAAGTCCTTCGTTTTGAGCGCGGTGTGCGAAGGCGCGTTGTCGTGGTGGAGCAGTAGCCCGCGGAGCCCTGTGTTTGGTCGCTTGTTACTCACAACAGAGAAAATTTCTGCCAAGCATTTGGTCTGCCAAATTTTTGAAAAGAAACGGAACCAAAGAAACATCAACGTTGAATGGTATCATTCAACGTTGATGTTTCTTTGGTTCCGTAAAGGAATTGACACCACGTAGCCAGTCAAATTGAAAAAGCTCGCGGTCAAAATCTTCGCGCCGCTTCTAGATCGCTTCACTTTGGTAGGCGTTGATTCGTTTTGAAACACCCAAACCGTCGGTTGGCGCTTTGTCTCTGGGTCGTATTGATAAATACAGGACTCATCACCTGTAATGATGTCGTAAGCACGCCGAGACGAGCCTGCTTCAAATTTGTTTATCATATCACGGCATCATTCCACCCGGGCCTGCATCTGAGCAGCGGTGAGGTTGCGCGGCACCCAGCGTGAAACTATCCTCTTCACGCGAAAATGCACGTGTAGAATTTCGTGAAGGCTTCCCAATCCAACCTGTGGTACGTGTTGAATCTCTTAATACGTAACTCGCCTATTGACATGGATTACATTTTTCACTGCTAGCACGTTTTCTTCCGTAACAGCCGTCAAAGGGCAACCACTTCTTTCTTCATCCCCCAAAGTTAGTCGACTGCGCTTGAATTCGTCATACCAACTATACACACTTTCCCTAAAAGAAATGCCTTCATCCATGAATGCCATTTGAAGTCTATCGTACGATTCGTGTGGTTTCAGCGTACGTCTTGAAGTCGTAAAAAATCATAGCGCGAAAATGTTTCCGGAGCAGATCCATTTTTTAATGAGACACGATAATTTAAATTAGCTCGTTAGCGAAAATTTCCAATTTCAAAATTTCCACATTGTTAGCAATGTGGAGGGAAATTTTGAAATTGGATCCTATTGGATTTGGATTGGACCTATGTTTTTTTTTTTTTTTTTTTTTGGCTTCACACGGTTTGTGCATTTAGCCAGTGTCAAGTAATTTATCTTTTCGATCAAGTAAATGGCCCGATATCGGGCACGAACTTACAAAACAGTCATAGTCGTCTTTAGTCAGTCAAGTCAGAGTTATTGTAAAGCGGTAGTAACTTTACAACAACCTAATAGGAGTTTTTGGGGGAACACGAAAAGTCCACGTTAGTCACTTATTTTCACCTTCACTACACTTGTGCACTCACACGTAACTAAATTGAATAATTCACTATCAAAATTATACAATTTAATTCGCTATTTCACTAAATTCCATGAAAATGAAAATTCGTGCGACATGTTCCAACGCGATCCCGCCAAAAACTCCTATGTTTACTTACAAATAATCATAATTTCAAAATAGATTACAACTGGCCAGTCTCTCATACCTAAAAAAAAATCGCAATACTTTCTGAGTGGCCTGGTATTTACTTGGTAAGTTTTACGGAACATGCGCTAAAGGAATCCGCGAAATTCGGACGATGACCTATAAATTGAACAAATGCAACAAAAACTGAATTTCGGGGGTGACCCTGGCGCCTTCCTCCTTAAATCAATAAGCTAACATTATCTTACATCATACCTGTTTTCCCCGTAGAGTAAAGCAGAGATGACCTACATATAGTAGATACACCCACATTTTGCCAGTTATGTTAAAGTCCCTCGTAAAAGGGGGCGGCGTTATTACCATCAACCGGGCACAACTTCAAACTCCGAGCTGTTACTGAGAAGTTCTTAATGGAAAACCCAAAACCACTTTGCCCGACCTGGGGATGGAACCCGGGACCTCATGCTTAGCAATAGTGCTTCCGACTACTACACCAATGAGACAGTAAATTAGATATCATAGATACTGTGACACGTAGTTCTGAGCTTCTAATATACAACATGATTATTGGCCTTGACATTGTCCAGAGTTCGGACTGACACAAAAATGGTATAGCACCCGAGGGACGTACTGTGGAGATAAATGAATGTGTCATGTCAAGCAATATCCCTAAGGTTTTAGCGAAGTTAGTATCAGGGTCAGACTCTGTACACGAGACATATTTAATTTATCACTTTATTACACACCAGCTTTTTCCAGCGGCATCGCTCGCGTGGAGGTAAGAAATTGTCCCACGGGAACGTACTACCGAGATAAAAAGTATTACATGTGGTATACCAGGTTATAAACTATCTGTGCCGCAAGTTTCATTTAAATCCATTCGGCAGTTTTTACGTGATCGAGTAACACAAATTTAATTCTAAACATACGGACTTTGCGTACGTTCCCGAAGAGTAAGTTTCGACCTGCACGCGCACGAAGCCGCTGCCAAAAGCTAGTAATTTTATAAATGTGAAAGTTTAAATGTTTTGAGTGTTTGTTATTCAATCACGGAAAAATGATCGAACGGATTTAGATGAAATAAGCACACATATGGATTATAACCTGGATTAACACATAAAATACTTTTTAATCCAGTACCAAGTTCCCGTGGGATAACTTTCATCTTCTACGTGGGCGAAGCCGCCGTAGGTATAGACAAAAGCTAGTATTCTAAGAATATATAAGTAGGATAGGTAGTTATTTTATTTTTTAGTGACCTAAATAGGAAGAACGTGATGTTATTCCTGTCACCTCTCCGCCTTTGCTTATATTAGGTACATACCAGTGTACCTAATATACGCAAAGCAAATCTAGGGATACATACCTATTCAACTCACTCACATGATTTTAACCACAAAAAAATATTCGTTTATTTGCGTTATTATAACTTAGCAACTCTATTTTTAAATAAAGTAACTGGCTTTTGATTGTAAAAATAATAGAGAAGGGCTTGTGCGGTTAGTAATAAAAACAACACAGTTGAATCAATCAGGTTAAGCTACGCTTACTGCAGTTGGGTGACCATCTTTACAAACCAAGACCCCGCTGTGCCTCAAAAAGCACTAAACCCGTTGTTCCCGGCTGTAATTCGTAGATCTTTGACAGTCGTGACGGGTTTTCAGAAGCCCGAAAGTCTGGCAACCAGTCTTACCAAGGGGTATCGTATTACCCAATAACCGGGCTGCGGAGGTCATATAGGCAGTCACTTCTTGTTAAATACTGGTTTCCAGCTGCATCCGATTAGACTGGAAGATGACTCCAGGAAAAGGATAGGTGGATAACTAGTTGAAAAAACTACTTCACAAGTCTTGAGGTTAGCATAAAGCACTGCGCAAAAAAGGGTAGGTAATTAATCAATTAGCAAAAAAAAAACGTACCTACGTACAGTACAACTTAATGTCCCTCTGCAAACTACGTGTTTCGTCAGTTGTCGGATTTCTTTAAGTTGCTTTTTGCACTTGGTGCAGACTGGTCGCTCTCAATCGACTTTGAAGTGTATAGAGTTGTTAATACTCTTTTAACGTAACATAATTTATTTAAAAAATGGGAAGAAAAGCTTATTTGTATTCGGAAATTCGATGATTCCCGAAGGACAATAAGAAAATATTTGTACTTTACGTTATGTAAACATCATCAATTTTCTTAATTTATTATTATAACACTAAAGTTTACAAATATAAACTAAAACTATTGACTCTAAAACCTTGTATAACCCTACGGGACATCCTGTAATCTAAAATCAGTGTAATATATGTCCGCTTGGAGACTAGAGTGACGTTATTATTAAGAAGACGTGATGCGTGTCACAACTGTTACGCTACTTTGGTTAGGGTGTGACGTTAAGGCTTGGCCACACTTGAGCACATTCATAATGGTGGAAGGACACGAGCGGGGAATTCCGATGAGGTGCAGGTGCTGAGTCTAATGAAAATAAATACTTTTAGATCATGTATCAGTCACAGATTGCATAAGTCAGTGGTTGAAAAATGTGCTACGGTGTGGACGAGGCTTTCTTATTTTTATTTTTTTATATAACGTTGCCCCAAACTTGGAATTTCTCCTGTATTACGGGTGCGTTTACAACCATTTAAACTCATATACACAAACATCCAGATCCGGAACATTTTCTTGTAGGTCATAAAAATATTTGTTTCGTGCAGGAATCGAACCGCGCCACGCAGCGCAGCAGTCAATCGCTTAACCACTGCGCCAACTGTGCCATCTTTATAATAATCATCATCAGTAAAATTATAATTTATTAGTGGATGCCGTAAATTATCCTACGGGAAGGTACTACCGCGATAAAAGTATCCTTTGTGTTATTCCAGATTATAAACTATCTGTGTGCCAAATTTTATCCAAAGCCGATAAGCTATTTTTTCGTGATTGAGTAACAAACATTCAAACATACAAACTTTCACATTTGTATTATTAATAGGATTCAGATCATAAAATCCAATTTGTTAGTAATTATAAATTCAACTTATAACTCTATGGTTAGCACAGTCATGTATAACAATTGAAAGTTACAAGGTCTTAAAACTATTTTAGTATTACACTACAAACTTGTGTTACCAAAACACTGAGATCAATGACTCATGTTATGGACCAATATCTTTTCTCTCTCTTTACTTCAACCCTTGGCCACCCAATGCTGAGTGTAGGTCTCTTCCAAATCTCTCCACTTTTGACGGTTTTGTGTCATGGCTATCCAGTTTCTTCCAGCCACTTTAATGAGATCGTCTGTCCACCTAGTCGGTTGTCTTCCCACATTCCTCCGTCCCGTCCGTGGTCTCCACTCCAGCATTTTCTTCCCCTATCTTCCATCCAGTCTGCGGTATATATAGCCCGCCCACTTCCACTTACTTTTTGCTATCACCAATATAATAAAATAAAATAAAATAAATAAATAAAATAGCCTTTTATTCACACAATACTAGTAACAAAAAAAATTGTATATATTAATTTATGTCTGTTCTTCAGTTTCACTGTATGTTTGCCTTTTGGCAAAGGCCTCCACCAACTCTCTCCACCTTGTGCGGTCCTTTGCTGTCCTTGTCCATATATTTGTATTGCCTACTGCCTTCATAATCTCGTCTGCCCATCTTCTAAACGGGCTCCCTCTTTTGCGGTTCCCATCCCTTGGATACCACTCTGTTACAGCTGTACTCCACTTGTCCTTTCCCCTTATAGTAGGACCTGCCCATATCCATTTTAGTTTTTTCACTTCGAATGTTATACGGCTATCACCAATATACTAACTGATGAATACAAAATACCAAATGAGACCATGTGGCAAGCATAGGGCACTATTTTTGAAAAAAAAAAATATAATAACGTTGATACTACCTACATAATATGTATATTATTGAAGCAACTATTAGTCTTGAAAATTTTGATGACATGAAAGGCGCAATGAGTGTGATTGAGTTTTTCATCAGTGATAGTATGTTCAATTTCGGGAATAAAATAAACATTCTTAATGCATCTGTAAGC
Source organism: Polymixis lichenea (assembly GCA_949091785.1). Classification (NCBI taxonomy): domain Eukaryota; kingdom Metazoa; phylum Arthropoda; class Insecta; order Lepidoptera; family Noctuidae; genus Polymixis; species Polymixis lichenea. Next base: position 4,655,913 of record OX420943.1, on the reverse strand, counting down.
AATAACAATAGGAATGTTTATTATAGCATCTGTTTACTTAATCCGAGTAAAGGTAACTAAGCGTGCGAGATTTATGTGTGTTAACGCCAAATACACAAAATAAATCTTATGGATACAAAGTTCAAATTGTTTTATAACATAAAATTTATTTAACAAACAAATATTGAGATACAAAACCCTTAAATAAATGATCAAACTATGAAAAGAAATCTTAACGAAGAAAGGCCTTTGTCCAAATAGTTAAAGGGCCTAACGAAAAGCCTAAGGTGACTAATCTATCATCCGTCTAAGTGACAGCTCAGAAAAGTATTTGTTCAAGATAAAATACAATAGTGGAGACGAGTTAACGTCAAAAACTTAATTTGAGCTTTTTACTTTGTTTTAAAGCCTTTTCATTCGCATATTTTTGGCTTAGTTAAAAAAAAAACTTGCTGTGCCCCTTTATTATAAAATTGCGTAGTAAAACGTGTGTGTAATTCTTTTTTATTGGTAGAATACTAACAAAATATGAATGTTGACCGTGAACTTCATTGAGCCTTTGTATTCCTTTTAACCCAAAATTTGTTTGGCAGAGAATGACTTGTCGGGTGGTGAAACCACCGTACAGTAACTGTAGGACTCTAGAAAGTTCTTACTGTTGATATTAGCCCTATATATGGATATCATCTCACTGCTGGGCAAAGGCCTACCCCCATGACTTCCACTCTTTCGCTCCAGGGCTAAAGTGGGATACTGATCGTCTTTGCTACAGCTCGCCCTGCCATCTTCTACGAGGTCAGCGTGGATGTTCTTATTTGTAATTAGTTATAAGGTGTAATTTAATTCCATCTACACAGAACATAGCATTACGCCTTTTTTCCCCGTAGGAGTTGCACATAAAGTACGCCCATTTCGTCAGCTATGTTCAAGTCCTATATAACAGGGGATTCAGAGTCTGTTGCCGTGGACCGGACTCAAAACCAGAGTGTACTGTTTTTGAGAAATTCAAGTTGAAAAACTCAATAGCACTTTTTCCGATCCGGCAATCAGTCTATCCAGGTACCTAGTATTCCATCTATATAAAAGAATGAATCCTACTATCATACTCCTCCTAATATTATATATGTGAAAGTTTGTATATTTGAATGTCTGTTACTCAATCACGCAAAAACGGCTGAACGGATTGGGATGAAATTTGGCACACAGATATTTATAACCCGAACAACACAGAACACTTTGTGACCCGGCAGCACGTTCCCGTGGGATAATTTTCGACAACCACGCGGGCGAAGCCGCTGGCAAAAGCTAGTAAATAAATAAAACAATAATTGTGGTGGTAGGTTTTTATTTAAAAATTACCAGCAAGTCATTTCAGAATATCGCTTTAGAAATTATTAAACTCAGCCCAATTAATTTACAAAATAACAAAGACACCATGAACGTCAATCATTCATGGTTAACTAAACTACCTTACGAAAGAAAACAACCGTTAAAGGGTGACAAATTGCTATCCAATTACTTAAGAGCCAATACACAACCACTTATTCCCCACAATACAAGAATGACAAGCACCCGACACTTTCATTCAGATTTCGTAGCGAGACGAAAGCAATTTATACATAGACACGTTAGGTTTGAATGATCTTGTTTTTCGGTGATCTCCCGGTGATGGCGGTGGTGTACAAGCGCCCTAAGGCATAGTTTCTAATATGTCGTAACGATTTTTTTATCGTTCCACAACTGTCGGTATTTACCGTTCCTATGGCACTGGCAAATATTCTTCATATTTTTTTACTAGCGCTTTGCTCAACTAGTTGTGAGTGGTCACTTCTCCCAATGGACATTCATCATCAATAGTGGGTTCTCATCCCCGAGACGAAGCAGAGATGACACATGTATTTGTGAAATTTAGTAAAAAAAAAAACATGAAATAAATCAATCGCACTGAAAAAATATCGTGAATGACAACTACCCAAGCCGTAATTTATATGAAAAGCTTCTTCCAAACATACAAGCCACGACACATTAGGACGATTATATCTATCGTCACGATACAGTGAGAACACTCGCTTACGTTCACAGGCAATTTTAATATAATTACGTCATCGGTCCGTACCGCTGGCTTGCTGATATTACGTCACAAAAAATAGAAGGGCCATTATTAGAGGCTTGGCTCTCTCTGATAGATAGGTTGGTATAGTCGGGGGCACAAGTCTTAATACTTTTAGTATCGGAATTTGTTATTTTGGTTTTTAGATTGGTTCGCATGTTTCAAAAATGTGTTGTATGATTTGCCTCCACTTCGTTTATCTTAATTATCACGTCTTAATTATACTAGAGTATCTAACATTGGATTAACAAATTTCGTAAATAGGCATCCAAGTTAATAGTTGTGCCTAACTAATTACGCTGTGTCCTTATTTTAATCAGATTGTAGATACTAGCGTATCGAACATTTGATTAACACATTTCATAATTAGACACTCAAGATAATACCTGTGCCTAACACTGCAGTGGTAATTATCATTTAGATAGTACTTAAACAAACATTTTTATGCATGGCTGAAATACAACACTTTTTGAACGCCAAAATGACATAAGACATTTCCCCAAAACGTCCACTCTTCATTGCTTCCTAGTGTTTTAGTTGCTGAGACAAAGTATAGCTACAAACTTCCCAGGTAGTGGTAAAACAATAGATAGAAAAAAAACTCACCTATCATTAGCTCCGAATGCTTTCAAAGTTGCGTTTAAGTTCTGCACAAATGAAAGTATAATGTGCGTATACCTCTATTTTATGTTTGTACATTTTTGGTGCTCTAAAGACCAAGCGCGTATCGGGATTTGATGAATCCTGCGTCAATCGATTTGTCATAATCTCGTAAGTGTCAAAAAAATAAAAATAAAATAAAAAACAATAAAAAAATATGGCAACAACCAGACGCCAAATTGTGAAAATGAAAAAAAAAAACAAAGTCGACGAACTACGTCAAGTGAAGGTATCTTAAAATGATACGAGAAACTTATAGATGATTTTCAAAGACCTATCTTTGAAAATTGTCTTTAGGTTTCTCTTATCATTTATTTTCCACAGGTCCACGAGAGACTCGACGGGGGTCTACGTTGGCGTGACAAAATAATTGGGGGTTCACAATTCGGAAGCGGAGGGTCACGAAAATTTATCTGGTTTCGATCGTGAAGAACTTAAATAGAATGCCTTGATGAGTATATTCAGACATACGTTCAAAATTTAATTGCCCTTCATGATGACTTCAAAATTAGATTTGAAGATATTCTGACGATGGAAATACCACCATGTATCATAAATCCATTTGATGAAACAGAAGTGGAGTATGTAATGTTACAAAAGGAGCTACTGGAGCTTAGTAATTATGAGGAGCTGAAGGTGAAATTCAAAAGAGGATACCAAACATTTTGGCTGCAGGCAGAAATACCCGAAAAATATCCTGAACTGTGGGGAATTTCGAGAAAGCTTTTGATAGCGTTTCTCTCGATCTTGTCGAAAATAGTTATACTGTCGTTACAAACCTTTTAACGAAAAAAGGAGCAGATTGAATACCACAGAACGGGGAGATTTGCGGTTATTAATAACAAAACTGAAGCCAAATATTGAAAATTTGCTGTCAATCCATCAAGTAAATCCCTCCCATTAAAATTATGACTATTTGGTGATTGTCATTGTAGAAGTTACGTTACGTTATTAATGTTAAATTTTAATTAAATAAACTATATATAACAATTATTTATTAACAGTTATTATTCTTTAATTCATCATTCATAATTTCAGCCTAAAGACGTCCACTGCTGGACATAGGCTTCCCACAAAAGGGGGTTTTTGCCATAATCGCCACGCTTGGCAGAGACGGGCTGGCGATCGCAATATCATGTTAAAATTCATAGAGAACGCTGCTGCCCATTCTCTGGTAAGTCCCTTAGTCGCCTTCTACGACAACAACGGAAAGAAATGGGATGGTGCTATTCTTATACGTCCGGCACGACACGGAATAATTGATTTTTATTTTGTGCTGTGAGTAGATGTCAAAAAAGTAAAGTTGGATGGAATCACTTTTTTGATTGGTCAACTTTACTTTTTTGGCATCCATTCACAGCACAGAACAATCAATTAATTAATTAATTAACCAATCAATTCTCACGTTTTTTTTTCGAAAACTGTTAATTCGTGGTTGGAACGCAGCCGCAACGCAAATCTCCATAGTTAGATCTAATCTTCACATCTTTTGTTGACTGGGAATATGGTAGAAATGTAGCTGCAGGGGGGTTCCGCCGGAACCAGCAAAATTTTAAAAGTGGTCTATAAGAAAAAAAGTTTGGGGACCTCTGCTATAAACAATCTTATGCAGTCGGAGACATCTACCTTAAGATATATTGCCTCCAACTGCATGATAATTTAACCTCTTAAAATAAAATTTTGTAGTTTCCATGTTTGTAAAGTTCACTTTTTCTTCTAAATCGTAGGAGTACTGAGTAACAACCGACTAAAAAATGATAACTCAACCCAAATTTAAATTTTATTTAATCTCAACATATTGTTCACTCATCCAACCCGCCCACGCCAGCCAATATATTAGAACTTATTATTTTAATATCAATCGACCCAATTTATGACCACATCTTTTAGATTTAGAATATTAAATTAAATTGGTATTCCTTGAAAAGCTATCTGTTATATTATTTTTCTTACTCTCAAAATACAGAAGAGTATAATATTACATTTTATGATTCGCAGAATTTTGTTTTTTTGTATTCTATTCATATTGAAAAGTTCATGAATAGCAGTGATTGTATTTCAAAAATTACCTTTAGTTTAGTTAGTCAAAACATCTGTAGTTCGAGATCTTCATAAATACATTAACATCGGTTTAATTTAGTTAAACTAAAGCATTAAGATTTAGTTAAGTTCAATTTTCTCTGCGATTTAGTCAAGTTTGTTAATTATAAAAGTGACATCAAGTTACGTTATTATTTTCAAATAAATTAATTTGAGATAGTTGTAAAACGAAATATCGTGTTTTAGGTTTTAAATGAATCTTGAAAGTAATTAACGATAAGAACCAAATACCGCGACAAATAAAACGATATTTTCAAAACTAAGAATAAATGTAATCAATTTATTATACTTACCTAAGTTTTCAGATAATTAATCTTCTCAGCGTGTCGATGGCAAAAAGTATAAACGCGCAGTTGGCCCAGAATTCAGCTGCGCGAAATACATTCTCTGAAGTAGTCTTATGACCATCACAGTAGGCTTAGCACGAGAACCGATTTCACCGTGGAAGATTATACATGACTCTAAACTAAACGATGTATAATTGAAGAAGATAGGTGTGTTCTTCTATTAATGTTCACAGTTATGCGTTCTAAATGAATCATGGTTTTGTAGATTATCGTATATACTTTGTGGCCGTCGAGTAGAAATTTTGTTGTCAGCGTGATTTTGACAGCTTGGAAAGAAATATTCTTCTGAAGTTTCTAGTCTATATATAAAAGTACCTAGACTAAGATTATTAGAAACAAAAGACAAAATGACAGACGATGTCAAAAATGGAGAAACGAACTGTGACTTTGTTTAGAAAAAGCGCTGTGTATTCTTCGTAGAAATAAGCGTTATGCTAAGCCTGCTGAGAGGAGTCGAATCACGCATTTGCGTGCAGACCGAGTGTAAGTTTATAAATTAGTTTCACCTATACAGGGTTATTTGTAAAACACCGGTAACCTCTCAGGACTATATTACTAACATCATAAACAACAACTTTTGTTCTACGACTTTTTACAAAACATAATACATTTACCAAAAACAAACCTTAAATATTTCGTTGTCCTATGTAACACATTTCAACTCTGTATTTTGCTGTACCTACATACATTGCCGCGCACTGTCCTCGTAGTATTACTTTTGGGTTAGTAACTCGCTACGCTACGGTTCCCGCCTTTTTACGCAAAAGCCAAATTATACCTACAATCGAACATTTGACATGGAAATAACCTTGATATTTCACGGTACCTATGCACTAAACACCGTAATGAAAACAAACTAACAATGACATCTCACATTTTCTGTAAAGTTACAACGGTATAGCACTTGATAAAAGTATTTTGTATTCGTACGTTTGGGAATCGTATGGCGTATTGGCGACACGCTTCCGAAACATTGTCATCACACCTAGCTAGCATTCGCACCATTTCCGTGTACTCGACATTGGAATATTGATACGCCATCATGTAAAGATAATTACGTATACGTCTGCACTGCCGAATTTCACTACAAGGACCCGTAATGACGCGACGCAAGCGCATCAAAGCAAACGAATGACTGAAGGCCGCCCGTAAATAGGTCAAGTTCAAGCGCCCCCGCCGCCCCCTACCCCGCTCCCCTCGCTATTGTCGGTACTACCTATCGCTTTCTTTTGCTTCGCATAGACTTCGTAACATTTAGAGCGTTGAATTTAAATATTTTTATTTTTGTATGTAAATCTGATGAATTAAAATATGATGAATTTTTAAAAGTCATAGAACAAAAGTTGTTGATTATGATGTTAGTAACGTAGTCTTGAGAGGTTACCGGTGTTTTACAAATAACCCTGTATATATAAAAGCGCAGTGCGTGATGTTTCGTATGGTGCCGAAAGTAAAAAAATAGCACCATCCTGTTTCATCCCGTGGGTGTCGTAGAAGGCGACTAAGGAACTTACTAGAGAATGGGCAGCAGCGTTCTTTATGCATTTTACCACCATATTGCGATCGCCAACCCGCCTGCCAATCGTGGCGATTATGGCAAAACTCCCCTTTTGGGGAAGACCTATGTCCAGCAGTGGACGTCTTTCACCTGAAATGATGATGATGATGATGATGATGATGATGATATAAAAGCGAAAGATCACTCATAGAATAACAAACTAATAACAAATTTAATCCCATTTAAAACAATATCTCAATAACTATTATTATAATATTATTTACTACAGTTTTCAAAACTCGTATATTCCGGTTCTTTGCTATTTTTTTCACCCTATAACGTGGTTTTCGTAGAATACATGTAGGATTACCTTCACGAAAGATTATGCTATCTTCTCATCATTCAACCTCATTTATCCGCAGTATCAGAGCCTTAGTACCTTGTCTTTATCAGCCTAACGACTACCGCCATCTATCGGATTTTCTTAAAACTAAAATTAAGGCGACCTCTGAAAGGTCTAAGAATGGTTACACGTAGGTACAAATAACATGTTTAAATAAAGCTTGAATTAAGTTTTTGTGCTAATAAATTTTCAGGGTTTTTTGTATCCAAGGCGGGCAGACGTCTATTTTTTGTAAACAAATGTATCTTGTGCTTTTTAACTGAATGAAATGAAAAAACAAAGACGAATCTGACTAAGATTCTACTCCTTCGCAGATTTTGGGAATCTGTTTAAACAGAAACCTGCACAGGTAATGCTTTTTTAGCCACCGTCTTGATATTAATAGCACAATTTTATAGTTACAATTGTTAAATTTTAAACGCACACGTTACGTACGTGTTCATATTCAAACTAATGCTCGGTATCGTTGACAGCAAGATTATAATTGTGTTTATAGAAAGAATCCCTTTCTTTCACTATATTAAGACCACAGCAATAATAGCAATTAAGTAATATTGGCACTGCAGTGACAATAACCATTGTTTCTTTATAAATTTTCAAGGACATTCCGTTCTGGCACAGAAAAGAATTACGGAATTAATATTTTTAATGATTAACTAACTATACAGAGTAAGTTTTTATCACACCATGAATTCAATATATCATTCTAGACCCCCAGGGTAAAAAAATTTAGACAGTTACATAAAAGAAAACCAGCTGTTTCATAGAAAAGTGCAATACCTACGCGGTCAAAATGTATGGAACAGCTGATTTTTTTTTTGTATAAACTTTTTACGCTGGGGTCTATGATATATTATGCTGAATTCATGGTTACAGTTTGCGCACTGGACAAAAACTTATCCAGTATAAAATTCAACAATCATTGGAAAATGGCGCAGCATTTTAACTGTGGAATTTAAACTGAAATGAATTCTTTTGGTTATACCAAATAATAATAGTAATATTGTAATTTTTCCATTGTGTTTTTTCTTTGTTTAATTGCCTTGAACATACAAGTTAGCGACATCATTAATGTTTTTAGAAAAAAAAAAAAAAACAATATAGATCCCAACACGTGGGTAAAGTTTCGGTAGCTAATTCAATTAGACTGTTAATGTTCTGCTGAGCTTACAACTTTGATTTATGTTGCAAGCGTAAAACAACAATGCGTACATGATTTCTATCATAACCGTCGTACCGCCCCCCCCCCCCCCCAGTGGGTTCCCGAATTGTCGTTGCGCGAGGGCTTAGTAGCCGTGATCACCCATCCACGGTGAAGCTAAGAGGAACCCTAAGGTGGGGCCGCTCGTCAGGGCTTTTGCCGACGACGTAGCGACCAAAAAGTAGGTTGCGGTGAGGTGCATCGCAACTGAGGTGGGCTGCGATGTCGAATGGGAGGCATCGTAGCTGAGGGTTACTGGCTGCGGCGGAGGAGGAGTGCCGGTACTTCTGAGTAGCGCTCTTCCCTTCCGTGGTCTGGATGGGGCCGCTACCGTTTGATGGCGGACGCGGTGGGATCGCAGGGGAGGAAGAGTGTCGGTGTAGCGTTGGCCACTCTCCCTATCCCCTGCGGCCGAAAAGTGGTAGGCAGCGGGGCCACGGTGCTGACCCGTCGCAGGGGGACCAAGGGTGCCAGACAAGGGGTCGTCGGGGCCCCTTATTTTATTTGGTTCGTGGGGTGGTCTCGGCGTGCCATGTGTCCTCGTGCGTCGGTGATAGGGGTGAGTCCCTTCCGAGGAGGGTCCGGTGACGAACAGCCGCGGTGGGTTCGCGGATGGTTTGCGCGTTTCCGTGTGCCTCAAGGGGCACTGGGGGACACCGTGGAGTTTTAGTGGGTTACAGTCCCACATAACTGCGCTTACTCCCCGTGGTAGCGCAATAGGCATTTCTCCATGTTAAACAAAAAAAAAATGCCCTGATCGACGGCGCGTTGTGTTCCACGCGCACCGTCAGAGATGTCAGCAACAACTGGCATGCGGCCTTGCGGACCCCCGCAAGGCCGCATGCTTTCCAGGGGTGCAGGTTGTTCGAAAGAGATACTGTGGCCCCTGGCACACATCCAATTGAGGGAACACGGGTGGGTTTTAGTCAGTAAAAGTCTGGCCCGCCCTCCTGCTCCACCCAGAGCGGGAGAAGTTATTTAATGATCTCCCACCCTCAAAAAAAACCTACAAGGGTTTTTTTTCGCATCCGTGAACCTACTTCGATGGCGACGACGACCGTTTCTGCCTTGGTAAACATGAAAAATAATAGTTTAAAAAACTAAAAAACATGCTTTAAAAACCAAACTAAAAAAGTAGAAAATAATTTAATTCTATTAAAAAGCGTGGGGTGCTTTTTGAGGATTTTTTATAATCAATTGATATCAAGCACCTCACGCTTTTTAGTACCCCCGCGTGTTTTTTAGTTTTTAAACTATTATTTATTTTCTATTTTTTTAGTTCTGCTAACTACAAAAGCGTGATTGTTTTTCTTTTTTTTTAAATTATTGAATTGTCATCGGTCTTCAATAAGATTACAAAGTTTAAATGAAATCTGACCGTTTGAAGTGGGTCAGAATCAAATCCAAAGGAATCGGTTACAAACAAACAAACATGCTTACAAACATACAGGCGAAGCTAATAAAAGCGTGTTAAAAAGCATCACTATTTGAAAAATTTACAGGTATACAAAATAATGCAAGCAATTTAGATAGTTCCTCTTTTCAATATAAAAAATAACATTATTTGATTTCACCAACGTATGCTTACTATATAATCACTGTCAATACACCTGACTAAATATCTCACTGAGCGCGAACTCGCAAGACACGCTGCGAATTTCCTTCCTGCAGACGCGACAAGAAACTCAAACCATTAACATAAATAAATAATCTTTTAAATAATTCAATATTCGTAGCACTTTAGTCAACCTCTGTACCAGTGCTTGAGTGTTTTGATAGATCATCGGAAATAGCCCCCTTTGTCTCATCTTCCTTACAACTTTCATTCGGAGGGCTCGAAATGAGGGTGATTTATTAATTCCGTTTACTTGACAGCCAAATAAGTGAAATATTATTATATTTGTGCTTGTCTCGACGTTTTTTCTTGTAGACAGGTTAATAAGAGGGGTACTTACATACGGGAGAAGGTAATTACATCATAAGTGTGGTAGGAAAAATATGCTTTTGATCATTGGAGATAAAATGACAAAATTTTGCAAAGTGAGGCTTTTTATTGATGAGTGGATAAAGATTCTGTTGATAACTGACTAGAAGGTTCACGTCATCATCATGATTTTAGCCGGAAGACTTCCCCTGATGGTCAAATTTTGGAACTTTTCACCTCTAAACTTTTGGTTGGTTAGAGTACCTACATGTACAAAACTTATCTTCGTACTTTACGGCTTATGCCGAAAAAATACATTCCTGATCAGTGTGTCGGAATATTGACTTAGCTGAACACAATTCAACCTTACAATTTGGTGGAAATTGCTGTTTTTGCTTAAGTAGATATTTTAAATCATGAGATAGATTTGAAAACGTTTCACGTGTCAAGGTCGAATCAAAGACACAGACAGTTTTTCAGAAGCCATATTGTAAGTTTTCAATAACTAACGACCCGCTCCGGCTTTGTCAGGTTTTCACAACTTGACAAAACATCAAGATTTCTTTGATGTGTATTTTAATATGAATGTAAATAATACATTCATATTAAATTACGCACATCAAAGAAATCTTGATGTTTTGTCACACATAAACCGATGTGTATACAGATAAACCTTCTGGAACAAATTCTCTAAATTATGGTGAGAAAAGTATCAACATCTGCTATGGGCACAGAGATAGCCACGAAAAGTGAATTTAATATATAGTATATGATTTTGATTCAATCGAACTGCTAGTAAATAATTTGAGTCTGCTCGTTGCATGATTATACAGAATAAATAGGTTTGGCAATTGCTGCAGATTGGTGAATGTATTATCCGTTGAATCAAATCAAAAGTCATTTATTCAAACTAGGCTGAGAGTAAGCACTTTTTGAACGTCATAATTACATAAGACAGTCCTCCAAGACGCCTACCCTTCACCATTTCCTAGTGCTTACGCTGGGATGAAGAAGTGGCGCAACAAACTCACCAGCAACACAGCGATTAAGTTAAGCCTATTAGCAGTAACTCTTATTTGTGTGACAGAAAAATGGTTTCAGAGATAGATAGATGGCTCTCACCTCACGACCTTCAAAACACTTCTCCATTTTACAATCAATTGAACCTAAAAGATAGTGCAGCTCAACACTTTATCAAATCTTTATACAATCAATGACCAAGCTTAGCTCGTTTTTGTTTTTCATTTTCATAGCATGATAAGATTCTTTTATTTGGCTGACACTTTCTCACTGCTGGGCAAAAACGTATTCCAAATTTTCTATGTAGTAAAAATTACGCTCACTGCCGGCGCTGTCCCCCACTTCAACCAGCTTTATCACGTTAACAAAAACAGAGTTCAGTAATAAATAAAGTTAGATTAACTTTTCTCCTTGCGAAAATGACATATTTAGTTACAACATGTTTCTATTTGATTAAGGGAAACGAAAGTTACGCAATTAGTTTAACTTCTGTTATTATGTTTATGTATCTTTCGTTATGTTTCTAACTCATTTTTCTATGAAATGACGTTATTGAGTTGAACGTTTGGTAGAACGAAACCAGATTCGGACTGCCAGAAAAAATGGTTGTCTCACTTCTCATATTAATCATGTAAAATGGACTTCGAGGGGTCTACAGGTGTGTTTTGGTATAACCTTCTATAACAAGCTTCCTTCTTCTTTGCTAGATTTACATTTTAATGCGTTTAAAGCGAAAGTAAAATCAAATCTTTGTTCGAAGGCATACTATTCTATCAACGACTGCTTAAACGATAAGAATTGTTGGTCGCTGTGATTAATTTAAGACAACGTTTATGTTCTTTCACCAGAATTAGCTTAACTACTGACAGGTCATATGAATTACTTCATATCATTGTTTATTTAACTTGACTGCATAAACCATTTATTTTTTTTATTTTTTATTAATAAAATTTTCATTTATCGTTGAATGATGGTTATATGCTATTATTGTATAGAATCAAGTTCTTCCAATATAACAGACAGCTGTGCTGCTGGGGAGTTTGTTGCGCCACTTCTTCTTCCCAGCTAAAGCACTAGGAAGTGGTGAAGGGCGGGCTTTTTGGGGGGACTGTCTTATGTAATTTTGACGTTCAAAAAGTGTTGACTCTCAGCCTAGTTTGAATAAATGACTTTTGATTTTGATTTTTGATTTTGCCAGGTGTGCCGAGTTAACGTAACATAAATTCTATCGATAAAAAAATGATTACAGTTGTTTAAAACATAATATTAATTAAGCCACATATACTTCGATACTTCGGCCACATTGTTCGAAATGAACGCTCTATGGAACGACTTGTTGTCCAGGGGCAAGTAGAAGGCAAGAAGTCACGCGGTAGATCACCTACGCGTTGGACAGACCTTATAAAAGCTGCAACACAAACGTCCATGGTCCAAAGCTCCCGAGACGCTGAAGACCGCAACAGGTGGAGGCGCATCGCGAGGGCTGCTTCATCCAAATAAAATGCATCATCGTCAACCACGACCATTCTGTCAAGAATGCACGACTGAGGAGGAGGATTAAGAGCTGTACGGGTGCTGTATGTCTATGGGTGATGCTTGTTATACTTGTTGCAAAACTATAATCAAAATGCTGTCTGTAGTAAAGTCGCCATTATGGTATTCTTATTAGAGTTGCCACATAATATATTAAGATGTATTTGAAACTAAATTTCTTGATAATTTTTCCAGCTTGGCGAGTTATTCTTTAGTAGTTTTGCCAGCATCCATGCTGTTTAATTCGTCAATTATTTTTGTTCCACGAAGCATGATTTTTTATGAGTTTATTGGAATGGAAACCATAAAGTGTTTTTGCAGTTTTCAACCAATGACATAAGCTATGTACATCGTTGCAGAAGGGCTCATTCAACGGTTGTTTAAATTGTACTAGCAAAAACTAAATGTACTTAAAAGAAAACAACGATTCAACAAGGTCCACATTCCATTTTTCTAGTTCCAATGCAAGGAAACCCTAGAAACATGGTTTACTACCTAGACTGAGTACCTGCCTGTATTATGTATTCAAAGGAGAATAAAAATAAAAGGACTTTATCTCGGTACATGATACATACAAAAATATAAATACGTTTACGTTACGTTACGTTTAGGATTTTTCCATTTACTAATTGTATAATGTTGTGTATATACCTAGTCTGTCAGTTATCTAAAACATCGTGACGGTGTTTTTGTGTCTACGATGACTGGCGTATAGGTAGACTTTGAGTTCCTTATAGTTTTGTAGATATAGATATTATCATCGTTTTAAAATAATAGATTCGCCCAAAATAGCCCACGTCAGAAGATGGGTACGTGTTTCGTTGCCAATGCTCGAAAATTGCATCTATACAAGCGGGATTTGTGAGCTAACTCTTCTAACTCAACATAAACACTAAACACCCATGTAAGGGCCAATGTAACGATTTAAATCTTTGGTTCTATGTTTAAAGAAGAAAAAACGTTATAAAATACTCTTTGCTTAAGATGTCATCAATAAATCATATTCTAGTGGGTGAGATGTCTCTCAAGTTGGCAAATTTATTATATTGTAAAAGAGGGACACACACAATTTATTTATCGTCATACTTCCCTGACACCCCATCATCTATTTTGCTGTTTATAAATTCATATCAAAATTGTACGCAATGTGTACCACATTAGTACATGCTAAAAAAAATAAGTACCATAACTGGTTAACAGGTACAGGCAACTGAATTATAACTTGCTGTAGAGCATCTCCACAGCAACCCCAAGCAAAATTTTAATAATTTTACTTAGACAGTTACTTATTAGGCAAACAAGTGGTTGATTAAATTTGTACCCTTATTTTTACCACTGGATGTGCAAGCTATGGCTAAATGCGTTTATTTTATATTTCGAATATAAGCGCCTGAGAAAAATGTCTATTTTATTTACTAGACGGCACCTACCAATTTTATGATAAGGAAAGAGATTGAAATACACTTTGCTATTTACTTTTCTCAGGCGCTTATAATTGAAATTTAAAATAAACGCATGTAGGCATAGCTAGCACATCCGGTGGTAAAAATAAGGGTACAATTTTTATCAGCAACTTGTTGCCTAAGTAAGTAAGTGTCTAAGTAAAATTATTAAAATTTTACTTGGGGTTGCCGGGGAGATGCTCTACAGCAAGTCATAATTCAGTTGCCTGTACCTGTTAATCTGTAAATAAGTTACTTTTTTTTAAAGTATGTACTAATTTGGTATACATTGCATACAATTGTTATATGAATTTATAAACAACAAAATAGATGACGGGGTTTCTGGGGAGCATGACGAGGTGTCTCTATTCACTCAATCTTCTATAAAACTTGTTTGTTTTTTTTTTACTATGTCATCTCGCAGGGCAACCATGAAGATTGCCGGCTACTTAACCGAACTAGCTCGTGGTTACCTCAATAAATGAAAGCCTCCGGCCAGGGCGTTAAAAATTGTGTGAACAGACAATGCTTTACTATAGAGGGAAAGAGGCATGAAATTTGTTCAGCTAGTTAGACAAATAACAGCTTTCTTCTGACTGGACTGAGATCATGAAAGTGCTCATACTTCATAGAAATTTTGACTACTAATAAGAAAATAGTTTGGAGATCGCGACGGGTTTTTCTTTCTTTTTTTTTAGTTTGGGACATCGTCAAATAACTTCTCCCGCTCTGGTGAACTGACTAAAACCCGCCCGTGTCCCTTCAGTGGCCTGTGTGCCAGGGGCTTCATTGTAACATTCTTAAAAATAAAAAAGCTTAAAAATTAGTTGTTTTCTTTAAACTACTGAAGGGAGAAACGCCAGAGTAGCCCACGAATTTTTCATTTTCTTACGTTTATTGTAATTTACAAGTTAGAACAAAACATGATTTGCAACCGTAACACGTATGCATGTACTATCAGAGTTGCAATAATTTCCAAAACAAAAACGACCGATTTCCGAAAAAGCACTACGAAGTGAAAACTTTTTCCAAAAAAAAAAACAATCGACTTCCGAAAAAGCAATACGAAGTGAAAAATAACTTTAATTTCGGAAGTCGGTGACAAAAAACTAAAATATACATATCCAGAGACACCGACTTCCTTTAACTTTTTCTTCAACGAACAAATATGCAACTACTACTAACTTTGACAGAAAATGTGGGTGTATCCTAATATACTGAATATATCTGCTTAACGTTTTCGAGTGTACAGGCGTGATGTTATGTTGTGTGATTGCGTAAACAATGCATATTTATGCTATAGCAGCCATTGGGGTTGATTTGCTGTCATTTTTTGAAGAGTTCCGTTGTCTGTCTCCGAAACTCATCATCAGATCTATATGAAATTTAAATGGGACCATTTCGGCATAAACCCTTTTCGAACAATAATTTTTCAAATCCGTTTATTTATTACAGAGTTATGCCCGAAAATACATTAAAAAAAAACCATCCAAATTGATAACCTCTGCCTTTTTGAAGACGGTTATAAATAATTATGATTCTATGATCATAATTCTGTAAAGGCATATCGATACTAACCGGCAAATTGCAAAAATACGTAAGAAAATTTGAATTTCACGAGCTACCTTTATCGCGTATTCCATAAAAGAGCCAGTCATTCTGAGTCAGTATTTTTGTTCTAGTATGTTACTGCATCAGCAAAGTATTATGTGCATGTGTAAGTATCAGTCTGACTTTTTATGTATATAACTGTTTGTTCTCATATTGTGTGTTCATATTTAAATTAATTAATAGTTTTTATGTATTTTGAAGGCTTAAAGTCACCCAAAGAGCAATGAAGAGGGCTATGCTCGGAGTTTCCCTACGCGATCGAATCAGTAATGAAGAGACCCGTAGGAGAACCAAGGTAACTGACATAGCCCGAAGAATTGCCAAACTTAAGTGGCAGTGGGCAGGGCACATTGCTCGCAGAACAGAGGGCCGAAGGGGCCGAAAGATTCTGGAGTGGCGACCGCGTACCGGAAGATGTAGAGCGGAAAGATCTTTCAATGGTGGACCGATGACCTTGTGAAGGCCGCGGGAATCCGCTGGATGTGGGAAGTACAATACCGGTCGAAGTGGAGGAGCTTGGGGGAGGCCTATGTCCAGCAGTGGACGTCTTTCGGCTGAAATGATGATGATAATGTATTTTGTGTTCGCTTTTACTCGTACATCCTTTTATCTGCTTTCCTATCGTAAGTAGATATGCTAGAAGACATTTCTTTAGAAATAAGAATCACCTTTGTACGTATTTTATTGTTTTTTTTTCATTTTTGTCTGTTTATACATTATTATGTATGCAGGAATGTGATAAAATTATTAAATAAATAAATGAAAAATATATTATTTTGAAGATCACTAATGTTTGCAGGCTTTGGCAATACAGCGAAACCCATTCTATACGCGTAACATGAGTAGACACGTTCGTATATTTATCATTTTTTTAACATGACAGGAGGCACGCCCGGCCGACCTCAAAGGGGATGAAAGTATTTGTATTCACAACAATAAACACGGAAATATTTCCATTTCAAATTTAATACTTTTAAATGATTGGCACGAATAATGAAAAACGGTGAAATAAACAATGCTAATGAATACTTACATCATAAAACAGGGTGAAAATTAAGCTTATTAGGGATCTCGGTGTCGTTCTAGACTCAAAACTTCTGTTTTCGGAGCATGTGTGCTGTGTCGTCGGTAAGGCATACAGAAACCTCGAATTTATTATGCATACGTGTAAATTATTTACTGATATAATTGCATCAAAATTCTTTATTTTGCATACATACGCAGTATCTTTGAATACTGCAGTAATATCTGGAATCCTCACTACTTAGTTTATGTACAGCAAATAGAATCTATACAATTCAAATTCATTAAATATATTAACTATCGCACTGGTTTCAAGTCTAAGGATTATCTACAAGCATGCAAACATCATTATATATTACCATTGGAGAACAGACGCATGATTCCCGACATGCTTTTCCATTATAATGTCTGTAGTGGGAACAATGAGAATACCACGTTAAATGATCTGGTTATAAGATTGAGTGTTCCATCACGACGGACTAGGCACACACAGTTATTCGATGTACCGCACAGTGGTACAAACTACGCTCAAAACTCAGTTATTGGTAGGATATTAAGAAACTTTAACAAAAAATTCTCTCATCTTGATATATTTAACACCAAAAAAGGTGTATTTAGGAAACTTTTAGTGACTTCTGTATGCGACGAATTGACTAATAATTCTAAATAGAACTGAACAAAGTAATCCGTGACCATACACCTCACACACACTTCTACACACCCACCCACACTTCTACACTCCCACCCACACTGCACACTTAGATATGCTTAGAGGGTGCTAGCATGACATCCTGTTTGTTTCTGATGCATGTAATAAATATAGTTATTATATTGTAAATCCGTAATTGGCTTTAAGATTAGTTTATTCATCCTAAGTGAAATTGTTAAAGAGCTGTGGATTTTGTGAATAAATAAATAAATTAATCAATTAGATCAGAAATGGGACCAAAACTGTTTCAAAACTAATAGAGCGATTGAAAACTACCTAGTAACGTGTTACCCAGTAACTCGGTTGGGTAGGTCAGAAAGCCAGTGCTGCACGTAAAATTTTGGTACTTAACTGCATTCGGTGGCACTGGCAGGCACCTTGAAAGGGCTAGGCAGATGATGCGTACATTTGAAAACACTGCAAACGTATAAAAGTGTGTTTCTGAACAAACCAGTGTGCATCTTACTACATCGGTCTCACAATATGTAAGTTGGGAATGGTACCTATTAAGGTGCTTGTGTCTCTTCAGTTTTGTCACTTTATTGAAGATTCCGTAAAATTGTGGATTGTTATCATCAAACCTTACGTCTCTAAACAATAACAGTTACCCTCACAATTCTCATTAAATCTCCCTCTTTTCAACCCACGGAATTTATTCTATAGTAGACCAATCACTTCGTTACACTAATCATTGTGCCCACACGACCGACATCGTTACGCGAGGTCATCAACACTTGTTCCAGTTGTCAATACAATCTGCATTAGACTGTGGAAGTCGTTTACATTATCCGATCACAAATGCCCGCAATCCCTGCGTTCTAGCCAGAATTACAGGCTAATGCACTCGTGAATGCCTCATTATTGGGACATAGTTTAGATTTGCATTTTGCGATTTGGAAAGTGTTGGCGATCGATTTGCAAGGTTAACTTCGGTTGCGTGTTAACAGTTGTGAGTAGATAACTAAACAAAAGATTTGACATTCTTTTTTAGGGTTCCGTACCTCAATGGGAAAAACGGAACCCATCTACCTGTCCATCAGTCAGTCAACACCTTTTCACTCAGGAATGCGTGGAAGTATAAAGTTGAAATAAATATCAATTACGTAGATCTACGGCCCCTTGGAGTTCTAAAAGATCGAGCTTCTATTATACATAGTTATAACTAAATACTGTCATTTATGCGACATGTTTTGATACTCGTAAATAAACTAAATAGGTGCTGCCCTTTGACCTAGAATCATGTTTAGCATGAAGCAAGGACTTACAGCAAAAGTAAAGGAAAAAGTCAGTTCATTTGTTGTTCTATCAGGAAAACCATACTTTATTTTTGCGATAACAAACTTACATTTGCAGTTAGAGAGTTAACCGTGTCATCGAACAATAAGAACATGTTTTTCAATAGAAATTTAAAATTAGATTTTGGGATATATTCATCCCAACTATGGAACCCTATTTGTGCGTGGTCTGACATCACTTTAACTGGTGAGCAAACATGCGGTGGACGACAATGCTTTTACCTTTAAGTACATTTGTCACAAGAAAATAGTCTTAAAGAACCAGTGTGATCAATACATAACCTTCCTGTACTCGTGCATTGGTCTGTAAGGCCGGTGAAATACTGTTTCAAGATTTTTTCTCTTTTCATCGATGCTGGTATCTTGTATTTCCTGTAAGCAGCCTGATTAGTTGCTACGTTTATTTAAGGGCGGAAAGTGCGACCGTGCAAGTAGCACGTGTGACCATATTTTGTGACTATTGGTCCGTGGGACCAACGCGAGAATGCAGGGTTTAGTTTTACTTCAACTCAGTACATTTTTAACCGACTTCAAAACGCAGGACGTTATGAATTCGACATGTCTTTAAATAAATGTATATACGCAGCGAAATGGTTTTGTCTTGGTAACACAATCGTTTTATAAACAAATAAATTATTAGAAACAAAAAATGGCAGATTAACCATTGTGAAAAACAAACTCGAAAGCGAGCACGAACCATTAGTTCCGATACCTACGCTCGGCGCAAGCCGGGCGCCACCGCCGCCGAGCGGCCGCGCGGCCGTTGACCCGCCTGCTTTTCAATCAGATGATAACTTATTCTTGATTATAATAAGCTTTACCCAACAAGTTATTCAAATTTTCCATTCATACTTTTACGAGCTTAGGACCGTCATAAATACTTTTTTAGCTGCAATTTACTGAACATGAAATTAAATAAAAACAAGTTTATCATAATTTTTAGAATTAGATACCTAAAAAAGTATTTGAGGCGTATTTCAAAAATTTGAATCAACTTATTTACAATCATTTTAATGAATTTAACAACTTTTAAATGTTCACAATTCAAAAGTACGAGTAGGTACTTACACTTCCTGGTTACGGAGTAATTGTTGAAAGTGCAAGCCACTCCATTAAATGCACAATCGAGCGTGTTTTAATTGATTGATTTTCAATTTTAATAAGGTATCTCTGTCACTTCTTACGATATTGAAAGCGTCATCTATCGCAGTTATTAATGCGTCGCGAGTTTCTTGTTCCTCAAGATACACCAGGTGCTTGAGTTCAGACTACAAGTAAAAGTCTAACGGAGTTAGGTCCGGACTTCTTGCTGGCCAAAGCACTGGCCCGCCGCGTCCGACTCAGCGCTGTGAAAATACCGAGTCCAGGTGCTTTCGCACAGCGTGGTGATAGTGAGCCGGGCACCACTCTGCTCCATAGCGACGTACTACAAATTGCAATAATTGTAATGACGATCCATTGCACTGATAACGCGTGCTGCGCATGCGACATTTGCGGGAAAACTAAGTGCGCCGCCGCCGGCCCGCCCAATAGGAAGATAGCGCGCTCTGAGTTTGTAATTGTTGTTGGATTGTAGTTTATGCCGTATCACTACACGAGAGAGCTTATTTTTCTTTGAACATTTATAAAACGGTCTTTTCTTTGTTGGCTTCGCGGCTGTGTTTTGTGTTGTTGCGTGCAAATTAGTTTATACCTTATCACCATGTGCGAGTGTTTATTTTGCTTTGAACATTTATGCATCACTGATCCCTTTGTCGGCGCGGCGGCGCGTGCGTTTCGAGTAATACCTACAAGTTACCTCCAGTTTTACAATCGATTCTCACGTTTTCGAGTTGATGAATATTTTTTTAATTATTTTAAAACAAAAATATCTTTATTTTTTCACTTTTACTCTATGGTTCGAAGGGACTCCTTATGGCAAGTTGTTCTGCCGCGGGAAAACAACCACTAAAATTTCACCGTGTATAGACGGATTTCCAAAATTCTTTTTTGTTTGAGAAGGGTTTATTCCGAAATGGTCCTATTTAATTTTTTATAGATCTGATGATGCGTTTTGGAGACAGACAACGGAACTCTTCAAAAAATTACAGCAAATCAACCGCGGTTGCTGCTATTGCATAAATATGCATTGTTTTGACCCCAAGGATGATGAAATTTTGAATTGATGTGGGGTAGGTAATAAAACTAAAAAAAATAAAAATAAAAACCTTTTTATAAAAAAAACCCGACTTCCGGAAAAGTAATTTTCGGAAGTCGTGACTTTGGATATGTATTTAAATTTTTTGTCACCGCCTTTTTTTGTAGCTTACTATTACATTAGCTTATTATACTCTATTTGAGAGACTGAAATAAAGGATACTGTTACTCAGTAAATTAAACATTCATGATCATCATCATCAGCCTATGATGATTCTACTGCAGCTGGGAAACAGCCCTCCTTTTGGTGAGAGTGAGAGCGGGTCGTAATACACCAGGAAACCACAAATTGAAACTGCTTCAGACGTTTCATAAGTGCCCATGCAGGTTTATGTGAAACAAGCTGCGCCCCGGAATATTGGGATAAAAAGTAACTGATATACGGAATAACAACCTATCAAGTTTCATCGCAATCGATCAATTTGTTTTTGCGTGAAGAAGTAACAAACATATTATGTACGTATGTATACTAACATAAACTTTCACAATTAGAGTAGGATTTGATTAATGGAGACACAGTAATAAAATCTTTCACTTCTAATATTTCATTTACTTGAACATATTAGATGGAGGAATAAAAATCGAAAATATAACTAAATAAAATGTAGCCATTCCGTAGTCGGGTAAAAAAAAAAGAAAATAATAATAAAATGTCTAGAATCATTGCACTTTTGAACAAAAGCACTTTTGTATTTACATTAAAATAGAATTGATTCTAGTCACCCTTTCCAAAATGTAGTTTCGTATGAAGAAGAATGGGCAAGAAACTCCACCGTTACTCTTTTAAAATGATTTAACTACAATATTTAACATACATTTATTGTTTAATTATGTGTGAAAACGATGCATCCAGAACAAAATTACTATCCGATTTGGATATCAAGGCATTTAGTTTAGGAACAAGGTAGGAGGCGGTCGATTAGGCTTGGGTAGTGAGAACTTAGTCGTGAGAAATGAGATTATGTCTCTGTGAGAGTGTTTTATAATTCGTTAAGTACTTGATAAGCGTATAGGTTTAGACTAGGCTATATTAGTCTAGAATGAACGTAAGTGGCATGCAAGGTGCGTGAATCTCAGAGAACGAGTTTGTGAAAGAATTGGTTTGGGACGGCGAGAGACGACGGACGGAGTTGATAGCCCAGGCTAGATAAGTTAGCCGAGATATTCTAAGCGAGGAAAAATAATGAGAGATGGTGCAGGAAGAAACTGGTAATAGACGCAGTATTTTGTAAGTGAGTTGTAGTCTAATTCACCCCAAGAAATTAACTGGTAAGTGCCAACTTCAATCTTTAGTAATAGTGTGTACATTGTAATAACGGAGATCTCGTTTTATTGTTTTCACAGGTTGATTGTATATTGTGAATTTTACCAAACGGATTGTTGATATTGCAGTGGACCTATTAATTATCATTAATTTCAGTATGGCGTAACTACGTCTATGTGCTAACTGACTTTATAATTAATGTAATTTTCTCTTGTATTGCGTGTCTACTTCCTTATCCGCACCTCGGCAGATTTTCATCATTTGCAATTGGTTATAGATAATTCGGGGTAGGCCACTTGCTGAACTTGACTCTGAGCAATAAAGTTCTGACTTTTAACGACTGTTGACCTATTGACATATAATATTAGGGAGGCAGAACAATAAATAACTCATTTCAAGTAAACTAGGCTATAAAACCGATCTATGTTTGTGTTATAAACCAACCAAACGTTAGTGATGATTTCTGTTTCCAAAAAGGTCTCGCCACAGGACGCGTTGCGTGAGGCTTGTCGTATGTGCGTTTCCGGGAGAGGGGGTAGGCTTCACACACTGTCACTAAAATGCTTTGGTAGTCGTTCTAAGAACACTAGGGACCGTGTCTCGTAAAAAACCCACACCCGCCTGTTTGTAGGTCTATTTCTGAATCTGCACAATTTCACTGCTTCCTCTAAATGGGGAAGAGTAAGGAAATGTGAAGTGATGAAATGCCACTTCGCAGGCACCAAGAACAATCGCAATGAGTTTTGTTAGAGGCTGAGTCTACGATGCGCTTGTGCTAGTCTTGTGATATCTTAGAAAGGGGATAGACGGTCACAAAGGTGACATTAACATGAGTACGTGTTTAAAACTAGGTACTCAAAACTTGTCTTCCTCAATAGCAGTTGGACTTCGTAGTACGCTGTCTTAGGATTGAGTAAGACATTTAATTGCTGATTAGGGAGCGTGTTCTGTTAGAATCGTATTAGTGTCCTCAAAGGTTCTATGCGTTAGGTCTAACAGAGCACGTACAGCGAGATAAACGTATTAAAACGGTTCCCCGTCTCACTAAAGTGGGTAAATAATAAACAGATAAATTAGCATAGATTAAAATAACGAATCGCAACGGTTTCTTCACCCCTCCACATAATTAAGACTTTATTTCAGATATTAGCCTTCACAAGTGAAGGAGGAGAATTATGTGTGTTTGTTGGTATGAATGGTTGAGCCTATTAAAATAATATGTAGTTATCTTAGATTGATAGAGTTGTTAAAGTTCTTATAACTAATTCGACAGAGACATGTTGCTGGGGAATTTGTTGCGCCACTTCTCCGCAGCTGAACACTTGGAAGTGGTGAAGGGCGGGCTCTTTGGGGCTGTCTATAGGCCGTCAAGAGAGTTGATCCACAACTCTATCATCATTCTGGGTTTTGATTACTAGTTCTTGAATTTTACTTTTCTTGCTCAGACCAATACTAGAGCCTTTAGAGAGATTATTCAACGTCTCATAAATAATTATTCTTGAATCTAGATTTGCGACTCTATTATTAGTCATCCATGACTACTATATTCTTGATCTCAGATCAATAATTCGGTCAGATTGACATGAACACGTGTCTTACAGATATGCTTGCTGTGCAATGGGTGAACTTCCAGGGATTTGGGTTACTACATCTATCTCATATTCAGTCCAAGGACTGATAGAGACCATGTCTCCAAAAAAGCATGATGACGACGATTTGCCGCAAGAACTAGCCGCTGCGTTGCTAGACAAGGACAGTCGCACGGTTGCCGCAGGGAAAGCCGCTTCGTCACGTTTATCAGTTCGACAGAACTGCTAGGGACCATGTCTTGAAAGAGCATCACGACGTGAAGTTGCTGAAAAGCAGCTTGCGTCACTTTATGGGAGTGGTGCCCTGAGTACTCTAAGTGTTAACGTGAGGTATCGTGTGAGTAACGATTGACCAGATACCTGATACGCTAGCGTATGGATTACTCGTAAATTTATACAGCGTGTAACGGAAGGGGGGTATCAACCCTGAAGGAGGTGAATGTGCTCATGAAACTCAACAACTTTCCCCAAAGAACATAGGTCGAAATATGAAAAAAAAATTTGGCCCTCCCATAGTAAATCAATCAGCTGGTAGTCAGTTTTGTAAGGGAGGGCCAATTTTTTTTTTTCATATTTTGACCTATGTTCTTTGGGGAAAGTTGTTGAGTTTCATGAGCACATTCACCTCCTTCAGGGTTGATACCCCCCTTCCGTTACACGTTGTATAATAATACAAATACTTTGAATATCTCTAATATTTATTAGCTTTCTAAAACCACATCCAATATGTTTCCACAAATATGAATTCTTAAGCATAATTTAAGGCTATTTGGAATTCATTTAAATTATATCGGTGGAAGAGTGACCAGTCTGGTGACGACCTTTACAGGGCCGTACGAGGAGGGGTGTGGTCCTACGCCCTTAGGGGGAACCGACCTAAAAACTAATATTAACATAATTAGGAAAAACTAAAATTTTATCGGCTTGGGTTAATTTAGAATGTCACAGTATCAACAATAGTTTTCTTAGTAAACGCCAAATAATGAATTTTATAGCAATTATTGCAATTTTCATAAGGATCTTTTTTTTTTGATTTGGATTTTACTTTGGATTGGATGTTACTTCCTGATCATTTAGCTTTCTATTGGTAACAAAGTAGTTAAAATTGGTCTAGTTGTTTCGGAGCAAACAAACAAACAAAAAAATATTTTATCTTTATAATATTAGTATAGATAAAATATTTTGATTTTGATGGGTTGGTCGATGTCATTGGTTCAGGACTAATTGATGAAATAATTTACACAAAGTAAAGCGTCCGTCTGGGGTCAAACCCACGACCAACAAATCCTTAGTTACGGCCGTTACCAATGGGCCACCACTGATCTTCTCTGATCTGATTTATGATCAAAATATAAAGAAAATATCATCTTATTCACAACATTCACTAGTATTTGAAAACATAATTTTATCTTTTTTTTATTTACTGTTTCTGTCCTGAATGGGTATTAGAAAAACAAAAAATTTATAGTTGCGCCAAGAAGAAAGTATAAGACCATAGTACGTAGGATGCGGTAAAAACAGAATCGTCATTTTTACACAAACCATGGGAGACATACTGCATTGAAGACACGTGGAAAGCACTTTCTTTATTTTTCACCAAGACCATTTTTGACTTTATTCGTTTTCCTTCTACCTAATTTTTCAGAAGACGATAAAGCTAACTTTGTACGGAATATTTGCAACATTTTTAGGACAGGTCCTAAATATTTTAAGGTTATGGTTCATCTGGTCTTATTGAAGTAGAAAAGTTAGATTTTCTTGATGAAACGTTTAAGAATATTGAAGTTTAAAATGCTACGCAATACGTAGCATTTTAAAACTCTCTAGTTATTTAGTGTTTTTTCTTATTTTTGTGCATAAGTACCTACCTACCATATGATAAATCCCCTCTTTGAGGAGTGGCTTGAGAGGCGGCATGGCGTCCTCACCTTCCGCCTGACACAGGTCCTCAGCGGACACAGCTGTTTCAGGAGGTTCCTGTTTCGCATAAGGCGGGCGGAAACGCCCGGGTGTTTCCATTGCGAAGATCGCCTTGAGGACACAGTGGAGCATACGGTGGAGGTCTGCCCAGCTTGGGTGGAGCACCGCCGTCTCCTAGTGGAGGCGATCGGCGGCGGCGATCTCTCGCGACCAGCCCTGGTCTAGGCCATGGTACGGAGCGAGAGTGCATGGTTAGCCGTCACCTTCTGCAGCGAAACAGTGATGCTCGCAAAGAGGGAAGCAGCGCATGTGAAGGAGACGCGCCCTCACGGCCGTAGTCTTCGCAGGAGACGCCCTGGGTGTCGGGAATCCCAGGCTGATTCCCGGCCACCGTAGGCGCGGGCTTGCGGACGGCGAGTAATAGGTAGCTCGCTGTCCGGTAAGGACCAAGCCCGGGTCGACGGCGCGTTGTGTTCCACTCGCGCCTCAAATAGATGTCAGCACCAACTGATGGGGCCCACAAGGGCCGATGCCGGGCCGGGCCTGCCTGGGGTGCGGGTTGTTCGAAAGAGATACTGCGGCCCCTGGCACACAGACAACTGAGGGAACACGGGTGGGTTTTAGTCAGTGAAAGTTTGACACACCGTCCTGCTCCACCCAGAGCGGGAGAAGTCATTTGATGATTTTTACCAACCCGAAAAAAAAAACAACCATATGATAAATACTAAATATGCCTAAAATATTTTTTATGCGACAATGCTTGCGGCGGCTTCACAAAGGCAGGCAATTCAAACAGAAAAATTAATCGTTAAATCTCTTACCTATAGTTCATTATTAGTTGGAGGTGCCCATTTCTATGAAAATATTGAACCGAATTAAAATCTTATTGTTATAAGTTTAACCGCGAAATTTGGTTGTGCATTCTTGTAAGGTCCGGTCGAATACAAGACAATAGGTTTCTATGAATAATTTTAGTAAACTGCGGACCTACTTACCTAGTTTGGTGTAATTTCTATTTTTAACGTTTACTGTTAAGAAATAAAGTCTGAATTCGCTTTTCATATTGTTACACACATTACACACGCATAAATTCATTGATCGCAAGGAAACGTAACTTCGAGTTCTCATTATTTCACAAAAACATCAATAAATTTAAGTTTTCGTGATTTTTTTTATTGTTATTTATTGAAAAAAATAGTCCCAATCGATTCGAGTTCGATGATTGAGTTCATGGCTTTCGGTTCCAGAACGACCTAAAATTAACCGTGTATACTTTCAAGTCGATTGAGAGCGTTCGGTCTGCACCAAGTGCAAAGAGCAACTGAATTCGACGATTGCCGAAACACGAAGTTTTCCGAGGAATATTAAACAAATAGTTGTACTGTACTTGTATATGTATTATTTAAAAACAAACCGACTGTTAAGTCCTCAGCCTTTTCAGTGGTAGCATATTTTTATTTTCCAATGTCATAAAACATAACATACCTAACGCCTTTTTTTCCCAAAGAGTTAGGCACAGGTGTTCCCATAGTACTCTCACATTTTGCCAGTTATGTTTAAGTCCCATGTAATAGGAGTTGAGCCTATTGCCATCAACAGGGGACAAATCCAGACTCCGGGATTTTATATTCATACTATCTAAATACTCCTCCTCCACACCTACAATAAAACATACAATGCGTTATTTAAAACGTGAAATAGTCAAATATATATTTTGAAATATATTTCAATATAAGCTAGGCCATTACTTGTCTTTACGGCTTCGGCACCGCCTTACCTTTGGTCGTAACTGGTATAGAAATAGTTAGTAGCAAAATTTTATAGATTTCTAAATATTTTATTGTGTATTCACTAAACCACACGAACAGTGTGAAATAAAGCCTGTTTAGCATCATTGTAGACACAAGAAATCGAAGTGCATAGCCTTTTCCCAACTATGTTGGGGTCGCCTTCCTGTCTCAGAGTTGGGGTCGTCCTAATTATAGATACCTACGTAGGTTTTTTTTTTTTGGGTGGAAAATCATCAAATATCTTCCCCCGCTCTGGGTGGAGCGGGAGGGCGTGTCAGACTTTTACTGACTAAAACCCACCCGTGTTCCCTCAGTTGCCTGCGTGCCAGGGGCCGCGGTATCTCTTTCGAACAACCCGCACCCCTAGCATGCATCGGCCCTTGCGGGCCCCACCAGTTGGTGCTGACATCTCTTTGAGGCGCGAGTGGAACACAACGCGCCATCGACCCGGGCTTGGTCCTTACCAGACAGCGAGCTACCCATTACTCGCCGTCCGCAAGCCCGCGCCTACGGTGGCCGGGAATCAGCCTGGGATTCCCGACGCCCAGGGCGTCTCCTGCGAAGGCTATGGCCGTGAGGGCGCCTCTCCTTCACGTGCGCTGCTTCCCTCTTTGCGAGCACCACTGCTTCGCTGCAGGAGGTGATGGCTAACCATGCACTCTCGTTCCGTACCATGGCCTAGACCAGGGCCGGACGCGAGAGATCGCCGCCGCCGATCGCCTCCACGAGGACACGGCGGTGCTCCGCCCAAGCCGGGCAGACCTCCACCGTATGCTCCACTGTGTCCTCAGGGCCATCTTCGCAATGGAAACACCCGGGCGTTTCCGCCCGCTTTATACGCAACTGGAACCTCCTGAAACAGCTGTGTCCGGTGAGGACCTGTGTCAGGCGGAAGGTGAGGAAGCCATGCCGCCTCTCAAGCCACTCCTCAAAGAGGAGACTTACAGCCGCAATAGTGGCGTGCCCAATTCGTTAGTTAGGGTAAGGTTTGGTTGGGTTAGGTCAGGCCACACCTCTGTCGGGAGGACACGGCGTGGCACACGCTGGCAGAGTGTGCCGCTTGGGAGGAGCCGCGCCGTGCCCTCATCTCAGGAGTAGGCAGTGACCTGTCGCTGCCGGCCGTTGTCGACTCGATGGTCGGCAGCGAGGAGTCCTGGGACGCGGTGGTATCCTTCTGCGAAACAGTCATGTCGCAGAAGGAGGCTGCGGAGAGGGAGCGGGAGATTGCTTCCGCTAACCCGATCCGCAGCAGACGCACCGGGCGTCGGCGGAGGGCAGATAATGCCCTCTTCCAGCCCCCCTAATGGGTCCAGGGGCAACGGATCTGGGGAAATTCGTTGCCCCCTACTTGTTAGGACCCGAGATGGCGGCACGTAGTGTTCCACGCGCGCCTCTCTATGACATAAGGGGGGAGTTTAACACCTCACTCCCCCCCTATCGCGAGGTGGCCCGCAGAGGCGGGCCGGCACTAGCCGGGGATCGCGGAAGTCACACTAGTTCCCGTGATCCCCGGTGCAAGTGAGAGACGGAACACCGGGGTGGTTTTAGTCAGTAAGAGTCTGACAGACCCCTCCGCCCTCCCCGGGGCGGAGGACATCCATGAGGATTTCCCCCCGTAATCAAAAAAAAAAAAAAAAAAGTCAGGCCACACCTCACTCCTCCCGCGGGCCTGAGGTGGCCCGCAAAGGCGGGCCGTCATCAGCTGGGGTTCGTGGAAGGCGCACAAGTTCGCAAGAAATTTGACGCGAACGAAGTCGCGGGCAGAAGCTAGTCTTACTATAATCCTATAAACGTGCAAGTTTGTATGTTTAGATGATTGGATGTTTGTTACTCAATCACGCAAAAAATTTGGCACACAGATAGTTTGTAACCTGAAATAACACATAGTATACTTTTTGTACCAATATTACTTTCCTGTTGGATAATTTTCGACGTCCACTGCAGGCAAAGCCAATAGCAAAGCCACTGGCAGCAGGCGAAGCCACTGGCAAAAGCTAGTAATAAATAAGGATGAAATTGCCAACCCGTTTTGAGCAGGGTGGTGATCAAAGCTTCGATCACCATGAAATTATCAGATGAAATTGTGATTCCAAAATTTTGACTAACTAAAACTAGCAAGTCATTTCTAATAAACAGTATCCATTTCTATAACAAATTGCCAAAGTTGGTTACAGAACTTAGCGATGGAAAGTTGAAAACTCACATCAAACGTGTCCTTCTCAAAAAATCACATGATAAGATAAAAGACTACGTTTGAGACAGGGAAGTTTGGCGTTTATTCCTTCTGCACATGTGGCTTCCCTGGTACCTCATTAACAGCATAACTATGTGAAAGTCTATTAACTTTTCTCAAATTACGTTGTAATTTTTTTGATTTTTTACAATATTTGACATATTCTCCTCATTATTACTTCAGACGTCCTTCGATTACTTTTTTTTTTGCGTGGGAAATCATCAAATAACTTCTCCCGCTCTGGGTGAAGCAGGAGGGCGTGTGAGGGTGTGTTCCTTCAGTTGCCTGTGTACTATGGCACAGTATCTCTTTTGAACAACCCGCACCCCTGGCAGGCATCGGCCCTTGCGGGCCCCATCAGTCGATGCTGATATCTTACTAACCTGTAACTGATGTTTGATCATCATTATAGGAAGACTATGTCCTTCGATGATCACAATGTAGTTTCCTCGATTTCCATGGAACCGACGCATGGTTATTCAAAGCTTGCCACAGCAAAAATAAATAAATTTGCTGTAAACTGAACGCAACCGTGTGCTAACTTCCGCTTCCGCTGTTATCTGTAAACTCATTCCTTTTTTTCGTGCAACGACGCGCGACGTAACATTTTTTCTTACAGTTAGAATCTTTTTACATCAAAGTTACAATAAGTTAATATGCCAAATGCTCGAGAAGAAAATGCGATGGCGCAGAGGAAGATCGTCGTCGTCTTCGCCATCATCATCACCTGAAGAATCACACTATCCAGTGAATGTGATTAGATTACCTACGTCAGATGTTCAAGAAAAGTTTGTACAAGAGGTCCAAGATAACCAAAAAGTTAGTCTAAGCAGCATCTTCGTACTTGCGACATCGTCGCCATTGTTCACTCACAAGAACAAATTAGAACTAAGATTGATACTGTGGAGTCAAAACTATGTTCGGAAAAATCTCGATCTACTCCGTAGTAGATAAGTGACAGGCATAATTTTAACACTAGAAATAGGAACAAATTATATCAACCACGTTTCAGATTGTCTAAAGTACACACTACTTTTATGGGGTACAGTGTAAAGTGTTATAATAAATAAAATACCAGTCGATATTCTTGAAATAAATGAAAATAAATTTAAATCATGCATTAAACCCACACTATGTAGACAAGCATATTGTAAGTTAGATGATTATATCGTAGATAAAAATATTTGGCTTAATGTTGGGCCTGCTCTGCAGCCACCTTGGCATACTAGTTAAAATTTTAATATTTGAAGAGATGATTCTCTTTTAATTTTTTCAGACATTACGAACATTTTTGTTCCTATTATAATATTTTTTGTGACATTACGAGTATGTTTTATTTTAACTGAATCAAGTGTTAGTTATTGAATACTTCAAAATTTATTAACTGTTTTTCTTTCTTTTAGGAAATCAAATTTAATTAATATCTCAAATACATTGCAAACTATAGTTTTGAATAATTTAAAAGCATTTTGTTTAAATTTTACAAATGTGATACTATGCAGTGTTGTTTTGATTTACGTTGACTTGAAAAAGCATGGCAGAAAGTATGTCATGCTCATGCTTAAATGTCTCACTGATGGTGGCGCGTGTGTTGGATCATTCGGTTCCCTAGAAAATGGTTGAGCTGGATGGTGCTGATCCAGGCGTAAAGTTCGAACGGGCGCTGTTGGTTGAGACTGGTTATCTCCTAACTTCCAGGGCTTATTTTTATCTTGTATTTAGAAATGTTTATATTTTTTTTTTACATTGTTCTCACTAAAATACAGAAGCAACAAGAATAATGTTCCCAAGATTTTGTAATATTCGACTTGATTTTAAAAGAGTGTCCGTGGAGTTTCTTGCCCGTTCTTCTCCATAGAGATCTACGTTTTGGAATGGGCAACTAGCTTCAACCTTCCAACTGATCGACTTTTTGTCAATTCAAAAGTGCCTGTAAATGGTTGTCGAGGAAACTATATTGTGATCATCGAAGGACATAGTCTTCATATAGTGATGATCGAACATCACTTACAGGTAAGTTCGTCACTCATTATTTGACATTAAACTTCAATTATTATTATTCTTACATTGACTGTTTATTAATAATTGTCATGGAAATTATGTCACTTAAATAGTTTCATTTTATTAATGTAGATTATTTTACATATTGTGAATGAGAGAACATTGTAGGCCTATCAGACTGTAGATTTGTAGACGATTTTCTATTCTTTATTTTCTTTCCTCTAAGTACCTGGTATATTGACAAGCCTGCACTGTCCTCCTATAGCTATTATTACTGTAATTTAAAAACATTGTAAAAGCCCATTATTTTTACAGAGTAACCGTGGAGTTTTTTGCCGGCTCTTCTCTATATGAAGCGACAAATTGGAACCGTGCACCTAGCTTCTAATGTTTCATAAGTGCTCATGCAGGTTTATGTGAAATAAAATAGTTTTTATTTGAGTTTTAGTGTTCCGTACCCAAAGGGTAAAACAGGACCCTATTACTTAGACTCCGCTGCCCGTCCGTTTGTCTGTCTGTCCGTCTGTCATCAGGCTGTATCTCATGGACCGTGATAGTGAAACAATTGAAATTTTCACAGATTATGTATTTCTGTTGGTTCTATACCAAAAAATACGAATAAACAGCATAAAATCAATATTTAAAGGGGCTCCCACACAACAAACATGATTTTTTTGTCGTTTTTATAGATAATGGTACGGAACCCTTCATGCGCGAATCCGACTCGTACTTGGCCGGTTTTTTATTTTGATCGTGCCTTCTCTGTATCTGAAGAGGCATTTGCCCCACATTGGCACAATAATTAAGTGGTATTATTTATGTACTTGCAGTGGCCAGTGGCTTTGCCCACGTGGATATTATACACAGGAACATACTACCGTGATAAAAATAATCTTATGTGTTGATCCAGGTTATAAACTATCTACCAAATTTCATACAAATCCATTGAGCCATTTTTGTGTGAATGTATAACAAACTTCCTAACATCTAAACATGAAATCTTTCCCATTAATCATAATTTTAGTAGAATATAATTATCTAAAGAGAGTATCAAAATACAGTACTAGGTAATGTCAAGACTTTCAAGTAACAGTTATATGGCTCCAGACGTAGGTACTTAACGACATTATTTTAAAAACTAAATTTTGTATTCTTCTTTGCGGAACTACCAAGCAATGCAGAGTTGAGTTACTGCGAATTTTATTTGAATACATCCTAGCAATAGGTTAAGGGACTGTCTAAAGGATAAAAAGTGAGCGTTTTCTTTGTCTGACAGCATGTCTGGGAATGGTGCAATAAAAAACAACCTTAATTAAAAAAATGTTTTCTACAAGCAGATGGGATTTCCATTCATATGGAAACATAATTTTTGGGATTTCCCATCTGTACGCCGCAACAATACGAGTGGATCCGTAGGCAACAACTTGTGCTACATTTTATACAATTTCAAGACCTCAATCATATAAAAATAATGATAAACATACACTTATGAATAAAAACAAGAACATCTATGTTTATTTTTAAATATTAATGCATCATTAACATTTCAATGTTTTAAGATACTGGGACAGCAATGATATCATCGTTGTTATTCGATCCATAAATCTGCAAACAATGGACGAGTTTACACATAATAATATATCTACAGCATGTTAAATGAAAGTACATGTTGGGAATGGCAAAACAGGCAAGAAAGTCAAAAAAAGCTATGGAAATGAGTCACTTGCAAAGCATGTATGGTGTGTATATGACTGAATAGACTGAGGTGTGGTGTTCTAAGAATCTAAGGAAACAATTCGGTTTAAAAGGATATGTAGTGAAAAATTTAAATGAGTACGCTTAACTGGTTTTTTTTTTGGGTGAGAAATCATCAAATAACTTCTCCCGCTCTGGGTGGAGCAGGGCGTGTTAGACTTTTACTGTCTAAAACCCACCCGTGTTCCCTCAGTTGCCTGTGTGCCAGGGGCCGCGGTATCTTTTTCGAACAACACGCAGTGAGCCATGAGGGCAGGCAGCGGCCCTTCCGGGCCCCATCAGTTGGTGATGACATCTCTTTGAGCCGCGCGTGGAACACAATGCGCCGTCAACACGGGTTTGGTCTTTACCGGACAGCGGGCTACCCATTACTCACCGTCCGCAAGCCCGCGCCTACGGTGGCCGGCAATCAGCCTGGGATTCCTGACGCCCAGGGCGTCTTCTGCGGAGGCTACGGCCGTGAGGGCGCATGTACTGCCTCTCCCTCACGTGCGCCGCCTCCCTCTTTGCGAGCATCACTGCTTCGCTGAAGGAAGTGACGGCTACCTATGCACTCTCGCTCCGTACCATGGCCTGGAACAGGGCCGGACGCGAAAGATCGCCGCCGCCGATCGCCTCCACGAGGACACGGTGGCGCTCCACCCAACCCGGGCGTCTGCCCGGGTTGGGTGGAGCGCCACCGTGTGAGCCAGGGTGGAGCATACGGTGGAGGTCTCTCCACCGTATGCTCCACCGTGTCCTCAGGGCGATCTTTGCAATGGAAAGACCCGGGTGTTTCCTCCCGCCTTATCCGAAACAGGAACCTCTCGAAATTATGATGAGTGGATTAATGAAAGGCGACTATCAAAAGGGAATTTACAAGGCAGATGTGAGTAGAAACGACGGAAGGGGCGCTAGATGGATATAATATAAGGACTCTATTGATGATGTTCTTCAGGAAGGTCAGGTGCGTAGTACTTGCAACCAGCACGCGTGTCATGGGAAGAAGGCGTGAGTTTATGTACGGATATGCATGTAGGTAATACACATGCCTAAAACTTGAACAAAAGATTGCAGAGGGCTCATTAAACAGAAGTTGTTATGGTACTACTACTTGCAAACTAAACACATTACGCGTACTTTTGTGCAAGATAAGTACTAGTGTTTTTGTGACTTTAGGGCAAGTAATATGGGGAATCTCTAAGATAGTCTCTCTGCCTCAAGAGCTCTCCGGTGTATCAAGCGTTTCATATCATAAAAAATATACTCTCAATGTTTTTCCAGACCAAGAATAAGGACTAAGAATAGTAAGCCCCAAGAGTATGGCCAAGTAGCCAATCTTGAAGAATTTTATATTTTTCCAACTCACAATGAAAAATAGAAAACAGATTTTTGTCAAAGGAAATGGCGTAATTACAGTCTATTGTCTGTGGTGCCGTCGTTCGATTGTCCGATACGAGTGATTAAAATAAAATTGTCTTTTATGTATTGTTTTCAAATAAATAATATTGAACGTTATATCTTGGAAGCTAAAGTCGAGATTCCATTTCCACAGTTGCACTCGATGAATGCAAGAATTACTCGTACAGAACAGTAGGCTGCAATTAATACAACTGATTAAAGTTGTAAGTGATAGGTGGTACGGGTATTAAAGGTGATTTTTAAAAGGGAGATTTTACGTGCAACATACGTGGGGGTGTCTGCATTTATGCTTTCACGGTTGCTCAACGACATGTTTTGCTTTGCTTTGCTTGATAGTATAGATGCAGGCCTAGGTCTTGAGGGTGACGGGGTCTTGAGGGAGAACGCTGCAGTCGTGTAGTTCCTCAAGGCAAGTTTGGTCGATGTACCTTCCCGAGGTTACCACCCCGTTCTTGGTCTAATTCCTCAAGAAATAGACATAACAAAAACCACCAGGTGCCAGTGCATTCTCTTGTTATTTCCCTTGGCCCCAATTCTCACAATCCCTCCCCACTCCACCCTACCTACATCCCTACTCCTTCCAATCCTACCCCTCGAACCTCCGCTTCTAACCACGACTAAAATCAGCTGATGGCGAGTAGGAGCAATTAGTCACCTGCGCAAGGACCTGCACAGTTGAGCGCCGTGAGTGAGGATGAAGGAGCCCTTGAGCCAAGCGGCTCTGGTTGTAATGAACCCGTGAGGCAACACGGCCCCTTTGGTCTGGATTTTCAAGTGAAACGGTGGCCCTACCCAATAGCCAGGCACTTATATCTCTCTGGTAGTCCTAACGTTCGAGCTACTTTACAGTGAGACGTTCCCAGGTGCGGGCTCTATAGTGGGTGGGAGCCAGAGAGATGAAAAATTTAGAACTATCTAACATGGATGCTTTAAGGCTAGTTAAAACCCCAGACAAAGGAGCAGAGGCAAAAGCCGATGAAACTCCCAGGGGAAGTGCTCGCACTTTTCTTGCCCCTGGTCACCCTGCAGCTAACGCTGCGGGTACCAGTGCGGGCGCCGGTCTGGTTGTGGCGAGAACCACAGCCAAGACCAAACGAAACCAGTCCCAAAACAAACAGAGGACATCGGCGCTGATTGGGACCAGTACCGACACTTCTAATACCCAGGCGGGAACGACGGCGACGAATTATACCACTGCCAGTCCGACCCTTGCCAAACAAACCCCGGTGTCGGGTAACACTGGCATAGTGAAACTTTCTCCCACTCCTGTGGCTCCTCCAACCTCCTCACATCAGGTGGCCGCAACCGGCCAAACGGTGACGGCCTGCCGCATCCAGGATGCGTTCTCACGCGTCTGGCAGGTTGTGGGAAAACGAAGCAAGGGCATGGGTAAACAAAGTCAACTAACCCGTTGCCCTTACACAGGCCCCTCCGGCCCATCTGCCACCTCAGCAGAAAGCGGATTGCCGACAAGGAAGGAGCGCCGACAGGCTCGTCAGGCTCGCAGGAAGCCAGGTGAGGGGTCTCAAAACACGCAGGACCAAACCGACCAAACCGACTCGTGGCCAGCTCAACTTCTCCACTGGGAAGCGGTCACAGACAGAGGCCAGTTCGAGTCGAGTCGCGCCAAGTCAACGGCCACCCTGTATTCCAGAGAGACCGACTGCGTCATCACAGCGTCCCGATTGATAGCAGGTCGCGGCCAAGTGAGCTCTCAACGAGACATTAACACCTCGGGGGGATCGTAAGCACCCGCGTCTTGATCAAAACAAGCAGCTATCTCCGAGGCCACGTTGCAGCGGCCTGTGACACCAACGAGGGAATCCACTCCTGCACCAAACAACCCGAAAGAACCTGCCGTAGCAGAGTCGGCCGCTGCTGCTGCCACCGTGGGTGCCGCCTTTTCCTTGGGCGGAGAGCTAGATGACATGACACTGTCCCCCAGCTTCCTGCCAAGGTGAGGACGGCTTCGACGAGGGCGACCTACTTGCCGGGCTAAGACTGAGGGAAGACAACGCGGGGCCGACCAGTAATGTTGCTTTTGTCGAGCTGCAGAGTCCTCCAGGCGAACCTCCACCACAGTCAGACCGCGACGACTCAGCTTCGCAAGTGGCTGGAGGTTCAACACACGGCCATTGCCCTGATGAGCTGTGGATTAGGGCCTGCCACATTCAGGGACTCTCCAATCTTGGAGATAAGCTCCTGGTCACATCTGAGCACGATCAACTCAGGTCGTGCACCTATGTCACAGGTAACCTCAAAACACAGCTTTTAACTGAATTCTGTTGTAGAGATATCTCTGCAGCTAAGCTGTCTATAAAAAAAATCAAATTAAAAATCATTTATTTGTATAAATAAGGCACAGAAAGGTCTTTAGATATTACTCGATCACTTTTTATGCCATTAATGTCGGCGTGCAAATTTACATGCTTATATACTATTTTTAGAAATGAATTAATAAAGTTGAATTACTATAAAACATGCCGATGCCGTGGAGATGGTGATCGTCTTTGTCTCGGCCTACATGCCTGAGGCGGAGGTGCCGCCCCCTGCATGACCTCGCCCGTCTCGTGAGCCAATGCGAGAGTCGTGAGTTTGAGGTCGTCGTCGGGGCCGACGCCAGTGCTCATCACCAACTGTGGGACATGGACACTCAGAACGAAAGGGGTTAGGTCTTGGTTGACTATTTATTCTCGACTAACCTATCCCTACTGAACGCCGAACCAATATTCGTTACAAGGCGAAGCCGCACAATCATAGATCTCACCCTGGCAACAGAGGGCAGCAAAACAGAGCACGCTAGGACAAGACATCCGCAGAAACAAAGACACAATGGGTGGCGTCACTGTTCTGTTTAGTGGCGATTTCCGGCACACTACATGTGGTGAAGCGAGAAACTGGGTCTGACGAGGTGAATGCTACGTTGAATAGGTCAAGACTATGATCGCAAGTTTATAGACTTGGCTTGACCATCAACATGTGAGTTCGGCTATGTGGAGTGTGACGTGCGGCAGGTGGAGATAACCTCTCCTCTGTTATTCAATCTGTATGTTAATGACCTCATCGGCGAGCTCAGCAGTACTCATGTGGGATGTTTTGTAGACGGAGTGAGCGTAATTATATCAGTTATGCGAACGACATGGTACTGCTAGGACCGTCGGTGGGGGCGGTGCGTAAGCTTGTCTCAATCTGTGAGGCGTACGTGGCGGAACATAGACTGAGGTATAACTCGAGGAAGAGCGAAGTGCTCGTTTTTAAGAGTGAAAAGCGGGGTCCTGTGCATGTTCCACCTATTATGCTTAATGGTGCGGCTGGTGAGCAGCTTTAAGTATCTGGGGCACATTGTGACAGAAGAGTTGCATGATGACGCAGACATAGAGAGGGAACGCAGAGCATTGGCAGTCAGGGGGAATATGGTTGCACACACACCCACACACTCACTATACCAACCAACTCACAACACACGTACACACCACATTTACACAATACATCTACACAGCACATTCAATATTTTTATAGTTAGTTTCGTTTAATTACCAACTTGTTCTTACTTTTTATGTATCTTTTTATTACCAACTATCCTTGCCAACACACATCGGCTTACATATATTGTCAATACGCTGATTCATTTTATACGGAAGGCCCTGTCTCCTATGATACAGTTTTTTCTAAACTAGTACAGGAAATAGGTGATCTTTTCCACTAATATTTAGTACTGTATTGCATTGCACAGTTCTTGTTCTGTCAATAGCTGGTGGAAAAATAAACTGTAACACTATTTTTATTTCCTTTTTTCAACTTACCACTTATCAGTTACATTTTAAATATTAGAATATAAAATACATAAAACAATACTTTTATTATTATTATTAATCAGTTTATTTCAGATAAAAATCAATCCATACAAATTACAAATTATAAAACAGAGAAATAAATTATTATAAATATTGTGTTAGTCAACACCCATCACAATATGCATCCATTTGTTTTGGATAGGGCAATCTGCACGAGATGCAGTATCTAGCAGATGGTTCATCTGCTAGATACTGTTGCTACTGCCTCGCATGCGCTGCAACAATGATGCTACTTTCCTTCTTACACGGCTCTGTAGCCTTGAATTTCGGATACAAAATTTTATCCGTTTGTTTACTCTTAAGCACTAATTTTCAAAACGATGTTATTAAAATATATAATTTTTAATTTATGGTTTACCAAAATAAAGTAAATACAGACAAAACTAAACATAAAATTCTATACAAACAATAGAAATATAAAGGTAATATAATTAATGTTAAAACTCCCATAACTTTCTGTTTTATACGCGCAGATACTGTGCCAGTTAATCCATCTTTTAAGATATACTTCCTGAAGCCAAGACCACATGATAACACATATCCCTGCCAATCAATATCTTTTATGTCAAAGTTAAAAATATCTCGATCATCTGTTGAAAGACTGTTGAATAGTGCTTTCGTATTTTGATCATCAAACTGCCACTCGTTGCAACCAAAGTACGACAACGCCGTTGACATCTTGTACATTTTTGTGGCCAGTTTAACGAATCTGAAAAGTAAAAATGCTTTACCCTCGGTTTTACTTTTAATTGGGTCTTGATTATGACCGGTTTCATCACCTTGGTATATTATACAGCTTCACGTGTAATTTTACTTATTAGTTAATGCTGAAAAAGACTGGCAAATATTTGTACGATTCCTGCTGTAGTTAAAGAGTATTAGGAACCCATTGGAATAGCAATGAAGGCCATTCAATTTGAGAGTGCAGATATAAGTGATATTCAGTAATGAATTCTGGGAAATCATAAAATGGGGTTGTCTCGAATCCCATGAATTTTGACCTAGGTAGGCTTTATAGGGCGCTTTACTGTTGCAAATGGTTCACACTATCACGTCCTGGAAGGAATACGTCGAATTCCAAGTCACCCGCTGTTATAAAGAAGGTGGAGATCACAATCCAACAACAAATGAAACAGCGTTTATCTAATTCCATTATCAGGTAGCGTACGAAATGCAGTCATTTCGTCACTCTAGTTAAAACCCATAGTCGGTCCATTACCTACTATTTAGTTTGAAACCAAAGGAGTAATTTTGTTTTTTTTTTTATTCCTTGTATTGCCAATGTTTTCATTTACTGTCGTATTGTTGTCTACATATTGTATTTTTGTATTTAAAAATTAAATACCTTCTCTTTTTTCCAAGCATGGCGCTTATTCCATCTATGATGTACGCCGGGATCTGATGCAGCAACCAGGAACATATCCAAAATAGAATAGGATTTTTGAAGAACCAAGCGAATGCGTATCCTACTATCATTGGTGATGGATACTTTCTACCATATTTGTTCATAGAAGAGTAGAGATACCCTGTGTTAAACAGATCAGTTAATGAACTCATATGTAATTACTCAATTTTTTTAAAAGCTTAATGCAGGCCCACTGCTAAACAAAGGCCTCTTCCAAATCCCTCCAGGAAATCTTTTCCCGCGCCACCGTGGAACAGAGCTTTGTTGTCCAGCAGTGGGACTGTATTAAGCTGTTAAATAAAAATAGAGTAATTATATTTCCTACATCTTCTTTCCAATATCCAGTATCGCGCTTTGGAACGCAGCGTATTTTATTTTATTTTTTTTCTGGGTGGGAAATCATCAAATAATTTCTCCCGCTCTGGGTGGAGCGGGAGGGCGTGTCAGACTTTTACTGACTAAAACCCACCCGTGTTCCCTCACTTGCCTGTGTGCCAGGGGCCGCGGTATCTCTTTCGAACAACCCGCACCCCTGGCAGGCATCGGCCCTTGTGGGCCCCATCAGTTGGTGCTGACATCTCTTTGAGGCGCGCGTGGAACACAACGCGCCGTCAACCCGGGCTTGGTCCTTACCGGACAGCGAGCTACCCATTACTCGCCGTCCGCAAGCCCGTGCCTACGCTGGCCGGGAATCAGCCTGGGATTCCCGACGCCTAGGGCAACTCCGCGAAGGCTACGGCCGTGAGGGCGCAAGTACTACCTCTCCCTTACGTGCGCCGCCTCCCTCTTTGCTTTCAAATTCGCTTTGCTTTCTTTCCAATATCCAGTATCGCGCTTTGGAACGCAGCGTGGTGTTCCGAATTCTTTCCTGTCTTATTAGACCCGTTTTGCTGCGTTCCATCGCTCTTTGGCAAACTCCTGAGCACCCTACGTTAGGACGGGCGGAATACATGAATACACTTGTCGATGAGTTCGCACTTCAGAGAGATCGGTAGACCACCCTTTAATAGCATTTTCATGAACCAGTAGCACTTCCAGGTATTTTCAATGCGGCGATCGATTTCCCATTCTAGCCTGTTTTCAACATGGTCAAGTAGATGTACTTATCGACATTAATTATTTCCTGCCTATGTTTTAGGGTTTTAGACCGATTCATCGCAAACCTTACCCTGAAACTAGCCGTGGTAAGCTTTTGGAGTAAGTTTTGGAGTTCAACAGCTGTATTGTTTTATTAAACATACGTTAACAAGCCTCGCTTAGATATACTGATGCTTTGCAGACAGCGACGAGGCATACTAGATATACTAAATGCGGAAAATAAAGACGAAAGACGAAGAACGAAGATGGAGCGGTTGTGGTGTAACATCATGAATATGCGAACCCTCATCGCACTCTCTGACATTGCACCATAAACCTTTTATTTTAATTTTACTCTTACCTGCTGTATATTGTGTGCCTTTTGGTCTGTGCTCATCATCTCATAATCAGCCTACAGCAGTCCACTGCTAGACATAGACCTCTCCAATCGCACGCCATTCAGCTCGTTTTTCGGCAACTCTCATCAAATTGCTACCAGTCACCCTGCGAAGATTGTCACTCCACCTAGCCTGAGGGTGTCCTACGTTACGTTTGCCGATTCGTGCTCTCCACTCAAGAACACGTCTACCCCAATGGTCATCGGTTCTATGGCTAATATGACCGGCTCATTGCCACTTCAGCTTGCTCATTCTGTGAGCTATGTCTACAACTTTGGTTCTCTGCCGGATCACCTCATTCCGGATTGTATCTTTCAGATATACTCAGAGCATAACTCGTTCCATAGCTCGCTAAGTGACTTTGAATTGATGGACCAGCCGTACCGTGAGTGTCCACGTTTCGGCTCCGTGGGTCATAACAGTAAGACACACTGGTTGAAGACTTTAGTTTTCAAGTTCTGCGGAATATACGACAAAAAGACTCGAAGAAGCCTAACCCAACCCAGTTGAATTGTTCTGTTAGTCTCTTTATCAAAATTGTTCTTACCAAACTGCAGAGTTTTGCCGATGTAAACGTATACTCGAACAACCTGGAGAGAACCGCCATTTGACAGCAATCGATCACGGAATAACGTGTTCATTGAACATAACCTGAGTTTTAATCATCCGGAGACCAATGCGTACAGAAGAATCAACTAGGTCGTTCAGCATCTGCTGCAAGTCCTGCAGCGATTCAGCCAGCATCACGATGTTATCTCTGCAGTGAAGTGTACTCGCCGTTGATATTAATACCGCATCCTTCCAGTTTAGCGTTTTGAACATATCCTCCAATGCGTTTTAGAAACAATTTTGGGGAAAAAACGTCCCCTTGTCTCAATCCTCGACGCAGGGGGATATGTTCAGTTCGCTGGTCCTGAGTTTGGACGGTCATCGTCGCGTTCTCATAAAAACATCTCAGCACTTGCATATATCGACTTGGCATCGCTGCAGAGACTCCAAAATACACCAGGTCTCGATGGAGTCAAAAGCCTTCTCATAGTCCACAAACGCAAGACACAGCGGCAGATTATACTATTCGGACTTTTGTAAAATTTGCCGCACTGTATGGATATGGTCTATGGTGCTGTATCCTCTTCGAAATCCAGCCTGCTCCGGTGGCTGAAATTCGTCGAGTCTCCGCGCTAGAAGATTCGTGACGACTCTTAAAAACAGCTTATATACGTGGCTTAGGAGCGAAATTGGTCTGTAGTTCTTTAAAAGGGTTTTATCCCCCCTTTTTAGGGAAAAGTACGACCACGCTCCTTCGCCACGCTTCTAGAGTTCTCCCAGAGAACAGGACAGAGTTAATGAGCTCCTGAAGCTCTTTCAGTACAGGACTTCCTCCCGCTTTCAGAAGCTTGGTCGTAATCCCGTCCTCACGAGGGGCTTTTCCATTTTTAAGCTGTTTAAGAGCCGCCTCGATTTCGTCCTGGCTGACTTTTAGCAGGTCTTTTGTGAAGTGGCGGGTTAACGTGGCTCTGGAATCCTCATTTTCAGGATCAGGTCGAGATACATGCGATGTGTACAATTGGCTATAGAAGTTTTCGACTTCCAAAAGGTTCTCCGAATTCAAAACGACTATATCCGCACTAGACTTGGTCAACTTCGTCGGGTTCGACCCCCGATTTTGTTCAATCGCGTCCTCTATAAAGTATGTATTGGAGCGTCAGAGGTCGCATCGTACCAATGTCCTAATATTATTGTTGAGTGCCCGTTGTTCTGACGAAGTAACAGGTGCGTTTTCACGTCGTTCCGTCATAAGCTCCAGAGTCTCTTCCGAGAGAGTTTTGACTTCTTGCCCGTACGCCGCATTTTGCAGAATCGAATACCTTCCTCCATGAGGATTTCCACCATTTTCTCGAGTGCCTAGTTGACATCATTTGTGGTTGTCACGTCAGCGAATCGGTTCTCCAAGTCTGACTGGAACTCTTCAGATCTTAGCATAGTTAGGAGCATATTTGGACGGAGCCTAGACTTCATCAAACGAGTCCGTTCGAGCTTTTAATTGATATTCAGAGAGCCTCGAATAAATCTATGATCACGCTGGTATTGAACCTGTTGATCACCGAGACATCTCTGAATATACACTTTCTATCAGTTATGATTAAGTCTATCTCATTTTTCGCCACGTTTGCTACCTTTGGGGCTGTTTCTTAAAGAAACAAATCATCAAGAAAAGCCCCGCTTTCTCAAGGAAGCTGATGAGCATTTGCCCCCCATAATTTCTGCTTCCAAACCCGTAGGATCCTACTACTGATTCGTTTCGATTCTGTATTCCCACTTTAGCGTTAAAATCCCCCATGAGAACGTTGTAGTGGGCCCTAGTGGTGGAATGCAAGGCCTTGGAAATGTCCTCGAACATTTCCTCCACTTCGTCATCCGAGTGGGTCGAGGTCGGTGCGTAAACCTGATCCGCCTTGACGCTATACCTTTCGGTTAGTTTAATTACGAGGTACACTACCCTGTTCGAAACACTGGAGACTTCTACAACACTATCACAAAGGGATTTCTGGACCAGGAACCCGACTCCGCATTAAGATAGCTGGTCTCGCTCTCGAAAATATAAACCAGATTCAAGGGATATTGTGTCCTCCTCCTGTCTTCGGACTTCGATCAACCCAAGAATATGCCACCTTATTTTTTCGAGCTCTTCTTCTAGCTGCACTAGGTGTTCGTCGAGCCGTAAGGTGCGTCCTTTATACGTTGCCAAGGTCAGTTGGGTTTGGCGGCCATTCGTAAACCGGGGATTCTTTGCAACCCCTACCTTGCCGTTACCGTGACCGCCGCCATAATCAGGAATAGCAAGGCGGCGGGGA
The DNA here is from genome assembly GCA_949091785.1 of Polymixis lichenea. NCBI lineage: Eukaryota > Metazoa > Arthropoda > Insecta > Lepidoptera > Noctuidae > Polymixis > Polymixis lichenea. The sequence goes on along the minus strand of OX420943.1, from coordinate 4,611,320 downwards.
ACTGGGGGCCATGGTTGGATTTGGCTTGCCATTGAAGGGTTTGCCCATAATCGTCACGCCGGGAATGCGGATGCTGGACACTACTGCCCGTCGCTAGTCTGCGCCATTTAGCTGCGAAATATTAAGAATGGTTATCCCGCCATTTGTCAGTTGTCAGAGCCTCGTTTGTTATTCAGCAAGGTGCACCACGAGCAGGTGAGGTTGACTCGTCTGGTGGTTGGTTCACCATCTCAGTGCCCCAGCACTGGTGAATGTGCTCTAGTGCTAGGACACTCTGTAGTAGTAGTTGTAGTCTGTGCTAAATAAAATGTATTTTCTTTCTTTCAAACGTTATGCCAAAATTTTCCGGTTCAATTACGATTGTCCTTAAATTGTCTTTTACTTGACTTAGCTAGTTTTGGGTTGATTACAGCCGGCTGAAAGCAAAATTATTTGCTGATTTTTAAAAGACTTACCCAAAGTTACAGGATTTCTATGTGACGAAACGACGTAGATTTTTGTCTCATTTTCGCCAATGGGTCGTTTCTTAGCCGTTTCATATCCAGCAGCTATTACAACATTATTCACGTAGTCTACCGGTACTAAAGGACAGGGAAGCGAAAATTCTGCTTTCACTACGTGCACAACACCCAAGCCTATTGCGGTGTACAACTGAAAGTTAAAAAAAAAAACCATTTAGGTAATAGATTAGAATATAATTTATTTCGTTGTTTAATACATGGTACACTATGGTATTATTAATAGAGTTATGATCTTACAATACCATTGCTATTCAATAATACTGCAACCGCACGAAAAACCCGAAATAAATAGTTATTCAAATATCTGATTGGCTAGCTGATAATATTATGACTAAAGCAATCAATTAATTAGGCTTTTAAAAATCGAAAATACATTTTTTTATTATTAACTCAAGGTTTTAATTCTGTAAGTAGGTTTGTACAGTCTGCAAACCTAATTGGTTTACATCACACATACACGAATAGCTGTGTCAGTATGAATAGTAAAGCACACAAACGATACCGAAATAAAATAAGCGTGCCCTGTTTTTATTAGAGTGCGTATGTCGTACCAATAACTATCTGTATAATACCAATGTATAGTAATAATTAATTTATGTAATTGAATGAGTTATAATATTTCGCAGTTAATCATCGTAACAGGTTTGATACGACGGCTAACGCCTATGGTCAGTGAACGAGAAGTCTTGATTTCAAATCCCGGGTGCCATACATTATTTTCGTTTTTTAGACATAATTCTCCTAAAACATGAATTACCTAGTTGAATTGATAACGATTCAATCCCGTTCATAGATGGGTAATTTACAACGTTAGAGATGAGCACGGATTTCTCAGCCAATTTATTTGACCGTTTAGGCTATAACTACTCACAGTTTTTGTACATATTCTTTTACATTTTACCTGAATTTATATAAAATGAGCGGCACCCAACGCGCGGACAGCTTTCTCATGCCTAAATGTTGATTTAGTATGTGACAAACATGTTCTTTTGACATGTCCATAACCTCTATTGGTGAACTTTGGCGATGTTTTCGTCGGTAGTTACAGTTTTTGGACGTCCCGAACGTTCATCGTCTCCCAAGCTCTTACGGCCACGTTTAAATTCAGCTGCCCAAAATTTCACCGCGGTAAATAATGGTGCAGAGTCCCCATACGCAGAATCTAACTCATCTTTGATTTGCGTAGGCGTATTGCCTTTCAAAAACAAATATTTAATGACAGCTCGATACTCGATTTTGTCCATTTTCACAAAAACACCATCATTAACACACTCAAACGACTGTTACATAACAACTGCGCGTCCAAAATGGCTAAAACTTTGGCGAGTAACTGTCAGCAGATGAACAACGAAATTCACTAGCTTTTATTTACGAGTGCTGCCATTTTCACGTTGAGTTCGGAAACTTTTCAGACCACCCAGGTATATTAATACTACTCATATTCCTGTGCGTTCTTTGTTATTAATCCCCATTGCGCCTGAACTTGATCCAACTATGCAACATTTAACAATGTTTAAAAAGGCGGAAATCGTTGTTTTGCATACGCAAAACGTTTACATAAGTGAAATTGTAAGGTGCTTATTATTACAGGTGAGTAATAGTGACATAATGATTTTCATTATGTTAGTGATATTTCAACTCAAATTTTTAACTCATCTCACCTTTCAATGTTTACCTGTGACTAAATTTTATGTTAAATATTGCAATACATACCTAGTTATATTAATACATCAGAACATATTGCAGTTATTTGTTTATCTTAACTAGGTTCTGATAAAATTTACTTGAGCCAGCCCATTTTTGTCTCAGGTATCTGCGTGGGCCTTTAGTCGGAATAAAAAAAACTTTCAAATCACTACATAGTATAAAACAAAGTCGCTTTCTGTTGAGTCCACCATCTCAACATCGCCGCGCGCCAGCGGCAGTGAAAGAGATGGTAGACTCAACACTTTCTCTGTCCCTATATCCCTATTTTATGTTTAAATCTTTAAAACTAAGCAACGGATTTTGATGTGGGTTTTTTAATAGATAGAGTGATTTAAGAGGAAGGTTTACATGTATAATACACCAACCTCCACGCGGGCGAAGCTGCTGGCCAAAGCTAGTTTTGTAAATAAAATAGTTATGATACACATTTATTTTTGGTATTTAATGCCACCAATGTAAAGCGATGTTAACTTTTTGTACATTATGAAGCAATATGTAATTAATTAACTATGCTTTATCCACCAATCCACCATAGTTTATCTTCATTATTGGAAATATTATTTTGTTTTTATCCATAGAGGAAAACTGTGCAGCTATAGGTCCATCGGTATGCGAATTCTGAAGAAGTAGACCATTGTCGACGTGGGCCAAAACCGAAGGCGAATTCTTTGGCTCCTCACTACGACATCGTGGCAAGGCACAGGGCTGATCCGTTTTTGTCCATCCACTTAACTGCAATAGCACATAATGTGTGCTTACAAACAGACCGAAATCACCTGCATAAAACTGGTTTTCGCTGTAATAATTATTGGGAGAATAATGTGGTTATTTTTAGTGATGAAAAATGTTTTAAGTCGGATGGCCGTAAAATAACGTGGATATACCTATTTAACTTACTTACATGTTGACGAGATTCTCTTAACAAGAACTAAGTAAGCAGTTAATATTGAAAGTCCGTAGTTGACAGTTAAGTTGTCATAATTTGTTATTATCTAACATGTTGATTTACTTCAACTTCAAATTTGTATACTTACTTACTTTGAAAAATATTTACGTCCAGTATGGACGTAAATATTTATGAAAGAAACCATGTCTTGTCTTATAAACTGGCAAAGAAGTTACCAGCAGTGTTTTATTTATGCAACAGTTTGGGAAAATGTTTAAAATACATTGAAATATATTTATACTATATTAATACGTTTGCATTACTTAAATCACTGTATTGGCCACACGTAGTTTTTTATTTTCCAACATTTGCCCATGCCAAATTGAATCTTAAGCCAACTCGCTTGCCAGGTGCTTATAAATATGGATCCCATAACAGGTCGGTGAGACCTGTCATGGGGTCCATATTTATACTGTTGAAATATTGGAAGTCATTTAATTATGATTACTATTCATTTCTATATTAATTATTGGTATTATGTAGGTATATCATACGCACACAAACAGTTTAGCGTTTGTTATTCGAACCCGACCGACCAATTCATTGATTTACGCACACAGTGACAATAACTCCTATGTGTAGGATGTAAACCAATTAGTTAGTCCAACTGTAGGTACAAACTCTTTAACACGTCAATAATATTTAAAAAACCATTTGAGGTCGGCATTTTCTATCTGACTACACTGAGAAGAAAAGTCGAAACAAACCCAATCACAACAGGTCACAGTATATTTTAAAGTCCAGACATACATCATGACGGACATCTTGGTCAAATCATGTGAAGACCATGTAGATTGGATTTCAAATGGTCTTTTGAGGAAAGAACCACACAGATTTGAGTGGACCTGTCCAATCAGTGCACTCAATGTCATATTATTATATATGATACTTACACCACTGACTCCGTACATACAGGACATATCAACCCATCCTGGATTCGGTTCTTGTTTAGAACAAGTCACTGAAAAAAGAAGTGAATTTCATGCTGAAATTATTAGTATCTATAGGATAGCAGCTGCAGCATTGTTGATGCAAAAACGGAAAGTTATTTATGCTGTTACTATCATCGTTTTTTTTTTTGAGGGTGGGAAATCGTCAAATAACTTCCCCCACTCTGGGTGGAGCAGGAGGGCGTGTCAGACTTTTACTGACTAAAACCCACCCGTGTTCCCTCAGTTGCCTGTGTGCCAGGGGCCACGGTATCTCTTTCGAACAACCCGCACTCCTGAAAGGCATCGGCCCTTGCGGACCCCACCAGTTGGTGCTGACATCTCTTTGAGGCGCCCCTGGCAGTACTATCATCGTCTGTTCTACATAGTGATGTTTTTTTTAACATATAAATGTGCAGGCAAATCAACTGAATCAGCACTCCATAGCGTAGTTTCACGCATAGGAAATACTCTTAAAGCTAAAAACCCAACTCTAGGCGCCTTCATTGATATAGAGGGTGCTTTTGACAAAACAAACTTTGTCAGCATCGAACAGGCACTTGCCATGCACGGTGTTGCGCGAACACTAATAGAATGGATTAATAACATGTTAAAATACCGTGCTATTCAATTTACCGTGACCACCACCACACGAGGTATCGTGAGTAGAGGCTGACCACAGGGTGGGATGCTGTCACCACTACTGTGGAACTTAGTCGTAAATGACGAATCATCGCAGAGCTCAACGCTAGCAGTCTGGACCCGGTGGGTTACGCGGATGATATAGCAATTCTAATCTCGAGGAAATTTGAGGGCATCTTGTGCGATCTCATGAGAAGAGCATTCAAAATAATCGAGAGTTGGTGCACGAAACAGGAACTATTGGTTAACCCCTCAAAAACAAAACTAATAATGGTCACCAACAAAAGAACTCTGGAGACCCCATACGCTGCCAAAACGTTTCAACACAGAATTAACAATTAAAGACGAAGCCAAGTAATTGGGGTGATCCTTGACAGCAACTCTCGACAACCATAACGAGACTACAGCGCTTCCAACAACTGACCTGTTCGGCTACCACTGGTCACATGAGCACCACCCCAACAGCAGCCTTGGAGATAGCTCTACAATTAGCACCCCTTGACCTGTACATACAGCAGGAGGCGGCGCTAGCTGCCATCAGGCTAATGCATCTGGGCATATGGGCCAAAAATCTTACCAGCCCACACGCAAAAATCCTGGACCGGGCGATTGAGTACCAGCCGCTCATCGCTGCCCCGTGTGATAGAACACCAAACCAACCTATGTGCAACAAAAACTATATCATACAAACAGTAGAGGAGGAAAGGGATCAATCAGGAGCCAATAAAAGTGCGCATCTACACTGACGGCTCAAAAACAGAAAACGGTTCAGGTGCGGCGTACACTCCCTTGACCTCAACCTTAACTTTCACTTACCGCTAGGCACACACAGTTCAATCTGTCACTGTGAATGTGTTGCCTTAACACAAGCTGCAACAGCAGTAAAGCGCTTAGGCCTCCGGAACTACGGCATCAAATGCCTATCCGACAGCCTATCTGTGCTCAAAGCATTAAAAAACAAACAAACCAACAACAAATTAATCTTTGAGTGCCATCTAGGTCTGGAGAGTTTATCGACGTCCAACCGTATTACCCTCCAGTGGATCAAAGGGCATAGTGGATCCTTAGGCAATGATGCCGCACATGAACTTGCGAAGAGAGGCTCTGATATGAAAGTGCTAGGCCCGTACCTACTTCTCCCCCTGCCTTTCTGACAGTTTCGTGCGTGGATTCGCCAAAGGTCGACCGAACTCCATAACAACAGATGGTCACGGGCACGGGCGGGTAGACAGTCAAAATTGGCTTTACCAATTGTACACCCGCGATTAACCAAAAAACTTCTCAACCTGAGTAGAAATAACTTTCGAATAATAATAGGAACAATTACGGGCCATAACCCCCTTAACAAACATTTTTTTAACGTAGGCGCCACAGATAGCCCACTTTGCAGGGGCTGCCTTGACGCCGAGGAATCAGCCGTGAAGAAATCCTCGGAACAGTGAGGTCACTCCGCAGAGCCTGTGAAGCTCCAAGGAAGCTTCTGTGCTTCTGGGCGGAGCTAGGCTAACTCTGTTTGCCAGAATCCCCACGCACAACGGACCGAATGGGAGTCTAAGTGGCAGGAAAAGGGAGTCCCATCGTCATCATCATCATCAAAATCAAATCAAAAAATCAAAATATTTTTATTTCACATAAACCTGCAAGGGCACTTATGAAACAACATCAACATTATACTTACTTAATATTTACGTGAAATTTCTATTTTAAATAATTTTGTTTCCAAATAGTAATACATATTAGTTTGTATTTTGCTTAGTAGCCTAACAGTACCCCTTTTTTGTTTTAGTGAAATACTGTGTGAGTCGGTGGGTGAAAATATATTATGAGGAAGAGGGTTAACCTTGCCCGTCGAAAGTAAAGTGGGAGACCCAAGCTCATGAAAAAGGCGCAGCGACAGCACATGGTCAGTGAATATGAAACAAGTGATTTCATAACGACAAGACATTTTGCAGAATTATTCAACACGTCTTTACGAACCGTGCGCCGCACACTGGTCCCAAAATAAAAAAAAGTGGACATTGATAGTAGACCGCTGATATTTTTTTTTATTGTTGATATAATGATAACAGATAAGGCAAAAAAATATTATTGTCCTACTTCAAATACTTTTCTCTATAAAAAATATTTCTTTTTTTTTTGTATGGGAGTGATTACATTTTACTCAATTTCTCAAAAACCTTAAGCGATGTCGAGATGGCATTCACATATGTTAGAAAACTAATAATTCTGAGTATTTGGCTCGAAGAAACTTATTGCTTATCTCTGCGTACTTTCGAGATAATAGTGACAGAAAATAACAATTTTTTTTAATGTTAATTGTTCGCTTTTTTTTAATCATAGCCTTACTCATATCGCAATAGGTCCGCTGGCCAGCAAAATGGAGCTTCGACGCGAGTTTGCCGGGATAACAAGATGGCCGCCTCTCATGACGTAACGTAATACGGTCACGAATCGCGCGCGTACACCTCACTCAGTGTACAACTAAATGTGGTTGCGATAAGACGTGTCCTTATTTTTTCTGTGCGCTTGAAGAAATGCTTGTTGTTTGTTTGTTTTGTTATTGTTGTATTTTGAATCTTTGGATTTTAAAATCAAATAATTTTTGTTTGTCTTTCTTTCGTCGAATTTGTTTTCGTAATTTTTTTTGTTAAAATCAAAGTCACTTTGTCTTTGATATCTTTGATTCTAATTTGTTTTCAATTTTCCTTAAAATTATAATATGTCCGCATTTGTCACCAACTTGGACTTATACGTTGTTCTTAAATCAGGAGGTGGTTTTAAAAATGTCGAATTTTTATTTAATGCCCTTATTGAACGTATTGGTGTTGAATTGTCTTCCGAAGATTTGAGTAATATTAAATTATTTTGTCGTAATTTTTCAAGTAATATCTCAAAAAGATGGTCTGCTTCCAGTAGAGCTCAAAAGACCTTTCTTAACAAAAATTCAGACTGGTTACAATCCCAAATAGTTTGGCCAAAATGTCAAAATATCGATTTAAGCAGCATTTTTAAAGTTGCCGAGGAAGTAATTCCAAATTTCGAAACGCAAGTGGATACTCATCAATTAAGTTATGGTACAAGTAAAAAACCATTTGTTGATATATCTGATAAACAGAAGAAAAGGCGTTCTCTAACACTTCTAGATCACACAGAGGAGGAATTAGTTTATGCTTTATGTGCCAAATTAAAAGAGTCTAAAAAAACAAAATTAGCAGCTATATTAAACGAACTCAGCCAAAACAAGGAAAAATGTGAGATGGTACATGATGTACTATTCGCTAAAAAGACTGACAAACCGTGTTTACCAGATGATAAAACGTTAGCGCTTTACACCTCAACAAATTTGTCAAAATGGCAATATCGAAATTTAAGAACTATTCTTGCTTCAGAGAAAATGTATGGTCTTCCATCCTATCAAAAGCTCCTGGAAGCTAAAAAAACTTGTTATCCTCCAGAGTCAGACATAACTGTAACTGAATCTGATGCTAAGATAAGACTTCAATCGCTTCTAGATTTGACAACTAATAGGATATTAAAAACAATTCAGCACAACTCTGCCGACAAAAAATCGCTAAAACTAATAAGCAAATGGGGTTTTGACGGGTCATCTTCTCAAAGTAATTATAAACAAAAGTCACACTCCGACACTAAAATTGACGATTCTTCAGTTTTCATGATTAGTTTGGTTCCGCTTCGTTTGGTAGAAGAGAGTGGCAAAATCTTGTGGCAAAATCCTGCTCCCTCTTCAACAAACTATTGTCGTCCAATTGGCTTTATATTTGCAAAAGAAACAAATGAATTGATAAAGAAGGAAAGTGCATCCTTAGAGGAAGAAATTCGTAATCTTGTTCCCACAATTGTAGATAATTTTGATATTAAACATGATTTGTACATGACTATGATTGATGGGAAAATTTCTACTGTGATTTCCAATACTTCTTCTGCAGCTGTTTGTAATATTTGCAATACCCCACCTAGCAAAATGAATGACTTGGACTTTGTATCCAAAAGACTCATCAGAGAAGATATGTATAAATATGGTCTGTCTTCGCTTCATATGTGGATAAGATGTATGGAATGTATTTTACACATTTCGTACAACTTAGACTTCAAAAAGTGGGCTGCACGAAAAGAAGATAAATTGTTAAAAGAAATTAAAAAGAATTTGACACAAGAAGAATTCCGGGAAAGAACTGGTTTGTTAATTGACATAGTAAAACAGGGATTTGGTACAACCAATGACGGTAACACGGCAAGAAGGTTTTTTGAAAATTATGAAGTATCTGCTGAAATAACGGGTATCCACCCTGATTTAATCAAGAGATTTGCAGTCATTTTACAAACAATTTCATCTGGTCAACTTATTAATACCAACTTGTTTAGGGAATATTGTAAAGAAACAGCAATGCTATATGTAAACTTATATCCATGGTATTACATGCCTTCAAGTGTCCATAAATTGTTGATACACGGTGCTGATATTTGTGAAAATTTCTCCTTTATTCCGATAGGCATGCTTTCCGAAGAAGCTTCCGAAGCGAGGAATAAAGATTTCCGGAATGTTAGAATGGCACATACAAGAAAAATCGGTAGAGTTCAGACTAATTTAGACATTATCCACAGCTTTCTAATTAGCTCAGATCCTTACATCAGCCATATCAAACCAAAGTTTGCTCGTTTACATAAACAGTTGTTTCCAGAGGCTAGTGCTTTGATCTTGAACAATGAATTGCTTTCGTTGGAAAACGAGGAAATAGAGATTTCTCAAGAGAATATAGACCCAAATATTAATCTTTCACCATAATATTTTTTCAGAATCGTTTGTGAACATATTCAACTTTATGTTTGCAGCTTAATATGTCTTCATTTTGATTGTTTTTTAGAACTGATGAAAGTACTCCTTCAGAAAGGTCATAGCTTTTCAGTCATTAGTGAGCCCCCATAACCTCTTTTACAGAGAAGTCTCTTTTTACTTATTTGACATTACGCATACATTATAATTATGTGCTAAAGTAAGGCTATGATTAAAAAGAAGCAAAAAATTAACATTAAAAAAAAATGTTATTTTCTGTCACTATTATCTCGAAAGTACGCAGAGATAAGCAATAAGTTTCTTCGAGCCAAATACTCAGAATTATTAGTTTTCTAACATATGTGATTGCCATCTCGACATCGCTTAAAGTTTTTGAGAAATTGAGTAAAATGTAATCGCTCCCATACAAAAAAAAAAGAAATATTTTTTTTACAGAAAAGTATTTGAAGTAGGACAATAATATTTTTTTGCCTTATCTGTTATCATTGTATAAACAATAAAAAAAAATATCAGCGGTCTACTATCAATGTCCACTTTTTTTTAATTTGGGACCAGTGTGCGCCGTGCACTCCAAGCGGAAGGTTTGCATCATCGAAAACCAGCTAAAAAACCATATTTAACGGAAAAACATTAACATTAAATTATAAATTACAAATATTTATTGATTTTACTAATACTTAAATAATATTGTCATATCCGTAACATGGATTATTTTAAGGTTTAGTTCCAATCTTCTTTTCGTAATGAAAATGAATACTTAAGCTATAACCTCAATAAGTCCACTTAAATACAATTTGTTAACTTTGAGGTTTAAGATAGAACGAACTCACTCGCAGTAGAATAAAAGTAGTAGGGTAATTTAATTGTATTGTGACAACACGTCTGCATTTGTTATATCTAAGAAGGTAGATTTGCGTAAACTATTGTGGTAGCGACCATGACAATTTCCATTTTATTTATCGGTATGTTGGCATGGCTAGCTGGCGTTATGACAAATTATTTAATTAATGTTCTGTGTCTCGTAATGTTGGGTGCGTCTCATAACGTATCTCATTTGGTCTAATTTCATTTTATTATCGTTCATAAGATATAATCAACGCGAGATATACCAACTGTTGATATAATTTCTTTACTTATAACATTTATTTATTCTAAAACTTAATTAGTATGCAGCACGATGTTTGATATAACGTTTATGTAATCGAAAATCATTTAGTCTAACGTTTAATATGTATATTGTTTATTTAATCGAAAATTATTAGGTCTAACGTTTATTATATATAAAAAACGTCATTATGGTTAACTCGGATAGGTTAGGTTAGAAGGCTAAGGCGGGAGCGAAGGGGAGCGGAGCTCCCGCCTTAGCCTTCGTGGTTTTTTTTTTAAACCACCCAGAAATAGGAGCCCCGCGAGGCGGGGCTCCGTCTACCTATCTTAGCACAGGTGGTAATCAGTTACTAGTTATGTTTAATATCTACTTAGGTTTCTATTACCTTTAACTACGATAGAACTTACAAAGAATAAAACAAAGAAAAAATACTTTTAAATATTTATTAAACAAAATACAAAGTTATTGTTTTTTAAGCTTAAATTGCCATTGCCATTGCCAGAGCTATTGTAGATTGTTGAGCTACCCACAGGCTACAAGATAAAAATAATACTAAATAAACTAACCCGTGTCTATGCAATTTTGCTTTGTGTTTTTAAGTAGGTGTTTTCATCATATTAGACCAAATAAGTTTTATATCTTTTGAGTGGTATATCAAACGATTTTATATTTATTGTATGTTATGCTTATAAAAATTAGTTATTTTAAAATTATATCAATCGTTCATTATATTAACTAATCGATATATTAAATAAAAGTATAGGTTCTGTTGTTATATGTTGTTAATATTAGAGATTTTGTTGTTATATCATCTATTACTTACCCCGTAATGTTTATTACTTTGCCTGTGTATGTATAGAATCCAGTATATCCGACTAAACAGACAGCTGTGCTGTTGGGGAGTTTGTTGCGCTACCTTTTCTTCTCAGCTAAAGCACTAGGAAGTGGTGAAGGGTGGGCGTTTTGGGGGACTGTCTTATGTATTTTGACATTTGAAAAGTGCTGATTCTCAGCCTAATTTGAATAAATGACTTTTGATTTGATTTTGATTTTGATTGACGATGCGCAGTTTGATTTCCGATCTGGACTCTCAACAGACTCGGCAATTATTAGCCTTAAGAGTACGATAGCCTACTACACTCACCAGAGAACCTCAGTCTATGCTTGCTTCTTAGACCTGCAAACCTTTTAATTTGGTGAATTATGAAGTCCTCTGGGACAAGCTAAAAAAGTTTGAGTCGCTCTAGAATCAGCATTTTGGGAGATGTCTTCTAAAACCTAGCAAGCCCAATATTTTGTGTGTACTAAATTTCTGTTAGGTGAAAAGCGACAACAAAAAATGATGACATAATATTTTATATATTATTGAAGAATATGAATACGTATACATCTCTATGTATGTTTTGCTGTAAATTTTTGTAAATCTGTATTTTATTTGTAGTAAAATACTATTAATTTCATTTACTCACGGTACTAAATACATTCCTTACTTGATAAAATTCTGACTTTAACATCATCTTCATGACATTTTAGACGGTTTGATCATTTCGTGTTTTATTGATGTAGGTAGAGATAAGGTAGTGTTTTGTGGTGTTTTTATGTATTTGTATTTGTACTTTGTATGTATGTATCGTGTATTTGGGCCTACTCTCCCCCGCTTTTCTCCGTTAGGACCATGGAACTGTCCCCGGCAAAAGATTAGGCCTATAGTAAGCGAGTGGAAATAGTATGTCAGAAGTTTTAGGGCCTCCAAAAAAAAAATAACAACTCAGAGAAATACGTTTCGCGAACGCTGTCAGATTTTTAATCCGGTATAAATAACGACAATAGTGAACTAAGCATGTATAACATCGTCAACAGACATAGTGTCATGGACGACGGGTGATAACGAAGCTTTAAAACGTAACCATTTACAAACTCATATCACCGATGAGTAGGTAGCATGACATAGCAGTAGCATTTCAATGGCAGTACGTGATGTGCACGACACAACGTGACTTACTAATGCGTAATAACTAGTTTGTGATTTGCTTTGTCGTGTACTGACTGACTTGTTAATTTTTCGTTTCGTCGGAAATGATGGGCCTAACGTGGTTATCAGAATGTGTAGGTTAATGTGCACTCACCGATAGCTGGTCTAACAATGCATATGGGCAGGTCCTTGCCGACAGTAGTTACCAACTGCTCAGCGATCGACTTTGCAAATGTGTAAGTGTTCGGCCAGTTATTTATCAAACTGAAATTGAAATAATCTGATATATAAATAAGTTTTTAAATCAATCATGAACGTCTCGTTTATGACATTACTGGATACCTTTATTGTAAATAGACCAATGATGACAAGTCCATGGGAAAATAGCAGACGTAGATATAATTTTATCTCTACGTCATGCAGATAAATCCACCGACCCTCACTGGCCGGTGGGCCAGAAGTAGAAACATTATATGGTGATTAATTATGGTTTATACTGACTAGATATTTATAATTGATCTTTTACCGAGGAATATTCGGGAACCATGCATTTTAAAACCACTCACCTCGGTGTAATATCATTTATTCTTCTTTCATCGATAGTCTCAGCAATACCGATCATAGCTTTAGGACTTATAGGACTTTTGTAGATTTTTTCACATACTGCGGAATTTACACGGTCCGCACAAGCATAAGAGTATGCTGTTGAAACATAAACGAAAGATCTAAAGAAGAAAAACATATTTTGATAATGTAATTTGTAAAACCCAACCAACGGGCTACAAGGAACCACTAAGACAACCATACCAAAGGGTTCTAATATTTCCCAGTAACTGGAGGGTGGATAATTTTATTTAGCTTGTAAGACTGGAAGCTGACTTCTAAATAATTGTGAAAAGGCTAGGCAGACGATGATGATTCATTTTATCAGCAGAAGTGTATAAGTTTATGATTTTAAAGTACCTACCTACATTTTTTTCTTACCTCAGGTTTTTGCAAGCCTTGCCAAGTGCAAGAGTCTCCCTGGTGCCTCGTACGTTAATCAAGGTCGCCACACGAAGGGTTTCATCAAACCTTGTCGTGGCCGCCAGATGGAATACTATGTTCACCTGAATAACGTAATTAATAACCATGTAACTGACCATGCCGACCTTAGTACAATTCTTGATGACCTCAGAAGGTTCTGGAGCGTAGGATTTGAAGGCATTCCACAAGGTGGACCTTTGACTTTTTGAAGGCTGCAGAAATCGGGAAGCACTGAACTGGGGGAAATGGCGGAGTTTGGGAGAGGCCTATATCCAACAGCGGACATCTTTCGGCTAAAATAATGAATGATGATGGTATATTGCGAGAATATTTTATGTACTCAGTTGATTACTCCCAGCGTCATTGGCAACCTTGTTCTACCCACTGCTGAGTATATTCATCTTCCCATTTTTGTTATGCTTCCCAAGGTATTGAAATTGCCATGGCAAATATTTAGCTGATCCACTAAAAAGTTATAGATCTTCTAATGATGGACTCACACTGTTTAAAGTAAGAACCCAGGCCTTTGAAAACTTTTCGCGAGCCGAGCAAGCAAAGCGAGCGATGCCGCGGTATCGGCCGGCCAGCGCTATAACCAAGTTGGTCACAGTTACTTAGCTATTAAATATTTTTAGTACCCCAAAATAGGATTTATTTAAGTTCCAAAAAAGAGGCGCAAACATTATATTACAGCCTTCAGTAATATTTTTAAGAGAGCAGAATAGGAATATTATACGTTTTGATAAATAAAAGCCAATATCAATCATTCAAATATTTTTCCTGTCATACCTGTTCCGTTATAGCTTTCCAGTTTTCTTCACTCAACCCAAGTTTAAGCTCTGCCACATCTCCTGACACTGGCACGAGTTTTTTGTCGAAATCTGGTTGTTGTTCTCGCAACAAGTCATACACCTGGAAACAATCGTTATAATATTCCAATACTGAAACTACTCCAATATTATCCGCCAAGCATCTTCTCTGACTGTGGGCAATTCAGTGCATTTAACATAACATTTCCGTAAAGAAAGGACCCCGTACAATTTTTTTGAAAAAAGCCGTTCCGCCTATTTGGCTGAAATTTTCGTACAATATTGCATGTAATATGACGATTAAAAGTATATATTGGGCGCAAAGAAAAAATAATGGCTAGGTTAAGAAATATCGTTATTTTATGTTGTAAGTCAGGAAGATTGTTTCATAAAAACAAAAACTATTCGTATCAATTACGACAAGTATTAATTCTAATTGTATGGTTTAAAAACATTTTTCTACGTATGTATACCTGAACGGTGTCGGCAGAGATGTTTTACATACATTTTGCATAGTAGACAAGTGGTTTGGCTGATTTTGCTGAAACTGGGATCTTGCATTGAAGTGTTATATCAAAGCAAATATTTTCATTTAAAGAACAATACATAATATGTACAAAATATATAAAAAGGAAACCAATACAACAAATTCGCATTTCTTGTCTGTTTGTGTGACCACAGTTTACTTCTCCTTCATATTGTAGAATATATCTACATATAATAGTTACGTAGGTACGTAATTACATTAATATATAATTTATATACAGGGCATAAAATTGTCATCAATTACTGGATATTTACACATTATTTACATCAAACTAAGAAACATTAAGCAAAGATTACTTACGCTACGCTTGCTTTTTTTTTTTTGGGTGGGAAATCATCAAATAACTTCTCCCACTCTGGATGGAGCGGGAAGGCGTGTCAGACTTTTACTGACTAAAACCCACCCGTGTTCCCTCAGTTGCCAGTGTGTCAGGGGCCGCGGTATCTCTTTCGAACAACCTGCACCCCTGGCAGGCAGCGGCCCTTGCGGGCCCCATCAGTTGTTGCTGTCATCTCTTTGAGGCGCGCGGTTATATTTTCGTTTTCAAAAACACTAAAAAAACTTTAAGTTCACAAGTCTTGCATATAGAAATACTAGCTTTTGCCCGCGGCTTCACCCACGCGGATGTCAGTTATCGTATAAAAAAGTAGCTTATATCCTTCTTCCAGGCTATATCTCTGCCAAATTTCATGACGATCGGTCTAGCAGCTTAGGCTTGAAAGCGTCCATGATGGATTGAGCGAGCCCCGAAGATGCCTGTTCACTCTTGTGTTGAAGCTGAATATGTGGAAGGGAACACACGCTCATTCAAGTTTTGCCTCGGCTAAACACAGAGTTTAGAGATTTGCACTGCTAAATACTGCATTCATTTACTGTAGGTCTTCTGCAGAACTATTTTAAATTGCTTCATTCGTATGTGTTTCCAAGCAGTATCCAGCATCCGATTGAGCTGAAACTTGGCATACTTATGTAACTTTGGTGACAACCAAATTATTTGTTCCATGGAGCTGGTTAGATGATGCAGCCAGAAATTGACTAAAGAAACTCCTCAACTAAACAAGATAGCACCGACGTGTTTGGACTCATTGGTTTCGTCTTGAGAAATACTATGGGCTTCACCTTTGAAGTTCAGGATCTGAACACAGACCCGGAATACCCACAGGAATTACTCAATTATGCAAGACAACCCTGTTGTTCTACTTAAGCACGGTGCAGGCGAATTGACCCTACCATTCTATAAATTAATTAACCAATCGTTTGAAGAGGGAAACCTTTCCCAATCTACTTAATTAAAAACACCAAACCCTACATAAGAAAAATTCTTAAACTGACCAAAATAACTATTGCCCTATCGCACTGTTACCAACTGCGTCTAAAATCTTTGAAGAGACTATGTGTGACCTTTTTTTGTGAAAAACATGGAATACTTGACGACTGCCAAAACGGCCAAAACGGTTTTCGAAAAACAGGTCTACAATGTTAGCAGTCTACAAATACGTACAAGAGGCTATAACTATTATTAATAATAAAACCTACGCCATAGGTATGCTGCTCGATATGACCAAAGCCTTTGATAAAGTGCAATTTAAAATACTATTAGACAAGTTACATGGGATAGTGATACGAGGGAAATCTCATAAATGGTTTGCATCATACCTAAAGGATAGGGCACAAGTAGTGGAAATTGAATATTTTGATAACAACACTCAATCATGAAATAATAATAATGCGATCCGACAGTAAAGAAGTTAACGCGTCAATTGCCCCAATAGAGTGTGGCTACCTTATGTATCTTATCTATGTAAAAAACCTTCCTAAAATTATAAACGGACCATGTGTTCTATTTGCGAACGATAACTCTCTGTTCACCTTATGCCAGAACGATGGCAATATAAACGCCAAATTAAACTCCCTTCTCTATCTACAGTTGTAAACTTGATGGATAACCATAATAATTAGAAAACTTCACCAAAACAAAATTAAATACTTTTCATCCCCATTAAAATCGCCATTAAAACTAAATTTAAAATTTAATAATACAAAACGGGAAAAAGATAATTTATTAACTGTCCTCGGTTTATCTATAGATGCCCATATAAATTGGAAATCCCATATACAGAAAAAAAGAGCAAAACTATAAAAAATTTCGTAGTGACATTCATATGCGAAATTAAAAAAAAACTACCAAATTGCAAACCGCACTTGTTGCTTACTATGCATTATATGCCCAGGCCCAGCCAGGCCCAGGCATGGCTCAGCTATGGGCTCATGCTGTGTGGTAACAGTACAGATTCAGAAACCATATTTATTTTACAAAAGAAGTTAACTCGAATAATAACCAATATAGAACAAACAGATAGCTGCAAATCATACTTCCGAAAACACAAAATACTCACACTTCATTGTTTATGTATCTTAGAATTATGTAAATTTGCCAGAAAACACCCAGAGTTCTACATCACTTGCGAAGAAACACAAGAAGATGCACTTTTAGACACAATAAATACAAAATAAACATACATCAATCCCTACTCAAAATAAAAATAAATTGTCAAATGACATCAGAGAAGTAAACAAATTAAATAATAATAATGATTCTTTCTTTAAACAAAAACCTTCAACAATGCTTAAAAACTAGGTCACATGAACTACAGTGAATAAAGGTTATACAGATAGAGTAAACCCTGACTCCCAAACTAGGAAATCCTGTGACTTAGGAGTCAGTTCTGCTGTCACTATGATACCAAAAACCTTTATTAAAAAGTGTGTTATATCGGGATACAAAATCATGGTAAAAAAACACAGGTTTGAAATTACAATGAAATTATTTAAAAAAAATCAAACTAAGAGTAAAGGAATTTATTAAACGGAGTTGTTATGTGAGTGTGTATGTGTAATTTTGTGTGTGGGCGTGGACGTGTGTATGTGAGAGTGAGCGTGTGTATGAGGGGGTGTAAGAGTTTGCAGGGTTTGTGTATGAATGAGTTTGTATAGATTCACATATATATGTCTAAATCTATTTATTAATAAATTTAAACAATTTCTGGAATCCAAATCATACTACTCAGTAAATAGTTTTTAGATGATAAATCGATTTCAAAATAAGATAATTATCTCTCTAATCCACCAAGCATTATGAAATATATACAATATACTACGAAATAAAGAAATCATATAGAGATATGAAAATGTGATTACATAAATAATAACATAATTTAATAATATTGAAAATATTTCTAAGAATTTCATGGTAATTACCTATTATTTCGTATGCAAAGCATACAATTAAAATAACTAATTAACTATACGTATATACAAAAACCTCACAATATATTTACCTGTACATAATTATACATATATATATTTATAATCATACACCCAATTATACATCTCTCTCTCTCTCTCTCCCTTTCACTCTCTCTCCTCTTGCATACTGACAATTTTGAGTAGGAAATTAACGCGCTTAGGACTGATTATGCGGTTGGCTCCGATAACATGTCGGGTATATTAATTTGTAAAAAATTGAACCACTTACTTATTAAAAAAAATTGAACTATTTACTATCATCGTTTTTTTTTTGAGGCTGGGAAATCATCAAATAACTTCTCGCGCTCTGGGTGGAGCAGGAGGGTGTATCACACTTTTACTGAATAAAACCCACCCGTGTTTCCTCGGTTGCCTATGTGCCAGGGGCCACGGTATCTCTTTCGAACAACCCGCACCCCTGGCAGGCATCGGCCCTTGTGGACCCCACCAGCTGGTGCTAACATCTCTCACCCACCGGTACCTCACATATTTATATAACCTGGCATTCAGTACAGGAGTCTTTCCTGACGCAATAAAGCTGGAAATTGTTCACCCTATGCACAAACGCGGTGACAGAGATATACCTCATAATTACCGACCCATATCAATCTTACCTACACTATCAAAACTGCTAGAAAGGCTTATGAATAATAGGTACGTCAATTTCCTTGAGCAAAATCATCTTTTGTCTTCTAGCCAAAACGGTTTTCGTTCAGGAGTGACCACTAGTAATGCGGTTTTAGATCTTACGAATAACATTGTGTCTCATCAAGATAATAAGCAGTTTGTTATTGGCATCTTCCTAGATCTGGCTAAAGCCTTTGATATAATCTCAATTCCCGTGCTCATTGCTAAGCTTGAAAAGATTGGTATCAGAGATGATCAGCTCTCACTCTTCACGAGTTATCTTACAGGAAGACGCCAATGTATCAAAATAGGTAACTGGATGACCAACAAACTCCCTATAACCTACGGTGTGCCCCAGGGTAGTATCAGTGGACCTTGTTTCTAATCAATATTAATGGCCTCTGTTGTCACATACTTTTTAATGGATCTATCTTTACCTAGACAGATGATACTGCCTTAATATTCCACGGGTATTCCTGGTAGTTGACATTTCTTTTCGCACAACTAGGACTCGACCGTGTTACTGGCTGGTTGTCACAAAACCTACTCACTGTAAATGTAGACAAATCTAAATATCTTACCTTTTCTCTGTCAAAAGTTGGTAAACTTTCATCATCCCATTTTTCAGTGATTATACATTCTTGTAATCCAATAGTAAAAACACCATGCAACTGTCCTCATTTACGTCGACCTCCCGACTGTGCAAATTGATATTTTATTTTTGAGAATCTTCGCCATGTGGCCGACACATAGGTGCTTAGACAAGTATATCTAGCTGTATGTCAGTTAGTTGTACAGTACTGTAAGTTGTTTGAGGTAGGGCAACAAAAATACATTTGTTAAAACTGAAACGTGCAGAAAGAGCTATCCTAGAAGTAGGCTGTTCCCATCCTTATCGATTTCCTGCCACCGAACTTTATAAAACTTGTAAGGTCGTCTCTATTCGAAAATTGTTCATTTTCACTCCCGCAATTCAAATAATCCCAAAAAGTTCAAAGCCTTGAGACGAAAGCTTACAGTGTGTTCATCCAATTCTGTTTATTGAAAGCTAGCTCAACGATTCTTTATTTTCCTTGGTATACCTCAAAGTATACAACAAAGTTAATATAATCCTACATAATTATGTATTCAATAGTTAAATGTAAATGCAAAACTATTGTAAGGAACTGGCTGCTGGATTTGGAAAATAAAGGCGCAGAAAGTATCATCTAAACCACTAAATAATTACATCCCACTTAGTTCCACTCATAAGCACAAACCGTTATCACACCGTAAATCCGGTGCAAGTGCACCGGATTTACATGCACACACACAAAAAACCGTCACACATTCACATACTACACACACAATTCTACAATAATATCCCTTTATGTTACACTTCACAAATATAACCCTAACAAACTCAAACTCAAAGCTTTTATTTCAAATAAACCAATTACAGGCACTATTGACTAAACCGTAGTAGGTACCTATGGAGAAGAACGGGCAAGAAGCTCCATAGACTTTACTTAGTTGACTTAGACTTACCTTTATTATAGTCTTACTTCTCTTTTTCAAATTTTTTTGCTAATAGTGTTATTTATAGTCTGAATAACTAATATTGTTTACATACCCTGTGGTGGGACCCTGGTGGTCTGCTATACAGGTATTCCTAGTGTAGTCACCAGTCTCTCACAAACTAGTTTCATATAGTTTTTAAAGCTTTTAGACACTAGTTTGTGAAGAGAAAATATAATTTTGAATTTTAATGTGAAAAGTAATAAAGCCTTGGTCCAGAGTATGGCAGTAGAGCCGGACGGTCGCCACAGAAATTTTTCAACTTAGCAAGAAAGCTTTATCGTGTTTGTGCTCGTTGGATTAGTCTTGTCAAGTAGGTACTTTATCAGTATAGTCTATTATTGGAGTTGAAAGGTGGCCATAGGAATTGAAAAGTTTTATTGAATATTTGTTTGTTCAATAGCTCATTTATTTAAAAGCGTGTTTAATAATAATTTAGTACTTTATTTATGTTTTAAAAAGATAATTCGATTTTTTTAATTGCAAAACTGACTCTATTTTACATGTTGTTTAAACCAATACCACTTTTGAACGACAACTTATCCGTTTTTAGCAACAAATTGTACGTGTTGGTCAGTCAAAATTGATGTTTTTTATTTTATGGTATGCCTCAGGCAATAAACTTGTACCGTGTAAATGGGGCTTATAATTTGGCGTTTATATGTTTACATTCAAACTCAAACTCAAACTCAAAGCATTTATTTCAATTAAACCATTTACAGGCTACTTTTGAATTGTCAAAAAGTCGATCAGTTGGAAAGTTGAAGCTAGTTGCCCATTCCAAAACGTAGATCTCTATGGAGAAGAACGGGCAAGAAACTCCACGGACACTCTTTTAAAATCAAGTTGAAATATTACAAAATCTTGGGAACATTATTCTTGTTGCTTCTGTATGTGAGAACAATGTAAAAAAAATGTAATTATAAACAATTCTAAATACAAGATAAAAGTAAGCCCTGGAAGTTAGGAGATGACCAGTCTCAACCGACAGCGCCCGTTCACGAACTTGACGCGTGGATCAGCACCATCCAGCTCAACCATTTTGTAGGGAACCGAATGATCCAACACACGCGCCACCATCAGTGAGACATTTATGTGAGCATGACATACTCTCAACTGCCATGCTTTTTCAAGTCAACGTACATCATAACAACACAATAAACGGATGCATGGTACTCACATTTACAAAATTCAAACAAAATGCTTCTAAATTATACAAAACTATAGTTTGCAATCTATTTGAAATATTAATAAAATTTGATTTCCTAAAAGAAAGAAAAAACATTAGTATATAAAGTAACTAACACTTGGTTCAGCAAAAATAAAACATTCGTAATGTCACAAAAATTAAAATATTTTGAACAAAAATGTTCGTAATGTCAGAAAAAATAAAAAAGGGAAGCTTCTCTTTCAAATATTAAAATTTTAACTAGTATGCCCAGGTGGCTGTGGAGCAGGACCAGCATTAAGCCAAGCATTTTTATCGACGATATAATCATCTAACTTATAATATGCTTGTCTACATAGTGTGCGTTTAATGCATGATTTAAATTTCTTTTCATTTAGTTCAAGAATATCGACTGGTATTTTATTATAACATTTTACACAGTACCCCATAAAAGAAGTGTGTACTTTAGACAATCTGAAACGTGGTTGATCTAATTTG
Organism: Polymixis lichenea; assembly: GCA_949091785.1. Taxonomy (NCBI): domain Eukaryota; kingdom Metazoa; phylum Arthropoda; class Insecta; order Lepidoptera; family Noctuidae; genus Polymixis; species Polymixis lichenea. The sequence continues at coordinate 4,589,144 of OX420943.1, read as the reverse complement.
TTCCTATTTCTAGTGTTAAAATTGTGCCTATCACTTATCTTACTAAAAAGATGTAGATTTTTCCGAACATACATAATGTTTTCATAGATATATTGACAAGGTACCGTCATGATGTTAATTGTTTTGAACAGTTCCCTTAGAGATTCGCGTCTGCGGAGGTTATAGATGGCTCTGACGGCCCTCTTTTGCAGAATAAAGATTGACTCAATATCCGCAGCCCGTCCCCATAGCAAGATACCGTAAGACATGATGCTATGAAAGTAACTAAAATAGACCAGTCTCGCGGTATCCACGTCTGTTAATTGGCGGATCTTCCAAACAGCGTAAGCGGCAGAACTTAGCCGCCCTGCAAGTGATGTTAAATGAGGACCCCACTGTAGCTTTGAGTCAAGCGTGATCCCCAGGAAAACCGTCTGTTCGACGAATTCTAGTATCTCCTTATTCAATACAACATGACATTCACTACTTCTAACATTCGGTAACGCAAATCTTATGCATTTCGTTTTCTTTCCATTTAATACCAAATTATTTACAGTAAACCAATTATGGACCTTAACTATAGCATTATTTACGTCGTCAAGCTCCTGTGCACGTCTTTTAACTTTAAAAATCAGTGATGTATCATCAGCAAATAACACCATTTGAGGTCGGTTTTTTAGTAAAAAAGGTAAATCATTTATATATACTAAAAAGAGGAACGGACCCAATATTGAGCCCTGCGGTACACCCATTTTGACTTTTAAGCCCAAGGAATTCACACCGTTTATTTGAACTTGCTGCAGTCTATCATTCAAGTACGATTTTACTAAGTTAAGCGCAAGTTCACCCAGTCCGTAATGCCGAAGTTTCAAGATAAGTGTTTCATGATTCACGCAATCAAACGCCTTGGATAGGTCGCAAAAGATACCTATTGCATCTTGCGCCTCTTCCCATGCGGTAAAGATGTGTTTCAATAAGGTGACACCAGCGTCAGTTGTGCAACGTCCTTTGGTGAAACCATACTGTTGATCGTGTAGGATGTTATTACGATTAAAATGATTGAGCATTTGGTTTAACATAACTTTTTCAAACACCTTGCTGAAAACCGGCAAAATCGATACGGGTCTATAATTATTAGTATCTTTGCTGTCTCCAGATTTGAAGAGTGGAATAACTTTACTGTACTTCATTAAATCCGGGAAAACCCCTCGATCAACACACAAATTAAATATTAATGCCAAATAGGGTGCAACTGTCTCAATAATGGATTGACAAACTTTAGTAGACATGCCCCACAAATCTTCGGTAATTTTGATCTTAAGTTGCTTAAATGCCTTTAAAACGACCACCGGGCTTATATGATTAAATTTGAATTCCACGGGACAGGCTGAGACATTCGCTCTTAATAAATCAATAGCAAGTGCGGGCGAAGAATTTAAAGTTTCTGTAGTTTTAATAGGAATATTGGTAAAGAAAGTTGCAAATTCCTGAGCAACATCGATGTTATCACTAATGAGACCGCGGGAAGTGTCCAGTGTGTAATCATTATTATGCCTTTTGCTTCTGTTCGTTTCATTGTTAATAATTTTCCAAACTGCCTTAATTTTATTATCTGCTGATTTAACCTTGTGGCTAAGGAATGAAGCTTTAGCTACTTTGCAGATATTTTTAAAAGTTTTAGAGTAAGTAGCCACATACTTAGTAAAAGTTTCTGTGTTAATAAACGGCTTAAGGCCATAGAGTTCAAATAATCTTTCTCTACTTTTCCTGATTCCTTTAGTTGCCCAGTCAGTGAATAAGAATTTAGGGCAAATAGTTTTAGATTTCTGCTTAAAAAAATGACTGAACTCAGTTTGGACTAATGAAAATAATTCTTTGTACATAATATTACCATTATTCAAATTTAGGCCCTCAACACTTAACTTGCTGATTAAAGTGCTATTAAACTTATTTAACTTACCCGATGTTATAGGTCTAGTTTGTATCTGTACTTTTTGAATTGGTGTGTTGGACTCAAAAGTAACGGTTTGACCGCTGTGATCAGAAGGGAGATAATTTACAAAGGCTTTATCTAAATAGTCGCAGTCGCAAAAAACATTATCAATACATGTAGCAGTAGCCGTAGTTATTCGCGTTGGTTCCAAAAACACATTTGAAAGATTGAATGATTTAAAGAGGCTTAACAATCTGCTACTATTTGAATTATTTTCCAAAATATTAATATTAAACTCCCCACAAATAATTGAGTCGATTGGTATCAAAATTGGTCAAATCCATTTATTTTACATGCATTTTGACCAATTTTGATACCAATCGACTCAATTACTGATTTATTACCAGTTGCAAGTTTTGCCAAAACATCTTCCATTACTGACTCAAATATAGAGTAGTTTTGATAGTTAGGAGGTCTGTAAACGCACACTATACAATGCTTATCTAGCTCAACACAGGACAGTTCAATGCTATGTTCCACTAATAGTTTAACTATGTCTGTGCGAGTCTTAGATTTTATACCATTTTTAATTAATATAAGTGAACCTCCACGAAGCATGGATTTCCGGTTAAAACAACTGCCCACACTATAGTTCTCATAATTAATTAACATTTCATAATTTATACAAAGAAATCTTACTAACAAAAATAATCAGCAATATTTATAACTTACGGGATCCTGTAACATTTCATTAAGCCTCTGTTGTACGGATTTGCCTTTTTTACTTCTTAGCAAGATAAATATTTTCGATACTTTAGTTGCTCTGCAAATAAATAATAACTAAATGATAAAAATAATATTTACATTTGACGCTTATCATCATGCCTGATTTCTTCGTAGGGTAAGGCAGTAAATACCTGCAAAGTATTAACATTCACATTTTTCTTCTGATCTGCTACACTAACAAATTAAAAAAAAGCTTCCTCTTTTTAATCTATGGTATGCAAATAAATGAAATGAAATGAATCTCTTTTAAATTCTTTTTTCATTAGGGCGAAAGACATGTCCGCAATAGATGATTGCGCGAACCTATTAAAGTAATATGTTCTTCCGCAAACCCACTTACACGGGAACCGATCACTTTTCCGAATTTTTTTGTTCGAATTTTATTTTACCGAAAACTATTGACCGACGTCTTTTTTGTTAAGTATATGCTTTGTTTGACATATTTATAGATCATCGAAGTATCATGTGTCATAGGTATTATTTTACCGAACTATGTTTCGCCGATTTACAAAATAACTTTTTGCTATTGGCCGAAGCCTCTTTTGAACTTTTTCATTTGCCAAATGATTTATTTGCCATATTTACACCACACCAAAACAATATCCCCCCCAGTGGGGTTCCCGCATTGTCGTTGCGGGGGGGCTCAGTAACCGTGGTCATCCACACGGTGAAGCGAAGAGAAACCCCAAGGTGGGGCCGCTCGTCAGGGCTTGTGCCTCCAAGCCGACGACGTAGCGGCCAAATAGTAGGTTGCGGTGAGGTGCATCGCAACTGAGGCGGGCCGCGATGTCGAATGGGAGGCATCGCGGCTGAGGGTTACAGGCTGCGGCGGAGGAGGAGTGCCGGTACTTCTGAGTAGCGCTCTTCCCTTCCGTGGCCTGGACGGGGCCGCCACCGTTTGATGGCGGACGCGGTGGGGCCGCAGGGGAAGAGGAGTGTCGGTATAACGTTGGCCGCTCTCCCTATCCCCTGCGGCCGAAAAGTGGTAGGCAGCGGGGCCACTGTGCTGACCCGCCGCAGGAGGACGTCAGCAGCGGCTGGTGGGGCCCGCAAGAGCCGATGCCTGCTAGGGGTGCGGGTTGTTCGAAAGAGATACCGTGCCCCTGGCATACGGGCAGCTGAGGGAACATGGGTGGGTTTTAGTAATTAAAAGTCTGACACGCCCTCCTGCTCTACCCAGAGCGGGAGAAGTCATTTGATGATTTCCCACCCACAAAAAAAAAAAAAAAACAAAACAACATTTTACGGAATATTATTTTGTCAAAAATATATAGCCGGTTACTTGGTAGCATTTAAAATATTCAATTAAAATAGTGTCATAAAAAGTCAATACGTTGTGGTATAAAATTTAGTGAGAAACGAATCGCTGCAAAACCGACTTCACGCAGTCTTATCTGCCCCTAGAGTGTAATTTAAGCCCTCGTAGACGCAGAAGGGTAGGGCAAGCCGCGATCTGAGGAGCAGGTGGTTTGAAGGCCCGCCGCCGCGGCTGAGGCTGTCAAAGCCAAAGCTGCGGTGGTGAGCGTTAAAATTATCTGCGACGATAAACTCGCGTGGGGCCGCCCAAACCCCGCAGTGCCAGAGCCGTGACAGAAACAATGCTTGCTGCATGTTGCATGTCTGCTTGCATGTTGCATGCTTGTTTTCACGCTGCATGCTTGCTTGCTTGCTGCATGCCTGCTTGCATGCTGTATGCTTAAAGCAAGCATCCTTGTTTGCATGCTTCTTACTGGGACCACTTTGGTCATAATCAACTGTTTTAAGTGCCACCTACATTTAAATAATTATTTAAACTAAACAGTGGTATAATGAATGTTCGGAAACAATACTTCGAACAAATGTTATTTCGGTTAAGTGAAACTTCGGTAAAGAGTTTTTCGACCAAATAAAACGTCGGAGTAACAAAGAAAATCGAATTGATAAATAGTTCAACTGATACAGTGGCAGACGTGACTTCGAGGAAGTAAAAAAAAAAACGAAACGATGATAGTTGAAAAGTTTTAGGTGAAATGAAATTCGGTCAAATATTTTTCGAACTTATGATAGGTAACCACTTCTACCCTATTTAAGCCACACGCGCCACGCGACCCTAACTCCAGGCTACTCGTGTTAGTCACGAGTAGCCTGGAGTTAGGGTCGCGTTCTGCTGCATTCCGTGAGAATTCTGGTCTTTTTCCGACAATCAAAAAGCTTTCTGGATCCTCGGGACGATTATAACCAGCCTTTAAAATTTACATCTTTAACCTTTTAACATTTTCATGTAACATAAACATAACTGGCCAAGTTTGGGTTAATATGAATAGTACACCCACTATAAGTGGGTGACGACGATGGCCCAATCGTAACAACTGTGACTTACGAGTTGTAGGTTTAGGTTCGAACCCAGACAGGGTTACTTTGTGTAAATTATTTCATCACAACAGGTCTCAAAACGGTGAAAGAAAACATCTTGAGGAAAGCAGCATGTTTTAGAACCAAACATTCGAAGACATGTGACATCTACCAACCCGCAATAGGCCCGCGTGGTAGTTTTTGTTTTAATTGCCCACATTAGGAATTTCTCCTGTATTGCGGTGGCGTTTACAAACATTTAAACGCACATACACAAACAGCCAGACCCGGGACAACTACTTGTAGGTCATACAAATATTTGTTTTACCACTGCGCCAACCCTGCCGTCAATTTAGAGCTTACGGCCTACGGCTATTTCCTCTCACACAGAGGAGGCCTTTGTCCCAGCAGTGAGAAAATTATCGGCTGATTATGAAATACCCACAATCCGCCAGTTAGACAGTGAACAGTGAACATAACGTTTTTTTTATGCTTTTGAGGTGTGGTGTTGGCGGAGGCTACTTCGTTTACCATGGACCGCTATGAGAACGACTAGAGGAACTCAAAATCAGTAAGCGGCTCTCTAAAATATGCGAGAAGCGTGCCCTCAGATTTTTTTTTCGCCTAAGTATGATCTGGAAGGCTTATGAAGTAAAATGCGCTCGAAGCAGAACACCGGCAACATGGTCAAATCCCGATCGAGAGGGCTTTTGGAGGCAGCATCTACCAAGCGGTCCAACCTGCAGAATACCGCATTACTTGGAAACGTTTCGTATGTGGTCGCAATGCTCAGCATTAAGGGAACGACGAAGAAGAAGGAAATACTTCTCTCACCGTTCAGCTATGTTTAAATGCAATGAGCATTATAATTATTAAATTTTCAAAACCACACGCTTTTCTGTGTCTTTAAAAACAAAATATAATTTGCAACCACAATTTTGTTAGTGCCATTTACATTTTTTTAATAAAACAAAATCAAAAAAGACTAGAAACTTTGAAGCTGTGTTTCGTATTTTTATTGGAAGGCTCGCCTTTGATCTTTATTTCACCTTACAGGAAACAATATTGTAGTCGACGTTGAGTTATGCTTGCCTAGAAGTAACCTGTTCATTCACGTCTTGACTGGTTAAAGGTAAAAAAAACTCCATCATGGATTCCAGTTCTTAGCTATACCCACAATTAAAGTGTTTCCGAAACTTTTGTTATGGCCCAGTCTGGTCAAATGTTAGACCTCATTGGGATTTCTATCTGTTTGTATGACATACTCTGTAGAATGATACAATTGCGTATCTATTGTTATGATTGTGGATTGGCAACCGCGTACCGCAAGGCGTGGCGTTGGTGAGACTACTACATGGTGAATCAATAACTTGTTGAAGGTCGTTGGAATTCACTTGGTGTGAAAAGCCCATGACTACTCGATGTGTCCATATTTACCTGAACAATTTTTCAGTAAGTTGCTTGCCGAGGAAGCCAGAGCCTCCTGTTAGGAACACAGTAGCGCCGCTGTAAAATTGTTGCACGGCAGAGGTTCCACGCACTATCAATTCATTTACCGGCTTCATGCGGGCAATTGACTTTGCCTCATATTCCTGGGCTGGATCTATTGTTCCAACTGCCATCGTAAATCAGGAAAATCTAAAATAGAAAACTTGTTGTTCATAATATATTCGAGTTGAAATAGATTAGAGAATTAAGTTAAACCGTTCCCGTTTACCATCTGTAGATCTTTGTCAGTCGTTTATTTTTTTAACTACCATCGTAAGAGCTTTTTAATACCTACTGGTATTAAAATGCTGTATACTGGTTTTCAGACAATTCGTTTTACAGTGAAATAAAATTATCTGAAATTGTTTATTCTATAAATCGCTTCTTCTTGAATCACTTTTACACGTCATATAATAGATGGATACAAAAGATAGATGGATTTAACATTTGCTATCTGACTACTCCTAACAAAAAATGGCTACTCAAACTCAAGGGTCAAAGTCTCTTTTCAAGTTCAGGCATGATCTTGGACGAAGTATGTGAGGATAACGTAAATTAGTGCATGAAATGGCCTTTTTATGGAAGAACCACACCGGTTTGAGTGGACCAGTGAAGTTTATGCAAACAATAATCATGACGCTCAACTCAGAACTTGGGGAGCTCAACGATTCTACGAACAACACCAAAGAAAGGACGTTTGGGTCAGCCGCATAGTGCACTGAAACTGCAAGACTATCATTAAAAGTTACAAAATAATAACCCATGTAGTCCCTACATTCACAATAAATTATGTAAAATAATACTTAACAAAGTAAATATTCAAATCATTTTGTTTGTAACACTGTTCATCAATGTCAATGTGCAAATGTATAAAGTTGTATATAATCATTGATTTTTCTTGATAATGATTCGGAATAATTATGACTTTGGGTTTTACCCAGAAACTGGGGTTTGGAGGTCCGATAGCAAGTCAGTCCGTGTAAAATTCTGGTATTCAAATGCATCTGGTTAGACTCGACCCGGCCAAAACATAGTTGGGAAAAGCCTAGGCAAATTGCTTTTGAAACTGATAGAATAAAACAATCTAACTGATTGTTATAATCACGTCAGATATTTTTTTTCTCATTCGGAGCGTCATTATGGAACAGTTGGATATAAAACCATGAAACCGAACCTTCCTTACACATTTAAATACATTTAACTAAACAAAACTTACCCAAAGAAAAATAATATAAAATAATGTTGAAACGAATTGTTATAACCTAATTACGGGTAAAAGTGTTACACGTCCATTAAGTAAATCATGACAAGCAAGTTGCTTTAGATTTCTTAAAAATTTCAGTATTTATATTTTGTTGTCATACACGTGATCCAACAGTCTAGTTTATTCTGCAATATTTGTTTAGGTAATTCTTTTTTAAGGAAGGCTGCTTTTGTGTTTTTTCATATTGGATTTAAAATTCAGTCGTATTCGCATTTATATCTAATTTTTTCACAAATAGGATATGAGATAACGTTTGAATTAATTTCGAATAGCTGACAGTACGACACAGAAACTGTTCGCGACTCGCGACGATGCGTCACTACATAGTCACATAGTTTGTTTTTGACAATAACGTAGATTCATAGAGATAAGAGTAATAGTTAAACCAATAAACAGTAATGACTAAGCGGCTAATATAAGATAACCGTAAGTACCACCCCTGTAAACCTCATTTAAGTGGGCTATATAGCTGTAATATATCGTTTTAGTTGCGTCCAGGTAACCTAGTACCGAGACCTAGCCCTGAACGGAACTTTCAATAATGTAAACCTAATATAAAGCCCACTTAATTGAGTTTGTATGTCGTATTACTTTAGTTAAGTAATTCTTAAGATTTGTGTTTTTGCTAACCCTCTTTCAGGGCGCGTCACGCCCTGAAAACCATAGTTGTACAGTTTTAAATATCAGATTGTTTTAGGGCTACAGACCAGCCTGAGATATCTATAATTGGATTTGAAATCCGTTCAGTAGTTTTCGAGGAAATCAACTTATAAAATAAATGTATTAACATTTTTCAGATTTTTTCGGGTTTCCTCGAAATATTCTTTCAGTGTGGAAAGATGTAGTTAATATGTATATCTCAGAAGACGGGAAATTTCATGGGGAATGCAACGATATGTAACATGCCTTATATATTTTAATGAATTGATATGTTAGATGCATAATTCCGTCACAGCTGTAATAAAATATAGAACAAATAAAAACAGGAAGCAATTTGTGGCTCTCGTTACGGTAAAGTTTCATAGTACCTGAGTAAACGTGTAATTTCTAGTAATCCGTAGTCATCGGCAAGGTTCTTAATTAAATCTTAAATTAATATATAGTTCAAGTAATGTTCTGAAATTGCTTCCTGAAGACCTATGAAAACTTGTGTTATTAATCAGGTAAGGTACCTTTACGGAGTCATAAACACCCCTTCCTAGACGAAAGTCTGGAAACTGTTTCTTTGAGATGAGTCATAAACGTTGGTACATATGGTAACGTCATGAATCCCGGAAGATAGTAGCCGTCCTGAAGATATCTGGAATCTATAGGTGCAGGACGTCAGCGCCGCGTGGACTGGGAGCCCTACACACACACTGGGATAAAACCTGGATAGGCATACACCCTCCCTACATACCCTTCGCGTCCAAGCGATCACGCCCGTCCGGCACAGAAACTATATATTTACTAGTCAGAGTACTGTAATTTGTTTTAAACTCAACAAAAAACCTTCATGCATTTTTACGTCTACCAATTTTGTTATTATTTAATCTGTGTAAATAAATCAAATATAATAAATAACATTATTTTCATTATTTATTTTTATAAACAAAATAAACTTTAACTAACACTAATAAAGGTTTACTTTGCTGACAAAAATTTATTTATATTTTTTATGTTTGGCTGATTGGTGGCTTCAAGTTATAATCCCCGAGAATTATATCTAGAGATCGGATATTCGGATACATATCAACCTAAAGTTGAGAAGTTGGCTAATATGGAATGCGCTTTTGTATGGAAAAAAAATTAGTTTAATTCGTTTTTTTTATTTGTAATGAAAAATGTATTTTAAGAAACCGCTTCCACACTTTCATGGCTAAAAATTAATTTCAGGTAAATATGCATCCGAATAATATCCGATCTTTAATTATAACTCACTCATCTGATATCTATCATAAATATTATCTTACATAATATTATGTTTTGGAAATTTTATTTATTTTTTTCTTTTCGAGCAAATTATGATTATCAACACAATCATAATTTGAAGAATCGTTGAAGTAATTAGTTTTTTAGGGAACCGTGTACCGCTTTCATTCAAAAGTTAAGGGTGTAGTTTATTTAAAGCTCTAATTATTTTTTAGATTAACCCAAAACCACTGGTGAATTGTTTTGGCCATTTTCTTTATGTAACTAATTCATAGATACTGGAATAATAATGATGTATTCGATACTGTCTCTTTCTTGCTCAGAACATTTGTAATGGTTAGCAATACGCCTATTTTAAGTACATACTTGACCTTACGTACATTACAAAGTTACAATATTGAGTGCGAACATTTATGTTAATCGAATAATTGACTATAATGGTGTTTTACATACCTGCATTATGTATGTGGGGGTACAGACCGAAATGAAACTTGAAATTACGTTCAACTGTATTTAGTTAAAATATAAATAAAAAATACACTAACTGCCTCGTCATCGTCTAGTTGTTTTATTTTCTGTTACCTCCTTTCAAATTTCAAGCTCATGCTTTATGTTTTTTAGATACAGTTAACACAAATTATAACAATAAATAAAGCTGTTTTCCGATCACATGTTACTTTATTAAGATTTCTACAAGTATATGACACTTCTGTGTATAGTTAGTACATCTCCGCCTAAACCTTCTCTAGATAGCAAGCTGAAGTCGATTCAAACGATGCCATGGCTGAAATCTAGGTGCAAAATGCTGGAATAAAAGATTCTGTTGACCATATCTCACAACAGTATGACGACATGGTGATCAAAATGCAAAATTTGGAAGTGCAACAAAAAGGTGTCTGATCTTACATTAATCAGCTTGGGAACTGAGTGGAAAACCTCGAATGAATGATGAATTCGTCTAAAATCGAGATTAAGAATATCCCAAAAAAGCAAGGTGAAACAAAGTGTGTTGTGGTGCCAGAAGACCTCCACGTTGTGCATTCTGGGTACAGGTGGTAGTCTCTTCGTGGAGTTATAGATAAGGGATTATTGTCTGTAGCGAACTTCAGGATGGAAGAGGGGACCAGTTATGGGTAAAGATGTGGTCATCTAAGTGTCCTCTAACTTATGGGAGGTCACAGCAGAAGAGAGAGGGAAGACTTGTCACTGCGCAATCTTTTACTCTACACACGATGGGCTTTTTGGGGTCATTGTACAATCCCGCAGGCGAAAAGAGTAGCTGTGGTCAAAGGGATGGTCACACTTACACATGTCGTTTGACCTTTTTAGTAGGCACGCCGGTGAAACAGAGCAGAACCGTTTATTTGGGAACTTTTACTCCCCGCAAGACGCTGCTGGCTGTCGCGGTAATTTTGCAACCGGCTAAAAGATGAATTTTGCGCTGAAGTTAATTGTGGACTCGTACGGAGAATATCACTTAGACTGAGTAGGTGGAGTTGTTTTTCCATCGATCCCTCTAATGTTAGCAGTAGAGATACGATGGAGGAGCAAGGATGGCGCTCGTTGTGCACATAAGCTACCAATGAGCAAGCAATGGTTTCATCGACTGATGTCGTTGAACTCGTAATCCGGAAAGAGAATCATGGTCATGTTTCATGACTTGGAACGAGACGAGTGTCCTGGACAACGAGGAAGATAACTCTTAAAAAATTACCTCTAATACCAAATTTGGTACGCGGTGAGGGTATGAATGGCCGAGGAGTAGTGACATCTGCAACTAAGTTGCAGATATTGCATCAGTTACTAGCGCACCTCCAGCCAGGGTACGAGTGGACCCCCTGTTTGGGTTATAAATGTACACTTACCTAAGAACAGGAGGTACCCCTAAGTGTACTTTTTAGATGCCCATACTTGTGGGATTTAAATGTTTTTTATTTTATTTAAGATAACGAAATTAGATGAGAGAGAGAGATAGCTGTTGCAGAATATTGTTAAACTACGAAGATTGTTTTAAAACCAGATAATCTATATATCTATACAGGGTGTGGCGTAAGTAGTGGTCCACCGTTAAGGATTGCCTGCCAGGGGTGCGGGTTGTTCGAAAGAGATACCGCCGCCCCTGGCACACAGGCAACTGAGGGAACACGGGTGGGTTTTAGTCAGTAAAAGTCTGACACGCCCTCCCGCTCCGCCCAGAGCGGGAAAAGTTAAATTTCGTTAATAAAAGACAAAAAGGAAATATTTTCGGAACCCTTGGGTAAAAATGGTTAAAATTTTTAATTGTTACAGTTAATTATCTGGTTCATCGAATCCTGAATGGTGGACCACTACTTACGCCACACCCTGTATATATAAAAGAAAGTCGTGTTAGTTACACTATTTATAACTAAAGAACGGCTGAGCCGATTTGGCTGAAAATTGGTAAGGAGGTACTATAGAACCAGGAAACGGACATAGGATACTGACATGTAACGATACTGACATGTAATATGTAAAAGCTAGAAGAACGCTTTATTCCTTCGAAGTACCAGGTTATCATAACTTGATAGGAGCACACATAACACAGGCATATATTATATACTTCGGCTCAACCATTGTGTCAGAAGCACAGACTGCAGCCAAGAAGCTGAGGTATTTCACGTCAGGACAAGTTTTGAGACTGTATAAAGCTTCAAGTCCGTTCTTGCATTGAGTATTGCAGCCACTTATGGGATGGCTCAGCAAAATGTCAGCTTGCTGCCCTTGACTGGGTGGAACGCAGAGCAAATGGCTTTTAGGCGACGAGACTTTGGTAGATAAGCTTCACAGCCTAGCACATCCTGACCTGTCGGTCTTCTACAGACTGTACTTCGGAGAGTGTGCGCAGGAGCTCCACGAACGAATCCCACCATCGCACTGCCGAGTACCATCCGCACTCGGTTGATATCCCGACCAGTTGTACTCAGCGCTTCTGCTCCTCATTTATTATGCCGAAGCCAAAGTGTGGAACTCTCTGCCTGCGTCTGTGTTCCTTTCCACATTTAACCCATCCTCCTTCGAAACAAGAGTGAACCCTATCTTCTAGGAACGCTCAATCCATCGTATACCTCATCAATCGCTCCCCATCAGACATGATCTAGGTCAAGACCGGGCCCATGTAGTTATAAAACGAATATGAAAAAAAGGTGTGACAGCTACAAAACGTTTTATGTCTTCGAAGTATTAAGTTGCTAAAACTAGGTAGAAGCTCACGTAACACAGGGTGTATCAGCTAGAAAATGCTTTATGCCTTCGAAGTATCACGTTGTCATAACTTTGTAGGAGCTCATCTAATATAATTATGAAGGTGTTGTCGGCTAGAAATCGCTTTATGCCTTCGAAATACCAGGTTGTCATAACTTGGTAGGAGATCATGCGCAATGACTCAAGACATTTTGCTGATAACTTAACACAGCATTTATTGATTCTGAGGCGGTACGAAGTTCGCCGGGGCAGCTAGACATAATATAAAATTAATGTGTCACGTCGACACAATGTAAAAATTGTTAATTAAATAAATAAATTGCGTCAAAGTCTGACGCCACATTGGTGATGAGCTTCGGAAGCGCAGAAAGTGTAGGAAGTAGTGACCACGCCAAGGCCAAGCTCTGGCACAAGCGTACACGCGGAGAGATAAAGCGCTCAGGGTCAGATTCAACGTCGGGTGAACCGGTGGCACCGACTTCTGAGGTTGGTACCTGAATAAGAGGTCTCAAAAAGGACCTAAAAAAAGCAACAGAAGAGGAGCGGGGCGGAATGCCCGAAATATCGGCAAAAGACTTGAATATGAGGGTCAAGAACGGCGTGGAGATGGTGTAGAGGATGCACAAGGTATCCAAGAGCTTATGTGGACCATACCGACTAACCTGCCCTCAAAATGGCGTTAGCTGCAATATCGGAGGCCACTGAGGTGCTAACGAAGCGGACGTCTTACGCAGAGACAACCCGCATTCAAGAGGAGAATAACCACCTTACTTCTCAGGTGGCACAATAACAGAAAGCTTGATGACATTCAGTCCCATCTTGCGAGATTGGACCAGGAGCGACAGGGTGAGCCGCGGTCGAAAGCAGGTCGAGACAGATTACGCCAACAGCGGACAAGATTGTTCGCCTGGAAGAAGCCATTGTGAGCATAAATGCCAAATTCTTCACCTTGGAGGGCAAGCTCCTACGGCCACCTCTGGCAGTGAATTGTAGAACCCAGCAGGTGCCGGCACCAACTTACACATCAATAACTGCTGTGCCACCCCAGGTTGCATGAGCCACTCCGGGCCCGTTGATATCCGTGACCGCGATGGATCAATCAAGGAAGAAATGGAGGGCAGCTACTGCCAGTCAGGCTGATACAACCACATTTGCTCCGCTGTCTTCTGAACATCAGTAGGGTCAATGGACTGTACAGTCAAAAAATGCAAAGAAAATAGCTTGCAAGAAAGCCAAAAAAGAGGAGATCTAAACGCAAGAGAAGGCGAAAAAACAGGTGGTTAGAATTCGAGCCCCCCGATATACGGCCATGGTGCTCACACTTAAGCCTGAGGCGGTAGCGAGAAAGGTGAACTACGCAGACGTTTTAGGCAGAGTCAAGGATGCCATCAGTATCGGGAACCTTTGCATCATGGGCATACGCATTAAGAATGCTGCTGGTTCCAGGTACCACCAGTGATCCACTAGCGGATGCGCTGGCCGAAAAACTTAGAGAATCCCTCTGTGAGGAAATTCAAGTGACGAGGCCTACAAAATGTGTCGATCTGCGGATATCAGGCCTGGATGATTCCATCACGGCCCGAGTGAAGCTGTGCCCTAGAATATGTTAAGGCTTTGGATGGCCAGGCGTGGCCTGCTTGAGGTCGACAATTGTCAGTTGTCCGGTATCAGTGGCTAATAAAATTGTCAAAGACCGAAAAATAGTTGTGGGTTGGGTGTCGGCGCAGGTAAAATCACTGACCACTAGACCACTGCTATCGGTGCCTTGAAAACGGACATGTTGCAGCGCTATGCACCTCGGCGGTAGATCGCAGCAAACTATGCTACCGCTGCGGTTAGTCCGAAGACATAGCCAGGAGTTGTGAGGCCGCGCCGCACTGCTTTATTTTTGCGGCAGTAGGAAATCCGGCAAAACATGACCACGCAGCAGGGCTGTGCTGCGCCCAAGAGCAACGCCAATGGTCAACCAAGGGGCAAGGCGGCGATGTGTGCTTCACAGTAATCGTCATCGTAGCAGGCAATTACAACAGAGGCCACACAAATGGCCATCGCGGTGGAAAATAAAGATATGAACTATACATATTTTATGGCTCAAAATCTTAGTGTTCTCCAGGGTAACATCAATCGCAGTGCTAGGGTCCAGGATTAACTTCTCCAGAGAATGGCACAGTGGTCGATCTATCTTGCTGTGGTTGCAGAGCCGTACTTTACCCTACCTAGAGATGACTGGGCGAGTGACTCCAGCGGTTTGGTAGCCCTCATATTACGGGCTTTCATTGAATTTCCGTCCTTTGAAAACATTACCCGGGGGCGGGGATTTGAGGTAGCACAACTTGAGGATTTGGTAGTAGTTGGGGTGTATCACTCTCCAAACAGATCTCTCGCCGACTTCAGGAATCTAATAGCGGAGTTGGGCATTGTCGTCAGTCGTTGCCATCCTGTTCCCATGTTGGTTCACGGGAATTTTAATGCAAAATCCACGGGGGCCTGGGGTTCCCTTAGAACACAACGCACGGGAGAGGGGATGAGGTCTTGGAGCAGTGAGCTGGCTTGCTCGTGCTTAACTGAGGGTCGGAGCTCACATGCGCCAACGGAGGCCGCGTGGTGCGGCAACGCCCGTCAGCGAGGCGGGTCAATAGTGGACATATCGTTTGCTAGCCCCGCACTAGCACTCCGTGTCCAGGGCTGGGTGTGATAGAAGAGGTGGAGACTTTGTCGGTTCACCGATATCCATTTTAACGTGTCCGTACAGGCTGCCAGTAGTCCGCACCAGCTGGCTTCTGAAGGAAAGTGTCCGCGTCGGGCAGTGAAAAAGCTGGATTAGGAAGCACTGCTGGAAGCCTCAATTGTCTAGGCCTGAGTGTCTGCACGGGACAGGCCCGATGATATAAACGAAGAGGTGATATGGCTCCAGGAGACGCTTATCATTAGAGGCTTGGCTGGCGTTAGCACCTAGACCTCACTGCAACGCGTGTACGGAAAGTTGTGTGGGCATTTAAAAAAACATAGTCACAGACACATTAAAAAAAAACGTAGATAAACTCCTTCGCACTGTGTAATATGCACTCATGCAGTCAGTTGTGGGATATTGTGTTGCTGTGTGGGGTGAGGTATGCAAGACTTTCATGTTTCGCCTGGAAAAGGCCCAAAGATCTTGAGACCTGCAGAACCTTTAGATTTCCCACCAGAGTCTTATAGGACAAGTGTATTACTTACTTTAAGACATAATTATATTCATTAAATTATTATTAACAAGCAGCACAGTATTACACCTTATAATGCAGAAAATAATAAGAAGCGCTCCAGAACAAACGTTTGCATAGCTTTACGCTATATATCTTGCTCCTTTTCTGTATAATAAGTTGAACAAAAAACTGAACATATGTACCCTTACGACTCGTGACGTAAAACGGAAGGTAAAGATCTGGCTAATGACACAAGACAACAGCGCAACAGAAAATTTACTGCAATCAACATAAATATTACGAGTATATGAACACTTGGTATTCACAGTTCAAACACACACACAAACACACCCAAAACACATACACACCCATACCAGCACCCCTTGTTTTTAAATAATTTTGTTTTGTTTGTATCCTGACTATATGATTTTTTTATTTTTGCTCTAGTTTTATTTTAATCTTGATTTTAACATTTATATTATTTTCAAATCAATTTTGTCTTAACCCTGACTTTATTTTAATTTAGATTTTTGATTTTATTAAGATTAATTTTCTTTAATTCTCATAATTTTGTTTCTTTTTATTCTTTTGTAGTACTCAATATGTTATAATTAAGTTTAGTATTTAACTTAATTTAAAGTAAAATCATTTTATCACCTTCTGCTGCATAAAACTTCTTTAATTGTAACCTAAATAAAAGCAGTCACTGGCTCCTGTAATACAGGTATTTTAACCTAGCTCTGGAGCCAGGGTCTTACTGATGAATGATCTAGTTTTTTTTTTTTTTTGCACAAAGCATTTATTGTCGAGTTAGTAACGATTGGACAATAATTCTTCATATATGTTATACGTACTAACATAATAATAAATTCACAGCGATGAACAGACAGAACTTCCCAGACAAGCATTTTCACAAAGAGCTTCCCCCTCTTTGTGAAAATGCTTGTCCGGGAAGTTCTACTATTATACCATTTTTAACCAGTACATAACCAGCATTTGCTTGTTCCGTATGACAAGGTTTAGAGTAACAGACTATTCTATTCTATTTTTGTCCATGGCAATGTTGCCGATATCGACAATTCTGCCAATGTCAGATGTGTTGAGAAAACGTGCGAAGGAAAGAAAAAAGTAAAAAAGAAAAAACAAAACATAAACCCGATACTATAAAGTTACTAAAATTTAATGTGAACTTGTTGTTAGTAGGTACACTAAAACAAACTAATAAAAGTATTGTTATTATATGAATAAATATTTACATAATTGTTAACTACACAAAAATCATCATAATTTAATGTCATTGACGCCGATAAAAAGCATCAAAGCCTCCAAGAGCTTTGGGGAAAAATGTGTTAGTAGGAATGGGAAGTTAGTTGGGACAGGGATCTTTAATTTAGGGAGATGACTATATAAGTCATAGGTTGGTTTATTTCTGGAGCAGTTAAAAAAGATGTGCTCCAAAGTACCTTCGTCCAATCCACAGTCACAGAGCGATGTATCTCTGATCCGGATTTTGTGCAGAAAAACCGGAGAACAACAATGGCCTATACGGAGACGGCAAAGAATGGATATCACCTTCTTGATTTTTTTGTATGGGTAAAACCAAGGCTTGGGTGGAAAATTGTTGCGTTTGTTCTGTTCCGTGATCCAGATGGAGAATCTCGCTTCGGACATAAAAAGCCCGCGAAGGACACGGGCTCCCGTGATCTTTCCAAAGAAACGTTTCTGGAGGGTCTGTATCCAATGAATATGATGGGGCTGAGAGTGTGCGAAGACGACGCACTTATAAGTCACGATGGGGCGTATGACAGCGGTGCAGATACGCAATTGCGCAATTTGCACTTAAGAGACAATTTGCTACGGGCGGTTTCTATGAAGTGGAGCATACTGAGAGCGAAAGCGGCGCGTGAACGAGCCATCTTTATGTGCTCCCTGAAAGTAAGGTGGTGGTTGATCATCGCACCTAAGTATTTGGCTTGCTTCGCCCAACGGATCGGCTTATCGTACAAAGTGATCGGTCTGGGGTGAGGGGAAGGTAGATTACGTGGTTTGAAAGAGCACCGCCTGACTCTTGTTGGGGTTGACCTCGACTCTCCATTTCTAAAACCAAGCGCCATAAACGTTTGGAGAGTGCGAGCGATAGCGTCGCATCGCTGGTTAAAAACGTGAAGATGAGGGGAGATATCGCGGAGCCCTCAAGGACTCCGGTGCTTATGAGATGAGGGGAGGAAAGAAAACCCGCGATGTGATAACGGAAGGTGCGGTTCGACAAAAAGTCTCGTAGGATGGGCACGACACGGTCAGGAACACCGAGTTTGTGCAGCTTGTATAATAAGCCATTGTGCCAGACTTTGTCGAAAGCCTTCGCTATGTTGAAGAACAACGCGCCCGTCATTGCCCTACGCTGGAAGCCAACGTTTATGTGCTCTATGATGCGGTGGGTTTGTTGGACGCACGAGTGTTGTGCTCAGGAACCAAACTGCTCGTTGGGAATGAGGCTCTTCCCTTCGGCATAGGCTTGATAACTGGATGGCTCAAATTTAGGCTTGTCCATGTGAGGCTCTCGATGCGCTATTTATAGATCGCGGTCGCACTGCGGTGAAGACAGCAACGGGGCCAGCTGACCGCCCGATACACTGCGAGTGATTAGTAATTTAAAATCTGTTATTTTAATGATATTCTATAATAGACTGTTTTCATTTGAGTACGTTAAATATATGTATATTGCATAAATTTTAATACACAAACAATACAATGGATAAGGTACCTACTACTTTTTTTTTTAAATAGCTTCGTAAATAACCAGTACTTTTTGGTAACGTGTAAACGATAAAAATGGTTACTTTGGGTTATCCTTAGGACATAGACATATACGTGTTCCTTTTGATATCCCATAACTCGAGAGTGATGAGATGAGACAAGAATCGACTGGCATATGATTTTTATATTTTCATTTTGTCACACCAAATAATTCGGGTCTGCGCCCACTCGACCCGCTTAGACTCGACCCAAATAATAATATCTGGATATTTCTGTTTTAATAGGCGTAAAAACGTTGACTATACAGTCAGACAGAAAAGTGTCTATTTAGGACGCTATCACATTTTTGAATCAATCAAGTTTAGGCATCTGAGTCGCAACACAACAAAATTACGCGCACGCTCACTTTGAAACCATTGTCCGCTCGATTTTTATACAGTACTTAAGGACGCGTTTACGAACTGATGCGCTTCAATTTTAGGTATTGAGTCTTATTACTACACGTGCACGGCTCACACACACAGTGATTTGCATGGAGCGGCGAAATTATGAGTAAACTGACACGGCTTGATACTTGAGCCTACTTTTATTTAATTTTTAGCCTAGTTTTTTTATGCTTACGTTAATTTTTTTTTCAAAAAGTTTGTAATGTGATGTGTTCATAAAAGTATATAAGTACCATATATTTAATTAAATTGCACACTGATTGGATGGTAAGCAAGTACTTGCAAAAGTACTTATGTATTTACAATCTGCGCGACAAGCTCTTTGAAAATAAATAATTAAATCATAAGCTTATAATATGTTACCTGTTTTATTTAGTATTTTATTATTTTACTATTGTATTAGAATGGCAATTCACATTTTTCGGGAGTGCTTTCTAAAAAAAATTACTAGTCCGTAGTACATTATTTTGATCTATCTCTTACGGTTTAACCGGCGTTAGTAATGTAAGCGCCTAAAAATATGTTTTTAAGACATTATTACATTTTTGAAATTCTCTGCTAGTCTCCACTACAATCATGAATGAGAAACATCATAAACATTCCAGAAGAATATTTCTAAATGACAGTGAAAACCGTATCAAAATCCGTTGCGTGATTCATAACAAGTAATCGGAGAAATAGACAGACGAAAACTGCGACTTTATACCAGTTGGAGATAGAGAAGAGATATTTTAAGCACCTAATGTCGTCAATGTTAATCTGTAAACCTGCGTACCCTAATTGCGTCATCATTTCAGCCGAAAGACGTCCACTGCTGGTCATAGGTCTCCCCCAAAAAATGGGGGGGTTTGCAATAATCGCCACGCTTGGCAGGCGGGTTGGCGGTCGCAGTATGGTGGTAAAATGCATAGAGAACGCTGCTGCCCATTTTATAGTAAGTCCCGTAGTCGCCTCCTACGACACCCACGGGAGGAGATGGCATAGTGCTATGAAAGTTATTGCTAATCCCCTCTTTCATAAATGTTCGAAAAAATTGTCTACTTTGCAAAGTAAACAACGTCATGAATGTTGTGGAACTGTCAAAATTAAAGCGATTCCGACTGATGTGTATTGCGCAATTATCCCTCTGGACAATCAACTATTTTCTATTTAATAGTCTGCGATGCTACTTCTCTTGTTTTGATGTGTTTCCTGTGAAAAGTATTTATCTAATAGTGTAGGTAGAACAGATTCACCAAAACAAATGTTTGGTGACAAATACATTTTAAGTTACAGACACAATTTTTTGCTACTTTTGCCACCTATGGTGGCTACATTGACTATACTATCTTGTATATAATATACAAGATATTAAAAATCGCGTAGTCCACCCAAATGTGCGTAGCCGTGCTAGTACACATTTGGGAGGGCCTACAACTCTACGCACTGCAAAATTTTAGGAATTCGGCTGTGCTTTGAGTTGCAGCGCTACTTTAACCTGCAGTTGTTTTTTTATCCATCTTTGCTGCTATTTATTATCATTATCTTTTATAAATCCTTCGAAAATCCCACACTAATCAAATAACTTTTCTTTTCTCGATTAGACTCAGAAGTACTTCTTTTTTCCTGACTTTAGATTGACAAGTACCTAAGTATACACGGCACACATAGAGATCTCCTTTTCAATCTTGTTATCTAGTTCACGAATGTAATAGTCCTACGCAACAACGTCCTTAACTTTCTTTTTTCCAAAGTGACTTATTTCGTGAGCTTATTGATATTTTTCCTGCTCTCTAAATTTTCTAATTTCTTCTTAAGCTTCTTCTGCCTTGTCTTGTTTAAATATTCTTTAATATTTTTTTGTTAAGAAGTTAACACGACATACTCTTACACTACAGCCCTCTGGAAGGTCCTTTGACTGGCATCCTAAATGACTGGGTCTTAATACGCCTTAAGATAACGACACATCAATTTTATGACATTCTTCTTCTTCTTTCAAAGCAATGTAAGCTGACGTTAAACTACAGGAATATCATCTTTGACTATTATATTTAACTTAATAGGAGCTTTTCTACTTGACCATACCTAAATTATTTTCTATTTTGTAATCTATGATACCACTAGTATTACTTTGATTTGTTTCCTTTGAAAAGTATTTATCTAATAGTGAAAGTAGAACTAATAGTGAAAGAGAGATTGTCAGAAATGTGATTGGTGACGAATCAATTTTAAAGTCAAAGACACAATTGCTATTTTTTCTATATCTATTATAGCCGTGCTGGTTCACATTTGCGAGGGCTGCGCTGCAACTCAGTGCACTGCTAAATTGTAGAAATGTTGCAATACATTGAGTTCCAGTGCGACCATACATCACTTTCTTACAAAACTTAAGGCGGTAATATAACATAGCGAGAGATACAGTGAAATCGAGAACAGCTTTATTACTAAGTCAAATAGAGAACAAAAACCCTTATACTGATCCCTAAATAATAGAATCGAACAATAGCAATTTATTTAATTCACACACTTTTTATTTACATAATTGTATAAGAGTTAAATACAAAAGGGTGAGTAGGTCTTTATTTGGGACCATTTCTGGAAATACGCGTGGCTAACAAACATGGCGCCGAATCCGCAAACCCTGATCACCGACCGGGTGGGGCCTGTGGATTCCCTTGACATGGCAATGACAGGAGATGAAGTGGTTATCAGCGGGATATCAGGCGCATTCCCGAAGTCCGACAATGTCATGGAGCTCATGGAAAATCTTTATAATAAGGTCAGATTGCGTCCAGTTATAAAATTCTCGAGTATTATAATTATGATTTTGTTTCTAGATACTCGTATAATGTACACGGACTTTGTATTGTATTTTGTAGACTGATTAAGATTCTATAACAAGTTTTCCGTAGAAAATATGGGTATCATAAAGACTTGGTCGATTAGTGAATCAGCCCGGTTTTTGAGGGGGTTGGATCTAGTATTCTTTGGCAGGAGTTGGGGGGTAAAAATGGTGAAAACTGGTAGGGCTTGTGTCCCCGATTATAACAATACCACTCTTATTAAAAGGTACTGCATATTGCTCGAGAAAATTACAAAATAAGTTTGTAACCTCAAATCAGCTAAAAGCGAAAACGGAAAGTTAAAATGAATGATTGACAACCAAATCTGACTGACACAATATATTGTTTGTAGTGTTAATATCGTGCAAAAACGATAAATAGGAACGTAAAAAAAAAGTTTTTATATATCATCCTAAAAATCCTGCTTAGATGAAAGTTAGTGTACTCCCACAGATCGTATGTTTGTTTATAGGGCAGTTACAACTGTTATTAGTCTTAGGATGCACTAGAGAGCGAAGCAAGATTAGGACTTGGGGCACCCCGACTCGGGGTTTTTAAACCATTGAGCTAGGAGAACTTAGGATGCAAGAGCGAGCGAAGCGAGCTCGGGACTTGGGACACCCCGACTCGGACCGGTTAGGTTAGAAGGGGATGGCGGGGTCTAGTGAGCGAGCAAAGCGAGCGAACACAGACCCCACCATCCCCTTCGCGGTTATTTTTTTTAGACCATGGAGCCCCGCGAAGTGGGGCTCCGACTACGCCTTTTAAGCAACTTTTGAGTGTTTTGAAGTTAGGTTACAAAAAATCATTTTTCTCGGAAATGGTGTGTTACCTTTTCATGGGAGCGGTGCCAGGGAGGACGGGGGCACCCCTCCCCCTCCCCCACTCCCACTCACCTCCTCCTGCGACACGATACCACATTTAGGCAACTTTTAAGTGTTTGAGGTTAGGTTACAAAAAAACATTTTTATTGGAAACGGTGAGTTACCTTTTCATGGGAGGAGGGGGGGTACGTCCCTTCCCCCACTCCCACTCCCCCCCTCCTGCCAAACGATACTAAATTTTTACCCGTACGTTCAAATACACCTGTAGCCGAGAAATTGTATCCTATAGAATTGGGTTTAGTTTATTCACAAGTTCTAGGTAGTACTAGTAGTAATTTGAGTGCTAAATGAACCAACATAAATATGTACAAGGCAGATTTTAGAGATGGGACGGTAAGAGGCACAATAACTATAGTAGCAGGAAATAGGCTTATATTTTACTGGCTAGGTCTTATATTTTTGAGACGTTTTAGCCTGCATTCACAGTTTCAGATAGACAAGGACTGAAAACAGTATTGACCACAAAAAAATGGGTAACATTCACAAAATCCCTTTCTAATAAGGATCGAATTCCGTTGATGACTACTAAACAAAATTAATCTAAAGATTTTTCATCCTTTAAAGTAACGTCCATTTATACCATAAAATGCTCATACTTTGCAGGGCCGAGGCTATCTTATAACACGATTCCTGTCGGCTTCCCTTCGAAATATGATACTGTCAGTAGTGTTTAATAATACCTCTTTTCTAATCACACTATAGATATTTAATAAGCTATAAAATTAAAACATTACAAAACGCCTACATGAAATTTTTGTCTTCATATCCCAACAACAAAACATTATGCTCTAAAATATCTCGTAGGTGCGTCCGGCTTGTCGTGAATTCAATATCTATACAAAATAATGTTATCATGATGTCACTTCACACCCTGGTTTCTTAACGGAAGAGTAACCCGAAAAATATCGAGTTACGTTAGAGACAGTAATAAAACATGTATGAGCGTGAACGAGATGGAGCAATACCGAGATTGAATTTCGTAATGCGTTCCGCTCGGACCTCGGTCAGATGACTGATAGTGTGTGGTCGATGCTTGACGTAGTCGCATTTACAACCTTTATTTTGTTTACATTTGCATTTTGTTCGTTGTATTTATTGAATTCATGAATTTAAGTAGTTTTATGTTCATAGTTAAGTAGTAAGTATTTGTTTGTTGGTATAAAACAGTGATAAAGATAGTGATTTGAGTTAAGTGTTTTAATTAGGTACTTAGGGTAAGTAGTTGACAGTTTATAGTAATTAGTAGTATTTGATGGCGGCAATAATAGCTTAAGGTTCCTGTTTAACAGATTATTTGCTTTGTGAAGAAACATGCTTTCCAAGGTTAAGTTTTGAAAATAAGAAACACGTTATTATGATAGGCTGTGCTCGCACTGATGTGACTATATATTACAAACGACGCGATGGTTTTAAATTATTTTAATGTTTCTCTATACAGTAAATATGAATGGCTGACTGGCAGTTGTAAATTAAAAAGAATGTATTGTTTCCAGTGTTTACTTTTCTCCGATTCTAGTAGTTTATGGAATAAAAGGGGGTTTACAGATAATCTGACGAATTCGTCAAAAAACATGTTCGGAATGAAAAACATATTCGTAGATGTTTATAGTTACATGAGTTCGAGAAAGGTTGGATAGAATCATTTTTCGCAAACTCGCATGTAGCTCATACCTAATAGAAAAATAGATCGAAATAAGAATTTGATGAAACGGTTTATTGAAACCGTTATTTTGTTAGGTAAACAAGAAGTATCTTTTCGCGGCCACGATGAAAGTCCAAATTCCGATAACCACGGTACCTATATCGAAGCCTTGTTATATTTGAGCAAGTTCGATTCAGTAATGGACTCTCATTTAGAAGTTTACAATTCAGAACATCGCGTTTTCTGGTCTCTCTAGTAATATTCAAAATGATTTAATACATAGTATTGCATCCGTTTCACGAGACCACATTAGATTCAAGATAAACAAATGATAATAGAATGGAATAACGATTCCTGGGTTTTTACGATGTTAGCGGAAGTCGAACCGCTGAAGTTTTATCTAAACAGTTATTAGAAATACTAGTAGATTGTAGGTTATTAGAAATAGTAATACTAGTATCGTTGTAGGAATGAGTCAGTTGGTAAGTCTTACGACGACGCTACTGGTAACATAGTAATGTTAATGTCTGGTGAGCACGATTCCCCATGTTACGCTCATATATATTTTTTATTTTGGCTCCGGCTTACATCTCCCTTAAAAGCACCCTTCGCCACTAATACTTTGCTGATCAGTATACCATTCGAGAGTTATTCGAAAGCTTTACTCGATTTTCTAAAGTCTGTATAATAGTATCACATTAGCTTGGTTAGCTTGATTTGTTTCAGTAAACAACATCGAGTTAATACTTGTGGTCTAGAGGAATCTAGACCAAGTTTATTTTCCGTGATTGTGTACATGTAATGTGAGCACCTACACAATCGCAGAAAATAAATTAAATTAAATTCATTAGTTTCAGACTAATAATGACTTTAATTGTTAGTAACAAAAGTCTTAAAAATATTGTGCCTACATGTAGGTTTCACTTTGAATGTTTGTGTGTGAGTCAGGGAGGAGTGCGCAGACGCAGGTACGTAGGCGAAGGTGGGGCGCGGAGAGCGCGGGACGCATGATAGTGGAACATGCTAGTAAATATTCGAGACACACGCAAGCAGCATGCTCTTTTCTGGCATTTTTTTTGTTGTTTTTGTAAAGATTTCATTTCTCCTATTAAACGGAATTATTTTAGTAATTATGCGTTTGATTCACTTTTACTATAATTATTGCTCAAATGAGATTGTGACTATATTTTGAACGTTTTTATAAAATAAATTGGCCATCTGTTTTTGAATGCTCATTAGAACTTAAAAAAGGTTTTTAAAAATATTATGCTCGTCTTTTTTTAAACTAGTTAATAATATTAGATTATTTTTGTTTACAGGTAGACATGGTTGAAGAAGTGGATTGCGCCACTGTTAAACACCCTGGTTTACCCAAACATTACGGGAAAATTAATAATTTACATAAATTCGACGCCCAGTTCTTTAGGGTTACTCATTGGCAAGCCGCTAGTTTGGATCCCATTAGCAGAAAAGTCATGGAAAATGCATTCAGCGCAATTTATGACTCCGGTAAGGATTACCAGCTTTGTCTAAGTTTCATTATCATCATTCAGTTCTTCTGAAATTATTTTGATATTTACCTGGGATAGTTGATTAGCACTAGTATCGCAAACAAAAACTGTTAAATGATTTTAATCGTACACCTAAGAGAAATACAAGATAACAAGGAATTATTAAATGATACACTGGACAAAACTTCTTACACTAAATTAACTAACCAACTAAAATATGGCATCAAAAAATCGTCCACTGGTTATTTTCAAGAGACTGGCGGTATTGTCATGTTGTATGGCAATGCTTAGCATCTGGTCAAGGTAAAATTCAGCACTTGGGTCACGGGTAGTGTTAACCAGCCGTTTGAAGATTTCGTTGAAGAACAAAAATTCTATAGAAGTGTTAAAGTTAAGTGACGTCATGGGTTTCGCCGTATAGGGTGTTTATTCAATCACCTAATTAATACCTATTTAAACCCTTACGGCATCGTTGATGCCCTAGGCTGACTGAAACTGGAAATTGGGGAACTGGGTGTTTTAGCCAAACTTGGGTCTATATCCAGCATGAAATGTGGTGAATTTAGGGTCAGCCTATAAATTTTTATTTGTATGTCCATGTTTTAGGTACCAATCCTCTTTCGCTCAGTGGTACTAAGTTAGGCGTGTTTATCGGTTCTTCTTACACTGACACCGTGACAATGAGTGTTTACAACGGTCATCATCAAAATAATTTTTCTATTTCGGGGTAAGTAAAATTTTTAAACTTTTTCTTTATTGAGAATATAGGTCGTTTAACAAAAAGACACTTGATGTAAAACCAGCGAGAGTAAAATTTAAAATATGTCATCAGTTGATGACATTAAATCTCGTGATGTTCCAAATATGTTTATAAACAAATGTTGTTTGGTCGTGAATAAACAAATGGTTAGGTTCACAATAATTATAATTGAATATTTCATTTTGTTTAACGTTTTAATTCTGTTACAGTTGCAGCAAAACAATGATGGCTAATCGAGTTTCGTACTGGATTGATGGTAAAGGCCCATCTTATGGAATCGACCAGGCATGTTCTGGTGCTATGGCCTGCTTAGAAATTGCCTACAATAGTATGAAAAACGGGGAATGTGATACTGCCCTGGTTGGTGGTTGTAATGTATGTTTTCACCCGGTATTATCCGTGAATTTGAAGATGTAGGTACCTGTTTCATCCTAAGAAATTAAATCGTATAGGTGCTTTGATAGAAATCTTTTAATAACGCTTTACTATTTCTTTGGCAGGGCTGGTCATTTATGCACTGATGGAAAAACCAAGAGTTTCGATAAGAATGGGGATGGATATGTCCGGGCGGAAGCCATCAATCTACTTTTCTTACAAAAGGCTAAAGATGCGAAAAGGTAAGATCATGAATATGAACATCTTTTAAGGGTATCTACGGGTTTAAAATGGTCAGTCTGCTTTTAATTTGTTCAAAGGATTTACACGGAAATTTATCACATCAAAGGGAAATACTTCACAAGGCCTGATGCAAATTTCTTGGCAATTCGCAACTCTGAAGATTTGAAACAATTTTTGGAAGAATGTTATGCTGAAGTTAAAGTGTCTCCATCTGAAGTTGAATATGTAGAAGCTTATGGGTTAGGTACATATTCCTTTTTTTTTTTACTTTTTCCAAAAATACATATGTACAGCAATGTATTTAATAAGTATAATATAATATTCCATCTACACATAATATTCAGATATTAATACGCTAAGTAACTTGTTCATAGTAATTTACTTGTGCAATGAAAACAGGTTGACATTTCAGTTTAAAATTAAAATTAAAATAACACAAATTCTTGACAGTTTCTCGATAGCAAGTATCTGGGTAGCAATTATTAGGTGGTTCAATTATGCTGATTTATAATTGTTTCTTTAATTCATTTCCATGACTGCCTTTAAACAGATAAAGTGAATATTTGCCAAAGATTTGATAATGTTATCTAGGTATTGCTGAAGCAGATGGCAACGAGCTAGACGCAATCGGAAACTTTTTCGCGAAATCTCGACCGATCAAAGTTGGTTCTATTAAGTCCAACATGGGGCATGCTGAAGCTGCCAATGGTGCATGTTCATTAACTAAGGTGATTATTAAATTAATTTACAGATGTGTCAGTATTATTTAAAACATAGATTTCAATCGCTAATAAGCTTAGACTCGTGGGTTTAAATTTTTGTGGTTCATTTAAATTGAAAATAATTCTAAGCAGTTGCGTAATCTAACATTTACGACGAAATTGTAATTTAGACATTACGCTGATGGTGTATAGTATATCCCGTCAACGACATCGTCAATGTCTAAATTACAATTTGTCGATATCTAATAGATATAGGTACTTCACTACATAGTATAAAACAAAGTCGCTTTCTCTGTCCCTATATTCCTATGTATGCTTAAATCTTTAAAACTACGCAACGGATTTTGATGCGGGTTTTTTTAATAAATAGAGTGATTCAAGAGGAAGTTTCATATGTATAATACACCGACCTCCACGCGGGCGAAGCCGCTGGCAAAAGCTAGTATTATAATAAAGTCGAGGCAAAGTCAAAACTGTACATCGTAATTATTTTAAGTAATTTTACTAAAGTCTCGGAACGATTCTATAACCGAAAATATATTATTTGTCTGGTTGTCTTAATGCATGTTCCAGCAACACTAAAAACCACTAAATGGATTTTGTTTAAACTTTGCATGGATATTCCCTACAACTCTGGTCAGGCCGAAGGGTATAATCATCATGCTGTTTTTATGGGGCATGAGTAGTATTGCAATGTATTCGTATTATTTTATACAAATTTTAAAAAGACGAATCAAAAGGCAGATTGTTACAGATGTATCCTTTTAAATGATTACATTCACGCTATTCCTTTATGAAGCTAAGCAGTCAACGACCACATATACAGGCTGTATTTTAGAGATGGGGCAAGAAGGGCAGGTAACGGAACCATTGTCGCTACAAGAAACGGCCTTAGGGGACTGTTCTTATCTTTTTGATCTGCATTCACAGGTATAAAAAATACAGTCATCAAGAAGATGGCCATGGTCACAAAAAAAATAAAATAGAAGCTAACCGATTCTGTTTCTTATACGGATCAAAAAATTCAAAGAGAACACTGAATTTTCACTACTAGAAAAGTCAGAAATCACAAAAAAAACTCTCATACCATTCGTGGAAAATGGGAGTGAGATGAGAACGAACACAAATACCCGAGGGGCAATTCTTGTCATGTTAAGAACGTTCACAGTCTGGTCTCAGTCTGTCAAAAATACCTTGAGTTGTCCTACATTTTTTACAAGTTTTTGACACTTTATTGTTGCCGCAGAAATTTAAATTTTCATATCGCTCACTTAAGAAACGCTACGTTTCCCATTCAGACTTTCTTCTCTCTCTCCACCCCACTCTCTTTTATGATTATTTTTTCTAGACTAAATGTAGCTTACGTTCTTTCCCAAGATGCCATCTATCTCCTTGTTAAATTTTATCGAAATTTGTTGAATGGTTCAGGTGTGGCAACGTAACATACAGACAGCCAGATAAACGGGCAGAGATACTTTCGAATTGATAATATTAAATTAAATTTAATTAAATATTTGTTTATTAATGGCAACTAGGCCTTAATAACTATTGTTAGTAAACAAACACTGAAACAAAAACAAAATGAAAATTGTAAGGTTTGCTGTGGGGTCTTCTGACTACCACTTCCACAGCGTATGACAACCAAGGTGCATCATACTTTAATATTAACATACTTAGGATGCTGTTTGAAAAAGACCGCACTCTTGATAAGATGGATTTTTGCGCATTATGGCATAACAATAATTGGTATGCGCAAAAGCGAATACCGGATGCACTACAATAGCTTGGCAGTCCCAACAGCATTCTGAAGCAGTTATTATATTGAATACCGAGGGCGTTTAGCAATCTCTTAAGTATGCCTTACCCATAAGCCGCTCGTGTAGAATGATTGGCAATACACTTTAAAAAGTGTAATCTTTACTCCAATATTACAACGAGCGAACCTGTGTATTAGCATGTTGGCTCTGACCACTAGCACCCTGCGCTCACGATCTATATGTTCGTCACCTTTGAGGACTCCGGTTAGAAAGTGTCCCAGGTATTTAAATTTGCCAACTCTTTTTAGTGGCAGCCCGTTCAGTATTACAATTGGGTCACTCTGTACACGTCTACCGGAGGCCTCAAAAATCATGAATACACTTTTGTTTACATTATAAACCAGCATATTAGTATGGATATGTAGTACAAGTATGGGGATTGTGGCTAAGTAATAACAGCCGCACGGGTCGATCGCTCAGGTTAAGCTATGCTTGGCGTGGTTGATCCGTGGATGGGTGACCATCTTTACATACCAAAACCCCTCCGTGTTTCACCAAGGCATGATGAGTGGTGTCACAGTTCTATTTAGTGGCGATTTCCGGCAAACACTACCCGTGGTGGTGCGAGGAACTAGGGGGGAGGGCTGACGAGGTAAATGCTTTGTTGAAACGATCTAGGATATGGTCGCAAGTTTATAAACTGCGCTTGCCCATCAACACGTGAGCTCGGCTTGGCACTAATTCACGTGCTCAAGAATTCAGCGTTGTTCTTCTAAAAGTTAGTGAATGCAGTCTACCGGAAGGTAACTGCCAGGTGGATCTGCTGAGAGGTTCTTGGTAAAGTTGTTCCCATTTTAGGAGATCTGATTCATCTGGTGTACGGTGACATCAGTCGAATACCGTACCAAAACAATTCTTGGGTATGTGAACGGGTTATTTTAACGCCCAACATATAGTAATAGTAATAATCAAGGTAGTGACCATAGTTCTCTCGCAAATAGAAGGGAGCAAAGTGATATATTATCCAGGTGAAGGTCGGTATCCTGATTATGCTCTATCGGACCTTAACGCCGCGAAGTTGTGTAACCGAACCCGACTCAAACACGTGTCTTTGTAGAAGAAAGTCACCTAGGCCGAAATTCTAGCAGGTTATGGCGTTGGCAAGATAGTGTTAATACTGCGTATACCACTTATTCCCCGCAATCACCCCTTTCTGGCGATGACTATCAACAATGTCCCTATGACAGGCAGAGGCAGACACTGGCGGGTGTCTACCTCAAGACAAGTTGCTTCTCACAAGGACAACTGTACGTGAGCTACGTATAATTATCCCGCGTCACCAGTCCTTACTCTTTGCACATTTTGGCTGCTTAGAACAAAACTGCAAACGTAATAAATAGGAAAGTTAAATAAAATGTGGCTGTTATTGTAGTATATTGGAATGTCTTACGAGGAACGGAGTTGCGGGCAGAAGCTAGTTTGAAAAAAAATATTTTGATTTTATGTTCCAGCTATGTTTGGCCTACCAAAAAGGCGAATTGCCTGCAAATCTGCACTATAATGAGCCCCAGACTCATATTGCTGCTGTAAAAGATGGAAGAATCCAAGTGGTAACGAAGAATACGCCCTTTAGTAGAGGTTTGGCTGCTCTTAATAGCTTTTCTTTAACGGGAAGCAACTACCACGTTCTTCTGAAAGGACATTATAAACACAAGGTGAGGTTTACGATAGAAAGTTACAAGAATCTACCAAGGCATGGAAGGGCAGTGATAAACCAACAGATACACCGTCAACATTGTTTATTAATTTAGTAATTGATCATTTATTCTCCCTTCACAAACCTGACTTAAATTTAATGTGTACAAAAACTTTCCCAGCTGTGTGCCATCCTTGTGAAAGACTGGTGTTTCATTAAGGTTTTTAGAAAAAACCAGAGTTTCTGGTTACCAGTCCCACGGCTAGCATTAGCTTTTACAGGCATAATGTGCAAGAGTCGCAGTTAAACAATCGGTGTGCATAAAAAGATAATCAAAACTAAGTTTGAGTCAAATAATATGCTTAACACAAATTAAGTAAGAAGAACTAAAAATAAAAATACCTAACTATAATTCTGCAGAAGTTATTGAGTCATGTTGTGAGACGATGTGTGGGTGAGTGTTTATCTTGTGTGAAGTGTTAGACTAGTAGGAGATGTATGCGAGTAATTCAGATGAGCAGTGTGTGAGTGAAGATGACTTTTGTGGAGTAAGTGCAGCGATCGTTGATTTTCAGGAGGTGAGGAACAGCTATGTATGTTTGGGATTGGTCAAAATTAGTTTTATTTCAGAACAGTCAAAAGATTCTTAGTATTATGACAGTCTAAGGTTTTTGAGTATTTGTATAATTCTTTAATGCAGCTTGATTGAGTTTTTAGATAAAGGTTTAGGACTTTTGTTGTAAAAATATGTAATGCCCAAGGAAGCAATAGAATCTTTTAGGGAGTGTGGTTTTGGATTGAGCCGTAGGACTTACCCTACCCTTTCGTCGGTTGTCTTGGAGTAGCTTAGCGTCAAACTGCCATTGCGAATGTTTTTAAGTTAAGTACGTAATATGAACGTTTGTCTGACAGTGAGACTGTCCCATACTTTGTATAGGTCAGTAGTTGGAAAACGAATGGAGGGAACAGCTCCAACCTTGACTATCGCACGCTGTGCCCTATCAACTTCGATGAGGTGTGTTTTTGCGGCACCTCTACATGATGTGATGCAGTAATCAATAAGTGATTGGCATAATGCGTAGTAAACCACCGTAATAGTATTTCGATCAGCCGAGTGTATAAGGGTCTTGAAATTGTAAATTACTTTTCGTAACTTGGTCACGAGGATTTCTAGGTGTGATTTAAAGGAGGGAAAGGTATCGATCAATAGTGACTTCAAGGTATTTGATATTCTCGATGTTTTCAATGGCACAGGTGTGAGCAGTAATCGTTAGAGGTGAGAGTGGAAGCAAGTTAGATCTTTGAGTATATAGTACGATATATTTAGAGTATATCGAGTAATATCTTGGACAGAGCAGGTATGAGGAACTCCTCCTTTTTTGAAGTCGGCTAAAAATAGAGAGGGGCTGGTAGTTATTGACACAGTTTTTTTTCTAGCCTTATGGATGGGCTTGATAACAGCTCTTTTAAAAGCTTGAGGAAAAACTCCCGTTGAGATTGACAGAATGCAGATATGTGTTATGGAAGAAGAGAGGTAGTTTGCGTATCTCTTAATTATTGTGCTCCTAATTTGATCGGTTCTCAAATAACGGCAGAATGGGTTCATATCGGCGTCGAGTCGACGATAAAGTACCTGGGACTCATCCTCGATAGCCGGTGGAACTTCGTGGAACATTTCCGACGTTTGGCTCCCAGACTAGAGCGGGCTGGGGCTGCCATAGAGCGGCTACTGCCCAATCTAGGGGGTCCAAACGCCACCTCCCAGAAGCTCTACGCGGAGGTCGTGCGGTCCATGGCCCTATACGGGGCACCGGTGTAGGTGCCTTCATTGAGGCGCCGACCAGCCCACCGGTTGAACGTGTCTCATAAGGTCATGGCCATCCGGATAGTCCGGGCATACCGCACGATCTCTGGTGAGATGGCGGACCTCCTTGCCAAATTGCCGCCATGGGATCTGAAGACAAAGGTCCTCGCGCACACTCGGCAAAACGCCGGGGCGTAACTCCACTACCACGAGAAATCACGGCACAGTGGACAGAGCTCCGGCGGGATCTCATGGCGACATGGAGAATGCGACTGTCTTAAGCCAGTGCTAGGCATGCGATTGCAGCGGGAAGTCCCCTCTTTGAGGAGTGGATTGAGAAGCGGCGTCTTCACTTTCCACCTGACGCAGGTCCTCACCAGACATGGATGTTTTGAGACGATCCTGTTTTGCATAAGGCGGGAGGAAACATCCGGGTGTTTTCACTACGTAGATCAGCTTGAGGACACGGTGGAGCATATGGTGGAGGTCTGCCCAGCTTGGGCGGAGCACTGCTGTGTTCTTGTGGAGGCGATCGGCGGTGGCAATCTCTCGCGTCCAGTCCTGGTCCAGGCCATGGTACGGAGCGAGAGTGTATGAGTAGCCGTCAAGTCCTACTGCAAAGCAGTAATGCTCGCGAAGAGGGTGGCAGTGCACGTGAGGGAGAGGCAGTATATGTGCCCTCATGCCCTAGTCGCCGCAGGAGACGCCCTGGGCGTCGGGAATACCAGGCTGATTCCCGGCCACCGTAGGCGCGGGCTTGCGGTGGGCTAGTAATAGGTAACTCACTGTCCGGTAAGGATCAAGCCCGGGTCGACGGCGCGTTGTGTTCCACGTGCGCCTCAAAGAGATGTCAGCACCAACTGGTGGTGTCCGCAAGGGCCAATGCCTGCCAGGGGTGCGGGTTGTTCGAAAGAGATACCGTGGGCCCTGGCACACAGACAAATGAAGGAACACGGGTGGTTTTTAATCAGTAAACGTCAAACACGCCCTCCCGCTCCACCCAGAGCGGAAGAAGTTGTTAGCTGATTGCCCACCCAAAAAAAAATACAAAAACCCCATAATATTTTAAATACATCAAAATAAAAACTTATTGTCTTGATTTAACCGGAAATACAAGTATTCATTTATTTAATAATATGAAAGTCACATTATGTACAAAAAATCGAACAAGCTTAAAATTAAAATCAACTAATGATTTGGCCCCCATATTTACATAAATAATTATATAAATTAGAAAATGTTTATGTATGTTTGTATTTATTATTTAGGTAAATGGTACACCACTTACTGACTACCTGCAGTAGCAGGAAAGATAATCTCTCCTTCTTTCTCCCTTTGATCCATCGATAAGACCTCCCATTGTGTCATCTAATGTAAAATTTCTACATTTATATCTATGAGTTCTATGGGTTTAATAATAAAGACAATTATATGTATGTTCTAGACATCTCCTTACTACTTACTCATTGTATAATTTTCTTCTTTGTAAGTATGACTTTACCTTACTGAAAATATCATTATTTTTAGGATAATAATCGTTATAAGTCAAGTATCCCTCATCTAATACTTATATCTGGCAGAGATGAACATTGTGTGGACAAAGCAGTTGATGAACTGAAGAGTAAACCAATAGATCCTGAACAAATTGCTTTGCTTCACAATATCTACAAAATGAACTTCCCAGGTCATACAGGGCGTGGCTACACGATACTAGGTAAATGTCAATATAATAAAAAAAATTGTATTACCTATACATAATATATGAAGATAATGATATTGTAATATTGGCTACGTGCGCATATCATTATCAAAACTAAACTAACAATAATTTACATTAATAAAAAAATTATGGATATTGCATGCTCTTAACACTCACGGCAAAATATTCTCACCTAAAAGTCGTATACCACTTTGCCTTAAGCTTACGATCGCTTACTACTGCTAGAAGTACTGTTTACATTGTTAGGGTTGGTGGCTTAAGAACACGGCTACTCAGAACATTTTCAGATTAAAATATTTTCTTGGTTTATACATTTTAGAGCGTGATTTTTGTGTAGTTGGCTTTTACTTTTCGAAATGTTTTAATTAATCCCTTTCATTTGATACCCAACACGCACACACGTTAATAATTATTTTTGTTCGTTACCTTATATCCTCTAAATGGCGCCATATTCTAGTGATTTGATTCTAGTGGCGACTCATAAGCCACAACCAGCGGACGATCAAGACACTTCCAACAATATCTCATTTGTGAAATTATAGAAAGTAGGTTAGAAGTTCTGAAGGAACAGATGAACAAACATAACTACATACCCGCATACAAACAACCATACGTACCAGTCAAATCATAATCCTCATTTTTTTTGCCGAAGTCTAAGTTCAACTTTTGAGTTTCTTGCTTAATTTTACCCAATTATGCGAGAAAATCTAAAGTTATACTTTAAGAAAATATCACAAAAATAATTGTTTACACAGATAAAAATTTACCTAGAATAAAATTAGTATAGTACAACAATAAATTATAATATCAAAAACTGAATTTATAACGTCAAAACAAACAAGGAGATTTTGTCACAATTTTGTTTAATAAAACCGGAATATTTGATGATTGCAGGTACAAGTGAAAGTAATGAAACAATCAGCTTAGCGCGAAGCTTTCATATCTATTCGGGCACCACCCGTCCTGTGTGTTTCTTATATAGTGGCATGGGATCCCAGTGGAATGGTATGGGTACTGAATTACTGCGCGTCCCTATATTTGCTGCTGCTATTGAGAAGTAAGCAATAATTTTTTTTATTATCTACCTTTTCATATATCAGAATTTTGTGACCATATTCTTCTTCATTTGTAAAGGATTGCGTTTATGAGTATCAGTATTTATGCATTTAATATTATTATATTTAATTAAAATATAATAAATTTAATAGTAGATTTAATATTATTATTTCTTACTTTTATAGATGCCACAGAGTTCTTGAACCGCTTGGTGTAGATATAGTCAAAATTCTGACTGATCCAGACAAATCTGTATTGGATAATATTTTGAACTCCATGGTTGGGATTACTGCGATGCAAATTGGCCTTACTGATTTACTTCAGGCAATAGGAATTGCTCCTAATAATATTATTGGTATGATAAAGTACCTACTAACTTATGAGAGGTTTCATTAAACATATATTTATTTGGTTTTGTCAGATAAATGCTCAGGTAAAGTCATTATAAATTAGTGACTTTACCACCGCTCTGGAACTTTAAGAATGTTATACATACAGGTCACAGCATAGGAGAAGTTGGGTGCGCGTACGCTGACGGATGTTTCACTGCTGAAGAGACAATTTTGTCTTCATATAATCGAGGTTTGATCTCCATTCAGACACCATTCATCCGAGGCTCAATGGCTGCTGTCGGTCTGAGTTATAGCAATGTAAGTCTCTGGTAATAAGTTTCTTTCCTAATAACAGGACTAGCTGTTTACCGGGAGTTTTTGTACTGTCCAATATTTAAAATCTACCTTAATATTCAGGTTTAAGTTCCCAAACATATGACTACCAAAGCTTTCTTATGTTTTTGTTTTTGGCAAGCGATGTCGTTTAAGTTGTCGGCTGATCAGTAACTAACAGACATTTTTGGTATTTAATTTTTTCTACAGTTCATTAAAATTACAGGTCCTACCATTGTGTCCACCCGAAATTGAAGTGGCTTGTCATAACAGTGCTGAATCTGCTACTATTTCTGGACCAGCTGATATCATGAAGGAATTTGTTTCAAATCTGACTAAGCGTGGTATATTTGCTAGAGAAGTGGCGTGTTCCAATATCCCATACCATTCAAAATATATTGCAAATGCTGGTAAGAACTAAGAACAGTACTCAAGGTTTGCATGACACGTCGCGTTTTAGAGATGACTGTCACTCCGGTATTTATTTTGACAGAAACTTAATTCTACAAAGCCTACTTTTTCTGAATCATGGTGTACCATATTAGCGGGCGTGTTCTGCTAAATGAATTAAGAAGTTGCACTGTTGAACAAAATCTGGCAATAAATGCATGTTATCATCGTTTTTTTTTCAGGTCCAGTACTATTATCTTCAATGGAAAAGTTGATACCGGTTCCAAAGTTACGCAGTGGGAAATGGATTTCAACGTCAGTACCACAGGATAAATGGGATGACGATGGTGCGAAATATGCATCATCCAAATATTTCACCAACAATTTGCTGGTATTTGTCGACTATTTAAGCTTTAGACAGATAATATAATAACAGTGAGGTTGTGCAGGAAGGTTTTAAATACAGAGAACTAAATTGGTCCAGTGGTTGCAAGAATATCTTATCTATAAACTGTAAAGCAGATCAGGCAGATGAGTTAAATAAGAAAATATTCGGAATATTTGGTCGTGCCCGCTTCGTGGCAAAGAGCTCTAGGTAGTGAAAGCACCCTAGCGCACGCCTTCTATACATAGTAGTGCTTATTTTATCACTTTTTCAAACACTTGTGAAACTGAAATTATTTACTTGCAGAGTGCCGTACTTTTTGAAGAGAATGCAAGTCTTATCCCAAAAGACGCTATAATGATTGAAATAGCACCACACGGTCTTCTTCAAGCAATTGTCAAGAAATCACATAGCGAATGTATTAACGTGCCATTGACAAAAAGGGCCAATCAGGATCCAGTCAGTTTCTTATTACAAAGTATTGGAAAGTAAGTGATTTTTATGATAAATTGTAAGTCATTCAGCATCTTGCTTTAATTTTTATTTTTTTATTAATTTTAATTAAAATATATGTCGTGTACAAGTGAAAAAACTTGAAAAAGGAGTTCCTAAGGCCAATGCTCATTATTGTTCCAACTTGCAGGATATTTAATCTCATTGGCCTTAGCAAATTCATAAGAAAGTTTTTTCAGGAGCAGACTCGTTTTTTTTTTTGAGGATGGGAAATCATCAAATAACTTCTGCCGCTCTGGGCGGAGCGGGAGGGCGTGTCAGACTTTTACTGACTAAAACCCACCCGTGTTCCCTCAGTTGCCTGTGTGCCACGGGCCGCGGTATCTCTTTCGAACAACCCGCACCCCTGGCAGACATCGGCCCTTGCGGGCCCCATCGGTTGCTGATGACATCTCTTTGAGGCGCGCGTGGAACACAACGCGCCGTCGACCCGGGCTTGGTCCTTACCGGACAGCGAGCTACCCATTACTCGCCGTCCGCAAGCCCGTGCCTACGGTGGTCGGGAATCAGCCTGGGATTCCCGACACCCAGGGCGTCTCCTGCGAAGGCCACGGCTGTGAGGGCGCATGTACTGCATCTCCCTCACGTGCGCCGCCTCCCTCTTTGCGAGCATAACTGCTTCGCTGAAGGAGGCGACTGCTAGCCATGCACTCTCGCTCCGTAACATGGCCTGGACCAGGGTCGGACGCGAGAGATCGCCGCCGCCGATCACCTCCACGAGGACACGGTGGTGCTCCGCCCAAGCCAGGCAGACCTCCACCGTATGCTCCACCGTGTCCTCAGGGCGATCTTCGCAATGGAAACACCCGGGCGTTTCCTCCCGCCCTATCCGAAACAGGAACCTCCCGAAACAACCGTGTCCGGTGAGGACCTGTGTCAGGCGGAAGGTGAGGACGCCATGCCGCCTCTCAAACCACTCCTCAAAGAGGGGACTTCCCGCCGCAATCGTGGCGTGATGGGCGTCTGCTTAGGTAGCAAAATGAATTTGCAGCAATTATTGTTTTATTTTTGCAATCGTTGTATGCTGTAGTTTACAGACAAATAGTTACGAGCCTAAAAGGTCAGGATACGTAGGTACCACTTTTTCTTGTAATCCCCTTGGTAAATCCTGAATTAACTGACCATTGGCATCTGAAAATAAAAAAATATTTTTTTTATTTTGTACACTTAACTGTTTAAATACCCTTTATATGAAATTCTATGAAACTATACAAACTTTCCGTCAGCGGTGCAGGTTGTTCGAAAGAGATACCGTGGCCCCTGGCACACAGGCAACTAAGGGAACACGGATGGGTTTTAGTCAGTAAAAGTCTGACACGCCCACCTGCTCCACCTAGAGCAGGAGAAGTCATTTGATGATTTCCCACCCAGAAAAAAAAAAACTATGCAGACTTTTTTGTATATACTTGACTAATAGTGACCATTCTATCCAGCCATGTTTAGAAATAAACATAATAGATTTAGTATTCATCAGCCTGGGTAAACTACCAAATAAACAACTTTACAGCTATCTTGATGCTAATTAGTATTGTTTCAATGTAGTATAGATACATACCTGATAGTTAAAACATCGATCAAGTTTCTCGCTTGTAGGGGTAGTAAGGTTAGCGTTAATATGCCTTTTTAACCCATCTTACGGATTTGCCACAGTTTAGGCACCTCATCATAATATCCATTTAGCAGAATCGTAGAGCAAAACAGATAAATCTATTATGAATAGCAATGGTAATCGGGTTTTAAAGATGTCCTTAAATACTCCTTTTGCCTCGTATAAGTTCATACATCTGATCATCCACGCACTCCGGTTGCAAGTAATACGCAACATTATTAATTAAACTCAGTTAAAAATGGTTTATGAAACATAAATTCAAGAATATATTTGAACCTAGATTTTTTGTACACCGATTATTCAGTATTTGACTATAATTGCATGAATGGTCGATTTCATGAAAAAAAAAGCCTTTTTGGTCCCTAAACAGGTGTCTGCCACTTTTATCAGAAGCGTTCTCAGATGTATTGTCGAAGTAATAAAACTCCTTTATGCAGTGACTATTTTCACTTGATCGAAAATAACTCGTTTTTAAAATGTTGTTCCCACACTTATTGTTATGGTTACCGGGAGATTATGAATACAATGAAATGACAAAACCAGGAAGTGGATTTTAAGAGAAAGGCAGAAGCAATTAACATACTGTTATTTCAGACATTTTAATCAGGGCTTTAATCGGAATAATATAACTATGATAAAGTAGATTATAATGATGATGATGATGATGATTGGACTCCCTTTTCCGCACGTAGACTCCCACTCGGTCCGTTG
The DNA here is from genome assembly GCA_949091785.1 of Polymixis lichenea. NCBI lineage: Eukaryota > Metazoa > Arthropoda > Insecta > Lepidoptera > Noctuidae > Polymixis > Polymixis lichenea. Next base: position 4,548,577 of record OX420943.1, on the reverse strand, counting down.
TGCGTGGGGATTCTGGCTAACCGAGCCAGCCTAGCTCCGCCCAGAAGCTCAGAAGTTTCCTGGGGGCTTCGCAGGCTTCGCGGAGCGACCTCACTGTTCCGAGGATTTCTTCACGTTGAGTAGCCACAGCCTCGCAGTCCAGGATGACGTGGGTGGCTGATTCCTCGGCGTCCAGGCAGCCCCTGCAAAGCGGGCTGTCTGTGGCGCCTATGTTATAAAGATGTTTGTTAAGGTGGTTGTGGCCCGTAATTGTTCCTATGATTATTCTAAGGTTATTTCTGCTCAGGCTAAGAAGTTTTTTGGTTAATCGCGGGTTTACAGTTGGTAAAGCCAATTTTGACTGTCTACAGTCTGTTGCCCGTGACCATCTGTTGTTATGAAGTTCGGTTGATCTTTGGCGAATCCACGCACGAAGTTGTGAGAAAGGCAGGGGGAGAAGTGGGTACGGGCCTAGCACTTTCATATCGGAGCCTCTCTTCGCAAGTTCATCGGCGGCATCATTACCTAAGGATTCACTATGCCCCTTGATCCACTGGAGTGTAATACGATTGGACGTCGATAAACTCTCCAGAGCTAGTAGATTATAATTTTTATATGTTAGTGTAATAACTGTAATCTTGTCGAAATCGAAAGCAGAAATTGGGTCATGTCTTTTAGCTTCTTAATTTGTTTTTTTTTTACTCCTTACTGGGTTACATAACTGTGTACTATAATGTTATGAATCTGTTTCAGACTTTACGAGAGTGGTTTAAATCCTAGCATTGACGTATTGTATCCGAAAGTGGAGTTCCCAGTTTCAACTGAAACACCGCTATTGTCCCATTTAGTTGAATGGGACCACAGTGTTGATTGGTAATTATATTAAAATAATTTGTCCTGAATTTTGGTTCATTAACGACCTAAGTTTGGTAACGCTATGTCAATATTTACTTGTCCCCCACTGGACTCCCCTATTCTTTTAATGTACATAGAGACCCGTCTTACAATATTCAGAGGGCATAATCTTCTAAACAACAAAATAGATTTAGAATTTTTATCTTGCTGGTTTTTGTGCGTCTTTAGTCATTTCTAATGAAAAGCACTGTTTTATACATTTTAGGCCAAAAACATTATATGTTGACAAAAAAATGAAAGAGACGTCAGCACGAGACTTCATAATATCTGCTTATGATGATGAATATACATGTATGAAAGGATTTGTAAGAAATGGTAACTATGCAAAGGCTCTGAATATAAAGTGTGTTACGTTCATATTTGTCTAAGAAGCATCCGCTCTTCTCGGAAGAATAAAGAAAAAACTCGCGGACGACACAATCAAAAAAAAAAAAAGAAAAATGAGGCAACGAGCTTGTAATTTTTAATCAAATATTTTTAGGTATTAACGAGGTTCCCGAAACCGCTCTCTTAATTTTTGTTTGGGAGACATTGGCAATGTACAGGGGCAAATATTACAAGGATATGTCAGTTACCTTCTACAATGTTACCTTTCATTGTCAACTAAACGTCGAAGATGAGGATACGTTGAGACTTAGGGTAGCAATTCAAGATGGCTCCAATCGATTTGAGGTATGTTTAAATATTTGATGGTGTAGGTAAAGCCTTTCTATACTCTTTCTATAAACAGTCCTTAACGTAGTGTTTATTTTGAAAATGTCATTTTTATAAATTAGTATGCTAAGGAGTGTGACGGTATGTCAATCTTATTTAATAACTATAAATATTGAGGGTGTGTAGAAATAAATGAGTGTTTAACCAACCTGCGCCAGTTTCACAACATAGTGGATAACGGGTATAAACGGACTCGATCGAATAACATATTATACCTTAGTGCCGTGACGAATCGTGTTTGTAAAACATAAATATAATAATGGAAAACGTACGTCCTCCAGCGGAATTATCACAAATGGAGAAAGCTGTTCGGGGTCTCTCTCATCTGGATTGAGCAAAGGCCTTAAGGAAGTTCAGGCTAGTTTGTTGTTTAACCTCATAGAACCAGCTGGTTATAAAGCACATAAAACGTTCACGTTCGATGCAGCTGAAAGTGAAAACGACATACATTGTGTATTAAAAGAGTTTGACAAGTATTTCAGCACAAAATCAAAAATCACGGTAAGGTGGGTTCAATGCTTAATACGCAATCAAAAAGACGGAAACACCGACATCGACCAATACGAAACGCCTTGTGTTGTTTTTGTGAAACAAAAGGTCTCGTGAGTTGTGAAGAAAAAAAGCAATACATACAGTGTTAAATCTCAGCGTAGAAACTGTAAAAGTGTCAGTGATGATAGCGTTAACGGAGGACCAAAAAAAATGTAAGTCGAAGATTTAGAATGACGACTTAATAGTTTAGGGGCGCACTATGGATGAGCACGACTGGAAATTGGCCTCTTGGCAACGGGCTAAGTGTATTAGTGTGAAATTTAATCGAGAAAAACGTAAATTTGATGTATTGGAAATTACATATTTAGGCCGCACGTTTGATGTAAACGGAATGCGGGTAGACGACTCAAAATCCAAAGCTATAATAGAGAATGCCGTATCCCACCACCGCTCTGGGAGATTTTAGGAATTGTAAATTATTATGCAAAATTCATACAAAACTACTCCGAAAGTGTGAATGTACTTAGGTATATTGTTAAAAAGGAAACAGAGTGGTCATAGGAATCCCAACATTGAGAGGCTGTGAACAGGCTTAAAGCAAAGCTTAGCAGTGCACCGGTACTAGCGATGTACAGCGACAGTGAGCCGTTAGTACTGTAGGCGGACGTGTCGCGTTGGGCGCCCTGCTGCTGTAGAGTGGCCTCTCGGTGGACTTTCCCTCGCCTACGCTCACCGACACCCTGATCAGGTATACACATATAGAAATGAAATGTTGGGTATTGTGTTTGGAGTCTAGTGGTTCATGTAGTATATTCATGGCAGGTCTGATATCACCGTGCATACAAAGCCACCTGGAAGCCTATTTATCAAACCAGCCTGGTAACCACGAATGATAATGAGAGTGCAAGGATTTGACGACTTTAAGGTGATATACACACCACATAAATATACGTAATTAGCGGACAGGCTATCGCAGGTTCACAGAAAATTGAAAAGTTTATGAGCGAATGAAAAATACGGCATGAGACGGTAAAACCGAAAGAGCGGTAAAGAGAGTTAACAATTTGTTAAAGAAATGGGTAGATTCGGGACAGGATTTTTACTTGGCACTGTTAAATTTTAAGACTACTCCATGCCAACATATAGACTCACCAGCACATATCTTATTGGGTAGACGTCCTAAAACTGGTTACTCGGTCATTGCTAAGTGGCTGACGGAAAGGGTAGATAACAGACAAGCAGAAAATAAATTACGACAGTGCGGCACCAGTCACGGCGGCATTAAATCGCTATCTATAAAGACTGGTTGATGAACTCGATGGCCGCTGCCGTCGAAAACGAAGTCAGTTAGTTTTGCGTACGACAGGGTCATCAAAAAGAGTGTGAAAATCAGCAAAAGTATCAACAGACAGTTTAGATAGTAGCATGACACCAATTATGGTGATGGCGAAAGTGGTTGTACATGTAGACAAAGGTCACAGGCTAAATTTCCAACCCAAGCGCAGACAAGTCCAATTAGCAATAATCAGTCAACACTATTCGACGTAAGTGGTGAATATGAAAGTCCAGCTGGTACTCGCGATTATTCGCCTACACCTTCACCACCAATGGTTCCTTCAATTGAAAGGTCTAAGGAAAGAACTGTAAAAATGCTGACCAATTTCTACGTGAACATAGCGTTGATAATAATTGATGTCAGTTGGTGGTAAAAACAAAACTGTTGGTATGTTCAACCAACCACATTCATGTAATCGTTGAGTCTCATATTTCTTATTTAAAAAAAAAATGAGAAATATGTAGTTTAATAAATAGTCTGACAGTTTGTTATTTACCTGTAAAATATAATTTATGATGTTTCACAGATCTTCCGTGGAAACACCCATATCGTAACTGGTTTTGTAAAAAATTATGCAAATAAGGTTCGAATGGAAAACTGCAAAGATATTAGTGCTGATGACGTACTGCTAAGTGGAAAAGATTTTTATACGCTTTTACGTATGAAAGGATATTCTTACGGGTAAGTATTTATTGAACTAACTAGTAGTAATATTACCAATAACATCGTGTTTTTTACATAGTTTGAACTTCGTATCTCAAAGATATTTTCAAACAAAACTTACAAAGTTTGGTGTTTCGTAATCTGCTCTATGGTGTTGCACTAACTTTAGGAAACGCCTCTTTCCATGCATATGAATTTGATCTTCATGTGTTGTCTAAAGTAACGATATGTATTTCATTGTGTAATGGAGTTCAAACGGGCATTTACTATGAAGTACAGCGCAAAAATAAAGCTCGATCTAAATTGGCTTTTGTTTTCAGAAATGACTTTAAAATCATTCAAACATTGAATACTACTCGTAATACTGCATACATCAAATGGACTGGCGATTGGGTTACTTTTCTGGATTCACTGCTACAACTCAACGCATTTTCGAGAGATCACAATGGAGTATCTTCTCCGAAAATAATAAAAAAGCTAAGCATACATGTGAATGAACATAAAAATGATAAAACAACTGTTTTTGATGATATGGAATGTTACAAAGCGGAGCTAGCTGAGTGTAACACTTTAGTTCGGTAAGAAATAGTTATGATACTCTAGGTAGATTAAATTTAAACGTCAACGCGTACTAATGGGCAAAATTTGAACATGCCGAAGAATTTTAAAAATTGAATTTGTTAATGTTTATATTTTAGATGTGGAGGCGTGGAACTAGATGGTGTAATCTTCAGTAATAAACCAAGACTGGATAAGCAGCCAGATGTATTAGAATCTCGGGAATTTGTAACACATGAACTTGAAGAATCTGTCAGTGTAAGTGAATATCAATTTTTAAAACTACATTTACTAATACTAAAACTTTATTGAAATAAATTCCCTTGTAACTATTTTCCAGATAGAAACAGCAACTTCAATAAACCTACAAATAGTTATAGATAATGTGAAAAGTAATAAAATTAAAGTACTCGAACTTCTAAACTCATCGTCGAAAACTTTATCCAATTTTATCAAAAAAATCTCGGTGAAGTTTCCATCTCATCAATTCGATGTAAATTGTGTTGAAGTTAGCAACAATATTGACAAACAGGATATTATTGGCGTAAAGTTATTTGTTGTTCATAATTTAATTGGTAATAAAAAGGCAAGTAAATTTAAATCTGTACACATTTTTGTATTTAAATATATTAAAGTTACCTTTGTCTAGTTTCTTCAATAAAATTCTAATTTTCAGATTCTAAATAGCATTATGGAACTGGTGACAGAAGAAGCGTTTATTCTTATAATCGATGATTCCAGATCGGAACTTCAGACGATTGATTTCGAAGTAATTACTTCTATGCATGTAGATGGAACGTTATTCACTTTGTTAAAAAAAGGAGTAAATGATGATATAGAAAATGTAATTAACACTCGAATTGACGATGATAGTAGATTTTTATGGGTACCACGAGTACTGAGTGAATTGAAGAAAACTAGTCGTGTGGTTTTGGTAGCTGAAAGACAACCTTACTGTGGACTATTGGGCAAGTGTTAACAGAAACGCGAGTAGAAAATTATTAATTCTGTACTTACATGGATGCAGCGTTTGAATGAAGTAGCGCTGGGTTGCTGTCGACCTATTAGCGAGTCCTATGTAATATATTACAATTCATATTTGGATACTAGATGCTGGGCTGGATTTTAAAGTGTCTATATTGTGTTGTCAAATATCGATCCAGTATCAAAGAATTCCACTGCTTGATTGAAACACTGCATCAATGTAAATCAGCCTAAAAAAATGTGCCGGAATATGGGTGATATCAGAAAATTTTGAAAATATAGTCATGATTCAATTGTTTCTTAGGTTTTGTCAAATACCTGAAAGGCAGAGGAAAGAAAATTGGTGTAGTTGTTGTCGACGACTATAACGCAGCACCGTTTAATCCAAAACATCCCATTTATAAGGAACAACTTCGGAAGAATTTGACTTTTAATGTTTTAAAAAATGTGAGTAAAAGAAAAAATGGTACCTATAAGATTTTAGAATTCCACTTTTAAAATTGACATATTATTATTATGGCTGGGCAGTCTACTAATTATTTTTTTCTGGAATATTACTTTATTTTATAGGGACAATGGGGCAGTTACTATTATGTAACAAAACCAAAACTAACTAAAGTACAAAACATGTCTTTGACGAGTACTATTGTTGGAGATTTGGATAATTTGACTTGGGTGGAAAACCCTAAACACAATGGAAACCTCATTCAGGTAAACAAAAGAGTACAAGTAAGAGTAGACAGTGAGATTATAAATTTAATTATTTAAAATACTACATTCATCATTTTTTCCCATGCTTTATTAGCCTTGTTATTATTATTTATGTTTTGAGCTTCGAACATTCTATATAACGAGGCGTTAAACAAACAAATATGACGTAATTATGTAATTTATTAATTATTATAAACGTGCTATCCACGTCGGTTCTCCATAGGTAAGTTATGCAGGGTTATCAGCGAGAGATTGTCAAAAAGCCCTAGGAAAGACTACTGATCAAAAATCAACATTTGGAATGGATTTCAGCGGAATTGATAGCAAGTAAGTTGTTATGTCTGTAATATTGTGCATATTTTATTTTTGTTACAAGAAATATGCGCAAAGTAAAAATACGTAATTACAAGCCAATGTGACTAAAAGTACGGGGGTGGTGGTCCTCTACTGGATGGAAGAAGCTTCGAAATTAGGCAGGTGGCCTGATGCAGGACTTGGAAATCCACTAACAGCAAAAACACATGTCCAGCAACAAACGTCAAACGTGAATGATAATGCTGAAAACGAAAGTATTAGAAAATACAAGTAATCTTTGTCTTGTCCCCAGGGGCAATCAAGTTATGGGCTTGGTAGCTAGCGATGCACTGAGCAGCTGGGTTGAAGCAGACCCAACGCTGCTCTGGCCAGTGCCTCATCACTGGAGTTTGCAAGATGCAGCTACCACACCCTTACCGTACATACACGCCTACTACATTCTGGTAAGAGATTTTTTTACAAAAGTCAAATGTTTAACTAAAAAGCTGGGGCAAAAGCGACATTGAAAAAGAAAAAATTGTAAAATTGTATTTGCGGTATATATTCTCCACGTTCTGGAATAAATAATTCACTGCTGTTTTGTTTAAACCCAATGAGGTGGCAGCACTGGGTTTTGCAGGTGTACGCAAACTTATAGGAGGGGTTTACATCGGCGCGGCATCGAGTCAACGATGAAGTGCCTGAGACTCGTCCTCGACAGCCGGTGGAACTTCGTGTGGCATTTCCGACGTCTGGCTTCCAGACTAGAGCGGGCTGGGGCTGCCTTGAAGTGGCTCCTGCCCAATCTAGGGGGTCGAAACACCTCCTGCCGGAGCCTTTTTTTTGGCGGGAAATCATCAAATAACTTCTCCCACTCTGGGTGGAGCAGGAGGGCGTGTCAGACTTTTACTGACTTAAACCCACCCGTGTTTCCTCAGTTGCCTGTGTGCCAGGGGCCACAGTATCTCTTTCAAACACTCCGCACTCCTGGCAGGCATGGGCTCTTGCGGGCCCCATCAGTTAGTGCTGACATCTCTTTGAGGCGCGCGTGGAACAGAACGCGCCGTCGACCCGGACTTGGTCCTTACCGGACAGCAAGCTACCCATTACTCGCCGTCCGCAAGCCCGCGCCTACGGTGGCCGGGAATCAGCCTGGGATTCCCAACGCCCAGGGCGTCTCCTGCGGAGGCTACGGTCGTGAGGGCGCATATACTACCTCTCCCTTACGTGCGCCACCTCCTTCTTGGCGAGCATCACTGCTTCGCTGAAGGAGGTGACGGCTTACCATACACTCTCGCTCCGTACCATGGCCTGGACCAGGGCCAGGCGCGAGAGATCGCCGCCGCCGATCACCTAAACGAGGACACGGCGGTGCTCCGCCCAAGCCGGGCAGACCTCCACCGTATGCTCCACCGTATGCTCCAGGCGGTCTTCGCAATGGAAACACCCGGGTGTTTCCAACCACTTTATGCGAAACAGGACCCTACCGAAACAGCCATGTCCGAAGAGGACCTGTGTCAGGCGGAAGGGGAGGACGCCATGCCGCCTCTCAAGCCACTCCTCAAAGAGGGGCTTACCGCCGCAATCGTGGTGTACCCATGCCGGAGGCTTTACGCGGGGTTCGTGCGGTCCATGGTCTTTTACGGGGCACCAGTGTGGGTGCCTTCATTAAGGTACCGACCAGGACGTCGGTTGAACGCGTCCTATAGGGTCATGGCCATTAGGATGATCCAGGGATACCCCACAAGCTCAGGTGAGGCGCCGGTTATCCTTGCTGAATTGTTGCAATAGGATCTGGATTCAAAGGTCCTCGCGCACATGTGTGCGAGTGGCGCGAGGAGGCGAAACGGCACGGAGTTAAGCCCGTTAAGGCTTAACTCCGCTGCCGCGAGAAATTGCGGCACAGTGGTCAGAGTTCCGGCGGGATCTCATGGCGACATGGAGAGGGCGATTGTCGCAACCCAGTGCTGGGCATGCCACAATTGCGGTGGTAACTTTGAGGAGTGGATTGAGAGGCGCCACGGCGTCCTCACCTTCCGCATGACGCAAGTCCTCACCGCACACGGTTATTTCGGGAGGTTCCTTTTTCGGACAAGGTGGGAGGACACACCTGGTTGTCTTTTCTGCGTAAATCGCCCGGAGGACAAGTTGGAGCATAAGGTAGATGTCGGCCTGGCTTAGGAGGAGCACCACCTTGTCCTCGTGGAGGCGATCGGCGACGGCGATCGGCGACGGCAATTGCTCGCGTCCGGCCTTAGTCCACGCCATGCTATGGAGCGAGAGCTCATGGGTAGTCGTCACCTCCTTCTGCGAAGCAGTACTGATCGCGAAGAGAGAGGCAATAAATGCGCCCTCACGGCCCTAGTCACCGCAGGAGGCGCCCTGATTTTCGGGAATCCTAAGCCAATTCCCGGCCACCGTAGGCGCAGGCTTGCGGACGGCGAGTAATGGGTGGCTTGCCATCCGGTAAGGACGAAGCCCGGGTCAATGGCACGTTGTGTTCTACGCGCGCCTCAAAGAGATGTCAGCACCAACTGGTGGGGTCCACAAGGGCCGATGCCTGCCAGGGGTGCGGGTTGTTCGAAAGAGATACCGCGGCCCCTGGCACATAGGCGACTGAAGGAACACGGGTGGGTTTTAGTCAGTGATAGCCTGACACGCCCTCTCACTCCACCCAGAGCGGCAGAAGTTATTTGATGATTTCCCATCCTCAAAAAAAAAAACGAGTCTGCTCCTGAAAAAACTTTCTTATGAATTTGCTAAGGCCAATGAGATTAAATATCCTGCAAGTTGGAATAATAATGAGCATTGGCCTTAGGAACTCCTTTTTCAAGTTTTTTCACTTGTACACGAGATATATTTTATCAAAAGATCCTCTTCTGTTTTTATAAAAACTTTTTGCAATGCAAATTTAGATTCAAATAAACGAGGTTAGCTACCAAGATCTTGTGTTTAGGGTTTGTTCATTAACTCCATATTTGGCTGCAGATTTTCTTGAAGAGAGTTAGTATCCCAAAACTTCATAAGTAGCTTTTAACGTTGCTTTTTCGTCCAGCTCTCCACACCAAGTTCCCTTTTTTTTTGTAATTTCTGACCATAATCGTTCTACAAAACAAAATTATGAGATCATTCCAATTTGCAAAACTATAATAAAAAATATACACTTTTGTATAAACTTGCGTAAGTTCATCAAAAGAAAACGAAATCAAAATATTGGGACACACGACAAGACTCAATACTAGGACCATTCTTATTCTTAGTGTATATTAATGACTTACCATACTATTTAAAGAGTATCTGTGACGTTGTGCTGTTTGCTGATGATACCTCTCTTATCCTTAAAGTAGACAGGAACAGACAAGATTTTGACGACGTAAACAGTGCACTTTCAATGGTTACGGATTGGTTTACCGCAAATAACCTAGTTCTCAATGCCAAGAAAACGAAATGTATCAATTTTGTCTTACCGAATGTTAAGAATCTAGGACCTAACATCGTCTTAGAAAATGAGGTGCTTGAAACTGTAGACTCGGTAGTTTTTCTAGGCTTAACAGTAGATGCCAAACTTCAGTGGGGATTACATATATCAAGCCTAGCGGGAAGGCTCAGTTCGGCTGCCTACGCTGTCAGAAAAGTAAGACAATACACTGACGTTGATACAGCTCGGTTAGTTTGTTTTAGTTATTTTCATAGTGTTATGTGCTACGGCATTCTGCTGTGGGGCAAAGCAGCTGACATTCAAAATATTTTTATTCTTCAAAAACGAGCTGTTCGAGCCATTTACCAACTAGGTGCTAGAGTTTCTCTGAGAGATTTTTTTAAGGATATTGGGATTCTCATGGTCCCATCGCAATTCATCTTGGCCAACATCTTATATATCAGGCAAAATATACACTTGTATACTAAAAACAGTGATATTCATAATATTAATACTAGAAATAAGGACAAACTACGTGTTCCCTTTCACCGGTTTCATAAGGTTCATAACTCTTTTGTTGGTCTTGGTATAACTTTTTATAACAAGCTCCCCTCTTCTTTGCTAAATTTGAATTTTAATGCGTTTAAAGTTAAAGTTAAATCCATCCTCTGTTCAGAGGCCTACTATTCTTTCAACGACTACTTAAACGATAATAATTGTTGGTCGCTGTGATTAACTCAAGACAATGTTCATGTTCTTTCACCAGTATTAGCTTGACTACTGACAGGTTATATAATTATATTAGTTCATGTGTTGGTTTATTTTATTTGCCTGTACTATGTTTTCAATGTTTTGTTGGTATATAAGCCTGTGCTAGCTGAGATATGGCAAATTTAATGTTTTTGTGTTTCGTAATGTTAATTACCCACTATTGTATAGAATCAAGTTCTTCTAACTTAACAGACAGCTGTGCTGCTGGGGAGTTTGTTGCGCCGCTTCTTCTTCCCAGCTAAAGCACTAGGAAGTGGTGAAGGGCGAGCGTTTTGGGGGGACTGTCTTATGTAATTTTGACGTTCAAAAAGAGCTGACTCTCAGCCTAGTTTGAATAAATGACTTTTTGATTTTGATTTTGATTACAAACAATTACAAAAAATGCAACCATAATATTATGGTGGACTTTTTTCTAGTAATATTTTGATTAGTAATATGAGAATAATTATATTTCCTATGAAATAGAATTCTATTACATACGAAATAGCATTATTCACAGATTAATTAAAAAACTTGACCCTATTGTCTTTTAAATAAATTAGAACTGATATTCTAAAGAACAGCATTTATTAAAAAAGACGTTAAAAGTGAGGTTAATAAACGACTTATGCCTGGCCAAATCACGTTCCTTGTCACACCAAGGCGCGTTTCACACCGACTGCTGTCAAACAACCACACACTTATGTTAGCTACGCATACACGCATAAGTCATTGTATTGATGTGCGCCAACATCGGATTTATCTAGTTTATGACGGTGCCCATTGCATGTATTTGCTCCACTTCCCCAAGTGGGTAAAAAATAACTTTTTCATACTGCGCCTGAAAAAATGTCATTATGAATATTTTTGTATGTTAGCCACTCTTATTATAAAGGGTTTTTCAACAAGAACTTTGTTTTCTAAAACAAAATAAAACAAAGAATTTATATGAAGATGATTCAAATTTTTATTGCATAACGAAGAGAAAAGTTTGGCAATTATGAATGAAAAATTATATCTGACAAATGTCCACCACGAGCACGCTGACAGAAGTCGATTCTTTCATCAAAGTTTTTAATCACTTTTTGGCACAATGGCAGGGTCTATTTCGTTAATCACATCACAGATTTTGAGTTTTAAGGTTGCAATCGATTCGATTGGCTTCGCATAGACTCTGTCCTTAACATAGCCCCACAAAAAATAATCCCGTGGTGTTAAATCACAAGATCTGGCTGGCCATTTAACCGCTGAATTTCGTGAAATTATGCGATCGGGAAATTTCATTTGCAATAAATTTATCGTTTCATTGGCTGTGTAACATGTAGCACCGTCCTGTTGAAACCACATGTCAATGCTATTCACGTCATCAATAATAGGCCATGTGGTGGTTTTGGATAACCCCAATTGTTGAGAACGACGAGGAATAGACAAATTTGGATCTTCTTCAACACTGTCTCACGGCTGTGATGTTTTCAGTTGAACGACCAAGTCGAACACGCGTTGGTGTTGGCGCATTTTGTACCGAGCCTGTCGACTCAAACTTAGCGACCAAATTCTTAATAGCGGTCTCAGAAGGGCGATTATGTTGTCCGAAAATATCACGAATTACGAAATGTATCTTTAACAGAACCACCATTTTCATAGTGGATTTTAATTATTTTAATGCGATTTTCAAGCAAAATTGAATTCATTGTAACAATTGCCAAAGCATCTACTACGAATACGTCAATAAACTAAATGTCAAAACTGTCATGCTGTTGTTGTTGCCCCAATTGAAAAACAAAGTTCTTGTTGAAAAACCCGTTATTTATAAACTACATCATATTTTTATACAACTAATTTAACAAAACAACTCGGAGGTCTTTTTCATGTACAGACTGGGTAAATTTTGTATGGGCCGTGACCATTCTTCTTTTATAGTAATCGGTGTTCTGAGTAGTCTTGAAAATAAACAGAAAGTTTCTTTTTCTCTTTTTCAGGTCATGAAAGGCGAAATAAGAAGAAAACAACGAGTATTCGTTACAGGTGGAGCAGGAGCTTTGGGTCAAGCTGTAATCTCTATCTGCCATAGTTTAGACTGCACAGTTTTTACCACAGTCAGTAGCGAGAAGAAGAAAAGATTTTTGATGAAACTCTTTCCCAAATTAAAAGGTAATATTATTGAGTACATAATAGAAAAATAATAGAAAAATGATGTGATAATAAATATGTTTATTTATTTGCATCATAAAAGTACAACCATATCAGGTATTTTCAACATTTGGTACACATACCTAAATAAATAGGTTCCTGTACTTAAATACTAAACAATAATGTGATATTATATTTCTCCTCATCCTGGCGTCTTAGGATTGTTGTGAAGTACTTACGTCACTTGATAGTTATTTAGTACGTGTTTAAGCACTAATCGTAATCACTCAGTAATAATTACTACACTGATATTGTTATTTAGGTTGTAGCATTCGATTCACACTGTCCTCCGTACTAGTCGAAACTGTATCACGGTAGGACAGTCTTCCTCTTACACAAGGAACCAGTTCTAAATACACAATGGTATTCCACTATTTTTCACAGTATAATACTTTACTATCTATGATATTATGTTCCAATGCAAACAGGTAGGTATAAGAACATTTTGCATTGGCTACGAACAAAAGTGATCTCAATGCAGGTAGTGTTGAAATAAATTTAGTATATGCAAAGTTTACAGACAATCACTCGGTTTTTATCCTCTATGACTTTATTAGAATTATTAAACTATTGTACTTATACTTAATTATAATTTTCGTGGGAACTAACATAAACATAGTTAATAGCTGCAGGCACAAAATAATAAACTAAGAATTTTAGATTTTAATCATAAGTTAATGTTTAAGCAAGTGACATGAGTGTGTGTGTGTAAGCGTGATATTTTGAATATGGGTTTAGATGTACGTAAGGTATGGTATGTGTGCTGTTTTTTCGTATGTGTGTATGTGTTTGTTTAAGTCAAGTTTTTCAATAGTTTAGCCGTTTTATCATAGTTTAGTTGTTTTAAATATTCAACAAGATAATAGAAATATATTATTCACAAGGTATGACTATTACTTTAACAGTTTTATGTGATCAATAATCCACAGATGAAAACATCGCTTATTCACGTCACAGTTCTTTCTTTGCCCAAGTAAAAGCAGTGACTAAAAATGAGAGGTGTGAAATTGTAATTAATTGCAGTGGTGGAGCTTTACGAGAAGTAAGTTCAATTTTTTATAATTTCAATGGGTATTCGCTTTTAACCGTTTGCCTTGGTAGAATATTAGTCAGCCAATGAACTGTAAGCAGGACCGATTGACAAGAGTGCAGGTTCAGTTCATATGCACGCATGTTTTTGTTTACAGGCTACCATGAAATGTGTTGGATTTATAGGAAAATTCATTGATGTTAATAAAGAAGATGTAATGGAAAACATAAACTTGGGGATGTTCTATTTTGAAGAGGACAGGCACTACAAAGCTGTTGATGTCTCAACGCTGTTTTATCCAGAAAATATTGATGACAGAAAGGTAATATTACTGTGACTAAAGATGCTGTCACAAGCTGAAAAGCATTGAGATTCGTGGTATAAGCTCACGACATTTTCCGCAGCTACCCAAAAAACCGCCACTACACTAGCAAAAAAGAGAAAGTTTTTGGTGTCTCTCAGGGAGGTGCCCTTGAACCAACTCTCTTCCTCATTTACGTGAAAAAACTATGCCAATCAAATAGTCTTCTCGTATCTCTAAAATCATTGAGTACGCAGATGACAAGGCTCTTGCAATTCCCGGTAAACATTGGTCCGATACCTTCTGTAAAGCGGAGATGTCTTTCAGTACGTAAAAATCTCCTCACCCTCAAAATCAGCAAGACAAAGTTTATTCCCTTTACCCAAGGCATTTTAAGCCAGGGGGCTGGCTATATCCTTGGAATTAAAGTTAACGAGTGCGCACTCATCAACTCTTCCACTTGTAATTGTACACGCATCGATGCAACCGACAACATACGATATCTCGGAGTTATCGTTCACAATCATTTAAAATGGAAAAAGCATCAATTCTACGGTGACACGAGTGCGAAGATTAATACATCATTACATCTTTACAAAACTAAGGGCAGTGGCTGACTTCAAATGCCTTATAACTATCTACCTTACTAGGCGTGCCTACGTAGGGTGGTGCTCACAATACAAACTTGCTGCGACTAGTAAGGGCGCAGAGGGCAGTACTGAAGGTTCTTTCCAATAAACCATTTTGCAAAGTTCTCACGGTGAGGCAGCTCTTTACTCTGCAGACTGTATTAAAAAAACAAGCTTATACCTTTCGACCCAACTTATAAAACGAAACGCCACTTCGACAGAGTCTGCCAAATTAATTATACCCTGTAGAGCAGCAGTGGTGAGATAGACTCGTCAGATTCATTAGCTTTAAGATCTACAATCAAATAAATAATAGCATCGACATTTTGATGTCGACCTAACCTCGTGAAATCTTATTATAAGTAAAATTGACCAAATGGTTGAAATCGTTATAATATGATGCAACTGAAAAAATTGTGAAAACGTAAAACTCAACTAGACCAAGCACTCACCCTCACCGTTACTTTCACACACCCTCACTCTCTTACACCGCTACTCCCACATACCCACACCGGTGAGGGTGAGGGTGAGTGATCACTTTACCATTTCATGCTGTACCACATCTCCAACATACATACCTTGTTTTACCATTGTATACTTTTATTCATGATTACGATCTTTATTTTAGCTAAACTGTACTTACGTCATAGTGTAGTCTGGAAAAAATGTATTCCAAACGTTTAGATGAGCGCAGATACAGTTTTAATTTTTTAGCTATAATCGTTTCCAATATAATTTATGTCAATATGTTTTTGTTTCTAAACATAAATATTTTAATTTTTTTGGATTTTTGAATATAGTCAAATATATTTAATCGATCATTTTAACCCACTAAATGTGACGATATTTTTATGTCACGCATAAACGGCTGAACCAATTTAGATGTCATAAGTTATAATAAAGTTCTGAATTATTGTAATTAGCTGTAAGCTTTAAAAGTAAACGAATTCACTCGTGATTACCTTATTTATTTTACCTTTGACAGCAGACACTAACGGCAACCTTATTATAGTAACGAGTGTAAAAATCAATTCAATCAATTCTATGTAGGTAGAGGTAAAATAACAGATGAATATGTTTGGTTTCATAAGCGTTCCAGAAACCAGATTTTTTTTATGTAACCACATTTGACTTTAGCTTTCTAATGATTTTTTATTCATCGATAGGCACTTCAGCTCTTGATGGCAGAAGGTATTGCCAATGGGACAGTACGGCCTTTGACTCACTTGGTATTCTCTCCAGTGGAAGTATCTCGGGCCTTCAAACTTGTCGCATCTAGCAGGCACTGTGGTAGAGCTTTGATAAAGATGAGTGATCCAAAATCTTTGTCTTTGGATGTTAACGTTATACCGAGGTTTGGTTTTTTTTTGTAACATACTTTTGCATTTTCTTCGTTCAATTATATAAGACAGCAGGACATTAGGTTTTAGTTTGTTTTGCGGCTCCACAGTAACACTGAGGGTTACCAACTGTTTAATTTAAACGTGTAGCGGACTGTCGGACTTTGTGTCGTGACTGAATTAAGATCTAAACGAATAAAGATTTAAATTAATTGTGACCATGATTATTACATATTTTAAATTCATTGTCGATATGGAAAACTTTTTGCCAAAGTGGGGTCAAAAGGGACTTGAATTTTCATGTAAACTTTAAATGATATGGTTTTATTTGTAAAGTACCTACTACCTACGTAGTAAATTGCTCATTTCTTTTCAGAATGATATTCTCAAAAGGTGTTCATATTGTGGTCTGCGATACAAGCGACTTAGGATTGGAATTAGTTGATCATTTAATAAGAAAAGAAGCCAAAAACATTATTTTGCATTATAGGAAAAATAATGAAAAAAGTTACTTATTTGCAAAATCAGTGTAAGTATTGAATTTAATAAAGAATTATGATTGTATAATCCATTTATTTAAGAGATCCCTTACGTACTTCATAATTTTAAGTACTTATTATTTTATAACTAAAAACTTTTTATCGTTCAATTTTATTTTGAGGAATCGTAAAAATAACAGCCCTTTATAAATAACATACTTTTCGTAAATTTAATAATTTTATGTAACCGCTATTGTTTTAGCTCTTGGAAAAATTTCGACGTGACAATAGAACTTAATTTGGATGACCTCCAAACAAAAGAAGGTTGTGAGCGTCTGCTCAAAGCTGGGCAAAAACTGGGATCAGTCAAAAGTATATTTATAGTCCAAAATTACAAAGAAAAATTTGATGAAAACAATACACATACTGATGATTTCAAGTCTAGCCATGATGACACTATATTGGTGACAGCTAATTTGGATATGGTATCTAGAAACATGTGTGCTGACTTAAGGTGAGTGATATAATAATATTTTTACTTTATACAGTGCACAAAAATATTGCAATCATCAGGGATTTTCTTACACGCTCAGCTTGCTGGGTAGCTCGGGAGCCCACTACTGTCAAGAAATATGTTACTTAAGGCTGCTTACATAAAAGGGCTGCAAATTTTTCCAGCTGATAGATATTTGCAGGTACCCAGCAGTGTATGTCTTTGAAATACATCCGGCCGTATGTTATAGACCGAGCTTGAGAAAAGAACCACTGACAGTTGTTTATTGGTAGCTTTTACATCAAGTGGCTGATTTACCAATAGATAGCTCTTAGGGCTTGCGTGTCAGAGTTTTATAATCTTGTATGCACCTACGATTTACAAGACGAAATTCATAATTTATACCAATTGGTAACTCTAATATTGTAAAACTCGAAATAATGATTTCTTTGTTTATTATTCACTGCCACCATCCAGCATCGGCTAGTTGGCACCATAAACTCATGAAAAGAGCCTCACTTTTTTTTGGTGTTTCGTATTCTTAACATTTGTACATTGTTTTGATAAATTATTCAATTTCATTTCAGTAATTTTGCGTTCATCTCGGTTTCGCCTCAAAGTATCAGCAGTGAACATGCAGCTTCTGCATGTGAAAGAATTTGTGAAGCACGAACAAAGGTCGGATTACCAGCTTTTGTATTGAGGACACACATTTCTAATGTGGTTAGTATCTTAACTATTTTAATACTCTTAAATCTATTAAGTACAGGTACATTAAAATCATTTTTCGTGTCTGTATGTTTGACTGCTTTGATGCTCAAAACTGTGCATAAGAATTTCATGCAGTTCACGTTCACGTTTGCGACCATCGTTTAAGAAGTATATACCGATATGTTTCTTGGTGTTAATTTCATATCAAACTTAATAATCATAATACATTACACAAAGCACGACGTTTTCTCCACTCGTAGAAACCGTACAAAGCAAATGTCAGTCACATAAGAGCCCACAAAGGATATTTCCTATTTTGTTGGCGATTTAGGATTATAAAGAAATAAAGATATAAAAAAATATTTTTTTAAATGTTTTATTTAATTTGTTTAAACAGTCATTTAAACAATTAAATAAAAAAAGTTAAAAATATTTTTTGAATGGTTGCCACAAGTAGAAATATTTCCTTGTATGGCAACAACGCTGTTATGAAAGTGCGACCAAAAAAAATCGTTGTAATGTGTGATCTCCTTTCAAATAAATATACCTAGTTTTACTTGGTGTTATTTCAGGTTGACTTAAATAACACAGATTTGCTTACAAAATTCGATGTATCGTCGCTGTCATCTCTCTTCAACGCTATGGATAGCAGTTTGAAGTTAAAATACAATAATGCCATAGTATTTAACTTGACACACAAGTCTATAAGCAGTGTTGGCGAAAAATTGGGCAGAATTTTTGGTAAGTTTAGCCATTTCATATTTTCGAACTTTAAGTAGACGTCAATTGTTCACGTACAAAGAAAAGTTCTTATTTAAACAAATGTGTTTATTTCATGCAGGTGTAAATCATATTGATGAAATTGATAAAAATCTAACGCTCAAAGAATTAAATGTGAATGACATGATAATAGAAGAAATCAAATTCAAATTAAGCCCAGTTACCTATTCAACAGACGAACTGCTAGAAATGACAGTTGCATGGTAAAGTATATCATATAAAATTTGATCACAAAATAAAAAGTCATGAAGTGACAATTAATCTGTTACCAGATCATGTAATGTCTAGATTGATGAAAAATCACCAGAAATTTTTATTTGCCGAGTGGAATCTTAACCAGATTGATTGGATCGAAAGCTAAACGGATTCAGTTGAAAATACTTGTCGCACATCGACGAAAATCTTGCCTGGTCTTAGTTACTTTTTTTTTGTAAACATTGATTGTTCTAATGTTTTATTTGCATAATTTTAATAATATCGTAACAACTTTCAGTCTCAAAAACTTGTGTTATGAAGTAGGAGAGAAGAAAACTACGAATTTCAATGATGGTCTAGGTGCCTTTTACAGTCACATAGAAAAAAATGAATACGTAGCCGTTGATTCGATTATACCCATGAAAACTCAGCAGTTATCTTTTGAGGTAAGTAGTAATTGGCATAATAATCATCTATGGGCTGTCCTCCTGCCGTATAACAAAAAAACTAGTAAAGATGTCATGTTTTGTACCTAACGCAGACAAGCTATACACTTCTTCAGTGCAACCAGGCTGTTTTTTCTATTTTAATATGAACGACTTTTGCTGCATCATTCAATTCTTCTTCTTTGTTTTGACTATTCTGTATTTTATAATCTTGACAAAAAATTGGCGACAGCGTTAGCCGAGGCATCGCAATCATCTTTCCTATTGTCCGGTGTGTTATTTAAATGTTAAAAATATATTTCTAATGAAAATAAACGTTGTCTTACAGGAAGAAGGATACATAGACAGAAGTGAAAATCACCTAATAATAATACCAGGTTTTGACGGACGTCATCAAGTGTTCGAGTCTATCGCAGAAAGACTTAAAATTCGAGCAGCAACGTTACAGTTAGGCCCCGACCTCATTTGTGATAGCATTCCTGAGATGGCTGAAACTCTGGCAAATGTAAGATTAACTAGATGAATGAAAAATAATGTTATGTTACACCTACTTGTAACTGCCTCGTTATCTAGTTGTTGCAAGCGCAGCTGCTGAGCATGAAGATTGGGTGCGATACCCAGGACGGGCAAAATTTAAATGTGTTTTTTCTATCAAGAGATTCTCAGTAGCAGCCAGGAGTCTGAATTTATGTACGGTTGGTGGCAACTGACATAGGTTACAGCAGCCATTTTCATGGGAATTAAACATAACTTTAAAAATTTGTGTATGCCTCTCCGTATGCCCTTCAGGGAATACTGGTGTGATGTTGATGATGTTGAATGTTCATGTGTATTTTTCGAAGTGGTAGGCCTCTTTGCGTTAACTTTTTACTGATTTCTTTTCACAGCAAATCAAATCACACTTCGAGAT
This sequence comes from Polymixis lichenea, assembly GCA_949091785.1. Classification (NCBI taxonomy): domain Eukaryota; kingdom Metazoa; phylum Arthropoda; class Insecta; order Lepidoptera; family Noctuidae; genus Polymixis; species Polymixis lichenea. Next base: position 4,528,259 of record OX420943.1, on the reverse strand, counting down.
ACCTGCAAAATTCTACATTTTGGGATTTTCATTCGGAGTAAACATAGCATTGGAAGTCGCCAAACTATTAGAAGCTGAAGGTATTGCTTAGTATTTTAATTTGATATTTCCTATAAATACGTCAATTGATGTCGTTTTTAATACTTTAATTAATGCGTTTCAGGACGCAACGGAGTAATATATTGCCTGGACAGTAGCCCTGATGCATTAAAATCACAATTAAAAGCTTACATAGGCGATCTCACTGAAGCACAACTACAAAACGCTGTATTACTTCACATGTACCAACTCATGATCAAACAAGAAGGAACAGAAATTAAACAGGAACTAGAAAACGCAGAAAAATGGTCAGACAAAGTCGAAGTTTGTATGAACAAGCTTCGAGGGTTAGTCCACTTTTCTATGGAACATCAACGAACAATTTTGGAGTCGGCATACAAGAGGATTTTGTTAGCAAAAGGGTATAATCCTGATTTTAAGCTGAATTCGGAGCTGGTGCTGTTGAAGGGCATTCCTCATCCAAGAATGGAATGCTTAACTGACGATTATAATTTATCCAACTATACCAAACAGCCAGTTAAAGTATTCCATATAGAATCTGACCTTGCTTCAGCACCATACGATGGCAGAGTTTCTAACATTGTAAACAAAATGCTTGACCCCAATTTATTGGAAGAATTCAAACGAAAGAATATTTGTGAATCCTATTATTTGTAAAGGTGTTATTGTCGAGATAGTTACATGCAGTGACTAATTGGAATTATATTTTCAATGTACGGCTCATTTGATATTTTATTTCCCATTTCATACTACGCAGTATCACTGGTTTACTTTGTTTGACAATATTCTGGGCAAAACGGAATACAATTAATAAAATAACATAATTAAATAGTTTCTTGTAGACAAAAGTGGGAAATTAACTTTTAAACTCAACAATGAACCTGCATGCCTTTTATGTCTACAAAGTAATTTATTGTAGTCAGCAAAATACATTTTAACGAACACTTGTTGAAGTTAATTTTGTTATCAAATTAAATCTCTTTTTTTATCAAAGGCTGATTAGTGGCTTTGAGTTAAAATCTCCATGGGTTATAATTCACTTATCTGACATTTATTACAAATATAATATTATAAGCCGAACTTAATGTTGATTGTGGCGGTACTCAACAATTCTTATAAAACCAAACGCTTAATTGTGTGCGAGCCCATCCTAGTCAGATCATTAAGTACCTATGGTGAGCCGATCTCTTGGGAAAAGCAAACCAAATACCTGGGTGTGATCCTTGACCAGCATCTTACTTTCAGTGAGCACATCAACGGCTCGTTTGCGCGTTGCCTTCCTTTTCAGTAGGCTCCACTTCTTGACCGCCCGCAGCAAAGTATCCTAAAGTGCAAATTGTGAATTGACACCGCAGTCATCCTGACATATGCGTGCGTCGTGTTAGCACACGCTAAACCCCACCATCTGTAGCATGAACTTTCTAAGGAAGCGGTTTTGAAGCGTCTGTAAACCTTTCAAAACTGTTTCCTTAGAAAGTTTATGGGAGCTACTTTTATGTCCGCAACGAGAATTTTCATCTACTATTTGCTCTGATTGCGGCAGCCGCCCGCTACGCTCCCTCCCGCATAAGTAGGATTTGTTGACCGACGCCATACCCTAGGCATTCCCGACGACGCCACAACCCTCCTTCAGGAGAGCAGCAAGCTCAACAGCACGCTCAGCCTGGCCCTTGCTGCCGTCTTCCATTGAAACCCTAAGCCAAGGTCCGTTACCTACAGGGGGGGCACCCCCTGTGGAGTACGGACCTCTCTGAGCATGTAGTTGTTAATTTTAAGTTTTTAAGCCCTGGCTGGAGGTAGCCGCTGGCAACTACAGTTAAGGAGCCGACAACCTCCTAGTTTGACCTGTGAAATATCGATCCCAGAAACAAAATATAGTGCAGTGCGGGCCCATTTGTTTGCTCAGTCGTCGAACGGTAATGGTATCTGTACCCACGCTACTTTGCAGTAAGTTCGTTCGATATTTTATTTTCAGTGGTTTTTCGTTTTGTTCTAAAGATTTCTGTTTCAAAACCGTAATGGATGTTTGTGATTACTCGAATTTTGATGATTAATTGAATTATTGTTGAAATTAAGTATATTTTGAATTAAATTAATGTAGGTTGTTTGAAATTAGTTTTTTACTCCTTTGGACTTGATTTTGACCTACTTCAAACGGTTTTTTTTTGACGGTGGGCAATCATCAAATAACTTCTCCCGCTCTGGGTGGAGCGGGAGGGCGTGTCAGACTTTTACTTACTAAAACCCACCCGTGTTCCCTCAGTTGCCTGTGTGCCAGGGGCGACGGTATCTCTTTTGAACAACCCGCACCCCCGGCAGGCATCGGCCCTTGCGGGCCCCTCTGTTGCTGCTGACATCTCTTTGAGGCGCGCGTGGAACACAACGCGCCGTCGACCCGGGCCTGGTCCTTACCGGACAGCGAGCTACCCATTACTCGCCGTCCGCAAGCCCGTGCCTACGGTGGCCGGGAATCAGCCTGGGATTCCCGACGCCCAGGGCGTCTCCTGCGAAGGCCACGGCTGTGAGGGCGCATGTACTGCATCTCCCTCACGTGCGCCGCCTCCCTCTTCGCGAGCATTACTGCTTCGCAGTAGGAGGTGACGGCTGTCCATGCACTCTCGCTCCGTACCATGGCCTGGACCAGGGTCGGACGCGATACATCGCCGCCGCCGATCACCTCCACGAGGACACGGCGGTGCTCCGCCCAAGCTGGGCAGACCCTAATTTTTAGCAATTGTGTTTGGGCTAACAATTTTACTATAAACTAGCTGACCCGGCGAACCGCCATATTTTATTTCTCCAGTCGCGACTGGTAAAATCAAATCAGTTGGTCGATTGTTTCGTCAGGTGGTGATAAAAAAATTAAATACATATCCAAAGTCGCGGACTTCCGAATTTATAGTTATTTTTCACTTTGTAGTGTTTTTTCGTAAGTCGGTTGTTTTTTTTGGTAAAAGTTTTAATTTTTTTATAAATGAAATTTATTGTTGGTTGTTGTTTGTTGTGTGACTTGTCCGTTATTGTATAGAATCAAGTTCTTCCAACTTAACAGACAGGTGTGCTGCTGGGGAGTTTGTTCCGCTACTTCTTCTTCCCAGCTAACGCACTAGGAAGTGGTGAAGGGCGGGCCTGTTTGGGGTACTGTTTTATGTAATTTTGACGTTCAAAAAGTGCTGGCTCTCAGCTTAGTTTGAATAAATTACTTTTGATTTTGATTTGGGTCATTGCGAGAGAGATGATGTTCTACAAAGCCTACCTTTTCTGTTCCGTCCCGCACTTGCACCGGGGATCACAGGATCTAATGCAACTTCCGCGGTCCCCGACCCGTCTCTACGGGCCATCTCGAGTTAGGGGGGAGTGAGGTGTTGAACTCCTCCTTTTAGGACCCTATCTGGTGTTTAAGTCAGGAACTGTACCGTGTTGTGTGAATAAACGTGACAACATCATTCAAAACAAGAATAAGTGGCGCACTCTTACAAGAAGTAGGTACTACAACCAAATTTACTTCAAGCGCGATATTACTAATATCTTTATCGCTTATTTCTTTTAAAGAACATTTCATTTCTTTTCCCAAACTGAAAAAGTAATTTACTACCACTGACCTTAACAAGGATTCATTGAGTGCACCACTACCTATGAGTATCTCAACTTATTTATCTTGTATCACGTCATCTTTAACTGCCCGCAGTTAACACGGATTTTGTTTTCAGATGTATTAGACCCGTTAAAATAACGCTTTTAGCCGTACTACTGTATGACGTAGATTCATCGGAGTAAAGATGATCAAATTTACGAATAGGCTTTACATAAGTAGCTAAAAAGGAAACTAAGTTTTCTGTCGTTGAGTCAGCATGGGTAGCTGCTGCGAGTACCTGTCGATTACGGATACCGTGAATCACTATTTGAATAATTAGTTCGTCGCCTAACCGTTTTACTATATTGCGAAGATCGCCCTGAGGCCACGGTGGTGTTCTGCCCGGCTTGGGCGGAGCACCACCGTGTCCTCGTGGAGGCGATCGGCAGCGGCGATCTCTCGAGTCCAGCCCAGGTCCAGTCCATGGTACGGAGCGAGAGTGCATGGTTAGCTGTCACCTCCTTCAGTGAAGCAGTGATGCTCGCAAAGAGGGAGGCGGCGCACGCGAGGGAGGGGTAGTACATGCCCCCTCACGGCCGTAGCCTTTGCAGGAGATGCCCTGGGCGTCGGGAATCCCAGGCAGATTCCCGGCCATCGTAGGCTCAGTCTTCCGGACGGCAAGTAATGGGTAGCTCGCTGTCCTGTAAGGACCAACCCCGGGTCGACGGCGCGTTGTGTTCCATGCGTGCCTCAAAGAGATGTCAGCACCAACTGGTGAGGCCCGCAAGGGCTGATGCCTGCCAAGGGTGCGGGTTGTTCGAAAGAGATACCGCGGCCCCTGACACAGGTAACTGAGGAAACACGGGTGGGTTTTAGTCAGTAAAAGTCTGTCACGCCCTACCGCTCCACTCAGAGCGGGAGAAGTTATTTGATGATTTCCCACCCAAAAAAAATCTCTTTTACTACACGTAACCTCAATAATGAGTGACGCACATAAGCTGCATATCAAGAAATCTTGTAGGACATGCTGTTTATAACCTCATGAAAAATTTCGGCAAAATTAATCTTTTGCGGACACAACAACTTCAATTCCTTAACGAAATTCGACCACGAGCCCATTCATTTAACCGGGTTGGCGTCACCTTTCCAAAAGTGAGAATCACTCGAGACCGTCCCAATGGTTTACATGCCTAGCCCTGTCAAACATCATGTGGGTAAGATCGAGTTCTACTAAGCCGACGGTATGAGTTGACCTTACGTAACCTAGACCTTTGGCACGAAGTATGATTACGAGAGCGATTTTCACTGCCACGTGATCGTGAACGAGTTCCATCGTTATGTGAACGCAAATGAGTCTTGCAACGACGTGAATGCGAACCAGCTCTGCTACGGTGCGAACGTGTTTTATCGCGAGGCGAGCTTGAACGATGCCTATGGTCTTGTCAGTATCTTCTTCTAAAATTGTGCGTCCGAAAATCTTTATCCATAACACGTTTGCTTAAACTCAACCATAATGTTCAAACATGCGAAATATTCTTTTACATAATTATCTTTACTTCTAAAACTATTCTGTCATAATATTGAGTACCATAATAATTGAATTTTCTAGTTTTGCACCCAATAAAGTTATATGTCCTAAGTGTGACTGTTCCTAAATGACCCCAGGCAGATAAAATTTTCGTTTTTCCTAATTATGTTAATATTAGCTCTTAGGTCGGTTCCCCCTAAGGGGGAAGGACCGCACCCCTCCCCGTACGGCCCTGTAGAGCTCGTCACCAGACTGGTCACTCTCTCACCGATTTACTTTATATGAATTCCGAATAGCCTTAAATTATACTTAAGAATTCATATTTATGGAAACATATTGGATGTGGTTTTAGAAAGCTAAATATCAGAGATACTCAAAGTACTTGTATTTCTATTTAAATGTACGAGTAACCCATATGCTAGCGTATCAGGTATCTGGTCAATCGTTACTCACACGATACTTCACGTCAACACTCAGAGTACTCAGGGCAACACTTCCATAAAGTGACGCAATCTGCTTTTCAGCTACTTCACGTCGTCATGCTCTTTCGAGACATGGTCCCTAGCAGTTCTCTCGAACTGGGAAACGTGACGAAGCGGCTTTCCCTGCGGCAACCGAGCGACTGTCTTTGTCTAACAACGGAGCGGCTAGTTCTTGCGGCAAATCGTCGTCATCATGCTCCTTTTGGTGACATGGTCCCTATCAGTTCTTGGACTGAATATGAGATAGATGTGGTCACCCAAACCCCTGGAAGTTCACCCGTTGCACAACAAGCATATCTGTAAGACACGTGTTCATGTCAATCTGACCGAATTATGGATCTGAGATCAAGAATATAATAGTCACGGATGACTAATAGTAGAGTTGAAAATATAGATTCAAGAATAATTATTTAAGAGACGTTGAATAATCTCTCTAAAAACTCTAGCATTGGTCTGAGCAAGAAAACTAAAATCCAAGAATTAGTACTAAGTAGATAAGGGTAGAGAATCAAAACCCAAAATGATTATTTAATAGAATTGTGGATCAACTCTCTTGAGGGCCTATAGACAGCCCCAAACAGCCCACCCTTCACCACTTCCTAGTGTTTGAGCTGAGGAGAAGAAGTGGCGCAACAAACTCTCTAGCAACACGTCTCTGTCTAATTAGTTATAAGAACTTTAATAACTCTATCGGCCCAGGATATTTATTAAGATGAAAGACTCACCCAATCGCACCAAACAATCACACACACACTATGTAGATACTAGTTTAGTCTAACTTGGGCTTCAACCCAACTAAATTTAACTTATCAATTATAATCGCTCATCTACGACAGCCCACTTGGTCATGACATGGCCTCTTGGTGATAGCCATTGGAGACTTGGTCAAAACCAAGTCTCCTAACTTAACTAGCCTATAATATTCCGTCCGCACCCTTTAGTGGTCTAAAATAGACCGTTCACAAACTCTCTTTGAGATACACGCGCCTTGCATTCATTCTAGACTAATATAGCCTAGTCTAAACCTATACACTTATCACGCACTTAACGAAATACAAAGACATAGTCTCATAGCTCACGACTCCGTTCTCACTTCTCCAAGCGTACCCTCTTTCGACTACCTCCTACCGTGGTCTAAAACCAACTGTCCCAAACTTCCAAATCCCTTCCTCCTCCTAAAATCACCACGCCTCGGTGCAGCGTCACTTTCCCAGAATAGTTTTATGGCTGGTTCTTTTGTCTCATTTTTTAATGGATTCTAAGGGTACGCTTGGGCTCAGTTATGGTATCCAGATGCGGTCCGTCCGCTGCTTAGAATTTGCGAGAATTATTGCTTCCTTGAGTGACGTAGTTTATTGCGTTCGATTGTTAGTAAATGGCATAAGTGCCTTAATGGGTTTCTGAGATTTCGAAATTGTTTTAGAATTTTAAAGAAATAGGATTATTTATTAGGGTCGAGTTCTCAGATCATAAAGTTGCGACTTAATGTGTTTTCTAAGAGGCCCGGGAACACGTGTGACGATTTTAAAATAATGATAACATTGCGCCATTTAATAGATGACAGACAGTCACATATATAAGCATTCTATTATATAATGTGTGTTATTCCGAATGTTCATCTATCTATCTATACACCGTGAAATTTCAATGGTTATTTTCCCGCAGTGAAATGATTTTCTATTGGTCATACAATAGTTTCATAAACAAATAAAACATTAAAAACAAAAAATAGCAAATTAACCATTGTGAAAAATCACCACTTGCGAGAGTTTATTTGCTTTAATCAGTTAGGCATCGCTGTTCTCTTTGTCAGCGGTTCGTGCAGTTCGAGTAATATCTACCAGTTACCTCTAGTTTTACTAATGAGTAGTGTTTTATCGAGTTAATGAATATTTTTTTAATTATTTTAAAACAAAAAATCTTATTTTTTTTATTTTTACTCTATGCTTCGAAAGTACTCCTTATGGTAAGTTGTTCTGCCGCGGGAAAACAACCATTTCAATTTCACGGTGTATATATAAAAATGAATCTTCGAAATGTTTGTACGCGTGAAACATCCAAACGACTGCACCAAATAGGATGATTCTTTTTTTTATGTATTCTGTATTGTCAGGACAAGGATTGTTTAAAAGATTTTTTTTAAAATAAATATATAGATTTGATCAGAATTATTTTTTATAATCTAATACATTATGTGATTGACGGTATGTGAAAGATGACTTTGACAGATCTTTGACGAAACAATTGACCAACTGATTTGATTTTACCAGTCGCGACTGGAGAAATAAAATATGACGTTACGAAGTTCGCCAGATCAGCTAGTTTAAAGGAAAATTGTGAGCCCAAAAACATTTGCTAAAAATTAGGTTTTAGAGACAGAAATGAATCGCTGTAAATCCGACTCCACTTACACTTTGGATATGTATTTAAATTTTTTGTCACCGCCTTCCGAAATTAAAGTTATTTTTCACTTTGTAGTGTTTTTTCTGTTATTTTTTGAAGAGTTCCGTTGTCTGTCTCCGAAACGCATAATCAGATCTAGATGAAATTGAAATGGAACCACACGGGAAGCACCAGCTTTCAAATAAAAATAATGATCAAAATCGGTTCACCCAGTCGAAAGATGTGAGGTAACAAACATGAAAAAAAAAACAAACAGACGAATTGAGAACCTCCTCCTTTTTTGAAGTCGGTAAAAAAGATGGTTTATACAGTCAAATAAAATAAACAACAATATGATGTAACTCGTATGACCCGTCAGTCGGTAAGCTGACTCTGGTGAAAGAACACAAACTTTGTCTTGAGTTAATCAGAGCGACCAACAATTCTTATCGTTTAAGTAGTCGTTGATAAAATAGTATGCCTTAGAACATAGGTTGGATTTTACTTTAGCTTTAAACGCATTTAAAAGTAAGTCGAGTGTTGAATGCCTGAACGGCAAACGCATTAGTACTTTTAAAAGCGCACGCTGTGCCCTTTCTGCTTCTATAAAAATGTCTTGTTTGTAACGCCCCAAGAGCAAATGCACTATCTAACTTTACATTCACACAATGCTTGATACACGTACGAAATAAGAGCGCTTCTTCTGCAATATTACGTAGTTTTTTTATAATATATTTAATTTTCCTGATTCTGGCTGCAGCCAGGATCTCCTAGGTATTTTATAGAACCTACTCTGGAGAGCGTTGGACAATCACAGTTGGGCCTATTTATAGCTCGGTTGCAGGGGTAAGAATAATGTATCCTAAGTAAGCTTTGCTTACTGCTGTCTTACTGAAGAACATGTATTTAGTTTTATTGGTGTTCAAGGATAGGAGACTGTCCTTAAACCAGGTAGTTACCTTTGCTAGCCCATTTAAGGCCTTCTCAAAAGCCTTCTCCATGTATCTCCATGAAAGACCAAGACGGTGTCATCAGCAAATATAAGCAAATCAAGGCTAGAGAGGGCAGCCACATTACCTAGTTCATTGATATAGATAAGGATTAATGTGGGACCAAGCGTAATACCTTGATGGATACCATAAGTAGTTATGGTGTCGCTCAAGGTAGTGCGCAAGCGTACTACCTTGAGGGACACCATAACTACTTATTTAAATGCAGGCAGTGAGTGTAAATAGCAGGTCTGGCTGGACCAAGATGCAGCCAGACCTGCTATTTTCACTCGCTGCCGCTCTAACAGACTATGATCTATGCGACAGGTAATCTCTGAACCATTCCAGAGCGATATGTCTTATACCAACGTTCTCTAACCGAATAATAATTATGGGGACAGACACTGTGTCAAAAGCTTTCTGAAGATCCAAAAGGACTCCCAAGCACATGTCATCCCTATCTAGGTAGGACGTCAATATTGATGTGAGTGTTAGAAATGTATCTTCAGTTGACTGTTTGGTTCTAAATCCAAATTGATTATTAGTTGGCATGCAATTTTTTTCTAGGTTCAGTTCAGTTTTATGAGTTTTTTAGGGACAAGTTTTCATAATAGTTTGGATAACCTTGATAGAAGAGAGATAGCACGGTAGTTTGATGGTTCAGATTTATCTCCAGATGTAAATATCGGCCACACCACCGCCCGCTTGAATATGACCGCAAGCGCTACTACTGAGCGTGAGGTCCTGGGTTGAATTTATTGTAGAAAGGAGACGGGCGAATCTGGGCCCATAGGCCCAGATAAAAATATTAAAAAAATATTCGTAAATGTTTCATTCCTGTAACCATAGTTACAGGAATGAAACATTTACGAATATTTTTTTTTTCGTTTTTCTTCTGTTATTAATCATGAATTATTAAGCAGTTTTATCATGGCACAAAAAAATTAACATTTAATAAAAATAATACTGACTTCCCTTATTTTCACTGCTAAAATGTTGCCAAATGAAATAAGTTAATCTATTTAATCGAATTCAATAATAATATTTTCATTCTTTTAATACCAATAAGATATTAAATTCAGTGATTCAGATTCAGTTTTTTCTTCAGTAAACTTCCTTATTAAATAATGGTTACCTATTAATACAAGACCTAATAAACAACGTTTCTAAAAAAGTCGTAAAAATAAATTGATTATTAGATCGACTTCAAAATCGATTGACAGATAGCAAAGTGGACTCATGTCAAAGTCAGGTAAAACGTCAAACAACTTATTCTGTAGTTCGCTCGCTTCGTTCTTTTGGCTCTGAGATTGTGGCAATGGATATTCTGTTGTTTTCTTCTTCTGTAACTATTATTCGATTAGTATTCTGTAACAAATTTGGCTACGTATAAAAGATATTGACAGATATTACTTTGAGGAACGACCTACGCATTTCTTACAATGGACTTAGTTGTCTTGCTTACCTTCTCGACTTACGCTTGCCTCATCGACCACGGATTTCGATGTAAAATACAATGAGTGATCAACGTGTACAGTTCTAGTCTGTAATAAAATCTGATAATTCTGTACAAAGTATAACGTGAGAGCTCAGTGTAAGAATAAATTATTATGATGCAACAACGTTAGTTTTGTACAAACCAATAACACCCTATTTTTTTTTTCTTCCATGGATTGGTCTTGTCGTGTCTACCTATCCCTAACAAATAAAAGGGGTAGAAATAGACTAGACAAATTAAATTTAATAAAAGGAATAAAAAAACAGAGGAGCTATAATAAGGTACCTGCCTATGGCAGAAACACACTCTATTGGGATGGGGAGGACAATGGAGATTTCAGGGTGTTGCGTCAAGGGTGTTCCGGCGTTTCGGTGTTCAGGGATGCGGTGACGAATAGGCTTCCAGTGATGTTGCGACGTGTAGATGTCCAAGACAGCTCCGTGGCTCCAGACAATTATATCAATAAGTAGTGGTAACTAAGCGCTAAGCGACTAAGCGAATCAGCGCACCGTCAGTCAGTTGGCTTGGGAAGTCCTCTGCCGCTCTGCTGAAGACCCTTCAGCTCTTTTTTTTGCTTGGTTGTTCTTCTTTTTCCTTCCAAATTCCTTGCTCTTTTTCTTTTCTTTTTTTTTCACTTCCCGGCTTTCACCGCTCTGACGGCATTCCAAATTTCCTTCCTCTTTTTCTTTTTCAGCCATAGATTCTCTCATATGCCAGTCTAGTCGGCCAAGACATATAAAACCTCTTTCATACAAATCGAGAGTGCGTTTAAGAATCTTATAATTAATCATTTAGAATTTTCTTATTTAGTAGACAACGTAGTTACATAGAAAAACCAAATTTAGGCTATCCAAAACGATATAAAATGATTTTTGGTAATTACAATCGTAATGCAACCTTCCTTCAATAGACTGGAGTGTTAGCACAGAAAACAAAGAGAGAAATATAATAATGTAAGAAAGTCGTAAAAGGATAATAAAACAATGATGATGTGGATGAATGAATAAGAAGCGTAAGTACAGTATCAGCAATAAACAGATACTATAGTCTAAAACATGTTAGTTTTTTGAAATGGTATAAAGTTAAGGTTTATTAGAGACTTTTATTATTACGAATTAAACGTATGGTTTGATAATTTTCTTTGTGTTACTAATTCGCAGATACGCGGAATAGCAATTTAGAATTCGATACTATCTCTTTCTTGCACAGAACATTTGTAAGGGATAGCAATACGCCTATTTTTAGTAAATACTTGACCTTAAGTCCAATGCAAAATGCAAAACTATAATACTAAATTACCAATTTAAAACAGTTTAAAACATTTTACACACTTACATAATTATGTATGTAAAGACAAATGCAGACCAAAACGAAACATGAAATATCATTTAACTTTTCAATTTAAAAAAATACACTTAGTTTACTTGCCTCGTAACCTTCTGCTTGTCTAAATTTCTGCCATCTCTATTCATATTTCTAGCTAAATTCTGATTTCTGTTTTTTTAGATACCAACAGACCACAAAGATGACCACAATAAATAAAGCATTAAGACAACATGCTTCTTTCTAGGAATTACTTTAGATTCAAAATTGCAATAGGGTGCCCACATTAGAGCTCTTTCAAGTAGATTAAGCTCAGCTGTAAGCAGCTGCAACCAACCACCACCATCACTGCAGCTGCAGTCAACTGCCTTATTTTTCTTACTGCATAAGCGCAGTAAGAAAAATAAGGCTGTTGACTGATGTAGCTACAGCTAGGTTAGTATACTTTGCTTATTTTCAGAGTATTATGTCTTATGGCGTTCTGATGTGGGGATCGGCAGCTGACGTAGATTCTGTATTCATTCTACAAAAGAGGGCAAACCGCGCAATCTATAAACTGGGGCCTCGCGAGTCTCTTAGAAACAAATTTAACGAAGTTGACATACTAACTCTGCCTTCTCTTTATATCCTAGAAAATATCTTGTGTGTTCGAAAAAACTTAGGTCTTTTCAAAAAAAGATGCGACTTCCATAACCTAAATACACGTAGTAAAGATGAAATTGTGATTCCAAAATTTAGATTAACTAAAACTAGCAAGTCATTTCTAATAAACAGTATCCACTTCTATAGCAAGTTGCCAAAGTCGGTTACAGAACTTAGCGATGGAAAGTTTAAAACTCACATCAAACGTGTCCTTATCAAAAAAGCATATTATAAGATAAAAGACTACGTTGAAGACAAGGAAATTTGGCATTCATTCCTTCTGCATATGTGGCTTCCCTGGTACCTCATTAGCAGTATACCTATGTGAGCGTCTATTAACTGCTCACAAATTACAATGTAAATTTTGATTATTTTTATTTTTTACACTTTCTGACATATTCTCGTCGTAAATAATGATTTGACATTATACAACACTTGTAATATCGAGTATTTATTAGTGATTCTCATGGAAATCATATCACTTGGTTTAAATAGGTTGATTTCACTTATGTAGATTCTTTTACATATTGTGAATGAGAGAACGTTGTAGGCCTATAGACGTCGTCTGTAAATCTACAGATTTACAGACAATTTTCCATTCTTTATTTTCATTCCTCTAAGTACCTGGTACTTATTGACAGGCCTGCACTGTCCTCCCATACCTAATATCACTGTAATTTGAAAACATTGTAAAAGCCAATTATTTTTAAAAGAGTAACCGTGGAGTTTCTTGACGACTCTTCTCCATAGGAAGCGACAAATTGGAACCGTGCACCTTAGCTTTTGACGTTTCATAAGTGCCCTTGCAGGTTTGTGTGAAATAAAATATTTTGATTTGATTTTATTTGATTTAGATTCCCAAATGTATATGATACTTCTGTGTATTCATAGGTAGTACATATCTGCCCAACCCTTCACTATACATAGGTAGGGAAAGAAATAGAAAATATAAAAAATATATATGTACATACAGAGATGAATGATGAAATCTTTTTTAATGGCGTAACACAATTAGCCTAAAATGTTGTAACTGCTGGTACACAGGCCTGCTCTCTGAGAGAGAGAGTGGGCCATAATACACTACGCGGGCCTAGTGGGTTGGTAGATGTCACATTTCGTCGAATTTTTGGTTCTAAGACATACCGGTTTTTTTTTTGCTTTTCTCTTGTTTTCACGATGTTTTCCTTCACCGTTTGAGAGCAGCAGTGGTGATGAAATAATTTACACAAAGTAAAGCACCTGCCTGGGTAAAAACTAGAGATAAAACGAATAGCAGTTTAGCCGGATACCGAATATTCGGCTAACCTTGTATCCAGATAGCCTGATATTCGGCGGATCGTTGCCCCTTATACAGAACAGCTAATGCTAAATAATACCCATATTTAACAAAGTTTGCCAAAATCTATCTTTCAGCACCTTGCAGTAGTGTGTACAGCGAAAGACTTTTTTCTGAAGCTGGCTTTATTTACCAAGACAAGTGGAACTGCTTGCTACCTCTTAGTGCAGAGAAATTAGTATTCATTCATCATAATTTGCCCTTAGTGCAGTATGAGTACTAATTTATATTCACGACATAATTACAAAACTTTGAAAATCACGGCAACTATAATATTATGCATGTATTAAACATTATAACTGCTTACCTGTACAGTAAAACATTTTTTATTTTATAATCTGCGATGCCACTACTGTTACATTGATGTATTTTCTTTGAAAAGTATTTATCTAATAGGGAAGGTAGACCAGCTGTAATTGCTATTTGTACTATCTACAATATAGTCGTGTTGGTACACATTCAGGTTGGCTGCGCTGCGACTCAATGCACTGCAAACCTGCAGGAATTTTGAAATGGATTGAGTTGCAGCGCAAGCATTATGCACTTTGTCACATTTATAACCAAACTTAAAGCATTTCTTATAATTACATAATATAATATATAATATCGCGGTATTATAACATTCCATAATATAGCGGCAAATACAACGGTTTCGAGAACAGCTTTATTTTTATTTTAAATAAACAAAAAAACTCCTTGGACCCATCCCTAAATAATATAATCTAACATTTGCAATTCGTTTAATTTAAATACTTGAATTTTCATAATTGTAAAATACTTGAATAAAAGAGTAAGTCATTCAATTCAATCGTCTTTGGAAATAAGCGTGGCTGAAAGACATGACGCCGAATCCGCAAACACAGATTACCGACCGGCCGAGGCCTGCGGAGACTCTCGAAAAGCCCATGACAGGAGATGAAGTAGTCATCAGCGGGATATCAGGCACATTCCCGAAGTCCGAAAATGTCAAGGAGCTCATGGAAAATCTTTATAATAAGGTCAGATTTCCTCCGAATGTAAAATTATCTAATGTTATATTTGTTACTTTGTTTCTAGACGTAATTTCTGACTATTTTATACTATTATGATTTTGGTGTACTTATTTCAAAGATCGATGAAGATTATAAATGAAATTTTCCGTAGAAAATATTAATATCTCAAAACCTGGCTGATTGCCTAGTTTTGTAACCACATCATGCCATTCTAAAATATATGACCCGCAGAAGTAAAAATACATAATAAGGCGTTTAAGGTAGAAATAAACTGGTCCCACTTTCTCGGCAGTATCCTTATAAAAAGTGCAATAACTCGGGTTTTGGGCCTCACTAACTTACATATACAATAACTTATATAACGTGTCGTTTTGCATCCTCGTCAAATTCAAGGAGGTAACTATGCTAATGATTCTCGACACGAATCAATAATAAAATGAGTAGATTTTTCATAGCCGTAAAATAAAAAATCGCAACAAGTAATTGGAGGACTGGTTTGTGCGACGAAGACTGTTTGAACCCAGGTTACCCAGTTACAGTGCGGTATCACAGGGGCCGCGTTTTAAAATTTAAACAAAAAAAACAAAAAAAAAATACCTACTTATTTTATTATTGATTCGTGTCGAGAATCATTAGCATAGTTACCTCCTTGAATTTGACGAAGATGCAAAACGACACGTTGTATATCAGAAAAATTAGTACCAAATTTTCTTGTTAGACACTTTTTTTTGTAGCTATCAGACATCCGGTTTTTTAACTAAGTATAACTTCAACATCTGGTTTATGGACGGCTGCCGGAATCAGCTCGGAATGCGCCACCGACGGGTTCCAAGATAACGGTGGGAGGGGTTAACATCGGCGTCAAGTCGACGATGAAGTCTTAGACTCGTGTGAGAACCTAGGACTCGTCCTCGACAGCCGGTGGAATTTCGCGGAGCACTTCCGACGTTTGGCTCCTAGACTGGAGCGGGCCGGGGCTGCCTTAATGCGGCTCCTGCCCAATCTAGGGGGGCCAAATGCCTCTTGCCGGAGGCTTTACGCGGGAGTTGTGCGGACCATGGCCCTATACGGGGCACCGGTGTGGGCGCCTACATTGAGGCGCCAACCAGCACGTCGGTTGAAGGCGGCCCATAGGGTGATGGCCATCCGGATGATCCGGGGATACCGCACGATCTCCGGTGAGTCTGGAGGATCTGGATTCAAAGTTCCTCGCACACACTTGGAAGTGGCGCGAGGAGGCCAAACGCCGGGGCATAACTCCGCTGCCGCGGGAAATCGCGGCACGGCGGACAGAGCTCCGGCAGGATCTTATGGCGACGTGGAGAGTGCAATTGTCACAGACCAGTGCTGGGAACGCCACGATTGCGGCGGTGAGTTCCCTCTTTGAGGAGTGACTTGAGAGGCGGCATGGCGTCCTCACCTTCCACCTGACACAGGTCCTCACTGGACACGGCTGTTTCGGGAGGTTCCTGTTTCGGATGGGGTGGGAGGAAACGCCCGGGTGTTTCTATTGTAAAGATCGCCCTGAGGACACGGTGGATCATATGGTGGAGGTCTGTGCGACTTGGGCGGAGCACCGCCGTGTCCTCGTGGAGGTGATCGGCGGCGGCGATCTCTCGCGTCCGATCCTGGTCCAGGCCATGGTACGGAGCGAGAGTGCATGGCTAGCAGTCGCCTCCTTCAGCGAAGCAGTTATGCTCGCAAAGAGGGAGGCGGCGCACGTGAGGGAGATGCAGTACATGCGCCCTCATAGCCGTGGCCTTCGCAGGAGACGCCCTGGGCGTCGGGGATCCCAGGCTGATTCCCGGCCACCGTAGGCACGGGCTTGCGGACGGCGAGTAATGGGTACCAAGCCCGGGTCGACGGCACGTTGTGTTCCACGCGCACTTCAAAGAGATGTCAGCAGCAACTGATGGGGCCCGTAAGGGCCGATGCCTGCCAGGGTTGCGGGTCGTTGGAAAGAGATACCGCGGCCCCTGGCACACAGGCAACTGAGGGAACACGGGTGGGTTTTAGTCAGTAAAAGTATGACACGCCCTCCCGCTCCAACCAGAGCGGGAGAAGTTATTTGATGATTCTCCACCAAAAAAAAAAGACCATCGACGTAAAATAAATAAACAGGTAGGTAATTATTAGCAACAATAACAAAATCATGGTCAGCAAAACGACCAGTCACCACAAGCACCCGTTCACGAACATAACGCAACGATCAGCCACTACCCCCCTCGTCATATTTGAGGGAAAGAGGTAACCCGATCCCCAACGCTACCGCAAGCAGTCACATCTACGGGAGCATGACAAACTTGCTGCCGGTTACTCAGGTAAGAATAGAATTATCAATTGCCGAGGTCGGTAGCTAACCATAATGCCATACAACTCATCATGAAAAATATTATTATGAGGAGAACATATCAATAACTAATGAAAAAACAGATTATAAATTTTAAAAATTACTTAGTCAACAAAAATCTAAATATCAATAATTATATGTCCCATATTACCTGCCTCTAGGTACGATTCTGGAGAAAGAACATAAACATTGTCTTGAGTTAATCACAGCGACCAACTATTCTTGTCATTTAAATAGTCGTTGATGGAATAGTAAGCCTTTAAACACAGGTTAGATTTTATTTGAGCTTTAAACGCATCAAAAGGCAAATCTAGCAAAGCAGAGGGAAGCTTGTTATAAAAGTTTATACCAAGCCCAACAAATGAATTATTAACCATATGAAGCCGGTGAATAGGAGCACGTAGTTTGTTCTTATTTCTAGTGTTTACGGTGTGAACATCACTGTTTTTAGTGTACAAGTGTATATTTTGTCTAACATATTGCATATTGTCAAAAAACGAATTGTGATGCTACCGTGAGAATACCAATTTCGTTAAAAAAGTCCCTCAACGAAACTCTGGCACCTAGCTGGTAAATTGCTCGAACAGCACGTTTTTGAAGCACAAATATATTTTGAATATCAGCAGCTTTGCCCCAAAGCAAAATACCGTTGGACATAACGCTGTGAAAATAACTAAAGTAGACTAACCGAGTTATATCGACATCAGTGTATTGTCTTATTTTTCTGACGGCGTAGGCAGCTGAACTGAGCCTTCCTGCTAGGCTTGATATGTGTATTCCCCACTAAAGTTTGGCATCTACTGTTATGCCCAGAAAAACTGCGGAGTCTACAGTCTCAAGCACCTCTTTATTTAAGACAATATTGGGACCTAGATTTCTAACATTCGTTAAGGCAAACTTTACTCATTTAGTTTTCTTGGCATTGAGAACTAGGTTATTTGCCGTAAACCAATCCGTAATCATTGAGAGTGCACTGTTTACGTCGTAAAAATCTTGTCTATTCCTGTCTACTTTAAAAATAAGAGAAGTATCATCTGCAAACAGTACAACATCACAAATATCCTTTAAATAAAATGGTAATTCATGGATATCCACGAAAAACAAGAATGGGCCAAGTATTGAGCCTTGGGGCACACCTACTTGAACTGGTAGCCCGGACAATTATACTCCATTAGCTTCTACACATTGCAACCTATTATGTTAATAAGAATTTATTACGTTTATAGCTTCGTTATGGACACCGTAATAACGCAGCTTACGCACCGTAATAACCAAGGTCACCCTGGTCCAGGCCATGGTACGGAGCGAGAGGGCATGGCTGGCAGTCGCCTCCTTCAGCGAAGCAGTTATGCTCGCAAAGAGGGAGGCGGCGCACGTGAGGGAGATGCAGTACATGCGCCCTCACAGCCGTGGCCTTCGCAGGAGACGCCCTGGGCGTCAGGAATCCCAGGCTGATTCCCGGCCACCGTAGGCACGGGCTTGCGGACGGCGAGTAATGGGTACCTCGCTGTCCGGTAAGGACCAAGCCCGGGTCGACGGCGCGTTGTGTTCCACGCGCGCCTCAAAGAGATGTCAGCAGCAACAGAGGGGCCCGCAAGGGCCGATGCCTGCCGGGGGTGCGGGTTGTTCGAAAGAGATACCGCCGCCCCTGGCACACAGGCAACTGAGGGAACACGGGTGGGTTTTAGTCAGTAAAAGTCTGACACGCCCTCCCGCTCCACCCAGAGCGGGAGAAGTTATTTGATGATTTCCCACCCAGAAAAAAAAATAAAAAATAAACCTGACAGAGGCTTACTTACTAAAACATAACTATAGTCATAAAATTAGTAAAAATAAATTAAAAAATATGCAAAATTGAATAAAATCATTAAAAGAATGTAAAAAATTCAAGAAACATGAAAAACACAATTCCAAAAATATTCAACTAAGAAAAGAACGTGTTTCTCTTATGAATAAATTGAAGAATTACGAAATTAAATTAGGAGATAGTATAAATATTTATGAAATAGACACTCAACGCTTACAGTCAGAAATTCAAGTTCTCTATGACTCACTAAAGTCCCTTTATAGTAAATATGTATGCTCTCAGCACCAAATTAAGGAGCATATCCTAGCCAATAATGAGTTTGTAGACAGAGTGGACTCGCTAACTCTCAGCAACACTCAGTGTTCTTGTCAAAGTGGAACCAACCTTGATGCCCTCTAGCCTGAGGTAACAGAGGACCCGTCCCAAGTTGTGAGTGCTCTGGTCTGTAACTCCAACCATGATATTCCTGATGTTGTGCAAGTACCATCTCAAGATCAGTCAGTAGCTAGTAGTGTTACCCCTTGTAGTATTCAAGTTTGTTATCAGTCAGTTATGTTTTCTTATAGTATAGGAAGAGGTTTAGGGAAATTATTATTATATATTTGAATATAAATATTTTAGATGTTACTCCATTCAGTATTAGACTTCTCAATCTGTTCAGATCTTTTAATTTAATTAACTTGTTTTTGAACCTACTCGGATCACGGCATTTTCGTCAACATGTCTTGATAATATATTTAGTGATTGTGATGCCAAACATAAATTAGTGTTAACGGACTTAACATCTGACCACTGTGGTTTATTAGCTAGCTTCCCAATGCCATTATATAAAAAGTTGCATACGTTTGAATGCAGGCCTTATACAGCTAGTCGTTGCAACAAGTTTAAAAATAATATATCTCGTAGAATTACACCCTCCATAGCACAATACGAGAGCAGGGTCGGACGCGAGAGATCGCCGCCGCCGATCACCTCCACGAGGACACGGCGTTGCTCCGCCCAAGCTGGGCAGACCTCCACCGTATGCTCCACCGTGTCCTCTGGGCGATCTTCGCAATGGAAACACCCGGGCGTTTCCTCCCGCCCTATCCGAAACAGGAACCTCCCGAAACAGCCATGTCCGGTGAGGACCTGTGTCAGGCGGAAGGTGAGGACGCCATGCCGCCTCTCAAGCCACTCCTCAAAGAAGGGACTTACCGCCGCAATCGCGGCGTGCCCAGCACTGGGTTGCGACAATCGCACTTTCCACGTCGCCATGAGATCCTGCCGGAGCTCTGTCCGCCGTGCCGCGATTTCCCGCGGCAGCGGAGTTACGCCCCGGCGTTTGGCCTCCTCGCGCCACTCCCAAGTGAGCGCGAGGACGTTTGCCTCCAGATCCCATGGCGGTAATCCGGCAAGGAGGCCCGCCGCCTCACCGGAGATCGTGCGGTATCCCCGGATCATCCGGATGGCCATGACCCTATGGGCCGCCTTCAACCGGCGTGCTGGTTGGCGCCTCAATGTAGGCGCCCACACCGGCGCCCCGTATAGGGCCATGGCCCGCACGACCCTCGCGTAGAGCCTCCGGCAGGAGGCGTTTGGCCCCCCTAGATTGGGCAGGAGCCGCTTCAAGGCAGCCCCGGCCCGCTCCAGTCTGGGAGCCAAACGTCGGAAATATTCCCCGAAGTTCCACCGGCTGTCGAGGACGAGTCCTAGGTACTTCATCGTCGACTCGACGCCGATGTGAACCCCTCCCACCGTTATCTGGGAACCCGTCAGTGGCGCATTCCGAAGACCATGAAACCACATGGCCTCAGATTTGTGCAAGGCCACCTCGAGTCCCAGTTGCCGGATCCTATCGACGATTGTCGCAACTCCGTGTGTCGCTAAGTCGGCCGCCGCCTGATACGACCTCCCTTGCGCCAGGACCAGCGTGTCGTCAGCGTAGCAAACTACGCTGACGCCACTAGGGAGGTCAGCGCGCAGCACCCAGTCGTATCCGATGTCCCACAGATGCGGCCCCAGGACCGATCCCTGTGGGACACCGCACGACATCTCTCGCCGGTTCCACTCTCCTAGGTGACCGGGGTAGATGACGGCCCTGTCCGTCAAATAGGCCTCGACCACACGACAGAGGTAGGTCGGCATCCGGTGATACCGGAGTGCCTCCCTTATGCAACTCCAGGGCAGGGTGTTGAAGGCATTGGCGATGTCCAGAGACACCGCCAAGACGACCCCACCCCGGGCCACAGCATCCCCCGTCGTGAGGGCTCGCACGCGCATGATGGCGTCCACCGTGGAGCGCCCCCTGCGGAAACCGAACTGGCTCTCCGCCAAATCCGGCCCCACCCGCACCAGCCGCCCGACGAGGCGGTCTGCAATGACTCTTTCAAAGAGCTTGCCCACCTCGTCGAGCAGCACGATGGGCCGGTAAGCGGACGGAGAGTCCGCGGGGCGCCCCTGCTTCTTGATGAGGACCAGTTTCCCCGTCTTCCAGTGACGTAAGAACTGGCCCTCCTCCAAGCATGCGCTCAGGAGCCCTCTTAGTCGAGGCCCGAGAGCCTCCAAGGCCAGGACCCAGGCTTTTCCAGGCAAGCCGTCGGGTCCTGGGGCGGTATTCTTGGCATTCAGCCTACGTACCGCCACTCTCAATTCTACCTCGGTCACCTCTGGAACATCGTCGTCGTCGTCGGTGTGGTCCGCGTCGGCCACCGCAGGTGGCGGAGCCATGGGCGGGGGAGCATGCTCCCCTCGCGAGGGAAACAGAGCGCTCACCACGTCCTGCACGAGCTGAGGCCGGAGACTCTGGGTCAGCGGGGGAGCCCATGGGCGGATTTTCTCCCGCACCGTTTTGTAGGGCCGTCCCCACGGGTCTCTGTTCAGAGTCTCCAGCGACTCCTCGCGGGCCAGTGACCTGGCCCGCAGGATCTCCGCTCGGAGGGCGGTCTTCGCCACTCTGTACCCCTCGTATAGCTCCGCCTGAATGGCTTCCGTATCCGGAGGGCGGATACGGAGCCTGCGGTGCCTGGTGTACTGATGCCGCGCAGCAACGCACGCCTCGCGCAGAGCTGTGAGCTCCGGCGACCGCCAGTACACCTGGCGTGAAGCACGTCCTGGCTGGACCCGGGGCATTGCCACGTTGCATACCTCGGACATGGCCTCCCGGAACCACTCCGCCTCGTCGTTGATATCGGCAGGCCTGTCCGGTGGTGACACCCAGGCCTGCACGATCGAGGCTTCCAGGAGGAGCTCCCGGTCCAGCCGCTTCAGCACCCACCGCGGACCACACGGGGCCTGTTGGACCGGCGCGCTCGAGGCAAGGGCGGAGACGTCAAACCGGATATACCGGTGGTCGGAATACGTCTCCACCCCCTCCATGACGCGCCAGTTGACGACACGCGGTGACAGAGCGGGGCTGGCGAACGAAATGTCCACCACCGACTCACCCCGCATCCGCACACACGTGGCGACAGAACCCCGGTTTAGGACGACCAGGCCCACCTCTAGAGCCCAGTCCTCCACCATCCTACCCCGCACATCCGTCAACCGGGAACCCCAAGCCAAGTTCTTGGCATTGAAGTCCCCGAGGACGAGCACGGGGAGGGAACGAAACCCGACGACGACGTCTCTCAACTCCTCAAGGGAGTTGTGGAACTCGGCGAGAGTTCGGCTCGGGGAGAAGTACACCCCTACCACTGCAATCTCCCCGAACCGTGCTGCTACGCAACCCCTTCCTCTCTGGATACCTTCGAGAGCCGGGGTGCCGGGGGCGGCCGACGAAATTATGGTCACTGAGCCGCTCAGGTCCTCCACCCAGTAATCCCTGGGCGGGACAAAGTACGGCTCAGCGACCACGGCGATGTTAATCGACCACTGCGCCATGCTCTGGAGCAACAGATCCTGAGCGGTGGCGCAGTGGTTGATGTTCGCCTGGAGGAGGCGAAATGGAGCCGTTATTGGCATTCCATTTCAGCCCCCTCCGGAGCCCCCTGAGAGGGCCCTGCCGCGGTGGTAGCGGCGGCGACGGCGATTGTAGGGGCGGCAGCGGCGGCGGCGGT
Organism: Polymixis lichenea; assembly: GCA_949091785.1. Taxonomy (NCBI): domain Eukaryota; kingdom Metazoa; phylum Arthropoda; class Insecta; order Lepidoptera; family Noctuidae; genus Polymixis; species Polymixis lichenea. The sequence continues at coordinate 4,505,259 of OX420943.1, read as the reverse complement.
GGCGGCAGCTACGGCGGTGACGGCGGTGGCGGAGGGTTTGCCCCTGCCCCGGCTCCTGGTTTCGGCGGGTGGAGCGCAGGCCTTGCTCCCAGCCCGGTGTTCGGCCGGCTTGCCAGCTGCCGCACATAGGTAGCAGTGCGGCGTGGCATTGCAAGAGCCGGCCTTGTGACCGGGCTGACCGCAACGGAAGCAGTGTCCGCTGCGGTCCACCTCCGAGGTGCATTGAACGCCCACGTGATGCCCCACCTGGCATCGGAAGCACCTCAGAGGTCTGGGTTCCAGCAGCTTTACCTGCGCGGATACCCAGCCCACCAGGAGCCTTCGGCCCTCCCCGGTGATCTTTTGGGCCGCCGACACTGGGCAGCTCACCGTAAGGGTTCGCAAGCCCGTGTTGTCAGGACGAATGGTGCCTGCCTTCACCTGCTCGGCAGAGCACCCTCCAGTCCTGACGATGGCGGCCACCACCTCGCCCTCCGTCACGGAGTCGTCCAGGCCCAAGATGCGCATGTCAGCGCACTTGGTGGGCCTGGACACTCGGGCCTCGTCCGCACTTATGGACGCCCTTAGCCTTTCGGCCAGAGCGTCAGCGGTCGGGCCACTATCTGCACCAGGGACCTCCAGCATCCGGGCCCCAGTCGCGGTGACCCTAATGCGGAGGCCGTTGGCAACCCCTAGGTCTGCCAAGTCCACCGCCGCCTTTGCCTTCGCGATCACGTCGCAGTAGGACACGCCCTTCTTCTCCGCTTCCGGCTGTAGTGTGATCACTACAGCTGCGGACTTTGGGGCGCGTAACCTAGCTGCGGCGTTCCGCTTCTTGGCTCGCTGCCGCCTCTCCCTCCGTCTGGCCGCCCTTGCAGCCTTACCCGCCTTCCTCTTCTCCCCGGCCACTTGCCATTCGGCGTCGGCCGGAGGAGATTTGGGAGGCGGGGCCGTCCGTCCTGGGACCACGGCTGGGGCCGTCGCCGCCTGCGCCGCCACCCTGCCCGTCTTAGGCTTAGGCGGCACCGGTTTCGCCGGGGTCCGTCCCGGCTGCGGTGACGATTTTGCCGTGGCAGCGGTGGTAGCTGCATACGTGCCCCCCTTCTGCTGCTGGCCCGAGGCCGGCCGACTCGCTGCCAGTGGGGGCCGCAAGACAATTGCCTCCAGGACGGAGAACCGGCTGCTGAAGGCAGCCAGCTCCTGCCGCACCAGGTTCAAAAGCCGGTCCTCCTCAGGCACTGGTCTATCCAGCCCCTGCCGCACCGCCTCCTGAGGCACCACCCGGGGCCCAGCCCCTCGGAGCCCAACCAGGTCCGCTCGGAGCTCCGCATTCTCCTTTTGGAGAAGCTCCATGGCAGCAGTCAAGCGTGCGACCTCCGCCCGCATCTCGGACATGCCATCCGACGGAGGTCCGGAGTGTATGTCCTCCGCTGCCGCCATAATCGAGGCTATGGCTGCGGGTACGGCCTTGTCTTTAGAGGACTGAATCCTCTTCAAGGCCACACCCTTGATCACGGCAGCCACAGCCTTCGCGAACCTCGCCCTGCGCTCCGAGTTGGAACCGTCGGCGTCGTCCAGCTCCCCGTCAGACGACTCTGAGAGGGCCCTGCTGCTGGTCCCCCCAGAGAGCTGCCCCTCCGTGGCCAGCGCCTCGGCTCGCTGGCCCGCCTGAGCTGGGCCGGCTTGGCTCGACTCGCTGGTCTCCTGGGTGGTGAATCCCTTGCCCAACCGGATCCCCCCGCGCCGACAGACCTTCCCGAGCTTTCGGGCCGAGGTCGTGCCACCGTCCGAGGATGACCCCTGGCCATCCTTCGGTTTGGAGCGCTTCTTGAGGAACTCATTCGTCCTCTTTGAAGCGCCCCCCACAACACACTCCGGGATCTTAAAAGAGCCCTTCGCGCTCGTCGATGCGGCGTCGGACTCCGACCCCGCATCACTCCCCTCCTCTACGAAGTTTTTATTTTTTAAATTTGGTTCCATATTTGATCCCACGAGTAATAAACTTTGCATTGTCTCAAAAAGCAGTGGTCCGCACTAGTGACTAATTTATCTACCCATTAGTCAAGCTTTCAACCTCCCTCACGGTGCGCCGCCGCTTGGAGGTTTGGGGTAATTTTTTATAGAGGTATTCTTCCTCGCGGCCCGGGCGGTTAAGCCAAGACCCTCGACCCCCGTCAAAAGTCAGAGACATGACCGTGACAATCTTCGGGGCTACGAGATTAACGGTGGCAGAAGGAGAGAACTCCTTCTTGCCTGCCCGGTGGCAGGGTAAGTGCACACCGAGCCCGCTCTTACTCCGCCGCTGTGCGTCTCTGCATAAACGCAGAGAGACACGCGTTGGAGCGTTCCTCCGACAGGATATTGGCATACGGGCAACGACACCCCTTAGGCACACGTACCTAATGGGGGGACATTGCCCGCATCCCAGGGTGCACCGTCCCGGAGACTGGCCTTTCCACCAGACGCATCCAAGGGAAACTCCAGCCCACGGGCACACGAGGAGGTTTCCTGTCCAAGCACCCCCAGCCTCTGTCAGGTCAATCGTTGTTATGGATTGAGGGTTATAATTGGTATTTAACAATTCACTATACAATTGGTTAGTTTGTTTGACCTGAGTACGCTCTATATTATCTAGAATTTTTACATTTGCATGGCTAAATTACTGCAGTTGTTGAAACCATCTGTAACCATCATTAGTTGATCCCGTTCAGCCACAACTGTGAGGTATTGTATTATAAGATGTAAGTCCACGAGCTCCTGTTTTAAGATTGTGCTTTTGTGGACAACTTTCTCGACTTCCTTCTCACTTTGCTCTCTGTCATCTAACAGCTCTTGACATTTGCTTCGTGAAGCCTGGAGCTCGTGAAGGGTTGTTTTCAATTTAAGCTCCAACTCTTGAGCCGGAGCCTTACGGGTCATCACAGGCATGGTTTCAGGAATAAGTACTGGAATTATAATGAAAGGAACGGTGAGAACTAAATAGACAGACAAAAACATAAAGCTAGAAATGAAAGGAAAGATGGGAGTAGTTAGTGCTGCTTAATAGAGTAACGAGATAGGCGGCTGAACCAAATTAAAATGCAACTTATATGAGTAGATCAAGTACGAAGTTACATTTATTCTATTGACTTATGATTATACTTTGGTTTATGTGGGTAGGATAGGTATCCTAATAAATAAGGTTATTTAAAACATATCAATCAATCAATCAATCATTTATTTGCAACGAATGTAGGTAGGTTACATTGAAATACAGGTGGAGTAGATAAGAGAGTGCCATGTACATTCTGCCTGGAAATAGGCACGCAAAAATTATAAAAAAAATGATAAGAAGCTAATTACAAATTAAAATGTCAAAGTTAGAATGATTACAATTATACGTACATATTGAAAAATGTCAAATTTCAATGTTGCTATGGATATAAAATAAAATAAAAAAGAAATGTATGTTAGGTCCATATTTTCAAGATAACATTAATTACATTTATTATACACATCGCTGATTAAAAAGTTTTGTCTATTAAAAAATCATTAATCGAGTAATAACATTTTTCTATTAGGAAGGCCACCAATTTCTTTTTAAAGTTTTTAATTGTATCATTTTTCATTACATCTGGCAATTTATTGTATATAGTAGGACCCATACAAATAACGCTTTTTCTCAATAGTGCTGTGTTACAGGACTCGATTTTTAATACATTTTTGTACTGGTTTCGGACAGGTCGTTTTCTAGTTTCTGCCATAGTAGGAAATAGGTTTTTATTGGTCTTCACAAACATGGCCATTTCAAGAACATACAATGACGGAAACGTAAGCACTTTTAGGGACTTAAACTTTGGTTCGCAACTGTCAGTGGTCTTCATACCACACATCCCTCTAATACAACGTTTTTGCGCCTTGAAAATGTATTCCCTTGAGCTGCAATTGCCCCAGAAAATAATGCCAAATCTTAGAACTGATGCAACCAGACCATGATAAGCCACCAGTGCCGTTTGAATGTCAACTTTTTTGGATAACTTTGAAAGGACATATGCCGCTGTATTCATCCTTTTGCAAATTTCCTCTGCTTGTGGCTGCCAGTTTAGTTGTCGGTCAATGTAAATCCCTAGAAATTTTGCTACTTTAACTTGGTAAATTTTTTGCTTATTGTACTCAACAGATACTTCTTTTAAAATTGTGCGTTGATGGAAGTGCATGATATTAGTCTTTTGTAAGTTTATCACTAAGTTGTTTTTGTCAAGCCAATGTATATAATACGCAGAATACACGATTTTTTAAGTCAGTTACAAAAACTATGTTATTTTTTATTACAGGTGGACATGGTTGAAGAAGTAGAATGCTCCACTGTTAAACACCCTGGTTTACCTAAATATTACGGGAAAATTAAGAATTTACATAAATTCGACGCCCAGTTTTTTAGAGTTACTCCTTGGCAAGCCGCTAGTTTGGACCCTCTAAGCAGAAAAGTCATGGAAAATGCATTCAGCGCGATTTATGACTCGGGTAAGGATTATTGCTTTTGGCTAATAATATCATTGCCATCATTCCAGTCTTCTTAAACTCTTTTAATAATAATAGGTCGGGGAGAAAGCTTTTTGTATTTTGTAACTAAAGTTTTGAATCTCTTTGGCTATCCTGTTTGTATCTGGCCGGTTTTGATACCAATAAATAGTTGACATTTTTCAAACGTTTTTTCTGTCCACCAAAATTAGTGAAACTAACGAAAAAATTTGATATGTTTTGAGATTTATTACAAAAAAGGGTAACTGCGAAACAAGCCGCAAAGAAAAATACGTGATGTTTATAGTAGCACAAAGTTGATTCCATCCGGGAATTTTAATTTCAAATATGGAGCTCGCCCTGTTACGGATAGTCGATGCCATTTTTGAAAAAGTGGAGCGAGATTACTATGTTCGTAGTTACAACACAGCTGAAGAGTTAGAGGTTGACCACAAAAGAGAATTGACCCATTTTGTAAAAGTTTGGGTAAAAAAAACTCGATGTTAAGGTGCCACAAGCAAGCAAAACCCGGATTACCTCACAATACGGTCATGCTGTGTGTATAATGTGATTGAAGAGGCATCGTTCACTATGAGGTGTTACCGTCAGACACAACCATCGATTCGTATCTCTATTCCCTACAGCTGATGAAACTCAAGCAAGAAATTGAGAAAACACGGCCGTAATTGATCATCAGAAAAGGTGTGGTCTTTCATCATCATAACGCCAGACCACACACATCTTTACCCACTCAGCAAAAATGTAGAGAACTTGGTTTTGTTTTCTTTTTCTTTTTGTTTTTTTTTTTTGTGGATGGGAAATCATCAAATGACTTCCCCCGCTCTGAGTGCTGAACTATAAATGCACCACAACCACCTACTTACCTAATTAGTCTCTTCAAAATTCTTTAGGTAGTATTAGGTTCAAATCAAGAGAGAACTGTCAAAACTACTTGTCGCAGTTTATTATCAGAAATCGAAGTTATCGAACAAAACAGGCATTACAAATATTATATTCAAATTAAAATAAGGTATAAAAATTTCTAGTCTGCATCAATGCAAACAAATAAAATTGAAGTGTCTGTTTGCAATATCAAAATAACAGCTATTTACTAAATGCGTAATTATGCAGCATATACGGTAGTTAAACAATATTTTATTTTTGTCTGTTTGTCTGTTTGTTCCGGCTTATCTGCGAAACAGCTAGACCGACTTTAACGTGACTTTTACTGACAGATAGCTGAAGTAATATAAGCTACTTTTTGTATCATATTCCCGTGGGATAATTCCTGAAATCCACGCGGGCGAAGGCCACTGGATGCAGCTAGTTTGTTTACAAAATACGAAAAAACTTTTCCGCGACCTTATATTAGTGACCTGGGACGTTTTGACATTTCGTTGCAAATCATTAATTTATTAGTTAAAATAACATAATATTTATTTGCTAAGACATGTGTACACATACAAGAATATAAACGTGCATTCAGGATAACATAAAGAATAATTAACAGGTTCTGACATGTTTGCCACAAACAATGGCGTGCATAGAGGAATAGTTCTGATTGTTAACAATGACAATATACATTATTTCAAATTAATCCAACAAACAATAATAAATATAAAAAGTCAACGATAAATAAAATATCATTAAAAAAAAAACAAACTCAAAAATATACCTATGTTTCAGTCAGAAAGTAATTATATTATATTAAACTTATGTCATGAAGTGAAAATATATTATTTATATCATATGAATTTCAATTGTTTCATTGATGTTGTAAATTGTTGTAAATTGTTGTAGTTGTAAATTGTAACATTGTACACTGGTGCTAGGAAAGGCGTGTGGGGATTTTAATGTTATTGTACAATAGTATCTGGTTCTGACACGTTTTTATTAATATAGTGTTTTCAGATAAGATATTTTTATTCTGGATGGGAATGTTGGGGAGTTAAACTGTTATTCTATTTGTTTTCTTAAATATAAATAGCCTGGATAGTAGAAATTGTAAATTAACTTTATGTTTTTTATTATTGGAAATTAAATTAAATTATTAGGTAGGTATTAGAGACATATATTTAGTTCTGTTTTTTTTCTCCTCGTTGACTTTGTTTCTAATTTTGAACTTTTGAATTTTTTGAAATTGAGATTGCATTGAACTAATTTATTCATGTGTTTGACTTGTTATTATTTTAATTATTTGCGTATTATTATTTTCTTTGTAAAACATTCAGACATAATGTGAATTGTTATTGAATTGAATAAATAAATAAAGAATAAACAAAAGATAAATTCAAAATTTGTCTGAAAGAAAATCTGAGACACTATAATAACATTTTTGACATAACATAGTTTTTAATTTCTGCGTATACAACTTGACCTTATTTTTTTTTTGTTCCTTTGGCAGTTTATTATAAACGACTGGTGCCATATGAAAAATACTCTTATACATTAAGGCAGTATTCATTTTGCGAACACATAGACGACTTTCATCTCTTTGAGTACGATTTAAAGCTTCAGATGCTAACAGAAAAAGTTCAGGATTTTGTTTTACGAAAACAGCTACTTGAAATATATAAAGTGAAGGCACAGGCAAAATACTGTACTTTTCAAAGAAAGGTACACAACTCTCGGTAGATTTCAATCCGAACATAGCCCTAATGCACCGTTTCTGTGCCTTAAAGACATGATCTTTGTTGGTGGAGTTTCCTCAAAAAATTAAATCATATCTGAGGATAGATGCCAGAAGCCCGTGATAGGCATTAATAAGTGTTCCACAGTTTATTTTAAATGCAAGCTCATGTAAGGCATAAGCTGATCGACTCACTCGCTTGCATAATTGTTCAATATGTGGTTTCCAAGTCATTTTATTATCAATATACGAGCTGAGAAATTTAAAAGTGTCAGTATCTTCTATTGATTGGTTGTCAAAATTTACGTTAAGGTTGTTTTGTATTGGTATACGCTGTCTGAAGTTAATTATCTCTGTTTTTCCTAAGTTGTTAGCTTTTAGATTATTTACGTTCAACCAATTCATAATACAGGTCAATGTACTATTCATGTCATCTTCATAAGAATTTTTGTTAAAAACAAAAATTAGCTCTGTTTGCGGATGATAGTAGTATCACCCGCAAACAGAGCTGTTGGATTATCTGTAGCATTGGGTAGGTCTTTGTAAATATGTTTCTCGAATATTTTAAAATAACTGAAACTAGGGCAATGGGTCAATAGTTTTCTAGATATTCTATATCATCTTTCTTAAAAATCGGTTTTATGATCGAAGTTTTTGGTCTGTCACACCTGCGGTAATGCATAAATTTAAGATATGGCTAAGGTGAGTAGAGATATTTACAGCAATATATTTAATAACTTTAGTTGATATTCCATCAAAACCAGCACTATTTGTGTCTTTAAGACTTCTAATAATCTGCAATATTAAATGTGGCAAGCATGGTTTCAAAAACATAGATTTTTGTTTAGTAGACAAAAGATATGAGTTATGCTGCGTTTTGATTGAATCATACTTTGGCAGAATTTTATCAACGTAAAAATTAATATAAACATTGGAAATTTCACGGGGGTCAGTCATAGTTCTATCATTAATTTTAATGCTAGTCACAGTACCTTTTGGTACATTTTGTTTTGCTTGGTTTCTAATTTTCCATACTGTTCTACTTTTATTGTCTGACGAGTTAATTGAATTATTTTTTTGGGCGCGTTGAGTTAACCTTATTCTTTTCTTAAATCTTTTTGAATATTTTGTCAGTTTTGTTTTGTTTTCCTCGCTTGGTTTTTTTCTGTATCCCATAAAAGTCTACGTTTTTTTACACTGCAGACCTTGAGACCTCGTGTTACCCAATGAGCTTTTCGATGAGTATGAACAGTGATATATTTTAAAGGGAAGCAAAGATCGTAAAATAACTTGAACAAGTCAATGAAAATAATATAGGCTACATTAGGATCACAAGTTGTGTAGATTTCCGAAAAAGACAATTTCTCAATACAAGTTTTAAACTTCTTAAAATTTTCCTCACTATAGTCTCTGCGTTTAATTTTCCAGCTCTTAATCAGACATACCTTCTTATCAAGATACCTCAATATCTGAGCTGTGCCATCAGATAGTGCAAAGTCAAATACTTCTGCTTTACATTTATTGTGATAGTTGTGAGCAAAGTTGTCAATACAGGTTTTGCTAACTTTTCTAGTCGGCTCTGATATCTTAAATCTTAAATTGTAGTTAAGTAGTAAAAATTCCAATTCAGATGTTCTATTATTTTGTTTCAAAATATCAAAATTGAAATCGCCAGCTATTACAATATTATGTTTATTATAGGATTTGTTGACATATTTGAGCGTTTTATCTAATCTTGCAAAGAAGTTGCTTGAGTTAGTAGACAAAAGAACCCTATACAAACAAATAATAATAACTTTGTAGGCTACCTACCAGTTCTATTGCCGAGCATTCAAAAGTTGAGCACTCAGTGAATAGCAACGAGTGAGCTGCTAAGTCAAAGTTGGGTATCATACAGATATTTTCATGACCCGACATCATGAAATGCTCTGTGAGACAAATTACGAGTACATCAATATCAGTGTTATTCTCTGATAATTCTTGTAAGCAGATCGTTAGTGCATCGGACTTGCTCCTTAGACCTGCAATATTTTGGTGCAATATTGATATATACTTATTCCCGAAAAAGCTTCCGTGCAGTGGGTTTCTGCTCGTTGATGATGTTTTGATCGTTTTTGTCAACTCCATATCGATAATCAGCATTAATAGATTGTACATAAATAATTGAGTTATAGATATCCTTAAAATTAGATTGCATGCCAGAGTTGTTTATTACGCCAGTCCGTCTGTCAAACATGGTGTCGTCATATATTAAATTCTGGTTATTTTTTATCTAAATACAGTAAATTATTGAAGATTGAGGACCCTTAGGTAAGACTCTTGAGTTGTATAAGTAGTTACTGGTGAAGAATTTGTACGTTGGAGTCCAGATAATTATGTTTGTGTTTGTGATGTCTAGTAAAATTTGTATAATTTGCAAGATGTTATCAAAATATTTATTTGTCACTTAAAGTCTTCTTCACCTAGTAATATATTGCAGAAGTCCAGTGAAGTAAAACTAGCGAGCTTTTCTCTGATGCCTTTTAACATAAGTTGCATATTTCTACGGGGTGTGATGTAGTGACAAAGTTCACAAGTGATTAAAAGTGTTTTCAACAGTATGAAGTAATTCATTCTTATTGTGTGTACTTAAAATTCATATTTTGGGACGTTCCGAGCATTTTCCGTCCAAATTATCTCTGCTTTGTTTCATTGTTCTAGCACTATTATTTTCCTCCGGTTTCGGCATTTCTGTTTGTGTTTGTTTGGTTTTATTGTAAGAATTATTCTTGCTAGTTGACTTCAGTTTGACTGGACTGCTAGTCACTTTCTTATATAGGTAATCATTTTTATTCAAATTTTCATTTAATGCCTTGAGCTTACAGTTTTCTTAAGACAATTCTGTAATTTTTAAGTGAGCACCCTGTAGATCTAGTTTAAGTGTCAAATTTTGTTCCCGAAGTTTCTTAATTTCATCGTCTTCGTAGTCAGAAATTTCCGGTATACTCGTGACAGTCTCGTTTAATGTTTGATTAGTATTTACCTCACTGTCGTCAAGGATTGAATCCAACTTTATCCTGGTACGGCAGAATGTTACATTGTCCAAAAAATACATGGTTAATCAACTCAAGTTTGTTCTATTTTGAAATAAAATCCTATACAAAAAGTAAATCAGCTTCTGGGATTTGAACTCGCGGCACTTCGTGAACACAGTACTATGAATAATACAGCATTATAAATAAAAGTTAAAGTTTAGTGACCTTATTGGGATCACTCGTTTAAATAAGGTGATCATTCAATCGCTTAGTACCTATTAGCTAATAAAACCGTAACTGGACCGATAATGCTCTGGGCTGACTCAAAGTAGAAATCAAACGACCGAGTGTTTTGGCGAAATTTGGGAGAGGTCCATATGCAGCATAAAATGTGGTACGGTCAGCTTCAGGATATTGACTTACTCATTATTTGTATATCTATGTTTTAGGTAACAATCCTCTTTCACTCAGTGGTACTAAGTTAGGCGTGTTCGTCGGTTTTTCTTATTCTGACACCGTGGTAATGAATGTATACGACGCCCTGCGACGAAATAGCTTTGTTATTTCAGGGTAAGTAAATATTAATACTTTTATTTTTTGGGAACATAGGTCTAATGATAAAAATATTTGAAACATTGATCTTAAACCAGCGAGAGTTTAATCCAAAGGTGGTATATGAAGATATATACTCAGTTGATGTCATTACATCCAAGGTGACGTTTTTAAATAAATATTTTTTAAAAACTTAAGTGACATATTCAATACAAATAGCGTGAATCAAACCATTTGTTTCTGAAGAAACTCTTTGTATTGAATAGGTCATTTTGTTTAACATTTTATTTCTAATACAGTTGCAGCAGAACAATGATGGCCAATAGAGTTTCATACTGGATTGATGGTAAAGGCCCATCTTATGCAATCGACCAGGCATGTTCTGGTGCTATGACCTGCTTAGAAATAGCCTACAATAGTATGAAGAACGGGGAATGTGATGCTGCTCTGGTTGGAGGTTGTAACGCATGCGTTCACCCGATATTATCCTTGAATTTGAAAATGTATGTACCTGTTTCATCATGTGAAATGAAATCGTATGGATACTTTGATAGAACTCTTTTGATAACACTTCACTATTTCCTTGGCAGAGCTGGTCAAGTATGCACGGATGGAAAAACCAAGAGTTTCGATAAAAATGGGGATGGATATGTTAGGGCCGAAGCCATCAATCTGCTCTTCTTGCAAAAGGCTAAAGATGCGAAAAGGTGAAATTTTGAACATGAACATCATTGAAAAGTAGGTACCTACGGGCTTAAAATGTTTAATTTAATTTTTATTTGTTCAAAGAATTTACACAGAAATTTATCACATCAAAGGGAAATACTTCACAAGGCCAGATGCCAATTTCTTGGGAATTCGCAACTCTGAAGATTTGAAACGATTTTTGGAAGAATTTTATGCTGAAGTTAAAGTGTCTCCTTCTGAAGTTGAATATGTGGAAGCTTTTGGGTTAGGTAAATATTCTGTTATTTTCAAAAGTTTCTCATGTATGTATGATATATTACGTCTACACATAATACTTAGAGTTTAATACGTTAAATAAGCCTTTCACAGTAATTCATAGTGTCTTCTTGTACAGTCAGCAACGAAAATCAGTTGACATTTAAGTTTCTTAAAAGTTTAAATATAAATAAAAGTTGATTGTTGACGAAAACACTTTCTTGAATTACTGAAAATCAGACCTTGATGTTGTAAACGGTGACCTGGAATGTTTGATTACTTTGCTTGATTTATATTTTTTTCTTTAATAACTTTTCAATCCTGCCTCTCAAACCAGTGAAAGTGAATATTTACTAACGATTTGATTATGTTGTCTAGGTATTGCTAGAGCAGATGGCAACGAGCTAGACGCAATCGGAAACTTTTTCGCAAAATCTCAACCAATCAAAGTTGGTTCTATTAAATCCAACATGGGGCATGCTGAAGCTGCCAACGGTGCATGCTCATTAACTAAGGTGATTATTTATTTAATTAATTGATGAAGTCAATTCTATTCCAAAAATAGATTTTAATAGCAAATAACCCAAACCATGTGGGGCTTGCTCATTTAAATTGAAAATAATTTTAGACAGTTACGTAATCTGACATGTCTGATTTAAAATGTATTTGAAAATAAATAAAATATTTTGAAATTACATTCCAGCTATGTTTGGCGTATCAAAAAGGCGAATTGCCTGCAAATCTGCACTATAATGTGCCCCAGACTCATATTCCTGCTGTTAAAGATGGAAGAATCCAAGTGGTAACGAAGAATACGCCCTTTAGTAGAGGCTGGGCTGCTCTTAACAGCTTCTCTTTTACGGGAAATAACTACCACGTTCTTCTTAAAGGACATTATAAACACAAGGTGAGCTTAATGATATTAAAGGGAAGTTTAAAGAATCCACGAAAACATGAAAGGACCGAGATAAACCAACACAAACCACCACCGCCACCAACTTTGTGAGGAAGCTTCAGTTTCAACGTGAAAATAACGTAATCATTGTACGTCTGAGACTTTCCCTCACCTCTACTTACTATAATATCTTATCCTTTTTATTTATGAAGTAACCCCTGTACTTAAAAACACCATTATTTTTAGGATAATATTCGATATAAGTCCAGTATCCCTCGTCTATTACTTTTATCTGGCAGAGATGAACATTGTGTGGACAAAGCAGTTGATGAATTAATGAGTAAACCAATAGATCCTGAAGAAATTGCTTTGCTTCATAATATCTACAAAATGAACTTCCCAGGACATACAGGGCGCGGTTACATAATACTAGGTAAATTTTAATGTATTTAAACAAATACTGCTTTAATAAACATTCATGAAGCTAAGTAAGTATTGGCTTCGAGAAAATAACTTATGTGAACGAATGTACATTCATGAATAAATTATGGAATTTTGGATGCTCTTATCAGACCCGGCATTTGAAAAGCAGTAATTTTATTTCCCAAAAGATAACAATAGTACAAGACACTCCATTATTACTTTAAACAAAAAATAAATAATTTGTTCCAATTTAATAGGTAAAAATTTAATAAATAAAATTATTATATCACAATAGGTACAAATGATTAATATATCACAAACTGAATTTATATCGGCAAAATAAAAAAGTGATTTTGTAACAATTTCGAGTATATGTATAATTATGAAAAAAAATATTGAATAAAACCAGGATTTAATGACAATTTCAGATACAAATGAAAATAATGAAACAATCGGCTTAGCACGAAGTTTTCATATCTATTCGGGCACCACCCGTCCTGTGTGTTTCTTATACAGTGGCATGGGATCCCAGTGGAATGGTATGGGTACTGAATTACTGCGCATCCCTATATTTGCTGCTGCTATTGAGAAGTAAGGAACGATTTTTTACATGTACATTTTCATGTCAGATTTTTGTGTCAATATTGGTCTTTATTTGAAAACGAATGCATTTTTGAGTATCAATATTTATGGCAGATTAAGTATTTTATTAAAATTTAATATTATATTGTTATAGATGCCACAGAGTTCTTGAACCGCTTGGTGTTAATATAGTAAATATTCTGACTGATCCAGATAAATCTGTTTTTGATAATATTTTGAATTCTATGGTTGGAATAACTGCGATACAAATTGGCCTTACTGATCTACTTAAGGCTTTAGGAATTGCTCCTAATCATATTATCGGTAAGTTATAGTATCGCGTTACGTAAGAGAGATTGCATGTAGTACACTTTTATTTAGTTTTAATTTGTCAGAATTCATAGTGACTTAACCAACGTTCTTGAACTTTAATAATGTTATAAACAGGTCACAGTGTAGGAGAAGTTGCGTGCGCCTACGGTGACGGATGTTTCACTACTGGAGAGACAATTTTGTCTTCATATAATCGAGGTTTGATCTCCATTCAGACACCATTCATCCGAGGCTCAATGGCTGCTGTCGGTCTGAGTTATAGCAATGTAAGTATTAGTTAATATATGTAGTTAGACTTCTATCATGACAACAGGACTAGCTGTTCCCTGGGACTTCTTGGAACACAACATTTGAAATATCTCTTAGTAACATTTCTGGTTTGAGTTCCTAAGAATGTGACTGCCAAGCTCTCTTACATTTTTGTTTTCGGCAAGCGATGTATACATTGTCGGCCGATCAGTTACTAACAGACCTTTTTTATTTAGTTTTCCCTACAGTTTATAAAAATTACAGGTCCTACCATTGTGTCCACCCGAAATTGAAGTGGCTTGTCATAACAGTGCTGAATCTGCTACTATTTCTGGACCAGCTGATATCATGAAGGAATTTATTTCAAATCTGACTAAGCGTGGTATATTTGCTAGAGAAGTGGCGTGTTCCAATATCCCATACCATTCAAAATATATTGCAAATGCTGGTAAGAACTAAAAACAGTACTCAAAGTTTGTATGACACGTCGCGTTTTAGAGATGACTGTCACTCCGGTATTTATTTTAATATAAACTTAATTCTACAACACACAGCCTACCTTTTCTGAATCATGGTGTACCATATTAGCGGGCGTGTTCTGCTAAATTAATTAAAAATTTGCACTGTTGAACAAAATCTGGCAATAAATGCGATATTAAGCATGTTATTGTCGTTTTCAGGTCCAGTACTTGTATCTTCAATGGAAAAGTTGATACCGGTTCCAAAGTTACGCAGTGGGAAATGGATTTCAACGTCAGTACCACAGGATAAATGGGATGAAGATGATGCAAAATATGCGTCATCCAAATATTTCACCAACAACTTGCTGGTATTGGTCGACTATTTAAGCTTTAGACAGATAATGTAATTGCAGTGAGGTTGTGCAGGAAGTTTTTAAATACAGTGAACTAATTTGGTCCAGTGGTTGCAAGAGTATCTTATCTATAAACTGTAAAGCAGATCAGGCAGATGAGTTAAATAAGAAAATATTCGGTATTTAAGGTCATGCCCGCTTCGTGGCAAAGAGCTCTAGGTAGTGAAAGCACCTTAGCGTACGCCTTCTATACATAGTAGTGCTTATTTTATCACTATTGCAAAGACGTGTGAAACTGAAATTATTTATTTGCAGAGTGCCGTACTTTTTGAAGAGAATGCAAGTCTTATCCCAAAAGACGCTATAATGATTGAAATAGCACCACATGGTCTCCTTCAAGCAATTGTCAAGAAATCACATAGCGAATGTATTAACTTGGCATTGACAAAGCGGGCCAATCAGGATCCAGTCAGTTTTTTATTGCAAAGTATTGGAAAGTAAGTGATTTTTATAATAAATTGTAAGTCATTCAGCATCTTCCTACTTTTCAGTTTTGTTCGCTTCGTAGCTCAGAAATTTAATAATTTTCCTATTCCCGGAATGAAAGGGCATGACCAGTGGGACTAAGGGCTGCTTAGGTAGCAAAATGAATGCGCAGCAATTATTGTTTTATTTTTGCAATCGTCGTACGCTATAGTTTTTTTTTTTTTTTGGGTGGGAAATCATCAAATAACTGCTCCCGCTCTGGGTGGAGCGGGAGGGCGTGTCAGACTTTTACTGACTAAAACCCACCCGTGTTCCCTAAGTTGCCTGTGTGCTAGTGGCCGCGGTATCTCTTTCGAACAAGCCACAATACTTCCCAGTATTCATAAATAATCAACAAATACCATACGCAAATACTGCTAAGTATCTTGGCATAACCCTGGATGCAAAACTGCGCTGGAAAGAGCATGTCAAAAAGAAAAGAGCAGAATTAGATATTCGATACAAAAAAATGTATTGGCTACTTGGTAGACAATCACCATTGTCAATATCTAATAAATTGTTGTTATATAAACAAGTTTTAAAGCCTGTATGGACCTACGGTATTCAGCTGTGGGGCTGCACCAGCCAAAGTAATCGTCAAATCATACAACGTTTTCAAAACAAAGTACTAAGGGATATAGTAAACGCGCTCTGGTACATAAGAAATAGCGACCTCCACCGGGACCTCAAGATGGATGTCGTAAACATAGTTATACAGAAATATGCAGAAGCTCATGAACACAGACTTCATCATCACGTGAATGTCGAGGCGATCCAACTCCTTGACAACACTGAATTAGTGCGAAGACTAAAAAGGGTACCCTTTGAGTTAGTTTAGTGCAGTGTAAGTGAACTTAAACTGTAGTGCAAGTGCTGTCTTTAATAAAGAACACGTGACCCAAGTGTCTTTCCCTTAACTTACCGTGAATAAGAAAGACGTTATTGGACGATTTCTTAGTTTAATAGTTACTTAGCAGTTTAAGTTATATTTAAATTACTTATTAGCTAATAGGCTAGATTGTAATGTGAATAAAGTATCATCTATTGTGATATATAATTAAAAAAAAAAAAAACCCGGGCTTGGTCCTTACCGGACAGCGAGCTACCCATTACTCGCCATCCGCAAGCCCGTGCCTACGGTGGCCGGGAATCAGCCTGGGATTCCCGACGCCCAGGGCGTCTCCTGCGAAGGCCACGGCTGTGAGGGTGCATGTACTGCATCTCCCTCACGTGTGCCGCCTCCCTCTTTGCGAGCATAACTGCATCGCTGAAGGAGGCGACTACTAGCCATGCACTCTCGCTCCGTACCATGGCCTGTACCAGGATCAGACGCGAGAGATCGCCGCCGCCGATCACCTCCACGAGGACACGGCGGTGCTCCGCCCGAGCCGGGCAGAAGTCCAGCGTATGCTCCACCGTGTCCTTAGGGCAATCTTCGCAATGGAAACACCCGGGCGTTTCCTCCCGCCCTATCCGAAACAGGAACCTACTGAAACAGCCGTGTCCAGTTTGGGCCTGTGTCAGGCGGAAGGTGAGGACGCCATGCCACCTCTCAAGCCCTTTCTCAAAGAGGGGACTTACCGCCGCAATCGTGGCGTGCCCAGCAGTGGGTTGTGACAATCGCACTGTCCACGTCGCCATGAGATCCTGCTACAGCTCTGTCCGCCGTGTCGCGATTTGCCGCGGCAGCGGAGTTACGCCCCGGCATTTGGCCTCCTCGCGCCACTCCCAAGTGTGCGCGAGGACTTTTGCCTCCAGATCCCATAGCAGCATTACGGCAAGGAGGCCCACTGCCTCACGGGAGATCGTGCGGTAGCGCCGGATCATCCGGATGGCCGGCGTGCTGGTTGGCGCCTCAATGTAGGCGCCCACACCGGTGCCACATATAGGGCCATGGCCCGCACCACCCCGACGTAGAGCCTCCGGCAGGAGGCGTTTGGCCCCCCTAGATTGGGCAGGAGCCGCTTCAAGGCAGCCCCGGCCCACTTCAGTCTGGGAGCCAAACGTCGGAAGTGCTCCGCGAAGTTCCACCGGCTGTCGAGGACGAGTCCTAGTTACTTCATCGTCGACTCAACGCCGATGTGAACCCCTTCCACCGTTATCTCGGAACCCGTCGGTGGCGCATTCCGAGGACCATGAAACCACATGTCCTCGGACTTGTGCAAGGCCACCTTGAGTCCCAGTTTCCGGAACCTCTGTACGATTGTCGCAACCCCGTGTGCCGCTAAGTCGGCCGTCGCCTAGTACTACCTCCCCTGCGCCATTACCAGCGTGTCGTCAGCGTAGCAAACTACGCTGACACCGCTAGGAAGGTCGGCGCGCAGCACCCAGTCGTATCCGATGTCCCACAGATGCGGCCCCAGGACCGAACCCTGTGGGACACCGCACGACATCTCTCGCCAGTTGCACTCTCCTTGGTGACCGGGGTAGATGACGGTCCTGCCGTCAAGTAGGTCTCAACCACACGACAGAGGTAGGTCGGCATCCGGTGATACCAGAGTGCCTCCCTGATGCAACTCCAGGGCAGGGTGTTGAATGCATTGGCGATGTCGGGACACCGCCAAGACTACCCCACCCCGGGTCACTGCATCCCCCGTCGTGAGCGCCCGCACGTTTATGATGGCGTCCACCGTGGAGCGCCCCCGACCGAAACCAAACTGGCTCTCCGCCAGATCCGGCCCCACCCGCACCAGCCGCCCGAAGGGCGGTCTGCAATTACTCTTTCAAAGAGCTTGCCCACCTCGTCGAGCAGCACGATGGGCCGGTAACCGGACGGAGAGTCCGCGGGGCGCCCCGGCTTCTTGATGAAGACCAGTTTCCCCGTCTTCCAGTGACGTAGGAACTGGCCCTCCTCCAGGCATGCGCTTAGGAGCCCTCTTAGTTGAGGCCCGAGAGCCTCCAACACCAGGACCCAGGCTTTTCCAGGCAAGCCGTTGGGTCCTGGGGCGGTATTCTTGGCATTCAGCCTACGTACCGCCACTCTCAATTCTACCTCGGGCACCGCTGGAGCGTCGTCGTCGTCGGTGTGGTCCGCGTCGGGCACCGCAGGAGGTGGAGCCATGGGTGGGGGAGCATGTTCCCCTCGCGAGGGAAACATAGCGCTCACCCGCAGGATGCTGCACGAGCTGATGTCGGAGACTCTGGGTTAGCGGTGGAGCCCACCGGCGGATCTTATCCCGCACCGTTTTGTAGGGGCGTCCCCACGGGTCTCTGTTCAGAGTCTCCAGCGACTCCTCGCGGGCCAGTGACCTGGCCCGCAGGATCTCCGCTCGGAGGGCGGTCTTCGCCACTCTGTACCCCTCGTATAGCTCCGCCTGAATGGCTTCCGTATCCGGAGGGCGGATACGGAGCCTGCGGTGCCTGGTGTACCGATGCCGCGCAGAAACGCACGCCTCGCGCAGAGCTGTGAGCTCCGGCGACCACCAGTACACCAGGCGTGAAGCACGTCCTGGCTGGACCTGGGGCATTGCCACGTCGCATACCTCGGACATGGCCTCCCGGAACTACTCCGCCTTGTCGTTGATGTTGGCAGGCTGGTCCGGTGGCTGGACACCCAGGCCTGCACGATCGAGGCTTCCAGGTGGAGCTCCAGGTCCAGCTGCTTCAGCGCCCACCGCGGACCACACGGGGCCTGTTGGACCGGCGCGCTCGAGGCCTCGGCGGAGACGTCAAACCGGATGTACCGATAGTCGAAATACATCTCCACCCCCTCCTTGACGCGCCAGTCGACAACACGCGGCGACAAAGCAGGGCTGGCGAGCGAAATGTCCACCACCGACTCACCCCGCATCCGCACACACGTGGCGACAGAACCCCGGTTTAGGACGACCAAGCCCACCTCTAGAGCCCAGTCCTCCACCATCCTACCCCGCACATCCATCAACCGGGAACCCCAAGCCAAATTCGTGGCATTGAAGTCCCCGAGGACGAGCACAGGGAGGGAATGGAACCCGACGACGACGTCTCTCAACTCCGCAAGGCAGTTGTGGAACTCGGCGAGAGTTCGGTTCGGGGAAAAGTACACCCCTACCACTGCGGCCCTCCCCGGTGATTTTCTGGGCCGCCGACACGGGGCAACTCACCGTGACGGTTCGCATGCCCGTGTAATCAGGACGAATTGTGCCCGCCTACACCTGCTCGGCAGAGCACCCCCCAGTCCTGACGATGTTGGCCACCACCTTGTAATCCGTCACAGTGTCGTCCAGGCCCAAGATGCGCAATTCAGTGCACTTGATAGGCCTGGACACTCGGGCCTCGTCCGCACTTATGGACGCCCTTAGCCTTTCGGCCAGAGCGTCAGCGGTCGGGACACTGGCCGGACCAGTTACCTCCAGCTTTCTGGCCCCAGTCGCGGTGACCCTCATGTGGAGGCCGTTGGCAACGCCTAGGTCCGCCAGGTCCATCGCCGCCTTCGCCTTCGCGATCACGTCGCAGTAGGATACGCCCTTCTTTGCCGCTTCTGGCTGTAGTGTAATCACTACAGCTGCGGACTTCGGGGCGCGTAGCCTAGCCGCGGCGCTCCGCTTCTTGGTCCGCTGCCGCCTCTCTCTCCTTTTGGCCAGCCTCGCAGCCTTGCCCGCCTTCCTTTTCTGCCCGGCCACTTGCCATTCTGCGTCGGCCGGAGGAGATTTGGGAGGCGGGGCCGTCCATCCTGGCACCACCACAGCTGGGGCCGTCGCCGCCCTTCTTGGTCTTGGTAGGCACCGGTTTCGCCGGAGTCCGTTCCGACTACGGTGCCAATATGGCCGTGGCAGCGGTGGTTGCAGCATACGTGGACCCTCTCTGTTGCTGGCCCGAGGCCGGCCGACTCGCTGCTAGCGGGGGCCGCAAGACTATGGCCTCCAGGACGGCAAACCAGCTGCTGGAGGCAGCCAGCTCCTGCAGGTTCAGCAGCCGGTCCTCCTCTGGCACGGGTCTACACTGCCCATGCCGCACCCCCTTCCGATTCACCGCCCTGGGGCCAGCTCCTCGGAGCCCGGCTAGGTCCGCTCGGAGCTCCTCGTTCTCCTTTCGGGGAAGCTCCATGGCAGCTGCCAAGCGGGCGACCTTCGCCCGCATTACAGACATGCTGTCCGGCGGAGACCCGATGTGGATGACATCCGCTGCCGCCATAATGGAGGCTATGGCTGCGGGCACGGCCTTGTCCTTGGAGGATTGAACCCTCTTCAAGGCCACACCCTTGACCGCAGTAGCCACGGCCTCCGCGAACCTCGCCATTTGCTCCGAGTTGGAGACGCTGGTGGCGTCCGGCTCGCCGCCAGACGACTCTGAGAGGGTCCTGCTACTGAGTCCCCCAGAGAGCTGCCCCTGCATGGCCAAAGCCTCGGCTCACTGGGCCGTCTCGGCGCTCGGCTCGCCAGGATCTTTTGTGGTTAGGCCTTTGCCTAACCGACCCCACCCCGCCGACAGACCTTTCCCAGTTTTTGGGCCGAGGCCATCCTGCCATCATAGGACGACCCCTGGCCATCACTCGGTTTGGAGCACTTCTTGAGGAACTCCCCAGTCCTTCGTATGCTATAGTTTACAGACAAATAGTTACGAGTGTAAAAGGTCAGGAAACGTACCACTTTCTCTTGTAATCCCCTTGATGAATCCTGAATTAACTGACCATTGGCAGCTGAAAATAAAAAAATATTTTATTTTGTAAACTTAACTGTTTAAATAGGTGTCGGTGTTTTGAGGAGAAACAAATGTTTATGTTGAACACTATTTATTGAATCACTCTCAAACTGTTCTTAATGTTAAAATGTTGATGAATACACCTGGCTAACGCGGTAGACAAAAGTGCACTGAATCTCATATAAAATAACAAGAAATAAGTAATAAAATTAGGTCAACGCGTCACGCCGATATTGCAAACTAAGGTGTTCGGTGAAAACACCGAACATATTCCGGGCCACGAAAGATAGGGATGCTGAGATGGAACAAAGTTATGTTAGTATAATAATGGAATGATCATGATACTAATGTTTACACGGTGAAAATAAGCCAATTTAAGATTAAAATGTTAGTAAAACAACAGGAAAAATATTTGAAATAAAATTAAGAGCTTATGGTTCCCAAAGGATTCCTAGGCACGCGAGAACACGCCCTATTCACCATTGTATTGTTCAATTCACCATAATTGTGTCTCGCACTAGACTCATGTTTTGCCGCGCACTAACACTATGGACGTTCACATCACTAACACTTCTGGTGGGTTGAAGCTCCATGTCCGACGTGATGTGGGCGCGGCGCGCTCGCAGCCGCAGCCATCTGTACAGCAGCGCTCCCGCCGCCAGCGCCAACGCGCCGACCAGGATGTAGCTTACTGCATACTGATGGATGTCATGAATGGATAACATTTCTCCTACTTCCACTTGGCTTTGTTTCATATCGTCGATGCGTTTGTGCAGCTTTTTTAAGGCGAACTTCATCTCGCCTGAATCTGTTACGTCTTGTACCTCTTGAACAGGCATAGTGCTGTTAATGATGAAGTTTATCTGATCCATCTCAGGTATAAAAATGTTCGGACTTATATCAAGTCTGTTCTCTTTTTTACTCTGAATGTTCAGAGTGAAATCCTGACCCTTCAGCAGGCAACCTGGTTCTAAGTAAATGATACCAGCTTTGCTGAGTTGTATCTTATGTATCTGTTCACCGCAGATAACTTTGATGGCATAGATGTTACAGCAATGATACAAGAACATTGACGGATTTGTTAGTGATGTCTATTTGCTTTCACATCTTGATCTTCGCACCTTGCACATCTGTGTTTCGGTCGAGATCACAAAAGTTGTTCTCGTTGTTAAGATTGTATATCGGCTTTTTCCACTCGCACATAAACATCTCATCTTCTTGTTTACATAGTGAAAGTTCTTCCGACGTAATTATTAAGTATGAGTCTCTTTTTAGATCCGTAGCGACGTATTCTGACGACGGGATAAACTCTATCATAGTATTGTTCGTCTGGTGTGGTATAGGATGTATTTTATACAACTTATATCGATCTCTACTGATAAGTGGGAATGTTATTTGGAAGAGGAAGTATTCTTCAGTTATTCGCGCTTTAATGCTTATTAGAGAATATAGCTTTCGAATATCGTGCGGTACAATAGGCAATGTTAGGTCATCAGACAAATGCCCAGAGATAATGTTAAGTTCCTTTTGGAGCTGTTCAGGGGTAAGAAGATGAATGTTAACCTGTCCGTGATGGACATTAGTTAGGATGTCAAGTAAAATATCTTGAGTTCTTTTTAAGTTATGCAGTAAATTACTAGCTGTTAGGGCTGTCATGGTAAATTCTTGAAGTAAGGATATGTTGTTTATCTCTCTTTGTAAGTTGTTTGAGATGTTATCCAGCGTAATCAGATGTTTATTAATTATTTTATGTTGTTTTGCCATGATTTCTTCTGTTCTTTTCAACAAATTGTACTCTGATTCGACAATCGAAGTCTGATTCTTCCATAAACCGGCTAAATGTTTTTCATTTTGTTGTATCATGTTGATGTCTCGGCTGTATTTTTCCGCGAATTGTTCGTCTAATACGCCGAATAGGGAATTCGCAATGTTTCCAACTGCATTGATAAGCCCCCGCCGTCGTCTGGAGTGTCTACTTACGTGTTGCGTCATCAGAAGTCCATTGTAGTATTTCAGTTCATTACACTCATGGATCAGCTGAGGGACTATCATGTTACATTGTTCGCTGCCTGTTGTTTGGCATGTTTTATCCAGGTATGATGTAACTTTTTCAAACGCCTGCATACCTTCCCAATACGGAGACATGTTATAGAATACGAGTACAACTAGGACCCATCTGTCTTTTAAGAGACTAATTTTTGATATCGGGTCAAAGTAGAAAGATTGATTGTTGTTTAATTAATGACGTTATGTTGTAGCTGCAATTTGCAACGGTGCAGATTGACATAAAAAAGGTTAATGCCATGGCGACATACGATAACGCGCCTGGTGTCGTTTTTCTTGTTTGTTTCCGGTTATTCCGGGTCCCCGAACCCTGTTCAGATGAAGTGTCTGTTTCAGTTGAGCTGTTTTGTTGGTTATGTGTTTTGATTTCTACCGGTAATAAAGAAAGTTTGACTACTGGTCGCTTTATGATGCCATTTTTCGTTTTCAATGACACCACCCTGACGTAGCCATCATTACCGGGATGCAAATCTATCACTCTGCCCATAATCCACCATCCAGCTGGAATGTTATCCTCATGCACTACTACCATGTTGCCAATTTTTAAGTTTTCCTGAGGTTTTGACCACTTTTCTCTCGCTGTTAATTGGCTTAAATATTCATTCTTCCATTTTAGCCATATCTGTTTAAATATGTTGGTTGTTAAATGCCATCTTGTCCTCGCATCCTCCTTCGTCTCAATCACTGTTAAGTCGGATCTTCCTGTTAAAAAATGTGCCGGTGATAAATAATCCAGATCCTCAATGTTTTCTGTAAGTGAACATAACGGTCTCGAGTTCAAACACGCTTCTAGTTGCGTCAGTATAGTGGTGAACTCTTCGAACGTTAGTTTTTGTTCACCAACTACCCTTTTCAGGTGGAACTTGAGACTGCGGACGGCTCTTTCCCACAGCCCTCCAGCGCTCGGCCAAGATGGAGCGTTGTAATGCCATTGTATGTTCATTTCAGCTATTTCTGCCAGGCAACTATCCCCGAAAACTTGTTGTAATTGGTTATACTCCTCTTGTAGCATCCTATTAGCTCCGATAAAATTGGTTCCTTGGTCACTATACAAGTTATGAGGTGTGCCTCTCCGGGCCGCCATTCTCTTAAGTGCAGCTAAGAATGCTGAACTGGTAAGGTCAGGCACCAATTCTAAATGAACTGCTTTCGTGACCATGCAAATGAATACTGCCACGTAGCCTTTCAGTGTTCTCACCCCTCCTCCCCTTGTTTGCCTTGATGTTTACAAAACCTGTGTAGTCCACCCCAGTATGGTAGAATGGAGGAGCGGGGTTGGTCCTAGCTGCGGGAAGGTCACCCATCAATTGATATTGCTTTCTTGCTTCATGCTTCCGGCAAGTTACACAATTTCTGAATTGTTTTTTGGTCGTACTGTATCCACTGGGTATCCAGTATTGTTGTCTGAGAGCAGCTAAGGTCAGTCGAGGACCCCCATGGAATGTTAACTGATGAGCTTCTTCTATGAGTAACTCCGCCAATCGACTTTTGTTAGGGATTATCTTAGGATGTTTCATTTCGTCGTTCATATTCGCGTTCCTTAATCTTCCTCCCACTCGGAGAAAGCCACTTGTATCGACGAAAGGTTTTAAATTCAATAATTTGCTGTTTGTTGCCACATTTCCCTTTTTGTTTAATATTTCAATTTCTGACGGAAATGCTGTACTTTGCACTCGTTTTATAAAAGCCGATTTAGCTTTTCGTAGTTCTAGTAATGTTAGGTACTTTGGTAAATGTTTACGTTACGACTTTGCCGTCAATGCCCTCAGTACCCATGCCAAGACACGAGTTATTTTTATAAACGAATTATGTTGTAATAATAAATGATCTATTATACTGTTACTGTTGATATCTTGAACAATGTTTACCAATTTTATACTTTTCATCTCTTCCTCTGTTTTGTAGATAGGCGGTTTTTGTTCCTTTTCTACGTCATAGGACGCTAGCCATGCTGGTCCCTTCCACCATAACGGATGTTTTAATAGTTGAGGCGCTGTTAAACCTCGGCTGGCGCAGTCGGCCGGGTTGTCTCCCGATTTCACATATCGCCAGCAGTGTGCCGGCAGTTTTTCTTTTATAGCTTTGACTCTATTAGCCACGAAAGGTTTCCAACGTGCTGATTCGCCTTGTATCCACCCTATGGCCACCATTGAATCACACCATCCATAGATTTCTAATTGACAGCTTATACTCTGTTTGATTTTGTCGATGAGCTTAGATAGTAGATAAGCACCACAAAGCTCCATTCGTGGTAATGTTACGCTCTTTTTGCTTGGTATAAGTTTCGATTTAGCTGCGACGATTACTGTTTGTTGTTGGTGTTTTGTTCGTGCGTATACCACGCACGCATATGCTTCGATAGACGCGTCGCAATAGCCGTGCAGTTTGATGACGTCATTATCGTTGCATAATATCCATCGAGGAATTTTACAATGTTTGATACTATCAATTTCCGTAACCAACGTAACCCATTCGCTGTGTATATCATCTGACACTTTATCATCCCACTGTAAATCATGTTTCCATAATTTTTGAAATAATAACTTTAGCTTCGTGGATAGGGGTGTCAGCCACCCAAGAGGGTCATATAATTTTGATATTTCTGATAGTAAGCTCCTTTTTGTTAGTTTTGCGGTTGTTTGGGAAAAGTCGCAACGGAATGTGAATTGATCTCCTTTTGGGTTCCAGCACAAACCTAAGGTTTTCAACATGTCCTCATTTTTGAAGCTATAAACGAGTTCCTCTTGACATGTTGGTATGTTTCCCAATAATTCTTCACTGTTGGATGACCATTTCCGAAGATTAAAGCCTCCTGATTTCAAGAGCTGAATTAAATCTTTTATGGATTTTTTACCCTGTTCTATGTTATAGCAGCCGTGTAACAGGTCATCCATATAAAAACTATTTTCCAGGACGGCAGCCGCTTCTGGAAATTTGCATCGCTCATCCGCCGCCAACTTTTTTAAGGTCATAATTGCTAAAAACGGTGCGGCCTTTGTTCCGTATGTCACCGTGTTCAATTGATACGCTTGTATATGTTATGTTGATGACTCGCGCCAAACTATTTGTTGTAAATGTTGATCAATGGGGTTAACTAAGATTTGACGGTACATCTTTTCAATGTCCGCAGTGAAGGCAAAGGGATATTGTCTCCATTGAAGTAGTAACGCCTGTAGATCTTTTTGTAAATTGGGCCCTTTCAGCATGATGTCATTCAAGCTGTATTTGGTGGATGTTTTGGCGGATGCGTTGAATACCACACGAAGCTTTGTTGTTGAAGATTCTTCTCTCTGCACGCCATGGTGAGGCAAGAAGCATTCGAGTTTTATGTAACTGTTTTTCTGTTCCGGTTTCATATGGTTCAACGCAGCATATTCATTCATGAATTCTTTGTATTTTTCGCCTAAAGTTGTTTGTTTTTCTAAGCGGCGCACACTGGTCCCAAATTAAAAAAAAGTGGACATTGATAGTAGACCGCTGATATTTTTTTTTATTGTTGATACAATGATAACAGATAAGGCAAAAAAATATTATTGTCCTACTTCAAATACTTTTCTGTAAAAAAAATATTTCTTTTTTTTTTGTATGGGAGCGATTACATTTTACTCAATTTCTCAAAAACTTTAAGCGATGTCGAGATGGCAATCACATATGTTAGAAAACTAATAATTCTGAGTATTTGGCTCGAAGAAACTTATTGCTTATCTCTGCGTACTTTCGAGATAATAGTGACAGAAAATAACATTTTTTTTTAATGTTAATTTTTTGCTTTTTTTTAATCATAGCCTTACTTTAGCACATAATTATAATGTATGCGTAATGTCAAATAAGTAAAAAGAGACTTCTCTGTAAAAGAGGTTATGGGGGCTCACTAATGACTGAAAAGCTATGACCTTTCTGAAGGAGTACTTTCATCAGTTCTAAAAAACAATCAAAATGAAGACATATTAAGCTGCAAACATAAAGTTGAATATGTTCACAAACGATTCTGAAAAAATATTATGGTGAAAGATTAATATTTGGGTCTATATTCTCTTGAGAAATCTCTATTTCCTCGTTTTCCAACGAAAGCAATTCATTGTTCAAGATCAAACCACTAGCCTCTGGAAACAACTGTTTATGTAAACGAGCAAACTTTGGTTTGATATGGCTGATGTAAGGATCTGAGCTAATTAGAAAGCTGTGGATAATGTCTAAATTAGTCTGAACTCTACCGATTTTTCTTGTATGTGCCATTCTAACATTCCGGAAATCTTTATTCCTCGCTTCGGAAGCTTCTTCGGAAAGCATGCCTATCGGAATAAAGGAGAAATTTTCACAAATATCAGCACCGTGTATCAACAATTTATGGACACTTGAAGGCATGTAATACCATGGATATAAGTTTACATATAGCATTGCTGTTTCTTTACAATATTCCCTAAACAAGTTGGTATTAATAAGTTGACCAGATGAAATTGTTTGTAAAATGACTGCAAATCTCTTGATTAAATCAGGGTGGATACCCGTTATTTCAGCAGATACTTCATAATTTTCAAAAAACCTTCTTGCCGTGTTACCGTCATTGGTTGTACCAAATCCCTGTTTTACTATGTCAATTAACAAACCAGTTCTTTCCCGGAATTCTTCTTGTGTCAAATTCTTTTTAATTTCTTTTAACAATTTATCTTCTTTTCGTGCAGCCCACTTTTTGAAGTCTAAGTTGTACGAAATGTGTAAAATACATTCCATACATCTTATCCACATATGAAGCGAAGACAGACCATATTTATACATATCTTCTCTGATGAGTCTTTTGGATACAAAGTCCAAGTCATTCATTTTGCTAGGTGGGGTATTGCAAATATTACAAACAGCTGCAGAAGAAGTATTGGAAATCACAGTAGAAATTTTCCCATCAATCATAGTCATGTACAAATCATGTTTAATATCAAAATTATCTACAATTGTGGGAACAAGATTACGAATTTCTTCCTCTAAGGATGCACTTTCCTTCTTTATCAATTCATTTGTTTCTTTTGCAAATATAAAGCCAATTGGACGACAATAGTTTGTTGAAGAGGGAGCAGGATTTTGCCACAAGATAGTACCACTCTCTTCTTCCAAACGAAGCGGAACCAAACTAATCATGAAAACTGAAGAATCGTCAATTTTAGTGTCGGAGTGTGACTTTTGTTTATAATTACTTTGAGAAGATGACCCGTCAAAACCCCATTTGCTTATTAGTTTTAGCGATTTTTTGTCGGCAGAGTTGTGCTGAATTGTTTTTAATATCCTATTAGTTGTCAAATCTAGAAGCGATTGAAGTCTTATCTTAGCATCAGATTCAGTTACAGTTATGTCTGACTCTGGAGGATAACAAGTTTTTTTAGCTTCCAGGAGCTTTTGATAGGATGGAAGACCATACATTTTCTCTGAAGCAAGAATAGTTCTTAAATTTCGATATTGCCATTTTGACAAATTTGTTGAGGTGTAAAGCGCTAACGTTTTATCATCTGGTAAACACGGTTTGTCAGTCTTTTTAGCGTATAGTACATCATGTACCATCTCACATTTTTCCTTGTTTTGGCTGAGTTCGTTTAATATAGCTGCTAATTTTGTTTTTTTAGACTCTTTTAATTTGGCACATAAAGCATAAACTAATTCCTCCTCTGTGTGATCTAGAAGTGTTAGAGAACGCCTTTTCTTCTGTTTATCAGATATATCAACAAATGGTTTTTTACTTGTACCATAACTTAATTGATGAGTATCCACTTGCGTTTCGAAATTTGGAATTACTTCCTCGGCAACTTTAAAAATACTGCTTAAATCGATATTTTGACATTTTGGCCAAACTATTTGGGATTGTAACCAGTCTGAATTTTTGTTAAGAAAGGTCTTTTGAGCTCTACTGGAAGCAGACCATCTTTTTGAGATATTACTTGAAAAATTACGACAAAATAATTTAATATTACTCAAATCTTCGGAAGACAATTCAACACCAATACGTTCAATAAGGGCATTAAATAAAAATTCGACATTTTTAAAACCACCTCCTGATTTAAGAACAACGTATAAGTCTAAGTTGGTGACAAATGCGGACATATTATAATTTTAAGGAAAATTGAAAACAAATTAGAATCAAAGATATCAAAGACAAAGTGACTTTGATTTTAACAAAAAAAATTACGAAAACAAATTCGACGAAAGAAAGACAAACAAAAATTATTTGATTTTAAAATCCAAAGATTCAAAATACAACAATAACAAAACAAACAAACAACAAGCATTTCTTCAAGCGCACAGAAAAAATAAGGACACGTCTTATCGCAACCACATTTAGTTGTACACTGAGTGAGGTGTACGCGCGCGATTCGTGACCGTATTACGTTACGTCATGAGAGGCGGCCATCTTGTTATCCCGGCAAACTCGCGTCGAAGCTCCATTTTGCTGGCCAGCGGACCTATTGCGATATGAGTAAGGCTATGATTAAAAAAAAGCGAACAATTAACATTAAAAAAAATTGTTATTTTCTGTCACTATTATCTCGAAAGTACGCAGAGATAAGCAATAAGTTTTTTCGAGCCAAATACTCAGAATTATTAGTTTTCTAACATATGTGAATGCCATCTCGACATCGCTTAAGGTTTTTGAGAAATTGAGTAAAATGTAATCACTCCCATACAAAAAAAAAAGAAATATTTTTTATAGAGAAAAGTATTTGAAGTAGGACAATAATATTTTTTTGCCTTATCTGTTATCATTATATCAACAATAAAAAAAAATATCAGCGGTCTACTATCAATGTCCACTTTTTTTTAATTTGGGACCAGTGTGCGGCGTTCCAAATTCTTAAGCTGAGCAATAGCCATAGGTTTGGAAGATCCCAATTGCTGTTTTAATTCTTCTTTCAGCGGTACTCTGACTTCATAGCGACCCTGACTGTTTCTTCTTGTTGTTTTTGTGTAGAAGTCCATGCATTCCTGATCTTCTACTGATAGGTTGGAAGGTTCTAAAATTTCCTCAACTTCCCAAAATTTCTGAATTTCGGCGATGTTATTTAGAACCACATTACATTGGTATGTTTTTACGTTACCACATAGTAACCATCCGAGCTGTGTTTGTTGAGCCATCGGCTGTTGAGCATGTTCTCCTTTTATAATCCCGCCTAGCATAATGTTAGCATAAATATCTGCCCCGAAAAGCAAGTCAACTGGTCGACTTTTGTAGAATTCCGGGTCAGCTAAGTTAATGTTTTTAATGTAAGTCCAATTTGGTTTAGCGAATGTTTGGTTTGGTAGACTTTTAATGAGTTCGTTCATGATGAGCACATCCGATTCAAATTCAAAATTGTTGTCCATAGAAGCACATTCTATACTTATCATCCCCTTGCAACTGTTTTCCTTTTGCCCCACTCCAAAGATGACTCCTTTGCATCGTCGCCTCTTGATACCTAACATCTGAGCCGCTTCCTCAGTTATTAAAGATATCTGGGACCCTTGATCGATCAAGGCACGCATGGTTTGGTAAGTTCCATCCACACCTTTGACCTTCACCACAGCAGTCGCTAGCAATATCTCCGCCTTTTCATCTTGAGAGGCATTCACGGTACCCGTCACGGGTTCATTGCGCTTTACGTGTTGTTTCTCAACGTTGTTGCCGCTTGACGACGGAGTTGATGCATTCGCAAATTTTGCAAATGCGTCATGTAAAATAGTGTTATGTTGATCTTGGCATTTTCGGCATGTTAAGTTAGAGGTGCATTGATTTCCGTAATGGCTAAATAGACAATTTGTGCAAAGTTTCAGTTTCGTTGCAGTTTTTAGCCTTTGGTCGTCACTCATTTTTAAATATATTTTGCAATTATAAATGCCGTGTTGGTTATTGCAAAGAGGGCATTTTATGTTTGACACGTGCATCGATTTCGCAACTGCTCTATTTCCGTCGCTTTTGTTGTTCGAATTGTTGTAATTATTTTTCTTATTGTTAAATGTTCCATTTGGAGAATTGTTTTGATGAGAAGTCTTTGGGGCACACTATCTTTACGGCGAACTGTTTCCAAGGATGTAAATTTGGTTTCCAAAAAATCCAAGAACTCTGCGAGAACCGGTAGTTCTTTCGAGTTCTTCAGCGACTCTATGTAGTCTGTGTATGTTTCAGTATCTAGCTTTTGACCTAGAACGTGTACGATCATTGGGTCCCACGATGTGGTATCAACTCCTAAATTTTTGATGGCATTAAGACATTCCAGCGTTGTGTCATGCATTCGCTTAATTTGCTGTAACGATTGCTGTTGTATGTTCGGCAGACTTAGCAAAATGTTCATATGGGACGAGAATATTAGTTTTTTGTTGTCATACCGATGGGTGAAAATATTCCAGCACACCGAATAGTTATCGGTACTTATAGATAGATGTTGTATAAGTTTCTCAGCTTCTCCACGAACTTTACCCTTTAAATACTGCATCTTTTGGCCGCTTGATAACGAGGGGTTGTTGTGTATTACTTCCGTAAATAGGTCTCTAAACGATACCCATTGGTTGTAGTTCCCGTTGAAGTTCGGTATCTCTAGTTGAGGTGTGGATTTTTCCGTGTGCGACTGACCACATTTTCGTGTTAATAGCCCTTTTCAGGTTGTTGAATTTTTTCTCATACTTATCGTACATATTGTTGTACTGTTCGTTCTCGCCCTCCAGTTCGATCTCGATGTCCCAATGTAGTCTGTCGATAGCTGACCATCTAGCCTGTAGTGACCTCAATACGTCCTCAAATTCCCACTTATCTGAGATAGAGTCCACATCTATGTTTGCGGTTGTACGCAAAAAGGCTTTAAAATTCGCATACTGTTTTTTCAGCAAATCGTCTAACATGCTGTTTGGCTCCATGTTCGACTTCTGAGCTGGTCGGTCGCTCACTTGCCTTGAGAAACTTAATCCCGCTTCGTCCCCTGCTTTTTCGTCTGCACGCATACTCGATGTCGATGGTGATCTGTCACGAGCTGTTGTTTGCTCACCCGTTGAAATACTTCCTGTTTTCATCAGCCGCAGCTGATACTGTTGGTTAATCAACGCCTTGGTTGATTCATATACCGTACTTGTTTTCTCGTACTCTCGGTCGGTAAAATAAGGATTAGTTTTACTTACCTCCCCCTCAATTCGCTCATGATTAACTTGGTAATCATTCCAATAACTCTCCAAAGTGTTAAGTTTCCGCTTAAAATAATCTAATGTTTTCCTATCAGCACTATCCTTCTTCAAGTTAATGGCAAGTTTTATGATGCTATCATAGATCATTAATTGCGTTTCAATGAGTTCCGACATTGTTAAAGGATGTTAAAATACAGTCCTTATTTACTAAAAATAAGGAAATTTATTACTTGTATTCCGCTGTTAGTACTCAGCCTTTGCTGCTACTTTACTGTTCTGCTCCAATGTTCGCTCCGACAGCCCCACGACGTACACACACTGTTTATGTTACGATAGTTCAGACCTCGCACACCAAAATTCCGATTTTCCGAAATTACGCGACGCGTGATCCAGTTCGAAGGACCAAAAATATGTCGGGGTACGTAGCAAGGTGTCGGTGTTTTGAGGAGAAATAAATGTTTATGTTGAACACTATTTATTGAATCACTCTCAAACTGTTCTTAATGTTAAAATGTTGATGAATACACCTGGCTAACGCGGTAGACAAAAGTGCACTGAATCTCATATAAAATAACAAGAAATAAGTAATAAAATTAGGTCAACGCGTCACGCCGATATTGCAAACTAAGGTGTTCGGTGAAAACACCGAACAAAACTATACAGACTTTCTGAGGTGCCTACCTCATCATAATATCCATTTAACAGAATCGTAGAGCAGAACAGATGAATCTATTGTGAATAGCAATGGTAATTGGGTTTTTAAAGATGTCCTTATATACTCCTTTTTCCTCATTTATGTTCATATATCTGATCATACACGCACTCCGGTTGCAAGTAATAGGCAACATTATTAATCAAACTTAGTTAAAAATGGTTTATAAAACATCAATTCAAGAATATAATTGAATCTTGATTTTTTGTCAACCGATTATTCAGTATTTGACTATAATTGCATCAATGATCGATTTAATGAAAAAGATGGCTGCCTTTTTGGTACCTAAACAGGTCTCTGCCACTTTTATCAGTAGCGTTCTCAAATGTATTGTCAAAGTAATAAAACTCCTATAAGCAGTGACTATTTTAAAAATTTATGGTGTTCGATCTTAGAATTACACACACTTGTTAATAAATAACTAATCAAATAGGCGTGTTGAATAAAATGATTTATAAACAAAACATACATATTCTATGTCATTCAAATTAACTTGATCGAAAATAACTGTTTCTTAAAATTTTGTTCCCACACTTATTGTTATGGTTACTGGGGGATTATGAATACAATGGAACGATAAAACTAGGAAGCGGATTTTGTGAGAAAGGGATAAATAAGCAATTAACATACTGTTATTTCAGACATTTTAATCAGGGCTTTACTCGGAATAATATAACCATGATAAATTCAATTTTAATTTTTATATGTTAGTGTAATAACTGTAATCTTGCTTATTATGTTGCCGAAATCGAAGGCAGAAACTGGGTCATGTCTTTTAGCTTCTTATTTTGTTTATTTTTTACTCCTTACTGGGTTACCTAACAGTGTACTATAAAGGCTTCTTCAAACAGCCGCGACGCGACACCGCGACGCGACACCACGACGCGCCACTTGTAGAAGAATGTCCATTAAGTTTTCGTAGAAATTGTTCTACGAGTGTCGCGACGCGACCGTCGCGTCGCGCTAGTCTGCACGAGCCTTAATGTTATCAATCTGTTTCAGACTTTACGAGAGTGGTTTAAATCCTAGCATTGACGTATTATATCCCAAAGTGGAGTTCCCAGTTTCAACAGATACACCGCTACTGTCCCATTTAGTTGAATGGGACCACAGTGTTGATTGGTAATTATATTAATATAGTTTGTTCTGAATTTTGTTTCAATAATGACCTAAGTTTGGTAACGCTATGTCAATATTTACTTGTCCCCCACTTGACTAACCTATTTTTTTAATGTACATAGAGACCCGTCTTACAATATTCAGAGGGCATAATCTTCTAAACAACAAAATAGTTTTAGAATTTGTATCTTGCTGGCTTTTGGGCGTCTTTAGTTATTTCTAATGAAAAAACACTGTTTATACATTTTAGGCCAAAAACATTACATATTGATAAAAAAATGAAAAAGACGTCAGCACGAGACTTCATAATATCTGCTTATGATGATGAATATACATGTATGAAAGGATTTGTAAGAAATGGTAACTATGCAAATGCTCTTAATATAAAGTGTGTTACGTTCATATTTGTCTAAGAAGCATCCGCTCGTCTCGGAAGAATAAAGAAAAAACTCGCGGACGACACAATCAAAAAAAAAAAAAGAAAAATGAGGCAACGAGCTTGTAATTTTTAATCAAATATTTTTAGGTATTAACGAGGTTCCCGAAACCGCTCTCTTAATTTTTGTTTGGGAGACATTGGCAATGTACAGGGGTAAATATTACAATGATATGTCAGTTACCTTCTACAATGTTACCTTTCATTGTCAACTAAACGTCGAAGATGAGGATACGTTGAGACTTAGGGTAGCAATTCAAGATGGCTCCAATCGATTTGAGGTATGTTTAAATATTTTATGGTGTAGGTAAAGCTTTTCTATAGTCTTTCTATAAACAGTCCTTAACGTAGTGTTTATTTTGAAAATGTCATTTTTATAAATTAGTATGCTAAGGAGTGTGACGGTCTGTCAATCTTATTTAATAACTATAAATATTGAGGGTGTGTAGAAATAAATGAGTGTTTAACCAACCTGCGCCAGTTTCACTACATAGTGGATAACGGATATAAACGGACTCGATCGAATAACATATTATACCTTAGTGCCGTGACGAATCGTGTTTGTAAAACATAAATATAATAATGGAAAACGTACGTCCTCCAGCGGAATTATCACAAATGGAGAAAGCTGTTCGGGGTCTCTCTCATCTGGATTGAGCAAAGGCCTTAAGGAAGTTCAGGCTAGTTTGTTGTTTAACCTCATAGGACCAGCTGGTTATAAAGCACATAAAACGTTCACGTTCGATGCAGCTGAAAGTGAAAACGACATACATTGTGTATTAAAAGAGTTTGACAAGTATTTCGGCACAAAATCAAAAATCACGGTAAGGTGGGTTCAATGCTTAATACGCAATCAAAAAGACGGAAACACCGACATCGACCAAT
Source organism: Polymixis lichenea (assembly GCA_949091785.1). NCBI lineage: Eukaryota > Metazoa > Arthropoda > Insecta > Lepidoptera > Noctuidae > Polymixis > Polymixis lichenea. The sequence continues at coordinate 4,469,861 of OX420943.1, read as the reverse complement.
ACGAAACGCCTTGTGTTGTTTTTGTGAAACAAAAGGTCTCGTGAGTTGTGAAGAAAAAAAGCAATACACACAGTGTTAAATCTCAGCGTAGAAACTGTAAAAGTGTCAGTGATGATAGCGTTAACGGAGGACCAAAAAAAATGTAAGTCGAAGATTTAGAATGACGACTTAATAGTTTTGGGGCGCACTATGGATGAGCACGACTGGAAATTGGCCTCTTGGCAACGTGCTAAGTGTATTAATGTGAAATTTAATCGAGAAAAACGTAAATTTGATGTATTGGAAATTACATATTTAGGCCGCACGTTTGATGTAAACGGAATGCGGGTAGACGACTCTACGACGACTAGGGTAAAACTCGAAATAATGATTTCTTTGTTTATTATTCACTGCCACCATCCAGCATCGGCTAGTTGGCACTATAAACTCATGAAAAGAGCCTCACTTTTTTTTGGTGTTTCGTATTCTTAACATCTGTACATTGTTTTGATAAATTATTCAATTTCATTTCAGTAATTTTGCGTTCATCTCGGTTTCGCCTCAAAGTATCAGCAGTGAACATGCAGCTTCTGCATGTGAAAGAATTTGTGAAGCACGAACAAAGGTCGGATTACCAGCTTTTGTATTGAGGACACGCATTTCTAATGTGGTTAGTATCTTAACTATTTTAATACTCTTAAATCTATTAAGTACAGGTACATTAAAATCATTTTTCGTGTCATGTTTGACTGCTGTAATGCTCAAAACTGTGCATAAGAATTTCATGCAGTTCACGTTCACGTTTGCGACCATCGTTTAAGAAGTATATACCGATATGTTTCTTGGTGTTAATTTCATATCAAACTTAATAATCATAATACATTACACAAATCACGACGTTTTCTCCACTCGTAGAAACCGTACAAAGCAAATGTCAGTCACATAAGAGCCCACAAAGGATATTTCCTATTTTGTTGGCGATTTAGGATTATAAAGAAATAAAGATTTATTTATTATTTTTTATTATTATTTAATTGTTTAAACAGTCATTTAAACAATTAAATAAAAGAAGTTAAAAATATTTTTTGAATGGTTGCCATATTATTGTATAAATATTTCCTTGTATGGCAACAACGGTGTTATGAAAGTGCGACCAAAAAAAATCTTTGTAATGTGTGATCTCCTTTCAAATAAATATTAGTTCAGCCTTGTTTTACTTGGTGTTACTTCAGGTTGACTTAAATAAAACAGATTTGCTTACAAAATTCGATGTATCGTCGCTGTCATCTCTCTTCAACGCTATGGATAGCAGTTTGAAGTTAAAATACAATAATGCCATAGTATTTAACTTGACACACAAGTCTATAAGCAGTGTTGGCGAAAAATTGGGCAGAATTTTTGGTAAGTTTAGCCATTTCATATTTTCGAACTTTAAGTAGACGTCAACTGTTCACGTACAAAGAAAAGTTCTTATTTAAACAAATGTGTTTATTTCATGCAGGTGTAAATCATATTGATGAAATTGATAAAAATCTAACGCTCAAAGAATTAAATGTGAATGACATGATAATAGAAGAAATCAAATTCAAATTAAGCCCAGTTACCTATTCAACAGACGAACTGCTAGAAATGACAGTTGCATGGTAAAGTATATCATATAAAATTTGATCACAAAATAAAAAGTCTTAAAGTGACAATTAATCTGTTACCAGATCATGTAATGTCTAGATTGATGAAAAATCACCAGAAATTTTTATTTGCCGAGTGGAATCTTAACCAGATTGATGGGATCGAAAGCTAAACGGATTCAGTTGAAAATACTTGTCGCACATCGACGAAAATCTTGCCTGGTCTTAGTTACTTTTTTTTTGTAAACATTGATTGTTCTAATGTTTTATTTGCATAATTTTAATAATATCGTAACAACTTTCAGTCTCAAAAACTTATGTTATGAAGTAGGAGAGAAGAAAACTACGAATTTCAATGATGGTCTAGGTGCCTTTTACAGTAACATAGAAAAAAATGAATACGTAGCCGTTGATTCGATTATACCCATGAAAACTCAGCAGTTATCTTTTGAGGTAAGTAGTAATTGGCATAATAATCATCTATGGGCTGTCCTCCTGCCGTATAACAAAAAAACTAGTAAAGATGTCATGTTTTGTACCTAACGCAGACAAGCTATACACTTCTTCAGTGCAACCAGGCTGTTTTTTCTATTTTAATATGAACGACTTTTGCTGCATCATTCAATTCTTCTTCTTTGTTTTGATTATTCTGTATTTTATAATCTTGACAAAAAATTGGCGACAGCGTTAGCCGAGGCATCGCAATCATCTTTCCTATTGTCCGGTGTGTTATTTAAATGTTAAAAATATATTTCTAATGAAAATAAACGTTGTCTTACAGGAAGAAGGATACATAGACAGAAGTGAAAATCACCTAATAATAATACCAGGTTTTGACGGACGTCATCAAGTGTTCGAGTCTATCGCAGAAAGACTTAAAATTCGAGCAGCAACGTTACAGTTAGGCCCCGACCTCATTTGTGATAGCATTCCTGAGATGGCTGAAACTCTGGCAAATGTAAGATTAACTAGATGAATGAAAAACAATTTTATGGTACACCTACTTTTGTAACTGCCACGTTATCTAGTTGTTGCAAGCGCAGCTGCTGAGCATGATGATTGGGTGCGATTCCCAGGTTGGGCAAAATTTGAATGTGTTTGTTCTATCAAGAGATTCTCAGTAGCAGCCAGGAGTCTGAATTTATTATGTACGGTTGGTGGCAACTGACATAGGTTACAGCAGCCATTTTCATGGGACTTAAACATAACTTTAAAAAATTGTGTATGCCTCTCCGTATACCCATACTGGTGTGATGTTGATGATGTTGAATGTTCATGTGTATTTTTCGAAGTGGTAGGCCTCTTTGCGTTAACTTTTTACTGATTTGTTTTCACAGCAAATCAAATCACACTTCGAGATACCTGCAAAATTCTACATTTTGGGATTTTCATTCGGAGTAAACATAGCATTGGAAGTCGCCAAACTATTAGAAGCTGAAGGTATTGCTTGGTATTTTAATTTGATATTTCCTATAAATACGTCAATTGATGTCGTTTTAAATACTTTAATTAATGCGTTTCAGGACGCAACGGAGTAATATACTGCCTGGACAGTAGCCCTGATGCATTAAAATCGCAATTAAAAGCTTACATAGGCGATCTCACTGAAGCACAACTACAAAACGCTGTATTACTTCACATGTACCAACTCATGATCAAACAAGAAGGAACAGAAATTAAACAGGAACTAGAAAACGCAGAAAAATGGTCAGACAAAGTCGAAGTTTGTATGAACAAGCTTCGAGGGTTAGTCCACTTTTCTATGGAACATCAACGAACAATTTTGGAGTCGGCATATAAGAGGATTTTGTTAGCAAAAGGGTATAATCCTAATTTTAAGCTGAATTCGGAGCTGGTGCTGTTAAAGGGCATTCCTCATCCAAGAATGGAAGGCTTAACAGATGATTATAATCTATCCAACTACACCAAACAGCCGGTTAAAGTATTCCATATAGAATCCGACCTTGCTTCAGCACCATACGATGGCAGAGTTTCTAACATTGTAAACAAAATGCTTGACCCCAATTTATTGGAAGAATTCAAACAAAAGAATGTTTGTGAATCCTATTATTTATAAAGGTGTTATTGTCGAGATAGTTACATGCAGTGACTAACTGGAATTATATTTTCAATATACGGCTCATTTGATATTTTATTTCCCATTTCATACTACGCGGTATCACTGGTTTACTTTGTTTGACAATATTCTGGGCAAAACGGAATGCAATTAATAAAATAACTTAATTAAATAGTTTCTTGTAGACAAAAGTAGGAAATTAACTTTTAAACTCAACAATGAACCTGCATGCCTTATAAGTCTACAAAGTAATTTATTGTAGTCAGCAAAATACATTTTAACGAACACTTGTTGAAGTTAATTTTGTTATTAGTGGCTTTGATTTAAAATCTCCATGGGTTATAATTCACTTATCTGACATTTATTACAAATATAATATTATAAGCCGAACTTAATGTTGATTGTGGCGGTACTCAACAATTCTTATAAAACCAAGCGCTTAATTGTGTGCGAGCCCATCCTAGTCAGATCATTAAGTACCTATGGTGAGCCGATCTCTTGGGAAAAGCAAACCAAATACCTGGGTGTGATCCTTGACCAGCACCTTACTTTCAGTGAGCACATCAACGGCTCGTTTACGCGTTGCCTTCCTTTTCAGTAGGCTCCACTTCTTGACCGCCCGCAACAAAGTATCCTAAAGTGCAAATTGTGAATTGACACCACAGTCATCCTGACATATGCGTGCGTCGTGTTAGCACACGCTAAACCCCACCATCTGTAGCATGACCTTTCTAAGGAAGCGGTTTTGAAGCGTCTGTAAACCTTTCAAAACTGTTTCCTTAGAAAGTTTATGGGAGCTACTTTTATGTCCGCAGAATTTTCATCTACTATTTGCTCTGATTGCGGCAGCCGCCCGCTACGCTCCCTCCCGCATTAGTAGGATTTGTTGACCGAGGCCATACCCTAGGAATTCCCGACGACGCCACAACCCTCTTTCAGGAGAGCAGCAAGCTCAACAGCAAAAGTCAAAAGTCAAAGTCAAAGCATTTATTTCAAATAGGCACTTAAAAGGCACTTATGAACGTCAACATTTATTTTAAAATAGAATTGATCCTAGTCGCCCCTTCCAAAATGTAGTTTCGTATGGAGAAGAATGGGCAAGAAACTCCACCGTTACTCTTTTAAAATGATATAACTACAATATTTAACATACATTAATTGTACAATTATGTGTGAAAACGATGCATCCAGAACAAAATTACTGTACCAAAATAGGTAAAAATAATGAAATTGAACCATTACAGATAAATTAATTTTATGATAGATCATGGTGCCCACACATTTACAAACATTGTAAAAGTAAATATACAATTTTCCTAGAATATTAACAGGTATGTAATCAGTCAGTGTGTGAGTTAAAGTAATCACTGAGTGTAATCAATGTCATAGATATAATTTATTACATAATTCAATTAGCAACCAGTTTGATTTTGTCTAGACTCTAGATTGTCCTATGGAGCAGGACCAGCATGTTTCCAAGCATTCTTATCTTGGATATAATCCTCTAATTTGTAATAAGCTTGTTTACAAAGTGTACTTTTCATATGAGTTTTAAATTTCCTTTGATTTAATTGCAATATATCACAAGGTATTTTGTTATAACATTTAACACAGTACCCCATAAAAGATGTATGTACTTTAGCTAATCTGGAAAATGGTTGATCTAATTTGTCTTTGTTTCTAGTATTAAAATTATGTCTATCACTTATTTTATTAAAAAGATGTAGATTTTTTCTTACATACATGATATTTTGATAAATGAATTGGCAAGGTACCGTCATAATATTAATCCTTTTAAATAGGTTCCTGAGAGATTCGCGGCGAAATAGATTATAAATGACTCTGACAGCTCGCTTTTGTAAAATAAAGATGGATTCAATGTCAGCAGCCCGACCCCACGGTAAAATGCCATACAACATAATGCTGTGGAAGTAGCTAAAATAGACCAAACGCGGGGTTTCTACATCTGTTAACTGTCTGATCTTCCTAACAGCATAAACGGCGGAGCTTAGCCGGCCCGCAAGAGATGTTATATGAGGTCCCCATTGTAATTTCTCATCTAGGGTGATTCCTAGGAACACCGTTTGATTAACAAATTCCAGTTTTTCTCCATTCAATATGATGTCACATTCGCTACTTCTAACATTTGGTAATTGAAATCTAATGCATTTGGTTTTTGTGCCATTTAGTACCAAATTATTTACCGTAAACCAATCTTGGACCTGAAGAATACAGTTATTCACGTCGTCAAGATTTTGTGACCGTCGGGCTATTTTAAATATCAATGATGTGTCATTTGCAAATAACACCATCTTCGGTTGATTTAAAAGTAAATAGGGTAAATCATTAATGTAAACTAAAAAGAGGAATGGACCCAATATTGAACCTTGAGGAACACCCATTGCCATTTCAGACCCTAATGAGTTTATGCCGTTTACTTGAACTTTAACTTTTCTGTCCTTCAGGTATGATCTTAGTAAATCAAGAGCTGTATTTCTAATCCCATAGTGCTCCAGTTTCAGCAGAAGTGTCTCATGATTTACGCAATCGAACGCTTTGGAGAGGTCGCAAAAGATTCCAATGGCATCTTTTGCTTCTTCCCAGGCGTTAAAAATGTTCTTTACTAGGGTGACACCAGCGTCAGTGGTACAACGCCCCTTGGTGAAACCGTACTGTTGTTCATGAAAAATGGCATTTTTATTAAACTGACGTAACATTTGATTGAGAATCAACTTTTCAAACACTTTACTGAGAACTGGCAGAATTGACACAGGCCTATAATTGTTAGGTTCTTTACTATCACCCGATTAAAACAAAGGAACTACTTTACTGTGTTTCATGAGATCCGGGAAGACTCCTTGGTCTACACTGGTGTTAAATATGAAAGCTCGCTCAGCCTGGCCCTTGCTGCCCTCTTCTATTGAAACCCTAAGCCAAGGTCCATAACCTACAGGGGGGGCACCCCCTGTGGAGTACGGACCTCTCTGAGCATGTAGTTGTTAATTTTAAGTTTTTAAGCCCTGGCTGGAGGTAGCCGCTGGCAACTACAGTTAAGGAGCCGACAACCTCCTAGTTTGACCTGTGAAATATCGATCCCAGAAACAAAATATAGTGCAGTGCGGGCCCATTTGTTTGCTCAGTCGTCGAACGGTAATGGTATCTGTACCCACGCTACTTTGCAGTAAGTTCGTTCGATATTTTATTTTCAGTGGTTTTTCGTTTTGTTCTAAAGATTTCTGTTTCAAAACCGTAATGGATGTTTGTGATTACTCGAATTTTGATGATTAATTGAATTATTTTTGAAATTAAGTGTATTTTGAATTAAATTAATCTAGGTTGTTTGAAATTAGTTTTTTACTCCTTTGAACTTGATTTTGACCTACTTCAAACGGTTTTTTTTTGACGGTGGGCAATCATCAAATAACTTCTCCCACTCTGGGTGGAGCAGGAGGGTGTGTCAGGCTTTTACTTACTAAAACCCACCCGTGTTCCCTCAGTTGCCTGTGTGCCAGGGGCGACGGTATCTCTTTCGAAAAACCCGCACCCCTGGCAGGGATCGGCCCTTGCGGACCCCACCTGTTGGTGACATTTCTTTATGGCGCGCGTCGAACACAACGCGCCTTCGACACGGTCTTGGTCCTTACCGGACAGCGAGCTACCCATTACTCGCCATCCGCAAGCCCACGCCTACGGTGGCCGGGAATCAGCCTAGGATGACGTCCAGGGCATCTCCTGCGGTGACTTAGGCCGTGAGAGCGCATATACTGCCTCTCCATCACGTGCGCCGCCTCCCTCTTCGCGAGCATTACTGCTTCGCAGTAGGAGGTGACGGCTGTCCATGCACTCTCGCTCCGTATCATGGCGTGGACTAGGGCCAGACACGATACATCGCCGCCGCCCATCTCCTCCACGAGGACACGGCGGTGCTCCGCCCAAGCCGTGCGGACCTCCACCGTATGCTCCACCGTGTCCTCAGGGCGGTCTTCACGCTTTTTTAGATAGCAGAACTATAAAACAGAAAATAAGTAATTGTTTAAAAAACTAAAAACCGCGGTGACAAGTGTTACAACCACCTGCTCCTCAACTCGTAGGCCGCCTCGCCCCTCTGCGCCTACGCGATTCTAAATTACACTCTAAGGGTAGGGCAGACAAGACTGCGTGGAGTCGGATTTACAGCGATTCATTTTTGTCTCTAAAACCTAATTTTTAGCAATTATTTTTGGGCTAACAATTTTATTATAAGCTAGCTGACCCGGCGAACCGCCATATTTTATGTCTCCAGTCGCGGTAAAATCAAATCATTTGGTCGATTGTTTCGTCAGGTGGTAAATTTAAATACATATCCAAAGTCACCGACTTCCAAATTTATAGTTATTTTTCACTTTGTAGTGTTTTTTCGGAAGTCGGTTGTTTTTTTTGGTAAAAGTTTTTACTTTTTTATAAACGAAATTTTAATTTATTGTTGGTTGTTGTTTGTTGTGTGACTTGTCCGTTATTGTATAGAATCAAGTTCTTCCAACTTAACAGACAGCTGTGCTGTTGGGGAGTTTGTTCCGCTACTTCTTTTTCCCAGCTAACGCACTAGGAAGTGGTGAAGGGCGGGCCTGTTTGGGGGACTGTTTTATGTGATTTTGACGTTCAAAAAGTGCTGACTCTCAGCTTAGTTGCAATAAATTACTTTTGATTTTGATTTGGGTCATTGCGAGAGAGACGATGTTCTACAAAGCCTACCTTTTCTGTTCCGTCCCGTACTTGCACCGGGGATCACAGGATCTAATGCAACTTCCGCGATCCCCGACCCGCCTCTACGGGCCATCTCGAGTTAGGGGGGAGTGAGGTGTTGAACTCCTCCTTTTAGGACCCTATCTGGTGTTTAAGTCAGGAACTGTACCGTGTTGTGTGAATAAACGTGACACCATCATTCAAAACAAGAATAAGTGGCGTACTCTTATAAGAAGCAGGTACTACAACCAAATTTGCTTCAAGCGCGATATTACTAATCTCTTTATCGCTTATTTCTTTTAAAGAACATTTCATTTCTTTTCCCAAACTGAAAAAGTAATTTACTACTGCTGACGTTAACAAGGATTCATTGAGTGCACCACTACCTATGAGTATCTCAACCTATTTATCTTGTATCACGTCGTCTCTAACTGCCCGCAGTTAAAACGGATTTTGTTTTCAGATGTATTAGACCCGTTAAAATAACGCTTTTAGCCGTACTACTGTATGACGTAGATTCATCGGAGTAAAGATGATCAAATTTACGAATAGGCTTTACATAAGTAGCTACAAAGGAAACTAAGTTTTCTGTCGTTGAGTCAGCATGGGTAGCTGCTGCGAGTACCTGTCGATTACGGATACCGTGAATCACTATTTGAATAATTAGTTCGTCGCCTAACCCTTTTACTATATTGCGAAGATCGCCCTGAGGACACGGTGGAGTTCTGCCCGGCTTGGGCGGAGCACCACCGTGTCCTCGTGGAGGCAATCGGCAGCGGCGATCTCTCGAGTCCAGCCCTGGTCCAGTCCATGGTACGGAGCGAGAGTGCATGGTTAGCTGTCACCTCCTTCAGTGAAGCAGTGATGCTCGCAAAGAGGGAGGCGGCGCACGTGAGGGAGGGGCAGTACATGCTCCCTCATGGCCATAGCCTTTGCAGGAGATGCCCTGGGCGTCGGGAATCCCAGGCTGATTCCCGGCCACCGTAGGCTCAGTCTTCCGGACGGCAAGTAATGGGTAGCTCGCTGTCCTGTAAGGACCAAGCCCAGGTCGACGGCGCATTGTGTTCCATGCGCGCCTCAAAGAGATGTCAGCACCAACTGGTGGGGCCCGCAAGGGCTGATGCCTGCCAAGGGTGCGGGTTGTTCGAAAGAGATACCGCCGCCCCTGACACAGGTAACTGAGGAAACACGGGTGGGTTTTAGTCAGTAAAAGTCTGACAGGCCCTACCGCTCCACCCAGAGCGGGAGAAGTTATTTGATGATTTCCCACCCAAAAAAAATCTCTTTTACTACACGTAACCTCAATAATGAGTGACGCACATAAGCTGCATATCAAGAAAACTTGTAGGACGTGCTGTTTATAACCTCATGAAAAATTTCGGCAAAATTAATCTTTTGCGGACACAACAACTTCAATTCCTTAACGAAATTCGACCACGAGCCCATTCATTTAACCGGGTTTCGTCACCTTTCCAAAAGTGAGAATCACTTGAGACCGTCCCAATGGTTTATATGCCTAGCCCTGTCAAACATCATGTGGGTAGGATCGAGTTCTACTAAGCCGACAGTATGAGTTGACCTTACGTAACCTAGACCTTTGGCACGAAGTATGATTACGAGAGCGATTTTCACTGCCACGTGATCGTGAACGAGTTCCATCGTTATGTGAACGCGTGAGTCTTGCAACGACGTGAATGCGAAACAGCTCTGCTACGGTGTGAACGTGTTTTATCGCGAGGCGAGCTTGAACGATGCCTATGGTCTTGTTAGTATCTTCTCCTAAAATTGTGTGTCCGAAAATCTTTATCCATAACACGTTTGCTTAAACTCAACCATAATGTTCAAACATGCGAAATATTGTTTTACATAATTATCTTTACTTCTAAAACTATTCTGTTATAATATTGAGTACCATAATAATTGAATCTTCTAGTTTTGCACCCAATAAAGTCATATGTCTTAAGTGTGACTGTTCCTAAATGACCCCAGGCCGATAAAATTTTCGTTTTTCCTAATTATGTTAATATTAGCTCTTAGGTCGGTTCCCCCTAAGGGGGAAGGACCGCACCCCTCCCCGTACGGCCCTGTAGAGCTCGTCACCAGACTGGTCACTCTGCCACCGATTTACTTTATATGAATTCCGAATAGCCTTAAATTATACTTAAGAATTCATATTTAGGGAAACATATTGGATGTGGTTTTAGAAAGCTAAATATCATAGATACTTAAAATACTTGTATTTCTATTTAAATTTACGAGTAACCCATACGCTAGCGTATCAGGTATCTGGTCAATCGTTACTCACACGATATTTCACGTCAACACTCAGAGTACTCAGGGCAATACTTCCATAAAGTGACGCAATCTGCTTTTCAGCTACTTCACGTCGTCATGCTCTTTCGAGACATGGTCCCTAGCAGTTCATTCGAAATGGGAAACGTGACGAAGCGGCTTTTCCTGCGGCAACCGAGCGACTGTCTTCGTCTAACAACGGAGCGGCTAGTTCTTGCGGCAAATCGTCGTCATCATGCTCCTTTTGGAGACATGGTCCCTATCAGTCCTGGGACTGAATATGAGATAGATGTGGTCACCCAAACCCCTGGAAGTTCACCCGTTGCACAACAAGCATATCTGTAAGACACGTGTTTATGTCAATCTGACCGAATTATGGATCTGAGATCAAGAATATAATAGTCACGGATGACTAATAGTAGAGTTGAAAATATAGATTCAAGAATAATTATTTAAGAGACGTAGAATAATCTCTCTAAAAGCTCTAACATTGGTCTGAGCAAGAAAAGTAAAATTCAAGAATTAGTACTAAGTAGATAGACGCAACTAACATCGCCGTGTGGATTGGATTTTCACCACTGGTCACGGGTATGTTAGTGATCTGTATATCATTTGGGAGCAGCTCCTGATCGCGGTCATTAATATCGCTACGCAGTTGTGATATTAAAGCATTTACTTCTGACGATACTCGGGGCTCAGTATATTTATTTTCTAGCACAGCTACTCTTTCCTCCAGATTACTTAACCTATCGTTAGTCGCATTTACCGAGGATCTTAGCTCGGAAAGATCATCACGGAGCAGCTGAAATTCATTTCGGACCGTCTTCAAAAAATCTTCCTTAAATATGGTTAGCTCTGCCCGGAGGATGTCTAAGTTGAGCTCCTGTGTGGCGTATAGGGTTGTGCTGTTAATGGGGCTGGTGTCCATCAAAGTAACGAGGCTTTCCTCGTGTGCAGCTGGCACTGGTGTACGCGCCCTAACCGGCGTTTCAGCCTGGTTGTCCCTCATCAAGTTCTTAGTACACTCAGGACAGTGCCAGGGGGTCATTAAACGGCCGGTAGTCTGTATACCAAGGCACCCTCGATGGTACCAAGACCTACATTTATCGCAATTTGCGGCCTCTGTCGACGACAGAAACTTGCCGCAGGCACCGCACTTCGGCATGGTAAACTTATTGTCGTATTTGCGTGATCGATCAGCTGCGACTAGTACACCGATAAACCAACAGATGGCGCTGTTTTGAGAACACGTTTATGGTGAATTCAGTGTGTATGGTACGGATAGACACCATAGGCTGAACACAGTATCGCAGTTAAGGTGCGCACACACTAAAGTTTGATCACAGTTTGTTTGCCGTTCCCGAATAAAACCACTGTTTATTTTCCTTCGGGTGTCAGGTACTTAAATATTTCTGTTGATCGATAAAACGTTTTTAGAGTTTATTATATTTAACACAACACATAAACACCAGAAAATATTGTCACTTGTAAGTTGCAGTTTTATATGTATTTCCACTATAAACTTTTGTAAAACAAACTTGTGTTTTAATTTATTTCGCGAGAAGTAAATAGAGAGCTTATGACTGATTGACATCCGTCATCCGTCACTTCCTAGTGTTTGAGCTGAGGAGAAGAAGTGGCGCAACAAACTCCCTAGCAACACGTCTCTGTCTAATTAGATATAAGAACTTTAATAACTCTATCGGCCCAGGATAATTATTAAGATGAAAGACTCACCCAATCGCACCAAACAACCACACACACACACACACTATGTAGATACTAGTTTAGTCTAACTTGGGCTTCAACTCAACTAAATTTAACTTATCAATTATAATCGCTCATCTACGACAGCCCACTTGGTCATGACATGGCCTCTTGGCGATAGCCATAGGAGACTTGGTCAAAACCAAGTCTCCTAACTTAACTAGCCTATAATATTCCGTCCGCACCCTTTAGTGGTCTAAAACAGACCGTTCACAAACTCTCTTTGAAATACACGCGCCTTGCATTTATTCTAGACTAATATAGCCTAGTTTAAACCTATACACTTATTACGCACTTAACGAAATACAAAGACATAGTCTCATATCTCACGACTCCGTTCTCACTTCTCCAAGCGTACCCTCTTTCGACTACCTCCTACCGTGGTCTAAAACCAACTGTCCCAAACTTCCAAATCCCTTCCTCCTCCTAAAATCACCACGCCTCGGTGCACCGTCGCTTTCCCAGAATAGTTTTATGGCTGGTTCTTTTGTCTCATTTTTTAATGGATTCTAAGGGTACGCTTGGGCTCAGTTATGGTATCCAGATGCGGTCCGTCCGCTGCTTAGAATTTGCGAGAATTATTGCTTCCTTGAGTGACGTAGTTTATTGCGTTCGATTGTTAGTAAATGGCATAAGTGCCTTAATGGGTTTCTGAGATTTCGAAATTGTTTTAGAATTTTAAAGAAATAGGATTATTTATTAGAGTCGAGCTCTCAGATCATAAAGTTGCGACTTAATGTGTTTTCTAAGAGGCCCGGGAACACGTGTGACGATTTTAAAATAATGATAACATTGCGCCATTGAATAGATGACACACAGTCACATAAGCATTCTATTACATAATGTGTATTATTTCGAATGTTCATCTATCTATCTATACACCGTGAAATTTTAATGGTTGTTTTCCCGCAGTGAAGTGATTTTTTCTTGATCATACAATAGTTTTGTAACCAAATAAAATATTAGAAACAAAAAATAGCAAATTAACCATTGTGAAAAATCACCACTTGCGAGAGTTTATTTGCTTTAATCATTTAGGCATCGCTGTTCTCTTTGTCAGCGGTGCGTGCAGTTCGAGTAATATCTACCAGTTACCTCTAGTTTTACTAATGAGTAGTGTTTTATCGAGTTAATTAATATTTTTTTAATTATTTTAAAACAAAAAAAATCTTATTTTTTTTACTTTTACTCTATGCTTCGAAAGTACTCCTTATGGTAAGTTGTTGTTGTTGCGGGAAAACAACCATTTCAATTTCACGGTGTATATACAGGGTGTCCCGTAAATAATGGATCAAACGTAACGGGTAGGTAGCTTACCTCATTTCCAACAACTAATTTGAACAGTAAAAAAAAACCGATAAGGTAACCAAGATATTTTTTTTTTTCGATTTTTACTATTTTCTGTACCAGCATCCAGTGTTTTTAATGCTGTTGCTGCAAATGGTATCATATTTAGGTGTGATTTTTGTCAAATATTTTTGAATAGTTTACTAATGTTATAAGATACCATTTTTTAAAATAACATTTTATTTGCCTTAGAAAAAAAATCTTGAATTGAAAAGTTTTATTTTTACGATGAAAAGACCAGAATTGGAAAAATTCTCCTGTAAAAAAAATGACACCAAAGTGTACCTTTATTTTAAAAACTTGTAAAATTACTAAGGTTTGCAAATTGGTATAAAACTTACGTCTAGTCCTTGCGGTTACAAAGATATTGCTATGAATCTGACAGAGGTGCAAAATTACGAAATAAAATAAAATTTTAAAAAGTGTGCACAATTCAACTATTTTCTTAAAAATGTTTAGGTATGTCAGCGTATGAAAAAAACCAGGAGGTTAAATTAAAAAAAAATACAAATAAATCGTTTATTTTGTTTTTACAGTAAATGTTCAAACTGACGTCCCCCTACGAGAATGCAAAGTCTGCACCTCCTAATAAAGGAAGCTCTTATCCGACGGACAAAATGGCTGTTGTTTATTTCTGATACAGCAGATTGGATGCGCTGACGTAATTCTTCTTCCGACGTTATTCGTTGTTTGTAAACTTTGTCTTTTAAACATCCCCAATAAAAAAAATCTAAGGGATTTAAATCCGGAGATCGCGGAGGCCACAAAATTGGTCCTAATCGGCCGATCCATCTGTCAGGGTAAGTTTCATTGAGTTGCGCCCTTACTGCCGTCGCATAGTGAGCGGGGCAACTATCATTTTGTAACCACATTGCTTGCCGCACGTCTTCTGGAATATTTTCTAATAACGTTGGCAACTCATTCATAGTATTCGGCGTTTAGAGTTGTTGGTAGGTCAAAGGGCCCTATTATTTGCCCATTTATTATTCCTGCCCATAAATTTATTTTAAATTGATGTTGGCTCCTGTCCTCTCGCATCAAATGTGGGTTTACCAGCTGCCAACTGTGCAAGTTATGCAAATTGAGATATCCATCTCGCCGGCATGAAGACTCGTCACTCCATAAAATTTTATTAAAAAAACTGTGGGTCCGCCCGTATCATTCTAAGCATCCTTTGGCAAAATGCTACTCTTTGCGGGTAATCACGTGACGTCAGCGTTTGAACACGTTGCACGTGATATGGGTGCAACCGGTGCCTTTTTAGAACTCGATGTACCGTCGATCTTGGAATACCTGTGCGTTGCGCTATGACGCGAATTGAGACCGACGAATCTTCCTCGATTTCTCGAATAATAATTTCGTCATTGACTTGTGACGGTCTTTCGGCCTTTCACTGGCACCCCCAACTCCGGTGCCAAGAATTCTTCCCTCAAGAAGCGCGTTATGCACTCTAATGAATACGCGACAGTCGGGATGTCGATCCCGGTTCGGGTATCTTTCACGATACAATCTTGCGGCCGCCCTGGCATTACCTCTTGCTTCTCCGTAGATAAAATGCATTTCGGCAAACTCCCGTAGCGTGTACTCATAAGGAGGCATCGTACTACTGCACACACGTACAACCACACACAAACCAAGTTCCAAATCGTTAGGCAAAGCAAAGTCCAAATACACATCACAAGTTTAATTTTAAGGAATACAACAGTTAGGCACAGCGGGAGCGAAAGTAGTCTGACGTACGTATCAACTCGAAGAGAGATTCGTGTCAACTAAACAAATAAAATCATGCAACAATGAAGCCCTGTATGAGTGAAGGGTGAAGGAAAAAAAATACCTGCACAAAGACACCGATTTACCAAAAATACAAAAGCGGCGCTATCTATCCCTTTCATACTGAGTGAGGTGCAACTCCACAGGTAGCGGTCCCAAATTCCTAACAGATGACGTCATCGGCTCGGAATTACGCTACACGCTTAACCACATGCTTAGATTACAAGCATATGCCATTACGAGAAAGAAAAGTTAGATAGTACCATTTTAATTTCTGTTCTGTCTTCTTCATCACATTCATAGCAATATCTTTGTAACCGCAAGGACTAGACGTAAGTTTTATACCAATTTGCAAACCTTAGTAATTTTACAAGTTTTTAAAATAATGGTACACTTTGGTGTCATTTTTTTTACAGGAGAATTTTTCCAATTCTGGTCTTTTCATCGTAAAAATAAAACTTTTCAATTCAAGATTTTTTTTCTAAGGCAAATAAAATGTTATTTTAAAAAATGGTATCTTATAACATTAGTAAACTATTCAAAAATGTTTGACAAAAATCACACCTAAATATGATACCATTTGCAGCAACAGCATTAAAAACACTGGATGCTGGTACAGAAAATAGTAAAAATCGAAAAAAAAAAATATCTTGGTTACCTTATCGGTTTTTTTTTACTGTTCAAATTAGTTGTTGGAAATGAGGTAAGCTACCTACCCGTTACGTTTGATCCATTATTTACGGGACACCCTGTATAAAAATTAATCTTCGAAATGTATGTACGCGTGAAACATCCAAACGACTGCACCAAATAGGATGATACTTTTTTTATGTATTCTGTATTGTCAGGACAAGGATTGTTTATAAGAAATTTTTTAAAATAAATATATAGATTTGATCAGAATTATTTTTTACAATCTAATACATTATGTGATTGACGGTATGTGAAAGAAGACTTTGACAGATCTTTGACGAAATAATTGACCAACTGATTTGATTTTACCAGTCGCGACTGGAGAAATAAAATATGGCGGTACGAAGTTCGCCGGGTCAGCTAGTTTATAGTAAAATTGTGAGCCCAAAAACATTTGCTAAAAATTAGGTTTTAGAGACAGAAATGAATCGCTGTAAATCCGACTCCACTTACACTTTGGATATGTATTTAAATTTTTTGTCACCGCCTTCCGAAATTAAAGTTATTTTTCACTTTGTAGTGTTTTTCTGTTATTTTTTGAAGAGTTCCGTTGTCTGTCTCCGAAACGCATAATCAGATCTAGATGAAATTGAAATGGAACCACACGGGAAGCACCAGCTTTCAAATAAAAAATAATGATCAAAATCGTTTCACCCAGTCGAAAGTTGTGAGGTAACAAACATGAAAAAAAAAAACAAACAGATGAATTGAGAACCTCCTCCTTTTTTGAAGTCGGTAAAAAAGATGGTTTATACAGTCAAATAAAATAAACAACGATATGATGTAACTCGTATGACCTGTCAGTCGGTAAGCTGACTCGGGTGAAATAACACAAACTTTGTCTTGAGTTAATCAGAGCGACCAACAATTCTTATCGTTTAAGTAGGTAGTCGTTGATAAAATAGTATGCCTTAGAACATAGGTTGGATTTTACTTTAGCTTTAAACGCATTTAAAAGTAAATCGAGTGTTGAATGCCTGAACGGCAACCGCATTAGCACTTTTAAAAGCGCACGCTGTTCCCTTTTTGCTTCTATAAAAA
The DNA here is from genome assembly GCA_949091785.1 of Polymixis lichenea. Classification (NCBI taxonomy): domain Eukaryota; kingdom Metazoa; phylum Arthropoda; class Insecta; order Lepidoptera; family Noctuidae; genus Polymixis; species Polymixis lichenea. The sequence goes on along the minus strand of OX420943.1, from coordinate 4,452,545 downwards.
TGTCTTGTTTGTAACGCCCCAAGAGCAAATGCACTATCTAACTTTACATTCACATAATGCTTGATACACGTACGAAATAAGAGCGCTTCTTATGCAATATTACGTAGTTTTTTTATAATATATTTCATTTTCCTGATCCTGGCTGCAGCCAGGATCTCCTAGGTATTTTATAGAACCTACTCTGGAGAGCGTTGGACAATCACAGTTGGGCCTATTTATAGCTCGGTTGCAGGGGTAAGAATAATGTATCCGAAGTAAGCTTTGCTTACTGCTTTGTTTGCTGCTTTGTTTGCTGCTTATCTTACTGAAGAACATGTATTTAGTTTTATTGGTGTTCAAGGATAGGAGACTGTCCTTAAACCAGGTAGTTACCTTTGCTAGCCCATTTAAGGCCTTCTCAAAAGTTGCCTTCCAAGTATCTCCATGAAAGACCAAGACGGTGTCATCAGCAAATATAAGCAAGTCAAGGCTAGAGAGGGCAGCCACATTACCTAGTTCATTGATATAGATAAAGATTAATGTGGGACTAAGCGTACTACCTTGATGGACACCATAAGTAGTTATGGTGTCCCTAAAGGTAGTACGCTTGGTCCAGCCAGACCTGCTATTTTCACTCGCTGCCGCTCTAACAGACTATGATCTAAACGACAGGTAATCTCTGAACCATTCCAGAGCGATACGTTTTGTACCAACGTTCTCTAACCGAGTAATAAATATGGGGACAGACACTGTGTCAAAAGCTTTTTGAAGATCCAAAAAGACTCCCAAGCACATGTCATCCCTAACTAGGTAGGACATCAATATTGATGTGAGTGTTAGAACTGTATCTTCAGTTGACTGTTTAGTTCTAAATCCAAATTGATTATTAGTTGGCATGCAATTTTTTTCTAGATACAGTTCAGTTTTATGAGTCTTTTAGGGACAAGTTTTCATAATAGTTAGGATAACGTTGATAGAAGAGAGATAGCACGATAGTTTGATGGTTCAGTTTTATCTCCAGATGTAAACATCGGCCACACCACCGCCCGCTTGAATATGACCGCAAGCGCTACTACTGAGCGTGAGGTCCTGGGTTGAATTTATTGTAGAAAGGAGACGGGCGAATCTGAGCCTAACGTTACAGGAATGAAACATTTATGAATAAATATTTTTTTTCGTTTTTCTGCTGTTATTAATCATGAATTATTACGCAGTTTTATCATGGCACAAAAAATTTAACGTTTAATAAAAATAATACTGACTTCCCTTATTTTCACTGCTAAAATGTTGCCAAATGAAATAAGTTAATCCATTAATCGAATTCAATAATAATATTTTCATTCTTTTAATACCAATAAGATATTAAATTCAGTGATTCAGATTCAGTGTTTTCTTCAGTAAACTTCCCTTTTAAATAATGGTTACCTATTAATACAAGACCTAAACAACGTTTCTAAAAAAGTCGTAAAAATTAAATGATTATTGGATCGACTTCAAAATCGATCATCATATTTTTTTAGACAGATGGCAAAGTGGACTCATGTCAAAGTCAGGTCAAACGTCAAACAACTTATTCCGTAGTTCACCCGCTTCCTTCGTTTGGCTCTGAGATTGCGGCAATGGATATTCTGTTGTTTTCTTCTTCTGTAACTATTATTCGATTAGTATTCTATAACGAATTTGGCTACGTATAAAGGATATTGACAGATATTACTTTGACGAACGACCCACGCATTTCTTACAATGGACTTAGTTATCTTGCTTGCCTACTCGACCTACGCCAGCCTCATCGACCACGGATTTCGATGTAAAATACAATGAGTGATCAACGTGTACAATTCTAGTCTGCAATAAAATCTGATAATTCTATACACCGTGAAATTTTAGTCGTCTTACAACGGCAGACTACTAATCATTTAGGTACATACCTATTAAAAAAAAGATATTTTTGAACGTTTGCATAATAAAAAAATTAAAATAATATTCACTATGACACATGACGTAGTTTGAAACACCCTGTTATGGAGATGGAATTAATGATGGAATGTAATGGGAGGTAGGTAGATATCTTCTACCGTTTGATACGTAAACTTTATTAACAGGGAGGGTGTTTCGTAATTCTAAAGCATTATTTATTTTTCTTTGTACCTATTATCTTAATTAATGGTAACAATGTTTCAATCGCGCTTAGAGGTATTTTATGACGGATACATTGAGTGGACCACCTTTGGAAGACGACTAAAATGCCACAGTGTATAAAGTATAACGTGAGAGCTCAGTGTAAGAATAACTTATTATGACGCAACAACGTTAGTTTTGTACAGACCAATAACACCCTATTTTTTTTCTCCCACGTAGTGGTCTAAAACATTTTAGTTTTTTGAAATGGTATTAACTAAATAAAATAATGCAGTGATCGTAACTGTAACGTCAAGCCCAACTTTCTATGATCTATCCCGTCTCCTTTAGTTTTAGGTTGCTTGAATTGATTTTTTGTTATTGCTAAAAATATTATCTTTATGAAAGGGAAATGCCCAAGATCCATAGTGATTTTGGCCTAGAGTGCACACTTATGATATGACGTGTTACATGTAGTTTACATTGTCAATAAGTAAAAGAAAAAAGAATCCGTTAAATAAAACTTCGGATTTTATGGTAAAAAATATTTTTATTTAATTAAATACATTACATTTAATGCTACATAAATGACTTTGGTGGTGAGGTTTAAATGGTTTATAGATACCTTACTCGTCATTAGTATCGTAAACTATTAAAACCTCATCCAAAAATTGAGCAGGTGCTTCAATGTTATTTTGATGCCGTGCCCACCCTAAATACCAGATAACTGACATGACGTGGGCACAGCATCCAACTGTTCGACGGCCTACAATACAATTACAACAGTATTGTTTTATTGCTGCACGACCAGTATTCGTTGTATTTAACAAAATGTAAACGAAGTATATTTTTCTTGTTATATGTCGGCTAGATATTTTTGTCCTGAGCAAGTAACAACTACTGCCGAAAGCCGATGCTTCCATAATACTTCTCCTACGATCACTGCACACTTCAATGCGGTAACTACCGTTAAACCTGATGTGCTCCCCATAATACGACCGTGCTTGTTTTATTTGATATGTCCCACAAGCAATTAAGACCAAATCACTGTAACTGAGGATTGGGAATTCTCTTATATTTTCAATATTCACATTAATATTAGTAAAATGTGCCCTAACCCGGTTTAAATTATGTTCCCTCACATAATCCGATAGGTCATTATTAACATTCATATTTTGGGCAACAATTTCTAGTATTTGTGTTGCATCTTCCCTGTCCCTTATTTTCGTATGGTATTTATTTATTAAGCTAGCCGCCACAGCAAAGTCTTGCATGAGGTGCCTTGACGCTCTGTTAAAAAAGTTTTGTCGAAAGATTTTAAAAGATGATTTAAAGATTTACCACCATTCACCACCTCAACCACCCAGCGACAAAATGTGACAGCCCTCGATTTGTTGGCATTCGCTGTTGTAAGCTGTGTATCTCCATCTTCTGGGGACAGGGGCACATGCACATGATACCCGCAAGACGCTAATAAATGTAAAGAGTCCCTAAATCCCCGATCCAAAATAAAAACATCCCCCGCTTGAAAATACTGACGATAGGAGCAGTTTTCGTCCTGAAATTCATTAACCATTATAGTTGCGTCAGAGGTTGTTGCAGGATAAGGGCCAAGGATATCTATTATGTACCCATCTGTACACACAAGTAAAAAAGGCTTTACTAGATTTCGATACTTATGCAACGAGTAAGTTTTCTTTTGATATAAATAATTTGAGCTTTTCTCAATGTAAATGTATGTACCATCAGCAATTATTATGGGGCTCCTATCTTCACCTTGATATAATCCACCTGGAATAATCAGGTTTCTCGCAGCTATTTCTGCTCGGGTAATATGGTTTATCCCCAGATTTCTAGAAACAAAATCCTGTGTTAATAATTCGCGTGCTTCATTCATATGACGTTCTAGGGTACTTCTAGGTACTTGCAATAATGTTGCAATGCGTTCATCGCTATCACCTGTTCTTAATTTAATTAAATAAGCAGCAAGTGCAAATGAACCCCTATGCTTATTGGAAAGCCTGGGAACATTGGATAGAATGTCCAAAAATTGTTCCTTATTAAAGCCTAGATAGTAGTGAACTATATGATCAGGCATATCATTTATGTTATTAAAATCTAAATGATTGAACATACTGTTTTTTAGTAAGGAAGCAAATTCTTCTACTTGTTCTGCAGTAAAAGTTCTAATCGGATTCTCAAGTGAGTCCAAAAGTGAGTCCCATGTATTGTTCCTTAAATGATAGAGGCAAATTCTGCATTCTGGAGGTACATAATAATTATAGTCGCAAAATAGCCTAATCCTTAAGTCATTTGGGACTGTAAGCCGCTCAGAGCTAACACAGTTTGGAAAAAAGCAGCGACTTTGTGTACCTGGTGCCCGAATATAATTAGGCAGCAATATGCAGTTATCAGTGGCTACACTTTCCTCTTCCGTTGTCGATACAGAGGCAGTGCTTTCCGATTGAATTGAAGATGGTTGAGCCGGAGTATCTTGTTGTAAAATTATTCTCGATGCTGCTCTGTCAATTCTTCGCCAACAAGTATGACAGACAGATGCTGATATTGGCAACTGTAACAAAGAAGAGTATTTAATACGGGAATAAAAGTATTTTTTTGGGTTTAATTTTTTTTGATAACTGCTAATTACTGCCAATGACAGCATCATACTATATTCTGTTGGGAGTCTAGAGTTACGATTCCAAAGGGAATATCTTACCTCACGTGGTGCAATTTGACGAGCAACTTCACTTCTAATACGATCCTCACGAGGTGTGTCTGTCCTTAATGTGTGAGATCTTGTACGTAAAAGCGAGTGCCCACAGGTGATGCATACATGTGAATGACCAACTATTGGTGTACTTTGTTGACCCGTAGGAATAGCCTGTCTTATTTCCCTCCAAGCAGACATCCAACAGGAATGGCACACCAAGTTGTCACTTGTTACTTGCATCTATTGAATTAAAAGTATACAATTAATAAGAAAATCACCTTGTATCCACTTTTCATTGATAAGTTATAGATATTACAGGTGCCTTGTATTATCTATATGACTTGTAATATTAACCTGCTGTGGTATAATCCATCTTTGAATAAGACGTCGCTCTTCTGCGATAACCAATGGATGTCTTCGCATTCTCGATATATTTATGCCACAATTCACACAACGTAAATGTATGTTTGGATCCATTGTTGTTGTTTGCGAAGAACTCGACTGTCCAGTGTGAATGCCAGGGTGATCATCATAACTAGTTATCGGGTCCATGTTCGTGCGAGGAGTTTCGGATGAAGCGGAAGCAGAATCCATATTCACGCCAAGGTCGGTAAGTTTAGAAGGATTATCGGAGTCCATTTTAATGCAAAATCGTTGGTTTTATAAAAAATCCAGAATTATAACAAAAAGTTAACAAACAAGCAGCAGAATCGTTTCAGATGAGAGTTGACAGTTGACGTAACGTTTGCTTGACAACTATGACTTTTTTAATGGGGTTGCGGTTGCCAGTGCAATAAAATAAAAATCGATAATCGATTTTGATCGAAAATAATTACGGATGTGATTTTATTTTATGGCACTTTGACACCGTCATTTATATTCTAAAACTATTATTAAAGTACAAAGCACCACCTGTTTTGTTGTGGCTTACTGCCATCCAATTAAAATAAATATATTCAAAACTGAAATAAATTGGCTTCTCTTTTTAAAATGGCAACTCTGCTATGCCGGGCATTTTGTTATTCCTATATTTCAATCATTTCAAAACTTTTAAAGTACGATACATATTTCTATCTTTTATGATAAAATGTGTATGTTGATAATTTATTATTTATTTATTTATTTATTTATTTATTTAACCATTTAAACTAAAATCCACGTAGTTAAAGTTAAAGTTAAATCCACTCTCTGTTCAAAGGCTTACTATTCTGTCAACGACTACTTAAACGATAATAATTGTTGGTCGCTGTGATTAACTCAAGACAATGTTCATGTTCTTTCACCAGTATTAGCTTGACTACTGACAGGTTATATAATTATATTAGTTCATGTGTTGGTTTATTTTATTTGCCTGTACTATGTTTTCAATGTTTTGTTGGTATATAAGCCTGTGCTAGCTGAGATATGGCAAATTTAATGTTTTTGTGTTTCGTAATGTTTATTACCCACTATTGTATAGAATCAAGTTCTTCTAACTTAACAGACAGCTGTGCTGCTGGGGAGTTTGTTGCGCCACTTCTTCTTCCCAGCTAAAGCACTAGGAAGTGGTGAAGGGTGGGCGTTTTGGGGGGACTGTCTTATGTAATTTTGACGTTCAAAAAGTGCTGACTCTCAGCCTAGTTTGAATAAATGACTTTTTGATTTTGATTTGATTTGATTTATGCACACACATATAAACAGACAAGAAGAAAGGAACAGAAAAATACGTACATAGGTAATGCTTATTTCTACAGAAATCTCTTCCAGCACACCTGCGATAGAAGAGAAGATAACAGAGATGTAGACAACGCGTGTAATAACAGTACAAGGGAAAACATAAAATTACAACATAAACTCTAATTTAAATATACACACATAATATGAGATTATACATACATACAAACATACATACTTACATACATACTTGTAAAATAAATATCACCAAAATATATAGAAATAAAATGTAATTTAATTAATAAATACATAAGCAATTATGATAAAGTGGAGAGATAGTGTTCTTTCACTCTCCTTTTGAATACAACTACAGTTTGGCAATCCCTAATGTCAGGCGGAAGTGAATTCCATAGCCGGACCGCGTGCACAGTGAAGGAGTAGGAGTAGAAGTCAGTTGAGTGGGGAGGGGCCTTGAGGAGATTTCTAAGATGCGACCTGCAAGGCGCATCAAAAGGACGGGCCGGGCGTAGGAGAAGCGATCCCGTAGATAGGATGGGGTTTTAGGGTTTTGAAGAATGTTAAATAGCAAACACAATATCCGAGAGTTTCTGCGAAGTCGAATAGGGAGCCACTTGAGGATCTTGCGAAAGTTAGAAACGTGATCGTATTTATTAAGTTTAAAAACAAAACGGATGCAGATATTTTGCAAACGCTCAAGTTTATTTAAAAGCTCCTCGGTGGCATCCAAATAACAGGCATCAGCGTAGTCAATGATGGGCTGTATGAGAGTCTGAGCAAGGGAGATTTTGGTGTTCAAGGGCAGGAAGCTCTGGAGGCATTTTAACGAATGGAACGTGTAGTGTACTTTGCGACTGACTTGAGCAACATGGGCAGTCCACGATAAGTAAGAGTCCATGGTTACCCCCAGATTTTTTACCGTTTTTTCGTATTCTATCTGAACTCCATTCATACAGAGCGGAAACAGCGACGCAACACCAAGCCTGTTCCGCATAAACCTGCCACCGATAATTATGGCCTGGGATTTGTTAGGGTTGATCAGCAGTCCAAAAGACCGCGACCACTCGCTAATCAAATCCAGGTCTCTATTCATAGCAGATACGGCGGCATCCGCATCTTGCATTGAAAAATGATTGTAAAGCTGCAGATCGTCGGCATAGAGAAGGAAGTGGGAAGAGATGACTGATTTAACATGAATTAAGGCGATTTTTTTTACACAAATGTTTTTCGTGTGCCTTCTTGGCCAAAAATGGGCAATTGCCTTTTATTATTTCCTCTGCAAGCGTGTTGTCAATCGTAATTGGAAGAATCATTTAAGTAATTTGATTGTTTTAATGCAACTTATGGTACCGCTTTCGTTAAAAAGTAAAGGCTTTTCTTATTTGTTATACTAATCCAAAACACCTGTGCACCACGAATTAAACGTATGGTTTGATAATTTTCTTTGTGTTACTAATTCGCAGATACGCGGAATAGTAATTAAGAATTCGATACTATCTCTTTCTTGCACAGAACATTTGTAAGGGATAGCAATACGCCTATTTTAGTAAATACTTGACCTTAAGTCCATTGCAAAATGCAAAACTGTAATACTAAATTACCAATTTAAAACAGTTATGTTAATCTAAATTTGACTACATGGTAAAAACATTTTACACTTTTACATAATTATGTACGAGTATGTAAGGACAAATGCAGACCAAAATGAAACAAATTACCAATTTAAAACAGTTATGTTAATCTAAATTTGACTATATGGTAAAAACATTTTACACACTTATATAATTATGTATATAAGGACAAATGCAGACCAAAATGAAACATTATGTATGTAAGGACAAATGCAGACCAAAATGAAACATGAAATATCGTTTAACTTTATTAAGCCAAAATATAAATTTAAAAAATACACTTAGTTTACTTGCCTCGTAACCTTCTGCTTGTCTTATTTTCTGCCATCTCCATTCAAATTTCTTGCTAAATCCTGATTTATGTTTTTTTAGATACCAACAGACCACAATAAATAAAGCATTAAGACAACATGCTTCTTTCTAGGAACTACTTTAGATTTAAAATTGCAATAGGGTGCCCACATTAAAGCTCTTTCAAGTAGATTAAGCTCAGCTGCTTACGCAGTAAGAAAAATAAGGCAGTTGACTGTTGTAGCCACAGCTAGGTTTTTGGGTGGGAAATCATCAAATAACTTCTCCCGCTCTGGGGGAGCGGGAGGGCGTGTCAGACTTTTACTGACTAAAACCCACCCGTGTTCCCTCAGTTGCCTGTGTACCAGAGGCGGCGGTATCTCTTTCGAACAACCCGCACCCCCGGCAAGCATCGGCCCTTGCGGGCCCCATCTGTTGCTGCTGACATCTTGCTTATTTTCACAGTATTATGTCTTATGGCGTTCTAATGAGGGGATCGGCAGCTGACGTAGATTCTGTTTTCATTCTACAAAAGAAGGCAAACCCGCGCAATCTATAAAATGGGGCCTCGCGAGTCTCTTAGAAACAAATTCAACGAAGTTGACATACTAACTCTGCCTTCTCTTTATATCCTAGAAAATATGTTGTGTGTTCGAAAAAACTTAGGTCTTTTCAAAAAAAGAGGCTACTTCCATAACCCAAATAGACGTAGTAAAGATGAAATTGTGATTCCAAAATTTAGATTAACTAAAACTAGCAAGTCATTTCTAATAAACAGTATCCGCTTCTATAACAAGTTGCCAAAGTCGGTTACAAAACTTAGAAATGGAAATTTTAAAACTCACATCAAACGTGTCCTTACCTTATAAGCATATTATAAGATAAAAGACTACGTTGAAGATAAAGAAATTTGGCACTCATTCCTTCTGCACATGTGGCTTCCCTGGTACCTCATTAGCAGCATAACTATGTGAGCGTCTATTAACTGCTCCCAAATTACAATGTTAATTTTATTATTTTTATTTTTTTAAACTTTCTGACATATTCTCGTCATTATTTGACATTATACAACACTTGTAATATCAAGTATTTATTAGTGATTCTCATGGAAATCATATCACTTGGTTTAAATAGGTTGATTTCACTTAGGTATGTAGATTATTTTACATATTGTGAATGAGAGAACGTTGTAGGCCTACAGACGTCTATTCTATGTTTTCATTCCTCTAAGTACCTGGTACTTATTGACAATCCTGCACTGTCCTCCCATAGCTAATATCACTGTTATTTGAAAACATTGTAAAAGCCAATTATTTTTAAAAGAGTAACCGTGGAGTTTCTTGACGACTCTTCTCCATAGGAAGCAACAAATTGGAACCGTGCACCAAGCTTCTGAAGTTTCATAAGTGCCCTTGCAGGTTTATGTGAAATAAAACATTTTGATTTGATTAGATTTGATTTAGATTCCCAAATGTATATGATACTTCTGTTTATTCATAGGTAGTACATATGTGCTCAACCCTTCACTATACATAGGTAGGGATAGAAATAGAAAATATAAAAAATATATAGGTACATACAGAGATGAATGATGGAATCTTTTTTAATGGCGTAACACAATTAGCCTAAAATGTTATAACTGCTGGTACACAGGCCTGCTCTCTGAGAGAGAGAGTGGGCCGTAATACACTACGCGGGCCTAGTGGGTTGGTAGATGTCACATTTCGTCGAATTTTTGGTTCTAAGACATACCGGTTTTTTTTTTGCTATTCTCTTGTTTTCACGATGTTTTCCTTCACCGTTTGAGAGCAGCAGTGGTGATGAAATAATTTACACAAAGTAAAGCACCGGCCTGGGTTAAAACTAGAGATGAAACGAATAGCAGTTTAGCCGGATACCGAATATTCGGCTAACCTTGTATCCAGATAGCCGGATATTCGGGGGAACGTTGCCCCTTATACAGGACAGCTGATGCTAAATAATACCCATATTTAACAAAGTTTGCCAAAATCTATCTTTCAGCACCTTGCAGTAGTGTGTACAGCGAAAGACTTTTTTCTGAAGCTATCTTTATTTACGAAGACAAGCGGAACCGCTTGCTACCTCTTAGTGCAGAGAAATTAGTATTCATTCATCATAATTTTCCCTTAGTGCAGTATGAGTACTAATTTATATTCACAAGACATAGACAATTTTGTGCATAATCTGGGTAAAAAATGTAAATATGACGTTTACGATTTTGCTTTATCTGACCACACCTGTCAAATTCTCAAGTATCCGGTGAAGAGGATAAGTGTTCTAAAGCATTGGTACATTGCTCGCCGCGACTACAATAAAGAAAATATGAATAAGTTTAGGGAATGTTTGCAAAATGTTTCTTTATCGGAAATGTATCAATTAGACGATCCGAATACAGCCTATAATCTATTTTTGGAGAAATTTACCCTTATGTATAATTTATGTTTTCCATTAAAACGTATAAAAATAAGCATCCACAAGAGACCACAATGGGTATCGCGGGGAATCAAAACATGCAGTAAAAATAAAAGAACACTTCTGTGGCGTTACCGTTTGGAACGTAAAGAACAAAACAAACAGGAATTTAAAAAATATACAGCAATATACAATAAAATCATTAAATTAACACAACGTGCTCAGAACAGCTATAAAATCAAATCATCATCTAAGTCTAAAACGACATGGGAAATAATTAATCGAACGAAGATGAATATGCCTAATAGAAACTCAATTAGAAGCATTAGAATTGGAAATAAAAAAGTAACACACCCACACGAGATAGCGAAAGCCTTGAACAACTTTTTTGTCGACAAGATAAAACCAATCAGTAATAAAGGCGTAAACGTGACATCAAACATCTCAAAATCAAGTAAATCGATGTTTATGGCACCAAGTAATGAAAATGACATCAAAGCCATAATTAGGTCTTTAAAAAATACTGGTAGTGTAGGCAATGATGGAATTTCTACGAAAGTAATCAAGTACGTTTCAGACTACATTAGTGGACATTTGAGCTATATTCTCAATCTGTCCATAACACACGGTATATATCCAACCAACCTAAAAACAACTGTGGTTAAACCAATATTTAAAAAAAAATAGAAAGAATGCATGGAGTCTTTAGGCCTATTGCGCTTGTTCCAATAATATCCAAGAAATTTGAGAAATACATTTATGCACATGTCTACAAATACCTAGATAAACAAAACATTTTGACAGAGGAACAAAAAGGTTTACGGAAAAGTAAAACTATCAATATGGCCATCTATGACTTTTTAACCGGTTATACGAATGTTGATAAAAGAATACCTGTGTGCTCAATATATTGTGATATGACTCAAGCCTTTGACTATGTGGACCATAATATTCTGTTAAGTAAACTGGACGCCTACGGCATTAGAGGTAATGTCTTGAATTTAATCGAATCTTACTTAAAGAATAGGAAACAGTACGTTGAAGTATCTGAAATAGACTTTAAAACTAAATTTCAACGAATCTACAAGTCGGATCATCGTACAATTACATATGGCGTACCCCAGGGTAGTGTTTTAGGACCTCCCCTATTCATAATATATATAAATGATATGCCGAAAGTTACCAGTCACCCTATGTCATTATTTGCTGATGACAGCACCATTAAAAGCACAACCGATCAAAACTATAACGACGAAATTACTCAGACAATAACCTCCATAGTGCAATGGTTAGATAATAATAATCTAAAAATTAATATTGATAAGACGAAATTAACGATGTTTTAGCCAACGTTTAAACACAAACATGAGTATATACTATGACAGTCAACGTATAACACAAGTAAACACATCGAAATTCCTAGGATTAACAATTGACAATAAATTGGATTGCAAAACACACACGGAGGAGCTAACCAAACGAATTAGCAGGTCTGCCTATGCTCTGTATAAACTTAACTCTGTGATGAGTGTGGACGCTTTAGTCACAGCATATCATGGCTTGGTAGGCTCAATATTGAGATATGGTGTTATTTTTTGGGGGAATTCAACCAATAGGGAAATAATCTTTAAAGCACAGAAAAAGTGTATCAGGACAATGTTTGGGTTACACAGATCATAGAAACATGTAAACCATTATTTATCAAATTTAAAATATTGACTCTTCCTTCCTTATACATCTTTGAGGTTGCTCTATTTGTTAAGACCAATCCGGAATTGTTTAAAAAAATGACAGACATTAATAACCGAAGTCGACGGGATAACAATAGTTTGTGCGTAAGAAGGTCCCATACAGCATTAATGCATAAAAATGTTTTTTGCATGGCGCCACGCTTATTTAACCGCTTACCAAGGTCAATCAAAGAACTAAACGTTAGCTTATTTAAGAAACGGCTGAAATCCTTACTGGTGAACAAAGCATATTACAGTATTTCGGAATTCTTCACAGACAAAAATCTAGAATGTTGACATGCCAATAAAATAGATTTAATGTTGTCCTTGACATAAGTTTTTGTATAATGACATTAGTATTTTAAATTGATATTATTATTTTAACTTGACATCAGTAGTATTTAGTGACATTAGTTTTGTATTTAATCTTTTATTTGTTTTCAGTCTGTGTGTTGACATGCAAAATATTGACATTAAAAATAAACATTAACATTGATTTCTATTGCCATTTAACAATAATTATTTTGTATTATGAAATGTGTGAGTCTTTATAATCTTTATAATCCAGTCTTTATAATTCAGACTTATTGTATTTTTAATTCATCATTGAGACTTGGCTGGCATGATACTTTTATATACATGTTTTTTTATTATTTACAAACATTTGTACGCCCTCTGGTATAACATAGCGCTGGCTTTATTATCTTTATAAGTCATCATAATTGTACCTACCTATGTTAAACAAATGAATAAATGACTTATGACTTATGACTTCACGACATAATTACAAATCTTTGAAAATCACGGCTTTTCTCAACTATAATATTAAGCATGTGTTGCATGCATTATAACTGCTTACCTGTACAGTAAAACATTTTTTATTTTATAATCTGCGATGCCACTACTGTCACATTGATGTATTTTTTTGAAAAGTATTTATCTAATAGGGAGGTAGACCAGCTTTAATTGCTATTTTTACTCTCTACAATATAGTCGTGTTGGTACACATTCAGGTTGGTCGCGCTGCGACTCAATGCACTGCAAACCTGCAGGATTTTTTCAATGGATTGAGTTGCACCGCAACCATTAATCACTTTGTCATATTTATAACCAAACTTAAAGCATTTCTTATAATTACATAATCTAATATATAAAATTCTCGTGTCACAGTTTTCGTTGCCATACTCCTCCGAAACGGCTTGACCGATTTTGATGAAATTTTTGTGCTTATCCGGTATCTATGAGAATCGGCCAACATCTATTTTTCATCCCCCTAAATGTTAGGGGTAGTCCACACCTAAATAATTTATAAGGCAAAACAACGTTTGCTGGGTCAGCTAGTATAATATAATATAATATCGCGGTATTATAACATTCCATAATGTAGCGGCAAATACAGCGGTTTCGAGAACAGCTTTATTTTTATTTTAAATAAACAAAAAAACACCTTGTACCCATCCCTAAATAATATAATCTAACATTTGCAATTCGTTTAATTTAAACACTTGAATTTTCATAATTGTAAAATTCTTGATTATAAGAGTAAGTCATTCAATTCAATCGTCTTTGGAAATAAGCGTGGCTGAAAGACATGACGCCGAATCCGCAAACGCCGATTACCGACCGGCCGGGGCCTGCAGAGACTCTCGAAAAGCCCATGACAGGAGATGAAGTAGTCATCAGCGGGATATCAGGCACATTCCCGAAGTCCGAAAATGTCATGGAGCTCATGGAAAATCTTTATAATAAGGTCAGATTTCTTCCGAATGTAAAATTATCTAATGTTATATTTGTTACTTTGTTTCTAGACGTAATTTCTGGCTATGTTATACTATTATGACTTAGGTGTACTTATTTCGAAGATTGATGAAGATTATAAATTAAATTTTCCGTAGAAATGATTAATATCTCAAAAACCTGGCTGATTTCCTAGTTTTGTAACCCCATCATGCCATTCTAAAATATATGACCCGCAGAAGTAAAAATACATAATAAGGCGTTTAAGGTAGAAATAAACTGGTCCCACTTTCTCGGCAGTATCCTTATAAAAAGTGCAATAACTTGGGTTTTGGGCCTCACTAACTTACATATACAATAACTTTTAAATATCAGAAAAATGAGTTACCACATGTTCTTGTTAGACACTTTTATTTGTAGCTATCAGACATCCGGTTTTTTAACTAAGTATAACTTAAACATCTGGTTTATGGACGGCTGCCGGAATCAGAGGATTAGATAAACGCTTGAAAAGGCACTTCATGAACTGGTGAAAGGGTGCTCTTATAACCTTTCAATGGAATCGGTTTTGAAGGGTCTGCATCCTATGATGATGGTAGGGTTTAGCGTGTGCGAAGACGATGCACGCGTTCGTCATGATGGGGCGCATGACTACGGTGTAGATGCGCAATTTGCACTTAAGGGACAATTTAAGGCAGTCTACTGAGAGCAAAAGTGGCGCGGGAACGAGTTGTCTTTATGTAGTGGTCAAGGATTTTACCTAAGTATTTGGCTTATTTTCTCCCAAGGGATCGGCTTTAGGTACATAGTGATCGGACTGGGGAGGGAGGGAGGTAGTCGGCTCGGAGTTTTGCGAAATGGAAATGATCGTCCCACTGGTGTTACAAAAACCACGTTATTTTTTATTACAGGTGGACATGGTTGAAGAAGTGGAATGCTCTACTGTTAAACACCCTGGTTTACCTAAACATTACGGGAAAATTAGGAATTTACATAAATTCGACGCCCAGTTTTTTAGAGTTACTCCTTGGCAAGCCGCTAGTTTGGACCCTGTAAGCAGAAAAGTCATGGAAAATGCATTCAGCGCGATTTATGACTCGGGTAAGGATTACTGCTTTTGGCAAATAATATCATTGCCATCATTCCATTCTTCTTAAACTCTTTTAATAATAACAGGTTGGGGAAAAAGCTTTTTGTATTTTGTAACTACAGTTTTGAATCTCTTTGGCTGTCCTGTTTGTATCTGGCCGGTTTTGATACCATTAAATAGATAACATGTTTCAATCGTTTTTCTGTCCACCAAAATTAGTGAAACTAACGAAACAATTCGATATGTTTTGAGATTTATTACAAAAAAGGGTAACTGCGAAACAAACCGCAGAGAAAAATACGTGATGTTTATAGACAAGTTAACGCAGTGTCAGTAAGAATAGCACAAAGTTGGTTCCGTTCGGGAATTTTAATTTCAAATATGGAGCTCGCTCTGGTCGCCCTGTTACGTATAGTAGATTCCATTTTTGAAAAAGTGGAGCGAGATTACTATGTTCGTAGTTACAACATAGCTGAAGAGTTAGAGGTTGACCACAAAAGAGAATTGACCCATTTTGTAAAAGTTTGGTTAAAAAGGTTAAAAAAAAACTCGATATTAGGGTGCCATATGGCGAAACCCGGATTACCTCACAATACGGCCATGCTGTTTGTATAATGGGATTGAAGAGGCATCGTTCACTATGAGGTGTTACTGCCAAACGAATCTATCGATTCGTATCTCTATTGCCCACAGCTTTCAAGCAAGAAATTGAGAAAACACGGCCGTAATTTATCATCATAAAAGGTGTGGTCTTTCATCATAATAGCGCCAGACCACACACATCTTTACGCACTCAGTAAAAATGTAGAAAACTTGGTTAGGAAGGGTTAATGCATGCACCATTTATGCACAATGCACTATAAATGCACCACAACCACCTACCTACCTAATCGGTCTCTTCAAAATTCTTTAGGTAGTATTAGTTTCAAATCAAGAGAGTACTGTCAAAACTACATGTCGCAGTTTATCATCAGAAATCGAAGTTATCGAACAAAACGGGCATTACAAATATTATATTCAAATTAAAATAAGCTATGAAAAATTTCTAGTCTTGAATCAATGAAAATAAATAAAATTGAAGTGTCTGTTTGTAGTATCAAAATAACAGCTATTTACTAAATGCGTAATTATGCAGCATATACGGTAATTAAACAATTATTTTTTTGTCTGTCTGGTTGTCTGTATGTTACGGCTTATCTGCGAAACGGCTAGACCGACTTTGACGTGACTTTTACTGACAGATAGCTGAAGTAATATAAGCTTTTTTTTGATGCACATTCCCGTGGGATAATTTCTGACATCCACGCGGGCGAAGGCCACCGGATGCAGTTAGTTTGTGTATAAAATACGAAAAAAAATTTCCGCGACCTTATTAGTGACCTGGGATTCGTTGCACATCACTAATTTATTATAAATAAAAGTTAAAATTTAGTAACTTTGGGCCCGCAAGGGCCGATGCCTGCCAGGGGTGCGGGTTGTTTGAAAGAGATACCGCGGCCCCTGGCACACAGGCAACTGAGGGATCACGGGTGAGTTTTAGTTAGTAAAAGTCTGATACGCCCTCCCGCTCCACCTAGAGCGGGAGAAGATATTCGATGATTTCCCACCCATAAAAAAAAAAGTTTAGTAACCTTATTGGGCTCATTCGTATAAATAAGGAGATCATTCAATCGCTTATCTATTAGCTAATAAAACCGTAACTGGACAGATAACGCTCTGGGCTGACTCTATGTAGTAATCAAACGACCGAATGTTTTGGCGAAACCTGGGAAAAGTCGATATGCAGCATAAAATGTGGTACGGTCAGCTTCAGGATATTGACTCACTAATTATTGGTATGTCTATGTTTTAGGTAACAATCCTCTTTCACTCAGTGGTACTAAGTTAGGCGTGTTCGTCGGTTTTTCTTACTCTGACACCGTGGTAATGAATGTGTACGACGCTCTGCGACGAAATAGCTTTATTATTTCAGGGTGAGTAAATATTAATGCTTTTAATTTTGGGTACATAGGTCTTATGATTATAATATTTTAAACATTGGTCTTAAACCAACGAGAGTAAAATCCAAAGGTGGTATATGAAGATACATACTCAGTTGATGACATTACATCCAAGGTGACACTTAAGTTTTTAAATAAATATTATTTAATCGTGAAGAAACAAATGGTTTGTGTGGAATATGTTATTTTGTTTAACATTTTATTTCTAATATAGTTGCAGCAGAGCAATGATGGCCAATAGAATTTCTTACTGGATTGATGGTAAAGGCCCATCTTATGCAATCGACCAGGCATGTTCTAGTGCTACGGCCTGCTTAGAAATGGCCTACAATAGTATTAAGAACGGGGAATGTGATGCTGCTCTGGTTGGAGGTAGTAACGCATGTGTTCACCCGATATTATCCTTGAATTTGAAGATGTAGGTACCTGTTTCATCATGTGAAATGAAATAGTATGGATACTTTGATAGAATTCTTTAATAACACTACACTATTTCTTTGGCAGAGCTGGTCAAGTAGGCACGGATGGAAAAACAAAGAGTTTTGATAAAAATGGGGATGGATATGTTAGGGCCGAAGCCATCAATCTGCTCTTCTTGCAAAAGGCTAAAGATGCGAAAAGGTGAAATTTTGAACATGAACATAATTGAAAAGTACCTATGGGCTTAAAATGTTTAATTTGATTTTTATTTGTTCAAAGAATTTACACAGAAGTTTATCACATCAAAGGGAAATACTTCACAAGGCCAGATGCCAATTTCTTGGGAATTCGCAACTCTGAAGATTTGAAACAATTTTTGGAAGAATTTTATGCTGAAGTTAAAGTGTCTCCATCTGAAGTTGAATATGTGGAAGCTTTTGGGTTAGGTAAATAGTTTGTTGTTATAAAAAAATTCTCATGCATGTATGTTATATTATGTCTACACATAATCCTTAGAGTTTAATACGTTAAATAACCCTTTCACAGTAATTCATAGTTTCTTCTTGTACAGTCTGCAACGAAAATCAGTTGACATTTAAGTTTCTTAAAAGTTTAAATATAAACAAAAGTTGATTGTTGACGAAAACACTTTCTTAAATTACTGAAAATCAGACCTTGATGTTATAAACGGTGTCCTGGAATGTTTGATTACTTTGCATGATTTATATTTTTTTCTTTAATAACTTTTCAATCCTGCCTCTCAAACCAGTGAAAGTGAATATTTACTAACGATTTGATTATGTTGTCTAGGTATTGCTAGAGCAGATGGCAACGAGCTAGACGCAATCGGAAACTTTTTCGCAAAATCTCGACCAATCAAAGTTGGTTCTATTAAATCCAACATGGGGCATGCTGAAGCTGCCAACGGTGCATGCTCATTAACTAAGGTGATTATTTATTTAATTAATTGATGAAGTCAATTCCATCCCAAAAATAGATTTTAATAGCGAATAACCTAAACCATGTGGGGCTTGCTCATTTAAATTGAAAATAATTTTAGACAGTTACGTAATCTGACATGTCCGATGTAAAATTTATTTGAATTTAAATAAAACATTTTGAAATTATGTTCCAGCTATGTTTGGCGTATCAAAAAGGTGAATTGCCTGCAAATCTGCACTATAATGAGCCCCAGACTCATATTCCTGCTGTAAGAGATGGAAGAATCCAAGTGGTAACGAAGAATACGCCCTTTAGTAGAGGCTGGGCTGCACTTAACAGCTTCTCTTTTACGGGAAATAACTACCACGTTCTTCTTAAAGGACATCATAAACACAAGGTGAGCTTAATGATATTAAAGGGAAGTTTAAAGAATCCACGGAAGCATGAAAGGACTGAGATAAACCAACACAAACCACCACCACCACCAAAATTGTGAGGAAGCCTCAGCTTCAACGTGGAAATAACATAATCATTGGACGTCCGAGACATTCCCTCATCTCTACTCACTATAAAATCTTATCCTTTTTGTTTATGAAGCAACCCCTGTACTTAAAAACACCATTATTTTTTAGGATAATATTCGATATAAGTCCAGTGTCCCTCGTCTATTACTTTTATCTGGCAGAGATGAACATTGTGTGGACAAAGCAGTTGATGAATTAATGAGTAAACCAATAGATCCTGAAGAAATTGCTTTGCTTCATAATATCTACAAAATGAACTTCCCAGGTCATACAGGGCGCGGTTACATAATACTAGGTAAATTTTAATATATTTATACAAATACTGCTTTAATAAACATTCATGAAGCTAAGTAAGTATTGGCTTCGAGAAAATAATTTATGTGAACGAATGTACATTCATGAATAAGTTATTGAATTTTGGGTGCTCTTATCAGACCCGGCATTTGAAAAGCAGTAATTTTATTTCCCTACAGATAACAATAGAACAAGAAACTCCATAATTACTTTTAATAATAAAAAATAATGTAATTTCTTCCAATTTAATAGGTAATTACAATTAAGTGAAGACCACGTGCCTAGAATATAATTATTATATCACAATAAGTACAAATAATTAAAATATCACAAACTGAATTTATACCGTCAAAACAACAAAGTGATTTTGTAATATTTTGAAGTATTTAATGATTGAATGAAACCAGGATTTAATGACAATTTCAGACACAAATGAAAATAATGAAACAATCGGTTTAGCACGAAGTTTTCATATCTATTCAGGCACCACCCGTCCTGTGTGTTTCTTATACAGTGGCATGGGATCCCAGTGGAATGGTATGGGTACTGAATTACTGCGCATCCCTATATTTGCTGCTGCTATTGAGAAGTAAGGAACTATTTTTTTACATGTACATTTTCATATGTCAGATTTTTGTGACAATATTCGTCTTTATTTGAAACGAATGCATTTTTGAGTATCAAGCTTTATGGCAGATTAGGTATTTTATTAATATTTAATATAATATTGTTATAGATGCCACAGAGTTCTTGAACCGCTTGGTGTTAATATAGTAAATATTCTGACTGATCCAGACAAATCTGTTTTTGATAATATTTTGAACTCCTTTGTTGGAATAGCCGCGATACAAATTGGCCTTACTGATCTACTTAAGGCTTTAGAAATCGCTCCTAATCATATTATTGGTAAGTTATATTACCGCGTTACGTAAGAGAGATTGCATGAAGTACACTTTTATTTAGTTTTAATTTGTCAGAATTCATAGTGAATTAACCAACGTTTTTGAACTTTAATAATGTTAAACACAGGTCACAGCGTAGGAGAAGTTGCGTGCGCCTACGGTGACGGATGTTTCACTACTGAAGAGACAATTTTATCTTCGTATTATCGAGGTTTGATCTCTATTCAGACACCATTTATCCGTGGCTCAATGGCTGCTGTCGGTCTGAGTTATAGCAATGTAAGTATTCGTTAATATAGTTAGACTTCTATCATGACAACAGAACTAGCTATTTCTTGGGACTTCTCGCTTTGCACAACATTTTAAATATCTCTGTACCATTTCTGGTTTGACTTCCTAAGAATGTGACCGCCAACCTCTCTTATGTTTTTGTTTTCGGCAAGCGATGTATACATTGTCGGCCGATCAATCACTAACAGACCTTTTTTATTTAGTTTTCCCTACAGTTTATGAAAATTACAGGTCCTACCATTGTGTCCACCCGAAATTGAAGTGGCTTGTCATAACAGTGCTGAATCTGCTACTATTTCTGGACCAGCTGATATCATGAAGGAATTTATTTCAAATCTGACTAATCGTGGTATATTTGTTAGAGAAGTGGCGTGTTCCAATATCCCATACCATTCAACATATATTGCAAATGCTGGTAAGAACTAAGTACTGGAACTTGAGATTTCTATGACACTCCATGTTTGAGAGATGACTGTCACACCGTTTGTCTCCTCCGTTGACCCCTTCATCTAATATGGCGACTGGTCGTCTTGCTGACCAAGATTTTGTTATAATTTCTAAAAATTACCTACCTGTTTATTTATTTTACGTCTATGGTCCTAGATTACCATTTGTGGCCTCGAGTTATAACTCGAGTCGTAACAGCTATGTGAACATAATCCACCATTGCATATGTAAGCTATCACGTCCTTTATACCAGGAGGCATTTATTTTGGTATTGTGCTTTATTTCCTTTTTTTTTTAATTTTTAAGCTTGAGTTAATTTTTCATTTTATTTGTTGGTATATTGGCATGGCTAGCTGACATATGAAAAATTATTTTATTAACGTTCTGTGTCTCGTAACGTTCAATTTGTTTACTTTGCCTAAATTATGTATAGAATCAAGTCATATCTACCTAAACACGCAGCTGTACTGCTGGGGATTTTGTTGCGCCACTTCTTCTTCCCAGCTAAGGCACTAGGAAGTAGTGAAGGGCGGGCTTTTTGGGGGATTGTCTTATGTAAGTTTTCCGTTCGAAAAGTGTTGATTGTCAGCCTAATTTGAATGTCTTTTGATTTCATTTGGGTCATTGTGACGGAGACGATATTCTACAAAGCCTACCTTTTCTAAAAAATTACGTGTCATATTAGTGGGCGTGTTCTGTTTTGTGCATTAATTAAAATTTTATTCTGTTGAATAATATCTGGCAATATAAACATGTTATCAATTTTTCTTTTTAGGTCCAGCACTCACATCTGTAATGGATAAGTTGATACCAAATCCAAAGTTACGCAGTGAGAAATGGATTTCAACGTCAGTACTACAGGATAAATGGGATGAAGATGATGCAAAATATGCGTCATCCAAATATTTCACCAACAACTTGCTGGTATTGGTCGACTATTTAAGCTTTATACAGACAATATAATTACAGTTAGGTTATACAGGAAGTGTTTAAATACGGTGTACTAATTGAGTCCTTTTGTATCTAATCTAAAAACTGGAAAGAAGATCTAGCAGATGCCTTTGCACTGTGTATGTACCATCGGCAAAACTTTCATATTCTCACCTTAATGGTTGCTCACAACTCGATACCCCGTGTCGTGTCTACCTATCCCTGACAAATAAAAGGGTAATAAATAGACTAGACAATTAAATTTAACAAGAGGAATACAAGATAAATTATAAAAAAAGGTACCTGTGCACTCTATTTATTGGTAATAATCGCAGTCCAATTCCTTGACATGCATATCTTTGACTTTCACTCCTGAAACACTTCTTGGAGTTGTAGTAACAGTCACACAAGCTTGCTTAGGAATAGTTTCAATAACTGTTCCATTCATGCCCGGGACGAAATACCGCGCACGAGCCAGCAGTATAAACGCGGCCTTCATCTTCACCCCGTAATCTTTCATGGCTATCGTCATGTCTATGGAAAGTCTTCGGAGTTCTTTGCCAGTAGCTAGGGCGGTCCATTTCATCAGGTTTTTTGCCCAGTTGTGCGAGATGAAGTCTGTTTCTCATCTGCTGCAGGGCCACCAGTGAGGGCATGACGGGGTACCTGGTGGCACCCATCGACGTTTCTTCTTCCTCATCTCCCATTTTTGTTAACTATGTAGTTCTGATTCGGTTTCTTTCTAATATCGGCGTCCTTTTTCTAATATTGTTGTGCTTGAAAATCAAACAATTTTCTTACGACTATTTCATTTTTGGGCATAAACGGACAATGGGCATTAAGTGCAGATGTGTAACTCCATTTTATTGCTTTATTTCATTGTGATTTCCAAAATACCAAACTGTTTTTGGCTGACATTCTGAATTCCTTCTCTCTTTTTCTTTTTTTCAGCCATATCTTCTCTCATCTGCCAGTCTAGTCAGCCAAGACGTATAAAACCTCCTTCATATAATCCGAGAGTGCGTTTAAGAATCTTATAATAATAATTTAGAATTTCCTTATTTAGTAGACACCGTAGTTACGTAAAAAAAACAAATTTAGGCTATCCAAAACGATATAAAATTATTTTCAGTAAGTTCAATCTTAATGCAACCTTCCTTGAATAGACTGCATAGACAATTAAAAGAATAAGTAGACATCAGTTTGACGTGTTTGACTTAAATGTCATAACAAGAATATTATTATGTAAAAATATATAAAATTCTAATGTAAAATCAAGTATTTCTATATAGACGAATCGTTTAAGACCGATTTTCAGAGTGTTAGCACAGAGAACAAAGAGAGAAATATAATAATGTAAGAAAGTCGTAAAAGGATAATAAAACAATGATGATGTGGATGAATGAAAAAGAAGTGTAAGTATAGTATCAGTAATAAACATATACTATACCCGATGCATGTATTTTGGCAAATAGGATGCACGACGTGTATTTTAGTAGTGTTCGTATTGAAATGATTTATAGAAGTGTAACACTCAAACTAGGCTCTACAGTATGCCAAGAATTCAATAAAGCATGTCCTGTAAAAAAAGTCAAAATCACTGCCAAACCAAAATTTAGCAAATGGGCTATAGCTGGCATTCGAAAAAGCAGAGATATCTTATATAATTTGTATCACGAAAAATCATTGACTTCTGATCAGGCCCTTCATAATTATGTAAGAAACTATTATAGATATTTAAAAGTGTCTGCGCTCAAGCTAAATCTAAATTAATAAGTAACAAAATTTGTATTTCTAAAAATAAAATAAAAGCTGTGTGGCAGGTAATTAACAAAGAAACTGGAAACACACAACAGCGAGATCAGATTGAGTTAGCTAAAAAAATTGAGAATGAAACCATTTCAAATAAGTTAAAAGTTGTTGAGACTTTAGAACATTTCTTTACCAACATCCCAATAGAGGTAACGAAATCTCTCCCGTCATCATCTGTATTAGCTGAATCTCTTCTTAAAGAAAACTTCAGTAAGGACATTCCAAATTTTGAATTCAAACCCATTTATATTTCCACAATTAAAACAGAATTTAAAAATCTTAACATAAAAAACACTGAAGACTTATGGGGCATTTCCGTTAAGGTTCTTGAAGATATCATTGACACAATTGCCCTTGTCCTAACAGGCATATTAATCGGGTAGTAGGAGTGATCCCTCTAATTATAGACCTATATCTGTGCTTCCAGCATTGAGCGAAATTTATGAAAAAATCATGCTAGACCAGATGTTGTCACATTTTAACTCAAATGGGATTTTACATAGTCGACAGTTTGGTTTCACGAAAGGTAGGTCAACGACTGACGCGGGAGTACAACTCATCAGTCACATTTTGGAATCCTGGGAGAAGTCCCAGGATGCAATTGGCATTTTCTGTGACCTCTCAAAAGCGTTTGACTGCGTTGAACACAATACACTCATCTGTAAATTACACCACTACGGACTTCGCGGACGAGCTGCTGATCTTGTACTTTCCTATTTAACAAACAGGCAGCAAAAAGTAAATGTTAACGGGGCAACGTCCTCGGGGTCTCTAGTAAAGATGGGGGTGCCTCAAGGTTCAATTCCTGGCCCTTTTTTATTTCTAGTTTATATTAATGACCTTCCTTACCTGATGGCTAACTTATCGGATATAATTTTATTCGCTGATGACACTTCTCTTATTTTTAGAATAGATAGAAAAGATACGGATGTCTTACATGTCAACGATAGTCTAGCTGTTCTCTCGAAATGGTTTGCGGCTAATAATCTTTTACTAAATGCGAACAAAACTAAATGTCTTAAGTTCTCATTACCAAATGTATCCCAAGTAGGGCTAAATTAAAACTTGATGGCAAGAAACTAGATGCTATTTCGGAAACTGTAATTCTTGGAATTACTTTAGATTCAAAATTGCAATGGGGTGCCCACATTAGAGCTCTTTCAAATAAATTAAGCTCAGCTGCTTACGCAGTAAGAAAAATAAGGCAGTTGAATGATCTAGCCACAGCTAGGTTAGTATACTTTGCTTATTTTCACAGTATTATGTCTTATGGCGTTCTGCTGTGGGGGTCGGCAGCTGATGTAGATTCAGTTTTCATTCTACAAAAGAGAGCAATCCGCGAAATCTATTAAATGGGGCATCCCGAGTCTCTTAGAAACAAATTCAACGAAGTTGACATACTAACTCTGCCTTCTCTTTATTTCCTCGAAAATTTCTTGTATGTTTGCAAAAACTTAGGTCTTTTCAAAAAAAGATGCGACTTCCATAACCTAAATACACGTAGTAAGATGAAATTGTGATTCCAAAATTTAGATTAACTAAAACTAGCAAGTCATTCTAATAAACAGTATCCGCTTCTATAACATGTTGCCAAAATCGGTTACAGAACTTAGCGATGGAAAGTTTAAAACTCACATCAAACGTGTCCTTATCAAAAAAGCATATTATAAGACAAAAGACTACGTTGAAGACAAGGAAGTTTGGCATTAATTCCTTCTGCACATGTGGCTTCCCTGGTAACTCATTACTATGTGAGCTTCTATTAACTGCTTCCAAATTACAATGTTAATTTTATTATTTTTATTTTTTACACTTTCTGACATATTCTGGTCATTATTTGACATTATACAACACTTGTAATATCGAGTATTTATTAGTGATTCTCATGGAAATCATATCACTTGATTTAAATAGGTTGATTTTACTTGTGTAGATTCTTTTACATATTGTGAATGAGAGAACGTTGTAGGCCTACAGTTTCTATTCTTTATTTTCATTCCTCTAAGTACCTGGTACTTATTGACAGGCCTGCACTGTCCTCCCATACCTAATATCACTGTAATTTGAAAACATTATAAAAGCCAATTATTTTTAAAAGAGTAAC
This sequence comes from Polymixis lichenea, assembly GCA_949091785.1. Lineage (NCBI taxonomy): Eukaryota > Metazoa > Arthropoda > Insecta > Lepidoptera > Noctuidae > Polymixis > Polymixis lichenea. The sequence continues at coordinate 4,426,486 of OX420943.1, read as the reverse complement.
CGTGGAGTTTCTTGCCGGCTCTTCTCCATAGGAAGCGATAAATTGGAACCGTGCACCTAGCTTCTGACGTTTCATAAGTGCCCTTGCAGGTTTATGTGAAATAAAATATTTTGATTTTGATTTTTTGATTTTGAGGCGCGTGCTATGCTCACTTGTCTCTGTGATGATTGTTTGAGTGGCACTGCTTTAGGAATATTTATTTATTTATTTATTTATTCTTACAGAAAGCTTACAGACTAATAACAAACTAAAAGTCATTTGTAGTCAAGAAAAAATTGTAGGGACGTGCTACAGTTTTTGGAGTTCATTTTCTAGGATTTTTTATTACGTGTAGTTTCAATATTGGTATTTTACATGATCAAAAAAGTTATTTACTAAAAATTGTCTATGCCCTGATTGCGGCAACTGACCGCAACACGGGCAGCCAATCCTACTAATGCGAGAGGGCCCCACATTAGTAGGATTTGCTGGCCATGGCATACCCTAACCGTTCGTGACGACACTTAACCCTTCTCTAGGAGAGTAACAAGTCCACCAGTACGCTCAAAATATATAAAAACAGACCGGCTGCGATGTCCCAAGCCCCAATCCTTGCTAAAACCAAGTCGCGCCGCGGATCATCCTGTAGCCTTAATTTCGTCCCTAATTATTGATTATATAAATCCGCATCAGCCCACCCCTTGTTGCCCAAAGCACCCTCGCGACGCCTATGACAAGGTCCGTACTCTATAAGATGCCCTCAGCCTGTAGTCGCTTTGTTATAAGTTTTTAGGCCCTGGCTGGAGGCCTTAATATATGGAGACAGAAACAGCCAAGTCCGTTTATGCCGTTGCCGTTGAGGTTTTTTTGTTGTTATGAAATCATCAAATAACGTCTCCGACTCTGGTTGGAGCAGGCGGGCGTGTCAGACTTTTACTGACTAAAACCCACCCGTGTTCCCTCAGTTGCGTGTGTGCCAGGGGCGACGGTATCACTTTCGAACAACCCGCACCCCTGACAGACATCGGCCGTTGTGGGCCCCATCAGTTGGGGCTGACATCTCTTTGAGGCGCGCGTGGAACACACCGCGCCATCGACCCGGGCTTGGTCCTTACCGGACAGCGAGCTACTCATTACTCGCTATCTACAAGCCCGCGCCTACGGTGGCCGGGAATCAGCTTGGGATTTCCGACGCCCAGGACGTCTCCTGTGGAGGCCAGGGCCGTGAGGGCGCACATACTGCCTCTCCCTCACGCGTGCCGCCTCCCTCTTTGCAAGCATTACTGTTTCGCAGAAGGAGGTGACGGCTGCCCATGCACTCTTAGTCCATACCATGGCCTGAACCAGGGCCGGAACAACCTCTGAGGTTGACCTGCAGTATGCCATCCCCAAAAAAACGTCACTTGATCAGTCACAACACAGCCCTCAAGGTTACCTATCATAAGTTCGAAAAATATTTGACCGAATTTAATTTCACCTAAAACTATTCAACTATTATCGTTTCGTTTTTTTTATTTCATCGAAGTCACGTCTGCCTTCTGCCGTCTATATCAGTTGATCTATTATCAATTCGATTTTTGTCGTTACTCCGACGTTTCATTTGGTCGAAAAACTTTTTACCGAATTTACTAGCCGAAATAACATTTGTTGGAATGATTATGTTTCCAAACATTTATTATAATAAAAGTGGTCTTAAGTGGTCCCAGTAAGAAGCATGCAAACAAGGATGCTTGCTTCAAGTATGCAGCATGCAAGTAAGCATGCAGCGTGCAAATAAGCATGTAAGATGAAAGCAGACATGCAAAATGCAGGAAGCATTGATTCTGTCACGCTGCGGGTTTTGGGCGACCCCACGCAAACTTATGGTAGCAGATGGTTTTAACGTACTCCTCAGCTCACGTACCGCTCCACCCACGCCTACGCGGGTTGTAATTACACTATAGGGGTAGGGACAAGACTGCGTGAAGTCGGTTTTGCGGCGATTCGTTTCTTACTACATTTTGTAGCACAGGATATTGACTTTTTATGACACTATTTTAGTTTAATATTGAAAATGCAACCATGTAACCGCCTATATATTTGTGACCAAATAATATTCCGTAAAATGTTGTTTCAGTGTGGTGAAAATATGGCAAACGAAAAAAGTTAAAAAGAGGCTACGGCCAACAGCAAAAAGTTGTTTTGTAAATCGGCGAAATATGGTTCCGTAAAATAATACTTAAGACACATGATAGGTACTTCGATGATCTAAAAATATGTCAAATAATGCATATAGCAAAAAAGACGTCGGTCAGTAGTCTTCGGTAAAATTAAATTCGAACAAAACAAATTCGGAAAAGTGATCGGTTCCTAGCCCCCAAAGAGGCAACAACTTAGAATGAGAAAAATCTGCAGGCAAGACTCAAACAAGCAATCTGCATCTCATTTCAACATAGGCTCCTCATCGCTATCCCCCCCGAGATACTTATGGATTGTACTACAACACAGTTACTACATATAACTACAGCTTTCAGGGCTGCTTGGTGATGCGTGTCGCCAATGGAGTCACTTGACTCAGATAGTAGGGAGCGCACGTCAACAATAGTGGGAGTCTGCCAGGAGTGCGGGTTGTTCGAAAGAGATACTGTGGCCTCTGGCACAGAGCCAACTGAAGGAACACGGGTGGGTTTTAGTCAGTAAAAGTCTGACACGCCCTCCCGATTTGTCCAGAGCGGATGAAGTTATTTGCTGATTTCTCACCCTTAAAATAAATAGTGGGAGTCGGGTTGGACGCACCCGTATCGTCCACTACATTGTTGCTTTACATCACCACAGCTCTCAATACGACGAAGGAAAACATCGTGAGGAAACACCCATATTCTAGAACCAAAACTTCAAAACATGTGGCATCTATCATCCCGCACTAGACCCGCGTGATGTTTCTTACAGAGAGGAGGCCTATGTCGTAACAGTGGAACCATTATAGGCTAATGTTTATTTCTATTAACAAGGATAAAACACACATTTTGAAAAAAGTAGAAAATCGTTCGGAACCAGGCAAAATTGCAATCACGGTCGTGTCTTCTGGATTCGCTACCACACTGCTTTTAGATAGCAAAACGCCAGGACAAGAAATCCGTAGCAATAAAGACATGATGGGTGGTGTCACAGTTCTGTTTAGTGGCGATTTCCGGCAAACACTACATGTGGTGAAGCGAGGAACTAGGACTGACGAGGTGAATGCTGCGTTAAATAGGTTGACTCTATGTTTGCAAGTTTAAATGTAGACAGCGCTTGACTATCAACATTTGAGTTCGGTTTAAAGTTAGTGAAGACACTCTACCAGAGAAGACCCGTTTTAGGTGAACCTACCAGAGGCACTTGGTAGAGTAGTTTCCACTTTAAAATATCAGATTCGTCGGGTATACTTTTATTTCTATAGCGTGTCAACGGGCCATTTTAACGCCCAAAAATTATCAAACTGCAGTGAACTACCACCGTATTCTCTAGCAAATTGAAGGCCAAAGGCCATAAGACCATTGGACGGGTGTCGACCTCAAGACAAGCTGCTTCTCACACGGACAACTGAATTGTTACCAAAACTAAAAACGTAGCATACAGGAAAGTTTTATAAATTGTGGCTGTCATTTTAGTAAATTGTAGTGACTTTACAATTACGACTTCCATGCGAACAAAGTCGCAGGCAGAAGCTAGTTAATCAATAAAACATAAATTAATCTACTACCTACGTATATAATTGAGGGACAAAATAACTCTGAAAAACATAAAATACAAACTAAAGCATAATTTTTGACAAAATACAAGTACCCTACTAGGTACTTTAACATGAATGTATATATTAATCAAAATGTACAAATCAATTTTAGACAGTAATAGTTTAAACCAAAAATAATATCTAACAATAATCATCACCATTCTGATTATTTCAGCCGAAAGACGTCCACAGCTGGACATAGGCCTCCCCCATGCTCCTCTACTTCGACCGGATAATAATAACATAACAAAAAAAATTGTAGGAATAGCCTATTAAAGCATTCCTTCACCAGACTTGTTTTAAGGACGCACGGTCAGATTGGTCACCGATGTTTGATGTCTCGTTTTAAGTAGATATTATGTCGCTTTGATCCACTGTAATTTTATTTTTGTCTCTTTGTAACTAAGTACACCTATAAATCGACTTAATCTAAATTATGTAGTCGATGACTGGTGCACGGTAACTAATTTATGTTGGCACCAACATAGATGTATGAAATGTTTGTGTACTACTGTATAAATAAATAAATTTTGTCACCATTTGAAAGACGTGTGAAAATGAAATATTTTTACTTGCAGAGTCCCGTACTTTTTGAAGAGAATGCAAGTCTTATCCCAAAAGATGCTATAATGATTGAAATAGGACCCCACGGTCTCCTTCAAGCGATTGTCAACAAATCACATAGCGAATGTGTTAACGTACCATTGATAAAGCGGGCCAGTCGGGATCCAATCAGTTTCTTATTACAAAGTGTTGGAAAGTAAGTTAGTTTTATGATAAATTGTAAGTATTATCAACACCATGCAACTTTTCAGTTTTGTTCTTCGCGTTTCTAACTACGATTTAGTTGTCTTGTTGTTGTGTGCTGTATGTTATTTATAATTTTTCCTTACCCTGGTATTTAATTTTACTTCTTATTTTTATTTCTTTGTCTATCTCCCTACTGGGTAACATTACTGTATACTATAATGTTTTCAATCTGTTTCAGACTCTACGAGACTGGTTTAAATCCTAGCATTGACGTATTGTATCCCAAAGTGGAGTTTCCAGTTTCAACAGAAACACCGCTACTGTCCCATTTAGTTGAATGGGACCATAGTGTTGATTGGTAATTATGATAAAATAGTTTATATTGAATTTTGTTTCATTAAAAAACTAACTGCTGGTAAAGTTATTTCAGTATACCCGATTTAAGACTCCCCTTTTCTTTGAAAATATTAAAGAGACCCTATAACGCGATCTACCAAATTAACGAATTGATTTAGAATTTATATCTTGCAGAGTTTTAGAAGTTCTTATCTCTTCCAATGAAAAAAATCACTGTTTTGTACTTTTCAGGCCTCAAAATGTATATGTGAATAAAGCAGTGAAAGAGACGTCGGCACGAGACATAATAATGTCCATTTATGACGATGAACATACATATATGAAAGGATTTGTAAGAAATGGTAACAATGCAAAGGCTCTGAATATAATGTGTACTACGTTCTTATTTGGCTACGAAGCAGCCGCTCATCTCGGAAGACTAAAAAAAATTTGCTGACGTCACAACCAACAAAAACCTAATCTATTAGAGCTTAATTTTAGTGATATTATTTTTTTAGAATTAATTTGTATATCAAATATTTTCAGGTGTTCACGAGGTTCCCGAAACCGCTCTCCTAGTTTTTGTTTGGCAGACATTGGCAATGTACAGGGGAAAATATTATAAGGACATGTCAGTTACTTTCTACAATATTACCTTTCATTGTCAACTGAACGTCGAAGTCGAGGATACATTGAGACTTAGGGTAGCAATTCAAGATGGCTCCAATCGATTTGAGGTACCAACTTAAATATTTTATGGTATAAATCCTTTTTAAACCCATTCTACAAACAGTCTTCAATGAGGTCTTTATTTAGTTTCTTACTTGTCTTATTATTCTTGCTAAGTAACTTAAAAACATAGATTTATATTTCACAGATCTTCTGTAGCAACACACAAATCGTATCTGGTTTTGTAAAAGATTTTGCAAATAAGGTTCAGATGGAAAACTGCAAAGATATTAGTGCTGATGATGTACTGATAAGTGGAAAAGATTTTTATACGCTTTTACGTATGAAAGGGTATTCTTACGGGTAAGTATTTATTGAATTAGCTAGTATTAATGTTGCCATCATCAGCGTGTTGCATTTTATGCACCGTTATACAGACGCCAGTACATCAAGCTAACCTAATCTGTCAAATTTCTGATATTGATAGATTTTCAACTTTATCACATAAGCATAAGGTTCATGTTCAATTGGAAAATTTTAACAGTTTGGGGCAGCTTGATGTGCTAGCGTCTGTACTTCGTGTCTGAAGGATATTTTAAAACAAAAGTAGACGGGGATTTCTGGGCCTGATTGTAATAAGTTGAGGTATGGTTTAAAAAGTGTTATATTTTTCTATTTCAAAAAGTGAAAAATCCAAAAAGTAAGTTAAGGTGACAAATAAAATGAAAATCGATTAAGTCTACTACACTACTACAACACTATGTGCTCTGTCAGAGCTCATAGTATTTAAAATGATTTTACCAGACGTTTAATTCAATTACAATAACCAAATCTACTAGAATTAACGTATTGTGTAGTTTAAACAAATTAAATGTCTACATAATAAAGATAAATCTTAAAATCAATTCACGTTTGTTAATCGATTATTGTATTTTTAGTCTGTGCTATCATGAAATTCATGACACTGACAGACAGTAACACTCACTCACTCGTTTCGTATCGTTTACTGCGTGTCACTAGGTACCAAGATAATATAGTTCCACCTGCACAATTCATAAATGACATTCTGATTATAATTGAAAATTAATAAAAAATACTACTAAAAACGATTTTTAAATAACATCTCCTAACTTATGATTTTTTAATCTTTGTGTTTCCTAACTACCTCTAAATATAATTAACATCATATTTAAATAACAAATGCAAATCGCACTTCAAAAATAAGATGTTAAGTAAAGATGGTAACCTCACTTTTACTAAATTTCTTTCAACTCAGCTCTCAGATCAAAATTCGCAAAATTTTCAGTGATGGTTTGATAATTTAGTAGCTATCATTAGACACCAATTTCATCTTTTTACATCCAGGCCCAAGATTGTATCAAAGCGTATCGGTCTCCTTTAGGCACTAAGTTTCGTGTTTTGTAATCTGCTAACTAGTGATTCACCAACTTTAGGAAACGCCTTTTTCCGTATATTTGAAGTTGATCTTAATGTGTAATCTAGTTTAAAGACATGAAATTCTTAGTGCGATAAAGTGCAACTGGGCATGACTTCATTGAAAGATAGCACAAAAAAGCTCGTTCTAAATTCGCTTTTGTTTTCAGAAATGATTTTGAAATCATTCACACATTGAACACTACACGTAATACTGCATACATCAAATGGTCTGGCAAATGGGCTACTTTTCTGGATTCACTGCTACAACTCAACGCATTTGTGAGAGATCACGATGGAGTATCTTCTCCAAAAATAATCAAAAAGCTAAGCATAAATGTGGATGGACATAAAAATGATGAAACATCTGTTTTTAATGACGTGGAATGTTATAAAGCAGAGCTGGCTCCATATAACACTTTAGTTAGGTAAAAAAAATTTGATTATTCTCTAACCCTTAAACGAGCACACTGTGCGTTGTTTTTTTTGGTTAACTTCTGATTATACACTGTAAATGGGAGGGACAAGAAAAATACTTTGTAAATTTAAAAACATACAATGTGTAACGGAAAAGGTATATACATAACAAGGGCACGTCTTCTTTGAATGATAGCAAATGATATTGAAAGGGTTTTTGAATCCTACACGTTCGGAAGTTATGAGGATTTTTAATATATTGATACCAGAAACCAAACTTTTCAAATTGAAATAAACGCATCACTCGGAAGAGGTTTATCGTGATATTGGCATGTAACGTGAAAAGTTAGACCCTACGTAGTGCGGTGACACGTTTGTTATGATTTGAATTTAAGAAACATAATGAAAAATTTGGTATCAATTCTGAGAGTATTTTATTTTGAGCTGAAACTATGTATAGTGATTCTATACCAGCTGTTGTTGTCTTTAGTGCTTGAGGATAGCAATAAGGTTTTTGTTACACTTTGTATATATATATTTTCATGGGTTTTTCATATGTCACTTATAAATGACAGTGCCCATTAATCTATAAAATATGGGTTTTCGACACCAGTCACACAGGATGGACATTGCCAATTTAACTTAAAAAAATATTCTTAGAAAACAAATAATTAATATAACAAAAACTTTACTTAATCACTACTTCTGAGATCGTGTTATCATTTAGGAACCATGAACTTTAATGTTACATATAAACGCAAAATCCTTAAAAAAAAATAAACAACAAAACTAAAATGTTTTCCATAAAAAAAATAAAAAAATAAAATGAAACAATCTTTACTTTTCCTTGTGGAATAAAAGGAAAACATTTTTTTTTTGGTGTATGTACAACAAAGCCTCTGATTACATTTAGAACACAGAACTTTGGTCTTTCCGTTCTTACACAGACGGCATCGACCTTGTGAAGATAACAAAATGATCATAGCAATCAAAACGCACATCATTGACATTGACAAAAAATAGTAGACCATTCCCGAACTTCCAGGTCGAACCAGAAATTTAAAGCCCCACGTGATTTCTTGGGATTGTATTGTTTTCTGTGACCTGCCATTTTACCTTTGTATGGTATTATCATTTCGTCAATAGCAAATGATCTCTCTTCGTCTATTTTATGACATTGCTTACGTACATGTTCTATCACAGTAGAAACTTTGTGATAGCTATCACTCTAGTCTACATTTGTGTGGTCGCAAAAGTGTAAATAGCGCATGATACATTTGTAATGCTTAAGGGGCATGGCAGATGCAATGGGCTCAAATCGAAGATCGTTACTCCAATAATCTTCAATAGCTGGCATTCTTACAATACCCATAATTATCTCAAGACCAAGTAGAATTTCAATTTCTTTTTTTGAAACACATATAGATCTACCAATTTGTTGTACTGAATACAGGTTAGTCATATCCACAATACAATTAAGTAAATCGTCATCAAAGAATTTTTTGAAATACTTTTCAGGAGATAACATTTCATATTGCCCTACAGGGCTGGTACAAGTATTCAGTTCGATGGCTCCAGTATATTTAGTTTTCTTAAATGAAAACTCTAGATTATTCACCTTTCGTTTTCTAGAAGTAAGTAAAATGGAAGGTAGAAGCATTGAAGATGACTCAACATTTACTCTTTGTCTGGTACGAAGTGTGTGACACTTGTTGTAAATGGTGTCCCTACAGAACTCGACGACGGTGTTTCCGGTACATAGCATGGTGGTAGATTTGAAGGAACAACTACGAGCGGCGACGATTCTATTGTTAGTGACTGTGGCCGTGTGGTGTGACTTATATAAGTGTTATTCATATCTTCACTCGGTCTTAAATTACCTCGGTCTTGAATGACCTCGTTCTTGATCAAGGTCATCACATCACTTTATGATCTTATAAAGTTAATCAAACATGCCAAGAGAAACATGTGGTACGGGTGATGAAGTTGATGACGAGGCATTATATTATATTCCTCATCAGATTCCAAATCGGAATCTTCAGAGTCTAAAAGAGGTACACGAGTAATCATTTTTTTTTTCCACCCTTTTCCCGCCATATCACTGAAAAAAGGACAAAAAACATTAAAAAGGTTCAATTAGCAATAAATATAATGATTCGAATGATGTCATTGTCTAGTGGGCATTATCTATTGTAAATGACGAACATTAAGAGCACAACTTTTATGAGATTACAGGCACTGTCCGTTTTAAGTAACGAACAGGAAACTCACTACTTTGAAAGGATGCGTACTTTGAAAGGATGCGGCAATGTCCGTTTAAAGTGATACTTAGATTATTCACGTATCAAGACGAAATTAATAGTTTTGTTTTGCAAAGTAATTACTTTATGCTATTACATAATACTACTATATATCATATAAATAAATAAAAATAACATAAAACAAAGTAACACTTACTTTACCAAATTTTTTATGAAGAGCACAAAACGTAACCGCCGTTGCAATTTTTCGAAAGACCGGTGCTCGTCACGCGTCTAGTGCACTTTTGCTCTCACTACATTGGTTAAAAAGAGATAGCAACGTTAACGTTACGCAGTACACGAATCTCGCGAGAGTTTGTTCAAATTACACTTGTGTGCGTTTTATTAATATGTCCGTTGGACCGGACAAAATCTATTTAAGGGCTAGATAGCTCAACTTTAATCATCAGCGCATACTAATGGACAATATATGTGGCAAAAAAAAATGATATATGTTTTTATTTTATTTATTCCTGTTGCATATTTTAGATGTGGAGGCGTAGAAATAGATGGTGTAATCTTTGCTGATAAACCAAAATGGGATAAGCAGCCAGATATATTAGTAACCCGGGAATTTGTATCACATGAACTTGAAGAATCTCTCAGTGTAAGCGAATTCATGGTCTCAGTTTTAAAACTACGTTTACGTATACTTAATCTTTATTGAATTAAATTGCTTTGTAATTATTTTCCAGATATACACAGCGACTTCAATAAATCTACAAATAGTTATGGATAATGTTGAAAGTAACAAAATAAAAGTATTCGAACTTTTAAACTCATCTTCGAAAATTTTATCCAATATTATCAAAGAAACCTTTGTGAAGTTTCCATCTTATCATTTCGATATAAATTGTGTTGAAGTTAGCAACAATATTGACAAACAGGATGTTATTGGCGTAAAGTTATTTGTTGGTCATAATTTAGTTGAAAATGAAAAGGCAAGTCGATCTAATATAATTACATCTCTAAACATTTTTGTAGTTCAATATGTATAGATCCACAAGAGTTCAAGTTGGGCTGCCGTTGAGAACGGTCGCTTGCCCGCTTGCAGCAGATTTTGAATTTACTCGCCTGACTTCGAAATCAAACTGAGTTTTTGGTGTGTGTCTCCGTCTGTGTCGCAATTTGTTATATCGGGTAGTAATATAAAACAAGGGAGCAAAAGTGACGTGCGTAGTGTGCTTTAGCCTGCAGTGAAGACTGGCTGCCGGAAGACGAGTGACACGGCTGACCCTGGCGGCTAAACCTGGTGAGACCGTTCCTAATATTTATGGGATTTGTTCCATAAAACTGCGTACGGCCTTTCGTTGTGGGTCAGTGTGCCAACACTAACTATAATAAGGCGGCACAAACGAATTTACGCTATTATTCTAGCTCTAAATACGGTATCGCTTAAAACGCAGTACCTAAAGATTTTATTATTGTAACATTGGAACGCCACGTTTATCGAAATTTGAGTCGGCCCACGGCCCACGTGTGCTGAAATGTACAAAAATGTTACCCTTAACTCTTAAGTTCGCATCACACGCTTTTGTTTTACAGATAAACAAAAATGGTCAAGTCAGCCCCTTTGCACGTGTCCTAGACCTGCAATACAAACAAAAGTGTTTGCACAAACTAATTTAATGTTCTTAATATTATCAAAGGATACCAAAATAAATAACCACACAATTTAATGTATATTCTGTGAAACACAAGGGTATTCATCTATTCGGGAGCTAGTACCCAACAACAGCCATATTCTAAGTACACCGTTAAAACATAACAACATACCAAAACTTTGTAACCGATAAAACACACGAGAAGAGCAAAAAAAACCCATGAAACCCCGGCCTCAAACAAACAGCCCTATATTAGTTAACTCATTAACACCGTGTGAAGAACAAGAAGCAAGACTACTTACACCGTTATCAGACGTAATCGCAAACGAAACTAGATACACAACTCTCAGAAACCGCTAATGTGACACAATTGATTTTCTATTGTATCGGGCTGTGACACGGCCTGGCCGGGACTTTAGAGGTCACAGGCATTAAAGCATTAGAATAATTATTGCAATGAACTAACAAATCGATGTCCAACAGGATAATCAAGGTATACTTGAATGTAAGAACATGCATCAAATGGTGTGGCCAGCAAAGCAGTTGGATTATAATTATCAAAGGAAAGGAATTTAAACAGGGTTGTCCGCTCTCCCTTCGCCTTTTTACATTAGTCATCGACGAAGTCCTTAAAACCCTTGAAGATGCAACCCATTTAATCAAACTAGATCAGGGCCACGAAATTTCACTCCCCCTGGTATTATCATTTGCGAACGATTTTATCCTCATTACAGATGATCTAGAAGGACAACAGCGCATCTTATATCACATAAAACCCTTACTAAATAGCGCAGACCTCCTAATAAACGAAACAAAAACAAAAATTCTAATTAGGAACCCCATAACATCATAGCAAACGATCAACGGACTAAGTATGCCAACCGTGGACGAAATAAAATACTTAGGCACATACACAACATCCGCCTAAGCAGAAAAAAAACAATTAGAAAACGATGCCAACAGGCCACGAGAAACGTCAAATCATTACTACTATTCATACTAAACTCAAAGATGGACTGGAAGTTAGCTAGACTTACGTATCGAAGGGTTATCGTACCTTGTATGACTTAATAGTATCAACCCATAGCGAACAAGAAGATATGAATGATAACTCATTCATATCTTCTTGTTCCCTTTATCTGTTATCATGAGATGCTTGATTAAACACGTCAGGAATAAATCAAGAATTAAGAAAATGCTCCAAATGTTAGGCGAAAACACCGTAACAAAACGCATCAAGAAATACAGGATGTGCTACACACGTCTTCAGATGGGATAAACCACATCTATTGCAGGCAACAACGCAGCACAAGGCCAAATCTAAGAAGGTTGGGTGATTTATTTACACATGGAATGACAATCTAAAACAGGACATGAAATACTTTGACATGGGAATCAAATTTTGGAAGGACGTGGCTGAAGACAGAAATAAGATCAAGAAAGCGGCTAGCAATATCTACAAAAAACCTGAAACTGATAGCAGCGAGAACTCAGAAGACGACTATGAAAACAACAACATAGAACATAGCAACGGCATAAAAAAGAGCTAAGAAAACAGTTGAACGTACTCAGGAAGGCCGACCTGAATCAACATGTCAGTGACGTCGTGAAAAGATGCTGGCTCCTATAAATAAATACCACCTGTCTCTCCACTCGTCCAATGCTTACTCAGGGATGCACATCCGGTAGACTCGCAATCCTTTCCTATCAAAGGATAGGAAAGGATTGCGAGTCTACCTGACCATTACAGCACCCCCCGGTCTACTTCTTGATATGCAATGGCCTCTGTAGCACCATGAAGCATGAGGCTCCAGGGGCTAGTGCAAATCTTGGGATACATTCGATTAATCGAGTCTGGTCAAGCCACACTGGGATCGGTGCATTTCATTCATTCATAAATGTGTATAGGTCCACAGGATTAATTGCGTAATAGTTACACTATCAGTAGGAATCGCTTTAATTTTGACAGTTCCACAATATTCATGGCGTTGTTTACGTTGCAAAGCAGACAAATTTTTCGAACATACGTGAAAGAATGGTAGCAATAAATTACAAAATCATTCCGATTCTGATTAATAGTCTGTTACGCAATTGGGTGCACGATTTCAATAAAATTATAATTTTCAGACGCGAAATATGTTAAAGCAACTGGTGACAGAAGAGGCGTTTATTCTAACGTTAGAAGATTCCATATCTGAACACAAGGCTGTTGATTTCAAAGTCATTACTTCTATGCATGTAGATGGACGGTTATTCACTTTGTTAAAAAAATCAGTTGATGATGATAGACAAAATGTGATTTACACTCGAATTGACGATGATAGTAAATTTTTATGGGTACCACGCGTACTGAGTGAATTGAAGAAAACTAGTCGTGTGGTTTTGGTAGCTGAAAGACAACCTTACTGTGGACTATTGGGCAAGTGTTAACAGAAACGCGAGTAGAAAATTATTAATTCTGTACTTACATGGATGCAGCGTTTGAATGAAGTAGCGATGGGTTGCTGTCGACCAATTAGCGAGTCCTTTGTACTATATTACAATTCGTATTTGGATACTAGATGCTGGGCTGGATTTTAAAGTGTCAAATATCGATCCAGTATCACTGGATTCCACTGCTTGATTGAAACACTGCATCAATGTAAATCAGCCTAAAAAATGTGCCGGAATATGGGTGATTACAGAAAATTTTGAAAATATAGTCATGATTCAATTGTTTCTTAGGTTTTGTCAAATACCTGAAAGGCAAAGGAAAGAAAATTGGTGTAGTTGTTGTCGACTACTATAACGAAGCGCCGTTTAATCCAAAACATCCCATTTATAACGAACAACTTCGGAAGAATTTGACTTTTAATGTTTTAAAAAATGTGAGTAAAAGAAAAAATGGTATAACATTTTAGAATTCCACTTTTAAAATTGACATATTATTATTTTCCTTTATTTCATCACAATTACATATAAGTTACATTTTTAAATATTAGAATATAAAAACATTTAAAAATATAAAAAATAGTAGCCCACTGGTATCGGGAACAGGGTCCAAGCTACCGGTGCTCAGGGCTGCTGAGAGAGGAACCTCCTTACGATACGCGCCGTGTCCAGTAGAACTGCTTTCTCGATCAAGCCCTTGATCCAGCTGCCCAACGAGAGCCTCCTGAGGTGTTGTTTGAGGCTCTTGGCTATAATGCAATTGGCTGTTACGACTATCAGCACAATGAGTGCTGTATCCACATCCCACATGTCGACAACCTCGCGTGCCAGTTCTTGATATGCTAAATTGACATATTATTATTATGGCTGGGCAGTCTACTTATTGATTTTTTCTTGAATATTACTTTATTTTTATAGGGACGATGGGGCAGTTACTATTATGTAACAAAACCAAAACTAAGTAAAGTACAAAATATGTCTTTGACGAGTACTATTGTTGGAGATTTGGATAATTTGACTTGGGTGGAAATACCTAAACACAATGGAAACTTCGTTCAGGTAAACAAAAGAGTACAAGTAAGAGTAGACAGTGAGATTAGAAATGTAATTATTTAAAATACTACATTCATCATTTTTTCCCATACTTTATTAGCCTTGTTACTATTTTTAATGTTTTGAGCTTCGAACATTCTACATAACAAGGCGTTAAACAAAACAAACAAATATGACGTAGTAATGTAATTTATTAATTATTATAAACGTCCTATCCACGTCGGTTCTTCATAGGTAAGCTATGCAGGATTATCAGCGAGAGATTGTCAAAAAGCCCTAGGAAAGACTACTGATCAAAAATCAACATTTGGAATGGATTTCAGCGGAGTTGATAGCAAGTAAGTCGTTATGTCTGTAATATCGTGCATATTTTATTTTTGTTACAAGAAATATGCGCAAAGTAAAAATACGTTCTTACGAGCCAATGTGGCTTAAAAGTACGGGAGTGGTGGTCCTGTATTGGATGGAAAATGCAGCGTATTCAAGCCTCGAAATTTAGCAGGTGGCCTGATGCAGGACGTGGGAATTCACTAGCTGCAGAAAACATTTCCAACAACCAATGTCTTTCATGTGAATGATAATGCTGGATACTAAAGGATTAGAAAATACAAGTAAAACTTGTCTTGTCCCCAGGAACAATCAAGTTATGGGCTTGGTAGCTAGCGATGCACTGAGTAGCTGGGTTGAAGCAGACCCAACGCTGCTCTGGCCAGTACCTCATCACTGGAGTTTGCAAGATGCAGCTACCGCACCCTTACCGTACATACACGCTTACTACATTCTGGTAAGAGATTTTTGTACTAAAGTCAAATGTTTAATTAAAAAGCTAGGGCAAAAGCGATATTGAAAAAATAAAAATTGTAAAATTGTATTTGCGGTATGTTTATATTCTCCAGGTTCTGGAAGAAATAATTCACTGCGGTTTTGTTTAAACCCAATGAGGTGGCAGCACTGATTTTTGCAGGTTTACGCAAACTTATAGGAGGGGTTCATATCGGCGTCGAGTCAACGATGAAGTACCTGGGACTCGTCCTCGACAGCTGGTGGAACTTCGTGAGGCATTTCCGACGCTTGGCTTCCAGACTAGAGCGAGCTCGGACTGCGTTGAAGTGGCTCCTGCCCAATCTAGAGGGTTGAAACGCCAGTCAGACATTTACTGACTAAAACCCACCCGTGTTCCCTCAGTTGCCTGTGTGCCAGGTACCGCGGTATCTCTTTCGAACAACCCGCACCCCTGGCAGGCATCGGCCCTTGCGGGCCTCTTCAGTTGGTGCTGACATCTCTTTGAAGAGCCCGTGGAACATACCGCGCCATCGACCCGGGCTTGATCCTTATCGGACAGCGAGCTAACCATTACTCGCCGTCTGCAAGCCCGCGCCTGCCGTGGCCGGGAATCAACCTAGGATTTCTGACGCCCAGGGCATCTCTTGTGGAGGCTACGGCCGTGAGGCTACCTCTCCCTCACGTGCGCCCTCTTGGCGAGCATCACTGCTTCGCTGAAGGAGGTGACGGCTTACCATACACTCTCGCTCCGAACCATGGCCTGGACCAGGGCCGGACGCGAGAGATTGCCGCCACCGATCGCCTCCACGAGGATTCGGCGGTGCTCCGCCCAAGCTGGGCAGACCTCCACCGTATGCTCCACCGTGTTCTCAGTGCGATCTTCGCAATAAAAACACCCTGGCGTTTCCTTCCCCCTTATGCGAAACAGGAACCTCCCGGAACAGCTGTGTCCAGTGAAGACCTGTTTCAGGCGGAAGGTGAGGATGCCTTGCCACCTCTCAAGCCACTCCTCAAAGTGGGGACTTACCGCTGCAATCTTGGCGTGAAAAACCAGTCTGCTCCTGAAAAACTTTCTTACAAATTTGCTAAGGCCAATGAAATTAAATATCCTGCAAGTTGGAATAATATTGAGCATTTGCCTTAGTAACTCCTTATTAAAGTTTTTAAACTTGTACACAATATGTCAGTCCGTAGTGCATCTTAGAACACTCTTACAAATATTTAATCTAAAGATCCTCTTCTGTTTTAATGAAAACTTATTGCGATGAAAATTTAGATTCAAATAAACGAGGTTAGTTAAAAATATCTTGTGTTTTGCAATTTTTGACACGACTTTGTAGTGTTTGTTCATTAACTCCATATTTGGCTGCTGAGTTCCTTAAAGAGAGTCAGTTTGCCAACACTTCATGGGTAGCTTTTAACATTGCCTGTTCGTCCACCTCTCCACACTAATTTCCCTTTTTTTTTGTAATTTCTGACCATAATCGTTCTACAAAACAAAATTGTGATATCTTTCCAATTTGCAAAACTATAATGAAAATAATACACTTTTGTATGAACTTTCGTAAGTTCATCAAAAGAAAATGAAATCAAAATATTACTATAAAAGGCAACCATAATATGAAATAGAATTATTCACAGATTTATTAAAAAACTTGACCATAATTGTCTTTTAAATAAATTAGAACTTAATAATCTAAAGAACAGCATTTATTAAAAAAAGACGTTAAAAGTGAGGTCAATAAACGACTTACGCCTAGCCAAATCACGTTCCTTGTCACACCGAGGCGCGTTTCACACCAACTGCTATCAAACAACCACACACTTATATTGTTAGCTACGCATACACGCATAAGTCATTGTGTTGATGTGCGCCAACATCGGATATATCTAGTTTATGACGGTGCCCATTGTATGAATCTGCCCCACTTCCCCCTACAAGTGGGTAAAAAATAACTTGTCCATACTGCGCCTGAAGAAATATCATAGCAATATTTTTGTATGTTAGCCACTCTTATTATATTTATAAACTATCTACATCATATTTTTGTTACACATGGTTTAACAAAACAACTGGGAGGTCTCTTTCATGTACAGACTGGGTAAATTTTGTATGGGCCGTGACCATTCTTCTTTTATAATAATTGGTGTTCTGAGTAGTCTTGAAAATAAACAGCAGTTTCTTTTCTGTTTTACAGGTCATGAAAGGCGAAATAAGAAGAAAACAAAGAGTATTCGTTACAGGTGGAGCAGGAGCTTTGGGTCAAGCTGTAATCTCTATCAGCCATAGTTTAGACTGTACAGTTTTCACTACAGTCAGTGACGAAAAGAAGAAAAGATTTTTGATGAAACTCTTTCCGAAATTAAAAGGTAATAACTATTGAGTTCATAATGGAAAAATGATTGATGATCAAATATTTAGGTATTACATTATTCTCAAGGTGTCCGAAACATTTAAAACCATACTGAATGCATGTGTGTACTTATAATATCTATGTGTTTTTAAGAACGATCCTTTTATAATATTTAATATAAGTAGCTAGTTAATATCGAAGTAAAGCCATAAGAAGCAACACCTCTCTAAGTTTACCAGAAGTCCTTGCAAACAAAACTAACCATATCAACAAGGAACACAAGGTATGACTATTATTTTAACAGTTTTATTTGATCAATAATCCGCAGATGAAAACATCGCCTATTCTCGTCACGATTTTTTCTTCACTCAAGTAAAAGCAGTGACTAAAAATGAGAGGTGTGAAATTGTAATAAATTGCAGTGGTGGAGCTTTACGAGACGTAAGTTTTAATCATTTCTAAATGTATTTGGTACCTAATAACAGTATGCTTTTGTTTTTAAAATGTTAGCCAGCCAATGAACTGTACCAGAAACGCAGGACTGACTGCCAAGGGGGCAGGGCTAGTTCATACGACAATTATTTCACGAAGTTATTTTACGAGATACACTTCATACAACTAATAAAGATTAATGCTTGCAAAGGGAGGATTTCAATTGAACAGCTGCAGTATAATTTAATACGCATCTCTTTTTTTACAGACTACCATGGAGTGTGTTGGGTTTTTAGGCAAATTTATTGATGTTAATATAGAAGATGTTATAGCAAACAGAAACTTAGGGATGTCCTATTTTGAAGAAGACAGGCAGTACAAAACTGTTGATCTCTCAACGCTGTTTTATCCAGAAAATATTGATGAAAGAAAGGTAATTATTGGTGTGACTAAAGTTGCTGTCCAAGCTGGATAACAATGGAATTCGTTTGGAATTGTCTCTCGATATTTTCCACAGCTAGCCAAAAGACTGCCCAGGTAGTTAAATTGAAAGCTGCTCTTGCAAACAAGAGCAAGTTACTTTAGGTGTCCCTCATGGAAGTATTCTTGGACCAACTCTCTTCCACATTTACGTGAACGAACTGTGCCAATTGTTTTCTGCTAACTCTAAAATCGTTACATACGCAGGTGACACAGTTCTTGTAATTCACGGTAAACAAAGGCCGGATATTTTCTGTAAAGCATAGATGGCTCTGAGTACAGTCATTAAATCGTTAAATACACACCTCCGCACGCTCAACATCAGCAAGACAAAGTTTATTCCCTTTATGCCACGCATTTTAAGCCAACCCATATCCCGGAAATTAAAGCTCATGATTGCACACTCACCAACTCTTCCACTTATAATTGTACACCTATCGATGCAACTGACCACATACGATATCTCAGAGTTATCATTGACAATTGCAATCATTGGAAAAAGTAGATCAACTCTACGGTGACACGAGAAATTCTATGATTTTTTTTTTTTTAAACTTAGGGCAGTGGCTGACTTCAAATTTCTGATAACTGTTTATCTTGCTCTCGCCCAATCATTCCTTAGGCATTGCGTGACCACGTGGGGTGGATCTCACAAAATAACCTTGCTGCGACTTTAAAAGGCGTAAAGGGCCGTAGGTACTGAAGGTCCTTTCTAAAAAACCAATCCGCTATCCAAAACTTGACCTGAACTCAATATGTAAAGTCGTCGCGGTGAGGCAGCTCTTTATAGTACAGACTGTACTCAAAAAACACAAGGTCGTACTTCTTGGCCCAACCAAATGTACAGCGAAACACCGATCCGACGGGACTTCAAAATTGTGCCTTGTAGAGTAGCAGTAGCGAGAAGACACTTCAGGTTCATCAGCTCCAAGATCTACAGTAAAATAATCAAGAGCATCAACATTTACCACTTAACTCGTAAGGTCTTAACATTTTGAGTTGACCTGGTTTAAATCGCTATCATTTCTGATGCAACTGAAAAAAAAAGTTAACTTGTTGGTCTAGTTAACTTTTAAATATTTTTTCAGCACTTACTTTCAACTTTACTCTCGCATACTCTCACGCTACTATTTCACACTGCCACGCAACTCAACACACACGCCTTATTTTTTATGTATATTTTTATTCATAATTATTTACAATCTTTATTTTAGCTTAACTGTACCTATGTCATAATTATAGTCTGGAATAATGTGTTTCAAGTTTCGACGGGCGTTGATAGCTGCGACAGAGTTTTTAACTTTTGTAGCTATCATAGTTTCCGTTGTAATTTATGTTAATATGGTTTTGTTCCTAAATAAAGAACTTGTACTTTTTAATACAATCAAATAATATTTATTGATTATTTTAACCCACTAAATGTGATGATTTTTTTTCGTCAGACAAAAACGTTTAAACAAATTTAGATGCAATGAGATAAAATAACGTCCTGAATTACTGTAATTAGCTGATAAGCGGATTCCAAAAACAAACGTAAAACAAGTCACTTGTGATTACATTCCTTTCTTATTCATTTACCTCTGACAGCAGCAAACTAGCAATAACCTAAGTGTAATAACAAGCGTAATTATATGGAATAATTAGAGGTAAAAGTCGAAGTATTTGTTAATTTGTCAGCATGTTTTTGGTTTTATAGGCTTTTCAGTAATTGGCAAATTTTTACGTAACCACGTTTATTTTAACTTTCTGATAATTTTTTTTTCATCGGTAGGCACTTCAGCTCTTGATGGCAGAAGGTATTGCCAATGGAACAGTACGGCCTTTGACTCATGTGGTATATTCTCCCTCGGAAGTGTCTCGGGCCTTCAAACTTGTCTCATCTAGCAGACACCGTGGCAGAGCTTTGATAAAGATGAGTGATTCAAAATCTTTGTCGTTGGATGTTAACGTTATACCAAGGTATGGTTTGTTTTTTTTCTAACATAATTTTTCATTTTCTTCGTTCAATTGACACCATTAGTTTCGACCAGAACTCAGGCGCATCGATATCATTAGCATACGCCTCACACTGTTTTAGAAAAAGGATTTATTAGCATAAAATCATACAGCTCTAAAACTTAAAAATAAAGTAACAATTAAACTTACATTATAATAAACACATGGCTATGATCACCTTTATATGTAGTTTAATTAAATCCTTAACATTAACATATGAAAATGTAATAATTTAATTCATAAAATTAGGGGGTAGCATTTACTTAACTACCCAGTCAGCGCAAGTGCGACCGGTGCAAACGGCAGCTCAGGTGATCGCACGCGTCTACTAATGGCGCACGGGCCACCGCGCTTCCCGCGCACTTACCTGTATACAGCGAGGGCGGGGAATGGCTGGCGCAACGTACGGGCCCAACTAAAACGAGCAATCAGTTTTGTGCGCGAACAATACGTAGTGATGATAAAGTTCGTATGTACCGTATCTATTGATATGTCGCTAGTCTTTCAACTTTATTTTATCAATGTTAGCGATCAATGCATTTTGATGACATTTATTTTTATTGTAAAATTTACGCGTTAATTTAAAAATTTGTTTTGCCTTGTAGGTCTTATCAAAACAAGATGCGATTTCCATAATCTAAACAAACGTAGTAAAGATGAAATTATGATTCCAAAATTTAGATTAACTAAAACTAGCAAACGTTTCCAATAAACAGTATACCCTTCTATTACAAGTTGCCAAAGTCGGTTACAGAACTTAGCGATGGAAAGTTTAAAACTCACATCAAACGTGTCCTTATCAAAAAATCCATATTATAAGATAACTACGTTTGGGCACGCCACGATTGCGCGGTAAGTCCCCTCTTTGAGGAGGCTTGAGAGGCGGCACGGCGTCCTCACCTTCCGCCTGACGCAGGTCCTCACCAGACACGGTTGTTTCGAGAGGTTCCTGTTTCGGATAAGGCGAGAGGAAACGCCTGGGTGTTTCCATTGCGAAGATCGTCCTGAGGACACGGTGGAGCATATGGTGGAGGTCTGCCCGACTTGGGCAGAGCATCGCCGTGTCCTCGTGGAGGCGATCGGAAGCGGCGATCTCTCGCGACCGGCTCTGGTCCAGGCCATGGTACGGAGTGAGAGTACATGGGTAGCCGTCGCTTCCTTCAACAAAGCAGTGATGCTCGCAAAGAGGGAGGCGGTGCATGTGAGGGAGAAGCAGTACATGTGACCTCACGGCCGTAGCCTCCGCAGGAGACACCCTGGGCGTCGGGAATCCCAGGCTGATTCCCGGCCACGAGAGTAATGGGTAGCTCACTGTCCGGTAAGGACCAAGCCTGGGTTGCCGGCGCAGTGTGTTCCACGCGCGCCTTAAAGAGATGTCAGCACCAACAGCTGATGGGGCCCGGTAGGGCCGATGCCTGCCAGGGGTGTAGGATGTTTGAAAGAGATACTGCGGCCCACAGGCAACTGAGGGAGGAACACGGGAGGGTTTTAGTCAGTAGAAGTCTGACACGCCCTAGTGCTCCACCAAGAGCGGGACAAGTTATTTAATGATTTCCCACCCTAAAAAAAAGAAAAAAATTACTACGATAAAGAACAGGGAACTTTGGCATTAATTCCTTCTGCACATGTGGCTTCCCTGGTACCTCATTCACAGCATAACTATGTGAAAGTCTATTAACTGCTCACAAATTACAATATTTATTTTTATTATTTTTATTTTTTACAATGTCTTACATATTCTCGTCATTATTTGACATGATACGTCAATTCTAATATCGACTATTTATTAGTGATTGTTATGGAAATCATGTTACTTGGTTTAAATAGGTTGATCTTACTAATGTAGATTCTTTTACATATTGTGAATGGGAGAACGTTGTAGGCCTTACAGACTAGATTTTTAGACGATTTTCTATTCTTTATTTTCATTCCTCTAAGTACCTGGTACTTATTGACAGGCCTGCACTGTCCTCCTATACCTATTATCACTGGAATTTGAAAACATTGTAAAAGCCAATTATTTTTAAAAGAGTAATCGTGGAATTTCCTGTCGGCTCTTCTCCATAGGAAGCGATGCATTGGAACCGTGCACATAGCTTCTGACGTTTCATATAACAAGTGCCCTTGCAGGTTTATGTGAAATAAAATAGTTTGATTTATAATTTTATATTAGTGTGTAGTGCTTTAATGTTCGTTTTAAACGGATTATTATAGCAATTTTAACAGCTTTATTTTGATTATTTGTAACTGGTTAAAATTGGATTGACCATAAGTTATGCAAGGTTATTAGATTGGTGTATATCTTAAACAGTGTTAGCGCTGAGTTTATTTTTTCGGCTACACCGACTGAGACTGAGAGACCCGAGTGCCTAAGCTTCTATAACGCGTAATTTATTAATTTACATCATCCATTCCTCTAGAGTAACACCAAGATAGCGAACATCTGTGCTTCATGCAATCAGTTGCCCAGCAATTTTAAATTTTACTTTTGTGTAGGAAAAGTATCGCCTTAGTCTTGGACTCGTTTACGTTCAGTTTCCACTTCTTGAAATAAGATTGGAGTAGTCGTGACTGAATTAAGATCTAACGAATAAAACGAATGATGAACATCATCATGTTTTGTTTTAAATTCAGTGTCTAATTGGAAGACCTTTTGTCAAAGTAGCGCCAACCGGTGACGTGAATTTTCATGAGATTTTCCTTTTTATTTAATTGCTCATTATTTTACAGAATCATATTCTCAAAAGGTGTTCATATTGTGATCTGCGATACAAGCGACTTAGCAGTGGAATTAGTTGATCATTTAATAAGGAAAGAAGCCAAAAACATTATTTTGCATTTTGGGAAAAAGAATGAAAAATGTTATTTATTTGCAAAAGCAGCGTGAGTATAGTCTGAAGTAAAGAATTATAATTGCCAGTTAATTTGATAAAAGTATTAAAACGTAAAGATTTTCTGTAAAATCCTTAAGGACCTTCATAACTAGGTACCTATTATTTTATAACTGAAGTATTTTTTATGGTTCAATTTAGTTTGAGAAATTTTATGTAAGATAACCCTATATTGAACATACTTTTCATTAAATAATATATTTATCCGCCATCCTTATAGTTCGTGGAAAAAGTTCAACGTGACAATAGAGCTTAATTCAGATAACCTCCAAACAAAAGAAGGTTGTGAGCGTCTGCTCAAAGCTGGGCAAAAACTGGGATCAGTCGAAAGTATCTTTATAGTCCAAGATTACAAAGAAAAAGATAATGAAAACAATATACAGCCTGCAATTTTCAAGTCTAGCCATGATGACACGATATTGGTGACAGCTAATTTGGATATGGTATCTAGAAACATGTGTTGTGACTTAAGGTGATTGATGTAATAATATTTTTACTCTATACTATCCACAAAAATATTGTAATAATCAGGATTTTTTCACATGTTTAACTTGCTGGAGTCATCTACTCTCAAGAAGTATGTTACCTATAGCTGCTTACACATACTGGCATTTGATTAAGATATTTGATGGTAGCAAAGGTCTTTGAAAATCATCTCGCCATCAGCCCGAGCTTGCGAAAAGAGCCTTACTGGCAGTTGTATTTCAGATGGATTTGCACCAACTGGCAGATTTACTCTTAGGTATTCACTGCCACCATCCGGTGTCGGCTAGCCGCCAGCATGAACTAGTGAAAAGAGCATAATTTACTTTTGTATTTCGTATTCTTAACACCAACGCGATCGCTAACCCGCCTGCCAAGCATGATGATTATGGCAAACCCCTCCGTTTTGGGGGAGGCTTATGTCCAGCTGTGGACGTCTTTCGGCTGATATGATGATGATGATGATTCTTAACATCTATACATCGCTTTCGTTAATTATTAAATTTCTTTGCAGTTATTTTGTTTTTATCTCGATTTTCTCTCAAAATATCTGCAATGAACATGCAGCTTCAGCATGTGAAAGAATTTGTGAAGCACGAACAAAGGTCGGATTACCAGCTTTTATACTGAGGACACACATTTCAAATAAGGTGCGTAACGAAACTATTTTAATACTCTTTAATCTCTTAATGGTATGTTTCGTGTGAGTGCTTTGTTCCTCGAAACTGTGCGACGGAATTTCATGTGGTTCACGTTCAAGTCTGCGACCATCGTTTAAGGATTATCCGATGCGATTATTTGTGATAAGTACATATGATACTTAATCATAATACAATATAAAAATTACGACGTCTTGTCCACTCCTAAAAAAACGTGCAAAACAGGCGTGAGTCACAAAGAATATTTTCTATTTTGTTCAGTGATTTGGGATTGTAAAACAGCCGGCACATAAATTAATTTAATATAAAAAAATATTTTGAAGGGTTGCCATCTTTAGCAGAAACATTTCGTCTTGTGACACCGCTGTAATTAAATTGCGAACTAAATTATACAGCGATGTTTGTAATGTCTGATGTCCTTTCAAATAAATATAGATTTACTTTGCGATATTTCAGGTTGACCAAAATAAAACAGATTTGCTAACAAAATTAGATGTATCGTCGGTGTCATCTCTATTCAATGCTATGGATAGTAGTTTGAAATTAAAATACAATAATGCCACAGTGTTTAACTTGACACACAACTCTACATGCAGTGTCGGCGAAAAATTGGGAAGAATTTTTGGCAAGTTTAGCTATTTCACATATTTGAACTTTACGTAGACGTCTAATGTTTACATACGACTAAATAAATGTGTTTTTTCCTTACAGGTGTAAAACACATTGATGAAATTGACGAAAATCTAACGCTGAAAGACATTTATGCGAATGACATGATTATAGAAGAATTCAAATTCAAATTAAGCCCAGTTACCTATACAACAGAGGAACTGCTGGGAATGAAGGTTGCTTGGTAAATTGATTGAAAGAAGTTACACAATTAATCGGTCACCAATCAAAAATTCAATCAGATTCATACAAGTCACGGGTTTAATTATTAAACCCGTGACTTGTATGAATCTGATTGAATTCGTAATGTCTAGACTAACGAAACATCACTAGACATTTCATTTGCTGAGTCAATCTTAACCAGATGGATGGGATCGGCATTTAAATGGATTCAGTTAAAAATATTTTTCGTAAATAATTGACGAAAGTCTTGCCTGTGCCCAATATTTTTTTTGTCTGTATTGATTGTTTTAATGTTTTATTTGCATAATGTGCTTTAATAATAATATATTAACATCTTTCAGTCTCAAAACTTTGTGTTATAAACTGGGAGAGATGAAAACTACGAATTTCAGTGACGGTCTAGGTGCCTTCTACAGTCACGTAGAAAGAAATGAATGTAGCCGTTGATTCGATCATACCTATGAAAACTCAGCTGTTATCTTTTGAGGTAAAAAGTAATTGGTATTATCGTCTATAAGATGTCTTTCTGAGTGTCTTGGGGGGGTACCATACAATACCCTGGAAGAAAGGAAATAATAGAAAAAAGAATCTGGTACAGGTGTCATGTTTTGTATCTTATGCAGGCAAATTGTACAGTGCTACCTAAGTTTTTGTTTGTTTTTTTTTTGGTTACATAATTATTTAGATCGATCTAATTCTTCTTCTTCCTTTATATCATTCCGGATTTTATACACTTTGACTAGAAATTGGCCACTTCGACAGCGTTCCCAGAGGCGTCGCAACAAATTTTCTTATTGCACGCAATAAGAAATGTATTGTGTTGAAATGTTACTAAAGGAAATATACGTTGTCTTACAGGAAATTGGAAGTATAGACAGAAGTGAAAATCACCTAATAATAATACCGGGTTTTGACGGACGTCATCAAGTGTTTGAGTCAATCGCAGAAAGACTTAAAATACGAGCAGCAACGTTACAGTTGGGCCCCGACCTTATTTGTGATACCATTCCTGAGATGGCTAAAACTCTAGCAAATGTAAGTTAAACTAGATAACTAAAAAATAGCATAACATTGCACCTGCTTTTGTAACTGCCTCGTTAGTCACTAGACTTACAAGGCAGTTACGAAAGCAGGTAAGGTGGCTGCTGCTGAGCATGAGGCCTGGGTTTGATCACCAGATCGGGATTTTTTTTATTTTGTTTTTCTATCAAGAGATTCTCAGTATCAGTCCCCCCGCCCGCCGCCGGCGCGTGACCCGCTTGATGGTAATAGTCGCACTTTTGCACGGCACTCTGAAACTCCGCCGAAATTTGTGTGGTGTACACAAATTTCTGCGTATACCCTCCTAGAAATACAGATATGATGTAATGTTCACCTCTATTTTCCTAAGAGGGAGGTCTGTTTCCAATTCACCTTTTGTTTATTTGCTTAACTTATTTTCACAGCACATCAAATCACACTTCGAGATATCTTCAAAATTCTATATTTTGGGATATTCATTTGGAGTAAATATAGCATTAGA
Organism: Polymixis lichenea; assembly: GCA_949091785.1. Taxonomy (NCBI): domain Eukaryota; kingdom Metazoa; phylum Arthropoda; class Insecta; order Lepidoptera; family Noctuidae; genus Polymixis; species Polymixis lichenea. Next base: position 4,399,309 of record OX420943.1, on the reverse strand, counting down.
AGTTGCCAAACTGTTAGAAGCTGAAGGTACTGCTTTATTTTAATTAGAAAATTTCTCATAAAGACGCGAACGTCATTTAGCTTTTCTTTTAATAATTCAATAAATGTGTTTCAGGACGCAACGGCGTAGTATTTTGCCTGGACAGCAGCCCTGATGCTTTAAAATCACAACTTAAAGCTTACATAGGCGATCTCACTGAAGCACCACTACAAAACGCTGTCTTAGTTCACATGTACCAGCTTATGATCGAACAAGAAGGGGTTGAAATGAAACAGGAACTAGAGAAAGCAGAAAAATGGTCAGACAAAATCGAAATTTGTATGCACAAGCTTCGAGGTCTAGTCAACTTTTCTATGGAATATCAACGAACAATTTTGGAGTCGGCGCATAAGAGGATTTTGCTGGCTAAAGACTATAAGCCTGATATTAAGCTGAATTCGGAGCTGGTGCTTTTGAAGGGTATTCCTCATCCAAGAATGGAACCCTTATCGGATGATTATAATCTATCCAAGTATACCAAGCAGCCAGTCAAAGTATTCCATATAGAATCCGACCTTGCTTCAGCACCATACGATGGCAGAGTTTCTAACATTATCAACAAAATGCTTGACCCCAATTTATTGAAAGAATTTAAACGAAAGAATCTTTGTGAATACTATCATTTGTAAAGGCATTAGTGTCGAGATGGTAACATGCAGTAACTAATTGATATTATATTTTTAATTTACGGCCCATTTTGTATTTTATTTTACATTTTATAATCACGCAGCTGTCACTGGTTCACGTTGTTTAACAGTATTCTGGGCAACACGGAATGCTATTTAATAAAACGCGAAACAAGTCTGAATTGTTTCCTTTAAATGCAGTTTTGTTTCTGGACATAAAGTGGGACATTCCTGCTCACAAAAGTCTAGATATTCATCTTTCAATAATATGCCGACAATGGCCCAAAATTCTTTCTACCGTTTCTCATTTTCCCCATATCAACGCCCAACAATAATTGTGGAGAAAATGACAAAATGAATTGAATAAAAATGCTTCCAAAATTTCAATTTGTCCCTTATAAATAAACGAGGCGCCTCGAACCAATAATTTAAACATGATCGTCTAAAATTGGCCATAAATTATAGTGAGAGCGCAGGGCTTTTGAATGTTGAGCAGAAAACCTTTACAATTTAATTATAATATTTATTACAAATGACTAAATTCACGCCTGCTGCCTCGTTATTATGTTATTTGGGGAAGAAGAAGGTTCATGACTTCGTGTGACTTATTGCGATGTGTTACACTGAAAGCAGTTCAAAATGCTTCAGGCCTTGGTCTTCGTAGAAAGAGCGAACCGAGTCACTATTGACAAAAATTAATTTTCTGCAAACACATAAATAATATACACGAGTGACGACCAATCGCGCTAATAGGTACTTAATAAGCATAAGTACCTACCTACTATAAATACTAAATACTGCCTAAAATTTTTTTTATGCGACAATGCTTGCGGCGGCTTCTACAAAGGCAGGCAATTCTAACAGAAAAATGAATCGTTTAATCTGTCACATAGAGTTCATTATTAGTTGGAGATGCCCTTTTCTATGAAAATATTGAACCGAATTAAGACCTTTATTTTTACAAGTTTAACCAGGAAATTTGGTTGTGAAATCTTGTAAAGTCCAGTCGAACACGAGACAATAAGTTTCTAAGAATAATAATTTTAGTAAACTGCGGATCTCCTTACCTACTTCTCGAAATTTCTATTTTTACTGTTTTCTGTTAAGAAATAAAGTCTAAATTCGCTTTTCATATTTTTACACACATTACACACGCATCAAATGCATTGATCGCAAGGAAGCGTTACTTCGAGTTCTCATTATTTCACAAAAAACTCAATAAATTTAATTTTTCGTGATTTTTGATGTTATTTATTGAAAAAAAAATAGTCCCAATCGATTCGAGTTCGATGATTGAGTTCATGGCTTTCGGTTCCTGAACCACTTAAATGAACCGTGAATTATTCTGAAAGGTTAACAGGAAAAGAGTGTTGGTGGAGTTATATGCCTGTTATTCTCAATATAGTTGTGCATTCCGAATCATCCAAATCACTAGCGTAGTAACTACTCTTTGAAATAGGCACGTAGTTTCTCATATTTTTAGCTGCTAGACTCCTTGACAATTCAAGTGCCTGTAATTGGTTTTTATTGAAATAAACGCTTTGATTTTAACTTTTGATTAAACGAAACTTGCGATGCATTGTATATAATTATATGTAGATCATCAAATAGCGACAGGTACAGTAAAAACAACCTATATCCTATATATTAGTTCGTAATCATACGTTACAACGTATGATTACGAACCAGTTTTCCTGTAAGCAATTATTCTTCAGTATTAGCCATATCACAGGCGTACTAATTTCGCTGGCAACTGACGGATAGGTTTATATATAATCTCGCAGCTACAAGCTACGGGGATGTCGTTTGTTATATAATTACCTCCCAGTTCGCAACTTTGTTAGTCGATTTACATAGATGTGGGGAAAATTGATGGAATCTAGGTTCAATACTCGAGCGTAGTTGGCACATCGAGGTTTGGAAAAATATTGTTAAGTGATAAAAAACTACGCACTATACAGAAGAATTTCCTACGTTATGCTGCAAACGATTGGTCGTAAACCTGCAGGATTGCGACCAATCGTTTTTAGAAGTAGCTCGTTCAGCAGCGTTTTCAATGCTGTGCTTTTGAAAAATATTCCAAGGTCATTACAGGAATAGTTTACCTTAACCAAATAAAGTCCATACAAACGAATAGAAAATTCCTGCCTTGCCCGTTTTCTATTTATTTTTTGCAGGATTTTTGTAACTATACATTTATTTTAGTAAAACATATGTCTCTTTCAGTAAATGCTTTGCTATCTTTGTAAGTCTGCACTCATGAAAATTGCCTATTTAGTTCCAACGCTAAAATCCGAGTAGTAAAATATTTTTACACGCTGCAAATTAAGTTTAAAACTGTTTGCGTAAAGTGCGTAGTTTATGCCAATTTGAAGATTTTCTGGTGTATAGCATGTTCTGTAACCGATGGAGAGGTGATCGAAAATATATCTTTATTTTTTGTCGGTAGGTTATAGAAGATTTACATGGCCTTTATATTAATAAAGATACCTTTACAAAATGGTTATTATGTTTTAATAAATTGTTACATAATAACCATTTTGTAAAGGTTATTACGAAAAAAAGGGCCAAAGAGGTTTTTGAGAGGTAGCTGCGTAGCGGAAGACGTAGCGTTGGAAAGCTTCCCTCAAAATAGACCAATCAAACTCAAACTCAAACTCAAAGCATTTATTTCAAATAAACCAAAATTGCAGGCACTATTGAATTGTCAAGGTCGGTGAGTTAGAAAGGTGAAGCTAGTTGCCCATTCCAAAGCGTAGGTACATATGGAAAAGAACGTGCAAGAAACTCCATGAACACTCTCTTTAAAATTATGGTATTGTTACAAAAAGTTGGTTTACATCATTATGTTGAAATTATCAATGTGAGAACGATGTAAAAAGACGTGCACATTAAAGCGTCCGTAATTAAAACAAAAATAAAATAACAATTCAGAAATTAAAATAAGCCGTGGGAGCTAAGAGATGACTAGTCCCTACTGGCGGTGCCCGTTCACGAACATGACGTATGGATCAACACCATTCAGCTCAACCATTTTGAAGGGAACTAAATGATCCAACACACACGCCACCACCAGCGAGACATTTGAGTGACCATGACATATTCTCAGCTGCCAGGGTACATTCAAGTCGATGAAAGACGTACCCTGTAATTTATGTTTATAGTAGGAACATCGTGCTCATTTAAATGCTATGCAATTATACAATATTAGAAGTTTGAATTTATACAATGCAATGATATCTAGTATTTTAGTCTTCAGCACCTCTAACAACGTTTTCAAATACTATTCAATTAAGTTTAAACTACCTTGTGGAGCAGGAGCAGGAGCAGGAAGCAGCGTTTGGTCCGCATTGGTGGCGTTCGAAGTGGTGGGGGAGTGGCTAGGGGGAGGCCCATTTCCAGCAGTGGTCTTTCGGCTGAAATGACAACAAACAATGCATGATAATGATAACTGGACATCGGTCATATTATGCTTTCCAGAATATAGAATAGACACGAGTGTTTCAAAGAGATTATTACATCAGTACGTTACCCGAACAACCATCTCTACGCGACGTAAAGCAAGAACTTATATGCGGCCGATTACGTTATTCTTAGTAAATCGTGACCAGCCTGGGTCCTGGCCTTGGAGGCTCTCGGGCTTCGACTAAAAGGGCTCCTAAGCGCATGCTTGGAGGAGGGCCGGTTCCCACTTCACTGGAAGACGGGGAAACTGGTCCTCATCAACAAGCCGGGGCGCCCCGCGGGCTCTCCTTCCACTTACCGGCCCATCGTGCTGCCCGACGAGGTGGGCGAGCTCTTTGAAAGAGTCACTGCAGACCGCCTCGTTGAGCGGCTGGTGCGAGTGGAGCCAGATTTGGCGGAGAGCCAGTTTGGTTTCCGCAGGGGGCGCTTCACGGTGGACGTCATCATGCGCGTGCGAGTCCTCACAACGGGAGATGCTGTTGCCCGGGATGGGGTCGTCTTGGCGGTGTCTCTAGACATCGCCAATGCCTTCAACACCCTGCCCTGGAGTTGCATCAGGGAGGCACTCCGGTATCACCGGATGCCGACTTTGGTCGAGGCCTACTTGACGGACATGGCCGTCGTCTACCCTGGTCATCAAGGAGTGGAACTGGCGAGAGATGTCGGTGTACCACAGGGATCGGTCCTGGCCGCATCTGTGGGATATCGGGTACGACTGGGTGCTCAAAATCAAAAATCAAAATCAAAATATTTCATTTCACATAAACCTGCAAGGGCAATTATGAAACGTCAGAAGCTAGGTGCACGGTTCCAATTTGTCGCTTCCTATGGAGAAGAGCTGGCAAGAAACTCCACGGTTACTCTTTTAAAAATAATTGGGTTTTACAATGTTTTCAAATTGCAGTGATAATAGGTATGGGAGGACAGTGCAGGCCTCTCAATAAGTACCAGGTACTTAGAGGAATGAAAATAAAGAATATAAAATCGTCTATAAATCTAGTCTGAAAGGCCTACAACGTTCTGGGAGAACGTTCACAATATGTAAAAGAATCTCATTAGTAAGATCAACCTATTTAAACCAAGTGACATGATTTTCATGAGAATCACTAATAAATAGTTGATACTGGAAGTGATGTATAATAAACAAACAAATTACGAGAATATGTCAGAAAGTGTAAAAAATAAAAATAATAAAAATTAAAATTGTAATTTGGGAGCAGTTAATAGACTCTCACACAGTTATGTTGTTCATGAGGTGCCAGGGAAGCCACATATGCAGAAGGAATTAATGCCAAACTTCCGTGTCTTCAACGTAGTCTTTTATCTAATAATGTGCTTTTTTGTAAAGGACACGTTTGATAAGAGTTTTAAACTTTCCATCGCTAAGTTCTAAAACCGTTTTTGGCAACTTGTTATAGAAGCGGATACTGTTTATTAGAAATGATTTGCTAGTTTTAGTTAATCTAAATTTTGGAATCACAATTTCATCTTTACTACGTGTATTTAGATTATGGAAGTCGCATCTTTTTTTGAAAAGACCTAAGTTTTTGCGAACATACTAGATATTTTCTAGAATATAAAGAGAAGGCAGAGTTACTATATCAATTTCATTGAATTTGTTTCTAAGAGACTCGCGAGGTCTCATTTTATAGAATCCGCGAATTGCTCTCTTTTGTAAAATGAAAACTGAATCTACGTCAGGTGCCGATCCCCACAGCAGAACGCCATAAGACATAATACTGTGGAAATAAAGCAATGTATACTAACCTAGCTGTGGCTACATCAGTCAACTGCCTTATTTTTCTTACTGCGTAAGTAGCTGAGCTTAATCTACTTGAGAGAGCTCTAATGTGGGCACGGCAGGGCAGGGGCAGGTGAATAAGGAGATACTAGAATTCGTCGAACAGACGGTTTTCCTGGGGATCACGCTTGACTCAAAGCTACAGTGGGGTCCTCATTTAACATCACTTGCAGGGCGGCTAAGTTCTGCCGCTTACGCTGTTTGGAAGATCCGCCAATTAACAGACGTGGATACCGCGAGACTGGTCTATTTTAGTTACATTCATAGCATCATGTCTTACGGTATCTTGCTATGGGGACGGGCTGCGGATATTGAGTCGATCTTTATTCTGCAAAAGAGGGCCGTCAGAGCCATCTATAACCTCCGCAGACGCGAATCTCTAAGGGAACTGTTCAAAACAATTAACATCATGACGGTACCTTGTCAATATATCTATGAAAACATTATGTATGTTCGGAAAAATCTACATCTTTTTAGTAAGATAAGTGATAGGCACAATTTTAACACTAGAAATAGGAACAAATTAGATCAACCACGTTTCAGATTGTCTAAAGTACACACTTCTTTTATGGGGTACTGTGTAAAATGTTATAATAAAATACCAGTCGATATTCTTGAACTAAATGAAAAGAAATTTAAATCATGCATTAAACGCACACTATGTAGACAAGCATATTATAAGTTAGATGATTATATCGTCGATAAAAATGCTTGACTTAATGCTGGTCCTGCTTCACAGCCACCTGGGCATACTAGTTAAAATTTTAATATTTGAAAGAGAAGCTTCCCTTTTTTATTGTTTCTGACATTACGAACATTTTTGTTCATAATATTATAATTTTTGTGACATTACGAATGTTTTATTTTTGCTGAACCAAGTGTTAGTTACTTTATATACGTCAATATATATTAAATGTTTTTTCTTTCTTTTAGGAAATCAAATTTTATTAATATTTCAAATAGATTGCAAACTATAGTTTTGTATAATGTAGAAGCATTTTGTTTGAATTTTGTAAATGTGAGTACCATGCATCCGTTTATTGTGTTGTTATGATGTACGTTGACTTGAAAAAGCATGGCAGTTGAGAGTATGTCATGCTCACATAAATGTCTCACTGATGGTGGCGCGTGTGTTGGATCATTCGGTTCCCTACAAAATGGTTGAGCTGGATGGTGCTGATCCACGCGTCAAGTTCGTGAACGGGCGCTGTCGGTTGAGACTGGTCATCTCCTAACTTCCAGGGCTTATTTTTATCTTGTATTTAGAATTGTTTATAATTACATTTTTTTACATTGTTCTCACATACAGAAGCAACAAGAATAATGTTCCCAAGATTTTGTAATAGTTCAACTTGATTTTAAAAGAGTGTCCGTGGAGTTTCTTGCCCGTTCTTCTCCATAGAGATCTACGTTTTGGAATGGGCAACTAGCTTCAACTTTCCAACTGATCGCCTTTTTTACAATTCAAAAGTGCCTGTAAATGGTTTAATTGAATTGAATGCTTTGAGTTTGAGTTTGAGTTTGAGTTTGCACCCCATTGCAATTTTGAATCTAAAGTAATTCCTAGAAATATAGTTTCGGAAATAGCATCTCTTTTCTTGCCATCAACTTTTAAATTTAGACCTACTTGGGGTACATTTGGTAATGGGAACTTAAGACATTTAGTTTTGTTTGCATTGAGTAAAAGATTATTAGCCGCAAACCATTTCGAGAGAACAGCTAGACTATCGTTAACATGTAAGACATCGGTATCTTTTCTATCTATTCTAAAAATAAGAGAAGTGTCATCAGCGAATAAAATTATATCCAAGAAGTTTGCCATCAGGTAAGGAAGGTCATTAACATAAACTGGAAATAAAAAAATGGCCAAGAATTGAACATTGCGGCACGCCCATCTTAACTAGAGAGCCCGAGGACGTTGCCCCGTTAACATTTACTTTTTGCTGCCTGTTTGATAAATAGGAAAGTACAAAATCAGCAGCTCGTCCACGAATTCCGTAGTGGTGTAATTTACAGATGAGTGTATTGTGGTCGCGTGCTGCGTGCCGACCTCCCTAGCGGCGTCAGCGTAGTTTGCTACGCTGACGACACGCTGGAACTGGCGCAAGGGAGGTCATACCAGGTGGCGGCCGACTTAGCGACACACGGGGTTGCGACAATCGTAGAAAGGATCCGGCAGCTGGGACCCGAGGTGGACTTGTACAAGTCCGATGCCATGTGTTTTCATGGTCCTCGGAATGCGCCACCGACGGGTTCCCAGATAACGGCAGGAGGGGTACACATCGGCGGCGGGTCGACGATGAATTACCTAGAGACTCGTCCTCGACAGCCGGTGGAACTTCGCAGAGCATTTCTGACGTTTGGCTCCTAGACTGGAGCGGGCCAAGGCTACCTTGAAGCGGCTCCTGCTCAATCTAGGGGCGCCAAACGCCTCCTGCCGGAGGCTCTATGGGGAGTCGTGCGGTCCATGGCCCTATACGGGGCACTGGTGTGGGCCCCTACACTGAGGCGCCAACCAACACGCTGGATGAAGGCATCCCATAAGCATGGTCATGGCCATCCGGATGGTACGGGAATACCGCATGATCTCGCTATGGGATCTGGAGGCTATAGTATCTGTTTATTAAGTACTGATACTGTACTTACGCTTCTTATTCATTCATCCACATCATCATTGTTTTATTATCTTTTATGACTTTTTTACATTATTATATTTCTCTCTTTGTTTTCTGTGTTAGCACTCTGCGAATCGGTCTTAAACGATTCGAATTACTTGATTTTACATTAGAATTTTCCATATATTTCATAACAATATTCTTGTTATGACATTTAAGTCAAACTTGTCAAACTGATGTCTACTTATTCTTTTAATTATCTATGCAGTCTATTCAAGGAAGGTTGCATTAGGATTGTACTTACTAAAAATCATTTTATATCGTTTTGGATAGCCTAAATTTGGTTTTTCTATGTAACTACGTCGTCTACTAAATAAGAAAATTCTAAATTATTAGTTATAAGATTCTTAAACGCACTCTCAGTTTGTATGAAGGAGGTTTTATATGTCTTGGCTGACTAGACTGGCATATGAGAGAATCTATGGCTGAAAAAGAGAAAAAGGTGAAGGAATTTGGAAGGAAAAAAGAAAAAGGAAAGAGAGCCGTGACAGAGCTGAAAAGCCATAAAATTAAGAAAAGGGTCAGACAGAGTTGAAGGGTGAGGAAAGCAATTGAGGGACCTCGCAAGCGAACTGACTGACGGTCACAACATCACTGGAAATCGATTCGTCACCGCATCCTTGAACACTAAACGCCTACATAACGCCACATCCCTAGATGCCTATACGACGCCGCATCCCCGGACATTATACCATAACGACCATAATTTACATTGACCTCCTTATCATTTAATAGAGTGCACAGGTACCTTTTTTATAATTTATCTTTTGTAAACCTCATATTAAATTTAATTGTCTAGTCTATTTATTACCCTTTTATTTGTTAGGGATAGGTAGACACGACAAGGCGAAGGTCCTCGCGCACACTTAGAAGTGGTGCGAGGAGGCCAAACGCCGGGGCGTAACTTCGCTGCCACGGGAAATCGCGGCACAGCGGACAGAGCTCCAGCGGGATCTCATGGCGACGTGGACAGTGCGATTGTCGCAACCCAGTGCTGGGCACGCCATGATTGCGGCGATAAGTCCCCTCTTTGAGGAGTGGCTTGAGAGGCAGCACGGCATCCTCACCTTCTGCCTGACACAGGTCCTCACCGGACACGTTTGTTTCGGGAAGTTCCTGTTTCGAAAAAGGCGAGAGGAAACGCCCGGGTGTTTCTATTGTGAAGATTGCCCTGAGGACACGGTGGAGCATACGGTGTAGGTCTGCCCGGCTTGGGTGGAGCACCACCGAGTCCTCGTGGAGGCGATTGACAGCGGCAATCTCTGGCGTCCGGCTCTGGTCCAGGCCATGGTACGGAGCGAAAGTCCATGGGTAGCAGCGAAGCAGTGATGCTTGCAAAGAGGGAGGCGGCGCACGTGAAGGAGAGGCAGTACATGCGCCCTCACGGCCGTAGCTTTCGCAGGAGACACCCTGAGCGTCGGGAATCCCAGGTTGATTCCCGGCCAGGCTGATTCCCGACCATCGTAGGTGCGGGCTCGCGGACGGCGAGTTATGGGTAGCTCGGTGTTCAGTAAGGACCAAGCAGTAAGTGGAACCTGCTGTTCGTGGTCCATCATAACAGTTTTCATCGCGCTCGACGTTGAGCGACTCTGCTTTCCTCTGTTTGGTATTTTTGCTTGTGGTTTAGTTTGCGACACAGCAGGTTTCGTCTTGGCGACAGTTGCAGAATAGTCACGCTTCGGGGTTGACGTACCCATTACGCGCGTCGCTTTCCTGACAGTTACGACGCGATCAGTGGAACACGATGCAACGCTTGCATTCTTGATAGCCGGTGACGTTGATTCACTCGCCGACTGAAAACTGCAGACGGAAGCATTTTGTGCCCCGTGACGTGTGTTCCTACTGGAGCCTTCCAGTGACCTACTTGTCGGAACAGCGTTGCGCAACAACACTACTTCGGCTCGCAATTCACCAATGGTGACATCCGATGACTCAAACTTGGACTTCGACTCAGGCAGGCTCACCTTCAGAGACGTGATGACCTTCAGCAGCCTGGTTCCGTCGGCATGGACGAAAGTGACTGGAGACAGCTTGTGCAGCTCCTTCGCCACAAAATCTGGCACGTCATCCGGATCGGTCTTCTTCTGCAGGTCGATGATGTCCTGCAGACTCTTTTGGCCACCATCCCTCCGGCGAGATGGCATCTGTCCGACTTGGTCGAGTAATTGAAACATCAGCAACTTGGCACTGCACATATCTTCCTCTTTCAAGGACGACTTGCAGATTTGCAAGAAGCTGACCTCGTCCATGTAGTCGGTGGCATGCTTGACGAATGCCAAAAGCTCGTTAACAATGAGTTGCTTCGTTACCATTGTGTACAAAAACCGGGCAGCGGTTAGCGCTGCGCAAAACGCGAATAAAACATTAATAAAATATGCATGCTGTGTAGCGCAAACTTGTCTGTTCCTCTCCTTCACGTGCGCCACCTCCCTCTTCGCGAGCATTACTGTTTCGCAGAAGGAGGTAACGGCAACATGTGGCTTGATGTAGTTTAATAAAATGCAGTTAATAATAGCACAACTCGTGCGAGTTAACAAAATTCCTGGCAATAAATTATAGATTACTTTATATCTGTGAGAAGGTTTTTACGAACAATTTACGTTTACTTTATTTTTTAAACTAGGTGAAGTCGACGTTTCCTGTGTGACTACTCTGAAAAGATAGGCTGAAAAAATCAGAGGGCAAAGTTTCTACATATCGGATGTCGGAATCACTTTAACACATCATATAAAAAATTAAAAAATAAGCTAGATGAGGTGGACATTCTATTTGACTACCCTGAGAAGGAATGGCGACACAAACTTAAGGGTTTTTTTTTGGGGATGGGAAATCATCAAATAACTTCTCCCGCTCTAGGTGGAGCAGGAAGGCGTGTCAGACTTTTACTGGCTAAAATCCACCCGTGTTTCCTCAGTTGCCTGTGTGCCAAGGGCCACGGTATCTTTTTCAAGCAGCAATTAATTTCCCCCAAGGTGCAATGATTAATAGTTATATGCAAATTAATAGTACATTATGATATAAGTGCGGTAAGTTGAAAATTACAGCTGAGGCAATATTGCTAGCCCGAGCCGTAGGCGAGGGCTACAAGAAAGCAAAGGCTGTAATTATCAAAGCGCACGTATGTAACGTAACGTAAACGACGTCGCGGCACGGCGGACAGAGCTCCAGCAGGATCTCATGGCGACGTGGAAAGTGCGATTGTCGCAACCCAGTGCTGGGCACGCCACGATTGCGGCGGTAAGTCCCCTCTTTGAAGAGTGGTTTGAGAGGCAGCATGGTGCTCTCACCTTCCGCCTGATACAGGTCCTCACCGGACACGGTGGTTTCGGGAGGTTCCTGTTTCGGATAGGGCAGGAGGAAACGCCCAGGTGTTTCCATTGCGAAGATCGCCCTGAGGACACGGTGGAGCATACGGTGGAGGTCTGCCAGGCTTGGGCGGAGCACCGCCGTGTCCTCGTGGAGGTGATCGGCGGCGGCGATTTCTCGCGTCCGACCCTGGTCCAGGCCATGGTACGGAGCGAGAGTGCATGGCTAGCAGTCGCCTCCTTCAGCGAAGCAGTTATGCTCGCAAACAAGGAGGCGGCGCACGTGAGGGAGATGCAGTACATGCACCCTCACAGCCGTGGCCTTTGCAGGAGACGCCCTGGGCGTCGGGAATCCCAAGCTGATTCCCGGCCACCGTAGGTACGGGCTTGCGGACGGCGAGTAATGGGTAGCTCACTGTCCGGTAAGGACCAAGCCATGGTCGACGGCGCGTTGTGTTCCACGCACGCCTCAAAGAGATGTCAGCAGCAACTGATGGGGCCCGCAAGGGCCGATGCCTGCCAGGGGTGCGGGTTGTTCGAAAGAGATACCGCCGCCCCTGGCACACAGGCAACTGAGGGAACACGGGTGGGTTTTAGTCAGTAAAAGTCTGACACGCCCTCCCGCTCCACCCAGAGCGGGAGAACGACGTTTCGACGTTTCGCGTCGTTTTGTTTCGTTATCATATTTGCGAGGAAATAAATAAAACTCGGACTTTCTTAAACGAATAAATGTTTAATCGCTTGTTAAACAGTTAGAAAAATTTGAACAATTTGTAAAATTGATGGCATTTTTACTGTTGTCAAGTTATTGTTTTTAGTTACAATTTCACCAGTCTCTCTCTCACTCTCTTGAGTGAAAGTAGGAGAAACGAGACCACAGGTGGCGACGGAGGCGGCTACGGCGGCGGTGACGGAGGTGGAGTGGATTTTCCATTCTGGTAATTTTGAAAAAATCTGTTAGACATCGCTTTTGTTGAACGAAGCACTTCATATTTCATCACTATGTCGTGAAAAGGCCCCTGTATTGTGAACGATCTTGGAATTTTATTTTTTATGTTTTTGACCTGGACAAGAAGAACCCGCCCATAGTTCTCGACATCATTAGTTGTGATGTTTGCTAACTCTTGACGTCAACATGTGGGTAGTTCTACTTTTAAGGTCTTCACCATGGACAAAAATGAATAAAGCTATTTCATACATGTCATGTGACTAAACTGTGGGAAAATTACCATAGATTCGGTATTTGTTGACCAGCAGCTCAGTTTTTTATTAAAATTTATATTTTTTTGTGGATTACTAGATTCAGATGGAAAATAATGTATCCTTCGTTACGAAATTCAGTTGTTAAAACTTGCATAAATTAAAAGAAATTTTAAATGGTTATTTGTATTTATTATTATAAAATCCAAACTTTAATCAGTCTCAAACATTTTGGTCTTTATAATCAGGTAATAATTCCGTATAAAAATTGAAATTTGTCTCTTTCGTCACATTTACTCCTTTCAAAATTCGTATCAATTATTTTTTTTCACTTTTACAAAAATATATTTGAAAGAGCAGTATTACATACTAAACACCAAGTATGACACGACATCAAATGAGTAGCAAAAAGGACTTAACGCAAGAATTTTGGTTTTTAACAACAATCTTTATACGGGGACGACATCAAACTTATTGTTACGAAGGAGACGCAAACAATTATGACTTAAAACTAATGAGATTCGCAGCTTCTTTTTTCATTAATCGCAGGCAAAACTTGCTTATTACTAAAATAAAAACTTTAATATGTGAGGAAAATCAGCAAAAACCTACATTAACAAACTAAACAAATAACATTTAGGGAAAAAATTACATTTCGAAAACTTCCTCCACTGATTTACTAAAGGAATACAAAACTCTCGTACCTTTTTTAATAATTTGAGGTTTTTCGAGTATTCTTAGCATGTCATCTAAGTGCACAAAAGACACATCATTTTTATCTAAACGAAATAAGGTCTTTGTTTCATCTAAACATCTTAAAAATATAACTTTGGCTTCGAAATCATCAAACTCACTGTCTATCAATCCTACATAATTGTACTGCTTTCTTTTTTCGCTCAAAATTTTTATCACAACATAAGTCCCGATAGATAAGTTTCTGGGGTGGATAGTAGTTTTATCTAGGCTGGTTCCACTACTATTACAATTTTTCGTGTTCCTTTCGCGTAAAGTAGCCAATGGTTCCTCGTCTGAACTATCGCTGGAGTCATAATAAACTCTGTTAAATATTTGTCCTGTTCTTCCACTTGACATGCTTGTAATAGTAGTAGAACCACCCTCCACGAAATCAGTTTCAGAGTTATTTAAAGGTGCAGTCTCCATAGTATTTGTTGCAGCATTTTCAATTTTCTGTGCTTCTTGGGCGATGAAAAATTTGTGCGATTTATTAGGAACACATGAACAAAACCCAATTATCTCTCCATTACTACAGAAGCAACTCTGCTCGCTATAAGTCATGTTTCCCCGAGAATTAGACGATATATGATGTAAACGCATCGTGCCTGGAACTCGTTGTAATGTAGCCGGTATCTCCCTAGATACTTGATCTATTTGGTCTTGACTGATTACAAACATCTTCACGGATGTTGCGTCTTTCAATAGATCGTAAAATTGAGTCAGATTTACTACATCACGTCCATGAGCAACTAGCCTATCGGCTGTTCTTTTGATGAGGCCTCCAATCCCGTCAGCGGCACCCTTGCCGTGCCCAGATTCAAAATATGACCATGTCATATGTTTAAATCCATAATCGAAAAACTTGGTCGACATCAAATAAAAGTTTTGCTTCTGTCTGTACTGCGTACACGGACCGTCAGAGAAGAAATGTATGGTTTCGACATTGGGGTATTTTTCTTGCACATATTTTAAAATTGGGTCTGTATGTGCCCAGATTGCTGCAGGACCATGAGCTAGGCTAGAAGACACCGTACAAAAGGAAACTGTTTCATTCGTCTCTGCTCCTTCTGGCTTTGCGTACAAAACAACAGTGTGTAGTGTTAGCTGATTACGTGAGCCTCCGAAGTGATGAGCTTGGATTTCTTCACTATGCTTGCAATTATAATTTTCGCTGAAATCCATATGAATGGCAACACTGTTAGGCGTGAGATTTTGAATGCAATTTCGATAGCCTTTATGTTGTGTGTAAACGTTAAAAACATGTTTCTTAAAATCCGTAAAGTCTTTTTCAAAATTATTAATTAAGTCGAATAATTTTCCAGTCTGTAATTCTTTAACATTCTTTATAACTTTTCGAGTACCATTTGCCGTAGTAAAATCTTCTGTCTTACGAATCCACTCCCACCATGACACATTTTCTTCAGGATTAATGTTTTCTACATCAACAACTTTGTTTTTTTTACATTGTTCACAGTTTCCAACCATACAGTGTTTTTGGTTCACATTACACACAACAGATTCCAGCAAATTATTCAAATTATCAGTGTTGATAGCACCTTTTTTTCTTATAGCCGTTGCTTTGAACTGAATATTTGTGTGTTTCTTACACAAACACGTATCTCTTGCATTTACTGATGGAAACATGACATAGAATGGTCTCATTTTTGCAAAGTAAGCTAATGAACAAGGTACGCTGCATTCTTTTTTAAAGAGACGGTATAAATTACTAACTGTATTCAAGAGAAACCTTTTCTGTTTTTTAACCTTATTTTTTGTTACGGTCTCCTTTTTACCTGCAGTTGCACGACTATTGTCGTCACGAATGTAGAAGTTTACAATCATTGTTCTCAATTTCCTATCAACTGCTTTAATTCTCTGTTGTTTGTTGTAGCGTATACCCAGTGCATCCATTCTTATTACATTTTCAAGGCCTGCTTCCTTCACTCTATCTGACATTACGGTTTCTTTAAGTACTCTTCTATCTTTTCGGGATTTTAAGTTCTTGTAATTTTCTTTAATGCTGTTACAAAGAACATTATATTCTTCAAACTTTGCTTGAGTCCTTTGTAGTTTTTTTTTGTACTTTTCATACTTTCGTCTCCATTTGTCATTTTCAGTTTGTAGCTTTAAATTTTCTCGATATAATTTACTTCTATCTCGTCTTACTTTTTTTCTTCCGCTACTTACGATAGGCGAGGCTGGCGGTGATGGTGGTGGAGTATAAGCTTCTAACGTTTTTTCCTGTTCCTTTTGTTTATCTCTGTACTTTTTTTGCTTTATTTTCCACTTTCTGTTCGCCAATCTTTTTTCTCTGTCATTCATATCTTTCACTAGCGTTTTGTTTTTATGATAGCGATCTCTTGCCTTCTGTAAATATTCTTCATATTTGTCCTTGTCTTGCTTTTTTTTCAACCTGCAACGACGTTGCCTTTCGGCTGCTGACAACGGCATGGCGTATAGGTATTAATTTCTGAAAAGAAAAGAAAGTAGGGACTTAATGTAGCGTCCTATAAATGAAATCTTCCATAAATGTAACCTTCGTCACTTTCATGTCTCCATCGTCACATTCTACCTGTGCCGAAGGATACGTGTGACGAAGTATACAATTTTTGAATAAGATTGTTACTAATCGTGCATAGCAAACACTTAGATAAAAAAAATACTTTACCGTAAAGATTACATATTTATATGAATCATATAAAAGCTAAAACGATTAAAAATTCATGAAATACATACCAAAAAACGCTGTGACTAAGGATAACCTCAAAAAACACACGCCGCCGGTCTTCGTCCTTGATGTAAAAGAAGTGACAAGCTGTCAATGTCAATCACTTGATTTGAGTTTCGCTCTATGCTCTATGGTCTTTGGCGTTTCGTCTCACTCAAAAACTTAACACACTCACATATATTTTTTTAAACTTATGGTAATATTTGGCCGTCGTGACGATGGATACTCGAATTTTCGGGACAATCTTTCGTCACGGCAAAAATAAAAAACTTTTACAGATAAATTAAATTAAACTTTCTCGTTACCATGCTTACCAATTTATCTCTCCATGTTTTTATTAAATTGTGTGACTTCAATAAATTATTTTCATAATAAACGTAATAGTTCCAAGCAACACCTAATGGGGACATACCGTTTTAACTTTGTAACAAAAGTTTGACTCCATTTTAATAATAAAGTTCAAATTAATTGAAAGTAAATTTAAAGATGGTTATCTAAATACAAGTTATTAAATTGATTTAAATAAAATAAATGATACTTCCTCCATTCTGTATTTAGTACTAAACCTTTGTTACAACGGGGACCACCTTAATTTTATGAAGGACTTTAAAAGTAGAACTACCCATGTACCATTTATGCCGAATATTAATACACCCTGAAAAGAGATAAAAACAGCGTACAAAACACCTATATTGTGAAGAAATACGAAAGTGAAAGAAGTTAATAACAATAATTTAGTTTCAACTGACTTTTGTTGCCAAATATCGGCAATCCGGAGCTTCTTTTAGGAACTGCTTGACATTGTCAGCCGAAAATGCTTTCGACTTTTTACTCACATGGCCACTTGAGCGACTTTTTAGAAATACCAGCAAGTTTGGAGTATGACTTGATATCAATACCGTGTTTTGTTTTCACAGTGCTTTTTAGCATTGAATAGTAGCACCACAATGAACTTGACTTATATTTTTGAGAAATTTCAAATTCGAAATAGGCTAAAAACACACTTTCTGAAAATGAATTTGCATCTTTGCTTGTTGTCCATAAGATGAAATTTTGATACGCTTGTAAGTATCTATCGGTTGATTTTTCGGGCAAAAGGCTTAAAGTAGCCTTTTTCGCTGCCTCTGAGACTTCTGGCGGTGTCAAATTAATAAATTCATCATTACTTGACGACCTTTTCAAATAAAAACAATACAGCGGAAAGAAAAAGCGCGCGAAATAATTTTTACTTGTTTACAAATTAGCGATGCGCGCGCATCAGCGCTTTTTTTTAAGGGCAAAGGCACAAAAACGGCCAGTATTACTAAAAAAGTAAATTAATATTTTTTTTGTTTTTGTTACAGATAAATGGTTGTAATTTATTGGCAAAACTAATTAAATTAAATCATTAAATGTTTATTTTTTATATTTTATCTCTCAAAGTTAATTTTATTCATAAAATATTGACCAGTTTTCTGACAAAAACTCTTTGCTAAGATTTTAAAAAGTACTGTTCGTTTTAGACGGAGCATCTTGATAAACTCGTGTGTTTTACATTACAATAACGCACAAGTACGTAATGCCATACATTACGATATTGAAATTGGTGAAATAAGAGACCCTTTACGAGCAAATGTGTTATAAATAATTATATTAGTTTTTTACACATTTCTCAGTTGTTAAAAGATCCAATCAAGCAAATTAATCTTCATAATTAACTTGGAAACGTGACTACATATTTTAAAAAGCACTCAAATTTAGTACCCACCCTACCTACCACTTACAACTTTAATCAATTGCATTAATTGCATCCTGCTGTTCTGTACGAGTAATTCTTGCATTCATCTAGTGTATCGGCGGAAATGGAATCTCGAATTAGCTACAAAGATACAAAGTTGAAAATTATTTGTTAGTAAATAATTTACAAAAGACAATTTTATTTAAATCACACTCGTATTGGACGATGGCTCCACAAACAATGAGCTGTAATTACGCTATTCTCTTTGAAACAATCTGTTTTATTTTTTTTAAGGGTCGGAAAAGAAGATTCTGTATAGAAAGAAGAAAGAAAAGAAAGAAAAAACGTTTATTTGCGGTAAACATGACGCAAAAACCAGGAACACACAAAAATTAATATAAAAAGGTTGAGGGAAACATGCGTCACATCCACACAAAACGGCTATCGCTCAGTATTTTGCTGCAACCCTATGCAAGACAGAGCCCCAGCGCTGGTTTTCAGCGACAGCCGGCTTTGACGTAATGACGTCGCCCGGTGCATCAAACAATTAACATCGAACTTATAGAAAATTCGGCGGTTCCACTCGCCACGCCACCTTACGGGGGCGTCGCGACTTCCAACAGCAAAAATAGGAAGGTATGGAACAAATGGAATGGAAGTCAAGAGTCATAAAATAGAAATACAAAATAAATAATACGATGAATATGATTTTCTCTTTGGGCATACTCTTGGGTCTTTCTATTGTTAGTCTTCTTAGTTAGTTAGTTGTTAGTTATCTGAGCTTGGTCTTGAAATGCATTGAGAATATATTTTCTTTATGATATGAAACGCTTATTCCACCGGAGATCTACTGAGGAAATGAAGAAGCTCTAAGATATTCTCTACTAACTTAGAGCTTCTACATTTTACTTTCTTGCCCTAAAGTCACAAGGACACCAGCCCGTAACTAGCACAAAAGTAGGTGTGCGTAGTGTGTGTGTTTTACAAACCATAGTGTTATAACAGCATAATTATGATTGTTTAATCAGTACAATATTTTGTGCTAGCTTTAGGCATGTGTACATAAACATAAACTCACGCCTTCTTCTCATGATACACGATCCTTAAATACTCCTTTCGGTTCTTTTACATTTATATCTCTAGCCATAAAGGCACGTCGGTTATAGTACCTTGTACACTTGGACTTCCTGAAGTACAAAATGTATTGTAATTTTGTGCCTTTTATCACACTCAACATTAAACTTCCATTTATCATGCTTTAGATATTCGTGTATACTAGTCCATTATTTGTCTCCATTATCCTATCACAACAATGACATCATTTTTGTCCAAAAATGTAAACCCATTGAAATGTTGATGTTGTTGTTATTTCATGAGTCTATGTTTATCATTATTTGTAGACGATTGAAGTCTTGAAGCTGTGTAAAATGAAAAAAAAGTTGTTTTCTACGGATCCACTAGCAACGTACCGTACGGATAGGAATTCCTATCGGGCACATGGCTTTAAGAAAATATTTTTTGAAGCAAGGTCGTGTTTTTATTGTAACATTCCTAGTAAAACGCTCACTTTTTATTTCTTAGACAGCCCGGTATCTCATTGTTAGGATGTATGCAAATACAATTTGCGGCATCTCAACTCTGCATCGCTTGATAGTTCCGCAAAGAGGAATACAAACTTTCGACAAAAAGAGATATGAATAAATAATACCAGCACATTATCGCGCTACTTCGCAAAGGCCTCTTCTCATACAAAGAAGCCTTTAATCACCACGCTTGTTGCGTGGTAATTAGTGCTCGTTTACCCTACTCTGATAGGTACTTTATCAGATGATAAAAATGATTATATTTGTAAGATGAATAGTACTATTCACAGTCTGACATGTTGTCATAGGGATAAATGATTGTATTTTGACACTAACAAATCTGTTACCTAGTAGTTTAAAGTTAACTTATACAACTTTATCTCTGTCTTGGGAATGTAGACATATGATTGCTATGTTGATCACAAATAATATTGATGAGGTTATGTCTAATACAGAGTGGTCGGAACATTGACGTCCAAAAATAAAATTTAGTTCCCTCGTATCGTGGGGTATCCGAATCACCCCCTTGTATGAATCGTGACTTTTCATAGTTTTCGAGTTATGATTGATTTTTTTGATTTTTTGGGAATTTTCGATCAGACCAATTAAAAAAAAAAAGTAGAAGACTTTTACGAGATTTTTTTATTGTAACTGAATTTTCATGAGTGACACTTGTATACATAAAATAATCAGCTTCGTAACTGTGATAGAAGTTATGAAAATGTTGGTTTAAATCTGAGTGAAAAATTTGCGTTTGTTAAATTATGACTTAAATTTTCAATTCTAAAATAAAAATCTAAACAGGTGACTTCATGGTCCGCTTCAAAAATGCGCCATACTCTCAGCTTTCATAATCATAAAAAAGTAGTACTTACTTAAAAACGTCCTTCAAAGACAGCGAGGTGGAAAATGTTTAAATATTTATTGACCAAGTGTTTATATCTTAGCTTTTTGCAGTCATTTTTGGTTATCAAAATCAAAATCAAAAGTCATTTATTCAAACTAGGCTGAGAGTCAGCACTTTTTGATCGTCAATATTACATAAGACAGTCCCTCAAAAACGCCCGCCCTTCACCACTTCCACACACGCTGGGAAGAAGAAGTCGCGCAACAAACTCCCCAGTCCCCAGCAGCACAGCTGTCTGTTAATTTAGAAGAAATTTATTCTATACAATTTTAGGTAAGTAATTGACATTACGAAACACAAAAAACATTAAATTTGCCGTATGTCAGCAAGCACACGCCAATATACCAACAAAACAGGTTAGGATCCCACAAATCTGTCGCCCCCTACTTCTTAGGACCCGAGATGGCGGCGCATAGTGTTCCACGCGCGCCTCTCTATGACGTAAGGGGGACTTTGACACCTCAATTCCCCCCTATTGCGAGGTGGCCGTCAGAGGCGGGCCGGCACTAGCCGGGGATCGCGAAAGTCACACTAGTTCCCATGATCCCCGGTGCAAGTGAGAGACGGAACACCGGGGTGGTTTTAGTCAGTAAGAGTCTGACAAACCCCTCCGCCCACCCCGGGGCGGAGGACATCCATGAGGATTTCCCCCATTATAAAAAAAAAAGTGTTAGGATACCACGCGACTTCACGCGAGACAGGCTTATGTATAGTTGCCTATGGGAGAAGCATTATTTTTTTAAGTTAATGCCGACCAATGGAAATGTTTGTTCCTGGGATTTATAATAATTATTGCAAATGATGCTTTAGCCAGGAACTGAAGCCTCTTAAATGATATAGGCAAATCCTTCGGTATCATTGAAATACGCAAAATGTGTGCGAGCTGTCCGGCTGCGGGACCGATGATGGTGGTGGCTACAATGACATTGTCTCGAAGTTCTTTGATTAAACTTCTTGTGCCATTACACAGGCCTGGAGAGTGCAATTTTTCTAACATAATCACGGGGATTTCAAGTTTTAACTACTCGTGGCAGCAGACTAGATGGATTAAAGATTTTTAAAATTATTGAGGGCAGTGCACAGAGTTCTCGATGTTGCACACTCTGTCGATGGATTTTTGCATTTAATGTCTCCTGGTAGTTTTTGTAGTATAATATCATTAAGCCTTGTCGATATAGGCACGTGTTCCCTTGGCGATAACAGAAAATGTTTGCCTAAAATCACAGCATTTGAGTTACGAAGGTCTATTAGTGTCCGGTTTACTGCTTCAACATGAGCCCTATGGAACATTGTAATAAAATAATTAATAAACATCTTTGTTGATACAAAAACCTTTGAGATTGCTTAAGACTAGGATACATATTAAGTTGGTTAACTAAAGGACATACAGATAATGTAAACCCTGACTCCTAAACTAGGTGATCCTGTGACTTAGGAATCAGTGTTCTGCTGTCACTGTGATACCAGAAACCTTTTGTGTTGTGCTCTAACATTACAAAAAAATAGTAATTCATTGACAGTGCAGGTTAACAAAGTATGTTTGTATAATAAAATAAAATCAACAACGAAGGACTAACGGATTTTGGAAACGACTTTTACGATGTATATGTGTGTATGTTAGAGTGAGGATGTGTGTGTCAGAATGAGGGATGTGAGGGTGTGTATGTAAGACTGTGTGTAGTAATGTTTAGCGTTTGCGTGAGGGTGTGTTAATGTTTGAGAATTTGTAGTGTATATGTGTTGCTGATATGTTCCAAATAAAGTAAAGTAAAAAATTCCAAGCAGTAGTAGAACAGGTTTATAAAATAATATATTTAATTAATACGCCTGCTGCTGGTGGAGTAGTAGTTCTTCTGTTTGAGCGTAGTCCTGATCGTGCAGCCAACTTTGTACATTGATCTTAAGTTCATGGTTGTTTAGCTCAGCTATCTGAATGACTTTACATATATTTTTATAAATCAGTGTACTTAGAACGTAAAATTGGCGCCTAGCGAATGCAGTTTTGTGGCTTACTGTCGGCCATACATTTTTTGCTTTGCGCTTAGAAGGATCAGATGGGGGAATTCGTTTATGTATTCTGAGAGTGGCTCGAAGGACAAAGAGCTGTCTCACAGTAAGTAATTTGCATTCTGCATATAATTCAGTAGTAGGGAATCTGTATGGTCTTCCAAGCATCACCTTGAGGACAGCTCTCTGTGCTCGCTCCACTACAATAAACTTGGTTTTAGCAGCCCCTCCCCATACCGGGATGCAGTAGGTGATAACGGACTAACAGAGTGCAAGATAAACCATTTTTAAAATGTTAATGTCTGCGCAGTGTCTCAGAGATTTAAAAATGTAGATAAGTCTTCTGACTTTTGAAGCAGTGTTATCTATTTGATTATACCATTTCAGTCCGTCATCAATCACTACACCCAGGTACTTCGTGTGATTAACACGGGTAAGTGTCGCACATGAGCAAGAAGTAAAATCAGAGCACGTATGTGCCGTGATAACAAATTCTGGTGGAGCTTTGTTCCTGTAATTCATAAAGAAGGGAATTAAGTTTGTTTTGGCCACGTTAAGGGTGAGTAGGTTGAATAGCAGCCGCCAGTTCATAACGGTCTTTAAGGACTGCTCTGCCGTATTCTTTACCTCGCTCCAAGAATTACCATAGACCACAATCGCGGTGTCATCCGCATAAGTGAATATTTGTGATTTATGTAATGGCAGCGTGCATAGGTCATTAATATAGATTTGAAAAAGTATAGGTCCCAGCACGCTGCCCTGGGGGACTCCATATGTGACAGTTTCTTCGTCACTTTGTACGTTCATCCCATATTATACAGGACGTATTTTGTAATAGGATTCCCAAAGGGCCATATTTTCGAATTGAGCACACTGACTGTAAGTTGCTATAAAGACACAGTCAACGGAAACGGAACGTTATAAATAACGACATTAGCAGTTGCTTCTTCCGAAATTGCCGCAACTCTTTTTCAAAAGAGTTGTGGCAATTTCGGAAGAAGCAATTGCTAATGTCGTTTTTCCGGATTGCCATACTAAGGTCATTGTACTCGAGCGGTCACGGGACAGACCGTGTCCCGCACGTAAAATACCGCGGGGTACAGACGCTATCCCAGCGGCCAGGTGCGAGAGCGACGTTTTTCCGGATTGCCGTACTTAGGTCATATCATATTAGCCATGAAAGTTTTACCTGTTCCACCAGGAGCGACAAAAAATATGTTTCTCTAGGATTATTTTCTATCCTGTTAATTATCGCATCATAAGCATTTTTTGATCTTGGGGTCTTGTGGCTAGGTAATATTAGCCACACGGGTCGATCGATAAGCTTAAACAACGCTTTCCATGATTGGTCCGTGGATGGGTGACCAGCTTTACTTACCAAGATCCTCCGTGCCTCGAAAAACACGTTAAGCCGTTGATCCCAACTGTCATTTGTACATCCTTGGCTGTCGTTACGGGTCGTCAGAAGCCCGAAAGTCTAACAACTAGTCTTTCCAAGGGGTATCGTATTACCCAGTAACTGGGTTGTGTGGGTCGTATAGGCAGTCGCTTCATGTAAAATACTGATATTCCACTGTATCCGGTTAGACTGGAAGCCGACCCCAATATAGTTGGGAAAAGGCTAGGCAGATAATTATATTTTTCCAAATTATTATCCAATTTCCAAATACTTGAAATTTAATTGTTTTCGGAAAATACAAATTTTTATGTCATTTGTTTAACAGAACATTGGTTAAAAGTTCATCAAGTTATGTCAGTTAACTATGAAAATTATTATGTTGTTAGCTCTTACGCATGATACATGGCGGGTCTTTTATTTGTTAAAAATTCTATTAAATCGAACGAACGAAAAGACTTCATCGAACTGTCTGTTGAACACAGTTGAATTGGGCGTAGATCATCTAAAAGGATCCAACACACAACATCACCGAAAATGAGTTAAGTAGGTATACCAAACTAATCGTTAAGGTCTATATTTTCGATTAGCAAAAACAACCTAAGTAAAATACGAATATTTTGGCATTTAAGTGACACTGGTTACCATCCCACAATAACGTGGATCCCCATATTATTTCTGTAAAAACGCTCCAATCTGAAAGAAAGAAAGAAAAATAGATTTATTTGTCACTGTGTCCTCACGGCGATCTTCGCAGTGTAAACACCCGGGCGTTTCCACCCGCCTTATACGAAACAGGAACTTCCCGAAACAGCCGTGTCCGGTGAGGACCTGCGTCAGGCGGAAGGTGAGGACGCCGTGGTGCCTCTCAAGCCACTCCTCAAAGAGGGGACCATGCCCAGCACTGGGTTGCCACAATCACACTCTCCATGTCGCCATGAGATCCCGTCCGAGCTCTGTCCACTGTACCGCAATTTCTCGTGGCAGCAAAGTTACGCCCGTTGACCAGGTTGGCCAGGTTGACCTCCTCGCGAGGACACTCCCAAGTGTGCGCGAGGTTCTTTGCCTCCAGATTCCATGGCGGCAATTCAGTAAGGAGGCCCGCCGCCTCACCGGAGATCGTGCGGTATCCCCGGACTATTCGGATGGCTATGACCCTATGGGACGCGTTCAGCCGGCGAGCTGGTCGGAGCCTTATAGAAGGCGCCCACACCGGTGCCCCATAAAGAGTCATGGACCGCACGACCCCGCGTAGAGCCTCCAGCAGGAGGCGTTTGGACCCCCTAGATTGGGCAGGAGCCGCTTTAAAGCAGCCCCAGCCCACTCGTCTGGAAGTCTTCGTTTTTAATTTTGAACATTTGGACAAATTGAGTTATGTACGTTTTAATTTAGCATACGTATAAGTTAAATTATCTTTATTTATCCCAAAATTTAAAAAAAAAAATGTCCTCCTGTGCGAAGCCGGGACGGGCCGCTAGTGTTCTATAAAGAACGTATAATGTGAGAAAGTGTACAAAAACCTAATTACCGTTTATATAATTACCATTTTTCCCGTTCGTATTTTGGCGAACGGTGATGAGAAATTGAAAATGGCCTCTTATTATATTGAAACTCCTTACTCCGCTAGGCCAGTGCAAGGTTGAAGGGTTACTACCTTCGCGTGATCTATTGTTAACTGACAACAAAATAACCCTACAAACTGACTATCCACCTACAGTTAACTTATTCTTTTTTTCAGAGTAAACATGCCTCGGAAAAAACAGCAAACATTGGCTAATGCCTCAGTCTGAAAACGTCAGTTTTTGAGTAAGATCTCATCGAGCTTAAGAAATGTCTTATTTATGGAACAACCTCAAGGTTTCATAAAGAAAGGACAAGAAGCTCAAGTTTGTCTGCTGCAAAAATCCTTATACGGGCTCAAACAGGCACCACGAGTATGGAGCAGGATGTTGGATAAAAGACAGAAACTTTTTGGTAAAGAGTTAGTCTTATTGGCAGTTTTTGTCGATGAGATTATTGTCTTTTACCAAACTAAAATAACATTTGACACTGTCAAACATGTTTTGAAAAATAGAAGATCTGGGAGAATTAAAATATTATCTCGGATTAAATATCCATAGAAGCGACGATGGTGAAGTAAAGTTTAGTCAAAGAACATCCATTTCAAGTTTGCTGAAAAAAATTGGTATGGATATGTGCAAGACGGTTAAGACTCCATCAAGCATGAAGAAGCTGAGTACTGGAAATGGAGAAGACGAGTATCCATTTCAAAGTTTAATTGGATCCTTTATGTTTTTGGCGGTAAACACTCGCCCTGACATAGCATTTGTGACAAGTTATCTCAGTCAGTTCAACACAAAGTTCAATAAAGGACATTGGCTTGCACTAAAGAGAGTGTTGCAATATTTGAGAGGTACAGTAGATTATGCTCTTACTTACAGAAAGACTGGAGAGTACCTTAAGAGATACACGGGTGCAGATTTGGCTAACTGTAGCATGGACCGGAAGTTATATACTGGCTACTATTTTACGCTGGCTGGAGGTCCTGTAATGTGGCAGGCTAAAAAGCAGCTGACGATAGCTCTGTCATCTACTGAGGCGGAGTATATGGCACTAACCACTGCGGCTAAAGAGGCGTGTTAATTAAGACGATTTGTATCGGAAATAATCGATAAGTCCGATACTGTTACTTTGTTTAACAACAGTCAGAGTGCACAAAGTAAACATATAGATACAAGATATCACTTCATACGGGAGAAGGTATCTTATGGTACTAAAGATGTTAAAATTCGTCAGATCAGATTTGAATTTTGCTAATATGCTAACGAAAACAGAGGGGGTATTGCACATAAGAGATGTGTAGCTGGTTTAGATTTAGCATATGTTTTGATAATGTAGTGTTATATTTTCTCTAGAGAGTTTTAATTGAGGGCGGATGTTGTAAATGTATACTATTCTATACATATTAAACCTTTCTGATAAGATAAAGAAGAAAATACTAGTTTGAAATTATTGTCATTATTCTATCCTAGGTTTATTTTTTTTGACAGCTCTAAATAAACTTACACAACTATAAGTCGTATTTTGTTCCTAGAAATTAAAATAGTACATTTTAGAAACCATCAGGTGAGTGACTTTAGCAGACACAGATTCCGACAGACCTTACAGTGACGAAGAATTGAGCGATAAAAATACTCCAGCAAGATCGAGAAAAATAAATGTTGTAGCTGTTGCGCATGGTATAGACCAAAATAATAAGAAAAGTAATAACACAGCCACCCAGATGAATCAACAAAGTCGCTTGAAGAGTTAACGTTTTTTGCCGATATAATAAGTAACGAAATTACGGATAGTAGTGGTAATTATTTAGAAAAGCTTGACAAAACTTTACATTTAAGAAATTCGGGAGGTTGTCCGAAAAATGGACGTAAACGTAAATACCAGGAATGCACATTACGTCAGAGAAAAGAAAGAAATATGAAAATTTATCGTATCAGGCCAAGACTAAATTCGTAATACCAGTAGTGTTTAAAGCTTATGCTTATGCTTGTCGTAAGCAGTCACCAACAGATTCCAAAAAAAAAAAGAGAACAGGAATTTAATAAGTATGTGGCATTACGATCATAATTATGAAGCAGAACTTCTATTTATTGAATTCTAATTATTCTATTATAATTCTAATTATTGAAGTTGAGAATTGCGTAAAAGAAAGTTCAAAAAAGAGAACATACTCAGTTATTTTAGGAACTGTGAGTAAGAAAAATAAACCCAGAGAGTACAAAAAAACCTATAGTATTAGTAATATTGAAGTTTGTAGAGACATGTTCGTAAATACTTTTCAAATCTCCCCTAAGAAAGTTGATACATGTTAACGAAAGTATCGCGACGGTAAATTATTAATTAAAGAACAAAAAGGATATTCTGTTGGTTAGAATACAACTTCAGAAGAAGATGTTGAGTTTTTTAAAAATATGATCAACTCCTTGCCCAAATATGAGTCTCATTACAGGCGTGAACAAAATAGTAGCTGTCAGTATCTAAATTAGGAATGACTATCCAAAAAATATGTGAATTGTATTTAGAAAAATTTAATGAAGTTTATGGGAAAGCAAAAACTCCCATGTCTAAGCTAAAACAGATATTTAATACAAATGTTAACCTACGGTGCAAGACCCTAAAAAAGATACTTGTAGTAGATGTGACGCATTTAATAACAAAATAAAACAAGTATTATTATAGTACAAAATTTGGTTTTGTGGAGTAACTGCTGTAGGGGACAAAACCGCAACATAAAAATCGTACTCATGCTAAAGACAATATTAAGTTCACACCAAACATTAAAAACAATCAAACTCAAGTATTTTGAATAGGGACACACAGTTTTACCCAATGATACAGATTTTTCTAAAATTGAGACACAGTTAAAATACCATTAAAGAATTTACACAGCTGATGAATATAACGCGGTAGTAAAAAAAAGTAAGAAGAAACATCCTCTGCAAACACAGAGAATGGAAAAGAAAGACTTTTTTAGTACCAAAAAAATAGAAAAAAAAAATTGCCAATCGGAAAGTCTTCTTAGACAAGACCAAAGCTAGCTGGCTACAAACAATATAAATTTTGCTAAAAAAAAAGAAAAGTATATTTTATTAATGAAAACTAAAAACGAAGAACAGTTTCAAGTATTGAATATAATGAAGAAGATAAAAGCAAAGTCTTTGGAGATATCAGAAAATGATTTCATTTTACTATGGCCAGATTGAAAAGAAATACCTCAGCCAAAGTTAGATGATTTGAAGCCAATATTTGACTATTTTTATAACGACTGCCTTAATTTCTACAAATCTCTAAGGGGCAATCCTAACATTCACGACGATATCGATGGGTTTGGGGGTCAACCGGATTTCAATATGGAAACATAGGAAGAAGAGTAAATTTGATAATAACAATATCCAAAAAAAAGCTTAATTGTGATGTTTATATTATAAGATACCCACCCAAGGAAAGGTTGTATGTTTAATATACCAAAACAAACAAATTTATTTTAGAAAGCTGGATGTTTTATTGATTAAATTAACTATTTAAATAGTAATAGCTACTTTAGATCGTTTTTGCGAAATATAATACGAGCTTAACGGGGGGTTATCCGAAATTGCCTGTATCAGAATCAAGATTAAATGATCAAATTCAATTTTAGGCATGATCAAATTTAGGCCCTGAAAAAAATATATGTCATAGATAGATCCTTGTTTGAGGGAAATTAAAGGTTCAAAACACGATTAATTGCAACTTGCTCGATGAAAAAAAAAACCGAAGTAGGGTCGATTTCGAAACCAGTTTCCATCTCATTTCCTAATAACAGCACAAAATTGTGTTGAAATTGCATGTACAATAAGAGAATCGTATTTAGGAGGGAAATTAAAGGTTGAAATTTTTAGTTTCATAGATTTTTTTTGAACAAACTCAAAAACAGTAAATCGGGCTAAATGGGCTCGCAGAGTCCTGCGGGACGTCATAGAGGGTGGACCTGTGTCAAAATTTTCAAAAACTCGCTCACCCTGCGCCTGTACAAAAAAATCGAATAAAATAATAACAAATTAAATTATGAAATCGGGATATCTCACAAAAAATATCTTGTAATTATATTTTAGTTTTAATTCATAAAATTGTTTTCGAAAATGTGATTATTTCTAGTAAATATGATGACGTTTAATTGTCATCATAAAATAGTGTTGGCACATTACAAATTAATATCGATAAAATAATAGTTAAGTGAGAGTCGTATGTAATGTTTTATCGTCGTTTATGAAGAAGTTTGTACAAAACACATTTTTCTAAGATTTATAAAATCAGATTCATCCAACTATGATATTTACTCTCCACCGACCTGTCTTCGCTACTATCATCCTACATTAATATCACATGGTAAACAATTTGTCCGCAGTGTGTAGCAACACAAGATTCTAGTATCTAGGATCGGTGATTTTATCATATTGGTTCTGAGTGAACAACTTTCAGTTTTGAATACCAAAAGTCACTGTCACTATACGATAAAATATTACAACGTCCTTGAAAAATAGCGCCGTGTGAAGGCAGTGGTTATGCGCTAATAGTATAACTTGGTGCTCATGTTCCCAATCAAGTTCGTTAAAGACTTATCGTATCGTATCTATGTCATATACTTGGATCTATGCCACTTTTGTCTTGGTAAATGGTCCAATGGGTCGGTAATTCGACAAGACCGGGGACGGATAAAAAATATATACAAATTTAATTTTGATGTCTTAAAATAATAGATTCGATAAATTTTAGCTGGAGCAGTAGGTACGTCACTAGACAATAAAGTACGGCAATTGTTTCTTTATATGTGCTCACAATATTTACGGTTCTTTATGAGCGGTGTCAAACATCAAAAACAAAAGAATTTGGTAACAGTATAAGCGAAACAGTACGACGATTTTTAGCCGATTCTACTTTATACAAATCTGAAATTCAGGATCTTTGAAAATTCTGCCACTAAAAAAGTTAAATTTATAGTGGATGCAAATTTGTATCTTCTTTAATCTACCATTTTTGTCGCAGAGAAATACCGCCGGGCACACAGCTTGTCTATTAAATCAATTTTTTAAAGTTACTGATTACTAACGTTTAGCCTTAACCTCTGGGTCTGAGAAGCATGTATTCGGTTTAGAGATATTTATTTTCTCAAAGAACAAATTGCACAATGGTTTTTTTTTCTTTTGGATGGGAAATCATCAAATGATTTCTACCGCTCTGGAAAGAGTGACAGACTTTTACTGTCTAAAACCC
Organism: Polymixis lichenea; assembly: GCA_949091785.1. Classification (NCBI taxonomy): domain Eukaryota; kingdom Metazoa; phylum Arthropoda; class Insecta; order Lepidoptera; family Noctuidae; genus Polymixis; species Polymixis lichenea. Next base: position 4,368,315 of record OX420943.1, on the reverse strand, counting down.
ACCCGTGTGTGTTCCTTCAGTTCAAATTCAAATTCTCAAATTCACTGACAACTAACACTCGTGTTGAAAAGTCGCTGGTTGAAAGGTCTGGAAGCATGATTTCGGTTTATAGACATTTATTTTCTCTTAGAACGAATTGCACAAGGGTTCCTATTGCAATGGTGCAATTATTTATTTTCACCTTACTACCAAAAATCCATGTGTATCTGTAACTAGCTTCTGCTCGCGACTTCGTTCGCGATGGATTGGTGACGCGGGAGCAATTGACGTACAGTTGTCCGTGTGAGAAGCAGCTAGTCCTGAGGTCGGAACCCGTAGCAATCATAATAATAATAAAGCTGAAGAGTTTGGTTTTAGGGTTCCGTACCTCAAAAGGTGAAAGAGGAACCCTTCCCGTCTGTCCGTCTGTCTGTCCGTGTGTCACCTCCGATTTTCTCAGGAACGGGTGACTCGACTAGCAAGTTGAAATTTATACCAGATACTGAAGTCTATAGTCCCTATTAAGTGTATAAAAATCAAAGTCCTGAGTCAACACGATACAAAGATATGGGCAATTTTTTTTTATTTTTTGGAATTTTCCCTTTACTTGTGCTGTAAGACCTTGCTTTTAACCAAAATTCACAATTCTAAGTCAACCGGAAGTACCTTATAGGTTTTGGGTCGAAAACCTATATGGTAGTTCCCGTTGACCTAGAATCACGAAATTTGGCAACAAGTAAGATCTTACAGCACATATAAAGGAATAATTTCAAAAAAGTAAAATGTTGAAAATTAAATTAAATTTTGATACTTACAAGTTTTCGCGAAAATCTAAATTTGCCCATAACTTTTTTATTACAATATGGTACCTACAAATTTGTACGGAACCCTCGATGGGCGACTCCGATTCGCACTTGTCCGGTTTTTTATATATGTTTGAAATATCTATCTCTGGAACTACCAGCCTCAGGCAAAGCTAGTCTTGATTGAAAATACATTTTTGCTTTTGTTTCATTAATAAAATTAGTTGATTACATCACATTAACAATTACATTAAATTACAACACAGCACATAAGCGGATTCCGACAACGCCACAATATCGGCAGTCAAATTTTCGCATACGTTTAGTACCTACTAAACGCTTTTACATAATTAGTTGTTATTGTCAACTGTATCGTCGTAGACAGTGTCTGACACCGATATCCGACAATTTCTACCAACGAAGACGCAGTGCGGGGTGAGAGAACCAGCCATTCTTTGACTTGAACACGCTTATTCGCGCTGCCGACTTCGAGACGTCGGTAATTACTGTATTGTAGTCGTTTGGTGACTCGCGATGGTCATCGATATTCACCAATATCATCGGGCCGATAATAATTATATCGGTTTGTATATAGCTGCTATCTTATCGGTATCGGGTTGGCGTCGGTATCTGATCATTTGAAAACGCTCAATAGGTAACTTACAGGATATGGAATCGATAAAAACAAATAAAAAATCGAAAATAAAAGTAGCCTAAGTTACTCCTTATTACATCAGCTACCTGCCAGTGAAAGTCCCGTCAAAAACGGTCAAGCCATTTCAGAGATAAGTGGGAACAAACAGACAGACAGACAGACAAAAATTGTAAAAAAAAAATATTTTGGTATATGTACCGTATAATTCATATGCATGTAGCAAAAAGCGGTTATTTTAATATTACAAACAGACACTCCAATTTTATTTATATGTATAGATGTATAGATTTTAGTTCTACCATAAAATGTATCTAAAACTAAGGAAAAAATATCGAACATAAGCAAAAATAATTCCGTTGATCAACTGCAATATGTTATACCATGGCATGGATTTTCTGCTAAATGGTTGACAGTTCATCGTAAATAAATACGTCGCGCTGCATTCGGGGGAGGCGGAGGTAGCGTTTCAAAGGCCCACAGGCCGGAACAACTTAGCCTTAACGTTATTGAAAATGCTTTTTACACGCTTTATATTAGCTTCACTTGTATGTTTGTTTGTATGTTTGTATGTAACGACTCCTTTGGATGCTATTATGACCCACTTTAAACGGTCAGATTTAATTTAAACTTTGTAGACTTATCGAGGACCTATGACAATTCAATAATTTAAAAAAAATTAGAAAAAAACACGCTTTTGTAGTTGTCAAAACTAAAAAATAGAAAATAAATAACAGTTAAAAAAAAAAACACGCTCTAAAAACCAAACTAAAGAGTAGAAAATAATTTAATTCTATTAAAAAGCGTGGGGTGCTTGATATTAATTGATTATAAAAATACCTAAAAAGTCACGAGCGTACCGGAAATTTCTGACTACGAAGACGATGAAATTAAGAAACTTCGGGAACAAATTTCGACACTTAAACTAGATCTACAGGATGCTCACTTAAAAATTGAAGCACTGTCTTTAGAAAACTGTAATCTAAAGGCATTAAATGAAAATTTGAATAAAAATAATGACCTACATAAGAAAGCGACTACCAGTCCAGTCAAACTGAAGTCAACTAGCAAAAATAATTCTAACAATAAAACCAAACAAACACAAACAGAAATGCCGAAACCGGAGGAAAATAATAGTGCTAAAACAATGAAAGAAAGCAGAGATACTTTGGACGGAAAATGCTCGGAACGTCCCAAAATATGCATTTTAAGTACTGACAATAAGAATGAATTACTTCATTTTGCTGAAAACACTTTTAAAACTTGTGAACTTTGTCACTATATCACACCCCGTGGAAATATGCAACTTATATGTTAAAAGGCATCAGAGAAAAGCTCGCTAGTTTTACTTCACTGGACTTCTGCATTATATTACTAGGTGAAGAAGACTTTAAAGTTACAAATAGATATTTTGATAACATCTTGCAAATTAGACAAATTTTACAAGACATCATTAACACAAACATAATTATCTGCACTCCAACGTACAAATTCTTCACCAATAACTACTTATACAACTCAAGAGTGGAAATCTTCAATAATTTACTGTATTTAGATACAAATACTCACGAATATGCCTACTTTTTGGATAGTAACCAGAATGTAACATATGACGACACCATGTTTGACAGACGCACTGGCGTAATAAACAACTATCAATGCAATGCAATCTATTTTTAAGGATATTTATAACTCAATTATTTATGTACAATCTATTGACACTGACTATCGATATGGAGTTGACAAAAACGATCAAAACATCATCAACGAGCAGAAACCCACTGTACAGAAGCTTTTTCGGAAATAAGTATAATTCAATATTGCACCAAAATATTGCAGGTCTGAGGAGCAAGTCCGATGCACTAACGATCTGCTTAAAAGAATTATCAGAGAATAACACTGATATATACTGATCCTCCTGATCATGTATCTACGTAAAAAAAGGACATAAATGGAAAGTGATTCCGAAATCGTTGTTATTCACTGAGTGCTCAACTTTTGAATGCTCGGCAATAGAACTGGTAGCCTACAAAGTTATTATTATTTGTTTGTATAGGGTTCCTTTGTCTACTAACTTAAGCAACTTCTTTGCAAGATTAGATAAAACGCTCAAATACGTCAACAAAACCTAAAATAAACATAATATTGTAATAGCTGGCGATTTTAATGTTGATATTTTGAAACAAAATAATACCACATCTGAATTTGAATGTTTACCACTTAACTACAATTTAAGACTTAAGATAACAGAGCCTACCAGAAAAGTTAGCAAAACCTGTATTGACAACTTTGCTCACAACTATCACAATCAATGTAAAGCAGAAATAATTGACTTTGCACTATCTGATCACACAGCTCAGATATTGAGGTGTCTTGTTAAAAAGGTATGTCTGATTAAGAGCTGGAAAATTAAACGCAGAGACTATAGTGAGGAAAATCTTAAGAAGTTTAAAACTTGTATTGAGAAATTGTCTTTTTCGGAAACCTACAAAACTTGTGTTCCTAATGTAGCCTATAATATTTTTATTGACTTGTTCAAGTTATTTTACGATCTTTGCTTCCCTTTAAAATATATTATCACTGTTCATACTTATCGAAAAACTCATTGGGTAACACGAGGTCTCAAGGTCTGCAGTATAAAAAAACGTAGACTTTTATGGGAATACAGAAAAAAACCAAGCGAGGAAAACAAAACTAAACTGACACAATATTCAAAAAGATTTAAGAAAATAATAAGGTTAACTCAACGTGCCCAAAATAATCATTCAATTAACTCGTCAGACAATAAAAGTAGAACAGCATGGAAAATTATAAACCAAGCAAAACAAAATGTACCAAAAGATACTGTGACTAGCATTAAAATTAATGATAGAACTATGACTGACCCCGTGAAATTTCTAATGCTTTTAATAATTTTTACGTTGATAAAATTCTACCAAAGAATTATTCAAACAAAACGCAGTATAACTCATATCTTTTGTCTACTAAACAAAAGTCTATGTTTTTGAAACCATGCTTGCCACATGATATATTACAGATTATTAGAAGTCTCAAAGACACAAATAGTGCTGGTTGTGATGGAATATCAACTAAAGTTGAAAAATGACATATCCATCGGCAGTAGCAATCTCTCGCGTCCGGCCCTGGTCCAGGCCATGGTTTGGAGCAAAAGTTCATGGGTAGCCGTCACCTCCTTCTGTGAAACAGTAATGCTCGCGTAGATTGAGGCGGCGCACGTGAGTATACGCTCAGTATATGCGCCTTCATGACCTTAGTCGCCGCAGAAGACGCCTTGGGCGTTGGGAATCCCAGGCTGATTCCCGGTCACCGTAGGCGCGGGCTTGTGGATGGCGAGTAATGGGTATGTCGCTGTCTGGTAAAGACCAAGCCCGGGTCAACGGCGCGTTGTATTCCACGCGCACTTCAAAGAGATGTCAGCATCAACTGGAGATCCACAAGGACCGATGCCTGTCAGGGGTGCGGGTTGTTCAAAAGAGATACCGTGGCCCCTGGCACACCGACAACTAAAGGGACACTGTAGGTTTTAGTCAGTAAGAGTCTGATACGCCCTTCTGCTCCTCCCAGAGCGGTGAAAGTTATTTGATGATTACCCACCCAAAAAAAAAACGATAACAACATATCTGCTATCATGTTTTTCAAGAGTGTACTAGTGTGCTGGATATCCTGGCTGCAGCATCATATAAAAAATTCCGTAATCTCGCGTGGCTATACAGGATAAGTTTTTATCCAGTGCGCAAACTGTAACCATGAATGTAGCATACCATTCTAGACCCCCAGCGCAGAAATTTTTCGTCGGTCATACAAAAAAAAATCAGCTGTTCGGTACATTTTGACCGCGTAGGTATTGCACTTTTCTATGAAACAGCTGATTTTTTTGTAAAACTGACGTAAAATTTCTGCGTTAGGAGTCTAGAATGTTATGCTGAATTTATGGTTACAGTTTGCACATTGCATAAAAACTTATCCTATACCTATAGTGGGTATTTCAAATTTTAGGTCTAAGATTTTGAGTTTAACCCTACAGCGCATAATGTGCCACATATGGGCCATACAGTAATATTGCTCTTAGTTTTGTACAATACGTAGTTAAGCGCCATCTAGTTATAATTATGATAACTATGCACTCCAGTGAAGTATAAAATAGGTTACCTTTTTCGCCACAGTGGCGGTAAAGGGTATGGTGTGAATATGAATTTGAATTTGCAGGCAGTTGAGAAAAAGTTCAATTACGTGAGTTTCGATCCGACAAAATAAATAGAAAATATTGTATTTTCGTGGATATAAAATTATCAGAGGTAAGTAAGTTTATTTTATAATTGTCTTGTGAATTATTTTTATTTACAATATTTCTAAACCAGTGATTTATCGGTTTTATCGTATGTGCCTAATGTGGCACAGCGTGCAATATGGGTACTATAAAACTTTTTTTCTATTTCAGATGAAGCCTCACAAATCGGTAACAGAATCAGAAATTGAACACTTTTTGAATGTCCCATCGGGGAGTGAAGATGATCTGGAATCATCTGATGGGGACAGTGATGATGACCTGATTAAAATCGGTGATTTGGTGATGGAGGAAATAGATAGAACACCTCAACTGCTGCAGGCTGACTTTTTGAATGATATAGTCGATGATTTTCCTTCTCAAGCAGGTAACTTGTCAGCAATTATTGATAATCGTACTAGTCAACCCCAACCCAGCGTTTCTGGTCATCTCAGCGCTCCTTCAGTATCTGAAGTTTTACCAATACCACGATCCATCAATGTGGGTCCAACAAGACGGTCAATGGTACTACCTCAGCAAACTATTTCTACAGTTCGTACTGCCAATGCAACTTTTTTGAGAACTACCAAAAAAAAGAGAAGACATGTCTGGCGAAAAACCATATTTCATCCACCATCTGTGTTATTCAAAGGAGATGACAAGATAAATGACCCCTATATACTGAGTTTTGAAACGCCATTGCAGTATTTTTTATATTTTTTTGATGACGATTTACTGCAACATATTTCTGAGGAATCTACAAAATTTAGTATCCAAAAAAATACTTCTAAACCATGCCGTATTACCAAGGAAGAGATCAAGAAGTACTTAGGTATTTGTCTTATAATTGGACTAAATCCTCAGCCTAATATCCGAACACTGTGGAATAATGAATTAGGCATGTCTCTCGTATCTGATTGTATGCCACTAAACCAATTCGAGAAGATACGACGTTTCATTCACTTCAATGATAACCAAAATATCAAAGCCAGAGGCGAACCAGGACATGACAGACTATTCCGTATCAGACCTATTCTAGAAACATTGAAGAAAAAATGCCAGAGCATTCCGAAAAAAGAAACCCTTTCGGTTGACGAACAAATGTGTGCTACTAAGGCTTGTAACTTTTTACGTCAATATCTTCCTAATAAACCCCATAAATGGGGTTACAAGCTATTAGTTTTGTGTGACGATTCCGGTTTTGCCTATGACTTCGAAATCTACTCGGGAACTGAAAATGACCCAGAATTGAGACTGACTAGTGAACCAGATTTAGGTGCAAGCAGCAATATCGTAGTTCGTCTCTGTCGAACTGTCCCTAAACATGAAAATTATAAAGTTTTTTTTGACAATTACTACACTTCGCCAGAGTTGATTGCTCATTTAGCCAAATTGGGAATCCACACACTAGGAACAGTGAACAGAGGTCGTTTAGGATTGAATATTCAAATGCCATCTCAAAAGGAGCTCCTGAAGGCCAAAAAACCGCGTGGTTATTCTGAAGAGTGGCAAACTACTGTTGAAGGTACACCAGTGGTCACTGTCATGTGGTTAGATAATAAACCTGTGACACTTGCGTCTTCATTTGTCGGCGAGCAACCCAAAGACAAGGTTAGAAGATTTTGTAAGAAGACTAAGCAGTACATCGATGTCGACTGCCCTGACATTATTCGCCACTACAACCGCCATATGGGTGGTGTAGACCTGTTGGACTCATTCATTGGAAAGTATAAAATAAAAATGCGAACAAGGAAATGGTATATGAGGATATTCTACCATCTGCTCGATGTGATGATCATAAACAGTTGGCTTCTTTACAAGAGAGTTGTACAGCAGAGACAAAATAACACAAAAATAAAACTACGTGAATTTCGGCTGGAAGTTGCAAAAGCTCTTTGTCTATCTGGACCCTCACTTACACGCAAAAGAGGAAGACCGTCATCATTGGTTGCCGATATGCTTGAGGAAAGGCGAAAGAAAAAACCAAAAGCTGTTGTACCACCTAAAGATACCAGAGTTGATGGCATCGAACACTTCCCTATATGGTCCACTGCTAGACAACGTTGTAAATTACCAGCTTGTAAGGGAAAATCATTCATTATGTGCCAGAAATGCGGAGTGGCACTGTGCTTGAATAAAGATAAGAACTGTTTTTTGGCATTTCATCAGTAAATAAAACAATTGTAATATCAAGGAGTAAATAACTTGCATTTATAAAATTTTGATCTCAATTTGTTCGTTTTTTAATAATTTTTTGTTACCTACTTTTTTATTTTTTATTACTATAATTTGTTGATAATTTCATTAGTTTGTTTAAAGTTTAATTAAAATTTGTTTTTAATTTCATTAAAGTTTAATTATTTACTATTTTGTTTAATTGTTGTTGAGTAACCTACATAATACTTTTTCAGCCTTAATGCTATTTGGGACATATTAGGCACATACACTAAAAACCTATGTATCTCAATAAATAATGCATATTGATTTTTTAAATTATTTTTCCATGTATAAAAATGGCCTTTAGAATCATATATATTTTTTTCGTAGCAAAATAAAAAATCGTGCATTGTAGGGTTAAGAGCTACGGTGCCACAGACAGAGACACACATAGCGGTCAAACTTAAAACACCCTCAATCTTTTTGCGTCGGGGTTTAGAAATAATACTCCGAAGTGTTGGGCGAGTTGTACTACCTATAGTACACAGAAGTGTCATTATATGTTGTGGTATGCTTTTATAATTATAGTTCCTAATGAGATTAACATAAATGTTTAAAATTCGTGGTTTAGTATTACAATTTTGCATTGTTTTACCTTGAAGTACGAAAGGTCAAGAATTTACTAAAAATAGGTGTATTGCTATTCCTTACAATTATGCCTTGCAAGAAAGAGAGGGTGACAAATATGTTTTTTTGATTCCGTCAAACTAAATTTTTAATTCCTGGTTCTCAAGTACATATTTTTGGGTTAATCTGAAAAATAACGAGAGCCATATAAAAAGTACCTATACCCTTAACTTTTTAACGAACGGTGCGATGTCTAAAACAAATAAGTTTTAAAATACTACATTTTGATGCGCTTGTGTAATGACAAATTCTAACCAGTAAATATCAAACGACAATTTTCAAAGAAAAAATATATATAAAATATCCATATCATATTATTTTGCAAGCTACATTTGTGACAGATGTCAGATGACTCCCAGATTTTATTTTGTGCCTAACTCGAAGCCGCCAATCAGCCTATGATTTAAAAAAAGTATTTATTTTTTTGTTCACATATTTAACATATCGCCTCTTTACAAGAACAACGTGATATTTTATAAACCACAACTTTACAGGAGAGCAATTTTAAACATTTAAGCGTTGATAAATTCTAAAATATTGACAATTTTACGGTCGGAAAACAATTAAATTGTTGCGGTAATTAAAGTGCTTTCAGAAAATATGCAAAAAAAAAACTCAGTTCAATATGAAACAAGTTAAAAACTGATTTAAAAAAACACAGACACACATGTCACGTTTTTAATGAAAATATGACAAAAAATGCTTGTAACATATTGATGTATCACATTGAAGGTGTTAAATTTAGGTGTAACGCTGTGTGATAAGTTGAATAAAACACACTATCAAAATAAAAATCTTGTATTTAAAAAAAATCATATTTACGAAAACAATGGCTTACTTACACCATAAAATTAGTTTAAGGCACAATAATCAACAAGAGATCAATCAATCACATAGTACTTAGTACTAGCTTTAATTAAAATTATAAGGTAACTAAAAAATTACTTTCATACAAATAAAAAATCAAAAAGATAACTGTACTTAAAGTTATCTAATGGTAATTAACGTCTTCTAAGTTCTAACACAATTATGGCACCCAGTTTTATAGTACTTAGAAATTCAAAATAGGAACATTGCTATCACCCTTCATAAACATAGAATCACAAATTCTCTTAATACTAATAAAAACACTATCATTTTGAATGTAGCAATTAAATATTTCTAAAAAATACAATTCAAAAAATCTTTGTACTTAATCAGTCTTATTACAACGATTCGTAAAATGGCTTGTGGTATCTAGGAATGAGGTTTTTATTGACCAAATCCATGAGATCAGCTTTTTTTCGCTCTGCTAGTCCAGGTTTTTGAAGATAGGCCTTTTGCAAATCTAAATGAATGCTTTGACTATTATGATTTCTCTTTTTTTTCACCACTATAGCTTTCTTAAATAATTCGTCAGCGTACGATTCTTTGAAAAATATGGCATCGGGATCAGAGCTTTGAACTTTTATCATCTTCAGTCCAGCCAGTTTCACAGAATTATTGTCTTCATCTTTCATTATTGCAAAGTTCATTTGAGTGCATATACTTTTCCAATCAAAAAAATCATCGAAGCACATTTCATTAACATGAAATGGCTCGCTTTTTTTCCGTGCCGCCTTTATAGCCCCGATAAATGCGTCAGGTGTATACATTGGTCCTGATCTCAATTGCCTTTTAACTTCTCTCTCTATTTGAGAGTGAGCTGAATCGCCCTCGTTCTGCGTATGTCCTTTAACGAGGTATTTGTGTGTAATTGATCTGAGATTTGGCAGAGTTTTGACTGCGTAAGTGTACATTGAGATCATGAACTTATTTTTTTGCTGTCCGGCACAATTGTCTGAATAAAAGACAACATCGAGGTCTTCAGCCGTTGCCGAAATTTTCTCCAGGTATTTGTAAACACAGGTAGCTATTTCGTTGACACCTCTATTGGCGTTAGACTCATCCCATACATAACTCTCAACTAAATTATTTTGTAAGTTATAAATTGTTAAATTAAGTACATTTAGTTTGCACTTGTAGTAAAAAACTGAGATGTGTCCTTTGGGGCATTGGAACACTGCTTGAAGATCATAGACCGCTACTAAAATATTTTTGTTGTTCTTATCTTTTTCTTTTTCAATACGAGACAAATTCTTTTCCTTAAGATGTAATTCATAATCTTGTTTCTTAGATTGTTTCTCTTCATCTGTGATGTTTTTATAGGCTTCGCAAATATCGCATAAATCCTTTTTAGGAGTGAAAAACGAAATGTTAAAATCTTGTGTGAAAATACGATAAAATGTAATGTAGGTTCCATAGGGGACGTTTTGGGATTTGCATTTTTCTACATAATCTCTATGAAGATCTGTGACAGCTTTGCTACCATCAATATAATTTCGTTTTGAGTTAGCCCGGATATAATGTGACTCAATCTTCGGTATAGACTCAATAAACAATTTGATGCCATTTTTAATGCTTTCGTCCACTGCATAATGGTTTGAATGAGTACCTCGGTTATCTTTCATGGAAGAAATATTAGTGTTGCTATTTTTCTTTTTCAAAGCAGTCTCTATGGGTCGATTATTAATCCCCAAAGTATTTTTGAAAAACAATTTACAAACTCTTGTTTTTTCACCAGAAATAGTCAAAAAGAAAGCGTTGTTGTTGTTTCGAATAGTTGCAACATTTCCATCCGAATCAACTTTAACGTAACGTTGTTTTGGGATGACTATGTCTACGCTATTAGCAATAAACGTCCATTGTTTTTCTATTGCACCTAAGCTCCAATAATCATTTAAAATGGTCTGTCTTTGCTCCTCTGTAAATTTAAACCCACATTTAAATTTACATTTATCTTTACAAGAAGGTTTCAATTCACGACTTGGCATGTGAGACAACGTGATAACGCCATTTGCCACGGTCATGTCGTCTCTTTCACTCATAGCTCCTCGAACATTCACTTTTAAAATACCGCGTTTTTGTAGAAAATAAAATTCGACATCGCGGTTTTGAATATCAAATAAAAAAAAAAACGTTTTTATGAGATGTCACGTTGCTCTTGTAAAGAGGCGATATCATCAATACATAAAATGAAAATGTAACGGATCGCTGTCTGTACATGGAAGATATATAAGAAAAAATATAATCGGGACCTTTGTCAACGCAAATAGCACCCAAAACAATGTTTGTTAGAATTTTTGTTTGTTTGTCTGTGCGTTTGTGCTCGCTAATCTCAGAAACGGCTGATTCGATTTAGATGTCGGTTTCACTAATATATTGTAATAATCTTCACTTAACATCTAATGCTTGTTTCATGCCAATGGGTTCATAAATTAAAAAAATATGCCTATTTAAAAAATCACGTTGAACATTTTTTAAACTATCTATGTCTATCTATTCTTTCTCTGTTCAGTAGCATCGACTGAAACTTTATTAAACTTCATATTATTGGTCTATATAAAATCACAAATACATATTAGAATTGATGTATAATTGTACTAATATTATAAACGTGAAAGTTTGTGAAGATGTTTGGCTGTTTGTTACTCAATCACGAAAATACGGCTGAACGGAGTTGGATGAAATTTGGCAGCAGAATTAGCTTAAGCTATCTGTGTGCATATGTGTTATTCCAGGTTATAATTATAACCTGGATTAACAAACTTTCTATCTCGGTAGTACGTTCCCGTGGGTTAGTTTCCAAACTGCACGCGGGCGAAGCCGCTGGCAACAGCTAGTAACTAATATAGGTAAATAAATACATTTTGTTAGTCAGCTTTTTAAACGCTTTTTGCCTTCAAAGTGCCAGATTGTCATAACTCGTTATGTACATACCTAACATAGTTATCAGCTAGAAAGCGTCATATGCTGTCGAAGTACCAGGTTGTCATAACTCTGTAGGAACACACCTAATATAGTTAATTGTGTCAGCTAGAAAATGCTTCATACAGTTGAAGTACTAGGCCGTCATAACTCGGTAGGAGCACACCTAACATAGTTGTGTCAGCTAAAAAGCGAAACCAATTAAAAATTCTATTAGAACTAGTTTCGACTTCTCTGCGGACGAAGTCGCAGGCAAAAGCTTTTTTAATATATGCTGTTTGTTAATCCAGGTTATAAACTACCTGCGTGCCAAATTTGATCCAAATCTGTTCAGCCGTTTTTGCGTGACTGAATAACAAACATCCAAACATACAAACTTTCACATTTATAATATTAGTAGGATAGTAGGATTTGATTCAATTTCACAGATGAGATGTACAGTCGCAAAAAAATTACATACAAGGGCAGGAAGGCTATTTGTTAACTTTAAAAAAACACACATCTCTGACTATTACAGGCGAGAATGCAAAATAAAAACCATGCTTCGGTACTCTACACTGCATTGCCACAGCAAAAACAATGTCCCATTAGAACTAAGTGGTCAAACACTCAGACACAAAAAGCGAATTTGTTTTATACTATTTTGTGTGATATTAGTAAATCATGAAAAGTATCGGTAAGTATCGGTAAGTATACCGGCATAAAAAGTATCTTATGTCTTAATCCAGGCTGTAAACTATATGTGTGATAAATTTTATCCAAATTTGTTCGGCCGTTTTTGCGCGATTGAGAAACAAACATCCAAACTTTCACATTAAAGTATTATTAGGAGAGTTAGGTGTAATTTAATAATGTCTTCAATCTGCGTAAGTACGACCATGTCTCTGCGTAACGGTCGCTTCTGAAGTGGTTGCCCATTCGCCAGCGCAGAGAGCAAAGGGCGTTGACCACCTTGTTTTCTTTTCTTGACTCTCCCACTTCCCCTGGTTATCTAGCCCCCCACTTTCAATACATTTGTGTCAACCACAACAAAAATCTTCGTTCCTCTAACAATCGCCTTCTTCAATGTCCCACTCACCGCAGACTTTATGCACTCTTCCTTCTTCGTGCAGTCTATCTCTCTGTGGAATGCGCTCCGCCTTGATATCAGGATGGCAACCAACCGGTTATCCTTTAAAGTTAAAGTTCGCGAGCACATTCAAAAGAAGCTGGCAGTATCTTCACAACGATAATGTTTTCCCATTGTTTGTCTTATTTGTTTTATTATATTTATGTGTATTTATGTATGTTTATTTGTGCATATATTTAATTATGTATATAGCATGTTTATTGTTTAAATATATTTTTTTTAGGTATAATATTAGTTATATTTGAATAATAATTAAATACACCACTTATTTGATAGCACCTACCACTGTTTGTCTCTGCATCGCCCTAAGGTCGACTGGTAGAAAATGCCTATGGCATTAAGTCCGCCTCTGTACATTTCTGTGCGTAAAGTTTTAAATAAATTAATAAATAAATAATTTAGTGTGATTAAAAACCAAGGTGTACCCTCTTACTATTGGTAGAGCAATGACAAAAGAGTTACGTAAAAATAAATAAATAAATCATGAAAGATTTTCTTTTCATAGATGCTGTTTGTAGATAATTAATGTAGGAAAAAGTTGTCAGCTATTTGACTTCTAACAGTAAAATATCGTTGGCCAATCGACGAACGCAATTCAAACCGATAGCTTCAACGAAAAAGACAGACAAAGAAAAAGAAGTAAAATTGAGAATTTGAGCGAGCGAACCGAGACAGGTTCACTTCCAAGGAAAGTTCTTTTAGTAACTTTATTGCTGTTATCTTGTCGTTTTATATGAAATACATTAATAAATATGAGTGTACGACTAAACGCCGACAGACTGAATGCCGACAAGACTTTACTTCGACGAGACTCCTCGCCGACAAGACACTTACATTAAATAAATATAGGGCTGCTGATCGTTATGAAGACATCAAATATGAGAAGTTTCTAAAATCATGTATGAAAAATTTCGTTACGCGAATTCAAGATATCACTGAATTGTATACATTCCATTATAAAAAAAAATGAGACTTCTTTAAAAAATAAAAATGTAGTACGCATTCAAATATTGCAGAATAAACTAAAATGTAAAAAGAGATATAAATACTAGAATCATTAGGAAAATAAAAGTAACTTGCTGGCTACGATTTGATCTATGGACGTGTAACGCTTTTACATGTAATAAGGTGTATAAATATAGTCAATATTATTTTATCTTGTATTATATAGGGTAAGTCTTGTTTAAATATCTTTATAAAATATCTATACTTGAAGTAAGTATGGACACATACATTTTATATCCAACTGTTCCATAATAACGCATAATAGTTCCGTTACTTTATTTTTCTATTGTCTCTGTTTCAAAATCAATCTGCCTAGATGTTTCCGAATTATATTGGGTGAGCTAATTCCAGTATTTTATAAGGAGCGACTGCCGGTCTGACCTCCACAACCTGCGTGCGTTTGAACTGAAGGACCGCAACGGGTTTCCCGAAATAAAAATTCTAGAATTTAGGAGTACTCTTAACAATTGTAGAACGAATCTGGGAATTTCTAAACAAATATATTAAAAACTACAGCTCATAAAGCACGATTACTCAATTCTCACAAACCTTCAGCTAAATCTCGGAAAGTATTTAAAAAAAGGTTTTGTGAGTACAGAATTTTAGTACACAATTTGTAAGGATATTTTTACTAAATAAAAGACCAGAAAGCATTGAAGAAGTTAAGCACGTGAGCATATTTGTAAGAAGTTGGCAGTATCATCCTAGCGCTGATTTGGTGGATTCTTTTTCTCCTCTACCTATCGTTATTTCTCAAGATAAAGATTATTTTTGTTATACTTAATTAATAGTATGTATTATTTTTCGAGTTTCCTGTCTTTTATCTTGCATCTTGGTTGACTGGTAGGTCTAAAATGCCTGAGGCATTAAGTCTGCCTTTGTAGCGTATTTTTCACTTGTGCATTAAGTTTTAATAAATAAGTAATTCCCGGTGAGGTCTCTCAGTTCAAACGCACATCCGCAACCCAGTAACTGCGTAGCGCGCAAAGTCATTATTATTCAGATACATTTTATGCAAAATCAATACATTTGACATTGACTATTACATGCAAAAATACATGAATATTTACTATGCAAGTATTATTTAATTCTTTACTTTACTTTTAATGATGATATGGCAGTTTGAGTACCTAATGCGGGCTATCAAAACGTCCTTTCCTTAGATATTGTCCGTTGAGTCGTTGAACTCCCCAAGTTCTGAGTTGAGATGACACGTTTATTGACAAATGCTTACACTGACTTCAAAGGTGCATTCAAATCTGTGTGGTTCTTTCCTTGACCAATAGGAAACAGTACGTCGAAATTAAATCACTTCATGAAGGTGTGCAAGAAATTCATAAATCAAAATCATTTACTGTAACTAGAGGTATTCCGCAGGGTTCGGTGTTGGGCCCCATTTTCTTTGTAATATTTCTTAACGATCTAGCTGAATACATTAAAAGCATTTTACCAGATGCTGACTTGAGAATATTTGCTGACGATACGAGTGCTATTATAACTGCTGACAATATGGAGACCTTAAAGTGTAAATTAAAATTATTGATAGCTGCTTGTGAAAGCTGGTTTTCTACGAATAATCTTAAATTAAATGTGAACAAGATTAAATATATGATATTTAGATCGACGGTTAGAAACAAAGCTTAGAAAACGTAGAATCCTTAGGCAGAAAAATTGATATGGTGGAAAGTTTGAAGTTTTTAGGGGTACAAATTGATTCTTTACTTAATTGGAAGCCAGAACTAGATTCAATTACGAATACAATAAGTAGTGCTTGATATGCTATCAGATCTCTGATGGATATTTTGTCTATTGCCCAACTTCGTACCGTCTATTTTGCTTTAGTTGAATCTAAACTTAGATATTGCATAAAATTTTGGGAAAACAGCTTTAAATATAACATTAAAGCAGCCTTTACGTTACAAAAGCGAGCATTAAGAACCATACTTCGTTTGAAACAGACGGAATCATGTAGAGAGTATTTTGTTAAACTTAGAATTTTAACGGTACGATGTCTTTATATTTTAGTTCTCCTTACTCATTTAAACAAAACCTTAAACGAGTTTGAAACACACGATGAAAGCAAAAATAGAGTAGATACTCGTAGAAAGATCTTCCTACTATGCTGCAGGCAAAGCTTAATGTTGTCAAACACTCGTCACGCGTGCAGTCTGTCAATCTGTTTAACAAATCACCAGCAGAATTAAAGAACATTCAGAGTGTGAATATGTTTTAAAATAAACTCAGGGCTTTGTTAATCAATAAAGCCTATTACAGCATTGACGAATTTTGTAATGACAAAAATCTTAAAATTATTATAAATTAAATAAGTGTATCAGTTGCTCTTTGACGTTGTAAATGTTCCTTTTTTGCATACTTAATATTTTGACATAAATGTATTTTTGTAGTATTTTGCTAGGGACTTTGTTCTGTATCGATAAGAATATGAATGTTTGTAAAGTTAGTGTTTTTAATTTGGATAGACGTTCTAACTTCGATGATGGGAGAAGAACGAGGTTAGTTATATTATAATTGTTTATGTTGGTTCTTTTTGTGTACGTACTGTGCAAATATTTAATATTTGTTATGAAATAAGTATCTTGAATTTGAACCTCAATAAACCATTGCAGGCACTAATCAACGTTGTCCTCACATTATTTGACCAAAATTATGCCTGGACTAAAAGACACTTTGACCACAAAGTTTGTTTCACCATTCTTTCATTCATCTTCAGAGGTAGTCAGATAAGATGTCTATTCCATATTTAATTTTAATTTATATTTCTTGTAAAAGTGATTATACATCAATCAACCTAAAATTATTTCCACTGTGCTTGAGATACAAGCCTCCTATCGATGAGAGGTGGGGGTAATCCACCACGCGAGTCCAGTGCGGGTAGGTAGATGTCACATGTCTTCGATTGTTTTCATCTACGACAACCCAGCTTCGTCACGATGTTTTCCGTACCGTTTTGAAAGCAGAGGTGATGTAATAATTAGCACAAAGTAGCGCTTGTCTGGGTTAAAACCTATGGCTTACTCATTAACTTAATTCTATCTGATTCAGTGTGAACATAACAGGAACAATGAGTTTTATATTTCAGAATTTCCTGACTCACGATGGCAGTTGAAGCAATAGATCCCGCCCAGGAATATGAGGCAAAGTTAATTGCCCGCATGAAGCCGGTGAATGAACTGACAGCACGTGGAACCTCAGACGTACAACAGTTTTACAGCGGCGCTACTGTGTTCCTAACAGGAGGGTCTGGCTTCCTCGGCAAACAGCTCATTGAAAAACTGTTCAGGTAAATTTAGACATAATACTACCATCATCATCATATCAGCCGTAAGACGTTGACTGCTGTACACATCGACTAGTCCAGGGATTTCAGTGATCTTGAGATCCAGGGACATCCAGTGGATTCTGGTGATCTTCAAGAAGTTATTAGTCCACGTATAGTATGCCTTTCAATGCTGCGTATACGTGGTTGCCACTGCAGATTTATGATAAAATATACACAATTTGTCCTGCTGAGTTTGTCTTCCAAATAGATAAAAGGTCTAAGTCCTAGCGCGCATTGCCTTGCGGTGGAACGCGGTGCGTTTTCTACCGTACGGTAAAATAAACGCGTTCACGGGGCCACGCGCTGCGGCAAAAAAAAAACGCACGTTTTGTCATTCGTACTCCAGCTGTGGTGCACACATGTCATCGTTATGGACTACCATACAAGAGTCACTATCTGCGTATATTTATTATTGCGTTAAAAAGAGTACCCAAACGGTATTGGGTACATCCCTTGACGGCTTTAAGGCCTGAAGGGCTTCTTTTTCGTAATTTCGTATACAAAAAGTTTTTCGGGTATAAGGACTAGCCCGCACTGCAGTGCGGTGGAATGCGGTGCATTATTTCTGTCGTGCGTTATAACAAACGTATTCACGGGTCGGTCCACTGGCGCTAAAGAAGGCACGTTTAAAACAAAAAAGAGTTTACTGAACAGTTTATGGAGCATCCCTAGGAGGCCTTAATGCCCATTAAGGTCTACTTTTTCACAAGAAATGAATATTTACGGGCGTATCTAAAACAAATTTGGATAGTAGGTACTGCTTGGTCAGTTCCTCGGTGCCTTTTTTTCACTGTTGTGCACGGTACCTCAGCGTTGTCCAGTATCATGTTTCAAGGCAGTAAAAAAACATAATTTATTATACGTAAAAAAACATAACTGGCAAAATCTGAGTGTTGGTACTGTGGAGTGTGTGAGGTTTTTCACTAACTAAATAGTCTCTACATGAGCTACGCCCACCCTTGAATAAAAGGATTAACGTAGTCATTCATCTGCACAAGCCTTTTATTCACAGTGTTCGAACAATCAGGTGGCACCTACCTATACCTATAAGAAAGTTTACCTAACTTTAGGAATAATTTACAGAATGAGGTACCTCCCTTGCAAGAGAAAGCTCAAGTCAGGACAAACAAACCGCGTGTCTGACACCATCATAAGTGTCGGCGAAAACTAAAAGTTAATTCGTGCCAATATGCATTCACAAAAACTAGTTTTGTCATGCTTGAACCTAATCACGCCAAAACTCGAGGAAAAGACGCAACATGTCCTCCTAGATACAAATAAATCAATGTGAAAGTTCACATCAGTCCAGAAGGGTTAATTAGAGAAGACCGTAACATCAAAAACTTTTGCTCCATCTGACGGCATTAAGTTAGAGTGAAGGAAAAGGTTAAGAGGCTAGTCCGCCAACGTTCATTGACACAATTTAAAATACGTTCATACTCCAGAGGTAAATTCTAAAAATGCACCTATTCCTCTTTCGTTTCTTTCCATTTAATGTCAGTCACTGCTGACAAAAACCTGTGAGTCCTCATTTACAAGCAGAACCAGTAGTGTCAACTCAACACTCTTTGCAAAGACTACGCTCTTTTAGCAAAGTTGTTCATGGCTTGGAGTGAGTGAAGGTAAAGAGTCCTCATCTATAAGCTGAACCAATGGTGTCAACTCAACACCCTTTGTGAAGACTATACTCCTTTAGCAAAGTTGGCTGCGGCTTAGAGTGAGTGTCCTCATCCCTTTCGGTAGACAATGAGAGCTGATCAATTTCTTCGAACATGGACATTCGTTCATTCCCAATATTATGATCGACAATGATGTTGTTTTTAAATGATTCGTCATTGTGATCGTCGTTATCCTTCGACAAGGATTCATTCTGAGGCTCTGAAACATAGCTAATGGGCTTAGTAAATGGATTGGTCTGACCCAATTCGTCCAACTCTTCCTCGTGTTCGGTCTCGAACACTTCACTGGATTCTGCCTCTGCACCTGCCGGTTTACTTTCCTGGCAGCTGCGTTCGTCTTCATCAATGTCATAAGGGCTGTTATCATGGTTGTCATCATGGCAGCTTTGCTCATTGTTTTGTTTTTTGCTAGAAAATAAATCAGCATTATTATCTACTTCAACGACGCACTTCTGTCGGCTTTCCTTGAACGTTGCTTGTGCAATTACTTCCTCTTGCACTATATACTTATGCCACGGATGGCATCTGCACCCGAACTCTTCTCTTAATTTGTTGCAAATTATTTCAAAGGTCATACCTTCATGGTATACCATATAAGCGCTTATTATGAGCACCCAATCGCTCTTACGCCATCCATAATGGTTGGCTTCTTCAATGAATTCATGAATAAATTCCTCGACACAATCGTAACGGTTTGTGCCCGTAAAAAATTTGTCAATCACAGGCCAAACATATTCATAGGACATTTTCCTTGTTTTCTTTATCACCAAAATATTTAAAACCACTTAGCTTTATTTGTCCTCTTCTTCGTGAGATAGGCTTCGCCTTATCGTATATTTCTGTTGAGCGCCCTAGCTTAATTTTTAAACTTGTACAGTATTCCGGGCCAGAGCCCGGAATACTGCACAAGTTTAAAAAAACCCCTTATTCAAAAACATCCCTAAAACCCCCGTTTTAGCGACGGCGCCTCCACCAATTGTGGAGTGTATGAAGTTTTTCACTAAGTTAATAGCCTCTACAGTATTATGTATGTGGGTACATTTCCACCTCTGGGGAAAACAGGCGTGATGATATTTATTATTTAACTTGTTTTTTAATCATTTAGTTTTTCTTCTTTACAGAGCGACTAAAGTATCAAAAATATTTATCTTGGTAAGAAGCAAAAAAGGGAAATCCGTAGAACAGAGGCTGATTGAAATGTTACAGGATCCAGTAAGTTGTAAACATTGCTAATTCGTTTTGTTGCTACATTTGGCATGCTTGTAAATCAACTTTTATTTTATGGGTCAATGCTCTATAGAGTTCCTGGCATTGTCCTTTCAACTCCACTAATAGACTACACTAATAAAGTGCTTGTAAAACCAATCTAACAACGAAGCTAATATTTTTTTTTGGTCGAGAAGTTTCTGTTAACTTCTTCTGACCCCATTATCATACTATGAACTTCAACCAAGGCTTTAGTACTTTTCAAGATAATGAATACAACGACTCCAATCAAAATCTAAGTCAAAATATTTTATTTCGCATTGACCTGCAAGGGCACTTATGAAACGTCAGAAGCAAGGAGCACGGTTCCAATTTGTCGCTTCCTATGGAGAAGAGCCGGCAAGAAACTCCACGGTTACTCATTTAATAGTATAATAACGGGGTTCTCTTGAATTGTCGGAACAGTTTCGGAATTCCTATGGCTATTCCTGCTCTACTACTGCTCTTCTACTACCGCTGGGATATAGTATTTCTCAAGATAAACCCAATGGGATCAAACACATTGGTTGGGGCTATCTAGTTCAGTTGAGGAGTTTCATAAGTCCTTTTCTAGCTGCACTGCACGCAGTCCTTGACTAGCTCAGTGGTACAAATCATTTTAATATCACCAAAGTTACATGGGTATGCCACATTTCAGCTAAATCAAATACTGGAAACTGCCTGAAAACACACCATGCGAACGAAAACAATTCAAATAATTGCTGAGAAGACGTACAATAAAACTTAATTAAATATTTTACAGCAGAAACACGAGCAATACTTGAATGCAACGCATCATAAAATGGTACAAACATGTAAAACTTTGTGTTTTGACGAAGCAAAACATGAATGCAGTAACCTCTTTGCAATAATAACCTTCATGTAAACGAAAGGCCGTATTCATTTCTGGGCACGCCACGATTGCGGCGGTAAGTACCCTCTTTGAGGAGTGGCTTGAGAGGCGGCATGGCGTCCTCACCTTCCGCCTGACACAGGTCCTCACTGGACATGGCTGTTTTGTGAGGTTCCTGTTTCGGATAGGGCGGGAGGAAACGCCCGGGTGTTTTCATTGCGAAGATCGCCCTGAGGACACGGTGGAGCATACGGTGGAGGTATGCCAAGATTGAGCGGAGCACTGCCGTGTCCTCGTGGAGGTAATCGGCGGCGGCGATCTCTCGAGTCAGACCCTGGTCCAGGCCATGGTACGGAGCGAGAGTGCATGGCTAGCAGTCACCTCCTTCACCGAAGCAGTTATGCTCGCAAAGACGGAGGCGGCGCACGTGAGGGAGATGCAGTACATGCGCCCTCACAGCCGTGGCCTTCGCAGGAGACGCCCTGGACATCGGGAATCCCAGGCTGATTCCCGGCCACCGTAGACACGGGCTTGCGGACGGCGAGTAATGGGTAGCTCGCTGTCCGGTAAGGACCAAGCCCGGGGTGACGGCACGTTGTGTTCCATGCGGGCCTCAAAGTGATGTCAGCACCAACTGGTGGGTCACAAAGGCCGATGCCTGCCAGGGGTGCGGGTTGTTCAAAAGAGATACCGCGGCCCCTGGCACACAGGCAACTGAGGGAACACGGGTGGATTTTAGTCAGTAAAAGTCTGACACCTCCCGCTCCACCCAGAGCGGAAGAAGTTATTTGATGATTTTCCACCCAAAAAAAAGGCCATATTCATTTATTGAATGGAAAAACTTGTGTTCGCTTATTGTATGCCATTTCATGGAAATCTCGCAAGTGTAATCAACTGTTGACATTTGTGCTATTTTGTCGTGCTCATTGCATTGCATGCAACTGCATATGATTCTTGCATGACAATAATTGAACGTGCCAGGGGTGCGGGTTGTTCAAAAGAGATACCGCGGCCCCTGGCACGCAGGCAACTGAGGGAACATGGGTGGATTTTAGTCAGTAAAAGTCTGACACGCCCTTCCGCTCCACCCAGAGCGGAAGAAGTTATTTGATGATTTCCCACCCAAAAAAAACGCCTGAATGATTTTCTGTTTGTTTTCATAAACACACGAAAAACTTTAAGTTGATAACTTTTGCGTATTTATTAAAATAATATAGTAGATCATATTTATGTCAAGTGAGATTTTTTTACATGCTGTGTAAAATTCAGTAAGATACCTATTTATTTGTTTTATTTCATACTTGGGATATTTAAACGATTGTTTCCAGGTGTATGACTTGTTGCGAGAACAAGAACCAGATTTCGCAAAAAAACTCGTGCCAGTGTCAGGAGATGTGGCAGAGCTTAAACTTGGGTTGAGTGAAGAAGACTGGAAAGCTATTACAGAACAGGTATGCCAGCAAATATATTTAAATAATTGAAATTGACTTGAATCTACTTATTTAAAACTCTAATTATTCCCATTTAGCACTAGTGAAAATGTTATAATTAATTATACACTATTACATAAGGATCGCTTGTGTTTGTGAACCTTATATAATTCCTATTTATGGATCTTAAAATACTATGTAGCCAAGTAACTGTGACCAACTTGCATGTAGCACTGGTTGCCACTCACGCGGTACCGCTCGACTCACGCAAAGCACTAAGTTTTTACAAGTCAATCATATTTTTTAAACTAGATGAAGTCGGCGTTACCTATCTGACTACACTCTGCGAAAAGAGGCCGAAACAAACACAAGGGTCACAGTCTCTTTTAATATCCAGACATAATCTTGGTCAGATCATATGAAAACCACGTGGATTGGTGTCTGAAATGGTCTTTTGAGGAAAGAACCACACAAATTGAGTGGACTTGTCTAATCAGTACACACATTAATCATACATTAAGTAGCTCGACTCAGAACTTGAGGAACTCAACAATTCGACGAACAATAGCAAAGAAAGGACGAACCCAAGCGCGCACTTTACTTTGTTTAAATTATTTCATCACCATTGTTCTTAAAACTATTAAGGAAAACATCGTGAGGAAACCGGTATGACGAAGCTGGTATCGTATAACCAAAAAATCGAAAAGTGGATTATGGCCGTCTCCTTCTCATAGAGAGGAAGCCTGTATCCCAGCAGTAGGGACATATAGACTGATTGTGATGTTTGTGTGATTACTCAATCAAACTGCTCTGGGCCTGCGGTGGATGTCACATGTCAATTGCAATTTTGGCTCTTGGACAAGCCAGTTTCCTAACGATGTTTTCCTTCATCGTTTTGAGAGCAGTGGCGATGAAATTAAATACACAAAGTATCTGCCTGGGTTCAAACTCACGACCTACAACTCACTAAGTTGGAGCCTATACCACTGGGCCACCACTGCTCATCTGCTCACTGCTCATGATGACAAGCGGAGAAAATTGTGGGCAGAAGCTTTCTAATTATTATTATTATTAAGTGAAGACGTTGTATCTAAAATAAAATTATTATTTTACCACAGTTATGTATTATTAAAAAAAAATACCGTGTTGTTAGACCTGCTATAGTTGTTATTAATTACTTTATTCAGGTAGACGTTGTATTTCATCTGGCAGCCACGACAAGGTTTGATGAGCCCCTTCGTGTGGCGACCTTGATCAACGTACGAGGTACCAGAGAGACTCTTATACTTGGCAAAGCATGCAAAAACCTAAGGTAGTTTTTTTATATCTTTCAAAATATCATTATCTACTACTACTGATATAACCGGAAGTAAATCGCGGGTTAGACCTGGTTGAGATACACTTACCAGAGAAGCGTGACACAAAAAAGTGGAGGCCCAAACTCAATAGCGGGCGGAACCTGGATACCAATAATGATAATGATGATGATGACGAAGATGGCTCATAAAATAAATATTATAATTTATTTATGTTTTCTTCAGATCTTTCGTCTATGTTTCAACAGCATACTCACATGCTTGTGTGGACCGTGTTAATACTGCAGTATGTGAAAAATTCTACAAAAGTCCTATTAGCCCCAACGCTATGATCGAGATAGCAGAGACTGTCGATGAAGGAAGAATAAATGATATTACTCCGAGGTTAGTAATTTTAAAATGCGATTAGCATTTTTACACAACAATAACCCACAACTTTTGAATATAGTATAAATAAGCTGGTGAGAGTGATGAGATAAAATTTTAAGCAACTCAGATGTACCGTCGAAACAAAACGAAGAAGTATGAGATTAAAAGTGGTCTCCAGTAGTGTTTGTAAAAGTAACGTCCATGTTTAATTTGAAAATATATATAAATTTAATATTTATATCTCATATTATGTCGATTTCAGTTTGATAAAAAATTGGCCGAACACATACACATTTGCAAAGTCAATCGCTGAACAGTTGGTTACTACCCTCGGCAATGACCTGCCCATTTGTGTTGTTAGACCAGCTATCGGTGAGTACAAATTAACCTAAAAAATAAACATAATTGCTGAACAACATACATATTCTGACAGTCACGTAAGGCTCACTGTCTTTTACTACACGACGCAGTCAATCTCAAACTCATTAATAACGCGTTAGTAAATTACACCGTGTAAAGACAAAGTCAAATTATTTATTTCATACTACATAATAGGCTATTTTAAACGTCTATTCTAGTTACCGCTTCCAAAAGGCAGTTTCGTAAGAAGAAGAATGTTAGTAATGAAAATTATTTAAAAAAAAAAACATTGAGAACAAGGCGACCTAACAAAGGGATATGTGCCACATTCATTTTAGCTTTCAGCAATTATTATTTTTTTGTCTTTTAGCCTATGTAGAAGCTTATTGCAA
Organism: Polymixis lichenea; assembly: GCA_949091785.1. Classification (NCBI taxonomy): domain Eukaryota; kingdom Metazoa; phylum Arthropoda; class Insecta; order Lepidoptera; family Noctuidae; genus Polymixis; species Polymixis lichenea. Next base: position 4,342,848 of record OX420943.1, on the reverse strand, counting down.
GAGTTGCGATAGCGGATATAGGTTAATTTGAAAGTATAATTGTCCGGTGTCATTTTGTGTTCTCAATGCATGTTATCCCTATTCTTAATGCATCTTAGTAACCCAGGTGTGTTCCAGGGCTTGATTATTCTCAGCCTAGAAGGAACGCAACTGGTGCTGGTATTTTTATGTATTATAGAAACAATTGTATTGATAAGAAATTCGGTAGCACAATTAGATTATTAGTAGACAAGATGGTAATATCGGTTTTTGCGATTTCAGCAACAACTTTAAGAAAAAAAGTGTTTTTAATATATTATTAAAGTACTAACATTATATGGATTCTTTGTTCCAAAAAAAATGTATTATTCTTATCATACACTAGTTAGTGGTTCCTTTGGGAACCAGCGGTCCGCTACCCTAAAAAGACCTGGAACACTATAAACACCTTAAAAAATCTCGAGATCTCCTCGTATGGAGTTATTGTTCATGTCCAACCTAGACTGCAAGTTTCATTAAACTTGGTCAATAATTATTTTGCGAATATTAGTAAAGAACTTGCAGCTAAGTATCCACTCAATTATCATTGTGTGTCACGCTTCGTAATCTTCAATGGCAATTTCATGAACCCATATTTTTCAGTTGTTTGTTAATTTAATTTATAACAGATCAATGATTGGCTCCAGTAATTGCTGATTACAACAGAGAACACAGCCTAAACTATTGAAGATAAAATGTTAAATTTGCTGATACGTTACATGAGTCATATGTCAGGGACGACTCTCAGGTGAATCTCGCTGCAGTTGAAACCATTATTAAGGGTCTCCGTTTTGGTTCAGCCTCGAGATGGGATGGAATTAGTTCATAGTTAGTAAAAATGTGTAGACAGAATCTTGTACCTCTGTCCGCGCTGTCCACACTAAGTGTCTTGGTTTATTCCTAAACTTATCTAAGGCATTGACACTGACACTGTCTCCCTCATTCTACTCAAAAAAATAGAGCGAGTTGGAGTAAGAGGCTCCGCACTTGCTATTCTTGCGAGCTATCTATCTGACCAAATGCAGTGTGTCTAAGTCACTACATGTGTCAGTGATGAGTTGCATTGTCCTTCAGAGTCCCTCAAGGTTCTATTTTGGGGCCTACGATGTTTTTAATTGATGTAAACAGTCTATGTGACTAAGCTCTCTCAAATTGTTCCTTTTACACATATGCGATTGTTACGGCCCTCTTAGTACATGCCAAAAATTGGAACGAAGCTCGAGAGGGAGCAGAATCTGTTCTTGGCATTGTTATGTCTTTGTTATAGGCGGATAGTTTAACTATCCATTAATTCTCCTGCCCTTATCCCAATTTATTTGGGGTCGGCGTAACATGTATTTTTCTTCCACTCTTCTCTATTATCATCTCCGTAGTCACACCATTTCTAACCATATCATCATTCACACAGTCCATCCATCGTTTCTTTGGTGTCCCCATACTCGTATAGACATCGACATTCGTACTCAAAACTTTCTTCACGACGTTTTTCTTATTCCTCCGTAGCAGATGCCAATTCCATGACAACTGATTTCCACGCAGCTTTTCAGCTATCGGTGCCACTTTCAGGCTTCCTCTTATGTACTCATTGTGATGATATTCATAAGTGGGTAGATTAATAATGTTGGTGGTGGGTGATGAACAACGATTAAAGAAGGCAGTCATTACTGGAGCTTGTCGTTTGATTTACGTTCCGCATAACATAACATGGCGCAGCCGGTGATTAATAAAGTATGATAGAACCTAATTAACAGTGAGTGAAATAAGAGTAAAGTAGGCGATAAAATAGAAAAATAAATAAAGTGCAACAATGGAAACAGTGTTAACACCGCCGTCACCGTTCCAATTTGATGAAAATTCGATTGATGTGGCATCGGGCAAGCTGAGTGATAGTTGGGAAAGATGGAAGAAGGGCTTCACGATATATTTTAGAGCGTGTGAGTTATCGACAAAAACACCAGTGATATAACTCAATATTTTTCTGCACGTAGTAGGTGAGCAATGCCGCGAAATATTAGAACAAAGTAAGGAAACAACTTTAGACGCTGCGTGTAAAAAGTTAGATGAACATTTTAAAACGAAGAAAAACTTAACGGTGGAACAGCACAAGTTTTTCACGCGAGATCAGCAGCAAAATGAGTCAATAGATCAATATGTGTTTGACTTGAGGAAATTGTCCAAGACTTGTGAGTTTTCAAATTTGAATGACGACCTCATAAAGGACCGACTTGTGTGGAGTGTGGAGTGACAAGCCCAGCAATTAGAGAAAGATTATTGCGAGAAGGGGACCTAACATTGAGTAAAGCATTGGAGTTATGTCGAGCAGCAGTAGTGTCAAGAATGTATTCAGAAAACATAAAGAAAGAGAATGAAGTAGTTCACAGTATTAAACAGGGCAGTAATATACAAGAAGAAAAAAACGAGATTTGGGAATTACGGCGTAGTAATAAAGTAGGATATGGAGTGTCATCGTCATCAAGAACATTCGACGGTAATATAAAAGGAACAATGCGATCACGCGGTGGACACGAGCGAGGAGGCGCAGCTTGGTGCGGCGGGCGCGCGGGCGCCGCAGACGCCGCTCGTCCAATGCAGCCGCCGCCAATCAACAGACCGCGCACGACGCCCCAGTGTGGCATATGTGGTAACATGCACCGAAGGAATGCTTGTCCGGCGTATGGTAAGAGATGTCTACGCTGCTCGAAAATGAATCATTTTGTGCGAAAGTGTGTGGTGTGTACTTTGTGGAGGCATCAGATGAAAAGGTAATATTTGCATTAAATAAAGACTTGAATGATTGGACGATAGATTTAAAAATTTATGAACATAGCATAAACTTCAAGTTAGATACGGGCGCAGATGTTAATGTGCTACCGATGCGTTTCTTGTCAAGATTAGGAATATCCACTGATAAATTATTGCAAACTAATACTAAATTGAGCGGATATTCAGGTGATCTAATTACTGTCTTGGGAAAAACACATTTAAAAGTGTATCATAAGAATAAGTTGTATTTATTGGAGTTTAAAATTGCAGATGTAAATAGCGCTCCTATATTGGGACGTTATGCGTGTGCAGAAATGAATTTAATAAAGAGGGTTATGTCTGTGCAGAGGTCCGCTCGACCGCCCAACGCATATTATTAACTAAATCCTACGACGCCCACTCGATTACGTCATCGCACAAATGGCGCCGTGGGTGGTCGCCTCTTATCGCAAAAGTCGTAAAAACAAAGAATGTTTATAAGTGGCTTGGTTGGAGTGTCGGGAGTTTTATAAAGCTTATGAATGGGGCTTTTAACATCTGTTAGTTTTGTTTGAATCGATGGTCGTAAAATTTTGTAATTTTTGTTGTAATTTGAGCGCGACAATGTTTATCTTAGATTGTTTACCTTATCAAAATAAATATTTATGACGGAAAAAAACAAGCGATGACCTATATGTTTTAAGGTTTAAAACGCATTTTGGGCATATTTTTAACGTAACAAATCAATAAAATCACTTACCAATAATAAAAAATCACTTAATAAATTCATCACAAAATAACCACAACAATGAAAATGACTGACATTTAATCACCGCAGATGCAAAAACTAACAGATAACAAAAAATTTTTTTCGCACGTTCCAGGGTTATTATATCGCAAAACGTAGCATATTACGCATAGAATCGGAACGCACCATTTCCATAGACAACTGTTTAGTCGATTTCGTATAACAAGGTCAAATAAAAAAGCGCGCGTTCGCGCCCGGCCGCTGGGACAGGGTATGTCCCGCGGGCGCTCAACGGTAGTTATTTACTGGGACAGGCCCTGTCCCGTGGGCGCTCAACGGGATATCAAATCCAAAATAACTAAAGAGTATAAAGATGTTTTTGAAGGAATAGGTTGTCTTCCGGGAGAATATAATTTACAACTGAGGGATGACGTCATACCCGTAGTGCATGCGCCTCGTAAATTGCCATTTGCGATTAGTGAGAACGTTAAGAAAAAGTTGTTGGAAATGGAGTCACAGGGTATTATCGCAAAAGTAGAGGGTCCATCTGATTGGGTTAGCAGTATAACTGTGGTTAAAAAATCGAACGGTGATTTAAGAATTTGTTTGGATCCGAAAGAATTAAATTAGCTATTAGGAGGGAACATTTCAAGCTACCAACTATAGATGAAATTGTATCTAAATTAGCTGGGGCTAGGTATTTCAGCACATTAGATGCTTCTTCCGGGTTTTGGAATGTGAAATTAGGAGAAAGTAGTAAATTTTGTACATTTAATACACCTTTTGGTAGATTTAAATTTTTACGAATGCCGTATGGCATATGTTCGGCCTCAGAGGTCTTTCATAAGAAAATATACGAACACTTTGATGATATAGAAGGTGTGTGTATTGACGACTTACTAATATATGCGACAGATCAAAACAAACATGATGAGATTTTGAAGAAAGTACTAGAAAAATGTAGAAAAATAAATTTAAAATTAAATATAAATGAGTGCAAATTTGGATTACAGGACGTAAAATATTTAGGTCATCGTATTACAAAAGATGGATTGAGCCCAGATGATTCTCATTTGTCAGCAATAAAAAACATGCAAATACCAAAGAATAAGAAAGATGTAGAACGATTTTTAGGATTGATTACGTACGTTGGCTCATTTATACCGAATCTTTCAGATAAGACATTTCCACTAAGAGAGTTACTTAAAAAAGAAATAGAATGGCATTGGGATGACCGACATGAGCAATGTTTTTTATATTTAAAAACGTGTTTAACAAAACGGCCTGTGCTTCAATATTATAGTATGGAAAAGCCAATAGTCATATCCGTTGATGCTAGTTCCACAGGGTTAGGTGCGTGCTTAATGCAAAATGGGCTTCCCGTATGTTATGCTTCTAAAGCTTTAACTAACACAGAACAAAGATATGCACAGATTGAAAAAGAATTGTATGCTTCCATATTCGCCTGTGAGCGATTTTATGCATACATTTTTGGACGTTCGGACGTAACAATCGAAACGGATCATAAGCCTTTAATCAGCATTATTAAAAAACCAATTGTAGATGCTCCGTCCCGCTTACAGAGGATGTTGTTGAGACTACAGCGCTATACATTTACGTTAGTTTATAGACCGGGAAAACACTTGTACATTGCTGACGCGTTATCTCGTGCTTATGAAATAATGCCGCATGTGAGCGAAGGAACGTCACAAACCGGTATAGATAGCGGCAAGGATGAGGTATGCGTATTGACCGACAGTGTGAAAAACAAATGCGAATATCTTACGGACGCTCAATTCATAGACATTCAAAAACATCTAGAAATGGATGAGGAGATGACTGGATTAAGTAAACATGTTTTACAAGGTTGGCCTGAAAACAAAGATCGATTAAAAGATAATATAAAACCATACTGGAAATTTAGGGAGGATATAACTGTAGCTAACGGGTTAATCTGGAAGTCGGATAAAATAATTATACCTAAAGTAATGAGAAAAGATATGTTAAAAAAGATTCATATAGGACATATGGGAATTGAAAAATACAAATTCCGAGCTAGAGAAATAATATTTTGGCCCGGTATTAACAATGACATAGAAAATATGATTACTAGTTGTAATACTTGTTTAATGCACAGAAAAAATAATCAAAAAGAAAAGCTTAATTGTCACGAGGTTCCTGACAGACCATGGGCTAAGGTTGGTGTAGATTTATTCCAATATAAAGGTACGGACTATTTGTTGCTAGTAGATTATTTTAGTAAATATTTTGAGCTAATCAAATTACGAAGTACAACTTCTGGGAGTGTAATTAATCATTAAAAAAATATATTTAGCCGTCAAGGAATACCTAATACAATAATGTCAGACTGTGGTCCACAATTTTCATCATTCGAATTTAGAAAATTTGCACTAGATTGGAATTTTAATCATATCACGTCATCGCCTTACTATCCTCAATCGAATGGACAAATAGAACGCACAGTTCAAACAGTAAAAAATATTATTAGAAAATCAACAGAAGACAACACGGATTACCGTCTAGCATTGTTAGAATGCTTAAATACACCGCTGGATAGTGAGCTAGCATCACCAGCCGAAATTTTACAAAGCCGAAAATTAAGAAGTATTGTTCTGACACCTATAAAATTACTGGCTCCAAAAGTGCAACATAATATAAAAGAGAAATTAATAAACAGGCAAACTAAACAAAAATAATTTTATGATAAAAGTAGTAAGAACCTAACTCCGTTGCAAGTCGATCAAAATGTAAGATACTTCGATACCATACGTGGGCTGGCGATGTCCGTTTTTTTTTTTTTTTTTTTTCTGGGTGGGAAATCATCAAATAACTTCTCCCGCTCTGGGTGGAGCGGGAGGGCGTGTCAGACTTTTACTGACTAAATCCCACCCGTGTTCCCTCAGTTGCCTGTGTGCCAGGGGCGGCGGTATCTCTTTCGAACAACCCGCACCCCCGGTAGGCATCGGCCCTTGCGGGCCCCTCTGTTGCTGCTGACATCTCTTTGAGGCGCGCGTGGAACACAACGCGCCTTCGACCCGGGCTTGGTCCTTACCGGACAGCGAGGTACCCATTACTCGCCGTCCGCAAGCCCGTGCCTACGGTGGCCGGGAATCAGCCTGGGATTCCCGACGCCCAGGGCGTCTCCTGCGAAGGCCACGGCTGTGAGGGCGCATGTACTGCATCTCCCTCACGTGCGCCGCCTCCCTCTTTGCGAGCATAACTGCTTCGCTGAAGGAGGCGACTGCCAGCCATGCCCTCTCGCTCCGTACCATGGCCTGGACCAGGGTCGGACGCGAGAGATCGCCGCCGCCGATCACCTCCACGAGGACACGGCGTTGCTCCGCCCAAGCTGGGCAGACCTCCACCGTATGCTCCACCGTGTCCTCTGGGCGATCTTCGCAATGGAAACACCCGGGCGTTTCCTCCCGCCCTATCCGAAACAGGAACCTCCCGAAACAGCCATGTCCGGTGAGGACCTGTGTCAGGCGGAAGGTGAGGATGCCATGCCGCCTCTCAAGCCACTCCTCAAAGAGGGGACTTACCGCCGCAATCGCGGCGTGCCCAGCACTGGGTTGCGACAATCGCACTTTCCACGTCGCCATGAGATCCTGCCGGAGCTCTGTCCGCCGTGCCGCGATTTCCCGCGGCAGCGGAGTTACGCCCCGGCGTTTGGCCTCCTCGCGCCACTCCCAAGTGAGCGCGAGGACGTTTGCCTCCAGATTCCATGGCGGTAATCCGGCAAGGAGGCCCGCCGCCTCACCGGAGATCGTGCGGTATCCCCGGATCATCCGGATGGCCATGACCCTATGGGCCGCCTTCAACCGGCGTGCTGGTTGGCGCCTCAATGTAGGCGCCCACACCGGCGCCCCGTATAGGGCCATGGCCCTGGCGATGTCCGTCAAGTGAAATTTTATGCTCCGTTACTAATCTTTATAAAAAAATATTAAATAAAGTTATTTCATAGTGTTTACGTGTAAATATTGAAAAAGACATAGTAAATAATAAGTGAAAGTGTTATCTCATAAAAACTCTCTTAAATAAAAATGTTTTAGTGCTTTATCCAATTGAACAGTGAATCCTGTCAAAACTACGCTAATTCAGTACTTTAGTGACCTAAAAACTCAGTAAAAGTCAAAATAATACAGTGGAAACATAAATCATTAAGCGAAACAAAGTATTTTAACAATTAAATTCATAACAAAAAGTGAACAAAAATAAAATAAAAACAATCTGTCAAACTTTTGAACAATGATTCAATCTTACGAGTCATCATAACGAACTTTTTACCAACTTCGTACCACAAGAAACGGATGCATAATTTTGAGTAACTTGAGTAGATGCCAAATAGCTCTAAAGGTAGTCGTACAGACTTGTGCCTGCTTAGGCGCTAATTCGAATCTCACCGACGACGTGCGTAGTCTTTTTGTATATTGATAAATTGTTTTCTTCACAATTCCATCTAATTTGCTCGGCCAGAGTGAGTTAAAAACATCATACCATAATTAATAAAACACGAAAATGAATTTCTTCGAAAACATTACTATGCGTCGTACACGCACTAAATCGGATTCAAATACCGTCATCGACCAATCACAAAATGACACATTCGAAGATACCGTAGCCAGTCTACCCGAGTTATCAAGTGAGGATAATATTGACACACAACAAATAATTCAGTTAAAAGAACGAATTGACAAGCTTGTGTTACAATTAAAAAGCGCACATCAGGAAATCGAGTCACTGTCTTCGGAGAACCATGACCTTAAGCAATTCAATATTGATTTACAAAACAAAAACGACTTCCGTAAAGATCCTACACGTAGCCCCGTTCAAAAACACAAAAGTCAACTCCAATTAAGAAATACCCGAAAATTAACAAACAAGCGCAAACAGAGTCTGCATTTATACCTACACCCACCGACATTCAGAATAAAACTAGTACCTATAAGAAAATTCCAGAAAAAATCCAACAATATAAAAAGAGAGTAAAATTATGTATTCTGAGTACTAACAACAAAAATGACATCGGAAATATTGCCGAAAATACCCTTCACAAACATCCGAAAAACATATGCCATTATATACGGACAAACTGTAAAACAGAACAACTATTGTGTGATATAGAAACTAAATTAATAGCATTTACAAGGAAAGACTTTTGTATAATTCTAATAGGAGAGGAAGACTTTAAAACTACGAACAACTACATTCAACTGATACTTCACATCAGAACAACCCTGCAAAAAGTTAATCATACGAACATAATAATCTGCACACCGATGTATAAGTATAATTACAACAAAAATATGTATAATTGGAGAATAGAACACTTTAACAATTTACTGTATCTTGATATAATGTCTCATGAACATGCGTATCTTTTGGACTCGAACAAGAATCTGGCAAATGATTATACAATGTTTACTAAACAAACAGGACTACTAAACAATCTTGGCATGCAGACAATTTTCAAAGATATTGACGATTTTATCTATGGTGTAAAAAAATACGATTTATTAATGATAGACACTGATACAACACCTAATGACGAACAATCGGACACCCAGCTTTTTCTATGATAACTATATAAATATACTACATCAAAACATTGCAGGATTGCTAAATAAATCTGACGCTTATTCCGTTTGCCTAGAAGAACTCATGGTGAAGAATATTAACATTGACGTAATCTGTATAACCGAGCATTTCATGATGGCTGGATATGAACAGTATCTGTCAATCTTTAACTACGACCTAGCTTCATGCTTCAGTAGAGGAGACATTGAAAGAGGTGGAGCATGTATCTTAATAAAAAAAGGACACCATTGGAAGGAAATTCCTGAAGTTAAGCAATTAGTAATAAGTAGCACATTTGAATGTTGTGCTATTGAACTAATCCATACAAACACCATTATAATCTGCATATATAGAGTCCCAAATACCAATAATTTAACAACTTTTTTTGAGCGACTGCATAAATTATGCCAGTTTGTAACCAAGAAAAATAAACGAAATATTGTAATATGCGGTGACTTTAACATTGATACTTTGAAGCGTAATAATATAACACTAGATCTGGAATGTCTTTTGCTCAACTACAATTTTAAATTAGTAATAAATCAGCCAACCAGACTATCCAGTAAAACATGCATAGACAATTTTGCGCATAACTTGGGTAAAAAATGTAAATATGACGTTTACGATTTTGCTTTATCTGACCACACCTGTCAAATCCTCAAGTATCCGGTGAAAAGACTATGTGTTCTAAAGCATTGGTACATTGATCGCCGCGACTACAATCAAGAAAATATGAATAAGTTCAGGGAATGTTTGCAAAATGTTTCTTTCTCGGAAATGTATCAATTAGACGATCCGAATACAGCCTATAATCTATTTTTGGAGACATTTACCCTTATGTATAATTTATGTTTTCCATTAAAACGTATAAAAATAAACATCCACAAGAGACCACAATGGGTATCGCGGGGTATCAAAACATGCAGTAAAAATAAAAGAACACTTCTGTGGCGTTACCGTTTGGATTGTAAAGAACAAAACAAACAGGAATTCAAAAAATATACAGCAATATACAATAAAATCATTAAATTAACACAACGTGCTCAGAACAGCTATAAAATCAAATCATCATCTAATAAGTCTAAAACGACATGGGAAATAATTAATCGAACGAAGATGAATATGCCTAATAGAAACTCAATTAGAAGCATTAGAATTGGAAATAAAAAAGTAACACACCCACACGAGATAGCGAAAGCCTTTAACAACTTTTTTGTCGACAAGATAAAACCAATCAGTAATAAAGGCGTAAACGTGACATCAAACATCTCAAAATCAAGTAAATCGATGTTTATGGCACCAAGTAATGAAAATGACATCAAAGCCATAATTAGGTCTTTAAAAAATACTGGTAGTGTAGGCAATGATGGAATTTCTACGAAAGTAATCAAGTACGTTTCAGACTACATTAGTGGACATTTGAGCTATATTCTCAATCTGTCCATAACACACGGTATATATCCAACCAACCTAAAAACAACTGTGGTTAAACCAATATTTAAAAAAAATTAGAAAGAATGCATGGAGTCTTATAGGCCTATTGCGCTTGTTCCAATAATATCCAAGATATTTGAGAAATACATTTATGCACATGTCTACAAATACCTAGATAAACAAAACATTTTGACAGAGGAACAAAAAGGTTTACGGAAAAGTAAAACTATCAATATGGCCATCTATGACTTTTTAACCGGTTATACGAATGTTGATAAAAGAATACCTGTGTGCTCAATATATTGTGATATGACTCAAGCCTTTGACTATGTGGACCATAATATTCTGTTAAGTAAACTGGACGCCTACGGCATTAGAGGTAATGTCTTGAATTTAATCGAATCTTACTTAAAGAACAGGAAACAGTACGTTGAAGTATCTGAAATAGACTTTAAAACTAAATTTCAACGAATCTACAAGTCGGATCATCGTACAATTACATATGGTAGTGTTTTAGGACCTCCCCTATTTATAATATATATAAATGATATGCCGACAGTTACCAGTCACCCTATGTCATTATTTGCTGATGACAGCACTGTAACCATTAAAAGCACAACCGATCAAAACTATAACGACGAAATTACTCAGACAATAACCTCCATAGTGCAATGGTTAGATAATAATAATCTAAAAATTAATATTGATAAGACGAAATTAACGATGTTTAGCCAACGTTTAAACACAAACATGAGTATATACTATGACAGCCAACCCATAACACAAGTAAACACATCGAAATTCCTAGGATTAACAATTGACAATAAATTGGATTGCAAAACACACACGGAGGAGCTAACCAAACGAATTAGCAGGTCTGCCTATGCTCTGTATAAACTTAACTCGGTGATGAGTGTGGACGCTTTAGTCACAGCATATCATGGCTTGGTAGGCTCAATATTGAGATATGGTGTTATTTTTTGGGGGAATTCAACCAATAGGGAAATAATCTTTAAAGCACAGAAAAGGTGTATCAGAACAATGTTTGTGTTACAGGTCATAGAAACATGTAAACCATTATTTATCAAATTTAAAATATTGACTCTTCCTTCCTTATATATCTTTGAGGTTGCTCTATTTGTTAAGACCAATCCGGAATTGTTTAAAAAAATGACAGACATTAATAACCGAAGTCGACGGGATAACTATAGTTTGTGCGTAAGAAGGTCCCATACAGCATTAATGCATAAAAGTGTTTTTTGCATGGCGCCACTCTTATTTAACCGCTTACCAAGGTCAATCAAAGATCTAAACGTTAGCTTATTTAAGAAACGGCTGAAATCCTTACTGGTGAACAAAGCATATTACAGTATTTCGGAATTCTTCACACACAAAAATCTAGAATGTTGACATGCCAATAAAATAGATTTAATGTTGTCCTTGACATAAGTTTTTGTATATTGACATTGGTTTTTAAATTGACATTATTATTTTAACTTGACATCAGTAGTATTTAGTGACATTAGTTTTGTATTTAATCTTTTAATTGTTTTCAGTCTGTGTGTTGACATGCAAAATATTGACATTAAAAATAAACATTGACATTGATTTCTATTGCCATTTAACAATAATAATTTTGTATTATGAAATGTGTGAGTCCTTCTTTATAATCCAGTCTTTATAATTCAGACTTATTGTATTTTTATTTCATCATTGAGACTTGGCTGGCATGATACTTTTATATACATGTTTTTTTATTACTTACAAACATTTGTACGCCCTCTGGTATAACATAGCGCACGCTTTATTATCTTTATAAGTCATCATAATTGTACCTACCTATGTTAAACAAATGAATAAATGACTTATGACTAATGACTTATGACTTACCATAAAAAACAATTGGGTACCAGGCGTAGTTGACCGAATTCTAAGAAATAGGTCATATGCAGTTCGTTTACATAACGGGAAAGTAGTTGTACGGAATAGAAGGCACATGATAGCAGATCACTCGCACAGACACAGCCCACCTCGAGACTATGAGTTTGATAATGATTGTGAGAAGACATTGGATCATAGAAATGGACATTGTGAACCGTCATCTAATAATAATTATGTTACTCGTTCTGGCAGGATGATGCGACCGCCGAATAGATGGGGGTATCCGTTAAATTACCAATACAGCACTATGTAATTATCATCCCTACTATCAACGGCAACACAATATTGATATTAAGAATAGATTTAAATGTAGGTAGGTATAATAAACTGATTAGAAGAAAAAAAAAATTGTGAATTACTGTGTCAGTACCTATTTCTATCAAACTAAGCAAAATATGAAATGCATACATGAATTATTGTGAAATACTTTATTAAATATGCCTCGCTCGATCTTTATCGGTTCGCTATTCCTCTGAATATTTCAACATCCTGTATATCGAAGGGCCGTCCTCCATTGCCCCATACACGACATCGGGAAGATGCGCAGAGTTGCATTTACTTTATACCCACAACTCCAGCACCCTCATGAGCCATGTTTGTGGCAACGAGTCATAGGCTTTCTTGTAATTTATCCAACATGTCGAAAGATCCTTTCGGGAACGACGAACTTGTTGAATAATGGCCATATCAATAAGGAGCAGCTCCTTAGTACCGTGGGACCCGTTTCGACATTCATTTTGAGAGCCAGATAGATGGAGTTAGTGTCTATATGATTGTAAATCTTAGCAGTCTAAATGGATATAAGAACTTTATAGACCGTAGGGAAACACGTGATTGGCCTATATTTTTTGGGTTCCGCGGTACTACCTGATCTATGGAGCAGCTGGGTTTCTCCTGTCGTTAAAAATTAGGGTAGCGAACCAGACTTCAAAACAATCTGGTACTTAACCGCAAGGCGAGCGTGCGACCTTTGGAACCATTTAATACAGAAGTTGTGCAGCCCGTCCAGCCATGGAGGTTTTTCGTTGGGCAACGGACAGACTGTACGAGCTACATCTTGGGGGCAGATGGTAATAACCCCCATTTCTGGTATTGGATCGCAGGCTCGCACTTCTCGAGCCCAATCACTTTCGGTGCGACTGACAGGCACCAACCAGATATTGCGCCAAAAATAGCACATGGCATCATCATCTGGTAGGCGCGTATCAGCCACACGTTGGTCGGGTCACTCACAGATAAACATATTTTTTAACCGACTTCAAAAAGAGGAGGTTATCAATTGGACGTTTATACATTTATTTTTTATGTATGTTCGGGCATAACTCCGTCGTTAGTAGGATGACTGGTAATGTGACCGATATTTACACACATGATTGTAGTCATTATAACAAAAAAAATCCTAAAGAAACATTTTTTTTATTTAACTAGCGCATGTCCCCAATTACACCAATAGAATATTGAGTACCTAACTTTAATTTAGTTACTAGAGTTACTAGAGTCGCTTGACCCCGGGGTAAAGTGACTCACAGCTGATAGCGCACGCGCAATCCGTACGATGGTTAAATTAATGACAAAAGAATTATGCATGGTAAAAGTGGATTTTTTTTTTTGTTTGTAGGTAACTAAATTAAATTACAGGTGATGGTGAATATGTAGCAACATACTTGTTGAAAGTTTCGGTGTTAATGTAAGGCTTAAGCCTATACAGCTCGAACAGTCTTTCCCTACTTATCCTAATACCTCTAGTAGCCCAGTCACTAAACACAAAATGAGGGCAAATATTTTTTGTTTTCTTTTCTAAAGTTTTACTGAATTCAGTGTGCACTACTGAAAAGAAATCCTCATACAATTTACTTGCATCGTCCATATTATGAACGCCCAGAATATTTAACTTACTGTTTAGGGTACTGTTGAATTTATTTAATTTAGCCGTAGTTATTGGTCTAAATTGTATTTGCACTTTTTGCAAAGGTGCTCTAAACTTAAAATTTACCGTTTGTCCACTATGATCAGACGGCAGATAATTAACGATGGCTTTCTCTACATATTCACAATCGCAGAAAATATTATCGATACAAGTAGCAGAAGTTGGAGTTACTCTAGTCGGTTCTGTAAAAACATTCGTTAAATTGAACGATTTAAAAAGGTTTAGTAATCTACTGCTATTTGAATTATGTTCCAAAATATTGATATTAAAATCACCACAGATAATTGCGGCTTTATTACTGGATGCAAGTTTCGCTACCGAGCATCTTCCATTATTGACTCAAATAAAGAAAAGTTCTGATAATTAGGGGGTCTGTACACGCACACTACAACATGCTTCTCTAGCTCAACACACGACAGTTCGATACAATGTTCCACTGATAAGCCAACTATATCATTACTATATCATTTTAGACAATTATTATCAATATAATAGAACCTCCACGCTGGATAGATTTACGGTTAAAAATAGATTTACGGTCTGTATAATATATTGGAACTAATGTTCTAGTTTTTTTGCGATTGGAACATTTGCATCTCGATCACTGAAATGATCCGAAACACAGATATGTTTCATTTGACTCATTTGGATCATCGGCTCAAAGATTATATATGCAAAAAACGACCGTATAGTGTTTGACACCAAAGCGCCTTAGTGGTAATTTTTACGTGCATGGATAACGACACTGAAAATCTGTGAGAGTATGAGTGATACACATCTCATTTGGTATCTCTTTCTGACTTGTATAGACTATAGATTGTGATTCGCCCGCTCACTCGCGACTCGTGAGTCAATAGTTAAGTAACTTAGTGTATCCCAGTCTCCCTCTCTCGCTCGCTCACTGCTCCGGCGCCTCGCGAGCGACGCGTCGCGCGTACGGAATGAGCGCAGAGCAAAGTAATGCTTCAGATCCAAATGAATGCGTTTGAAACGTCTTTACTGAGCCAATCTTTTGAATCACTTCAATGATCCAGATCATTGAGTCGTTTCCACAAAGAGTTACACACCTCTATGTTCCACAATCCTCCTAATGTTCCACATTAATAACTGATCTAGTCTGTATTTTGACATTATATAATTAAGAATCTTTGATATTTTTATTGAAACTGCTTGACATTATACTGAAAACTGGTTGACATTATATTTTAAACCTTTTTGGGATTATATTTTATACCTGTTTGACATTATATTTAAAAATGTTTCATATTATGTTTAAAATAGTTTGCCATAATATTCAGAACTTTTTAGCACTGTACTTGAACTTCACTCGGAGTATAACTAATATTTCATAGTTCTCTGTATTTGTATTTCAATTGAATGCATATAATATGTTCAACACAATGTAAATCATTTTATGAATAAATGAACTGGAATGATTGAAATAGCTAAAAAGGGAAAAACTAAAACTTTTTCCAAAAAAAACCAACGGACTTCCGGAAAAACGCATCAGGCACCGCAGGGGATTATGCTCCCATTGCGAATGGAATAGAGCGCTCACCACGTCCAGCACGAGCTAGGGCCGGAGACTCTGAATCAGCGGGTGAGCCCACGGGCGGATTTTATCCCGCACCGTTTGGTAGGGGTATCCCCAAGGGGCTCCTCCCGGGCCAGTGCCCTGGCCCGCAAGATCGCCGCTCGAAAGGCGGTCCTTGCCGCTTTGTACCCCTCGTACAGCTCCGCCTGAATGGCTTCTGTATTCCGAGGGTGGATACGGAGCCTGCGGTGCCTGGTGTACCGGTTCCGTGCAGCAACGCATGCCTCGCGCAGACTTGTGAGCTCCGGTGACCACCAGTACACCTGGCGTGAAATGCGTCCTGGCTGGACCCGGGGCATTGCACTCGGCCTCGTCGTTGATGTCAGCAGGCCTGTCCGGTGGTAACACCTAAGCCTGAACGATCGAAGCTTCCAGGAGGAGCTCCCGGTCCAGCTGCCTCAGCGCCCAACACGGACCACACGGGGCCTGTCGGACCGGCGCGCTCGCGGTCTGGGCGGAGACGTCAAACCGGATGTACGAGTGATAGCACAAAAAAAGGGATTAACCTCGGAATAAGAGATAATAAGCTGAATTTTAGTATACCGTTACCTTAATTTTTTCTTCTTTGTTCTAAAATTTTATAATTATGTTAACATCATTGGAGCAATAGAAACCAAGATAATCGCGAAAAAGTGTTCTTTTTACCTTGAATAACTTACGACGTAGACACGAGATTTCATGAGACTATTGAGACAACTTATAAAACGCCAAAGTGAAGGTATATATGAAAATTCAGCTTATTAGCTCTCATTGTATGTTTGATCGCTAATTTGACTGGACTAGATGGTAACCGCACAAACAGGTTCTCGTATTTTTACTTCAACATGCTGCTTCAATATGCTATAATTCTAACATCATTTTTTTTTTGTTTCAGTGACTTGTTCTAAACTAGAACCAAATCCAGGGTGGGTTGATATGTCCTGTATTTACGGAGCCAGTGGAGTAAGTGTAATTTATAGAACAAAAATATAACTATCGTACGATCATAACCCTTTTTGTAAGACCGTAATGTACCATGTTTTGAAGCAAATACCTTTTTATTTCTCCTTCAGTTGTTCACCGCAGTGGGCGTAGGTGTTATGCACGCAGTGAAAGCAGAAAATTCATGTTGCATTGCTGTGATACCGGTAGACTATGTAAATAATGTAGTAATAGCTGCTGGATATGAAACGGCTAAGAAACGAGCCACTGGTGAAAATACAACAAAAATCTACAACGTTTCTTCGTTACCAAGAAATCGTATAACTTGGGGTAAGACTTTAAAAATCAGTACGATTTTGTTTTCGGCCCGGTTATATCAACTGAAATCAAGTTAAATTAAGTAAAGGATTTTAAGGACAATCGGAGGCTTTTACTCCAATGTTGAGCCTTCGAATGTTCAAGAGGTTACTCCATAATAATTGATTCTTTATCTTCCACATCTTGTATTCGTCATCGTTTTCTGCAAAACATCCGATTATCTGACCGGGGCATGTGAAAGTTATAGAATAGTAGTAACAGAACAATATATGATTTGATGAACTGTGATCTGTCTTACACAGGGAATATCCACGCTATACTAGCTAACGATGCTACAAACTACGTATCACCGATAATGGTAGGATATGGATTCGTCTGGTGCTCCAAAAATCCAATTTTGTTTTGGATATATTCCTGGTTGTTGCATCTGATCCCTGCACACATTATAGATGTAATAAGCGCAATGCTTGGAAACAAGAGAAGGTATTTATTTTTAACAAATAACATACAAGGTAGAGACATCAATACGGCGATGAATTAATACACTGGCAATACTAATGCATCAGAGTCAAATATATCCTAAAAAAAGTGTATTTTGAACAAACTTAAACTTTTAATTATAATGTGATGGACCATCTATGGGTTTTGCCAAACTTGGACTTGCAATAGTGACTGAACTTTTGGATTTTCATACGCCGACCTAGAAACGGTATTAGATATACTCAGTTTATTTTGGTGTCGTATTGTTACCTTGTATAACAAAAAATAATAATTAATGAAACTGCTCAAAAGTCATTAAATCTTCTGAAGATTCAAAGTAAAAATGAGGGTTAATAATAAGCATTTTCACTTTTCAGATTCGTTAAACTAGCCACAAAAATGTACAAGATGTCAACGGCGTTGTCGTACTTTATTTGCAACGAGTGGCAATTTGATGATCAAAACACGGAAGCACTATTCAACAGTCTTTCAAAAGATGATCGCGGTATTTTTAACTTTGATGTAGAAGCTATTGACTGGAAGGAATATATGATAACATGGAGTATTGGCCTCAGAAAGTATATCGTGAAAGATGGATTAACAGGCACAGTATTTGCGCGAAGAAAACGGATAGTCTTGGGAGTTTTAACCTTCATTTTATTACCTTTATATTTCTATTGTTTGTTTAGAATCTTGTGTTTACCTTTGTCTGTATTTACGTTGTTTTAGTAAACCACTAATTTAGAAATATCTTAATAATAACGTTTCGATAATTAATGCGAAAGAGTAAACAAGCAGATAAATTTAAGAATTTGTATCCGAAATTCGTGGCGACAAAGTCGCAGGCACAACCTTTCTTAGTAATAGTATTATTTACTTCTTGGTACAGGATGGTGGTTGTAGGATTTAGTGTCTCTTTATAGTTACTATTCTTATAAATTTAATTAATGCTGAAGTAACTATGTCTGTCTAGACAAACATACATAATTACTTTAGCATTCATTAAAATTAAGGCTGAAAAGGCGACAGGCAGATGCCTGTTACCTTTTCATGCTTAAACGGCAGTACGGATTTGCATGAAATTTACGGTTGCCTCAAATGATCAATTCCTAAACTCCGAGCTGTTATACATTAATGCGAAATTTGAATGAACAATTCCCAAACTGTTAAAACAATTACGACCAATGCATAGGTTCAGTGTTGATTTTCAACGGAAAGTACCATACTGTGTCTCAAACATACTGTCGAATACTATAATGACTTTAAAACCCCGGTATACGCTTGTGTTCTCGACTTGTCCAGGGCCTTTGATTTGGTGGTCTATGATCTCTTGTGGGAAAAACTTGAGAGCATCAACCTACCATCAGAACTTGTTACCATCTTAAAGTATGGGTATATGCACTAAGTAAACAGCGTCAGATTGTTTGGGACAGTGTCGGAGCCTTTTCGATTATCGTCGCGTTGAGCAGACAAAACGTCGGCTGTCATGTAGTTGACGTGTGTATCAACAATTGAAGCTATGCAGACGATATGGTACTGCTGAGTGCGTCGATTTTTGGCCTAAGGAGATTGATAGACACATGTGAGGAATACGCGGTTAAACATGGACTTGTTTATAACATTAAGAAAAGTCAATACATGGTCTTTGAGGCTGGTGGTGCTATATGCCTCGATTATGTACCACCTATACGTATAAATAGTGTAACCTTAGACAGGGTGAATCAGTTTAAATACCTAGGAAATATAGTCGCGGCTGCCCTCAGGGATCATGCTGATTTGGAACGTGAACGGAGGGCTTTATCTAAAAGAGCTAATATGCTGTCCCTCAGGTTTGTGCGTTGCGCGGATGGCGTTAAAATAACTCTTTTCCTAGCATATTGCACGTCCATATACACCTGTAGCCTGTGGGCCAATTACATGCAGAAAAGCTACAGACCCGGCTCGAAGGACGAAAATGTTAATTATAGCATGAGTCAGGTGTTGTAGGTGGGGGTGACAGTGTTCCCGTGACGGGAATACGTTCATTAACCTTTTGGTCATTTGACACAATACATTGCTAGCTACTGTGCCAAAATGGCGCGGATTGCGAGTTTTATGATCAATAATTGACTGTTATAATTTAATAGTAGTAGTTTTATAGTTAGTAAATTTTATAACACATACTAAGGGGTAGGTAAGTAATATATAGTATAATTACAAAATATCTAATATTTCCAAGACTTTTTAACTGAATCTATAATTTTATTTGATACAATGATTAGTTAATATGATAAACGATTGATATAATTTTAAAACAACTATTTTTTATAAGCATAACATACATTGAATATAAAATCGTTTGATATACCACTCAAAAGACATAAAACATATTTAGTCTAATATGATGAAACGCCTAGTAAAAAACATAAAGCAAAATTTCAGATTATCAAGAGGAGGTACACGTTATAACATTGTCTAACTATTAGTAAGTTGTGAAATGTAGGTAACATAACAAATATCATTGTTAGATGTCTCTTTGTGTGCATAATCTTGCTCAGTTAAATACTAATTTATTTGTTTAAAAATGGATTCATCTAAGTGTGAGACATACAAAAATTCAAGGGGTGCAGTAAAATTGTTCGTGAATGGATACAGCTAAAATAAGCATACACCATACATGCAGCATGCAAACAAGCATGCATGCAACATGCAGCAAGCATGGTTTCTGTCACGGCTCCGGCACTGTAGGGCTCCGGCGGTCCCATGCAAGCTTATCGTCGCAGATGTGTTTCACGGTCACCACCGCGGCTTCAGCAAGCCACGGCAGCGAGCGATGAAACGGCCCTCCGCGCCTAATCGATTTTCAATAACGCTCTACGGGTAGAGCAGACAAGACTACGTGGAGTCGGTTCTGCAGCGATTCGTTTCTGTCACGCCACTCCCACAGCAGGCTCCATCAAATTAATCGCAATATTATATATTTTAAATGATAGGGCTAATGATTTTCGATTAAATAAACGTTATACGAAATAAGTTTTAGAGTATATAAATGTTATATCTGAAGAAATTATATCAACAGTTGGTAAAACTCATTAATGGTTTCTGTTCGATACGCAGTACTTCCGCCCAGTTTTAGCGATAATCAATAATGGCGGCCGACGGTATCGTTAGGAAAGTGTAAAACAGGACTAAAACTATAATTGTGGAATAAGAAACCTCTGTAACATAATGTTTTGATTTAAAAGAGTGTCCGTGGAGTTTCTTACCCATTCTTCTCCATATGAGAACTACTTTAGTTTTGGAATGGGCAACTAGATTCATTTCGTAACACAAACTATCTCATTCACTGATAAATAAAAAATTCTAAGTGCCTGTAAGAGGTTTAAGTGAAAATAAATGGTTTGAGTTAAGTGTTGTGTATGATTATGAACCAACTACCTATATACCAACGAAAAATTACACTATGGACATCAGAGACGGCGTGTATTGGGTTTCCCGCCGTCATATTAATGCCAAATAGGGTGCAATTGTCTCAATAATGGATCGACAAACTTTAGTAGACATGCCCCACCAATCTTCGGTAATTTTGATCTTAAGTTGCTTATGTGGTCCACCGTTGATCGATTTGTCATGAACCCTGCTTGCTCTACCGCTTGACCGTCTATTGTTCTGGTTATACGGCGTAGTAGAGTTGAAGAAAATACTTTGGACAGACATGGCATAAGCCTTATAGGCCGGTAGTTCGATATTTGTGTTGGGTTTCCTTTTTTGTAGAGAATGATAATGTCTGTACATGCCCTTTGACTAAGAAGTTTGCTTCCATTAGGATTTGATTGAACAAAGTCGTGAGCAGCTTGAATAAGTTGTCTTTGCCTGCTTTTATGAATTCGTTCTTTATTCCATCTGACCCAGGGCTTTTTCCTAATTTTAATTTATCTATTGAAAGCTTTATTTCATTTTCATTAAAAGAACAGGATCGTAATTAGATGGCATGTATGTGCTATCTTTCTGTGTTGTTATTTGAACATAAAGTTGCATAGAATTGAGTAGCTATTTCCAGTAGGTCTTGTCTGTTAGTGACCCCCGTTCCAGAAGTATTTTGTAGTTGAGTCATAAGTTGTTTTGAATTATTTAGCTTCTTGTAGGCTTTTTCACTGCTCCAGAGTTTTGTATATATTCTTCTATCGTAGTGATTTTATAGGTTCGAATATTCAGAGTTATCTTTTTGTTTATAATTCGATATAATTTGCTTAAATATTGTTTTACTGATTTTGTTTGGTTTTCTTTATTTTGAAAGATATGTCTCTTGTCTATGAGTTGTTCGACCTCTTCTGTTATGATTGCAAAATCAAAATCAAAAGTCAAACTACGCTGAGAGTCAGCTCTTTTTGAACGTCAAAATTACATAAGACAGTCCCCCAAAACGCCCGCCCATCATCACTTCCTTCCTTCCGTGCTTTAGCTGGGAAGAAGGAGTGGCGCAACAAACTTCCCAGCAGCGCAGCTGTCTGTTAAATTGGAAGAACTTGATTCTATACAATAATAGCATATGATTAACATTCGACAATAAATGAAAATATAATTAATAAAAAAAATAAAAAAATGGTTTATGCAGTTAAGTAAAATAAACTATGATATGAAGTAATTCATATTACCTGTCAGTAGTTAAGCTAATTCTGGTGAAAGAACACAAACGTTGTCTTGAGTTAATCACAGCGACCAACAATTCTTATCGTTCAAGTAGTCGTTGATAGAATAGTATGCCTTCGAACAAAGATTTGATTTTACTTTCGCTTTAAATGCACTAAAATGTAAAACTAGCAAAGAAGAGGGAAGCTTGTTATAAAAGGTTATACCAAGCCCAGCAAATGAGTTATGAACTTTATGAAGCCGGTGAAAGAGAGCACGTAATTTGTCCTTATTTATAGTATTAATATTATGAATATCATTGTTTTTAAGCGGAGTAAGTGTACATTTTGCCTAATATATAAGATGTTAGCGAAGATGAATTGCGATGCCACCGTGAAAATACCAATATCTTTAATAAAATTCTCTCAGAGAAACTCTAGCACCTAGTTGGTAAATTGTACGAACAGCTCGTTATTGAAGAACAAAAATATTTTGAATGTCAGCGGCTTTACCCCACAGCAGAATGCCGTAGGACATAACGCTATGAAAATAACTAAAATAGACTAACCGAGCTGTATCAACGTCAGTGTATTGTCTTACTTTTCTGATGGCGTAGACGGCCGAACTGAGCCTTCCCGCTAGGCTTGATATATGTGATCCTCACTGAAGTTTGGCATCTACTGTTATGCCAAGAAAAACGGCCGAGTCTACAGCTGCAAGCACCTCATTATCTAAGACGATGTTGGGTCCCAGATTTAATACATTTAGTTTTCTTGGCATTGAGAACTAGATTATTCGTGGTAAACCACTGCGTAACCCTTGAGAGTGCCCTGTTTACGTCGTCAAAATTTTGTCTATTCCTGTCTACTTTTAAGATAACAGATATATCATCAGCAAACAGTACAACGTCACAGATACCATTTAAATATAACGGTTAGTCACTAATGTAAACTAAGAATAAGAATGGACCCAGTATTGAGCCTTGAGGCACAATTAACTGAACTGGTAGCCCGGAAGATTTCATACTCATCGATTTCATTTTTCACTTTTTTTCTCTTTTTTTTCTCCTATCTACATATTGGTGCCTATTATTTAACTAAGAATTTATTACGTTAAGAGCTTCATTTTTAACACCGTAATGACGTAGTTTACGCAATAGCGTATCATGGTGCACGCAATCAAATGCTTTGGAAAGATCACAGAAAACTCCAATAGCATTTTGTGAGTTCTCCCATGCGTTAAATGTGTTTCAGCAGAGCAACTCCCGCGTCTGTAGTTGGACGACCTTTTGTAAAGCCATATTGTTCATCATGAAGTAGGCAATTTAAATTAAAATGTCTTAGGAACGGCTTGAGTATTAACTTTTCAAATATTTTACTAAATGCCGGTAAGATAGAGATAGGCCTAAAATTTCCAACGTTATTTTTATTATCTGATTTAAATAATGGTATGACTTTACTACTCTTGATGAGGTCGGGAAAAGTTCCTAAGTCAACACATTTATTAAAAGTTATTACTTAGCTATTGCTAGATAGGGGGCTACGATGTCAATTATATTACTTAAAAGTTTAGTAGATGCCCCAGTAATCAGTGTTTTTAGACTTAATTGTGTTAAAAAATACTTACTACATCACGAGGCGTTACATGTTCGAAATTAAATAAGCGACTACATTTGGGAACACTGCTATGCAGAAGGTTTTCCGCTATAGACGGGGACGAATTTAAGTTGCAAGTCGTGGTTAAAGGTATGTTGGCAAAAAACTCATTAAATGTCTCAGCTACGGCAGCAGCTTCACTAACTAATTTGTTGTTGACCATAATCTCTATTTGTTTTTCCTGTTTAACCGACTTACCCGTTTCATTATTAATAATTTTCGAAGTGGTTCTTACTTTATAATTGGCATTTATTATTGTATCGCTTTAAAAAAAAATATTTAGCAAAAACACAGATTTTTTTAAATAATTTTGAATAATTTCGGACATACTCTAGAAATGGACTATCAAACCTGTATTTTTTCAAACCATATAATTCGTATAGTCTCGCTCTACTTTTATAAATACCTGGAGTGGCCCTTTGGTTGAAGCCAACGGAGGTGCCATTAATGTCAATGGTTTTGGTCTTGAAAGTAGATTGGTATTATTTTTGCACAACATCAAAAAAGGATCCAAAGATTTTGAATAGGATTCTCGTGTTCTGCTATAGGTGGTGTAATTCTATGAGCTATGTTATTTTTAAATTTGTTGCAACGACTAGCTGTATACGGCCTATATTCTACTTTATGCGGTTTTTTATGTAATAGTAAAGGGAAGCTAGCCAATAATCCACAGTGGTGAGACGTCAAGTCAGTAAGTATTAATTTATTTTTGGCATCACAATCACTAAATATATTGTCAAGACAAGTCGACGTAGTAGCCGTGATCCTAGTAGGTTCTAAAAAGAAGTTGGTAAAATTAAAAGATCCAAACAGATTAAGAAGTCTAATACCTAATGGAGTACCTATCATCTAAAATATTAATATTAAAATCTCCACATTGATTGTTTTTTTTAGGTTTTTCTTGCCAAAATTGAGATTTCCGTGCACTTTGTTATTGACTTTTCTATAATATCATACTGCTCTTGGACTGACATGGTAGGGTCTGGTTTCGGTCTATTATATAAATGAGATTGGAATTTTTTGTACTCAACCTTTTGAATTTTGTTTTTAAATTGTGTTCGCTTAAGTTTTCCTTTTTCTAGGTTTAAGGTTATTCTCACTTCACGTGATCACTTGGATGTTTAAAGTTGCTCAGTACACTGATATTGTCTAGCGATGAATTTGGAATACTTGTAGTAATGTAATCTATTTCATTTCAAGTTTTACCATCCGGCAATTTCCATGTCCACCTCAATTTTGAGGATTTTTTGAACATAGTATTTTCTATCTTTAGTTTGTACTGAAAGCAAAACCACAAACATTTCTCCTCTTTTGTTTCTGTGTCCGTAAATGGTTACGGAAACAAAACAGGAGAAATGTTTATAATGAACGAGTATGGACTCGCTCATTATAAGCTTTTCGTCTGGCATTGGATTTTCAATTTTTACGTTTAAATCACCCATGAGAATTATATTTTTTGTACTGCTATCCATAGCCTTTTTGAGATAGACGTAAAAAGTTTGCATATCTTTATCATCAGCGCTTTCCGTGGGTGCATAAACTTGAATGATTGTATAAAGTTTGTTTTGTATTTTTACGTGAATAAGGGCAACTCTTTCCGAAAATCCCATGAAGTTCTCCTCGACTACATTATTATGTTTTCTGATAAGTAATCCAATTCCTTCCTCTCCTTTTGTTTCTCCGAAATAGTATAGCGTGTAGTAATGTCTGTCCTCTATTATGTATCTTGAGCGTCATACTTCTGAAATTTCTAGTATTTCCATTTTATATCTGAAATAGCATGTTCAAGTTCTATGATTCTTGTTAATAATCATACATTGAAAGTCGCTATATAGTATTTGTTTTGTTTTGGAGGGTTGCAGTCTTCTACCCCCGTGGTGACCGGCTGATCTGGGGGAGAATATAGAATACTTCAATACTAGGATTTAAATCACTCTCGTAAAGTCTGAAACAGATCGAAAACATTTTCCATACAGTTATGTAACCCAGTAGGAAGCAAGAAAAATAAACCAAAATAAGAAACTAAATGACATGACCCAGTTTTTGCATTCGGTTTTGGGAACATGTGCAGGATTACAGTTTTTACACTAAGATTTAAAAGTTAAAATTTAATTTGTCATAGTTATATTATTCCAACTAAAGCCCAGGTTAAATGTCTAAAATGTCTTATGAGATAGATAATCTGTCTTCTTCTGCTTTTCTCTTATGTGCAATTCCTGATTTTTCCGTTCCATTGTATTCATGATCTCCCGTTAACCGTAATAATAAGTATGGGAACAACAAATTAAGAACGAGTTATTTTCGATCAAGTGAATTTGAATGACAAGGAATATGTATATTCGACACGCCTATTAGGTAAGTTATCGACTTTGTTTGCGTCAAATTTCTTGCTCCTTGCATAGAATATGTCGCCTAACATAACTAGCCTGGACTATCACCTCCGTCCGTCGTCATTCGCGGTCCAAAATTAACTCCCACATATCACGTTCATTAATTAGTCTACTCTGGGCGTTAACCCAAAGAGTAACCCTGTCGTTCATAAACGCATTCTCTAAGGTTCACGCGACTTACATGCCACTCACATTACTTCGATCCTAGACTTAAGTAAAACTCCCGCTATCACGATCTCTCCACAGAGACATAGTCTCAATGCTATATTCTCAGTTCTAATTCTCCTAGTGTAACTGCCGAGACTTAAAATATATTTTCCCCTATCCTAAAATCACCACGCGTGTGTTGAGCGTCACTTTCACAGAATAGCTTTATGTCGGTTTTTTGTATAATATCTCAATTGTTTATCATTTTCAACGGAAAACTTCTTCTGAAATGTTTATCGATCTTCGATACAATCCAAAATCAGTGTAAGCACATTACGTTTAGAAACAAAATCACAATTACAACAGAAGATAATTTTACACCCGGAAGCAATCTGACCTTTTTGTAAAGATGTTTAATGAGCTCCATGACATTTTTGGACTTCAGGATTGCGTCTGACATCCTGCTGATACCCACTTCATCTTCTGTCATGGGCTTTTCAAGACTCTCCGCATGCTCCGTCGCGGTCGGGTCAGTGATCAGGGTGTACAGATTCGGCGCTATGTTAGTTAGCAACGTGTATTTCCAAAGGGCGGTCGCAATTAATGACCTACTTTTAAATTTTTAACTATTTTTCAATTATATTCAATATAAAATTATTATGTTTGTCTATTATATTATTCTCCTTTATTTATTTTCATACATATTGTACATTTATAATATTTTTACAAAATCATACAAAAACATTTAAAAATATAAAAAATAGTGGTCCGCCGGTATCGGGAACAGGGTCCAAGCTACCGGAGGTTAAAGTTCCAGAGACAGAAACCTCCTCACAATGCGAGCCGTATCGAGGAGTACTGCCTTCTGAATCAGGCCTTCGATCCAACCACCTAACGAGAGCCTCTAGAGATGTTGATCGAGGCTTTCGGCCACTAGTCCATTGGCTGATACGACAATCGGTACAATTACAGCTGAGCTCAAATTTCACATGTCAACAACGATGAACAAAGATTAAAACAATTATTATTATTATCTTAATTAAAAGTGTTTATACCGGTTAAGTCCGGCGCGGAACTTATCGGTTCCATTATAATAGAAAATTAATTGTGTCTCATTAGCCGGGATTTAAAGGTTAAACAAATTGCAAATCTGGTAAAAAAAATGTGAGAAACATTAGAGTGCATGGTTAGCCGTCACCTCTTTCTGTAAAGCAGTAATGCTCACGTAGAGAGGCGACGCACGTGAGGCAGACGCAGTATATGCGCCCTCACGACCCTAGTCGCCGCAGAAAACGCCCCGGGCGTTGGGAATACCAGGCTGATTCCCAGATGTCTGCAAGGGCTGATGCCTGCCAAGGGCGCGGGTTTTTTGAACGAGGCACAGAGGCAACTCAAGGAACACGGGTGGGTTTTAGTCAGTAAAAGTCTGACACGCCCTCCTGCTCCATCCAGAGCGGGGGAAGTTATTTGATGATTACCTTTTTTTCAAGAGTGTATTAGCATCAGACCAAGAATTCCATAATCTTGTGTAGCTATATAGTGTAAATGGGTGTTTCAAATTTTAGGTCCACCGTTTGTTTTAAAGTAAAGTAAATACACATTATGCGTCAAAAAACCCTACAGCAGCTAACAAAACAGCTGACCTTGCAACGGCTGAACCGATTTTTATGAAACATATCCCACCAACCTAACTACCGCTAGAAAACCTACCTTTAAATTAAAAAAAAACGGCACCCAAATCAGTTCACCCGTTTAAGAGCTACGATGCCACAGACAGACAGATACACATAGTGGTTAAACTTAAAACACCCTCAATCTTTTTGCGTCGGGGGTTAAAAATAATAACCCGAAGTGTTGGGCAGAGTTGTGGTACCCATAGTACACAGAAAAGTCATTATGTAATATTATGTTTTTATAATTTATGTGCCTAATGAGATTAACATAAATGTTTAAAATTCGTGATTTCGTATTATAATTTTGCATTGTTTTACCGTGAAGTATAAAAGGTCAAGAATTGGCCAAAAATAGGTGTATTGCTATCCCTTACAATTATACCTTGCAAGAAAGAGAGGGCGACGAAGATTATTTGGTTTCGTCAAACTAAACGTTTAATTATTGGTTCACAAGTACATAGTTTTGGGTTAATCTGAAAAATAACGAGAGCCATATAAAACTACCTATTTTACCTACTTTTTAACGAACGGTACAATGACTAAAACAAATAAGTTTAAAAATACTACATTTTGATGCGCTTGTGTAATGACAAATTCTAACGAGTAATATCAAACGACAATTTTCAAAGAAAAAGTAAATAAAAATATCGTTAACTTATTATTTTGTAACCTATATTTGTGACAGATGTCAGACGGCTCCCGGTTTTTATTTCGTGCTTAACTCGAAGCCCCCAATCAGCCTAAGATTAAAAAAACAGTAATCTTCGCCGACAAGGCTCATGCTTGCGCTGTTACTAAATAGTAAAGTAACTACCACTAACACGGAAACACGCTCGCTCGGCTCGCGCGCCGTTGGCGCAGTTGTCGGCGAAGAGTCCTGTCGGCGAAGGGTCCCGTCAAAGTAAAGTCTTGTCGGTATTCAGTCTGTCGGCGTAGTGTCTGTCGGCGTTTAGTCGTACATTGAATAAATATAGGGCTTCTGATCGTTATGAAGACATCAAATATGAATGCAAACAAAAGTTTCTAAAATCCTGTATGAACAATTTCGTTACGCGAATTCAAAATATCACTGAAGTGTATACATTCCATTATTATAAAATCATATCGAGGCTTCTTTAAAATAAATATATAAAAATGGAGTACCTACTCAAATATTGCAGAATAAACTAAAATGTGAAAAAAGATATAAATACTAGAATCATTAGGAAAATAAAAGTAACTCGCTGGCTATGATTTGATCTATGAACGTGTAACGCTTTTACATTTAATAAGGTTCATTAATATTGTCAATATTATTTTATCTGGTATTGTATTGGGTAAGTTTTGTTTAAATATCTTTATAAAATATCTATACGTGAAGTAAGTATGGACACAAACATTTTATATCCAACTGTTCCATAATAACGCTTAATAGTTCCGTTTGTTTATTTTTCTATTGTCTCTGTTTCAAAATTAATCTGCCTAGGCATCTCCGAATTACGTTTTTTTTTTGGGTGGGAAATCATCAAATGACTTCTCTCGCTCTGGGTGGAGCAGGAGGGCGTGTCAGACTTTTACTGACAAAAACCCACCCATGTCCCCTCAGCTGCCCGTATGCCAGGGGCCGCGGTATCTCTTTCGAACAAACCGCAGCCCTAGCAGGCATCGGCCCTTGCGGGCCCCACCAGCTGCTGCTGACGTCCTCCTGCGATGGGTCAGCACAGTGGCCCCACTGCCTACTACTTTTCGGCCGCAGGGGATAGGGAGAGCGGCCAACGCTATACCGGCACTTCTCTTGCCCTGCGGCCCCACCGCGCCCGCCATCAAACGGTGGCGGCCCCGTCCAGGGCACGGAAGGGAAGAGCGCTACTCAGAAGTACCGGCACTTCTCCTCCGCCGCAGCCTGTAACCCTCAGCCGCGATGCCTCCCATTCGACATCGCGGCCCGCCTCAGTTGCGATGCACCTCACCGCAACCTACTTTTTGGCCGCTACGTCCAATGCGGGAACCCCACTGGGGGGTTTCCCGAATTATGTTGGGGTGAGCTTCTAGTCTAACCAGACGTAGCTAAATTCCAGTATTTTACATGGAGCGACTGCACTGGCCTCCATAACCATGTGCGTGTGAACTGATGGACCGCACCGGGTTTCACCAAATAAAAATTCTAGGATTTAGCAGTAGCCTTAAAACAATTGTAGAACGAATCTGGGAATTAGTAAACAAATATATTAAAAACTGCAGCTCATAGAACACGATTACTCAATTCTCACAAACCATCAGCTAAATCTCGGGAAGTATTTAAAAAAAGGTTTCATGAATACAGAATTTTAGTACACAATTTGTAAGGATATTTTTACTAAATAAAAGACCAGAAAGCATTAAAGAAGTTAAGACATGTGAGCATATTTGTGAAAAGTTGGCAGTATCATCCTAGCGCTGATTTGGTGGATTCCTTTTCTCCTCTACCAATCGTTATTTCTCAAGACAAAGATTATTTTTGTTATACTTATGTGTGTATGCACTATTTTTCGAGTTTCCTATCCTTTATGTTGCAACTTAGGGTGATGCAGAGACCAAACATGGCATGTTTTGTCTCTGCATCACCCTAAGGTTAACTGGGATAAAATGCTTAAGGCATTAAGTCTGCCTTTGTAGCGTATTTTTCACTTGTGCATCAAGTTTTAATAAATAAGTAAATATAGTGAAAGAAAAAAAAAAACAATTGTTTTCAGACTACCACTAAAACCTAGGATTTTTATTAGGCGAATTCCCGGTGAGATCTCTCAGTTTTTTTTTTTTTTTTTTTTCTGGGTGGGAAATCATCAAATAACTTCTCCCGCTCTGGGTGGAGCGGGAGGGCGTGTCAGACTTTTACTGACTAAAACCCACCCGTGTTCCTTGAGTTGCCTCTGTGCCTCGTTCAAAAAACCCGCGCCCTTGGCAGGCATCAGCCCTTGCAGACTCAGACAGAGATCTCTCAGTTCACACGCACATCCGCAACCCAGTAACTGCGTAGCGCGTAAAGTCATCATTATTCAGATTAATTATTATTCTATATCAATACATTTGACATTGACTATTACATGCAAAATGACATGAATATTTACTATGTAAAGTATTATTTAACTTAAGTTATTGTGAACTCACATTCACATTCACAATAATTTAAGTTAAATAAACATAAATTATTGTGAATGTGAGGACTATGTGGGTAAAGATTTTTCTTTACGGTTACTTTTAATGATGATATGGCAGTTTGAGTACCTAATCCGGGCTATCCAAACGTCCTTTCCTTAGATATTTTCCGTTGAGTCGTTGAGCTCCCCAAATTCTGAGTTGAGACTGGAAACTGGAGACTGGAATGGACATCTTTTCTGACTACCCCGTCAGAAAAGATGTCCATTCCTTATTTCATTTAATTTTATACTTCTTGTAAAAGTGATTATACGTCAATCAACCTATAATTATTATCACTGTGCTGAGACACAAGCCTCCTATCGATGAGAGGTGGGGGTAATCCAACACGCAGGGCCAGTGCGGGTTGTTAAATGTCACATGTATTCGATTATTTTCTTCTACGACAACCCAGTTTCCTCACGATGTTTTCCGTATCGTTTTGAAAGCAGAGGTGATGTAATAATTAGCACAAAGTAGCGCTTGTCTGGGTTCAAACCTATGGCTTCCGCATTAACCTAATTCTATCTGATTCAGTGTGAACATAACAGGAACGATGAGTTTTCTATTTCAGAATTTCCTGACTCACGATGGCAGTTGAAGTAATAGATCCAGCCCAGGAATATGAGGCAAAGTTAATTGCCCGCATGAAGCCGGTGAATGAACTGACAGCACGTGGAACCTCTGCAGTACAACAGTTTTACAGCGGCGCTACTGTGTTTCTAACAGGAGGGTCAGGCTTCCTCGGCAAGCAGCTCATTGAAAAACTGTTCAGGTAAATTTACACATAATACTATCATCATATCAGTTGTAAGACATTCACTGCTGGACAATACGACTAGTCCAGGGATTTTCACATGTAGCGAATTCTGGTGATCTTCAAGAAGTTATTAGTCCACGATTTAGTATGCCTTTCAATGCTGCGCATACGTGGTTGCCATTGCAGATTCATGATAAAATATACACAATTTGTCCTGCTGAGATTGTCTTTCAAGATGGAAGGTCTAATAGAGTCAAACAATTGTCCGGACTAGTCCATACCAAAAAAAATGGAAGCACTTTGTACAGTACATGGTACAGCTTAGGAAGGAATTCCCTGCCGGAGTCTGTTTCTTCACAGCTTTAACCTTGGTATCTTCAAGATATGAGTGAATAGGTAACTTCTAAGCAAGCACAATCCACCTTTGACGCATCTTCGCTACTTAAGATCTTGTTGATTCTGTTTTATAAAACGTCGTAGTTGTCATTAACAAAATCATCGCGCCAGTTGGCATACGACCTAGCAAATCCATTGCGTGTGGCCTTGAAAATATAATTTGTAATTGTTTATTTTATTTACCTGTGTAATTCAGTTAATTTCTACTTCAGTACTATGTTTTCATTGTTTTGTGGGTACGAGTATATAGGCGTGTGCTAGCTGACGTATGGCAAATTTAATGTTTTTTGTATTTCGTAATGTTAATTACCTACTACTGTATAGAATCAAATTCTTCTAACTAAACAGACAGCTGTGCTACTGGGGAGTTTGTTGCGCCACTTCTTCCCAGCTAAAGCACTAGGAAGTGGTGAAGGGCGGGCGTTTAGTGGGGAACGGTCTTATGTAATTTTGACACATGTCTGACTCCATGATCTGTTAATATGCCATTAAATGTTATTAAATTTAATATTTTTAATTGTCCATGTACAACTTTATTAGCTTTTAGTACTAGGTTTCAGCTCAAGCAAGCCTCTAAACTATCCTTTCCTGGTTCATATTTTATTTCGATGGCATTTGTGATAGGTAATAGGATAAATCTCCTAACTCTTCGACCGCTCTAGATATGATATTTAAATTTTCCCATATTTTGTGGTCGGAATATACTGTGAAAGTTGCCTATTAGCCAGTACTGCCAGTATCTTATGGAATCTTTAATAGCTAGGCATTCTAAATATGTAGCCTTTTTCCTCTTTTGGGCTTCTTTTTTTTTAATAATACGCTATAGGTTTTTCTTTTCCGTCTGGTTGAATTTGCTTTAACACTGCTCCAATTCCTTCTAATGATGCATCCGTAAATATGTTTATTGGTACGTTTTGATCAAATGTTTCTAAGATTGGTTGTGTGTGAGCACAGTAGTCGTTTAATCTTCTCAAAAGCTTCTTGGCAATCTGTTGACCGTATGAATTTTTGGTGCTTCTTTAGTAGATTATGTAATGGCTCTTAAATTACTGAACTGATAGGTACATATATACTCGCAAATTGATTTGTTCTAGAATTTGTCTAATATTTTTCTGACTTTTTGGTGTTAGGAAATCCCTTACTGAAATTAAATGATCTCTCACTGGTCTTACTGTATTATATTGTATAATTTTTCCGAGATTTTGTTGGCCATTGACATTTTGTGAGCTTAAGTCGGAAACCTTCTTTTTCTATCGCCTCTGAAAGCTGTGATAAATGATTTATGTGATCGGTATTAGATTTTCAAAATATTAAAATGTTATCAATGAAGTTTACAGCAAAATCTGTTAACTCGTACTGTTCATAGTATGTTGCATAAGATTTTTTGAAACATAGCTGGAGCAGTTTTGAAACCAAAGGCTAAACATGCCCATTGGTAGTGGCCTTCTTGCAGTTTTCTATCTATTTTCAAATTGCAGGGGAATAGACCAGAACACAGAATTTATAAATACTGTTGAAAAGTACTTACAGGTTCTGGTTTTTGTTACTAAGTCTTCAATCAAAGAAAACTGTTGAGCCTGAGGTACCACCAATTTATTTAAATCTCTAAAATCGATACAAAATCATGTTTTTCTTTTGTCTTATTTTTTTAAAGCTAGGGTTACTAGTGCTGCAAATGGGCTGTGTGATTCCTCTTTAAGATATCTTTCAAGCTATTTTCTTACTTGTTCTTCTATCTCCAATCCAAGTTTTTCTCTATTGAACATCTGTAATGAATTTTACTGAACTATTTGTCCACAAGAAAGTCAATGCGTGCTTTGTAATCCTTTATCGTTACAATATCATATTTATCCTCTGCAAAACTTGATTAATAAATAAATTTATTTATTTCTGATTTTTGTTGACTATTCAGATGACTCGAATCCATTTTAAATTATTTTTCTTTTATATGTAAATTAGAGTTAGAGGGGCTTGTGGCTAAGTAACAATAGCTGCACGGGTCGATTGATCAGGTTAAGCTACGCTTGCCGCGGTTGGTCCGTGGATGGGTGACCATCTTTACATACCAAGACCCCTCCGTGCCTCGGAAAGCACGTTAAGCCGTTGGTCCCGGCTGTCATTTGTGGATCTTTGACAGTCGTTACGGGTCGTCAGAAGCCCGAAAGTCTGACAACCAGTCTTACCAAGGGGTATCGTGTTACCCAGTTACTGGGTTGTGGAGGTCAGATAGGCAGTCGCTCCATGTAAAATACTGGTATTCAGCTGCATCCGGTTAGACTGGAAGCCGACCCCAACATGGTTGGGAAAAGGCTAGGCAAATGATGATGTAAATTAGAGTTAGTATAAAGTTCAAGAGAGAGAGAGAGAGTATAAAGTTCAAGTTCTTTTTATCTTCACCTTCATTAGCTTTGTTATCAAAATTTCGTACCTCCTTTGTAAAATTTTCTTCTGATTTTTGTTCAATTTCCAAATTTTCATTCTTAATCAAATTAAACTCTTTTATACTGGATACTAGTCCAATTAGGAAATCGTATTTGAAGTCTATTCCATCTACAGTATTAACATAAATTTTCTTCCTTTTGTCTTTTTTACACCATTAATTGTTACTAATTTTGTATTGTTGTGTATATTCTTTGCTTCTTCCTATAGTCTTACAAATTTTGAATTTATCAAGAAAACACTGGAGCCGGAATCATAAATACCAAATATATCTAATTTTCAATCTAATGTTAGTTTTACTTCAATTAATGGTATAATTATTAGTTTTTTGGCTCAATATCACTCAGTTCAACATATATTACAGTATTATTTATATTCCTATTATAGTTTCTTTTGTTCTCATAATCATCAGTTTGTTTAAACCAGCATTTTTCTTCAGAGTGAAATCGGCTACCTTTATTTAATTTTTCACAAATTTTGCAAGATTTAGTTTTAGCAACTTATCTAATGTAATTCGCTTGAATTTATTATCATTATTTTTATTGACTGTTTGTTTGTGTTGACCAATTTCATTAATAAGATTTGCAGTCGACGTTATTGATTCCTTATCCATTTTGTACATTATATTTATAATCTGGTAGACCCATAACAATCAGATGAATCGATGTCTGTGTGTTAATATTTTTATTTATCTCTAGTAACAATCTTTCTACTTTTGTGGCATATTCCCGTAATGAATCTCCTTAAATTTTTATTTGAAAATGCATATTTAACGTGCGACCAACTTTTGTTTTCTACCTCTAATTTAATAACATACTAGTATACCAATCTAGACACTATTTTTTAAGTAAATATTTTAGTCTCAATTATCTCTGCATTTTTTAATATCTCAAAACGTGTACATTCAATCTCAAAATCATTGATCCATTGGTTAACATTTGATGTTTTCCATGAAAACTTCTCGAGTAAAAATCTTTCTGCTATTTTTCCTAGATTTTTATTTTCAGTGCCCTTACTAGTGTTATTGTCAGAAAGATTCATTTCGTGTGTAATTTTATCCAGATATTGGTCGCCAAATTGTAAACTCTCACCTTCATCTAAGTAAATTCTCCTCAAATTTTGGGTTAACGGAATCCATAGTTTCCGTGTTTGATGTCTTTTCTTGAGAGAATTCTTAATTTTGGTCAAAATATCCGTAGTTGTTATTGCAGTGTGTTTGCTCACAGATTCCAAATTATCAGGAATATCAAATACATGTCCATCGGGTGTCTCGATTGAGGTTATGCAAATCATATTGGTTTTTCCATCAGATGCTGCTAACACGGCAAATGTGAATAGTAACTTCTCCATTTCTCTTCACTAAAAATGTAATTATAGAAGACAATAAGTCTATTAGTTATCTTTCAGATTATAACGACATATTAAACCATTAGTTGCACTGTAAAATAAAGATTTTAATTTCACTTCCATATTTCGAAAAAAAAAACACTAATTACATTATCCTAAAGCTACAAACATTACCTTTAAAACAAAGAAACGACATTTAAAGTTTATTTGCCGATCTTTTTCCAAAAAACAAACGAATAAAACTTTTTCCCAATATTTCAACCACTCAAATCTTAGCCACACAGAGTAAAAACAATAATGCTGTTTTACTAATCTTCGATTGCTGGCGCCATCTATTGTGTCAACCAAGACAACACAGCAATGACATTTGAAACGCACGCCATTATTCAACATAAACGGATCCTAGACATCTCTAGGTATTCCTTTACATTTAAATAATAATCAAAACATTTTACCGTCCCAACCACGACGCTTACCCAGAGCGAGTGTATTGGACACTAATATTTAGTCGAAACTATCCTCAGAATGTTGTGGCTGCTGCTGCGTACTCTGCCCAACATTGACGACACACGCTTGCGTGTCACTGCGTAAAAGTCATCCGTAAGCGTTTCGGAGAACATAGCGGACCCAGTACCCGTAGAGCGCTGTTTGCCTTTTGAGTATAATTAACCCACAGGCTCCTCGTGTAGAAAGATTGGCAATATGCTTTGAATAGCGCTAACTTGACTTCAGATGAGCAGCGAGCAAACCTGCAAGCCAATATATTAACCCGGACCGCCAGCACTATGCGTTCACGTTCAATGTCTTCGTTGTCCTTTAGATCATCGGTAGCAATGTGTCGTAGATATTTAAACTTTTTCACTCTTGTGAGAGGAGAACCGTTCAGAAAAATAGGTGGAGATTCATGAAGGGTTTCATCACCAAGACCAAAAAACATACACTCGCACTTGGCAGCATTATACTTGAGACCATGACTCTCGGCACACCGCTCACAAACTCCAAGTAGATGACGAAGGGCTCCCTAATTGACCTTGGGCCTAACAACACCACGTCGTTGGCATAACTTATATTAGTGACAGCGACTCCATCAATATGACAACAATACAACTGAATATTATAGCTGAACGGTTTTGAGATGGAACAAAATTCCAAGCATTGTCCAGTATCATGTAGAGACAACGGCTCCTATTGCAACCTTGACGTTATAACTTGACATTATAAAACAGAATTATACGTAAGAAAACATAACTGGCAAAATCTGAGTGTTGGTACTATGTGGGGTACATTTCCACCTCTAGGGAAAACGAGCGTGATGATATTTATTGTTTAACTTGTTTTTTAATTATTTAGTTTTTCTTCTTTACAGAGCGACTAAAGTATCAAAAATATTTATCTTGCTAAGAAGCAAAAAAGGCAAATCCGTAGAACAGAGACTGACTGAAATGTTACAGGATCACGTAAGTTGTAAATATAGCTAATTAGTTTTGTTTGTAAGGATTTTTTGCCGTAAATATAATCTAAAAATATACAAGCCAAATTATAAGGAGGCTAAGGCCTCATTTACGTCATGTATGTTTATTGCATGTAGCATACCTTAAAATTGAAGCAACAATTGACTGGCACTGCCTAACGAACACGTACAATTGTTGCTCAATATGGGCAAGATGCCTTTGACAACTAGTATTGATGTAAATAGCATGTACAATACAGTCAGATTTGGAATTTTTGGATAACCAAACAAGTAGATGTATTTTTTAAATAAATATTATTATACGTATATAATCATTCTTAAATAAGCTTTCAAATAAAAATATTTAAAAAAAACTTTTCAATTCCTATAGCCAAATTTCAACTCCACCCATAGACTACACTAATAAAGTACTGGTAAAATCAATCTAACAACGAAGCTAATATTTTTTTAGTCGAGAAGTTTCTGTGAACTTTTTCCGGCTCCATCAGCATTCTATGACCTTCAACCAAGGCTTTAGTACTTTTTAAGATAATCAATACAACGATCCCAATCATAACGGAGCTCTCTTGAATAGTTTCAGAATTCCTATGGCTTTTCCTGCTCTGCTACTGCTCTTTTACTGCCGCTGGGCTATAGTATTTCTCAAGATAAACCCAATGGGATGAAACACATTGGTTGGGGCTATCTAGTTCAGTTGAGGAGTTTCTTAAGTCCTTTTCTAGCTGCACCATCTAACTAGCACAGTGGTACAAATCATTTTAATATCACCGAATTTACATGGGTATGTCACATCTCAACTAAATCGAATGCTGGAAACTGCCTAAAAACACACCATGCGAACGAAAACAATTCAAATAATTGTTGAGAAGAGGCACAATAAAATTTAATTAAATATTTTACACACGAGCAATACTTGAATGCAACGCATCATAAAATGGAACAAACACGTAAAACTTTGTGTATAGACGAAGCAATCCATGAATGTAGTAATCTCTTTGCAATAATAGTCTCTATGTAAACGAAAGGCCATATTAATTTATTGAATAGAAAAACTTGTGTTCACTTGGTGTATGCCATTTCATGAAAATTTATCAAGTGTAATCAACTGTTGTCATTTTTGGGTACGCCACAATTGCGGCGGTAAGTCCCCTCTTTGAGCAGTGCTTTGAGAGGCGGCATGGCATCCTTACCTTCCGCCTGACACAGGTCCTCACCGGACACGGCTCTTTCGGGAGGTTCCTATTTCGCATAAGCCGGGAGGAAACACCCGGATGTTTCTATTTCGAAGATCGCCCTGAAGACACGGTGGAGCATACGTTGGAGGTCTGCCCGGCTAGGGCGGAGCACCGCCGTGTCTTCGTGGAGGCGATCGGTGACGGCGATCTCTCGGGTCCGGCCCTGGTCCACGCCATAGTACGGAGCGAGAGTGCATGGTTAGCCGTCACCTCCTTCAGCGAAGCAGTGATACTCGCAAAGAGGGAGGCGGCACACGTGAGGGAGTGGCAGTAAATGCGCCCTCACGGCCTTAGCTTTCGCAGGAGGCGCCCTGGGTGTTGGGAATCCCAGGCTGATTCCCGGCCACCGTAGGCGCGGGCTTGCGGACGGCAAGTAATGGGTAGCTCGCTGTCCGGTAAGGACCAAGCCCGGGTCGACGGCGCGTTGTGTTCCACGCGCGCCTCAAAGAGATGTCAGCACCAACTGGTGGGACCTGCAATAGCCGATGCCTGCCAGGGGTGCGGGTTGTTGGAAAGAGATACCGCGGCCTCTGGCATACAGGCAACTGAGGTAACACGGGTGGGTTTTAGTCACTATTAGTCTGACACGCCCTCCCGCTCCACCCAGAGTGGGAGAAGGTTTTTGATGATTTCCCACCCAAACAAAAAAAAAACTTTTGATTCTTAAATGACAACAATTGAACGTGCTTTATGGCTTGCGATTACTGCTCTTATACGATTCACAAACTTAAATATTCTGAATGAGTGGAAAACTGTACCCGAAATCATGCCGAACCTTACTACAGGTCTTAAAGATTTTTTGTTTGTTTTCTTAAGCTCACGAAAAACTTCAAGTTGAAAAGTCTTGCGTATATAGGTATTATAGTAATATATTAGATAATATTTATGACAAGTGAGATTTTTTTTAAATGCTATGTAAAATTCAGTAAAAAATCTATTAATTGGTTTTATTTCATAATAGGGAATATGCATAAAATTATAATTTGTCTCAAATATTTTTTTCTAGATTCTTTATTGTCTTTACATTGTACTTAAAAGGTATTTTTTTATTTAGTTATTATTTAAACTTAGAAACAATTAAATAAAAAATGAAAAATAAGGGAGGGAAACTCAAACTTACAAAACGCGTCACCATTGGTCGAAACGAAATGTGACGTCAATGGTCACGTCACGTCATTGGATTTATCGGCGTCGATAAATACTACTACTATAATATTCATACTGTTATTAGTGTTTTTGTAAAAAAATGTTTAAAACTGTATTCCTGTGTGATTACTTGTGACTATATATTTGTACTCAATGTAGGACTATGAAAGAAACTGGTTTTGTTAGCTTGGTCACTCTGTAATTTATCTTCAATATAAGAAGTGCAGGGCTTTGTTTGATCATCATCACATACTTCAATACGGGAAGTACTGGGTCCTGCTTGATTAATATTTGTATGGGAAGTACTAAGATTTCTTTGTGGAGGTTCACCAATTTCTAAAATATTACTACTTTTAATAGCATACTCTGAAGGAGCTTCATTTACCAGTGCTAGTCTTCGCCTTTTAACTAGGTACGGCCATTCTTTCAACCGGTTGTGGCACAAAATTCGTTTTTGACACAAAATTATATGAGGAACAACTCCTTTCTTTAACCGTAGATTATATTTTTCTGCCTTCTGTTTCATTATGTTTTATTCAATATAATTAACTGTATCTTCCTTAACCTGAAATAAATCATCAATCACCAAAATTTCGTAAAACCGCAATAGGAATAAGCAAACTCTTTAGAGAATTAAACCGAATCTTCTAAACTGTACATAAAGATAGAATATTTACGTTAAAATGATCTTCACAACAAAATACAACTGATAATGGAGATACATTATCCCTTCTCATAATCTTACACCAATTTTTCGTGCTTTCACATCGCGTGGAATACGAAAAAACATTTTATCAGGCGTACTAATAATAGTGTTTTTGCACTTCGGTACCATACAATACTTGTAAGAAGGTTTTTTAACTTTTTCCATGATTTGTATAGCAATTAAAACTGGAAATAATTATGAAGTAACTGAAACGCTATAGTAAACAAACACGGGACACAACCAATGACGTCATCAAAAGCGCGCGCTAAATGGTGGCGTTTGAACGGCTCAAATTTATTCAATGTTTAAAATTTGACTTTGAAAAATAATTTGACTCTTTTCAAGCCTGTTTGTATTTTTTTCTATGTTATAAAAAAGTAAATGATTAATTTAAGAAATAAGAAATAATCATGCATATTCCCTATTGGAACATTTAAACTATTGTTTCCAGGTGTTTGACTTGTTGCGAGAACAAGAACCAGATTTCGCAAAAAAACTCGTGCCAGTGTCAGGAGATGCGGCAGAGCTTAAACTTGGGTTGAGTGAAGAAGACTGGAAAGCTATTACAGAACAGGTATGCCATCAAATATACTTAAATATTTGAAATTGACTTGAATCTACTTATTAAAAACTCTAATTATTCCCATTTAGCACTCTCGAATATATTATAATTACACACTCTTACATAATGATATCGCCTGTGTTAGTTAACCTTATATAATTCCTATTTTGGGGTCTAAAAATACTCTGTAACCAAGTAACTGATCAACTTGCATATAGCACTGGTTGGCCACTCACGCGGCACCGCTCGACAAGCGCAAAGCACAATTTTTTTACAAGTCAATCATATTTTTTAAACTTGATGAGGTGTTTCTTATCTGCTACACTCTGAGAAAAGAGGCCGAAACAAACACGGAGGTCACAGTCTCTTTTAATATCCAGACATAATCTTGGTCAGATCATATGAAGACCATGTGGATTGGTGTCTGAAATGGTATTTTAGAGGAAATAACCTAACAGATTGAGTGGATTTGCCTAATCAGTACACATTAATCAGTAATCATGTAGCTCAACTCAGAACTTGAGGAACTCAACGATTTGACGAACAATTCCAAAGAAAAGACGAAATTATTTTTTAATTATTTCATCACACTTGCTTTCAAAACTATAAAGGAAAACATCGTGAGGTAACTGGTATCCCGAAGCGGGCATCGTAGGATAAAAAAATTGAAAAGTGGATTAACGCCCACTGTTTCTCATAGAGAGGAGGCCTGTGTCCCAGCAGTAGGGACATATATACTGATTGTGGTGTTTGTGTGTGATTACTCACTCCATACGCGCGCCCAGAGCAAGTTGGTGGATGTCACATGTCAACGTATTTTTATCTCTTGGATATGCCGATTTCTTAACGAAATTTTCCTTCACCGTTTTGAGAGTAAGAGTGGTGATGTAAATAAATACACAACGTGCCTGCGTGGGTTCAAACTCATGGCCTACAACTTGGTTAGCTTGTAGCTTATACCACTATAGCCCACCACTACTCATCTGCTCACTGCTCATGATGACAAGCGGAGAAAGTTGTGGGCAGAAGCTATCTAATTATTATTAAGTGAAGACGTTGTATCTAAAATAATTTTTACTATTTTACTATAGTTGTATTATTATCAAAAAAACAACTTACTGTAGTGGTTATTATTTACTTTATTCAGGTAGACATAGTATTTCATCTGGCGGCCACGACAAGGTTTGATGAGCCCCTTCGTGTGGCGACCTTGATCAACGTACGAGGCACCAGGGAGACTCTTATACTCGGCAAAGCTTGCAAAAACCTGAGGTAGTTTTTTAATATTTCAAAATACCATTATCTACTACTACTGATATAACCGGAAGTAGATCGCGGGTTAGACCTGGTTGATATACATTTACCAGAGAAGCGTGACACAAAAAAGTGGAGGCCCGAACTCAATAGCGGGCGGAACCTCGATGCCAATAATGATAATGATGATGATGATGAAGAAGAGATATAATTTAGTTATGTCTTCTTCAGATCTTTCGTCTATGTTTCAACAGCATACTCACATGCTAGTGTGGACCGTGTTAATACTGCAGTATGTGAAAAATTCTACAATAGTCCTATTAGCCCCAATGCCATGATCGAGTTAGCAGAGACTGTGGATGAAGGAAGAATAAATGATATTACTCCGAGGTGAGTGATTTTAAAATGCGGTTATTTTTTAGTGTGAATAAACCTGAGAGCGATTAGCATTTTTACACAACAATAACTTACAACCCTTGAATATGGTATTACTAAGCTGCTGACGTTCAGTTTCATCACTGAAATTCGCCCGCGGTATAAGATCAAAGTTTAAGTAACTCAGATGTACGGTCGAAAGAAAACGAAGAAGTATGAGATCAAAAGTGTTTTCCAGTAGTGTTTGTAAAAGTAACTTCCATATTTAATTTTAAAATATATATAAATGTAATATTTACATCTCATATTATTTCGATTTCAGTTTGATTAAAAATTGGCCGAACACATACACATTTGCAAAGTCGATTGCTGAACAGTTAGTTACCACTCTCGGTAATGACCTACCCATTTGTGTTGTTAGACCAGCTATCGGTGAGTACACATTAACCTCGAAAATAAACACAATTGCTGAACAGCAAACACATATCAATAGTCACGTAAGGCCCACCGTCTACAACGCTACGCTGCTATGGCTAACTCGTTAATAAAGCGTTAGTAAGTCACATCGTGTAAAGTCAAAGTTAGCATCAAATTATTAATTTCAACAATATAAATAAAAATAAAAGAGCTGACTGACTGACTGACTCATCAACGCCCAGCCCAAATCCTTGGCCCTAGAAAGCTGAAATTTTTCACAGAGATTCTCTTTATAATGTAGACAAGGAACAAGGAAGGATTCTCCAAAATTCAACCCCTAAGGGAATTAAATAGGGGATGAAAGT
Organism: Polymixis lichenea; assembly: GCA_949091785.1. Classification (NCBI taxonomy): domain Eukaryota; kingdom Metazoa; phylum Arthropoda; class Insecta; order Lepidoptera; family Noctuidae; genus Polymixis; species Polymixis lichenea. The sequence continues at coordinate 4,299,028 of OX420943.1, read as the reverse complement.
TTGTATCTAAAATCGTCATTTTTGTAGTTTATACCATGAAAATTAGTGTCTACAATTCTGATTAAAAATTAAAAACCACGTGTTTCAGTGATTTAGGAAATCAGCTCCTGAGGGCGTAAAATAGGGAATGAAAATAATTGGGAATCCCGTTAGTTTTGTAGTTCAAACCATGAAAAATTATATTTAGCCTTTTGGTTAGTAACTAATAAATATATGTATCATCATTTTTGAAAAATCTTCCCAGAAGAGGGATGCAAAAGTATTGGAAAAATCCGAGCGCCGAACCTTGGAAACTATAACAAGCAGTACCAATCACGTTCTGCACATACTGCTTTACCATTGGAGAGCTGAAACTCTCCGATAGTTTTCAGAATAAGGTTGCAACTGTCTCTCTCTCAAAGAGTGATTATGTGCTTCAGTGGGGAAATAAGAAACACATGTTTGAAATGATGTTTGTGCGTTCCTTATAGAGTTTAGATGTAGTGTTTTTAAGGTTAAATTCAATATTAAAAAGTAGTGGAATGTGATCAGTAAAAGGTGAGTCGAAGAATATTTATTGTCCTTGACTTTTGGTGCTCTCTAACATCACATGGTCTAGGCAGTTTTCTAAGTGAGATGGTAGGAGATGCACAGGTAGTAGACCAAGGGATGCTAGAGTGTATAGATAGTCTTCACAATTCGGATCAGTGCTGTTTGGAGAAATATTAATATTAATGTCTCCGACTATGGCTTAAGCACTGACAGTGACGTGAGGAGATTATCAAGGCTCATTAAAAATGGTGTCGTATTCTGTGCACATGGAAAGCGATAAATTGCAACTAGTGCAAATTCTGTGCCACACTTAGCAATGAGGCAGTTTGCATCATATAGATCCACTTCAGTGACAGCTCAATCAAAGTCATGTCGAGCATATATTATGACTCCGTCATTTTGTTTTTTGTGACTACTTTTAAAAGAAGTGTAATCTTCAAGATGTGGACATTCTTTGGTGACTTTGCTTAGTCAATACTCGGTCAACACTATTAGATCACACTGAACATCAACCACCATGGTGTAAGATATTAAGAGCATTGAAATTACGATTAACACTACGTACATTGACGTGTAATATGCTAATACGACTTACGGCCATTGTAAATAAATTTTGAGCGTATGTTGTTCGGGATGAGTCTGTAGATTTCTCTAATTTTTTTTTTTAATTTACTTCCGCTGAACGAAATTCAGGCATAAAACGAATTTAAATATAAGTATAACATTTATTAGCCTTTCAAAAATGGTATCTTTACATAGCAATCTGTGTCCATCCACAACTCTATTGCTGCATAAAAAATAGAATAAAAAACAAGAAGAAAATTACTTTAATATTTTGCGGATTACACGATAGCACCCACCATAATATTTCATCCTGTTTCAAATCGGCTTTTTTATTTATTTAGTTTTTCTTTAATAACGGTTTTGGTACTTTTTATAACTAGATGAACATGTTTTACGAAATATGTGACGAACTCCATCATTATTAGCACTCATAGTTGGTCTTCTTAATTGTGGGCGTCGGTGGGTAGGGTTGGATGAAGGAAAAGGATGTGTGCTCAATCAATATATAGTTTCAATCCTACAGTTACAACATAGTCGATAGGTACGTGTGTGCCACATAGCTAGGTAGGTACGTATCGGAGAACGCGCGATGGTTTGGTGATGTCCGCACGCACCGACCGTCAAGAGGTTAGAGACTCAAGACTCAACTGACGACGCGCACCCCACCAATGCCAACGAGCGGCACCGTGCCAGATATGACTCAATTGCGACATAATATGTAATAATAAAACTACAAGTATTACTAGTCCGTAAAAGTATAGCAAAATAAAATATTAAACTAAAAACTGTAAATATATTTTTTAATCAAAACAAATCAAGAGTAAACTTTTTGTTTAGGCAACGTATGTATCTTCGTACCTTGTCGTTTAGGTGTACCGATTTTATATTTTAGACAAATAAGTAGAATACGTAACAACATCGGTATAGTTTGCACTGCACTACGTTCCAACGTCGCTTTTCAATATTCAAGTTGAATCGTTGACTAAGCGATCCAATTCGACCAAGTGTTCAAATTTACTCAAAATTAAAACTGATTGACCTAATTACTGGACCAAATTCTTTATTTTTTTGTGTATTGTCAGCAAGGGCAACGACAACAAATACGTGGTATTGACACCTACGTAAAAAAACAGGTGTAGGTATGTAGTTATATAAAAATCACGATTCGTCATGCTGGGTTTATACATAATATTAATATGTGAACAGACGGTAATGGTAACCGCACAAACAGGTTCTCGTATTTTTACTTGAACATTGCTACAGTCAACTACTACTACTACTGCAGTTCAACTGCCAGGGATGCAGGTTGTTCGAAAGAGATACCGTGGCCCCTAGCACACAGGCAACTGAAGGAAAACGGGTGGGTTTTAGTCAGTAAAAGTCTGACACGCCTTCCCGCTCCGCTTATAGCGGGAGAATTTATTTGATTATTTCCCACCCATAAAAAAAATGCTGCCGCTGCTATGCTATACACACTAGTAATTCTAGCAAAAATTTACGATTATTTTTTGTTTCAGTGACTTGTTCAAAACTAGAATCGACTCCAGGATGGGTTGATATGTCCTGTATTTACGGAGCTAGTGGAGTAAGTGTAATTTTTGTAAAATAAATAAATATGACTATCGTACAGTAGGATTATAACTCTATTTATAAGACCTTTATGTACCATGTTTTAAAACAAATAATCTTTTTTCTTTTTCAGTTGTTCACCGCAGTGGGCGTGGGTGCTATGCACGCAGTGAAAGCAGACAATTCATGTTGCATTGCTATGGTACCGGTGGACTATGTAAATAATTTAGTAATAGCTGCTGGATACGAAACGGCTAAAAAACGAGCCATTGGCGAAAATGAAAGAAAAATATACGTCGTTTCTTCGTCACTAAGAAATCGTATAACTTGGGGTAAGACTTTAAAAATCAGTACGATTTTTTTTCAGTCCGGTTATATCAACCGAAATGAAGTTAAATTAAGTAAAGGATTTCAAGGACAATTGGAATTGAGTCGGAAGCTTTTACTCCAATGTTGAGCCTTCGAATGTTCAAGAGGTCACTCCATAATAATTGATTCTTTATCTTCCACATCTTGTATGCGGCATCGTTTTCTGCAAAGCATCCGATTATCTGACCGGGGCATGTGAAAGTTATAGAATAGTAGTAATAGAACAATATATGATTTGATGAACTGTGATCTGTCTTACACAGGGGATCTCCACGTTATAATGGCTAACGATGTTACAAACTACGTATCACCGATAATGGTAGGATATGGATTCGCCTGGCGCTCCACAAATCCAATTTTGTTTTGGGTATATTCCTGGTTGTTGCATCTGATCCCTGCGCACATTATAGATGTAATAAGCGCAATGCTTGGAAACAAGAGAAGGTATTTATTTTTAACAAATAACATACAAGGTAGAGACATCAATACGGCGATGAATGAATACTCTGGCAATACTAATGCATCAGAGTCAAATATATCCTAAAAAAAGTGTGTTTTGAACAAACTTAAACTTTTAATTATAAAGTGATGGACCATCTATGGGTTTTGCCATACTTGGACTTGCAATAGTGACTGAACTTTTGGAATTTCATACGCCGACCTAGAAACGGTATTAGATATACTCAGTTTATTTTGGTGTCGTATTGTTACCTTGTATAACAAAAAAATATTATTAATGAAACTGCTCAAAAGTCATTAAATCTTATGAAGATTAAAAGTAAAAATGGGGGTTAATATTAAGCATTTTCACTTTTCAGATTCGTTAAACTAGCCACAAAAATGTACAAGATGTCAACGGCGTTGTCGTACTTTCTTTGCAACGAGTGGCAATTTGATGATCAAAATACGGAAGCACTATTCAACAGTCTTTCAAAAGATGACCGCGATATTTTTAACTTTGATGTAGAAGCTATTGACTGGAAGGAATATATGATAACATGGAGTATTGGCCTCAGAAAGTATATCGTGAAAGATGGATTAACAGGCACAGTATTTGCGCGAAGAAAACGGATAGTCTTGGGAGTTTTAACCTTCATTTTATTACCTTTATATTTTTATTGTTTGTTTAGAATCTTGTGTTTACCTTTGTCTGTATTTACGTTGTTTTAGTGAACCACTAATTTAGAAACATTTTAATAATAGTTTCGATTATTAACGTGAAAGAGTAAACAAGCAGATAAATTGGAGAATTTGTATCTGAAATTCGTGGCGTCAAAGTCGCAGGCACAACCTTTCTTAGTAATAGTATTATTTACTTCTTGGTACAGGACGGTGGTTGCAGTTTTCAATTTCCCCTTACAGTATCCATTGTGATAAATTTAATTAATGCTAAAGTAATTATGTCTGTCTGTCTGCCTGTAACCTCTTCATGCTTAAATGGCAGTACGGATTTGGATGAAAGGAGAATGCCCATAGCTGGGCCTACGCGTTACAGTCAATTATTGTATTGCAAAATTATCCTCATTTTATTATATAGCGAAAACACAAAAAATAAAAAATATATACAGTTGTAAAACTGTGAAAAATACATTTTATTGTATTATTTACAACTGTCACTAGCTAAGTATGGATACGTGGCTCAAAAAACATTGTGTCAGGTTTGAAAATATATGTCATGTATTTTTTCATTTGTCAAACATGAACTCAAACGTCAATTCATGTAAAAAGAAGAGGAACATGTAAGGCACACACTACAATATAGTATAGGATGTAAGGGCAGATGGCTCATAGGTAATAGAAGTGTGCAGAGAGGTTGATAATGACCTAATAAGACAGTTGTCTACTTCAAATACTACATCTTTATATAGAGCAAAAATACAATCAAGACATTAGCAGAGAGGTTTATTTTATTTACATTTTAGTAGACAGCTCTCTAACTGGAAGGTAAGCAATCTGGCAATATTATTGTAATTGTATTGTTGGCAGGCGTACAGTAGGGTGTTGTGCACACATTATGTCTATAGTATGGTATTTGAGTTGGGCTAGGTATCAAGACGACATATCACCTCCTGCACACTTTTTGTGTTGGCAACACCGAGTGAAGCTACTTCGAGCGTTGTGTTGGCAACACCGAGTGAAGCTACTTCGAGCGTGGTCTGTGAAGTTTTTAAAAAAAGAAGGAACTTCCCGCTATAATTTTTCGGAATGCCGCGAAACGCGTTTTTGGATTTTCTGTGCTTGCTAATGTTTTCGGATTAATATATGTTAAATAACTTATACGTGTTTTAAACACCCTCCGTAAATAAGTAGTCAACATCAGAAGTGAGCATAAAAGTTTTCGCGCCCCAAAAATAAAGTAAAACTGAATAATGGGTAAAAGACGCTTAGGTAAGCGTAAAAACAGGACAAAGCGCGCTCGTAAATCATCTAGGTGCAGTATTACGAGTTCTAGCAGTAGCAGTACGAGTTCTAACAGTAGCGGCTCAAGAACACCCCCACTGGCACCCGACAAAAGGATTAAGGTATTTAAGACAAAAGATACCGGAAATGTGAGTACAATTTTGCATAATATGATTCCGGATTTTGACCCTTTGAACGATAATATTACTTCTTGGTTAAACGTGATAGAGTCGTATGCATCAACATTTTCATGGACAGATAGTATGATACGCTATCAGGCACTTAATAAGCTCAAAGGATCTGCTAAAATCTGGTACGAGTCTTTATTGCGTAATGATCACATGTGGACAAGTTGGCTGTGGAATGATTGGAAGGAAAATCTTTCTAATACATTTAGAGTGAAGAGAAATATGTTTGACCTACTCAAGGAGATCATCGACCGGAAACCTGTCGAAAATCAACCGCTGTATGATTTCTTTTTCGAACAAAAATCGAAAATTGATAGTCTATGCTTAAATTTTACTGAAAATGACGTAATCTCGATAATATTGGGGAATATTGGTGATAGTAACATATCAGCATCCGTTGAGGCTAGCAACTTTAAATCATGCGATAGTTTAGCTGGATTTTTGCACAGCCGCGTTTACCAAGCAAAATCAGTTAAACAATCGTTTAATCACAGCAACACCCGTGACAATGTTAACGTTCCATGTCAAGTTCAAAGTTCTGTTTCCCAAACATCAACGGCAACTACAACAACCGGCTCAAACGTGACTAATCGAACCCCAAGTCAACGTAAACCCATAGAGTGTTATAATTGCGGCGGCAATCACAAACGATTTCAATGTTCGGTAAAATGTGAATTTTGCGGTCAAAAAGGCCACTCGGAAACTTCATGTTTTCAAAAAAATAATTCAAAAACTGACAAACCGGAACGAACAAATAACCAGGAAACAAAATACGTACAGCTTTCTAACGCGAAAGACAAGTTCTGTAAGAAAATAGGCATTAACGGTTTTGTTCATGAAGCATTCATAGACACCGGGAGTAGCTGTTCCATAATGACATCTAATTTGGCAGAACAATTTAGTCTCCAAAGAATTCCGTTAAATTCCCCTATAATACTGCAGGGATTTTCAAAAGACAATTTAAAAAACTTTGTCGGTGAAATTTCCTTAGAGTTCGATACAGATTCTCACCGCGATGAGTTGGTTAATCTATTCGGTAAATATCAGCAATGTGTAGCTACGAATATAAATCAACTAGGAAAAGTAGAAGGTCATGAAATGGTTATAACTTTACACGATAAAAAACCTGTGCAATGTAGACCATACAGGACATCACATACTGATAGGCAAATTGTAAGAAGCATGGTAAACGAACTCTTAGAGAATAGTATAGTCCGTGAAAGTAAATCCGAGTATGCGAGTCCAGCTCTGCTTGTAAATAAAAAGAACGGTGAAAAACGATTGTGCATTGATTACCGCGCATTGAATAAAATCACAACAAAAGATAAATATCCGATGCCACGCATCGAAGACTTGATAGATAGACTACAGGGCTGTAAATTTTTCACAAGTTTGGATCTTAAAAGTGGCTACTATCAAATTAAAATGGCAGAGGAATCTGTTCACAAGACAGCGTTTATAACTGAGGACGGACATTATGAATTTTTGCGACTTCCATTCGGTTTAGCCAATGCACCATCATGCTTTCAGCAAATGATGGATAAGGTCATGGGGAACTTGAGGTTTGGTGCGATTGTTCTGTATTTAGATGACGTTTTAATAATTAGTAAGACGGCTGAAGAAAATCTTCATCTTCTTGAGAAGGTACTGGCAATCTTTAAGGAAAATGGCCTTACGCTTAACCTAAAGAAGTGCCATTTCTTAAAGTCAGAAATAGAGTTCCTGGGCTATAGAGTAAACTCTGATGGTTTGAAGCCATGTGAGAGTAAAGTTAGAGCAGTTAAGGGCTTCCCGGTCCCAAAAACAATCCACCAGCTTCGCCAGTTTCTTGGCCTGATCAGTTATTTTCGCAAGTTCATCAAAAACTGTGCCATGCTTTCTAGCCCACTTTCCAAATTACTGAAAAAAGACAGCCCTTGGGTTTGGAATTCTGAACAAGATCGCGCCTTCACGGTATTAAAAGAGACGTTAAGTTCAGACGATATTTTAACATTATTTGACCCTGCCAAGCAAAGCATACTATATACTGACGCAAGCAGAGACGGAATTGCAGGCATTTTGATGCAGGTTACGGATAATGGTGAAAAACCTATTCATTATTATAGCCGCCAAACTACCCAAGATGAAAAAAAATACCATTATTTTGAGCTTGAGCTGCTAGCTATCGTCCAGTCTTTGGAAAAGTTTAGGCGCTATCTGTTGGGGGCTAATTTCTGTATAGTCACAGACTGCAGTGCGGTACGTTATGCGCTTACAAAAAAAGACATAATTCCCCGTATTTCGCGATGGGTGCTTTCTACGCAAGAGTTCTCTTTTGACATTGCTCATAGAGAGGGCACTCGTATGAAGCATGTAGATGCTTTAAGCAGGAACCCGTTAAAGTCAGGGGAAAAATCTGATGTGGAAATTGACATGTCTATAACGGAGGCGGATTGGTTGCTCTCAGTTCAACTGCAGGATCCCCAGTTAGTCGTTATTAGACAGACTTTAGAGTCGGGCGAAGCAGACAAACATAGGGATATATTCAACAAATACGAACTTCTTGCCAATAAAGTATATCGTCGTACAAGTTACGGTCGTCGTTGGGTTGTCCCGAAGAAATGCATTTGGCAAATTATCAAATATAACCACGACGACCTCGGTCATTTCTCGGTCGATAAAACAGTCGAACGAATTTCTAGTCGGTATTGGTTTTCTCGGATGCGAAACATAGTTAAGAAATATATAAAAAATTGTTTAAACTGCGTTTACTTTAAAAAAAAAGGCGGGCCGAACGAAGGTGAGCTATATCCACTACCAAAATACGCACAGCCATTCCACACGATTCATGTGGATCATTTGGGTCCCTTTGTTGAAACACAAAATAAGAACAAGTATTTGTTGGTCGCAGTAGATGCATTTACTAAATTTGTATTTATCGCGGCGGTGCGTAATACAGATAGTGGTCACGTAATTAGTGAGCTTGAAGGTATAGCAAAAATATTCGGCAACCCTCATAGACTTGTTACGGATGCGGGTTCCGCTTTTACGTCAAAAAGGTTTAAGGAATTTTGCAGCGGTAAAAATATTCGCCTACATACAATAGCCACAGGTATGCCGCGCTCAAATGGCCAAGCCGAAATATTTAATAAAACAATTCTAGAGGCAATGAAAACTATGGGTGCAGATTTGGATGAAGATGGTTGGGATAATTGTATTACACCATTACAACAGGCGATCAATAGTACGTATCACAAAACAATCAAGGCAGTCCCATGTGAGGTCATGTTCGGGTATAGATTACGTACCGATAGTGACAGCTTCGGGCCTGAGCTTGAGCATGAAGACGAGCATAGTACGGATGTAACGAAGTTGCGTAAAATAGCGGACGAAAATATAAAGAATAGCGCTAAGTCTCAGAAGAAAAGATTCGACCGGTGCCGTACTAAAGCTAAACTTTATCGTGAAGGAGACTTAGTCCTTATTAAAATACAAAGCCAAACAAATGATGGACGAAGTAAAAAATTACTGCCTACTTTTAAGGGCCCATTCCAAATAATGAAATGCCTGGATAAAGATAGATATGAAGTCAAAGACATGCGGGGCAGTGAAAGAAGTAATAGATCATATAATGGGGTAGCCGCTGCTGAGAACATTAAACCTTGGATTAAAATTGATAGCTGGTGTGTTGATTGATGCATCATCAGTGGGTGCAAATGTATGTAAAAGGAGTGTTGGCAAGGTAAAAAAAAAAAAATCATAGTGTCTACTTTATTAATTAAAAAAAAATGATTTGTACATTTTTAGTTTCTGCAAAAGTTGTTAAAATTCAGATAAAACTGGAACACAAAAAAAAAAAAAAAAAAGGTTTTGTAGTCACTCACCAGAATAGAGATGGTGAGCTGAAACAGTTCCTGCCTAAGACTAAAGGAGTGAACTGGACCAGGCACCACCATGGATTAAGGGAGTGAGCTAAAATGACCGTAGCAAAGAGGTTGTCTAAGCCTAAAGACAACTCTGTTTTGGTGTCCAGTGCATTTTGAATTGTGAATAAATTACTACAAAATGATTCACAAAGCCTCCTAAGTATAAAGGGGATTAGTTTTGATTTCTGTAATATACGGTCGAGGATAGTAGAAGGGCTAATGGAGATTCATGAATGGGATTATCAGTTGCAGAGTAGTGAGAGCTCCTAAGCCTAAAGGAACAGAATAGATGTAAACCCTGCAACTGGAGTTCTATTAGTATTATGAATCATGATTGGCCGAAGCATTATTGTTTTATATTAAGATATTTACATTAAGTGTTTACTTTCAGATGCATTTTTCGTTAAGCTGAGTAAGACTGATGGTGTAGGATGTGCCTGAGGACATGCACGGCGCAGGAGGGCCGTGTTGGCAACACCGAGTGAAGCTACTTCGAGCGTTGTGTTGGCAACACCGAGTGAAGCTACTTCGAGCGTGGTCTGTGAAGTTTTTAAAAAAAGAAGGAACTTCCCGCTATAATTTTTCGGAATGCCGCGAAACGCGTTTTTGGATTTTCTGTGCTTGCTAATGTTTTCGGATTAATATATGTTAAATAACTTATACGTGTTTTAAACACCCTCCGTAAATAAGTAGTCAACATTTGATAAATTAGTTGTTTATGAAGATGAATAAATGAATGAAAATAAATGAAATATAGAAAAACTGTGTTCCTTTTTATTTTCAGTCCCGGTAGGCACCTAACTGTTGATATATACATTAACTGTACGGTATAGACTTTTAAACTCTTAGCCAGACCATTGCAAACACAATATCATAAAACTAATTAGTTAAAATGTTTGCAGGCAATTAATCTTTGACATCGTTGCACAGTGATAAATGTATTTTTGAAAACATGATCTAGGTAGATACCTACATACTACAAAAATATCAGGATTCGGTTATAATCACACGTAAAACGATTACCAGTAACTGTAATTGTATAACAAACCAGTTAAATAAGAATGATTTCTGATTTAATTGTATAGTTGCTTGTCACTTAATCCATTTTCTAACCTCACTTTAGCCACCATTTCAAATTCAAAAATCTCAGAATACAAACTGTCAATTTCATTGAAATTAAGTGACCTATTACTAGGTGTGTTATATCTTAAAAAATAACATTAATGTCATGACTGTAATATTATGTAGGCCCCGAGATATAGGGAAGATGGGCTATCTCCTTTACGGTTGCATATCATCAACTCCTAAACTCCGAACTGTTATATCGAAATTTTTATTAACAATTCCAATCAACTTACACTATTCGCTCAACTCAGCCTATCACAATCCACTGCTGCATATAGGCCCCTCCTATGCTGCGCACCAACACCTTGTTCTCCGCCTTCCGCATCCAGTCTGTTTCGTCCAGCCTTTTGAGGTCTTCGGTCTACCTTGCTAGGGGGCGTCCTACACTACAATACTGTTGCCGAGACGCGGACTCGTCTGTTCCACCGGCCCTCGGTCCTTCGACAAACATGGCTAAACCACTTTATCGATAACTCCGGTTTTTTTTTCGGATAACTTCACACATTAACCCTAGTACCTATTGTATTGAAAATATATAATCCATTGTATGCAAAAGGGGGTATCCTAGTTTTTCAATTAATTTTATTAAGCGGTGGATGTTTGTAATAGCAAATCTAGAATTATTTATGGATATTATTAGTTTTATTAATATTATATTACTAAGGTAGATGAGAGCCTAAGTCCTTTGAAAAATAATAAGTTTCTTTCAAAATTTTTGTTTACCAATCATATTTTCTCCTATTTGTAATGCAAGGGTAGACTACTGAATTAAAATATTTTGCTTCAAATTATGAGTATATAATTGTGGCGTCTTAGATACCACTGATTTCTGGCTAGCAAAATGAGCATATTTTTGGTCTGTCCTACCTATATGCTTATTTTGTTATCACATCTCGGACATTTACATCAAGAACCAATATTTTTGCCTATATTGTGGCTAGAAGTTAGAATGCCATGTAGTTTGCTTGAAACAACTATTATTCATTCTCAGTCATCATTTACCTATACTTGATCATTCTGCCATCTATGGGATACTGTTACAACGATTACGACCAATGCATCATTTCCATATTGATCCCTTTATTCCGTCTACAGGTTTGTTTAAAAATATTAATATAAATCTATCTTTTTCTGCTTCACGGAAAAACAGAACCAAAACCGAACCCTGTCCTGAATACTGACCTATAAATTCGAAAAAACGGAAGAAATTTGAATTTCGCGTGGTACCTTAGCGCATCATCCACGTAAACAACATTTTAATAATATAGTCTTTATTACGACTGTCGTTCTAAACACATTCGGTTCCTTGGCATCTAGCAATATAGATAACTTACGGTTCTGAGTATATTATAAAGAAGAACATGAATGTTTAATATTCGTGACCAAGTATTTTAATTTTGAACCGTGTGTCACCAAACAGAAATAATAAATTAATGTCAGTTTAAGGTCAGGGTATCGAAAAACAAACGGACGGTACTGTTGCTATCCAAGCAAAAATTTCGGCAAAATGCGTCTCGAACAACGCACAATGAAGTGTTCCGATATTTGGGATAAATTTATTCAAAAAACCAACTTTACGGTACAGTTTAAAACACGTACATACATTGTCATACATCGATAGACGTTTGGGCAATCCTTAAACTGTAAATGTAAGTTCGTAGTCGCAGAAAACCGATTTTCGGACGTTTTGCTTCACTGGAGCTGTGACACTTTGGTTCTTGCCAAATATTATGATTCTAGGTCAACGACAAGTACCCTACATAGGTTATGAATTATTTGCGATTATGCAAATATGTCGCATAAATGGCCATATTTTTTATTGCGTTGCCTTATAAGCTTGAGTTTTTAGAGCTCCAAGGGACCGTCGACCTGCATTTGAAATTAATTTCAACTTTATACCTCCTCCGCGTTCTTGAGAAAAAAGTTCTTGACAGAAAGACAAACAGACAACGTAATGACCTTAAGGTCACCGCGTTGTCTATTTGTCTTTTTGTAAAAAAAAAACGGAAAAATCAGAACCTTTCTATAAAGGCTACGCTTTTTTTCCTTTTGAGACACGGAACCCTCACAGCGAATGGTTGTCGTAAGTTAACATACATAATAATTATTGTCATCTCTCTGTTAGGCAAGCTCATGGAGTCTGAAACATTAAAAAGTAATTGATCGCGACGAAAGGTCGTGGTGGAGCAAAATTAAAGTTTGAGTGGACTGTATAATGTTTCTAATGTAACTAATAGTAACCCTACAAAGATACTCAATATTACCTGATTAATCAATAAATATTATTAACTAATAAAAGTGTTTCATTTCATGAAATCTTTGATAATTTTGTCGAAAAAAGTGACACATTAGAGGAATTTAAAAGTAAAAAAATAATATAAAATGAAAATAATATATTTAGATATTAATTTCCGTAAAAATATAATAGAGCATGAAATAGTCTACTTGAATGTATATTAAGTTCTCCGATATGCTCTCTCAGATTTTTTTGAATGGGACCATAAGTTAAAAAAAAAGAAAACCGTGTATTCCCAAAAACTACATTTATTGTGTTATGACACTCTCGTTGCTGATGTGCGCAATGTTTATGACATCAGACATGACATTTTGTACTGAAAATGTTGTGTTAATGTCAATGCTGTCAAAAGCCTTACATAAAACATAAGTCACATAAAAGCTGTGTTGTCCTCAAAATATTGGAACTGGTTATCCGAATGTCATGATGGCCCTTAGATTAAGGCCTCACTTGTGCACGAGGCTGTGGGTGCAAATCTGAGCAAGTAACGATTTTCAAATCATTATGTACCTTCGTAGTTTATCACGAACTTCACTGACATTGGTGAAGGACACATCTGTATCGTGAGGAAACTGAACTTATATAAGGCGTAACAGAATAAACGCAAGACCTGAAAATTGTTCCTAATTGAATACTGAATTGATTTTATTAACGTTTTAGAAGTTACTCCCAAAATACAAGCCTCAGCTTAGTTTGGGTATCAGTTTTAGTATCTTATGTTAACATTATATTATATGAATATTGTAGTTGTGTACCAAATTCTTGTAAACGCTTTTTTGAAATAAACTTGTTAATTTTACTTACTTTTTTACATCGTTTAAGGAAACTTCTGCATCGTGTGGAACTGGACACTGTTTCTAATTGACTACTGAATCGATTTCAGTAACTTTTAATATGGGTATTTTTTTCAGAAATTATGTATTTTGTCATAGGTACTACCGCCGATTATGTCAAAGAAAATTCAATTTTATCTCATCGCAATAAGACTCAATTAAATGCATAAAACAATGCTTATGTAATAAACGCAAGACCTTACACCCCAATCAGAATATTGAGTTAAAACTACATTGACCAAAAGTAATTTTCTTTAAATTGCTGTTATTATTAAGAAAATCGTGTTGGGCAACACGATTGATTGATTTAATTGGGGTGTATGAAGTCTTGCGTTTATTATGATACATGTTGTATAATTATGTAGTTAATATAACTCTGAAATCGCAAACCCGTCTTGAGCAAGCGTAGTGATCAATCCTCGTGCTTTTTACACATGCGAAGAGGCCTTTTCTTTGCAGTAGGATAATAATAGGCTAGTATTATTATTAATCGATGCACTAACGTGGATTTATTTTATTTCATCTTATTTCTTAAGAAAACTGTTGTAATTATAACTTTTATTCCCTTCTTCGACACTAGAACATCACTATAATAGTATAAGTTAAATGTATTTCACTATACCTGTGTGTAAAACTACTTTTAGCAATGTTTTCTCTTTGCCTTGTTTACTCTATGGTGAATTTTTAATAAAACCGCATGTGATAAAAGTACTTTAATCGTTTAATTTAATAAATACAACAGGTTATGGGGCCAGACTCACGCAATACTTCCAAAATAAAAGTTAAAATCGATTTCAATAAAAAACAGAAGAAACCAGTGCTCAAATAAAATCTAACATAAAAAGTAACAACGTGGTTGTCCTATCAAAAGGTGAAAGCGTCTTTATAAGCAAAAAAAAAAATGTCTTCCAACAACACAATGGCAATAATAGAAAAACTGACCGGAAGAGACAATTATTCTACCTACCTTGAACATGAGGAACTCTGGAATTGTGTCGTACCGGCGCCGGATGACGTATACGAAAAGGAAAGACACACTAAAGCTAAGTCCAAGATCATTCTATTAATTGATCCTGTCATCTATATCCACGTACAAGAAGCGAAGTCGGAAAAAGAAGTATGGGATAATTTAGCTAAAGCTTTCGATGATAACGGACTGACTCGCCGAGTAGGCCTGTTAAGAGATCTGATCACCACTACGCTAGACGGATGCCAAAACATTGAAGAGTACGTCAATAAGATTATGACTACTGCACATAAACTGAGAAACATAGGGTTTATGGTGGACGATGAATGGTTGGGAACCCTACTACCGACAGGGTTACCAGATCTTTATCAACCAATGATTATGGCATTGGAAAGCTCGGGTTTGACTATAACAGCTGATTCAGTTAAAACTAAACTTCTTCAAGATGTTATAAAATCAGAGACCACTGCGCTGTATGTTAACAAAAATAAAAGTTGTTCACAGTATGTCAAACAAGCTTCCAACAAAGTGAATAAACTATGTAAAGGTCCAAGGTGCTATAAATGTAATAAATATGGGCATATAAGCAAGAACTGTAGAAAAAAGAAAGAACAAAAATCGAATGAGAGCTCCGGTTATGTTGTTGTATTTTCTGCGTCAACCAGCAATGACAATGGTTAGTATGTGGACTCAGGGGCATCAATGCTTCTTACAATGCACAGTGACTGGCTCTATGACGAAATACAACCTCCGATTAACACTATCAGAGTGACTGATAACAAGAAACTACCTGTGAAAGCATGAGGGAAGGTAAAGGAGAAACCCATTTCTGGGCCAAACCGTTACACGAAGCAGATATGTACCAAAAAATTCTTCTATTTTTCTTAATAAACCCATTTAAATCTTAGTCTCATTAATGATGGCCAAGTGTAAAAAAATGTTGATTTCTATTTTTTTAGCTCTAATAGACCTTTGTAAATCGTTTTGTCGCTTGTTTCAATAAACATCACTAACTTCACAAACACTACCATTTTATCAATACAGCGTACCCTAAGAATAAGATCGATTTAACGGAAATCGATACTGTATAAAATAATTAATAATACCCCATTGTTTTAGTGTAATTGTTCTTTAGGTATTAAAATCAATGTTAACTAAAAAAATCAGGAATCTAATTGATTTTTAACGTGAGCATCAATAAAAAATCATTAAAAGAAATAAATAATCGATCAAATCGATTATACTACGGATTGCAATAGTAAACGGTAAATGTCAAATTGTCAATGTCGATCAATTGTTATGGTTGTAATGTCATGTCATTCACTTCGTATTTTTGTGCAAGTAAATGATTTTTGTTCCTTTTTTTGTTCCGTGTGGTGCCAGACGTAAACGAATAGCACCATCCCATTACTTCCCGTAGAAGGCGACTAAGGGACTTACTAGAGAATGGGCAGCAGCGTTTTCTATGCATTTCACCACCATCCTGTGACCGCCAACCCGCCTGCCAGGCGTGGTGATTATAGAAAATGCCCCCTTTTGGGGGAGGCTTATGTTTAGCAGTGGACGTCTTTCGGCTGATATGATGATGATGATGATGAATAATTTTTCCTGTATTTCTCGGGATTTATTATTTCATTAGACCTCTGCTCGAATACTGGACTCCGTAATTGATTGCCTTTTGACTAACCCTCGCTTGAACATTGGACACTGTAACCTGCCACCTTTGCTGGAAAACCGAATCTGTATATTGGTCTTTGACGACTAACGATATCATGACCATGAGTGTGTATTAATTGCGGAATAGCAACGGACCGCTGCAATACAATAGGAAGGCGAAGATTGGAAGATGAAATGATTCTTTCAACGATAAAGCAATGGGTCGCACCTCTAACGGTTAGTTTCCGATATTTCTATAACACAACATTTTTGTACAATGTAATTATTTCATTTAAGTAATCAAACTAAATAGTGTTTAGGCTCCACTGCGAACAGTATATTTGCAGCGTGGTCTACAAGGCCACATTGCCTACATCTTTTAGCAAGGCGCAACAAACTTGTCGGTGTGTGAAAAACTTATAAAGTGAACAGTGACACTTCTTAACTTGCCAACCGCACGAGCGGTCGAAATATTTTTCTGTCCTATTGTAATATATCAAAAATTAAACTAAATTCAAAAATATAACAGTATCATTGAAGAGACCAAACTCCCGATGATTCGATCCTTTATGTCGTAATAGACATAAAAATTGACCACCGTGACAGGAAATTTCAAGGATGATCAAAATTGTGTCGTTCAGTTGGCACGTGGCGTGATCATCGAGACCACAAAAGGCCGAGTTCCCGTCTTGAAGCTGAAACCAATGAACATCCTGAAACCTTGGCATCGATGCAGCTAAAGTATCGACACAGGTGTACGGAAGAATAAGCTAGTGCAGAAGATTCATGTGAACCGGATCATCTTAAGTTAAGTGCCCTACAACGTCAAACTTGGTTGTAATCCAGTTAAGTCACTATAATATTAACGTATTTCAGCAAAGGCCATCGATTGAATTAAATATTAGTAAGTTGGCAGGAAATTTATCCAAATAATCATCCTAAATTAATATTCCAAAATAATTTTCAGTAGTTTTTTCATCTACCCAGATCGTGTATTTCTCATGCCATTCTAGGAAAAGATAACGTATCGTTCCCAATTAGTCTCTATTTTTGTATGTCAAACTTTCCTTATATCTCTGAACATCACGCTAGCATCATCATTGGTACGAGCAGAGGTTGTATCCGTGCTTGGCAGCGTGGACCCGGTTTCCTGGTCGGCGGGTGGTGACGTCGAATTGAGGGGCGTGAGATTCTTTTATTTAACTTTTAAAATTGATGGTTTTTCCTGAACGTAGTTGAGTTACTCTGCTTGATAGTCTAACCTATACTTAGCATATTTTCCTTTGACTAATTTGTTTTTGTTTTAAATAATGACGCAAGAAGCCGATTCAAAGAAATTACGCGAGTTGACTGTCAGGCGTAGTTCAATTAAAGGTCAGATTACCAAGTTTAAAAACTTTGTGGATGAATTGTCGTCTTCGGACTCATTAACAAATGTGGAAATAGCTGAATTAAAGATTAAACTTGGTAGATTTGAACAATTTTCAGCTAAGTTTGATGAGTTGCAAAGTCAGATTGAAGTCTTAAATAGTGGGAACCTGTCATTAGAGCTTGAGGAGCGGGATAAAATAGAAGTTGATATGGTGAGTGCGCTTGCCATTGCAAAGGATCTGTTAGACACCTGTATGCAATCATGTAGTCATGACTGTCATGAATCCCGATATGAACCTCGTGATTCTGATATCAGATTGCCGCGTATACAAATTGCAAATTTTGACGGCGCATATTTTAGGTGGCTCGAGTTCAGAGACTCCTTTTTGAGCTTAGTTGATCGTAATAAGCAACTCTCTCAGGTACATAAATTTTATTATCTATTATCTTACCTGGAAGGAGACGCGGCACTTATAATTTCCAATCTTGAAGTATCATCTGAAAATTACAATGAAGCTTGGAAGTTGTTGTG
Source organism: Polymixis lichenea (assembly GCA_949091785.1). Taxonomy (NCBI): domain Eukaryota; kingdom Metazoa; phylum Arthropoda; class Insecta; order Lepidoptera; family Noctuidae; genus Polymixis; species Polymixis lichenea. The sequence goes on along the minus strand of OX420943.1, from coordinate 4,280,722 downwards.
TGATCGTTATGATAATAAAAGACTTCTGATTGATCATCACATGAATTCATTGTTTAACATACGTTCATTTAGCAGGGAAACTGTAAAGTCTTTACGATTTTTAGTTGACCATGTTACAAAAACTTAAAAGCATTATCTAGTTTAGGAATGCCCATGGAAACTTGGGATATGTGTGTCATATTTAATTTAACATCAAAATTAGACAATAATACACTTCTAAGGTGGGAAGAATTTAGAAACCAGCTTGGTAACGATATTCCAACCTTAGACATTTTTAAAAAGGTTTTGATAGATCGCGCTGATGTGCTAGAAGCTTTAGATAGGAAAAAAACAGACTACAGCCACCAAAAGGCTTAGCAGGTTCAAAATAATCAAATTCGTTCGAATAACTACACACAGAATGATCACAACAGCAAACAGGATAAATATCAAAAATGTTTTATTAAGGCAGTAACAGCTACTAATAAATATACTTCAACTTCATTTGTATGTATAATCTGTAATCAAAATCTTAAAATATATGAGTGTCCTATTTTCAAAAACAAAACTATACAAGAAAAATGGGCAGATGTAAATAAATATGAACTTTGTTCTAATTGCCTTAAACAGGGTCATCCAGCAAGGGCTTGTGGATTTGGACCATGTCCTGATTGTAAACAAAGACATTATCGTCTCCGGCATACTCGTAGCGAGGCAGTAAATAATAATCATGCACATTCAGAATCGGAATCTATTAATGTTAACTCATCGGAATATCAATTTAATCATGTTCTCTTATCTACTACTTTAATAGAAGTTCATAACCCTAATGACAATCAATACCTAACAGTGCGTGCATTGCTCGATTGTGGTAGCCAAGGCAGTTTTATTACAAAATCTTTAAAAGATAAACTGTCACTTGATTCTATTCCAATAACTAGTATTAATATTATAGGAATCGGAAATCACTTGTCTAATAGGGTAGAGGAGAGCTGCTTTGTTAAATTGCAGTCTGTTTATAAACTATTAAATTCAAAATACCTAAACACATAAAATTTGCCAATCCTAATTTTAATAAACCCTCTCAGGTTGATATATTGATTAGATGTGATCTTTTCTGGGATATCCTAGGAAATGAACAAATTTCGATAGGCCCAGATAACCTAAAGTTACGAAATTCCAAATTTGGCTGGTTAATAGCCGGTCCGATAAGTAAAAATAATTTGAATAGCCTACATTTCAACAATAGCATAATTACGAAAAACAACAAGACTCAAGAGTCTTGCATTGATAAATTGCTTACCAAATTCTGGGAAATTGAAGAACTCCCAAACAAACCCATTTTCAGCGAAAAGAAAAGGGATTGTGAAAGGCATTATTTGCAAAATACGATCCGTTTGAAAGACGGACGGTTTAATGTTAAATTACCTTTAAATAGTTCTTCAAGCAACTTGGGTGAATCCTATAATACTGCAAAAAAAGATTGTTTAATTTAGAATCACGTTTTAGAAAAAATCCTACACTAAAAATATAATACGTTGAGTTTATGAAAGAATATGAAGAGCTAGGACACATGTCTGTAGCAAAAAAAAGAAAACCAAAAAAAAAAACCAACCAAAAAGTAAACCATTTCCCTCGTACTTCTTATGCCACCATGCTGTATTTAAGGACAACAGCGAATCAACCAAGGTCCGTGTTGTTTTTGATGGACCCGTCTCCACATCCTCGGGTATATCTGTCAACGACATCCTCATGGTGGGCCCAAATATGCAAGGATTCTCTCTTCTCCATACTCATAAGAGCACGTCAATATAAATATTTAGTTACTGGTGATATTGGAAAAATGTACAGACAATTGAGAGTAGATGAATCCTATAGAAACTTGCAATTAATCCTATGGAGAGAATCCTTGCCCATCAGAACGATGCAAATGAATACTCTGACTTATGGCACCACAAGTGCGAGCTATTTAAGCACTCGCTGTCTGTGGCAGGTGGGCGAGGAGTATGGGGACGATACTATAAAAAACATAATCCAACACAACTTTTAAGTCAACGACTTAATCATTCTAAAAATTTATCCAAAAATTCATCGTTAAATACTCAAGACAAATTAACCATAAGTGAAGTGGGTGGGAGCCAAAAAATGATAATTCAAACTTTCCTGTACAACCGTATCACAATCATGATAAAATAACAAAAAGACGCATATTATCAAATGCATTTAAGATATTCGATCATTTGGGGCTGTTAAGCCCATGTATAATTATGGCAAAAATGATACTACAAAAATTATGGCAACAAAAAATAGACTGGGACAGCTATTCCTCAATAAATAGAGAAAATGTGGCTAGAATTTTCGAGCAATTTGAATTGTTTATTGAATTTACAAATACCTAGAAGAGTGTTATGCGATTCACCAAAATTAATAGAACTTCATTCTTTCAGTGACGCTTCACATAAGGCATATGGGGCATGTGTATACATGAGAAGCACGGAAAATAACCATGACTTCACGGTACGGCTATTAGCTGCTAAATCTAAGGTAGCTCGTATAAATCCTATGACAATACCGTGATTGGAACTTAGCTCTGCGTTACGTGCTGCTAAACTATGCAAGGGTGTCCTTGAGTCTATTCGTTACAAGCGTTACAATCGTTCATTGGTGCGATTCAAGCGTAGTGCTAGCATGGCTCACAGGGGATCCGACAAAACTCAAAACATTTGTCGCAAATAACCGGTTGAAATAACCGAGCTCACTGACGCATCCTCATGGCGATATGTTCCCACAGACCAGCCAATCTCATTTCTAGGGGTATAAATGCCAATCAAATAATAAATAATAGCCTTTGGTGGACTGGTCCGAATTATTTAATGAAAAGTGAAAACAATTGGCCAGTTCTAAATTCCGTTGATACCAATAATGCACCTGAAACTAAAAAGACATCTAAGTCTAAAACTACACCTATAATTACAAATAAAACCAAATACTCACCGACCAAGCAATCAGAACAATCAGCATCTGTAACAAAAACTCATATAACAGAAAATACATTAGTAACACCAAATAAAATGTTATCTGAGCGAAATTAATTAAATACGTACCTTAACACTGACACACTATAGCCCATAATAGATGTTGAAAAATATAGCAAACTAAACAAACTGATAAGAATTATAGTCGCGTGGATAAAAAGATTTTGTTCCAATATTCGTAATGTTCATAACAAAAAGGTTTTAGCTCTCAGCGCTAATGAGTTGGATGACTGATCATTATCTATGTTGTGTTGCTCAGTATAAATGTTTTCCAATTAAATACAAGGCGTTATATAAAAGGTTATCTTTAAACGGTAAATGTAAATTACTATCGTTGTCACCTTTTTTAGACGACAATAATTTAATTAGAATCGGGGGACACATAAGTTCTTCACCTTATAGTTTTGATAAAAAACATCCAATTCTACTTGAATCATCCCATCATTTGACAAAACTTTTACTTGAAAGAGAACATTTAGGGCACATGCATGCTGGCCCGCAGCTGCTATTATCAATGATAAGGGAATCAGTATGGCTGCTAAATGGCAGAAGGTTAGCTCGGCGCACAGTTCACAATTGTGTCCGATGTTGTCGTGTCCGAGGCAAAACTCTTTGTCCTAAAATGGGTGATTTACCATCACAACATGTGACCACAGATTTTCCATTCAATTCAGTGGGCATAGATTTTACTGGACCTTTTTACATAATTAATCGTAAAGGTAAAGGTGCAAGACTGAACAAATGTTACCTTTGCATATTTGTGTGCTTGTGTTACAAGTGCGTTCATTTGGAAGCGGTCTGTGATCTTACTGAGGACGCATTTGTGATGACGTTATGCAGATTTATTACCCGTCGTGGCAAACCCAATGAAATATTTTGTGATAACGGGGGTAACTTTGTGGCTGCTGCTAAAGATATAGGGGATTTTCTTAAATTACATAACAGGGACTTAGCTGAATTTGCAACTCATAAAAATATAAAATTTGTTTTCTCACCTACTCACGCTCTTCACTTTGGTGGCATCTAGGAAGCCGGAATCAAATCTGCAAAATTCCATATAAAAAGAGTTGTGGGAAATACCCATCTTACCTTTGAAGAAATATCTACACTTTTCGCACAAGTGGAGGCCGTTTTGAACAGTCGCCCCTTGTGTCCTTTATCCTCATCTCCTGATGTCTACCTTCCTTTGTCTCCAGGGCACTTTCTTATTGGAAGACCGCTGAAGGCACTGTTGGAACCTAATTTAGAAAACTTAAAAGAAAGCCACCTGCAACGATACGCGCGACTGGAACAAATTCATCAGCATTTTTGGTCACGTTGGCAGCGTGAATATTTACACGAGTTACAACAACGACTGAAGTGGAAGACCAATGGAAAACCCCTACTAGAGACCTCGTATTTATCCATGAAGACCATGTACCTTCATTGTGTTGGCGCCTTGGACGGGTTACAACATTATTCCCTGGTCCGGATGGAGTTTCAAGAGTGGCTGATTTGAAAACTACGAGAGGTGTTCTACGTCGGCCTATTATCAAATTGTGTACGCTACCTACTGTTGAAGATTTACTGTTGAAAGAGAAGCTTTTCAACGGGTGGGAGGATGTTTAGGCTCCACTGCGAACAGTATATTTGCAGCGTGTTCTACAAGGCCACATTGCCTACATCTTTTAACAAAGCGCAATAAACTTGGCGGTGTGTGAAAAACTTATAAAGTGAACAGTGACACTTCTTAACTTGCCAACCGCACGAGCGGTCGAAATATTTTTCTGTCCTATTGTAATATATCAAAAATTAAACTAAATTCAAAAATGTAACAGTATCATTGAAGAGACCAAACTCCCGATGATTCGATCCTAAATGTCGTAATAGACAAATAGTGTTATTGCATATGTTCAGTTGTCTGTTTGTAGTTGTATTTTATAAAATAATACCAGAACCAAACGTCATGTTCGTGAACGGGTGCCGCCAGTGGGGACTGGTCATCTCCTGGCTCCCACGGCTTATTTTAATCTCTGAATTGTTATTTTAATTTTGTTTTAATTACGGACGCTTTAATGTGCACGTCTTTTTACATCGTTCTCACATTGAAAATTTTAACATAATGATGTAACCAACTTTAAAAGAGTGTCCATGGAGTTTCTTGCCCGTTCTTCTCCATAGGTACCTACGCTTTGGAATGGGCAACTAGCTTCATTTTTCTAACTCACCGACCTTGACAATTCAAAAGTGCCTGTAATTGGTTTATTTGAAATAAATGCTTTGAGTTTGAGTTTGAGTTTGATACAAAATTTTATTTATTTCAGTGGATTCTTCAAAACTTGAACCGACACCAGATTGGGTTGATATGTCCTGTTATATGGAGGCTCGGGTGTATGTTTACTAACTTATATTAATTATCATGAATATGTATACGACAGTAGTACTGTTTCGAAAAGGCTATTTAAGTTAATCTGATCTCTAATGTATACGTCTAAGTTAATTATTTAAAAAAAAAAACTCGAACCAGCTGGTTGACACTTCCCTTGACACAACGTGGTAATGCCGCCAGTCTTTTGGGAACATTACCAGTTGACAGCGATACGGATGAATTTTTCGATGCTATTTTTCATTTATAGTTTCAGTTAACCGGTTATGGTCTGATTTTGTTGTTTTTGGTAGTTTATGTATTACTAATGAGAAAATGACTAGTATATATTTTTGATCAAATAAATACCGGATGCCAATTGATGTGATTATTTCTTAATTCTACCAAACAGTCACAAATGTGATAACTATTGACAGATTCGATCGAACTTTGAGGCAACAGGTACATATGAAGTTAAACAGGGCTTGGTCCGTCGGCTGGTCACTTTGAAATTTGATTTCCAGGAAAAGCTTTATAAATGCCTTGCAGTAAAGTCAAATTTGGTTAACAGATGGTCTGTTGATCGTTCAGACACTAATCTACATGATCCACAGATAATCTGACCAAGATAACGTGGACTATAAAAGAGACCTCGAGGTCTTTGTTTCTGTGTCTCCACAAAGTAGTCTTGCAGAGAACATTGACATTTGCAATAATATTGATGTGATCATTTTATTTAAGCTTGCCCAAATAAACATCATTTTACCTATCAATTGTCATTCTGGAAGATGACGACATACCAAATAATTTAATAATAGCGTTACGCAAATCGACGCTATTTTGGAAACAGGGCGATGAAAGTTTGTATTGATTATTCAAAATTCACGCCGACGAAGTCGACGGGCTAAAGCTAGCTGAGCAGTTCTTACTATATTTATAATGAAAAATATTTTGGTACAGGAAGGTGGCTACAGTATTTATTTTTCCCCATAAATGATTGTTGTGCGTCAAATGTGTAAGTTATTCCTCAGTACCAAGTCCGAAGATACCCCAAAATTCAAAACAACGGGCAACTCTATCATCTTACATGGCAAAGTTTCTGGGTGTACGTTACATAGTCGTAACTCGTAAAGAGATCGTGCGCACGGTAGATCGATCCCCGATACAGGAGCTTGTAAAGGCTGAAACTGTTATATCCTCGTAGGCCAAACATGGAAGCATAAAGTTCGCAAGAGAGTTTTTGGATATGGTACCTAGATTTTTGGTAGGTAATGCAGAAATTTTATAATTATGTTACGACATGGCTGTTTACCAAACAAGCTAGATATATCTGAGCTACAAGATATTTTATTACATGGCCACTGACAGTTAGGCTGGTCCACAAATTGAAGGTCGCTCAGCGTACTCTGGAACGGGCTATGTTCATAGTTTATTTGAAGCATAAAATCAGAACTGGAGTTATCCTCAAAAGAACCGGAGTCTACGACATTTCTTGCAGAGTAAGCAAATTCAAGTGAGGAGGTGGAGAACAAAACCTCACTTTTCCACTTTAAACAAAATCTTGTTTTTTTTTGTCTATGGGCAAAAAACGTTGAAATAATTGGGGCCTATAAGAAAAACCTTATCAAAACCTCTTATTTTTCCAATAATGTATTCTTAAAATCGAAAATCTCGAACAAAAACACACGTTTCCACCTAGAAGAATCAGTCTTCCTTGATTTATTTCAAAAGCTCACTTTATCAGAACAAAATTGAAGAGCTAGACTAAAACTACTCCTCCGACCTCTGACCTCTACAACCCAGTTACTGGGTATACGATGCCCTCTGGTAAGACTGTCAAAGATCCACAAATGACAGCCGGGATCAACAGCTTAACGTGCTTTCCGAGGCACGGAGGGGTCTTGGTATGTAAAAATGGTCACCCATCTACGGACCAACCACGGCAAGCACAGCTATCCGTGCGGCCTAATTATTTGGCCACAAACCCTTTATTAATTATCAAAACCACACTTTTCCAAAAATATTTAATCAAAACATCACATTTCCAAATTTTGATTCTAAATACTTATTATCTAATGTATTAAATTTTTTAAATAATTTTTCGGTACATCAGATCGACTGTAACACTAAGTTTAATATCATACAGCTTAAACTAAATGCATACATTGAAGTTTGTTATATTTTTTACATTTTACTGTTTTCTCTAAAAATGATAAAAGTGGAAAAGTGAGGTTTTGTTCTCCACCTCCTCAAGTAGCCTGACCATCTCTGGAGAAGGACCGATGCCGGCTGGTGGAGCAGACGAGTCCTGGAGCGGAGACCACGTTTCGGCAAGCATAGCGGGACGTATCCTACGTAATTAGACTGAGGATCTCAAAAGGTCACTGGTTCAGACTGAATGCAGAATGTGGACGACAGGGTGTTGTGGCACATACTGGGAATGTCCTACGCCCAGCCGTAGACTGAGTTGATCGACAAGATTTTACATGTAGCTTTTAATACAATTCAATTTAATCATAATTGACATAGTCTAACAGTAGATCAGCTGGTGCTGTAAAACTCACCAATTATATTAAAACAACCGTTATATTTATCAAAGGAAAAATCTTAACGAATTGCTACTTTTATGAAATGGTTTGGGTACCACAGGGCGTCCTAATGCATATTGTTACAGACTTTGTAAATAGGTACATATCGTAATTAGATCACACATATTTTATTGGTTTCGTAAAGTAATAATTTAGCAACCGAGTTCACAAATGATTGCCCTGTAACAAAAAAGGCTTCATTCTCTACCTACTCTAAAACAGGATACTTTAGTTAACTCACAGACAACGCCCAAGCAAAACTGCTGGGTTTAGAATCGTATTAAGTTTGGCCTAACTATAAAAGATTAACCAACAATTAAATTTCGCCTAGATATTTAAATAGCGAAAGTGAGTTCTATGAAATGATCGTTAGTAATAATAATTAAAAAATCCCCTAAAAGTTGGTTAAATATAGGAAAGGTAGAAGTTAGTAATTTTTGCCAGTGGGAAATCCTATCAGGCGGGTGTACTTATTAAACCCCGACGCAAAAAGAGGGGTGTTATAAGTTTGACCGCTATGTGTGTCCGTCTGTCTGTGTGTTTGTCTGTGGCACTAGCTTTTAAACGGGTGAACCTATCTAGTAAACTCTTGAAAAAATTACGTAAAAATTCTTTGATCAAAATATTACCTACAACTTCTTATGAAACTTAAAAGGATCATTTTTTTCATGGAAGGAGATCATTTTTTTTTTGCTTTTTAGTGGTTTTTGTTTGGATCGGGGTTTTTTTTTGTAGTTTTAATTAAATCTGCCGCATCCATCCCTTCACACGTGTAGTAACATAAACATTTGCTTGCAACCCCCAACCGGTCAGCTCTTTAAATCTAGATCGGGACTCGAACGAACCCGGAACCTTTTACGGGCTGACACAGCGTTCCCGTTGAAATTTTAAGCTACACCACTTTGTCTGTGGTGTGTTTATTCGGTTGAATAATCACGATGTTTTCCTGCTTTTGATGTTTCCAACTGTTCGGCCGTTTTGAAATACCTGTTCTACGATCCGATGACCCAGATTTGAGGACTGACTTCAATGTCTACTATCTAGAAACGTTATAATTATTAGCCGTTTGTGTTCCACTGCCGGGCAAAGCTTTCTTCCCTCTTTCGACTTATATCTACTTATCTACTGCTGAATATGTCTATAAGAAAATAGTCGGTCTCGTCCCGCGATCATTAACAAGGTTTGCTACGTTGCCGCTTGCTGCTATTTGAAAAGCACTGTAAGCCAGGTACATGTACCTGGTGACATATTTTGGAACCTGAAAAAGTAGGTAATAAGTATCACAACTTTGTATACCTTTCGAGAAATTTGCGGCAACGACGCTATTGACAATTTCATAGCCTGACACCTCGAATGGGTCATAGGAGTTCCGTATGTTTCTCAGGAATTTTCCTGCTTTGGGCCTCTTTCCTTCGGGCAAGAACATAATAATAATTTATTGCCATTTGGTGCAGTAATTAGCAGGAAAATGTTCTTTTGATCAATTATTTAGTCTTATTACCACCTTCGAACGAACGTGGTAATTTTTCCTAATGTAACGTCAAAATATGACATTTGTGACAAAATAGGTGCGCCCGAGTCCCAACTTATACGTTAAGAAGTTATGTCAGATGTCAAGAAATTATCTGCCGCTAGCATCTAATACAAAACGGTTTTATCGATCAAACTGTGTTGTAATGTGTGACTGTGTTTGTGTAAGGTTAGGGACCTAGATGAAGAATTAATTCATGCAAATGTTCGAATTAATAAGTTACAGCAGCAAAAAGAATATACTCAGGCTAAGAAAACCAATAACTTATATCATGAACTATTTAAAACTAACTGTAACCCTCATTCCTTAGTAACAATAGACCTAACTGAAGATTCTATATTGAAACATAATAATAGCTATAAAGTAAGTCAGAATAAAATTTTAAAAAATATGCAAAACTAAATAAAATCATAAATAAATGCAATAAATTCAGGAAACAACAAAAACTCAGTTACAATAATATTAAACGAAGGAAAGAACGTGTTTTTCTACTAAATAAATTGAAAAACTATGAAATGAAATTAGAACATAGTAAAAACATTTATCAATTTGACACTCAGATCTCTGAGTGACCTCAATTTCAGACTGTAATCTTACAGTCTGAAATTGAAGTACTTGAAGAGTCACTACATTCACTTTATATTAAGTATGTGAGCTCTCAAAAACAAATAAATGAACACATCCTTGCTGCAAATGAGTTAGCGCAAATGTGTAAAGATGACCCAGCTAGAGTGGACCTGATGACTCTGGGCTCTACTCGGTGTTTTTGTCAAAGGGAATCCAACCTTGAGACTCTCCAACCTGTGGCTACGGAGGACCTGTCCCAGTCTGGAGAGGCTCAAGACTGTTTTACTGTTCAAGATACACCACAGGTCGAACAAGGTTAATCTCAATTTACACAGACAGAGACTTGTGGCCTTGCTTGTTCTAGTAAAGTTTGTTATTGTTCGATTATGTTTTCGGATAGTTTAGCAAGAGGGTTAGGTAAATTATTAAGTAACAACCTGAGTCAAACTGCTGTTAATTATTGTATGCCAGGGAAATCCTACAAAGAGATAATGTCATCAAAAATTGAGAATAAATATGATTCCAAGGCCATTATTTCTGTATTAGTAGGTAATAGTACTAATGTAAAACACGATGATATCACTGATAGTGTCACTGAAATCTTAAAGATAAATTGTCAGAAAATAATGTTGTGTGTTTTTCCTTACTTTGAGCACTTGTCATGTAGGCAAAATCATAATATATATATATGCTAAATAACCATATGCATTTATTAGCTAATTGCTATAGTGACAAACTTAAATTTTTTGACACCAACACTTTTGTTGAGCAATTAAAATCGACTAGGGATACTGCGTATTTGCCTATTCGTTTTAAACGTCAAATAGCATGGCTATTAACTTTTAATATAAACTCAGACATAAGTAGTATGTCGAAGTCTTCTGTAATTAGCACCACAAACATTAGTAATAATACTAATATTAAGGTGGTTAGTGATACTAATTTAAACCAGTCAGTAAGACAACAGAAGGTAACAGGAATAACGTTTTTAATCTCACTGTCAATACAGTATCTTCTAGCTTTCAATTATTTACTTGTAAAAAAAGGGGCTAAGCAGAATTCCTTGACATTGTTTCATCAAAACATTCAAGGGTTTTGTTCCAAACAATTGGAAATTGAATTGTTTTTAGAAAAAACAATGTTTGATATTATTTGTATAACTGAACACTGGTTGAATCAATCAATCAATCAACCAATCATTTATTTGCAACGAATGTAGGTAGGTTACATTGAAATACAGGTGGAGTAGATAAGAGAGTGGCATGTACATTCTGCCTGGAAATAGGCACGCAAAAATTATAAAAAAAATGATATGAAGCTAATTACAAATTAAAATGTCAAAGTTAGAATTATTACAATTATACATACATTTATTAATATTGAAAAATGTCAAATTTCAATGTTGCTATGGATATAAAATAAACTAAGAAATAAATGTATATTAGGTCCATATTTTCAAGATAACATTGATTATATTTATTATACACATCGCTGATTAAAAAGTTTTGTCTATTAAAAAATCATTAATCGAGTAATAACATTTTTCTATTAAGAAGGCCACCAATTTCTTTTTAAAGTTTTTAATTGTATAATTTTTCATTACATTTGGCAATTTATTGTATATAGTAGGACCCATACAAATAACGCTTTTTCTCAATAGTGCTGTGTTACAGGACTCGATTTTTAATAAATGTTTGTACTGGTTTCGGACAGGTCGTTTTCTAGTTTCTGCCATAGTAGAAAATAGGTTTTTATTGGTCTTCACAAACATGGCCATTTCAAGAACATACAATGACGGAAACATAAGCACTTTTAGGGACTTAAACTTTGGTTTGCAACTGTCAGTGGTCTTCATACCACACATCCCTCTAATGCAACGTTTTTGCGCCTTGAAAATGTATTCCCTTGAGCTGCAATTGCCCCAGAAAATAGTGCCAAATCTTAGAACTGATGCAACCAGACCATGATAAGCCACCAGTGCCGTTTGAATGACAACTTTTTCGGATTACTTTGAAAGGACAAATGCCGCTGTATTCATCCTTTTGAAAATTTCCTCTGCTTGTGGCTGCCAGATTAGTTGTCGGTCAGTGTAAATCCCTAAAAAATTTGCTACTTTAACTTGGTTAATTTTTTGCTTATTGTACTCTACAGATACTTCTTTTAAAATTGTGCGTTGATGGAGTGCATGATATTAGTTTTTTGTAAGTTTATCACTAAGTTGTTTTTGTCAAGCCAATGTACGACATCTTCCAGGGTCTTATTTATGTCCTATTCATCGCTATCCAGATGTTTACATTTTACTAAAGCGGTGCTGTCATCTGCAAATAACACCATTGGGTTATCAACATGTCGTGGCAAATCGTTGATGTAAATTAAGAAAAGGGGTGGCCCAAGAACGCTGCCCTGTGGTACACCATATTTTATTATTCGTCCCTTGGATCGGTATTTTCTTTCCCTCTTCGTCTTAAGGCAAATTCTTATTATTTCCGTGTACTGTTTACGATCGCGCAGGTAGGATTTAATAAGATTTAGTACATTTCCCCTTATTCCATAAACGCTTAATTTGTTTAGTAGAATATCGTGATCGACGCAATCAAAAGCTCTCGTCATATCTGTGAAGATTACACAAATAGGTACTTTGCTATCTACGTTTTTTGTGATAATATTGACTAACTCGAAAATAGCTGTATTAATGCTTCTGTTTTTCCTAAAACCTTTTTGTTCATTACATAAAATGTCATATTTAAATAAGAAATTGTTAAGTAATTCGTAGATTAACTTCTCTACTACTTTAGACATTACCAGAATTAACGCTACTGGTCTGTAATTCGCTATTTCTTCTTTTTTATTCTTTTTGTGAAGTAGTTTAACTATAACAGTTTTTAAACTATTAGGGAAAACACCAGAGTTAATGCTGAGATTAATAATATGGCTAAGAGGTACAGCTATATTGTTCGCCACAAATTTAACGACTTTTGTTGCTATGCCGTTATACCCAACACGAAAGATTATGAAATGTTAATTAATTATGAGAACTATAGTGTGGGTAGTTGTTTTAACCGGCAATCCATGCTTCGTGGAGGTTCACTAATCTTAATTTTTTTTTAAATAAAATCTAAGACTCGTACAGACATAGATAAACTCTCAGTGGAACACAGCATTGAACTGTCTCGTGTTGAGCTAGATAAGCATTGTATAGTGTACATTTACAGACCTCCTAAATATCAAAACTACTGTATATTTGAGTCAGTAATGGAAGATGTTTTGACGAAACTTGCAAATGGTAATAAATCAGTAATTATTTGTGGGGACTTTAATATTAATATGTTGGAAAATAATTCAAATAGTAGCAGATTGTTAAGCCTCTTTAAATCATTCAATCTTTAAGATGTGTTTTTAGAACCAACGCAAATAACTACGGTTACTGCTACATGTATTGATAATGTTTTTTGTGACTGCGACTACTTAGATAAAGCCATTGTAAATTATCTCCCTTCTGATCACAGCGGTCAAACCGTTACTTTTGAATCCAACACACCAATTCAAAAAGTACAGATACAAACAAGACTTATATCATCGGGTAATTTAAATAAGTTTAATAGCACTTTAATTAGCAATTTAAGTGTTCAGGTCCTAAATGTGAATAATAGTAATATTGTTTACAAAGAATTATTTTCATTAGTCCAAAAAGAGTTCAATCACTTTTTTAAGCACAAATATAAAACTATTTGCCCTAAATTGTTATTCAGTGACTGAGCAACTAAAGGAATCAGGAAAAGTAGAGAAAGATTATTTGAACTGTATGGCCTTAAGCCGTTTATTAACACAGAAACGTTTACTAAGTATGTTGCTACTGACTCTAAAACTTTTAAAAATATCTGCAAAGTAGCTAAAGCTTCATTCATTAGCCACGAGGTTTAATCAGCAGATAATAAAATTAAGGCAGTTTGGAAAATTATTAACAATGAAACAAACAGAAGCAAAAAGCATAATCTCTCTCTAAGACCAAGTTCATCTCTTTTACTCCGAGTCAACCACCACTATCGTTTAAGATCGGGGCCCATGTGTGTACAGTGGGCAACACCTGTAAATGTGCCCAAATAGAAAGGTCTGACAGCATCAAATACGTTGGGGTTATAGTGGACAGTCTCTTGTCGTGAAAAAAACAGGTTAACTCTGTTCTGGTTCGAGTCAGGAGATTTATTTATTTATTTAAAAAACTTCGGGCCGCTGCTGATTTGCAATCCCTAAAAATGGTTTACATTGCCCTCGCTCAATCAGTTCTCAGTTACTGTATAACTACATGGGGGGGAACTCACAAGACAATCATGCTGCGGCTAGAGAGGGCTCAGAGAGCAGTTTTAAAAGTACTAGCAAAAAAACCTATTAGATTTCCGACCTCTGAACTGTACTCATTTTGTGAGGTCCTCACCGTGAGACAGTTGTTCGTCCTACAAACAGTCTATAAGAAACACCTGCTTCTGCCTTACGTCGTTCAGCCCCAAAAAAAGAAGCGGCGTCCCGACACAGTTCGTAAGACTGAGCTCTGTAGGTTAGCGTTGGTTTGTCGACACTTTAACCATACCAGCTCTAAACTTTACAATGACATAAATATAAGATTTAATATTTACCCTATGACTAAAAGTCTGCTGAAGAGAAAATTGACTGACTGGCTTAAATCTTTGTCTTATCAAGGAACTGAGCAAATTATGGTATCATAAACACGGTAAACACACACACACAAAACTCAAACTCAAACTCAAAGCATTTATTTCAATTAAACCATTTACAGGCACTTTTGAACTGTCAAAAAGTCGATCAGTTGGAAAGCTGAAGCTAGTTGCCCATTCCAAAACGTAGATCTCTATGGAGAAGAACGGGCAAGAAACTCCACGGACGCTCTTTTAAAATCAAGTTGAAATATTACAAAATCTTGGGAACATTATTCTTGTTGCTTCTGTATGTAAGAACAATGTAAAAAAATGTAATTATAAACAATTCTAAATACAAGATAAAAATAAGCCCTGGAAGTTAGGAGATGACCAGTCTCAACCGACAGCGCCCGTTCACGAACTTGACGCGTGGATCAGCACCATCCAGCTCAACCATTTTGTAGGGAACCGAATGATCCAACACACGCGCCACCATCAGTGAGACATTTATGTGAGCATGACATACTCTCAACTGCCGTGCTTTTTCAAGTCAACGTACATCATAACAACACAATAAACGGATGCATGGTACTCACATTGACAAAATTTAAACAAAATGCTTCTAAATTATACAAAACTATAGTTTGCAATCTATTTGAAATATCAATAAAATTTGATTTCCTAAAATAAAGAAAAAACATTTAATATATATTATATTGACGTATATAGTAACTAATACTTGGTTCAGCAAAAAATAAACATTCGTATCTAATGTCACAAAAATTATAATATTATGAACAAAAATGTTCGTAATGTCAGAAAAAATAAAAAAAGGGAAGCTTCTCTTTCAGATATTAAAATTTTAACGAGTATGCCCAAGTGGCTGTGGAACAGGACCAGCATTAAGCCAAGCATTTTTATTGACGATATAATCATCTAACTTATAATATGCTTGTCTACATAGCGTGTGTTTAATGCATGATTTAAATTTATTTTCATTTAGTTCAAAAATATCGACTGTTATTTTATTATAACATTTTACACAGTACCCCATACAAAAAGTGTGTACTTTAGACAATCTGAAACGTGGTTGATCTAATTTGTTCCTATTTCTAGTGTTAAAATTGTGCCTATCACTTATCTTACTAAAAAGATGTAGGTTTTTCCGAACATACATAATGTTTTCATAGATATATTGACAAGGTACCGTCATGATGTTAATTGTTTTGAACAATTCCCTTAGAGATTCGCGTATGCGGAGGTTATAGATGGCTTTGACGGCCCTCTTTTGCAGAATAAAGATCGACTCAATATCTGCAGCCCGTCCCCATAGCAAGATACCGTAAGACATGATGCTATGAAAGTAACTGAAATAGACCAGTCTCGCGGTATCCACGTCTGTTAATTGGCGGATCTTCCAAACAGCGTAAGCGCCAGAACTTAGCCGCCCTGCAAGTGATGTTAAATGAGGACCCCACTGTAGCTTTGAGTCAAGCGTGATCCCCAGGAAAACCGTCTGTTCGACGAATTCTAGTATCTCCTTATTCAATACAACATGACATTCACTACTTCTAACATTCGGTAACGCAAATCTTATGCATTTAGTTTTCTTTCCATCCGCACACACACATACACACACACACACACACTTCACCCCACCTCCACTCTACCCTTATACTACATAGTAACCTCCACATAGAGTATTTTGTTTTATACTTTACTTTAAAAATGTAATTTCTTATGTAAAATTATTAATTACCTTTCTTTGTATTTTTTTGTTGTCTTGTCTGGAACAATGTCTTTGTATATTTTTTTTTGGATTGGGCGTTGATAGCTGCGCCACAGTATTTTACTTTTGCGGCTATCTTCGTTTTCCTTTGTAAATTATTGTAAACTTAAGTTGTTCCAAATAAACTTTATTTTATTTATTTATTTTATTTTATAATACTGATTACACACTGGGTCCTTCCTGCGGTCTCATTAGCGATAAAATCGATGTTGCACAGGAATTTGCAAATTTCTTTACCAATATTCTATAGGATTCCTATTAAAACTACAAAAACTTTAAATTCTTCGCCCGCACTTGCTATTGATTTATTAAAAACGAATGTTTCAGCCTGTCCCGTGGAATTCAAATTTAAACATATAAACCCTGTGGTCGTTGTAAAGGCATTTAAGCAACTTAAGATCAAAATTACCGAAGATATGTGGGGCATGTCTACTAAAGTTTGTCAATCCATTATTGAGCCAACTGCACCCTATTTGGCTTTAATATTTAACTTGTGTGTAGATCAAGGGGTTTTCCTGGATTTAATGAAGTACAGTAAAGTTATTCCACTCTTCAAATCTGGCGACAGCAAAGACACTAAAAGTTATAGACCCGTATCGATTTTGTCGGTTTTCAGCAAGGTGTTTGAAATTCGAAATCGGATTTAAAAAAACGTCGTCATTTGCTGAATTCATAGTTTCAGTTTAGGTGTCGGTGTTCCCTGCCGTCCTTCATAGAACCTGACATATTTGAAATTATGAGCCAGAACTCTTGGCACATGTTTATAATAATTTACATTACGACCGGTTATCAGTTGTCTCATGTTGTATGGCGTTATACAGGCTGTAGGAATTTTCTTATTGGTACACTTTGTGCACTGATTTAAGTACAGTTGTTGCCTATTGAACATTTTAAAGGGCTCGTCGGTACATATTCTTGCTTTCTAATGGATGAACAGAAGTTTTAGAATAGTTGTGTTTAATAAAATACAACAAAAAACAAACAAACACACCTTAATTTTCATGTATAAGATACGTAGCATCAATTTTAATTCAAGTGGTCGATTAAACGTTTGCAAAAAAAAATGTAAATGTTACAACCGAAGGAGGTGTGGTGATGAAATAACAAAACCAATACATACAAGCTCATATATTGGACTGACGCAGCAGTCGTTAGTGTAATACTTAATCGCTAGTTTACCCTACTTAGCTATTACTTTTAAATAAGTAGGTACCCTAATAACATCCCTCCACCTTTAATCAGAAAAACTTCTTATAATCTATCACAATTTTATTTCGTTTCGAGCGAGTGTCTGGCTCAGGTTCTATGGAGGGAACTGCCGAAATCTCTTCCTTTTCAGCGGAATGGTAGCTGTGAAGAAGCTCTGATGCAGGCCTTTCTAATGCAAGAATGATCTCTTCGCATGGTCTATCTTCCCTCACTCTGTATTTGAGCAGCTGGTTAGCGTATCTTTTGATCGTTTGATCCGATTCTCTCACCAGAACTAAATACACTCTTTTGCCAATATTTCTAATAATAAGGCCACGTGACCAATTGTTGGCGACTACAAGAAGAACTGATTAATAATTAAGAGTTTGATTAAACAATAAAAACCATTTTCTTATAGGTAAAATAGATAGGTAATTCGTTGTTACATTCTTAAGCATAGGGATAGTTTTCATCTCCCATAGTTAATAATAAGTTTTATCAATACCTAATGTAGCTATAAACCAATCAATAAGAAACGTAGTTAGCACCCCACACATCCTCAAAAGGTAAATAAATATCTAAACTAATGGTATCACCCATAAAACAGGTTCTAACTCGACAAAAACACACAGGTAAAACATTAACAGGCACCTACACACACATACGCAACAAATGGTATCGCCCTCGAGCAAGCAAAAACTTGTCCGAACAGGTCTAAACCTGTCGAGAATTAGACTCATGCTTGACCAAAATATCCCGGCCTTTCTTATTGTTGATTGGTTTAGAAGCAATAAATATAAATAATTATCAGTGGGCCTACCCGCTACTTGTACCCTAGTAGAAAACTACTTAAGAAAAATTGAAATGTAAAACGAGTTAGTATTCCATAAGTGCGCGGCTTAATAAATGAAAAGTGTATGTAATAAGGTGTTTCAATAAGAATCCCCTACACCAATAATGTTTTTTTGTTTATAAAGTTTCACTAAGACTTGGTCACCCACACTGAACGACGTTACGGTTGCCACGATAATTATTGTCAATCTGCGAATGCTGTTTGACCTTCACAACTGTGTCGAGTGCTGCATTCGATGGCGTCGTGATAGTCGGTGTCAGGAGATCCAGTCTACATCTCAACTTATGACCGATCAAAACTTCAGCGGGTGATCTGTTTGTGGTTGAATGTTTGGAATTCCTATAACTAATCAAGAATTCTGATATTTTAATATTTTAATCTCTTAAACATGAACCTGCTATCAAGTATAATTTTATTGTATTTGTAATAATCTTGATATATCTCTCCGCTTGTCTTCGCCTTGCCGGATTATATGTTGGTAATATTATTACAAGCTCATATATTGGACTGACGCAGCAGTCGTTTGTAAAAATTAGTCGTTAGTTTCCCTACTCCATATTACAGTAAATCAATTACTTATACCAATCACACACATACAATCTTTCATGGATTCAAATACATCCTGTACATCGTCATAACTTAAACATAACCCGTTACGTTTGAATTATTGCACCATTATTGTGCAAATTTCGTGCATTATTCGCGGTTATCGTGTTGCTAACAGGGACGGACTTTACGTGGTTTATGGAGGTGGAAGTTTGCACGGGCCCGGATATTATCACTTACACGGATGTTTCTGTGTTTGTATTGCTTAATTTTAAATAGGAAATTAATTACTGTAATGGTTGCTCTATGTGCGACGCGAATGGTCCTGGAATTTCTGTGAGGTGATTTAATTTAATTTCTTCGTTGTCTTTGAACCCAGTATTTTAGGTCCTTATTTAGATTTAACTGCAGGAACTGCAATTTGTCAAACAAAATTATAACCTCAGCTGTGTTTCTTCTGAGAATTTTTTGATGATAAATCGTCAAATACCTACCATAGCGTTGTAAAAATAAATGATGAAAAAAAATAACCTTCAAGTTTATATTTGTAATATAAACCCCAACTCAATTGAATTGGCACAAAATAGAGAGTAGAAAATAGATAGAGAGTTTCCAACACAAAAAAAAACACAGTTAAGGTCATGGTTACATTTTGGTACAGCAACCACTTTGGGAATTACTTAATTCTTAATTAACTAATTTATTTATTAGCGACAATGTTCAATGTCTATGCCAAACGAGACCTCGCTTAATCCGGCCCTGCTACTACTGACACGTCATCCTTTGAAAATATGTTTTGGGACACAAAAAAGTACCTATTTTATTTTAACCGCTTCATCCAGGGCAGTTCAGGGTTTGTCATAGAACCATCCACAAGGTTCTAAAACGTAACAAACGGAAACCTTATAAATATCGGAAGGTGCAAGCTTTGTTATCGAGAGACTTGCCGGTCAGGAACAGTTACTGCCAATGGCTACTAAATAAAACAACCGAAGACCGTGATTTCTTAACTCATGTAACATGGACCGATGAGAGTACTTTTATTCGGAATGGCATCTGGAATCGGCAAAACCTCCGGTACTGGAGTTTGGAAAATCCACACGTGTTTCGAGAATCTGAACACCAGTACAGATTTTCTCTCAATGTGTGGGCTGGTATCCATAATAATAATATTATCGGCCTAGTTTTTATTGACGGCACCCTTACAGCGGCGAAATTTTTAGAATTGTTAAGTGGTCCTGTGGCCGAGTACACTGACCAACTGCCTTTAGCCGTTCATCGCAAGTTGTGGTACCAGCTGGACGGAGCGCCTCCACATTCTGTGATGGCTTCCAGGGAGCGGCTCACAGAAATGTTTGGGCAGCAATGGATCGGTTGATTCGGACCTGTTCGGTGGCCACCACGATCTCCAGACCTCACTCCCATGGATTTCTTTTTGTGGGGGTACATTAAGGGTGAAGTGTATGCCTCAGAGGTAAATACTATTGTTGAACAAAAAAATAGGATTATTTTAGCATTTCAAAAATTAAAGTGCTTTAATTAGAAAAATAAATAACAATATTCTCCGTCGGTATAATTTGTCCATTAATGTGAATGGAGGACACATCGAGAATTTAAAAATTTAGTGTTTTTGTTGTGATTGTTGTTGTGCGCGTATTTCAAAACCTAACCTAACATAAAAGCCGCCGCCCGCGCCAGCGCCGCGCCGGCCGCCCGCTTTGACACGTCACACGAGAGAACACACGCGCCGCGCTCCGGCGCGCGTGCAACGTTGCCGCTTTGTTACCTAGGTATCTAAGGTCAGTTGAATTTAATTACAAAGGGTGGTTGCGTTTTACTCCGATTTGTAAGCTATTTAGGTTGTTTGAAAAAAAAAATCTCATTTTTCGTGCTTTTTATTTTTATACCGTATCGAATTAATACTAAACACTTATAGTATACATAGTGTAATTTAATGCCCCTTTGTCATATCAACTCTGTATAAGGTTTTGAACAATAAAACTTATACCATAATAAAGGTTGTAAAAAATATGTTGAAATCAGACCGTCATAATATGGACTATGAAAATACATTTATAACAAATTTAGAATCCAGTGTTTTCATCTTTACATGCGCTCGCTCCGTGTCGTTTAGTCCCAAACGGAACGTGTTGGAGGTCGGACGTGTGCCAATTTTTCAAACCCGCCACCCCTTCATCCCCACCATCGGCTTTAGCGAACCGAAAAACCCTGAAAAAGACACCGATGATGGAAAATTCGAAGAGTTTCGCAGCTGTATCTTGGACTTACATTTTGATCAGCGGGCTCGAAAACCATGATTCACATGACTATGTCAAAAACAGTTAGAAAGAAAAATAATAAATGTAAGTCCACGTGCACACGGACGTAATAATATCGTGGCGGGATTTTTCACGCGCTGGATTTTCAACTCTCGGTAGTGCGCCGAAGGTTGAGAATCCAACACAGTGCAACTCAGCGCGTTGAAAATCTAACAGTGTGGTTTACTAGTTAGATTTTCATCTCTCGGTATGTACTGTAGTCGGTACATAGTTTTGTATGTAGGTATAGGTACATAAATATGAAAATAAATAAAAAAGTGCAACCAAAAAACTACGACGATCACCCTAATTGGATTATTACTTCCAGTCTTTATGGAACTTGAACATAACTGGCGAATTGTGGGTGTACTAATACACCACTGCCCAACCCCTCTGGAAGAATACAGGAGTTATGTTATGAAGAAATCTTATTTCCGTAACTTATTATATCTTAAAAAAATACTTACTAGAATATTAAAACAAAATAAACTTTTAATAATCGTAATCAGTTCAAGTTGATCTACTGTATTGCTCTATTCGGTGACATAGTTAATACTGCTGCCAGCCGCTAGCCACGCCTGGCGCGCGCGTCGCTTGCGCATCGTAACTAATTACGTCTCGCTAGTCGTTTCGGGGGCTGAGGTAAGCGTTAAATGCCTACTGCGCTCGGCTCACCTCGCCTTAACTACAACACAAATATTCCAAGGACGTCACGAGACAGGCTTGACTTAGTTTGGAGTTCATGAGAAAAATGCTTCCGTTGCATTAGAAAAAAAAATAACCAGGCTATTAAGGGGGATTCAATGTCCTGATTATTTTTATGATTATCTTCATACAGATATAAATGTATGATTTTTCCTTACGTATGGTGTTATGATTGAGGAAAACCACATCTTGGTCTCACAATACGTTTAATGTTGCAATAGATATGTATCTTTATAAACACCAAAGGTATGAAAATATTAAAAAAGGTTGGTGTAAAAAAACTGCAGATCCGAATTTGCTGGACAAGTGAGAGTATAAAGAGAAAAGTTTTATGGTTTAAAACGTAAATTATTTTAGTACACGACGTATCAAGAAATTGCAATCTATAAAATCAAGGCCTATACACGCAAAAGTACGTTTCCTTTACGATAGAACAGTACGTCAAACCGTGCGTCTATTAACTATTATTAAAAAATAGGGATATTATGTTAAACTTAAAATAGGAACAAACTATGAATAATCTACTATAATACAATATAAATAATATGTGTGGATACGATTAGTCCGAATAACTGGTCAGCACAGCGCGTCAGACGGGTAAATTAAATAAGTGGATGAAGTAGCGTGGCTGTAGAGTCTACGTCAGGTCTCCAAGCGCGTCTGGTCAACTCGGATCTTCTGGCAAAACCGCATTGACGTACACGTCGTTACGTCACAGCGAACCACGTCGATTTCTAGCCCGTGGGGAAAACCGAAATTCAGCTTGTAACTTGTTGACGTCTAAAGACAAACAAACAGATCGTTCAGACCACAGGTACAAGCAGAATCTTTGATAAATAGAGAATCAACAGCAGATCAGCACCCTAATTGCGTAACTCACGATCAATCATAATTTGTTTCATTTTAACAGTTCTACAATATTCATTGCGGTATTTACGTCGTCGAGCAGACACATTTTTTGAACTTATGAAGCAATGGATTAGCAATTTGTTTTAAAATGATTCAAATTATGATTGATCGTGCGTTAAGCAATTATTATAAAGAGAAATAACTGACGGAATACATACCCAATTAATGTCGAAGAAAACTTATAGTTCTCTACAACAGAAACAGCTTTGTATTATTGCTGTATGTATTTCAGCTTCAAATATTGTATAAATTTTGGTGTATTATTAGTCTAAAAATAAAAAAAATGTACCACCATCGATGGCTCTCAACTTTGCAGTGTGGGATGTCAGAAAAAAACATTTGATATATTTTTAGAGAATCAAAAATTCAAAAATATGAAAAAAGTTTTCTTAAAAAGTTTGAAATGGACATTTAAAAAAAAAAACAATCAAAGTTTCACGCTACAGTGTGTATGCCACTGAACTTTTCCTAAACGGCTTGACTGATTTGATAAAGTTTTTGTGTGGGTTTTGGTTGGTCCCTGTTTTTGTGTGGGTTTAAATTAACAATTGGACGCGGTGGCGCTGCAATTGGGTTCTAGGATGTTTTATTTTTATAACGGACATACTTTGAAGAAATTATTTGTGGGTGTTAAAGTTGGTCTCAGGCTTAGATTAACCTTTTGACCGTCACTGTCAGTTATAGCCGACACATGAAAACGTACCCAACATGCCATCGTCGGCTATTGCCAACAAGAAAACAACATTTTAGGGTCAAATTAAATAAAAGAATGATGTTACGATTAATATTTTATCTAGAAAATAGGGAAAGAAAAGCAATGTGTAATTAGTTATCGATAAAATTTTGAAATCCTTATTCTTTTTTGTAGGTATTTGCGCCGAATTTGTGGCTTGGCGTGGGAGGGACGTCGATCCGTTTACGGTCAAAAGGTTAACAATTGGATCCCATTAGGTGGCGCTGTTTGAGCAGGACAACGTCTGTCTGGTCAGCTAGTAATTCTATAAGTAAATATTTGTTACGGCCGCGAATCATAATTTGGATAAACAAACAACCCGTTACTGACCTGCAAATTCTTTCGCCTAAATGTAGGCTTTAAGGAAAAAAGTACTGTTTTTAAGTAATTATCAGGTAGGTATATGATTTCTTGGCAGTTTTCATGTTATCCACTCATTGTGGTTAGCCTGAGCACCTGTATTTACACCTGAACTACCACAATGATGGGCACGCCACGATTGCGGCGGTAAGTCCCCTCTTTGAGGAGTGGTTTGAGAGGCGGTATGGCGTCCTCACCTTTCGCCTGACACAGGTCCTCACCGGACAAGGTTGTTTCGGGAGGTTCCTGTTTCAGATAGGGCGGGAGGAAACGCCCGGGTGTTTCCATTGCGAAGATCGCCCTGAGGACACGGTGGAGCATACGGTGGAGGTCTGCCCGGCTTGGGCGGAGCACCGCCGTGTCCTCGTGGAGGTGATCGGCGGCGGCGATCTCTCGCGTCCGACCCTGGTCCAGGCCATGGTACGGAGCGAGAGTGCATGGCTAGCAGTCGCCTCCTTCAGCGAAGCAGTTATGCTCGCAATGAGGGAGGCGGCGCACGTGAGGGAGATGCAGTACATGCACCCGCACAGCCGTGGCCTTCGCAGGAGACGCCCTGGGCGTCGGGAATCCCAGGCTGATTCCCGGCCACCGTAGGCGCGGACTTGCGGACGGCGAGTAATGGGTAGCTCGCTGTCCAGTAAGGACCAAGCCCGGGTCGACGGCGCGTTGTGTTCCACGCGCGCCTCAAAGAGATGTCAGCAGCAACAGAAGGGGCCCGCAAGGGCCGATACCTGCCAGGGGTGCGGGTTGTTCGAAAGAGATACCGTGGCCCCTGGCATACAGGCAACTGAGGGAACACGGGTGGGTTTTAGTCAGTAAAAGTCTGACACGCCCTCCCGCTCCACCCAGAGCGGGAGAAGTTATTTGATGATTTCCCACCCAAAAAAAAAAAAAACTACCACAATGATTGCTATTTTTTAAAATGTCCAAGAAATCACGTCACAGTAAAATTAAATGTTCACCCGTCAGGTAAAAAATATCCTATTTATTATTCTAGATTATAAACTATCTGTGCGTCAAATTTCATCCAAATTTAAATAAACAAAAAGCTTACTCAGGGATTGTACATTGTTTTATGGCGTTCGAAAAGTGCTGATTCGATCTCCGGCAATTTTGACCAGATAAGTTTTGATTTGTTTTGTTTAGATAGGATAGTTTCTATAAATGAAGTTTATTTACCAATGAAAACAATATATAATTCTCCCACCAATAAAGCCCGAGAGTTGTTTAAATCATTAAAATAAATAAAACGGACATGGGATAAATATTGTATAAAGTAAAAAGCTATTGCATGGTAACAGAGTTTTTTATTTATACTCAAAACAGATCCTCCTTTTTAAAATTCAGTTAAACATAACTACTGAGCAATAAGCATCCACTCACTAAAAAATTAAAATGCGTGAGACATTAATGACCTAAAAAAAATTGACTCTTCATATGCGCGTTATTTTAAGGAACTGCCTATGCCTGTAAATATGCGCAGAAACTGGCCAACCACAAGGCAAAAAACACCGAAAAACTCGTTTCTTGTATGAAGACTAATTTAATTTGTATTATTTGTTGTTACAGTTGTAATGGAAGTACACACTCTGTGAAAATTTCAACTGTCTCTAACTGACAACCAAAAGACAGATGCACAGACAACAGAGGCTTGGTATGGCACCTATTAGGTACGAAACCCTGAAACCATGTATAAAAATATGAAGTTTGAAATATCCCGAATTGAGGACAGCAACAACAAACTTGAGTTTGTATGGCTATCAAAAGGGGTTCGATAAATCTATTATTGGGAACACAGGTAATCAATTCTAATAACTAGTTTGGGACTTAAATACCTATAAGGGGCAATTAATTGTATACCTACCTAGTACTTTCAAGTACAATATTTATATTTATGTTTTCCATCATTTGTTTTTTTACTTTGGTTTGGAAATAATTTCGTCGAAAAAAGTGTTTAACTACAAACATAGTGCTTAATATTAATCTATTAAAAAAATGCTATAAATACACAGATCACAGTTCTGTTTCAGAATAGCTGTAAATCATCAATAAAATGTGTGGACCATAAACCTTTGTTTTACGACCTGCTGAGTCAAAACGTTAGATGCCAATTTCATAAAAATTGCTTTGGGTGTGGGTTTTCAAGAAAAAAACAGTGAAAAGGACAAAAAGAAGGTTATAAAAGGAGATAAAAAGGCGTAACTTTATAAATGTACTGAAGAAAATATGAATAATCGCACTTTCTTAAAAAGGGAAAGGTGTATCTATACACCTTTCGCTTGGGAAAATACGAGCACAATGTTATGTGTATTTTATTGTTGTAGAATAATCATAAATAGCTCAATCTGCAGTCAGCATAGGATCCCTTCCTAGTAGAAATATGTTGATGATCCTTTTGTTACTATTTCAGCATTGGCAGTTATTTTTCCCTAAGGAAAGAATCAAGCTAGCACGATGTACATCTTTTTTTCGTTTTTTTTTTTATCTCAGAGACTGATCCAACATTTCAAGACATTTGTGTTTGCTATTTTAGATACGGGAGTTTGACATTAGCATAATCAGCCCTAATGTTCCCACTCTTGGGACAAAGGCACCCTCTCTGTGTAAAGAAGTGGGTTATAATCTACCACGCGAGCCCAGTGCAGGTTGGTTGATGTCACATGTCTTCGAATTGTTCTACTAAGACATGCCGGTTTCCTCATTATGTTTTCCTTCGCCATTTTTAATGCAATGGTGATGAAATTAAATACCAAAACTGAAGTGCCTGGGTTCCAACTTCCGTCCTACAACCCATAAGCTGGGGTAATACTGGGCCACCACTCTGTTTGCTATATCACCTGTCAAATTAGTATCTGAGTTTAAAAAACGAACTTTAATAATTATAAAGTAATATTATCTCTATTAAAACTGGCATGCAAGAACAAACTAAGAAATAAAGCTTAGTTTCAATGTAACCTTTTAAAAACTTTCCCGAGAATCCTTCCCAGCTACTTAATTTGTAAATTCTTGCTTGAACACTTAAGTTACTTACACGAAGTTTGAAAATTAAAAGTAATTTAGTTGAGGTTAAATGAGAGTTTTACACTTTTATTATGTCTACAGAGAAAATCTGCTTTCCTTTAATACTTTTCAGACGTTTTTTAAATATATATTTTTTTATAAGGGCGTATTATACCAATTAAACCAAACGCGATTTTGCATCCACGAGCTGCCAGTGACACCATTGTTGTGGAATGTTTACACTTACAACTCTGGAACGCGGTTTAGAAGTGCAGTCGCGGCTTATTAGTCGACTTGCACGAATAAACTCACTCGTACCGGGCGAATTGTTATTCTTAAATATTATAAAATTTTATTTATGCAACTCGCATGAAGTTAATTCATTTATGGGAATCAATCAATCATCATAGTAAGTATTAGGAAATTGGCACGTTTTGTATTTTATATAACAAAGTGAGTGTACTTTTATCATATCTTTCCTTTTTTCCTTAACGTTTTATTTGAAACGTGCGAATTGCCTAACATGAATTACTGGAATTGTTGATTTTCATAAATAAATTAACACCAAACTGGAAATGTTGCTGACTGACTATTGACATATGAACAAGTCACCGAAAAAAAAATTGGTATTACGTGAATACCAACAAACAAAAGAAAAACCTAATTGATAAGCAAAATTGTTGCATTCAAAAAGCTTCTCTTTCGACGATATTCTCAAAAACTACAATACTATATACCTTTCTATTAAAATTCCAGCGAGCGAGCCTTGTCGGTCAGTCTCAATGCACGTGCAATTTCAGGCTTTTAGGCTTTAGTTCAAACGTTAAAAGGAAGAACAACGCTTGTTACTTATTTTGTTCCATTTCTATTGCTGCTGTGGCTTTTGTTTCTACTTCCACCATTCATGATGTATCACATATATGCCACTGAAAGGCTACTCTCTAATCATAATTTTAATCAGCTCTCAAATTTCATCGCTAATTGGCCAAAATAGCTATAGGAAGCTAAAATATTATGGAATAGTTAATGAAATGCAGAATTTTAGACATGTTATACTAATCAAAGATTCACCGAAGTGTACATACATAGTTTGAATAGTCATAATAGTTAAAACTTAACAGTTACAGTATAGCCGACTGCAATTTTACACTGCTAATATTGCCAGTGATACCTAAACTAGACTAGCCCGCAGTTGGCCCGCGTGGTAGATTACGGCTCACTCCCTCTTACAGAGAGGAGGTAATGTGTCCCAGCAGTGGGAATATTAAATGTTGATTATGCTACCTAAACTAGATAGTTAGCCTGCCGTCTTAGCGATCATGATTTTTCTAGTCTTGGATTATTGCAAAAAATTCAAACCAAAAAGCTTCATTCCACAAAAAAATACACCCAACTAAGTAAGACATTCTCCCCAAAAAATGTTACAAAAACATCTCACTGTTTTCATCTTACCTACGCAAAAATAATCCTCTACTTAATTACGATCTTAAAAGGTATTTCCTTCGCTGTCTTTCACCTCAACGTTTTCAAAAGCTATTTTTCAGAGTCCGTCTGTCCATTCCGTTCACTCATTAATCTGCTTGTTGGACAGTCTGTGACGAACAACTGGATAGATGGGTTGAATGATGTTGAAACTTACTGGAAACTCTTTTGTGGTTAGCCATTTATTTAATTTAGAGAATATTTATGTAGGGTTAGTTCGATATATGCTGAATAAAAGCACTGATCTTTTTAATATACTTGAATTTTTATTTTTATTCCGTCTTTGTAGCTAACGTCTTTCGTCTCTGTCCGTGTTTTCGTCTCCTTTCTTTTCACCTTCTTTTACATTCCCTTGCGTTCTCTTCCACTCCTAGACTATTTCATACCTTCATCTCTTTCATACAACATGCTTCACATCTGTCATTCATCTTTACGTTTCATTCCACTCTCCTATCATAACATTCCGTTCCTACATATATGTGGTAAAAGTTTTGTAGGACGTACCTGTAGGAAGTAGGGTTTCTTATTTCCTTATTTCTAATTCTTTCTTTACGGTTTCAGCATGCTCTTGATCTTGATTTCGCCTAATGGTTTTTTTTTTCGTAGTTTTGTAACTTTTCTGTAGATAATTCGTCTGAATGAACTCTATTTCAAGAATATCTCCCCATTTTGATATGACTTGTATCGTTTATGTACAACATTTGATAAAACACCTCATTATATTGTATATACTTCGTTTGTATACAACGTTTAATAAAAACACGTCATTATACTCTATGTACTACAGTATCGCATCGCCCGCCGGATATATTAACCTACTCCATTTTCTCTAAGCGTTTTTACTGGCTTTTTTTTGTTGCTTTTTCTCGGGTATCGTAATGTTAACCTTTGTCAAAAATTAGGCTATCAAATGCGAAAATAATTTCTCAAACCCGACGGGTAGTTCCAGACAATACTTACCCCCTAGATACAAAATTACAAATAAATAAATTTTACATTTTTATTATTAGTACATAAGTCACTATAACCGTGTTCCTTGTGGTGCCGGACGTAAAAGAATAGCACCACCCCATTTCTTCCCGTGGGTGTCGTAGAAGGCGACTAAGGGACTTACTAGAGAATGGGCAGCAACGTTCTCTATGCATTTTACCACCATACCGCGATCGCCAACCCGCTTGCCAAGCGTGTCGATTATGGCAAATCCCCCTTTTGGGGGAGGCTTATGTCCAGCATTGGGCGTCTTTCAACTGATATGATGATGATGATGAAGTCACTCTAACACCTCCCCAATTCAAAAGCAAAAATGTGTACACAACTGACATAACTTATAACCTTTCTCGCCTTCCTTTCAGCGCACATAGAAAACACTTTTAAAACGAATAAGACAGTAAAATAAATGGCTACTAACAAAGGGTAGGATACACAACACCCTTACAGCTGCATCAAGAGCCTTAAGTGCTTACTCGTGTCAGGGATGCTGTCAAGGGTGGGAGAACTTTTCCTTAACGAAAAAAAAAAAACGTTGTTACTCGTTATTTATATGGTGGGTTTTTAATGTAGTGTTATTTGTTTGTTACCTTATTTGTGAAGGCGGACATTTGACCATTGCATGTTGTTTTATATGTATTCGATTGTTTTCTGGGAGAAATTTTATGGAGTTTGAAATTAAGGGACATGAACAAAGCCTTTGGCCGAAAAACGTGGCATGGGACCGGTATTTTAAGCGATTCAAAATTCTTGTTATTATATAATTAAGTTGTATTGAAGAATTGTGGAGTAAGATGATGTCACCATCATCTTGCTCCAACATTTTATTTTAGTCCATAGGCGAATTTCTTCAAATGATTCGTAAAAATTTGACACTTGTATATTTCTGGGAAAATTTTAAAAAATGGTATGAAAAGTAAATGGCTTTTCTCAAGCGTGACTACGTATGCGTCAATGAATCAATGCTAAGAGAGATATTTTTATTGCCAAGCAACCAATTTTTTTATCGTTATTTGATTCAATCAGATTCAAGCATCCCTACGCTCCATTTGTCAATTCGTAGTCTACAAGTCAGTATAGAAGTTGAAAGGCCTATGTCTAGCAGTGGGCTGCTTTCAGGTGCTGATTAGACAAAATCTGGATTCCACTGGTCCGATCGGCATCACTCTTTTGGCATATTATCTAGAAACAACTTTTTAATTTTATGATAATAATAGCTGTGTTCGCGAATTCGTCCGCGCGGAATTGTTATTTTTTATAATTTATTTATATTATTTATATTAATAAAAACAAATAAAATTTGGAAAAAAGAAGTAGCATATGGTACTCCTTATTCCATCCGCTATCTGCCAGTGAAAGTTCCGTCAAAATCGGTCCGGCCGTTTCAGATATTAGCCGAAACAAACAGACAGACTGACAAAAATTGTAAAAATGTTATTTTGGTATATGTACCGTGTATACATCCATATGCATTTAGTAAAAAGCGGTTATTTTAATATTACAAAACGACACTCCAATTTTATATATCTGAATAGATAAGTAGGAAACGGGGGGGCGAGCCATCAGCCAAAAATTGCCACCAGATACCATATAAACGCATTTTTAAAGAGCAAACATACAAAAAGGTCTCTTCTAGTATATGTACATCATGGTCTAAGCTTCAGCCTTGTTTTTGAAGTGCACTAAGATTGATTTACACCAACCAGGTGGTCTGTTCACGGCATACTTTAAATTTTCCATTGTTATTTTTATTTTTTTCCATTCATTCATTTGCGCTTTATTCCATTGATTTATTGAGATTCAGGTTCATTTTCAACACGCTTTTATTAGCTTCGCCTGTATGTTTGTAAGCATGTTTGTTTTGTTTGTAACCGACTCCTTTGGACTTGATTTTGACCCACTTCAAACGGTCAGATTTCATTTAAATTTTTTAGACTTATCGAGGACCGTTGACAATTCAATAATTTCAAAAAAAATAAGAAATAGAAAAAAAAAAACTGAAAAATCACGCTTTTATAGTAAGCAGAACTAAAAAACACGCTTTAAAAACCAAACCAAAAAAGTAGAAAATAATTTGATTCTATTAAAAAGCGTGGGACGCTTTTTGAGGTATTTTTATAATCAATTATTATCAAACATTACGCTTTTTAATAGAATTAAATTATTTTCTACTTTTTTAGTTTGGTTTTTTATACGGTGTTTTTTAGTTTTTTAAACCATAATTATTGCTGCAGTAAAAAGTTTTAGTGAGTGTGGCTATAGTTTCATGGATTGATCATCAGCATTTCAGCCGAAAGACGGCCCTTGCTGGACATAGGCCTCCCACAAGCGGAACTACATCGACTGGTACTGTGCTTCTTGCATCCAGCCGTCATGGTAAGTCATCGGTCATTTTGTATTATTTTTAATTTTGGCTTCGTTTCTCTTAGTCGTGATACGTATGTAGGTGCATCCAGAATAAAAAATATAACTGTAGGTAGTAAGTTTTTTTTTTTGACTAGGTGTCCCACGTTTTCAGTATAATTATAAATATGTCTCATTACTAGAGTTCCACCTAAAGTTCAAAGGTTGGCTAAAATGGAATGCGCTTTTGTGCCGATTTTTTTAAAATTTAATGTAAAAAAAAATTGTTTTTACTAACACACACCACCCCTACTCTTACAGACTTACACCCTAGGTACATAGGTATAGGTACCAAATTTCCATCGGGGTTATTTTTTTAATAAATATGCGTCTGAATAGTAATGCAATCCTAATCATTTAGAAGTCGCTTGCCGGTGTTGCTGGGATTCCAGGATTTTTGTACAAAAAAAATATTTTAAGAAGCCACTTCCATATTTTCATAACTAAAAATTAACTTTAGTTAAAAATGCATCGATTATCCGATCCCTATCATTACTTACAGAATGAAAGACCCTATTAGTCTATTGTTTTATCTTTAGTAACACAATCTTTATTTAAAACTCTATCACCATGATCTTTCATATAAAGTACACGTTAGGTACATGTGCACTTGACACACTCGATTAAGTATCCCTGAGTTTCCTTTTAGGACTCACTACGAGCGCCGAAGCCGTGTTTTTGACAGCCGATTACGAGAAAAGTGTATGAAATACGTCACGTGCAACTTAGGATGAATATTTTCATGTACATAACTTCACGACTGTTTCACGCGAAGGGTTATACGCATGTGTTTATTATGCAATCACAATTACTGATTCATGCATGCCGTCTGCCGGGTCAGGTCAACTCAAAGCTGCAATGGCTCTTTCTTCAAAAGGCCCTTGCAGACATGGCCTTGCACTGTTAGACTCATGTAATATCTTAATAGTACATTTTTGAACTTTAAAAGAGACCGGTTTGTTGGATTCGGCATTTTTCTTCGTTTTAAAATAGCTATTTAAATTCGTGTTGAGGTCATTATATTGTCGTGTTGAAGTGTCTTTAATATTTTTTTTTGCAGAAATGAAATTCATCATCATAATCAGCTTATAATGTTCCCACTGCTGGGACACAGGCCTCTTCTCTGTGAGAGGGAGCGGGCCGTAATCCACCACGCGGGCTCAGTGCTGGTTGGTAGATGTCTTCGAATTTTTTGGTCCAAGAACATGGCCGGTTTCCTCACGATGTTTTCGTTCACCGTTTTGAGAGCAGTAATGTTAAAATTATTTACACAAATGAAAGCGCCTCTCTGGGTTCGAACCTAGGACCTACATCTCGAAATAAATATTATTCTAATTAATTTTATGGTATATTCACATTTTCCCAGAAGGTAATGTATGATTTAGTCTCAAAGGAATTGAAAAGCGAAATAACATTACGTGTCACGGGAATTTTATGCTCTTAACCGTAGTTAACATAATATTATTTGTAAGAACACAAATTTTCCATTTTCGGGAAGGAATGATAGGTCCAGTATTACGATCATTAATTGGATATTTAATTACTATTCGCATCGGATAATTTCAAGGTCATCAATGAGCATCATTATTAGTTCTATGTAAAATTATCTAATGAGCTACCTACGTTAGTTACAAACTGTTAACCAATATCCCGTTAATCGAGCTTAGTTGAAAACTTAGTTTACTACTGTAATATACCGAGCACATTGTTATATTCGCCGATAAACTTCGGACCGAAATTGCAACAGCTAACATATTTAGCTACAGCAATATTCCCACTTTGTTCCGAAACTAATGCGAGAGCGATTCAAAGCGAATTTCTGATTGAATACCCCGTGTATTGACCTAACAACCTGCAAGGTCAAACTTACTTGACGAATTGCGTCGTGAATTATATTATGTTTAGAATAACCACTGTTTTACACATCAACAATTCCAAGTGCCTCTGCAAAGGTCCTGATTCTTGTACAAATAACTATAACAATCGTTATAAGTTAAAAGCCCGCAAGGTCAGACAATTCAGGTCAGTTTTTATTACGATTTTTTGGAGAAGGCTTGTGGCACGCTGTAAAAATCTAATAAAATAAAATAAAATCATTGACACAAAATACCTTTGCATACAGTACCAATACATTTTACATAGGAACATGGAAACTCGTGAAAAGGCTGCACAAATAGTGAAAAACCCTGCCTCCTAAACTAATGGAACCCTGTGACCCAGGAGTCAGTGTTCTACTGTAACTACGTGTACAAAAGAAACCTTTATTTATGTGTGTTAATAATAATAAACCTATAATGACCTGATTTAACTATTAATATGAATGTGTGGTAATGCCTTTTATTTATATTGATATATTATTATTTTGGCTGAGCCATAATAATTTTTAGATGAGAAAAAGAGTGGGGACGGTGATTGGAAATCATTATTAGTTAGTGACAGTAGAAATCTACTGAATAATTTAAAATAAAAGTAATTGTACAAAAAGCTCCTATCCAAAATTACAACAGCCAATACATTTAGCTACCTAGATACTGCTATGTTCCAACCTAATACTGAGAGTGCTATTCAAAACTAATTTCTGATTGGAAACTTGTAGGTTCGTCTTGCATCCATTGAATATTGAAATGCAATAATCAGTCGCTGGGGAAGGCTGTCCCGGCTCGAGACTTCCGCTGTCAATTTGTCCCGGGAATGGTACATTTTGTTGGCAACTGCAGGGAACGTGAAGCTATGAAGGGGTTTGGATGGTAGGTTTTTTTTTCTAACGTGCCTCTTTCTTCGGACTTAGACAAGTGACAATCGCTTTCAAAGCGTTTCGTATTTCTCCAAGAATTTTCTAGGATTAACATTCTGTTTTAGGTATCATAACTGTTATGTCAATCGAATACATTTTGACATTTCCATCATCGTTATCGCTGATACAATGTCACTTTGTCAAGGCACTGTTGACACATACAAAACGAGATGGTAACCATCGAGCCTGGTTTTGAAATGAGAACCTAACAGAAATCCAAATACAGTTTTTTATAAGGTACCAAGCTGTCATTTTTTATTAAGAACTTTACATAAATCGAAATAAAGTTGGATACAGAAACTGGCAATGACATTCATTAGTCGTCTATATTTAAATTACTTCTTCAGTCAAACAAATCTCCTCTTGCAGAATCCTGTTGTAGCTTCACAAAATCTAGTAGGGCACCAAGTTACGTCGAACACTCTGCAGACAACATTTATGAGTCATGGTGACCATTTGATACCTAGTGGCTTTTCTTTTGTCGAACGCGGACAAATGTGTGGAATAGTATTTTTTTTACCTACGAACTATTTCAATACAGGGGCGTTCAGAATCATGTCTGAATCCATAGTAGGTACCTAATAGGATCCGCGTTCAAATCCCTACCAACCTGTATTTAGTACAATACCCATTTCAGAAGAAAATGTCGGTAACAGTTTTCGCTTTTCTTTTTCTCACAGCCAATTTTTTTTTAAATATGAACATTATAAAAGAAAATGTAACAGTTTCCAAGCTTCCCATTTCAATCTGTGTCATATTTTCAATTTTATCCATCTTTATTTTCAACACAAATACTCCGAACTTTAGTAGCTTTGCGGCCAATTTATTACAGATAGCTGTGCCTGTCAGTACAGCAATAGCAATAATAGGTAGAATTTGAAATTATTTCGTTGTGAATGAACCTACGAGAATTGCCGCGATGTTAAATGTCTCTTTGATTCATTAGCACAGTTATTCGACATGATTTGCAGATGACATTAATTAAAACTGTCCTACCGGTTAGTTTTGCCATAATGTGGAAACTATTCAACAAAGTCCTGACAGTCACGTTTCATATTATAAAGTTGGGCCCAAAACCCATTTTTTTAACTTCAAAAACATTGAAAGGAATGGTCATGTTTGCATGTTTGTAACTTAATCACGCAGAAACTGCTAAACGAATTTGTGTGAAATTTGGCACACAGATAGTTTATAACCTAAGAATTAAGTGGTTGAAGCCGCTTGCAAAAGCTAGTGAATATATAAATTAAAGAAAAGTAAGTTTGTCATCATTAATATAATGATGACAAACTTACTTTTCTTTAATTTAACTATAATCAACGTCCTCTTGGCACTATACCGATTTCAAAATCAAGTCTTCGTATCGTATAACATCTTTAACAACCGAAATTTAAGTATTAAACCCTTTTCTGCTGTTGATGTTGACACCGTCATCATTGAGCCGAAGGACGTACATGAACCCGATAATGACAACCAATGTCTTAATTTAGGTCAAGTGTAAAGCCTGATTACGTCAGTGGACGACTATCGGCTGAAATGATGATTATCATGATGAAAGCCTTATTACACAAAATGCGTGGGCGTACCGACGACATGCAATCGCTCCATAATAGTTTTTGCTCGATATTTCCTTCAGTTCTTATATTCAATTCTCACTGACCCGCAATTAGTGTAGCAGAGGCTTAACAAAGATTTTGTTTGATTTTTCTAAGATTTGTCTTCTTTGATTGCTTTGACTTTGAACCGTTTGGGATCAAATCGCTTAGGACATAGAGGGTCGCTAAGCGCGTCTTCATTTCGGAGAAATTTCTCAAATATAGTTCTTGTTCGTGCTCTAGGCGCTTGTTTGTCTTTCAATGTTTAATAGTATCAGATTTCTGGAAATTTCAGTTAAAAGGAGATGGAAAAGGGTGGGCCCAAATGTAATGAGTTGAGATAATAAGATAAAAAAATTTGTCATATTTTTTTATCTTAGAATATGAAAAATCACCTCGATTCTCAATCTGGAAGCGGAGAAATATGAGAAAGATAGTTTTCGTGAGATTTCCGATTGAGTAATCGATTACACAGTTACAAAAATAAAACCTTTGCACTAAATAATTAACTCAAAGTAATTAAATGCAGTATATATATTTATATGAAATATAGTGCTTATTATTACAGTCGTATTAATAAATGAAATATCAATTAATTACTGAAAAACCAATATTAATGATTATCGATTTCATATCGATTAAAATCGGTCTTCTATTTTTAGTCTATGGTCACTGGCATGACAGCTGACTGACATTGACACTAGACGGCTGCCGACTGCTCGTGTTTGATTACTCGTTTTGTGTTTTTCGATGCGTTTTGAGTGCTTTCCGATTATTCTTCATTTTTCACGACCACTGCTTTGTATTTGACGGATTCCGACCCTGCCTACCTTGTTCGACCCATGCAAAAGAACATATTTTGCACTTCAGGAATAAGCTGTTAAAGATTGTATCCTATCCTCACTTTTACTTAATCTCTTTTATCGCTGTTCTCAGATTGACAAAATCCGCAGAATTTTCAGTGAAAGGTTGATAATAATTATTTATGCTATTAATTGACACCACTTTCATCTTTTTACATCCAGGCCCAAGACTGTAAGTAATCGTTTCAGTCTCCTTTATGAAGATTTTTGGAAATCATTTAAATAATTTTGTTTACATTCATATCTTATAATGTAGGGCTTATATCTAACGAAATGTAGGTGTCATTAAACTGGAAGTTAGTCTATGTAAATATATGCCTAACTGCAAAGACATTGGTGAACGCCTAACGTTGAAAATTATTAATTTATTCTATTCTATTTTTTATTATTGCAAAAAAGCTGATGTCGACTATTTTGCCAATCTATACTAATATTTTAAAGAGGATTTTTTTTGTTGTTTGTTTATTTGTTCGCTTGCTCCGAATAGGCTCCGAAACTATTGGACCGATCGGACAATTTTGTCACCAGTATAAAGCGAAATTATCAGGGAGTAACAAAGGCTATAATTTATTTAAGAAAAATAGAGATCCTTAAGAAAATTGCAATAATCTAACCCAAAGCACCAAAATTTTGCCTATAAAATTCAATATTTGGCGTGTGCTGAGTAAACTATTGATAAAAAAAAAACTACTACATGATTCAAGTACTCATTATTACCCACGAAAAAAATCCGTAAGGACCTTTATCTAACTATCACAGTTAAGTCACAATAGCAGCTTTTGTGTTCTAAAATTGAATTCGATCGCCAGTAGAACAAAAAGTTGGTTATATTCGTATCGCAGTATTCATTCTAATTGAAATAAATTAATTTATCATCAATGGTATTCATGTAGCAGTAAAATACTTTTTAATTAATTTGAATCGGACATTTAACTTCGAAGTTATCACGAGTATAACAACAATACTACATAAGTAATTATAGCTATATAGCTTATCTCTATAGCAGTTACTTTTCATCCCGATATTCCCACGGAATTGAAACCTACGCGGGTTTAATCAGGGAGCGCAGCTAGTGTCATATAATAGGACTTAAATTGTCAGCTTTTATTTGACACCTAGTGAATACAGACTGCATCATAGAATTAAAAAAAATATTAACCGTGAATTATATACAACCACAACCAAGTCATTCAATATAATTAGCACCCACCACAATTATCTGACATGTCTGCGAGACATGGTCTTGACTCCATAATCGTGTTTCATACGTCCAAAACGCGTCTGTGTCTTCATCAATGAATCTGTGTGCAGATTAGCTAAATGGATAGCTGAGCTGGACAGCCACCATGTTGGATGCAAATTAAAAATCGATTTGGACTTGGACTGGACATTGGGTGATGTCTATAATATAAACCTTATTGACAAACTTGTCTGATATGAACAAGGAAAGGTAACAATAATAATAACAGCCTATTATTGTGCTACTTCTATAAATACTAAATACTACTTTTATTATAGTTAAGACAGATAATAAGCATTTGTACTTAAGTAGAGATATACAGTCTTATTTATAAGCGCATGCTAACTTTTAATCAATTGCTAACTAACTGATTAGCAAAATTCTTATTTTTAACTGTTTAGCGCTATGAGGTCGCTAAGCAATGAATTTGTAGCTGTCATAGTTAAACACCACCGCTGCTCTATTTAAAGCCTGCTAAGAAGAAACATGGCGGACTTTATTAGAATCAGCTGATCGATTCAATAGCATTTTTGTATGCTTCAAAGTTATTTTGTTCCTAATATCGAATTGGGCATTAGTAAATGTGGATTTCAACAATATTTTACAGGATTTCAGAACGACACCGAAGAATTAAACAATTTTGAAAAGCCGCGCGCGCCCGTGGTTATTAAACGGAGGAAGACCTACAAGACTCGTTTAAATGCGTTACGAGAATACATATTCCTCATTATAAGTATACGTGATGATAGGATTTATAGGGAAAGTTCAATCGGCAGGAGGCTCAATAGGTTTGAAGAGACTCAGGTCTTGCGGAAGCTCATCGGTCTAGTGATTATCCAATGTGTTTTCACATATACCCCTCGTTTTATGAAGTCCACAGAGTACTTTATACTATACTGATGTCGCCTTCTAAGGCCTAGAACTAAAGAAAAGCCACATTGTGGCATTCATGCCCAATAAAACAAGATACTTTTTAAAAGAAGCATTTATTTTGGTACGCAATAAACCTATATTTGTGTTATAATTTCATTATTATTGATTTCCAATTCTTCTTTTCCAAAGACGGGTGCCATTATTTTCTCATGCCACTCTCATTCCTCATGTTTTTCAAGTAGCATGGTCTCCTCTGTTGCTGTCTTTGCAAGGTTGAATGGTAATGGTGCTACGTGCTCAGTAGTGGCTTTCATAGCAGCAGTCAAAATTGTAACTGTAAACAAGTACAATAATTGTTATTAAAACACACTGAAACCCCAGTCAAAAGCAATACGAAGTTATAAAGAATAGGCACAAGTACCTACATATGTTTCTCAAATAGGATATCTATTTAAACATGTTTATAGAACATGTAAATACATAGCAATATCAGCTACTGCGTTATCATCAATCTGGTCACTTTACAATATAAAGTAGATAAAAATTCAAAGATACATTACCTTTTCCTGTTTACTCCAATCATGGGAGCGTATTATGTTCATTGCTATCATCGCAAACTAAATTATTTTATTCGAGTACAAATAAATCGATGAAATTTTCGAGTTATATCTGTCAAGTGTCAAAATCACGATAGATGCAAAAATCGTGCATTTGTCAACTTTATTCTTAAGATCCTGTTTTCTAGGTGACTATTTTGATTATATTCTGTGCTGAACACATAATTTCACCTATATTTCGTTTCACTACTAATCCCGCAAACTAGCGTTTATAAATAAAGAATAGTTAATCATTGATTGGGAGGTAACCAATTTGATAAGCTAAACAGTGGCTAATCAGTGATTAGCGAGTTTTTTTTATAAATAAGGCTGATAATACGTAGAAACTTTATAATCTACAAGAAAAATCCCGACTTTCAAAAACAGTTAAATTTATAATTTAAAAAACCCCTATCCAAAAAAAAAACTCTAAACAGTAAAAATAATAATTAATTGGCCTTTTATTTCCTGCTTTTTAAACTTAATGTCTCGCTTAAATCTGCGCAGCGTTGCGTATGTTTCCCACAGTGAAGTTTGTTACTAATTTATCTTCATTCTCGTCTTGATCACCATTTATCCATAGCCTATCCATTGAAGCCTTTTGAATGAGCCAAAACACGATGCTTACAACAACAAACAGCAGTTGTTGGTGAGTAACTTAGGTATCCTGGAAATTCCAGGTGTTGCTCCAGCATCAGTTCAAAGATACTTTGTTCGTCTAATATCATTGAAGTAATAGAATACTAAATTTCGACTTGATCAGACCCGTGGAAGATGCTCATATCCCTTCATCAACCAGAAAAGAGCTGATAATCTTCAAACGGCTGCTCCGATTTTGATCAAATATCTAAGAACACTCCCGAACTAATTTACCTTTCAAACAAAAAAAGAATATCAAAATCGGTTCATCTGTTCGGGAGCTACGATGCCTCAGACAGACACACACCCACACACACAGACACGTCAAACTTATAACACCCAGTCGTTTTTGACTCGGGGTTTAAAAAGTGAACTTTATTTAAAAAGATGGAAACAAGAAACTTGTTTTAAAAGGATGACTATTAGACTGAATACTTTAAGCCATGTCATGCAGTCGGAGGCATCTTCTTAAATTTAACAATAAAGACCTTTATTGCCTCCGACTGCATGAGATCGACTGCATGAGATTACTCATAGCATTCAGTATAGTAGTCATTCTTATAAAACAAATTTCTTGTTTCCTTCTTTTTCAATTAAAGTTCACTTTTAAAGAAGTCGGGTTTTTTTGATTTTGTAAATTATTTTTTTATTTCACAGTTTTTAGTTATTATAATTATTTTGACGTTAATGAGACCTATTTATGAAACCCTTTTATTTTGGTATTCCACTCAATAGATTTTGAGGAAATTAAAAAATTTTGAAGACACAATATGGCGCCAAAAATCGGCCTTTTTTTTTCAATTTTGATATATCCAACGTCACTCTCACAATGAAAACACATCTAAATGCACCTCTTCAGCTGATATCAATCAAGCCGTTTAGGCAAGATAACCCTCGTTCTGGTGCAGTCGGGTAATAAAAGGCTTTTTTTGTTATTTTACTTTGTTTATTATTGTCCCATTGTAAGGAAAAGGCCACTTCTGATGCAGAAAGCCATGAGCAATGAAGCATTGACACCACGTTTGCTCAAAGTGAGTTAGTGATTTCAAACTTATAATAATTCTAATTTTTAATCCACGTCTGTGACGTCCAAGATAAATTTAAAAAGTTCATCATCATTATCATCATCTGCCTAGCCTTTTCCCAACTATCTTGGGGTCAGCTCCCAGTCTAACCAGATGCAGCTGAATACAAGTATTTTACATAGAGCGAGTGCCTATCTGACCTCCACAACCTAGTTACGGGGTAAGACAATACCCCCCAGGCATGACTGGTTGTCAGATTTTCAAATTTAGAATGTAGGGACATACGGATTAAAAGTAACATTGGTAAATACCTGTATTTAATGTTTTGCACTCACAACCTTGTTTATGAGATACGAGCCCTTAACAGTTAAGTCATCACGACTTAAAAAAAAGGCGGAAAAAATACGCATCCACGAGACCCTTACCTATTCTAGAAGAAACACAGTACAAATATTAATATTTCAATAGATTCATCAGTTCGTGAATTTGTGTGACTGTCGTAGTTATTTCTTCATCTTCAATAGTCTTAATTAATGTCTCTTTCCTCCTCCTCGCTTACTTTTGGCAAATCTTCCCTGTGCACTTGTGCAATCTTTCACGTTGTATAATAATCCTTGAAGTCACTAATGACGCTACGTAAATTTAATATCAGTTTACTAATCTGTACGGACAATCCAGCTAAATTAAAAATGTATCCGTCATTGATGTCAAGCTCCAATTTATCTTAAAGTAACATTACAGCGAATAAAATTGACTTTCTAAAGAAAATGTTACAGCGCCGATAAACTGAAGTTTAGAAGTAAATAAAATACGAAACGAAACGAAGTTTCAGTAATAAATCCGAAGGATCCTTAAGAGTAGGTCTCGCTTTAAGCTAATTTTACTAAAGCGATGTTCATTGGAAATAAATTTGTTTGATTC
Organism: Polymixis lichenea; assembly: GCA_949091785.1. NCBI lineage: Eukaryota > Metazoa > Arthropoda > Insecta > Lepidoptera > Noctuidae > Polymixis > Polymixis lichenea. Next base: position 4,238,207 of record OX420943.1, on the reverse strand, counting down.
ATCATGTTTTTTGATTATTTAATGGTCACTGCTCGCGAGTTCGTTTTCATCCAAACTTCAATTCTCCTTTTGACTCATTAAAGGGGAAACCAATGAAATTGGACGTGATCAGCCTTTAATTTTGACTATAGTATTATCGTCAGGAGTTTGAGCTATGCGTAAGTGCTGTTGTCTGTCAGTTTTTCGTAGGTCCTGATGAAAGTTCTGGCGTAGTTCTCTCTAATTACATTGAAATGAACCTAAAATTCCCGATTTTATAGAAATAACTAATACAATTTGACAGAGAGCAAGTAATAATCAAATCTGAATACAAGTAGCTACCAAGGTGCCGCCATTTTTTAAACGCCTAAATACAATCCTTAATACATTTTCTTAAGAGCTCAACGAAACTTTACTGTATCACATACTCGCCGTACCCTCACTATTTCAACTTCTTAATTTATTTGACGGTAGCTCGCTAATCTTTCTATATAGCCTCACCTCTACATTCAAAGTTTTAGATCACACAAATCTCCATAATTATCCGAAGAAGGTAATTTAAATGTTTTAGATACTTCTTAGTATTTAAGTCAATAATCTTTATGTACTGAAGTCTCGTTGACTAGTTCTAACTGGAATAATTAAAAAATAATCAATTAGACCAAACTTGTTAGTTGTTTGTAGAACAATACTAATCAAATAAACAGGGGCTTTGTAAGTGCTTTTGGAGTGTGATTTTATTTGATATCGTTGTAAACTTTGCTGGATTCAATTAATCTATGGCTGTAGGGCATTGAGGCTTTTGGGTTCTATTTTGTTTGTAATCAAAGTCTTATTTTGACAACAATAAAGTTTATATTTATTATATATACTATAAGTACGTTTTCAAACTTGGCCTGCAACTATCCTGAAAACAGTTGATACATTACGTCTGATCGCTGAATATTGTTTTATGCTATAAGTGGTTAGCTAGCGACCTCGACAGTTTTCATTTTATTTGTCGGTATATTGGCATGGCTAGCTGACATTATGACTAATTATACAGGGGGTAACAGAAACCCTATTGCTATCCTTAAGCACTAAAGATAACAGTTGGTATAGAATTACTATACATAGTTTCAGCTCAAAATAAAGTACTCTAAGATTTGATACCAAATTTTCGGTTTCATATGTTTCTTAACAAAGTCGATATTGCTCTGATATCTGAGACCCACCTTAATGACCGCAAGAATTTCAAGATGGACAACTTTTGTGTATATTGTACCAACCATCCGGATACCACATCACACGGAGGGTCTGCAGTTATTGTAAAAAGTAACATCAAACACCACCTCCACAGCGTGTTTCAAGAGGACTGGATGCAGGCTACTACCATCACTGTAAACGAAAGTATGGGCCCTATTAATGTTAGCGCTATCTACTGCCCACCAAACCACATTCCAAAACAACACATGTTTGACTGCTACTTCCAGAGCTTGGGAAACAGATTCATAAGCGGTGGAGACTGGAACTGTAAACACACCCACTGGGGATCCAGATTAACCACCACTAAAGGACGTGAGCTGTAAAAATGTATTGACAAACACAAACTGACAACATTAACAACAGGCGAACCCCTCCAAGCTTCAAAAAAAGTCACGGCTTTGATGAACTTCCACCTACCTTATTAAGACAATGTGCAGACGAATTAACCTTACCATTTTACAAATTATTAACCCAATCATTTGAAGAAGGAACTTTTCCCAATCTCTTAAAAAAAGCTCTTATAAAACCTATTCACAAAAAGAATTGTAAAACTGATCCGAATAATTACCGCCCCATTGCCCTCTTACCGACGGCTTCCAAAATATTCGAAAAGGCTATGTGTAATCGAGTATATGCGTTTTGTGAAAAATATAACAACCTAGAAATTAACTTCAATAAAACTAAAATAATTACATTCCACCCTAGCCAAAAAATACCAATAAATATAAACTTTAGCTTTAAAAATAATGAATTAGAAGTAGTTGATAAATTCACCCTACTAGGCCTAAACATTGATACACATATAAATTGGAAGTCACACATTCAGAAAGTAAGGGCTAAACTATCAAAATTTTCATACGCGCTCCGCGAGATCAAAAAAACTACAGACCTTAAAACCGCACTAGTAACATACTATGCGTACGCATACGCATGGCTCAAATACGGTGTCATCCTATGGGGCAACAGCACTGATGCACCCACACTACTTACCCTACAAAAAAAACTAATTAGAATATTAGTAAACATTGAATCCGCCGATAGCTGTATACCCCACTTCCAGGAACTAAAGATTTTATCCCTACCCTGTATCTATATACTTGAAGTTTGTAAGTTCGTGCGCAAATACCCCGATTTCTTTACAAAACGAGAAGACATACAAACGAAAATTATTTTAAGATACAAAAACAGATTAAACTTACCAACATCGCGACTAAAAATGCACTCCAACAGTACCTTTGTCATGTCCATAAAAATTTACAATAAGTTACCCGAAATAATAAAGAATTTAAATAAATATAACATCTTTATCAATAAATTGAAGCTGTTCCTTGTAAGCAAATGCTACTATAGTATAAGCGAATACCTAAATGATAAATTATAAGTAAGTTCTTATCTATTTGTATCTACAAATACTACCTACCTATAAAATACCCTACTTACTCATAATACGGGGAATACCTTTTCAATAAATATGAAACATCCAATAAACAACTTACATTAGAGATAATAAATATTAAATACGTAATAAATAAAAATAATAAGTAAATAAATAACAAATAAATGTGTATAATTTATAAAATAATAAAAATGATTCATAAATTTAATTCTGTGATAATAAAACAACTTACTAACAACACCTTACTAACAACAACAGCTTACTAACAACTTAACTTGTAATATTTATCAAATTAAACACGCAGTGTTCTTCCTCCTCTCTCCTACTTTATTTATGCTGTGCCCGACAGGGTCCATAATTGTGATTAATATAATTCCCTACCAACTTTATACATTATGGTACGCAATAAAGAATTGAGAATTGAGAATTGAGAATTGAGAAGCTGTACTACATCACTGCCTCAGTTCCACAACGATCGGTCCTTGGCCCAGTCCTTTATTCAATATATACGACAGACTTGCCTGAAACAGAAAATGTTGTAACAGCAACATACGCAGATGACACTGCATGCCTTGCAAGTGACAGTAACCCGAGCAACGCATCGCAGAAACTACAGGAACAACTCAGCAAAGTTAGCGTGTGGCTTCAGAAATGGAGAATTAAACCTAGTGTAACGAAATCGACACAAGTAACATTCACACTCCGAAAAGGCGACTGCCCACCGGTGCGTATACAAGACAAACCGTTGCCAAGCAATAACAGCGTGAAATGTCTCGGTCTACACCTGGATAGAAGACTTACCTGGGCCAACCACATCAAAGCTAAGAAAACAGAAGCCACCTTGCAATTCAAAGACCTATCTTGGTTACTCGGACGTCAATCCCGGTTGACCCTCACTAACAAACTACTTGTCTATAAAGCTGTTATAAAGCCAATCTGGACCTACGGGATAGAAGTTTGGGGCTATGCTAGCAACTCCAATATCGAGATCCTCCAGAGATTTAAAAATATTGCTCTAAAAACAATCTCAAGTGCACACTGGTTCGTGAGAAACACGGAAATACACAAATACCTGGAGATACCGACCGTATAGGAAGAAGCCTGTAAAATAAGCAGAGGATACAAGGAAAGACTTGATAAACACACTAATGAATTAGCTAAGAACCTAGACAGAAAGATGTTACTCGCCTGAAAAGATGGCAAATACTAGATATAGACCAGAGAAACTAATTATTTAGTCTCTACCAAATCATACGGTGCTGTTTAATGGAATCGCACCCGATCAAATGGAATCCCAGATATCATCTGATTATGGCTGAAAGCCGATTGCAGATAAAGTAAGAAGAAAAAAAAAATATGTTTCTTAAATTCAAATAATAACAAACGTGTCACCGCACTACGTAGGTCAATAACTTTCCACGTTACTTGCCAATATCACGATAAATCTCTGCCAAGTGATGTGTTTATTTCAATTTGATGATTTGGTTTCTGGTATCAATGCATTAAAAATTCTCATAACTTCCGAACATGTAGTAGAGATAGGATTAAAAAGCCTTCCAATATTGTTTTATATAATCCAAAGAAGCCGTGCCTTTGCTATATAAATACCCTTTCCGTTACACGTTGTAATTTTTATTACTTTGCCTATGTATGTACAGTATCAAGTCTATTCGACTAAAGAGACAGCTGTGCTGCTGGGGAGTTTGTTACGCCACTTTCTCTTCCCAGCTAAAGCACTAGGAAGTGGTGAAGGGCATTTTGGGGGACTGTCTTATGTATTTTGACGTTCGAAAAGTGCTGATTCTCAGCCTAATTTGAATAAATGTCTTTTGATTTTGATAGACCCAAGCAACGCCACATGAACCGATCGTGGGCTGCGACCATTGCAGGTAGACGGCCTGTCTATTCACCCTGATAGCCTACCCTTACACTTCCCTTGCAAATCATCATCTGCCTAACCTTTTCCCAACTATTTTGTGCTTCCAGTCTAACTGGATGAAGTTAAATGGGTCAATCAACTATTTAACCGACACTTTGCAGTTCCCCTCCACACGTTATTATAAGCACTAATTGACGATAGGCATACACAAAAAAAAAACGCCACAATTGAATCTAAGATTGTTAGGCACAACGGAAAACTTGATTACGTTGTCGAAATTCTCTAATTTCTATAAAATTTTATGGTAACTCAGGATACAAAATTTTAGCACCATACAATATAATCCTGTCTGAAGACCACATTCACTTTTGCACTATCATTATAAATGAACTTTTACTTCTCGCTTTCGCTTAATTTTATTATAGAAAAAGACAGTGTAACACAGTTTATCGTGTTTGATACAAAACTGTAATAAGCCAAACCATTTTTCCAAAAAAATACCTTAAGTTGTGTGGTGGCACAACTTAGGTATTTTTTTAGGCGTACTAGAATACTTTTTCTTTTGTAAACTGAGTTACGTTCTAGAACTTCATCATCATCATTATTTCATTTATTTGCTTACCATAATGTCTTTAATAGATGTTACATAAGGCATAAAGCTTAAGTACAGTTATGGACGCTGTTACGGCACAGCAACATAGTAATAACAAAAAAACAAAAAAAATACAGTTCTTATATTAGTCTTTCATACTTCGCCAAGAAACACAAATGGATGGCTCTGTTTATCGTAAGTAGCTTCAATTATGTTTGCCTTTGCTCGCATGGCGCGATGGGGCTTTTTGATAGTGACATCGAGCAGCCAGGCTGCAAAGAACGGTCGAAGGGTCGTGCCTTTTTATGTCGTCTGCTGAGTGACTGAGATTTCTCGATATAAATTATAAAATTTGTTTCTAATAATCATCTGGTTTATAGTACCTAACATGTGTTTTCAACTAAAGCTAACGCCATGTACCTTAAACAAATCTTAATGTACCGTTTTGATGAAAATATACCAATTGTCTGCTGAGTTACGCGTAAACGGAGTTGCTTTGGCGGTAACTCTGCAGACATTCTTGGTAACTCCTAAAGCATTTACGTACTTAATGAGATCAGCTTGTAGCACGTTAAGTAAAACTGGCTCTATTTCAACCATTTTTCAATAAGGAGTAAGAATACGTCTGTTATATAATGAATGTTACCTTTACCTACAGTGAGCTGATTTGGTGTTGGGGAAGGAAACTGGATGATGATGGACGATAGAAGATTGATCGTGTTTGGGTTTATCATTTAATATTTCTTTAGTTCGATTGACATTGTTAAATAAGGAAATAAACAGAAATATTACTTGTCCTGAAATAGCGCGACTATTGACGGCTGAAAAACAAAGAAGAAACAGGGAAAACTCTGTGACATCTCAATTAACTTCGCTGCCCTTCAAAATCATTAAAGTTAATGATGTTGTTAATGCCTTAATCGAATCAGAATAAAATATATTTATTGTTTATTTTAAGAAAAAATGTTTCTCTAACCTGTTCAAAGTGTGGATTAAATAGTTGATTGACCCAATTTATATCAGTATTTTACATGAAGCGACTGGAAGCGACACTAACCTCCACAACCCAGTTACTGCATGGTAATACTATCGTATATCTTACCAAGGAGACTGGATGTCAAATTTTCGAGGCTCTTACTCTGCTCGTTCAAACACGAAGTAAAAATTATCAATTTAAATTCTGGACCTCAATTTTGCTTGTTTAAAACTTTCCCGCAATTACAGTGAAATGTCGTGACAATCGCAGTTGTAACATGTTGTGATACGCGGTCGACAATTACGTACGTGACGTCATAGCGCTTTCTACTTTGCGCCGCATACAGATACGTGAAGAGCATCGTGTGCAACGCTGCAAGTGTTTCACACTTCTCGTTTAATTTGTTTTGGCTTTACTAAAAGGAAAGTTGAAAATGGCCAGTGGTAAAACCATTTCCAGTATTAATCCCACTTGCTGGGCCATATACTTACGTACGATTTTACTGATTTACGTGAATGTACAGATTTGATTTTACAGTTAAAATACTGTATTTATTTAAGTTTTAATGCGAATTAAGATCTAATAAATGAGCTGTTTTTAACTTTTATGTTTGTTACCTCATAACTTTCGACTGGGTGAACCGATTTTGATGATTCTTTTTTGTTTTAAAACTGGTGCTTCCCGTGTGGTCCCATTTCAATTTCATATAGATCTGATGGTGCGTTTCGGAGACCACATTATACAGTTCCCGTGGTAAAAAAACAGACATGACATATTTAAAAATTATCATTACAACAAAAAAATATTCTTAACTCAAACTAAAGTGTGGGTATAATTAAGTAAGTTATATTTGAGCGTAAGTAAACAAGAACAATTACTTATTGTAAACAAAGTATTTAATGGAACGAGGTTACGAGTACTGATACATTATTTACTTTCGTAAATATTTTACTACCATTACTTGAAGTGAACTAGCAATCTACAAGGGTAGACTTCTAAAACGTAAAGTACTAGATTTATCAGTAACAAGACTTATAAGTTATCAGAAGTAAGGTCTTGACCCTGTGCTCACAAAATGTATCTGTATTGAGCCCAATTCATACAGTTTGTGGGAAAACCTAAATGAGGATTTTCCCATTAATAGCACCGTACATACAATACAAATACATACAAGTAAAAAAATGAAGTGTATACGGTACTTATAACAAAACAATTATTTCCAGTTTAAAATTTGTGTCTGTCTGTCTATCTGTTTATTCCGGTTTATCTCTAAAACGCTTTAGAAAATTAAATAACGATTTTATTTTTTAATTATTTGGTGATTCAATATAAAGTGTGATCGCTTTTGTTGTTTAAACTTGTCGGCAACGATTTTTCATTGAATTTATAAAATTGTTTATCTGATTCTGCGGAAAATCGCTTCCAACTGAATTTTAACAAGTCTTTCAGTTGTTGGGTTGTCGACATTCTGTCCAGGTTCTCTCGGACACGTCTTTGGACCATGTCCCATACGTGCTCGATGGGATTGAGGTCTGGCGATTGTGCAGGCCACGGCAATACCCGGATGTTTTCCATTGCCAAGTACTATCGCGTCCTCCGAGCTGTGTGCAAACGCGCATTGTCATGCATCAGCGTGAAATCTGAGCCAAGACTTTGTGCAAATGGGTGAATATAAGGCCCGAGGCCATTTTCAACATAGTTTTCTGCGTTCATATTGCCATCTACAAAAACGAGTTCAGTACGTCTGCTCTTCATAATACCCGCCTATACCATCACTGTGGAGCCACTGTAAGGGTGCACTTCCTGGACGTATTTCAGCCGTTCAGCATTTTGGAGACGACGATACACTCTTACCCTTCTCGAATCTGGTTTTAATTCAAACCGGGAGACATCGCAAAATAAAATTTTATCCCATTGCTCCTGGGTCCATGCCTAGTGTTCCCTACACCATTCGTTTCGATGGGCGCGATGCCTGTGGCATATGGGTGGGCACCTCATTGGGCGTCGTGCTCGTAGACCGTGTTCATGCAGCCTATTTTCTCAAGATTTGCTGGCTAACAACAATCAAGTACAATAGTCAGTTGTATATTATATATCGGTCCTGTCATGCAGTTGTACTCCTTCCACGTCCTGGGCGCTGCTCAGCAGGATCCCCTGTATTAACGTAATGCTTCCAAAGACGACAAATACGCTCCTATTGACAAAATGCCGAGATAGCTGGGACTGATTTATTTTCGTTTGTAGCATTCCTATAGCTCTCTGCATTTCATCAGCAGTCAAAGTCAAATGGCGTCGCTCGATGATATAAACATTGACTCACCACTACCTACCTAACCTAACTGTTTATCTCAAAATGGAAAAAAGTGAGATAAATACCAAATTTATCAAGCAACGAAAACACAAATGAAATCGGGAGAAAAATATTAGCTTTTATTTTAATTAAGACAAAACACAATCGAAAATTTTATATATTAAAATCAGCCAGTACATGTTTCCGACATCAAAAAAAAATGTATACCAATCTACTTTGTTAAGAAAAATATAAAGTATCGATTAATAAAACATGCTATTTCCGTAAATGATGCGTATGGCTTAGACTTTTTTGATGTGTGTATTTAATTCATCAACTTTACCATTCTTCCTAACTCAAATATTGTCATTCTTTTAAAAAATCTCAACCTGTTTATAAAAGTGTCATCTAATACTCGAAAACGGTAGCGATCGAAAAGTCCCAGCCAAGAGTCGGGATATTAAGCGACAATTCACACAACCGTACATCGCAATATGAAAGGACTTGGTCAGGATACAGCTGATCTAGTTTGATCCACTCGCTTATGAGTTATTGCAAAAGCTTACTGGGAGACCTGGATTTTGAGGAGCGTTTTACGATGAGACGAGAAGTAATGTTATGTTGCAACCTATTGTTTTATTGGTGGTAGAATAACTGCGTAGATAATGTTATTAAAAATACAACACTTTGTTAATGTTAATAAGACTCAAGAAAGTGCGTTCAAAAAGTGCATAAATTAATTGTCAAGATTTTAGAACCTCTAGAAATACATATGATAAAATTGTAGCGAAGTCAAAACTGTACATTGAATATATTTTTTTGTAATTTTTGCGGAAACGATTCTGACGATAATAACGAAAATATATTTTTTTAATTTTTGTCTGGTTGTCTGAATGTATGTTCCAGCATCATGCGAAAACTATTAAATAGATTTTGTTCAAATTTTGCATAGATATTTCCTATATATCTGCGCAGACCGTAGGTTATAAGTTATCACGCTTTTTACCCTGGGGGATGAGCAGTATTTCAATTTATTCGTATTCTTCTATAGTTTACCGCGTGTTATAAAAATACGGGAAAAAAGTTAGAAAATTGCAGAGAGTTACAGATTTTACCTTTTGACTGATTGATGACCATTACGCTTTTCATTATGCACCTCAGCAGTGATGGATATCACAACATAATACAGGTCAGATGGGGCAGTAAGAGTACGTAACTCAATCGTTGTTGCTACATGAAAACGGCCATAGGAGGCTGTTCTTTTTTGAATTCACAAATTTAAAAAAAAATCCTTCCATCTACCCCGCCGAGGCCCACCGCGACGTCCCAAGCCCCGAACCTTGCTCGAACCAGACCGCACCGCGTAGCCTGTAGTCTTAAATTCGTCCGTAATGATTACATAATTATATCATTCCAAATTAACACGACGCTTGCTGGCAAGCAAAGAATAAGCCAAGGTCCGTACTATACAGGGGATGCCGTTAGCTTGCACTCGCTTTGTTTTAAGTGTTTAAGCTCTGGCTTGAGGCCTTAATATATGGTTACAGCCACAGACAAGTCTGTCTATGCAGCCGACATCCTCCTGACCTGCAATACGAATCCATAAAAAAACCCAAAATAAAAAGCGCCACTTGGTCAGTCGGAACACAGCCCCCGAATAGGCAACAACTAAGAAGAAGCAAAATTCTCCATTTTATTTCAACGTAGCCTCCTCATCACTACCCGTCTTGCCCCAAAGTCCATAAGGATTGTACTACAACACGGGTACTACATTCAACTACTGCATTCAAGGCTGCGTGGTGACGCGTGGCACCAGTGGATTTACTCGAGTCAGGTAGTAGCGAACGCACGTCATAATAGTGGGAGTAGTGCTGGACGCACCCGTATCGTCCGCCACACTGGTGCTTTATTTTATATACATTATTTCCTCACAACTGCTCTAAATACGACGAAGTATAACATCGTGAGGAAATCAGCATGTTCTAGAACCAAAACTTCGAAGACATGTGGCATCTACCATCCCGCACTAGGCCCTCGTGATGGTTCAAGGCCCACTCCCTCTCACAGAGAGGAGGCCTATGTCCTAGCAGTGGAACCATTAAAAGCTAGTTTGATATTAACAAGTATAAAGAAAACACACATTTTGAAAAACGTTAAGAGCAAAATTGCAATCACGGACGTGTCTTTCGGAATCGTTTCGGGCACGGCAGAACAAGATATCCGCAGCAACAAAGACGTGATGGGTGGTGTGGTGTCACAGTTCGGTTTAGTGGCGATTTCCGGCAAACACCAAATAGGGTGAGCCGAGGAACTAGAACTGATAAGGTGAATGCTATGTTGAATAGGTCGACTATATGGCAGCAAGTTTATAGACTGCGCTTGACCATCAATATGTGAGTTCGGTTTAAAGTTAGTGAACACACTCTACCAGAGGAGAGTGGTTATAGGTGAACTTACCACAGGCTGTTGGTAGAGTAGTTCCCACTTTAGAAGATCAGATTCATCTCGTGTACGGGAGGACATCAATCTAATACTGTGCCAAGAGAATTCTTGGGTATATGAACGAGGAATTTTAACGCCCAAAAATGATGAAGATGCTGAGAACAACCAAAGTATTCTATAGCAAATTGGCCATAAGACCATTGAGCGGGTGTCAACCTTAGGCACACTGCTTCTCACACGGACAACTGTACTGTAACAAAAACTACAAATGTACTACACAGGAAGTTTTATAAATTGTGGCTGTCACGTTAGTAAACTGTGGTGATTTACGACTTCCACGCGAACGAAGTCACGGGCAGAAGCTAGTCTCTAGATAAAAGGACAACTCAACAAGAAAGCATTGGTTTAAACTTTTAATAATATAATCGATTTTATTAACTAAGTGTAAGAGTTGGCAGATTAAAACTACTTGGGTACCTGTTACTGTTAGCCCGCATCATCCCACTGCTGGACAAAGAGTTTTTCCTATGATTTCCAACTCATTCGATCCAGGGCTAAAGTGGACCACTGATCTTGTGCTTTCTACAGCTCGTAGCGCCATCGTAAGTACCTACTCAATATTCATTCTTTCAACTACGCATTACAATAGCTCAAATTTCTATTAGCAGTTAAGGCTCAATTAATATTTTTTCAGCTATGTTATACCTCGCCTTCAAACCACACCTACTGAGTACTTCAAATATGAAATTTTAGTAAACAACAAACTATCCTTAAAACCGTAAGTTGTAAACATAAATAGTACGAGCACACTTAGTTTGCACTTGGTACTTTGCAAGATAAGTCGAAAACACAAAGTACCTGACTGCAATACTGCAGGTGGATTTAGAAAGAAAACGAAGAAAATAACAAAGTTAACTCCAGTTTACGGTGATGTCTACAAAATCTACGATATAAATTGTTGTCATTAGTATGTCAGCTAAGCACTTCTTTTATATGTCACTACTAGCGAACCGCTCCTGTTTTGCATAGGTACCTATAATTAGAACATGTCAAAATATTGAGATTTCTTTGCTATACCTAAGTCAAAGTTCTGTGTGGTGCCGGACATAAAGAATAGCACTATCTCATCTCTTCCCGTGGGTGTCGTAGGAGGCGACTAAGGGACTTACTAGAGAATGGGCAGCAGCGTTCTCTATGCATTTTACCACCATACTGCGATCGCCAACCCGCCTGCCAAGCGTGGCGATTATGGCAAGCCCTCCCAAACCGGGGGAGGCCTATGTCCAGCAGTGGACGTCTTCCAGCTGAAATGATGATGATGATGATGATACCTAAGTCAAAATACTAATCATATAAAAAAGTAAAAATTTGTTTGTTTGGATGTAAACTCTGGAACTACCTGTAATAAAAATTCAATTTGTTTGATAGCTCAATATGATGAAGTCACCGGCAGAAACAGATATACACAGAAATCTTTCTAGATAAATTCTCTACATGGTGGTGAAACCGCATCAAAATTAATTGTGTAATTTAGAAAATCTTGGACTCTTTGAATTCTGGATTTTCTAAACCTATTCGGTTTAGAAAATTACAAAATAAATGAGTAAGTAGCAATGTGTGTTTTCCTGTAATTTTATGTCATCCCTCACTTATTGACGCGTTTTACAATAAGATTTTTTTTCTTGAAATGCGCCATCTATAGGGTTTCAGAAATTTTGACAGCCTGTCCGTTTGTTTGTTCTGGTTAATCTTTGAAACGGCTGGATCAATTTTGTCAGGGCTTTCACTGGAAGATAGTAAGAAGAAGTAAAATTAGTAACATAGGTTATTTGTAGTAAATGGCTAATCCCGTGGGAAACTTTTTCGACATCCAAGCGGGCACAGCTGGTTTGCAATATGTTTCTTTATTACTACTTGACCGTCAACGCTGACTGGCTTATCTTTTTTTTACCACAAGTTGATCTCGTTTAAGGTATTTCAATGAAATAATAGTAGTGCAATCATCTTTTGTTCGTACCTGGGAGCCTAGATGAGAGTTTGTTTTTTCTACAACGACTTTCAACAGTATTGACATAAGCTTTTCGGTAGCTTCCAATCCAATTCATTTTTTACGTTTTCATCATACTTTTCGCGGATAGAATGGCAATATGTCCAGGCCCTCTAGACTAGATCTATTTTCTGATAAACAAAAGGTGATATAGTTGACATGCTTTACGTATTTTGGGAGAACTAAGTGGACGAATTATTATGTGGCATAGATCTGATATTGCTCCAAACTCAAACTCAAAGCATTCATATCAATTTAATAAATGCACTTTGAATTGTCAACGAGGCGGTAAGACAGAAATATGAAGCTAGTTTCCATTCCGAAGCATGACCTATGGAGAAGAACGGGCAAGAAGCTCTATGGACACTTCTCTAAATTATATTGTTATAAACATATTAACTTAAAACGGGAACGGGCGTACTCTGCAGTACACGGGTGGTCCGTATATCACGATGTAATGCTCCACGTCACTAGCATTTATTGTATGTTACTGAAGTTGGCTGATATGATGTCGTTGTATTTCTTTAGCAGGTCACAATATGGGTCTTTCATGTTGAATGTGAGTACCGTCGGGGTTAATGAGCTGCTTGATAGACAACCGTTGATTGATAAACCGTCTTCTTGTCAATAGGTTTTTGGACTCGTAGGTCAACAAGAAGGTTATGATATTGCAGAAAGTTGGCACTGGTGATTGGCGTCTTCACGTCTGAAACGGTGAATTTCCATTTGAATTATCGGCGTAGACCAAGGTTCAAGTTACATTCGGCGTACGTACGTATGGGCGAGCCGTTCGCTGCGTACAATAGTATATCACTGTGTTGCTTTTTACATGGCGATACAACCGACACGTTTGCTCCAGTGTCGATCAGGAAGCGCAGCTTGTTGGCGGAGTCGTAGATGTATAGACGATATGTTGTTGATACGATGGGGGCCGAGATCAACAACATATCGTCTACCAACATCTCAGCTAGTTTTCTTGCTTCTTGCCATAATTACACGGTGATCGGCAGTTGAGCGCTCGTCGAAGCGTTTGTGAAAGTAACAAGCGTCGCCCGTTATGCGCTCGTATTTATGCCCTCGGCCGGTAGATCGAGTGCGTGAGTGCGACCGTGAACGAACGAATCGGCGAGATGCATGCGTTGTCTTCGACTGTTGTACTTTTAGCTCGGTGATCTCCTTCGTTAATTCCTCTACGATGTCTCGTAGGTCTTGTTGTCCGTGTGATTTTCGTGTTCTTGAACATGCTTCGGCGATTTTGATGCTTTGGAATGATCTTGACAAGTGCAGGAATACACAGAGCGTGACTCGGTTGATCGGTCGTGCATTTTATCGGCCATTACCGCGAGAACGTCGAGGGATGTCTGCTCACTAACTGTCAGGACTGCACATGTGGACACAGGTTCGTGACGCATCCACATCACCTAGAGCGTTGAGTCAGGCATTTCGTCGTGTACTGGTCCTGTCATACGCCTGAGGAGCTGCGATGGCTTTTGATCTCCAAGCTCCATCTCAGTGAGTAGCTTTTGCAGCTGCTTGGTTTCCGATTCTTCGTACACGGAAAGGAACCTTTTCTTGGCTTCCTCGTATCTACTTGTGCGAGATTTGGACATGACAATGTCACTAATCTGTTTAAAATCCGTTTTCTCGAGATATGCCACCATCAAGCTAAATTTCGACTCCTCGCTGGGCTTTTGTGGGTTTACGACCGTTCCGAATTGCGCAAAGCATAGTGGTGGTTTGTCACGCCAAAACGTAGGAATACAGGCTTTGACGGATATAGTCTCAATCTCTTCGGAATCCATGATAATAACTGGAGAACGCCGGCCGTCAATCACATCGGGGTCACCAATTTACCAGGGTAGTGGTAATTGAAACAGCGATAATATAGTGGTATAAATAACTGAATTTATTAACAAAATAAACTAGCCTCTATATACATTTTGGGTAGTAATGGAAGCACTGATGACAACATACAACATATATTGTGCAACCAATCACGAGCGAGCTTATGCACCTGGGTAGTCCTAAGACCTCAGTGGCGCGGCACGTAAATACCGCTCGACCCAACACCTCCAAGGCATTTGAAACGCTCCTGCTACGGCATCTGATGCCACACATTACTCCGCGCCCGGAACAGTCTAGTTCTGGGCCGAGCACAGCACGACGCTCCTGCTGTCAAGGGTACTGCATCTCCTCACGGCGGCCGTAAACTGGCGGGAATACGCTGCAGCAGTATTCCTTGACACGTAGAGGGCTTTCGGGTCTGGCACGCCGGCCTACTGTACAAGCTCACTACAGCGCCCCGTTGATTGATACAGTTGGTCTATTCCTTCCTCAAGGATAGGGAAATCAAGGTCTCGGTGGCTTCCACCGAGCTCGTCTTCACGAGCTCACCAGCGCACGCCCCGTCACCGAAGGGGATATTTGCGCGTGCTGAAGACTCAGAATACCACCATATTAGGGACATCGCACCCTGGCACGCGCGACCTCATCGCAGACGTCGTGCCACCAGATTCGACGCCCGGGTAAGTCCCCGCTACACGCGACTTTCCCGAACAATTTAATAAACTCCACACTCTTCACTCGACAGCCGTCGCGCGGGCGGCGCCTAGCTTCATATAGGCACCACAAGCATGGCTCACACACACTTTCAACTCCACACTTGCCTAATACCCAGGACTACCACACGAGTGACGTACATACAAAACAAGTCACTCGACACACACCACTAAGCCCCGCGGCTTGCGACGCCACTGGCTAGACCTGGTCGCGTCGCTGGGAACGGAGAAAGCACCCACTATAGGCGAGCACAAACTAAAACCGACGCCCTGTTGCTCGATCGGCTTTTGCCGGGGCTTCCCCAGGGAATTAGGCATCTCACCCGGGAGGGGCTTGGTTTTACGGGCGCCGAGAAGCACTTAAGGCACTCCTACAGTCACACCTCAAAAACACACCACAGAATGCCAAAGGGAGGCAACCCCCAGGGCGACTCGGTGTGCAAAGAGCACTCCCACCACCTTCCGAAAAAAGGAAGGAAATACCCAAGACGGGTCCCCAATTTTGGGGATCGAGAGAAAAACCCCTCAGTCAGGGGACCAAAAGCCCTAAAACCGAATTCTCGCGCCCGCTTCGGGGGCGCAGAGCCGGCCACGTGCCTCAGTGCCCGCTGCGCACGCTTTGCGTGCGGTGGTGTCGTCGATGCTTGCAGGTTTAGCTAGTACAAGTTACATGATTCATGTTGAATTTATAAAATAACCCGTTATTTACCCTTAAAAACTCACCCCCTTCCACTTCTCGACCTCAGATCGCCGGTAAATTAGATTTCTTTTCATTTTTGTTATTCATTATTATTTAATTATTCTCTTCCTTTTCTAATAGGTTTCATCCTACTATATATTTTTTTTCTTTTTTTACCATTTTCAAAGGCTTCAGCCCTGGTCTATAATGACAGATAAATTTATTTTATGATAGATGCATGGTGCTCACATATTTACAAATATTGTAAAAGTAAGTAAACGATTTTCCTAGAATATTAATAAGGAATAAGTCAGTGTGTGAGTTAAAATAATCACAGAATGTAAATCAATGTCATAAATATAATTAGTTATACAATTCGATTAGCAACCAGTATGATTTTGTTTAGAATCTAGATTATCCTATGGAGCAGGACCAGCATGTCTCCAAGAATTCTTATCTTGGATATATTCCTCTAATTTGTAATAAGCTTGTTTACACAGTGTTAGAAACCTAACTAAGGACTAAAACTCAAAGACAGGTTAACTGTAGTTTAAATGGATTTATCGTATAGGTACAAAATTAATTTGATGTTGGTAAACTTATAGAGTGCGCGCGCGTGCCGTCGTTGGACATCGGTAGCTTTCTGGCTCGACGGCCCGCGTCCTGCACGCCACTTCTCTCGCCGCCGCCCGCCGCCTTCTGCTTTCTCGTGACAGCAGCCGAAGATTGGCGAGTGGTCGGAGGCGCGTGAACACACAGTGTACTTTAATATGAGTTTTAAATTTCCTTTAATTGCAATATATCACAAGGTATTTTGTTATAACATTTAACCCAGTACCCCTTATAAGATGTATGTACTTTAGCTAATCTGAAAAATTGTTGATATATTTCGTCCTTGTTTCTAGTATTAAAATTATATCTATCACTTATTAAAAATATGTAGATTTTTTCGTACCAATATTATATTTTCATAAATGAATTAGCAAGGTACCGTCATAATATTAATCCTTTTAAATAGTTCCCTGAGGGATTTTCGGTGACGTAGATCATAAATGGCTCTGACAGTTCTCTTTTACAAAATAAAGATGGATTCAATGTCAGCAGCCCGACCCCACAGTAGAATGCCATAAGACATAATGCTGTGGAAGTAACTAAAATAGATCAAACGCGCGGTTTCTACATCTGTTAACTGTCTGATCTTTCTTACAGCATAAGCATCCGAGATTAGCTGCCCCGCAAGAGATGTTTTATGAGGCCCCCTTCGATCAACAATGTTGCCATTGTTGATCAAAGATTCCCCCATTGTAATTTCTCGTCTAGCGTGATTCCTAGGAACACCGTTTCATTAACAAATTCCAGTTTTTCTCCATTCAATATGATATCAAATTCGCTACTTCTAGCATTAGGCAATTGAAATCTAATGCATTTGGTTTTTGTGCCATTTAGTACCAAATTATTTAACGTAAACCAATCTTGGCCCTATAGAATAGAGTTATTCATGTCGGTCGTCAAGATTTTGTGACCGTCGGTCTATTTTTAATCCCCGATGCAAAAACGACGGGGTGTTACAAATTCGACGTGTCTGTGTGCGTATGTGTGTGTGTCTGTGGCATCGTAGCTCCCGATAGGATGTACCAATTTTGATTTTGATTTTTTTTTGTTTGAAAACTGAATTAGTCGGGAGTATTCTTAGATATGTTTCATCAAAATCGGTTCAGCCGTTTGACGATTATCAGCTCTTTTCTGGTTGATGAAGGGATTTGAGCATCTTCCATGGGTCTGATCAAGTCGAAATTTAATATTCTATTACTTCAATGATATTAGACGAACAAAGTAACCTTGGACTGATGCTCGAGCAATACCTGGAATTTCCAGGATACCCAAGTTCTCACCAACAAACAGCAGAACTATCGTGGTTAAGCTCATTGAAAAAGGTGTCAACGAATAAGTTATGGATAAATGGTGATCAGAACGAGGAATGAGGATATATTAGTTACAAAGTTCACTGTGGGAAAAATAAACAACTCTGCGCAGATTTAAGCGAGGAATTAAGTTTAAAAATCCGGAAATAAATGTTAAATTTAAAATTTAATAACCCCCGACCCAAACAAAAACTCTAAAAAGTTTTTTTTTTTTTTAATCCGACACAAACAGAAACTCTATAAAGCAAAAAATAATAATTATTGGCCTTCTAAATAGTGGGTAATATTTTGATCAAGGCATTGTCAAGTCGGGGGACGACTAATGAAAATGATAGGCCTCCTCTGTTTGGCGTTTTCACTGAGACAGTTTTTTTTTAATACTTTATTAAAAAGAACCCAGTTCTTAGTCATTCATTACAATCTAGTCTATAAGACTAATAAGCAATTTTAATCTAACTTAATTTTATACATGATGATTATTTTAAAACTTAGAATAGTGTCCTTTGCACTTTACACAAGTCCGTTCCACTTTCTTAGAGTCTAATATGATGAAATTATAAAAACTTTGGTCATGTGTGTCATTGTCACTATTATTTCTACACTTTTTACACTACACTAACTCAAAAGGTTTTGTTCGTTTTAGTCTGCGCACTATATTTGTTTGGTTTAATAGCTGAATCGCCTCGATGTTCACATGTTGATGGAGTCGTTGTTCATGGGCCTCAGCAAATTTTTGGATTATGTTGGTGACTGGTTCCATTTTTAGGTCACGATAGAGGTCGTAATTTCTTATGTACCAGGGAGCATTAACAATACTCCTGAGTACCTTATTCTGGAATGTTTGTATAGTTTTGATGTTGGTCGGTTTAGTACAGCCCCACAGTTGGATGCCATATGTCCATATTGGCATAAGGATATGCTTATATAATAAAATTTTGTTGTGTATCGATAGACAGGAATCCCGTCCAATCAACCAATACATGTTTTTAAAACGCATGTCTAGTTCCTGTCTTTTCTTTTTGACGTGCGCTTTTTCGCGTCAAGCGTTATGCCAAGGTATTTGGCTGTATTTGTGTATGGTACTTGTTGGCCATTTATGAAGACTGGGTGGTATTCAAAATTCCTGTTGGTGAAATCAATGTGAAACGACTTTGATTCATTCAAGTTGATTCTCCATTTTTGTGCCCAGTCATGAACTTTATTTAAAGCAATTTGTACCTTTTCGATTGCTTCCATATGGCATGACCCAGTAGCCATAATGGCAGTGTCGTCCGCAAAGATTGAAATAGTATTATTTTCTAGCTCTGGTATATCATACGTGTACAACAAATAGAGCACTGGACCCAGCACACTACCTTGAGGCACGCCAGCTTTAATAATTTTTAGCTCAGAAAACGCATCCTCGTGCCTTACTCTAAACATTCTATTTGTAATGTATGATTGCAAGATATCGGCAAAATCATTAGGCAGCATTAGTCTTAGTTTGTATATCAAACCCTCATGCCAAACTCTATCAAAAGCTTGTGCCACATCTAAAAATACGGTGGAGCAGACTTTTTTATCTTCAAGCGTTCTCTCAATGATGTTGGTAATTCTATGTACTTGGTCTATTGTTGAATGTTTCTCTCTGAAACCAAACTGGTGGTCAGGGATCAGGTTACTCTCGTTTATAATCGGTTTTAGGCGTTTTAAAAATAATTTTTCAAACAGCTTTGATAGTATTGGCAACAGGGAAATGGGCCTGTATGATGTTGCTTCGTGAGGTGGTTTACCAGGTTTTGCAATCATAATCACTTCGGCAACTTTCCATGGCTCAGGAACATGCTTTAGCACGAATGCAGCAACTGAGACAGTAATAATCTAAAGTGTAATAATTACTTTCATAATTTATTAAGATAACTTAGTAGAAAATAACAGTCTTAAAATAACAGTATGTACAAGAAAAAAAATACTAACTTACATAAAGCTAAAGCTAAAGCACACGGGTCGAGCGTGTCAACCCTAAACGGCTCCAAAATGTAATTACCAATAATTCTATCCTACTAATATTATAAATGTGAAAGTTTGTGAGTATGGATGGATGGGTGGATGTTTGTTACTCTTTCACGCAAAAACGGCTGAATGGATTTAAATGAAATTTGGTACACAAATAGTTTGTAACCTGGAATAACACATAGGATATTTTTTATCCCGGTACTACGTTCCCGTGGGATAGTTTTCGAACTCCACGCGGGCGAAGCCGCTGGCGGCAGCTAGTGTTATTATACTTTCGCCGCTTGAGGTTTTCCGCAGCCGCAGCGGCAGCGCCAGCACAACACACCGACTCATAAAGAGGGACGGCGCAAGAGCATCGACACACGTTGCATCCCACACTAAAGTCCTTAGCCACCTTCTATGTAAACAAAGACATACCGTCCAGTCTCTTGCCATCGTCGCGTGTCAAGCCAGTAGGTTCTAATACAGCTGGAACGCCGCCGCCGACGGTGACAAGAGTGATAATAATATAACATCACGCCTGTGTTACCCAAAGGCTTAGGTGGTATGTGGTGGTATAAGAGGTGTACATAAACATCTCGTCACTAATATGTTTAAGTTCCATGTGACGGAGGGCGTACCTATTGCCATCAACCGCAAATCCGTACTCCTGGTTGCTACTGAGAAATTCCAAATGGAAAAATCAAGTAACACTTTACCCAATCCTCGAATTAAACCCAGGACCTCACGCTCATCAGTAGCGCTTGCGGCCACTAAAACAACTAAGTAGTCAAAAGTAAAGTAAAATGATAATATATTTGTCTATTTGCATCACAGCTACAAAATTCACGATACAATGTATAAAAATAACTGAATTGCACTGGCATAAGAAGTTCAATGCCATCTGCAAATAGTAGTAGCACGCGAGTAAATGTTTATTTTTGTTTCATTCCGTGTTCACAGAACACTGACAAAATTACTTAGCAATAAACGTTATTCACTTCTTTCATTTCATTTTAAATGCAAGTGAACTATGGCGAAACCTAACATCGTTAGATCGATTGACTACTGAGTTAATTTTTACTTATGATTCTTTTTTTTTGTTCAGACGTTTCACTACATGTGAAATAATATTGAAATTCATAAATGAACAAAAAGTGAGACGTCTGGTAAGTCCTTTAGGGAAACGAAGACGCTGATGAGCCACATGTTATGTTTGAGAAACTTCACTGCACTTACACTTCTTTGTACTGCATGTTCATAACATGTTCGTGAATTTTGTTGCCTTCCTACTTGCGAAGTTTGTTTGACAATTCTGCTCTTACAAGGAACTTTCGGAGAGTTTTAGTTGTTGGCGTTATATGTAGTATCTACATGTACAGTACTTTATGAGTGAGTATGTTTAGTATTAGTAAAAATTTGGAAAAAGGCTTTCAATTTGCCACGAAGTTGGTAAAAAACATAACAACCTTAACCGATTATTTCAATAAAATATAATATTATTGTTTACTCCGAACCAACGCCGATAAATTGTATAGTTCGTGATGGCAGTAATATCTATAAATAAGGATTTACAGCTACTGTCTGAAATTCTCTTGTGAGAAAAACTAAAGAATTATTTTTCTGAGAGAAATCATAGCCTGAACTCGTTGGTTGAATAATAATTTTAATTTGATTAAAAGCTAGATATTTAGACTTAGGTATTTTGTTACGCTAGAAAAAATCTATAGAAACGACTTGGTGTTTTGTCGTAACACCTTTCTACAGTTTTTTCCATGACGTGCCTAACAAAATCATAAGAAAACCATATGATTCGTAACATTACCGGTACTCAATCCAAACAAAAATGCAGCCACTGCGCTGACACCTACGATGCCGTGGAAATGGAGAAGTTTTGTATAAACAAAATCTAATTCACGTTCACGCCATTGGTACAACAAAGAAGATAGCAATACTTACGTTTTAAGGCGAACCTAGTCCACATTTTTCCCATACAAACTTCGGGAGTGTATTACTCCACTGTTCGACAATGTACATCAAAAATTAAACGTAGTATGGTTTTGTTAAAATTCTCTGTACGGAAACAGAATACTACAATAAAAAACCATTAAAAAGTTAGGAGCCAACAAAGATTCGTTTTTCTTGCTAATTTAACCTAACTTTGGGCTTGTTTAAGTAATAAAAGTAGTGTAACATCTGAAAAACCAAGTCAGTACCAACAAAGCTCAAATATTGAAAAGTTCAATGAACTTTATTGGTCATTGATTTATGCAATAGTTTTTTCATAAAACCCGATCTTCCGAAGGACTGTTCTTAATTTTTTACCCGCCTGTTTTACTATAAATGATCCTGCATCTCACTCAATAATGTTGTGCGTGTAGACTAGCTTCTATCTGCTCACTACTGATACTACCTCAGCCGGACGCGATGCCTGGTGAGACAGCGTGCTTTTTAGCCAGGCCCATCAGCGAGTTTGAGCCCGCGACTAGGTTCCCCTTAAGACTTTCTATCAAAAACTAGATGAAGATTTTATTTTAACCAAAAAATATAAACATGACCCTACCTTTTACGATTTTCAAACCACGACAGACGTTAAAACATCTAACACACTCAAACATGACAATTAATGCTTACGGAGCTAGGTCCTTAGACTAACTGCTCCTTGTAAGAATTCTTGCAACGTGTATTCGTGTATGAACGGCTTACTGGAAGGCAGGCTGTAAGTGCAGTGCCCTCCTGAAATATATTATGAGCGTTCATATAAGCATGCTTCGTCTGCGAGTTGTACATTAAATTGTAAATAAGACCACAGAGTAAAGAAAATAGAAGTATATGAGTACGTGAAAATAAAAAAAACAGTAGCATCAGTGACAACATAAAGGCTGTTTGTAGTTATATGGAATTAACTTACGAGGAAATTTAATAGTGACTTTTTTTGTTTGGTTGGGAAATCATCAAATAACTTCTCCCGCTCTGTGTGGAGCCGGCGAGCGTGTCAGACTTTTACTGACTAAAACCCACTCGTGTTCCCTCAGTTGCCTGGGTGCCAGGGGCCGCGGTATCTCTTTCGAACAACCCGCACCCCTGGCAGGCATCAGCCCTTGCGGGCCCCATCAATTGTTGCTGACATCTCTTGGGATTCCCGACGCCCAGGGTGTCTTCTGCGGCGGCTAAGGCCATGAGGGCGCATATACTGAGTCTCACTCACGTGCACCGCGCCCCTCTTTGCGAGCATTACCGCTTCGTAGGAGGTGACGGCTACCCATGCACTCTCGCTCCGTACCAAGGCCTGAACCAGGGCCGGACGCGAGAGATCCCCGCCACCGATTGCCTCCACGAGGACATGTTGGTGCTCCGCCCAAGCGGGGCAGACCTCCACCGTATGCTCCACCATGTCCTCAGAGAGATCTTCGCATTGAAAACACCCGGGCGTTTTCTTCCGCCTTATGCAAAACAGGAACCTTCCTAAACAACCGTGTCCAGTGAGGACCTGCGTCAGGTGGAAGGTGAGGATTTCGTGCCGCCTCTCAAGCCACTCCTCAAAGAGGGAACTTACTGCCGCTATCGTGGCGTGCCCAGCACTGGGTTGTGACAATCAAACTTTCCATATCGCCAAGAGATCCCGCCGGAGCTCTGTCCACTGTGCCACGATTTCTCGCGGCAGCGGAGTTACGCCCCGGCGTTTGGCCTCCTCGCGCCACTCCCAAATGTGTGCGAGGACCTTTGCCTCCAGATCCCATGGCGGCAATCCGGCAAGGAAGCCCGCCGCCTCACCGGAGATCGTTTGGTATCCCCGGACCATCTGGATGGCCATGACCCTATGGGACGCCTTCAACCGGCAGGCCGGTTGGTGCCTGAATAAAGGCGCCTACACTGGTGCCCCGTATAGGGCCATGGACCACACGACCCCCGCGTAGAGCCTCTGGCAGGAAGCATTTGCCCCCCTGGATTGGGCAGGAGACGCTTCAAGGTAGCCCCGGCCCACTCCAGTCTGGGAGCCAAACGTCGGAAATGCTCCGAATTTAATAGTGATTATGGTGGGTTTAAGGATCGAATAATGAATACTGTTATAACGGCTAATAGATATCTTACCGTAAAATTGAAAAAAGGGAATTGAACTTACAAACAAATAAAGAAGCAAGCGACATCTTCATAAACAATACCCAAGGCATGTATAAAGCCCTAAATCCTATAGAAATTTCTACATCCATTTCAGCCAAACGTCGGAAATGCTCCGAATTTAATAGTGATTAGATGGTGGGTTTGAGGATCGAATAATTAACACTGATATAACGGCTAATAGATATCTTGTCGTAAAGTGGAAAAAAGGGAATCGACCTTACAAACAAATAATGAAGCAAGCGACATCTTCATAAACAATACCTAATGCACGTATGAAGCACTAAATCCTATAGAAATTTCTACATCCAACGTTAAGCATGTTCATGAGATTTTACATAAACTTTTCATAGGTCTAAGTGCCGCGAGATCGCTGAATGTTTGGCACGGACGATGCTTCTTAAACTAGACTATGCATAAGTGATGCACCTAATCATTTGCATACAGCTCGAGGAATGAAATACTTGGCTTGTTTCACACCTACTTTGATTTCAAGCAACTTTTCAGGGCTTTCTTTCAAGTATTTTTGTATCTCACATAATCGTAGCTGATATTATGAATGCAAAACTAAATTTGTAACACTGTCACGCTTAAACAGCTAAACAATTTTAGACAAAATATGGCACACAGACTGAATTTGACCAAGGTAAGGAAGAAAACAGAGCAAAAAGGCTCATAGGCGACGAAATGTCAGTGGCTAAGTTTTACAACCTAGCTCATCGGCGTTATATTGCTTGTCTGTAGGTTATGTATAGACTGTATTTCGCAGAATTTCCTCAGGAGCTCTACGAACTGATCCCACTATCGCTCTTTTACAACCGGAATACCAGACGCACTGTAGGGTACCATCCGCACTTGGTTGATATACCGACCAGTCGTACTAAGCTCTTCTCCTTCATATTTATTAAGCGCACAGTCAAAGTGTGGAACTCTGTGCCTGCATCTATGTTCCTTTCGTCTTAGTTAAAACAGGCATCTTCGCGTGGCCACGCTCGATCCATCATAGACCTTATCAATCGCTTCCCATTAGGCGTGATCGAGGTCAAGAACAGGCCCATTCAGTAATAAAAAACAAACAAAAGATTATTATTATTATTATTATTATTTTTTCTTCTTACTTTATCTGCAATCGGCTTTGAGCCATAATCAGATGATATCTGGGATTAAATTTGATCGGGTGCGATTCCATTAAACAGCACCGTATGATTTGGTAGAGACTAAATAATTAGTTTCTCTGGTCTATTTGCCATCTTTTCAGGCGAGTAACATCTTCCTGTCGAGTTAATAGGTTCTTAGCTAATTCATTAGTGTGTTCATCAAGTCTTTCCTTGTATCCTCTGCTTATTTTACAGGCCTTTACGGTCGGTATCTCCAGGTATTCGTGTATTTCCGTGTTTCTCACGAACCAGTGTGCACTTGAGATTGTTCTTAGAGCAATATTTTGAAATCTCTGGAGGATCTCGATATTGGAGTTGCTAGCACAGCCCCAAAGTTCTATCCCGTAGGTCCAGATTGGCTTTATAACAGTTTTATAGACAAGTAGTTTGTTAGTGAGGGCCAACCGGGATTGACGTCCGAGTAACCAAGATAGGTCTTTGAATTGCAAGGTGGCTTCTGTTTTCTTAGCTTTCATGTGGTTGGCCCAGGTAAGTCTTCTATCCAGGTGTAGACCGAGATATTTCACGCTGTTATTGCTTGGCAACGGTTTGTCTTCCATACGCACAGGTGGGCAGTCGCCTTTCCGGAGTGTGAATGTTACTTGTGTCGATTTCGTTACATTAGGTTTAATTCTCCATTTCTGAAGCCACACGCTAACTTTGCTGAGTTGTTCCTGTAGTTTCTGCGATGCGTTGCTCGGGTTACTGTCACTTGCAAGGCATGCAGTGTCATCTGCGTATGTTGCTGTTACAACATTTTCTGTTTCAGGCAAGTCTGCCGTATATATTGAATAAAGGACTGGGCCAAGGACCGATCCTTGTGGAACTGAGGCAGTGATGTAGTACAGCTTTGATAGTTCGTCCTCGTATTTTACTTGGAATCTTCTTTGATCCAAGTAAGATTTTAGAATCATGTAGAATGAGTTTGGTAGGAGGGTTTTTAGTTTGTACAGCAGTCCTTTGTGCCAAACTCTATCGAATGCCTGTTGGATGTCAATGAATATTGCAGAACAATACTCCTTTTTCTCTAGCGATTGTCTTATTTTGTGAACCACTCGATGTACTTGCTCTACAGTAGAATGTTTTTCCCGGAATCCAAATTGGTGATCAGGTATAATCTTGTTTTCGTCCAGGACTGGTTTTAGTCTCAGCAAAAGGATTTTTTCGAATACCTTAGAGAGAATCGGGAGAAGACTTATAGGCCTGTAAGAGCTAGGTTCTGTTGGTGGTTTGCCTGGTTTTGCGATCATACAGATTTGTGATATTTTCCATAACTTTGGATAGTACTGGATTCTAAAAATGGCATTGAATAGCATTGTTAAGAATACTATTGCTTTTCTAGGTAGTTGCTTAAGGACTTCACCCGTTATTAGATCGAAACCAGGAGCTTTTTTGTTTTCCAAACAACGAAATGTTCGTGCTGGTTCCCTTGGAGTGACAAGTTTCAGCGGAGGTGATAATTGCTGGTCACTGTTGATCATTCTGTCCACTTCTTCTTCAAATTCAGTCATAGACGACCGGTTTGGAGTAAAAACGTTGCTCAGGTGTTTTGCGAAGAGCTCAGCTTTTACGCTTCCATTTCTAGCCCACGGATCATTAGAAGACATCCTTAAAGGTGGAACATGGCTATATGGTCTTTTAAAGTTCCTAGTTATTTTCCATAATGAGTGGTTATCCTTCTTACGAGATGAGAGAGTGGAAAGTTTTTCTTGAAAAGATGTGTTCTGATTTTCTTTGATTATCTCTTTTAGTTCTTTTGAAATTCTATTGTAATCTGTCCTGTCTACATCGGATCTGTTCGTGTGTAATTGCCTTCGTTGTCTCCGTTTTTCTTCCAGTTTATTGCGTATTTCCAGCGGTATATTATTTCTTTGAGTGGAGTAGCTTAATGTTGGTGTAGAACGCCACGCAGCAACTTGTATGAGGTTTGTGATATAAAATGTTGCCTCATCTATATCTTCCTCTGTTTTAAGTTTGACCTTTAAGTCGACTTCATCTTCAAGGTATTCAGTGAATGCACCCCAATCTGTTTTATGATTATACAGTGCTGGCTTCTGTGCTCTGTGTATTGCCGACACGCTAAATGTTGCTATGATAGGGCTGTGGTCAGATACGCTATCAAGCGATGATTCCACATCAAAATATACATCAGACAGACCCTTTACGATGAAGAAGTCTACTAGATCAGGTATCTTGTTAACATCGGTTGGCCAATAAGTTGGTTCGCCTGTTGTTAATGTTGTCAGTTTGTGTTTGTCAATACATTTTTTCAGCTCACATCCTTTAGTGGTGGTTAATCTGGATCCCCAGTGGGTGTGTTTACAGTTCCAGTCTCCACCGCTTATGAATCTGTTTCCCAAGCTCTGGAAGTAGCAGTCAAACATGTGTTGTTTTGGATTGTGCTTTGGCGGGCAGTAGATAGCGCTAACATTAATAGGGCCCATACTTTCGTTTACAGTGATGGTAGTAGCCTGCATCCAGTCCTCTTGAAACTCGCTGTGAAGGTGGTGTTTGATGTTACTTTTTACAATAACTGCAGACCCTCCGTGTGATGTGGTATCCGGATGATTGGTATAATATACGCAATAGTTGTCCATCTTGAAATTCTTGCGGTCATTAAGGTGGGTCTCAGATATCAGAGCAATATCGACTTTGTTATCTTTGAGCAGTATTTCTAGTTCTTGTTTGTTTGACGTCAGACCATTGATGTTCCAGGTGGCAATACGTAACGACATCATTGTGGAAGCCTACTGATGAGAGTCATGATGAGGTTCATCATTGTGCTAAACTGTGATATGAGTTGGTCGATCCTTTCAGTCTGTTTTCTTAGAAGTGCTTCTAAGCGAAATCTATTTTCCTGTTCGTGTTCTATTTTTGTAAAATGTGTTCTCTGTGACTCATAGTCATCGTGATGTTTTGTATTTGTTCTCTGTGACTGTGTATGGTAAACTTTGTCTTTCTGTGTTCTATGCAGTTCCGAGTGGTCAGTGTTATCTCTCGGGTATGCTTTCTGTGTAAGGTCTACTACAGCTATATTTGGTTTTTTGACGGCTGCACTGTACAAACCTAAGCTTACTATTACGCTTGGTTGCAGACTTTTTGGTTGGGTAGCCCTGGTGTTATTTACAGTTTGGGGCTCGTTAGTTGCAGTGTCTTTTTTCAGTACTTTCAGAGTGGGTCTAGTTTTAGGATCTGGTTTATATTTGTTTCCAGTATGCTTTCTTGCTACAATTTCCTTGTACACCTGGCATCCTTTGTAGCTAGCAGGATGACTTCCTGAGCACAGCGCGCATACCGCTGGGGTATTTTCATCTATTGAGCACATCGTGGTTTTGTGTGCCCCGGCACACTTCACGCATCTATATGGCCTCATACAGTTATTTTTGCTGTGCCCATATTGCTGGCATCTTGTACATTGTACCACTGTCGTTTTTCTTATTGGGTCTTCTATTGTAACTTTCTGGTTGTATATGAACTTTATTTCTTTGACAAGTCTGTTATTTTCATGCGGGGCTACATTGACAAAGAATGTATTTAGGGGCTCTTTGGTGCCTTGTTTCCAAGCAATTACTATTTCTCCTTGTACCCTGTTTCCAGTTCCCTCTATTGCTTCTATGATAGCATATTTTGGTGTGCTAAAGTGAAGGTGTTTAATAACAATCCTTGTGCATTTTTGATCCTTGCGTGTAAAAGTGTGACCTATAAGTCCTTTGCGTCTTATATGCTCTATCAGGGTTTTATATTTGTCGACCGTATGGGAAGAGATGATGAGCTGATTTTTGGATACTATTTTGTAAGTGTAATCATCCTTTTCCACAACTTCTTCGATGAGTTGGGTGAGTTTCGCAAGGTCGTCTACGCCATACAGTATTATTGGTGGTGGTTTAGGTATTCTTTTGGACGGAGCATCTCCCACTTCCACTTCTGACAATGCAAAACGGTTACTTGTTCCTATTTCCGTGGTGGTGCTCTGTTCAGGATTATTTGTTTCTCTGTGTTTGTTGATAATTGTCTCCCGTCGTTGTGTCCTTTTGGCTTGATGAATTCTTACCTCTTTTTCATCAGGAGAGCGGTTTCGCTTTTGATTCGGCACTCGTTGCCATGGCGTGTTGTGGTTGTACAGTCTGCTTTGTTCATTTTCTTTTAGATGTGGGTCGTCAATATGTTTTTTCTGGCTCACTTCGCTAAGTGATGTTGATCGTTGGCGATGGAATAGGCCTGGATGGAATGTTTGTTGAGTCAACGTTTTCTTTGGTTTTTCCGGTAGTGTTTCACTGGGTAGCAATCCTTTGCCCCCCCCATAATAAGTGGGGTAGCCTAAGCTGTGCTCAAGGACGGATTCTCCGACTCCGCCGGTACCCTCCTGGGGTAGATTATCTTTAAGTCTTGCTTCTTCCATAGTTAGTGTAATTTTTTCCTTCGGGTTGTCTTCCCTTTGCCAGGTAATTCGGTTATGGCGCCGAAGATTCGCCTTCGTTCTTCATACTCAGCTGCTGCGGTCACGAGGTAGGTGATAAGTGCGGGGCTCGTTATAGACCACAGCATTGCCCGGAGGGGACGACTCACTAAGATGAAAGTATGTGAGCCCATCACTACACCGCGTGCCGACGCGTCTGCGACACGGACTGCCGAGTCCAGGGATGGCGAGGACGTGTATGAAGAACTTGTTGGTGCGCGCCTGATAGCCTAGCTCCGCACACCTAGACGTACGCTACTGGCAGACTTAGTATTTTTAGGTGCATGTTCCCTGGTAAGAACATGCCCCACTAAGACCTACACCAACGCCCCTCCTAAGAAAAGAAATACGGTACTTTTCATCCTGGATCGCAAATGAAATCACGGGCAATGGCTAGTATTATTAATTAAATTAATAATATTATAAATTTTGTTTTTTTTTTGTTTGATTGCTCCGAATAGGCTCCGCAACTACTGGACCGATTTTAACCATTTTTACCAATAGAAATCTTATTAATCAAGAAGTAACATAGGGTGGGGGGGTATATTAAAACAAAATAGATATCGTTAAGAAAATTGCAAAAATGTAACACAAAGCAGCGTAATTTTGCCTATAAAATTAATTATTTGTCGTGCACAAAACCAGAAAGATACCACACGACCCACATGGTCCTATGTGGGTCATGTGATATTTTTTTGTTATCTTTTTGTTTTTACTCTCTCTCTCTCTCTCTCTCTGTTAGTTTTTAATGATAATCTGGCAGTTTGAGTACTTTATGCGGCCTACCAAAATGTCCTTTCTTTGGTATTGTTCGTCGAATCGTTCTAAGTTGACGTGCATGATACCTGACAAATGCGTGCACTGACAGGACAGGTCCTCTCAATCTGTGTGGTTCTTTCCTCAAAAGACCATATGAGACACCAATCTACATGGTCCTCAAATGATCTCACCACGACTATTTTTGTATTTTTTATTCATCTCAAAAGACCTTTTCAGACACCAATACACATGGTCTTCACATAATCTGACGAAGATTATGTCTGGACTTTAAAAGCGACTATGACCTCTGAGTTTGTTTCGGCCTTTCTTCTCAGAGTAGTCAGATAGGAAACGCCGACCTCATCTAGTTTTAAAAATATGATTGACGTGCTAAAGTGTTTGTACAAACCTACTTACAGAAATAAAATCATTTATCATTTATATCAGTGCACACCAGAAGACAGTTTATCTACCTTAAATTCCCTGGATAGTTACTTTAAAGTTATCTCTCAAAATATCAGATTAATTCATCGAAACTTTCATGATTTTGAAATACTCATTTGCCATCTTTCTCTTGAGTGTGATGTAGCTGTTCTAACAGAATTTTTGGCTTCCTTGTCTCAGTAATACCATTCTTCCCCAGCTCCAAGGTTACTTTTCGATCCACACGAAAAAACACCGTAATTAGAGCGGCGGAGTAGTCGTGTCATCATGTTAGCCGAAAGAATCCCACTGCTGGACATAAACCTCCCCCAAAGGGGGGATTTGCTATAATCGCCACGCTCAGCGGGTGGGTTGGCGATCACAGTATGAAGGTCAAACGCATAGGAAACGCTGCTGCCCATTCTTTAGTGAGTCCCTTAGTCGCCTTCTACGACACCCACGGGTACCACGGTAGTCGTGTACATCAATTCAAATCTGGAATTCAAAGTACGCGAACCTGAATTCCATGACTCTGTTTCTAGTTTAATCATCGAAGTTGCGTCTAATGTTGCTATTCTCTGCGTTTATAGCTCCTCCTCTAATGAGAGTATTGAAATCTTTCTTAAATCCTTAAACGAAATACTATCTAACTTGACTGTCTTTCAAGTAGTTATAACAGGTGACATAAATATAAACATGAACTTAGCACAACATCGACTATGAACCATTGATCGTACGAATACCTTAACTGTCTTTCTTATCACGGGCTTTTACCTGCTCACACCTACCCACAAGAGGTAATAATTGCCTTGACGACACAATTCTTAAAACCAAATTACCCTCTTCTACCTTAATTTTTGATTCCACAATTACTGATCACTTTCTACATTCCTTTGTTTAAATTAAATGCTACCCCGTAATTTTTCTAATACCTCAGTCATAAAGACCGACTTCGCCTCCCTTGACAACTCTATGCAAAATCTGGAATTCTCGCATATTTTTTCCATGGATGATCCAAACGCTGCTACTGACTGTCTGTTCCAAGCTCTATCGTAGGAGATTATTAATCACTCAACATTGAAGCCTACAGTTAAACGCAAGAGATCCTGAAACCATGGATTACTCTAGGATTCCTCAGATGCATGAAGAGCAGAGACATTTTACACAAAAGATACAAATAGTCTCCTTATAATAAAATCCTTAAAGCTACCTACACGAGATACAGAAATTTTTGCAACAAAATTCTTAAAAAAGTTAAAAGACTTATGAGAGAGATTAATTCTATTATGGATCTCTAAAGCATAATCTGCAGTGGACTTTGATGGTATATCTACAACCATGATAAAAAGGTACTCTGCAATCTTCGCACCTGTACTTTGCGATATCTTCAACCTATGCCTCGTCTCAGGTACCTTTCCATCTAATTTCAAAAAGGCCATTATTCATCCCTTTTTTAAAGGGGTGACCACGCATCTATCAATAATTACCGCCCTTTTGCAGTGCTACCTACCATGTCCAAAATCTTAGAATGACTCATTAATAATAGACTTACCTCATACCTTGAAAGCAATAATTTATTGTCAATAAACCAATTTGGATTCAGGAAGAAAATATCAGCTTCTGTTGCAGGTTTAACACTTATTCATGGAATCGTTGATAAACTAAATCAACGCAAAAAATGCCTTACAGTGTTCATTGACCTTGCAAAGGCATTTGACACCGTTACTGTTCCTTACCTTCTATCAAAACTAGAATGTCTCGGTGTACTTGGTATACAACTCCAGCTTTTCCATCCGTATCTTTCAGACCGTAGGCAGATAGTCAAAATTGACGGAGAATCGAAGAGCTGCCTTGGAGTGCGTCAAGGTAGTGTTTTAGGCCCTACTTTGTTCCTTGTGTTCATAAATGACCTGTGCAACATGCACCTGAGCTCTGGTTTTTTTTTTTTGCAGACGATTCTGCAATTACCAGTCATGATGAATCGTAGGTTAAACTGAAAGCAACTGCTCAAACTAGATTTGACTTGATATACAGATGGCTTATCTCTCACTCACTTACGCTAAACACGAATTAAATTAAACTCATAACATTCTCTCTCCTCATCTCCTCATAACAACTCCACTGCGCAACCCTTGACACCCATTACTCTGAAAGCTCACACCTGCCAACCCAATTTGGCTTTTTGCAACTGTCCTACAATTGTATCTACTGACATGAATAAATACCTCGGTATCATCCTAGACAAACATCTTAACTTCAAATCATATATCACCCACCTTACAGCTCGAGTTCGTAAACTAATATATATTTTTAAAACACATCGCCAACACATATGTGATACGCACCGTGTATGTATCTTGTCATGTGTGAGTCAGTCATTACGTACTGCATTAATATTTGGGGTGGAGCTGCAAAAACTACACTCAAACCTCTGGAAGTGGTTCAGAGAGCCATTCTTAAGGTTGCTACTTTCCAACCAATGCTCTTCCCAACCTTTGATATTTACAAAAAATATAAAGTTCTTACGGTCCGGCAAACATTTATTCTCAACACTTTATTACAACAACACACACAAACTCCTTTTACACCAACTCAATCCTCACTTAGGCGAAAGAACTAAATTTGCAAAGTACCGAAGGGTACTTTGCAAATTTAAGCAAAGCGTGTGAAGACACGCTTTGCTTTTACTAAACGTTTCTTTTACTACCTTGGTCTTGGTCGTAGGGGGGGGGGGGTTGGTTGGTTGGTTAGTTGGTTGGTTTACTGGAAAGAGCGTGCTTACAACTCTCTCCAGTAGACCTGGATCCATGGTTTCTATGATACGGGGGGACCCATGGACGTAATTTGGTCATGACCATCTTATAAGATCTTTCCCATGGATCCCTGTCCAGCCCCTCGAGAAGCTCCTTCCAGGATCTTGACCTGACATCCGCGATGGCATCTTGGAGATCCATTGTAGTTTATAGTATCTGGCTATTTCCTACTCTGTAGCTCTCGGCTGTCGTCTGCTGGTGCGCTGATACTGGCGTCGAGATCTAAGACAAAAAACATGCAACTGCGCAGTATCTTCCGACCATCAGTAAACTGCACCAGGACGCTGGGCGCACCTGATCCGGGGCATGGAAGCGTCGCAAATCAATACCATCCTATCCTACCATCCTATAGACCGCCTCTTCCTCTGGATCGTGCAAGGTCCCTTGGGAACCTATAGCTTCCGGCCATGCAGCAACGTTAGCAGCTGTAACGAGCATGTCTCGTTTGAGCCAAAGGAGGGCCCATCGTCGCGCTGGTGGACTAAAACTTGGATGGTTCTGGCCGTCCAAAGGGTGGAGTGTAACATTAAAACTAATGTGGTGATGGTCTGAGCGTGTGACTATCTCCTTCGCTACACTCCACTCCAGCATCATGCGGGCAACTGAAGGAGTTGCCCAAGGGAGTTCCACAATTGACTACCCCTGCCACCGAACGCATGTGGAGTCGGCCCCTGGTTCAGAAGTCGGAGGTCAAGCGACATAGCGCAGTCTTGTACTGCATTTCCCCTCTGTCTGTTCTCTTTGCTCCCCTAAGCTCTAGGGTGAGCATTGAAGTCACCTAATACGAGCAACAGACGGGGTGATATAAAATTCATTATAAGATTTTTATAAATACTTAAATAAAATAGATTTAAAAAAAAATGTATTAAACGATTTTATTTTAGCCGTATCGTGTCGTTTCGACAATAGTTTCCAATGTGTGTTTTTATTTTAGAAGTATTATAATGAAATGCATTTAATTTAAAAAACAGGGGCATAATTATTCAGTATTGTCATAACATCAGACAAATTAATTGTTTACCTAAAATTATCCGTTTATTCAAAAACAATTAAATGTTAAATTATTTTAACACGGTTATAATTGACATAGTGTGTCTATTTAATGAACCATTGATTAACCTGACCGTACATTGAAGTTACTAAAAGGTGTTTTATAAAAATTAGAAAGACATCATGTAATAAGAAAAACATCATTATTAGTATAAATATTTATGCATTTCAAATCTTATCCACATACAAACCTGGTATATAGCAATACATATGAAACTATGAAACTAGGTATAAAACAATTCAAACTCAAACTCAAAGCATTTATTTCAATTAAACCATTTACAGGCACTTTTGAGTTGTCAAAAAGTCGATCAGTTGGAAAGTTGAAGCTAGTTGCCCATTCCAAAACGTAGATCTCTATGGAGAGGAACGGGCAAGACACTACAGGGACACTCTTTTAAAATCAAGTTGAATTTTACAAAATCTTGGAAACATTATTCTTGTTGCTTCTGTATGTGAGAATGAGAACAATGCAAAAAAAAATATTAACAATTCTAGACTTCTTGAGGCAACCTTCTCATTTCGAAACTCGGAGAGAACTAAAAATTCAAATTCAAATTAATCAATTAAATTTTTCAATTCTAACTTAGCAAACTAGGCGAATCCCCTATTTCCATTTCGTTCCATTGAAAAAAACCAGTACTTTTTCGATAACTGTCAAATGAGATACTTTTTAATCGTCATTACACTGATAAAAAATCATTTGAGGGAAATAAGATATTTTCTATTTGATAAATATTATTTCAAACCACTACAAATCTTATTAATATTTGGAAATCAGCACACATGGAAATTTCGTCCGCTGGTTTTAATAGAGTTGCCTACGTTTTTAATGATTTCAAGAAAAGCCTGGCTGAAGCGCAAGTCCTAAAAATATTATATTAAGCCATCCAAGTTACGTATTACCGACGTAATGGTCCAGAACGCTCATATTCCCTATTCGGGACACCAAAGAATCCGAATATGGGTCCAAATACATCCTATCTTATAAATTCTTATTCGAGAAAATGGCGGAAGAAATCTATTGTATTTCTCTTGTTGTATGTAAGGTTCAGGGTTATTTTCGCAATATATTTCCCCTAAACATGTAGTTTTAGCGAAATGAGTTACAATATAACTTTCTAAAGGTACAAAAGAAGTAGGAAAGTATTTCGTTCAGCTTTATCGCTGTGGTATTTTTTTCTATAAAAACGACTTATACGTGAATGTAGGTTTTGACAACTAAGCGATTAATATTGTATTGAAAAAGCAAGGCATTCTCAAATAAATAATTCTCGATCTTACTTGGTGAGTAATAAGATGAGCAAAATGTTACCTCAATCAAAACTATTTTCAGATCAATTCCTTCTGCAACTCCAGTTCATAATAATATTCAGCCTATAACGTTGGAAATTACTGGAACACAGATCTCCTCTCGATGAGAGGGAGTGCGCGGTAATCCACCACGCGGGCCTTTCACTGTTTTGAGCAGGAATGGTGAAAGAATTTACATAAAGTAAATCACCTGCCTGGGTTTGAACCTACAAGTAACTTGCAGCCGTTACCACTATGCTACCACTGCTCTTGTAACACGTAAAAAACCTGCCAGGGGTGCGGGTTGTTCGAAAGAGATACCGTGGCCACTAGCAAACAGGCGACTGAAGAAACACGGGTGGGTTTTAATCAGTAAAAGTCTGACACGCCCTCCCGCTCCACCCAGAGCGGGAGAAGTTATTCGATGATTTCCCACCCACAAAAAACACGTCAATAGCAGCACTAACAGTAACATGTCAATATTAGGTTGTATAATATATTATAATATATATAGCGAAATTTTTACACTATATAAAATTACTGAATAAAATAGAACAAGATATTTGAGTGATCACCTCTTCATCATTGTCATTTTAGTCTAGAATCACTAATGGCTAGAGAATGAATAGCTTGTGCCACTATCCACGTATTTGCGTCCCTCGCCTTGGTATTTAACACCGGCAATAATGATACTAATTCATTAAGTCGGAATAGAAATAAACAAAAATACCCAAAAAGAAGGCCACTGAAATGAAGCGGCTAAATAAATTGCAAAATGCCCGAAAGCGCTGTAAGCAATTAGTAAAAGTTTGTGATATTCACATAAAGCGGCTGGATGGAACTTGAGGGTTTTTGGGATTAAAGTATGAACGTACTCGTGAAACCGTGGTTTTAAATAGCAGAATTCGATTGTGAACAAATGCAGAGCATATTATCTGTTCGGAATGTTTAGCAGGGTCTATTTTTATATTTTTAATACTTTAAACTATTATAATTGTTTTAATGGACTAAAACTTTTGGACTGATTTTATCATCATCATCATCAGCCTACAGCACTCCATTGCTGGACATAGACCTCTCCAATCGTAAGCCATTCATCTGGATTTAGGGTAACTTTGCCACTTGGTACCAGCCACCGTGCAGAAGTCGTCGCTACACCTAGCAGGAGCATCCGACCTCAAATTTGCCTTTTCGCGGTATTCTCTTAAGAAAATGTCTACTCCAACGGTTCTCGGTTATACTGCATATAGGTATGGCCAGTTCAGCTTGCTTATATTGTGAGCTATGTATACCACTTAGGGTCTATGCCGGAACACCTCGTTCTAGATTGGATCTCCAAGAGAGATTCCCTTTCCATAGTTCATTGATTGTCCATACCTCGGCCTCTAGCACCTAATCCATAACAGGTAGGGCGCGTTGGCTCTGTGGAGTACGCGATGAAACCAAACGAGTTCATTTACGACATTGCCGGGGGAGTTTGTTCCGCTACTTCTTCTTCCCAGCTAAAGCACTAGGAAGTGGTGAAGGGTGGGCGTTTTGGGGGACTGTCTCATGTACTTTGACGTTCGAAAAGTGCTGATTCTCAGCCTAATTTGAATAAATGACTTTTGATTTTTGATTTTTGATTTTGCCGCCAATTGCAAAATCGAAACCATCTTTTACTTTTTACTTAGCATCTGCATTTTGGCATACGACTAAACCGAAGTATACATGCATGTGGACAGTTAAAAAAGTAAAGAAAACTCTTTGGCAGTCATTTGGCTTTGACAGCACCAAAATTCATTCAAAGGAAGGCTTATGGTGTGTGGCTCGAGCCGATACTGTGGATGGTCTACAGTGGTGGTAGAGTTCCTTGTAAAAGAGTACCTCATGGAAATCAATAAAATCAATAATATTGATTGCATTGTTATATTCCAGTAAAATTAGCCTGAATTACGGGCTGATATTATTAGGGTAGGAGCCGGGATAGTTGCCACACTTTTCGAAATCACTATATATCTCTCAGAACAAAAACCATAATACTTCACTTGAAAAACTGGCCGATACTTTTGTTTTTTAGCTACAAATTTATGAAAAGTAAAAGCACAAATCTTTAATATTTCTAGAGTACTAGCTATTTTTGGGGAACTATATGTTTTGGGACATCTATCCCACCTAGGGGATAGATGTAAATCCATATAAATTATGTTTTCGATAGACGCCCCGCCGAGAAACAGGACATCCATCCCGCAAAAACTTTGATCGCATTTTGCCTTCCCATGCAATCACATCGAGATATTCGACACGGTCAACTTAGTGGTAGTTGGAGAGTCTTCCGATAGATTAACAAAATAGCATGCAATTTATCCGCGAAACTAGAGTAATTAAAATCGGGGCAACTTAGATACCTCTGGGACAACTATCCTGGTTTTACCCTACCTGTAATAACCACCAAGATTAATAACTTTTTGATTTAATGACCTATTTAACCTATTAGTTCTCAAATAAAGTATCTCTGAGTGCTGTCACATTAAAATCGAATTGTTTCAAATAGCTGAACATTTATTGCAGTTAAATGATTAAATATCAACAAGGATTTCGGAATTGGTGTAGGTATGTCCATTCCTGCAAGATTCTTGCTCTGTGTCTTGCTTTCTGCCGCCACGTAATTAGCCAGGGTTAATTTTACGCATTATTTACTTACCTCGGGGTCTCGGGGATCAATTATGATTAACCCAATTTCTATACATGTACTCACTGCAGGCTGCTTTTTTTATTTTTGTAAAGTGGTTTTTTTCTTAAAGTTTTCCGTGAGGTATTTTTAGGGTTTGTGAGCAAAATATTGCATAAATAATCAAAGTTTTCTCCCCCGTTTTCTCGGTTTTAATCAATATAAACTGCAATTTTGGTTGACTATTTGAATTGGTTATTGTCTTATTGACCACTTTATTGCTACAAACAACACCTACAAATTCACACAAACAGACCAGACCTATAAATTCTCGGAATTTTTTGTAAGTAATAAATAAATAAAAATATTTTTTTAGCTAGAAGACTACCACAACAGGTCATAGGGATCTGACATTGATAATACGGCAAGTCTTGTTCTCCGCGCAGATTCCCACAAACGTCGTTCATCGTTCCATCACTAGGTACATTATAGTCTGAACAATTAACAAAGTTATTCTTCAGAGTATTTTAATTGCAAACAAAAACACATTTTGAAACAATGTAAAGGTTCACGGCAACTGTATTCAAATATCCATTCAAGGTTACTACACAATTGAATAATTGTTAAGCCAATAAAATGTTATCGTATGTTTTGAGCTATGAGTCAACTGAAAGTTAAAACACACCTCGTACATTGAATTTTGACATCACAGTTCATCAATTCGATGTTAATGGAATGAAGTTCCTTAACACGGTTTGCGGTAGGGTTGACGAGTAGAAGTCTTCACGTATGAAAAAGTTCCCCTTGCGACTTTTAGTCTATGTGTGTGCATGAGATTATTGCGTTTTCTTTTTATTATATTTAGATATTTATAGTTAAACTGCTTTTTTTTATTCACATTTTATTTTTATATTGCATTTTTTGTTAAGTTTTGTTTGACATCAGGATTATCCTAATTGCAGCCTGTTTAGAATTGTGCCTGATTGACGGCAATAGACTCAACTCTTGTTACATGAGATATAAATAAAACTGGTGAAACGTGGGTGTTATTAAACACCTCTGCCCAACCCATCGTTAGAACAAACCGTAATATTATGTTAACTTTTTAAATGACACAAGTACTCATGGTACTATGAGTAGTTGTGTCATTTAAAAAGTTCCGCATGGTGCCGGACTTAAAAGAATAGCACCATCCCATGTCTTCCCATGGGTGTCGTAGAAGGCGACTTAGGGACTTACTAGAGAATGGGCAGCAGCGTTCCCTATCCATTTGATCACCATACTGCGATCGCCCACCCGCCTGCCAAGCGTGGCGATTACGGCAAATCCCTCCCTTTTGGGGGAGGCTTATGTCCAGCAGTGGACGTCTTTCGGCTGCTATGATGATGATGATAATGATCACTCATAGGCCCAAATGGTTTCTGTTACCAATGAGTTTGTCCCGTCTTCCTGGCTGTCAGTTTGCTTATGTGATATTGATGTGCCTCCGGAAAACATACAGCATTGTTTATGAAGAAGCAGTGTATACTAACGGTCTTATTCATAAAAAAAGCTTATCGAGGGTTTAAGACATTCATTAGTTAAACTGCTCGATAAGCTTATAAAACCTTTGATAAAATTTTGTATTCATAAAACGTTCTATAACTAAAATGTCGTTCATAAATCAAAATGTTGCCATTTTAATGAAATCACCCAACAAAATGACCAACACATCGAATCGTCTAACGAGAATATCTGCCTACACACCGAATAATTGTGACCATAGACATTATTACGTACTGGCAACTACTTAATTGTCTACAGTTTCGATACTTCTGACGCGGTGACGTCATTGTTATCTGAATTTGACAAATAATTTGAAATTGTAACTGTCAGCTGATTGCTTGAAAACTGACATTTGTTGACACACAATATTTGTACGTCAAATGGTCAATTGTCATTTTCTTTGTAATCAATCAGCTGCTGTATAGTCGGCCATTTTTTCCTTAAAACACTGCTAAAGTAGGGTTCTGGCGTTTATAACTTTATCATAGGTTTAAAGAACATTTTAGTGCTAAAATGCGTTTATGAATAGCACTTTTTGTAAACCAGACTTTAGCAACTGTTTAGATGTTCGATAACTTTTTATGAATAAGACCATTAGTCTTTTATGCGCGGTCAATAGTGTGGATACTTAGTTTACCTTTAGAATACTAGATGGCGTTACCATCGCCGACGTTATATTTACTCTGTGCCAGCTAGGACGCGGGAACCGCTGTCACTTTTAGAATTCATAGCGTTGTGTACTTTCGCCGCGTGCGGTCGAAATCCAAAAATATTCAATTAATCGTATAACCTTTTCTAAAAGTTTTTTATTATTTGTTAGACAATTTAGTAACGCATTAATTATTGGTTGTATTTTGTGTGCGTTACCCAGGCCAGATGTTGTCGAAAATGGTCATTTGAATCTTATAGATAATTAGTTTTGCGGCTTCTGTAATTGTTGCGCACATTTTTAAATTTGTTGCGCTTATAGTTTTTTAATTATTTCACAAAAACATTTCCTGCTGGGGTAACGTTACCCCAGCCAGACCTTTTTCTTTCTAATGGGAATATTTAAATAATTACTAGCTATAAAATTAGTTGTCTAGATGAAGTAAATGTTGTGCCTTATTTTGTATTTGTTCTTTCATCGGTTGCGAAGTTATTCGAGATTTTGCTGGGGTAACGTTTTTGGTTTTGCTAGATCTTTGAAATGGTTAAGCGGATTCTTATCATATTTTGTACATGGCTTCTTAGGAATTAGTTTAAATTTGTTCTGCAATAAAAAAACCAAAATAATACATAGCTTAAAGGTTATTTCATTAAATAGAAAAACACTTCAATTGGTCCCAGCACTCTCAATAAGAGCTCTAAAGACTTATTTTAAACGTTATTTTAAAGCTTGTAACTGCCTTCAAATGTACGTGAAGTTTCATTAGTATCCTGTAAGTATTTGACAAGTTATGATGATATCGAGTTCTTCACGAGCACGGTCTTGATGCGCGCGGTGTTATTCTGCCACTAGATTGGACATATGAACTGAATGTTATGTCAATTATTAGTTTTTTAGTTCAGTTGTATATCAGTAAAATTTCAGCTCAGTACATTGGATAATTAATGAGATAATACGATTAAAGTCATTAGGAAGTGAATGACCGTGGTAACCCGACCAAGTTTAGGTGGTTACGAAAAAGCGAAAACGCAAAACATTATGGTACCTTCTAAAATATGTAGGATAGTGTTACAAATTTAGTACAGACATGTACACAAGTTTAAAAAAAACTACGTGATTATTAAATAATTTTTATTGACAGGTAATATAATCATTTCAATTGAACTTTTAAAGTATTATTAAACTTATACTTCAAAACAATCACAGATTAAAATTACAGATAGTAGTTTGCTTTTTTGAAATTTTCTATTATTTTTTAATTAAATTATAGATTTCAGTATACACAGTACACAGTTACAGTTTTTATTTAAATATACACATATTGGACTGTGTAATGATCACAGACAATAAATAATATACAATGGTTTTTTTCAGTTAACACTAAACTTACGGTGCGTACAAACTATATAACATAACATGTTATATAACATTTTTCATAGTGTGGTCATGTTATTTAACATTGTTGTATAACATTTTACATAGAGTTGTAGTGTTATATAACATGTTACATGGTCTGTACGCACCTTTACGTATGTCTACTAATACCTACTTATATCAATTAAAATCACAGATCAATGGTAATATTAAATGACATCACAAAATCGGTCGCTAAGTCATGAATTTCATTAATCAAGTTTTAAGTCATATTTTGACAATATACCTATACACAAGAACCTTCCACTTGAATCAATCTATCTATTAAAAAAAACTGCTTCAGAATCCGTTGCGTAGTTTTAAAGATCTAAGCAAACAGGGACAGACAAACGGGAAGCGACTTTGTTTTATAGGTACTATGTAGCGAAGGATAAATAAGTCGTTATCATTGTTGAGAATTCCAGTCTAGGTAATAATTAAGTACGAAAGAAAAGAAAATAATAAGTTCCTAAATTTAAATATTTAAGCCTTAAAAAAATACAGTTTTAGATAAGTACCTAACAACATGTACATATTAATAATAATTTTGCTACTATGTCTGTAGTTACATTATACAAGCTTACCTTGTTCGTGAATTCATCAAGCAGCCTGCACCATAACTATGATCATCAATAGAAGCACTCCACATTAGCAGTAATTCGCCACACTTATTATTTTACATTAGCTCTCACGCACTCTATAAATATTTGCAAAAACAGGAAACGGAACTGCCGAAACGCATGCGCACTCTACAAGATGAATTATGTGATTACGGAGCATGTTTAGTGCGATATGCAAA
Source organism: Polymixis lichenea (assembly GCA_949091785.1). Classification (NCBI taxonomy): domain Eukaryota; kingdom Metazoa; phylum Arthropoda; class Insecta; order Lepidoptera; family Noctuidae; genus Polymixis; species Polymixis lichenea. The sequence goes on along the minus strand of OX420943.1, from coordinate 4,195,102 downwards.
CAATGCGCCCCTTCACCCCACCCCTTCCGCGTCCCACTGAACGACATGTTATATCAGTGATTTTTGATAAGTTTGTGCAACTGGAAGATAATAATAATGTTTTCATAGTACAGATATTATTATATTATTAATGTATTTAACAGTGTACGCGTCTGTACCGAAATTGTAAGGTGTATTATACTAAACATTTCAAAAGATAGTATAATGTTCTGCGTTTTCGCTTTTTCGTAACCACCTAAACTTGGTCGGGCTACCACGGTCATTCACTTCCTGATGACTTTAATCGTATTATCTCATTAATTATCCAATGTACTGAGCTGAATTTTTACTGATATACAACTGAACTAAAAAACTAATAATTGACATAACATTCAGTTCATATATCCAATCCAGTGGCCAAATAACACCGCGCGCATCAAGACCGTGCTCGTGAAGAACTCAATATCATCATAACTTGTCAAATACTTACAGGATACTAATGAAACTTCACGTACATTTGAAGGCAGTTACAAGCTTTAAAATAACGTTTAAAATAAGTCTTTAGAGCTCTTATTGAGAGTGCTGGGACCAATTGAAGTGTTTTTCTATTTAATGAAATAACCTTTAAGCTATGTATTATTTTGGTTTTTTTATTGCAGAACAAATTTAAACTAATTCCTAAGAAGCCATGTACAAAATATGATAAGAATCCGCTTAACCATTTCAAAGATCTAGCAAAACCAAAAACGTTACCCCAGCAAAATCTCGAATAACTTCGCAACCGATGAAAGAACAAATACAAAATAAGGCACAACATTTACTTCATCTAGACAACTAATTTTATAGCTAGTAATTATTTAAATATTCCCATTAGAAAGAAAAAGGTCTGGCTGGGGTAACGTTACCCCAGCAGGAAATGTTTTTGTGAAATAATTAAAAAACTATAAGCGCAACAAATTTAAAAATGTGCGCGACAATTACAGAAGCCGCAAAACTAATTATCTATAAGATTCAAATGACCATTTTCGACAACATCTGGCCTGGGTAACGGACACTTGTATTTTCAATCTTAACATTAAAATAACGGCTTTTTCTCAATGAATCCCGCACTGAGGGTCGAACCCGATTAGACCACCGCCGGGGCCAATCTGTCGATCGTTTCGAACGCGCCGACTTCCGAGAGGGATCAAGGACAAGGAAGGAGGACTCCTCGTGCGTTAGCAGTTCATCTGACAGCAAAGCCGACCGAGAGGAACCTCCACGCAAGAAACAAAAGCAAGATTCACAGGTAACCGTCGATCCTCGGATCGACGCGTTGTGCAACCAGGTCAGTTTTCTTATAAACTTTATAATGCAACAATACGTATCGAATACTAATGTGAACACAAGTAACGTGATCGTACAAATGGATAATTTTAATCACTCCGTACCATTTACACATATTCGATAAGAAGGCATCGGTAGAAATGCTCGCCTTTCCAGGATTTTGCAATTTAAAAATTAACTGTGTTGAACAAGGAAAAATACTTTTTAGCCTCAATGAGGAAATCATGGATGCAACTACCAATGCGTTGTCAAAGGGAACTATTGCAATCCGGTTTACATGGTATCATTAAGTGGGCTCACAATAACCGTGCCAAGTTGAAAATCATAACCTTTTGGAACGATGTCCAATTATTATCACACACTATACTCTGCCCGACATTTTTGCTATTGTATGTGTGTTTGTGGGTTTACAAGTATATGAATGTGTATAGGAAGAACCAGTTTTGTTCCAACGGGGTGTCCCACGACACCTCTCGGTTTTTAAATAATTTATTTGAAACATTCGGTACTGTGTCGACGTCTTACCAATAATTTGCGGTAAAATAAAATCATCAAAATAAGACTAGTAAAACTAACTAACAAAAGTGAAGGGTTTTTATTTGTCAAGACAAAACTTGCTGGTTACTACCATCAAGCTCACAAAATTAAGGACCACAAAATACAAGGAACCACCACCGTCTACTTTCAATTACAAAATAATAATAAAAATAATTTAATAACTATTTGTCAACAAGACATCTTATTTTTCAAATTTTCAAATTTCATCTATAGTAATAATATCAACTCATTTTAAAAGCTCTTTTCATAATAAACCAAACCCGAAATCGTAAGACTATTAGAAATTGAATAAAGCAACCAGAAAAACCAAACATATGTGAAACAATTATTTAAAATTGCCGGATCGGAGGTGACATGACAGATGTCACCTCCGGTAAAACATCAAGAAAATAAAAATATGAAAATGACGAAACTAAAGATATTATTTTGACAAGATCAGCTGTACGTCGAGCACACCCACCACCTCCGGACTCGTCGCTCAGCTCCGCCTCACTGCCGCCGGTACCCAGCCCCACTGCGGGCGCTGTGACGACACTGGCCGTGGTAGTTGCGTCGAGCTCGAGCGACGAGTATTTCTCACCGCCGACGACGCCACCACCTGCTCGTCGACGGGGAGGACGCCGGCCGCCGGACGGTTTAGGACCTCGAGGCCCACCGGCTTCTGATAGGGTCCCAGCTCCCGGCGGAAGTGTGCAGCGCATGAGATGGACAAGTTCCATCAACGAAAACGTCATGCGCTCATACTATGGGGCTACAGAGGGCGGAAACAATCTGACCGCGTACCGTGTTCGGATGCTCTCTCTTTTTCAGGTGCTTGAACCAGCTGTCAACGTCACAACACAACGACTATCGGATCAGGTGCGGGTAATCCAGCGTAATCATATATTGGATGACACTGTACTTGATCGCCTGCGAAGTGAAATGCAGAGTAGCCATGTCATCATACCCCCGTCGCAGACAGTTGTGGAACCACCACGACTCACCACAAGTCAGGCGCTTCAAGCTGACGAGGGTAGTGTTGACAGGGCTACAAACGTAAGTACCCAGTGCAGTGAGGAATTGAGGAGTGCTTTGGAGGGTGCGATTCGGGAATATCGGTTCATGTCGCCCGAACTTAGGCCACGCTTACCTCGTTTGCCCATGCATAACAAAAATAAGGCGCTGGTGGCGGCTCTGGATTCGCAGTTGTCAAACTATTTTGATGACTGCGAAGACCTCACCGATACTCATTCGATTCTGTATTGCGCGGCTGTAGCGGCATGTCGTGTAGCTCACGTCAAATTCGCTAGTGACTCTAAAGCTACACGACCGAAACCAGTCGTACCAGCTTGGCAGTACAGAGTTGAACGTCGTATTGGTGGGGCCAGAGCCTTCATCGGCAAACTAATCAGCTTCAGGGAGGGCAACACTCGCCCTAGAGTGATGCGCTTTGTGAGCCGGGCATTCTCAGGGACTGATACCAGCCCTCAGGATTATATGTCCCGTGTCACAGCGCGAAGACTTCCTGAAGCAGAAAGTGTATGCATGGGCAAACCGTATTCGTAGGTATAAGCGGCGAGTAGACCGATACACCCAGAACCGCACCTTCCAGAGTGATGAAAGGTGGGTTTATAGGGCTTGGGAGCGACCGTACCAAGGTGTGGCTGATACGCGCCTACCAGATGATGATGCCATGTGCTCTTTTTGGCGCAATATCTGGTCGGTGCCTGTCAGTCACACCGAAGGTGATTGGACTAGAAAATTCGAGCGAGCCTGCGATTCGATACCAGAAATGGGGGTTATTACCATCTGCCCCCAAGATGTAGCTCGTGCAGTCCGGCCGCTGCCCAACTGGAAGTCTCCAGGGCCGGACGGGCTGCACAATTTCTGGATCAAATGGTTCATTGGATCGCACGCTCGCTTGGCGGCTCAGTACCAGACTGCTTTGGAGTCTGGTTCGCTACCCCAGTTTCTAACGACAGGAATAACCCACCTGCTCCATAAATCAGGTAGTACCGCGGAATCCAAAAATTATAGGCCGATCACGTGTTTACCGACGGTATATAAAGTTCTTACATCCATTTTGAGAGCTAAGATTTACAATCATATAGACGGTAACTGCAACATTATGTCTGTCTCTCAAAATGGATGTCGGAACGGGTCCCGCGGTACTAAGGAGCTACTCCTCATTGATATGGCCATTAGCCAATAGGTTCGTCGTTCCCGAAAGGATCTTTCGACATGTTGGATAGATTACAAGAAGGCCTATGACTCGGTGCCACATACATGGCTCATGAGGGTGCTGGAGTTGTATAAAGTAGATACAACTCTGCGCACCTTCCTGATGTCATGTATGGGGCAATGGAGGACGGTTCTTCGATATCCAGGATGTCGAAATATCCAGAGGAATAGCGAGCCGATAAGGATCGAGCGACGCATATTTCAGGGCGACAGTTTGAGTCCGCTTTGGTTCTGCCTAGCCCTGAATCCTCTAAGCACACTACTGGAGGATTTAGGTATAGGCTATCGGCTGAAGAGAGATGGTCAGGTTATATGTCACCTCCTTTACATGGATGACCTAAAACTCTTTGCCCCCAACAAATTGCAACTGATGGAGCTACTGAAAGTAACTGAAACCTTCAGTAGCGCCATCAGGATGGATTTTGGTGTGGACAAATGTGCGGTCATGCATGTAAAGCGAGGGGAGATTGTGGAATCCGTGGGAACCCAACTCTCGGATTCCATAAACCTTCGAGCCCTCTCTGCAGCCGAAACCTATAAGTATTTGTGTATGTTGGAAGCGTTGGGCATCAATGTAACTGACATGAAGCAATCGTTAAAGGAGCGCTTCTTTGGCCGCCTGAAGAAAGTATTTAATAGTCTTTTATCAGGCGGGAACAAGGTACGCGCCTTCAACGGATGGGTCATGCCGGTTTTGATGTACTCTTTCGGTGTACTCAAATGGACTCAGACCGAACTCGACGCCCTGGATAGGAGCCCGTACGCTGCTGACTACATATCGAATGCATCACCCACGGTCATCGGTAATGAGACTGTATATCCCGCGAAAGTGTGGAGGTCGAGGGTTCTTAAACGCTAAGACTCTCCACAATCGCGAGATATGCAGTCTCAGGGAATATTTCCTGGGAGCCGACGTGGAGATGCATCGAGATGTGGTCGCGGTGGACAAGGGCCTTACCCCGCTCTCCTTGGCTAAAGAGAACTGGCGCAAACCTGTAGTGCTTGACACTAAAGATCGCATGGAAGTATGGCAGAGTGAGGAGCTTCAAGGACGCTTTTTCCGGGCCCTACATGGACCCGATGTAGACCTACTAGCGTCCGTAGCCTGGCTGCGTTTCGGTGACCTCTTTGGAGAAACCGAAGGTTTTGTCTGTGCAATTATGGACGAAGTTATGATGACGAACAACTACCGGAGATTTATTGGGAAAGACGGCACGGTTGACATCTGTCGGGCATGCCACCGTCCGGGTGAATCAATCAGACACATTATCTCCGGGTGTTCTCGTCTAGCTAACGAGGAGTACTTGCATAGACACAACCTTATAGCCAGGATTATCCACCAGCAACTGGCTTTTGCGTGCGAAGGGACGTCATACTAGTCTATTGAGCTGTAACATGGTCGGTCGCGGAGACCTTGCATGTGAAGTGACGTCATGCTAGTCTACTGAGCTGTAATATGCTGGGTTGCAAGGACCTGACGTGCGAAAGGACGTCGTGCTAGTCATACTATACGACGTCCTTCTGGTCAACCAAGACTAATCCAAGTTATGTCTTCAGGCTGCGGAAGCCGTGAGGCACTTGGAATACCTGGAATGGTAAATCAATCAAGATGACATGCTTACCATTCGGGCTGGCTTCAGCGCCGCACCTATTTTCCTCTGTAACATGCTGGGTCGCGGAGACCTTGCGTGCGAAGGGACGTTGGGTGCTAGCTCACCTAGACAACTTCCTTCTGGTCAACCAAGACCAATCCAAGTTATGTCTGCAGGCTGCGGAAGCCATGGGACACTTGGAACACCATGGCTGGCAAATCAACTGTCAAACTGTCTCAACTCAAGATTTGTAATACCTTGGCATACGTTGGCAAATTGCGGTTAACACAAAGTGGAAATTAGACTGATTGTTGTTGTAAAGTCACATACACCTTTGGGAACTGCAAAGTCTGTCGGTTCAGTTAAATTTTCGTCAACCTTGTTGTTGCCTGAGGAAGGCTACACTGTCGCAAAATGCAAACCTTCATGTGACACTTCAAGCCAAAACCGCGTCGAAAACCAGCTGCTGCTTCAAGTATTGTATCAAGAGATAATGTGGTGGCGCCGAGCCGCAAGTCACATTACCTATGCAAAAATAGCCTGCTACCCATTCCCTTGCGACGGACGCTTCGGATTGGGCTTGAAGTGAAAGGCGGGAACCTAATGGCGCGTGCAGGGGCAACTCACTAAAGATGGCACTGCAACAAAGAGAAGCTGGGTGCAATAATAGCATCTAAATGAATCAGACAATCGAATCCTGATTCCATAAATCCGAAAGGAGGGATCGTTACGGTCACTTATCTAACTAACCTAACCCTCAAATTATAACACTTCACAGACCAGTTCAACATAGCCCTAACAGCCCATTATCTACATTATCTACCGTGGAGATACAATATAGTAGAGACTGGCTATCACGAGGAAAACAACCCGCGAAATGTCATCTTGTACCTCGAGCAATAGCTAAAGTATTTCAGTAGTGGGGGCTTCCAGAATTGGACTTGTATGCAATTCAAGAAACCGCGTCAGTTAAAAAACTACGTATCTCTGGACTGCAGATATCGATGTGGAATTTACTTGGTAGTGGCTACATAGTGGCCTTGAGATTTCCGTTGACATGTTGTTCCACTCAAGTAAAACTAAAATATCCTCAATTTGCTGACATTGCACAATGTTTAATGTTTTTCTACACGAGATTTTTCCGATAGTACTATCGTTGTCCACAAATCATCGTTTTTTTTTTGTGGCCTTAATGCAGAACAACCAACTTTTTCTAATTTCATCATGTAACACACCATTAAGGCAATAGGAGTAACTAAATAAAAACAGGCACGGCCATCGTTCACGTAGGATCCACATATCTAAACTATATACTAAATTGAATGTCATCAAATGCACCTTAAGAAACATTGTTAATTACAGTTTTGTTTCTGGCATCAGGTCGTAGGGTTCACGAACTATCTTTGTTAAAAATCTCAAATGACAGCTTCTTGGATGACGGCGATCGTTTCTATTTAATCGGTTGAAGGACTCTGAACGGCACACAATAGAAGTTTTATTGATAATACGCTGTGGGTGTTTAGTGTGCGTCGTCAATACGTTATATGTACCTGCATTTGCACCTAAAACCGATATACAATAATCGTCAGTCCACAGGGAAACTTTCACATCGTGTTGAAAATTAGTTTGCTACTTTAGTTAGGTTAGCTTTTAATAGCAAAAACTAAAAGACATCCGAAGTTAACAAGTTGATCGTTAATCTTTTTATTACTGTTTAGTAACACAAAAGCTGCCTCACGGATTGAAAATGGAACCTGATTACGCAAGGTTCTCAGAAATAGTGGCATTCATGCATTTCCGGGAAGCTAAAGGTCAGCAACAGCTTCCTTAAATTGTTTAGATAATTAAATCAACCAATGTTCAATCACGGAGTAACAGGAAATCCTTCAATGTCTTCTTTTATAATTACTCTCGCGAAAAGAACTATAAAGACAGACGTAGTGTAGATAACAATTCTCAATCAATTTCTATCAACCCCAATAAATTCCTAGACAATTTGATTTATTCATAAAACATCTTAATCGTGATTAAGGTTGTCTTTATCTGAGCAGATATTTTATTTCTCCATGTGTGTGTGTGTGCTACTCTAGTAGAATATAAAAATACGTTATTGTGTTTTAAGCGTCAAAATATCCATAGAGAAACTATTACTACCAGCACTCAATTTTCAGAATAAACAATTAATAATCATCATAGCGTTGTTTTAAGTACCTATATTTTGTCACCAGCAGATAACAAACACGTCTTCATAAACAATGCTGTATGTTTTCCGGAGGTACATCAATATAACGGTTTTACATAAAAATAAAACCGATATTATGTGCCGAGAGGGAAAACATACAGCATTGTAGGAAATTCTTCCTGGTGAAGACTATGAATTCTAAAAGTGACAGCGGTTCCCGCGTCCTAGCTGGCACAGAGTAAATATAACGTCGGCGATGGTAACGCCATCTAGTATTCTAAAGGTAAACTAAGTATCCACACTATTGACCGCGCATAAAAGGCTAAGTATACACTGCTTCTTCATAAACAATGCTGTATGTTTTCCCTCTCGGCACATAATATCGGTTTTATTTTTATGTAAAACCGTTATATTTTGTGCAAAAAAATAATACATATTCAGCCTATAACCTTCCCACTGCTGGGACACAGGCCTCTTCTCCGTGAGAGGGAGTGGGCCGTAATCCACCATCCATCCAGCGCAGTTGGTTGAACGAATTCAATGAACCTATAGAATTTATATTGTTTGGTACAAGTCAACCAAATGTCGTTTACATTAACCTCTGGATTTCGCCGTCGGCGTGGTTACAAAATATTGTAAGCAGAAACCATATGAGTTGAGATATCAATCAAAATGGCAATGGATTCGATTCCCATGTCGCAGTGTTATGCAAAGGGTTTACTATCAGGAATTTCTGAAACCGCGTCACGCAACGCAGCAGGACCGTGCCGTTCAGAATGGATGTTTGTTACTCAATCACGCTAAAACGGCTGAACGGATTCGGACGAAATTTGGCGCAGAGATAGTTAATACCTGGATTAACACATAAAGTCATTTTTATCCCAGTAGTACGTTCGTTCGGGATCATTTCCTACCTCCACGAAATCGAAGCCGCCTTTAACTTTAAAAGCAAAGTCTTTAATAAATTGAAAGAATTCACTCATTATTATAAGTACTTGCGTCATGCTAATATAGTTACATAGAATGGGCAAATAAAAGCCAAATTACAAGAATTTCGATGTGAAATTGTAAGCAATTTGCAATTCTAACTATTTTTAGCTTAACGAAAGCATTTAACATGTTAAATTTAAAACTAATATGGCCACATTTCTTTTTCATACATACTAATATAATTAATGCGTAACGTAACTGTCTGTCTGTTACGTTTTGTACATAAGCCCGTCGTTATGAAATGAGACAGATAGGTGGGCCCACCTGGAGATAGACATAGCTTATACATCATCCTGCATGTTGGTGACGGGTGAGGTGAAGAGCTTGTTGTGGCTAACTAAGAACTGCACTGGTCGATCGATCAGGTCAAGTTACGCGTGCCACGTTCTGTCCGTACATTGGTGACCATCTTTACATATCGAAAGTTCTAGACTCCTCCGCGCCTCGGAAAGTACGTTAGGCCATTGTACGTTGCGGGCCGTCAGAAGCCCGAAAGTCTGACAATCAGATTTACTAAGGGGTATCGTGCAGTAAGAGTAACTGGATTGTGGAGGTCAGAGAGGCAGTCGCTCCATGTGAAATACTAGTATGCAGCTACTGTTGGTTAGACCGGTATCTAACCCAAACATAGCTGGGAAAAGGCTAGGTTGACAGATGGATAACTGGGTAACTGGACATCTTACATAATGAAAAAATATTTTATTTATTTTAACAATTATAAAATGTAAAATACACGCAGAAGTCACGGTCAAAATGAATGAATATAATGTCGTCAACAATTGGAATAGAAGCCGTATGGAACAAAATAGTACATTGTAAAATTATAAGTCAGTAGATACCTAATTGTTTATCTTATATAAAAGAAGAAACTGACTGAATTCAGTGACTTAAATATCAACGCACAGCTTACTTGGAACTAGGAACGTGAAATTTAACACTCGGCTTTCTTTTGTAATGTGCACTAAGAAGAGGTTATTGGATTTTCGACCTATGTAAGGGGGTGAAAGGGGGGTTTTGTTGTATTTCTTGAGTTTATAAACTTGAAACTTGGCACAGATAAGAAAATTATATACTTTGACATTTTTTGTTTTTTTAAACTACCCCGTACTACTCGTGCTAAAGGAAGATTGGTGGGTGTCAAATTTTGTTTCGAAAAAATGTTATAGGACGTCCGATTAACTCGAAACTCAGGATTTATACTCAACATAAAAATAATTCATAAGGTACCAGTGTTTTTCGAAAATCTTCCCATAACTGGGTGAAACCGGGGAGTCAAATTTACAGGGAAGGATTTTATTGCGTTGCTTGACTAACTAAAAATATTTATGAATATTTTTTTATGTCAAGTGCTTTTAATGATAGATTTGCGAGTTTTGCAACATTAAATGCGTCTTTAATTCAGAAAAAAAAATTAATCAGTAGGGTTCATCTATATCTTCTTGAAAATATATCACAATGTTTCGTAAAATGTAACATTTACTTGTCAACATTAGGGATCTAACACTAACAAAGGTTTCAGCTAGTGAGTTTGACAAATCAAGCATTTCTTTAAATCCATTTAAACGATATTTTAGTAAGCAAAGGGATCTCTGATTATGTTAATATACTGTAGGCCTTGTATATAAAAAGTCGGTACGAATACATTAATGGAATAGTACAATACAGAATACAGGGACTACGTGTGTGTTAGTTTGGTAAGCTCAAACTGAAGTGACGTGACAATAAATTTCAACATGGCTCCTTCTGGAGAGAATGGTGGCAAAGATGTTCCAAGGCCATTATCTGGTGGCGAAGTTGTCATTAGTGGAATTTCAGGAGTGTTTCCAAACTCGAATAGTGTTTTGGATTTTATGAACAATCTTTATGACAAGGTCAGTAAAGTATTTAAAATTTGATGAATCAACTTTGAATGAAACGGCGTGATTAACTTTTGATAATATGTAGTGCAATAAATAATTCGAACATGGCATGTTTTAACAATTACATTTTGATTCCTTATTTCTTCGAGATACTTTTACATAGCTCTTTAAGAATAATGCTTCGTGACCAAAAATACAGATGATTTAAATACTTCAACAGGTCGACATGATAACTAGTGAAGAACCAAAATGGAAACTCAATGATCCTGATGTGCCCAAACATATGGGCAAAATTAAGGGCACAGAGAAGTTTGATGCTCAGTTCTTTGGAGTCACCTTCCAACTAGCATGTGCTTTAGAACCTATGGGAAGGAAGCTCTTGGAGCATGCGTATGGAGCAATTTTTGATTCAGGTACATTTTTTTCCTAAATCACATTTTACTAAGGCACACACGATTTTTCGAACCTTTTCAATATTTAAAGCGCGAATCTACCCAACTGTGGGCCATACCTAGTTAACATTTCTGATTCGTGTTCTTTAACTATGCGCATGTGTGTGTTATGCTGACGCTACTCACGCACGCATCCACAGCGTGCTTGTACACTTCGTAATCACATGTAAAGCGCGCGTCGCGTAGTGAGATAAAAATACTACGACACAACAAACGATACACTAGAACTGGCGAAATATAAGTGTAATGTTCACCTCTGCTTAACTCTTCGGGGAATGTAGGCGTGATGTTATGTTGTTGCAAGCTTTTTGTCCCGTAAAAAATGCTTACTTTGGCATTATGAATATTTCTAGAACCGGGTTCCATGCCAAGCACCCAGCATATGGGTCGAAAAATAATTAGTTTGTGTGCCCACAACTCGCATCCGAGTCGCCGCTATAAGTATATTAATAGCTATTGATGATTCTGTTCATGCCCAGGACCTGACTAGCGAGACTACTTTTTTCGTGCTTGGCATCGAATATGTTACAGGAAACACATCATTCATTTATAATTTAATTTCTAGGAACAAGTCCTCTGTCACTGAGAGGAAAGAGGATAGGCGTATTTGTTGGTTCATCTTACACTGACAATGGTGCACTGTCTATGTTCAATGTCAACAAACGCAGTGACTTCATTGTAAACGGGTAAGCGATATAATTATTTTGCAAAAATAATTATGACATCTCAATGTCAGAATTATTTTTTTACGTTTCCATTTCTTTTTGGAGTTATTCAACTCTGTAGATGCTGTTGTAATTGGTCTTCCTTAAGGGCTATTCTGATTGTCTCATTTTTGGGGAGAACAAGGACACATTTTTCTCTTAACAGCAAACAGTGAGAACATCGTGAGGCTACAGCTTGTAGGAGAACAATCTAATTCCCTATGGCTACCGATTCACTCGAATATTTTTCGTTGCCTCAATAGTACTATAACCTTGCAACACCCAGATCAATGGTTGAAGACATGCTGCTCATACAATATGGAATGTATCGAAATCCCTAATAAAAGTGACACATTAATTTTAGGTGCAGCAAAGCCATGTTAGCCAACCGCATTTCTTACTGGATAGATGGGAAAGGTCCTTCCTACGGTTTGGACAACGCCTGTTCAAGTTCTACAGCTTGTTTAGAGATAGCTTACAATTCCATCAAATCTGGGGAATGTGATGCAGCTATTGTTGGAGGTTGCAACTTTGGAGTCCATCCTAATTTGACATTAAATATGAAAAGGTATGCTGTTTTGAACTTCAAATAACATTGATAATTTTTTAATTTATGGTGGAAGCCAGGGTAGCCCGAGAAATTTAAATTTTATTATGTCTTTTGCAATTTTCTTATCAGAGCAAGGTTATATGTTAATTAAATATAATTCACAACTTAGGCAAATTTGGCTCTTACATAATTAAAGAGAATAATAGAAGAGAACATTTCAAGAAACAGGACCCAGAATACTGCCTTGTGGAACTGCAAAAGCTTTTTTTCACGCGAATTTTTAGCTTCTACGTAATGGAAACTTCCATTTGAACAAAAATCACTAAATACGATAGGCAGTAAACGATAGCATTTAATGCGTTTAATAATATAGGATGCAAGTGGAGCTTAGCCTTAGACTGACTTAATTAATACTTGCATTTGTTGTTAAGAGCTGGCCTGCTATGTTTGGACGGAAAGACAAAATGCTTTGACAAGAACGCCGATGGATATGTGAGGGCCGATGCAATCAATGTTATCTTTTTGCAGAAGGCAGAGGACGCACACAGGTGAGATATAGTTGATACACTAACTCTTTAAGAACTATCACCCTCTGGCGGTACGGCACTTCAAAGGGAAACTCTCTTTAAAGTGCCGTACCTTATGCGATGAATAGAATTAAACACAATTAAATGAAAAAGGACGTCGGCATCGCAGCATGCCTAAAGATATTGTGGCATCTTTGCCGTCAGTTTGCTACTGATGCTGAAACATCCTCTGTCGTGCCTTGCCTACACTAGGCGCAAACTCTAACTAAAGTGCCTTAAATTATGTCAGTAGTTGGTAGTATTCATAAAGGTCTTTATAAAAATAATTCTTCAATAAAATAATTCAGCGTATCCCAACCATCATCATCTTGGTCATTTAAAAGAAAATAATTAAATTTCAGAAACATTTCCGATATTTAATTTAAATGAACTGGAAAACAATTATTCATTAACCACCAATCAGATTTTATTAACAAATGGAAATGTTCTTTTTCATAATTTATTATTTTGCTTCTTCTTTATTTATTTTTCATGATGATGGCATAAACTTAGATGTCAGCACCAACCGGTGGGGCCCGCAAGGGCCGATGCCTGCCAGGGGTGCGGGTTGTTCGAAACAGATACCGCAGCCCCTGGCACACAGGCAACTGAGGGAACACGGGTGGGTTTTAGTCAGTAAAAGTCTGACATCCTGCTCCACCCAGAGCGGGAGAAGTTATTTGATGATTTCCCACCCAAAAAATAAATGGCATACACTTCATCATTGGGCACGCCGCGATTGCGGCGGTAAGTCCCCTCTTTGAGGAGTGGCTTGAGAGGCGGCATGGCGTCCTCACCTTCCGCCTGACACAGGTCCTCACCGGACATGGCTGTTTCGGGAGGTTCCTGTTTCGGATAGGGCGGGAGGAAACGCCCGGGTGTTTCCATTGCGAAGATCGCCCAGAGGACACGGTGGAGCATACGGTGGAGGTCTGCCCAGCTTGGGCGGAGCAACGCCGTGTCCTCGTGGAGGTGATCGGCGGCGGCGATCTCTCGCGTCCGACCCTGGTCCAGGCCATGGTACGGAGCGAGAGGGCATGGCTGGCAGTCGCCTCCTTCAGCGAAGCAGTTAAGCTCGCAAAGAGGGAGGCGGCGCACGTGAGGGAGATGCAGTACATGCGCCCTCACAGCCGTGGCCTTCGCAGGAGACGCCCTGGGCGTCGGGAATCCCAGGCTGATTCCCGGCCACCGTAGGCACGGGCTTGCGGACGGCGAGTAATGGGTAGCTCGCTGTCCGGTAAGGACCAAGCTCGGGTCGACGGCGCGTTGTGTTCCACGCGCGCCTCAAAGAGATGTCAGCAGCAACAGAGGGGCCCGCAAGGGCCGATGCCTGCCGGGGGTGCGGGTTGTTCGAAAGAGATACCGCCGCCCCTGGCACACAGGCAACTGAGGGAACACGGGTGGGTTTTAGTCAGTAAAAGTCTGACACGCCCTCCCGCTCCACCCAGAGCGGGAGAAGTTATTTGATGATTTCCCACCCAGAAAAAAAAAAAAAAAAGGAAAAAAAAAAAAAAAAACAATACACTTCATCATGTATTAACACTTTTTGCGTATAAAACATTTTCATATTACGAATACATTGTTATAAATGTGACTGTACGCATTTTCATTCAACTTAATATTTTAAAACACATTTTAATTATTATATACATTATTAATATTATTATATACCATTATATTTTTATTCACTCTACAACGAACGTAGTCGCTATTTCCGTAGATTTTTTGATAAACCGTTCTATGTTACAGTATTAATATTATTTTGGAGGACAGGCTCGTTGGTCTAGTGGTCACAGGCGCTACTTCTAAGCTATCATGGGTTTGATTATCAAATCGGCCAAAGTGGATTGTGTTTTTGCATCTCGAATTTCTGAGTAGCAGATTCGTCACCCGGGCACAAACGAAGAATCTGGAAGTTTCAATTGGTGCCCGGTTTATGCCATTAGGCTTACCCCTATTACTTTCATCAGGGGAAGAGATGCATCATATTGTTTTGTTTATTCTCTCACACAGAATATACGCTGAAATATACCATGCAAAAGGAAATTACAATATGAGACCGGATGCACAGTTCTTGCCTTATCGTGAGACTGAAGATATTGAGAAATTCCTTAATGAATTCTACAAAGAAACTGACGTGGATCCTAATAACATTGAATATGTTGAAGCTCATGGTGCCGGTAAATATACTTTGTTTGACTATACCGCGTTAAAACCAACCTTGGTTTAAAAAAGTAAGCACTACAAAGTTGTGTTTACTTTTTTCGTTTATCTTTTACACCTTAAAAACTGGAAATACTATTTGTAAACCAAACTCGTCAATAATGTGAACAAAATAGTAACCAATACAAATGTCTGAAACAAATACTACCTATATAGTTTCTATAGTCAAAAAGAATTTGACATCTCTTTTACAAGACTTGAGAACAGGAATCTTAACTTGGATAAGGAGATACGTCGGTGGGCTTATGAGAACATATTCTAACATGGACCGAAAACAGAGTCTACACCAATGTCAAAACCGTTTTTTTTTCCGGAATTAATCACCCAAATTATTTTGGCTCATTTTGCATCGTTTGTCAAGAACTTTAAGAACACCACACATTTTAGTTTTTTTTTTTTCTTCTGAATATGTTTGGAATATTTGTAGAATCATTAATATTTCCTATTTAATTCTAGATCTAAACATTGGTACTTGTAGAAAAGCAAAATCCGTTGGAGTTTTTAAATTATCATTGATCCATAATTTTCCTCATGGAGTTTTTAAATTATCATTGATCCATAATTTTCCTCATGGAGTTTTTAAATTATCATTGATCCATAATTTTCCTCATGGAGTTTTTAAATTATCATTGATCCATAATTTTCGGCCCCAACTTACGAGTCGTTGGTTCGATTCGAATCCAGACACTTAACTTTGTGTAAATAATTTAATCACCACTGCTTTCAATACGGTGAAGGAAAACATGATGAAGAAACCGGTATGTCCTAGAACCAAAAATTAAAAAAAAAACATGTGACATCTACCAACCCGCACAGGGCTCGCGTGGTAGATTGTAGCTCACTCGAAAAGAGGAGGCCTGTGTCCCACCTCTGGGATCGTTATAGGCTGATATTATTTTTACTTTAGTACCTACCTCTAGTAATTATAGTTCTTTTATTAAACAGCAATCGCGAAAGCTGATGAAAATGAACTGAATGCGATCGGAAACATTTTTGCCAAAGATACGACGGTAAAAGTTGGAAGTGTCAAGTCTAATATGGGGAATAGTGAACCAGCGTCTGGCGTGTGTGCTGTTACCAAGGTAATGTTATTTTTTCTTCTGTTGCCATTCTTCTTACTACACGTTGTTATTGTATTTTTAGGAAATTAGTCTTTATAAACAATTACAAAAAATACGATAATATTATTATTGTTTTTTAGGGTTCGGTTCGGTTCTTCCGTACCCAAAGAGTGCAAACACAAATGTACGTCCATCTGTATTTTAGCTGACTGAATGTCATGAATCGTAAATAAAATATAACCGAATATTGTCATAGACTGTGTATTTCTATTGCCATTAATAAAAATAAAAAAGTTAATAATCAAAGGGGGGTTCCCCGTCCAGGAAATGTGTTTTGGAAAGTTTTGAATTTTGTTATTGATATAATAATCCCTCGTTAATTTTATTTGGTTTTATTTGCCATCGTCGTGCAAAGAAGTAGTTTTATACTGTGTTTAGAAGTCATTTTGCTTATTCAATCGAAAGTAAAATTAAGTCTGTTAAATAAATAGACCATCATTGTATATTTTGCCCTCAATTACCATATTTTATAGAAACAACAATTGAATAATACGAATATTGTATGACGCATTTATGTTAACATTATTATATTAATATATTAGCTTTTGCCAGCGGCTTCGCCCACGTGGACGTCGTGTATTATACATATAAACCTTCCTCTTGAATCACTCTATCTATTAAAAAAACTCGTATCAAAATCCGTTGCGTAGTTTTAAAGATATAAGCATACATAGGGATATAGGGACAGAGAAAGCGACTTTGTTTTATACTATGTAGTGATGTAGTGAAGACTAGACTACTAGACACTAGACTTTAAATATTGCATTATGTTAGTAATTCATGTTTGTATATTAATTCTATAGCATAATTTTGAAAATTAAACTTTACAACACATAACTGCGGCAACTGCTAGCTCTGCTATCCAAAGCGGCAATGCTGCCAGCCCTTTGGACACGTTTCTCATTTACAACGATGCGAACGAATGTTTTGATGCCCAATGAGAAATGCTCTTCCCTATTTTATTATTAACAATAACTTGTACATTATTCATTTATATTTCAAATCAAATCAAAATATTTTATTTCACATAAACCTACATGGGCACTTATGAAAAGTCAGAAGCTAGGTGAACGGTTCCATTTGGTTGTTTCTCTGAAACTCCACGGTTACTCTTTTAAAAATAATTGGCTTGTACAATGATTTTAAAGAACAGTGTTAACAGGTATGGAAGGACAGTGTAGGCTTATCAACAAGTACCAGGTACTTAATACAGTAGAAAATTTTCTTCAAATCTACAGTCTACAAGGCCTACAACGTTCTCACATTCACAAAATATAAAAGAATCTACTTATATAATATATTGAAATTAGCATCGTAAGTTCAATATTTATATATTTCAGCTTTGCCTAGCATACCACAAAGGTAAGCTACCAGCCAACCTGCATTACAACGACCCTCAAAATCAAATTCCGGCAGTTAAAGATGGAAGGATCCAGGTAGTCACAGAAAATGCAGATTTTGATAGAGGATTTACAGCTCTGAACAATTTCTCTTTTACTGGTGCCAATTTCCATATTGTCTTGAAAGGGCATTATAAAGAAAAGGTAATTTCTACTACGGTTTCTTTGTGTTATGAAAGATTCAAAATTGATTTTCTTCTTAATGTAGTAAGTTTTATGTCGATTCGCCCACAAACAATTAACTTCATGCGAGTTGCGTATGGAAAATAATATATTATTGAAAAGGGTTAATTTTCCCTATTCGGGGAACTAAATAAGTGCGAATCTACTAATAAGCCTGTCCTTTCTCATGAAAAATCAAACTACCATTTTGTTTTGTAGAGCATAAACCAAAACTTGTCCGTATGGATTGAGGAGCCTTATCTCATATTTAATCACGGGTACTACCTATATTTAGTAGTAAATTAGCCGATTTTGTAGGCCCGATCCTGGAATTTGTAGTAAAACCCTTTAAAAGTTACAGGACGTTTTAGGTGGCTCCTCAATCCAGACCGTCAGAATTGAAGAACCACCTTAGAACTCGAAAACTAACTATGGATATTTATGAGGTAGGAATTAGTAGTGACAAAATTGCGTAATTTACTACTAAATATTGGTAGTACCCGCGTTTAAATATGAGACATGGCTCCTCAACCCATATGCAAACACCAAAACAACCAACGAGACCAACAAAAATATAATTGAACTTTCAATTGCAGGATCTTCAAAAATACAAATGCCGAATCCCCCGCATTGTACTAGCATCAGGCAGAGAAGAATCTTGCGTACAGAAAATTTGGGACATCATGAAGCGTCAGTTGATTGATCCTGAAGAGATCGTTCTTCTTCATAAAATTTATGAAAACGACATAGCTGGACACACTGGACGAGGGTTCACTATTCTGGGTAAGATATTTTGCAAAATGCTCAAATACGATGCTTATCAATCTATCGTAGTCGTTTGTAGAACGCATACGCGGCGTAGACGCAGCACAAAAGTGATGCTAACAGCCCGTCAACGTGACGTGGTTTCGGAATTATCACATCTACGTTACCGTAGCGTCTATGCATTCACGAAGCGTCTACGTGGCGTTGATGTTCAATGTGAAAACTCTCTTACAAGATCTTTCCAGGACGAACATTCTTAAAAGTACAGTTTTATGGGTTTTCACCCCTAAAACTGTAATTTTTAGGGGTACATAAACTATCTGAATCATAATGAGTACAAAATGTTGTCATTAGTTCTTAATTATTCAATGTTCCTTCGTTATCACTGATGCACTGTATTATTTGTCCACTTATTTTAAATTTTTAGTACTTAAAAGTTTCAGGTTAGAATAATTTTTATATTTCTGTTTCGACTTAATATTTTGGCTTTGACAAATCATGGAATCTCACAATTGATGATCGATGACACTTAATAGTCATCCGATGTAGATAAAACAACTTGGAATATTTATTTTAAGATATAATAAGAAGAAGAAGAATAAAGTAGGGTTTTTCTGTCACCTATAAATATTGCAATAACCAAGCAAGTTATCTTCTTTTTTAGACACAAATGAAGAGCAAGAAACAGTGAGCATAGCAGAAAGTGTGGACTATTATCCAGGAGTCAAGCGGCCATTATGGTTTGTGTACAGTGGCATGGGATCCCAATGGGCTGGCATGGGAGCCGATTTGATGAGAATACCGATATTTGCTGCTGCTATCCACAGGTAGGTCTTTATTTTCAAAATCCATGATTTATAGAAATAATTCTATCCTCGTTGGTTGCAAGCACTACAGCTAAATATGAGATCCTGGGTTTGATTCTTGTGTCGGAGAAAGTGTTATTGGGTTTTTCAATTAGTTTTTTTTTTGGGATTCTGCTAAAATTATTAGGACAAAATTTCAGTATCCAAACAAATTTTAGTAACCTTTTTTATACCAATGCAATATTTGGAATGCTTTTAGTACACACATTTTCATTTGGCCAAATGTTTACTTGGCAGAATATTATCAAGGATAATGTCACTAAGGCATTTTCGGTCTTTAATCAAATGATTCATCACAGCAAGCAATCTTTAGACAATAAACATTTAGTCAAATGATTTATTATGAAATAGGTTAGGTTGGAACTATGACCAGAAAAATATTTTGGCACGTTTTTACATACGGGTCTTGCAGTAGACTCTTCATTTTTTTCATGTGCAACGTACTTATTATCGTGAACAATCTCACGAAGTTTCAGTTCTAGAAAATAAATACTAATAGAAATAAACATGATGAAACTTTGAAAAAATAACCTCAACTTACTACTATTTTATTGCTTTTGACGTAATTTTGACAGAAGGTGTTCTATATTGTTGTTGAATTTGGGTTACGTTAGGACAGAACAGTGACCATTAACGCACTACAGTGAGCGTGCCGCAGCAGCGGCCGCTGAGCGCAAGATCCCCTCTAATGATGGTGAACTATTTGGGTGGGTTAGAGGAGGCTATAACGATGTCCCCTTGTTTCGCAGACAAAAAATTCATGGATGTTTCTTATAATATTTGGTCCTTGTATGTTTATTTCGAATATTATTGTTTCAAAGACTAGTGACTTGAATGAATCATATTTCACAGAAACACAATTCAATGAATTTTTAATCAAATCTTTTTGTTTAACAAACTTTTATAACAGTAGAATCATTTTTTTACGAATATTGTTTGTTCTGTGTACTTTTCCATGGTATTTTATTGTGTTCGTGACGGAAACGAATCGCTGCAAAACCAACTCCACGTAGTTTTGTATGCCCTACTCCTAGAGTAATTTAAATCCGCGTAAGCGCGGAGGGGCGAGGCGGCCCTCGAGCTGAGGAGCAGGTGGTTTTAATGCCAGTAAGCCGAAGCTGCGGTGGTGAGCGTGAATGCCATCTACGACGCTAAGCTCGCATGGGACCGCCGGAGCCCCGAAGTGCCGGAGCCGTGACAGAAACCATGCCTGCTACATGTTGCATGCTGGCTTGCATGCTGCATGCTTGCTTGAATTGAAACGTTTAGAAACTGTTACTTGTTAAAATGTTATTCTTTAAGTTTTAAATTAAATAAACAATATAAGGATAAAGAATATTTGATTTGTAATTCCATGATAAGATTATTCTAACATTAAACTTTATGTGAAACAAAAATCAATGGTTTAAAAATCTTCAAATAAGTATTCTGCGTATTGTTTATTCTATGAAACGAAAATATGAGAAATTTTTAATGTGAAACGAAATTCTATAAAACTATTAGCTATAAAACAACCGGCTGTATCCCATATAACAGTGTGATGTTTCCTGATATTAAAAAATAATGTTGTGCGTATGCATAGTATGGATAAAAAAAAGTATGCCATGTTAATAATATCTTAAAGTTGTATGCAAATGGGTAGGGAACCAGTTGCTCCGGTGACAAACCTCAATCAATCAATTATAAGAAAAAACTATGCATTGCCCAAACATGGGGGATGTTTGGGCAATGCATAGTTTTTTCTTATAGTTTCTGAATATCTAACATTGGAAGTTTTTTAACGATGACATGATTAATTGGGGGTGAGGGAGTGAGGGAGGGAAGAATCCCCCTCTGAAGTTTGTCACCGGAGTTTTTTTGCGGGAAGACGATCTCTCCTCCCTCTCAAATATACATATATTTATGTCCCTTCCCATTTTTTTTATGTAATATCAGAAACTACTAACAGAATCTTAATATTAATATTATTCTCGTTTGTTCATTTTCTTTCATATTAATATTAATATAAAAGAAAATGAATATTAATATTATTATTACCTGTTTAGAATCTGTCTCAAGTGGAAAAAACATCCTTGTAATAAAACGTCGTCGTTGACTGAATAGAAATGGTAAATTGAAAACTGATTGTACTAAATATTTGGTTTATTTATTTTGCGTAAAATATGTTATAATACCAACCGAAATATTTGACTAAATTAAAATTAGTAAAAGTACTATTTGGTAAGCAAGTTATTATTTTAACGTTCACTTGCAAACATTAAATTTGCGTTACAATTATTTGTGAAGAGTTTATTTGCTAAGTGATCATTTGCCAATTGAAATTATGCGGAAAATTGTTTGGGAACTAATAATCTGTAATTTTTTTTTGGATGAAACCAGGGTCACTCATTTTTTTAGTAGCTGCCTGGAATAAGTTTTTGCCCGAATAACAATAGGCTTGTCCGTAATTACATGGGACTTAAACATAACAGACGAAATGTGGATTTACTCTAAGTCTAGAGTACATCGCTGCCTTACCCTTTAGGGTTTAAATAATAACCGTAGTGCTATGTTATTACATTTTTGACGTTTAAACGTCTTTTAACTTTAAATAATGCTTATAAATTATCCCCTTAATATTTGCAGCACTCGTACTAGGGTTAATTTAGTCGGGATCACAGTTTTAAGTTTTGATGTTACCTGGTTACTGATTTCCTCGATAAACTTTCAGTAGTTATTAATTCGACAAAGTCATCAATTTAAATAAAAAATCTTCTCATAACAAGATTTTAAGATTCCATAATCATAACACAATCAACTAGGTATTCAAAATCTTGGGGTAAGTCTTGTAATATGTAGCTGTTAGTGTAACATCATAATTAACATTTTGAAACATAGGTATATTTTCTAATTCGTAGGTACCTTTTTAATGAGATTATATCTATATTTGATGATTTTGATTCTTGAGCTAAGTAATTCATAGAACAAAAGCGACTTCCAGGAGATATTCTGTGAATTCATCGTAAAATTTCACGTAAAAACAAAAAAAAATATCGTCTTGAGCTAAAAACACTCAAACACACTCAATGAAAAACTAACAAAAATTTAAGTGAAACAAATACTTGGAAACCGTTCTTCATTTTAGATGCTAAATTTTTTCTTTACATAAAATTATTATTCACGAGGCAGCTCTAAGTTTTCGTTCCATTAACTTCGTGTTATATTGCTACATCATGTGTAAAAGTAGATTATTTTTACAGCAGGTATATTTGTGTAGAATTATGGAGACTTTCTTTTGGTTTAACAAAAACAAAAACACTGAATCCTTTTTTAATCAACCGAAAGTTTGTCAGCGTGAGCTAAACGTTACTTTTCCCTTTTAGAAAGCACCAAGGTAGCACTAGGTAGCAAATTTTTTTACGGTTTTTTGCAATTTTCAGGTTAGTTTCAGGCTGTACGTTAAACAAAATATGATTTGCGACCGTAAAAAATATGGCTTTACCGAATTATAATAAACTAGCTTTTGCCTGCGGCTTCTCCCGCTTGGAGGTTGAAAATTATCCCACGGAAACGTACTACCGGAATGAAAAGTATCTTATACGTTAAACCAGGTTGTAAACTATCTGTGTGCCAAATTTCATCTAAATCCGTTCAGCCGTTTTTGCGTGATTGAGTGATAACCATCCAAACATCTAAATATACAAACTTTTGACATTTTATACTATTAGTAGGATAGGATAGTAAATTATAAATGATAAATTATTTTATTTCTGGAAGTAGGTTTGTACAAATACTTTTACACGTCAATCAGTAACTAACGTAACAAGTAGGATTAATATCATTAATACAAGCCTGTTTGTTCATATAATCTCGTTGAATGACTTTTTCATAAAACAGTCAATACTCGTATATACTGACCGGAAAATTGCAAAAAACGTAAAAAAAAATTAATCTCCTGGGCTACCTTACCGCATCTTCCAAAATCTCCAAATTTAGAATCCCTACGACTGTATCGTTAACAAAATGAGTGATACAAAAATATGAAAGACTCAAATTCCAAGTCTAACTTTAGCTATTTTTACGAGTTAAGGAGCGCCTTTTCAACCTATTATGATAGATTGCCATTGTTAATGTTTCGTTACCCTCAGAACAGCGATTAAGGTCAAATACTTGACTGCTTCTTCAAAAGATTTTAGACTTATAATATTTAATAATTTCCTTGAACTTGTAACGATAGGAAATTACAGGATGTGTCAGCTTTTATCTTGAGGAAATATATCAATCTTCTTATAGGAAAGCTACGTTGTATGATCATCATCATTCCCTTGTCCGTATCCTAGTTTTATTTGGTGTCGACGCAAAATGTCTTTTTCTTCCATACTTCTATATTAGTTGTCTTTTCAGTAATCACGCCTTTTCTGTCTGTGTTTTTTATTCTCGTTGCAATAAGGTTGTTGGTAGGTTCCTGTTTGTGTTACTGAGGTATAACAACTGCGAAAGAATTGTACTGTTTCAGTTAGCCCTCGGTATTTTTTTAATCTGTGTCAGACACCGCTATTTTTTAATCCTTTTAATCCATTAAAAGAGTCATTGTAATCATCGTTACAAACAACTTTTACTATGGGATCAAACCTGAAATCGTGAAATAAAAATCAGCTGATCCATACATTTATGGTCATATCTCGACGCAATGTATGAATCAGCTGATTTTTATTTCACGATTTCAGGGTTAATCCCAGAATAAAATTTGTTCATAATGATGAGAACAATGACCCTTTTAAAGGATTAAAACGATCAAGAAATAGCGGTGTATAGGTAACATAACATTCCATTTTTTTCAGGTGTCACAAAATACTAGAACCAAAAGGCCTAGATCTCATTAAGATAGTAACAGAATCTGATGATACTATATTTGACAATGTTTTGAACGCGTTCGTTGGCATCGGAGCAATACAAATTGGACTGACTGATGTCATTAAAGAGATGGGCATTGTTCCTGATTTCATTATTGGTAAGTGTTTGGTAAGTTTACGTAGGATGAGCACACGGATAATTAAATTGTCAATTTGCTAATATGATAAAGCTACGAAAGATTTAATTAAATGGACACTATAATGAGGCAGATATAATATTGGTGTCGGCAAGTACGGATATATTAAACATTCCCTTGATTGTGGTGAGGTGAGTACAGGCAAATCACAATGGTTCTTCTAATTATCTTTACCCTTTTCTACAAAACTGCTTTCGATACTCAAGGTAGTAATATAATTTATAACATAACATCAGACCTTGTTGCCCAAAGGTTTGGGCAGAGATGTACCTGGTAGTAGTAGTATTGTGATATAATTATACTCATACTCCAAATAATTTTATATCCAAAAGTACCTACAACGACTTATTAGTGTAGACCCAATAGTTTGATTTATATGATTGAATGAAATGGAAATATGCAGAGTTCCAGCAGTTTATAACAATCCATCAAAATCAATTTACTGATCGTATATCACTGCGATGTGTAAAACACAGTACAATATTTTTGCAGAGCCAGCACAACGTCATTTAACTTGTCACTTAGGGGATATCTTTTTGGATTGTTTTGCAATATTGACTCACACACACTCATAATATATGTCACCTTTTTTAACTACATTACAATGTTGTTGATACTTACTGCGAATTAACTTATAGTTGATGATACTGAGATTAAACATAACAATCAGTTTTAAATCGTGAGAATTTAATTTACAAGATGGATTTTTGAGCTGGGGCAGTAAGGGCAGGTACCCTTCATAGCCGTTGTTGCGATAAGAAAACAGTCTTGAAAATAGACATTTTCATAAAAACCTTTTTGATGCCTATCGATCCTGTTTCTTATGAGAATAAAAAAAGTATACTGTTTTTAGGTAGTTTGAAAGGTTTGAGTGCAAGAAAATTCAGAAAACACTCAAAAACTTTTCCCACCAACTTACCAACTTCCGGTTTGAGATTACTTTTTATGATGGAAAACTACCCTTACTGCCCCATCTCAAAAATCCACCCTGTATACTTTCCTTAGGGAAAATAAAGAAAATGTCGTAAATGCCTTTAATTTCATTTGCCTTCCCAAGGTCACAGTTTGGGTGAAATGGCGTGTGCATACCACGACGATACCTTCACGGCTGAAGAGTTAATCCTGTCCACATATAGCCGCGGGAAAGTCTGCTTGGAAACGGATCTGGTTAAAGGATCCATGGCTGCTGTTGGTGTGGGATATCAAGCGGTAAGACTAACTTGTACAAATACTCAAAGAGTACTTTTCTTCGTATGTCACATAACACTTTATAAATATCAGCAAAATAACAGATTTTCCCCCGAAAACAAAACATCAAAACTTCTAAGGGTATAAAACCCTTTGAAGTTTTTATATTTTGTTTTCGACAATTTCTTTAAAAGATTTGTCAAAAACGTGTCGAGTATTGAACATTAACATGTTTCATACACGGTATTGATGTTTTTTCAGACATTGTATTGTTAATTACTTTTTTGACATTCTTGAGAACGTTTTGTAGACAATACGTCTTGTTTTAAGTAAATATTGAACGAAACTAGTGGACACAAAATGAGGAATATGTACATATTTTATACGTTACCTACACATAGTGACTGCAACATGAGACATTTTGTCATGAGATTTGCATTTAAGATTTTGGTGCTATGATATTATTTATTATTTTGTACCAATCAATATTTAGAGTTTATAAACTAGATTATAGATAAATGATCTGTTTTTTTTTTCAGATTGTTAATCAATGTCCACCAGAAATAGACATAGCCTGTCACAACAGCTTTGAATCATCAACCATATCAGGTCCAGCTGATAAAATGAAGGAGTTCGTAGGTGAACTGACTAACCGCGGAATATTTGCCAAAGAAGTACCTTGTGGTAATATAGCGTACCATTCGAGATATATCGCTCATTGTGGTAAGTTAAATTATATTAATAACTAGCTGTGCTCGCGACTTCGTCCGCCCGGAATAGTTTTTTTAAAATATTTATATTAATAAAAATAAAATAAAATTTCTAAAATAAAAGTAGCCTTAGTTACTCCTTATTATATCAGCTATGTGCCAGTGAAAGTCCGGTCAAAATAGGTCCAGCCGTTTCAACGATTAGCCGGAACAAACTCACAGACTGATAGACAGACAAAAATTTAAAAAAAATCTTATTTTGGTATATGTACCGTGTAAACATCCTTAAGCATTGAGTAAAAACCGGTTATTTTAATATTATAAACAGACACTCTAATTTTATTTATCTGTATAGATGTACAGATAGATATTTTTTTTTTAATTCAGCGTTCAAAACTTAAGTCGCAATCTCAGCTCAGCGACAATTAATGCCTTTAACTTGTAAAAAAAATATAGATTGTATGTTCTTCAAATATGATCCGCGACCTTGAAAAGTATTGCGATACAGAATTATTATTATTAAAATCATCAATTCAACCCTCTAAGTTTATTAAATCCCATCAAATCAAATCGTTTATTGCAAATCCATAATGTACACTTACAGGTGGTAAATAAAAAAAAATAGAAACAATTATGGACCCTGTCGGGCACAGCATATTTTACAGAGAGGAAGAGTGCTTTATTAATATCCGTTTGAATGATTTTATGTCCTATTAAATATTAGAATTACTATTTCATGAAAAAATCATTTAATGGGTACATTAGAAATGACGATGTCTATCGTGACCTTAAAATAGAACTCGTCACCACCAAAAATTTGCTGAAGCCCACGACCACAGGCTTCACCGTCATGTGAACATCGAGGCAATTCAGCTGCTAGCCAACTTGTACATAGTGCGTAGGCTTTAGACTAAACTAATTCAAATTGTTTCGTTCTCTTTAGAGAACTAAACAATTAGAATTAGAATTAGTTTAGTGTATAAATAGTGAATAATAGTAACAGTGATGTGCTGTACATGTGACACATGAACAAAGTGTTTTTATTAATTATCAGACTCTAAGAAAGTGTTACGGAATTGTGTAAAAGTGCAAAATGACACTATTCTTTGTTGTAGCGTAATCTACCACGTAAGTTATTAAATTAAAGTTAAATTGCTTCTTAGTCTATTAGGCTAGATTGTAATAAATTACAAAGAACTTTAGTTAATTTAAAATAAATTATTATTAAAGAAAAAAATTACTATTCATCATTTCGATAACACTACTGGTTATTTTAAAATTAAACATTAGTCAAATTATATTAGTCTTATATACACTTTAACCAGTTCACTAAAAGCATGTAAAGCCTGTCATAATAAAATGCTATTACCACATAATACGCTCAACAAATACTAGGTAAAAGCACTAGAGTACGCGTATCAGTATATACCAATGGGATTTGAGGATTACAAACCATTACCTTGTTTATGCGTTTTGCTTTTTGAAGTTAGCTATTGGTTTTGTAGGTATTCAGAACCACGAGTGCTGTGATTATTTGATATGGTATTGTGTACAAAATGTTTTATTTATTTGTAAAAAAGTAAACGAACGAAAGCAATTAATTCAATTACCTATTCTATAATTATAACAAAAATTACATACAAAATACACGCATATGAAATCACGAGCAACAGCTAGTTATTTATGTCTATAAAATCAGACTTTATTGAATGATTAAAAAAATATGTAGTTAATTTGGCGATTGAAATGCAATTTACTCCCAACAGGCCCTGAGTTACTAAGACGTTTACGAGAAGTGATAAAAAACCCGAAGAAACGGAGCAACAAATGGATTTCAACATCAGTTCCCCAAGACAGGTGGGGTGAACGTAATGCTGTGTATTCATCAGCTGAATACCATACCAACAATTTGTTGGTGAGTGACTCTGATATAAAGAAGATTTTATAAATAGTTTTTGCTCGTTTTTACTAATACCAAGCTTATACAACGCATAGTTACGTAATGCTTGACGTAAACAGATCCCTAAACAACAACTCCCGTCTCACCATTCTTTTCTCAGTAGGCAATAGATTTTTGGCATTTGCTTTTACAATGCTTTTAAAAGCAAGTTCAGTGTCTCTCAATACCGTTGGAACTCCGATGCCAACCAGTAACGCTTGCCTAAGCAATACGCATTTACGCATTTGCAAATCGGCGCCGTAACTTTAGGCTCGTCAGAAACCACTAAATAATTTACTGTCATTTAAGAATATTCATATTTTTTCATACAAACTAGGTCAGAATAATTACAAATGTAAAAATTTCATATTCACAAATTTACACATAAGAATAATAGTAAAATCTGTTGTATTAGCGTTTTTCTCGCTAACTAATCGTATTTGCCAAGACAATTCGTTATTTCTTAATATAGTCGAAATTTCAACTTAAATTCATTCAACAGAAACCAGTACTCTTCGAAGAGATGTCAAAGATGATACCAGACAACGCTATTGTCGTCGAAATCGCTCCTCACGGTCTACTTCAGGCCATTCTAAAGAGATCGCATAAAAAATGCACGCACGTACCTCTCACTAGACGTGGCAATACTAACGGAGTCAAGTTCCTTCTGGAGGCTGTTGGAAAGTAAGTTAGAAGTGGTACAGAAGTTAGTGACACAAATTGGCAGAGTAATTGATATTATGTCCATCACTCCAATAAAATTGAGATAAAGAGAGAAGGATTATGATGATACGTAGTTCGACATTTTTGTAAAAGAATTATTAAATTGCTTCTCGAAAAACTTTTTGACCTTCTAGTAATGTAGGTTTTTTTAAAATAAATATGCCTTCTTCTTGTTTTATGGATTTTCTCAAAGTTTGTCACAGTAACTAAGCTGGGTATCCTAACACCCCAATCAAATTGTTTTGATTAGGTTAGAACTGTGACTAACCACGCGCGAGCCGAAAGGTCGCAAAACTAAGCTAGAGCACGACCAAATAGGTTAAGTTTGCAGTTCTTTGACTACTTGGTATTTGAAGACACACATTAAACATTTTTGTGGGCATTAAACGACGCACATTTATTTTATTAGAGTGTACATTCATATTTTTAGAACTTCAACATGGAAATGATTTAAGGTACGATCGAATATATCGACGGTCCCTACGTACATAGAGACATGTCAAAAACCGAGGTTTACAGGAAAGCATTATTTATGTTCAAACTGCTCTAGAAATAATTATATGTACAATTATAAATTTTGTTTTTCTATAATATTTTATTAGCTTTAGGAACTTTATAATGGTATTTATACATATTTTCTTTTTTTCTCAGATACGATTTGTAAATGACGTTAAATACGTAATAGTAAAAAAATATAAATGTACTGGTGTGTGCTTAAGGAAAATCTAAACCCAATTGTGCAATAAAAAAAAACAATTTTTGACATGTCTTTATGTACGTAGGGACCGTCGATATGCGTACCTATATAAAATTCAGCGTTGTAATTGCGTTGATACGCTATTACCCCGCCACTAATAGTAGGAACGGCTTTCAGTTTGACAATTCAAATACATTCACTGCGTTATTTATTTTGGTGAGCAATGGATATGCAATACCTATCAAACTGTTCAGATTTTGATTGATAGTATGTCTTAATCTTAATTGTGCCAACACAATTAGAGTGCAGCTTTGTAAAGTCTGCATGATAAAAATATAGTCATAAATGAATTGGTCTTGCATGGTATTTTTTTAATCTTCTCTTCTAAGATGTTCACACATTCTCGCAATAAGTAAGTTTGCTATTAGCTAAAGCAAAATTCCTAGAACTTGATTCATCACAAACTTCTAAGAAACGTGTCTTTTACGCCTGAGTTCTTTGGTACATATACATTTTCTAGTGTTTTCAAGGATAGTGGTCGTACTTATGTCCTCTAGACTTTAGAAACAACCTTGTTCTTAATATTGACATTTAATTTCAGACTGTACGAGGCCGGTGTTAATCCCAGGGTAGATGTTCTATATCCTAAGATAGAATTTCCTGTGTCGACTGAAACGCCTCTTTTGTCTCACTTAGTGGAGTGGGAGCATAGTGAGGATTGGTAAGAAGATTAATTCAATTTAATGTTTTTCATATGACGTTATTATAGTTTATCACGGTATTATTTATGTTACGTAAGGCGCTATTGTAAATTATTACTTTTCTGAATTTGAATTATAATTTATTTCTGCTAATGTATTTAATACTATCAACTTCATGTTTAAATTGAAACAAAGACATGTGAGCAAAGCCGCGGGCACAGCTTATTGTAAATAAAAATAGCAAGTGGTTAAGTATGCTAAAATCTATGCCCTAACTTGGAGATGATGACGATGTAGGTGATTATGAAAACTGCTGCAGTTATGACCACAGCTTGAGAAAATGGCAATAGACGATGACTTTGGTACCTTGAGATTTTTTTTACCTTCCTTAACTTTGGGACCCGAATTTGAGATATTTACTCTGTACTCTAATTTATACGTCCTGGTTGACCCCAAATTTCTATGTAACCTGAACCTGGCTTTACACCCTCATAAACGCTTTATGGTTTAATTATCATGACGTCATGTCAGGCCGGTGTCATCCCGTCGCGTCCCTAATTTCCCATGCCGAGTGTTCGCGTGTAGGCCCGGATGACAAGCTCTCAACGCAATTTGTAGGTATTTATGTTTATTAGAGAAAGGGTGCTGAAATGTTAGTAATTAGAAAATATATAATTTAGCCGATCCCTTTTAAAAACAACTAGCTCTTTTGACGTTAAAAAACTATCTCTCTATCATTGTTCAATATTAGTAAAAGATCTTCAAATTAATAAAGATTTAATCACGAACTAAATGTCTACTCCATGGATTTTTAATAATATAACTCTAAATCCATTGATGTAGGTACTAAATTTCGTTTCATAACTAGAGAAGCACATGTAAAAAAGTCTGTAATTCAAATATTATACCTGGTAAATGAGGGAAGTTGTACATAAACTAACCTGCACATACAATAGGCAGATCCAATTTATGTTTCTCTGCACTAAATGTTTTAAAATGCTTCATCTGTACTGAAAATTAAAACTCACCATGTTTGCAGGCCACAGCTGTCTTTCCTAGAAAAAGATGAAGTACAAACAGCGATGGAGCGCAACGTTGCCATATCTACACTGGATGATGATTACAAATTCCTAGAAGGACATAATAGAGACGGTCAGTCATTCAATAAACTGAAAGATATTGTGATATAAGTTTGATGCAGAAGATATTGCTTGGCGATAAAATAAAAGTACAATATCTTAACTATGTTTGCTGGAGCAATAAGTACATAGTTTTTGTAGTTTTGTTTGGATGCTGTGGAATCGGCTGAAATTAAAATTATACCGTCTTATTACGAAACGCGATCTAACTTTAGTTCTAGCCTAAAACTCTAAGCTCTAAGTCAGTTTTTGCATTACCAACTTTTTTTTCTATTTGGGTAAAGTTCTTAATACAAAAATGACAATTTAGCACTGGACTAAGTTTTTAGAAATAAGAACCTAACTGAAATCGAAATACAGCACCTTTTACAAAACTGACAACTTAGTCCAGTGCTAAATTGTCATTTTTGTATTAAGAACTTTACTTTAAAGAAAAACTTTATTTTATAATAAGGGGGATAGATAGTGTTCAAAAACTAGAATTGAAAAATTATTAAGCTTAAAATAATTATGTGCACAATTACCCAAAAAGGCAAGCCTTTTGGACACATTTTCTGTTGAGAAGTTGGCCAAAGAACTTGGCAATGCTGCAAGCAGCCTCGTTCTTTGGCCTAAAAATAGCGGGCTGGCCTATTTCTAGGCCTAACTTTCTATCTCTTCACGTTACCAGTTAACGGCCACGTGAAGAGCTAACGGTCTCAAGAAACGAGTCTCGGAAAACTAAGTCAGAACTCGGACCCCATAAGCCCTATAGTTTCAACCCCAAACGGCTCAAATATATAAGTTCCAATAAGATTGGAATACTTGTACATATTATTAGTTTGAGACTGTTAGTTTTTAAATTATGTCAAAATTGAAATTAACAAATGTAACAAGTTTACACTGTAATTAGCTAGACCATACATTTCAGGCTAAAACCAATATAAACTGGAAATGATGCGGAACTTTTACGGATGTTCCTGGTTTTAGGCAAATGGTATTAAAATAAACTGTCTACCATTGGGGTTCTATACAAAAAAGCACTTCAATTGCTACACTCTCATGTGTTGTGCCGTACTGTAGCCACATTGTGACGTAGTTCTCAGGACTAAAACAACAATAGATCGTGCCTACAAATTATACTTTCTAAGTAGCTAATAGTCTCATCAGGAGCTGCGCGGCCATTTTAAATTGTATTTTATCTTATAGGTGCCAACATTTTACCCGAATCAGCGATCATTATTCTTGTATGGGAAACCCTGGCGATGCACCGTGGCAAAAGCTATAAGGACCAGTCTATAGTCTTTCGAGATATTCACTTTCATAGCGAAGCTGTTTTGAAATCAGATGTTCCTCTTAGATTGTGTATTTCTATAAATAGAGGCAGCAATAAATTTGAGGTAAGTAAAGGCGTATCAATTTCAAAAGATCAGATTCTCTTTGTTGTAACGTGAACTAAATTCTAAACCATGATTGCCGAGGTTTCAATGCGGTACAATTTTAATGAAATTAGGAAACTTGAAAGCAATTAAGGAGCCCTAATTTCTGTAACAGAACCTTCTAAAATTAATTGACCTTTATAGAATTAATCTAGATTTTGGTATCAGCAATCTGTGTTAGTATTATTGAGAAGTCAAACAACATATTTTTGTTTCAAATAGAAACATTTATTTCATCTATGTAAAATGGAAACATGTCATTGTTCCATTTCATAGTGCAATGGCCTCTTTTGATTCGTGGAGTCAGGTTAGGATTTACTCTCCAATTCTGAAATGGCTGATCACAAGATTTTCACTTGTTAATTCAGCATTTTACAAATTTTCTTCAACATTAGGTCAGTCAAGATGACATTCGAGTTGCAAGTGGTATTGCGAGCAGTGTGAGAGTACTAAAATTCTATAAAGAAACAGAAAACACGGAGTCTGACGAAGAAGAAATAATATTAACCTGTGACGATGTGTATAAGATACTTAAATCTAAAGGATATTCTTACAAGTAAGTTTAACTTTAATTCCGACTATGTTAAATACGGCATCCAGTCAATCCGGATGCAGCTTTAATTTATATATCAAAATAGGAAATTAGAAACTTGTTTTACTACCATATTGAATAACCCAGTTTGGTGTGCGTAAGCCTGTGGTCTTAAAACAATTAGGTTTCCACTTGAATTGTTGAGTAATTGCCTGGCATACTAATAATGGCAATGCTTTTAATTTTGATAGTTCAAGAACATTCATTGCGTTAAATATGTTGTTGAGAAAATATTTTTTTTAAACTATGAAGCAATGAATCACACATTTCCATACTCTCCTACGAATCATGATTGAAAATGTGTTACGTGATTGGAGTGCTGGATAGATCTCGTAAAAGGTGACTAATAGCCACTAAAACGAATAAAGCATTTCTGTAAATACGACACTCCTTTTATTTTTTAAAGTGTGTCGTATGAAAAGCACTTTTTAAGACGTAAACTAAGTTTTCCTGCTTGCATAAGTCATTATCAGGTAATGTACCAACTCCATTCCACTTTAATCTCAGCATCAACATAAAAATAGTAGCCAATTTACGTCCAAACCGTTATTTTGTCCTTGTTTTTACTCCTCATAAAACTTGCAACATAAAATTGAAGAAAATAATGTAAAAAAGGTAATACCCATCAAATGAACTCCGGAAAAGAGGCTTATTTCAATGACGTGACTTAACTTGATGCTCCTCTCATTTGTTTCTTGCAAAAAATATCTGCTGATATACCGAATAATGTTTTTCTTAATTTTCGTGATATATTTAAAATAAGCCATTATGTTTATGTTTTGTAAAATAACGTTCAAGCTTTTTTGTACTTACTATATTATTTTACGACACCGAAACTAAAACTTTATGATACGTCAAGATGCGTTAGAAAACCTTTATGGCTTCAAGAGTTACCACAGTTTAGTGCGTCCATACCTTAAGCCGCCAGGAAATTTGCTGCCGAAGAAAAAATCACGATCAAAACTAGTTCCTCTCCTAAAGTATATTTAAGTTGAAAGACGTCCACTGGTGGACATAGGCCTCTCCCAAGTACGGTCATTTTTTAAATTAAAAACAAAGAAATAAAATAGAAAATAGTAAAAGAAGTAGTGAGTAGTGAATCTTTAATTCTGTTTCGCAATAAATTTCGACGAATAATTTTTACCCTTCTTTTCAGAGACAAGTTCCAAACAATCCAATCATCAGTCCTCGACTATAAAAAGGCATTCGTTCAATGGAACGGTGACAGTGACTGGGTGACTTTCCTGGATTCTCTGATCCAACTCAGTGCACTATCGAGGAACCATGAAGGGATCTCTATGCCCAAGTTCATCAGAAAATTGAGGATCAGCGTCATGGATCAGCAGATATTGAATATTGTTAAAATTAATGGTGTTAATTGTGTTGCTGCTCAATATAATAATATTCAGGGAGTTATTAGGTAACATATTTACAATGTTTAGGTTTTTTCTCAACAACAGCTCTGTCTATGTCATACAACTCTGCTTACTTTTAAATAGCAGGCGCTGCGGGATTTTATCGCGCACTGGATTTTCTGCTCTTAGTGTTCTGTCGGGCATTGAGAATCCAACTGAGTACGTCCCAGCGCGTTGAAAAAATACACTGTTGGATTTTCCAGCGCGCGAAAAATAAATACCGCGATATATTTACGTCTGTGTGAAAGTACCTAGGCTAAGCCGCAAGGTCTAGAAGCATCAAATTTTGCTAAGAGTTTCTTATGTAACGAATGTGAGCACGAAATAATTATTTTTAAACATTGTCAGGTTCGTAATTTTTGCAAAGGGATTGATAATTGTATAATTCCCTGTGTTATTTGAGGGTTTTTGTTAGAGGATGGGAGATAGAATGGTTGTATAGCTATTTTATTATTTTACTTAAATAAGAAAGTTTTTTGAGCTCAGTGCTTTTTGGAGCCGAATTTTTATTTCATTCAATAAATAAATAAAAATAAAACTAAAAAGGTTCTGATGAAGCTTTTAGAGAAACGCTAACTTATTTAAATCATAATTTTACGCCAAATTGCTATCTGAATGCATTTTTTGAGTGCTATCTAAGACACACAATATATAGTAAAGAAAAGTAAAACTGAAAAGTAATTAATTTAAGTATCTTGCTAGCTTCTACAAGATTCAAATGCGTTCGTGGAACTCAAAATAATGAAAGTAAACATATTATTTCGGGTTCCACGAACGCATTAAATTTCAACATGAATATTATTTGTAAAGACGAAAATAAAAAAGAACAGTAAAAATGTTAGATATAACTCGGTTAATACAGAGAGTATACCAAAACACACGTTAACAGTACACACGAATTTAGGACCACCTAACTTTTTGAAGTCGGTAAAAAAATGCGGAAGTCGTTCAATACGCTGTAATATTGACATGATGTTATGACGTATCATACTTGTCAAGAAAGACAATAATATCACAATAAAACACTTCTGAAACAAATGTGGGCGGATATTTGTATATTCGGATGTCATATAATTCTAGTCCTTTGAAGTGCTCTCTTGTTTGAGGAAACTAAACATTTATTAGAAATTGCCCTTAAAATGGTTTTCTGCGAATTCTCAACAACGTATTCACTTTCGTTTTAAACAAAACATCATAACGTAACATCACAGCTGTAGTCCTCGGGGGTTGGGCAGAAGTGTGACTACAATACTATACTCATATTTCAGGAATGACGTTTAAGTTCCATGTTAAAAAACAAACATAAAAACTTACATCAACTATAGAAAATTCACACTTTGAAATTCAATACAAGTAAAAATTCCTAATGCTAGAGATAATACGAGGAGAAGGAAAGAAGTGTGCAAACTCCCACTCTAGTAAGTCATTGTTATCTAAACACAAAAATACATGTTGCATAATTAATTTTATTTTTCAGGTGTGCAGGAGTCGAAGTTGATAACGTAATGTTTGTAGATAAACCTCTTGTACAACCACAATCAGACGTTTTGTTAACTAGAGCGTTTTATCCACACTTCTCAATGGATAAAGTTGACGTAAGTATCGAAATTGAAATTGAAAATATATCGTTTTTGTTTTGAGTAGAATATAATACACACTCTTTATTATGGACGCGGTGTCTATAATAAAGAGTGGGTATTCTATTTTACAACATTCACCAATTATGTTGATGTATATTTTTATTTTACTTTAATATTGTGAAATATTTAAATAAAAAATTTCAATAACACAAACGAACAGGGCTGAACTTAATGCCATAGGCATTTTTAACCAAGAATCTTTTGGGTAATTCAGAGACAAACACTCGTAGGTGGAATTTCTAAAATAAAAGATTATGTTGTGTGATCTATAAAAATTACAATGTGTTATTATAAAAATTAAAACGTTTCCGCTACTTAAAAGTAAAATAAAATAGTAAGTGAAAAATGTATTTTTTATAAACTATGTGCAAGCAAAGGAAAAATTGATCTGATTTGATTTCATTACCATTCCTACTGCTTTTTATTGAAATCTGAAGTAATATTTTAACACGTCAGGTTTGTCAATGCTCGTTTGTTATTTTTTATCCAACAAAGCTGTTACGGATTACCGGATTGTTAGATGTGCCTTTCATGATAATAGAGTATCCCTATCCCAATAAAGAAAAGGCGTTCGTTTGTACGTATGTTAAGAATGACGGAATGAATAACGTACCAAGAACTTTCATTTAAATTGAAAGCTAAAGATATAAGCCTAAAGGTACCGTTTCCTCACATTTTCTCATAGGATAAGCAGATTCTTAATTGAATGTCAATCACGTTGGAGCGTTCTTGGCACAGGATTTAATCTGCAGCCTTGCATCTAAGATGAAAGCCAGCAAAAATGTTCACAACAGCAAAATAGTTTTACTAAGTACATTATTATTATTTAGGACCAATATGATATAACGTTACCATTATTAAAAATACGTAACTAATTGGTAACACAAGATAGAAAATATTTTTTAATAAATTCTACGTTAGGTATATCAAAATATTCCATAGTAATGGGTAGAATTTTGAAATTAAAAATGTGTGATTTTATTCGTTTCAGTTAAAAACTGCTCTTCAAATAATACTTCAAATCGTAGCAGAAAACACTACAGTGAAAAGGATTAAAGCCACCCAAATCGTAACGTCAAATACCAATATAAATTGTATTATCCAAGAGATTTCGAACTATATACCCAATGTTACAATTGACGTTGCTTCAATTACAAATGTTAATGTTGATTTTGATACTTTGTTAGTCCAAAATTCTGACGTCGGCTACGCAAATGTTTTTATTATTGAAGATCTGTTGGGAGATGAAAAGGTAAGAACCATCTTATTGAATTAATATGATTTTGGTCGTAGATTTATGTCAAAGATGCCTGCCTTCCTCGACGAGATATTCGTTTGTTGAATGAGTAAATCTTGGTTTTGGGAAGACATTTATTTGAAAACTAAAACGTTATAGGTATAAACCTATATTGTTTTTTTGTGAATTCGTCCATGCGCTCAACAAAATCTATTTTGGGAATTCTGTTTTATTGTAGACTAGACGCTTATGAGAATCTGTTATAATCTCAAGGTAAAATATATTAGCAATAATGGTGGCAGCACAATTTTTTGTCAATGAAATCCTATCGTACATTTTTCTTTTCCAGAAATTGGAGTCGTTACGAAATATTTCGACGGATAGTTTCGTTTTAGCACTAGAATCGGGAGTGCCGAAGCTTCAAGGACTTATGAGCCAATTTAACGTCTTGAGTTCTATGTCGGATGGGAAGCAAATATTAATATTATTGAAAAGGCAGAATCTCAAGGATGTTACATATGTGCCTGTAAATTGTGTTAATAAATTGGATTGGGTGCCGCGCGTATATGATGAACTTAATAGAACGAAGCGGGTGGTGCTGGTGTCGGAAAGGCAGCCTTACTGTGGAGCTTTAGGTATTATTGATTTATTTCCGTTTATAGAAACTAAAAGTATTTTATTACATATAATTTATTGTTGCACGCTTTATACACCGTGACATTTTAGTCGTCTTACAAAGGTGGTCCAATCAATATATCCGTCATAAAATACCTCTTGGCAGGATTAAAACATTGTTACCATTATTTAAGATAATAAGTACAAAGAAAAATAAACAATGCTTTAGAATTATGAAACACCCTCCCTGTTAATAATGTTTACGTATCAAACGGTAGAAGATATCTACCTACCTACCTACCATTACATTCCATCAATAATTCCATCTCCATAACAGGGTGTTTCAAACTACGTCATGCGTCTTAGTAAATAT
Organism: Polymixis lichenea; assembly: GCA_949091785.1. Lineage (NCBI taxonomy): Eukaryota > Metazoa > Arthropoda > Insecta > Lepidoptera > Noctuidae > Polymixis > Polymixis lichenea. The sequence continues at coordinate 4,156,171 of OX420943.1, read as the reverse complement.
TTTTTTTTTTTAATTATGCAAATGTTCAAAAATATTTTTTTTTTTAAATTAATGATTAGTAGTCATTGGATACATGAAGTGGGCTGCCGTTGTAAGACGACTAAAATGTCACGGTGTATTAGCTTCACTTGTATGTTTGTTTGTATGTTTGTATGTAACCGACTCCTTTGGACGCTATTTTGACCCACTTCAAACGGTCAGATTTCATTGAAACTTTGTAGACTTATCGAGGACCAATGACAATTTAAAAATTAAAAAAATTAAAAAACTGAAAAAAAAAACAACTTTAAAATCACGCTTTTCAAGCAAGCAGAACTAAAAAATTGTAAATAAATAATAGTTTAAAAAACTAAAAAACACGCTTTAAAAACCAAACTAAAAAATTTGAAAATAATTTAATTCTATTAAAAAGCGTGGGGTGCTTGATATTAACTGATTATAAAAATACCTCCAAAAGCACCCCACGCTTTTTAATAGAATTAAATTATTTTCTAATTTTTTAGTTTGGTTTTTAAAGCGTATTTTTTAGTTTTTTAAACTATTATTAGTATGGATGTTTTATGTTTGCTGATAGTCAAGCAACAATGCGGTTAATGATAGTGTCAGTTGCTGTATGATCTTAGAACGGAATACATTTTACAAGTGATCATTCTTCAACACCTGTTGGAATGAATATATTTGAATTTAAAATACGCTTAAGTTATTTTGTGTTTATGTACAATATGATACCATAACGAAAGATTTTAGCGACCCTATTTTTGTTTGATGATAATATATTGTCTTTTAGGTTTGGTCAAAAAGTTGAGAACTGATGGAGTGGACAAGATAGGCTTGGTAGTAATCGATGATTTCCATGCACCTTCTTTCAATCCCAGCACTGGAATATACAAGAACCAATTGGAGAAGCATCTTGCCATCAATATCTTACGAAAGGTTTGTAGTGAAAGCAGATAAGAATATAAAAATGTCTACGATGAGACCGACTTTGTTTATAGCGGAGGAACCATCTGTTTTGTACAAATTGGGTAAATATTGCTCTTTGTATGAAACAGGAGAATTTAATTTTAATATTTTAGAGTCGGTCCCATTATAAAAGTGGTTTATATTCATGAGTTCTTTAACCTTCTGAAAATAAAACAGTGAACTCAAAGTCAGTCGGTAACGCCATACATATTTATTTCTCAGCTTGTTTCTCTCGTAAAAAGAACAGTGAACCCTATTTATAATTCCTCACAAGTTTCGAATCGAATCTGACGCTAGGTGACGACAAGCTAACGATCTGTCAATATGTCTTGAGCAAAATCTTGGCCTTTTACCACATCGCTTTAGTGGGCGGGGAATTCAGCGATGTTGATACAGGTTTGGTGCTGTCGTTTAAGAAACAAGTCTAAAAATAGATTAAAATGTTGCTATGTGATTTTATTTTATACAATGAGTAGTGGAACTTGTTAAGGTACCTAATCCTACTATATACTATCCTACTTAATATTATAAATGCGAAAGTTTGGATGTTTAGGTAGACGTTGGTTATTCAGTCACGCAAAAACGGAATAAAAGATTTGGATGAAATTTGGCACATAAATAGTTTGTAACCTAAAATAATATATATGATCCATTTTATCCCGGTGGTACGTTCCCGTGGGATAATTTTCGAACTTCACGGGGGCGAAGCCACTGGCAAAAGCTAGTAACTAATAAGTTTGTAGTTACTGTTACAGCAATGGCCCATGGAGGATTATTTACCATAGTACAAAGTTATTGTACTGCTTTCTTCACTTAGCGGTAGCGTTTACGACCATTAGGTCGTAAAAGCTTCTGCTAAGGGGCTGGTAAGGGGTCCTGGGTTCGATTCCCAGGTCGGGAATAATGTTATCAGAAATTTCTTAGTAGCAGTTCAGTAGTCTGAATTTGTAATTCTAATTTGTCCGGTTAATGGCCATTGGCTCGCTCCCTATTACGTGAGATTTTGACATTACTGGTGAAATGAGAGCTCTTCCTAACCCTGCGAGGAAAATAGGCATGAACTTGTAATAATATTATTCTTGATTTTTATTTTCATATCCACAGGCCATGTCTATAAACGGGTTGGTGACAGTAGCTATTAAGCTCTTGACGGTAGTAGTCTAGACAAAGCTTCCGAGTACGTTCGGTTTCGCTTGCTCCTGTGACTTGCATTTTCCGAGAGCCCGCGTGGCCGCAACGTGATTGACTACATCAACGCGTTTAACACCCTGCTTTAAATGCTCTAGTTTGTTAAATCGTTTCCAGTGTCCAAACACACAATTTTCTCTTTCAGGACAGTATCTTTTTATAACAGTCTAGTCAACATTTTCCTACAATACATGTTACGGTGCTCGCATATAGCAGGTCTCTTTATATATATTTTTTTGCAGGGCCAATGGGGAGGGTTTTACTACACTTCAGCTGCGAAGTCTCAAATGCTCAAAAATGTCACCCTGATGAGTCCAGCCAATAATTTGGACGACCTTGCATGGATCGAAGCACCTTCTACTGTTGCCAAAACTAACTTAGTTCAGGTATTCATTTAAGAAATATTAATATAATGTGAATATTTGACTACGCCCTTGGTTTAGTGGTTACAAGCGATACTGTTGAGCATGTATGTAATGTCTTGGGTTAAATTCTCACGTTGGTCAAAGTGTTACAGGATTTTTAGCATCCCGGTACTGTTGATGACAATACACTTGCCCCCTATTTAATGGGACTTGGCGAAATGTCGTTGTACTAAACAGAGGTGGTGTGATGTTATGTTACATTCCGATAAAACAAAAGAAAATAAAAACTTGGTTCAGAAAATACGGTACAATGTAATAAGAACATTATATTGGAGCGATTATAAAGCACTACATTTTTACGCTACACAAATTCCTTGAATCGGTGATCCCCTAGAATTTCAGATACTATAGGCCACGGAGCAAATACAAAGAGGAGATGGTGTAATTAGATTTCCTTATGGAACAACGCGTGACAATTTGCGGGGTGAGGGGGTGTTAGATCCCGCCCACTTCTTTATTTTCCATCTACCGGTCAATGGCAAAACTACTCGCTCGTTCTGTAAATTTTACTTTGTAGTGACGTAAGTATCTCACACTAGATGTCACTAAGTGCAGGATGCAACAGGGTCGTACTCAGAATTTTCGTACCAGGGTGTAAGTTACTTACTCCGTTTTTTATATTAATTTTGTGGACCAACTAGGTACGTATTTTTTTTTAATTGAAATAGTAATATTAATTTTTGTAATGCATTGCTGTCTTAGATTATCTTCGGAAAGAAATCTAGAACATACATCATTTAAAATTTAACTAAATAAACTAGATAGGCTATAAGTACTTTTAATTAAGTAAACAACAACTACCATACGGTATGGTAGTTGTTCTTTACTTGCCCTCCGTGAGACAACTAGTATGCACCATAATAGTTGTCTCACAGAGGGAAAGTACTTTAAATAAATTATTTTAGATAGAATATTTCATTTATAGGAGATTGTATTTTTTATGAGTATTTCCATTTATGAGACTGGTGCGGGATATTCAGTACAATAATTGGATTCCATTACGGCCCTGTGTTTTTGTTACTTGTCAGAACGAACGCCAACAATACACTGACTAAGGCCACGCCTACTTGATGACGTCAGGACTTAGTCGAGAATCACAGTGCACAGTTGTTTAGGCCGTCTCCTCTTTGTATTTACTCCGTGCTATAGGCTTTACCAAGTACACAAGGACTTGGTAAACAGAAATGAATGATGGTGTTGACTAAAAGTGTGTACCTATGTCTAAATAAAAAAATGTAGATTTACCTTACAATCACCATTTACTTTTCGCAGGTTTCGTACGCTGGCATATCATTAAAAGATGTCCAGAAAGCAGTTAGCAACAACGGTAAAGATAAATCGCCTTTCGGCATGGATTTCAGTGGTATCGACGGAGAGTAAGTTTTGACTATACAAAATTATATTAAGTACATAAAGTTTTAAAAGACTTATTAGAAAATACTTGGCGTTCTTTATTCGAAGCCCGTTACAGCCAATAAAAAAACTTAAAAGGAAATTTCCAAACGGAGAAGAAAATGATGAAAATCTTTGAATTATGGAAGTTATATTTAACTGGTCTTGATATTTTTTTTTGTTTGGCAACTATGTATAGTTGTGCCACAAATATACGACAGAAGATATATATAGCTTTAATATTGATATTCGCCTGCATGTTGGACAGGTTGGACTAGAAGCTGACCCTAATATAGTTGGAAATTACTAGAAAAATTAAGTTATGGGCCACTTCGACTTACAATTCAATAGAGTGAAATAAGCCTACCTTATCTGTTCAGCCAGATGAGATGACGACCTACAGAAAATTGCGGGAAGACCTGGATAAGACTCGCATATACCAGGCACAAAAGGGGGAGGGCTATTCTTAGTAGAGGGTGGAACAAAGCCAATAGTGATGATGATGATGATGAATCTGTTCTCGAACACAGTTCTGATAATTATTGGTTCACTCATCAACTCAAAATCCAAGTATTTATTTCAATGAAACTATTAACAGGCAATTCGGAATTGTGAAGGAGCCAATCAGCTAGTCAGAAGATTGAAGCTAGTTGCTGGTTCTTAGATCTTTATGAAGAGGAATGGACACCCATTCTCTAACCAATTCCTTAACTAACATTTTATTGCTTCCACAGTTGTGATAGAGTAATGGGCCTGGTTGCTGGTGGTGCATTAGGAAGTACTGTTGAAGCAGACTCGTCTCTATTATGGCCAGTTCCGGATTATTGGAATCTGCAAGATGCTGCAACCGTACCGCTGCCGTATGCTGTTGCGTATTATTCTTTGGTAAGACTATACACAGCGTTTTTTTTGCATTGCCTGTTACGGAAAGAAGATTGAACTAATCAGACCCAACGACCAATGGCGTTAAGGGTAAAACTCTTTAAGAATAATATATAAAACTATGATGACTTTTCTCGATTCGAGAAATGCTATAGAACTCTAAAATGTGAGTATTTAAGTAAATATATTTATTAAAACTTAATGCACACATGAAAAATAACTGTACACAAGCGGACTTAATGCCTGAGGTATTTTCTACCAGTCAACGTTAGGGTGATGCAGAGAGGAAATAGTTGAATAAATTGCGTTTAGAGGAACATTTGTAACTTCTACGAGTTTGCCTGAATAATTAGTCTGTTCGTGGATAAATCGTCCTAAACGTGACTTTAACATTAACTTAATTCCGACTGTAATTAATGAACAGTAACTTGCAAACATCAACATTTTTTTTTAAATGTATTATTTCCTGTAGGCGATTCGCACGAACTTTATTTGTGGGCGAATCTACAACTCTAGAAATACGTAATAGTAAATTGGCACATTGGGAATTTTAGGCACTGTATAAATAACATTAATTCGATTTTTTCGTAACTCTTTCTCCCTTTCTAACGCAAAAATTGGGGTATCAAATTAAAAAAGACATTTTCAAATCCGTCTGATAGATTCAGAGATAAGCCTAAACAAACAAACGAACTCTTCACCTTTATTATTGGGCTACCAAATGCAAAAATATATTTTCAGAGCCACATAGCAGCGCGTTCAAATAAAAAAAGAAAGAAACTATTCAGCTGTATTATTAGTACATTACCTCTGAACTGGCTAGCATCAAGTTAATCGCGTTAGTAGCAAAGGTTGTCCTTGAAAATTTTAAGAATTTCATTTTTTAATATTGCGATATTTTTACGCAAACGCCGTTACATTTAGTTTATTTAATGACACTGTGAATATAATAACATTGAAAGTAATTAAAACAGAGATGTTGGAAAGGTCAGAAGACCTACAGTAACTTGCCTATTACGAAAATGTCAATTAGTACTTTAAGAGTATACTTGAAAAGAACTACGTAAGTAGGTAAATGAGAAAAAGACATATAAAAACTCTGGAGAACATAGCATCTTTTTAAAAGTTACTGATCATTACCACATCTTATAACATGTATATTTGTTTATAATACTTCTGCTAACCATAAGTATCATTGGACAAACTACGCAAATAGGGCATTTGTGTAGTTTTATTGCAGATCTGGTAGCGTCTTGTGACGGGTCGTTGATCTCCCTAAAATAGGGTTGAGCAACACGATGACTGAAGCATGCATACCGTCTGTTGGGACTGTTCAACCCGAAGCTGCAATCGCTCGTTCTTGAAGAGTCCCTTCTAGACACGGCCCTGGGTTGTTAGAGAATTATATTTAATGGACTTTAAACAAGACCAGTGGGTTTGTTTCAGCATTCCTTCTCAGTGATCAGTCAGCTAGAAAATTCCGGCGTCGTTCAGTTTTAAAATGGGTATTGACCAAAAAAATATTGCCGATTAAGAAAACATATACTTACATAAATAAACATTTCATTTCAATAATTCAATTTTTTTTAATAAGTTCTCAAAAAAAAGAACCATACCATACCACAAAATAATATGATTTAAAAACATTACATCAATCTTCAAAGATTCACCCATACAAAATTCAACAAGCATCATCTAGATTTTATAAAGGCCCAATATAACATCATTCAATAACCCCTCTGAAGAAACTGAACGTCGGAAGATACAAATATTCGTAAAATTCTGTTTGATAAAATATTCACTTAAATGGATTCATTTCCATCCCAAGATGCCATATGGGTAGAACTAAATAGGTCTCCTTCATATACATGACACGAGATAGATGGATATAGAAGGTCAACTCTTTTCAACAAGCGAAACGCACATACCCAATACATAAACACGCTGCACAGTAAATGCTAACCATGTGCAAACTCACTGGTGGCGACTGTAAATTATTGAAAGGTGTGTTTAAACTGCGCCATGGTGAGTTTAATTTGTACAAACATTATAATAGTCTCTCTATTGTAAAATTTGTAAATTTATAGACTTGGCTCCTGAACACGCGCAAGAGCATTTTTTCTTGACATTTTACTATGGATAGACCAAACAACGAATGTTTTATCCCTGTATACACAAAAATAATTCGGTAGCGTGTTGACTTAATGTAAATTCGTTTGTTCGGTCTAAACCGACCTTTAGATAATTTGATATCGACATGTATTCACGTGTATTATGTATAAATGCCTGTTTTCAGTCGTTGCTTGGAGCCAACCTTCTGTACCCACCTATTTTGTGTAGATGATTAGATAGTCAGAGCGTAAACTGTATATTGTCAGTGTTAGGAGATTATCTCCTGCAGTGGACTGACGTATAATTTATTCTCTCAATATGGGTAAGCTGGACTTCAAGTAGGATTGTGTGTGGCACGAGTGTCTTAGAACAGCTTAGCTATCGTCTTGCTTATTTCATATTCAGTCAAGTGAGATTTTGGCTTTTCATGTGACGATTTTGGCCGTATGTACTTCTCAATTCACATGAAACATTATGGTTTGCTGCCTTGCTAAATACTTGCCACCCTTTTTTTGTAATTAGTGGGTTTTCATTGCCGAATGGAAAGAAACGGAACCCATATTATTTCGCTCTGTCCTCGATCTGCCCTTCTTTTTGTGATTCCCGTCTCTTTACAAGTCAGGAATAAAGATGGTCAATAATCTTAATCTAAGCTCTAAGCAAAAGTATAGTCGGTCTCCTACGCTGTACCACTTTTCACAACAATTCTAAGAAAATTAAATCTTAAGGTTGAATCTTCACACAGACAATCAGAAGTTGTCGCTTGTAAATGATATTCAACCTTAATGAAAGTTAAATTTTTAGTCGGTCCATAAATTGCTTGCTACCCGCAAGCAATTTATGGACCAACTATACGGGGTGGCAGGGACCTCAACGCGCAAACTGTTACCATGAATTCAGCACACGATTCTAGACCTAACGTAGAAATTTTTCGTCAGTTATCAAAAATAAAATCCGTTTTTCATAGAAAAATTTAATCCCTGTGCTGTCAAAATATATGGAACAGATTTTTTGTTTTCTTAAATAACCGTCGAAAAATGTCAACGTGGGGCGTTTTAGAATTATGTAAGTAATGAATCCATGTTGCTATCCATGACATCGTCTACATAGCAATTACGAGTGCAATTTAGTGCTCAAAAAAGAGCAAATACCTGAGTGATTTTAGAAAATTAAGTTACTGGTCCTAAGAACCCAATTTTCAAATCGTAATTTTTGTTTCTTTCTACAGGTAATGAGAGGTCATCTCTCAAACCGTCAAAGTGTATTCGTGACAGGCGGGGCAGGTGCTCTGGGACAAGCAGCGATAGCCATATGCCTGTCGTTAGACTGCACCGTATTTACCACAGTCAGTAACGTGCATAAGAAGAACTTGCTGCTTCGACTGTTCCCGAAACTAGACGGTAAGCGTTAGTTAGGCAAAGCGATATTCAGACTTGTTAAATCAAGAAACAGGAGCGGCCAAACCATGGTGGTTTGGCCGCTCCTGTTTCCTGATTTAACAAGTATAATTCCCATACAAAATGGGAATTATGGTGGTTGTACGTGAATATGGCGTTATAACAAGTGCGGCATAACGTTCTTCCTAGGTTTTCTATGTATTATAAATTGTCTGTTTGAGAAACAAATTCAGTAATGACGTTTGAAAATTAGTTTTTCTTTACAAATATTTATCTGAATTTTGGCCGATCATTATGTACTCATACATTGAAAAGATTAAGAAACATTTTCATAGAAATCTTGCACTTGACATGGAAATTCTAATTGACAAAGACATTTTAAAACTTATAAAGGTTTTTCAAAAACACGTATTTCCTCGATCAAGTTTTGTGAAATCTTCGCACGCCAATTTTAGATCGATGTTATCGCGTTCGTACTCGCTTGCATTGCGTTTGATAAAATCAACAAGCTTTTCAATCATGCTTGCATTAGCGATATGCGGATCGAGAACTGTTACGTTACTACTTCTTGTACTTTGGTTTTAAAGTTTTAGTTTAAACTGTGCAAACTAAACTGTACACAAATCGATCATGATGGTGAAATTTGATCATTTATATACGTACAGATAAAATAAAGATTTTTTTCTAATACTTTTGTGGAACGTGATTTTTGTTTATTTTTATTATTCCATAGTCCTATAGAAGCATGGAGAACAGTATGTAAAGTTCACACAAGCTTCACAGAAAAAGGGGGATCCTCCGACCAGCCGGGTATTATATCTGGGGGACAAACTGCCTGACGATTTATGTCGAGACATCGTACGAGTATATAGGGTGACTAGTAATTAGTGACCGATGTTTAAACACATGATTGTACTCATCATAACAATCAACTTTCCCAAAGAAACTATTTTTTTATTTATCTACCTTATTGACCCCAATTTTACTACCCCAATAGAATATTGAGTACCTAACAAGAATAATACACCATCAGCTGTAACGTTATTTATTTACCTACAAACAAAAAACAAACACTTTTATCATACATTATTCTTTTGTCATTAATTTAAACACCATACGGTACGTGCGGTGCCTTGTTAAATTAATGAAAATAAATATAATAATCAGAGGTCGGAGTAGGTAGATTGATATACTTGCGTCAAGATATTATAATATGGACATGCCATTTTATCCATAATGTGCGGGAAGTACCGGAAAAAGTTCCGGAATTGGAAATATGGAATAAAATAAAATAAAAAACATACAGATAGGCTAACAAAATCGTTTATTATGTGAATGATTGATTGAATTCAATGAACAATTATTTTCACCATTAGCTAACACTGGTAGCGTAGATTGATATTATTAATACGTTATTCACCTTAAACACAAATTCGTGATAATTTCAAAATTCCGGAACAAATATCACAATAAATATGAAGTTCCGGTATTTTGGAGGCATATCCATATTATCCTCTACGTTTGACGTCAACGACCTTAAATCAATCTACCTACTCCGACCTCTGATAATAATACAAGGTAAAAGTGGATTCATTTTTCGATATTCTATTGGGGTGATTGGGGACATGCGCTAGTTAAATAATAAATAAAACGTTTCTTTGGAAAGTTGTTTGTTAAGATGAGTATGCCCATGTGTTTAAATATCGGTCACTAATTACCAGTCACCCTATATATTTTAGTTGTGCAGCAAACTTTGTGCGATGCATAACATCAGTATGATGCGTAGTTAGCATGTGGCAATGTAGATGCCACCACAGCCCTAAGACCTATTTTACATGCTAATAATAAAGTAAATGATCGACCACGTAATCTATATCTATATAAAAATCAATTGCTGTTCGTTAGTCTCGCTAAAACTCGAGAACGGCTGGACGGATTTGGCTAATTATGGTTTTTAAATATTTGTGGTAGTCCAGGGAAGGTTTAAAAGGTGAGATAATATAAATTTAGTAGCGGTACGAAGTTAGCCGGGTCAGCTAGTTTTTAATAAATTAACTGTCCAGTATCAAACGGTGTTGGGTTCCCTGAATATGAAACGGCTTAATTGAATACTATTTTGATGTTTCAGAGAACAATATCGGCTATTCACGGAATGATTCCTTCCTGAATATGATTAAGTTTAATACAAAAAACAAAAGTTGTGATTTAGTCTTAAACTGTTGTGGTGGACTACTGCGTGAGGTAAGTAAATATACCTAAATATCCCATTTTTATCATGGTCTTCACTCTTCAGTTCTTAAATAAAAAGAGGATAGGATTGTAAAGGTACTAATTTCATAATGTATCTTATAGCTACATACGTTGTAATCACAAAGCTTGGAATCACCGCACCGTCAATTTCAAGTGACATTACTAATAAAACGTGGCTTCGAAAGTGCGCTGAGCGCACAACTTTTGTCACGTACCACCTTCAATGCTGTCACTTTCAAGACGTCATTTGTGTCCTAGTATGACTAATGTTCCATTTCTGTAAACAAAATCGAATCATTTTGCTTACCAATGGTTGCATTTTTGATTTCCAAACTGGCCACATAAATAGATTCGTAAGCTAATTTTACCTGTAATAGCTGCATTCTAAAAGGAGGGTCTTCTATGCGAAGCTGTGAGGTATTTGCTTCTTTTTGGGGAATTATACAAGGGTCTTAATTTTAACCGGCCATAAACTTTGCACGCTCGATTTGCATAGCAAATGTTCACAATGTCGCAGCGGCCGCCAAGGCGTCTCCGTGCTCTGTGGTCATAACACATTTTAGTAAATTCCACCTGTTACTCAAAATAAAAAGTCATTTATTTTAATTAGGCTGAGAATCAGCACTTTTCGAACGTTAAAATTACATAACACAGTCCTCAAAAACGCCTACACTTCACCACTATCTACTATTGCTGTAAGCCCACATCATTCCACTGTTGGGTAAGAGCCTCTCCAGATCCCCACGATGTCTAACTCTTTCGATCCAGGGCTAAAGTGGACCACTAGTCGTGTATTTTCTCCAGCTCATCCCGCTGTCTTCTACGGGGTCTGTCGCGTCCCATTCCGGCTGTGTCAGGGCTTTACGTAGTGGTTATTTTGGCCCACAGCTCATTGGACATACGGCAGACGTAGCCAGCCTAATCCCAAATTCCACCTGTTGGATTTTATTTAACGGATTCTACATAAATTTTAAGGACCTCGTACAAAATTACTAGGATAAATGACCTTTATTTCCAGCTATTGTTAATATTTTTTTTTTTTGAGGAAAAACCACAATAAAACGAGATACATAGTCTGGAAAGTATATTTCACTTGAATTTCGGTACTTACTAGTATTTTGGTACAACTGTTAATCGGCCAACGACTAACCATAGTACAAATAAATGAAATATCTTACTGAAAGACTAATAAATTGTAAACAGACATGACACCGCTTTGGCGAGCTTTGCAGATGTATTGGATTTTGGTACCTTTTTGTAAAAAAAAGTATCAAACACTACTTGGAAATGTGCCCAGTATTAAGACTCCTACTACCCACCAACCACACATGGCCACATTTTTGATGAAGAGAATTAGTTATTCAGCATACTTATTGCGCAAATCACAATCCGAAAGATCTCGAAGGCTGCTAAAAATTGCTGATCCATTGCTTCATAAATGTTTGTAAAATGTATCTGCTACAAAACGTAGATATCGCAATTAATGTTGTTGAAATGTCAAATTGTAAGAGTAATGCGGTTCCGTGTGGTACCCGACGTTAAAGAATAACACCATCCCATTTCTTCCCGTAGGTGTCGTAGAAGGCGACTAAAGGACTTACTAGAGAATGGGCAGCAGCGTTCTCTAGGCATTTGACCACCATACTGCGATCGCCAACCCGCCTGCCAAGCGTGGCGATTATGGCAAATCCCCCCTTTTGGGGGAGGCTTATGTCCAGCAGTGGACGTCTTTCGGCTGATATGATGAAGAGTAAAGGAGTTACCCCGCACGTACTTCTCTTAAGAAGTACTGATTGATTATGTTATTTGTCCACGGTTCAGTTCCCAGGGCGATCAAAGTGTTATTTAGGTTCTTCTATCAGGAATTTCTCAGCAGCAGCCCAAAGTCTAGATTAGTGCTATATATGTGTAGTTATATTTGTCCAATCGATAGCAGTAAGCTCACCCCCTATTATATAGGACTTAAATTTATCTAGCAAAAACTTTTATTTTCCACTTTTTAGTTATAGTACCTACCCCACACCAATTCCAAATTTCATCTTCCTTGGGGTCAAAACAATACATATTTATGCGATAGCAGAAATCGCAGTTGATCTGGTGTCATTTTTTGAAGAGTTTCGCTGTCTGTCTCTGAAACGCATAATCAGTTTTATATGAAATTTAAATGGGACCATTTCGGAATAAACCCCTTTCGAACAAGAAAAGAATTTGCAAATCCGTTTATATATGACGGAGTTATGCCCAAACATACATGAAAAAATATATATATATATAAATAGGTACATGTCGAATCGATAACCTCCTTCTTTTTGAAGTCGGTTAAAATGTGGATATACATACTATGAGTTTACCTCTGAATAACCCAAATAAAATATTTTTCTTTCTTTCTTTATAATACCGGTCCACATAAGCCCTCGTCCTAAGTCACTGAAAGACAGGGTATTAAGCAGGAGCCTAATGATGAAAGCTAATAAAAATAACCATTCCTGTATGAGATGTAGATCATTCATTTCACGTCACTAGATGACGAAAATTTTCTGAGCTCCTGTGATTTTTTTCATTTATTTTTTTCAGACTGCAATGAACTGTGTTGGATTTCGCGGCATCTTTTTAGACCTCAATCCTTATGACATGTGCGAGAACAACGATATTGGTATGTTTTTCTTAGAAGGAGATAGATCTTACAAGGCTGTTGATTTCTCTAGTATATTCGCACTGAAGAACGCTAAGGATAAAAAGGTGAGGCTTGTTTTGCAAGTTTATTTTTAAAATTTATTCTTTTTAAATAATTCATACATTGCTTCACTGACATACTATTCACAGACTAAACCGCTGGGTCTAGAAACATGAAATGTTGCACTAAATTACCATAAATAACGAAGAGAAGCAGTAAGAAAGAAATGCTGAAAATTCATCAGCTAAACGGTTAAATAGAGGATGAAAGATTGTATGGCAGGCTGACATTTTTGTAGATGGGAAATCCCATTGGGCTTATTCGAATATAATATCGTATTTTTTTCTTACTGACAAGCGTTTATCTGTGTTTTTAATTTTAAGAAAAACAAAGATAGAAGGTTGTTGGTAGTTTTTTATATCACCGAAAAAAATTATACGCGCGATTTCCACAATCAATTTTGAAAACCCAAGTTGACATTTGCAACCAGCTTGCATCATTGTTACTATATTATCAAGTCGAATAACTGTGCATTAAATTTTATTTACAAACTTCTTCATCTATCACAAAGTTTAATTCTACAGTTAAGTTTGTTAGTGAACATTATCGCTTTTACGTGGTAGCTATTATCATAGTTTTAAATGAGGAAATGTTGGAAATTATTTCCTTTTGAAGACTTTTATACTTAATAGACGTACGAGAAACTTACCTTACAGTTGTAAATGTTAAACTCAAAACATGTTGTAAGCAGCTTTCAGCGCTTCGTTCGCTTTTAGTTCTGACATCGCTGGAAATTTCACTCACTTTGCTGCATCGGATACAATGAGGAAAACCACAGACACGTTAAAAAGTGTATTATTACTTTATTTAAGATAAAATAATAATGTGTATCTTCTTTCAAGATCATCAACTACCGTGTGTTAGTCCCGTAAAAACTCGAAAATAGCTCGACCGATTATGATGAAACTTTTGCTAATTTGGTAACGCATAGTTAGGTATAAAAATAATAAAATAGTAGAGGAGTTTACCTTTAAAGAATAAAATAGTAGAGGAGTTTACCTTTAAAGAGGAATTAAATATAAAACTTAAAAATATCATCTGGATTTCCTACATTCGATGACGAAAAGCATTTTAGTGACAGCAGATGAAAAAAAAATTTTCGGTTTCAATTCTAATTATACACCGTGAAATTTTAATGGTTGTTTTCCCGCAGTGAAATGGTTTTGTCTTGGTAATACAATCGTTTTATAAAGAAATAAAATATTAGAAACAACAAATGGCAGATTAACCATTGTGAAAAAACACCACGTGCGAGAGTTTATTTTGCTTTAAATATTTATGCATCACTGTTCCCTTTGTCGGAGGTGCGTGCGGTTCGAGTAGTACCTACAAGTTACCTCTAGTGTTACTATTGAGTAGTGTATTATTGAGTTGATGAATATTTTTTAAATTATTTTAAAACAAAAAATCTTTTTTTTTTACTTTTACTCTATGCTTCGAAAGTACTCCTTATGGCAAGTTGTTCTGCTGCGGGATAACAACCATTTAAATTTCACGGTGTAAGTCAACTATACAGTGTGCTTTAGTTAAAAGGATTGACTGAAGATATCTGATTGGATTGCTATTATTTTAGTTTATTTAAACAAAGTTGCATTTACACAATGCAAGTTTCTTACATGTAACATACAATGAAATTAAAGTAATAAATAACTTGCATCGTCTAAGCACTAGACCGAGCAACTTTTATTGTTGTTGCAACGTGTGTTGTGCCACAGGTAATAAAATCAAACCGTGTCAACTTTTGTTAAATAGAACGAAAAATACACTACCCTCTTTAAACTAGACATTTATAAGGTAGCAGGGACATCAACGCACAACCTGTTACCATGGATAATAATAATTATGAATCGGGGCCGCGCTGCAATGGGGCCATAGAAATTTTTTGTCCGCTATTTAAAAAAACTGCCGTTCCGTACAAAAGTTACGCCTGCGCGATACGCGTGATACGTGATACCTACGCGGTCAAAATGTATAGAATAGCTGTTTTTTTTAGTAGGGTCCAAAATCATCTACAGAATCCGTGATAAAAGATTATGCGTCGATGTGCCAACTATTCTGTATTATAATTATTTAAACAGACGCAAAAACCTACCTTACTTTTGCCCGTTCTCAGTTATATCTGCTTAAGGCTTCCCACAAACAGGCGCGACGCGTCTCTTGTGTAACAATTTCTATAAAACTTTATGGAAATTGTTCTACAAGTGTCGCGTCGCGCCTGTTTGAAGTAGACTTAACGGTCGTCAACTTTTTACAAATAATTAATCTATCAACCAAACTGCGTGTTTGTAAAGGAAAGTATTTTTTTGCGCTTCGTATGGGCAGAGTAAGGGTATGTTCCATTTCCATTTAATTAGTATTATGATTTGATACTTTATTTATTGATAGTAGAATGCGGACTTATGCACCAGAGTTGTATCAGAGGAAATGAAATTTTCAGCTTTAACATATTTAAATATCGTGATATATACATATTATATTATAATTTTAAGATGATCTTAGCTACAACCAACGTCTACTTACTAATATTAATAATTTATTTGAGAAGTATAACGTTATTTTAATAATTGTGAATGTGAGGACTATGTGGGTCATGTTTTTCGTTTTTTTCAGTTAGCTTTAATAATAATCTGGCAGTTTGAATACTAAATGCGTCCTACCCAAATCCCTGCTTTGGCATTGTTGTCGGATCGTTTAGCTCCTTATGTTCTGATTTGAGCTGCACAATTACTGACAAATACGTGCACTGACTAGACAGGTCCACTCAATCTATGTGGTTCTTTCCTCAAAAGATTATTTCGGACACAAATCTCCATGGATTTCAAATGATCTGATCATGTTTTTTTTTTTTTTTCGGTGGGAAAGCATCAAATAACTTCTCCCGCTCTGAGTGGAGCAAGAGGGCAGACTTTTACTGACTAAAACCCACCCGTGTTCCCTCAGTTGCCTTTGTGCCAGAGGCCGCGGTATCTCTTTCAAACAACCCGTACTCCTTGCAGGCATCGGTCCTTGCGGGCCCCATCAGTTGGTGCTGACATCTCTTTGAGGCGCGCGTGGAACACAATGCACCGTCCTTACCGGACAGCTACCTATTATTCGCTGTCCGCAAGCCCGCGCCTACGATGGCCGGGAATCAGCCTGGGATTTCCGACGCCCAGGGCGTCTCCTGCGGCGACTAAGGCCGTGAGGGCGCATGTACTGCCTCTCCCTCACGTGCGCCGCCTCCCTCTTTGCGAGCATTACTGCTTCGCAGAAGAGAGTGACGGCTACCCATGCACTCTCGCTCCGTACCATGGCCTGGACCAGGGCCGGACGCGAGACATCGCCGCCGCCGATCGAAAAGAGACTGTGACCTCTGAGTTTGTTTCATAATAATATATAGTTTATAATATATAGTTTATTTCTGTCATAAAGGTACATTGTTACAGTAATTTATTTATCCGATTATGCTTTATTCTAGAACCTTTGTGAGAGCTGGACTCTGAACTAGGTGCGGGACCTGTAAGACAGATCTCCAGGCTGACGCCCCTTTAAACATGATCATATTTTTCGGCATTTTAATTCAGACTATACACTAATATAACAAACAATTTTGAAAGAGAGGTTTAGACTATAATAAAGTTAAATATATAATATATATAATATATTTGTGAAGTGTGACATAAGCTGATATTATTGTAGGATTATGTGTGTAGTGTATGAATGTGTGACGGTTTTATGTGTGTGCATGTAAGTCCCGTGCAAGTGTTTGTGCTTATTAGTAGAACTGAGTGGGAGGTACGTAATTATTTAATGGTTTGGATGATATTTTCTGCACCTTCATAGTCCAAATAAAAATGTTTCGGTCTTCCTTCTCGGAGTAGTCAGATAGGAAAGGCCGACCTCATCTAGTTTTTAAAATATTATTGACGTGTCAAAGTATTTGTACAAAGCTACATACAGAAAAACCACACATACATACATAAATTGATGCCTTATTCCCCTGGGGGTGAGCAAAAACTACAGAACACCACCTGCTACGATCCTAACATACTCTTTTGCCCCGTTTACGTTCATACATCTGTGGCCCTAGTGTGATTTTCATATAACCATCCCGAACAAATTCATCGAGCGTGTTCAGCGCTCCGATTGGTCTGTCACCAATCCAGGGCCAAACGGAACGCCAAATTCGCACAAAGCGTTTGATCGAGATGGTTAAACGAAACTCGCACTAAGGCCTCTGGTTTTAAACGCATGCAGATTGCGAGAAAATCAGAACTCACTCATCAAGTTGTCACCCATATAGCATAACTCTATTTTTTGTACAGGTCCTAACCTATTTTGCATTTTCATCAGCCTAACTACCATAAAACAGACATATTTTGACCACTTTCAACTAATGTTAAATAGCAATTAATTATGTAGTAATATAAATCACAGGACCTGGTCAAGCATGCGACTAAAATTTAATAGTCAAACTACAAATACATGATACTATATATACTCATCAGTGTAAATTAACGAATAAATTGCATTTCAATCAAATTGTTCTTTAAAAAACTCAATTAGTACATTTAATTAACCTAAAATGTGACCTAAATTTTATTGTACAGTAATTGTGATTGTAGTTTGTTTTATTAAACGGAAGATATACATACACTCAGTTACACATTCAGTACTGACAAATTTAGGAAACTATACATTTAGATACATTTTTTCGTGTTATTTTTGCCATGGATGCGCTAAGAAGAAGCCAGTACTGACTTACTTTTACACATAAACTCAGTGGTAGCCCGGAGTATGGGTTTGGGTATGGGTTTTTGGGGTGCCAAGATGATGGCAATTGGCTCGCCTCCCGGCATGTTCAAGTCCCATGTGACATAAGGCAATCCAGATGAGTTAGAGCCTTACCCTTCGGGAAATAAGGCGTGATTTTATGTGTAGATATGACGTATCAATAATAGTGTAATTTATACAAGTATGCAAATACGGAAAATTTAAGTGTCTGTAATATAAATATAACAGCATTTTACTACATGCACATAAAAGGTATATTCAGCATTTAAAACAAATAAAAAAGTTTTTACAATTTTAGTCTGCCTTTCTTTTTGTTCCGAGTAATATCTGAAACGGCTGGATTGATTTTGACGAGACTTTCACTGGC
Source organism: Polymixis lichenea (assembly GCA_949091785.1). NCBI lineage: Eukaryota > Metazoa > Arthropoda > Insecta > Lepidoptera > Noctuidae > Polymixis > Polymixis lichenea. The sequence continues at coordinate 4,137,688 of OX420943.1, read as the reverse complement.
AGATAGCTGATCTTTAAGGAAGAATGTAGCTGCAGGCAGACGCTATAAGATAGTATAATGACGTAACATGAATAATGTTATTTTTACAAATAAAATATACAATTACATATCAATAATATTGTAAATTAGATTTGCGTCAGTAACTACACATACTATTAGTATGAACCATTTCTACTAAGGGTCAAAACGGACAAAAGCACCGGTTTCAATCATATTTTAACCTATGGTTTTTTAGCTATTTTGTTCTGCTCCGCGAAGATCGAAAGCGTTATTTTACTGGTTACGGTAAGGTGGAGAATATAGACATACTCCATTAAATACATATGTAAATAATTTGTTTTTGTTACAGCTTATCCAAAGTATGATATCTGTCGGCATTGCAAACGGTACAGTTAGACCACTAAGTCGCGTAGAATATGCACCTGTTGAAATCTCAAGAGCATTCAGACTCCTCTCATCGAGTAAGCAAGTGGGCAAAGTTTTAATAAGAATGAGAAGTCCTGAAATCATGAAGCAAGGCTTTGACGTCGTACCAAGGTAACCCAGATATTTTAAGACCAGCGTCTTAATTGACGTGACTCTCAAAACGTTGAAGGAAAAATTCTTGCGGAAACCAGCATTTCCTAGAATCAAAAATTCGAAGACATGTGACATCTATCTACCCGCACTGGGCCCGAATGGTGGATTACGGCCCACTTCCTCACACAGAGAGGAGGCCTATGTCCCAGCAGCGGGAATATTATAGGCTGATTATGAGCTATGACGATGATGTTAATAGCTTAACGCACAATGACAAGACAACATTGTTTATTGCGATGTTGAGAAGACATTTTTTCCAAAATATTAAGAAGCAATGAGTTAGGAATTTCCTGCAAAACCTTTTGGATTCTGATTTAAAGTGTGTGTCGCAATTGGGATGCTGTTCATATACCTAATTCTGGTCCTAATTGGTCTGTTCTGGCAGTTGTAATAACAATCATGGTTTTGTGTTATCTTGCTTATGTGGGTACAGTGTTGGTATTAACCAAGTATTGTACCAAAATACCAAATATTTAAAGGCATTAGCAAAAACTAAGATGGTATGGAAAATATTTGTTATAAGACGTAGAATGTATATAATGATGCTAAAGTGTGTATGTAAAATCAAAAGATTGTATTATTGCTGTTAAAATAATTTTGTTCATTTACTATTGGGGATTTTTATGAGCACTTACACTTGATTATTTAAAGTGGTTATTTTTAATCCCTATTTTAAATGATTTTATCTGTCTTTTTGATTTTGATTTTATCAGATAAAACAATACAACTGTATTATTTTTTTTATCTCACTTAATACTTAAATAAACTTACATTATATGGATGAAAAGCAACCCCATTACTAAGTATTAACTTGATATCTAAGTTACAGGTCAACAGTCCTTTGACTTTCATTTGCACTATATTTTGATGTCTGCACAAATATTTATTTCATTATTTGTAAGCGTCAATATGACTGTCTATTCTAGCTGCCCTTTTAATATCTGGAGTATTGCTTTCAGTGTTACTCATTTCTTGGCATCTAAATGTAAAGAGAATTTATTAGCAACTTTTCTTTCAATATTTTCTTGATTGATGGAATGATGTCTATTGTGGTTTTAAAATTGATGTTTTATAAAAAAAAAATCATTGCAGTGATTAAACCAGTAATTTTCCAATGTATTAAACAGCATAACGATTATCATCCTATAATATTCCCACTGCTGGGGCATAGGCTTCCTCTCTTTGAGAGGGAGTTGGCTATAATCTACAACGCGGGCCCAGCGCGGGTTGGTAGATGTAACATATCATCGATTTTTTGGGTCTAGGACATGCTGGTTTCCTCCTGATGTTTTCCTGCTCCGTTTTGAGAGCTGTGGTTATGGATTATTTACACATAGTTTAGCGCCTGCCTGGGTCCAAACCTACGACCTACAACTCTGCCCTCTGCTGTTACATAAAATCTAGAAATTATTTTCTTGACATTTTCATTTCCATTAAGTGAAGTCGTCACTAAGAAGTAGCTAACTACTAATAAAGTGCATACTAAATTTATGGTCAAATATATCGGCTTTACTCGCTAAAAATGTATTTAAAGTGTAATACTTAATTGGATTTAATAATATTGTAGAATGAACTACAGCTCAACTGGTGTGTACATAGTGGTTTGTGACGAAAATGATATAGGAATCGAATTAGCTGACAGATTGGTCAATAAAGGAGCCAGGAAGATTGTGTTGCACTACAGGTCCAAAGTCAGTGGATTTTGGCAAACTAAGTTTGTGTGAGTACCGATTTTGTTTATTACTGAATGAAACTTTACAAAATATTGAAACTACAACAATGTTACAAATGGCTTAATAAACATTTACTTTTACAGTTAACAAGCAAATCTTTTTGTGGAGTAAACTTATAACATTTTTTTTTTCAAATGTTTTATAGTAATGGTCTACTGGGAGTAATTGAAATTATATCCCCGAGTCCTTTTAACAATTTATAAAATAGTACCTTCCTTTATCTTGAATTTTTGACATATCAACGAGTCGTATTCGACAAACGTATTAATTTTAAAGTCAAAAAAGCAGAAATACCTAGAAATTAAATATCCTTATAAATTGTATCAGCGTTATTTGACAAAATTTAGTAGAACACAACTGTAAAAATTGTCAAAGAACAATATTGTGTTTCACAACATTTTTCATTTTACCAGATCGTGGGGCAAGCACCACGTTACAATAAAAATATCAACGGAGAATCTCCAAACGCAGGACGGCTGCACAAAAATGTTCAAAGAAGCTTCCAGAATAGGATCTATCAAAGGAATTTTCATAGTCCCCGATATAGAAGATAAAAACGATGAGAATGCACTAGATTTTGCTCGACTGTTCAATAAGACCGCCTCTGCTGTTATAAATCTTGACTTGACGTCTAAAAACTATTGTAATGAGTTAAGGTAAAATTTAAAGCTTTATTCTTAGAGATAAATTACTGCTACTACTGCCATTTTGGAGAAAGACAAATGGTTTACGATTTTACGTTCTAGCTTATTTTCTGTTTGTATTAAAATGCCCCAAGTTAAAGTAAGAACTATTGTAACGTTACAATAATAATTAAAGACCTCTTTTTATCTGATTACGGCGAATGAAAAAGAAAAAGTTTGAATTTGACCAGCATACCACCGACTCTAACAAAACAATACACTCTAACAGTAGTAAGCGATCATAAGCTTAAGGGCAAAGTGGCATACTACCATTGCTTTCAGATGAGAAATTTTTCTTGTATCATAATTTTTGGAATTAGATTTTAGTTTTTGACTTACTTTTTATTATGAAAAAAGAAATGAGCATAGATCACCAAGCTTGCTCAATGTTTTGGGCAATTTCAGAGTACAATATTATGTGGTTTAAAAATGTATACCACGAAGTCTAGATTTTGATAGTATGCTTTCCCTCATTGTAACTATTGCAAGTCAGTGGCTTTGTCAATGACATTTTGGTTTTTATCAGATTGGTCATGATATTAAGTTGTGTTGGTTATTAAAATATAAAATTGGTATACTTTCAGCCATTTTGTCATACTAACTGAGTCATCACAAAGTGCCAGTACGGAATTTTCCTTCTCAGTTTTCGATGGGATATGCCAAGCAAGGTCTAAAAGTGGTTTCCCAGCACTTATTATAAGAACAGATGCTCCAACGAGGGTAAGAAAACATACACTTTTTTTTATCGATATCACACTTTTATTAATTAGATCCACTTTCTGATATTGTTTTTTATAGCTTTTTTATTATTATTTATTACTAGTTTTTACCAGCGGTTTCGCTCGCGCGGTACTTTTTCCCCTTTTTAACTTCCTTAGGCGTTGAACTTCGAAAAATCTTTATTCCTTGTCTACATTATAAAGGGGAACCTCTGTGAAAAATTTCAGCTTTCTAGGTCCCTTTTTCTAGGTCCCTAGGTAGGTAGGTAGGTAGGTAGGTAGGGGTTTGAGCTGAGCGTTGATGAGTCAGTCAGTCAGTCAGGACTTTGCTTTTTATTTATATAAGATTACAATGACCTGATATTTGGGGTCACTGTAGCGTTAGTTGTTTTGTTTTTAACTTTTGTAATAACTGATTTATAAACCCTCCTTAATCCCTTTTCAATCATTTATTTACGAAGTTTACTTTTCATTGGTAGCCCAACAAAATACTGAAGGATTCCAAAAATATTTTGGAGCCACAATCATTGGCTCAATTGTTCAACGCAATGGAAATGAGTTTGAAATTAAAATACGACAATGTTCTGACCTACAATTCCAACAAAGAAAATTCCAGTAATTACGAGATGAAACTAGCGAAAATATTTGGTAAGCTATTTTTTCTTACAATTCTTCTAACATCCCCCTGTTTGCATGCACCATTAATCACTTCTTACAAGGTTTCATACAAAATAAATTTAATGAGTATCTTGTCGTGTGTGGGTATTAAAAAAATCATTTTTAGGGTTCACCTCCTTTTCAGATATCGATTTAAAAAGACATGGAGGTTTTTTTTAGTGATCGCTTACTTTAACTCCATAAAAATATGTTCTTATGGTTTTCGTGCGGACATAACCTTCGTGAGCAGCAGAGACCCAGTTAGAACCAGACTAACACTTTAATTTGTGAATTTTATTTCAACAATACTGCTTGCAGAACGGTAAACGAAAACATCGTGAGGAAACCGTATGCCTTAGAACCAAAAATTCGATGATAAGTTTGTGACATCTACCAACCCACTACCACTCTACGAGCCCACTCCCTATCGAAGAGACGAGGCCTGTGTCCCAGGAGTGGAATCATTACAGGCCGAATATACCCTTCGACTAAATCTATCGTTGGTCAATTTTGACTCTTAACAAATTACAAATAAACTGAACTACTAATATATTTTCTTCAGTCTATCTTGTACCTACTATGATCTTTTGTTAGTCGACATAAACACGTATCATTAATTATTATTAAAAAGAAAATTGCACTTCGTTTGTCTAACTAGTTCAATAATTCAAAATCGATAAACAGCCCATTCAACGTTGCTTACATTACCATAGCAACATGCTTCCAATTCTATAATGAGTTTGCCGTGCGAGATTTCAAATGGAATTAATGCATCTGTAAGTGCGGTGCAATGAACGGCAATACCTCCCAATAGGGGCAGTAAACACGTATTTAGAGATGGGCGAAGTTCGACAATATCTGCTGGTCGAATTTGAAATTTGTTTGACTTTAAACTATGAATTTGGATGTTGGTGAAAGTTTTGGATAAATTGGTGCTGGTTCAAATTAGAATGGTTTATGTTTAACTTGTTTATCAATTTCTAGTCAAACATACATATTTATATCTTATGACACTCGACAATATTATAGCTTCTAATTAATTAAAAAATATCAAAATCGGATCAATGATTCCGAAGATTACCCCGACATACTAACTCACAAATTCCACTTACTCTCTATAGAATATTAGTATATATTAAAATTTATAATCGAAGATTATATTACATCATCTTACTATTTAACATTTTACTGTAAATATAATATATTGGTGAATCATTTTATTGTTAAATTTTAGAAAGTCAAAGTAGGTATTCTTCTATCTCAAAGCATTCACTTTTGTATTATCTGTGTGATTGGAATTTGAAAGACTTCTTGAATTTTATAGGAATCTGATTCATTTGAAGTCTTTCATTACTTTCATAAGACCTAAGTCCCTTAATATCTAAATCTAAAATAAGGTTGAAAATAAATGATTCCATTGACACTATAAAATCCATTACAATTTTAGGTGTTGCAAAAATCGAAAATGTTGAGAATACTGCGATAGTAAATGATTTGAAGCTAAATGAAGTCAACTTAATGGAATTACAAACGCTTATCAAAAATGTACACAAAATTGACTATCCAGTTGAAAAACTCCAACGCATGGCTGTTGAAAGGTAAGTTGATAGATATTTTAAGTAATTACTTTGGTCACGCGTAAATTCGTTGTGGTACTTTTGTGCTAGAATACCGAATTTTATTCATTATTGGCTTGTAAAACTTTAATGTATTGGCTCATTAAAGTGGTTAATGTGTGAGAGTTGTAAATACAAAACTATTTTGTAACATTAATCATTCAGTACGTCGCCACAATCACAATGTGTAAAGCGTCTGAGGTTACCAAATAGTGACTGAATTTACTATAGGTAAATTCAATGTATTGTAAATAAGTATGTGCAGTATGAAGTACTTAAAAGTCACATTATGATTTTTTCTGACATGCCAACTATATAATGTATCAAAAAAACAACAACTATTATTCTAACATTGAAACAAAGGCTAAAGGAAAACAAAGCCTCAGCTACTTTTTGTGTTCAGTCGTAAAATTTTACAGAAAATTGGTTTGAGTGAGCAAAGTTTTTATGATCCTACGCAACGTGCATCGAGTAGTGATGAGACGGTACTATTTGTTACTTTGTAGTACCTACCTGTCTATAAGGTTTCTGAATGGATCCAGGTTATAGTTTAAGTTTAATAGTTTTTGAAAGATCTCTTTCATAGATTCTAACACAGGTTTTGCTATCATTATTTTGCAGATGATTTTCTGAATTTTCGTATAATTTTTTCGTTTTTGGTACAGTAATACAAATTAATATTAATTGTTATAAATTTATTTGAATCCATTACATTCTAAATTATAATCCGCGCCTTGATCTGACCCAAACTTACATTGTAATTGGTTAAATAATAATTACAAAAAAAAAATTTTTTTAGCCACGTTATACAAACTTTGAATAATCATTAGGCATTAATCAGATTCAACCAGAAAAGATATTCGCTTACTTCTGATCATTGCGCGTTCTAATTTCTGAAGGTAGATGATGATTCCCGAGGCACATAAGTACTTTACTTGGGATCTCTATACATTTTAATGTTTCTTTTTCAGTGTTAAGACCATTGGAAATTACACCACAAAACATTCAAAGAATAATGATGGTTTAGGGGCATTTTATACTTGCATTGATGATGAGGAAGAGCACCTAGCGACATCGCATCCTATTGTACCAATGGTCACACTACTCAACAATGGGACACAGGTAAAGTAATTTTGAAGATAAGTTTTCCATGGCAGGTTAGGCAGAGGTTTACCTGATATACTATACCCACATTTCACCTTAGTTGTTGGGTCTCATAATTATAATAGAGGGCAGCACTGTTCCCACTAACTAAGTTTCAGTCCAGACTTAAGGCAAATTCCTGGAGAAAAACCGCAATGACACTTTGCCTGACATGGGAATAGAACCCACGACCCTATATTCAGCATGTTAATATTTTTTTAAATTATAATACTACCGGGGCTGATTTAAAAATGTGTCCGTTTCGTAAGATCTAGAAAATGTAATCATGATATAATTATTTAATTTCTAGTTACCTAGTAGTAATTTAGTCAAGATTAAATTTTAATCAGTATTACCTACTGGTTTATCAGATAATCACAATTATTCAGTTATAATATAAAAACATGGCCATGGAACGAAAAAATAAAAAGAAACACTTTACTTCTAACAGTATATACATTTCAAAAAAATGAGTACAAAAAGTACTCGCAAAATCTCGCTGTTGACCTACAGAATAATTTTATGTGGCCCACCTTGAAAATTGGGCAACTCAATATTTTAACCAAAAAGCATACATTTGGAAACGGAAATTCAGGTTATAATTGATTGATCTATCTTTGATGTGTGAGAGAAAAGGCAGGGTATGGATCTGCCTAACTTCTTCCATAATGAACATAACAATTTTTCGAATTTCCCTACATAGTTGTTTGTTTGCTCATTTATTGATATATACTTTTCAGAATGATCTTGAGCCCACGGAAACGTACTTGACGCTAATACCAGGCTTTGAAGGTCGTCATCAAGTCTTCAACTCTATAACAGAGAGGCTCAAAGTACAAGCCGTGGCCGTCCAATTAGCTCCAGATATTGAAGGATATAGTATTCCTGAAATGGCTGCTACAGTTCGAAAGGTACATAGTTTGGTTTGTTATTCTATGATAGCAACATTCTTAATATTCTTTTTTGTCTTAAATGAAAACAAAAGCAGGACGAAAGTCAAAATACAGTTCTGCAAAAAAAGCGTACATGTGTTTATTTATAATACATGATTTGATTTTAATCAGATAGGAATGAAGCCATCATATAAATAAATATATCAAGTTAGATAAACAAAACTAAATATCCATTTTTGAAATATTTCTCAATTCTTATGGCAAACAGTTCACAATAATTTATTTACCTACCTCGAGCTGCGACTCAAGCCTAATTTTACTTTAATTTTATTTTTTAAATAACTCCGAGAGCTTACTTATTATAATAATGGTAGGCTATTTATTATGTCAAATTTCTTTTAGAAATGAAACCGTCTTTATGAAAAATTCTTTTAAATTGTTTCAGTTTATGAAAACCAAGTTTGAGAGCAAATCCAAGTTTTATCTGCTCGGGTATTCGTTTGGAGTGAATGTTGCTTTGGAACTGGCTGCCTTATTGGAAAAAGAAGGTAATTAAATATCCGTCACAAAATACATTACAACTTTGTCCTTAAATTCTCATTTGCAAATGAATTTCTCCTCGTGCCATTTCAAGTAAACAATAATACATTTTGATATCTCAAAGTGTAAAGTTAGTTACAATTCACTGATTACTTTCTAGTTTAATCAAGATAGAGACTTGTATTTCTAGAACAATTCACATGCATATTAATGCAATGTTGGTTCTTGATTCGAAAACTCTTTGATTACCATCTGCTCGACTTGTTTACCATAAGTGTACTCAGTTTCATGCTCCGACGTTGAAACACGGTATTACGAATTCCATTCATAAATTATTCTCCAAAGCGCTCCATTACAAATGGTTGGTTCCCATTCAAATCTTCATGTTCACACTACTTGAAAATTACAGGACACACTGGAGTTGTATATTGTTTGGACAGCAGCCCAGATGCATTAAGAATACAGCTTAATTCGCATTTAGGGGAGTTGACGGATACAGAGCTACAAAATGTTGTTTTGGAACACTTGTACCAGCTAATGACCGGCGGAGTATCCGAGGAACTGACCCAATATTTGGAACAAATCAAGGAATGGAAAACAAAAGTTGATGCTTGCTTGTATACGATGAGAAAACTGGGTAACTATTCCAAACAATATAAGTGGTCTATACTGGAATCAGCATACAGAAGGATTATGTTTGCAAGAAACTATGAACCCAATTTTAAGTTGAATTCTGAAGTTGTCCTTATAAAAGGCCTGCCACATCCAAGAGCTGAAAATCTTTCCGAAGATTACAATTTGTCTAAATACACGAACAAGCCTGTGAAAGTTTTCAATATAGAATCTGACCATGCATTAGCACCTTCTGATTGTAGAGTCTCCAACATAGTCAATAAGATGCTTGATCCATCATTGCTTGAAGAGTTTAAGAAGAAAAATCTTTGTCAGACGTACATTATTAAAATATCTAAGTAAGATGTAGTGTTTAAGATACGGCCATAATGAATAAACCTTTTAAGTCATTATTATATTTCATTTATTTCCTCTTTCTTACCAAAGGAATTTATACAGCCTGAAATATGCTTGTCAGTCTTTATAACTACATTTCAATAAATTGATACTGAATTATTTTATAAGAATTGAGTATCGATAAGGTAGCACCAGTACGGTTTGACACACTTTAAGTTTGAACCTAACTAGTAAATTTTGTGATAGCTAATGGTATTTTTAAATGCTTTATATTTTTACACGCTTTTTATTAGCTTCACCTGTATGTTTGTATGTTTGTTTGTAACCGACTATTTTGGACTTGATTTTGACCCACTTCAAACGGTCAGATTTCATTTAAACTTTGTAGACTTACGAGGACCCATGACAATTTTATAATTAAAAAAAACTGAAAAATCACTCTTTTGTAGTTAGCAGAACTAAAAAATTAAAAATAAATAATAGATAAAAAAATCTTAAAAAACACGCTTTAAAAACGCAACTACAAAGCAGAAAATAATTTCAAAAAAGCGTGGGGTGCTTGATATCAATTGATTATAAAAATACCTCAAGAAGCACCCCACGCTTTTTTAAAATAATTTTCTGCTTTTTAGTTGCTTTTTTTATATTTTTTAATGTATTATTTATTCATAAAACAATTGTATGCCTTAGTCAGCGAAAAACATAATCAGGCAATGTTTAAAGGATTTCATTTGAAAGTTAGGAACAAACGCAGAATTTGGAGTCGCCAATATTTACTCAGTGTAGCGGTTATTTATTCTCATCAGTAGATACTTACGGGTACAATTTTCGGACTGAAACGTCGATTGAAGCGTTTCAACGCTCTTGCTTCTTTTTGGTCGCATCGACTTTTTCTTTCTTTCTTCCTTTCTAGTACTCTCTGTTCAACAACGCCTGAGGACCTTGGCGATAAAAACGCTAACGCTGTCAAAGTGACCGAACATAATAAAGGTTTCCGAATATTGACAGCGTCAACGTTTTTATCGCCAAGGTCCTCAGGTGTTGTTGCACAGAGAGCACTTATTAAAATAAAGGTCTAGAGGAGACCTTTATTTTAATAAGCTGCGAACAATATTCGGTCCCTTTGACAGCGTCAGCGTTTTTATCGCCAAAGTCCTCAGGTGTTGTTGCACAGAGAGCACTAGAAAGAAAGAAAGAAAGAAAAAGTATTTATTAGACTCGCACAGAAATATCACGAACTTACCTACACAATATGCTCAACAAAATATAAACTGAAGTAAAAAAAAAACAAAGTCCTGTATGAGGCCAAAAAGCATAATGCTGCGACATTTAAAAAAGTGTCGCAGTGCTGGTATTCTGATAGGGTCCACTGTGATGTCACGGATAGATACGGAAATAAAATAGTAAATAAAAATAAGATAAGATATGTAAAATAACGAAACAACAATGTACGTAAATAGTTTTTTTTTTTATAATCCGTGTGTCTGCACCCCACGTAACATCTATTACTTGTCTATGCCTTTAGTGTCCGTGACTCTCTATGGCATCGTTGTAACAAGTAATGAGACAGAGGCGCCTCTCTATAAAATGTAATCTGTGCAGGCGCCAAAAGCAAATAGAAAATCACATCGAATTTATATTTAAAAGTATTACGGCCGTCTTGCTATTCAGAAAATTTACGACAATTAGAGAAATAAAGATTGACAAAGGTTTTGAGAGCTGTAATAATTCCGATTTACAAAAATGACAAACAGCGAACAAAATAAAAACAAAAAATAATAAATTAAAACAAAGTGCAAAACCAATGCTGCTGTGTCTGTACAATCGCTGCCAAACGCTCGCCACCATAGCCAGCTGCGTGCAGATCAAGAGTAAGTTCAATCAGGTTCAAAGTGTGAAATCTTTTCGAAGCTGTAGTATGTGATGTTTAAATTTGGTTGTGTACGTGACAACTGTCATTATGGCACAAAAAGGAGGTGGAAAGTCATTCCAGCAACGAGAGTCAGCGAATTTGAAGCAATCTCGGAATGCAGCAGTTTTGTACGATAAGGCTAAAAAAAGGTACGAAGATGCTCTAGTTTTAATCTTGTTAATATCGCACGACCAAGACAATTTCTTGTATAAATAGTCTGGTTTCTTTGTGAGAATAGTGCCAAAGAGTATGGTAGCCAGATGAAGCTTTCTGCGTGCTGACATTCTCATCAAATTATTAAAAATGGAGTCGGAGGGATCGGTGTGGGACATTGTAGCAGAATGTTGCACAAGGATTCTGCACCCGCTGGATTAGTTTTTTGCTTCTACCGAGAATGCACGCCCCATACATAGTGTCAGCGTAGTTTAGCTTAGATAGAACAAGTGACTCACACAGCATGACACGCAAATCCACACTTATGTCCATCCAGAACACGATACAACAACTTGAGTCGGTAGAAGCAGTTGCGCACGGCTTCGAAGATGTGAGTTTCGAAGTGCAGCTGCCCATCAAATACTAGGCCAAGATTACGAGCCTCCAAAACACTTTCCACATCACAACCATCAATCTTGAGACTCAGGTTGCAAGCAAGCATTTTGTTCAGGAAATCCCTAGATGCCACCACAAAGTACTTGGACTTACTTTGGTTCAGGACCAAGGAGTTTCTTCTGGACCAAGCAGCGATCCTCTCTAAATCCACATTGATTGTTTTCGTTTCAGTTTCAGCAGTATCCTGGGAGTGAAAGGAAAGGTATAATTACAGATCATCAGCATACAGGTGGAACTTGGTATTGATCAGACAGTTGATGATATCAGCACTAAATAATGAAGAGAAGCGGGCCTAGGATCAATCCCTGTGGTAGGCCCCTGTCTACCCACTTCAGATTAGAAGAAATCGTATCTCCGTTACTGTCACATGTCACCTGAATGAATTGTGCTCGATCACTGAGGTAACTTCCAAACCCTTTGACTGTTTCGACATCACATCCATAGTATGCCAGCTTGGAGAGAAAAACCGAAGTATTAATAGAGACAAAGGCGTACGAGAAATCTAGTAAGACAAGAAGGAATTCCATGCCCTGGTCTCTGGCTTCGAGAATGTTACCAACTAAATCCAGGAGTGCTGTAGCTGTGCTGTCCCCTGCGAAATCCGGATTGAGCCAGAGGCAAAATACTATGTTGCTCAAGAAAAGCCCTAAGCTGGTCCGAGGCAACTCTTTCTAAAAGCTTGGACAGATACTACAAACAGTGAGGAATCGTCTATGATTTGGCTCCACAGTAGCACTGTGGCTCATCGGTGTGACTAAGTTCCACCTGCAGCGGCCTGCCTGGTTAACTTAAAACGTATTTCGTGGTATTCTTTATTTTATCAGTACTCCAATTTGTAATTCGGAATGTATGGGTGAATGTGTTCGTGGCGATTCAATAGTTACGGCTAAAAAGTAGTAATGAAAGCTAAATGTATACCCAGTTATTTTAATTAAATCACCTACATATGAATTTCTATGGACACAGGCAAATTCTCAAAAGACAACTATCTCAAATCATCACCAAACTTATAGGATAGAAGTGTTTTCAGCATTTCAGTGCTTTAAGTCTCACTTATTTTTAATAAATGGCACTATACGTATGTTTATATACCATAAACTTTTGTCCCCAATGCTCAAGGCTAAAGGCGAGCAAAAACAGATCGTTACACTTTACAGACTGTTCCTGTAACAAGTCGTATCGTTTCGTATACGAAAACAATGGATTTTAGTAGCGTAGGACATATTTATAGTGAGTTACCATTTTTGTGTATGGCTCTGTCGATTCTGGAGCTCATAAAAAGCTACAACGATCTTAAACGACATCGACAAGAGCCCTCTTGTTTAGTATGTACTGGCTGTGCTCGCGGTTTCGTCGACATGGATGTCAGAAATTTTTTCCATGGGAACGTGCAGGAAAAAGTAGATAAATGTTACTCCTGAAATTCCCGTAAAAATCGGTACAGCCGTTTCGGAGATAATCCGAAACAAACAGACAGACAAAAATTTTATAAATAGTTTTTGTTATATGGACGATCCATATAACATTTCTTTGTCTATCTGTTGTATAAAATTTCATATGCATCTAGTAAATAATCGTAATTTTCATATCTATAAATACAAATAAATAAAATTGTACATTTATTTATTTGTACTTTTTACCCCGTTAGTACATTCCCGTGGGATAATATTCAACCTACACGTGGGTGAAGCCGCTTGCAAAAGCTAGTATGGAAATAAATGGAATTTGTAAAATGAGTTTAACTGAGATGCCTAAATGAAATAAATGATACCTAACTGAATGAACCTAACTTAATGAAGCTACCTTACCTACCCTCTTTGAATTACGAGCAGTAACCTCGTATACGTGAAGGATTTAAACCGTTTCTGAACCAATTCACAAGAACCTAAGTTTCCACATTTAGGCATCTGATTGTTTTCACTTTTGTAAACAGAAACAACTCCAGAGCGCTCGGATCAAAACTTTCTTTATTTGCAATAAATTAATTTCCACTTCTTTCAGTTCTTGAAGATGTTTCAGCTGAAATCAAAGTTCTTCGGTTTGGCCACGCCGCTTTGAAGTTAGTCTGTTTATATTAGAGAAAGTACCGATATGTCGAAAAATTTTTAGTTTGATTTGAGACTATTTAGTATTTTGCTGACTGGATTTGATTTTTTTTAATTTTTTTTTGCGTTTGGTATAGTTGACAGAGATTAAAATGAAGCAGCAAAGTGATTATAAGACTTATAAAGTATTTATTCCTAGGCAGAAGTTAAACATGTTTCTTGATGAACAAATGTAGCCTGAAGGTATTACTTATCGGCGGTTCATTAATTTTAAAGATCAGAAACTACAGAGCTTCACTACAGTAGGGGTGTCTGATGCTAGAACTAAGGATAATACAAAAATCCTATAGTTTATGATGGATATTACAAATCATTGTAGTATCAAAATGATCAGTTTCAACTGCAAGCCTGTTATGAGATCAGAGGAGAGGATTAAGGAATTGTGTAAAACTGCACACGTAATTGCCCAGCAGGAGCCGTGGCTTTTTCCTCATGATACTGCGTTTATTGGTAGTATGGATACAAGCTTCGAGTACACCAGTAAATCAGCGGTTGATACTTCGAAAGGCGTACTGCGTGGTCGTCCATACGGGGGGTGGCGGTGATGTGGCTAAAGGTTATCTTCTCTTCCGTTACGGTTGTACCATATTACTAGCGTGAGGCTGACAGCTGTCAAGGTATGTGCTGGTGAAAGAAGTTCGTTAGTGTTTTAAATACATGCAGTTATTGATAGTTGTGATATTTAATCCGCTGTAATTCTCGGGGACTTTAACGCTCATCCAAAGGAGTTGTTCTTTTCGGAATTAGCCAACTTTGGGTGGAGCGAAGCTGGCTCTGAGCAGATGTGATGAAGTTGAACGTATTGCCAGGCACACACCTTTATAAGTGAAAGTCATGATAACTGTAAGCGATGGCTTGATCACTGCCTGATAACAGTGTCAGATTGGCAATGTGTGACTGACATTTAGGTATGTTATGATGTGTACTGGTCGGATCATTTTCCACTGGAAGTTTATTGTAATTTAGGATTATTACCATGTAAAGTGCAATATACTGGAAATATATACAGTAAAGTAAGATGGGGTGAGAGTTGAAATGGTGTCAAGACAAAAGAAGAAGATGAAATTAAAATTGATATCTTAGCAACATGCCATAAGGAGAGAGATTTCAAGTGATTTTGGAAGCATACCAAGAAACTGGAAGCTGGATCGTCTGTACCTGTGAGTGTTGAGGGTAGGAATGAGCCACGCCTTATAGCCGAATTATTTAGGGGTCATTTCAGTGTAGTGTCTCCTCTAGGATGTGTGCAGCAGGTGCTCGATGCTAAGGGTGCAGAGTGCGAGCCGTTCAGTTTTAAGGCAAAAGAAGTCGCCCATATGATTAAAAATATGACTAGAGGTAAGTCTCCAGGGAATGACGACCTTAGCATTAAGCTCTTGCAGTTCGCAGGTGTTCATTTACCTTGGGTGCTGGTAATACTATATAACTTGTGTATAGGCCATTCATATTTACCCAAGGAGCTTATGAAGACCACTGTGATACCAATACTTAAAAATAAGTCAGGTGATGCATCCGACGGGAACAACTATAGACCCATCTCATTGGCTACGATGATCGCCAAAGTGCTAGATGGTTCGCTTGACAAACACCTAAGTGATCATATAGATCTGCACGAGGCCCAGTTCGGTTTCAGGGCTGGGCAATCGACTGAAACTGCAGTGCTGAGACTCAAGCATGCTGTCCAGTACTATTTTACAAGGAAAACGTCTATTTACGGTTGTTTCTTGGACCTGTCGAAGGCATTTGACCTGGTGTCCTATAACGTGTTGTGGGATAAGCTCCGGGGGAAACCAGCGCACCCAGTGGTATTATAAATATATTGCAATATTGGTACAGCAACCAAACCAATAATGTTAAGTGGGTGGACTCATGTTCATCAGAGTATAGGTTGGAGTGTGGAGTGAGACAGGGAGGCTTTACTTCACCATGGTTCTTCAACCTGTACGTGAATGGGCTGGTAGGTGAGCTCAGCGGGGCTGGTGTCGCCTGTTCAGTGGATGGTGTATCTATGAACAATATTAGTTATGCCGACAACATTCATTTCTAATAAACAGTATCCGCTTCTATAACAAGTTGCCAAAATCGGTTACAGAACTTAGCGATGGAAAGTTTAAAACTCACATCAAACGTGTCCTTATCAAAAAAGCATATTATAAGATAAAAGACTACGTTGAAGACAAGGAAGTTTGGCATTAATTCCTTCTGCACATGTGGCTTCCCTGGTAACTCATTAGCACCATAACTTTGTGAGCGTCTATTAACTGCTTCCAAATTACAATGTTAATTTTAATTATTTTATTTTTTACACTTTCTGACATATTCTCGTCATTATTTGACATTATACAACCCTTGTAATTTCGAGTATTTATTAGTGATTCTCATGGAAATCATATCACTTGGTTTAAATAGGTTGATTTTACTTATGTAGATTCTTTTACATATTGTGAATGAGAGAACGTTGTAGGCCTACAGTTTCTGTTCTTTATTTTCATTCCTCTAAGTACCTGGTACTTATTGACAGGCCTGCACTGTCCTCCCATACCTAATATCACTGTAATTTGAAAACATTATAAAATCCAATTATTTTTAAAAGAGTAACCGTGGAGTTTCTTGCCGGCTCTTCTCCATAGGAAGCGACAAATTGGAACCGTGCACCTAGCTTCTGACGTTTCATAAGTGCCCTTGCAGGTTTATGTGAAATAAAAATATTTTGATTTTGATTTTGATTGAACATGGTCCTGCTGAGCCCATCAGTCAGAGCCGTAAACGTCCTCATTGTGAGAGGTACGCTGTCAAAATAATATTCCCTTAGAGATAAGGCATAAACTGGAGGCCAAACGGAGACTGCGCAAGCAGCTTCATTTGAGTAGATCGAAAGATGACAGAAGAGATTTTAATAAAGCTGCAAGAGAACTGATGGAGCTCATTCATGATAACGAAAACACAACATTTCAAGAAAAACTCTCAACATTGTCAGCTTGAAAGCAAGATAATTATTCATTGTGGAAGATAATCAAAAACTTCAAACGACCACAAAATTTTGTATCCCCGCTTAAGCAACCTACTGGATCGTGAGCCAGAAAATCATGTGAAAAGTGCAAGAGAGGCCTTACTTCACCACGACTCTTCAACCTGTACGTGAATGGGCTGGTAGGTGAGCTCAGCGGGGCTGGTGTCGGTGTCAGTGGTGTATGTATGAACAGCATTAGTTATGTCGACGGCATGGTCTTGCTGAGCCCATTTGTCAGAGCCATAAACATCCTCATTGGAATTTGTGAGAGGTACGCGGAGTCACATGTCAGGTATAACAGTGAGAAGAGTGAACTACTTATTTTCAAGGCGGGTAGTAAGTGTCCAAAAACCGTTCCACCGGTCAAACTTGGAGGAATGCCTATAAGTAGGGTCACCAAATTCAAGTACCTGGGGCACTGGGTCACCGAGGACCTTTCGGATGATTCGGATATAGAGCGGGGACATAGGGCATTGGCAGTGAGATGCAATATGCTGGCGTGCAGGTTTGCACGTTGCTCACGAGAAGTGATACCTGCAGCCTGTGGATCCGGTATACGCGTGGATCTTTCAATGCCCTACGGGTCCTATACAATAATGGTTTCAGGATGCTGTTGGGGTTGCCTCACTTTTGCAGTGCATCAGGTATGTTTGCTAAGGCCAAAACGGGTTGCTTTAGGGCGATCGTTCGTAAGAGAGTGGCCTCCCTGATGCGCCGCGTGCGTGGCAGCACCAACAGCCTTCTAAATACTATATTGGAAAGGGTTGATTGCCCGGTTGTGAGGCACTGGAACACAGTTCACGGCTCGGGTGGTGCCCTGTATAATGTTAAGTAGCTCAATTTTTTATGTTGTTAAATTTAATAGCTCATTTTTTACAATAATTAATAATTGTACTAACACAGTTTAAAGTATTTTTTACTAACAAGTTATGGAATATAATAATGTATTCTGAATTAAAATGATTAATAATTATATTATTATGGTAGGTGCAGATATCGAGTTGATATTTTTGGCTGTTCTAGAGATAATGATATGCCTTGATTTGCTACATGGCTGTCAATGTAAAATACGTAAACAATTTTTTCATCAGCCCTCAAGAAACGTGGCAAATCGTGCATTATAGAATCGTGCAATAAAAAAATATGTATTTCAGAAGTATCATGTTTAGTCCTCGTTACTAGATTTTAACAGTGGTTGCAGCCGTGTGGATGGTGGAAAATAACGCAGGAGAACGTTCTACCGGGATGTAAAGTTTCTTCTAAGGTCTATATGTGCCAAAATTTGATCGAAATCCGGTCAAATGAAGGCGAGAAAAGGTAACAGATAGACTGGTACATAGAGTTACTTTTGCATTTATAATATTAGTATGGAATGTACCTCGTTAGTCTAGTGGTCGCAAGCACTACTGCTGAGCATTAGGTCCTGGGTGCGACTCCCAGGCGGGCAAAGTGTTATTGCGTTTTTCTATCCAAAATTTTTCAGTAGTAGTCTGGAGTCCGGATTTGTGGCCGGTTGATGGCAATAGGCTCGCCCCCTATTACATGGGACTTAAATATAACTGGTTAAATGTGGGGGTACTATATAGGTACACTCTGCAAACCTATTTGGTTTACATTCTACACACACGGATAGCTGTGTCGGTATGATTAGTTACGCACGCAAATGTTAAATAAAACGAGCGAACTCTGTTTTTTATTTGTCTGCGTATGTCGCACCAATGGGCAATGACTACCTATATACTAACAATGTATACTTATTAAATAAGTAATTGAATGAGTTATAATGGGTCACGCTTATTCATTGTAACAGATTTTCCACAATGGCTAACCTCTCTGGTTTGTGAACCAGAAGTCTTAAGTTGAAAATCCCGGGTGCAAAACATTATTTTCGTTTTGTAATCACAATTCTCCTTAAACATTTATTAACTAGTTGAATTGCTAACGATTCAATCTCGTTCTTAGATGAGTAATTTATAACGTTTGAAACACGAGCACAGAATTCTCAGACAATTTATTTGGACCATTTAGGACATAAGTACCGACAATTTTTGAATATTTTTTTTACCTCTCATCTTAATTTATACTAAAAGAGTCTACGAGTATAATTTGCGCTACTAAGTATATTGATTACTACTCATATTCCTGTGCGTTCTTTCTTCCTGATCCCAATTGTGCTTGAACTTGATTTAGCGACGCATCATTAAACATCGTTTAAAAAGGCGGAAATCATTGTTTTATATGAACAAAACGTTTCCATTAGTGAATTTTTAAAGCGCTAATTAATTATCGGTGAGTAACAGCTGCTCGTAACATCATTACTTTCATTACGTTAGTTATTTTTCAACTGAAATTCTTAAATTATCTCACCTTTCAATGTTTACATATGACTAAACTATTGTAAAATATTGCAAAACATAGTTATAAATAAGTAATTTTGTATCTTAATTTGATTCTTATAAAATTTACTTGAGCAAGCTCATTTTTGTCTCAAGCATCTGTGTGGGCCTTTAGTCGGAAGAAAGAAAAACTTTCAAATAAATTGTAATTGGGAGAATAATGTGGTTATTTTCAATGATTAAAAATATTTTAAGTCGGATAGGAATGGCCGTAAAATACTGAGGAGTGATAAAATATTTATATTTTATTGCTTTATTTAATTACTTTTTAAATTATTTATTGCTTGGATAATTTTATTAGACACAAAACGAATGTCTTACATAAAAGACAAAAAATAAAAACCTGTACCAATAATATCAAAAATAAAAAATCTGGGCTGGGCTTTCACCAACCGGCTATGGGATCCATATTTATGTTAATGAAATATTGGAACTCATTCAATTATGATTACTTTACATTGGTATATTAGTTATTGGTAAATGTGGGTTTAACATAGGCACACAAACAGTTTAGCGTTTGCCATTAGTACCCAACCGACCGACTCATTAATGTAAGTACACAGTGACGCACACCCGTGTGTGTGAGACGTAAACCAAATAATTCGTCCGACTGTACACCTCTGCCCATCCCTTCGGGGAATAAGGCGAGATGTCACGTATCATCTGCCTAGCCTTTTCCCAACTATGTTAGGGTCGGCTTCCAGTTTAACCGGATGCAGCTAAATACCTGTATTTTACATTGAGCGACTGCCTGTCTGACCTCCACAACCCAGTTACTGGGTAATACGATACCCTTGGTAAGACTGGTTGTCAGACTTTCGAGCTTCTGACGACCCGTAACGACTGTCAAAAATCCACAAATGACAGCCGGGACCAGCAGCTTAACATACTTTCCGAGGCACGGAGGGGTCTCGGTATGTAAAGATGGTCACCCATCCACGGACCAACCGTGGCAAGCGCAGCTTAACCTGATCGGTCGACCCGTGCGGCTTATATTACTTATTATTATAAGCCCCGTATGGAATGTGGAATAGTATGGATACTTATTCTGCAATTTCTAAAAGCAACACCTCACATCTCAGATTTCACACACCAAACAACAATAAGTAGATTAATCTCAATAACTTTCAGGTCACGTCTCTTCTTGGACATCGTCCCAGAATTCGTACAGTGGACGCTTACGAAGGTAATTTGTCATGACCACAGCTGCTAAACAATGTTCCACGGTCCATGTATTGACTTCTAAATCGATGTCGATGTCATATGGTGGCGAAAATTGAGGCTTTTCAGACCACGTGTGGTTACAAAGTAATTACGGCTATTAGGCTTTTGATGTCAGTGAATTTTGGGGTTTAGGTTTGGTAATTATGTTGGCGGAATGAATTCTACTGTACAGTCGGATAGTCGTTTCTATTATACACGTCAGATCACAACCAGCCTCTATTGTTCCCACTGATGAAGGCCCACATCCTCTTACAGAGAAGACTCCTGTCCACTTCTTTGTAAGAGAAAGTGGGCCACTATCCACCCCGAGAGCCCAGTACAGGTGGGTAGATATCACATGTCTTCGAAATTTCGAGGACATGTCAGTTTTGAGAGCAGTGGTGACGAAATAATTTATACAAGGTTAAGCGCCTGACTGGGTTCAAACCTGTGACCAACAACTCGTAAGTCACGGCCGTTAATTAATATTGCTCACTTCGCTTACTTACCAAAACTCTCCGTTTTTTTTGCTGGGTGGGAAATCATCAAATGACTTCTCCCGCTCTGGGTGGAGCAGGAGGGCGTGTCAGACTTTTACTGACTAACACCCACCCGTGTTCCCTCAGTTGCCTGTATGCCAGGGGCCGCGGTATCTCTTTCGAAGAACCCGCACCCTTGGCAGGCATCGGCCCTTGCGGGCCCCATCAGTTGTTGCTGACATCTCTTTGAGGCGCACGTGAAACACAAAGCGCCGTCGATCCGGGCTTCGTCCTAACCGGACAGCGAGCTACCCATTACTCGCCGTCCGCAAGCCTGTGCCTACGGTGGCGGGGAATTAGCTTGGGATTCTCAACGCCCAGGGCGTCTCCTGCGAAGGCCACGGCCGCGAGGGCGCATGTACTGCATCTCCCTCACGTGCGCCGCCTCCCTCTTTTCGAGCATTTGGTCACGACACATTATTACAATTAAATTACAAACTAGGTTAGATTGTTTGATTACACTCGTTCTATCCATTGTATCAAAATATAAATACAAAATCCTAATAATATTTAAATGTTAAACTGAGTTCTAAGTTCAAAATAATATTTCAACACAGTAAAAATGTCAAGTAATAATCCTCACATTTAAAACTTATTTGTCCCAAAAGAATAACGTGAAGACATTGACTTCTTAAGTCACGAACAAATTCACAATTCTGAGCTTTCAAAACTCTTACTCGACCAAAATAGAATTTCTCCAACCTTCAGATTGGTAGTATTATTCAGGAATACTAATAACCACCGATCTCTTTCCCACTGGAACTACTAAATCAAATTCTATCAGTTGAATTGCTTATTCTGTATGCTTGTGGAAATTCTGGTCCTTCTAGTCACGTAGATTATTGATCTTGGTACGAACGTATTCATGTATAGCGTAAAGGGGACTTTTTTCTTTTCATTAACGGTGTACCTACCAGCACCAATCTATCTAGATTTTGTTTTCAAAGCAAACAAAAATTATGACGCGTTTGAAATTCGAAATTCAATTGTTTTTAGTTTATTTTCGGCTAGTCTCCGTAGTTGCGGCCTTCCTTAATAAAAAATAAGTGCGATTCTCATAGCCAACGAAATGCATAGGCAAATAATTTTACGATTTCTGACTTTTGACTTTTTCTGACTCTTTTATGCCTTTTGTCGTTGTTGGTCCCACAGAGTTCTTTGATTCTCATAAAAAAAACGATTGACACCAAAAAAAGTTTATGCAAAAACTGCCCATTTTTTTGATGTCTGTATTTTTTTTTCAGAATCTTTGAATGCTAATTAATAGTTCTCAAAATATTATGGACAGTCACCTAAGACCCAATTTTCCAGTGGTAGAGATACCTGCCCTGATTGCCCCATTTCAAATCCCCCCAATTCCACCAAATACCTACTAATTTATATTAAGTTCTGTTTTTATGACGCCGTGTATAAATAGCGATACCTACCACATTTTTGTGCAACGTGTTGAAAACATCAATCAATTATTTCCCATTAAACTTATTATATTTTAATGAGAAAACTTAAAGGAGAAAATTTTCTGTTTAAGTCAGGGTAGGAAGATAATATGAAAAGTTGTACTGAAATGTTGATAGAAGGTAATTTTCGGATACTTAGGAATCGACTATTTGTTGAGTGTTTTCCTGTGAAATCTTTTAGAAGTTCCCGGAACTCTTTAGAGTTCCCTTAATAGGTACCTGTGTACATATTTAAATTAACTGATCCAGCTACAGTCTGACTACGGTATCAGGTTGGTGGGCAATAGGTTGCGTATTCTAAGCCCATTGGTTGCACAGAGTGACGGTAACTCATTTTTAGCATAGCTCAGTTACTTTTGAAAAGATGAACGTGAATAACAAAAAAATACAGCCAATTTATTGTATTGCTAGTAACCGTTCTATTTTATTTTGGTTCAATAAGTCCTGTATCGTTTCTAATTGTCACAATGCTCACAATGTTCGTTTTCAAGCAACATGTTTTCACTACTAGCTCCTCTCGTTTCCCGCTTTACGCAATGACCGCGTATATTTTCTAAAGAATAAATTGCGATAGCAATGATCTAGTTAAATTATTCTGGTTTTCAAGTAGGTACTATTTTACCTGAACCGCTGAAAATGGAACGATACTCCAGTGTCCCTTGTGGCCCGTACCTATTTACCGTTCACATGGCATACAAAAGTTTCAATCCCTTACACGATGTATACTTCCTTCTGTCATATACTTGAAGTACATGTATAATACGTTCCCCTTGTTAAGAAATAGAGCGTAACCAACATGAGACGCACTTTGCTTGAGGTGAAAGCAGTGCCGTTATTTAAAGATTTTAGAACACAAATAAAAGTGTTTGAAGCTTTATCGTATCTATTTTAAAAAATGTCGTTCAGCATCGATCACTACGCTTTTTATTTCATTCGGGAACTTAGAACTAATATGGAATGGATGTTTATTACGTTTATTTTTCATCAGGACTAAATTCTCAGTGGATACGTAACACACAAGTGGACATAAGTCGCTGTAAAATGTTCAAAGAAAGGTTTGTGTTAATTTATTTTTTGTTATAATTAATGAAGACGAAATATTAGCGTTCGCTCAATATTGGCAAGTCTGTTAAAGCAAAAACAGAACGTAACTTATGAATTGTTGTTAAAATATTTACGAATCAAAGAGCCCTCGTTACGGTCAATTTTGATCTCGTTATAAATTCACAAAGACTGTTTGTGTTATTATCTATTGTGAATATTATAAAGCAGTGCTACCTTGTGATCAATACGATAGTAGGTGTACATTTTACGAAATACGTTACTAGAGTATGCACGATAAATACTTGCAACACCACAACACAGAAAATTCTAGTTTTATTTCGTTTGTTCAAAATATTTGTATATAGTCGCAATTTCTAGAGCAAATTCACATAAGACAGTTTGGAGACATACGTGGAAAGTATTCTACCAATCTCATTTTACGCGTTTTGGAGGTGAAGTTGTGATCTTGCAATCAATATTATTATAATTGCCACACAAAATAATCTAATGACTTAAAATCTAGTCCGTGACTCGCGACGGTCGACAAGCAAGAGCTACGTTACTTAAGAAACGCTATGCGCTGTTTTAGTGTCATCGTGCTTTGTTCTTTTTTTTGTATTATGTCTTTTGTATGAAGCAAATAACTGATTTATCTATCTATCTATGTATGGAATTGCACCCCAGATCATGGTTTAGTGTTGCGACTCAACACGGGTGCGTCCCTGACTAACTTTTATGCAAATAATTATAAACATAAAACGTGCGATCATAAATGTACAAAAAAAAGACGCCGCAACAGTTGTGTTAGGAATATTAACTGTTTATTACATATCAAATAAAATGGTAGGAGTCCATTTTCTTCTTCCTTTACTCGCTTGCAGCGAAGTATCTCCAGGAAATCCGCAAGTACAAAAAACTATTGCTAAACGCAATCACGGCTTGCACTGGTCACTAAAGTGTAATCAACGCTAACGCTAAACATTTCTTATAGTATAGCATATTTTGCAAAAATATTCTACAAAAAAAAACCAAATCCTTGTGTACATTCTAGTTCAGAGTAAAGTAGCAATTTAGAAACACAAAGTGGTAGCTACTATGCATTAAACCTAAGTGTACCTACGTATAAAAAACTACGTCATTGTATATTCATCATAACTGTCCCGCAAGTGTCAGCGTTTTGCAGGACATACTAGACCACTCTGTTGGTTTGAAACCATCTCATTGATTTCATATTACAGTGATATACTTTTGAGCATGTTCGAGTATTCGTTTACTAAACCATGAACTTATAGCCTGTATGCCAAACCTTCAACACAGTGTGCGCACAATTATAACTATCCCATAGTAACAGTACCTTAAGACAGTATTGGCTAGGTGTGCTTATGATCTTAAACAAATATTAAACGACTCAGTTTTCCACAGTAACATTTCCATTCGAGGTTTCCTAATTTTAAAATGGAAGAGCTACCCGACGTACCAGATGAATTCATGGAGCCTATTTTTCCTTGCTTGGATTTATTAAAAAATGGCAATGTTCATCTTTATACACAAAAAGAAATTTTTTGGAAGAAATACTGTCGCCTTTCATTGAATGTGGTGTGTATGGTTGTCTACCAGCTTGCTTTGACAATGTATTTGCATCATGTGTTTGGAGGAGAGCTTAAACTGGAGGAAATGGCTTATGTTGTTAGTATCTATGTGGTCAGCATTCAAGGTAAGTTTAAAATAACTTTCGTGTCTATTATTTACTTTTAAAATTAATCAGTCATCTACATAATAAAATCTTAAATTCATTAATTCACTGATAGACAATACACAACCTGTTCTAAGAGTTTTTCTCAGGAGTTTCATATACGACAAAAGTTAACCCTTAAGAATTTTTTTTGAGAATTCATCACCTAAATTAGTTATACAGTGGTTGTAAGTTTGCACGTCAGTCAGTTTTGTCGATAGCTATATCTATCGGCACCACGGCTTGTTAATTTTAATTTGAACAGCATATCTTTGGATTGTAGATAAGGAATTATTTCCCTTTGCCTTGCAGTGGGACAATCATGCTTATAATCAGAGGTCGGAGTAGGTAGATTGATTTAATATACTTGCGTCAAGATATTACAATATGGACATGCCATTTTATCCATAATGTGCGGGAAGTACCGGAAAAAGTTCCGGAATTGGAATTATGGAATAAAATAATATAAAAAACATACAGATTGGCTAACAAAATCGTTTATTATATGAATATCACTGTTGCACTCGTTAATGTTAGCTCTCACTTGGTCAAACATTAAAAGTGAATCAACTATGGATAATTTTTGATTTTGTAACTCTTTTAGAACTATTTGAATAATACGGTAATTTTCTTCGGTATATTTTAAATCTTCCTGTAAATTTGGTTTTTCTAAAATATTTTTTGCATTGCGAATGGCTATTGAACCAGTACTGTTGAAGTTGTTTAGAACATCTTTTATTTTTTCGAAGTGTTGAGCGTAGTAAAATGCTGCTTCCAACCAAGTACCCCATCTTGTAATTACTGGTTGCGGAGGCAGTGGTAGGTCAGCATATTTTTCTTTTAAACTCTTTACTCTGTTCGGGGCTTTTAGAAATATTGTTTTAACATTTGCTACTAAAATATCGACATCGTTATATTCTGATCTTATCTTCTCTGATACGATAAAGAGCATGCGCCAAACATATTACATGTTTCATTTCAGGTAAATATACTTTTAAATTTCACCCTGCAGACAGCATATACGCTACACTGTCAGTGCAGAGCAATAAGACATTGTAAACTTTTGATTCAAAAGAGTCTTGCCATAAATTTTATAGACATTGCAATACAAATTGCGCGATTGTTTGACCATTTACTACCGTTAACATTTTACAAGCAATCAAATAAGGCCAGCTTGAATTATTATTAGGATGCAGTGGCTTTATTAAGAAATGGACTATATATCTACCTAAAAAATCTGTGGTCTCATCCAACGACATCCATAGTTTCTCATTTTTATTATTTTCATAAATAGTATTAATTTTGTTCTTATAAAACTTATCTGAATAAACTTTACGTAACTGTGATTCATCGGGCACTTTTCTATTACTACAAACACAACAACAAGTACTGCACATATATTTTTGAAAAAATTCCTTGAACGCCGGGTTTTTCATTTGCATCCAGGAAATGTTGCACATGATCAGGAACTTAATAAGGTCGAAGTAAAACTCCTCATTCGGACGCTTATATTTTTCTTGATGTACTGCGCCTTCGATGTGTCTTGTGATATTGCCTTTATTTATAATTTTCAAGTGGCTCTCACACTTCAAGCAATATAGATATCGGCTAGCGTGATCGTAAATTAGCTCGGGATGACCGATTATCCACTTTTGTACTGTTTCAGCCTTGACGTTTGCGCCAGCCATGTTTGAGTGAAAGACTCTCCTAAAACAATTAAAATGTTGCTAAAGTGATATTTGTTGAAACTAGCAGTTAACTAACCTAAACAGTTTTCAGTTTATAATTTTATTTAGAAGAACAATTATGCGTATGCATAACCCGGGTTCCGAGAGAACGATACATAAACGTCTAGTAAATCAACTTTTACATATTACAATTAGCTACAATATGTATTAAAAACAAATTATGATTTATCGCGTGAATAGGAAGATTATCAATCGGATATGAGACTAAAAATGTTAACATTATTCTTTAAACAAAGGCCTAAAACATACTTATATAAGAAAATTATTAAAGCTTACCTGAAGCGAAATAACTTGAAGTAGAGATACAATTTAAAAACAAATCGATGTCCGTAGATACAAGCCAAATTCGTTGTTTTAAGAAGGTACCAGAAATCAGTACACAAGCCAGGGTGAGATTATTATTTACAAAACACAGGAATTTCACAAATTAGGAGCGCACTCTATGAACCGAGGTAAGCGAGTGAGATACCTGGAACACAGCGCGCGCGCATTGTTCTAACAAACACCCAATGAGTCATACAGGATACTTGCTTCTGATTGATCGTTGCGTGCGGTCAATGCGTTGTGACCATAGATAAACATGAAATAAAGAAACAAAAGGCCCTCTCTAAGTTTTGTCTCATACTGTCAAGCGTCATTTCTAATTCAACAGTAAGGGACAAAATACGGTGTAACTATTCCAAGGTATTTTTGTATAAAATAAAATACTGATTTCTTTCACCATTAGCTAACACTGGTAGCGTAGATTGATTTTATTAATACGTTTTTCACCTTAAACACAAATTCGTGCTAATTTCAAAATTCCGGAACAAATATCACAATAAATATGAAGTTCCGGTATTTTGGAGGCATATCCATATTATCCTCTACGTTTGACGTCAACGACCTTAAATCAATCTACCTACTCCGACCTCTGCTTATAATGCAACTAATATATTATTTACAAATACATCTTTTAAATAACATTAAGTGTAATCCCTGACTATGTGTATTAAAAAGAAATGTATAGTTGGGAATCAATATTAGATTACCAAGCTTTTATTAAAATTAATTGGTATTTATCAATAACCATAGATTTTTGTTCTTTTTAAACAAGCTTTTATTAGCTTGGTATGTATCTACGAAAAGGAATCTTTAAACGTGATTTTTACCCACTTCAAAACGTTGAATTGATTTGAAACTTTGCACACTTATCAAAGACCGACAAATCAATATTTTTATAAACTTGTTCCATTATACTGGCCAAAAAAATAAGTTAAAAAGATAAATCTCGCTTTTGTAGTTAGCCGAACTTAAAACTAGAAAATAAATAATCGTTAAAAAAACACGCTTTAAAAACCAAACAAAAAACCATTAAATTATTTTAATGTAAAAAAGCGTGGGTTGTTTTTTGAGGTATTTTTATAATTAATTAAAACAAGCAGCACACGTTTTTTACATTAAAATTATTTTCAACTTTTTATGTTTTGTTTTCAAAGCGTATTTTTTAGTTTTTTAATTTGTTAGTAACACTGGAATTATACTAGCTTATTACTTCATATTATGAGTGGCGTTAGTGAGACGTTTATTGGGATGCTTTCATCCCAATAAACGTCAATTTTGACTTACGTGTGTATTTGCCAAAGCCAAAAATACTCTTTGCACCTTCACCAACTCACCATTAACCAATCCTTATTCTCGTGCATTATTATTCAAACATCACGTCTACTGTTACCTTGTTCTCACGTCAAAACTCTCGAATACACAGGAGCATCCCAACTCACGTTACATTTTCCCCCATATTTCCTCGGAATTCAAAGAACAAAAGACGTTTGTGCTAAAGCTTTATATCAACACCTTGCATACGGCAACATGCTGTATACTTTTAACTGAACTCTGAATTTCCCAGCCATACTCAAAACTACGGTAGTAATATTTAAGAAGAAAGAAATAAGGGCGATTGTTCAGCAAATGGGCAGCATGTGGAGGACAGAGAATCTCACTGAAGTACAGATTAACAAGAAGAATGCGCGACTGAAGACACTAAAGTTTTGTTATGCAGGTGGGAACTCGCATTTTAATATACGACTTTTGTAAAGTTTTGTAGTAATTTTGACCAAGGGAGCTCTTAGCGACGTTGTTTCGCGTAAAGCTAATTGAGATTTGTACTTAAAACTTCTTCAGGCAGGTGGTCTTACTTGAAACAAATTAGGTTGGAAAGGATTATGTTGAATAGCATTCAAGAGATATCTTCAGTAATTTAGTAAATTCTATTAAAAGTGAATAAAAAATTCTGTCTTGTACGGAATTATATAACATTGAGTAACAAACTGCTTTCATATTTCTAATCGGTATTTAATTTTTATAAAGTTACTTGAAGCCTACGACACTAAATTAATAATGAATGATGAAAACCCCTACACCTAAAATAAGTAGCTACATGATTGTAATTAATTCAGGAAACAGGTTCATATGCATCAAAACTTAAGTATTTTCAATTAGCACCTATTTAACATACTACTCTAAAATTAAATAAATCATTAAAATATTTAATAAAATTATAGATAATAACAAAGTAATGACAATCATCTTCCAAAATTATTTCATTCACATTGATATACTCCCAGCTTCTGCATCTGTGACGTCATTGTTACGTCCATACTTCCCGAATATTCTATTATTTGATGCCAACACCAGCGACAATGTACGGGTTATGATCATCTGAACGCATAACTCATGGGTTTTGTGGAAGTTATTGGTCGCATAAAAGTAGTTCCTTCATTAATCCAATAGTTTTATTTCCTGATGTGGTATCGTTATGAGAAGTTAGAAGTCTGGAAGTCAAGAATATCAGTGACGTCTTGTAATTGGGTAGTGGAGGTCAGAAAACATTTAAAAAATACTGGAATTTATCTATCATGTATTCGTTAGACTGGAAGCAGTATTAGAATAGACCAAACCCAGTGCGAATGTCCAAGACTATTATTAGTATATTATCCACCTAGTCTTTTTTGCACTTGAGTTGGGTCTGTTCTAGTAGAAGATTTCATAAAGCTGAACAAGTTATAAATATTAAAGTAGTAAATAAAAACGTGATTTACCCTTGGGTAATCAAAATTGTTTCAATTCTAGCTAAGCCAAAATACATGTGTTATAAGAAAAGTACCAGGTACCCCTAGTAAAATTGTAAAATCTCCTAAATTTTATTCTTTTTACCTTTATTTAAGACCACATTCCCCAACATGGCTCAAAAGCTGAGAGGAGGCGTATTAATAATATTGCTTCTAATAAAAACGTCATGTACCTCGTTGTAGACGATTTTCCTGCAATATGGAAATTGCGTACATTCTTTATTTTTTCTTAATTTATAAAACGTGATCTATCTTTATGAGTTTTCGTTTTGGTTTTTAATAATT
The DNA here is from genome assembly GCA_949091785.1 of Polymixis lichenea. Classification (NCBI taxonomy): domain Eukaryota; kingdom Metazoa; phylum Arthropoda; class Insecta; order Lepidoptera; family Noctuidae; genus Polymixis; species Polymixis lichenea. The sequence goes on along the minus strand of OX420943.1, from coordinate 4,107,006 downwards.
TATAGTGACTATTTCTTCACTGATTGTACAGCATTATCAAAAGGAATATTCAAATTAGGGTTAGAAATATTAATAACGCATCATTCTTCTTTTAATTTAATTTATTATTTATTTCCCTTTGAAAATAATATCTAGTGTACACCCAAAGCTATTTCATCATTCATTCAGTCTACCTACACTAAATCCTATTCAAGAATAATTACATCACAAACAACCGCCGAGACTTCTCTACAAGAATTTCTAACTTTATCGCAACTAACAACTGCAACTTTATTACATGTAACGCTATTAATTATTTTATTTTCTTTGCAGTTTTCTACTGGATTAATATGATTGGAACCTGGCAATACATATTGGCCCCTTTATTGGAAACGGTTTTCCGACTATTTATTTTACAACAGGAATGTGCGCTGATGCTCCCATTTCCTTGTAGCTTTCCGTTTGATCCTACTGGGAACTGGGCAAGATATATCGGAGCATATATTTTTGAGACTTACAGCAGTAAGTGGGGCTTTATTGCTTTTGGAGAACTATTGTCCTTCAGGGACACTTGATTTATCATTGCGTTGCTTTTTGTAACCAGGCCAGATTATAGACGTGAGGTGTTTCTGTGTTTGGAGTTACGTGCAGTAAACTTTTTATTTGGTGTGATTTTTTTGTATCCCCTAAAGAACTGTAAAAAATAAAAAAAATATTTGGTAAAAATACCAAATTTATTTAAAATATTAGCTGATACACCGTAAAATAAATAGGTCATGCAAACATAAAAAGGAACCAGCTTTGATCACCGCACTGAGAGTTGGTGTTTTCAGACCATTTATAACCAGGATATTAAAGTCAGGTCACTTACTAAATAAATATATAGGTAACGACATCTACATGTACTTTTTTTAATACACTTTATTGTACACCAAAACACAAATAGAAAAATATATGATGACAATGGTTGACTCAAAGATAAAAAATTGACAATTAACTGGTTACTGTTGATCAATAGACGATACAAAGGAGCAAAAACGATATCTCGTGAACAAGCAAAACTGGAGCACTATTTCACTTTCAAAATAAACAGATCTTCACAATTGCAAATTAAAAACTCTTACCAACTTTGAAAGCTTACTTGAAGATGGCTCTTTCTTAATCATAAAAAATCTCTAACAGCTTTTAAGTTGTATTAACATTTAATTTTGTGGAACTAAAATTTATTTGTGTATCAAAGCACTAAATTAATTAAAGACAAACATATATGTATTCTCTTCTTGAGTAATTATGCAGTAGAACTGAAGGAGTTTCAACTTATTTGCATTGTGTTTGCGTTTACGCCTTTGAAGGTTTGTTAAGTAGATGTGTTTGCGAATACGAGGACTTGGATCATTAAATTACAAAGGTAGGTACCCATTACCCATCACATAGTAAAGCTACGGCTTTCTAGAAAAGCGGTGGCTGCCACATAACGACCGCTGTGACGACCGTCATGAAAATTATGGCACCGGGATTTGAATTTACGATGCTAAAAAACGCTGTCTAGGGAAACACACCAATTAACTTTTATAAATGACGTGAAAAACCCACGCTTCGACTATTAAAAATATTTTTTAATTTTATAATATTATTTCTTTATTTGATATGCACTAAAATATAAACATCGGATAACACCCTGCTTCACCATTATGGCATATGTTTTCAAGGTATTTCCTTACAAATAAATTGTTTTCATAACGTGTTCAAGCATTTACGTTATTTTAAACTTTACCTTTGCTCATACCCACGAATTTTCCAAAATAATTTAATCGAAACAGTATTCTAAAATTACCTGCCAAAATATTTCTATACTGCCATCCAGAAATTTATAAAATCTTATTAAAATTTCAAACACACAGTCTTAATTTGGTCCCGACTCCGGAACCCTTTTGAACTATTTTGAGAGGTGAAATTTCAAAAATTCCTTTCTTCCTCCGTTCTCATGTAATGAGTGAAGTGTGCCTTAAATTTTCAGGAGTCAACGGTGCCCGGAAAGCTTGATTAATCGCAAAGGTCCTTTTGTGAAATTCTCACTAGTATTTTACTTTGCTTTAAATATGTTTATGTATGTGCCCCGAGTTAAATGTCAGCGAAAATGTTCTTGGGTATTGTTTGGGACTGAACATTTTTAGTTTAAGGGGTCAGATTTTATGATGGTTCACAAAAGAGCTCTTTTTATGTATGGTTATTCAGAAATCATAATTAGTGATACCTACTTCCTACACCTACGAATACCTCACTTGCGATTCACACTTTTTATTAACTTTTCTGTGTTGCACATAAAGTTGTACCTAAATGTTTCTGTAAAACCGTTTCTACGAACAAATACTTTTTAATGTATGGTTTTTCACTGATTTCATGATTACTCAAAACATAATTATGTATTCGCAAACTACTAAAGTAATACTCTTGGATTGACATATTTACCAATTTTGGTATCTCGATTGTTTTGAAGTGTCAACACAAACAACTTTTGTTATATTGCTTTCTATTTGGCTATGAACAGCAATTAGTGAAACGCACACTGACAAAAAAATATCCGTTTGGAAGCAATCCAGCAAAAACCTTTTTGCACTAAAATGATTATTAGGTCATGCGATGAAGGTCTATCACTAACTTTGAAATTTAATTGGACAGTGATTCTGAGGTCTTATCTTTATTATTGTCCATGTTTTCATGTCAAAAACAAAACATATAAATAAAATCGTTTATCTGTTGACTAAGTATGAAAAGCTAAGCAATTTTCAAAGACAGCGAAAAGGGACAGAAATCGTTATCTAGATATCGTTGGAGTGAAGTTATATCGCTTTTATATAAATACTTATATTTATATCCCACTGAGTACTTTCTCAGTCAAAAGTCAGTCTTGAGCCATTTTAAGAGGTAGTGTTAGCTACTGTTAGTTACGACTATGTATTTATAAGTGCAAATTTAACTTTAAGCACGTAACTTCAAACACACAGCCTAAGAGATGCTTCGGTTTAAGTATAATTTTTTGATTTACCTCGAAATCCCGTTCCAAAAATAATTCGCTTTAACGCTATATTGTGTAGGTAGGCACTCTACTGCTTGATTCGCTTACCATGGCGCTTACCAAAATTATTTTTGCAGTGTTCCGAATCATCTATTTCTACTTAGGAACAGAGTTCCTTATGATAACATTATGCTCTCACTTAGCAACAGAATTCACTTTGCTTCAAGAAGATTTACTAAACATCAAACCTGGAAACTTTGCGCATTTGAAGGTCGTTATCGACAATCACCAGAAACTAATAAGGTTGGTAAAATCGAGTATAAGTATTTATTCTTTGTCACTTCATTCGCTCAAGGCTCCTACACACATGCCGGTGGCACAGCCAGCGGGTTTTTGCCTTGCGGGTATGCTGCAGGCGTTAATAGGCCGCCGGCACTTGCCGCAGAAACCGAGTATGCCGCTGGGCTTGTTGGTGGCGTGCCCAGCCGCCGGTCTGCCGGCATAGTGTGTAGGAGCCTTTCAGAGGCACTACACGATCGCGTGTCATTACTGTTACGTAAATTCGGACGAATTCGAATGAATCGAAAGTAAAACTGTACTATTTTGGTTTAAATTGAATACGATAAGAACTATTAGTTTATTTTTGATTAATAGAGTAATAGACTCAGTAAATATTATATCTGATGTCTATGTTCCACGTTTCGATAAAGCCCAGCGCACTACGCGACTTCTCCGTGACCGTTTGTGCTAGGTCCACTCACAGCTTTGGGGGTACACCCAGTTTCAAACCATCATCATTTACTTTGGAAAAATCTATGTTTTGTTAAATGTGTTCACGATAATGTTACTTGTGTTGTAGTTTAGCTCAACAATTGGACGATGTTTTCGACAAAATGATCTTCGTTAATATGACTTCTGCTAGTATTTCGATATGCTTCTTCGGTTTAAGTGCTAAGGTAAATAATGTTGCTTAATACTTAAATCTTCGTAACTCTGATTATTTGGTCACAAAATTACTTCAATCTGTTTTTAGGTTTCTCATGGTGTACTCCAAATGGCTAACAATTTTGGTGCAGTTGTTAGTTTGATATTATCTTTGTTCAATTTATGTTATTTTGGGGAACGATTGACGGAAGCTGTAAGTATGATTTCATTCAATATTACCTACCAAATATCAGTTAAAGCAAAACAATACGTAATCGTAACTAAAATAATGGATTGATTGGTATATCAATTTAATTAATTTTACTTAACTTTGATTGTTATTATAATTTTATACACGGATCATTCTCATGATTGAATTTAAATATTTTTGTTTGCTTTTTTAGAGTGCGGGAATGGCAGATTCGGCGTATAACAGTCTATGGTATATGGGTGACATCCGCTATAAGAAACTTCTATTGTTTATCCTGAGAAGGTTACCGACGAACATAGACTAAGGGCACTTATACCACTAATCACCAAATAAATTAACGTTGCATTAATTAAACACAACGCTTGCGTTGTTTTAAATACGTTTAGCGCTACACGTATTTAATGATTTGATAAGCAAGTGGGACATACTAAATTTATCAAAAAAATTGGATGAAAAAATTAATTGTACTTTTTTTTCAGATCTCAAAAATCATGCTGCTTGACTTCAATGAAGTACAATCCGATTACTTTAAATACATTTACAACGGTAGGTTTCTATAATACACAGGTTCTTAAGAATATGACTGCAGAAAATAGATAAAGAAATCTGTACTTGCTATTACTTCTTCTGCTATCGGTAATGACAAGTTGTGTCCAAGAAAGTTGAATGAACGCTAACGCATCTGCCTACCATTCTACCATTCGAGATTAAGAATCAATATCTCAATTCAAATATCGAGTAAAAGATTATAGAAGAAAAACTATTCTTAACTGCTAAATTTATTTACTTTAAATGTACCTATTTCTTCTGAACGTGTGATGTCTCTGAAGTCCTGCTAAGCGGCTGGACCTATTTTGATAGTTTAGATTCACAACTAGACCCGGTAGGTGAAGCTGCGATCGAGTTCTAGAAAACAACACAACATCTGACCGGTCAACTAGCATGATTATATTTTTACATTATACGTGTGGGTATAGTTAATATTTTATTTATTTATTTATTTATTTACTATGGATGACTTACAGCTAAAACAAACAGATTAAAAATAGTATGTGAGACTGACAGCCAATTAAAAGTCTTCACTTCTAAAAACAGATTGTAAAAATAAGAATGTGAACAGCACAACACAGCCACAGAAAAAAAATACAGTATGACATTCAAGCTTAAACGAAATTCACATTTCATATTGAATACAAGAATAAAAAACTGAACATACAAAATCTTATTTAAAAAAACCAAGGCTCAGGCACTTTCTGGCCGAGGACACACTTGTTGCGAAGGGATCAAAATCATGTTGTTTACACATGTTGTTAAAGTTGCTACTTGCACGCACCATAAATGAGTTCTGCCTGTAATTCGTAGACGTAAATGGAACACGCAACGGTGCGTTCCATCGCTTCGACCTTCTGCCATCGTCCATCCTATTCCCAGTTGTTAGAGCAAGAAGAGAACTTCTTGTTCTCACATACTTCGTGATAATGTCTCCTTTCGCAGGTCTACTGAAGTATATTCTGCATAGTCAATTTTTTCTTATTTCTCTTTTTACCTTTGTACTCAATATGTATTTGTTTTGCTATTTGTACATAAATATTAAAATCGAATTCACTTTTATAACCCCAGGGGTTTTAAAATAATATGCGTGAAGATATACAGGAAAGTAAACGTTCTGTTCAGGATCAAACATGACATTCTGATTCCATTTCATAAGAGTACGTGTCCTATTCAAATAATATTTTAAATCTTATAGCTTGTGCGAAGGGAATTTAGTTTTAGAATAGTTTGTGCGACGTGATATTGTGGGTTCTTGGAACGTTTTGCTGTGTTATTGATTCTTTTTAACCTGGCTTTTAAAGCGATAGGAAGATGGTGGCCGGAATTTTCGTGATTCTAAAATGGTTTTAAGAGTGTGTTGTTGATGTTTAAATGCTTTTGCTGCATAAGGTGGCAATGGGTTGACCATGTCGGTCAAAGGACCAATGGCCGTTAGAAAAGACGAGTTTAATTGAAGAATCGGGTAATGTCGGGCATGCTACAAACTAGTTCAGGTCGGCACATACGATTCGGCAATATTTGTTGAACGGCAAAGCCGACTTGAAGCAATTACATAATTTTTTCGATTTTGCTCTTTGGCTGTGTCAATTAACGCCGGCCCGAAGAAGTATGTAAAACACCTGACGCCACTTTGAAGAGGCTTATGTGTTATGACATCTTCAACAAAAGACTGCAAAACCCTGAGTAAATGCTACCGTTTCCTATAAGAGCGGTAGCCGCCACATGGTTTCCGCAATTTACAGATGTACGACGTCACTGAAACATAAGTATTAAAATAAGTTGCTGTATATTCCTAGAATCGTGGCATTCGTCGCTGCGACCACTACGCTCCTAAGAACCTTTTTGAACTTCACGTTCGGTTTTCAATTCCAGTGCCTTTTATCTGAATCCTGATATCGTTAGAATTGAGGTTCCCGGCAATGTATTAAACCAGAACTTACTTTTAATATTCCGTTCCAGGTGCTGAGCACAACTTGGTCGTACTTCTCTTTAGTTTCGAGTGTGTACGAAGGTGAAAATTGAAGAGTTTTAACTGTTTAATGTATTAGTAGAGAAAATTTTACTGAGTAGTCCCTTGAAGTTTATAGAATTACAGAGTTAATAAAAATTTTTGCTGATCAGATCTTTTTTTGAATTTTTTTGCTTTCATCCTTAACCTTATTTTTTGCCATAATAGACTGAAAGTTTATCTGTGTTTAAATATTTTTACACTCGAGAAAACAGTTTGTTACAAGCAAAACGTCATCGTCGAACCCTATCAGAATACCAGCGCTAAGACACTTGTTCTTAAATGTCTCTCTAGATGCTATTTTGGAAACTGTATTTCTAGGAATTACTTTAGATTCAAAATTCCAATGGGGTGCCCACATTAGAGCTCTTTCAAGTAGATTAAGCTCAGCTGCTTACGCAGTAAGAAAAATAAGGCAGTTGACTGATGTAGCCACAGCTAAGTTAGTATACTTTGCTTATTTTCACAGTATTATGTCTTATGGCGTTTTGCTGTGGGGGTCGGCAGCTGACGTAGATTCAGTTTTCATTCTACAAAAGAGGGCAATCCGCGCAATCTCAAATCAAATCAAATCAAAATGTTTTATTTCACATAAACCTGCAAGGGCACTTATGAAACGTCAGAAGCTAGGTGCACGGTTTCAATTTGTCGCTTCCTATGGAGAAGAGCCGGCAAGAAACCCCACGGTTACTCTTTTAAAAATAATTGAGTTTTACAATGTTTTCAAATTACAGTGATAATAGGTATGGGAGGACAGTGCAGGCCTGTCAATAAGTACCAAGTACTTAGAGGAATGAAAATAAAGAATAGAAAATCGTCTATAAATCTAGTCTGTAAGGCCTACAATGTTTTCCCATTCACAATATGTAAAAGAATCTACATTAGTAAGATCAACCTATTTGAACAAAGTGACATGATTTTCATGAGAATCACTAATAAATAGGTGATATTTGAAGCGATGTATAATGTCAAAAATGACGAGAATATGTCAGAAAGTGTAAAAAATAAAAATATTAAAAATTAACATTGTAATTTGGAAGCAGTTAATAGACTCTCACAAAGTTATGCTGTTAATGAGGTACCAGGGAAGCCACATGTGCAGAAGGAATTAATGCCAAACTTCCCTGTCTTCAACGTAGTCTTTTATCTTATAATATGCTTTTTTGATAAGGACACGTTTGATGTGAGTTTTAAACTTTCCATTGCTAAGTTCTGTAACCGACTTTGGCAACTTGTTATAGAAGCGGATACTGTTTATTAGAAATGACTTGCTAGTTTTAGTTAATCTAAATTTTGGAATCACAATTTCATCTTTACTACGTGTGTTTAGATTATGGAAGTCGCATCTTTTTTTGAAAAGACCTAAATTTTTGCGAACATACAAGATATTTTCTTGGATATAAAGAGAAGGCAGAGTTAGTATATCAATTTCATTGAATTTGTTTCTAAGAGACTCGCAAGTCCCCATTTTATACATTGCGCGGATTGCCCTCTTTTGTAAACTGAAAACTGAATCTACGTCAGCTGCCGATCCCCACAGCAGAACGCCATAAGACATAATACTGTGAAAATAAGCAAAGTATACTAACCTAGCTGTGGCTACATCAGTCAACTGCCTTATTTTTCTTACTGCGTAAGCAGCTGAACTTAATCTACTTGAGAGAGCTCTAATGTGGGCACCCCATTGCAATTTCGAATCTAAAGTAATTCCCAGAAATACAGTTTCGGAAATAGCATCTAGTTTCTTGCCATCAAGTTTTAAATTTAGACCTAATTGGGGTACATTTGGTAATGAGAACTTAAAACATTTAGTTTTGTTTGCATTGAGTAAAAGATTATTAGCCGCAAACCATTTCGAGAGAACAGCTAGACTATCGTTGACATGTAAGACATCCGTATCTTTTCTATCTATTCTAAAAATAAGAGGGGTGTCATCGGCGAATAAAATTATATCCGAGAAGTTTGCCATCAGGTAAGGAAGGTCATTAATATAAACTAGAAATAAAAAAGGGCCAAGAATTGAACCTTGAGGCACGCCCATCTTGACTAGAGACCCCGAGGACGTTGCCCCGTTAACATTTACTTTTTGCTGCCTGTTTGATAAATAGGAAAGCACAAGATCAGCAGCTCGTCCACGAACTCCGTAGTGGTGTAATTTACAGATAAGTGTATTGTGGTCAACGCAGTCAAACGCTTTTGAGAGGTCACAGAAAATGCCAATTGCATCCTGGGACTTCTCCCAGGATTCCAAAATGTGACTGACGAGTTTTACTCCCGCGTCAGTCGTCGACCTACCTTTCGTGAAACCAAACTGTCGACTATGTAAAATCCCATTTGAGTTAAAATGTGACAACATCTGGTCTAGCATGACTTTTTCATAAATTTTGCTCATTGCTGGAAGCACAGATATAGGTCTATAATTAGAGGGATCACTCTTACTACCCGATATCAAAACTGGTACTACTTTACTGTTTCATTAAGTCAGGAAACGTACCGTTGTCTAAACATTGATTAAATATGCCTGTTAGGACAGGGGCAATTGTGTCAATGATACCTTCAAGAACCTTAACGGAAATCCCCCATAAGTCTTCAGTGTTTTTTAAATTAAGACTTTTGAATGCTGTTTTAATTGTGGCAATAGAAATGGGTTTGAATTCAAAATTTGGAATGTCCTTACTGATGTTTTCTTTAAGAAGAGATTCAGCTAATACAGATGATGAGGGTAGAGACTTCGTAACCTCTATTGGGATGTTGGTAAAGAAATGTTCTAAAGTCTCAGCAACTTTTAACTTATCTGAAATGGTTTCATTATCAATTTTTAGAGCTAACTCATTCTGATCTCGCAGTTGTGTGTTTCCAGTTTCTTTGTTAATTACCTGCCACACAGCTTTTATTTTATTTTTAGAAATATTAATTTTGTTACTTATTAATTTAGATTTAGCTTGAGCGCAGACTCTTTTGAATATCTTAGAATAGTTTCTTACATAATTATGAAGGGCCTGATCAGAAGTCAGTGATTTTTCGTGGTACAAATTATATAAGACATCTCTGCTTTTTCTTATGCCAGCTGTGGCCCATTCGCTAAATTTTGGTTTAGGAGTGATTGTAACTTTTTTTACAGGACATGCTTTATTGAATTCTTGGCATACTGTAGAAAAAAATGTGCTATAGTTTATATTGGGGTCTTGTGAATCAAAACTTGCTGTTGAGAGATTGCTAAGAACATTATTTTTAAACGTTTCCAATTTATTTTTAGTCAGAGGTCTGAGTTTCTGGTCAGAGTCAGAGGAATCTATAAAATGGGACCTCGCGAGTCTCTTAGAAACAAATTCAACGAAGTTGACATACTAACTCTGCCTTCTCTTTATATCCTAGAAAATATCTTGTATGTTCGCAAAAATTTAAGTCTTTTCAAAAAAAGATGCGACTTCCATAACCTAAATACACGTAGTAAAGATGAAATTGTGATTCCAAAATTTAGATTAACTAAATCTAGCAAGTCATTTCTAATAAACAGTATCCGCTTCTATAACAAGTTGCCAAAATCGGTTACAGAACTTAGCGATGGAAAGTTTAAAACTCACATCAAACGTGTCCTTATCAAAAAAGCATATTATAAGATAAAAGACTACGCTGCAGACAACGAAATTTGGCATTAATTCCTTCTGCACATGTGGCTTCCCTGGTAACTCATTAGCACCATAACTATGTGAGCGTCTATTAACTGCTTCCAAATTACAATGTTAATTTTATTTTTTACACTTTCTGACATATTCTCGTCATTATTTGACATTATACAACACTTGTAATATCGAGTATTTATTAGTGATTCTCATGGAAATCACATCACTCGGTTTAAATAGGTTGATTTTACTTATGTAGATTCTTTTACATATTGTGAATGAGGGAACGTTGTAGGCCTACAGTTTCTATTCTTTATTTTCATTCCTCTAAGTATCTGGTACTTATTGACAGGCCTGCACTGTCCTCCCATACCTAATATCACTGTAATTTGAAAACATTGTAAAACTCAATTATTTTTAAAAGAGTAACCGTGGAGTTTCTTGCCGGCTCTTCTCCATAGGAAGCGACAAATTGGAACCGTGCACCTAGCTTCTGACGTTTTATAAGTGCCCTTGCAGGTTTATGTGAAATAAAATATTTTGATTTGATTTGATTTGATTCTCAGCACCATGCTGAGATCATTTATTGATCTCAGCATGATGGATGGCTCTTGGAGAGGAACTGGACCTAAAATAAGACCAAAAGTTGTAACGACACTTTTTGCTACATCGTTGTAAGCCGTGCGGCGTGCGCGTGTTTCTCTGCAGACAGAGTGTATATATATATATACAGACAGAGTGTATATATATGTGTGTGTGTATGTATATGTACAATTTTTAAAATTGTATTACAATTCCTTCACTAATTAATCGAAAGGAACTTCGTTCCATCTGGGTGTCCCTTGACACCTCTCAAGTTTTTTACAAATAATTTTTAATTACATTACTAATTTTAATAAGCCATGTTTCTATGAGTTTGTGTTATTCCTGTGCGAGGCCCAATAAATACATTTTCTTTATTTTTCTATAAAGGTACTTAGAATTATCATTGTTTTTTTGTCGGTTACAATATTTTCATGGAGATTTCCACGGAAACGTTGAATTTTCCTTGAAATGTATCCTATATTAGGTACTCAGAAAAACGGTACCTTTTTATCACTGATAGATTTTTCTAATCGAATCAGTATTTCCAGAAATTGCTTTATACAAATAACTTTTTCCTTGTTATAATATCACTACTGACCGGGCCCTGCTTCACCCGGCTTTTACAACTCCACGTAACATCGAGATTTATCCTACTATCCTACTGTATATTTAGATGTTTGTTACTCAATGACGCAAAAATGGCTGAACGGATTTGGATGAAATTAAGGACACAGATAGTTTGTAATATGGAATAATACATAGATACTTTTTATCCTGGTAAAATATTCCCGTGGGCTAAATTTTCGACCTCAACGCGGGTGAAGCCGCTAGCAAAATCTAGTTTCTTATAAAGGAGATCAAACATGTGGTGTAGTAATAAAAAATTGTTTTTTTTCTGGGTTTTGGGCCCAACTTTGTATAAAACGTCACTTCATAAGTTTGATATTAAACATAACATACATTACGGAATAAATTCTTTAAATAATGGTCAAAACTGCATCAAAATAAACCTTAAGGTATAAATTCTCTAAATGCTGGTGACAACCGCATCAAAATACGTTGCGTAGTTTAGAAGAAAACATTATCACAAAGACTGCGACTTATATTGTCACTATCACTACGTATCATAAAACAAAGTCCCCCATCGCGTCTGTCTGTCTGTTCGCAATAAACCCAAAAAGTGCTGAACTGATTTTCATGCGGTTTTCACCAATAGAGTGATTCATGAGAAAGGTTTAAGTATATGATTATTTAAGTTTGTGTTTAAATTGGTGAACGCGGGCGAAGCCGCTGGCAAAAGCTAGTATATAAATAAGATTAGTCCTACTAATATAAGAATACTTCACCTAAACGACCATAACTCCTACCCATTCACAAAGAGACACTTATTCCGTTAACACTACCGTCACATAATCTAATTACAACCACGCAGCACTCACTATTTGCTCTTCTCATTCCTTTTAATTAGAACCTTTTTATTGTCAGCGTGGGGCCAATAAATTCAATTATTCAACTCGAAGCAGCGACCAGTTTTTTCCACGTTTTTTCCCTTACAATTGGATTTCAGTTCATTGGCTTTGTAATAATTGTGCAAATTATCTAGCGTCGTAATTGGAAAAAAGAATATAAAGATTTTATTCGAGGGCGTATGTTGAAGGATTATTATAATTATTATAGTTAATATTCGAGATTTGATTTTCAATGACATCCCAAATAAAACTATTTTGTGTTCGTTTTTTTCTTCCTCTGAGCCTTGAAAAATTAGGTAGCGGGCGCAATTAACCCCATATACTTAATGTCGTAGAAAAAAAAAGAAGAAGGAAAATAGGCACATTTATTTAACACAGACTAAAAGGCACACAACACAACGTATCATACTACAAGAAAAAAAACAAATAAAAAGTGCGTTGTGAGAAATTAGCAGGAAAGTGTTCCTCGCAGTAATGTCAAATAGGCCCAGTTCGGCACAAATGCCAGACAAATGTGCCTGACGTTTTTAACTGGACCTGAAGTGGCGGATGTAAATGAATAATATACTGCAATGTGTATAAACTTAAATAAAATATATTTGTGTTAAATACAAAAAAATGACGAATAACTAATTTGATATTAAACAAAACATACTTAATTATCCTAAAAATGCAACACGAAAGCCTTAAAATAACATCTTTAATGACAAAAAACAATGAAACTTGGCATCACGAATATGAAAACATTCGCAATTGAGATATGTAACAATTTGAATAACATGACCAGCCAATGTAGAGATCTCATTAGGGGAGGAAATATATAACTTTTGCATCATATCCCTTAAATTGTCACCCCTAGATTCCTTAGGTATTTTATGTTCAAATTTCGGATTTAGGTTGGAATTGGGATAAAAAAGAAGATAAAGAAAAAATAAATCAAATATCTTATACTTTTTATTGTTTTTTTAATGTCACATAAAACGGACATTGCCCATTATATGTACAGCTATGGTAGGTGAAAGTACGTCACATAAAACGGACACTACTCGTTATATGTGCAGTCACGGTAGCTGAAGATATATCACATACAAAGGACATTTCCAACATAATAAGTAATAATTAACATCAAATTATAATTAGGAACATTCAAGAATTAGACTATTAAAGTTTAAAAAAAATCAACAAAACAAACTTCTGGAAGAAAATAACATAAAATTCTAACCACAATAATAATTAACTATTTTTCCTTATGGAATCTAAGGAAACAAGACTTTTTTGCCGTTAAACAAAGTCTTTGTTGACATTTTGTACACATAATCATGGTTTTGCCGCTCTTGCAAAGACGACACCGGCCCTGTGACGTAAACATTGGAAAATGATCGTAACACTCAAGACGTGCATCATCCACAGGTTTCGGCTGAACTGGTATTGTAATGGTGGCAGGTTTAGGTGAATTAATCATTATATTGAGTCCAGCACACTGCACACGAAACTTTTTTAGGCTCAATTTGTTTTCACCTAGTTGAACACCGTCTCTACGATGAAGTAGGCAGCTGTTAAGTCCAAGTAATGTCTAATAATTGAGCAAATATTGACATGTACCAACGTCTTGTTTTCATACGTATTCTGTACAAAGCAGTCAACATGTCGGCAATGTCGACGCCGCATTACATTTGGACATGGTACAAGAACTCTCTTTTTTTGCTTTTTGTCATATCGTTCTATAGTACTTACTGGGTCTTGGGCACAAAACGAACTTGCTATATAAATACACTTATTGTCCATCCACTTTGTCACGGCACTTTTGGCACTATCGCATACTACCTCAAATGTTCCTCGTCCCTTTTTTATCATAGCTTTGTCAGACATTAGATTACAATTTTTCAGTCTATCTTTTCGTAACGTCCCTAAAGACAATTTGCCCATCTCATTACGCAAATAATATATTAGTTCAAGCGACGTAAAACAATTATCAAAGTAGACTGTGCTTAGAATTGGATTAAAAATGGTTCTACATAGCCGGAGAACTGTTTTAACTCCAACCCCAAGAAAGTCTTCTTCCCATTCACTAAATTCGACACCTCAAAACGCGTTTGCGCCATCGTAAGCAAAGAAATCATACACCATGCCTGAAGTACCAGCACGAATCAGAAATTTGAATCCCCATTTGTTTGGTTTCTTTGGCATGTATTGCCTTCTGCTGCCAGCTTTTTTACCTTTGTAAGGTATTATCATTCTTCTATTTTCAAGCACTGCTTACGAACATAATCCATGACAGGAGTAATTTTATGGTAACGGTCATTTTTGTCTACATTTGTATTATCACAAAAGCGCAAGTAGCGTTTGATATATCTATATCGTTTAAGGGACATGGCGGAAGAAATCTGCTCATACTTCAGATCTGCACTCCAGTAATCTTCGACTGCCGGTAAGTCTACAATACCCATCATGATTTCTATTCCAAACAATATTTCCATTTCTTTTTGGGTCACATATATAGACTTCCCGGTAGTTTGTACCGAATATAAATTTGTCATTTCAACTATGTAATCAAATAATTCATTGGTGAAGAATTTTTGAAAATATTGCTTAGGGGTAAGGATGTCATGACGCTCCTCGAAGTTGGTAGAATCTGATGTATGTACGGATCCAGTATATTTTGTTTTTTTAAATACAAAATCTAAATGCTTCATTTTACGCTTCTTCTTAGCCACAGGTGTAGTATTGCGGTTTATCTGGTTCGACGTATTGCCATATTTGACAATAGTTTAGGTCTAGAAAAACTAGAAGATGGTGATGTAACAACTACTGGTGAAGGTGTTTCTGGTATATTACATGATACTGAAGCTTGAGACCTACCGGCGATTGGGAAAGATTCATCTCGCGCTGTCTCTAATAGCTGTTCTTCAGCAATATGATGTTCGTGATCGTTATAATGCTGACCATTTGCGTCTTCACTGTCACTGAGATTAGCCAACATGTCGTATAATGCCGGAGATATGGTACGGGGCGTTGATGAATCACTGTTATCACTGTGAAAATACTTACGTCGCTTAAGGTTCACTTCTAAATCGTCATCAGACTCAATGTCTGATTCTTCAGAATGCGACGGAGGTAAGAGTGACAAGATTTTCTTTGATCACCAAGCCATGTTACTGAAAAATAAAATAAAAATGTAAAAAAAAATATTTAGTAACGACGACGTTGCAAGTGGCAACTTATTGGTGACGTCCGTTTCATAGGACCATCAATAGGAACACTTACAAGCAGGCCTAAATGGCAATGTCCGTTAGATGGGACAGTCAAAAATAACCTAGTTATTAGTTCAAGTAGGCAAGGTCCGTTTTATGGGACACTATAATTAAACTAAGTTTTTACTCTAATTACACCCATATAATTATAAAAATCTTATCACAATACAATACCTTTATTCACATTCTAACTAGTAAATAACAAAATAAACAAAACAACCCAAATACTCACATTTGTTATGATGTTTATCAGGAGCGTCACCAAATCTGACCGTTGCACTTGTAAGATGACTTTCTTTACACTTTAGAATTAATGATGAAGCCGGGGATGATGAGTAAAACCGCCCGTGTTGAGTGTGGTAATATCACTAAATTTATTTTACTTGCTAATTACAGTAAACGACTGCGCGTATTGAAACGCTGAGGTTGCTAACCTACATAATTATAACAAGTAATATGATGAATGTGCGGGTTCACCGTACATACTGCCAACTCTAAAGAGAGACAGGACAAGATGTGAATCTTAATTGATGAAATTTAACTAAAGAACATAACTGATGGGTTACGTATAAATGATATAATATTTAGATGAGAAGTGATACAAGATGATTTCATTTCATTTGCTTATATTCCTAAATAGTTCCATTTTAATCAAGTTCGTACTTTTGTTCGAAGTTTACTTTCACTGACCGAGAGTTGTCCATTGGAGAGGTCCCCTTATCGACACTTATCGCGTGACTAATTTCACTAAATTCACTAATCACTGCACGAGTTTCACTAACGCACTCAGATCCCCGTCCTGCAGGGCCGATTCGCGCCTTCGCCCCCGGGGTAGGCACATCCCGTGGTGTAGGCACGGCCACTCGAACGTGCTGCTGCTCATCCAGTGCCGCATGATACTTCTTTCTAACCACGAAGTATAAGCATATGCCACCAAGAATGATAACCATGGCCAAAGTGACATACCCTATAGAGTATTGATGAATGTCGTGGACAGTTAGCTCCGTAGAAGATTGTTCCTTAATATTGTTGATTTGGTCTTTCAACTGATTCCAAATATGAGTGTGGTTCTCCGGAACGTCTAATTCTTTGGGCAAGGTTGTGTTGATGAGCGAATTCAAAATAGATACCTCTGGGACATTGACTTTTGCTTGCATATTCATATGATGTAAGAAATTGTTGTGTGCGTGAATACTGTACGCATCCGATTTCAATGTGCATCCCTGACCTATGTTAACGATTCCACTGTTTCGTATTACAGTCGTCTTTGTTCCTGTCATACAAAAAATGCGGAGCTCGCAAGTTTCACAACAGGTGTAAAACCAAGAGTTCACGTTATGTAACTTGACCCAATAGTCGTGGCACGTGGAAACTTCTTGTTTACAAGTGCCCTTAATATTACTTACTGCATGTATATCACACAATGATTGTTTTATTTTCAGGTTGTAGATAGGTTTATCAATAGAGCATAGCAACTTGTTGTTGTTTATGACGTGGACGCATCCTTGTAGATCACTATCTGACAGGAGAAGTGCAGTATCCTTCTGTATGTTGTAGGCAAGGTATGGCGAGCTAGGGATGATTCTGAAATGATTCACCCCTCTCTTCTGGGGAATCGGAATGATTTTATCCAATTCAAAGACATCGTTAGTCACTAGCGGTATTTTTATCTCTATAATTAGATAACCTTTGTATAAGGTAGCTGACGCCTTCATGATTTTATACATGTCTGACAAATCCAATGATTCTATAGGGGTCATTAAGTTTCCCTGTAGTTGTCCGGAGATTATGTCGACTTGACGTGCCAGCTGTTCAGGAGTCAACAGGTAGGGATCGATACGACCGTGGCTGATGTCTGTCACGGTGTCGATTAGGGTATTCTGAATACGCATTAGATTTGACAATATGATACTCGCTGCTAAGGCGGATGATGTTATGTATAGACCATCCGTGTTGTCCAGACGTACCCTATTTAGCTCATCAGTGACGTTTTGAAGATGACGTTTTATGAAATTGAACTGTTTGTTCATAGTCTCTTCGCTACGTCGTAGAATGTTGTATTCTGATTCCAAGACCAAAGTTTGATTCTTGAGTAAATTCCGAAGATGATTCTCGTTGATGTTGTTAAAGAAGTCAGGATTCAGGCACTGTATGATCTCCTTGTACTCTTTCTTCATGAGTCGATCAGCACCCACAAAGTTTCTACCGTTGTCACTATACATGTGACCGGGAGATCCACGACGAGAGCAGAATCGACGAAAAGCACCTAGAAAGGCAGCCGTACTCAAGTCTGAAACTAATTCCAGGTGGGCTGCTTTCGTTGATAAGCACACGAAAACAGCCACGTATCCTTTCACCGTTTTTATCCCGCGGCCTTTATTGGCTTTCATTTCCACATGTCCTGTAAAATCGACTCCCGTATGTGTAAATGGTCTTGACGGGGTGACTATAGCTCGGGGTAAGTCTGCCATAATTTGCTGATTAACTTCGTTGCTAAACCGTCGACACTTCACACACAGTCTTAGCTGTCGTTTCACAGTCCTGATACCGCTGACAACCCAGTATTTATCCCTGATATAGGATAGTGTTAAACGGGGTCCACCGTGCAAAGTTGTAAGGTGAGCCTGGTTGATAACCAGGTCAGTAAGTCGGCTGTGGCTTGGTAGTATGATAGGGTGTTTCGCCGAAATGTTTATTCTGGCGTGTTGTAGCCGACCACCAACTCTCAATAGACCGTTTTGGTCCACAAATGGATGTAAACTGCAAATCTTGCTTTTAGAGCTTACTTGTTGTTTACGTTGAATATCTTGCAATTCTTCATAGAATTCTAAAGCTTGCACTTCTTTTATAATTAAATAATATGCGTTATTTATTTCTGATGACGCTAAAAAATAATCATGTGTTGACATATGATTGTCACGAGTTCGCATGATGAAACGTGATACCCAGCATATAATTCGTACAATTCGTGTCAGTGAACTATGGTTTTGCAGTAATTCGCTTATAAATGTTAAGTTATTTTTTTACTAAAGTTGTGTTCACACTAGCGAGTGTCTTTGTTTCGATGGTGGGGGCGTGGTATGTCATCTTAATTGCATCTTTTTTATCCAAACCTTTTAGCCATTCTGGCCCTTCCCACCACAACGAATGATGTAACAATTGACGAGCTGTTACTCCGCGTGTTGCGCAATCTGCTGCATTTTCTTCCGAGCCGACGTGATTCCAGAATTCTGCTGGTATGACTTTGGTTATCTGTTTCACCCTGTTAGCTACAAAGGGTTTCCATCTAGATACATTCCCATGCAGCCAGCCTAGGACTATCATGGAATCTGTCCATGCGTGAAGAGACATTCCTTTGTTTTCCAAGGAATCGGTAACCTTTTTCACCAGTTGTGATAAAAGTAGCGCTCCACAGAGTTCCAGTCGCGGTAATGTTGTTTTCTTCGCAACTGGTGCTAACTTCGTTTTTGCCGCGATGATTCTTGATGTGTATTCGCCCTTATGATTGTTTGTTACCAAGTAAATAACGCAAGCGTAAGCTTTGTCTGACGAATCGCAGAATGCGTGTAATTGACATTTTGCTTCCATGCTGCCTAAATAACGCGGAATGCAGAATTTGTCGATGCAGTTGATGTCTTGTTTTAATTTTTGCCAATTATCTTGCATAACCTTAGGTAGTTCTTGATCCCAATTTGTTTCTAAGGACCATGTTTCTTGAAATAATAGCTTCGCTCTGATTGTTAGTGGTGATAACCAACCAAGGGAATCAAATAATTTTGAGACGTCTGACAATAATTGCCGTTTGGTAGTGGCTGCGCTAGTCTCTGGAATCGCATGGCCTTGGAACATGAAGGTATCTGAGGATGGAGTCCATTGTAAGCCTAGAGTCTTTCTGGATTCAAGACACTTAAATTCGTAGGGGCTGTTCAATTGATCCGTTGCTAACTCTTGGAGGAGTTCCGGTTTATTGCTTGACCATTTTCGCAAATTCATCCCAGCACCCTGTAGCATCTTGATAAGCTGACGTTGTAACTCTTTTGCTTGATCCACGGAGCTGTGCCCACTTAACAAGTCGTCCATGTAAAAGGAGGTCTGTACGGCGGAAGCTGCCAGCGGGAACTTTTCAGCGTCATCCGTCGCTAGCTGTTTGAGCGTTCGCATGGCCAAATATGGGGCCGCTTTGGTTCCGTACGTTATAGTGGTTAACACATTCCATGCCCAGCACCCAGCATATGGGTCGAAAAATAGTTGATTCGTGTGCCCACAACTTGCATCCGAGTCGTCGCAATAAGTAGCTATTGATGATTCTGTTCATGCCCAGGACCCGACTAGCGAGACTACTTATAGCGACGACTCGGATGCGAGTTGTGGGCACACGAACTAATTATTTTTATTTTTCTTGCTTGGCATCGAATGTGTTAAGTGATACTGACTCAATTGATCCTCCATTGAATCTCTCCAAATGATTGATTGTAAGGGCTGATCTTGCTCTCTTACAAGAATCTGACGAAACATTTTTTCAATGTCCGCAGTGATTACCACTTTATGTTGTCTCCATTTGATTATAAGTGCGAGCAAATCTTGTTGTAAGTTGGGCCCACTGTACATAACGTCGTTCAAGCTGTTACCCGACGTCGACTTGGAGGAAGCATTGAATACTACTCTCAATTTTGTGGTAGTAGAATCGAGTTTCCATACACCGTGGTGTGGGAGATAATACACCTGATCAATTGTGTTTCCAATTTGGCGCATGTGACCCAATTCTTGGTACTCACTTATAAATTGTTTGTATTGATTTGAGTATGATTTATTTTTGGACATTTTTGCTTCCAGTTGCTTGAATTGCGCAATCGCCTTGAACTTTGAGGATCCGAGTTGTTGCTCAAAACTTGGCATCATGGGTATTCCAACTTCATATTTACCATTCTCCAATCGTCGCGTGGTGGTTTTGTAAAAATCTTCACAAAATTTATCGCTAAGAGTCAAGTTTGATGATGAGTCGTGAATGTCTTCTAATTCCCAAAACTTGGCTATTTCTTCTATGTTATTGATTACAACATGGCAATTGAACTTTTTCACATTCCCTGATAAGATCCAACCCATCTTGGTTTGTTGAGCTATGGGGGCCTGCGCAGGACCCTTTATAAGTCCACTCAGTATGATCTCCGAGTATACACTGGCATCTAAAAGCAGATCGATAGGTCTTGACACATTATACTCCGGATCGGCTAACTGAAGATGTTGCAAGTGCGGCCATGACTGTTTGCTAAATGAGGAGTTAGGTAAATTATTTATGACCTTTGATACAACCAAAGCCTGAGTTTTTAAGATGTAATCTCCATAAATAGACTTGCAGTCTAGCGTCACAATACCCTTGCTTTGCTTAGAGGCCGGGCCCACCCCTGAGATAGAGGCATGATATTGCCGGCGTTGTAAACCTAGCATTTGTGTGGCATTTTCAGATATTAATGAAATTTGAGATCCTTGATCTAAAAGAGCTCGTAAAGTGACATATGTGCCGTTACTTGCTGAAACAGTTAATGATAAGGTAGTCAACAGGATTTCTTCGTTGTCAGCTGCCACATGGTTGACGTTATGCTGTGCTGGCAAGTTTGACTGCACTGTGGACGTATGGGAGCTCGTGACAGCTCCGGCTTGTGGATGTGTTTCACGAGTTTCATGAAGGAGAGTATTGTGGTCCGCGTTACACCTTTTACAGCGCTTTGAGTTGATGCAATCAGTGTCGGGATGATAGTAAAGGCAATTTCTGCAGTATTGGCACTTTGTTACCAAGGCTAATCGTTCGCTCGGGGTCATTTTCAAGAATTTCCTACAGGTAAATATAAAGTGTCGCTTATCGCAAACAGGACAGTTTGGACCTTGAGTAGCGGCCACTTGATACTGATTTCTGTGTTGATTTCCGTAACTCACAGGTTTGCTACCCTGTTGTACTGATCCCCGCTTAAAGGGTTGCTTCGATGCGTTTGATTCCTTCTCTTTTCTATGTATGGGTTCCAGGGCTGTAAACTTGTTTTCAAGGAATGCCATAAATTCAGTCAGAGCTGGTAGCTCCCTGGGTGATTCGCGAGCCTCCTTGTAATCTCTGTAAGTCTCCTGGTCCAGCTTCTTACTGAGAAGATGCACTAGCAACGGATCCCATGTATTAGTATTCACCCCAAGGTTGTGTACTGCATGAATACATTCTGTGGTGGTGTCATATAGCCGCTGTAGGTCATATGCCGTCTGTTTGTGAATAACAGGCTGATTCAGGAATATCTCTATTTGATTCGTAAAGAGAACCTGAGTATTGTTGTATCTATGCGTTAAAATTTCCCAGGCTGTATCGTAATTATCCGCAGAAATATGTAGATGCTGAATAAGGCGCTCGGCCTCTCCCTTGACCTTTCCTTTCAAGTGTTGCATCTTCTGAGCCTTGGTGATTGAGCTGTTATCGTGGATGGCTTCAGTGAACAAGTCAGAGAATGTTGGCCACTACGTGTATTTTTCCGTAAAAATAGGAATTTCTATTTTTGGGGTCGCGTTCTGAACATGTGCCATGGATGATATCTTCTTGTTCAACGAACGTTTGATGTCTTTGTAGATGGATTCATACTTACAAAATTCATCTTCGTATGATAGATCTCCGCCTTGAAGTATGTGGTCGATTCGCAGATGTAATGAATCAATGCTATTCCACTTGGTCTGAATATCCCTAAGCTCGTCTTCAAGTTCCCACCTTTCAGATATTACGTCCACGTTAATATTCTTTACTAACCTGTTGAATGCTCTAAAGTTTGTTCTCTGTAAAGCCAATAGTTCCATGGCTTCAGTGTTCGCCTGTGTTCCCTTTTCTCCTGAACCAAATGAAGATAGAATGTTTCGGATATACTGATAAAGGTCCTTACCCTGTTGATAATAATTAGACTCAAAATATTTGGGTTCCCTGTCTGGATACTCGGAAAGTTTGACGTGATTTTGGTCGAACTCACCCCAGAGGTTATCCAACGTCTCAATCCTCCGTTGTATATAATCCGTAGTCTTTCTCGACAATGGATCCTTACCGAAGTTGATTTTTATTTTATTTATATTTTCCAATATCTCCACTTGACGAGAGCTTAAAGCAGCCATAGTGATAAAATTAAGGAACAATCTTACTTGGAAACCGATGAGTTGAACCACCTTTCCAAGGGCGATGCGCTCCGATGCTGTGCTCAGCAGAGGTGTGATGATGTGACTTGATCTCGACCGACGTCTTCGAGAGAGCCACTTAGTGTTCACTGAATTGACTGTGTGTCTACGGCACTGTCGCGAAGTACTCAACGGGTACAGCCACTGAGCGGTTCCGATACCGAACAACCCACGCGCCTTGTACTAGATACCCGATGGACTGATTATTCGCGTGATCCCAGCCAATCCGGCTCGAAGGACCAAAAAAAATGTAAGATGACTTTCTTTACACTTTAGAATTAATGATGAAGCCGGGGATGATGAGTAAAACCGCCCGTGTTGAGTGTGGTAATATCACTAAATTTATTTTACTTGCTAATTACAGTAAACGACTGCGCGTATTGAAACGCTGAGGTTGCTAACCTACATAATTATAACAAGTAATATGATGAATGTGCGGGTTCACCGTACAGCACTTTTTCAAATGATTACTGCTCGCGACCGTTTATCACTGCGTTAATGGAATATGCACGCGTGTGAAAGAGATGGCTAGTTCGATGCCGTTCTGCATTTTTGCATAGCTTAAGTGTGTTAAAACAGTCTCTGTGTGCGTATAAACACTGCGTCCTTTAAAACGGACAAAATCAAACCAATAAAAACAAAATCGATCTCTTTGAGGCGCGCGTGGAACACAACGCGCTGTCGAACCAGGCTTGGTCCTTACCGGACAGCGTGCTAACAATTACTCGCCATCCGCAAGCCCGTGCCTACGGTGGCCGCGAATCAGCCTGGGATTCCCGACGCCCAGGGCGTCTCCTACGAAGGCCACGGCTGTGAGGGCGCATGTACTGCATCTCCCTCACGAGCGCCGCCTCCCTCTTTGCGAGCATAACTGCTTCGCTGAAGGAGGCGACTGCTAGCCATGCACTCTCGCTCCGTACCATGGCCTGGACCAGGGTTGGACGCGAGAGATCGCCGCCGCCGATCACCTCCACGAGGACACGGCGGTGCTCCACTCAAGTCGGGCAGACTTCCACCGTATGCTCCACCGTGTCCTCAGGGCGATCTTTGCAATGGAAACACCCGGGCATTTCCTCCCGCCCTATCCGAAATAGGAACCTCCCGAAACAGCCGTGTCCGGTGAGGACCTGTGTCAGGCGGAAGGTGAGGACGCCATGCCGCCTCTCAAGCCACTCCTCAAAGAGGGGACTTACCGCCTCAATTTTGGCGTGCCCAGCACTGGGTTGCGACAATCGCACTCTCCACGTCGCCATGAGATCCCGCCGGAGCTCTGTCCGCCGTGCCGCGATTTCCCGCGGCAGCGAAGTTGCGCCCCGGCGTTTGGCCTCCTCACGCCACTGCCAAGTGTGTGCGAGGACCTTTGCCTCCAGATCTCATGGCCGCAATCCAGCAAGGAGGCCCGCCACCTCACCGGAGATCGTGTGATATCCCCGGATCATCCGAATAGCCATGACCCTGTGAGCCGCCTTCAACTGGCGTGCTAGTTGGCACCTTAATGTAGGCGCCCACACCCGCGCCCCGTGTAGGGCCATGGCCCGCACGACACCCACGTAGAGCCTCCGGCAGGAGGCATTTGGCCCCCTAGATTGAGCAGGAGCCGCTTTAAGGCAGCCCCGGCCCGCTCCAGTCTGGGAGCCAAAAGTCGGAAATGTTCCGCGAAGTTTCACCGACTGTCAAGGACGAGTCCTAGGTACTTCATCGTCGACTCGACGCCGATGTGAACCCCTCCCACCGTTATCTGGGAACCCGTCAGTGGCGCATTCCGAGGGCCATGAAACCACATGGCCTCGGACTTGTGCAAGGCCACCTCGAGTCCCAGTTGCCGGATCCTACCCACGATTGTCGCAACCCCGTGTGTCGCTAAGTCGGCCGCCGCCTGGTACGACCTCCCTTGTGCCAGGACCAGCGTGTCGTCAGCGTAGCAAACTACGCTGACGCCGCTAGGGAGGTCGCCGCGCAGCACCCAGTCGTACCCGATGTTCCACAGATGCGGCCCCAGGACCGAACCCTGTGGGATACCGCACGACATCTCTCGCCGGTTCCACTCTCCTTGGTGGCCGAGGTAGATGACGGCCCTGTCCGTCAAGAAGGCCTCGACCACACGACAGAGGTAGGTCGGTATCCGGTGATACCGGAGTGCCTCCCTGATGCAACTCCAAGCCCAATATGATTGATCTCCTTTATAAGAAACTAGATTTTGCTAGCGGCTTCACCTGCGTTGAGGTCGAAAATTTAGCCCACCAGAACGTTTGACCAGGATAAAAAGTATCTATGTGTCATTTCGTATTACAAACTATCGGTGTCCTAAATTTCATCCAATTCCGTTTAGCCACTTTTGCGTCATAGAGTAACAAACATCTAAGCATACAGTAGGATAGTAGGATAAATCTCGATGTTACGTGAAGTAGTAAAAGCCAGGTGAAGCAGGGCCCGGTCAGTAGTGATATTATAACAAGGAAAAAGTTGTTTGTATAAAGCAATTTCTGGAAATAATGATTCGATTAGAAAAATCTATCAGTGATAAAAAGGTACCGTTTTTCCGAGTACCTAACATAGGATACTTTTCAAGAAAAATTCAACGTTTCCGTGGAAATCTCCATGCAAGTATTGTAACCGACAAAAAACAATGAAAATTCTAAGTACCTTTATAGAAAAATTAAGAAAATGTATTTATTGGGCCTCGCATAGGAATAACACAAACTCATAGAAACATGGCTTATTAAAATTAGTAATATAATTTGAATAATAATTAAAATTTATTTGTAAATAAGAACGTATATTAATTAGGTCCAGTTAATCTTCAAGAGATTTATCAATAAATGATCTCAGCATGGTGCTGTGACATTTAAAAACAAGTGTCTTAGCGCTGGTATTCTGATAGGGTTCGACGATGACGTTTTTCTTGTAACAAACTGTTTTCTCGAGTGTCAAAATATTTACACAGATATAAACTTTCAGACTAATATGGCAAAAAATAAGTTTAAGGATGAAAGCAAAAAATCCAAAAAAAAATCTGATCAGCAAAAAACTTTATTAACTCTGTAATTCTATAAACTTCAAGGGGCTACTCAGTAAAATTTTTCTCTACTAATATATTAAACAATTAAAACTCTTCAATTTTCACCTTCGTACACACTCGAAACTAATGAGAAGTACGACCAAGTTGTGCTCAGCACCTGGAACGGAATATTAAAAGTAAGTTCCGGTTTGAAATATTGCCAGGAACCTCGATTCTAACGATATCAGGAATGAGATAAAAGGCACTGGAATTGAAAACCGAACGTGAAGTTCAAAAAGGTTCCTAGGAGCGTAGTGGTCGCAGGGACGACATGGTTAACCCATTGCCACCTCATGCAGCAAAATCATTTAAACTTCAACAAAACACTCATTAAAAACATTTTAGAATCACAAATATTCCGGCCACCATCTTCCTATCGCTTTAAAAGCCAGGTTAAAAAGAATCAATAACACAGCAAAACGTTCCAAGAACCCACAATATCACGTCGCACAAACTATTCTCAAACTAAATTCCCTTCGCACAAGATATTAGATTTTCAATATTATTTGAATAGGACACGTACTCTTATGAAATGGAATCAGAATGTCATGTTTGATAATGAACAGAACATTTAATTTCCTGTGTATCTTCAAGCATATTACTTTAAAACCCCTGGGGTTATAAAAGTGAATTCGATTTTAATATTTATGTACAAACAGTAAAACAAATACATAGTATACGTACGACATATTAGACGTATTGAGTACAAAGATAAAAAGAGAAATAAGAAAAAAAATTACTACTGAGACTTACTTCAGCAGACCTTCGAAAGGAGACATTATAATGTGAGTAGAACAAGAAGAGAAGAATAGGATTTGAGAGTACTATAATATTAGCTATACCCACACTTAGAATGCAAAAATATAAACATGCTAGCTGACCGGTCAGATAATGTGTTGTTTTATAGAACTCGATTGCAGCTTCACCTACTGGGTCTAGTTGTGAATCCAAACCATCAGAATCGGTCCATGCGCTTAGGAGAACTTCAGAGACATCTCAAGTTCAGAAGAAATACATTTCGCGGTTAAAAATAGTTTCTCTTCTTTATTCTTTTACTCGATATTTGAATTGAGATATTGATTCTGAATCTCGAATGGTAGGCAGATGCGATAGAGTTCATTCAACATTCTTAGACACAACTTGTCATTACCGATAGCAGAAGAAGTAATCGCAAGTACAGATTTCTTTATATATTATCTGCAATCATATTCATAAGAACCTGTGTATTATAGAAACCTACCGTTGTAAATGTATTTAAAGTAATCGGATTGTACTTCATTGAAGTCAAGCAGCATGGTTTTTGAGATCTGAAAAAAAGTACGTCAATTTTCATCAGTCAATTTTTTTGACAAATTTTGTATGTCCCACTTTCATATCAAATCATTAAATACGTGTAGCGCTAAACGTATTTAAAACAACGCAAGCGTTATGTTTCATTAATGCAACGTTAATTTATTTGGTGATTGGTGGCATAAGTAAGCCCTTAGTCTATGTTCGTCGGTAACCTTCTCAGGATAAACAATAGAAGTTTCTTATAGCGGATGTCACCCATATACCATAGACTGCTATACGCCGAATCTGCCATTCCCGCACTCTAAAAAAACAAACAAAAATATTTAAATTAAATCATGAGAATGATCCGTTTATAAAATTATAATAACAATCAAAGTTAAGTAAAATTAATTCAATTGATATACCAATCAATCCATTAATTTAGTTACGATTACGTATTGTTTTGTTTTAACTGATATTTCGTAGGTAATGTTGAATGAAAATGTATCAATCACACTTACAGCTTCCGTCAATCGTTCCCCATAATAACATAAATTGAACAAAGGTAATATCAAACTGACAACTGCACCAAAATTGTTAGCCATTTGGAGTGCACCATGAGAAACCTAAAAACAGATTGTAGTCATTTTATGATCAAATAATAAGAGTTACGAAGATTTAAGTATTAAGGGGAACCTAGTCGCGGGCTGGAATTCACTGATGGGCCTGGCTAAAAAGCACGCTGTCTCACCAGGCATCGTGTCCGATAGAGGTAGTATCAGTGATGAGCAGTTAGAAGCTAGTCTACACGCACAAAATTATCCAGTGAGGTGCAGGATCATTTATAGTACAACAGGCTCGTAAAAAATTAAGAACAGTCCTTCGGAAGATCGGGTTTTATGAAAAAACTATTGCATAAATCAATGACCAATAAAGTTTACTCAATATTTGAGCTTTGTCGGTACTGACTTGGTTTTTCAGATTAAACACTACTTTTATTACTTAAACAAGCCCAAAGTTAGGTTAAATTAGCGAGAAAAACTAATCTTTGTTGGCTCCTTACTTTTTAATGGCTTTTTATTTTAGTATTCTGTTTCCGTACAGACAATATTAATAATGAGACTAAACCATACCAAGTTTAATTTTTAATATACATTGTCGAAGAGTGGAGTAATATTCCCGAATTTTGTATGGGAAAAATGTGGACTAGGTTCACCTTAAGCAACATAATTTACCTTAGCACTTATACCGAAGAAGCATATGGAAATACTAGCAGAAGTCAAATTCACGAAGATCACTTTGTCGAAAATATCGTCCAATTGTTGAGCTAAACTGCAACACAAGTATATTATAGTAAACACACTTAACAAAACATCGATTTTTCCAAAGTAAATGATGATGGTCTGAAACTGGGTGTACACCCCCCCCTCCAAAGCTGTGAGTGGACCTAGCACAAACGGCCGCGGAGAAGTCGCGTAGTGCGCTGGGCTTTATCGAAACGTGGAACATAGACATCAGGTATAATATTTACTGAGTCTATTACTCTATTAATCAAAAATATACTAATTGAGAACAATTAGTATATTTTTGATTAATAGAGTAATAGACTGAATCGAAAGTAAAACTGTTAGTACAGTTTTACTTTCGATTCATTCGAATTCGTCCGAACTTACGTAACGTTAATGACGCGCGATCGTGTAGTGCCTCTGTAAAGGCTCCTACACACTATGCCGGCAGACCGGCCGGTGGGCATACCGCCAACAAGCCCGGCGGCATACTTGGTTTCTGCGGCAAGTGCCGGCGGCCTAATAACGCCTGCAGCATACCCGCAAGGCAAAAACCCGCTGGCTGTGCCGCCGGCATGTGTGTAGGAGCCTTAAGCAAATGAAGTGACAAAGAATAAATACTTATACTCGATTTTACCAACCTTATTAGTTTCTGGTGATTGTCTATAATGACCTTCAAATGCGCAAAGTTTCCAGGTTTCATGTTTAGTAAATCTTCTTGAAGCAAAGTGAATTCTGTTGCTAAGTGAGAGCATAATGTTATCATAAGGAACTCTGTTCCTAAGTAGAAATAGACGATTCGGAACACTGCAAAAATAATGTTTTTTAGCACCATGGTAAGCGAATCAAGCAGTAGAGTACCTACCTACACATACACACACATATAGCGTTAAAATGTATTATTTTTGGGATGGGATTTCGAGGTAAATCAAAAATTATACTTGAATCGAAGCATCTTTTACGCTGTATGTTTGAAGTTACGTGCTTAAAGTTAAATTTGCACTTATAAATACATGGTGAAAACTAACAGTACCTCTTAAAATGGCTCAAGACTGACTTTTGAAAGTACTCAGTGGGATATAAATATAAGTATTTATATAATAGCGATATAACTTCACTCCAACGATGATATCTAGTGTAAAATTTTACCAATATATTAGCTTAGACTTCTTTGCCTTTTTGCTGTCTTTGAAAATTGCTTAGCTTTTCATACTTAGACCACAGTATAGTATCTGTTTATTACTGATACTATACTTACACTTCTTTTTCATTCATCCACATCATCATTGTTTTATTATCCTTTTACGACTTTCTTACATTATTACATTTCTGTCTTTGTTCTCTGTGCTAACACTCTGCGAATCGGTCTTAAACGATTCGTCTATAAAGAATTACTTGATTTTACATTAGAATTATCTATATTTTTACATAATAATATTCTTGTTATGACATTTAAGTCAAACACGTCAAACTGATGTCTACTTATTCTTTTAATTATCTATGCAAACTATTTAAGGAAGGTTGCATTACGATTGTAATTACTAAAAATCATTTTATATCGTTTTGGATAGCCTAAATTTGGTTTTTCTATGGAACTACGTTGTCTACTAAATATGGAAATTCTAAATTATTATTATAAGAGTCTTAAAACGCACTCTCGGTTTGTATGAAGGAGGTTTTATTATATATGTCTTGGCCGACTAGACTGGCATATGAGAAAATCTGTGGCTGAAAAAGAAAAGAGCAAGGAATTGGGAATGAAAAAAAGGAATTGAGGATGTCAGCGAGAAGAGTTTGGTATTTTTGGAAATCACAATGAAATAAAGCAATAAAATGGAGTTACACATTTGCACTTAATGCCCATTGTCCGTCTATGCCCAAAAATGAAAAAGTCGTAAGAAAAGTGTTTGATTTTCAAGCACAACAATATTAGAAAAAGGACGCCGATATTAGAAAGAAACCGAATCAGAACTACATAGTAAACAAAAATGGGTGATGAGGAAGAAGAAGCGTCGATGGGTGCCACCAGGTGCCCCGTCATACCCTCACTGGTGGCCCTGCAGCAGATGAGATACAGACTTCATCTCGCACAACTGGGCAAAAAAATCTGATGAAATGGACCGCCCTAGCTACTGGCAAAGAACTCCGAAGACTTTCCATAGACATGACGATAGCCATGAAAGATTACGGGGTGAAGATGAAGGCCGCGTTTATACTGCTGGCTCGTGCGCGGTATTTCGTCCCGGGCATGAATGGAACAGTTATTGAAACTATTCCTAAGCAAGCTTGTATGACTGTTACTACAACTCCAAGAAGTGTTTCAGGAGTGAAAGTCAAAGATATGCATCTCAAGGAATTGGACTGCGATTATTCCCAATAAATAGAGTGCACAGGTACCTTTTTTATATGATTGATCTTTTGTTTAACCTCAAATTAAATTTAATTGTCTAGTCTATTTATTACCCTTTTATTTGTTAGGGATAGGTAGACACGACAACAGATAAACGATTTTATTTATATGTTTTGTTTTTGACATGAAAACATGGACAATAATAAAGATAAGACCTCAGAATCACTGTCCAATCAAATTTCAAAGTTAATGATAGACCTTCATCGCATGACCTAATAATCATTTTAGTGCAAAAAAGTTTTTGCTGGATTGCTTCCAAATGGATTTTTTTTTGTCAGTGTGCGTTTCACTAATTGCTGTTCATAGCCAAATAAAAAGCAATATAACAAAAGTTGTTTGTGTTGAGATTTCAAGACAATCGAGATACCAAAATTGGTAGATATGTCAATCCGAGAGTATTACTTTAGTAGTTTGCGAATACATAATTATGTTTTGTGTAATCATGAAATCAGTGAAAAACCATACATTAAAAAGTATTTGTTCGTAGAAACGGTTTTATAGAAACATTTAGGTACGACTTTATGTGCAGCACAGCAAAGTTAATAAAAAGTCTGAATCGCAAGTGAGGTATTGGTAGGTATAGGAAGGAGGTAGGTATCAGTAAATATAGATTCTGAACCACCCATAACCATACATAAAAAAGCTGTTTTGTGAACCATCATAAAATCTGACCCCTTAAACTAAAAATGTTCAGTCCATAACAATACCTAAGAACATTTTCGCTGACATTTAACTCGGGTCGCATACCTACACATATTTAAAGCAAAGTAAAATACATGTCAGAATTTCACAAAAGGTCCTTTGCGATTAATCAAGCTTTCCGGGCACCGTTGACTTCTGAAAATTTAAGGCACACTTCACTCATTACATGAGAACGGAGGAAGAAAGGAATTTTTGAAATTTCACCTCTCTCAAAATAGTTCAAAAGGGTTCCGGAGTCGGGACCAAATTAAGACTGTGTGTGAAATTTTAATAAGATTTTATAAATTTCTGGATGGCAGTATAGAAATATTTTGGCAGGTAATTTTAGAATACTGTTTCGGTTAAATTATTTTGGAAAATTCGTGGGTATGAGCAAAGGTAAAGTTTAAAATAACGTAAATGCTTGAACACGTTATGAAAACAATTTACTTGTAAGGAAATACCTTGAAAATATATGCCATAATGGTGAAGGAGGGTGTTATCCGATGTTGATATTTTAGTGCATATCAAATAAAAAAATAATATTATAAAATTAAAAATTATTTGTAATGGTCAAAGCGTGGGTTTTTCACGTCATTTATAAAAGTTTATTGGTGTCGCTAGACAGCGTTTTTTGACATCGTAAATTCAAATCCCGGTGCCATAATTATCATGACGGTCGTCACAGCGGTCGTTATGTGGCGGCCACCGCTTTTCTAGAAAGCCGTAGCTTTACTATGTGATGGGTAATGGGTACCTTTGTAATTTAATGATCCAAGTCCTCGTATTCGTAAACACATCTACTTAACAAACCTTCAAAGGCGTAAACGCAAACACAATGCAAATAAGTCGAAACTCCTTCAGTTCTACTGCATAATTACTCAAGAAGAGAATACATACATGTTTGTCTTGAATTAATTTAGTGCTTTGATACACAAATACATTTTAGTTCCACAAAAGTAAATGTTATTACAACTCAAAAGCTGTTAAAGATTTTATGATTAAGAAAGTGCCATCTTCGAGTAAGCTTTCAAAGTTGGTAAGAGTTTTTAATTTGCAATTGTGAAGATCTGTTTATTTTGAAAGTGAAATAGTGCTCCAGTTTTGCTTGTTCACGAGATATCGTTTTTGCTCCTTTGTATCGTCTATTGATCAACAGTAACCTGTTAATTGTCATTTTTCTTATCTTTGAGTCAACCATTGTTATCATATATTTTTACTATCTGTTTTCTGGTGTACAGTAAAATGTATAAAAAAAAACATGTTGATGTCATTACCATATATTTATTTAGTAAGTGACCTGACTTTAATATCCTGGTTATAAATGGTCTGAAAACACCAACTCTCAGTGCGGTGATCAAAGCTGGTTCCTTTTTATGTTTGACTAGACCTATTTATTTTACGGTGTATCAGCTAATATTTGGTATTTTTACCAAATATTTTTTTTATTTTTTACAGTCCTCTAGGGGGATACAAAAAAATCACACCAAATAAAAAGTTTACTGCACGTAACTCCAAACACAGAAACACCTCACGTCTATAATCTGGCCTGGTTACAAAAAGCAACGCAATGATAAATCAAGTGTCCCTAAAGGACAATAGTTCTCCAAGAGCAATAAAGCCCCACTTACTGCTGTAAGTCTCAAAAATATATACTCCGATATATCTTGCCCAGTTCCCAGTAGGATCAAACGGAAAGCTACAAGGAAATGGGAGCATCAGCGCACATTCCTGTTGTAAAATAAATTGTCGGAAAACCGTTTCCAATAAAGGGGCTAATATGTATTGCCAGGATCCAATCATATTAATCCAGTAGAAAACTGCAAAGAAAATAAAATAATTAATGGCGTTACATGTAATAGAGTTGCAGTTGTTAGTTGCGATAAAGTTAGAAATTCTTGTAGAGAAGTCTCGGCGGTTGTTTGTGATGTAATTATTCCTGAAGAGGATTTAGTGTGGGTAGACTGAATGTATGAAATAGCTTTGGGTGTACACTAGATATTATTATCAAAGGGAAATAAATAATAAATTAAATAAAAGAAGAAGGATGCGTTATTAATATTTCCAACTGTAATTTGAATGCTCCTTTTGATAATGGTGTACGATCAGAGAAGAAATAGTCACTATAAATGATTAAAAACCAAAACGAAAACTCATAAAGAGAACCACGAGGCTCGTAAAGTTTTATAAAATAAGAATAAATAAAGAATGTACGCAATTTCCATATTGCAGGAAAATCGTCTACAACGAGGTACATGACGTTTTTATTGGAAGCAATATTATTAATACGCCTCCTCTCAGCTTTTGAACCATCTTGGGGAATGTGGTCTAAAATAAAGGTAAAAAGAATAAAATTTAGGAGATTTTACAATTTTACTAGGGGTATCTGGTACTTTTCTTGTATCACATGTATTTTGGCTTAGCTAGAATTGAAACAATTTTGATTACCCAAGGGTAAATCACGTTTTTATTTACTACTTTAATATGCATAACCTGTTCATTTTTATGAAATCTTCTACTAGAACAGACCCAACTCAAGTGCAAAAAAGACTAGGTGGATAATATACTAATAATAGTCTTGGACATTCGCACTGGGTTTGGTCTGTTCTAATACTGCTTCCAGTCTAACGAATACCAGATAAATTCCAGTATTTTTCAAATGTTTTCTGACCTCCACAACCCAATCACAAGACGTCACTGATATTCTTGACTTCCAGACTTCTAACTTTTCATAACGACACCACATCAGGAAAATAAAACTATTGTACTAGACATTAATGAAGGAACTACTTTTATGCGACCAATAACTTCCACAAAACCCATGAGTTATGAGTTCAGATGATCATAACCCGTACATTGTCGCTGGTGTTGGCATCAAATAATAGAATATTCAGGAAGTATGGACGTCACAATGACGTAAGAGATGCAAAAGCTGGGAGTATATCAATGTGAATGAAATTATTTTGGAAGATGATTGTGATTACTTTGTTATTACATGCAGAGTGAAATCTAATTAAATATTTTAATTAAATATTTAACGTTAGAGCAGTATGTTAAATTGGTGTTAATTGAAAATACTTCAGTTTCGTTAATGATGCATATGAACCTGTTTCCTGAATGAATTACAATAATGTAGCTACATTTTTTAGGTGTAGGGGTTTTCATCATTCATTATTAATTTAGTGTCGTGGGCTTCAAGTAACTTTATAAAAATTAAATACCTACTAGAAAAATGAAAGCAGTTTGTTACTCAATGTTATACAATTCCGTACAAGACAGATTTTTTTTTCCACTTTTAATAGAATTTACTAAAATACTGAAGATAGCTCTTGAATGCTATTCAACATAATCCTTGCTAACCGAATTTGTTTCAAGTAGGACCACCTGCCTGAAGAAGTTTTAAGTACAAATCTCAATTAGCTTTACACGAAACAACGTCGCTAAGAGCTCCCTTGGCCAAAATTACTACAAAACTTTACAAAAGTTGTATATTAAAATTCGAGTTCCCACCTGCATAACAAAACTTTAGTGTCTTCAGTTGCGCATTCTTCTTGTTAATCTGTACTTCAGTGAGATTCTCTGTCCTCCACATGCTGCCCATTTGCTGGACAATCGCCCTTATTTCTTTCTTCTTAAATATCACTACCGTAGTTTTGAGTATGGCTGAGAAATTCAGAGTTCAGTTAAAAGTATACAGCATGTTGCCGTATACAAGGTGTTGATATAAAGCTTTAGCACAAACGTCTTTTGTTCTTTGAATTCCGAGAAAATATGGGGCAAAAATGTAACGTAAATTGGGATGCTCCTGTGTATTCGAGAGTTTTGACGTGAGAACAAGGTAAGAGTAGACGTGATGTTTGAATAGTAATGCACGAGAATAAGGATTGGTTAACTGTAACGCTGCAAAGAGTATTTTTGGCTTTGGCAAATACACACGTAAGTCAAAATTCGTGGATGAAAGCATCCCAATAAACGTCTCACTAACGCCACTCATAATTTATGAAGTTAGCTAGTATAATTCCAGTGTTTCTAACAAATTAAAAAACTAAAAAACACGCTTTAAAAACCAAACAAAAAAGTATGAAATTATTTTAATGTAAAAAAGCGTGTGCTGCTTGTTATTAATTAATTAAAACCCAAGCGTTTTTACATTAAAATAATTTAATACTTTTTTGTTTGGTTTTTAAAGCGTGTTTTTTGTTTTTTAACGAAATAATCGTTAAATTTTCTATTTTTTAGTTCGGCTAATGATTTGTCATCGATCTTTGTTATGTGTAAAAAGTTTCAAATCAATTCAAAGTTTTGAAGTGGGTAAAAATCACGTTCAAACATTCCGTTTTGTATATACATACCAAGCAAATGAAAGCTTGTTAAAAAATCTATGGTTATTGATAAATACCAATTAATTTTAACAAAAGCTTGATAATCTAATATTGATTCCCAACTATAAATTTATTTTTAATGCCGGCACGTAGTCAGGGATTACACTTAATGTTATTTAAAAGATATAATTGAAAATTATTATTTGCATTATAAGCATGATTGTCCGTCCCACTGCAAGGTAAAGGGAAAGAATTCCTTTTCTACATTCCAAAGATATGCTGTTCAAATTAAAATTAACAAGCTGTGGTGCCGGTAGATATACCTATCGACAAAACTGACTTACGTGCAAACTTACAACCACTGTATAACTAATTTAGGTGATGAATTCTCAAAAAAATTATTAAGGGTTAACTTTTGTCGTATAAGAAACTCTTGAGCAAAACTCAAGAACAGGTTGTGTATTGTCTGTCAGGGAATTAATGAATTTAAGATTTTATTATGTAGATGATGATGAAATACTATCCCTGAAGTAAATAACAGACATGAAAGTTATTTTAAACTTACCTTGAATACTGACCACATAGATGCTAACAACATAAGCCATTTCGTCCAGTTTAAGCTTTCCTCCAAATACATGACGCAAATACATTGTCAAAGCAAGCTGGTAGACAACCATACACACCACATTCAATGACAGGCGACAGTATTTCTTCCAAAAATTTTCTTTTTGTGTGTAAAGAAGAATTTTGCCATTTTTTAATAAATGCAAGCAAGGCAAAATAGGCTCCATGAATTCTTCTGGTACGTCGGGTAGCTCTTCCATTTTTAAATTAGGAAACCTCGAATGGAAATGTTACTTTTGAAAACTGAGTCGTTTAATATTTGTTTTAGATGATAAGCACACCTAGCCAATACTGTCTTAAGGTACTGTTACTATGGGATAGTTATAATTGTGCGCACACTGTGTTGAAGGTTTGGCATACAGGCTATAAGTTCATGGTTTAGTAAACGAATACTGGATCATGCTCAAAAGTATATCACTGTTATAGGAAATCAGTAAGATGGTTTCAAACTAACAGAGTGGTCTAGTATGTCCTGCAAAACGCTGACACTTGCGGGACAGTTATGATGAATATACAATGACGTAGTTTTTTATACGTAGGTACACTTAGCTTTAATGCATAGTAGCTACCACTTTGTGTTTCTAAATTGCTACTTTACTTTGAACTAGAATGTTCACAAGGATTTGGTTTTTTTTTTTGTAGAACATTTTTGCATAATATGCTATACTATAAGAAATGTTTAGCGTTAGCGTTGATTACACTTTAGTGACCAGTGCAAGCCGTGATTGCGTTTAAAGATAGTTTTTTGTACTTGCGGATTTCTTGGAGATACTTTTCTTAGTGTTTCGCTGCAAGCGAGTAAAGGAAGAAGAAAATGGACTCCTACCATTTTATTTGATATGATTGTAATAAACAGTTAATATTCCTAACACAACTGTTGCGGCGTCTTTTTTTGTACATTTGTGATCGCACGTTTTATGTTTATAATTATTTGCATAAAAGTTAGTCAGGAACGCACCCGTGTTGAGTCGCAACACTAAACCATGATCTGGGGTGCTATTCCATACATAGATAGATAGATAAATCAGTTATTTGCTTCATACAAAAGACATAATACAAAAAAAAGAACAAAGCACGATGACACTAAAACAGCGCATAGCGTTTCTTAGTAACGTAGTTCTTGCTTGTCAACCGTCGCGAGTCACGGACTAGATTTTAAGTCATTAGATTATTTTGTGTGGCAATTATAATAATATTAACTGCAACATCACAACTTCACCTCCAAAACGCGTAAGATGAGATTGGTAGAATACTTCCCACCTAGAAATTGAGACCATATACAAATATTTTGAACAAACAAAATAAAACTAGAATTTTGTGTGTTGTGGTATTGCCAGTATTTATCGTGCATATTCTAGTAACGTATTTCGTAAAATGTACACCTACTATCATATTGATAACAAGGTAGCTCTGCTTTCTATTATTCGCAATAGAAAATAACACAAACACACTTTGTGAATTTATAACGAGATCAAAATTGACCGTAACGAGGGCTCTTCGGTTAGTAAATATTTTAACAACAATTCATAAGTTACATTCTGTTTTTGTTTTGACAGACTTGCCAATATTGAGAGAACGCTAATATTTCATCTTCATCAATTTTAACAAAAAATAAAATAACACAAACCATTTTTTGAACAATTTACAGCGACTGATCCTAAAAATGCAATACGTAATTCTTAAAATAACATCTTTAATAACAACAAAAAACAATGAAACTTGGCATCATGAATATGAAAACATTCGCAATCGAGATATGTAACAATTTGAATAACATGACCAGCCAATATAGAGACCTCATTAGAGGAGGAAATATATAACTTTTACATCATATTCAGATCGTGTAGTGGCAATCAGGGGGGTTAAGTTACGCTGGATGTCATGGCAATATTGCAGCAAGGAAATAAAAACAAAAGAACGGAGACGCGAGGCAAATAGTAAGCTCTAGCGATGCTTATCTGACGAATATTGCAAAATAAAAATGATAAATTCTTTTACCCTTTTCTCGTCATTATGCAGAATTTAAAACATGGTTTCTGTTCTGAGGGGAATTTAGTAGCAAGAGTGATGAAGTTATAAAATAAGAATATTATGTAACCAAATAAGCAGCGTTACGAATCTGGCAAACGACCCTAGAGCCAGATTGACCCGACACTACACTACAATAGAATGGCTCTGAAACAGCTTAAAACAACAACGCAAGCAGGAACTCCTGAGGGCCAGCGGAAAACCCGTATTTAAGGCCCTCCTGAAGCTGTTTGATTCCGTCATACTCGAGGGCGAACGCCACAGGCATGGAACAGAGGTGTGGTGGTACTTTTCTTTAAGAAGGGTGACAATACCCTTCTTAAGAATTATAGGCCCATCTCACTTGTGAGCCATGTCTACAAGCTGTTTTCGAGAGTCATCACGAACCCTCTCGCGCGCAGGTTTGACGACTCCCGAACAAACTGGATTCCGTAAAGGCTTTAGCACCGTAGACACACATACATACGCTGCGGCAGGTTATACAGAAGACTGAAGAGTATAACTTGCCCCTCTGCTTAGCGTTTGTGGACTACGAAAACGCCTTCTATTCGATCGAGACATGGGATGTACTGCAATCCCTTCTGTGAGACAGGGAGACGTTATCTCTCCGAAACTGTTCACCGCTGCATTGGAGGATGTCTTTGAGGTTCTGGACTGGAAGGGGGCTGGCATCAACATCAATGGCGAGTACATCATTCACCTTCGATTTGCCGATGATATAGTGGTCATGGCTGAGACCATGGAGGACCTCAGTGCAATGCTCGACGACCTCAGTAGAGCTTCCAAAAGAGTGGGTCTAAAAATGAACATGAACAAGACAAAGGTCATGACCTTGACCACTCTCATGACCATTGGAGGTGCTATACTCGAAGTTGCGGACGAGTAGGTTAACCTGGGACAAACTGTCCCGCTAGGTAGGTCCAACTTCGAGAAAGAGGTCAATCGTCAGATCCGACTGCGCTAGGCAGCGTTCGGGAGGCTTCGCAATATCTTTTCGTCCCAAATACCGCAGTGTCTCAAGACGAAAGTCTTTGACCACTGCGTGTTGCTAGTGATAACTTATGGCACAAAAACGTGGTCGCTCACAATGGGCCTTATCAGATGGTTTAAAGTCACCCAAAGGGCAAGGGAAAGGGCTATGCTTGGAGTTTCCCTACGTGATCGAATCAGGAATGAAGAAATCCGCAGGAGAACCAAGAACCCTGAAGAATTGCAAAACTTAAGTGACAGTGGGCAGGGCATATTGCTCGCAGAACAGATGGCCGATGGGGCTGAAAGGTTCTGGAGTGGCGACCGCGTACCAGAAGCCGTAGAGCTGAAAGGCCTCCCACAAGGTGGACTGACGACCTTGTGAAGGCCGCGGGAATCCACTGGATGTGGGAAGCACAAGACCGGTCGAAGTGGAGAAGCATGGGGGAGGTCCAGCAGTGGACGTCTT
Source organism: Polymixis lichenea (assembly GCA_949091785.1). Classification (NCBI taxonomy): domain Eukaryota; kingdom Metazoa; phylum Arthropoda; class Insecta; order Lepidoptera; family Noctuidae; genus Polymixis; species Polymixis lichenea. The sequence goes on along the minus strand of OX420943.1, from coordinate 4,067,081 downwards.
TCGGCTGAAATGATGATCATGATGATGAAATAAGCAGCAGGCTGCGCAACTACCTCAGCCAACCTATTTTTAACTGATAACAACTCTCTTCACTTAATAAGCTGTCATAAGTGTCAATTCCTAGTATATTTGGAAAGTTTTCGGTACGATTTTTATAGAATTTACTGTCAGTAAAGCCAAAGCCTTTTTAGTTGCAGTATTATGATTGAAACGACTATGTTTTTAATACAACCAACGTCTGCATGAATTGGTTAAAAATACATTAAAAGACAGAGCCCACCAAATAAAAAATAAAAAATATTTAGCATTTTGTTGGCTATATTAGATAACTACTCTACAATTATTATTATCTGACACACTGATCAGATTGTACGTCAAATACTCTGACTGGTTTAGTAGTTTATTTGGATAGGTTGGGTTTATCAGTAAAATTCTTAGAATTGAGATGAGGTTTACCCGTACACTATTTTAATTTTTGTTAACAATCTTGAGAACAACGACGTATAATTTCAAACTGTGTACTGAATCCATGGGTACAATTTTCGCGTCGATGTCTCCGCCAACCTGTATACACATGGCAGATTAACCATTGTGAAAAATCACCACGTGCGAGAGTTTATTTTGCTTTGAACATTTATGCATCGCTGTTCCCTTTGTCGGAGGTGCGTGCGATTCGAATAGTACCTACCTCTAGTGTTACTATTGAGTGGTGTTTTATCGAGTTGATGAATATTTTTTAAATTATTTTAAATAAAAAAAAAAATTATTTTTTTACTCTTACTCTATGTTTCGAAAGTACTCCTTATGGCAAGTTGTTCTGCCGCGGGAAAACAACCATTTAAATTTCACGGTGTATAATGTTGGTTACACACAAGCCGTGTGCCCACCCGATGGCATTTCCCATTGGCAAAAATATTCCATTCAAACTTTCATCCCCTATTTAACCTCTTTACGGCAGGAATTTCCAAATTTTTTCTCTCGAATGAATTTACGGCTTTTTCTGCGTGGCGATGGGATACTATCCCACGGTTTGATGTCCCTAAAACCCTGGAATCATTATCAGATGAGTTTCATTCCTACTCAGATATCCGCTTTCCTGAAAAATTAAAAGACACAATGAAGTGCCACTGCTTAATTAAAGTGGATTCGTTATGTTAAAATGAAAACTTCATTTTAATTAATGCGCCATTAATTACAGTTGCTATTTATGTCCTCACACCCGAAAATTAATGATGTTTTCACCTCGAAAGAAGTAAAATATTGGTATTCATGGGTATTATAGCGTCCATTGCGAGATGTTCATCTTTATCCACGTATTCGTAAATGCCCCAAGGTCTGCGTTGAAATTTGTAATTCTTCTTTTAAAACTTTTGCACAATATTTTCACATTGAAATAAAACGTTGTAAATCACGACTTAAAAAGGAAGATACCTTCAATGTTTCTTTTAAAATAAATATTTTAGTCCCTATACATCTTTAACATAGGCTAAAATTTAAACCAGATTTAAATCGAATCCGTACCTATTCGTTCACTATCCTGTTTTAGATGTATTAAGTGTTCATTAAATTTTCCAACTTTCGCTTGCTTACACAAAGGGATATGCGAATGTTATCATCAAATATTCATAATTATGCAAATAGTTCCTACGCACCTGGAATTAACCTTTAAGGCTTCCGTAAAATTCATCTTTATCGAAGCTCTCCTCCTATTTCTACCTGATGATACGAGTTGAAACGCATGAGATATCTCCAACGAAGAATATACTACACGACTAAAGAGGTCACACTGTTCCATTTGCAATCTTGTCGGTAACTAAACTTTGAAGGACCTTGAAACTAATATAAATCAGGCATTTATCTTCAATCCTAGCTTCCTCAAAAGACACGTAATGTCGTGAACAGATTGCAGACACGTATCTTAAAAGGTAACATTAATTAACCACCCTAACGTATGCAACGCAATATCAAATATAAGACAACAGATTGGCGAATTTGTGAAAAGATTTTATTTTGTTTAAAATGAATTAATCACCACTGTTTTCAAAACGAAGAAGAAAAACATCGTAATGAAACCGGCACGTTCTAGAACCAAAAATTCGAAATCATGTGACATCTACCAGTATGCACTATTATGGCCCACTCCAACTCACCGAGACGAGGTCTGTATCCGAGCAGTTGGAACATTAAATGGGCTGATTATGATGATGAATACATTTTGAGGGCATATCTGTTTTAACGTATGTTACATTTCATGTAACGTTTCACATGTGTGACTATTATCTTCATTACAACTTACTTTGCTATAGAAAAGGCAACACACAAAAAGGCGTGAAACATTATAAAAGATTACAGAAAGGGACTGTAAAATATTAAAAAAAAATGGTCTCTCACCTTCTTTTGTCCGTAATTTTCCAGTCTAAATAAAGATATTAAGTTGACAGCAATGTAAAATAAAACATTCCACAGTCTTTATTTTCTGTCGTATCAACATCATTCACAACTAAAAATGTGCTCATGAAACTCATACATTTCATACTAGCCTAAAAACAAAAGTAAAACACCTTATGGCTATAATAATACAATTTGCGGTTTCAAAAGTGCATTGAGCGCACGGGTTCTGTCAAAAACAGCCTTAAAGCCTGTAAGTTTCTATACAAAATTTTAACGAAGTGGAAGACGATTTGTATATAGTGTTGATAAACATTTACTTTGATTGACGATTAAAAACTAAAACTAACTCAATTCGTTTTCTATTATTCAGTAGAAAAGTATGTCAATGGAAGTTTTTTTTTTTGTTTGGGAAATCATCAAATAACTTCTCCCGCTCTGATTGGAGCGGGAGGGCGTGTCAGCCTTTTACTGACTAAAACCCACCCGTGTTCCCTCAGTTGCCTGTGTGCCATGGGCCGCGGTATGGAGATAAGGATTAAGCGACCACTTTTAATAATCGCAATTTTTTTATTGCGTCCCAACTTTACGCCATTTCGTTTTTAAAGACATTTTATGACTTCTACTAAAACTTTTGAAATAGAAAAGAAACGGTTGTATTTATGTAATTCGCTTATGTTCAGTAATATATTTAGTTTTTCCATGTGGACTGAGGGAACACAATTTAGGCGTTATATATTTTTAAATCGTGATTGCTTTGGTCTGGTGTTAAGTAAATATCTTTACAAATCCTTCACTACGTTTCTCTAATGACAAAACCTAAATTTTTGAGTTATTTTTCGAGATCTGGGTGATGGTCTTTGAGAACTCAGGTCCACACTTTAATGGCTGCAGTTTTGAATATATTTGTTTATAAATTCCCCGATTCGGATTACTATTGTTTTAAATCAGTCATCCTAAGATTTTTTTTTCGAATTCCCAGTATAGTCCGTCAGTTTACACGCATATCATCTTTTTGCCTATCAATTTAAAAAATCAAAATATTTATTTCACAGAAACGTGCATGGGCACTTATGAAACGTCAGAAGCTAGGTGCATATCATACTTTCTATTCAATCTAAGATCTTTATCACTTTTACTACACACTAATAATATTGTTGGGGATAAGTAGGGTATGAGAATAAAGATATTTTATTTAAAACGGTCAGTGGTCAGTGGGTCGTCTTAACGATACCTTACTAAGCGATATCGGCAACTCTTTCCAACTTTTAGGTATTTTACCGTATATGACCATTTTTTTTTCTTTATTTAAAGGGCTTTGTCGCTGAGCGATAACGTCGCCCTGTAACATCAGCAGTATGAACTAAACCTAAACAGTTAACACTTACTTTAAAATAAAAAAAGCCAATTTGTACAGTATCCTAGCTTGTTCCGATAAAGGACAAGCAAGGATAGCATTACACTCTCCAACATCATACTTATTTTTTGGACCAAGTAAATTAAATCTCAAAGCCTCATTCCGCACACACTCTATCAAAACATGTTGTACATCTTCGACTACTCCACATTCTTCACAGTAGGGTGACGTAACCTTTTTCATCAGAAAACAAAATATTTTTGATGGGATGTGACCGGATCGAAGTCTTAATGCCATAACTAAATCACTTCTATTAAGTAGATTTTGATCAGTCCAATTATAATACACTTTCCAGTGTGTTTGGATGGTCAGCTGTGGTTGGATGGTCTTGTACCAAATTCCCTTTTCTGTTGACCTCTGGTTAAAATATTCACTCCACTCATCTGTACACTGCTGTTTTATTAATCTTAAATATAATCTGTATATAAAGGGGGAACACTTAAAAATTCCATCTGACACGGCTAGGTTGGCCAAAAGATCTGCTCTTTCGTTATCCTGAATCTGTACGTGAGACGGGATCCACTGTAAAACTATCGTGATTGAGTTTTGACCTAATTTGAATATAGACTCCAAAATCACGTAGGCTATCAGTACTCCTCGCATGGACGAGGTGCACCGAGCCAAGTGTTGCAGCGAACTCTTTGAGTCTGTTAGGATGACAAATTTATCATGAACAATTGAGTTAGTATAAGAGAGAGCCTCTGCTATTGCAATTAACTCGACATGCATAATGGAAATATCAGAGTCTATAGCATGTTTGACATTTGAATTTAATTGTGGATCCCAAACCGCAGCGCCACTACCAGCATTACTTTTAGAACCATCTGTGTAAATCATAAAGAAATCAACATATTCCTTCTCTATAAAATTTGTGCAGATTTGTCTCACACGTTTGCCGTCATAATGTCGTTTAGGCTTAGTTATAGATGGAATATTATTTTTAATAATCTCACGCACATTGATGTTGCTGACCCATGTCTCTAGAGAAAACATCTCGATCAACCCAACCGAGTGGACAGTAGAAAATTTCAGCTCATTGTAAATTGAGACCAATAGAGGTTGCTTTCTACGTCTCCAGTATTGAGAATTATTAATGTTTAAAGCTAACGACTCAATCAAATTAACCACAATGCTCTCCTGAAAAGACAAACATTTTAGACAGTATTTGCCCCCTAAAAATCTCCTACGAATTTGTATTGGAGATCGTTCACTGTTGGAGATAGATTTAATTCACTCTCCATCACGTGGATGGGGGTGCTTCTAATAAAGCCACCAAGTATATGACCATGGTATGCATATAATTATGTCATAACAGACTGATTAAACACTAGGGCATTGTTACGACTATTACGTGAAACTACATCCGCAAGGCGTTTAAAACGAGTTTGATTCAATTTAACAAACAAAACTACTTTTAGGATGTTTAAACAAGATTAGAAAGTAATCATTATAATAAGCAATACAGGAAGGGCTCAATATATCATCATAATACACAGAATTGTTGAAAATGAAAATATAATAATCGTCATTGTCACTGTACAGTACAAGTATTTTCATAACGTCTCTCTGAAATCATCCCATTTCCAAATAAGTTTTCCTTTCATTTAAAAAAATACGTTATACTAATTTAAAAGTATTAACAACTGTATGTACTTTCAAGTCGATTGAGGGCGTCCGTCTGCACCAAGTGCAAAGGGCAACTGATAGCAATCTACCGACTAACAAAACACAAAGTTTGTTGAGGGACATATAGAAAAATAACAATGTTAATATTTATTTACTCTAAAGTCACTACGATCGTCCTGAAACACGCCCAGAATTTGTTCGTTTCCACAAACTCAGTAGAACCTAGTACGAAGGTTTTGTATGTGCTCATGCATCCTTACGAACCATTTACCTAATCCAGTGAAGTACGACTGAATTTTTCACGTTATTCGCTCTACTCCAGTTAAATGGCATTCCGGTTTCTAAAATAGTTTTAGGAAAATTCTTAAATGTTAAGCTGTAAACTGTGGAAGAGGTGAGTGAAAGTGGATAGTTTCGGTATTGAGTACCTACTGCTTAAGCACCTACCTTATTTATAAAATGTAAAATGTCAAGGACGTTTTTTTACAAACAAGACTTTCTTCGTAAAGGTTTGTTTTCTATGCTTTAATCAGCTTGTTAATTAGATGTGCGCTAGAGATTTTGAAACTCAATATTTTTTAGTATAGGAAGGTAATTTTCATTAACACAGTAAATAAATATATTCAAATCTAAAAGACTGGATAATACCTATTATAGAATGGAACTCACTGCTTAAATTAGACATACAACTTTAACCATCAATGTTGACACAACTATTACCCCAGTGGCTAAGGCGATTTGCTTCTGTACTTCAGCTGGTCTATCCTGTGAAAGATTCAACTTGAACACACATGTGGAAGGTCGCGAATTTGATTCGCCCACGGAGAGTTCAATCCGCTGAAGCCCAAACATTTGAGGTGAGCGTCCTTGTGAAAGGCTGATTGCTAGTTTTTTATTTCTCAAGATACATTTAATATAAAAAATTGTATGACAAAAGAATGTATACCTTACCCTTTATTGACCTAGGTTTAGTGTCATTAAATTTGGCCAGAAATTGCTCAGTAGCAACCTGGAGTCTGGATTTGCGCCCGGATAGGCTTACCTATACATGAAACTTTAACATAACATCTTTTAACCCTTTAGGGAATATTATGCGTGATGTTTTGGTATATGTTAAGTTGGAATACCTATATGTCGGAGGAGGAACTTCTCTCTCATTATCATCAGCCATAGTTAAATAATGCGGGCCTACTATGGGAAGTGTTGGTTACTGCGTAATAGAAAAACCGTTTACAGTTCAAATCAATTTATAATTTACGAACAAATTATCACTAGCTAATCATGCACTGTAGGTATACGTCAGAACTATATGGAACGCGCGACAGTTTCTAAACGTGTTCACTGCTTGACCACCACCGTAAGACTCAACTGTGGTCGAGCGTTATGTTGTAGACTCTGTCAAGCGTCGCTTGGTGGCGCTGGCGTCCCGATCAGTCAATTGATTGACTGAAGTATTTCCGACATAAACACCGTGAAATTTAAATGGTTGTTTTCCCGCGGCAGATCAACTTGCCATAAGGAGTACTTTCCAAGCCAGAGTAAAATAAAAATAAATGAAGATTTTTTTGTTTTCATAAAATATTCATCAACTCGATAAAACACTACTGAATATTAACACTAGTGGTAACTGGATACTACTCGAATCGCACGCACTGCCGATACTGGGAATAGTGATGCATAAATGTTTAAAGCAAAATAAACTCTCGCACGTGGTGATTTTGCACAATGGCTAATCTGCCATTTTTTGTTTCTAATATTTTATTTGTTTATAAAACGATTGTATTACCAAGACAAAACCATTTCGCTGCGGGAAAACAACCATTACCTTTTTTTTTGCTTGACTTGGCGGGGGGCACTGCCATGCCCCCATCTTCGTTAAACAATAAACATACTTTTGATCGTTATTACCGTCCTTAAAATGCAATTATCAACTGATAAATGTTTCAATAATTATAATTTACATTTTAGTACCTTATATATTCTGTATTTTTAATGCGCAACATTAAATAATTATTAAATTTGTATTATTTTACGGCAGTCCATTTTCATATAAATTATATCGTTATTGAATGTCGTTTGGCTACTGTCGTTTTAAATATATTATATTAATCTCATCAATCAATCTATCACTTCAACCTATGAGAGTCCACTGCTGGACATAGGCCTGTCCTAGGCTGCGCCTGAGATAGGGTATCCTGTCATGCACTTTCTGCATCCAGTCTACCCCAGCCACTTTCTTAAGGTCATCTCACTGGGGGCATCCCACGCTACGTTTGTCGATACACGTTCTCCACTCTAAGAATCGTCTGCTCCACTGGCCGTTGGATCTTCGACAAACATGGCAAGTCCACTGCCACTTCGGTTTATTTCTGATTTTGTACTTAAAAGAAACTCAGAGTATAAACCTTGAATTTGTTGATCAGCTAAACTGTCAGCATCCACGTTAACCTCACAAGGTATTAACATCATATTATTTTTAATGCTACATATTTTTTAAAGAAAATTAAAAGAGTCTTATTATGTCGTAATGTCGTCGTAATGTCGGTATACATGCCTACTGAGGAAGCGGACAACCTGCCTCTGTTTACGGAATGCCTAGGTGTGATTAGTGCGGTTATGGAAGTGAACGATGTGGAAAGTGTTTTAGTGCTCGGTGATTTTAATGCCGACGTTTCGCGCTCAAGTAGTTTATTCGGGTGTAAGCTGATGGAGTTCTGCCATGATCTGGGCTGGGTTTGTGCGGATCTTGCTATGCTTGGTTTGTCCTCAGATTCTTTTACATATCTTAGTGATGCGCATGGCACCACAAGCTGGCTCGATCATTGCATAGCTACCTCAGCAGGGCTGACTGTAATTGATAATATCCAGATTTTAAACGATGTTTACTACTCAGACCATTTCCCATTAGTAATTAGCTGCAATATTGATGCCATTATGCCCAAAATTAATAAATCACAGTGTCAGAAAAATAATAAGGTAATTTGGGGTTCTAGAACTTTTGAACAGAAATGTAATTATGCTGAATTATGTGATAGATATTTGAATTCCTGTGACTGGCCTAGTTTTCCCTGTCAAGGTGTCTCATGCCAAAGCAATGATCACTTTCACCTAATTGATCAGTTTTATTCTCAAGTAGTTAAGAGTTTATGCAAAGCTGCTAAATACTCGTATCAGGGCAGAACCTATACCACCAAAAACACGGTTGTTGGTTGGAACTACCATGTTAAGGATTGTCACACAATAGCTAGACAGTATTATCAATTATGGATATTTTATGGACGCCCTACTCAGGGAAGGATTTATGATGACATGGTTCACAGTAAAAAAGTTTTCAAAAACAAGTTAAAATGGTGCCAGTTAAATGAAAATAAAATAAAAATGGACATTGTAGCTTCACACAGATACAATAAAGACTTCGGAAACTTCTGGAAAGAAACCAATAAATTAAATTATAAATGTAGTCTCCCTTTATCCATAAATGGTGATCAGAATCCTGTTAATATTGCAAATATGTTTGTAAATAAATTTAATCCGCCCCCACCGTCACCTCCGACCACTACTGTCAGCTGTTCGAGCGTGTCGCGCTCAGCCCACGGTGGCGCGGGGACCCCGCCGCCTTTGCCGCGCGTGTCACTGGCGTCGCTACCGGTGGCGAGCGCGGCGGAGGTGGCGCCGACGCCGTCCTCTGAACTTAGTGAGTTACACGTCACAGCGGAAGATGTATTTCAATGTGTTAAAGGTATGAAACGTGGCAAGTCCCCGGGCCACGATGGGCTCAGTGTCGAACACGTTTTGTTTGCTCCTGAATTGGTATTGGATAAAATGGCTTCCTTATTTAATTCTTGTATTGACCACAGTTACTTACCTAAAGACTTTATGAAAACCATCGTTGTACCCATACTAAAAAACAGAACCGGGGATGTGTCCAGTCTGTCTAATTACCGCCCAATATCACTAGCAACCATATTATCTAAAATTTTCGAAAACCTGATTATGAAACACTTAAATGAAACGAACATTCCGCTTAACAACGCACAGTTTGGTTTTCGTCGGGGCCTGTCCACTGACCTAGCTATCTTTGCTCTGAAAAATACAATCTATAAATACATTAGTAGAAATACAACAGTATACGCATGTTTTTTAGACCTCAGCCGAGCTTTTGATACGATTAATTATAATATACTCTGGAACAAGTTGAAACAAACCCATGTGCCGAATAAAATAGTAGACCTGTTTGAATATTGGTATAACAATCAAAGTAACCAAGTCAGATGGGATAACGTCTTTTCGGAGACGTATAGTCTGACCAGTGGCGTGAGACAGGGTGGCCTGACTTCCCCGGTGCTGTTTAACTTATATATCAACGACCTGATCGAGGAGCTGAGCACCACCAGAGTCGGATGCCATATTGGCGGTGAATGTTTAAATAACCTCAGTTATGCAGATGACATGGTTCTGCTCAGCCCCTCGGTCAACGGCCTCAGAAAACTAATTTCCCTTTGTGAGAATTATGCAGCACGACACCAATTAACCTATAATGTTAAAAAGACAGAAGTAATGATTTTCAAACACGACAATGGCCCTAATAAGGTCTTGCCAATTACTTTGTGTGGTTTAAAATTAAAAATAGTTAGTCAGTTTAAGTATCTCGGACACATCATAACGGAAAATTTAAAAGATGACGATGACCTGGAGAGGCAAAGACGTAGCATCGCATGTAGAAGTAACATGCTAAATAGACGTTTCTTCCACTGCTCAAAACAAGTAAAAATAACTCTGTTCCAGGCTTACTGTCAGTCGTTCTACACCAGTCAACTTTGGTACAAGTACACGAAGAGTGCATACAACACTCTTCGTGTACAATATAATAATGCATTTCGGGTCATGCTCAACCTACCCTGGCGGTGTAGTGCTACTGAGATGTTTGCGGAGAATAGAGTAACCGATTTCTTTGCGCTCATGGGGAAGCTCAGGGCTTCGTTCTTTTCGCGTGTGGTGGCAAGTCAAAATAATATTGTCAAAGCTGTTTTTCATACTGTGCATTTACTGAGGGAGACAAAATAAATGTACTCACCATTGTTATGGGGTACATTTGTTTTGGCTTCCTTGGTGTGAAATGGTGGGTTGTTTTATTGTTATTTTTCTGTACTTTGTTTTTTTTTTATGTTCGTTTGTTTAGATAAACTTTTGTTTTGTTTTAGGATAAGTTTTCAATTTTAATTTTAATTTTATGGGTGCTAATGGCTGAAATAAACGATTAATAAATAATAATAATATGTCCACACGATAGAAGTAAAAACTTATAGTAAACGCGGATGATGACAGCTGATGACGACTGTAACTGAGTATACGCGATTCAGCGTCATCAACCGACTGGAACCAAGTATACCCGTTTCAGCGTCTGCAAGACGGAGGTGGAGGTGTGACGGTACAGTTTCATTCACATATAAAAAAAAATGTTAAGGAAGTTTTCACTTCAATTTATGACCTGTGCGAGTCGCAGAACGCTTAGCGACAACGAAGTAACAGCACGGACGGGTGATGTGATGTGACGGGCGATGTGATGTGACGGGCGATGAGATGTGACGGGTGATGTAATGTGACTGGCGATGTAATGTGGTGGGGTGGGCTGGGGAAACAAGAAATTAGTAGTAGAAGCTAGTAGTAGCCTTTTGACCGCCACAGTCATGTAGAGATGACAAACCAAAATGTGCCCAGCACGCCATGGTCACTGGGCACGCCACGATTGCGGCGGTAAGTCTCCTCTTTGAGGAATGGCTTGAGAGGCGGCATGGCGTCCTCACCTTCCGCATGACACAGCTCCTCACCGGACACGGCTGTTTCGGGAGGTTCCTGTTTCGAATAGGGCGGGAGGAAATGCCCGGGTGTTTCTAATACGAAGATCGCCCTGAGGACACGGTGGAGCATACGATGGAGGTCTGCCCGGCTTGGGCGGAGCACCACCGTGTCCTTGTGGAGGTGATCGGCGGCGGCGATCTCTCGCGTCCAACCCTAGTCCAGGCCATGGTACGGAAATAGCAGGCGCTGCGGGATTTTATCGCGCACTGGATTTTCTGCTCTTAGTGTTCTGTCGGGCATTGAGAATCCAACTGAGTACGTCCCAGCGCGTTGAAAAAATACACTGTTGGATTTTCCAGCGCGCGAAAAATAAATACCGCGATATATTTACGTCTGTGCGAAAGTACCTAGGCTAAGCCGCAGGGTCTAGAAGCATCAAATTTTGCTAAGAGTTTCTTATGTAACGAATGTGAGCACGAAATAATTATTTTTAAATACGTCCGACCCTGGTCCAGGCCATGGTACGGAGCGAGAGGGCATGGCTATCAGTCGTCTCCTTCAGCGAAGCAGTCATGCTCGCAAAGAGGGAGGCGGCGCACGTGAGGGAGATGCAGTACATGCGCCCTCACAGCCGTGGCCTTCGCAGGAGACACCCTGGGCGTCGGGAATCCCAGGCTGATTCCCGGCCACCGTAGGCACGGGCTTGCGGATGGCGAGTAATGGGTAGCTCACTGTCCGGTAAGGACCTAGCCCGGGTCGACGGAGCGTTGTGTTCCACGCGCGCCTCAAAGAGATGTCAGCAGCAACTGATGCGGGCTGCAAGGGCTGATGCCTGCCAGGGGTGCGGGTTGTTCGAAAGAGATACCACGGCCCCTGGCACACAGGCAACTGAGGGAACACGGCTGGATTTTATTCTGTAAAAGTCTGACACGCCCCTCCCGCTCCACCCAGAGCGGGAGAAGTTATTTGATGATTTCCCACCCAAAAAAAAAAAAAACGCCGTGGTCACGACTATATGACAGACTTATACGTAAATAAAGCCGCTTGGCGCCGAGGGTACGGTTTTGCTTTTTTGACGTGGCGGTCAGAATATGTGACAATATTATTTAACAAGTGGCAATACTTTATTGTACAGCCAGGGATATGAATCTTAAAGTAAATTGACACTCTACGTCAATTTGCCTTATCGTAACCATTTCATACAACCGTTTCAGTAAAAAATTGACAGTTTTGAGAGTGAGCCAAATTTAATTTGGTATTCATTTGGCATAATCATTAATTTTGCAGACTTTACTTCTGGCAAACCCATCTTTGAAAGTTAGCTCTCTTCTTACTGACTGGCTCATAGAGCCACGTCATCAGTTTTTCTCATTTTTTTATGCCAATATGAGCACAGGAGAGTTCCTCATTATCATTAAATTTTTGTTTACGCCCCTAAAGTTATACAAAAATAACTGAATAAAAAGTAAATAAAAGAAAATACGATCAAAGTTTCTACACCAAAGGTTTTCCTGTATAAATCTGCTGGGTGCCCTTAAATCGTACAGATAAGTCCACAAAGTTACTCAAGTTGCCCCAGTTTTATGATATTATTATCTGTGCTAAGATCGCAGCTCGTGGATTTTAAAAATTTTAAAGTTTTCAAAAATATTGAAATACTTACCGAGTAACCTGGTTTTACTTGGTTTGGAAATGTAAACTAATGTACAAACAATGTAAAAAATACTTTTTCTTGGATCATCCATTAGGTATTCATTTTAGTAAGCTATGTAAATAGAGTATAAAAGATCTCTCAATAAACTTATCGATTTACTAAGACATGACTCAGTACGACTCGAGATTTGACTCCTGTGATTTAATGATATAAAGACACAGTTACCTTTACTCTTTATTTAAAAAAAAATTGCTACAGAGTGACTGCCTGAAGGCTAGATTTGTACCCGGTCGATGGCAACAGGTTAATAATGTTGCAAATTGTGGGTATTAATATTACAACTCTGCCCAAACTATTAGAGAAAATATGCGAAATGTTATGTAACGTCTGCATGTAAAATGAAATGAAAAATGCTTCAACTTACATGGTCATCAAATTGAATAAATATTCAGAATAACAGATAGACTCTTAATTATTCAATAAAAACTGACTAGCTTTTGTCCGCGGCTTTGTAGAAGATGAGTTGTCACTAGCCCTCAATAAACTAGTAAAATAGGGCAATGACATCACACTGATAAAATACGAATCAGAAGGTTGCTACACGTAATAACCTGCTATTTCACCTAATGTCCACTTACTGGAAGGCAAATCTGATTCCCGACATCCCCTCTAAGTTTACGCAACGATCCCGATTATGCTTATAAGCTATCAGACTTTCTTACGCTCTATGCATCGACGCTTACGTTACGATCTGCAATGCCTTATACAGAACGCTCTCAATTGATTGCGTACCCAGGTAGGCCGCTACAAACACAATTCGGCAAAGTGGGGTATATTACTGACCCATCCAATTCCCAGCGCAAGAGCAATACTTCAGTTAAGACCATGCCCAACTTACTGGAATGTCCTAAGTGCCCGTTCACGACTTGTACTAAAGAAACCTAAGTCATTTCACTGATGCAGCATCAAAGAGGCCGTCTATTACTGGACTCAAATAATATAAAACAAAGTACCATCTACATGAAAAGAACAAATTGGAATCCTATGCCTAACCCAAGTCATTGTCTATCCATGGACTCATCCAAATTTGTTTATTCGTTAATGCATTTTTTGCCTGTCTTACAAATACTAAAGCGTGAAAAGGAAACAAGTGGACTGAAAGACAGTCAGAGTTACTTTCGCATTTATAAAATAAGTGTAGATGGGTGAATAGGTTTTACCTTACTCTCAGCAACCAAAAGTAGGTCGATCCTGACTGATCTTACGAATTACGGGGAAAACTGCAAGATTTTTACCTTCATCAAAATTTCGCTTCTTAAAATGGAGTTAATACTCCCCAAAGTGGCTTCAGCGGTTTCGTGGTCATTTAAAAATTCATTTCGTTACAAGGAAAATTGCGATTTTTAATAAAATGCAACGTGGGATCCTCTTGAGACTAAAATTGGTCTTAATTGGTATTACACAAGGCCTTTAATAAGGAATCTACAATAAGTTGCTTTTTCAGGAATTTTCTCTTTTACATGAGTGTTTATCATACAGCTTGTGTTATCATGCTCAGCTGGAAATTTAGTTATAATAAATGATTTGCTGCAATTATTTGCATTATGTCAATAGGCCATGACTTCAAGCTTTCACATAATTCAGCAGTGTATTTTGTATCTATTTTTCACAACAACATACTGAAATAGGCTTCTCTCTAATCATCAGATAAACGTCTTCTCCCATTGAATTGGATATCAATACTTAGAAACAAAATTAATATTCAAAGGCTTTTCTTCATTTATAATCGATATCGAATGATATAATAATAATAACATAACTTATGATGGATTTTATAACATAATTGATTAGTTATAAAAATCAAAAAGTTTTGATCCATTTTCAATCAATGAGAGATTAATGACCAGATTCTTTATGGAGATTAATAATAAGTCTTAAGAAAAGTAATATAATTTATTATTAAACTAAAATAACAATCAACAGCCGTGTTTAAACTTACTTAGCAACTGAAAAGGAAAATAACTCGTACCAATGTTATCAAGGTTTTTGATGATAACATACTGAAAAATGTAAGAAAGAAAATACTCTAGCAATGTTCTCTTTGTCATGCCCGTTCGGGCATGACAAAGATAATAATAGCAATAAAAATAAATTAAAACATCTTATAAGATTCAACTAAATATGTATCGCAAAGGACTTCCTTCTCGAATTTCGATAGCAGTTCAGGACCTAAGAACTTATTCACAATGTTGGATACTCGACAATCGTAAGGCGCTGATGCGTGGTCCGATTCTATATTGAACACTTTTACTGGCTTCTTGGTATACTTTGATAGGTTGTAGTCATTAGCCAGGGCTTCTGCTCTTGGATGAGGGATGCCCTTCATAAGGACTAGTTCTGATTCCAGCTTGAAATCAGGTTCGTATTGTCTTGCTAACATGATCCTTCGGTAAGCGGCTTGAAGGATAGATCTCTTGTATTGGTTCGAATAGCTAGCCAGTTCTCTTAGTCTACTCACACATGCTTCAACCTTCTCTGACCAGCTCTCTGACTTCTCCAAGTCCTTCTTCAACTCTTCGCTATCTCTTTCAGTCATGAGACGGTACATATGTTCTACTATAGAATTCTGTAACTCCGTATCAGTTAAATTGCCGACATAAGCATCTAGTTGTACTCTTAATGCATCTGGGCTGCTGTCCAAGCAGTACACGGTTCCCACGCGACCTGAAAAAATGGGTACAAATAATTAGCTTCAAGAGTTTTCTGCTAGTGGAAATTCAACTTTGACAATTGAAGTTAGAGTACTAAATTACACAGCCACTTAACAAAGAAAACTGGTGTTTTAATAGAAAAGCAAGAGGATTTTTCGAAATTAAAATGTGCTCTTTAAAAGTCAAACTTTGGAATAATGTGACGCAAGGGGATTCAATCTATAAAAATATTCCCTTTTGTTAAATGTTGTCTTAGTAAATTTAACATTATTTTCTGAGGGAACGACAAAAAGAAATTGAAATTGCTTCAAGGTAATTTTAATATTGCCACAAAGAGGCGCCAATGCGGAATGGAGGAGTGTAATAGGCGCTTTATTTTTCGATTTAGTAAGAACCTGTTAGTTATGCTGGAAATTGAGTAAAATTAATACATACCCTCTTTTTCAAACATTGCTGCTAACTCTAGAGCAACATTTACGCCAAAGGAGTATCCCAGTAGGTAGAAATTGGATTTAAGTTCAAACCTCTTTTTCATAAACTGAAAAGTATAAAAATAAACTGATTGGCACTTTTCATCTTTGTTGTTCTATATTCTTGATTTACAATTATTTAAATAGATTACTAACATTTTATATTGTGAATTCTATGTCAATAGTCAAAATTCAAATAATAAAGGAACATAATTATGATGCAATCTAACGTTCCGTTGCGGACGTTTAAGTTTCTTAATTATATTTACATAATTTGGACAACAACACGGGTAAATAACCCCTCAAAGCAAAAATATGGTCTTTAATAGAAATAGTTAAATAAGCTGCAAAATAAACTGAAAAGAGAACCGTCCGTTCCGTTTACAAAAACAATCCGTTGCTCCGGCGAGTATAATAAATATCTACCTGATACACAACAAATATGGACGACTCGGAACTTACAGGTCTGATCGTTAGAAAAACTCGTTGTGCTATTGTGTGGAGTTTTAATGTTAGTAATTATGAGGATATTTTTGGTCTTCAAAAACGTGCTGTTCGAGCAATTTACCAGCTAGGTGCCAGAGTTTCGTTGAGAGACTTTTTTAAAGATATTGGTATTCTCACGGTTGCATCATAATTCATCTTTGCCAATATCTTATATATTAGACAAAATATACACTTGTACATAAAAAATAGTGACATTCACACCGTAAACACTAGAAATAAGGACAAACTACGTGCTCCTTTTCACCGGATTTATAAGGTGCATAATTGATTTGTTGGGCTTGGTATAACCTTTTATAACAAGCTTCCCTCTGCTTTGCTAGATTTGCCTCTTGATGCGTTTAAAGCTCAAATAAAATCCATCCTGTGTTTAAAGGCTTACTATTCCATCAACGACTATTTAAATGACAAGAATAGTTGGTCGCTGTGATTAACTCAAGACAAAGTTTGTGTTCTTTCTCCAGAATTAACCCATATAAACTGTCTCTAGGTAAGAGACAGTTTATATGGGTTCATATAATTATTTAAAATTATAATCTATTTTTTCATTAGTTACTGACATGATCTATTCATAACAATATTTTTTATGATGAGTTGTATGGCATTATGGTTAGCTAGCGACCTTGACAATTGATCGTTCTATTCTTGCCTGAGCAACTGGCAGACTGGCAACTGGCTGATCTTTGCGTTACGCTCGTGAACGGGTGCTGCTTGTGGTGACTGGTCGACTTGCTGACCATGATTTTGTTATTGTTTGCTAATAATTACCTACCTGTTTATTTATTTTACGTCGATGGTCCTAGGTTATCATTTGTAAACATAATCCAGCATTGCATATGTAAGCTATCACGCCATTTATACCAGGAGGCCTTTATTTTGGTAGTATGCTTTGTTTATTTTTTTGTGCTTGAGTTAAGTTTTCATTTTATTTGTTGGTATATTGGTATAGCTAGCTGACATTATGACAAATTTTTAAGCTCTGTGTCTCGTAATGTTGATTACTTTGCCTACCTATGTATAAAATTAAGTCTATCTAACTTAACAGACAGCTGTGCTGCAGGGGAGTTTGTTGCGCCACTTCTTCTTCACAGCTAAAGCACTAGGAAGTGGTAAAGGGCGGGCGTTTTGGGGGACTGTCTTATGTAATTTTGACATTCCAGAAGTGCTGATTCTCAGCCTAATTTGAATAAATGACTTTTGATTTTGATTTTGATTTCGGAAATCGCTGGACTAGTAAGGACCATACAACCACAACCACCTAAAGTTAAATATAAAATACTTGAACTCGGAAATTGTTTTATAATAAGCCCTTTTTTTTGAGGATGGGTAATCATCAAATAACTTCGGAGCGGGAGGGCGTGTCAGACTTTTACTGACTAAAACCCACCCGTGTTCCTTCAGTTGCTTATGTGCCAGGGGACAAGGTATCTCTTTCGGACAAATCCTCGAGCCTGGCAGGCATCTTGCACACGGCTTTTGAATAGGTACATAGTATAATCAGCCCACTGATGGGACATAGGGCTCCTCTCTGTGGAGGGAGTGGGCTTGTAATCCACCACTTGTGCCCAGTACGGTATGGTTGATGCCACATGTCTTCAAATGTTTGTTGGGATATGTTAGTTTCCTCATGATGTTCTTCCTTTGTGGTTTTCAGAGCAGTGGTGATGAAATTAAAAACATAAAGTAAAGTACCTGCCTGGGTTCGAAATGGCCTCCAACTCTTAAGTCGGGGATGATACCACTGGACCGCCACAGCTCGTGGGAATTGTTTAAAAGTATAAAACTTTGTACGACCGAAACATAGTTCAGAGGAAAACTCAAAGTATAATGTCTCCAAATTCGGTGAAATGTAAACAATTCAATATGTACACGAAACGCTGATATTAATCCAACTGTTGTTCTTTCGCCCCAAATCGACGTCGAAAGTTATAAATTCCGTATTCGAATGGATATTTAACGAAGTGATGAATAACTTAACGAATTGGGGTCCCAGTTGGTCCAACAAAGAAAACAAAATCTACCACAATTTATTCACCAATCACGGTCCATTTTATTACGACGTCCACTGAGTTCCTGCATCAGTGTTCCTTGGGAAATATCAATTGAATTAATTCAATCTTTTAAAATAAAAGAGAACGACAACTGTTGGAGAACGATAGTAGGTACGGCTCGCGTGCAAGCACGAACGGCTCCCAATACTAGGTCACAACGTTCAATACTTAATAAATATACGGGAAATTTGAGATGAATCGAGACGCTGGATTTTCTTTAGGAAATTTAAAGAGTAAATGCAATATTTTTCGTGTACGCTTCCGGGGATAGCAGGATTGTTTTCAATATTCTGTTAAACTGGGCATTGGATATTCGAAAAGTTGTAATAATGCTAGTAACTGCGTGAAAGGAATTTTATGAGATTGTTAGTTTTGTTACAACTTTGATATGATTCCTCAATAAATTAAATTAAATAAAATCATACTTCTGGCTCTGGAATTTTGACCTTTTGACAAACAAAAAAATTTTACGTATATCTCATAACGATGACAATATGTATGAACGTAAAAGAGGCAAAAGGACCATGAGAGGATCTCAGCAGGTGGCAGTCTATAGTTACTGCCTTCCCCCATGGGAAAAGCATTTAAGTATGTATGTATGCATGGTGTCAAACTCACCTTCATAATATTGCTTGCCATTTCTTGTATACTATCTTCAGTCATGTCTGGACCTAGTTGGAAGGTCATGGCTTGAACCTTTAGCCTTTCGGAGACGCGTGTGAAAATTTGGTGGTGGCCTTCGAATCCTGGTATCAGCATCAAGTAAGTTTCTCTAGGATCTAACTCTTGTTCTTCCTAAAAATAGAATTGGTAAATTTTTATGAAATAAGTTCTAATATCAAATTCAAAATTACAATCTCGATATGGATATTGGATGCCAAAAATCAAATTAAATTTTCGACAAGAACAACAACCAATTTTATTATACAAACAAAATAATACTGGTTTCACTACTAAATGTTATTGATTGATGTCTGTCTTTAAAGTATAATGTAGTCAGGATAATGATTTTACGAACCTCAGAACCACTACTGAGTTTGGTGGGCATTTGTATCATAGGTTCGGTAGCCATGCACTCGTCTGCGTCAGTGTAAGTGTAGAATGCACCTAGACCAGCATCAAATTTGGTGTTTTCTCTCTTTTTTATAGTGCCGAAACTCTTCAAGCTGTGAAGATAAAAAACAATTATTATACACCTAATAATGAGATTACAAAATAAATATTTGAGGCTTTTGGGTAGAGAATATTGAAACTAAGGCGGCATTCGGTGCACGTTGTGGAATACGATTAAAAATGTTTTTGCTGACTTGGGTTTAATTGATAGCTGATGGCAACTGCAGTTTCGTTGATACTACGATACTATTATAAATGATCTTACCTCGCAACATCTAGTTGAGCTACCCTCTCATTGCAAAAGTCAATATCATATACATTTTTAATGAGTAACTTGATTTCGTGTAAGCTGGTTTCGTTCAGGCATAGTTCGCTCAGGGTAAGATTTTGTCCAATATCATCAACATGTTGCACCCCTGGGATACAAAGAACAGTTTTATTAGAAAAATATTTTCTTTAATTGTATTTAAAAGCGGTTGCGGGGCTTGTGGCAAAGTAGCAGCAGCCGCACGGGTCGATCGATCATCATCATCATGATCATTATTTCAGCCAAAAGAAATCCACTGCTGGACATAGGCCCCCCAAAAAGGGGGATTTTGCTATAATCGCCACGCTTGGCAGGCGGGTTGGCAATCGTAGTATGGTAGTAAAATGGTGATCAAATGCATAGAAAACGCTGCTGCCCATTCTCTGGTAAGTCCCTTAGTCACCTTCTACGACACCCACGGGAAGAAATGGGATGGTGCTATTCTTGTACGTCCGGCACAATCGATGGATCGATCATGTTAATCTAATCTCGCCACATACGTGCCTCAAAAATAACGTTAAGCCGTTGGTCCTGACAGTCATTCATAGATCTTTAACAGTTGTTACGGGTCATCAGAAGCCCGAGAATCTGACAACCAGTCTTACCAATTCGTATCGTTTTACCCAGTAACTGGGTTATGGGCGTCAGACGGGCAGTTGCTACATGTAAAATTCTGGTACTCTGCTGAATCTGGTTAGACTGGAAGCCGACCCCAACATAGTTGGGAAAAGACTAGGAGGATGATGATGCATTTCAAAGCGGTACACAATGCATCAAAAGTGATAAGAGCAGAAAGTTTAATAAATAACTATAAAACAACAGAAATCATAGGTTGCATGTTATGTCACCAATGTAATAAAATTGATTTTTTTGTTTGCCTGTATTTATTATCTTTGTGAACAAAACTTTTCAAATGTCAACTTTTAGGAAATAATACCGATGAGATGATGGGCAGTAAGGTTAATATTTAAAAATGATGTGATGGTATCAAGAGTCGAAATATCATTGCTAGCATCAATATTTCGCAGACCGACCTTTTTACAACAGTAAAAAATACTTTACCAATAATTTTTGAGACTTTTTCCAAGAAATTGTAATTGTTTCTTTTCTTCAAATCGAATGACACGACATTCGTGTAATTTAGTTTCAAACTTGTTTCCAAAGCGTTCATAACTGTTGACAGTTTCTGTGAGCGTGTTTTAGTTTCATTGTCTAAATTGTTATCAAACTGAAAAAATAAAAGTTCCATTAAGTTTTGTCTCGTAGGGCAAAAAGGAACAAGAATATCATATTGATATATTTTGTAGGTATAGAAATCACTATTACAAGGCCATCCTTGTAATAGTCATTTTTATCTTGAATCTGTAACGTGTACAAATGATTGTACTGTAATGTGTTTTAAGTATAACCAGCAGTTGCGTGCACTACAATAATGTAAATAACGTGGTTTATTATAAACTACCTCATAAAATAATGATGTTAAAACAATTTTCCACGGAAAAAGTTAAAAACAAACAAAAGGCACATATTTGCTTCCGTATCAATAGTTCACAACTTGAGAATGCACAATAAACAAAGCGACGATGACGTTCATTTTAATGCTCAGCACACACAAACATATACCTCTGAACATCCACAAACAGCACGCCAATTTCCTTCCCGGATACCGTTCCTCACACCGCGTCAAATGAAATACAAACATTGAAATAACTTGAACAGAAATACCTCATTGATCGAATGGATGCGGAAAGCGAGGGCTGGCAAACACGCTTCATTGCGGGCTTCACATATTTTTTCAATCACAGAAACTGCATACTCGTCGCTGGCACATTTTGAAGAATAGTTCAAGACCACGAAATGCCTGTTCGAAATTATTTTAATGAATAAATTTGTGTTTAGTTTGTTTGAAAACTATACGCTCTCCTTATTTATTTTCTTTACAGCTGTAGAAATTTTCATGTCTCATCGGTTTTCACCCTAATCACCAAAATCAAAACAAAGTCGCTTTCCGTATCACATAATTACATACTTTATTCTAAAAGATATATGTGTGAACAGCATTCATATTAAACTTTTAATGTAATCTATAGATTAATAAGTGAAGCAAAAACTTTGTAACCCCTTTACAAAAGTTACGCAGGCGGAGGAGTATGAAATTTGCCACAGCTAATGTTTATATGGAGCAGGACTGTAGAAAGCATTTTTTTTTAAATTATGGTCGAATTGCGACCATTGGGCGACCACTAATAAATTCATTATATCTCATTCATCAAACCCTGAGAACCGTGGAAAGCAGGGGCGAATCGCTTGTTTATAATTAATAGTAGTTTCTTCTAATCGGGTAAAAGAGCTATGTAAGATTAAAATAATAAAAAATAAGAGGCTTAGAACTCAAATTATTGTATTTTACAATATCTCAACAAAAATCCAATTAAAGAAAAGTTAAGACAGGAGAACATTTTATTAAATTTAAAAACCTTTTAAACAACGTAACGGTTTTTTGTATCTACTGCCAGTCCATCAACATGAATAAATCATGTTATTTTGTGGTACTTGTCGCTACATTACTTTTCTAAATTGGATGTCTAGCTTTCTACCTAAGTGCTCATAACGTATGTATTACTTTATTCAATGGTAATAAGCTTTAGTGGGTAGTGTTTTGTTTCTCGTAAATTCAGTAAGGGTGGAAAAAAGTTCTGTAAATGATAGGTAAAAAGGTTGAAAACCAAACTAGAGCCCGATTTACACGATGCAAGCGTCTTGCCTCTGGCATACAATAAACTTGGTGCAGCAAATGACTTTCATCGTCTAAACGCTGTTTAGAAGTTGCAACTTTGCGCTAATTCTGCCGACAAACTGTCATGCAATTTGGCAGGATTATGAAAGATGTACAAGTGTTTGGTCCAACTAAATGTTTTTGATTTCTTATTTAATTGTTGCCTTAACTTATTATATGTCACAGTTAGGAAAAGAAAATAACTATAAGAGAAAGAGATAATAACGACTCTAATGACATATATGACACAAACAATATTCTAAATCCAAAAAAGTAAAAGATTCCAAGTTAGATATAGATTAGATATAGTCATTTGTACAAATAATACTCACTTCAAATTACTGCAAAGGTATCTAGAAGATTCATCTAAGTTTGCAACAACACGAACGGCGTTATTGAATTTCTGCACCATACTTTCGGATTCCAAAGTTACTTCTTTGGTGTCAGTGTTGTAGTTCTGTACAACGAATATCCCAAAAACGGGTGCCATCTTTGTTCCTTCTTTTAGTAAATTGACACATTCTTTATCTGTTGATAAGTTTTCAGAGGATATCTTGACTGAAACGTTGAGCTTCTTCCAAGACCTGAGAAATTACATAATTAAAATAAAATAAACATTACATAACAGATTGATTTTGGCAGTATTAGAGTCGTAGTGACTACTTCCAATCTTGCTTAAAGCATAATCGGCCTATTATGTTCTCACAGCTGGGACACACTTCTCGGTAGGAGGTTGTGGGCTGTAATCCACCACGCGGGCCCAGTGCGGGACGGCTTCAAATCTTGAGTATACATAAAATACTTAAGTTGGTTCTATAGAGGTATGAGAAACAGGGTGTAAAGTTCACTCATACTCCTACGGGTGTTGTGTTTGGTGGGCAACTGCCCGAAGATTGATGTCGGGATATTGTATATATGTAGATTGTGTGATAAACTCTGCTTGCGTGATGTAGCTGCGGTGTGACGTCAAGTCTTGAGTAGATCGCATATGGCATTGTAGATGGTGCCACTTTACTTTTTGTGTTTTTCCACATTTGTCGATTTTGGAGTTTCGTATGTGGGGCATTGTAGATGGCCGCCACATCTCTCCCCTCCGGAGACCGGAGGTCGATAGTGGGCGAAGTCAGTGCATATTATAATTTCTTGCCAGTGGCAGCTGTGGTTCCAGTGAGTCGGAACCGATGTCGCATAGTTCGCGGTGGGTCGGAACTGTCTGCGGTGCTGCGAACCCCAGTGCGTCGGGGCCGGCGCCGCTTCAGTGCATCGTGGTACAGCGCCGCGATGTGGCTGGTTGCTGTTGTCGACCCGGAAGACCGAGCTCTCGACCGGCTGAAGAGCAGTGGTGCCGTGGTCGCTTGTTGAGGCTGATGAGGCTGTGGGTGATGACCAGGTATGAGGTTCGCTGCATGCAGGTGGTCAGGATACCCGTTGAAGCCGTGGGTGCTGGCTGGCTGTGTGACTCGCTGCTCGAAAGCTTGAGAAAGTGATGATGGTGTGACGTCACGCTGAGGTTGTTGCACGAAAGCTGTGCTGACTTTCGTTCTTGGGGTCACCAGTATAGAGGTATGAGGTACAGGGTGTAAAGTTGACTCGTACTGTATTGGTAAAGGAGGAACCTCCGACCAGACCGGTGTTGTGTCTGGTGGGCAACTGCTAGACGATTGAAGTCGGGATCTTGTATATATGTAGATTGCGTGTTAAACTCTGCTTGCGTATTGTAGCTGCAGTGTGACGTCAAGTCTTGAGTAGTTCGCATATGGCATTGCAGATGGCGCCACTTTACTTTTTGTGTTTTTCCACATTTGACGATTTTGGAGTTTCGTATGTCATTGTAGATGGCTGCCACAGTTCTATAGGAATAGATTCTAAAGATCATATTTCAGACACATGCGACTTTCTAGTTTCGTGATTGACACTTGGATTGCATGAAACGTCCCATCAATTTTATTTCTATCACGTCCGTGATCGGGGAGTCAACTTCACTGTTATACATACAGTTCAAATAGGTTAAATATTATTTATTAAAAGCAGTTAGAACATCAGCCATTTCTATCACTTCAATAACAAATGCATGAAAACTTTCAATAGATTAAAATGTAAAAAATAATTATTGGACTCTTCTATATTCGTACCTAAATAATAATAATGGAAGCAAACAATCAATAAGAAAAAATATACTCACGCCAACTTAGTATAGCCATACCCATCCAAACAGTCAGATTTAAGGTGTAGAACCAGGTTTCTGGCACCACGCTGAACTAATCTGTCCGCTACTTCTATTCCAAGCTCACTTTCATCGCAAACAATGATGTATATGCCTTCGGATGAATAGCTAAGTCTGAAAAGAGAATACATTGTTAATAAAGTTTACTATATACGTTATTTTATTTCTGTAAATTGGTTGGAAAAACGCTTTACCAGGTGAAAAATAAATTATGTTTGAAAACTAGATGACTTCGGTGTCTCCTATCGGACTACCCTAAGAAGAAGGACTAAAACATCAGAGGTCATAGTCTCTTATTAAGTACAGACATGATGTTGGTCAGGCCATAGGAGGATCATCCAGATACGTGATTGTGATGGACTTGAACTGACATCAAAAGAGGGGGAGGTTCTCTATTCAGCTGTATGCTGTATGTATGCTGCTATTACTTTTTTTTGTAAATATGTTCCGCGGTGTATCCGCGAATTTTGACTGATTTCCAAAATTATTTCTTAATGCATAGGGTCGCTTCAGAGATGGTCCCATAATTTTTTAAACTAACTTTCTTCGGTAGTTTTTCCGATAGCTTCGATAATAATGTATTTAATCCACTTTGTGTACCTTGATGATTTTCTAATACTTCCTGTTAATAAGTTATGTTAATATCGCGCATTTGGTGCTAAACGAAAAATAAAAAACTTATCGTGATATGACTTCCAAAACACACTACAGAGTCAAAAATCACTTTAACTTCAAATATTTCGCCTTGCGATATAAAAACAATAGGTATACGTATTTTATTCTTTCATTTTTTTGGGATTTTTTGAAGTCGGTGGTTTTTTTTTTTTGTAAAAACGTTTTTTATTTGAGGAAACTATCACACAAATTTGAGTGGATCTGTCCAGTCAGACACGTATTTGTCAGTAATCGTATAGCTTAACTTCGAACCTAAGGAGCTGAACGACTCGACTTATTATTTTTACGATACTATTATATCAGGATGCTTATATTGCTTATGGAGAAATAAAAATCATCGAAGAAAGATCTGCACCTTGTCTTTATTGACCTAGAGAAACCTTTGAACTGAGTACCGCGGCAATTGATCTGGCAAGCACTCAGAGCGCAATTTTTTTCCGAGTACTATGTTCAGCTTGTCCAGGTTATGTACACAAACATCAATCCCCAAGTTGTCACTCCTGCTGACACGAGCAGGCCATTTGAGGTGGGAGTAGGTGTAGTCAGCCGTCAGCCCTCTCCTATTCAATATAGTCATTGACTACGTCACAAAACATAAACGAAAACCGGCGCCGTGGATGTTACTCTACACTAATGACATAGTATTAATAGCTGAATCACTACAGGTAGTCCAGAATGACGTGACGGACTGGTGCATTTCTCTTGAGGCAAGTGGATTAAGAGTAAGCAGGCATAAAACAGAGTACATGTGCTACTATTTCTCTGGCGTTGAAAAAGCTGGCACGGCTTCAATTAACGGCTTATCAACAGGGTGCAAGAGTTTAAATACCTTGGCTCTTTAAT
This sequence comes from Polymixis lichenea, assembly GCA_949091785.1. Classification (NCBI taxonomy): domain Eukaryota; kingdom Metazoa; phylum Arthropoda; class Insecta; order Lepidoptera; family Noctuidae; genus Polymixis; species Polymixis lichenea. Next base: position 4,040,523 of record OX420943.1, on the reverse strand, counting down.
GGACTCAAAGGCAAGCGAGGAAAGATACATTGATAACAGAATCAAAACTGGCTGGATTAAATGGAGATCTCAAGACTCACCGGCGTACCAGCTGTTAGACCTGCTGTGCTGTATGGCTCGGAATGCTGGCCAATAAAGAAGTCAGACACCCAGAGGCTGCATGTCACTGAAATGAACATGCAGCTCCGCTGGTCTCGAGGAGTTACCCGTTATCCCGCTTGATAAAGTGCGAAATGAGTTTATCCGGGGTTAATTTAAGGTCATTGATATTCGCCAAAAGCTCCGAGAATATTGCCTACGTTGGTATGACCTACGTTGGTATGAGGTGCCTAAGAGAGCCTGGCCATAAATATATTTTGTAAAAACCTGCGCAGGCACTTGTATTATACCTTAAACTGTTGCTAAGAAGTTAATCTACTATATGATATATAAATAATGTTTGTGGCTGGTACTAGTATGTAGCAACGAGCATCTAAATACGATTATTCAGAAATGATCACAAAAAAATTAACTCAATTTGTTTTTCAGGATTATTTTCTGGTGAGCTAGCAATGAAAACTATGCAAGTATTATACTATTCCAGAAAGTTTTTAATATATACGAGTACTTTCGTCTAATATGCATAAATATGCAATATTTTTGTTGATATATTAACGTCATGACATATGATTATTGCGTATCTGAAACATTCAATTAGAGTTTTGACAGTTGCCGAAATTTGCCGAAGGTCTGTAAATTACATTATTCTGACAGGAAATTTAATACAATAAGAATTAAAAATTTAATTGCACAACATAATATATTAATCTATTATAACATAAAATTGTTAAAAAATCCTATAAATACGTAGGTGATGCTATTTGATTTATTAGTTGATATAGGCTATACTTGTAATATTTTATTACATACAGTTTATTTTTAGACAATGTATCGAGTATTTTTCACCATATTTTAGTTCACTTAGACAGTAAATAATCAATAAAACGTATCAGAAACGGCATAACCACATAATGATAATTAGTTCTTTCTACCATATTTTGCACACGTTTCAAATCAATTTATTTTTTACATTTAAAATACCTGTATATCCAATAATTGCATACTGTTTTACGTTCATCAAAGTCGTTACTAAAATTGTACATAACTACCTACCTTTTCGCAATGAGTGAATTCAACTGTACCAACGCGACCTATGTCTTGTTTATTTGAATGTGACGTAAATTATGTTGTAGCTGTTAAAGTAACAACATAATTTTGTAACATGATAATAAATTCAGACCGTCTTTTGTATTAAAAGCCATCATCTGTCCATAAAGTCTAATTCAGGGAAAGCGTCTTTCAGCATTATTCACTGCTACCTCTTGGACAGCTCTCAGAAGATGCCTAGGAATCAAGGAACAAACTATAAGCGATTTAGACATCATGCTAGAAAATGCTCTAGAGTAGCCACAAATGAAGATGTTCTACATACACTTTTGATCGCTTCGAACTCTTACGTAATAAGTTTAAGAAAACCTTCCAATAAAAAGTCTATGGAAGTTATACATGAAGCTTTAGAGTTAGTGGAATAATACACTTAAATGATAAATGGTAAATGGTTTTATTTTTTATGTAGGTTTGTTCAAAACACTTTTACACGTCAATCATATTTTTTTTAACTAGATAAGGTCAGCGTTTCCTATCTGACTACTCTCAGAAGAAAGGCCGAACAAACTCAGAGGTCACAGTCTCTTTCAAGTCTTTCAAGTCCAGACATAATCACGGTCAGATCATGAGAAGACCATGTGGATTGGTAATCTGAAATTGTCTTTTGAGGACAGAATCACACAGATTGAGTGGACCTGTCCATTCAGTGCACGCATTTATCAGTAATCATGCAGCTTAACTCAGAACTTGAGGAGCTCAACAATTTGACGAACAATGCCAAAGAAAGGACATTTGGGTAGGCCGCATTAAGTACTCAAACTGCCAGATTAACATTAAAACTAACTGAGAATGAGATGAAATACAAAATTAAAAAAGAAAAACAAAAAATTACCCACCTTGTCCTCACATTCACAATAATTAAAACAATAACAATATTATGCTTCTCAAAGTAAATATTCATGTCAAAGTGTATAATTATAATCATTATCAAATGTCAAAGAGTATAAGTTTGCAAAAAACAAAAAAAACAACATTCAGTATGCAAAAATTGGAGCAGGATTGACCTGCTCCAATTTTTGCATACATGAACCCAAGCTTTTTTGTCCTCTATATAATCTTTAACGGTACAAAAGGCTTTCAGGCACAACTTACGTTTAATGAATGATTTAACTTTATTGATACTTAGATATTGAACATGGCTAAGAAGTTTATTATAACAGCGTATACATTGACATCTCAATGATCCACTTGTTTTCTTGAGCCTGGTTGATGGTACAACAAATTTGTGTTTGTTCCTAGTATTTATACTATGGATATAACTGTATTTTTTAAACAATTTAATATCTTATGGGTATATAAAAGATTTTCAAAAAAATACTGTGAAGTCCGGGATACTCTTGCAGAGATAAATATATGGAGATTAATGTAATGACTGCATTACATTAATCTCCATATATTTACCTCTGCAAGAGTATCCCGGATTTAATTTATAATTGATCGAACAGCTCTTTTCTGCAAGACAAAGATAGTCTGAATGTCGGCGGCCTTTCCCCACAACAGAATATCATACGACATTACACTATGAAAATAGCTGAAGTACACTAAACGGGCCATATCTATTTCAGTTAAGTTACGAACTTTTTTAACAGTGTATGCTGCAGAGCTTAGCTATTTCGACAATTTATCTATCTGTGGGCTCAACTGCAGCTTGGCATCCAAAGTTAAGCCCAAGAATATAGTGCTATCTTCAGGATTCAATTCTTCGCTCTTTATCAACACATTAGTTTCCACCTGCCTAACGTGAGGTAGCGTGAACTTAATGCATTTGGTTTTTATTAAATTAAGAAGTAAATTATTAACATTGAACCAGTGAAATACTTTTGAGATTGCGCTTTTTACATCGTCATAAACCAGCTGCTGACGTTTAAGTTTAAACAAAAGTGAAGTGTCATCCGCAAACAACACTATATCATGATTATCTTTTATGAGGTAAGGCAAGTCATTAATATAAATAAGAAACAAGAAAGGACCAAGAATTGAGCCCTGTGGGACTCCCATTGATACTATGGATCCGGGAGATCATTTTCCGTTTACATCAACACACTGAATTCTATTACACAAGTATGAAATAAGAATATCTAGAGCGGGGTTTTGGATCCCGTAGTGGCGGAGTTTCCTGATTAAAGTTTCATGAAGCACGTAATCGAATGGTATAAATAAGTCACCAATGTCATTTTAGTTTATTTTATTTTTTCACATTTAATTTAATTAATAACAGTTCTTTTGAGAGTTTATTTTGTATTCATTATAACAGTTTAGGTACATTTTAAGTTTATTTGAAAATAGTCGTAAATTTCTGATTATTTTTCAATATTTCATATTTTTTTTTTAAGACTATTATATATATATACTTATATCCATAAACTCTATATTATTTTAATGCACATATATTCTAGATTATCTTTTTAAAAATCAGCTGTTTATTTATATGAACATGGAAGTTATGGATTTATGACCTTAAAACGACTCAATCTCCACATAGTGCGTCGTGAAGAGGACCGTGTGACCAGCAAAGCGTTGGCCATGGAAGAGAACAAGAGCGACAGATGACGCCCCCCAACTACCTGGTTTCAAACCATAACAGAGGACATGAAGACGTTGGTTATACGCCCAGAAACAGCTCAGCACCGCCAAAAATTGCGAAATTTTATTAGGGGCCGACCCTGTATCCCAAGGCAAGGAGACAAGAAGAAGAAGAAGATCTGTTTATCACCATTTACCTACGTGTTTAATTTTTCCATAACGTTTATTTTGGAAAAAGAAGGCTAAGTAAAATTTATAAATACCTTGGAGTGACATTTAAAATCTTGCTTGAAACCTGGAGATCTTTCATTCTTATTATTACTTTGCCACTAAACCTTTTTAGAGACAAGAGTCTGAATGCCCTGGAAACATCCACTGGAGCATATACTAGCCGGTTCAAAGGCCTAACCATGCCTTTTTGAATACCTTCAGTTAATAAACATTGCATTGTCTGAAAGAAGAAAGAAAATGTTACCTGTATCCTTTTTTTGTAGAATCAAAAACTTATTGAAAATCATACAACATGACATGTAACATAATTAACGCAAGACCCCAATTAGAGTGTTGAATTAAAAATTATAATACAATCCAATCAAAAAATATTATTTTCAAGCTAATTGTTGTTATAAAGAAAATCGTGTTGACCAAGCATCACTGTATAAATTTTAAATTATTGCCTTTAACACTGAATTTTCTTTAGCTCAATCGGTGGTAGGTATGACAAAAAAATCATTTTTTGAAATAAATAACCATATTTAAAAAATTTCGATTACTGAAATCGATTCAGTAGTTGATTATGAAAAAATCTTCTTTTAGGACTTGCGTTTATTATGTTACACTTTGTGTAAGACAATCATGCAGCCTACAATATAATTATTAAAAACAAAAACTGTTTGGTCTTACCGTCTTCTCTTCAGCGTATTCCGGTTTGAATAGGTTGGAAATCCGGACAGCTTTATAATTTCTATCGAGGCACAAGTAAGACATTCCGAAGTCTTCGTTATTTTTTATGTTGTCATCACAAACGTCCAGTAAGTATCCACGACTTCCTACGCATTTCATGGCAGACTAAAAGAAGGCGAAGATGGACGAATTAGTAAAAACAAATCAAAAATCGCTTACAATGATCGACATATTTGAATTTAAATTAATATATAAGGTGCTATAAAAATATCTGCCACGGTTGCAATGGGAGACAGTATTGTGTTTATAGATTACAATAGTAAAGATAAATTATTGATCATTTGTCATATTTTTTTTCATACAAAAAATTGTACGTATAAATTTGAATTGATTTATTCGCATAAAACCATCACGTACGTCACGTATCTGTAAGTTGTTGCCGCACTGCACCGAATACAATTCAATCGTTTCGCAAAACGCCGGCGCAGGTCATACACTGTTGCCATTCTTATCAAACAATGCCGGTCGTCAAAGCGCAGCCCCGCGCGCCCCCACCCTCACCCGCACTACCCCTTTCGTCGCACGCGCTAGCCGACCGCCCGCGCCCGCTCGCCAGTCGCCTCCCGCCCGCTCGGAAGTTAGTTTTAGCGATTAGCGACGGGAAAATCGCTCGCGCTTCCTTTAAAAATGCCTCCTAGACGACGGTATTCCAATCAAGAATATCTTGAAATGGTATTGTGCTACCGCGAGTGTAACTCCATAACTGCGCATGCAGTAAACTTGTACCAGCAGAGGTTTGGTGTGCGAGTGAGTCATCATACCATTCTGGATGCCGTGTACAGATTTAGTGAACACGGCCGCTTTGACCCGCCTCCGGTTGAAGCAGGCAGGCCTCCATATTCTGCCGAACTCGAAGAGTTGGACTTCTTCCAGCGTCATCCTCTTGCGAGCACCAGGGATGCAGCTCGTGTCTTTGACGTGAGCGACAACTACGTGTGGCGACTTTTAAATCGGGAAGGGCTCCACCCTTACCATTTCACAAGGGTACAAGAGTTGCATCCACACGACTACGCGGCTCGCCTCACGTTTTGTAATTGGCTACGAGAAGAACGCCGCAACATTCTGTGGACTGACGAGTCCACATTCACACGGGTTGGTATGTTCAACATACACAATGCGCACTATTGGACTGAGGCGAATCCTCGTGTTGTTCGGCCTGACCACTTTCAGATTCGGTTTAGTGTTAATGTGTGGGCCGGGATACTCGGCAACAGAATTCTAGGACCAGTGTTCTTGGACAGACTGAACGGAGACACGTATCTGCGCTTACTACGAACCCGTTTGAGAAGAATGTTGGAACGTATTCCTCTTGAAGAGATAAGAGGGCTGCACTTTCAATATGATGGAGCACCACCTCATTTCGCCATTAGCGTACGGGAATTTTTAAACGGTGTGTGGTACGGCGGTGAAAGGTGGATAGGCCGAGGAGGGCCAGTGCCGTGGCCTCCTCGCTCACCGGATTTAACCCCTCTAGACTTTTTTTTGTGGGGTCGTGTAAAGGACCTTGTGTACGGCCAAACTGGACATGACATTAGAAGTGTGGAAGAACTAAAAAGGCGCATCAAACGCGCGTTTAGGCAGGTAAAAAGTGAAACGGACACATTAGATAAAGTGAAGAGACATGTACGTAAGCGTGCCTACATTTGTGTGCAACGCGAAGGCGGACTTGTGCAACAGTTTTGTAGATAAGTAGGTTACAGTTATTTACACACTCCCTAGTGTGTAAATAACTGTAAATACGGTGCAATTATTGTAAATAAGGTGATTAACTTTTAAACACGCCAAGTTACTGTAATTTATTGTTATTTGATATTAATCTAAGTACCAATTGCTTAAAAATAATAAGAAAAAAATTGCGATTCTTACACTAACTTGTCAGTCCAAAGCCTGTTTTAAGTGTGATGGGAAGTTTATCATCTTATTTACGTCAGTTTTTTGGAAGAATGCGGTAGCTGGTAAGTAATTGCACTTTTAAAACACTTGTTTGCCTGCGTATTATTGAGTACCTAGTAGGTTAGATAGTGACGAACTAGTCAGCTGATTTCAGTTTTCATTCACAGAACAGATAGAAAGAGATAGCAGTTGTTTTCATTGACGAAGCGACACATCGCGCGTAATTTGTGAACCACGTTATGCACAGTAGAGTCAATGTTTATTAAACTACTTTATTTTCTCAAATTGAATTAACTATTCTGGGGTACGAAACTTCTAAGTTCTTCACTATTGTAATCTTTAAACACAATACTACCTCCCATTAAAGCCGTGGCAGATATTTTTATAGCACCTTATATGTATCTGATCCCCGTAGTAGTGAACCCGCGCCCCAAATAAGACGTTGTTTCATTATCTACAGCTCGAACTAACTTTGGCCAATCAGCGCCATTGAACCGTTTGATGAGGACGTATACTGAAAGACACTCTCGCACCGATAGGATTGACATATAATGATTGTATTTCATTTTATTAAAACGTGGCTTTTGCCTGGGCTTCCAAGGAAAGCCAATATTAACACGCGACAGCTGTCAAAAACACGATCAGTATCAGCTCCGCGTTACTGATTGTTGCAGATTTCGATAAATTTACAACGTAAAAAAACAACGCTCACTTAACTTTAATTTTCTTAAATACTGCAGAAAAACCTTCTTCATTGTTTTTTCGACACTAAATATCTCAATGTTTTGCATCAAAATATAGCCGGACTACTAAAAAAATCTGATGCACTATTGGTAAATATAGAAGGGCTTAAAAACAAAAATATAGTCATTGAGGTAATAAATATCACTGAGCATTTTATGTTAGCAGGTTATGAATAACACCTGAGCATGCCTAATTACGCACTAGCGGCATGTTTTAGTCGTACTTGTAATAAAAGAGGTGGAGCATGTATCCTAGTTAATAAGGTACTTAAGTTCAAAGAACTTTCTCAAATCAGTAAATTGTCCATATCAAAAGTAATTGAATGTTGTGCAGTCGAGTTACTCGATTTTAAAATTATAGTAGTTTGTGTGTACCGTGTATCGGGACAAAACAATCTCAATTTATTTTTCGATAGGCTTGACAATGTTCTAAATTATATTTCTAAAATAAATAATCATAATACTGTTATAGCTGGTGACTTTAACATAGATATAATGAAGTGCAATAATGCCACATTAGATTTCGATTGTTTATTGTTAAATTATAATCTCGCATTAACACTAAAGCAGCCCACAAGACTATCGATTAAGACTTGTATAGACAACTTTGTATGTGACTATAAAAAACAGTGTAAGACTGATGTGTTGGAATTTGGCTTATCTGACCACACTGCCCAGTTAATTAAGCTTCCAGTTAAAAAAATCTTTAAATTAAAGTATTGGCATACAATGAAACGTGACTACAGTTCAGAAAATATACATAAAATAAAATATATAAAAAATCTTTCTTTTTGTGAAATATATAACACAAGTGATCCAACAGCAGCATAGCATTATTTTATATAAACTTTGAAATTATTTTTTAATCTGTGTTTTCCGCTAATTAAGATTACTGTGCAAGTAAATACAAAGCTAAAATGGATATCACGTGGAATTAAGACCTGTAGTAGGAATAAAAGAGAATTATTCTGGAATTACAGACGGAAACCAACAATGACTAACAAACAAAAATATTCAACATATTCAAAACTTCTTAAACGAATTATTAATCTTACGAAACGTGCTCAAAACAATTACAAAATAAAAACATCGACTAATAAAAGTAAAAAAGACATGGCAAATTATAAATAATAATAAATCAAATACAAAAGTCATTTATTCAAATTAGGCTGAGAATCAGCACTTTTCGGACGTCAAAGTACATGAGACAGTCCCCCAAAACGCCCACCCTTCACTACGCTACAATAAATTAAATATTCCAAAAGAATCAATAACTGAATTAATAATTAGCGATAAATTAACAACAAATCCTATAGAAGTAGCCAATGCGTTTAATAACTATTTTATTCCTATTCCAGGAAAAAAATCCACAGCCCTAATTAATCCCCAACCCAACTCAATGTTTTTATCACCCTGTTTACCATAATATATACAGAAAATTATTAGAAATCTTAAAAATACTAGCAGTGTAGGGTTTGACGGTATTTCGACAAAAGTAATCAAAGCAGTAAATGAAGACATCTCTCATCTCCACGGTGGACGCCATCATGCGCGTGCGAGCCCTCACGAAGGGGGATGCTGTGGCCTGGGGTGAGGTCGTCTTGGCGGTGTCTCTGGACATCGCCAATGCCTTCAACACCCTGCCCTGGAGTTGCAAAAGGGAGGCACTCCGGTATCACCGGATGCCGACCTACCTCTGTCCTGTGGTCGAGGCCTATTTGACGGACAGGGCCATCATCTACCCCGGTCACCTAGGAGAATGGAACCGGCGAGAGATGTCGAGCGGTGTCTCACAGGGTTCAGTCCTGGGGCCGCATCTGTGGGACATCGGATACGACTGGGTGCTGCGCGCCGACCTCCCTAGTGGCGTCAGCGTAGTTTGTTACGCTGACGACACGCTGGTCCTGGCGCAGAAGAGGTCGTACCAGGTGGCGGTTGACTTAGCGGCACACGGGGTTGCGACAATCGTGGATAGGATCCGGCAACTGGGACTCGAGGTGGCCTTGCACATGTCCGAGGCCATGTGGTTTCATGGTCCTTGGAATGCGCCACTGACGGGTTCCCATATAACGGTGGGAGGGGTTCACATCGGCGTCGAGTCGACGATGAAATACCTAGGATTCGTCCTCGACAGCCGGTGAAACTTCGCGGAACATTTCCGACGTTTGGCTCCCAGACTGGAGCGGGCCGGGGCTGCCTTGAAGCGGCTCCTGCCCAATCTAGGGGGGCCAAACGCCTCCTGCCGGAGGCTCTACGCGGGAGTCGTGCGGGCCGTGGCCCTATACGCGGCGCCGGTGTGGGCGCCTACATTGAGGCGCCAACCAGCACGCCGGTTGAAGGCGGCCCATAGGGTCATGGCCATCCGGATGATCCGGGGATACCGCACGATCTCCGGTGAGGCGGCGGGCCTCCTTGCCAGATTGCCGCCATGGGATCTGGAGGCAAAGGTCCTCGCGCACACTTGGGAGTGGTGCGAGGAGGCCAAACGCTGGGGCTTAACTCCGCTGCCGCGTGAAATCGCGGCACGGCGGACAGAGCTCTGGCAGGATCTCATGGCGACGTGGAAGTTGCGATTGTCGCAACCCAGTGCTGGGCATGCCACGATTGCGGCGGTAAGTCCCCTCTTTGAGGAGTGGTTTGAGAGGCGGCATGGTGTCCTCACCTTCCACCTGACACAGGTCCTCACCGGACACGGTTGTTTCGGGAGGATCCTGTTTCAGATAGGGCGCGAGGAAACACCCGGGTGTTTCCATTGCGAAGATCGCCCTGAGGACACGGTGGAGCATACGGTGGAGGTCTGCCCGGCTTGGGTGGAGCACCGCCGTGTCCTCGTGGAGGTGATCGGCGGCGGCGATCTCTCGCGTCCGACCCTGGTCCAGGCCATGGTACGGAGCGAGAGTGCATGGCTAGCAGTCGCCTCCTTCAGCGAAGCAGTTATGCTCGCAAAGAGGGAGGCGGCGCACGTGAGGGAGATGCAGTACATGCGCCCTCACAGCCGTGGCCTTCGCAGGAGACGCCCTGGGCGTCGGGATTCCCAGGCTGATTCCCGGCCACCGTAGGCACGGGCTTGCGGACGGCGAGTAATGGGTAGCTCGCTGTCCGGTAAGGACCAAGCCCGGGTCGACGGCGCGTTGTGTTCCACGCGCGCCTCAAAGAGATGTCATCAGCAACTGATGGGGCCCGCAAGGGCTGATGCCTGTCAGGGGTGCGGGTTGTTCGAAAGAGATACCGCCGCCCCTGGCACACAGGCAACTGAGGGAGCACGGGTGGGTTTTAGTCAGTAAAAGACTGACACGCCCTCCCGCTCCGTCCAGAGCGGGAGAAGTTATTTGATGATTTCCCATCCAAAAAAAAAAAATAGACATCTCTCATCATTTAAGCCATATTCTGAATCTCTGTATACAAAGTGGGACATTTCCAAAAGACCTCAAATTGACAATTATTAAACCTATTTTTAAAAAACATAATCAATACTTATTGGAGAACTATAGACCTATAACGCTAATTTCTGTATTCTCAAAAATCTTTGAGAAATATATTCACAATGAAATCAATAGCTACTTAGACCAAAATGAAATCCTATGTGATGAGCAAAAAGGCTTCAGGAAAAATAAAAACATCAATGTGGCCGTTTATGACTTTTTATACGTAGTTTCTTCACAAGTTGACAAATGCTTACCAGTTTGTTCTATTTATTGTGACATGTCAGAAGCATTCGATTATGTAGACCACAATATTCTGCTAGATAAACTTGAGGCTTATGGTCTAAGAGGTAATGTATTAGAGTTGATAAAATCATAATTTATCAGACCGCCAACAAATAACCCAAATATCAAAATTTTATATTATAACTAAAAGGGAACAGATTTTCTCCTCTGATAAACGATACAACACATATGGTGTTCCCCAAGGAAGTGTACTGGGCCCCCCTTAGTTCCTGCTATACATTAATGATCTACCAAATGCAACTAAGGAACCCATTTATCGTTGTTCGCTGACGACAGTACTGTAACCATAGCACCAAAAAATTTGATCAACTACCATTCTGATTCTAGTGATTCTTTGAATACTATAATTACCTGGCTTAATAATAATAATTTCAGAATTAATCTTAATTAAACAAACATAATGCATTTTAGATAACGGGAAAAGTTACATAATCCATCAAAATTTAATTTAGTTTATCAAGATGATGTAATACAAGAAGTTGAAACAGCCCGATTTTTTGGATTAATTATTGACAAGCAACTAAATTGGAAAACTCACATTAATGAACTTTGTAAAAAAATTAGTACTTCGTCATATGCACTTTATAAGTTAGCACCGACTGTCAACACAGATACTTTACTTGCTGCATATTACGGGATTACTGAATCAGTGCTAAGATTTGGAATCATTTTCTGGAGCAATTCAACTCAAAAGGACACAGTGTTCAAAGCACGAAAGCGTTGTTTATGGGCTATGTTTGGCTTGAAATCTACTGACAGTTGCAAACCAATATTTTTGCAGCACAGAATTCTAACACTTCTGTCACTCTACATAATAGGTAGAAATATCGCTATTTGTAAAAACCAGTCCTCATTTGTTTCCCCTTCTGACTAATAATTCGGGTAGAAATAGACGTGAGAAGCACAGACTTTGGGTGCAATCACTCTCTGCCAAAACAGCATTTCTAAGAAAAAGTGTGATATGCATGGCCCCATTAATATACAATAAAATTCCTAATGCCCTTAAGATAATGAATGTGAATTCCTTTAAGAGAGAAATAAAAAAATGCTAATTGTTAAGGGATACTATAATGTTACGGAGTTCTTGAATGACAAACTTTGAATTTAGATAATTTAATACGTATTTTAGTTTTAGTAATTTTATTGTTTCAATTATTATTATTTTATTTTTTGCTATATTTTTGTATTGACTGATTATGTATTTGAAATTATTGAATTTTGACTATTATTAAAAACATTCACATTTATAATTTTAAACTAAAATATTATAAAACTATTTTGTACGCCGAATATGGCAAAACATGTTGAACCAGCAATTTTATGTATCATGTTACACATATTTATACAAATAAATGCATCTTTATCTTTATCTTTAAACAGAATTCCTCAAAATTTTATTAAAAAGAAACTTACATCACGCAACTGCCCGCTGGCACAATTTATGACAATGGTGCAGCATTTCCTATTGGAGTTCATAATGACTGTGCTATGAGAATCTATACGTGAGCAGATGACGTTTTTCTCTGTAACAAGAAAGATTTTGAGTATAAGTAAATAGAATATAGCAACTACATACCAAACATATTTATGCCGTTGGACCTGGCTATCATTTGTAAATTTTTGACAACCAATCTTGCCTAGGGGTACTACCCTGTAACTATCAAATAGGCTGTCGCTCCATGTAAAATTCTGCCGCATCCAGCTACATCCGGTTAGATTGCAAGCCGAGTCCAACATAGTTATGTAGTTAGGAAAAGGCTAGATGGACTGTTTTGCCCAAAGGGTGGTCAAAAGTCACATTTCACAATTTTCTGTTTAAATTTCATGTAACAAGGCGTGAGCCTATTGCAGTCAACCACACTAGACGTGAAATCCGGGCTGAGAAGTTATTGATGGAAACACAAAAACACTTGAGTTGGCCAGACCTAGAAAGTGGACCCAGGACCTCATGTTTAGCTACGATTACGTCACTAGGCAAAAAGGCTAGTGCAAATAAAATCAAAAATTTCTTACCATCCAACAGTGGGAAAATTTTGAGCAAGATTTTTTTCTTCTCTATATCATCTACAGCTGCATACACCGAGTATCCCAGGAATAGGGCCAAAGAAATGATTGCTTGACCGAATGGTTCTTCGGCACTATTTGTAAACACTGATTTTTCTAGAGACGTGTCCATTTTATAGAAGGTGTTCTGGAAAATTGACATGTTTAGTGAAAAATCTTTTTATCTTCATGAAATTAATGTTAACTGAGTGACAAAAAAAGGAAGAACTCAACACGAAAACATGAAGGGACAATACAGTGTGGTATGGTTATTTTCAACTGTGCTTGAGTAATAATCTTACCAGACAATAATATGCTTTCACATAAGCCAAAGGCACGGTGGCTGCATCCTCTAAGGTCCAGTGGTCTGGAACAAGCCATAGTAGTGCTGGATCTGCTTCCACAATGCTACCTAATGCCCCCTCGGGAAGTAATCCCATAACTCTTTGACCACTGAAAGAAGCGGAGCGTACAGTTATTTTGTTGTATTTATAAAGACGTCGTAACTACCGGTGCTGAGTAAAGGTAAATTTTGGTGTGCTTCTCTGACCAGTGCGAGTCTTAACCAGGTCGCACGATTCACAGAATTTCATCCACCCACTAAACGTAGGGGTAACCACCTGGAGGGCCACCGGGACTCAAGCGGTGTAGCTGTGGGCAAAACTCCTTCTCCCTTCCGATTATTAGATCATGACTATGACTTACTTGATATCGATACCGCTAAACTCCATGCCATATCCCTTGCTCGGTGCAAGAGAAGTACCAATCGCATTTTGAACATCATCATCTGATAGTCCAACATAGCACACCTGAACAAAAATGTATAATAATTTGAAATACATATTTTTGGCCATCATCACCAAGCAAAAGAAGAAGAAGATGATGTTTAGTAAATGTCACGATATTTTTATCTGAGCTCGAAATTTTCTTACCTGCACCATAGTATTGCTTGCAGGCATGTCAGGTTGTTCAACCCATTTCAAATTATCCAAATCACCAGGCCATGTGCTGGCTAATGTAACATTCTTTATAATTGTATCTTTGACATTTGGTATGCTGTAATAGCCACCCCAGTGTCCCTAAAAAAACAAGTTGTTACGACTTTGGGAGAAAAAGACTTACTGACACTATCATTATTATTAATATTCTAGTACTTTTTACCTTCTTGAAAATATTAATTGACAGTTTTTTCTGAAGTTGATCCCCGAATATTTCTGATATCGGGTTGAAGTTTTCCACGTGATTATCATCGACAGCTACCAAGCTAATCTTATTGCCATATTCTTCTCTAAGCTTCTTTATCATACCTGTAAAAAATTTGTTTTATATTGACCATTGCAATTGAGCTAGAAATCGAAAACAAGATAGGTTAATGACAAATTACCTAAGAGACCAGAATAGGGTTGCCTTTCCGAGACCAACACAAGTTTTCTTGTCCTTTCTAGCTCCAGCTGCACGCTCGGTACCCAAGTAAACTTGTTATCATTAGTTATTGGCATATACTTGATATTTTCGCAGTCACTAGAATCAACCGTGTTCACTAAAACCAACGTATGATTGTGGACGTTCATAGCTGTTATGATGTTGAATAGTTTGTATTTTAGTAAGATTCTGGCCGAATCTTTTTCAATTGCCAAAATGAATGTAGATTTTGGTAAGACTCTTGCCATTGTTTCCATTTTCTGAAATAGCAAATGTTTATATTGAATTGCAGAAATTTACAATATCGAAGAAATGTTATAAATGTTTGTTATACTAACATGTTCATCCTCTAACAAATTGTCTACCACAAACACAGTAGTTATGTCCGCAGTATCCTTAGTGGAACCACGAAGTATAAAATCTTTATACAGAATTTCGTCAGTTACTTCTTTCAAAACGTTTGATATTTCTGGATAATCCGTTGAAACTAGTTTCGTTACTTTTATTTGTCTAGTAGTAATGTTATCAGCCATAATTTGCATGTTTACATGAACCGCTGACTTTAGCTACGAAAAAAGAACATGGTTTTATATGGGTTTAAAATAACATAGTTTATTCAATAAGTGAAATCATTTTGACCACTTACGTCAATTTTGCCTTGAAGGAAGTGTGGCACGAAGCAACTGGTTAGTAGAATATCAGGGTCAGTATCTACAATAATTGGCATATCAGAAAAGGTAATAGCAGTGATTTCTACACCACCGCATCTGAAAAAAAAAAACAATCGGTAGGTACTATTTTTTGAGAGAAGTACCTTCTTCTGCAAAAAACCTACTGCGCTTCGGAATGCAATTAACTTTATTTTTCTGACTGACCCCTTGAAAATTCAAGTGTCTGTAATTTATTTATTTGAAATAATGTTCTGAGTTTAAGTGTACAAAATGAGGTGTCTAAAATGTCAGTTTTGTCAAAATATTTTTTTTTAGTACCTTGTAATATCATGTAATTCATAGTACTCCGCAGTCAAACATGGTTCGCATTCTACATCTGTCTGAACATTTCCGGAGTGATTTTGAGTATTGATAATCAGTTTGTTAAAATGTTTCAATTTTGATAATCCAGCGTATTCTCTCTTTAACACAGAGAATTGTAAAATTGAATCAAGTAGTGGAATCCATTCTTCAGTGTATTTGATACTTGCAGTTGTACTGTTTGACGTTATGGAATGGATCGACTGAAATTTGCCACTAAAAATGAAAATGATTAAGTTTATAGGCATTTTAATTATATGATAATTTTCCTTATGTAATACTGTACTAAAACATTTTTGTAAAAACTTACTCGTAGGAATATCCTTTCATGCGTAGAATCTGGTATATGTTTTGGGTGCTTAGGAGTACGTTGTTTTTTATCGCTGACTTCTCCAAGTGACGCTTATGACAATTTTGGGGACGTATTTCTTTAATATAGCCTTTCGTTACTGTTGTTAGGTTGTGAGTAATCTGCAATATACATATAATTAATTAATTTTAAAAGATAAGATTCCACGTTACTTAGTAGTGTGTTTGGTAAGGTTCACCCTTGTTTGATAGAACAACGTTTGATATAATATTACTAAATCGAATTTTAGTTGCAATAAAGTCATTTCGAAGAATTATTCATTTGACCGAATAATTCATTGGTAAATTTTTATTTAGCGTAATTATTTATTTGAACTAATTTCATTTGAACTAATTTCATTTCGCCGAATTTTCAAATGCACTAATTTCTACTCCTGCCCATGGCTTGTTGTGTATGTACCTGTACGTAATAATTAGTTAGACAGACACATTTAGTACGCGAACCGTCCCTCGTACTCGCACCGGTTGACGCGACGCAACACGACACAACGCAACGCAACGCAACACTGAATCCTTTCGCAACCCCAAATTTGTATAATTACTGTAAAAAAAAAAATAACTAGGTTCTTCAGGTCGACAGAAACGAATCGCTATAAATCCGACTCCAGCCAGTCTTGTCTGCACTACCCCTAGAGTGTAATTTAGAATCGCGTAGGCGCGGAGGGGCGAGGCGGCCCGCGAGCTGAGGAGCGGGTGGTTGTCACACTCGCCGCGGCGGCAGAGGCCAGCAAGCCGAAGCCGCGGTGGTGAATGTTAAACCATCTGCGACGATAAGCTCGCGAGGGACCGCCGTAGCCCCGCAGCGCCGGAGCCGTGACAGAAACGAATTTCTTTTAAAAAACTTTATTACGCACCCCGTGCAAAATACCCGCGTATTATCAGCGTGATTACTCTTGATTTTAATTCCGATCGATCGACATTGGAATTTTGTTTTTTTTTCTGCATTACATTACACCAATTGAATATTCGATAAAATACATGGTTATACCATCTGAACATTACATCAAATGAAAATTATACCTTTTGATCATTAGCGCAAATGTTGTTATAGCAAATAAATATTCGATGAACTGAAAATTCTGTCAAACGATATTATACAAAGTGATGATTTTCTTAAACGTTGTTCGATTTAGTAATATTATATCAAACGTTGTTCTATCAAACAAGGGTGAACCGTTTGGTAAGTATGTTTTAAAATGAGTTTAATTTGGTAGTGTTATTAAAAGCATCTGACACGTTTCTTTCAAAATAGTCCATCACAGATTGCATTACAGATATTATATTAGTAATCTTGGCTGCATTTTTTACCATCGATACGATATCATAATGTTCTTGTATCTTCTTATATCTATTGTTTTTGTATAATTTAGACATCTGTATTAAACAATCAAAAGGTTGCATTACAGATATTATATTAATAATTTTCGCTACTTTTATTAATTCTTTAAACAATATCATTATTATTTTTATATCGTCTTACTTGTACAGTGTTCGTATAATTTAGACATTTATATTAAACAATAAAAAGGTTTAAAGTTACACCGAGTACATTTCAAGTGGTTTTTCGTTTCATTGTGACTTACCTCGAAATAACGATTTCCCTTATTTATCATTATATTAAGCTTCAGAGGATCATCGGCATTAATCTCAACTTCTTCATTGAAGTGCACATTAGTAAATTCAACTGACATGTTCCTGTAGTCTACGGCTTTAATCATCGCAAAAGTCTCCCAAACTAGAATCAGCAATGCAGCTTCGGGAAAAATGTAGACACCTGGAATTGTTTAATAATTGCGTTTGCTTACTTTATAATTTTAATGTCTATTTATATGTACATAAATAAGTGAGCGTTGATCTTTCAATTTGTACAAATTATCTATTGCAATAGAAAATTGTCTTCTTTTACGGTAACTTTAATATCATCACTACCACTAATATCCTTGTTTCACACGATATAAACTTGTGTTCCATGATTTCCCACCCAGAAAAAAAAAACAATAAGCATTCTGGTCCAAAAAATTATTGCCTTACCATTTCTTCTATAATTTTTAAAACATTTGTATTCATCGTCATGGATAGACAGGACAAAATCTCTGATTGTCGTTTTTATTCTGTCTTTAGCGTTATATTTCACTTGAGGCCTAGAAAAAGTTACAAATGTATTATATTGAAAATTTAATTATTAAGTAAATCATAACCACAACATCCCTTATTACCCGAAGGATTAGAAAGACGTGTATCTACAAAGTACATCCACAATACTTTCTTCTTAATTTTTTTTGTTTCTTCTTTATTCCTCATTATTTTGTATTTTATTTCTTACTAGCTTTTGCCAGCGGCTTCGCCCGCGTGGAGGTCAGTGTATTATACATATAAACCTTCCTCTTGAATCACTCTATCTATTAAGAAAACTCGCATCAAAATCCGTTGCGTAGTTTTAAAGATTTAGGCATACATAGGGACATAGGGACAGAGAAAGCGACTTTGTTTTATACTATGTAGTGATGAGAAGAAGGCGTGAGTTTATGCATGTACTACATTTTAATATTTTCTTTATGCTGATATAGAGGTTTGAGGAACAGAGTATAGAGTTCACTTTTTTCTCCATAGAAAATGGATGATCCACCAGACGGATGTCATGTCTGGTGGGCAAGTGCCCAACAATTGATTTCGGGGCGTTGTATGCAGGGTGCCATATCGTGAAACTGAAATTTTCATGGGTTGCTAAAAAAAATTGCTGTTCCATACATTTTGACCGCATAGGTATTGCAGTTTTCTATGAAACAGTATTTTTTTTAGATAACATAATACCTACACAATCAGCTTATTATGTTCCCCCAGTAGTGGGAACATAACCCTAAGACCCGAGTTCACCAACACATGGTTAAACTTAAAACAGCCGGTTAGACCATAACCGACTGATTACCAATATTTTGCTGTTCACCACGCACTAAACATTGGTTAAGTCCTGTAATCGGATGATTAACTTAAACGAGGTGGCCAACTCAGTTTAACCGTTGGTTTATGCTTTCTGATTTGAAGTTTTGCATTGTGAATCACTTTTGGTTACAAAATAAAAATGAGTTATTATAACTAGTTATTAGGCTTTGAGTTACCTAGTCTTTGTAGAGGATAATGTGTTCGATGATTTTGAAGATAATATATAATTTTGCGCACTCCCCGTACATTCCAAACGCGGCACAATAATTTTGAGGAATATGACGAGAAAGCATTTTGTACAAGATTTCGTACATACAAACGTAGTGAGTGCTCTGGAATTATTTGATTTAATTTAAAAGAAGTTTGAATAGCCAAGTACGTCTGCTGTGAGTGCCGAAAGTATTAAATTTGTTAGCCAGATGTTTCCGAACCCATTTTTTTCGGCATTTGTCGTAGCATCTTTCACAAAAGAATGTTAAACCATTCGATCTTTCGGTCATTTTCGACTCACTCATTCAGAAACGTTCGGTTATCTAACCGTTGCGTAGAATTGAATAGTGAACTCGAAAAAAACGCGGGTTATTTAAACATATGTTTAATGCTAACAGGACGGTTACGTAATCAATGGTTATGCTGTAGTTGGTGAACTCGGGTCTAAGGCCTCCCCTCTATGATAGGGAGTGGGCCGGAATCCACCACGCAGGCCCAGTGCGGGTTGGTAGATTTTTTATAAGCGACCAAAAATATCTACGCTCTGGTGTCTTGAATCATGTGCTGAATTCATGATTTGTGTTTTCACGTCGATGTCTTTGTAACCCTGTATATACTGGTCACGCGGTAAACTCTGCTTGGATGATGCAGGATTTGGCGTGCTATCAGTGTGAAGCGTAGATCCCATGTGACGATTTAGATGCCTTACCACCACAATACTAATGTAGACAGTACCTAAATAAATATTATAAGAAGCAATTACCATTTCTCAGTGTGTTCCCATTCAACTAAATGTGAGAGCAGTGGAGTTTGTGTAGCAACTGGAAATTCTACCCTCGGGTAGAGCGCCTTCACTTTTGGGATAAGCCCTGTTAAGTACAATCTACAAAAAAACACCATTATTAGTATGCATAAAAAAAATATATCTCACCACCATCACCTCCATCAAGTTCCTCCTTTCATCTTTCCATCAGTTTTTTTCATTCGTATTCATATTCATTTATTCATCAAATATAAACTAACAGTTTACATCAAGTCGCCTATATCGATGCTTATTCTACAAAATTACATTAAAATTTTAATTAAAACTTCTTAGACTAAACAAAAAACAACTGTATACATAACACCGGAACTAAACAATTATTTCTTCATATTTAACACTTAAGGACTCGCTAATGGGTCCAACGGACCCAGTAATTCGTATTTTGTTCAATAATTTTTAAATTTTGACGTTTGCGACGTTGCCGCTCTTAGTACCTTTCAGCAATAGTGTAGCACGGCAGATGGTGGTCTGAATCGTCGGTCAGCACGTTGCGCGTGAGTGTTAAGGATGTAGAAGGTATGTATGGATGCGCTGGACTCGGTAGCGACTAAATACGTAAGTGTTTATTCCATCATGTTATTACCATTTATTACTTTATTTCACAGAAAATTTTCCCTTCGTATATTCCGTTTTTTTTTTTGTTGGGTGGGAAATCATCAAATAACTTCTCCCGCTCTCCGTGTCAGACTTTTACTGACTAAAACCCAACCGTGTTCCCTCAGTTGCCTGTGTGCCAAGGACCGCGGTATCTCTTTCGAACAACCCGCACCCCTGGCAGGCATCAGTCCTTGCGGGCCCCATCAGTTGCTGCTGACATCTCTTTGAGGCACGCGTGGAACACAACGCGCCGTCGACACGGGCTTGGTCCTTACCGGTAACGAGCTACCCATTACTCGCCGTCCGCAAGCTCGTGCCTATGGTGGCCGGGAATCAGCCTGGGATTCCCGACGCCCAGGGCATCTCCTGCCAAGGCCACGGCTGTGAGGGTGCATTTACTGCCTCTCCCTCACGTGCGCCGCCTCCCTCTTTGCGAGCATAACTGCTTCGCTGAAGGAGGCAACTGCTAGCCATGCACTCTCGCTCCGTACCATGGCCTGGACCAGGGTTGGACGTGAGAGATCGCCGCCGCCGTCACCTCCACGAGGATACGGTGGTGCTCCGCCCAAGCCGGCAGACCTCCACCGTATGCTCCACCGTGTCCTCAGGGTGATCTTTGCAATGGAAACACCAGGGCGTTTCCTCCCGCCCTATCCGAAACAGGAACCTCCCGAAACAGCCATGTCCGGTGAGGACCGGTGTCGGGCGGAAGGTGAGGACGCCATGCCACCTCTCAAGCCACCCCTCAAAGAGGGGACTTATCACCGCATCCCGTTGTTTGGGTTGCTGAATATAAGTGCACTAAACACTTACATTATTCAGAAGTCCACAGTACCTTCGGATAATTTCACACGAAGAGATTTCATCAACACGTTGTCTATTTTTCACACGTTCATGAAAGAATTTCTATCACAAATATTCCACAGCGTATCAAAGACCATATCCGAATTATAATACCAGAAGTAGGACCAACTATAGCATCTAACCCACTCCCAACAGTTAGTGGACGAAAAGTGCGTTGCGGGCTATGTAATTGGAGAAAAGATAGAAAAACCAAAGCATGCAAAAAGCATGAATTGCAATATAGCAATTTGTGGAATACACATGTATCCGATTTGTAATACTTAGTCTTATTTAGAAAGAGTAATTATATTCTAAAAGATTTTTTTTTTTTGTTGATTTTCAAAGTTATGTTTGTTTGTTTCCTATAATGCAAGGTCTGTCATTGCTACTTTGTGTAAGTAGATACATAATAGTAGTATATTAAAATATAGAAGATTTTTTAAAATACATAATTACAGAAATTGTAACTATGAGTCTAATTGTAGCCGTAAAAGTGTTGTGAAATTCCTCTTATTATGTTCTTACTAACCACATAGCATTGGTTGAAGAAGCACCTAAGATTTTGCCGTATTTAAGTTCAATACTCAAAGAAAAACATACCTTCCTTGCTCGATTACCTGACTTCACGCCATACTCAGCGCTAGCGGTGATCTATGGCACAGCAAGCTGTCACCTGTCATCTGTCAGGTCATAGCGTCTAAAAATTTTGCCGCCATGGACGTAAAATTTTTTCTCTCGTTAATTTTCTTAGAAAGTTAATAGTTTCTGGTAAAACTTTATAGAAAGTGAATAATAGTACTTTTGGTAAGTGATAAATAGTGTTACGCTGATCGTTAGTCACCGAAATGCCGAAATCCGAGATTGAAAGCTCACATATTAAACACGTGTTCGCCGGTGCCGTTGTAAAGCAACCGTTTGTAGCGAACTTGAGCGACGAATTGTCCTACGTGCGTAAGTGGCGAAAAACGCTCTTCATCCTCGGAGGAAGAAAGTAGCTTCTTCGCACTGCTGACCAATAGACCGAACAGATTGGCACGGTTTACTGTAAGTGGACCTACGCATTTATAATGGAATAAGTAGCCAAGTAAGTGTTCAATTTCTATGAACATGACACAATTTCCACATCATATCACTAACTTTACAAAAACACTCATCAAACTTCTAACCTGGTTCTGGTTAGTATCCACTTTGGAAGTGCATTGTGGTATAATACACAATCCGGTTTTGTTTTAAGAGACAGAAGTATTACAACTGAAGGATTTCAGTGTAAAATATGATAATTAGGTAGAAAAACTCTGCTTTTAAGACAATCCACTGACCGATATTCCTGTTTCAATGAGTATCAAAATAAACCAAATACCAATTAAAGAAAAGCTCAAATTTATGGTTATCTACCCCATGTGTTTCACACACTGCATTAGAAGTCAAAGAGTATAGACTTAAGCTACTAAACCAAACTAAAGGTTATTTAGTTCCCGCGGAGGGAGTTTTGGTTGGATGCTTAATGTGGGTGGGTGTGGGTAGCTGAAGGAGCTAGTTGCTAAAGCGAGTCTACAAGGACTTGTTAATTAAGCAGCAACCTACCCAATAGGCTTGTACCCTACTGTCACCTTTGGAAGTAGTTGGAACGTTTTTCAGGAAGTGTATTTTAATTTTAATTATTTATTGCTGTCTAGTGGCAAGCTGCTGTTAAATTACAGTGGTTCAGCGAAGAGCTGATCTCTTTTGAAATCTGAAATCTAGCAGATATAAATAGCATTTAGAACATTAAAATTGCTAATTAAAAATGTTAAGTTTCATAACTAAGTAATAAGAAATGCTAAATATTTGAACAACATTTAATTTACTATGTTATACTTCTGTATTTTGTAATAATTAAGGAAATCTTATAGTTATGATCAGGATCATTGATCTATCAAAATATGAAAGGGAATAAATACATCCACCACACAATTTAAAACTGACAATATTATAATTAAAGCTATTATTGCAAGTAGTACTTGTTTTACTATAAAAAAAGGAGTTTGATAAAAGGGGATCATTGCAAAGATACTTTTGACAAAAATCAGACTGCCTAAAGAACCATGTACCTAAAACTTCAGAATGAAAGGCTTATTCCCTTACTGTTTTTATACTGAGATAATAACAGGAAGTCCAACACTGAATATGTTTATATTAACAACATTTCAATTTTGAATAAGTAATAAGTAATAAGTCTTTAGTTAGCAAATTTCTATTAAAACCACATTATAAAAAATGTGGATATTTTTTGGTTTTAATACCTACTTTACACACCAATATTACTAAAAAGTAAAAAAAAAAAAAAAAGTATTGATATGTTAATAATGGGTAGCTTTTCATGAAATAGTCACATACCAACAACTCCGAAGAGCTTTTAGAACCAAGAAAAATATGGTAATTGACAGCATACCCTTTTGGCTTTTCTTGGGTTCTCTGGACGATCAGCCAACTGAGTGGCAGAGAATTTGCGAGCCTATGGTATCCGCATTCTTGTTAATGTAGTTCAGGTTGATATGAGCTGGCCCACTATTAAAACTCAGTTTATGATTTCTGTCTCGGAGACGGTAAGTCCTAACAAAGCTTAGGTGACAAATTAATTGCCTAAGTCTATTCTGAATCTCCATCAGGAGTAAGAACATGTAAGCCTTCGATACTTTGTTCCCTGAATAAAGTTCAAAGCGTATTGAATTTAGGTGTTCCATATATAATTGTTGCAATCCTTGCAAGGGAATGCTTGTAGTCCCAAAAGTTTTTGAGAAGGGCAGACCAAGACAAATAGAAAAAGGTTGCTCTACTGGTTGGCCATAATTAATGTGGTAGCTAGAGGCTATTGATAAACCACAGTTCAGTTCCTCTACACATGAGTAAGGAAACCCACTTCTTGTCCACACATGCAGTGGATGAAGGGTAAGGAGTCCACATGAACGGGCTACCCTATACATTCAAAGGATGTCTTTAAAAGATCACTTTTAGTGACGAGATCACTCATTGTGCCACCCTTTGTAAAATATCACTTCATATTTGTAATTCATAAGGTGGACATTATAAATAATCATGTATTCTATCCTACTCTTGTCAGGAACTTGACCAAACCAGAAAAAATGGCACTCGAACTTGGAGAGACGTTTACCATAAACGCAGTAAGTAATAAGCAGCCAAAAAGCCAGTCTTGAGAGTACATATTCTAGTTCAATCCAACAACAACATTTGTCGCACATCTGGGATGAGCGAGGGATTCGTTTCCCTAGTGTCCTTGAACCTAACTTGCAAAATTACGAAGTTAGCAGGTTAGCTGGATATTACTCTGTCAGCGGTTTACCTCCCGGGGAGTTTAAAAGTGTTATAACGGCTTAGCCGACCGCTTATCCTTGAACAGGCCAGCCAGATGGGCTCCTGTTGCTCCAGGTCCCAGGCCTCGGAGGCCATGTTTTCCAAGTGGGGCGTCCCCGACGTCGACCTTTTCGCGTCAGATAAGTCGGCCGTTGTGCGACAGTACGTCATATGGGACTCAAATGAAGGCTTGGCAAGCTTCTGCGATGCTTTCAGTTAGAGGTGACAGCAATGATTAGTATGGGTGCTCTTTTCGCCCAATTTAAAACCGAGCGCTCAGTCATCTGCTGAACTCGGAGGTGGGTCGGGTGCTTATTATGTATAAATGGCCCATACTGGACCCAGTGTACCTGGCTCCCGTGCTTGGAGACGAGATGTCTCGGAGAGCCAATACCTATACAAGACCTATGTAAGAACCTCTTAAACCTAACAAGCTGCAACTAACCTAACCTAACCTACCCTGGAAATTTGGGGGGGGGGGAAGGCAGTCAGCTTGTGAGAGGCAGTGGTTGGTACAAGAAAAATGGATTTGCTGAAATATGGTTGGAGATAATCCACACTTATTACTAATAAAGCTCCTATTCAGAGATGAATGACATGGTGTAAATTGCATGGCATTAGTCCTAAATAACCTGATCCCAATTTACTTATTTATTTGCATGAAGCAAATACTGTACCAACAGATCTGATGTTAGATCTAGATATTTTCTTGTCCACTGAGTAAGTTACAAAAGCATTAGCTTTAGCTAAACCACTACCAAGAAAGTAACCCAGGTGGGATAGATAGTTTTTCCGCCTTGATTGGAGGATTTATGCATCCTAATATAATAGGATATCTTACAACTTTTAAAGGTTGAATAACAGTGCGGCCATTATGGCTCACAGAAATTAACAATCAAGTTGTTGACTTAAAATCTACCATAGTTATTGTTGGCTTTGGTTTACAATGACAGACATGGCTAAGCTTGCTCAAGAGGTGCCTCCAAGAAGTATAACGTCTGTGGTAGCCTTCGGGAGGCTGACTACTGAGTAGCACATCAGATGAAATCAAAATGGAAGAGCCACTAGACTTACAGAATTATTACTTTTAAAAAGTAGTAAAGGAGAGGGCTACCTCAAGAGAAGTTGTCTCAAGCCTATAATGTTCTCACTGGTGGGACGAAAGACTGCTCTTTATGCAAGGGAAGGAGGATTTATTTTATGAGAATTTTTAATTCCCAATGAAAGTATTTGAAAATGTTTGGGTACATTTTTGTAAGTCCATTGACTAATGAAGGGACTTATACTAGAATACCCCTTTCATCATTCATAGGTATGCAAAGATTTAATGTATTGATCATGATAATAAAAAGGTCCTAAATAAATTTCAGTTACAATGGAATTTTAACTTTGTCATGTATGACAAGTATATATTCCTACATCATTATAGGTATAAGTATTTATGAGTTTCTGTACCTTTGATTGAGAAATATTTTTACCGTTGATCTCAAGTTTCAAGTAGGTATATTACCTAACTTGTATTAATTATGGATATGAATGAGTGATCCAATTATCCTTTAGTAATGAGATGATTATTTTTAATTCAGTTTAGATCTCATTGATTTTAAATTACCTTTATATCATTATATTAAAATTTCATGTTCATGTTCTATAAGGCAAATAGATTTGCCATTTATCTATAACAATTTATGAAAGATGTTTTCATTTCTGCATTTTCTTGTATGAATAGATTGAAAACTCTTAATTTTTGGTTTTAACAGTTAATGAATTCAGACGAAAATATTCGTCAATTCCGAATATGAATAATTCACATAGCGTCTACATCCTTCGGGTAGTCTTCACCAGCAGATAACAAACAGGTCTTCAACCAATGCTATGTGGTTAGTAAGAACATAATAGAGCTGTTTTGCATTAAAACAAAACAGTTATAATGTGATGAAGAACCACATAGCATTGGAGCAAGGTGCTTGCTGATGAGTTTTGAAGACTTCTATGACCTGACAGTTGACAGGTGACAGCTTGCTGTGCCATAGATCACCGCTAGCGCTGAGTATGGCGTGAAGTCAGGTAATCGAGCAAGGAAGGTATGTTTTTCTTTGAGTATTGAACTTAAATACGGCAAAATCTTAGGTGCTTCTTCAACCAATGCTATGTGGTTCTTCATCACATAATAACTGTTTTGTTTTAATGCAAAACAGCTCTATTTTCGTACTGACTATTAGATTAAGTAAGAATAATAAATGTTAGTATTTCATTAAATATTGGCTTTTACTACTATTAATTCACGTATTATGAATATAAGAAAATTAATATTCGCTTTTATTAAGCAGTTTTTGAATAAGCATCCGATATTTTACTGGGTCCAGCGCACCCGGTAGCGAGTATTTGTGTTAGAAATTAAGGTGCGAGTCCCTAAGTGTTAAATAAATATACACATGTTTAGCGATTGTCCACTGAGAGTCAAAAAATAAATCTGTCTCAGGAATATATTTTAGAAAGTCATTTATTAACTTAATTGCTCTAGCAGTGGGGGTGTTATCAGTTCGGGGAGCACGCAATGTAGACGAGTAGCAGAGAACGCTCTGTTATCGTCTTACAACGCCACGCATATTTATCTACTAATATTAGATAATAGTTAACTATATGTGTGGATTCTCGCCTGACTTTGAGTGTGCCTAAACCTACCATTCCTGAGTTTTTAAGTGTTATTTGTGTGAATTAATATTTGTATAAACTACGAATCGTAAACTTGAAGGTGGTATACGGAAAATTAATTATTATTTCAGCTGAACGCCTATTTATACCCTTAGTCGTTTAGTTACTTACTTTCCAATAGCTTCCAAGAAGAATTTGACGGGATCAGCATGCCCGCGTCTGGTAAGTGGTATATGAGTACATTCTGCCAGTGAACGTTTCAAAATGGCTTGAAGAAGACCGTGAGGAGCGACTTCGATAACAATAGCGTTTGACGGTATAAGCTTTGATGTTTCTTCGAAGAGGACCGAATTCTGTTGGAAAAAAGTTATAAAACAACTCTAAGATCAATCGTTTCAAACACGGTAATAAGAACGCAGTTGTGTGGTAACTTAAAGATTTAAGGTCCCTTCAAAATGGTTCAGCTGAATGGTGCTGTTCTATAAGTCAAGTTTATGAACAGGCGCCATCAGTAGGGACTGGTTATCTCTTAGCTACCACGGCATATTTAAATTTCTGTTTTTTTTTACGAACGCTTTTACAGTTTCAACATAATTGATGTTTAACCAACTTTCTGTTTCAACAATATGATATAAAAGAGTGTCTATGGAGATCCTTGCCCGTTCTTCTCCATAGGTACCTAGTACGCTTTAGAATGGGCAACTAGCTTCATCTTTCTAACTCACCGACGTTGTTAAATGTGCCTGTAATTAGTTTAATTTAAATAAATGCTTTGAGTTGAGTTGTAGATTGGTTGCTTGGTTGTTGTAGAATTAACAGAAACTGAAATTCGTAAACTGCTTACTCAACATTCTCAAAGTTCTTAAAATTTCCTACTTTACTGCTACTCACTGTGTCTTAAAAGTCTATTCTAAAATTAAGACCCTAATTCAAACACAATTTTTTAGGCAAATATGGTGTTTGCTTACCAATAAGTTGTTGGTGTGGTATTCAGCCGAAGAATACTGTGCAGCGGTTTCATTCCACTGGTCTCGTGGTACAGAAGTAGACACCCACTTCTTGCTACGTTCCTTTGGGTTTTTGATGACTTCATGCAAATATTTTAGAAGGCCGGGACCTAAGAAAATATAATGTCGTTGTAGTTAAGTATGTTATAACATCCAGCTGTCATCATTAATGATGGATTTTATTTTTCATAGCGGTTCGATGACATAAATAATATATGTATAATAATAATGTATGTTTATCAAAAGTTATTTTTTTATAATACTAAAATTTGCAAGTTATAATTGAAATTACTTTAGTGGTTGTTAATAAAGTTTGTATTCCTTAAGGTCTTACCAGCATCCTGAATATATCTCGAGTGGTACGCAATATTGGAGCATGGGACCTCCCTGGCGAATATACCGCGAGCTGTCAGTTCTCCTACAAAAGTCTTCATCACATCAGCTGGGCCTGATATGGTAGAGGAATCTGAGCTGTTGTGGCAGGCCACTTCTATTTCTGGTGGGCAGAGGGCTTTTACCTGACCGAAAAAGAAAATACTCGTAGGAACTTAAACTAAAAACAGTCCGAGTAAAGGCAGAATGTGGCAAAATCTACATAGCTTAACAACAACAACGCAAAATCAAATCAACATAGGGTGATCATCAACTTAATGGTTCATATATTCATGTCTGACGATAGCTCAAGACAGAGATTTATTTAAATCTATGACGAGCTTTCTTGATTTAGCATGGTGATATAGAGAAAAACCTATTTTTTAAGTGACTACAAAATCTTACGGCCTTAAATCCAAGTCCAACAGCCGCCATAGAACCACGGATGAATGGCGTCTGCAAAGAGACAAGTCCTCTACTGTAAGCTGAAAGAATCATCTCCTCAGCCGTGAAGCAACCATCTGCATACGCGCATCCTAGCTCACCCACGCTATGGCCTGTGATAAAAAAAGAAGCGTTTGAATTAATTTAATGAATATTTTTTCTTAAAAGTGTATGGTTCAGCATGCTATAGATGCCATTTAATAGTGTAATAACTCATTAACCGTGATGACGGGTCTAAAAAAATTAATATTAATTTTTCAACAAGCCATGAGATTTTGTGTTTCATATGGTGGTGATAGGATATTTTAAGAATAAAAAAATGGGCTGGCAGTCTCTCGTGGAGTCATTGAATTAATTATCTGCAGTAAAATTCACAAAAAAACTACGTCATTTTCATTCACCAAACTCACCAATAATATTATCCGGAACGATTCCCATCTCTCTCAGTACATCAGTTAGACCAATTTGTACAGCAGCAATACCGACGAATGAATGAAGGATGTTATCGTAGATTGTCTTGTCCGGATTAGTCAAAATATTCACGATATCTATACCTTTAGGTTCTAGAGCTCGCTGACATCTGAAAATAGTACGTATTGTAAAGATAATTCCTTTGCAGATTTTGGTAAAACATTTTCCACTTCTGCTATTTCTACTTTGCTTTGACTATTTTGAAACTTTAGCCTAGATAATATGTTCCATGTTCTTTCTACCCCTTGTGGTTAGATAGATGTGCGATAGTGACATGGATACCGCTTAGATAAGCAGACTCTGACTATGTCGGAAAGCAATAGGTATTAAATAACCCCTATTCGGTACTAACACTGAAAAACTCAGTAGGCTTAGTGATGTTGTATATAACGGCGCGTGACATTATTAAATAATGAAAATCAGTTAATTGGAGAGTTGTAATTTATTTTGTTAATTTTTTAATCATTGGTTGATTCTTTTATTTTATAATGATTAACGGATATGAATTCAACTAAATGGTAATTTTAATTAAGAGCGGGTAACACTAAATGAAATTGCGTCTGTCATGGCGGGCGAACGATGTGTCAAATCATTCAATTGTTGACAGCCGTTGCACATGGTCGTCTCATTCGCAAACCTATTGGCTCTAAATCGCTAATTAATACTGCAATCCATAATTGTTTAAGTAATTTAAGTGTCTGTATAATTAAAATAGTGAACAGTCAATGCTACAGTGTATTTATTTCAACGTTTCCTGAAGTTAAAGCCCGCTATGGATTCCCGTGCTGACGAAGTCACGGATCGGCAATCAGATGCCGATCCGTGACTTGCATGCCGATGCCCGATGCCCAGCTTCCCGATTTCCCGTTATATATATTGTTTTAGTACTTACTTTTCGATAGCCGCAGCAAATATGGAAATGCGCATCAGATCGGCGCCCATAGTGGCCCACTGCGATCCTATGCCACTGTATACAAACCATACTGGTCGAGCCAATCCGTCTATGTATTCCACTTCCTTTGCTAAACATACTGTTTCTTTGTCTTCGTTTGTATCTAAAATAACACATTATATTATCATAACATAACATTACGGCTGTAATCCCCGAAAAGGTTGTCAGAGCTGTAC
Source organism: Polymixis lichenea (assembly GCA_949091785.1). Lineage (NCBI taxonomy): Eukaryota > Metazoa > Arthropoda > Insecta > Lepidoptera > Noctuidae > Polymixis > Polymixis lichenea. The sequence continues at coordinate 4,009,761 of OX420943.1, read as the reverse complement.
CTATAGTACATAAATACATTTTACACGTTATGTTAAAGTCTTATGTAATAGGCGGCCTATTGCCATCGACCTGGCACAAATCCAAACGGGCTGTTACTTAAAAATTACTGGTGGAAAAAGCAACATACACTTTTCCCCACCCGGACATAGAACACAGAACCTCACGTTCAGCAGAAGCACTTGCGACCAATAGATCAACGAAGCAGTTACTGAAATTTCGTCAATAATACGATTCAGGTGCTTTCTTTGATTTTGAGAGGAACAAAAATACACACTTAGTTCATCAAAATTATTATACGAAAAGAGAGGACCTGACAGTCAAAATCCTAGACTAACCACTGGATTTGGTAAGCAATATTAATTAATTCTATCGTCATGATATTTATGTCAAATAATCATAAATACTTACATGAGATATAACGAGATAAAATTTAAGGTTAAATGAATTTTTTTTTTGAGAATTAGATATCAAATAACTCATCCCGCTCTGGGCGGAGCGGGCATGTCAGACTTTTACAGACTAAAATCCGGCCGTGTTCCTTCAGCTGCCTATGTACCAGGGGTGACGGTATCTCTTTCGAACAACCCGCACCCCTAGCAGGCATCGGCCCTTGCGGACCCCTCCAGTTGGTGCTGACATCTCTTTGAGGCGCGCGTGGAACACAACGCGCCGTCGACTCGGGCTTGGTCCTTATCAGTCGGCGAGCTACCCATTATTCGCCGTCCGCAAGCCCGCGCCTACGGTGGCCAGGAATCGGCCTGTAATTCCCGACACTCAGGGCATCTCCTGCGGCGACTAAGGCCATGAGGGCGCATATATGGCCTCTCCCTCACATGCACCGCCTCCCTTTTCGCGAGCATTACTGCTTCGCAGAAAGAAGTGATGGCTTCCCATGCACTCTCGCTCCGTACCATGGCCTAGACCAGGGTTGGACGTGAGAGTTCGCCGCTGCCAATCGCCTCCACATGGTGGTGCTCCGCCCAAGCCGGGCACACCTTCACCGTATACTCCACCGTGTGCTCCGGACGATCTACGCAGTGGTAACACCCAGGCGTTTCCTCCCGCCTTATCTAAAACAGGAACCTCCCGAAACAACCGTGTCCGGTGAGGACCTGAGTCAGGTGGATGGTGAGGATGCCGTGGCGCCTCTCAATCCACTCCTCAACGAGGGGACTTACCGCCGCAATTTTGGTGGCCCAAAGGTTTAATGGTTAGACGCTTAGCCATTTAGTAACCGGTGGCTCCATTTTAACATGTGACAACTATTGAATAATTCAAAATACATTATCGTATAAATAAACATTAGAATTACTTACCAAGAATAGTATAGCCTCTACAAGTATGCCCAGTGATAGGTTTATCATGAATTTCATGAAGAAGACCAATTTGCTCAGCGTCTACTGGTAGTTTGTTTAGTTTATCAATCATGCTTGTCAAGCATTTATCCTGTCTGCCAGATGCAAGGACTATGTAGGGAATACTACTGCGGTAGCGATCCTGCTCCTAGAAGAAAAAAGATACCGTTTTTTTTAATAATTACAACATTACTAGCTTTCGCCAGGGGCTGTGCACGCTTGAAGGTTGGAAATTATCCCATGGAATCCTACTACTGGGATAATATGTTAATCCAGGTTATGGACTATCTTTGTGCTGATTTTAATACAATTCTTTTCTGTTTTTTTCTGCGTGTTTATGTAATAATTATCCAAACACACAACGTTTCACATTTATATTTATTAGTAGAATAATAGTAATAAGTTTATTTATTTTTCTCACAATAGTTCTGTAGCCTTAACAGTTTTGAACATAATTATATAAATTAACATTATGAGAGCCGGTGCCTGATATAGGTTTTAAGAAAAAACTGTGTTACAGGTCACCAGGCCCCACTTAGTGGCTTTATACAAATTAAAAGGCAGGAAACATGTATTTTTTTATTAGCAAACAATTAAAACAAAAAAATAAAAATGAAAACAAAAGCAGTCAAAGGGCGCATGAGTAGGTAACTGTTGTTGATTGTGAAGGTATAGTGGTGAATGTGTAGGATGTATTGGTGAATTGGGATGAATTTGTAAGTAAATGGTGGTGAAGAAGGGTGTAGGTGAATCGAGTGAAAGCTAATTATTTTAATACAAGTCTCTGTGTGAACGTTAGAAATAGAAACAATGGAGCCATAAGAGCACATAGTAATTGAAATTCGTTATGAAGATGCAAAAGGTGTACTGGATATAATTAAATGTGTGGAGCAGTTTTTTCTGTCATCATAGCAGAGGGTTTTTAAGTATACAGTCACTTTTTGCTTGCAACTGGATTTATTTAATGAATAAATATTGTGACTCTTGTTATTAATATTATCGAGATGATCCCCTGGGTAACAGAAAATATTGTGGGCCAGACTTGAACGGAAATATTCTGTTCTGCATATGGTATCCTTTCTTCGTTTGTTTTTCAATTCGAATCATAAACATGCATTGTTAAAAATATGCATTGTTTCGACCCGAAGGATTAGGAAATTTCGAGTTGGTGTGTAATAGTACATATCATACTGCGATTTCCTTTTGACCACCATACTGCGATCGCCAACCCGCCTGCCAAGCGTGGCGATTATGGCAAATCCCCCCCTTTTGGGGAGGCTTATGTCCAGCAGTGGACGTCTTTCAGCCAATATGATGATGATAATGAGTACCCACCAACTAAAGCCACCCACCAGCCACCAAAAAGTCTTTATTTTTACATTTTTAGTTATAGAACAAAAAGTGAAAAATTAAGAATTTTTTCAAAAAAAAAAAAAACAACCGACTTTCGGAAAAACACTACAAAGTGTAAAATAACTTTAATTTCGGAAGTTGGTGACTTTTCTTTTTGGGTGGGAAATCAAATAACTTCTCCCGCTCTGGGTGGAGCAGTAGAGCGTGTCAGACTTTTACTGACTAAAACCTACCCGTGTTCCCTCAGTTGCCTATGTGCCAGAGGTCACGGTATCTCTTTCGAACAACCCGCACTCCTGGCAGGCATCAGCCCTTGCGGACCTCGGTGACTTTGAATATCTATTTTAATTTTTTGTCACAGCCTTACCAAATTAAATTTATTTTTCACTTCGTAGTGTTTTTCAGGAAGTCGGTTGTTTTTTTTTTAAGTTTTCATACTCTTGAAGATGTAAATGAGTTAATGCAGTCTCGTTACTTGGACGTTAATTTCTGGTTTGAAGCTGAAAAATTAATCATTTATAACTACAAGATATTTTATATGATCAGTTCTCTGAAGAGCAGGACATGAACATGGTTGATAGATTGACCAGCACGTGTGGGCCGTTATAGACAGTGAACGTGGTGGTAGGGTAGCGCATTCGGTCGTAGTGCAAATGCTATATATTTGGTTTTTGTGATATTGAGAGTCAGCACATTACTCTGCAACCAATCAACAACCCTGTCGAGCCCCTGTTGAGCTACATCATAGACCTCATACCAGCTATCAACACTAAAAAAGAAGGGCCGTGTCATCGGCAAATGTAAAAATATGACCGTTACTAAGGAGAAGCTGACGAAGATCGTTGATGTAGATCAAGAAGAGAGTTGGACCAAGTATGCTGCCCTGTGGCACTCCAAAGGTCACTGGCAGTTCGTTACTCACCCTATCATCAACTTGAACCTGCTGTTTCCAATTAGACAGATAGTTCTGAAGTAATTTTAATGGAAGACCTCGTACTCCATTTTTTTCCAGCTTTCCCAATAAGTGTGAAACTGAGACCGTGTCAGGGGGTTTTGCCAAGTTCAGGAATACCGTGAGAATTTTTTTTTCTGATCCAAGGTGGTTATAACTGAGTTAGCGAATTCGTTTAGCGCGTTATTGGTAGATTTATCTTTCCGGAACCCAAACTGAGAAGATGAGAGTAGGTTGTTAGGCTCGAGAAATCTAGGTAGCCGGTTATTCATAAGGCGCTCCAGAACCTTTGACAGCATTGGAAGAATATAGATGGGTCTAAAGTTATTGACACAGTCCCTGTTACCACCTTTATGAATGGGTTTTAGAACTGCGGATTTGAAAGCCTGCGGAAATTTCCCTGTTGATATGGCGAGATTATAGATGTGGGTAATAGCAGGGGAGAGAATGTGATCATATTTCTTAAGTAACCAGCCCGAAATTTGGCCAATTCTGACAGCACAGTTATCCCTTAATCCTTCAATGCGATGCACACCACAGAGTAGTCCGTAAGAAGCATGACAAGGGAATGAAGAGAAGCGGAGTCCCCGACGTTATCCGGTGTATGACTGAGAGGAAATGGATGAGAAGGGATTTCCTTGGCTAGGTTGAGTCCAACGTTTGCAAAGAAATGATTGACCGCGTTGATGCTCGATCTTGTTCGGGTTCACATTTGAGATGAGATAGGAGGAGTGGTCTGTTGCTGTGTTGAAGCCACTTGTCTGTTTGATTACATCCCATAGTTTCTTTTTGTTACCACGTGCGTTCTCAGTCTCTTGTTTTTCATGGTTTCTTTTAGCTTTCTTTAGAAGCAAAGAAAAGAACTTTCTGTAACGCTTGCATGATGTTTGGAGTATTTCATTGTGTGGATCCCGTTTCAGCTTTTTATACAGATTGCTCCTATTGTGCATGCATTTTAAAAGGCCTTTTGTAATCCACGGCTTATTAATTTGTTTCCTTCTGGTTATTTTTATTACTTTGGAGTGGTTTTTTTGACAGTTTGCTTACCAGCAAATCCGTCGCTTTATTTACATGGCTACAGTTCAAAATAAGTTGAAAGTCTAACTTACATAGAGCTATGTCGAGGTTATCATAATCAATGCGGTGACTTATATTGTTAGAATATTCTAGATAAGTCTTGTGTGCAAGATCAATGCTAATGGCCACAGTTACGTGATCTGTAATTGATGATTCGACCACAATGCTGGTAGCTTTCAGTCTTGTTCTAACCATAATGTCATCCAGGCACGTTGGGAGGATATGACCTGGTAGCATGCAGTGACCAGCGAGGGCATTCAAGTATTCGTGGGAGCGTTTATCTGGGCTGTTCATCACTATGTCTATGTTTATGTCACCGCAAAGTAATATGTTTTTGAAGCTACTTATGGAAGTTAGGAGTACATCGATGGAAATAGTAAAATTGCAATTGTTATATTGGCCTGGAGAACGGATCCCAAGGATATAAGGTGTCTGAATTTAATTAAATAAATTTCAGTAATAGGCAGTTTGTTTCACTAATTTGTGGTTCATCAATTGACACTTTGTTATGTTTTTTGTAGAAAATAATGAGTCCTATATTTTGTGTTTTATGCAAGGTGGTTAAAGCAAACTATCAAGTATGGGTATATCCTTGGCCGAGTGTAGCCAGCATTCAAAAAGAACTAACATATCCCATGGTACATTGGACCTATGGCATATGGCATTCGACCTATAATATTTGCTTACTAGCAAGAAGAAGCTATAACAAACTTGAATTATTAATTCATCTTTACAGCTTGTATTTAACAGGCGGACTTTCTGTTCCTTTCAAATAACTGTCATCTACTTGTGATAAAATTAGATTTATCTTTCTCCGCACCTCTAAGGCTTTGCAAAACAAAACGTGTTGACATTTATCGAAACAGTATCGATAAAAAATATATTTCAAGATATATTTATTTTCCTAGTAACGACTACGCTATGATCTACATTATTAGTTAGTACTTAATAAACTCAAATTTTAAATGGGAGTTGTTAAGCAAGTCCAAAAGAGATGAAATAGTTATCAAAAGATAATCTCTGGAATTAATAATCAGTGCTAGTTAGCTGCACTATTTTTGAGTGACACTGGTTATTTTCAAGGCAAAACAATGTATATATAGTTCCTGTGGTATTCATTTATATACACTTACACTACAAAACATATAACTGGTAGCCGATTCGCTTACTGCAATTTCTTCCAGACAACTTTTGAATGGACAGTGATTTTCTGAACATAAAATGGGGTAATCTACACACATGCAAATAGAATCGCGGGGTGAAGATATAGTTCTAGATGTCTTACCTTAGGCTTGTAATGTCCCTTCATAAGGACATGGATGTTGGTGCCACTGTATGAAAATGAGTTCAAAGCAGTGAAGCCTCGATTAAAAGGAGTGTTTTCAGTTACTACTTGGACTCTACCCTCGCGTACGGAAGCAATATCATCGTGTGGCTCACTGTAGTGCAGGTTAGCGGGAATAACACCAGTTTGGTATGCTAGACAGACCTGTAAGAGGAATGAAGTTTATCATCTGCTAGAAGCAACCACATTAATAGGCTTTAAGCTGACGCTAAAATTACACTTACACAAATCAACAATATCCTTACCCTTTTACTAATAAACATAGAATAAAGTAATTCTATGAAAATGTATGGTTCTTCCTTTGTTATTCCTGGTATAACTTTATCCCGAATTTATTAGTAAGAGGGTAAATGTTTTATAATTACACTAGCTAGCTTCGAAATCAAACACACAATGTTAACTATATATTTATTTCCATAATAGAAGACGTTTTTGTTAGAAGAGATAGAAGACGGTTCACAAGAAACTCAAACATGACTGACGAAATGTGGGTATACTGTAAATTCACCTACCCCTTCAGGAGTATAGGTATGTTTGTGTGTTTTTTTAAATACTAAAACTCTTAGTCAGAGCCCCATATCGCTAGTAGTGTCATAGTAACACAAATAAACTTATTACCTTCGTTAACGAGCAAGCTCCGGAAGCTGGCTCGCTGTGACCCATATTAGACTTGACGCATCCAACCTGGATAATTTTGTCCTTTGCGTAGACTTTTCCGATTGCTTCCAATTCATTACCATCTGCTTCTGCGATAGCTGTTTAAACAGAATAAGGGAGATTATAAACTGTTTTTGGGATCGAATAGGCAAATTTACCATAAATAAATAAAAACGTGAAGTATTTGTTATTAAATTATCTCCTAATCTATACACGTTTATTTTTACATCGTTCTGGAGCCGAAACACAGTAACTCCAGACGAGTAACAGTCACTATTGGCATTGTTATTTTTGTTTTAAGACATTTAATAAAGAAGTTAGAAATGTATCACTTTTTTTCTGTCATTCGAGTAAAATTTTAGTAGCGCTTCCACTATTTCATTCATAAACGCAAGATCGTACGCGATCTGCTCGGTGATGACGTAGCGCGGCACAGCTGTGCGTGTGCGTCAGTTCAGCGCGCCCGCGGTGGGTCAACGGACGTCGGACGAATAATCGGCTGCAAGTAAGTAGGTACGCACGGCTACACATCAAGCTATACATTTCCAGTTTACGCTGATCTTGCACTGTACGGAAATCCTATTCAATGTGAGAACAGCTTATACTGGAAATTTATAACTTGAGGTGTAGCCATGTGTACCTACAAGTAGGTATTTCATTTCAGGTACGATTTAGGTTGGTGTAAGTTCATTTACCTCCATCATCTCGTATCGAAAGCACGGCACGGTGTTTACCACTATCACATCTCGTAATTTACGTGAGAAATTAATTGACATTTAACCACTTTCACCACTCTCGCATCACCTAGTAGGTACTCGTACCTATTCAACTAGACACGACGAGTAGGCTTGGGAGTTGTATTTTACCGCTATCGTCCGGCTGCTACGATATCGTAACAGTAAGTCGAGCACCCTTCAAGCCCGGCTGGTACGATATCGTACCACCCAGAAGCAAGCGGTTTTTATCTTAATATTTCACATAAATAAGGTTTAATCTCGTCTGCGATGATTTAATTCTATGAGCCGATAGCCACTCTTTCGTGAACTACATCATTCAAACGCGTAAAAGTTCTGTGGCATTTATAAAAATAGTTGACAGTGACGCTTCGAACGCGCGCGTCGACAGAGCGTTATCTTGCGCTCTCTAGTTATTTAGTGTTTTTTCTTATTTTTTGTGCATATTCGACGTGAAGTGGATAAATATTCATTTATAAGTAGTTATTACATTGTTTTAGATAATATTTGCATCAAATAGCATCATAAAAACTGTTTTTTCGATAAAAAGTGTTACATAAACAAACCGTTGCTCAGTGACGTCATTGTTATGTGAAGTTTGATTGTGTTGAGTGTTTCACAGTGATTTATGTGTATCCTGGTGTATTTAATGGTATGTACAGAAATCGGACTCATAATTAAAGAAAATTCTAGGTATATTTCACAACAAAACTATTTTTAAAAGATCTTTGAATGTTCGAGTGCACAAAACGGCCTTTGACCTCCGCGCGATATGAAGTTTGAGTTTAAATATTATGCAAATGTTCAGTAGGATTCCCAAAAAAATACTGCTGTTAGATTAGGTAAGTACCTACTTGTCTATTCAACAAGAAACGAGCAAAATATCGTGCAAATTAACATCGTAATTTTATCAGAAATCATCATAACACGGGAACCTTCCGCCTGACACAGGTCCTCACCGGACACGGCTGTTTCGGGAGGTTCCTGTTTCGCATAAGGCGGGAGGAAACGCTCGGGTGTTTCCATTGCGAAGATGGCCCTGAGGACACGGTGGAGCATACGATCGAGGTCTGCCCGGCTTGGGCGGACCACCGCCTTGTCCTCGTGGAGGCGATCGGCGGCGGCGATCTCTCGCGTCCGGCCCTGGTCCAGGCCATGGTACGGAGCGAGAGTACATGGTTAGCCGTCACCTCCTTCGAGAGGGAGACGGCGCACGTGAGGGAGAGGCAGTACATGTGCCCTCGTGGCTGCAGCCTTCGCTGGAGACGCCCTGGGTGTTGGGAATCCCAGGCTGATTCCCGGCCACCGTAGGCGCGGGCTTGCGGACGGCGAGTAATGGGTAGCTCGCTGTCCGGTCAGGACCAAGCCCGGGTCGACGGCGCGTTGTGTTCCACGCGCAGCTCAAAGAGATGACAGCAGCACCAGATGGGGCCCGCAAGTGCCGATGCCTGCCAGGGGTGCGGGTTGTTCGAAAGAGATGCCGCGGCCCCTGGCACACAGACAAATGAGGGAACACGGGTGGGTTTTAGTCAGTAAAAGTCTGACATACCTACCTATGACAGCCCTACCGCTCCACCCAGAGCGGGAGAAGTCATTTGATGATTTTCCAACCCGAAAAAAAAACAACCATATGATAAATACTAAATATGCCTAAAATATTTTTTATGCGACAATGCTTGCGGCGGCGGCGGCTTCACAAAGGCAGGCAATTCAAACAGAAAAATGAATCGTTAAATCTGTGACATAGAGTTCATTATTAGTTGGAGGTGCCCTTTTCTATGAAAATATTGAACCGAATTAAGATCTTATTGTTATAATTTTAACCGCGAAATTCGGTTGTGCATTCTTGTAAAGGCCGGTCGAACACGAGACAATAGGTTTCTAAGAATAATTTTAGTAAACTGCGGACCTACGTACCTAGTTTGGTGTAATTTATATTTTTACCCTTTACTCTTAAGAAATAAAGTCTGAATTCGCTTTTCATATTTTTACACACATTACACACGCATAAATTCATTGATGGCAAGGAAGCGTTACTTCGAGTTCTCATTATTTCACAAAAAAATCAATAAATTTAAGTTTTCGTGATTTTTTTTATTGTTATTTATTGAAAAAAATAGTCCCAATCGATTCGAGTTCGATGATTGAGTTCATGGCTTTCGGTTCCAGAACGACCTAAAATTAACCGTGTATATGTAAAAGAAAGTCGTATTAGTAAAACTATTCATAACTCATGAACGGCTGAACCGATCTGGCTGAAAATTGGTGTGAAGGTAGTTTAAAACCAGAAGACGTAGGATATGTTTATCTCGTTCCCGTGGAACATGACATAAAACGTGGCATAAGAAAATGCAACTGACATGGAATATGTGAAAGCTAGAAGAACGCTTTATTCCTTCGAAGTACCAGGTTGTCTTAACTTGGTAGAAGCATATATAACACAGGTATATATTGTATAATTAGTGTCCGATCTCAACTTTGGCTCAACCATTGAGTTAGAAGCATAGACTGCAGCCAAGAAACTGGGCATTCTAAATAAGGTGAGGCGATATGTCACATCTGGACAGCTTTTGAACATGTATAAACCTTCAAGTCCGTTCTTGCATGGAGTATTGCAGCCACTTATGGGATGGCTCAGCAAAATATCAGCTTGCTGCCCTTGACTCGGTGGAACGCAGAGCAAAAGCGACGAAAAAAAAGTTACAATCACTCCTAAACTAAAATTTTTTGAATGGTGGCCCAGCTGGAATTAGAAAAAGTAGAGACATCTTAAATAATTTGTACCACGAAAAATCAGTGACTTGTGATCAGGCCCTTCATAATTATGAAAGAAACTACTCTAAGATATTCAAAAGAGTCTGCGCTCAAGCTAAATCTAAAATAATAAGTAACAAAATTAATATTTTTTTAAATAAAATAAAAGCTGTGTGGCTGGTAATTAACAAAGAAACTGGAAACACACAACAGCGAGATCAGAATAAGTTGGCTCTAAATTTGATAATGAAACCATTTCAGATAAGTTGAAAGTTGCTGAGACTCTAGAAAATTTATTTACCAACATCCCAATAGAGGTTACGAAATCTCTCCCCTCATCATCTGTAGTAGCCTAATCTCTTCTTAAAGAAACTTTCAGTAAAGACATTCCAAATTTTGAATTCAAACCCATTTCTATTGCCACAATTAAAACAGCATTTAAAAGTTTTACTATAAAAAACACTGAAGACTTATGGGGGATTTTCGTTAAGGTTCCTGAAGATATCATTGACACAATTGCACTTGTCCTAACAGGCATATTTAATCAATGTTTAGACAGCGGCACGTTTCCTGACTTAATGAAACATAGTAAAGTAGTACCAATTTTCTCTCCTAGATCCCTTTAATTATAGACCTATATCTTTGCTTCCAGCATTGAGCAAAATTTATGAAAGAAACATGCTAGACCAGAATTTGTCACATTTTAACTCAAATGGGATTTTTTTAGATAGTCGATAGTTTGGTTTGACGAAAGGTACGTTGACGACTGACGCGGGACTAAAACTCATCAGTCATATTTTGGAATCCTGGGAGAAGTCCCAGGATGCAATTGGCATTTTTTGTGACCTCTCAAAAGCGTTTGACTGCGTTGCCCACAATACACTCATCTGTAAATTACATCACTACAGAATTCGTGGACGAACTGCTGATCTTGTACTTTCTTATTGATCAAACAGGCAGCAAAAAGTAAATATTAACGGGGCAACGTCCTCGAGGTCTCTAGTTAGTGAAATATAGTAAGGTTATATATACCTCTATTCAAATCTGGGGACAGCAAAGACACCAACAATTATAGACCAGTATCCGTGGTGCCGGTATTCAACAAGGTGTTCGAAAAGATAATGCTCAGTCAAATGCTTAATCATTTTAACACCAACAAAATCTTACACGATCAGCAATATGGCTTCACCAAATGACGTTGTACGACTGGCGCCGGTGTTACCTTATTAAAACACTTATTGACAGCTTGAGAGGAAGCCCAGGATGCCATTGGAATCTTTTGTGACCTCTCCAATGCATTTGGTTGCGTTAATCATGAAACCTTGCTCCTAAAACTTGAGCATTACGGACTAGGTAAACTTATGCTCAGTCTAGTAAAATCTTATTTAAATGATAGATAGCAAAAATTTCACATAAATGGAGTCAATTCACTTGGTTTAAAAATAAAAATGGGTGTTCCACAAGGCTTAGTATTAGGTTCTTTCCTCTTTTTAATATATATTAATAATCTACTCCATTTATTAAAAAAAAGAACCACAAATGGTGTTATTTGCTGAAGATACATACTTAATTTTTAAAATAAATAGACGTGCATCAAATCATGACGACGCAAATAACGCCCTACTGCTAGTACAAAATTGATTCACTGCTAATAATTTAGTATTAAATGGGGAAAAAACTAAATGCATAAAATTTGCTTTACCAAATGGTAAAAGTACTGATTGTGATATGTCACAATCAGTACATAGTATTGTTATTATTATTAATTGTTTATTTCAGGCATTAGCACCCATAAAATTAAAATTGAAAACTTATCCCAAAACAAAACAAAAGATAAACTAAACAAACTAGTTTATAAACTTCTCGTTAGTGACCTTCCTTACCTGATAGCTAACTTCTTGGATATAATTTTATTCGCTGATGACACTACACCTATTTTTAGAATAGATAGAAAAGATACGGATGTCTTACAAGTCAACGATGGTATGTGGCTAATAATCTTTTACTTAATGCGAACAAAACTAAATGTCTTAAGTTCTCATTACCAAATGTACCCCAAGTAGGACTAAATTTAAAACTTGATGGCAAGAAACTAGATGCTGTTTCCGAAACTGTATTTCTAGGAATTACTTTAGATTCAAAATTGCAATGGGGTGCCCACATTAGAGCTCTCTCAAGTAGATTAAGCTCAGCTGTAAGCAGCTGCAACCAACCAAAGCAGTAAGAAAAATAAGGCAGTTGATTGATGTAGCCACAGCTAGGTTAGTATACTTTACTTATTTTCACATTATTATGTCTTATGGCGTTCTGCCGTGGGGATTGGCAGCTGACGTAGATTCAGTTTTCATTTTACAAAAGAGGGCAAACCGCGCAATCTATAAAATGTTGTCTCACGAGTCTCTTAGAAACAAATTCAACGAAATTGTTATACTAACTCTGCTTTCTCTTTATACACTAGAAAATATCTTGTATGTTCGCAAAAACTTAGGTATTAAAAAAAATGTGATTTCCATAATCTAAATACACGTAGTAAAGATGAAATTGTGATTCCATAATTTAGATTAACTAAAACTAGCAAGTCATTTCTAATAAACAGTATCCGCTTCTCTAACACGTTCGCAAAGTCGGTAACAGAACTTAGCGATGGAAAGTTTAAAACTCACATTAAACGAGTTCTTATCAAAAAAGCATATTATGAGATAAAAGACTACGTTGAAGGCAAGAAAACTTGGCATGCACATGTGGCTTTCCTGGTACCTCATTAACAACATAACTATGTGAGTCTATTAAGTGCTCCCAAATTACAATGTAAATTTTTATTCTTTTTATTTTTTACAATTTCTGTCATATTCTCGTCATTATTTGGCGTTATATATCACTTCTAATATCGTTTATTTATTAGTGGTTCTCATGGAAATCATGTCACTTGGTTTAAATAGGGTGATCTTACTTATGTAGATTCTTTTACATATTGTGAACCAGAGAACGTTGTAGGCCTTACAGACGTCGTCTATAAATCTACAGATTTATAGACGATTTTCTATTCTTTATTTTCATTCCTCTAAGTACCTGGGACTTATTGACAGGCCTGCACTGTCCTCCCATACCTAATATGACTGTAATTTAAAAACATTGTAAAAGCCAATTTTTTTAAAGAGAGTAACCGTGGAGTACCTTGGCGGCTCTTCTACATACGAAGCGACAAATTGGAATCGTGCACCTAGCTACTGACCTTTCATAAGTGCCCTTGCAGGTTTATGTGAAATAAAATATTTTGACTTGATTTGATTTGATTTGAAACTTTGGTGGCTTAGCTTCACAACCTCGTACATTGGCGTAATATTGCTTGCCTTTCGGTCTTCTACAGACTGTACTTCGGAGAGCGTGCGCAAGAGCTCAACGAACTAATCCCACCATCGCCCTTTTACTACCGGACTACCAAATGCACTGCAGGGTACCATCCTCATTTGGTTGTATCAAATGCCTTCGAAGTATCAGGTTGTCATAACTTAGTAGGAGTTCACCTAATATAATTATGTAGGTATGTCAATTAGAAAATGCTTTATGCACTCGATGTACCAGATTGTCATAACTTAGTAGGAGCTCACTTAATATAATTATGAAGGTGTTGTCGGCTTGAATTCGCTTTATGCCTTTGAAATACCAGGTTGTCATAACTTGGTAGGAGAGCATGCGCAATGACTCAAGATATTTTGCCATTTATTGATTCTGAGGTACGAAGTTCGCCGGGGCAGCTATTTTTATATAGAAGTCAAAAATCATAAATGTGTAATAATGAATTTATACTTTTATTCAGTGGAATTGATTTACAAGTCGTTAGTAATGCAGTGCAAAAAATAATCTATAGAAAGACACTGAAATAATAATACATGCACACGTACCAAAACTACGCCTTTTCTTTCTAAGATATACGCTAAAAGTTTGTCTAAAATGCACCATTAAATTATTTAATTACAAGACTCACCTGAAGCATTAGCTTCAATATATTCGACATCATGGGGTGAAACGCCAGTTTCCTTATAAAAACCTTCCAGGAACTCTTGGATTTCTTGCGGTTGTCGCACTGGCAAGAACTGATCTTGTATATTACTGCTGTAACTGGACTTGGCGTGGTATACCTCGGAGTAAATCCTGTTAAATAATTAAGAAATCTAAATGACATACTTAGCATGCAAAAACCACATAGTGAAGTTAAATTTAGAAGAAGGGAAACGAGAGGTAAAAGAATAAGCTTAAAAAAGTTCTTTTGACAAAATATTATATAGGTCATTATATACAAATTACTTTGGTTTAATATAACAAAGTCTGCTTTATTTACTGGATTTGCTGCTATATTTTCCGATATATTCCTCTACGTTCTTGGCCAAATCAATTCTTCAAAAAACTATCAAAACACGTTGCTGAAATGGGTCACCAAAAATAACTACGGTGCAAATGCATTTACCTAGTCACACGGTCGTCTATCGATGATGTTATGTCATGGTACAATTTCAACGGTACTGACGATCGCGCAAAAAATAAACGTCGTTTTAATGGACCTTCTAATTTTACTTGCAGTGTATAGGCGGCATGTAGTGTGTTGTGTTAGTGAATACTTTATAAATAATAAAATAAAAATCATTTATTTCAGACAGGCTCACCGGTCTCGTAAAACGTGAAGTTCAGTGAACCTACTGAGCAGAAGTATATCGGTTCTCTCGCCAATCATCCTTAGCATGCTATTCGGGCTCCCCCGTACTCGTCGCACCACCGACGCAACTTTTATACGCATAATATTTAAAGCACTGCATAATATTTAAACAAGTGGAATTTATTTTTACAGGATGAAATTGAATAGGTGCGCCAAATCAAAATATATAATGCAGCGTATTATTAAGGAAATTTAGGCCTACGGAAACCCCTTTACTTAGGCCTAATCACATAGACGTAGGTAAGCGATTGGTAAAAATGTGGTAAATGACCGCTAGCTCAACGAGTTGCCAATTTGCTTTATGTTTCGAACTCTGCGATGAACGGATTGCTCATCAGCCGTGCGCTAAATTTGATATTTTAATTTTGTTATTTGTTTCGATAAATTACGATGCCATTTTTTACTGAACTGTTTAATTTACACTCAATAAATACACATTTTTTCTCAAGAATTTAGTTTTGAGAGATAACAATTTACAATGGCTATGTAACAGTTACTGAGCCTTCCATTTCAAATTGGCGCAAGTATAAAATTTCATCTTGTATAAAGTATTAATATAGTTTACATATTATTGGTAGTTAGCCCTTTAGCTAACCCCTAACAGTACCTAGATAAAAAGTTTTAAGCAAATTCTATTCCTTTTTTACTTTACATCTAAATATTCACAATATTATAATAGATATAACATTTTCAACGGGCACTAGCTCTTGTCAAGAAAGAATCTCAAATAACTGTAGTACCCTGAAAACGGTAACAGATAAAAACGCTTTTGGACTTGAACATGAGTTATTACTTATTAGTCGCCACAAAAACGACTACCTTATGTCTACAAGAATTAACTTTAAAACAATAAATAACGAGTAGCCACTGACTTTCAGATGTCATGTATGTGATGGATAGATGAGATACTATACGTTAATTTAGAGCAGAAAATAAAATTCACTTTAGAAAATAAAGGTTGACAATGAAAAAGTGGACGCTAATACTTGGTAGCGGAGTAAGAAATGGTGTACCTATGTCGCTGTTCCATTATCGCGTCAGTATAGAAGGATTTCAACAGTATATAGAAGGAACATATTTTATAAGAGAAATTATTTATTTCTGTTAGACGTGACTTTGAATTTATGCTGTGTGGATAAACCCAGGTTTCTGGTTACTGCAACAATCATTTGATGAAATATTGAAATAAAAAACTAAGATAATAACAATAAGGGTAAAAAGCAAATCAGATTTATTTCCTACTTACACCTGAAGGTAATCAGAAGGACAGAAAAATATCAAAATATGACATTTCAATTCGGCAATGGCAGAGATGAAGACGAATAAATGTGGTAATTGGCCTGAGAATCGACCATACGTACTACTGAAGTATACAAAAACATTTAAGGTTAGCAACTTTTACAATTCTCAGAGATTATTTTAAATAATTTATTCGTACATCATCTCATCGGTACGTAAATGTACGACATTTTAATAAACCATATAAAATAAATTCATTAAAATGTAATAAGTTTGACTTCCGATAATGGCCGTACATTTCGAGGCCTATTGTCACAATTTATTTAAATGTATCGATTATTCCACATTTCACACACTTTTGAGTAAAAGAGAAACAAAATGGTAAACTAGCATTATCTTTCTGGATGAATCTTAACTATTTACACAGTTTTATAGATGTATGTAGCTCTGAATATAAACAATTGTATTTTCAACCATTTAGGTTGAAAATACAATTCTTTCAATGTTAACTTACCTCTTGGCATGCTTGGCTTTTTGTAAGAAGAGGATGCTAATGGCATCAGACCTCACAGCACCATCTCCGTGCTTGTCAAAGCATTTCGTCTTGCCATCCAGGCAAAGAAAGCCATACCTGAGAGAAGTCAATTTGATATTAATAATTTTGGTAAAAGTATAATTCAAAGTTTTTGAGAGTTGTCAATGAGCCAAGCCAAACTATTCAGTTATCCCCGGGAAAATCTACTTAAAATTGTACATACCAGAGCAAGATAACCCGGGTATATTATTATTTATTCAATCTTGATTTGAAACCTAATTATTACAACAACAAAATAATTCAAAACGTTCCCTAACAAACATCCGGCTCAGGAGGCGGTAAATAGCTAGCCAGTTTGAGATTCTCACATCTCCTTGACATTTTCAAACCAAAGTAAAGAAGAAAGAGTCGAAACTTCATAAGATTTAAAAAGACTAAAACTATGTTATACTTACTTCCTCATATTCAATGCCACATTAGGGTGCATGCACAGGTTACATCCACCAACGATGGCTGCCTCACATAATCCACTGCTCATGCTCTTATAAGCATGCTCTAGACAGGCCATAGAGCTCGAACAAGCCACGTCGAGGGCATACGAAGGGCCTTTGCTGTCCAACCAGTAGGAGATCCGGTTGGCGTACATGGCTTTGTTGCATCTAAAACAATTTGAAGGATTTGTAGTTATAGATGGCGTTGACTGCATGTACAAGTACTTAATATTACGGAATATAAAAGAGTTATAGGCCAGATTGGTATATTATATTTGATAACTTAAGTCGAAGTCATTAAAAATCGTTATTCATTTTGACCACTCGTGTCCACACGGCTGGTTTTGTAGATATATTCTAAAAAATGGGTTGACCGTAATAAATTAAGATTAACAATGATCAATCGCTATCAGCATTGCGGTAGAAGTTGACTGGTAAAAATTATGTATGAAAACTATCATACAACTAATGTGTCGGGACATGGAACTTTAGATAAATGTATTTCATGGTTTTAGAAGTACTAAACTCGATAGTGAGATCAAAATGTAAACTCGTAATGGCGGCTGCGAAAACTTTAGAAGTTTTCATCATGGGGTTGCTTTCAATGGTTTTTGGGGGTGCTTAAGAGGACAGTCAAGTCAAAATGAAAATCGAAGATGACAACAACTTTATGGGAGCTGCTAATAATCTAAGTATACTTAATGAGTCTGGATTAAAAACGCGAATTCAATTCATACTTTCTCTCTCGCTCCAATCTCTCCGTCACTTTCTATATAAACGAGTGTGTTTGCGAGCGAGTATTGCGTAAGGAGCTTTGTTCTTAACGGGAGTCCACGACCGCAGAAGTTTTTTTTTTTGCTATAGCTAGGCACGATTTTTTCTACTAATACAAGCTATTTTATTTTGATATTAGTAAATTTATTCATTTATAACCGTTTCATAATTTCTATTAAACGGAGGGTCTCCGCTCGCAGACCAATCAACGTGCAAAATCTGGTCTAAAATAAATGTTAATAATATAAAAGTTAGTAATAAAAAAGTTAATAATATAATATAAAGATAATAATAATAAAAATAACTCATAATCCAGCCGACGACGGCCCAACCAGTGATATGTGGTCTCCAATGCATATATGTACCTAGCAGTAGCGTGCACAGAGTTTTTAGACAGGGAAGGCAGAAATTTTAAAAAAAGGCAAAAGAAAACAGAATAATTGTCCAAATTTATTTAAGCGCTAACCGTATTGAAATGCAACACAGACTATAAAACCGCCTTATCTGCCTGTTATGCGTATGCCTACTCCTGGCTAAGTTTTTTTTTTTTTTTCTGGGTGGGAAATCATCAAATAACTCCTCCCGCTCTGGGTGGAGCGGGAGGGCGTGTCAGACTTTTACTGACTAAAACCCACCCGTGTTTCCTCAGTGGGCTGATGCCTGTGTGCCAGGGGCGGTGGTATCTCTTTCGAACAACCCGCACCCCTGGCAGGCATCAGCCCTTGCGGGCCCCATCTGTTGCTGCTGACATCTCTTTGAGGCGCGCGTGGAACACAACTCGCCGTTGACCCAGGCTTGGTCCTTACCGGACAGCGAGCTACCCATTACTCGCCGTCCGCAAGCCCGTGCCTACGGTGGCCGGGAATCAGCCTGGGATTCCCGATGCCCAGGGCGTCTCCTGCGAAGGCCACGGCTGTGAGGGCGCATATACTGCATCTCCCTCACGTGCGCCGCCTCCCTCTTTGCGAGCATAACTGCGCCATGCCGCCTCTCAAGCCACTCCTCAAAGAGGGGACTTACCGCCGCAATCGTGGCGTGCCCATACAATGTTATAGTTTAGAATCATTATTATGTTATGTAATTTAATAATTTCATTTAATTTATTTTATTCTTATATTAATTTTAATCTTATCTTTTTGCCATGCCCTTACAGGGTCCATATTTCTGTACCTAGCTTTAAGCCCTTTGTTACATCTTATTAACAATATGGAATGCATTATATAAATAAATAACCGATTGCTGTATCTAGACAGCATTCGAGCACCTGTGACAGTGAGGCAGTTAAGGATGTTTGTTTGTTTGTTGATGTTTGTATTGAAATTACGATTGACTTTACCTTTAGTTTGTATTAGTTGCAAATCCGGTACACAATTACTTTTCACGATCACTTGTTGTTTTTTTTTTCACCGAAATATAGTTTTGAAAATGCATCATTTTATATTTTTTCTTTAGACACACCACCTGAATAATTTTCACATAGAATATTGTCTATTTTTCACTCTTATAGCAACATCAAAATCATAAATACATGCTATCATAGCTCACAATCAAAACAAATAAATCAAAACAAACAATGGCGTCGGAAATCGGAATGTAAAAATAATACGACAAAAAATGATGGTTGTTTATGTAGTGACAATTCAATGAAACAATGCTACCTTTTAAAGTAGGTGCATAGCCAACTTTGTTCGGAAAACTTCGGCAAGTTTCGTAATTCGTCGTGGAGTAAAAAAGCGTAAAAAGCCAGTGACCACCCTGTACGGTTGTGTGCGTTAATTGTTACATTGTGTGCCACGTATATATAGGAACGCACACCCAATAAATCTGCATGACCATGAGAACACACATATAAACATTAAGACGCGAATAGTCCGTGTCTCTCTCGAGGCACTCAGCAGCGCTAGTGCATCGCAATGCGAAGTTGCGTCAAATTGTTTGAATTAACGGGTATTGTATATTAATGATACGACTGATGCTCGACAGGTGGAGCTGATTTATGAATAAAGATTTTTATTTTATTGTTATACTAGTTATTTTAATAGTTAGTTTTAAATATTTATCTGATTTAAGTAGGGTAGGCAGTGTCTTTCTGTCTTTATGGGCTGCATGCTACTGCTGCCATCGATAGCGAAAATAAATTAGTATGCTCTATAAATCAGTGTAGGGTTTCCGGATACCGGAATATAGGCTAATTTGAAGGACATATATCTCAGAGAGATAAGATTTTTGTACAACCTAGTCATTTTGTAAGAGATTGATTTATGTATTGATCGTTATTTAAACTGAATATTCAAATTTGTTCGCAGTCAACGACATTAATTAAATACTATGTTGTCAAAAAATTATACACGAAAGAAAAACAAGTAACCAAAATAAAGATCTGAGTGAATGAATTCCTAATTATTCTGATACTCGATGTCCTACATGACGGTTAGGTGCGTTGGTACTCTTTAGCGCGAGTGTGTTTCGATGCATGTTATTTAAATACTTGTGTTTGAAAAAATGCTATTCCCGTTATACATTTTTTTTTAAATTATTATAATGGCGAAAGTGATGCTGCTCCATAATTATTGTATTCCTGCAAATCACAGGCAGCAGTTGGCCGTATGATAATAATTGTACCAAAATTCAGAAATTGCCGTTGACACACTAGCAGCATTCAGACGTACCCGTCAGCAATATTTGATAAATAAGTTATTTAATAATATTGAACTTCTTAGTGCATTACTGTCATAATGCATGTGTAAAATTGTGCTTAGTGTGTAGTTCTGTTAATGATGAACACGAAATTGTGAAATTTTTAATAAAACAAAATGGATAACAGCCCCTTTAGTCCAAGGGGCCCAGTGCAACCCTCCGCCTTACCGTCGAAGACGATGACGCAAACCATAGCCCTCGGGTTCATTTCCGCTGATATTGTTTCAACGCCCGAAATTCAAAAATGGATGTCAGCCATCGAACAGTACCTAAATTAAGTTTGCTCTATTGCCGTGGATGGCAAACTCAACTCAGAGCAGAAAGTGTAATCTACCCTATGCCGCAAAGTAGGATCTGGAATGTCACAAATGGCAGTCCTATATCAGTCGCTCAAGCAGAAAGTCATTCAGGAGTATAACGAAGTTGATGCTCTTCAAGAAAAGCGCGACCATTTTTTTTTTTTTTGGGTGGGAAATCATCAAATAACTTCTCCCGCTCTGGGTGGAGCGGGAGGGCGTATCAGACTTTTACTGACTAAAACCCACCCGTGATCCCTCAGTTGCCTGTGTGCCAGGGGCCACGGTATCTCTTTCGAACAACCCGCACCCCTGGCAGGCATTGGCCCTTGCGGGCCCCATCATTTGCTGCTGACATCTCTTTGAGGCGCGCGTGGGAATCAGCCTGGGATTCCCGACGCCCAGAGCATCTCCTGCGAAGTCCACGGCCGTGAGGTCGCATGTACTGCATCTCCCTCACGTGCGCCGCCTCCCTCTTTGCGAGCATAACTGCTTCGCTGAAGGAGGCGACTGCTAGCCATGCCCTCTCGCTCCGTACCATGGCCTGGACCAGGGTTGGATGCGAGAGATCGCTGCCGCTGATCACCTCCATGAGGACACGGTGGTGCTCCGCCCAAGTCAGGCAGACCTCCACCGTTAGCTCCACTGTGTCCTCAGGGCGATCTTCGCAATGGAAACACCCGGGCATTTCCTTGCACCCTATCCGAAACAGGAACCTCCCGAAACAGCCATGTCCGGTGAGGACCTGTGTCAGGCGGAAAGTGAGGACGCCATGCCGCCTCTCAAGCCACTCCTCAAAGAGGGGACTTACCGCCGCAATCATGGCGTGCCCAAAAGCGCGACGTTACGGAACATATTTCAGAGCTCAAGCAGACGATAAAGGACTGGTTCTGCAAAAAATGCTTTTTTTGCTGATATGGTGAAAAAGGGATCAAATGATTTCGTCCGACCCAATAACCTAAGCTCTGTTGCCATTTATTCGAATGATAAATGTAAATCAAGTGACGAAACGGAAGAACTTGTGAAAAAAAATCATACGGCCCGAACAGATAAAGCTGCACGTTTGTGGTGTCCGGAGGACAAAAATGGAGGTGTAATTGTCATTATCGAGATGAAACATGACGCTAATAAACTGAAGCATGCAGTCCAGGTCTCTACATCTGGCCTTTCTGCCGACGAACCCAGCAAGCGCAAACCTCGGATCGTGGTTGTAGGAGTGCCGGCTTCCCTGGATGAAAATGAGGTATTCAGGTGCAATTTCGAACAAAACGTATCCAACAAGTTACTAGTGATGTCCTTGGAATCCGTCTTGACCTTCATAAAATTAAGCCACAAATCAAATTAACTTACCCAGTAATACCAAATCCGTTGCGCTGAATAGATTCATACACTACAATCTTCTCCGATTCTGAGAAGGCTGCTCCGATAAATACACCGATTTTCTTCCCACGAAGCTCCATTGGGTTGATACCTGCCGAAAGTAAGATAGCACTTTACTAAAAGAATGTTCTTTACTTGTTCAACCCTATCGTCTGATTTATTTTAAACCTACCAAGATGAAAAATGCAAAGGTTTTTATCTAAACAAACTAATATTAGAAAGAGAAAAAAAAAAGATTTTTTATGGTTGTTTGTTTCGCTTTTACTGAAATTTGGCTTAAAATGAAACTTATCATTCCGATATTCTTACAGGATCGAGATTTATGCGAGTGAAACCACGGAGCGCAGCTAGTAAAGTATGTAAAAGGTTTTTTTTTTTTTTTTTTTTTTTTTTTTGTGGGTGGGAAATCATCAAATGACTTCTCCCGCTCTGGTTGGAGCAGGAGGGCGTGTCAGACTTTTACTGACTAAAACCCACCCATGTTCCTTCAGCTGCCCGTATGCCAGGGGCCGCGGTATCTCTTTCGAACAACCCGCACCCCTAGCAGGCATCGGCCCTTGCGGGCCCCACCAGCTGCTGCTGACGTCCTCCTGCGACGGGTCAGTACAGTGGCCCCGCCGCCAACCACTTTTCGGCCGCAGGGGATAGGGAGAGCGGCCAACGCTATACCGACACTCCTCTTCCCCTGCGGCCCCACCGCGTCCGCCATCAAACGGTGGCGGCCCCGTCCAGGCTACGGAAGGGAAGAGCGCTACTCAGAAGTACCGGCACTCCTCCCCCGCCGCAGCCCGTAACCCTCAGCCGCGATGCCTCCCATTCGACATCGCGGCCCGCCTCAGTTGCGATGCACCTCACCGCAACCTACTTTTTGGCCGCTACGTCGTCGGCTTGGAGGCACAAGCCCTGACGAGCGGCCCCACCTTGGGGTTCCTCTTCGCTTCACCGTGGGAGGTGGGACCACGGTTACTGAGCCCCCCCGCAACGACAATGCGGGAACCCCACTGGGGGGGAAGTATGTAAAAGGTAAGATGTAGTTCCGTAATTAAGGTTGCTAAAGTCTAGTACAAAAATGCCTACATGACATATTAGCTTTTGCTACTGGTTTCGCCCGCGTGGAGGTCGGAAATTATCCCACAGGAACTTACTACCGGGATAAAAAGTATCCTATATGTTAATCCTGGTTATAAACCATTATGTATGCTAAATTTCATCCTAATTTATTCAGCCGTTTCTGCGTGATTAAGTAACAAACATATAAACATACAAATTTTTACATTTATAACATTTTATAGTAGGATAGTAGGATAGTAGGTAAGTAGGAAGTATGATAGTAGGAAGTAAGGTAGTAGGATGGCCTCCTCCTCGCAAGGAAGAAGTTTAAAATATGCATATTTTTTTTAAATCTATGATTTGGTATGTTTTTTTTTAATGATGACATGATTTATTGGGGGAGAAAGACTGAGAGGAAGACGCCTCTGAGGCATAGTTGCCAGACCTACCAGTTCCCTATCCATTTACATACAATTTTAAGACATAGTTTACCATGGCATAATTTTGTAATCAGGAAACATCACACAGTTATAACCTCATCTAACCCACCCAAATGATTCACCAACAATAAAGGGGATCTAGCGCTAGGCGGCCGGGCTGCTGCCGCGGCACGCTCGCTTCGCTCACTCGCCGTCGCGTGTTAAAGATCCCTGTTCTAACCTGTTTTTTTTTTTTTTGATGACGGGGTTAAATCCTCATGGATGTCCTCTGCCCTGGCTAGGGCGGAGGGGTCTGGCAAACTCTGACTGACTAAAACCACACCGGTGATCAGTCCCACACTTGCACCGAGGATCACGAGATCTAATGCGACTTCCGCGATCTCCGGTTAGTCATCACGAACCATCTCGCGAGCAAATTTGACGGCTTCCAGCCTCGCGAACAAACTGGATTCCGCAAAGACTTTAGCGTAGACCGCATACATACGCTGCGGCAGGTAATACAAAAGACCAAAGAGTATAACCTGCCTTTTTGCTTAGCTTTTGTGGACTACAAAAAATTAACTTTAATTTCGGAAGTCGGTGACTTTGGATATGTATTTTAATTTACTGTCACCGCCTTCCGAAATTAAAGTTATTTTTCACTTTTTAGTGTTTTTTTGGAAGTCGGTTGTATATTTTTTTGAAAAAAGTTTTTTTATTTTTCACTTTTTAGTGGTTCACATGTGCTTACCCCTTCACAGCGTACTGGCGTGATGTTACGTTATTAACTGGTGTAAACAATTGACAGACATGAGATTTCAGCAATCCCTGTCCATTTGCTATCATTTATTGAGGAGTTCCGTTGCCTATCTCCGAAGTTCTTCATCAGATCTTCACCAAATTGAAGTGGAACCACTCCGAGAAAGTACTCTTCCAAAAACTACACAAATTGCTTCAAGTGTGCCTATAAAATTTGAAGAGTTCTCTCTATTTCTCCAGGATCCCATCATCAGATCCTGACTTGATGATCATGGGACCACCTGGGAAGTATACCCTTTCAAACAAAAAAAAAATTATCCAAATCGGTCCAGCCATCTTCGAGTAATCGGGGAACATACATAAAAAAAAATAAAAAAAAAAAAAAGGTTCCGACGAATTGAGAACCTCCTCCTTTTGGAAGTCGGTTAAAAAAGCCTTCGATTCGATCGAGACATAGGCTGTACTGCAGTCTCTCCAAAGGTGCCAGATCAACTATAGGTACATCGGGGTACTGAAGAGTTGGTATAAAAATGCCACTATGTCAGTCCGACGTCAAAACCAGACACCTATGTATCTTTCTGCAGCGAGATGTGAGACAGGGAGACTTTATCTCTCCAAAACTGTTCACCGTTGCACTGGAGGATGATGTCTTCATGGTTCTGGCCTGAAAAGGGGCTGGCATCGACATCAATGGCGAGTATATCACTCACCTTCGGTTTGCCGATGATATAGTTGTCATTGCTGAGAACATGGAGGACCTCAGTACAATTAAATACTCGATGACCTCAGTAGAGCTTCCAAAAGAGTGGGTCTTAAAATGAACATGGACAAGACAAAGGTCATGTCAAATGCCCATGTAACACGTGGGTGTTACATGGGCATGGGCATGGGCATGGGTAGCGCTTCCGATTGTCATGAGAGTGGTCTCATGACAATCGGAAGCGCTACACTCGTAATTGTGGACGACTAAGTTTACCTAGGACTAACTGTCCAGTTAGGTAGGTCCAATTTCGAAAAAGAGATCAGTTGTCGAATCCGACTCGGCTAAGCAGCGTTCGGGAGGCTTCGCAATTTCTTCTCGTCCCAAATACCGCAGTATCTCAAGACGAAAGTGTTTGACCAGTGTGTGTTGCTGGTGATAACTTATGGCACAGAAACGTAGTCGCTCACAATGGGCCTTATCAGATGGTTTAAAGTCACCCAAAGGGTAAGGGAAAGCGCTATGCTCGGAGTTTCGCTACGTGATCGAATCAGGAATGAAGAGATCCGCAGGAGAACCTGAAAAGCGACATAGCTCGAAGAATTGCCAAACTAAAGTGGTAATGGGCAAGGCACATTGCTCGTAGAATAGATGGCCAATTGGGTAGAAAGATTCTACTGTGGCGACCACGTACCGGAAGACGTAGGGTGGGAAGGCCTACCACAAGGTGGACCGATGACCTTGTGAAGGCCTCGGGAATCCGCTGGATGTGGGAAGCACAAGACCAGTCGAAGTGGAGGAGCCTGGGAGAAGCCTATGTCAAGCAGTGAACGTCTTTCGGCTGAAATGATGATGATGAAGTTGAGGTTATTAGATCATAGTTTGTCATTTTTCTTTCTGATAGAATTTATTTCCTAAACCTGAAACTTCGTGAGGTTATTCAAAGCAATAAGTACGTTGCCCAAAATAAAATGAAGAGTCTACTACAAGTCCCGTCAATAAAAGATGAGCCTTTAACTCCTTCAAATACTAACCTGCATCAAAAATAGCCATATAAGCATGTTCCAGCAATTTCCTGCTCATCGGATCCATAATGAGAGCTTGCTTGTAATGTACTTTAAAGAACTGGGCATCAAACCGGTCCACTCCAGTGATCATTCCAAAGTGTTTAGGAATCTCAGGGTGGTTGATGTCCCAGCGAATGTTTTCGTTGGTCACCATGTCCACCTGAGGAGTTAAATATTTACATTAAAGTCTCATCCTCATAATTAGGCACTTTCTTTCTTAAAGATGCCTGCCGATTGATCGTCAATACTAATAGTTTTCACCACGTTTGGAAAACAAATTGATGACCACTTAAGTACAAAAGGGAAGGTCGGGCACAGCTAATTGAAAATGGTGAAGTCATAGCTACAATAAATTTGACATTTCGTTCATTCATTTTATTCCGTTTTCTTTCATGAGTAGGGTTTTATTTCACTATTTCGTATAATTCGGTGATTTTTTTTTGTATTAGTTATGGAAAGTGTCAGAATTTACAACCTTAAATATTTCCTAGTTATCACTTTCTTCAAAATGCTTCTGAAATAAACACGAACTCTATTTAACTTGAAAAAATCTGTAGGAATTTAATGACAATCTTCTAATTTACGGATTTCTCAATTTCAGTGTTTAGGAAAACAACGACGTGTAATTTTTTTTTAAATTGAACGAAACCACCTCAAGTCTTCTCTTATTAACTTCTGTAGAACTAGCTATGACAGCGCCATGTCGACAGTTGCCCCCATTGGAAGGACTTATCGAAATTTTGAAATAATTATCTAATATATCTTATCAGCATTATCGCATGGATGATTTCTTTAATTAACCTTTCTGTCATTATTTTGTAATTTTCTTCATGAGAAATAAATTCCCTTTAACCAGAAAAAATATATTAAACCCATGAAAAATATGCGATACTTAGACCAAAAGTAAAGGTTTTAAAACAACCAAAGAAATAATAATATGACACCTCACATAAATATCACAGATCACTTCTCGCTCTTACCCCATTATAAAGATTCTCCTTGAATTCCAGAACGCTGTCTGACTTGGGGAACAAGCCAGACATACCACTAATCACCAACTCTTCACCAGTTAATCCTCGTAAAATGGTCTTCGAGTGCTGATCCGCCATAGTTTCTTGAGGAGATGGAGCCATTGCTGAGAGAAGATGGAATTGACTATGAATGTCAAAGACGTCTGCCTTGTGGGTAAAGGTTGAACTGATTATTTTCCTTAGAAAGATTCTATTTATATCACAAGCATCTAGATTTAATTAGGCAGCACTGTTTTTGGGAAATTTAAAGTGAATGGTTCCTTACTACCTGTCAATTACTTTTTTGACAGTTTATGACTTGCGAAGCACTTTTGAATGTTGACACACAATTTGAATCCATTATTACAGATTATAATTTATCACGATGATGATTTATGACTTAGACACGTCTTTAAGTCGTTTAAAAGAGCGGAGGTAGTCATGGCTTTGCAGCCATGATTAGAATTATGTAGATTGTCTCCGCACGATGCTAGCTTTAAACGACCTGTTTCTACCATCAGGTCATCTATATCTACTTATACATATTATAAATACACAGTCATGCTGCCATCATCATGTATATCTGTCTATACATATAAAAACACACACTATTATACGGGACAAGTGGCAAAATGTTAGTGTACATTAAGTACACCTCTGATACCCTTCGAGGACGGCGTCATGTCATGTGTGTTAAGAAAATCTGTCTGTGTGAATGTGTTAATTTATTCCGGAAGTTTTATGCGTATAATACATTAATATTAAACAAACAAATAAAATAGAACTCTTATAAAATGTTAACTGGAATCAGAACGAGTCTAGCATACAAACAAACTATTTATTAGACGAAGAGCAATCCAAAATAAGCGCGCAAAAGCCTGGACTATCGAGATGAAATTACTACTATGGAATTGTGAACACTTAAAGTGCACCAAAGTAATAGCTTGTATCATTAGCAATACGTAAGTTAGATGAACGTCTCCCAATGCGTAATCCCTGTTTTTTTTTTTAATAAAAACTTAATTCTTAACAAAAACAGGAATTACCGGTAGAAGTTAAAATTTTAGGCGAAGCACTAGCCCGCGAAATTCAAACTGACTTCCATTTTTTGCAATTTCCGGGCCAGTATTACTAGTATTATTTGTACCTGCAATGTTGATTATAATACGATTGGCGACCGTAACAATTAAGATTTTACAGCAATATAACCAATAGAACCAGCAGTACCACGCTCTTTGTTCATAATGTATATATTCGCATTGAATGACCATTTCGAAATAGTAATTCAATGTGATTATTTGAAATAACGCGGTTGTATTGACGATTTTAATTATTATAACCCTGTTAATACATAAAAAACGTAAGAAAAATTGAATTTCAGGGACTAACATTTCCCCTTAGCATTAGCATATCAGTGATGCGACCTGGTAATATTTTCCCCTAACCATACATTCGGATCTCTAAATTTTAATTCGACGGATGTTTTTTACACTTTCGTTCCATAATGCATGAAACTACGAATGTATAAATGAATAACTATGGAGTGATTGACCGACCTGTTCAATTGACAACCAGACGAATAAACTTCGTTAAGGTCATCAAAATGTCTGCGAAGTAAGTTATTGTAATTAAAATATACATTGTTTCCCAGTGGGGTCACGACAATCTGGTCAAATTTAATGCTCAAAAAACACAAGCGTGTTTTGTTACTGCCAAAAGGAGCCAGTTCCGATTATCCCTAACTTTCTGAGGTACATCGGTACCCGTTACCGACAGCCTAACGGTTTTGGGCATCGAGTTAACGTCGGATCTCAACTTCGGCACAACTATCGAGACAAAAGCTCAGACTGCAGCCAAGAAGCTAGCATCCTAAATTAGATGAGGCGATACGTCATTTGGTGTGTTTCCATTGCGAAGATCGCCCTGAGGACACAGTGAAGCATACGGTGGAGGTCTGCCCAGCTTGGTTGGAACACCGCCTTGTCCTCGTGGAGACGATCGGCGGCGGCGATCTCTCGCGTCCGGCCCTGGTCCAGGCCATGGTTCGGAGCAAGAGTGCATGGTTAATCGTCACCTCCTTCAGCGAAGCAGTGATGCTCGCAAAGAGGGAAGTGGCACACATGAGGGAGAGGCAGTACATGAGCCCTCGCGGCCGTAGCCTTCGCAGGAGATGCCCTGAGCGTCGGGAATCCCAGGCTGATTCATGGCCACCGTAGGCGCGGGCTTGCGGATGGTAGCTTGTTGTCCGGTAAGGACCAAACCCGGGTTGACAGCGCGTTGTGTTCCACGCACGCCTCAAAGAGATGTCAGCACCAACTGGTGGGGCCCGGAAGGGCCGATGCCTGCAAGGGTGCGGGTTGTTCGAAAGAGATACCGCGGCCCTGGCACACAGGCAACTGAGGGAACACGGGTGGGTTTTAGTCAGTAAAAGTCTGACACGCCCTCCTGCTCCACCCAGAGCGGGAGAAGTTATTATATATAAAATAATATTTCTCATTGAATTGGTATTGCTTGATATAAAGCAATGTATGTAGTTATACCATAGGCCCATCAGCCTTTTTAACTATTACCTAATAAAATGACTTGCTGTTGAAGAAAAGTGCCTAAACAAAGATACTTTATACTTTTTAGTCAAGTACCTATGTTTCATCCATCAATAGAATTGTAGGCATCTAATTATCATTATTTAAAGCAGAATTGCTGTTTTGTAAAGTAGATAGATTGTGCATTGAAGTGTTTAAGGGAGAGGCATATTAAAGACTGGATGAGTAATGGATGATGGAATATAATGAGGATGTACATTATTCATTTTTTGTCTTTCAGGTGGCTCAACTATAATAAACAAGAAAAATTTAAACTTTCTCTCATGCGCTCACAGCAACATTACCAAGCTGAATTTAAATTATAGACTTCCACAGGAAAACATTAATCCAAACTTGCCAAAATCCACTAATCTATACAATATACTTGTTCCAATTAATTATTCCTGTAATGAACAATAACTTGTCTTTATTAAAATAAAAACCTATTCAATGCTTATATATGTATTTCTTATCAAGTTATTTTTAGTTCGTAATTAAAGTACTTGTACGTATTAAAGTTTACACTGTTATCAAATGATGACAATAATGATACAAGTACATATTTATGTTTATATTGCTGTTGAGCAAAACTAGTCAGCAGTTTTCATAAATAAAATTGTTATGTTTTATGAACAATCTTCAATTTCTACTTTTGACTTGAGCAGCTTGAAAACTGAAGTAGTTGCAGTAGCAGTAACAGTGATGTCAGAAGCGTAGGAAGCAGTGGCCGGAGCAAATGGCAACAACCAACATCATTCATGTGCAATTTTCCTCTCCTCCAATTTTAAAACAAAATCAAATTATTTTATTAAAGCACTTAATTATGGGGCAAACTAGGGATATTTAGTAGGCCGTCATCAGCTCATGGCTATTGCTTTAACTAACACTGGCTTTTGCCAGCGCTTTCGCCCGCGTGGAAGTCGAAAATTGTCCCACGAGAACATACTCGTACTACCGGGATAAAAAGTATCTTAAGTATTAATCCAGGTTATAAACTATCTGCTTGCCAAGTTTCATCCAAATAGATTTAGTAGTTCTTGCGTGAAAAAGTAACATACATCCAAACATCCATCCTCACAAACTTTCATATTTATAATATGCACCGTGACATTTTAGTCGTCTTACAAAGGTGGTCCGATCAATGTATCCGTCATAAAATACCTCTAGGTGCGATTAAAACATTGTTACCATTAATTAAGATAATAGGAACAAACAAAAATAAATAATGCTTTAGAATTATGAAACACCCTCCCTGTTACTAATGTTTACGTATCAAACGGTAGAAGATGTCTACCTACCTACCAACATTCTATCATTAATTCCACCTCCATGAAAGGGTGTTTCAGGCTACGTCATGCGTCTTAGTGAACGATATTTGAATTTTTTGAATTATACAAATGTTGAAAAATATCATTTTTTTTTTCATAAATGATTAGTAGTCATTGGACCCATGAAGTGGGCTGCCGTTGTAAGACGACTAAAATGTCACGGTGTAGAATTAGTAGGATAACTAAATTAGAATGGTAAAAAAATAGGTACACATAAAATTTATAATGTGATTTTATATATAAAGTTCGCCCAAAGAAAAATACATTCATATTATATCAGTTCCTGCTTGATGCTTAACTACATTGGCTTACTTACTTGTAGTGCTGATATTGACTTATGGGCCACTGGTTCGTCCTTTTCGCTATTGAGCAAAACAGCCGTCGTAGTGCAGCCAGTACAAAACAAAGACGGAGCTCTATTCCTTGCTAATTACATGTTCTGTGCAGAAACCACTAAAAAATATTCCGAGACTGTATATCATAGGCCCATGTCTTTACATGCGAATAGTAAATATAACTAAGGATATTGAAAATCATAAAACAACTAATTTGAAACAAAATTCAAGGCAAAACAAACAAAATGACATTCTATGGGTTTTTTTTTACTGTTGCCAACTTTCTCCCGACTCCATTTACGGCGGTTCTTCAAACAACTAAAAATAAATTATAGACTTATTGCAATTTTTTAAATTTTATTTATATTCCTATTGCTGACGTTCGATCGTCGTTTTGGAGGTCCGTTTGAAGATTTAAAAATGAAAATAAAACTTATTAAGTCATAATTATAGTTTTTTTTTTTACATCTTTACAGGTACAGAGTGGAGCTCATCAAGCTACCCCAATCTCTCAAATTTCTTTGCTCGATTTTCAACTTTATTACATAAGCATAAGGTTCATGTTCAGCTTGATGTGCTGGCGTCTGTACTATCTAGATTATTACAAAATAATTACTGAAAAAGTAAATGAAGATGTTTGGATGTTTGTTAGATACACAATAATGGCTTTGCGGTTGGTTTTTTATTTATTTTGGAAGTGTGTTTCCATGGGATTTATTTTGTCGAAATGACGTTGATTTTCGGTCTCAACACGGGCACAGCCTCTGTGTGACATCACTATATTTATCATGCTGAACAGTCTTTCCATATTAGCGTTTGAATCCAAAGTGATTTCCGCATTTTAAAGAAATAAATCGTAAAATTACTCAATTAATTGTCATTGTGCGTCTATTGATATTTTTGGGGTTCCGTACGCCCGAATAAAAAAACGGAACCCAGGATCACTCGTGTGTCCGTCCGTCACAATCAATTATCTCCGAATCTACTAGACCGATTAACATTAAATTTGGTACACATATCAATTTCTGTGACCCAAACGCAGAAGTGTGACATGAATAGACGAAATCTGGAGGGGCAACATTGAAAAAAAAATTACAAACTGCATCGTGTGATATACTAAATGAAAAGACTTGTGAGGGATCTCAAATATATTCTTTACAATTTTACAGGATCTCAAATTTATTTATATTTTAGTTTCCAAGTTCTTCAAAGGATGCATTTCCGGTAGGCTCGCAATCCTTTCCTATCCTAAGGGCACGTCTACCTGACCATTACCGCGCCCCGCGGACTACTTCTTGATATGCAATAGCCCCTGTAACACCATGAAGCATGAGGCTCCAGGGGCTAGAGCAAATCTTGGGGTTCATTCGATTAATCGCGTCTGGCCACGCTGGGATCGGTGCATTTCATTTCATTTCATTTTAGTTTCCAAGTTATTCAAGAAAATAGACGAAAATTTACCATTCCCCCCTTATCTCCAAGACTACTGAACCTAAAATTTTGTAAAAAATACAGAAATTGGTTTTCTACTTATAGATTATGGGAAAATCTATAAGAAGTCGAGGATATTTAAATAACATGGTAAATCACTCAATATTGTGCGTACTAACTTACATTTGCAGTTGGAATGTGTGGGAAACATATTTTTCAACTCCAATGTTAAATTTGTTAGATCGTTTTTTTATAGATAATGGTACGGAACCCTTCATGCGCGAGTCTTACTCGCACTTAACCCGTTTTTTTACTCACAAGCCACAAGTGACCACCATCATCCTGAAACACGCCCAGAGTTTGTTCGTTTGCACAACCTCTACGTTGAGGTTCAATAGAACCTAGTACGAAGCTTTTGTATGTGCTCATGCATCCTCTCGAACCATTTATCTAATCTAGGTAAGTACGACTGAATGTTTCACGTTATTCGCTTTACCCTAGTTTTAAATAGCACTCCGGTTTATAAAATATTTTAGGGAAATTCTAAAATGTTAAGCTGTAAACTGTTGAAGATCGAGGTGTGAGAAACTGGATAGTTTCGCTATCGAGTACCTACTGCTTAAGCACCTACCTTATTTTTTTTAAATATAAAATGTAGTACTTTATTTTACAAAAAAGATCTCCTTTTTCGTCATGTTCTCTTTCTTTGCTTTGAGATTGCAAATTAGGTGCTAGCAATTTTTAAACTCAATATTTTTTAGCATAGGAAGGTAATTTTCATGAATACAGCAAATATATTGAAATCTAAAAGACTGGGTAAGTACCCATTTTAGAATGGAACTCACTGCTTAAATTAGACTTACAACTTTAACCCTCATTATTGATGTAACGATTGCCCCAGTGGCTAAGACGATTTGCTTCTGTACTTCAGCTGGTCTATTCTGTGAAAGACTCACCTTGAACACTTATGTCGAAAGTCGCGAATTTAATTCTCGCACGGAGAGTTCAACCCGCCAAAGCCCCAACATTTGAGGTGAGCGTCTTTCTGAAAGACTGATTGTTATTTTTTTTTTCCTCAAGATACATTTAATATCAAAAATTGTATGACAAAAGAATGTATACCTTAGCCTATATTGGCCTAAGTATTAGTGTTATTAAATTTGGCTAGGAATTGCTCAGTAGCAACCTGGAGTCTGGATTTGCGCCCAGATATGCTTACCCCTTAGCACATGAAACTTTAACATAACATCTTCTTAACCCTTTAGGGATATACGCGTGATGTTTTGGTATGTGTTAGAATACCTATGTAATGCACGTTTCAAGACAAATAGCACACCCAAACAACCAACAACCTTGCTGTAATGAATATTCGTTAAACAATAAATATACTTTTGATCTTTATTATCGTCCTTAAAATGCAATTATCAACTTATAAATGTTTCAATAATGATAATTTACATTTTAACACCTTGTACATTGTGTGTTTTTAATGTTCAACATTAAATAATTATTAAATTTGTATTATTTTAACGGCAGTACATTTTCACTTAAATTATATCGTTATTGAATGTAGGCCTTCTTGTTAACCCTATGAACTTACCATGTTTGAATACTGTCGTTTATAGGTAATCTAATCAATCAATCTATCACCTCAACCTATCAGAGTCCCCTGCTGGACATAGGCCTCTCCCAGGCTGTACCTGTGACAATACCCTGTCCTGCACCTTCCACATCCAGTTTACTCCCGCCACCTTCTTAAGGTCGCCGGCCCATCTAACTGGCGGCATCCCACACTACACTTGCCGATACGTAGTCTCCACCCCATGACTCGTCTACTGCACTGGCCATCAGGCGTTTGACAAACATGGCCAGCCCACTGCCACTTCAGTTTATTTCTGATTGTATACTTAAAAGAAACTCAGAGCATAACTCACTCTATAACGCACTGAGCGACCTTGAAATTGTGGACCAGCTTAACTGTCAGCGTCCATGTTAACCTCACACGGTATCATATCAATTTCCAATGCTGCATATAAATCTATAAGAACATTAAAAGATGCTGTGAGCTTATTATATCCACACGATAGAAGTTAAAACTTTTAGTAAACGTGGTTGATGATAGCTGATGACGACTGCAGCTGAGTATACGCGATTCAGCGTCATCAACCGACTGGAGCCGAGTATTCCCAATTCAACGTCTCCGAGACGGTGGTGGAGACAGAGATGGTAGAGGAGTGACGGTACAGTTTCATTCACATATAAAAAATCCGCTAAGGAAGTTTTCACTTCAATTTATTATCTTTGCTTAAAATATGATTTTAGAGTGTCTTTTTTATTTTTTTATTTATTTATTTAATAGTAATTATACTACAGAGGTGTTACTAAATTCTAAACTCGCCAAACTTTTACGTTTGATGGCGAGAGGCGCTCTTTTTCAGAACAATGAACCACCTTACGAACATAGCTACTACTTATATTTATACTGTTACGGTTTACTCTTGTACAATGTATTTAATTCTGTTTGCTATCCTGTATAAAGTTTTTCAATTTCGTTTTAAGTGATCCCTTACTAATTTTTACTTTTTCTCGTAATAAATCTATTTTGTTAAACACTTTAGGTACCAAATACTTCGATGTTCTCTTACCATAATAATTTGTTATCTGTGGTTGTACTAGTCTGTTCTCTCTAACCCTACGTGTGTTGTACTTGTTTTTAATATTAACTTTATACTTATCACTATAATAATATTCCAGACCTACCAAATAATCCACTTTTTTATCTATCGGCATAATTTTACAGATGGGAAATAACTTATCATACTCTTTGTTACACTTATCTTTAACATTTTTACTGACTAGAAACTTTATCAGTCTTACTTGTATGTCTTTAATATCTCTTAAATATGTTATAAAGGTTCGCCCGTACACAAGGAGTCCATAGCTTATTAGCGAATCGGCAAGTGCGAAATACACAATTCTTAAAGTCTGTTTGTTCAATACATTTTTTAAGTGGTAAAACTTACTTAGCACCAATCTTAGCCTATTACAAATGGAACTTACATGTAGTCTCCAATTAAAGTTCTTATCTATTGTTAGACCCAAATATTTAAATTTATCTACAAAATCCAATTTTACACAGTTACAATTACATTTATTTCTATGCAAATATTCGTATGTATGTCCTACCACTGTGAGATACTCATTCTTTACAGATTTAGCATTTCGATTATATGGCGAGTATATATGCAAACATTTAGTTTTAGTGAGATTTAAAATAATTCCATTGTCGTGTGCCCACTTGCTAATATTTTCAAAGTCACCTTGAATACACTTTTGTACCTCAGCTATATCTTTGGAGGCATAAACAAGACACATGTCGTCAGCGTACATGAACATCTCACATTTACGTACGACACTTGACACACTGTTCACATGCATTATATATCCTACAGGGCCAAATTTTGAAAAATCCTTGGCCAGATCCATTAGTGACGTAGATCCAATTACTGTCATACTTTCTTTTGGAGTCTTTATGCTTGTAACCTTTTACATAATAATAATGGCGCGTCTAGAATAGTGAACCTACGAAATAAGCAGACTTAATCATGATACAGGTGCACTAACGTTCGAGGGTTCATAAAAATAAATCTAATTGTTATATTGTTCACATCAATCGTTTACCTGCAACTCGTTTTAGAACCCTCTTCATATTTAATTATCATGTTGTATTTATTTTATTATACCAAGACCTTTGGAAGATTTCGATGAAACTTTCAAAAGAGAAACTCATTTCATTCAAAGTTGATTTTCGTATGTATTTAAGTCTCATTTTTTCAATTAAAGGTCCTTTCTAGTGATTGATATTTATTACATTAATAAAAAAATATTGCTCTTATTATTGCATATTGTAACTCTTCTTGATATAAGCTGTTCAGTCTTAGAAGCCGAGTAAAAAAGAGTCAGAAAGAACGCTTAGCGAAAACGAAGTAATAGCGCGGACGGGCGATATGATGTGACGGGCGACGTGATGTGACGGGTGATGTGATGTGACGGGTGATGTGATGTGACGGGCGATGTGATGGCGGTATGTCTTGGATTCTAGAAATTGTTTCAATTTATTAATAAATATTTTTGTTTTCTGCACTTCTCTGTTTTCATTTGGCAATTTGTTATAAATTTTTATGGACATAACTAAAGGGCCGGTTGAGTGCAATTTGAGACGGGATTGAGGTATGTTTATTTTGTTCTTGTTGTGTCGAAAGGTGTATTTTGTTTGTGTTTTTTCGCAAGTGGTGTAGAACTCGGGGGGTTTTCTGACAAAGTTACATAATTCTAAGATGTGTAAACAGGGAAGTGTGAGTATTTTGTGTTTTCGGAAATGTAGTTTGCAGCTATCTGTTTGTTCTATGTTGATTAATATTCGATTCATTTTCTTTTATAAAATAAATATGGTTTGTGAAACAGAACTGTTACCCCACAGCATGACCCCATAGCAGAGTCATGCCTGGGTATATGCGTAGTAAGCAACAAGTGCAGTTTGCTGGTTAGTAGTTTTTGGAACAAAGTTCCTTATCGCGCGTTGCGAAAGGGGGCTAGACGGAAAAAATTAAGGTTAAAGTTGTAACGACACTTTTTGCTACATTGCTGTAAGCCGCGCGGCGTGCGCGTTTCTCTGCAGACAGAGACACAGACAGAGTGCATATATATATATAGGTATATACACGGTTAATTTTAGGTCGTTCTGGAACCGAAAGCCATGAACTCAATCATCGAACTCGAATCGATTGGGACTATTTTTTTCAATAAATAACAATAAAAAAAATCACGTAAACTTAAATTTATTGATTTTTTTGTGAAATAATGAGAACTCGAAGTAACGCTTCCTTGCCATCAATGAATGTATGCGTGTGTAATGTGTGTAAAAATATGAAAAGCGAATTCAGACTTTATTTCTTAACAGTAAAGGGTAAAAATATAAATTACACCAAACTAGGTAAGTAGGTCCGCAGTTTACTAAAATTATTCTTAGAAACCTAATGTCTCGTGTTCGACCGGCCTTTACAAGAATGCACAACCGAATTTCGCGGTTAAAATTATAACAATAAGATCTTAATTCGGTTCAATATTTTCATAGAAAAGGGCACCTCCAACTAATAATGAACTCTATGTAACAGATTTAACGATTCATTTTTCTGTTTGAATTGCCTGCCTTTGTGAAGCCGCCGCAAGCATTGTCGCATAAAAAATATTTTAGGCATATTTAGTATTTATCATATGGTTGTTTTTTTTTCGGGTTGGGAAATCATCAAATGACTTCTCCCGCTCTGGGTGGAGCGGTAGGGCTGTCATAGGTAGGTATGTCAGACTTTTACTGACTAAAACCCACCCGTGTTCCCTCAGTTGTCTGTGTGCCAGGGGCCGCGGCATCTCTTTCGAACAACCCGCACCCCTGGCAGGCATCGGCACTTGCGGGCCCCATCTAGTGCTGCTGTCATCTCTTTGAGGTGCGCGTGGAACACAACGCGCCGTCGACCCGGGCTTGGTCCTTACCGGACAGCGAGCTACCCATTACTCGCCGTCCGCAAGCCCGCGCCTACGGTGGCCGGGAATCAGCCTGGGATTCCCAACACCCAGGGCGTCTACAGCGAAGGCTGCAGCCACGAGGGCATATGTACTGCCTCTCCCTCACGTGCGCCGCCTCCCTCTTTGCGAGCATCACTGGTTCGCTGAAGGAGGTGACGGCTAACCATGTACTCTCGCTCCGTACCATGGCCTGGACCAGGGCCGGACGCGAGAGATCGCCGCCGCCGATCGCCTCCACGAGGACAAGGCGGTGGTCCGCCCAAGCCGGGCAGACCTCGATCGTATGCTCCACCGTGTCCTCAGGGCCATCTTCGCAATGGAAACACCCGAGCGTTTCCTCCCGCCTTATGCGAAACAGGAACCTCCCGAAACAGCCGTGTCCGGTGAGGACCTGTGTCAGGCGGAAGGTTCCCGTGTTATGATGATTTCTGATAAAATTACGATGTTAATTTGCACGATATTTTGCTCGTTTCTTGTTGAATAGACAAGTACTTACCTAATCTAACAGCAGTATTTTTTTGGGAATCCTACTGAACATTTGCATAATATTTAAACTCAAACTTAATATCGCGCGGAGGTCAAAGGCCGTTTTGTGCACTCGAACATTCAAAGATCTTTTAAAAATAGTTTTGTTGTGAAATATACCTAGAATTTCTTTAATTATGAGTACGATTTCTGTACATACCATTAAATACACCAGGATACACTTAAACCACTGTGAAACACTCAACACAATCAAACTTCACATAACAATGACGTCACTGAGCAACGGTTTGTTTACGTAACACTTTTTATCGAAAACAGTTTTTATGATGCTATTTGATGAATATTATCTAAAACAATGTAATAACTACTTATAAATGAATATTTATCCACTTCACGTCGAATATGCACAAAAAATAAGAAAAAACACTAAATAACTAGAGAGCCTAACAAGATAACGCTCTGTCGACGCGCGCGTTCGAAGCGTCACTGTCAACTATTTTTATAAATGCCACAGAACTTTTACGCGTTTGAATGATGTAGTTCACGAAAGAGTGGCTATCGGCTCATAGAGTTAAATCATCGCAGACGAGATTAAACCTTATTTATGTGAGGTATTAAGATAAAAACCGCTTGCTTCTGGGTGGTACGATATCGTACCAGCCGGGCTTGAAGGGTGCTCGACTTACTGTTACGATATCGTAGCAGCCGGACGATAGCGGTAAAATACAACTACCAAGCCTACTCGTCGTATCTAGTTGAATAGGTACGAGTACCTACTAGGTGATTCGTGATGCGAGAGTGGTGAATGAAATGTCAATTAATTTCTCACGTTTACGAGATGTGATAGTGGTAAACACCGTGCCGTGCTTTCGATACGAGATGATGGAGGTAAATGAACTTACACCAACCTAAATCGTACCTGAAATGAAATACCTACTTGTAGGTACACATGGCTACACCTCAAGTTATAAATTTCCAGTATAAGCTGTTCTCACATTGAATAGGATTTCCGTACAGTGCAAGATCAGCGTAAACTGGAACTGTATAGCTTGATGTGTAGCCGTGCGTACCTACTTACTTGCAGCCGATTATTCGTCCGACGTCCGTTGACCCACCGCGGGCGCGCTGAACTGACGCACACGCACAGCTGTGCCGCGCTACGTCATCACCGAGCAGGTCCCGTACGATCTTGCGTTTATGAATGAAATAGTGGAAGCGCTACTAAAATTTTACTCGAATGACAGAAAAAAAGTGATAAATTTCTAACTTCTTTATTAAATGTCTTTAAACAAAAATAACAATGCCAATAGTGACTGTTACTCGTCTGGAGTTACTGTGTTTCGGCTCCAGAACGATGTAAAAATAAACGTGTATAATATGTATATGTACAATTTTTAAAATTTTATTACAATTCCTTCACTAATCAATCGAAAGGAACTTCGTTCCATCCGGGTGTCACTTGACACCTCTCAACTTTTTCTTTAATTTTGATACATTTGCTCTTATTTTCTGTATATCGGATTTCCAATTTATATGGGTATCTATAGTCAAACCAAGGAGAGTGAATTCATTAACTTGTTCCAGTTTTGCATTTAAAAAAATGAAATTTAGTTTATAGGGTGATTTTTGATGGGGATGAAAAGTAATTAATTTTGTTTTGGTGAAGTTAATTTCTAAATTATTGTTATCCATCCAGTTTATAGGTAGGATAATTTGGCGTTTACATTGCCATCGATTTGGCATGAGGTGAGCAGAGAGATATCGTCCGCAAAAAGAAGACGTGGTCCGTTTATAATTTTAGGAAGGTCATTTACATAGATAAGGAACAAAAGGCAGCCTACCACACTCCCTTGGAGAATTGACGCATTAACTGCTTTACTGTCGGATCTTATTTTTATTATTTCATGTGTGTTGTTATCAAAATATTCAACTTTCACTAGTTGTACTCTATCCTTTAGGTATGATGCAAACCATTTATGAGTTTTCCTCGTATCCCTATCCAATGTAACTTGTCTAGTAGTATTTGAAATTGCACCTTATCATAGGCTTTGGTCATATCAAGCAGTATTCCTATGGCGTAGTTTTGGTTATTAATAATATTTAGAGCCTCTTGTACGTACCTATTTGTAGACTGCTAACGTTGTAGACCTGCGTTGTAACGTCTACAACGTTAGCACAATATTATTAATAACTGTTTTCAAAAATCTTTAAAAAAATATTGAAATACTTACGAGGGGATCTGGTTTTACTTAATTTGGAAACGTAAGCTTATGTGTAAAGAAATTAGAAGAAGACTTTTTCTTGGATCACCCATTACGTATTCATTTTAGTAGGCTATGTAAATAGAGTAGTAAAGATCTCTTCAATAAACTTATCGATTTACAAAGACAAGTCTCAGTATGACTCGAGATTTGACTCCTATGATTGAATGATGTCATGACACAATTACCTTTACTCTTTTTTTTAATAGCTACAGAGTGACTGCCTAAAGGCTAGATTTATACCCGGTTGATGGCAACAGGATAATAATGTTGCATGTGAGATGTTACGTAGGCCTGCATGTACAAATAAATGAAAAATGCTTCTTATTGCATGGTCGTCAAATTGAATTAATTACAATCAAGTAAAAAAAAAACAGAATAAACTTCAATAAAAACCAACTAACCTTTGTCCGCGGCTTTGCAGAACATAAGTTGTCACTGGCCCTCAATAAACTAGAAAAATATTATGACAGCAATGCTCTGGGAGTAACGATAAATAGGGCAATAGCATCGGTTGGAGCGCCTGCGCAATTGTGTTAGTGATAAATAATCTATCCGTGCTGAACTATCGCCTTTTGTTAAGTGTCATACAAATTCTTAATTGTCATGGTTCTCATTATAAATCAAAAGACATGCAGGTAACTTGTGTCCGCTGCATTTTTATTCAAAACCCCGCTAATTTCCGTACATATTGGTCCATCAAACTGGATTGAATAAAATAGCGTGGATCTGCTACTTTTTAAACTTATATTTGGAAGAACAAGGGATAAACAGTGGATTTACCGAAAAACCAAACCTCGTCCTTAACTTTGAGGTTAATAACTGGCAGTTTGGTATGTGGATATTAAACGGTGTTAACTCCAATATTTTATAATATCGTCACCCAACACTCAATCAGGTAGAATATAACGCCAATTAAGGAGTAGGTTAGTCCTATTTATTACCGATGTGTGCCTAGTTAGTTGTTCGAATAAATGTACCAGACCGTTTGCATGGTGATACATGGCAGTCAGTAGTAATAATATTTTATTGTTAAGTTTGCAGCAATTAAGTTAAAAAACATACTATTAAGATATAGTAATGTTGATTTATCACATTATTTCAATTAAATTGTCTTTGCTAAAGGTCACTGATGTATATGCATAGGTGTAGGTAGGTACGTATTTCTATTTAGTAACGACATTATTTTAAGAGTGTTAGATATTGACTTGTTTACTGTTATAACAGTTCATTACCGTGTTTTTAAGTTATAGTGTTGGCCTTCATTAAAGTTTGTAAGTCATTGAGTTTGTATAAGAATGAAACGAGTTATTAAATTTTAGATAGGTACATAGTTATTGTCAGTGTTCAAATGAGTATACATAT
Organism: Polymixis lichenea; assembly: GCA_949091785.1. NCBI lineage: Eukaryota > Metazoa > Arthropoda > Insecta > Lepidoptera > Noctuidae > Polymixis > Polymixis lichenea. Next base: position 3,967,034 of record OX420943.1, on the reverse strand, counting down.
TTATCTGTACCTACATCAGTAAAGATTAATATACAGTACGTAGATACTTAGTGATTATTGTTTGTTTACACACATATTGTACAAATTCCAGATTTACACCCGCCTCCAGAAATGGCCGAGGAAAAGGAGTTAATAAGGAAGCGAGGTAGTTTCAAAGGCCGATTAACCACCTTTGTCAATTATTTAGACGCAGTAGATTTAAAAACATTGTCTAGTTTCGGTAACGGAACTACAGCTGCGCATAGGCAAGATGGAATTATTATACCAACAATATTTTTTATTTTATTTTATTTATTTATTTATTTATTTCAGACACAATATTCGTCCATAGCTACAAAACTCATATAAATAAATTCTCTAATACTCATACTTAAAATATTCAACAACTCGGAAAACTATAAAAATAATTGTCAAAAAACTTATAAAAATCCGGAATCGTGTTAAAAAAAAAAAAAAAAAATTAAAATAAAATGTAAAATATAAAATTGTCAAATTGTAAAGTGATATAAAAATGTCAAATATTTAAAAACCAAATAAAGATTATATGTATAAAATTACAAACAAAAGAAATTGATGATTATTTTAATTTTTTTTTTTTTTTACCTGCCCCAAGCCTGATACACGGGTGCATGTAAGGCTTGCCAGTGCCGCAAGAAAGGCCCGTCCAACCTGGTGGCTACAACGGTAAGAAGACTGTTACCGCTGCCCCGCACTCTACTCGCTATCGAGGTCGCCCTTTTGCGCATGCTGGCATAAAAACAGTCAATGCGGACGCTCGCGAACATTTCCGATGCGCTGCAGAAGCGAGGCAGCCGCAGCAGCGCCCTCAGCGCGTTATTATATTGAACGCGGAGAGCGCTGTAGGATTTCTGCAAATATGACACCCACAGACTACTCGTATAAAAAGATGTGCAGTAGGCTCGAAACAAGGTGATCTTCACATTCATGGAGCAACGAGCGAACCTGCGGGCAATCATATTCGCCCTCACCGACAGCGCCCTCCTCTCTCGCTCAATGTCAGCGTCGTCCTTCAGGTCGGACGTCAAAATATGGCCCAGATACTTAAAAGTATGTACCCGCTCCAAGGGTACCCCACAAAGCCTTACTGGTGGAACCTCAGTCGGACACTTAGAACCTGCATTAAAAACTATAAGCTCGCTCTTTTTGACATTATATTTTAGGCCATGTGTATGAGCATACGTTTCACATATGCTTATAAGCTCTCTGAGTCCCCCTATTGACGCGCTCAGCAGCACCATATCATCAGCATAGCTGATGTTGTTAAAGCAAGCATCATCAACATGGCATCCAACATGGCGGCTACTGAGCTCGGCAACAAGTCCATCGATGTACAGATTGAAGAGCGTTGGTGAGCTCAATCCTCCCTGCCTTACCCCGCACTCCAACCTGTACGAGTCCGAAAGAGCTCCCGACCATTTAACATTATTGACCTGGTTCCCATACCAGTGCTGGAAGATTTTAACAACCTCAGGCGCAACTTTCCTATCGAGCAATTTTTTCCACAGCACTTTGTACGAAACCAGGTCAAACGCTCTGGATAGATCGAGGAAGCAGGCGTAAACAGGCGTGCTCCGATCCGTATAATATCTGACAGCATGCTTTAAACTCAGTATAGCACTATCCGTGGAAAGTTTGGGCTTGAACCCAAACTGGTTATCATGAAAAGTTATTATATTGTTTAACTGAGCATTAAGCATGCTGTCAAATACCTTCGCGATGACTGTCGCTAATGAGATCGGTCTGTAATTAGTTTTGTCTGATATATCACCAGTTTTATTCTTAACAATTGGTACTACGACCGTCCTCATCAGTTCATCCGGCAAGTACGAATGACGAAGGCAGAACGTGAACAGCATGGCCAAAACACGTGGCAGATGGGGACCTGCATTCTGTAGGTGCTCGATGCTGAGTCCGTCGTGTCCTGGAGACTTACCCCTGGTCATACACCCTATGGTCTTAGCTATGTCCGCAGCTGAGAACTTAACACTTGGTTCCAGGACAGTACACTGCGACTCAGCATCAACCCCCTCAGAGAGTGGAATACTGCTTGGCTCGACACAAAACTGGGATTTGAAAACATTGGCAATATCCCTTTCAGTAGACACGCCATCGACACTCACTGGCAAACCAGGTCTGAGGTTGTGCTTTTTTGTAGACTTCCAGAAGCCCCGAAAGTCTTTTCTAGTATGCAACTCGGCTAAGATGTCCATTTGAATTTGGTCTTGGTGATTCTGGCACCACCTTAATTTGGATTTAAAGATCCTACGAGAGTCACACATTTCCTCATAAGTCACGCCCGACGTAGGTTTGCCACAATTAAGCCACACATTAAACTTAAGCCTAGCGTACGAGTGCGCCCCGCTGACGTGCTTATTCCAACCCACCACGCGCTTCGGCCTCCTACTAATGACTCTTGTCTCCGTGCTGACAATGGCAGCCTCCCTTAGAGCGGATACTACATCCCGATATAGGCAATCAATTATTAGATTGTGGTCCGGCTCACTACACATGCTATCACAACAATCGGACAATAGGCTAGGGAAGTCAATATTTCGCAATCGTTGATGACATTCTTGCCGGTAGGTGCAGACAGCATCTGAGCTTTTTTCTCCCCACACAACTAAGTTGTCGTAGGACATACTCTGCTTTACTTTCGGCCTAATTATATTGATATCACATTCGATCAACAGTGGGTAGTGATCCGACCACATAACATCATACTTAACGCTAACATTACGAACAGTTTTTAGAGCCGTTTCTGTACAGAGACAATGATCAAGCCATCGCCTAGCTCCATTACAGTCACTGACATACGTGTACGTGTTCGACGTCAATCCTAGCCTATCTACATCAACGCACGAAAAGTGATTATCACTACAGTAGTTTACCAAGTCCGTAAAAAATAACCCATGCGGATGCGCGTTACTACTGTCTACGATCGCACTCACCAGTCCTAAACAATGTGAGAATTCCGGCAGGTTACTGACTGCATCCGTGGGCATGTAAACACTCATCACAATGAAAGGTCTTTCATTCGTATCAATACGAATCGCGCACACTCTCGCGTTATCACTCGGAACGACCGACACATCACTGAACGCACTTTTTCGCCATAGCAGAGCCACCCCTCCATAGGGTCGCCCACGCAGCATGCCAGCAGACGTGTCCACGGCTGACGTCCCCGTGCTGCTGAAGTCACCATGGATGGTGCTCAGGAACGGCAGCTCCTCCGGCAGCAGCCAGCACTCCTGAAAAGCTATTAAGTCGCACGTTGCGCACAGTTCACGAACGCCCTCAATAGAACGCTTGACACTCTTACAATTAAAGCTGGCAAATCGTAACAATCTATTATCACTCATTGTTGTTGTTTACAGAGCCGACTTAACGTATGGAATGTATTGTGGATGATATCAAGATACAGTTTTCTGAGCGTTCCGATTTTGCTCGCTGTATTTTAAAGCACGGTCTAAGGCTCAGTATTTTTTAAACTGTTATAATAATAAAGATTATGCATCTGTTTGTAGCAATAAAAGTAATTGTGGTAATAGTTATAAGACATTTAAGTTACCCACAGTTCAATTACCAAAGTGTAGTGGATCTTACAATAACTGGTTGGAGTTTCACAACACTTTTACGAGCTTCATTCATTACAATAATGCTATAGACGAAATCAACAAATTCCACTACCTACGGACGTCTCTGGAAGGTGCCGCTGCCGTGGTGATTCAGTCGATCGATCGAGATTCCTGCTAATAATTACTCTGTGGTATGGAACGTGCTATACGAAATATTTGATAATAACAGGTTACTAATCCGCAATCATGTTCCAGCCATTTTTAACATAGAGATCAATACAAAATAATTCTCTGTCACTTTAAAGAATTTCGTTGACCAAATAAACGCTTACGAGTATTAGACACATTAGGGGAGCCCGTTAAGAATTGGGATATTCTTTTAATTTACATTTTTACTCGCAAGTTATACAGCAGAACGTTCTGTGAGTGGGAAGAGTGCAAAGGTCGAGGAGACAAAGACAGCAAGATCACCTTCGATGCATTCTTTAAATTCATAGGTGAGCGCACCGAGCTAGTTGAAACTTTAGAGTTATCTCGTAATTATCGGCCACAATCCAGTAATAAATCAGGGACTAGGCTGAAGTCTATGGTTACCGTTCAAAGTGGTTTAAATTCTAATTTAGAATCAGGTATAAAGGTCTGTCTCAAATGCAAGGGTGACCATAATCTAGGTGAGTTTGCGCAGTTTCTCGCACTAAGTAACGAAGCACGGATTAAAATGCTGCCAAGTTTCAAGGTTTGTTATAACTGCTTTCGTTTGGGTCATTTCGCAAGCCATTGTAAAAGGCCAGGTTGTAAGCTTTGTAAACGCAGACATGATACTTTAATTCATGTCGTGGATTTTAAACCAATAGCACATAGTAAGAATATTGTAAAAAAAATAACTCGTCATATAACTTATCGCCACAGTTGGCTTCGGTGACTGAGACAAATAATGTTGCGTCACAATGTCGACTAACGTCACATCCGGACACAGAAGTGCGAGTCATGATGTGTTATTGTCAACCGCTTTAATTAAATTACAAGTTCGTAATGATTGAAAACATGTTGTTCGTGCAGTTTTTGACAGCGGTAGTACATCGTGCTTCGTGACGGAGAGACTATGTGTACAGTTAAATTTAGAGACTAGGCAGGTAGATAGATCGATATTTGACATCAATAACGTAACTTCTCACGTAGGTAAGACGTGTCGCATGAGATCCCGCCGGAGCTCTTCTAACTTTTCTAACTCTTCTAACAACGAAGGTGAATGCATTGTTCGGTTACTTATTTCCAAAAGTCGAGTGGCGGCAATTAAACCTACCAAAATTCCCAGGTTGGAGTTGTGTGCCGCGGTTGTTCGAGCTCGTCTGTATGAGAAGGTGTTGAACTCCTTTCGGCTTAACTTTTCTAGTGTATTTCGCTAGTTTTTTAGCGACTGACTTGAACATCGAGTTCGTCGCTAAAAAACTAGCATCTTCAAGGCTTCAGACATTTGTACGTAATTGCGCCGCTGAAATCATAGATCAGGCAGGTCACTGTACCTGGAGATACGTCCCAACCGATAAGAAACCAGTAGACCTAATATCTCGTGGGGTAGATATTAGTCATCTGCAGGGCGTGGACATGTGGTGGTCTGGTTCTGACTATCTCCAACAAGACTCATTTAGTTGGCCTTCGCAATTTAAATGTAAAGAATTAGGCTCACTCCCTGAACCTCGACTCGATGTATCATTAAATGTTGCTCTAGACACTAGCGATAAGGCATTACTTATAGATTTAAAACGTTTTCCTAAGTATTTAAAACTTACGTTCCATGGCTTTTATGTTGCGATTCATCAAATTATGTAAACGCCAATCGCCCGCTAGTACATATTTATCTGATGAAGAATTATGAAAAGCTTTAAATATTTTAATTTATAAAAGTCAACAAGAATCATTTCTCGAACATAAATTACTTTTAAATTAACAAAGTTTAACAAAAAAGTGCGCTCGAGTAAAATTTTATGTATATTTAGATGAAAACAATCTAATGAATGTTGGAGGACGTCTCGATAATTTGGATTTTTATTATAATAAACGGTATCCCATAATTTTACAGTCCACTCATATTTTCATTAAATTACTATTTGATTTTGAACACAAAAGGTCAATGCACGCGGGCCCTCAGCTATTATTAGAATCGATTAGAGAATCCTATTGGCCTATAAAAGGTCGAAATTTTGCGCAAGCCTGCTATCATAGATGCGTTCTGTGCCGACGTATGCAGTGTAAGGTGGTTACTCCATTGATGGGCAACAAGCCGCAACAGCGTCTTCTTCCAGGAGGGTATCCGTTCAAAAGCACTGGCGTCAAGGTATATATTGTAATTTTTATCTATTTCACCACAAATGCTGTACATTTGGAGCTGGTGGGTGACTAGACTAGTCGTAGTTATTTAGTAGCGTTATATATATATGGGAAGGGACTGGATTTGTGCTTTTACGGTTGCACAACGACAGCCTTTGCTTTGCTTTGATTGGTAGTACAGATGCAGGTCTACCCTGTCACCTCCCTCAGAGGCAGCAGGGTGGCGGGATTGAGGGAGAGCGCTGCAGTTGTATGGATCCTCAAGGCAAGTCTGGTGGATGTACCTTCCCGAGATTGCCACCCCATTTTTTGGTCTAATTCCTTAAGAAATAGACTTAGCAAAAACCACCAGACGTCATCGCACCGCCTTCCTATTTCCTTTGACCCCATTCTCACAATCTCTTCACACTCCACCCTTCATACTTCCCTACTCCTTCCACTACCCCCTCCCTTCCAAACTTCCTTTCCTAAACGCGACCTCGTCGTGACTGGGTGGTGGCGGCTCTGATTGTAATGTGCCCGTAAGGCAACAGGAGCTGGATGACATGATCTTGTCCTCGGCTGTGAGGTTACAGATCGTTCCCGTCACCTTCCCCGAAATAAGAATTGCAAGATCGTCTGCATAACCTATTGTAAAGTAATGGTTGGGTACTGGGGGAGACAGCAGGGTACTGTTTCCCCTTCTATGGGATTTGGTGATTAATGAACTTGTCACCAAACTCAACGCCAACCATGACTTTACAATAGGATATGCAGACAATCTTGCAGTTCTTGTTTGGGGGAAGGTGACGGGAAAGATCTGTAACCTCACACAACAAGCACTAAGTATCGTAGAGAGATGGTGTAGGGAATTTGAGCTATCAGTTAACACCACCACAACTGAACTAGTCATGTTCACCCATAAATGAGCATTAGGCCCTTTCCGCCTACCGAATCTATTCAACACAGAACTTCAGTTGGCCAACGAAGTCAAGTATCTCGGGGTCACTTTGGACAGCAAGCTAAACTGGAGCAGTCATTTGGACACCAAGCTAAACATGGCCTGCATCACCTTCTGGCAGTGCAGGAAAATGATAGGTAAGAGGTGGGGAATATCCCCCAAAATTATACTATGGCTGTATATCGCAGTGATCCGCCATGATCACGGGGCCGTGGTCTGGTAGCTGCGTACCAAGCTAGCTACAACCTCCAACAAACTACAGCGCATGCAAAGACTAGCCTGCATGGCTACCACGGGCTGCATGAGGACTATTCCGACTGCAGCTATCGAAGCCATGCTGGGACCACCACCGCTCCACCTGTTCATACAGCAGGAAGCAACGATGGCGGCGGCTCGTCTTAAGGCAACACATCTCTGGCGTAAGACACACTCAATCCAACACGCTGCTTAAGGGACTCAACAGTGAGTTCCCCATTACGAAGGCACTAAATTTCCGGGTGCCCAAACAATTTACTTTCGAAAAAAACACAAAATCCAACTTCATTAGGATCAGAGATGCGAAGGCTTGCGCCTCGCAGAGCTGCGGATCTTCACAGATGGATCAAAAACAGGTAGTGGCACAGGTGCTGGAGTCTTCTCGGAGGACCTCAACATACACATATCCACACCATTGGGGGTTCATAACACAGTTTTCCAGGCCGAAAGCATGGACATCTCCCTTTCCGCTAACAAACATCTCTTTGCCATAGGAGTAACAGACAGTCCGCTGTGCAGGGCTTGCATGGAGGACGACGAGACAGCAGCGCACGTGCTGTTAAACTGCCCGGTCGTCGCCAATTACAGGGCTAAATACTTTGGTAACCCAGGTACCCTACGTGAGATTGTCATCAACACCAAGGCGTTGCTGGCCTTTCTCGAGGAGCTGGGGTGGATCGAATGACCGATTCGCCCACCCGTAGGCAAAATACGCGCTTTGAAGTGGAGTTGCGAACAACAGCCCATATTACCTATTTCCTATTACCTAGCGTTATATCGTTATATAGCCTATTACATAGGTTTATTTTGCGAAGTGGAAAACCCATCCACATAAATTCCAATCACGGTAATTCATTTGTTGGTGCGTATAACGAGCTATCAAAGTTCTAAAAAAATAATGCCTAGTCTTTGAGCGGAAATATATGATGGAATTAACTTCCACTTCATTCCCGCGTATACTCCACATTTTGGCGGTCTCTGGGAGGTGGGTGTCAAATCTACAAAATATCACTTACCGCATGTGTTGGAACATTGTAAGTTAACTTTTGAGGAGCTTAACACCACATTAGCCCAAATTGAAGCAACATTAAATTCACGCCCACTAACGCCGCTGTCCTCAGACCCTGCTGATTGCACTCCACTGACGTCAGGACACTTTCTCGTCGGCCGGCCACTCACTTCGTTGCCGCAGAAAAGTTACGCGGATCAATCCACAACCCATCTCAGTCAATTGAGCAGCTCCGCCAGCACTTCCGGACTAGATGGAGTAAGAAGTATGTTGCGGAGTTGCAGCAACTGACGAAGTGGCCTTCATGTCAGGATAGCTGGAAGGAGTCCCTGGTGGTTGTTAAAGAGGACCATCTCCCACCCCTGAAGTAGAGACTAGGAAAAATTGTTGCTATCCACCCAGGTTCTGACGGAATAGCCCGTGTAGCAGATATTCGTACCTCAAATGGAGTCATCAGGAGGGCCTTCTTCAGGATATGGTTGAAAGCTCAACTCTCAACGCCCGGGGGCATGTTGGAGCACCTGCGCAATTGTGTTAGCAATAAATAATCTATCCGTGCTAAACTATCACGTTTTGTTAAATGTCATACAAATTGTTAATTGTCGTGGTTCTCATTATAAATCAAAACTCATACACGTAACTTGTACCTGCTGCATTTTAATTCGTAACCCCGCTAATTTCCATACATCACAATACGAAACAGAAGGTTGCGAGACGCAATAACTTGCCACGTTACCTGATTTCCACTAACTGGAAGACAACAACCGATGTTCTCCGCGCAACGCAGGCATATCCTTATGCTACTCTGCTATTCGTTTTCCGTGTCCAGTGTGGCATCGGTACACTAACGCCAAGCATATGGACATTTACATGACCCTACATTGGACCTGCTGGATAATAGCAGGCTGCTTAAGACCCAGTCCACTCAATAAGCTTTACCTGCTACCAAGAATCGTAACATATCGTTTTATTTTTTAATTTTATCTTAAATTCGATAACATAACTAGTGATATATCCACTGATGTTGACTTTACATCCGTGGCTAATGCATCTACCTGCAGCATTGATGAATGCTCATCTCTAGTCTCAACATCTGGTAAAACTTTTCAAATCATTACACAAAACATTAGAAGCATTAACTGCAACGTATGCTTACTCTTTTGGGTAGGCCCCATGTTGACTGGGATTTAATAGTGTTAACGGAGTGCTGGTTACGTGTTCATAATACTCCTATAATAGATGGTTAAGATTGTTATTCAACTTCTAATAACAAAATCCAAAATAAAGGGATAGGCGTTTTTATTAAAAAAGGTATCAATGCTTTTTTTTGCTTAGTGACAGTATTTATTTGATTAAAATAATAATATAGACAAGAATGTAAAAAGAAAATAATCATAAGGCATCAAAAAATACGTCCGCATCGTTGTCAATGGGAAAAGTGCCCAAAAGGCTGGCAGTATTGCCACGTTGTATGGTAATGCTGATTCTTTGGCCGAAAAGTAGACCAGCCCTTTGGTCACGTGAAGAGTCGACCAACCGCTTGTAAATGTCTCGGAAAACTAAGTGGGCACTAGGACCACATGGCCCTAGAGTTTCAACCCCAAACGGCTCGAACAAATAGGTTCCAATAAAATTGGAATATTTGCGCCGTTTGAGGTTTTCCGCACCTGCAGCAGCCGCCCTACCACAACTCACCGTACTTGAAAGATGGGATGGCGCAAGAGTGTCGACACATGTTGCACCAAAGGCCTACCTAACTTCCAAGGCATTATGGTCATTCCGTCTGGTCTCTTTCCATCGTCGCGTCCCAAGCCATTGGATTCTAGAACAGCTGGCACCCCGGCGGTGACAAGAGCACAATGGATGAGTCATTGATGCTGGCGTGCCGTGCTTTCCGGGCTGCGCTCCTACTGCAGGATAAGCCATAGTGTCCGAGGCGGTCGACACCTTCACCGCATTGGCAGCGATGCAGAGCCACGCAAGGAGCACTAAGACGCAGGCAAGTAGCGAGCCGGAAGATCGAGTCACCCAGCCTATGTTGGTTGACGGTAGTGCCTGCAGCTAGAGGCCTGACTTCCACTCACCCACAGCCAGAAGGCGAGCACGCTCAGCAGTATTGGTGGACGTATTAATAAGTTTATTCCGTACCAACCTGCAGAGCGGCTCATCCCACTGCCTCTGGGAAGATGGGTTCACGGGCCAATCTGTATCCGGGCAAGCTTTTTGCCAGGCAATCACCGCATCAGTCAAGCACGGCACTTCAGAATCAACCAGGCAAGGGGCTAAAATTTTCCCAGCCAACTTTTCAGTACTGTGGACAGAGGACAAGAAAGCCGGTAAGCTAATACTAGTAATCTTACGGACGCCAAGGCCACCAGAACGGATGGGTAGTGTGGCTTGAAGCCACGCTAGGTCGTCCAAAGCTACATTTGAAATAGATGATAGTGTGCTGCGAGTAATTTGGTCAATTTTGTCCAAAAGCTGTGGATGCTTCGATAGAGGGGAAGAGCGTAGAAAATATATGAAATTTAGGTTATCAATGCTTGAGTAAAGGAACCACCCAGCTTGGACTGTAATAAATAAATAAATAAATAAATAAATAAAAATAAATAAATAAAAATACTATGGTCCTTGCTATTTACCGGTCTCCGAGTGTTAGGAATATTGATAATTTTCTGGGAAGTTTACATAATAGTTCGTCTAATGTTGCGACTAAATATCAAAACTGTATCTTGACTGGTGATTTAAATATTGACATTTCCGAAAACACATTGGACATAAGAAAACACAACTACTTAAATTTAATGGCTTCGCATGGCATGCTGCCAGTTCACCAGATTCCTACTCACTCAATATCTTGCATTGACCATGTCATGCTCAAAACCAAATTTCCAGCAACATGCTTGGTAGCTGAGGCTTCCCTTACTGATCATCATAGTATCATAATTTCCGTTAATAAGTTGCTTCCAACTAAGTCGCATGCGAAAACCTTGAAGCTAATTGATTATTCTGCCCTTTATTTGGCTATTCCTAACATTAACTTTGCGCCTCTTTTTGCAATGACTGACGTGAATGATGCTGTAGCCACTTTCACTGGTTTTCTTAATACTGCTATCGTATCCTGCACAAAAACGTTTACTATACCAAGACGTAAAATAATTTTAAAGCCATGGATAACACCAGGACTTTTGAAATCTATGAGAAATAGAGATAACGTCCACCTCAAGTCAAATAAATCCTCTAATAATACGACTCTCAAGCTAACCTATACTAGGTACAGAAATTTTTGTAATGGATTATTAGGAAAACTGAAAAGTGAATATGAAAGGAAAGAAATCGATAATACAGGAAACAATTCTTAAAAGCTTTGGGAGGCCATTAAAACAATCACTCACACTACTTGATCCAAGGACGGAGGAGACGAGTGTCAGTATAGCGTTGGCCGGTTGGTTGGTATCCCCTGCGGCCGAAAAGTGGTAGGTGGCGGGGCCACTGTACTGACCCGTCGCAGGAGGACGTCAGCAGTAGCTGGTGGGGCCCGCAAGGGCCGATGCCTGCTAGGGGTGCGGGTTATTCGAAAGAGATACCGCGGCCCCTGGCATACATACGGGCAGCTGAGGGAACATGGGTGGGTTTTAGTCAGTAAAAGTCTGACACGCTCTCCTGCTCCACCCAGAGCGGGAGAAATCATTTGATGACTTCCCACCCACAAAAAAAAAAAAAACCCCCAGCGCTCCGTTGATGCTATTATTTATTTATTTTTATTTTATTATTTACTAGCTTTTGCCAGCGGCTTCGCCCACGTGGAGGTCGGTATATTATACATATAAACCTTTCACTTGAATCACTCTATCTATTAAAAAAACCCGCATCAAAATCCGTTGCGTAGTTTTAAAGATTTAAGCATACATAGGGATATAGGGACAGAGAAAGCGACTTTGTTTTATACTATGTAGTGATGTACACACAGTAAAATACATACAAGATGCGGCATAATTAACAATTGAGTATAAAGGTACTGCTTATTCCTTTAGAAATTTCTTCTAGCAGACCTGCGAAAGGAGAAATGAAAAAGATATGTAGACAATAGTGTGTGAGAACAAGAACAGAACATGATATGTGACGTCTTAAACTAAAATATGCTTACACATAAAATGCAGGAAATTAACATAATACTTAAATAAATACATAATGATAAAATATATAAATATATCATATATATACATACACAATTAAGAGGAAAGGTAATGCTCTTTTACTCGACATTTGAACAGAGAAATAGTTTTTAAGTCACGAATGCTCGGCGGAAGTGAGTTACACTCCACAATCTTACAGCATGGACAGAGAAGGAATAAGAATAATAACTAGTTTTATGGGGATGGAATTTAACGAGGGATCTAAGGTATGATCAACACGATGCGTCGCTAGGACGAGCGTAAGAAAAACGCTCACGCAGGTAGGAAGGATAAGAAGGGTTGTGTAAGATGTTGAAGAGGAGACATAAAATCCGAGTGTTCCTGTGAAAGCGGATTGAGGCTATTAAAGATTTCTTTGCGAATATCGGAAAATCACTTGCAGAAAAACATATCTCATGAATCTTCGCCAGTTTTTCCAGTACCCCATAAGACTGCTTGTCCTAATTCTTTCGTAATGCTGCCTACAAATGAAAATGAGATAAATAACCTAGTTCTTCATCTAAAAGTTAACTGAGCTGCTGGACGTGACAATATTTCTGCAAATTTACTTTCCCGCCATAGATCTATACTAGTTTCCCCACTACATTTTATTTCTCACTTGGCATTTACATCTGGAACTTTCCCACAAGCCTTCAAAATCTCACAAATCCTACCTAAATTTAAGTCTGGTGACATGGACAGTACTCATAATTATATCCCGAATTCAATATTACTTACTTTGTCAAAGATTTTGGAAAAACTAATGAATCAAAAACGAGCTGTTCGTGCAATTTACCAACTAGGTGCTAGAGTTTCTCTGAGAGATTTTTTTAAAGATACTGGTATTCTCACGGTGGCATCGCAATTCATCTTCGCTAACATCTTATACATAAGGCAAAATATACACTTATACACTAAAAACAGTGATATTCATAATATTAATACTAGAAATAAGGACAAACTACATGCTCCCTTTCACCGGCTTCATAAAGTTCATAACTCATTTGCTGGGCTTGTTATAACCTTTTATAACAAGCTTCCCTCTTCTTTGCTAGATTTACATTTTAATGCATCTAAAGCGAAAGTAAAATCAAATCTTTATTCGAAGGCATACTATTCTATCAACGACTACTTAAACGATAAGAATTGTTGGTCGCTGTGATTAACTCAAGACAACGTTTGTGTTCTTTCACCAGAATTAGCGTAACTACTGACAGGTCATATGAATTACTTCATATCATTGTTTATTTAACTTGACTGCATAAACCATTTTTTTTATCAATTACATTTTCATTTATTGTTGAATGTTAATTATATGCTATTATTGTATAGAATCAAGTTCTTCTAACATAACAGACAACTGTGCTGCTGGGGAGTTTGTTGCGCCACTTCTTCTTCCCAGCTAAAGCACTAGTAAGTGGTGAAGGGCGGGCGTTTTGGGGGACTGTCTTATGTCATTTTGACGTTCAGAAAGTGCTGACTCTCAGCCTAGTTTGAATAAATGACTTTTGATTTTGGTTTGATTTTGATTTTGAATAAAAGACTGATAAACTACTTAGAGGCATATAAAACATCAAAACAAGAACTGTATGTATTGTGCTACTACATAAAAGAATAAAGTGGAAAACAAACTATCGACATCTCAGAAGGCCACTCCGTGAAATATTAGTGCACAGAAGGAAGAAACTTGTAAAAAGTGGACAGAGAAATTATACCTACGAATAAACGTGCAAACCATAGAGTCAAGTAATATGGTGCAAACCATCATCACACAAATATTCATTGATATTCACGCCATCTAGTGACAGCTGACCGAACTAACTAGACGCGCAACAAGCTGCGTACGCGCATCAGCTTGACAGCGCCAGGTAACGTCTGCACTTAGTTTCTGGTACCACTATTCACCGCTAGAGGACACTACAAGTACCAAAACATGGAAAACGTTATGAAAGTTCTGAAAGACATTCAAGGCGATCTAAAAAATCAAAAACAATAAATGAAGAACTTGCCCGAAAATATTACCAAAGCTATAAACGACAATATCAACCAATTTAAAATTATGGAAAAATCAAACGAACGACCTAGAAATAAAAATAAACCAATAACAAAAAACAATAGATTATTTAGAAAGACAGGCTAGAAAGAAAAATCTAATATTCCATGGAGTAGAAAAGATCGAGCAGGGATACGAATAATTACAAAATATAGTATTACGTTGCATAAAAACAACATGAAGATTAACATCGAGTTTGAAATAGAACTTGTGAGAAGACTTGGCAAAAAAGGGAATAAGGAAAGACCCTTATTAGTAACATTTACAACAACGGGACGGAAAATTGAAATCCTAAAGAACAAAGGAACATTGAAGGGCTCACTCATTAACATTAAAGAAGACTTCCCACAAGAAGTTATGTTGAAGCGTAAGGAACTACAAGAAGAAGTAGAAAAAGAATGTAAGCTCGGGAAAAATGTTGTTCTACGCTACGACAAAATAATAACATTACTAGGTAGCCCCAAAAATGAGAAGTACGTAGGAGACACACGGAAACAAAAACGGAATTTGTCAGAATCCCATGACCACCAATCCACCATACTCAACGAAGGCATTGTCAAACAGATACCGAAGAAAAATAAATCAAACAACATTACCTCCTATAAGTACAACGCAACACCGAAAAAAGGATCCGAGTCATGCTCGACTGAGATATACTCACCGCCAAAAATCGAGTAAAGGAATTCTCTCTACATCTCCCAATATTCCTTGTCACCGCGGGAAATCACAACTACAACCTTCCACCTCCACTACAAAATCTCTACATCTGTACCTACA
Organism: Polymixis lichenea; assembly: GCA_949091785.1. Taxonomy (NCBI): domain Eukaryota; kingdom Metazoa; phylum Arthropoda; class Insecta; order Lepidoptera; family Noctuidae; genus Polymixis; species Polymixis lichenea. The sequence continues at coordinate 3,951,901 of OX420943.1, read as the reverse complement.
ATGCAAGATCGCTACTATCAGATGAAAGATTACTCGATTTTAAGAGAGCAATTTCAATAATAAAATACGATATTATTGGCCTTGCGGAAACAAGAAGAACAGGATATAATATTATAGAAGAAAATGAACACATTTTCTGCTATTTCAGGGAAGCAAAAGGACATTATGGAGTCGGATTCCATAAAAAAAGGAATATAAGCTAAACATTGAGAGCTTCATTGGAATATCCGAATGCTTTTGCATTTTAAATCTCAACTTTGACAACACAAAACTCACCATTGTACAAGTACACGCGCCAACGGTTGATGCAAGCAACCAAGAAATCAACTTCTACAACCAACTGCAGGATGGACATTTTCAATATAAAAACCAGAAAATAGTATTAGGCAATTTTAATGCCCGTGTTGGACAGCAAGTACCAGGCGAAGAAAGAATACTGGGCAAATAATGTTTCGGAAATAGAGACAAAAGAGGTGAAAATTTGCTCTAGTTCTGTTGGGAAAATAAACTATACATTACAAATACTTTATTAAAAAAGAACAATGAAACTACGTGGACATGGCTCTCGCCAAAGAAAAGAAAAAGTCAAATGGATTATATACCAATAGAAAGGAGAACATTTCAAACTTAGAAATCATATCAAATCTAACATTTCCCAGCGACCATCGACTCTTGAGAAGCACACTGCAGTTTGCACCACTAAAGTAGAGCGAATTTCAAATATTATAAAACCAAACTCAATACTTCAGAAGAAAAAGACCAATTCATACAAACGTTAACCACTAATATAAACGAAATTGAACTAGAAGAAAATGAAAATATAGAATACTTTTACAACAAAATTAAAAAACCAATAATCACCAGTTTAAATTCAATTCGACAGAAACCAACACCAAAACGGGAGACTATCCCTGTTCACATAAAATGTCTTATTACCAGAAGAATTGATTCAGAAGAAATACCAAACAAAAGAAGAAAAAGACGAACATATATACCTCTACAAAAATATCTACAAACGAATGAAACGAGAACTCACAGAACGCAGAATAAAAGAAATTAAAACACACCTCGGATCGACAGGTAGTTTAAAGAAAGGACTTAAAAATCTTAATACCACTAAACGATGGATACCCTAGATAAAATATTATACTAATGACAAGAAAATATTATCAAGATCTGATATAATAGAAAAGGCACCAACATTTCATAAAAAAATATACTCAATAAAAGATACTACTACGGAAAACGAAACGACCAACCAGGACTCTACTACTCTAGATAGATTCTCTACTTATGAACTAATAAAGAAAATCGGTTCTCTAAAATCCGGCAAAAGCAACGGATCATAAGATAAAATCCCATATGAAACACTGAATTTGCGGAAAATGATACTAGCACCATACCTAACAACCTTATTTAACAAGATTCTAAATGACAGAGCGATACCGAAAGAATGGGCGCAATCCGACATGATTTTACTGTACAAGAAAGGAGACCCTGCCGATATTGGAAACTACTACTAAACAATAAGCCTACAACTAAATATGTACAAATTATTTGCTTCATGAAGGATCGCTTAGCAGTGCTCATAGAGAAGTTTCAACCGCCGGAACAAGCAGGTTTCAGGAAAAACTTCTCAACAACAGATCACATCCACATTTTAAATTTGATTATAGAGAAACATACAGAGCACAATAGACCACTCTACCAGGCATTTATCGACTACGCCAAAGCCTTCGATTCTATATCACTTAAAAGCATGTGGAAAGTACTACATGAGTGCGAAGTACCATTGGAGACTATAGATCTCATAAAAGACATCTATGACAAAAGCAAAAGCCGTGTAAAATTAAAGAGACAAGGCCCTAAAATAAACATTTGTAGAGGCGTCAGGCAGGGAGACCCCTTGTCACCTAGAATTTTATAGCTGTGCTTCAAAGCATAATGAAAACTCTGAACTGGGAAAACAAAAAAAATAATATAAATGGGAAACTCCTCAGTAATCTTCGATTTGCGGATGACATCATACTCTTCTCTGAAACAGCATCTCAATTACAGGAAATGATTAATGAGCTAAATGACGTAACCAATAAGACCGGCCTAGAACTAAATGCTACCAAGACTAAAGTCATGACGAATCACCATATTATACCAATATGGTCAATAATAATACATTAGAAAACGTTTAAAGTTATGTTTACCTAGGACAACAAATATCTTTCTCTAAGACAAGACACTAAAATGAGGTTAAAAGACGAGTTAACATAACCTGTAATAAATTCTGGAGCAATAAAGAAACCCTAAAATCTGAACTCCCTATAAATCTCAAGAAAAAGGTAATTAGGATTCATGCTTATTATCCTGTCTTACCTATGGCTGCCAAACGTTGATATACAATAATAATACTAAAAACAGAATACAAGTATGCCAGAGAGCGATGGAAAGGAGCATACTAAATATACAAAGAAAACATAGGAAAAGAAACACGGAAATAAGAAAAACAACAAAAATAATAGATGCTTTGGAATATTCTCAAAAACTAAAATGGAAATGGGCGGTTCATTTTGCAAGAACAATGAAAAATGGACACAGAGAGTAACCATCTGGCAAGGACCAACAAACAAAAGGAAAAGGTAGACCGAAAGAAAAATGGGTTGATGAAATAGTAAGAAAAGCCGGTGAAAAATGGATCACAAAGGCAAAGGACAGACAAACGTGGAGTAAAATAGAGGAGGTCTTCACCCGTTGAGGAGTCCATAATGAAATATATAAATGAAATTGTAACTTGTTTTGAAAATTGAATTTATTTAATATTTTAGATATCCATATGAAAGGAAAGAAATGATTTTAGTAATTTGCAAATTATTTGTTATGCCATTGTAACTCAATAATCATGATATTCATTGTAATAATTTTGATATTTTATGCACAATTATTGTAATAGTAATCTTATGATAGATTGGTTTTATAAGTTATTCATTAAGGAAGTAAAGAGGCTATAATAATAATAATAACAAAAAAAACTACTTAGAGAAAAACAAGCTACTTTTTGCTCTCCAATATGGGTTTAGATGTAATAAAACTACTAGCGATGCAGTTCATGAAGTCACGGACTATGTTGTCAGTAATATTCATAATAAAAACTAAGTTCTGGAATTTCTCAATTTGCAAAGGCTTTTCTGACACAGTCTCTGTCCCCAGGTTGCTAGTCAAACTTGAGTATATGGGTGTTAGGGGGTTACAGCTTTAACTCTTTACAGACTATATCAGTAACAGATTTCAGTGTGTTAGAGTTGGTGATTGGATAAGTGACGACCTTCCCATTACCTACGGTGTTCCTCAAAGTAGCGTCCTTGGACCTACTCTATTTCTCATTTACATTAATGACCTTTGTGACCTTGAACTCTAACATGGGAAGATTGTTGCCTTTGCAGACGACACGGCACTTGTTTTCCGAGGTAGCTCATGGAGACGCACTTTTCAACACGCTCAACGTGGGTTTGAAGCCAACCAGTGGCTGAGATGTAACCTCTTAACCTTTTTTTTTTTTTTTGTTTTAACGTTGCCCCACACTAGGAATTTCTTCCTGTATCGTGGGTGCGTTTACAAACATAGAAAACTCACAAGCACAAACACCCAGACCCGGAACAATTACTTGCAGATCATACAAATATTTGTTCCGTGCGGGGATCGAACCCGCGACACGCTGCGCACCAGTCGATCGCTCAGCCATTACGCCAACCATGTCGTCAAACATTAAATGTTGACAAAACAAAACTTTTAATTTTTTCTCTCCGAAAGGTCCCACACATAATTGATAGTAACTTAGAACCCATTCTGGCCCACTCCCATACTTGTAGTCGTTTAATAACTAGCAAAGTAAATTTTTCTCGCCACCTTGATCTTGTTTCTTCAAGGATTCGAAAATTAAACTACATAATAGGTATGGGAGGACAGTGCCGGCCTGTCAATAAGTACCAGGTACAGAGGAATGAAAATAAAGAATAGAAAATCGTCTATAAATCTAGTCTGTAAGGCCTACAACGTTCTCCCATTCACAATATGTAAAAGAATCTACATTAGTAAGAAGAGACCTATTTAAACCAAGTGACATGATTTTCATGAGAATCACTAATAAATAGTTGATACTAGAAGTGATGTATAATGTCAAAAAATGACGAGAATATGTTAGAAAATGTAAAAAAATAAAAATTTATATTGTAATTTGGGAGCAGTTAATAGACTCTCACGCAGTTATGCTGTTAATGAGGTACCAGGGAAGCCACATATGCAGAAAGAATTAATGCCAAACTTTCTTGTCTTCAACGTAGTATTTTATCTTATAATAATTATGCTTTTTTGATAAGGACACGTTTGATGTGAGTTTTAAACTGTCCATCGCTAAGTTCTGAATTGAGCCTTGAGCCAGCTGCCCAACGAAGTCTCTCGTTGGGCAGCTGGCTCAAGGCTCAGGTGTTGGTTGAGGCTCTTGTCTATCAAGCCATTGACTGTAACGACTATCGGTACAATGATCGCTGAGTCCACATCCCACATGTCGACAACCACGCGAGTCAAGTCAAGATACTTGATTTGTTTATCTTTCTCGGCTTTCACGAGATTCTCGTCATGTGAGACCGTTATACCAACGATCATTGCACGCCGCTCTAGTTGATCCACCACCACCATATCAGGCTGTCAATGATGATGGATCGATCCCAGTACAGTGTGACATGTCCATTTTCGAGAACTGGGTTGGGCACATACCTATAGTACGGCACTTCTGATTCCACAAGGCTGTATTTCAGAGCAACTTGCTGGTGGATAATCCTGGCTACAAGGTTGTGTCTATGCAAGTACACCTCGTTAGCTAGACGAGAACACCCGGAGATAATTTGTCTGAATGATTCACCCGGACGGTGGCATGCCCGACAGATGTCAACCGTGCCATCTTTCACAATAAATCTCCGGTAGTTGTTCGTCATCATAACTTCGTTACTTCGTCTTTGCACAGACAAAACCTTCGGTGTCTCCAAAGAGGTCACCGAAACGCAGCCAGGCTACGAACGCTAGTAGGTTTATATCGGGTCCATGTAAGGCCCGGAAAAAACGTCCGTGAAGCTCCTTCCTCTGCCATACTTCCATGCGATCATTAGTGTCAAGCACTACAGGCTTGCGCCAGTTCTCTTTAGCCAAGGATAGCGGGGTAAGGCTCTTGTCCACCGCGACCACATCTCGATGCATCCCCAAGTCGGCTTCTAGGAAATATTCCCTGAGACTGCATTATCTCGCGATTGTGGAGGGTCTTAGCGTTTAAGAACACTCGACCTACACACTTTCGCGGGATATACAGTCTCATTACCGATGACCGTGGGTGATGCATTCGATATGCAGTCACCAGCGTACGAACCCTCCTATCCAGGGCATCGAGTTCAGTCTGAGTCCGTTTGAGTATGCCGAAAGAGTGCATAAAAACCGGCATGACCCAACCGTTGAAGGCGCGCAACTTGTTCCCGCCTGATTAAAGACTATTAAGTACTTTCTTCAGGCGGCCAAAGAAGCGCTCCTTCAACGATTGCTTTATGTCAGTAACATTGATGCCCAACGCTTCCGCTTATTATTATTATTACTAAGATTACGCAGCGATCCTGATTAGGCTTAAAAGCCATCAGAGTTTCTTACGCTCTATGCATCGACGCTTACGTTACGATCTGCAATGCCTTATAAAGAAGGCTATCGATCGATTGCGTACCCAGGTAGGCTGCTGTAAACACAATTCCGTGAAGTGAGCATATGACCATACTGACCCATCCAATACTCAGCGCGAGAGAAATACTTCTGTTAAGACCATGCCCAACTTGCAGAAGTGTTCTAAGTGCCCGTTCATAACTTGTACTAAAGAAACCTTCGAATGAATGACGAACCTATGAACTTCACTGATGCAGCATCAAAGAGGCCACCATACAGTAACCAAAAGTAGTCTGTCTAATTTTACGAATTACGAAGAAAACTGCAGGATTTTTACCTTCACCAAAATTTCGCTTCTTAAAATGAAGGCAATCCTCCCCAAAGTGGCTTCAGTGGTTTCGTGGTCATATAAAAATTAATTTCGTTACCAGGAAAATTGCGATTTTTAATAAAATGCAACGTAAAATCCTCCTGAGACTAAAATTATTATTAATTGGTATTACACAAGGCCTATATAATGTTTCTTTTTATAACATATGTTGTATTAATTCAGGACTTTTCTCTTTTACATGTGTGTTTATCATATAGCTTGTGTTATCATGCTCAGCTGGAATTTCAGTTATAATAAAAGATTTGCTGCAATTATTTACATAATGTCAATAGGCTATGACTATATCCTTTCAAATAATTTAGCGATGTATCTTATATCTATTTTCCACAACAAAATACTGAAATAGGCTTCTAAGCAAGAGATTAGGGGCAAGGGGACGATTAGTCATCAGATAAACCCTTTCTCCCAATTAATTGGATATCAATACTTAAAAACAAAATTAATCCTCAAAAGGCTTTGCTTCATTTATAATAGATATCGAATGATACAGTAATTATGGATTTTAATTAATTATAAAAATCCGAAAGTTTTGATCCGATATCAATCAATGACTGATTGATGACCAGGTTCTTTATGGAGATTAATAAAAAGTCTTAATAAAAGTAATATAATTTATTATTAAACTAGAATAATATTCAATGGCCGTATTTAAAATTACTTAGCAACTGGTAAAGAAAAGAAAATAACTCATTCCAGTGTCATCATGGTTTTTGATGATAGCATACTGAAATATGTAGGAAGGAAACATACTTACCATGTTTTTAAGAACGGACATGACAAAGATAATAATAGCAATATAAATAAATTACATCATCTTAAAAGATTCAACTAAATATGTATCGCAAAGGACTTCCTTCTCGAATTTCGATAGCAATTCAGGACCTAAGAACTTATTCACAATGTTGGATACTCGACAATCGTAAGGCGCTGATGCGTGGTCCGATTCTATATTGAACACTTTTACTGGCTTCTTGGTATACTTTGATAGGTTGTAGTCATCAGCCAGGACTTCTGCTCTTGGATGAGGGATGCCCTTCATAAGGACCAGTTCTGATTCCAGCTTGAAATCAGGTTCGTATTGTCTTGCTAACATGATCCTTCGGTAAGCGGCTTGAAGGATAGATCTCTTGTATTGGTTCGAATAGCTAGCCAGTTCTCTTAGTCTACTCACACATGCTTCAACCTTCTCTGACCAACTCTCTGACTTCTCCAAGTCACTCTTCAACTCTTCGCTATCTCTTTCAGTCATGAGACGGTACATATGTTCTACTATAGAATTCTGTAACTCCGTATCGGTTAAATTACCAACATAAGCATCTAGTTGTACTCTTAATGCATCTGGACTGCTGTCCAAGCAGTACACGGTTCCCACGCGACCTGAAAAAATGAGAACAAATAATTATCTTCAAAAGTTTTCTGCTGATGGAAATTCAACTCTGAAGAATTGAAGTTAGAGTACGGAATTACCCAATTACTTATTAAAGGAAACCGGCGTTTTAATAGAACAGCAAGAGGATTTTTAAATGAAAATGTGCTCCATAAAAGTCAAACTTTGGAATAATGTGACGCAAGGGGATTCAATCTATAAAAGTCTTCCCTTTTGTTAAATGTTGTCTTAATAATTTTAACATTATTTTCTGAGGAAACGACAAAAAGAAATTAAAATTGCTTGAAGGTAAATTTTAATATTGCCACAAAGAGGCGCCAATGTGGAACGGAGCATTGTAATAGGTGCTTAAGTTTCCTATTTTGTAAGAACCTGTTAGATAAGCTGGAAATTGAGTAAAATTAATACATACCCTCTTTCTCAAACATTGCTGCCAACTCTAGAGCAACATTTACGCCAAAGGAGTATCCCAGTAGGTAGAAATTGGATTTAAGTTCAAACCTCTTTTTCATAAACTGAAAAGTACAAATATAAACTGATTGGCTCCTTTCGTCTTTGTTGTTCTATATTCTGGATTTATAGTTATTTAAATGGATTATTAACATTTTACATTGTAAATTCATTTTTTTTTCTTTATTTGTTTTTAGGGGCTTTTACGCATAGCGTATGTCAGTCCCATCGTATCCTAAATAATTGTATTTTCACAACACGTGGGCCATGAATTTGAACAAACCCTTCGCATCATCGCCATTTGGTTGGGATAGAATTCTATGAAACATACTTACATCAGTTTTGTTCAAATTGAGGGACCTTACTAAAAATTGTGAATTCTATGTCGATAGTCAAAATTCAAATAATAATGGAACATAATTATGATAATTATGATGAAATCTAACGTTCCGTTGCGGACGTTTAAGTTTCTCAATTATATTTACATAATTTGGATAACAACACGGGTAAATAACCCCTCAAAGCAAAAATATGGTCTTTAACAGAAATTGTTAAATAAGTTGCAAATAAACTCAAAAAAGAACCGTCCGTTCCGTTTACAGAAGTTTCCGTTTACAAAAACAATCCGTTGCTCCGGCGAGTAAAATAAATATCTACCTGATACACAACAAACATGGACGACTCGGAACTTACAGGTCTGATCGTTAGAAAAACTCGCTCGTTGTGTTATTGTGTGGAGTTTTAATGTTAGTATATAAGAGGATATTTTTGGTCTTCATGGTTTCGGCAATCGCTGGATTAGTAAGGACCATACAACCACAACCACCAAAAGTTAAATATAAAATACTTGAACACGGAAATTGTTTCATAATAAGGCCTTTTTTTTTGAGGATGGGTAATCATCAAATAACTTCGGAGGGCGTGTCAGACTTTTACTGATTAAAACCCACCCGTTCCTTCAGTTGCTTGTGTGCCAGGGGACACGGTATCTCTTTCGAACAAATCCTCGACCCTGGCAGGCATCTTGCACACGGCTTTTGAATACATAGTATAATCAGCCCACTGATGGGACAAAGGGCTCCTCTCTGTGGAGGGAGTGGGCTTGTAATCCACCACTTGTGACCAGTACGGTATGGTTGATGCCACATGTCTTCAAATTTTTGTTTTGGGATATGTCAGTTTCCTCATGATGTTTTTCCTTTGTGGTTTTCAGAGCAGTGGTGATGAAATTAAAAACACAAAGTAAAGTACCTGCCTGGGTTCGAAATGGCCTCCAACTCTTAAGTCGGGGATGATACCACTGGAGCACCACTGCTCGTGGGAATTGTTGAACAGTATCAAACTCTGTACGACCGAAACGTAGTTCAGAGGAAAACTCAAAGTACAATGTCCCCAAATTCGGTGAAATGTAAACAATTCAATACGTACACGAAACGCTGCAATTAATCCAACTGTTTTCTTTCGCCCCAAATCGACGTCGAAACTTATAAATTCCGTATTCGAATGGATATTTAACGAAGTGATGAATAACTTAACAAATTGGGGTCCCAGTTGGACGAACAAAGAAAACAAAATCTACCACAATTTATTCACCAATCACGGTCCATTTTATTACGACGTCCACTGAGTTCCTGCATCAGTGTTCCTTGGGAAATATCAATTGAATTAATTCAATCTTTTAAAATAAAAGAGAACGACAACTGTTGGAGAACGATAGTAGGTACAGCTCGCGTGCAAGCACGAACGGCTCCCAATACTAGGTCACAACGTTCAATACTTAATAAATATACGGGAAATTTGAGATGAATCGAGACGCTGGATTTTCTTTAGGAAATTTAAAGAGTAAATGCAATATTTTTCGTGTACGCTTCCTGGGATAGTAGGATTGTTTCCAATATTCAGTTAAACTGGGGATTGGATATTCGAAAAGTTATAATAACTCTAGTCACTGCGTGAAAGGTTTTCCATGAGATTGTTAGTTTTGTTACAACTTTGTTATGATTCCTCAATAAATTAAATTAAATTAATTCATAATTTTATTCTAGCTCTGGAATTTTGACCTCTTGACAAACAAAAAAACTTTACATATATCTGATAACGATGACAATATGTGTGAACGTAAAAGAGGCAAAAGGACCATGAGAGGATCTCAGCAGGTGGCAGTCTATAGTTACTGCCTTCCCCCATGGGAAAAGCATTTAAGTATGTATGTATGCATGGTGTCAAACTCACCTTCATAATATTGCTTGCCATTTCTTGTATACTATCTTCAGTCATGTCTGGACCTAGTTGGAAGGTCATGGCTTGAACCTTTAGCCTTTCGGAGACGCGTGTGAAAATTTGGTGGTGGCCTTCGAATCCTGGTATCAGCATCAAGTAAGTTTCTCTAGGATCTAACTCTTGTTCTTCCTAAAAATAGAATTGGTAAATTTTTATGAAATAAGTTCTAATATCAAATTCAAAATTACAATCTCGATATGGATATTGGATGCCAAAAATCAAATTACATTTTCGACAAGAACAACAACCAATTTTATTATACAAACAAAAAATACTGGTTTCAATACTAAATTTTATTAATTGATGCCTGTCTTTAAAGTATAATGTAGTCAGGACAATTATTTTACGAACCTCAGAACCACTACTGAGTTTGGTGGGCATTTGTATCATAGGTTCGGTAGCCATGCACTCGTCTGCGTCAGTGTAAGTGTAGAATGCACCTAGACCAGCATCAAATTTGGTGTTTTCTCTCTTTTTTATAGTGCCGAAACTCTTCAAGCTGTGAAGATAAAAAACAATTATTATACACCTAATAATGAGATTACAAAATATATTTGAGGCTTTTGGGTAGAGAATATTGAAACTAAGGCGGCATTCGGTGCACGTTGTGGAATACGATTAAAAATGTTTTTGCTGACTTGGGTTTAATTGATAGCTGATGGCAACTGCAGTTTCGTTGAGACTACGATACTATTATAAATGATCTTACCTCGCAACATCTAGTTGGGCTACCCTCTCATTGCAAAAGTCGATATCATACACATTTTTAATGAGTAACTTGATTTCGTGTAAGCTGGTTTCGTTCAGGCATAGTTCGCTCAGGGTAAGATTTTGTCCAATATCATCAACATGTTGCACCCCTGGGATACAAAGACCAGTTTTATTAGAAAAATATTTTCTTTCATTGTATTTCAAAGCGGTTGCGGAGCTTGTGGTAAAGTAGTAGCAGCCGCACGGATCGATCGATCATCATCATCATGATCATCATTTCAGCCGAATGAAATCCAATGCTGGACATAGGCCTCCCCAAAAGGGGGATTTTGCCATAATCACCACGCTTGGCAGGTGGGTTGGCAATCGCAGTATGGTAGTGAAATGCATAGACAATGTTGCTGCCCATTCTCTGGTAATTCCCTTAGTCACCTTCTACGACACCCACGGGAAGAAATGGGATGGTGCTATTCTTGTACGTCCGGCACAATCGATGGATCGATCATGTTAAACTAATCTCGCCATATACGTGCATCAGAAAGCACGTTAAGCCGCTGGTCCAGACAGTCATCATCAGAAGCCCGAGAATCTGACAACCAGTCTTACCAAGTCGTATCATTTTACCCAGTAACTGGGTTATGGGCGTCAGATGAGCAGTTGCTGCATATAAAATTCTGGTATTCTGCTGCATCAGGTTAGACTGGAAGCCGACCCCAACATAGTTGGGAAAAGGCTAGGAGGATGATGATGCATTTCAAAGCGGTACACAATGCATCAAAACTAATAAGAGCAGAAAGTTGAAAAAATAACGATAAAACAACAGAAATCATAGGTTGCATGTTATGTCACAATTGTACTAATATTGTTTTTTTTTTTTGTTTGACTTTTTTTATTATCTTTGTGAACAAAACATTTCAAATGTCAACTTTTAAGAAATAGTACTGATGAGATGGGCAGTAAGGTGAATATTTAAAAATGACGTGACGGTATCAAGACTCGAAATATCATTGCTACCATCAATATTTCGTAGACCGACCGTTTTACAACAGTAAAAAGTACCTTACCAATAATCTTTGAGGCTTTTTCCAAGAAATTGTAATTGTTTCTTTTTTTCAAATCGAATGACACGACATTCGTATAATTTAGTTTCAAACTTGTTTCCAAAGCGTTCATAACTGTTGACAGTTTCTGTGAGCGTGTTTTAGTTTCAATATCTAAATTGTTATCAAACTGAAAAAATAAAAGTTCCATTATGTTCTGTCTCGTAGAGCAAAAAGGAACAAGAACATCATATTGATATAATTATTTTGAAAGTATAAAAATCACTATTACAAGGATGGATCTGTAACGTGTACAAATTATTGTACTGTAATGTGTTTTAAGAATAACCAGCAGTTGCGTGCGCTACAATAATGTAAATAACGTGGTTTATTATAAACCACCTCATAAAATAATGATGTTAAATCAAAGTTCCACGGAAAAATATAAAAACAAACAAGATGCACACATTTGCTTCCGCATCAAGAGTACACAACTAAGAATGCACTAGAAAAAAACCGACGATAACGCTCAATTAACTGCTCAGCACATACATACGTAAACCTCTGAACATCCACAAACAGCACGCCAATTTCCTTCCCGGATACCGTTCCTCACACCGCGTCAAATGAAATAAATAACTTGAACAGAAATACCTCATTGATCGAATGGATGCGGAAGGCGAGGGCTGGCAAGCCCGCTTCATTGCGGGCTTCACATATTTTTTCAATCACAGAAACTGCATACTCGTCGCTGGCACATTTTGAAGAATAGTTCAAGACCACAAAATGCCTGTTGGAGATTATTTTAATGAATTAATTTGTGTTTAGTTTGTTTGAAAACTAGACGCTCTCCTTATTTATTTTCTCTAGATATGTAGATATTTTCTTGGCTCATCGGTTTTCACCCCGATCACCAATATCAAAACAAAGTAGTTTTCCGTATCACATAATTACGTAATTTATTCTAAAACGTTTATGTGGAAACAGCATTCATATTAAACTTTAAATATAATCTAAATTAATACGTGACGCAAAAACTTTGTAACCCTTTTTACAAAAGTTACGCGGACGGAGAGGTATGAAATTTGCCACGGCTAATGTTTATATGGAGGAATGCAGAAAATATTTTTTTTTAAATGAATTATGGTTGAATTGCGACCACTGGGTGACAACTAGTAATTAATTAAATCTCGATATTTCATCAAACCGTGAAAACCGTGGAAAGCAGGGGCACTCGTCCCTGCTTTCCGCTGGTTAATAAAAAATATTAGTTTCTTCAAATTGGGTAAAAGAGCTATGTAACATTACATTAACAAAAATTAAGTTAGGCTTAGGACTCAAATGATTGTACTTTACAATATCTCAACAAAAATCCAAAGAAAAGAAAAGTAAAGACAGGAGAACATTCTTTAAAATTTAAAAACCTTTTAAACAACATAACGGTTTTTTATATCTACTGCCAGTCCATCAACATGAATAAATCGTGTTATTTTGTGGTACTTATCCCTACATTACTTTTCTAAATTGGATGTTTACCTTTCTACCTAAGTGCTCATAACGTATGTATTACTTTATTCATTGGTAATAAACTTTAGTGGGTAGTGTTTTGTTTCTCGTAAATTCAGTTAGGGTGGAAAAAAGTTCTGTAAATGATAGGTAAAAGGTTGAAAACCAAACTAGAGCCCGATTTACACGATGCAAGCGTTTTGACTCCGGCATACAATAAATTTGGAGCAACAAATGTTTTCCATCGTCTAAACGCTATTTAGAAGTTGTAACTTTGCGCTTATCCTGCCGACAAATTGTCACGCAATTTAGCAGGATTATGACAGATGTACAAGTGGTTGGTCCAACTAAATGTTTTTAATTTCTTATTTTATAGTTGCCTTAACTTATGATATGTCACTGGCTGTAAATCGGGTTTGCAAAGAAAATAACTATACGATAAAGAGCTAATAACGACTCTAATGACATATTATGACACAGACAATAATCTAAATTTAAATAAAGTAATAGATTCCAAGTTAAATTTCATTTGTACAAATAATACTCACTTCAAATTACTGCAAAGGTTTCTAGAAGATACATCCAAGTTTGCAACAACACGAACAGTATCATTGAATTTCTGCACCATACTTTCGGATTCCAAAGTAACTTCTTTGGTTTCAGTGTTGTAGTTCTGTACAACGAAAATCCCAAAAACGGGGGCCGTCTTTGTTCCTTCTTTTAGTAAACTAACACATTCTTTATCTGTTGATAAGTTTTCAGAGGATATCTTGACTGAAACGTTCAGCTTCTTCCAAGACCTGAGAAATGACATAGTTAAAATTAAATAAACAATACATAACAGACAGATTTTGGCAGTATTAGAGTTATAGCGACTATTTCCAATCTTGCATATAGCATTATCAGCCTAAAATATTCCCACTGCTGGGGCACTCTTCTCGGTAAGAGGTAGTGGGCTGTAATCCACCACGTCGTCTCAGTGCGGGACGGCTTTAAATCTTGAGTAAACGTAAAGTGCTTATGTTGATTCTATAGGAACAGATTCTGAAGATTATACTAGAGACACATGCGACTTTCTAATTTCGTGATTGACACTTGCATTGCATGAAACGACCCATCAATTTTATTTTTATCACGTCCATGATCGGGGAGTCAACTTCGCTATTATACATACAAATAAAATGGGTTAAATACTATTTATTACATCATCAGCCATTTCTATCACTTCAATAACAAATGCATGAAAACTTTTAATAGATAAAATTAAAAAAGAAATACGTGGACTCTTTCAAATTCGTACCTAAAGACTGAAAATGGAAGCAAACAATCAATAAGAAAAAATATACTTACGCCAACTTAGTATAGCAATACCCATCAGAAGAGTCAGGTTTAAGGTGTAGAACCAGGTTTCTGGCACCACGCTGAACTAATCTGTCAGCTACTTCTATTCCAAGCTCACTTTCATCGCAAACAACGATGTATGTGCCTTCAGGTGAATAATTAAGTCTGGAAAGAGAATACATTGTTAATAAATTTTACCAAAGACGATATTTTATTTGTGTAAATTGGTTGAAAAACGCTTTACCAGGTAAAAAAATAATTATGTTTGAAAACTAGATGACTTCGATGTTTTCAATAGGACTAATAGATGAAGAAGGACTAAAACATCAGAGGTCATAGTCTCTTTTTAAGTACAGACATCATAGGAAGATCATGCAGATGAGTGATTGTGATGGGCTTTAACCGACTTCAAAAGACGAGGAGGTTCTCTATTCAGCTGTATGATTTTTTTTGTACGTATGTACCTACCGCGGTATTTCCGCAAATGTTAATGGATTTCCAAAATTATTTCTTAATGCATATGGTTACTTCAGGGGTGGTCCCATAATTTTTTATTAACTTTTTTTCGGTAGTTTTTACGATAGCATCGATAATAATGTATTTAATCCACTTTGTGTATCTTGATCATGTTCTAATACTTCCTGTTAATACTGCTTACATAGCAGGTGATGGTAAATGAAAAATGAAACACTTATCGCGATCTGAATCCCAAAAAACACTACGAAGTCAAAAATAACTTTAACTTCAAATATTTCGACTTCTGAAATAAAATCTATAATTATACGCATTTCATTCATTCATTTTTGTAGTGATTTTTGGAAGTCGGTGGTACTTTTTTTTTGTAAAAATGTTTTATTTGAGGAAACTATCACACAGATTTGAGTGGATCTGTCCAGTCAGTCACTTGTCAGTAATCGTGTAACTCATCTTCGAACCTAAGGAGCTGAACGACTCGACGAACAATACCAAAGATAGGCCAATTATGTAAGCCGCGTCTTCTTAATCTACCAGACGATCATTCAAGACTAATTGAAAATGAAAATTACCTCTTATTCACAGTTACTATAATAACACTTCTATTTTTCTAAAAATATATAAAAAATACTTAGTAGGTACTAGCTTTTAACTGCACTTAGCGTGGCTTCAGCCACGAAATCCAATATGCACGAAACCTTAACAAATAATAAACTAAACCCTCCTCACGAATCACTCTGTCTATTGTTGAGAACCGCATGAAAATCCGTTCAGTAATTATTGTTATTTCCTTTATAACACATTTGCTCGTGAAGGGTCTCTTATTACACCAATTTCAATATCGTAATGTATGTCATTACGCACTTGTGCGTTATTGTAATGTAAAACGCACGGTATATCAAGATGCTCCGTCTAAAACGAACGGTACTTTTTTAAATCTCAGCAAAGAGTTTTTATGTCAGAAAAGTGGTCAACATTTTATGAATAAAATTAACTTTGAGAGATAAAATATAAAAAAATAAGTACAAATCATCGAAGAAAGACCTGCCTTGTGTTTATTGACCTAGAGAAAACCTTTGAATGCCGCAGCAATTAATCTGGCAAGCACTCAGAGTGCAAAAGGTTCCCGAGTACTATGTTCAGCTTGTCCAGGTTATGTACACAAACATCAATACCGAAGTTGTCACTCCTGCTGTCACGAGCAGGCCATTTGAGGGGGGAGTAGCTGTTAATTAATTAGGGGTCAGCCATCAGCCCTCTCCTATTCAATATAGTCATTGACTACGTCACGAAACATAAACGAAAACCGGCGCCGTAGATGTCACTCTACATTGGTGACATCGTCCTAATAGCTGAATCACTACAGGTAGTCCAGAATGACTTGACGGACTGGTACAATACTCTTGAGGCAAGTGGATTAAGAGTAAGCATTCAAAAAACAAAGTACATGTGCTGCTGTTTCTCTGGCGTTGACAAGGCTGGCATGGCTTCAATTAACAGCCTATCAATAGGGTACAAGAGTTTAATTATCTTGGCTCTTTAATGGACTCAAAGGCAAGCGTGGAAAGAGACATTGAGAACAGAATCAATACTGGTTGGCTTAAGTAGACATCACTTACCGGCTACTTTATGACGCGAAAATGCCCGTTAAGACCAACGGTATGGTGTACAAAGCAGCTGTTAGGCCTGCTGTGCTGTATAGCTCGGAATGGCCCATGAAGAAGTCCGACACCCAGAGGTTGCATGTCAGTGAAATGAACATGCTCCGCTGATCTGGAGGAGTTATCCGTTATTCCGCTCGATAAAGTGCGAAAGAAGTTTATCCTGGGATCATTTAAGATCGCTGATATTAGCCAAAAGCTCCGAGAAAATCGCCTACGTTGGTACGACATTGTGATGCGTCGCACTATGTGGAGGTGCGTAAGAGAGCCTGGCCATACATACATTTTGTAAAAACTGAAGCAGGTACTGTATAATACCTCAAACTATTGCTAAGAAGTTAATCTACTATATTATATAAAAATAATGTATGTCGCTGGTACCGGTTTATAGCAAAGATCATCTAAATACGATGATTCAAAAATTATCAAACATCTTCATTGGTATTTTTTTCAGGATTATTTTTTACTGAGCTAGCAATGAAAACTATGCAAGTATTGTACCATTCTAGAAAGCTTCTAATATACCGTTTCGTTTGGTATGCATAAATATGCTGTATTTTTTTAACATATTAATTAGAAATATTTATGTCATGACATATAATTTTTACGTGTCTGAAACTTTCAGTTAGAGTTTTGGCAGTTGCCGAAATTTTCCAAAGGTCTGTAAATGATGTTATTTGTAAAAAAATTGAATACAAGAAGAATTAAAAAGTTGCAACTTCATTGCACGTGATAATCTATTATAACATGAAATAGTAAAAAAATCTTATAAATACGTAAGTGATGATATTTGACTTATTAGTTGAAATAGGTTATACTTGTGATATTTTATTACTTGCAGTTTATGTTTACTCAATACTCAATACTCAATACTCAATACTCAATATCTTTAATGCTTTACCATAATGTGTACTTAGGTGGTAACTATATAATTGAGATCATTATGGACCCTGTAGGGCACAGCAAAAGGGTAGGAGAGAGGAAGCCCTGTTTTATTTAATATATTATTATTGCTATTATAATTCATTGTTATTTTAGTTGTATTATTTAATATAAAATATTATTTATTAAAAATTACCATATTGTTAATACATATTAATATATATTAAAACATGCCTATAGTTAAGTGATTATGATTAATTATTGTTATAAATTATGATTCTTAAATTATTTTTTATTATATTAGTAATTTCCTTAGCATAAACTATATACAATTCTTCTATTAATTATGTTTATCATTAAAATATTCATCTAGTGAATAATAGCATTTGTTTATCAGTAATTTTTTAAGTTTTGTGATAAATAAATTGAACTTTTCTTCTTTCTGTATTATGTCTGGCAGTTTATTGTATATTTTTATAGACATTACGTAGGGACTTGTGGAATGCATTTTTAGCTTGGATGTTGGTATGTTTAGTCTAGATCGGTGCCTAAGTGTGTATTGTGATTGGATGTCTTCGCGTTTAGTGTAGAACTCTTGATGCTTACGGACAAATTTACATATTTCTAGAATATAAATACTGGGGAGGGTTAGAATATTATGTTTTAGGAAATAGGGTTTGCAGCTATCAGTTTGATCAATATTTACCAAGATTCTAACTAATTTCTTTTGTAGGGTAAAGAGTGTCAGTGCATCTGTACTATTTCCCCAGAGGGTTACGCCGTAGCTAAGCCATGCATTGGCATACGCGTAATAGGTGGTGAGAGCAGTTTGAAGATCGCTTTTTTATTTCGCTTTATATAGTGTATCGATTATTTTTGACCATATTTTAGTTCCTATACACAATAAATAATCAATAAAACATATCAGAAATGGCATACTTAATGATGATTAGTTCTTTCTACCACATTTTGCACACGTTTCAAATCAATTATTTTATACACATTATATTTAATGACATTTTAATCATCTTACAACGGCAGCTTCCTTCATGTATCCAATGACTACTAATAATTTATTAAAAAATAAAGATATTTTTGGATAATTATATGAATAATAATGAAATAAAAAATATCATTCACTAAGACGCATGATATAGTTTTGAACACCTTGTTATGGAGATGAAATGAATGATGAAATGTAATGGTATTATGGTAGGTAGGGAGAAATTTTCTACCGTTTGAGACAACATTATTAACAGGAGAGTGTTTCATAATTCTAAAGCATTTTTTTTAGTACCTAACTATTATCTTAATTAATGGCAACAACTTTGTGATCCCACTTGTCGATATTTTATGTCGGATCCATTGAGTGGACCATCTTTGTAAGACGACTTATATGTCACGGTGTATAAAATACCTGTATACTCAATAATTGCACACTGTTTTTTGTTCGTCATTGACGTTACTAAAAAAGTACCTAACCACCTACCTTCTCGCAATAAGTGAATTCAACGGTACCAAACGAGACCTATGTCTTGTTTAATTGAAAGTGACGTAAATTGTGTTGTTGTTGTTAAAGTAACAACAAATTTTGTACCATAATAATAATTTCAGATCGTATGCTTTCGATATAGCACAACGATATGCTTATAAATATATGTTGTATTATAAGCCATCATCTGTCCATAAAGTCTTAATTCACGGGAAAAGCGTCATTCGGAATTATTCAGTGTTACCTCATGGACAGCTTTCCGAAGATGCCCAGGAATCAAGGAACAAACACTTTAAACTATTTAGATAGCTAGAAAATGCTCTAGAGTAGCCACAAATGAAATGCATAAACTTTTGAACACTTCGGTCTCTTACATAACAAGTTTTAGAAAAGCTTCCACTAAAAAGTCTATGGAACTCATTTATGAATCTTTGGAGTTAGTGGAATTATACATAAATTTTAAAAGTTTATTTTGTATTAATTATAACATTTTAGATAAGTCTGGTTCTATGTGGTGCCAGAAGCTAAAGAATAGCACCATCCCATTTCTTCCCATGGGTGTCGTAGAAGGCGACTAAGGGACTTACTAGAGAATGGGCAGCAGCGTTCTCTATGCATTTGACCACCATACTGCGATCGCCAACCCGCCTGCCAAGCGTGGCGATTATGGCAAATCCACCCTTTTGGGGGAGGTTTATGTCCAGCAGTGGACGTCTTTTGGCTGATATGATGATGACGATGATGATGAGATAATTCTGAGTGAGTGATTAGAGAATTTCTGATTATTTTTCAATATTTCATATTATTATAAGAATAGTAAACATGTATTTATTTCCATAAACTGTAAGTTATTTTTAAGTACATACATTCCATATTATTAAAAAAAAATCAGCTTTTTATCTATAAAACATGGAAGTTATGGGTTTATGACCTGAAAACGACTCAATCTCCACATAGTGCGTCGTGAAGAGGACCGTGTGGCCAGCAAAGCGTTGGCCATTGAAGAGGACAAGAGAGGCAGAGGACGCTCCCCAACTACCCCGGTTTCAAACCATAACAGAGGACATGAAGACGTTGGTTATACGCCCAGAAACAACTCAGCGCCGCCAAAAATTGCGAAATTGTATTGGGGGGCCAACCTTGTATCCCAAGGCAAGGAGACAAGAAGAAGAAAATCTGTTTATCACCATTTACCTACGTGTTTAATTTTTCCTTAACGTTTATTTTGGAAAAAGAAGGCTAAGTAAAATTCATAAATACCTTGGAGTGACATTTAAAAGCTCGCTTGAAACCTGGGGATCTTTCATTCTTATTAGTACCTTGCCACTAAACCTCTTTAGAGACAAGAGTCTGAAAGCCCTGGAAACCTCCACTGGTGCATATACTAGCCGGTTCAAAGGCCGTACCATGCCCTTCTGAATACCTTCAGTTAACATACATTGCATTGTCTGAAAGAATAAAGAAAATTTTACATATACCCTTTTTTTGTGGAATCAAAAACTTATTGAAAATCATACAACATGTCATGTAACATAATTAACGCAAGACCCCAATTAGAGTATTGAATTAAAATTATAATACGATGACCAAAAAAAATTATTTGTTAAGCTAGCTGTTTGTATTAAGAAAATCGTGTTGACCCAAGCAACACTTTAAAAATTTTAAATTGAGTCGTATTGTCTTTAAATAACACTGAATTTTCTTTGGCTCAACCGGTGGTAGGTAAGACATAAAATATTTTTTAGAAAAAAATACCCATATTTAACATTTATCGATCATTGAAATCGATTCAATTGTTGATTATAAATAAAACTACTTTCAGGACTTGCGTTTATTCTATTACACTTTGTAAAGACAATCATGCAGGCTGCGGTATAATTATTAAAACGAAAAAAATGTTTCGTGTTACCGTTTTCTCTTCAGCGTATTCCGGTTTAAATAGGTTGGAAATCCTGATAGCTTTATAATTTCTTTCGTGGCACAAGTAAGACATTCCAAAGTCTTCGTTATTTTTTATGTCGTCATCACAAACGTCCAGCAAGTAACCACGAGGTCCTACGCATTTCATAGCAGACTAAAAGAAGACGAAGATGGACGAATTAGTATAAACAAATCTAAAACCAATTACAATTTTCGACGTATTTGAATTTAAATTAATATAAATGTATCTGATCCCTGTAGTAGTCAACCTGGGCCCCAAATAAGACGTTATTTCACCATCTACAACTCGAACCAAATTTGGCCAAACAGCGCCATTGAGCCGTTTGATGAGGACGTATAATGAAAACACTCTCGCACCAATAGCATTGGCGTATAATGATTATATTTAATTTTATTAAATCGTGTCTTTCCCTGGGGCCTTCAAGGAAAGCCACGATTAATCAGAATTTCTCAAAATTTGATTAAAAGAAACTTACATAACGCAACTGCCCGCTGGCACAATTTATGACAATAGTGCAGCATTTCGTATCGGAGTTCATAATGACTGTGCTATGAGAATCTATTCGTGAGCAGACGACGTTTTTCTCTGTAACAAGAAAGATTTTGAGAATAAGTAAATAGAATATAGGACCTACATACCAAGCACGTTATGACGTTGGACCTAGCTGTCATTTGTAAATTTTTGAAAGTCGTAATGTATAATCAGCAGCTGGAAAGTCTCACAACCAATCTTGCTAAGCGGTCCCCGGGGTGCCCTGTAACTGTCAAAAAGGCAGTTTTTCCATGTAAAATGCTGCCGCAGACCTAACCGGATCTAACCGGATATAGCTGGCTATATCCGGTTTGATTGCAAGCCTAGTCCAACGTAATTATATAGTTGGGAAAAGAAGTCATATTTCACAAATTTTGTTTAAGTTCTATGTAAAAAGGCGTGAGCCTATTACAATCAACCAAACGTGAAATTCGGGCTGTTGCTGAGAAATCATTGACGGTAAAACCCAAAAACACTTGAGTTCACCCGACCAAGAAAGTGGACCCAGGACTATTCAGCTAAGATTACGTCACTAGGCGAAAAGGCTAGTGCAAATAAAATCAAAAATATCTTACCATCCAACTGTGGAAAAATTTTGAGCAAATTTTTTTTCTTCTGTGTATCATCTACGGCTGCATACACCGGGTATCCCAGGAATAGTGCCAAAGAAATGATTGCCTGACCTAATGGTTCTTCGGCATTATTTATAAACACTGATTTCTCATGAAACGTGTCCATTTTATAGAAGGTGTTCTGGAAAATTGACATGTTTAGTGAAAAATACATTATCTTCATGAAATAAATGTTAATTAACTACATGATAAAAAACGCAAGACCCAAAAAAACACTCTAAAAAGTAAAAAAAAATATTTACTGGTCTTTTAAGTTACAGGTAATATTTTGATCAACGTATTGTCAAGTCGGGGGACGGCTAATGAAAATGCTAGGCCAACTCTGTTTGGCGTTTTGTATAGAGTATTTTTTTTGGGGTCGGGGGTTTTTTTAATTTTAAATTTAATTTTTATTTCCTGCTTTCTAAACTTAAAGTCTCGCTTAAATCTGCGCAGCGTTGCGTTAGTTTCCCACAGTGAAGTTTGTTACTAATCTATCCTCATCCCTCGCCCTGATCACCATTTATCTACAACCTATTATAACCTATATTTCGACTTGATCAGACCCGTGGAAGATGGTCCAATCCCTTCACCGACCAGAAAAGAGCTGATAATTTTCAAACGGCTGAACTGATTTTGATGAACCCTGTCTAAGAACACTCCCGACTAATTCACCTTTCTAACTAATAAAACAAAATCGAATTCAGTTCATCCGTTCGGGAGCTACGATGCCACATACAGACACACACACACACACACAGACACGTCTAACTTGTAACACCCCGTCATTTTTGCGTCGGGAGTTAAAAAGAGAGAACTCAACATGAAAACATGAAGGGACAAAAGTATGTGATGTGGTTGTTCTCAATTGTGCTTGAGTAAATTATCTTACCAGACAATAATATGCTTTCACATAAGCCAAAGGCACGGTGGCTGCATCCTCTAAGGTCCAGTGGTCTGGAACAGGCCACAGTAGTGCTGGATCTACTTCCACAATGCTGCTTAATGCCCCCTCGGGAAGTAATCCCATAACTCTTTGACCACTGAAAGAAGCGGAGCATACAGTTATTTTGTTGTATTTATAAAGACGTCGAAACTACCGGTGCTGAGTAAAGGTAAATTTTGATGTGCTTCTCTGATCTGTACGTGTCTTAACCAGGTCCCACGATTCACAGAGTTTCATCCACAAATTAATGTAGTTGTTGGCAAAACTCCTTCTCCCTTCCGATTATTAGATCATGATTAGGACTTACTTGATATTGATACCGCTAAACTCCTTGCCATATCCCTCGCTCGGTGCAAGAGAAGTACCAATCGCATTATGAACATCATCACCTGATAGTCCAACATAGCACACCTGAACAAAAATTTATAATAATTTGAAATACATATTTTAGGCCATCATCACCAAGCAAAAGAAGAAGATGAAGTTTAGTAAATGTCACTATATTTTTGTCTAAGCATATGCAAAATTTTCTTACCTGCACCATAATATTGCTTGCAGGCATGTCAGGCTGCTCAACCCATTTTAAACTGTCCAAATCACCAGGCAATGTGCTGGATAATGTAACATTCCTTAAAATTGTATCTTTGGCATTTGGTATGCTGTAATAGCCACCCCAGTGTCCCTAAAAAACAGTTTGTTACAACTTTGGGAGAAAAAAGGCTTACTGACACTATCATTATTATTGATATTCTAGTATTGTTTACCTTTTTGAAAACATTAATTGACAGTTTTTTCTGAAGTTGATCCCTGAATATTTCTGATTTTGTGTTGAAGTTTTCGACGTGGTAGTCATCGACAAGTATCAAACCAATCTTATTGCCGTATTCCTCTCTTAGCTTCTTTATCATACCTGTTAAAATATGTTTCATGTTGACCATTGTATTTGGAATAGAAAAAGAAGACAAGGTAGATTAAGGACAAATTACCTAAGAGACCAGAGTAAGGTTGCCTTTCCGAGACTAACACAAGTTTTCTTGTCCTTTCTAGCTCCAGCTGCACTCTCGGTACCCAAGTAAACTTGTTATCATTAGTTATTGGCATATACGTGATATTTTCGCTGTCACTAGAATCAACCGTGTTCACTAAAACCAATGTATGATTGATGACGTTCATAGCTGTGATGGTGTTGAATAGTTTGTATTTTGGTAAGATTCTAGCTGAATCTTTTTCAATTGCCAAAATGTATGAAGATTTTGGTAAGACTCTTGCCATTGTTTCCATTTTCTGAAATATTAAATGTTTTTAATTAATTATTAAAATTTACAATATCGAAAAAATGTTATTAATTTGTGTTATACTAACATGCTCATCCTCCAATAAATTGTCTACCACAAACACAGTAGTAATGTCCGCAGTATCCTTAGTGGAACCACGAAGTATAAAATCTTTATATGGAATTTCGTCAGTTACTTCTTCCAAAACGTTTGATATTTCTGGATAATCCGTTGAAACTAGTTTCGTTACTTTTATTTGTTTAGTAGTAATGTTATCAGCCATAATTTGCATGTTTACATGAACCGCTGACTTTAGCTACGAAAAAAACATGGTTTTATATGGATTTAAAATAACATAGTTTATTCAATAAGTGAAATCATTTTGACCACTTACGTCAATTTTGCCTTGAAGGAAGTGTGGCACGAAGCAACTGGATAGTAGAATATCAGGGTCAGTACCTACAATTGTCATATCGGAATACGTACTAGCAGTGATTTCTACTCCACCGCATCTGAAAAAAAAATCATTCGGTAGGCATTATTTTTTGAGAGAGGTTGCTTGCCTGTTCTTCTGCAAAGAAACCTACTGCGCTTTGGAATACAATTAGCTTTATCTTTTTGACCGACCCCTTGAAATTTCAAGTGTCTGTAATTACTTTATTTGAAATAAATGCTCTGAGTTTGAGTGTACACAATGAGGTGTCTAAAATGGCAATTTTTTTTTTCTGTCAATCTTTACCTTGTAATATCATGTAATTCATAGTACTCCGCAGTCAGACATGGTTCACCATCTACATCTTTTTGAACAATTTTGGAGTGATTTTTCGTATTGATAATCAGTTTGTTAAAATGTTTCAATTTTGATAATCCAGAGTATTCTCTCTTGAACACAGAAAATTGAAAAAGTGAATCAAGGAGTGGAATCCATTCTTCAGTGTATTTGATATTTGCTGTTGTACTGTTTGACGTTATTGAATGTATCGACTGGAATTTTCCTCTGAAAATGAAAATGAGTTTCAGTTTACAGGCAATTTAATTAATATGATTATTTTACTTATTAAGACTAAAATTTTTTTGTAAAAACTTACTCGTAGGAATATCCTTTCATGCGTAGAATCTGATATATATCTTGGGTGCTTAGGAGTACATTATTTTTAATCGCTGACATCTCTAATTGACGCTTATGACAATTTTGAGGTTGTATTTCATTAATATAGCCTTTCGTTACTGTTGTTAGGTTGTGGGTAACCTGCAATTTATAATTAATTAATTTCAAAACATAAGATTCCACGTTATTTAGTGTGTTTTGGTTAGTATGTTTTAAAATGAGTTTAATTTGGTAAAGCGTTATTAAAATTATCTGACATGTTTCTTTCAAAATAGTCAATCATAGATTGCATTTCAGATATAATTATTGATTTATTTATTCAAATATGCTATAATGTACACCAGAAAATACATGACAAAAAATATTTTTTTTATTTTTTTGTTAACAATTTTGGCTACTTTTTTACTCTCGATACTATATCATATTATTTTTGTGTCGTCATACATGTTCAGTGTTCGTATAATTTAGACATCTATATTAAACAATCAAAAGATTTAAAGTTACACCGAGTAAATTTTAAGTGGTTTTTAGTTTCAATGTGACTTACCTCAAAATAACGATTTCCCTTATTTATCATTATATTAAGCTTAAGAGGATTATCGGCATTAATCTCAACTTCTTCATTGAAGTGCACATTAGTAAATTCAACTGGCATGGTTCTGTAGTCTACGGCTTTAATCATTGCAAATGTTTCCCAAACTAGAGTCAGCAATGCAGCTTCGGGAAAAATGTAGACACCTGGAATTATTTAATAATTACTTTTGCGTACTTTAGAATTTGGATGTCTATTTCTATGTACAACTTTACTGTCTACTTCCTTCCTCTCCTCGGTCCACAGCACGGATAAATTAACCAGGAACATTTTATCTTCCTCTCTGGTCGATTTTGAAGTGCCGTGTTTGACTGATGCGTTGAACGCTTGTCCCAATACGGTTTTACCTGACAACCCATCCAGATCAGAGACGGTGGACAGTGCCGCTTAAACGGAAGTATTATACGGAATACCCTGGTAAATACGTCACCTACTACTAATGAGCTTGTTCGTCTACTGGCTGCGGGAGAATAGGAGTCAGGCTTTTGGCTTCAGGCACTCCCGTCATCCACCATAGACACTATGATGGATGACTCATCGTTTCGGCTCGCTACGTGTCTCTGCTTGGGCGCACTTTGTGCTGCTCCGCATCGGTGTCGGTGCAGAATTGCATATGTAAGCGGGCACGCCCTTTATGCCTGGAGGCTTTTATTTAGATTGTAAGTTCTGTTTACGTTTTTTTTTATTGCTTTATTATTATTAATTTCTACTTGAGTACGTATAATTTTTAATATTTTGTTGTGATATTGGCATGTGCTAACTGACATATGGCAAATTAAATGTTTTTTTCGTTTAATTAATTACCTGCTATTGTTTAGAATCAAGTTCTTCTAACTTAATTGACAGCTGTGCTGCTGGGGAGTTTGTTGCGCTCCTTTTTCTTCCCAGCTAAAGCACTAGGAAGTGGTGAAGGGCGGGTGTTTTGAAGGGACTGTCTTATGTACTTTTGACGTTCAAAAAGAGATGACGCTCAGCCTAGTTTGAATAAATTACTTCTGATTTTGATTTTGATTTTGGAAGGTGGGTAGACCTCTGGTGTGGATTGCAACCTGTGTTGACACCCTTGCGCCATCTCATGTTCCTAGCACGGTGGACTGTGCTGGTGCCGTTGCTGCGGCTGCTGAGACCCTCAATTGGCGTAAATGCTCTAACCTTCAGAAGAATCAGAAGCACTGAATGGGCTCATCTGGGCTTAGTAATAAAAGAGAAGTGGACTGTATTAAAATAGGTGTAATACCATAATTTACATGTATATCGTTTAGAAGATGGAACAAAGGAATGCCCCTAGTGGAGCGCGTCTGTAAGCTGAGTGGTGTGGAGCACGGCCAGCGGTCATCTTGTCCGGCTTCAGTACCCCGACACCCCGCGCCTTTCCGCCGTTGATCACACGCATATGTAGTGCGCCAACAAGCACTATTGAAAACATAACCCATTGAGCAGGCAGGTTTCAGAAGAGGTTTCTCTACTATGAATCCTATCCACTCTATGGAAACTCTAATAGAAAAGTACCAAGAATTCAACAAGCCGCTCTATCTCGTGTTTAGTGACTGCTAAAAAGCTTTCGATACGTTGTACCATCACTCAATATGGAAATCTCTATATTCGCAGAAAGTCGACCCCGTCTATTTGAAGGTTCTACAACACCTATATCAAAATGGTAACAGCAGGATTAGATTGGAGACGCTTGTACCTTCCATACCTATCAGAAGAGGAGTTAGACACGGAGACCCTATTTCTCCAACAATTTTTATTGCAGTATTATAATAAGTTATTGGAAAACTAAACTGGAAGAAAGCCGGCTTAAATATAAACAATCGGTACAAGTCATTTGAGATTTGCCGATGATATTGTCTTGTTGTCGGAAAATACAACCGAGTTATAATCGATGATAAACGCCCTTCATGATGCCAGTCTACAAGTAGGCCTGGAAATAAACCGCAGTAAAACCAGTATAATGACGAACTACATAAAACATCCTGTATACATAGAAAATGAGGCGCTTAAGTATGCTGACACTTTTGTCTATCTGGGTAAGCAAATTTCGTTTAAAAGCAGAGAAACGGGTACGAAATAGAGAGAAGAATTGCCATTGCCTGGAAGAAATTTTGGATCCTAAAAGAAATTGTAAAGAGTGACATGTCGGTCAAAATTAAACAGAAAATCACGGATACCTGCATCCTTCCATCTTTAACCTACGCTAGGCAAACTTGAAAGTTCACTTACCGGATGAAATTTAAAATTAGATCATGTCAACGAAGTATGGAGAGAAGTTTATTAAATGTTAAAAGAACTCAAAAAATACCCCATAGCATTATAATAAACAAGACAAAGGTTACCGATGCTCTGTGCCACTGTAAAAAACTAAAGTGGCGCTGGGCTGGTCACGTAGCTAGGTTCACAGATAATCGATGGACTTATAGACTAACATCTTGGAACGGGCCACCGGGCACTAGGAAAAGAGGTCGACCAACTGCCCGGTGGGCAGATGACATAGTACAAGTGGCTGGCGAACAGTGGATGAACTCAGCAAATTATAGGGAGGAATGGAAATCTTTGGAGGAGACCTTCACCTTCAATTAAAGGAGGAGTTTTTACTGGCGCGGAAAGTTTAAAATAAGTTTAAAATAAATTTAACATCTTAGAATTTAAGAAAATGTAGTTTATTTAGAAAATAAGTTTCATAGTTATTTATTTTCGTTTTTTATAATTTTTTTTAGTAAGAAATATATGGCTTTTTTATTTTCTATACTCTAACCTTCTATGGGTAACTACAGTTTTGAGCCGTTTGGGGTCGAAACGCTCGGATCATGGGGCCCGAGTGCACGTCTCCTCTATACGGAAATTTCTCGCCAGCTGGTCTACACTTCACTTGACCAGAGGGCTGGGTCATTCCCAAAGAAATAGCATTGCCATTCAACGTGGCAATGCTGTTGGTCTTCTGGGCACGTTTCCTGGTGACAACGATGCCGACGAATACTTCGACGCCTAAGTCCTTTCGTTTTTGTATTTATTTGTTTAGTTAGTTCGTTTTTTTTTCTATGTGCATATACAGGGTGTAATGAAATTACAATCATAACAAACGTATCACCGCACTACGCAGGTCAATAACTTTCCATGTTACTTGCCAATATCATGATACATCTCTTCCAAGTGATGTGTTTATTTCAATTTGATGATTTGTTCTCATAACTTCCGAACATGTAGAGATAGGATTAAAAAACCCCTTCTAATATCGTTTGATATCATCCAAAGAGCTTGCTGAGACGTGTTTTTGGTATGTATATACCCTTTCCGTTACACATTGTATAAGCGAGGGTTGATTTTTAATTTTATAAGAATTATCTTTTGCAATTATAAAATTGATTTCTTTTACTGAAACTTTAATATCATCACTATCACTATCTTTGTTTCACACGATGCTATAAACTTATGTTTCAACCAGGAAGAAAACTGGTTCAAAAAAGGTATTGTAACTTACCATTTCTTCTATAATTTTCAAAACATTTGTAATCGTCGTCATGGATAGACAGGACAAAATCTCTGATTGTCGTTTTTATTCTGTCTTTAGCGTTATATTTCGCTTGAGGCCTAGAAAAAAGTTATAAATGTATTATTTTGGAAATGCTACCTATTTAATTATTAAATAAATCATAACCACAATACCATGTCTTCCTACCCGAATAGTTAGAAAGACGTGTATCTAAATAGTACACTCACAATTATATTCTTCTTTATTTCTTTTTTTTTGTTTCTTCTTTATTCCTCATTTTTATATTATTTCTCATGGAAAGAAGGCATGAGTTTATGCATGTACTACATTTTACTATTTTCTTTATGATGATTATAGGTTTGAGGCACAGAGTTCACCTATTCCTCCATAGAAAACGGAGGATTCACCAGATGGGTCTCGAGTCTGGTGGGCAACTGGCCGACTATTATTGATGTCGAGACGTTGCATGCATGGAGCCATTATCGTGAAACTGATTTTTTCGTGGGTTTAAAAAACAAATTGCTGTTCCAGACATACTTTATTTATTATACTTTTCTATGAAACAGCAGATTTTTTATTTTGATTACCGACCAAAAGCTACGTTCTAGGGTATGTGCTGAATTCATGATTTCAGTTTGCGTATCCATGTCCTTGCCACCCTGTATCTGCTGGTCGCGCAGTAAACTCTGCTTGAACAATGCAGGATTTGACGTGATAACAGTATGATGCGTAGTTTGCATGTGTTGATTTAGATGTCGTACCACCACGATAATAATATCGACAGTTAATAAATAGCATAAAAAGCAATTACCATTTCTCAGTATGTTCCCATTCGACTAAATGTGAGAGTAGTGGAGTTTCTGTAGCAACTGGAAATTCTACCCTCGGATAGAGCGCCTTCACTTTTGGAATAAGCCCTGATAAATATAATCTAGAAAAACACCATTATTAGTATGCATAAAAAAATTACATAAATCACCTCCATCGAGTTCCTCCTCACAAGA
The DNA here is from genome assembly GCA_949091785.1 of Polymixis lichenea. Classification (NCBI taxonomy): domain Eukaryota; kingdom Metazoa; phylum Arthropoda; class Insecta; order Lepidoptera; family Noctuidae; genus Polymixis; species Polymixis lichenea. The sequence continues at coordinate 3,921,103 of OX420943.1, read as the reverse complement.
TTTTAAGTGTTGTTACTATGAATTAATATTTGCTTACAATCTTACGTTGAATCGTAAATATGAAGGCGTCAGACAGAAAAAATATTTATTATTTCAGCTGAACGTCTAAATATTCCCTTATTTTTTTAGTGACTTACTTTCCAATAGCTTCCAGAAAGAATTTCACGGGATCAGCATGCCCGCGTCTGGTAAGTGGTATATGAGTACATTCTGCCAGTGAACGTTTCAGAATGGCTTGTAGAAGACCGTGAGGAGCGATTTCAATGACAATAGCGTTTGACGGTATAAGCTTTGATGTTTCTTCGAAGAGGACTGAATTCTGTAGGAGAAATTTAAAAAAGGATAAGGAATAATCCAAATTTAGGGTTCATTGTTTCAAACACAGTAATCAAAATGACGATTTCACAGAAAATAAAATTCGTAAACTGCTTTCTTAACATTCTCCAAATGGGTGAAATTAAAGACACAGTTATGGTCCTTAAAAATTCCTACTTTACTGCTACTCACTTTAAATGATACAAATCTTTTCTAAAAACTAAGACACTACCTAAAGTCACTAGTTTTTTTTAATTTTAAATATGGGTTTTGCTTACCAATAAGTTGTTAGTATGGTATTCAGCCGAAGAATACTGTGCAGAAGTTTCATTCCACTGATTTTGTGGTACAGATGTAGACACCCACTTCTTGCTACGTTCCTTTGGGTTTTTTATAACTTCATGCAAATATTTTAGAAGACCGGGACCTAAGAAAATATAATGTCGTTATAGTTAATGATGTCCTGATTTCATCTTATAACGCTAAGCTGATTCCTGTCCTGATTTTTCATAGCGGGTCGATGGCAAAAATGTATAGTAATAATGTATGTAGATCAAAAGTTTTTTTTTTTTTAATTATACTGAAGTTGCAACTCATATGTAACATTTCTTTATTGGTTGTTTATAAATTTTGTAGTCCTTAAGGCCTTACCAGCATCCTGGATATATCTCGAGTGGTACGCAATATTGGAGCATGGAACCTCCCTGGCGAATATACCGCGAGCTGTCAGTTCTCCCACAAAGGTCTTCATCACATCAGCTGGGCCTGATATGGTAGAGGAATCTGAGCTGTTGTGGCAGGCCACTTCTATTTCTGGAGGGCAGAGGGCTTTTACCTGAGAGAATAATGAAATACTCATTGGAACTCAAACAGAAAACAGTTAAAGTAAAGGCATGAACGTGGCAAAATTAACATAGGCGATCATAAACTTAATTGATCATAGATCCATGTGTTAAGATAGTACAAGATACAAGATACAAGATTCTTTATTTGTGGAAACATGAGTACACATAAAGAGCATGCAAGTTATTAAATTACATTATAGTTTAGATCAGTCATGTTTGGCCTTAGTGGCGTACAAATGTTTAGTTGAAGACAGATTTATTTAAATCTACGACGTGCTTTATTGATTTGGCATGCCGATATAGAGGAAAATCTATGTTAAAGTCTTTAAAAATAAATATAGAACTTTCTTAAAAACTTACGGCCTTAAATCCAAGTCCAACAGCAGCCATAGAACCACGGATGAATGGCGTCTGCAAAGAGACAAGTCCTCGACTGTAAGCTGAAAGAATCATCTCCTCAGCCGTGAAGCAACCGTCTGCGTACGCGCATCCTAGCTCACCCACGCTGTGTCCTGTGATGAATAAAGAAGTGTTTGAATTAATTTAATTAATATTTAAAGTGTACAATTCAGCATGCAATAGATACATTTAACAGTGTTTTATTAAAATTTATAAACCGTGATGATGTGTCAAGAAAAAATGAGATTTTGTGATTCATATCGTGGTAATAGGATATTTTAATGCAGCCAAAATAATCTGGCTGGCAGTCTGTCGTGAAGTTTTTTAGTTTTTTAATTTATTTATAAGCAGTAAGTTCACAAAAAAATTACTGCATTATTTTTCACCCACTCACCGATAATATTATCCGGAACGATTCCCATCTCTCTCAGTACATCAGTTAGACCAATTTGTACAGCAGCAATACCGACGAATGAATGAAGGATGTTATCGTAGATTGTCTTGTCCGGATTAGTCAAAATATTCACGATATCTATACCTTTAGGTTCTAGAGCTAGCTGACATCTGAAAGTAATAATACGTATTGTTAGGGTGATTCCTATGTAGATTTTGACATAACATTTTCTGCTTCTACTAAATTTGTACTTTACTTGACTATTTCGAAACTTAAGCCTAGATAATATTTTCCATGTTCTTTCTAGCCCTTGTGGGTAGATAGATGTCCAACAGTGACATGGATACCGCTTAGCTAAGCAGCGTCTGACTATCTCGAAAAGCAATAGATTTTAAATAACCACTATTCGGTACTAACACTGGAAAACTCAGTAGGTTTAGTGATGTTGTTTATGTCACTATATGATTGTGAACACCGTGCGTTTGGTCGCAGTTCTAACCTAACCTAACCTAATTATATTGTAAGCAGTGTAGTGCAGTTCACAATTTATCGACAGTTTATAACCTCGCGAGATGGATTATAAACTGACGATGTTCATAATGTTACGGTGACATATATATTATTTTAGTACTTACTTTTCGATAGCCGCAGCAAATATGGGAATGCGCATTAGATCAGCACCCATAGTGGCCCACTGCGATCCCATGCCACTGTACACAAACCATACTGGTCGAGCCAATCCGTCTATGTATTCCACTTCCTTTGCTAAACATACTGTTTCTTTGTTTTCGTTTGTATCTGAAATAACAAATATTATTAGCATGACATAACAAAACATAACGCTATAATCCCCGAAAAGTTATTCAGAACAGTAGGTGCATAAAGTACACTCAAATTTTGCCAATTATGTTAAAGTCTTATATAGTAGGAGGCCTATTGCCATCGACATGGCACAAATCTAGAACCCGGGCTGTTACAGAAAAAATCCTGATAGAAAAAGCAAAATACACTTTGCCCTACCCGGGAATAGAACATAGAACCTCATGCTCAGCAGAAGCACTTGCGGCCAATATACCAACGAGGCAGTAACTGAAATATCGTCAATAATACGATTCAGGTGCTTATTTTAATTTTGAAAGGAACAATAATACACATGTTCATAATTATTATACGAAAATAGAGGACCTGACAGTCAAATTTCTAGACTAACCACTGGTTTCGGTAAGCCATATTATTTGATTCTATCGTCATGATATTTCTGTCGAATAATCACAAATACTGACATGAGATCTCACGAGATATAATTTAAGGTTGAATGGTTTTTTCTTTTTTTTTTTTGAGGATGGAGGATACCATGGACCTGGACCAGGGCCGGATACGAGAGATCGCTGCCGCCGATTATCTCCACGAGGACACGGCGGTGCTTACCCAACCAGGCAGACCTCCACCGTATGCTCCATCGTGTCCTCCGGGCGATCTACTCGAGTGTTTCCACCCGCCATATCTGACATAGGAACCTCCGAAAACAACCTTGTCCGGTGAGGACGCCGTGGCGCCTCTGAATCCACTCCTCAAAGAGCGGACTTGGTGCCCAAAGGTTTAATGGTTAGACGTCTAGCCATTTAGTAGCCGGTGGTTCCATTTTAATATGAGACAATAGTCGCATAATTCAGAATACATAATCGTATAAATAACATTGCAATCACTTACCAAGAATAGTATAGCCTCTGCAAGTATGCCCAGCAACAGTTTTATCATGAATATCATGAAGAAGACCAATTTGCTCAGCGTCTACTGGTAGTTTGTTTAGTTTTTCAATCATGCTCGTCACGCATTTATCCTGTCTGCCAGATGCGAGGACTATGTGGGGAATACTACTGCGGTAGCGATCCTGCTCCTAGAAGACAAAAGTAACCGTTTTTTTGTTACTATCAACATTACTAGTTTTTGCCAGGGACTTTGCCCGCTTTGAGGTTGGAAATTATCCCATGGAAAACCTACTAGCGGGATAATTTGTTAATCTAAATTATAGACTATCTGTTTGCCGAATTTCATACAAATCCTTTCAGCCTTTTCTGCGTGATTGAGTAAAAAACATCCAAACACACAAACTTTCACATTTATATTTATTAGTAGGATAATATTTGCTTGATAGCAATAAGAAGCTTTAAAAAGTTTGAATTATTAATTCATCTTCACAACTTGTGTTTAATAGAAAGACTTTCTGTTCCTTTCAAATAACTTCCATCTACTTGTGACAAAATTAGATTTAATCTTCCTCCGCGCCTCAAAGGCTTTGCAAAACGAAACGTGTTGACATTTATCGAAGTCGTCACGATAAAAAATGTATCACAAGATAGATTTATTTTACCAGTAACGCCTATGCTATGATCTACGTTATTAGTTAGTACTTAATAAACTGATATTTTAAACGGGTTTTATCACGCAAATCCAAAAGAGATGAAATAGTTATTCAAAATCAAAATCAAAAGTCATTTATTCAAATTAGGCTGAGAATCAGCACTTTTCGAATGTCAAAATTACATAAGACAGTCCCCCAAAACGCCCGCTCTTCACCACTTCCTAGTACTTTAGCTGGGAAGAAGAAGTGGCGCAACAAACTCCCCAGCAGCACAGCTGTCCGTTTAGTTAGATAGACTTGATTTTATACATAGTTAGGCAAAATAATCAACATTACGAGACACTGAAATTAAATCATATGTCATAATTATGTCGGCTAGCCATGCCAATATACAAACAAATAAAACAACAAAAAACAAAAACAAAATGAAAACTTGACTCAAGCACAAAAAATTAAAAGTAAACAAATCATACACCAAAATAAAAGTCTCCGGGTGTAAATGGCGTGATAGCTTACATATGCAATTCTGGATTATGTTCACAAATGATAACCTAGGACCATCGACGTAAAATAAATAAACGGGTAGGTAGTATTAGAGACAATAACAAAATCATGGTCAGCAAGACGACCAGTCACCACAAGCAGCACCCGTTCACGAGCATAACGCAAAGATCAGCCATTACCCTTCTCGCCATATTTGAGGGATTTAAAGATAATCTCTGGAATTACTAATCAGTGCTAGTTAGCTATGTTCGTCTATTAATTATCACAGTTATGCGTTCTAAATAACTCATGGCTAATCATGATATAAATAACTTAACAGTTTATTATCAAAACTGTCGCGGCATGCGTACCAAGCTGAAAACAATATTTTTTAATATTATGTCCAATTCGTATGATATAATATTTTTTTCGGAAACCTAGCTAAACGGTAGCATACATGATGACGAGTTCATAGACCAACGATATATTGTTTATAGATGTGACAGAGACCTAAAATTGACGCAACAATCTGACGGGGGAGGAGTTCTGGTGGCAGTCATGAAGTGTCTCAGACCGTATCGTATTTCTGTACCGTCACTTACACCAATGTCAAAATTTATGGAGTTGGTTCTTGTCCAATTACCTAGTACTGAACTTACTGGCTGTTATTTAATTGGCGCAGTCTACATACCAGATAGGTCACCCATAGCAGTTTATAATTTATACTGTCAGGTTTTAAACAATATCATAAGAGAAAATTGCATATCCAACCTGTTACTAGTCGGTGATTACAATATACCTGACGCTTGCTGGCAACATCATATGGACTCTTCTGCCCTTGTTTGTACGGGAGCATCATCAGTTTGCGACAGTCTGCGAGACTTTATGACTCTTCACCATTCCTCCCAGTTTAATGTGATTAGAAATTCTAACGACAGATTATTGGACTTGTGCATCACTGACATAACTGACTGCTCCGTGATGCAACCGCGGGACTCGATTTCTGTTCCAATAGACGTTCATCATCCTCCATTTTATATTATAATTGCTTTCACATCTAACATTAGCACCATGAATCGTAACCCCGTGAAGAAGCCTAACTTTTTTAAGGCCGATTATGATCTACTAAATAAAAAGTTGATGGACGTCTCTTGGAGCATGATACTTGACCAACTTCCCACAGAGAATGCGGTTAAACTATTCTATGAAACTATTTACAATATTGTCCAAAAAAATGTGCCACTCTCAAGATCAAAACCAGCACGATATCCAGTGTAGTTTAGCCTATCTCTCATACATATTTATAAAAACAAACGTAAGGCTTGGATTAAGTGGAAAACATATAAAAATGACTCGGATTATGAAATCTTTTCATTATACAGAACCCGTTTTAAAAGTGAGGCTACAAAATGTTACAATAAGTATATTAATTCTGTAGAAGATGCTATCCCCAAAAACACTAAACATTTCTGGTCTTATATATATTATCTAACAAAAAAAGCAAGGCAGGTATACCGTCAAGTATGTCATACAAAAACCGAACTTCGCAAGATCCCGAAACTATTTGTAACTTGTTCTCCTCATTTTTCCAATCTGTTTACCAGCCGTCTACCTTAACTCCCCAATGGTCACCACCAAGTAATTATTCAGATCAGTGTGATTTATTACACCATATAATATATATTTTGACGTAATTGTTATTAAAAGAGAATTAAAAGGGCTAGACCCTTCCAAGGGTCCAGGACCAGATGGACTACCAGCAGTGTTTCTTAAGCACACTGCTGAATCAATATGTGAACCATTACACATTATATTTAACAAGTGCATCACTGAGGGTTTCTTCCCAGACATTTGGAAATGCGCCTACATTGTCCCAATCCATAAAACTGGTTCAAAACATGACGTCACAAATTACCGTCCAATATCTATTATCAGCGCAACATCAAAACTCTTCGAGAAGCTTGTTCATAATGCCATCTACCCCTTCATCCATGACTATATCATACCTGAACAACACGGTTTTGTAAAACAAAAGTCCACCATAACGAACTTATCAATTTACTCTAACCTCCTCTTCCATAGTATTGACAAGGGAGTTCAGGTAGACGCTGTATATACGGATTTTCAGAAAGCATTTGATAGAGTGGACCATGAAATGCTTCTGAATAAAATACCGTTTAATGGAATTAGGGGCAATCTTTTGTGGTGGTTTTGCTCATATATTACTAACCGCAGCCTGATGGTCGTGATTAATGGGTACAAGTCGGGAAGTGCTGGAATGTCCTCCGGTATTCCTCAGGGCTCTATATTGGGACCTCTACTTTTTGTTATATTCATAAACGACATAAATACATGCTTTAAATACACAAATTTTCTTTTATATGCTGACGATTTGAAACTATATGAAACCATAAAAAATATTAATGAATGCTCAGAACTTCAGAGCGATCTTAACCGACTCTCTGAATACTGTTCAATTAATAAGTTAAATTTAAGTATACCTAAATGCCATATCATCAGCTTTACTAAAAAAAAAAACTACACTAAAATATGACTATACTATATGTAGTACTATACTAATAAGAATGACGAACCTTAGAGACCTGGGAATACTATTCGATCGTAAATTACATTTGGACCTACATATAGAAAACATAATAACCCGAGCATTTAGAATGTACGGCTTTGTTTTCAGAGCAGCTACCGACTTTAGGCTCCCTTGCACATTTTTACATCTGTATCGTTCACTTATTCGTTCTCAGCTTGAATATGCCTGTCTAATATGGGATCCGTTACATAATAAGTATAAAATAGCCATTGAAAAAGTACAACGAAAATTCTTACGAACTATGCAGTTCAGATGCCAACTTCCACGCTTAACTTACAAAGACCTTTTAGCAATGTATAATTTACTCTCTCTCGAGAAGAGACGAATGCTTCTGCAAGTAATGACACTGCACGACCTTTGTCATAATAAGCTAAATTGTATAGACCTTAATAATGATATTAAACTTGTAGTTCCTAGATCAATTCATCGTCGTGGAGTGCGCGATTACCGATTGTTTGATCAGGCACCATGCAGGACAAACGCAGGTAAACGTGCACCCCTTCAGCGTCTCATGCGAATGTACAATGAACATTTCTTAGACATTGATATATTTATGCTAAATAAAAATGTTTTTCGAAGTAAAGTAATTGATGTACTGAACAACTCGGATATATCTTGCGGTAACTGACTAGTTAGTTAGTTTGTAACGATATTTATATGATATTTCCGTAAATGACATGATTACTAGCTTACCGATGAGCCCTCATCACAGCATACCTATTTGTTAATATGTGGAAAATGTTGTGGTTATTACATTGATTTTGTTTTATATACCGTACCGATAAGTGTTATATGTAATGTAATATCGTTTTTTTTCCCAAATAAAATAAAATAAAAAAATAAACGAATCATGGTATGGTTGATGTGAGTATATACTTTGTGGCCGTCGAGTTAAAAGTTTATTTTCAGTGTGATTTTGACAGTTTGGGAAGCAATATTCTTCTGAAATAAACTACATATAAAAGGACCTAGACGAAGATCGTTAGAAACGAAAGATAAAATGACAGATTGAAGTAGGATAGCTACAGTGCGATATCAAAAATAGAGAAACGAAATGTGACGTTGTAAAAACGCACTGTCATGTTAAGCCTGCTGGTGGCCTAATCGCTTACTGCAATTTCTTCCAGACAACTTTTGAATGGACAGTGATTTTCTGAACATTAAATGGGGGTAATCTACATACATGCAAATAGAATCGCGGGGTGAAGATATGGTTCTAGATGACTTACCTTAGGCTTGTAATGTCCCTTCATAAGGACATGGATATTGGTCCCGCTGTATGAAAATGAGTTCAAAGCAGTGAAGCCTCGATTAAAAGGAGTGTTCTCAGTTACTACTTGGACTCTACCCTCGCGTACGGAAGCAATATCATCGTGTGGCTCACTGTAGTGCAGGTTAGCGGGAATAACACCAGTTTGGTATGCTAGACAGACCTGTAAGAGGAATGAAGTTTATCATCTGCTAGAAGCAACCGCATTAATAGGCTTTAAGCTGACGCTAAAATTACACTTACACAAATCAACAATATCCTTACCCTTTTACTAATAAACATAGAATAAAGTTATTCTATGAAAATGTGTGGTTCTTCCTTTGTTATTTCTTATATAACTTTATTACGAATTTATTAGTAAGAAGGTAAATGTTTTAATGCCTTAAATCATGATTACACTGTCTAGCTTCTAAATCAGTCACTATGTTAACTTATTTTCGTTTCCATAATAGAAGACATTTTTGTTAGAAGAGATAGAAGCTGGTTCACAAGAAATTCTAACATGACTGGCGAAATGTGGGTATACTGTAGATTCACCTACCGTTTCGGGAATACAGGTATGTGTATTTTTTTTTTAAGTCGTTTGAAAAACTCTTTGTAGTGGCCCCATATCGCTAGTAGTGTTAAAGTAACAAAAATAAAGTTATTACCTTCGTTAGCGAGCAAGCTCCGGAAGCTGGCTCGCTGTGACCCATATTTGACTTGACGCATCCAACCTGGATAGTTTTGTCCTTCGCGAACACTTTTCCGATTGCTTCCAACTCATTACCATCTGCTTCAGCGATAGCTGTTTAAACAGAATAAGGGAGATTAAAGACTGTTTTAGGGATCCAAATAGGCAAATCTACCATAAATAAACGAAAACTTAAAGTATTTGTTTTTAAATTATCACCTAATTTTGTATAAAAGTCAAATCATAAGTGTGTATTTATAAATGTTGACTTTTATTCAGTGGAATTTATTTAGAAGTCGATATATTAATCTACAGAAAGACACTAAAATACATGCACACGTACCAAAACTACGCTTTTTCATCCTAAGAAATACTATATACTATATATATATTATCTAAACACTAGACTCACCTGAAGCATTAGCTTCAATGTACTCCACATCATGGGGTGAAACGCCAGTTTCCTTATAAAAACCTTCCAGGAACTCCTGGATTTCTTGCGGTTGTCGCATTGGCAAAAACTGACCTTGCATGTTACTGCTGTAACTGGACTTGGCATGGTATACCTCGGAGTAAATCCTGTTAAGTAATTAAGAAATCTAGGTTACATATTGAGCATGCAAAAACCACGTAGTGATATTAAATTTAAAAGAAGGGAAAAGAGAGGTAAACAGGTTTCATAATTTCTTTTGACAAAATATTGAATAAGTCAATAAATGCAAAACATTATTTTGTTTTAATATAACGAAGTCTGTTATTTACTGGATTTGCTGCTATATTTTCCGATATTCCTCTACCTTCTCGGCCAAATGAATTCTTCAAAAAACTATCAAAACATGTTGCTGAAATGGGTCACCAAAAAATGACTACGGTGCAAATGCATTAACCCAGTCACACGGTCGTCTCTCGTGGATGTCACGTCACGGTACAATTTCAACGGTACTGACGACCGCGCAAAAAATACCTAAACGCCGTTTTAATGGACCTTGTAATTTGACTTGCAGTGTATAGGCGGCATGTAGTATGTTGTGTTAGCGAATAGTTTTTAAGGCACTGCTGGAGTGGAATTTATTTTTACAGAATGAAAATGATTAAGTGCGCCAAATCAAAATATATAATTCAACGTGTTATTAAGGAAATGTAGGGATAAGGAAAGGGTATCATAGACGTGCGCGTTTAGCGATTGGTCAAAATTTGGTAAATGACCGCTAGCTCAACGAGATGCCAATTTGCTTCATGTCTCGAACTCTGCGATGAATGGATTAGTTATTAGCCGTGTGCTTAACTTGATACTTTAATTTTCATATTTGTATCTATAAATTACGATGTTTTTTTTACTGAACTGTATAATTACACTCAATAAATACACTCTTTTTTCAAGAATCTAGTTTTGAGAGATACTTTACAGTGGTTGAGTAACAGTTACTGAACGTTCAATTTCCAGTTGGCGCAAGTTTTGAATTTCATCCTGTATAAAGTATTACTCTTATTTACATGTTAATGGTTATTTAGCCCATTACGTAGCCCCCCTAACAGTACCTAGATAAAAAGTTTTAAGCACATTCTATTCCTTTTTTACTTCATAACTAAATATATTTTTAAAGATATAAAGTTTTCAATGGGCTCTAGGTCTTGTGAAGAAAGAATCTCAAATAACTGTAGTCCCTAAAAACGGTAACAGATAAAAACGCTTTTGGGCTTGAACATGAGTTATTACTTATTACTCGCCACGAAAACGACCACCTTATATCTACTAGAATTAACTTTAAAGTAATAAAGAACCGGTAGCCACTGACTTTCAGATAGATGTGAGTAAAGAAACTATACGTTAATTTAGAACTGAAAGTAAAATTTACTTTAGAAAATAAAGGTTGACAATGAAAAAGTGGACGCTAACACTTGGTAGCGGAGTAAGATATGGTGTATGTCGCTGCTCCATTATTGCGTCAGTGTAGAAGGACTTCAACAGTGTATAGAGGGAACATATTTTATACGAGAAATAATTTATTTCTGTTAGACGTGACTTTGAATTTATGCTGTGTGGATATACCCGCGTTTCTGGTTAGTGCAACAATTACTTGATGAAATATTTAAACAAAAAACCACGATAATAATAATAAGGGTAAACAACAAATCTGATTAATTTCCTACTTATAATTGAAGGTGATCATGAGGACAAAAAAATGACAAAATATTACACAGAAATTCTGCAATGGCAGAGATAAAAACTACTAAGTGTGTTAATCGCCCTGAGAATCGACCTTAAAGACTAAGTCTACAAACATTTAAGGTTAGCTACTTTAACAATTCTCAGAGATTATTTTAAATAATATGTTCGTACATTATCTCATCGGGACGTAAATGTACGACATTGTAATGAATTGATTTTAAATGATTCATTAATTTAAAATCAATTCATTAATATGTAATGAGTTTCACTTCCGATAATGGCCGTACATTTCGAGGTCCATTGTCACAATTTATTTAAATGTATCGATTATTCCTAATTTCTCTCACTTTCGAGTGAAAGAGATTAAAATTTAAAGTAGCATTATCTTTCTGGATTAATCTTTATTATTTCCGGAGTTTCAAAAATATAATATTTTTCAACCATACGTAGTTGAAAAATATTCTATTTTTGAAAAAAAAAAACACAATGCACAAAATTCAATTTTTCATGGATAAAACTCTGAATTAAATGGTTGCAAATACAATTGTTTCAATACAAACTTACCTCTTGGCATCTTTTGCTTTCTGTAAGAAGAGGATGCTAATGGCATCAGACCTCACAGCGCCATCTCCATGCTTATCAAAGCATTTCGTTTTACCATCCAAGCAAAGGAAGCCGTACCTGAGTGAAGTTGATAGGTAGTAATTATGATAAAAAAATAATAGAAAGTTTTTGAGAATTCAGAGCCAATGAGACCGAATCCAAACTAGACAATTATTTCCGGGCAAATCCAAACAAACTTATACCAGAGCAAGACAAGCCGGGTGTTTTAATATTTATTCAGTTTAATTTTGATTTGAAACCTAATTACTACAACAACGAAATAAATCAAAAAGTTCACGCACAAATAAATCATCCGGTTCGAAGGACCATACTATTGTAGAGGAGGCGCGTAAATAGCTAGCCAGTTTGGGATTCCAACATCTCCTTGAAATTTTTAAACAAATGTAAAGAAGAAAGATTTAAAGAGACTAAAACTATGTTATACTTACTTCCTCATATTCAATGCCACATTAGGGTGCATGCACAGGTTACATCCGCCAACGATGGCTGCCTCACATACTCCACTACTGATGCTCTTATAAGCATGCTCTAGACAGGCCATAGAGCTCGAACAGGCCACGTCGAGGGCATACGAAGGGCCTTTGCTGTCCAACCAGTAGGAGATACGGTTGGCGTACATGGCTTTGTTGCATCTAGAACAATTTGAAGAATTGATAGTTATAGATGCCGTTGACTGCATGTGCAAGTAAAATGAAATACTCACTACCCGTTTGCACTAACAATAGATGACACCTGAATTTAAACACTCACTTCAGCGCCGAAAGTTGAAAGTCCAACAATGCGATTTTATTTAGGCATTTATAGTGTTGCTTAGTGATAGTAAAAACGGGCACATATTTTGTAGTTGCATTTGTTAAACGTGGAAAAGACTCAGGTTCTTAATATTGCGGAATATGAAGGAATTGTAGGCCAGATTGGTATATTCTATTTGGTCAATTAAGTCGAAGTCATGAAAAATTGTTATTCATTTTGACCACTCATGTCCACACGGCTGGTTTCGTAGGTATATTAAAAAAAATAGGTTGGACTTCATAATAAATTAAGATTAGCAATCGCTATCAGCATTTCTATAAATTTTATCAAACAAAGCAAAAGCTACACAAACAGTGTACTGGAACGGAAAACCAAATTGAGCATTTTCAAACAAATAACATTTCAATGAAGCGAATATATTGCGACGCGTATTTGTTGATCCTAGATCGGAATATTTTGATAGTGGCTGAAATTGTAACCGTTTTTAGTACCATACTCTTAACACTGGTATTGTTAACATTCAATTTATGGGTGAATTGGATACAAAGTTCTGATGTGAGATTGATTCAGTTGCAACACTTAGATGGCCCAGATCGATGGTCTTTTACATACATATTATAGTTTGTATACTGTAAATACATTATAAAATTATCGGTCGAATGCTTAGACAATACGTATACATGCGTTTTGACTAAATGTCATGTATGGAATGACATATTTTTTTTTATATTTAAAAATGCAACTCAATTTTAAATCGCCGTTAGTTCTCATGCTGAGATGCCCCTGTAACTTTTAGGTGCATGGTAGCCACAGAAATACCTACTTTATTGGACGGCTTTAAGGGAAGATCTGTTGATAGTTTTTTTTTCCCGAAAACGCTAAAAACTAGGGAAATTTTAACAACTGCGCGAGTTCAATAACTCGATACTTACGTAATAACTAAGTTACTACAAATGCTTCACCATAAAACTATTACTGACAACAAAACACAAAAAAATACCGCAACATTTCACCTTTCGACACTAGTTTCGTAAATACGCTTCCCGAAACGTATAAATATTTACCAGTGCATTCGGAAGTCTCGTTAATGCATGTCGCCGTAAATGTTTTATAGCCTTTTGTTCATCGCAGAGTCAATCGTGTTCATCATGAATATAAATATGTTCCGTTAAAGAACTGTTTTTATTATGTATGCATTGTATATTTTGGGATTTTATTGATATGGGCTTATTTAGTATACTGACTGGCTTTTGTTTGTATGTTAATTACTGTTCTAGTATTAAATTGTAAACCATTGATATACAAAGTAAATACATTTTGAAGGAAGGCGTTGTTTTTCTATGGATGAAGTTGATTATTTTAAATAGTTAGTAATCAATTCGTTCAATGGTTGTTGTAGCATGTTTTGGGAATCTCCGTAGTCTTACAGTAGACTGTTATAGCTTTACTTAAAGATTTATGGCACTGTTCCCAACCCTCACTAATTTTAAATATAATAAACATAAAATCACGTCTGTAATCCCCTAAGGCTTAGGCAGAGGTGTATCTAAAGAATACCAGCACTTCACCAGCAGTTTTCACTGTTCTAAATACAATCCAGCTATAATACTGTGAAAGCACACAAGCAATTATTAAGAAATCGATTTCTGATGTATTTCTAAGCCAAAAATCCAGTTCCCATTTTCATTTTGAACCTTATCCCTCATCGAACCCTGAAACAAAACTAAAATAAATAAAAGCCGAAAGAGAAAAGGCGAAGGTACGAGTATCGTAAAGCGAAACTATCTCGAATGGGAGGCGATCGGATCATATCAGAGATTTATTGTTTTACATCAAAAATAAAAAGTTACTGCGCTAAGTCGCCTTAGGGGTAGATAAACATGAATCAGAAGGTCCAGTCCCTACAAGATGATATAATTTTATTTCTATGGTATTAAAAAAAACGTGATGTAGCTTATTATGGTTTTCAAGAACCATTAGTCGTCATCCGTCTATTACTGATTAGAAAGAAATGGAGAATACTTACGAAGACGAAAAATATGGAAGTGGTTTTTTTTCAGGCAGTTGGAAAGAATTGTAAGGCTTAAGTGCCAGAGTTCATCAATCAAATATGTTTAAGCGGCTCAATGTTGGTTGTCATGCTTAATAACTGACCCATTTCGGAAGAGGCTGACTGTACCCATTTTCAAAATGCGACTGGTTATTCCATAGAGGGTAAATCGTGGCTCCTAGCCAGTGCGCCTACTTTTCCTATCTCCATTGTTCAAGAAGGCTGTACAAATGATGGTATTCGTCAAAGTTACGACCACTCCCAAGGTTAAGGATACGATACTAAGTATAATGAAGGGATGGTCGTGCGTTAGAATCAGTTGGACGACTCAATCGCTCTTGAGGGAACGTGCTGAGATTTGTTATCATATCTGAAGTTTGGCACTTCCGTTTGGATTGTTTTCTTCTTGGGTCAACGGTGTGATGATGTTTTTGCAGTGACCTGGAGGTTTTTAGGTCACAGTAACAATTTGTTTTAATATTTTATGAAACCTATGTAAATCTTGAATAACACTTGGACTTATGATGGAGATAGCCATTGGTGTTTGTTTCTAAATACAAAAAATAAGCATAAGAAAAAAAAAAAGAACTGATTTAATTCTTTTTTTTTAAATAAATCTTGAATGTATGATCAGAATTGCAAGCAGTGTTAATAGCTTTAATATTGATGAAAAGAAAACATTAACTTTTCAGGTTTAGGCAGTCGAACCATCAGGGCGGTATCATTAAGTATTTATTTCATAAAGCCAGATTGTCATGTCCATTACATATAACCAGACTTTAACGAGGCGTCCTAACACCCTTATAATCTTCACTACTCCCCTCAACCTTCAAACACTACATTTGAACTCCCATTATAAACTTCAAGTCAGCTCATTACCATTTTAATAAACGACCAAAATTGCCAAGTGGTCCGACCTTTATTCATAATTATTTTCTTATTAGTCGAGTCGGGAACGCCACCTGCGTACCACGGTTAGATTGAGATCCGTTTTAGGATTCTGTAGTGTTTAGCGAAAATTCCTGGAAATGAAATGATGTTAGATAAAATGATGTTCCAAAATCATTACATTTCATTACCAGCTGGTTTATTGAGAAGCAGTCTTTAGGACAGCTGTGGCGGAGAGCTATACTCCAAATATTAAGTATTTTGTGGGGAGGTTGCGCAGGTAGGTAAAATGTTTGGTTGCCTGGTCGTATTCTCAACGGAGTAGGAGTATGTATTTTTTTTTTATTCTTTACGTACTTACATAATTTTATGTTAGTACTACTAACACCATAATATATTATGTATATAAAATATAGTCATGGAATGACTCAACATCAGCTTCATCAACAAACAATGTACAGCCCAAAGAATGAAGAAAGAATCGTGACAGATTTGCCAATCTTTGGAAGGAGAAGAAATGCAACTCAAATTTGTTTTTTGTGTGAAGAAGTTAGTATTTACGTATACAGTCGTTAGACACGGTCAAAGAAATTTATCATTTATCAAATCACGCCAATTTGTGGTGTTATTGCCATTTTATACAGCCATCAAAAAATTACTGTTGTGATAAGAATATATGGACCGTATAATTAGGGTTAGATAATACGGGTGGGTTTTAGTAAGTAAAAATCTGACACGATCGCCTGCTCCACCCAGAGCGAGAGAAGTTATTTGATGATTTCCCACCCTCAAAAAAAAACCGTATAATTAGGGTGACAGTGACGCGGACGAGTGCTTCAACGCCTAAGGGCAAATTTACCAATGCACAGCAGAGATGTGGTGATCGCTTTCAGTTTCATTCATCACCAATGTCCTTTTGTTTTTGTTTATGTGTGTTGAATATTGTATATCCTAAGCATTTTACCGTATAATGAAATAAATCCTTTTAGTTTATAGTTAATTTGGTAAAAAATAAAATTCTCTGACTTTACCATAGCAAGTTAGCTACATTATTGTTGGACATAAGGAAATAAAAACACCTACGGAACTTGACTATCTTATTTCCTAATCATACCCACTCGCTTTTATTTTTATATTGTTGGCAACGCGTACGAAAAAACAGCAGCAATTTTCGACCGCGCACTACGTTCGTAATGTAATAACAAAAGTCTGTGCGAAAAATAATATTAAGTTCTGGCAAAATAGTTCTCTTGGAATTACACATCTTGATAGTTACTTTGTAATAAGAGTAATACGAAATAGTATCCATTATAATTTGGCCTTTCGTGGAGGCGGTAATTTCAAAGGCAAAATGTCAAAATTAAGGTTTAATGAAGTTCCCTATTTCGTGGGTACCAAAATACTCTGCGCTGAAAGTTTTGTTTTAAAAATGTTAATTGAGCGACTGCAGACATGAATCTACATAGCCTTTGCCTTTCTATCTTCAAGTAAATGTACTTATCAATTATAGGAGTATGTATTTGGTTTTGTATTTCTAATCATAGATAAAGCATATAAGTAACTACTTGAATTACTGCAGACACCGAACAAAATTTGATACTTTTTGGAACGAAGTTCTTTAACGCGGCATGGACTTGACTGGTAGAAATCACGAAAAGACAAACCTCTATGAAAACTAATCTCTCTAAACTCGTGTGTGGGAACATGCAACTTTAGAGAGATAGCTTTCATGGTTTTCGAGGTACTTAAGCCGATAGTGAGGTCAAAATGAAAGCTTTAAAATTTTTCATCATGGGTGTTGTTTTTAATGGTTTTTGGGGGTGCTTAAAATAGTGAAGTCAAAATGAAAATCGAAGAGGGCGACAACTTTAGGCTGCTTTATGAGCTTCTAAAAATGTATGTATACTAAATGAGTCTGGATTAAAAACATGGCTTAAATTCATACTTGCTCTCTCGTTCCAATCTCTCCGTCTCTTTTTACAAGCTTTTATTTAACTTGCAATGTATGTATGTAACTACGTTTGTACGGGTGGAATATTGCAACTCAATTTTGAAGCAGATATCTTTAAACGATTGAGCTGAAATTTTGCATGCATATATATATCGCGTGACAATGCAATATTATGATGACATGGCTGCTGATTGCAGCTGATTTAATGCTGATACTGGCAGGTGGCTATAGGAACTCCGCAATAAAATGATACAACTCCATCGATTTTGGGCTCGTTTGATTCATATTGACGAGTACTTTGATTTTATATGCTCAAAAAAACACATATATGGGTTCTACGAATTATTACGAGCTACGGAAAAACGCTGCTACGAACTTACGACACATCATAAATACTAAGAAGTTAAAAATAAAATTAAGAGAAAAAAAAACTTTTTGTAAAACAAGTTTTTATTATTATTTGTCAATAAAACGAACTAAAAAGTTTAAAATATTTTAACCTCAATTATTTAAATAAAAACGTGTTACATTTTGATGGTTACAAATAGGTATAACATGCTAATTAATGTTATTTATTTCTCCTGCCGTCAAAATGTAACATGTTTTTATTTAAATAATTGAGATTAAAATATTTTAAACTTTTTAGTTCGTTTGAATAACAAATAATAATAAAAGATTGTGTTTACAAAAGCTTTTTTTCTTCAAATTTTTATACACAGGGTGTCCAGTAATTAATGGATAACCTTGAAATGGTTCATGGTAGAACAAATGGCCATTCAGAGAAAATATTTTTATTTGTTTCTTTTTTTCTATGAAAAGTTCCAAAAAAAAAACCAACTGACTTCCGACAAAATACTACAAAGTGAAAAATAACTATAATCTTGGAAGTTGGTGTCTTTACGATTTTGCAAGCGAGTATTGCGTAAGGAACTTCGTTCCTAACGGAAGTCCCCTGACAGCAGACATTTTTTTTATGTTTTAGCTAGGCACTATTTTTTGTATGCAATTTATTTTGATAATATTAAAGTTAATTTATTTGTAACTGTTTCATAATTTCTATTAAACGGGGGATCTCCCCTCGCAGACAAATCAGCGTGCAAAATCTGGTCTAAAATAAATTTACTACAAAATGAATTTAGTCAAAGCAAATATGATTTAAGGGGTCATCAAAACATGCTGGGGGCTAAACTGACTCATCTATTAGCGCTTTATAATATTTAGCCTAGACCAACGGTGTTAAGTAAATAAGACTTTGATTTAATTGCGGTCCGTTAATGTTATGAATTTATTGGCTTATGTAGCCCTGCAGTTAAATTCATAAATGAGCCTCAAGGGTTGAAAGGAGTTATGAGGGATGACCCTTAATAATAATGTGTTTAGCATTTATATGATGGGTAGGTTAGTTTAGAGCTGTTTGATGAAGTAGAGAAAGCCTGGAGACCGCTATACGAACTGCTAAGTTGAGGTTGCTTTAGTACTGAACATATAAATGATTTATTTGTCACTAAATGGTTCCGTGTGGTTGCGGACCTTAAAGGATAGCACCATTCTATTTCTTCCCTTGGGTGTTGTAGAATGCGACTAAGGGACTTACTAGAGAATGGGCGCCAGCGTTTTCCAAGCATTTTTACAACCATACTGCGATCGCCAACCCACCTGCTAAGCGTGGCATAAAATTCCCCTTTTGGGGGAGGCCTATGTCCAGCAGTGGACGCCTTTCGCCTGAAATGATGATGATGATGAACTGGTAATCTTACAGAAGAGAGCTAGGAAACGGAGTTCTGGGTGGCGGATCTTGTGGACTGAGTTAAGAATACAACAATCTATTCCATCACTAAAATAAATATATGTCACTGAAAAGCTGCCACGGTCAAATGGAAGCATGTGAAAATAAATGGGGTAAACGACACAGTGGGTCCTGTTTAATGGCAAACGACATCGCGTCAGCCCCAGATGGAAATGGCGCGATGAGCTGTAATCCTTTAATAAAGACTGGTCCTCGGCAGTTCTGGACAGAGAGAGGTGGAAAGAGAGTAGGGACGCATTTGATTAGCATTGGGACATTAATGACTAATAATAAAAATAACTGGTAATCCAGCAGAAGCACCAACCGGTGATAAATGGTCTTCGATGCCTATTAACATGGTATTATTATCGGTCTACTCCGCTGAAAGCTCATCAGGAAAACTAAGGTGAAGTGAGCTTTAAGTGACCGACTGGTCCTCGGCAGTTCTGGACAGAGAGAGGTGGAAAGAGACTAGCGACGCATTTGCTTAGCATTGGGACATTAATGGCTACTAATAAAAATAACTGGTAATCCAGCAGAAGCACCAACCGGTGATAAATGGTCTTCGATGCCTCTTAACATGGTATTATAACCGGTCTACTCCGCTGAAATCTCATCAGGAAAACTAAGGTGAAGTGAGCTTTAAGTGACCTGCCATTACACCTGATGCTAGAGATTTACACTATTGAGAGCTAACTTATATCTCCCTTCACCTCGCCAAGTTTTCACGGTGGAATTTTTGCAGAATAGTTCGGCTAGAATACTAGAGGCACCACAAGTGCGTTGCCACATAAACTCATGCCTTCTTATCAATTTCTTCTTTCCCATGGGTACCCCCATGGGAAAGAACGCCAGAAACGGAAGAACGCCTCCGGCTACGATCCTTATATACTCCTTTTGCCTCGTTTATGTTCCTACATCTGGTTGTCCACGCATGCCGGTTGCGAGTACTACGCACCTGACCTTTCTGAAGGACATCACCAATGATGTCACTTTAAGCCTTGCCGGCGTTTCTACTCACATCTGACTTATAAGTAACTTTTGTTGGTCGCCCTTCTTTCATGTTCCCACAGGACCTAACCATCTAAGCATTCTCTCGCGTCCGGCCCTGGTCCAGGCCATGGTACGGAGCGAGAGTGCATGGTTAGCCGTCACCTCCTTCAGCGAAGCAATGATGCTCGCAAAGAGGGAAGCGGCGCACGTGAGGGAGAGGCAGTACATGCGCCCTCACGGCCGTAGCCTTCGCAGGAGATGCCCTGGGCGTTGAGAAACCCAGGCTAATTCCCGGCCACCGTAGGCGCAGGCTTGCGGAAGGTGAGTAATGGGTAGCTCGCTGTCCGGTAAGGACCAAGCCTGGGTCGACGGCGCGTTGTGTTTCACGCGCACCTCAAACAGATGTCAGCACCAAATGATGGGGCTCGCATGGGCCGATGCCTGCCAGGGGTGCGAGTTCTTCGAAAGAGATACCGTGACCCCTGGCACACAGGCAACTGAGGGAACACGAGTGGGTTTTAGTCAGTAAAAGTCTGACACGCCCTCCTGCTAAATTTCCCACCCAAAAAAAAACCATCTAAGCATACTCTTTAAAAATTTTGTCACTACATCTGCATTAGTGTTTCCACTGTTGGGTCTCCTCTCGGTAAGAGGGATTAGCTCGTAATCCACCATGCGGGAAAATATTTTGTTCTGGGACATGCTGGTGTCCTCACGAAGTTTTGCTTCACCATTTTGGGAGCAGTGGTGATTTAGTAATTTATAAAAACTATAGTGCCTGTAGGGGTTCAAACCTATAACATACAACTCGTTTCTGCATCAGCAGCATTGCCATTTCAAGAAGGAAAGAAAACTGAAATATCTAAAACATACGTCTGTTATTACACCGGCTCTCTTTAAAACGGAACAGCAACTCCACGGCAGACATAGGTAAGTAAGTAAAATTACAGAATTAAGAATATTCCTCCTCACAATAGGGTAGTGATAAAGAGCACACACAGGTGGCCTCGTAAATCTTCCTACCCACATCTACGTATAAATTGTGGGCTCCAACTGACCTCCAACCTTGACTCACCAGGGCATGTAAGGTTAATTAAGAAATATGCAGTACTTGTAGGGACAAGGCATTTTTTTGCGAGGACACTAAGGAAATCGCTATGTATTTTTAGTACTCTGTTAAGTTCATGGACACATTCACATTTTGGGATTACTTTTTGTAGCTCTAGCAATTTTCTATTATGACTGTACCATCCCTTAAAAAATACGCATTGAATGAATTAGGACTGGCGTCCGAAAGTTTTTTTTGTTTAATAATTTGTGATACCTTACTGAACTGTTTTTTTTAATAAAAGTAGTTGTACTTACACACGCGTAAATGAAAATTTCTTTTAAAATCTGATCATAATATGATGACTGATCCAATATGCAGTATTATATAAGTTACCTATACAATTGAACCTAAGTAAACATTGTACATAATTTGGCTTTTTCGAATTTAATTTTCACTGAACATTCGTGTGAGCTAATTCGTTTAAATGCATAGGCGCTTATAATTTATTTATATTTTTTTAATAATACCTACCGATACAATGTTTATAATAATTTTCTCTTTGTAGTGTTTTTTTTTAGAAGTCAGTTGTTTTATTTGTTATAAAAATGTAAAAAAAAAACCCTAAACAATAAAAACCGTGAACATATTAAATATCACTCTCAAACCCATCATAAAAACCACTACCAAACAAACAACTTTCGGCCATTCCCCACTAACGTAGTTAAAACAGCTAAACACGTCCAAAATTCATTTAGAAAATAATTTACTAGATTGAATTAAACTCCTAATAGAATCACACCTAGTTTCGGCGTCTGCGATGGTTCGTTCTGGTTAATTTACTGCCATCGAAAACGAAAATTAATTGGAATGCTCTCTAAATCAGTGTAGGGTTTCTTTGAGGCATAGAACGTGATAGGATTCCGGAATATAGACTAATTTGAAGGACATAAATCTCAGCAAGAGAGAAAAGATTTTTGTAAAACCTAGTCATTTTGTAAGACATTGATTTATGTTTTAATCGTTATTTCAACTGCATATTCAAATTTGTTCGCAGTCAACGACATTAGATTAATTTTATGTTGTCAAAAAATCCCATGTGGTGCCGGACGTAAAGAATAGCACCATCTCATTTCTTCCCGTGGGTGGCGTAGAAAGCGGCTTACTAGAGAATGACCATCAGCGTTCTCTATGCATTTTAACACCATACTACGATCGCCAACCCACCTGCCAAGCGTGGCGATTTTGGTAAACCCACCATTTTTTTTTGCAGGTGTCCTATGTCCAGCAGTGGACGCCTATCGGCTGAAATGATGATGATGATGATGTCAAAAAAATATACACGAAAGAAAAACAAGTAATCAAAATAAAGATCTGAGTGAAATGAATTCCTAATTATTCTGATACTCGATGTCCTACATGACGGTAAGGTGCGTTGGTACTCTTTAGCGCAAGTATATTTCAATGCATGCTATTTCAATACTTGTGTTTGAAACAATGCTATTCCCGTGATACATTTTGTTTTTTTTTTTGCATTATTATAATATCGAATGTGATACTGCTCCACAATTATTGTGTTCCTGCAAATCACAGGCACCAGTTGACCGTATGATAATAATTGTAGCACAATTCAGAAATTGCCGTAGACAGACTTTCAGGAAGAATTACGAATAAATGAATTTACCCAGTAATACCAAATCCGTTGCGCTGAATGGACTCATAGATGACAATCTTTTCCGATTCTGAGAAGGCTGCTCCGATAAAGACACCGATTTTCTTCCCACGAAGCTCCATTGGGTTGATACCTGCCGAAAGTAAGACAATTTACTAAAAGAATATTCTTTACTTGTTCAGTTCTTTCGTCCAATTTACCTATTTTAAATGTATCAAGGTGAAAAATGCCAAGATGTTACATCTAAACTAATATTATAAAGAGATTTTTTGTTTGTTTGTTTGTTATGCTTTCATAATGAAACGGCTCAACGGATTTTGACGAAATTTGGCTCGTGGGTAGACCTGGGCTAGGACATAGAATACTTATTATTCCGATACTCTTACAAGATCAAGAATTATGCGGGGCGCAGCTAGTATAATATGTAAAAGATAATATGGAGTTTCGTAATGAAGGTTGTTTTAGTTTGGTACTGGTTTGTACCAAACAACGTCCGTTCCATACGTCTATATGTCTTATGCAACGTACGTTTATGTTTTAAAACAAAAAATGTTTTAGGTCAATGAGCACCATTTTTAACCGACTTTCAAAAGGAGGAGGTTCTCAATTCGTCGGAACCTTATTTTTTTTTATGTATGTTCCCCGATTACTCGAAGATGGCTGGACCGATTTGGATATTTTTTTTTTGTTTGAAAGGGTATACTTTCCAGGTGGTCCCATGATCATCAAGTCAGGATCTGATGATGGGATCCTGGAGAAATAGAGAGAACTCTTCAAATTTTATAGGCACACTTGAAGCAATTTGTGTAGTTTTTGGAAGAGTACTTTCTCGGAGTGGTTCCATTTCAATATGGTGAAGACCTGATGAAGAACTTCGGAGATAGGCAACGGAACTCCTCAATAAATGATAGCAAATGGACAGGGATTGCTGAAATCTCATGTCTGTCAATTGTTTACGCCAGTTAATAACATAACATCACGCCGGTACGCTGTGAAGGGGTAAGCACATGTGAACCACTAAAAAGTTAAAAATAACTTTAATTTCGGAAGGCGGTGACAAAAAATTAAAATACATATCCAAAGTCACCGACTTCCGAAATTAAAGTTATTTTCCACTTTTTAGTGTTTTTTATATTAGCAGATTTATCTCAAAGCGTATCATCCTGATAAACTGCCTCGATGTATAACGCCATATGAACATGGAAACTTGGGTTCGAGATTGGGATAAGAATTAGTGGGTCTTTCTATTAAGGTTCAAAGTAACAACTCTTAAGCCAAGGTTTTTAAACATAACTGGCAAATGGTGGGCAATGTAGACAGATAGGCAATTAGTTATAGCACAACACACAAAAGAACAATTAAATGATTACAAATAAAATTAATTTAAATAAAAACAAGGTGCCAATTTACAATAAGAAAAACACATGAAGAAATATAGTGGCACTATGACATACTTCAAACCGGGTCCGTAACTTAACTTCGTGAGTCATTATGTTCGATTAATGGAAAATCGACTGAACGATTGTCCGAATGGAATTTATTGCGAAACAACGTTTTATCGCCAAACGCTACTTCGACTGAACGATTCATCGAATATTTATTAATCGATGGACTGCTCTTTCGAATGAGTTTTAGTTATTGTATAGTTTATTATCCAATCTGATCTATCAAAAAGGTTTTTGAAGGTAATCAAAAACCTTTTCGGTAGATTAGGGTCCTTTAACGCCCTGAGAACTCCACTAATAATCCAAACATAAAACAATAATCACTAATAATCAAATTTTAAAAATTAAACGTTGTTTTATTTTTTTAAGTGGTAAATGTGAATGAAGTCAAGCCTGTCAAATCCATGTTTTCCTTTTTAATTTAAAAGTTTTTTCAGTTTTTCTTCTTTCCCAAACTGTTTTTTTCCTTTTGGAGGGAGAAACTGACTCATCTTGGGTTTCAATTTTTTCTATTATGAACTAATGTTGTTTCATGTTCTTTTTCCATTTCTTTTAAGATATTAAATAGGTTCCACTTCTTTCTTCCTAGGAGCGCATTCCAGCAGTGATGCCATGATTCGACTGAATTTTGGGAATTAGGCGTGTTTAATTCCAAACGACCTTATTTTATGTTTGTATTATTATTGGAGTTCTCGGGGCGTTAAAGTACCCTAATCTACCGAAAAGGTTCCTGATTACCTTAATTTTGTTCTAAAATCTTAACATAAATATTTTTTTTATAATAAACAATTTTTCCTTCTTTTGTGCTTCATTCACCAAATTTAATGTTTCTAAATCTACGGGAAGAACGTACGACGTCTTAAAAGTGTTTCATTTTTTGAAAAAACTTCTTTTTTCACAATTTTATTTCAATTATTAAACTATACCTACATTAACTAAAACTCATTCAAAAGAGTAGTCCATCGATTAATAAATATTCGATGAATCGTTCAGTCGAAGTAGTGTTTGGCAATAAAAGGTTATTTTGCAATAAATTCCATTCGAACAATCGTTCAGTCGACTTTCCATTAATCGAACACATGACTCTCCAAGTTAAGATACGGACCCCTTCAAATCGTTTAACGAACATACAAGGTGCATCGTGTATCTCAATATCTCACCGAATGAGGGATCAGGCCACTTTGGCAGAATCATAATAGGATCATTTATTATGAATCATATTTAAAATCGTAAAATGGTCACAAACTGACAATTCATAATATTATCTGCAAATACAGCACGCAATTCATGTATTTGACGGTTTTGTCTAGAAATTCGTATAATGGTTACCAAATTATGAATTGCTTTATAAAAGTAAAAATGTCAAATAGCAGAATCATATAGGAACTCAGGAAGTGAATTGCTTTTAGAGGAATCGCTCAATGTGGCGTTTTTAGGCCCCCTGCTCAGCATGGTGTCAAATAAACCTACGGTTTAAATTCATTTATTTATTTTCTAAAGACCTAACGAGATAGCTGACGTTGATATTCTTGTAGATCCCTGACATCAACATCTATTTCAACCATTCTGGAGAATACATGTGTCATTTTTAATGTATGAAATTTAATTCCGTCAAATTACTAACCTGCATCAAAAATAGCCGTATACGCATGTTCCAGCAATTTCCTGCTCATCGGGTCCATAATGAGAGCTTGCTTGTAATGGACTTTGAAGAACTGGGCATCGAACCGGTCCACTCCAGTGATCATACCAAAGTGTTTAGGAATCTCGGGGTGGTCGATGTCCCAGCGAATGTTTTCGTTGGTCACCATGTCTACCTGAGGAGTTAAAGATTTACATTAAAATCTCATACTGTACTAATGACCCTGCATTTTTTTCTTAGTTTGTACCATATTCGACAGATCACGTAAGTCTAAGAGGAAAGGTCGGGCAAAGCTAATTGAAGATGGTGTAGTCATACTCGTAGCTACAGTAAATTTGACATTTCATTCATTCTATTCCGTGTCCTTTCATAAGTTTGGTTTTATTTCACTTTTTCATTTCGGTGATTTCAATATTTTAAATCAAGTATTGGACATAAAAAGTGTCAGAACTTAAAACCTTAAATATTTCCTTGTAATCGCTTTCTTTAAAATATTTCTGAAATAACCGCGAATTCTGTTTAATTTGAAAAATTCTCTTGGAATTTAAAGTGACAGTCTTCTAATTTAAGGGGGTCTCAATTTCAAAGTATTTAGGAACACAATGACGTGTCATTTTTGAAAAAATAGAACGAAACCACCTGGGTCCATTAATCGAAATTTTACCTAATATATCTGGTCAGCATTATCGCATGGATGAATTTTTTAATTAAAATTTCTGTAATTATTTTGCAATACATTTTTTCATGAGAAATAAATTGTCTGTAACCAGAAAAAAAAAAAAAAAAACCTATGTAAAAGATGCTATCCTTAGAAGAATCTGATGATTTTAACACAAGCAAAGAAATAATAATATGACACTTCACATACATTTTCACAGATTACTTCTCAATCTTACCCCATTATAAAGATTCTCCTTGAATTCCAAAACGCTGTCTGACTTAGGGAACAAGCCAGACATACCACTAATCACCAACTCTTCACCAGTCAATCCTCGTGGAATGGTCTTTGGGTGCTTATCCACCATAGTTTCATGAGGAGATGGAGCCATGGTGTCTCAAATTGTTGAAGGCTGAGAGAAATTACAATTGACTACGTAAGTCAAAGACGAGAACTGATTACTTTCTTTAGAAAGATTCTATTTATATCACATTAGTTTAGATTTAATTAGGTTGCCCCATTTTTGGGAAACATAAGGCGAATGGTTCCGTACTACCTGTAATTTTTTTTACACAGTTTTCACTTGCGAATATTTTATCACTGTTTGGAAATTTGACACACATAAACACTGACACATAACTTGCATGCTAGAAGTCTTTATGAGAACTTTTGTATATGGTTTGTTCGTGCTTATTTACTTTGACAGCTAGGTTATGACTTTGACACTTTAAGTCATTTAAACGAGTGGAGGTAGTCACGGCTCACCAGCCATGGTTAGAATTATGTAGATTATCTCTGCACGATGCTACCTTTGAAAGACCTGATTCTGGCATCAGGGCATCTATATCTATACATATTATAAACACACACACTATTACAAGGGATAACTGACGAAATTTGAGTGTACAAATAGGTGCACCTCTGATACCCTTCGGGGAATACAGGTGTGATGTTATGTCTGCTATGAAATAAAGTCAATTTTTATATATGTCTGTAGAACCGCGCATTTAGAGAATTTAGTCCAAAAGGTTTATGTTTACATTAATATTGAACTAGCAAATAAAATTGAAATGTTATAAAATGTTAACTGACACCGGAACGAGTCTAGCATACAAACATACAATTTATAAGCCAAAGAGCAATCCAAAATAAAACGCGCTAAAATCCACTGAAGCCTATAAAACCTGGACTAAAGAAACACAAATTAATACTAAAAGTGGATGAAAGTAGAAAGAAAGTTATAGCCTTCACAATACGTAGGCTATTAGAAGACTTACGCGGTTGTATTGACGCTTTAATTCTGTTAATACATACTTGTTATGATTGCGACTTATATTTTGTTATAGAAAAAAGAAAATACATTTATTTAGCACAGACTAAAAAGACACACAATATACAACAGAAAAACATTTTAAATGTTTAACATACAACACCACAATTACGTTCAAATTTTACAAAAAACGTAAGAAAAATTGAATTTAGCTGCACTGGCGCTTTCCCTTAGAAATAGCATGTCGGTGACGTGAACTGATATTTTTTTCCCCTAATCGTGCATGCGGATCGGCGGCGGCGATCTCTTGCATCTGGCCCTAGTCCAGGCCATGGTACGGAGTGAAAGTGCATGGGTAGTCATCACCTCCTTCAGCAAAGCAGCAATGGTCGCGAAGAGGCAGGTAGCGCACGTGAGCAAGAGGCAGTATATGCGCCTTCACGGCCCTAGTCGCCGCAGGAGACGCCCTGGGCGTCGGGAATCCCAGGCTGATTCCCGGCCACCGTAGGCGCGGGCTTGCGTACGGCGAGTAATGGGTAGCTCGCTGTCTGGTAAGGACCAAGCCCGGGTCATCGACGCGTTATGTTCCACGCGCGCGTCAAAGAAATGTCAGCATCAATTGGTGGGGTTCGCAAGGGTCGATGCCTGCCAGGGGTGCGGGTTGTTTGAAAGAGATACCTTCACCCCTGGGACACAGGCAACTGAAGGAACACAAGTGGGTATAAGTCAGTAAAAGTCTGACACGCCGTCCTGCTCCACCCAGAGCAGGAAAAGTTATTTGATGATTAATTCACAAAAAAAAACCGTACGTGCGGATCTCTAAATTCAAATTCGACAGAATATTTTTTTTTTTCATTTCCGTTCCATAATGCATAGGCTGCATTAAATTACAAATGTATTAATGAATAACTAGGGAGTGATTGACCGACATAATGAATAAAATTGAAAACAAGACAAATAAACATCATTGAGGTCATCAAAATGTCTACGAAGTAAGTTATTGTAATTAAAATATACAGTTCCGTAGTATTCTTCTTGTAAACAAGTTATCTGGCTAGTTTTTTTTTCTTTTGTATTAGAATATAGGCTAATTATAATTATGATACAGTGTGAATTTGCTTTGAAAACTTTGGTTTCACCTTCTTCAGTTGACGACTTTCAGCAGAATATCTACATATCATAACTGAACAACGATCGGTAACTTACTTTCGAAGATTTAAAATGAATCAAAAGAATCTATAAATTTGGAAATTTTTGCAACTTTTCCAAAATGCTTGCTTTTTTGACCAGCTACTAAGTTCCGTGGCATTCAAACATTTATTTAAACAATACCTATAGTTGATTTCATACAAAATCTTATCGAGGGCGTTATATGGCGTTTAAATATTTTGTACCTACTGCTTTAATGGTTTTCTTTATATTTGAAAAAGGCCTCCTCGGGTGACGTCACCAAAGTACGTCGGACGCACCCTATACATGCGTGTAATGTATGAAAATGGAAGCACGTCGGATGATAATCTAGCACTCCGTTACGCCATCCCTACAGAGCGGGTTGCTAGTTTCCATATAACTTTGTTTTCTCTGACAAGCATCAGTGATTCGCTCGAATTTGGATAGATGTCGCTGTTCTCAATATTATAGCATGTTAGGATGACTGACATGAATTATGGTGATTTTTAGTTTTGGATGTTAGAGTAGAGAAAACTAGGAGGAAAAGAATAAATTAGAAGAATGTAATGATTTAGTTACTTTGGCAGTCAATCTTAGTTTTAATAGTAACTGTTTGCGCACACAACATAATAATTGTAAATATGGTGTTGATATCGAAATGAATAACATTTTGAAATCAACACCATAATTACACTTACTGTGGTGTGTGCGTGAGATCAAAATGATTGTCTTCCTTAACTTAGAATAGATAGAATACAAATAATTTAGTTGCTCGCAATATATGGTATAGGTGCACTTTTATAAATATTCTCAACTTTGTAAAAAAAATTAAAAGTAGAATTGTTAATAAATAATAGAATTTAATCATGTTAACAAAACATTTTTTTTTATGTCTTTAATATATCTCAAAACCGAAATGATCATTTGGAAGGCGTTTGAGGGGCCGAAACCAACTCGCAGACCCTTTTAAACAATTTTAAGTGTGGAGGCATAAACCGACGCTTATCCCTGTATGTACTATGCAACGTCGCAGGAACATCGATTCGCAACCTATTACCATGGATTCAGTACTTAATTTTGAACCGACGAAAATATTCAACGCGAGGGGAGGTTAAACTTTCGTCGGTTAATAGAACAAAAGTTGCTGCTCCAATCATTTGGCCGCTAGTACGCGACGTATGTAGACGTATTGCACTTTTCTATGAAACAGCAGATTTTTTACATGATAAATTTAATCAGAGGGTCTAAGATCATGTGGTTAATTTATGGTTACAGGTAGCGCGTCGACGTCCAACCTGTATTATTACTACCTAACTCTTAGATACATTTTTTTAAATAAAATAAATGTATGATTCTTTAAGCCTGCATGGAAAACAACGGCGACGCACAGTGGAACGAATGTATGGGAGCGGTTGGACGTAGACATGTCCGAAAAATAAGAGTAAAATTATGACAAACTAATGATGCCATCTTATTCGATTACTTAATGCCTTCATAAATTGTGGTGATGAATTTCTTCATAACTCCCATATTTCGGGAGTAATTTGAGAAAATGTGAAATTTTACTATGAAAATGAGTGTATCGAGCTCTCTCCCTCCTGATTCCGGGCTTGTTTCAAGTAGCGGTCTCTAATATCGTAATGCTATTACTAAGAGCTATATTTAATACTAAGACACATAGTGCGCCAAATGTGCACTTTCTGGGATAAAAGGAAATGAAAATTTAAAAAAAAAAACGTTTTTTCCCCATTTGTATTTACTTTAAACCGCAGACAGACTTATTAAGAGGTCTATAAATATATTATATATATATACAGAAATATATATTAACAAAAATATTCACAAGAACTGATGAGAGTATGACTTTTAAGTAAGTTGATAATAAATTACCTAGTTTCATTAAAAGTACAATAAATAATTAAGATGTAAGCTCTAATTTACTAAGTTACACATTTTAAAACAATAACATCATTTAATTATCTTCGTCATCATCATCATCATCAATTAATTCAAATTCAGAATCGATGTCCGCTAAATCATTTATGTTAACAAATTCGATATCACTTTTCTCAGAATCCGTAAGCTCATAAAATTCCTTAAAAGAAGATTTTTTTACAAACTTATTTCCTTTTGGACGGATACTTGTAACAAGTGGATCAGAAGACAGTAAAAGATTGTGCATAATATCTTCATTGCATGAGATACTGCTATGCTTTCGAGAATGCCCCTCTCTATATTTTCTAAAATCTTTATTTCTAGCCTCAGATGCCTCTTCGGATAGAAAACCAATGGGCACAATTGACATGTTCTGAACTATGTCTGGCCCATGCATTAAAATTTTATGAAGTGAAGAAGGCATATAATACCATGGGTATAACTCCACGTAAAGCTTAGCAGTATCAAAGCAGAACTCTCGGAATTTAGTTACGTTGATCTTCTCTCCTGATGAAATACACTGCAAGATCACACAGATTTTTCTTAAAAGCATAGCATCTATTCCGGTCAGTTCAGCAGATTTAGTGTAGTTTTCAAAAAATCTCCTTGCCGAGTTGCCATTGTTGGTGGATCCACTGCCTTGTTTCACAACATCGAGAAGTAAGCCCGTTTCTCTTCTTACAGCCTCTTGAACTCTTTTCTTCCTGTCATCAACTTGCCTTTTTGCTATATCACCCCTTACTTGCCATGATTTTATGTCTAATTTGTAGGAAATGTGTAATAAGCATTCCATTGAGCGAATCCAAGCGTGAAGGGTGCTTAAGCTATATTTATACATGTCCTCGTTTGCGTGTTTATCTTTGATTAACTCTAAATTATTCATTTCTTTAGGACAAGCCTTGCATATGTCACACACTGAAGCTGCTGTATTGGATATAATGGAATGAATTTTACCATCAATCATTGTCAACAGCAGTTGGTGTTTGACACTAATTCCATCAGTGATGGTGGATGGAGTTAAGGCTTCAATCTCTGCTTCGATTTCAGCCATCTCTCTCTGCACATTTTCTTTGGTTTCCTTTATAAACTTAAACAATATTGGCCGGCAAAATGAAGTGGAAGATGGTCGCTCGTTTTCCCAAATTGTTACACCTTTTGAGACGAGCCGCAGTGGTACAAGACTAATCATAAAATTACTAGCAAGATCGATTTGCTCATCTTCACTCGTCCTTTGATGATAAATGCTTTGGCTAGATGATCCGTCAAAACCCCATTTGCTGGTCAATACGAGCTGTTGATTGGGATCAACAGGGGTTTCTAACGACCTAATAAGTCTTCTTGAGGTTAAATCCATCAAGGCTTGTAATTTGATTTTTGCAGAGCTCTCTGTAACTGTGAGATCTTCTTTGGCCGGATAGCACTTAATTTTTTCTTTAACCAACATGTAGTAACTCGGGTATTGAAGAGCTCCTTCTTGAGTGTTGAAATCCCGAAGAGTGTTATAGCGCCATTTCGATAAGTTCATCGATACATAAAGAGCCAATGCCTTCAAAGGGGATATTTCCCGTACCTGAATTGATTTACCTTCAATGAAGGCTTTGATTTTTGAGGCCTCTTCTGGATTCTCCGTCAAGTATTTCATAACATAAGCTGTATCGCTTTGTCCTGCCTTTTGAAGCGCCCTTTCGGCCGAAAACATAATTTCAGCGCTGCTACTGCTGCATGAAAGACTATCTTCAGTGCGTCTTCTTTTTTGCCGGTTACTAAGGTCCTCAAAAGATTTACGAGGACTAGGATGTGTACAAGTTGAAGCATCAGATTTAGCAGGAGAAATTATGGGCTCGATGACGTCACTTATATTTTCTGTAGAAGGTTCCATATTTTCATTCTGTAATTCCGGCCATTGAATTGCAGCCTGTAGCCAAATCTCATGTTTCTTCCGAAACTTATCTGTGCTTCTTCCAGACTGTGTCCATTTTGCATAAATGCGGTAGCAAAATCGACGACACCAGTCTTTTAAACTTGTTTCAGCACTTTCACATAACTGAACACAACTGTTATCTTTTAAAACACTGAACAAATAGTTAAAGTCGCGTAAATCTTTATCTGCGCGTGCGCATAAAGCAACGTGAATATCAAGATTTGTATTAAAATTTGGAAAATACATTGCGAGATTAGCTTGGATACAACGAGGTGTAAATCAACACTGATTTTAAAGTTACTAATAGTGACCTATTTATATAAAATCCAGGTATCCCAGGTATCCTTTGTTAAATATTGCAAGGTAATTAGTTATTGTGATAATTAGTAAATGATGCATGCTAAATTAGTGTATTAAGAGCCATTTAGTAATTAAATAATAGCAATGTTCTTATCAGTAATCATTAGTGCATCAGTTTTATATGTAAACCTTAAGTCCCTAATTATATATCCTAATTAGCTTATATCTTCTCTAATTGGCTGCTCAGAAATGTTATTGTAATAAGGTAAACCTTTAGAAAAACGGTTTTAATCAACAAAATAAACAAAAAATAAAAAAATTGTGTTATAAAATAAACATCACTCTTTATCCCAGAAAGTGCACATTTGGCGCACTATGTGTCTTAGTATTAAATATAGCTCTTAGTATTAGCATTATGATATTAGAGACCGCTACTTGAAACAAGCCCGGAATCAGGAGGGAGAGAGCTCGATACACTCATTTTCATAGTAAAATTTCACATTTTCTCAAATTACTCCCGAAATATGGGAGTTATGAAGAAATTCATCACCACAAGTTATGAAGGCATTAAGTAATCGAATAAGATGGCATCATTAGTTTGGCATAATTTTACTCTTTTTTTTCGGACATGTCTACGTCCAACCGCTCCCATACATTCGTTCCACTGTGCGACGATATTTTATCGCCATTATCATGCGTTCTCTAAATTATAGGTAGGCACTGTAACGTATTCATTCGTGTGTGATGTGTCTGTAGACGTACAGGAATTGATACACCTGTAACGATAACATTATTACGTTTATTCCACGCTTTCGTGTTTATAGTGAAACGCCAGTCATAATTATACTCTGTGTTTTAAACTAAAAACCTATTCTAATTTATTTGAAAGCTTTTTCTAAAAACGATCGATTTTTAGAATGTAACGAAAGTTATTTTATCGCCAGCCTATACAACATAATGTCGTCTTTTGCAGACATACTTTACAGTGCTATACAATTGCTTGTATATTACTGTAGGATCAAAACGACTTCAAAAAGGAGAAGGTTCGCAATTCATGTGTTTGTTTTTTTTTTGGATGTTTGTTTCGCGATATCTCCGTCAATTGTTCATGGATTTTGGAAAACTTTTTAACGGATAGGGTATCTTACGGGTGGTATAAATTTTATTAACTTTGCTTCGATAGTTTTTGCGTTAGCCTCGATAATATGTTTCTAATCTACTTTATATATCTTGATGACATTCTGCTGCTTCCTGTCACTGTTGTTTACATAGCAAGTAGTTGCATACAAATTTGTGTGGGGTGAGTACCATAAGTAAAAGTGAAAAATATCTTTAATTTTGGAAGTAGGGGAAAAAAAACTAAAATACATATCCAAAGACACCGACTTTCGAAGTTAAAGTTGTTTTTCAATTTGTGGTGTTCTTTCGGAAGTCGGTTGTTTTATATCAACTTTTACAGTCATACACAATTTCAAATTCTTAGGGGACGCGACACAAATACAGACAGAAACAGGTAACATTAGGTCGAGATCAGATCTCTTCCGCGGAGGATCGTATCCATTTCTCTTTTACTGTCGTTTTATAGCCGCCACTTCACGTGACTGCAAAAGCATCTTATTAAATGATGAAACTAAGAGTATAAATAAGACCAGGGTTGTTGCATGACACACTAATGATAAAAATGCCAGTCACTCCATGTAAAATACCGGTATTCAGCTGCGTCCGGTTTGACTGGAAGCTGACCCCAACGCTGTTGGGAAAAGGCTAAGCAGATGATGACTATCTGTAAGAATCACTTTCATTTTGACAGGTCAACAAATTCATTGCGTTACTGACGCACTTATTGAACACATGAAGCAATGGATAGCTTCCATCGAAATGATTCGGATAGTGATAAATAGTGCATTACACAATTAAGAAGGTGAAGAACAAAGACTCACTTTTCCACTTTTAAATTTTTTAGAGAAAACAGTAAAATGTAAAAAAGCTAACTTCAATATATGCATTTAGTTTAAATTGTATGATATTCAACTTAGTGTTACAGTCGATCTGATGTACCGTATCTATACTACAATAATATTATAAAGCTGAAGAGTTTGTTTGGTTGAACACGCTAATCTCAGGAACTTAGGAGCCGAGCAAAGAGAAAAAACGTCACGAAAACGAAATACTCGCACGGGCAGGCGATTCGAAGCGACGGGCTGGATCAGGGGAGCAAGAAATTTGACGCGAACAAAGTCGCGAGCAGAAGCTAGTATTAGACAATATTTGGTATCAAAATATGTGGAAATATGAGGTTTTGATAAAGACTATTATGAAAATTTGAACTTACCAAAATTATAATTTATTTTCTTGTAAAGGTTAAATAAAGCATTCACACAACTTCGTTGTCTTTTGACATATTCTCATTTAATTGACAGAATCAGTATCTATTAATGAAGGTACCTTTCCGAGATGGACTGCAGACCGCAAATTGCAAGCGACACTACTGGTTTCTATGAATATCTTTGAAAGTGATTCCAAGCGCAGCGACACTGCGGCCTGCAGCACTTTCATAGAGATTCATAGAAGCCAGTAGTGTCGCTTGCAGTTTGCGGTCTGCAGTCCATCTTGGACTTATACCTTAACACTAATATTATTTTAGTTCATAGCAGCCGGAAGACGTCCACTGCAGGACATAAGCCTCCCCCAAAAGGGTGTTTGCCATAATCGCCAAGCTTGACAGGTGGGTTGGCGATCGCAGTATGGTGGTCAAATGCATAGAGAACGCTGCTGCCCATTCTCTAGTAAGTCCCTTAGTCGCCTTATACGACACCCATGGGAAGAAATGGAATGGTACTATTCTTTTACGTCCGGCACCACATGGAACGTTGCACACACAAGTGTCCGTGTATACTCAGGAAGCCAGTAAGTGGGATCTGGTTAAGAGTTTCCCCTGTACTATGTCGATTGATTTTCTTATTTTAGCTATTGAAACATAAAAGAAAACCATTTTCACGATCACCACCATCAGTGTCTAAATTCTTATATAGTTATTGTCAGGTTCAAGACAATCACACTCTTCATTTTCACTTATATCTCCGGCGTCTTCAATTTCTGCTCTATGAGAAGAGTTACTTAAAATCGCAACATAATTGAAGCTCTTCAATATCCCTCCAGTAGTCTCCGAATTGTTTTGCCAGTAAATTATCAATGTCTTTCTTTTTAGCATCCGCTATATCATGTCCCAAATAAAGTTGTTGTAGCAATTCAGGGTGATTTTTACCTTTTCTCAGTAACACAACTTCTGGGTCATTGTAATTAATTATTTAGAAACATAATAGACAATGTAGTCCTTTTAGCCCCTTGAATCTAATCACAATATTTTTAAGTGGTTTTGATGAAACCAACTACCTATAAAATTTTGTTCTGATATAGTAAGATTTTGAAATAAATTAAGGGAGACTGATTCATCTAAGTGGAAACGTGTGTTTTTGTTCGAGATTTTCGAGTTTAAGAATGAATTATTGGAAAAATAAGAGGTTTTGATAAGGTTTTTCTTATTGGCCCCAATTAACTCAACATTTTTTGCCCATAGACAAAAATAAGAGAGAGAAAGTGGATTAGTGAGGTTTTGTTCTCCACCTCCTCAATTAGGGTGCAGGTTAGAAGACTATTCAGAACATCATGTGAAGAAGGTCGTTGTTGAATTGGCCTTAATCTACTGGTCTGCGGATTATTTGCGTAACACACATAAAATGTGCCAATTAATCGCAATGATGCCGTATTACCTAGCTCCCTTTTGATTTATCTTCTTCTAAAATAATAGCATTAATTACTCCTTCTAATATCAGCTATCTACTAGTGGAAGTCCCGTCAAAATCACTCTTTCGTAGGTTAGACGGAACAAACAGACATTTGGATTTTTTCGCGCCCTGGATCGTCAACGCGCGTCTTAGCATCGGGAGTTACAGTAAATCGAACAGTGTGTTTTCGACGCACTATTATGTACTCGGTTGAAAGAAAACAAAGAAAGAAAATACATTTATTTACCACAGACGTTAAAGCACACAATATACTTTAAACAGCAGGAAAGAGTAAAATAAATTCAATTAAAAGTATAAGGTGAGAAGTCAGAAACTAGCATTATAGTGCCTCTTGGCTGCGCTAAAATGGCCTAGTTCAGCATAAATGCCAGACAGTTCAATATTCAGTTTTCATTCTACAAAAGAGGGCAATCCGCGCAATCTATAAAATGGGGCCTTACGAGTCTCTTAGAAACAAATTAAACGAAATTGATGTACTTACTCTACCTTCTCTTTATATGCTAGAAAATATCTTGTATGTTCGCAAAAACTTAGGTCTTTTCAAAAAAAGATGCGACTTCTATAATCTAAATACACGTAGTAAAGATGAAACTGTGATTCTAAAATTTAGTTTATTCTAATAAACAGTAACCGCTTCTATAACAACTTGCCAAAGTCGGTTACAGAACTTAGCGATGGAAAGTTTAAAACCCACATCAAACGTGTCCTTATCAAAAAAGCATATTATAAGATGAGATACTACGTTGAAGACAAGGAAATTTGGCATTCATTCCTTCTGCACATGTGGCTTCCCTGGTACCTCATTAACAGCATAACTATGTGAGAGTCTATTAACTGCTTCCAAATTACAATGCCAATTTCATTATTTATAATTTTACAATTTCTGACATATTCTCGTCATTATTTGACATTATACCTACATCACTTCTAATATCGACTATTTATTAGTGTTTCTCATGGAAATCATATCACTTGGTTTAAATAGGTCGATTTTACATATGTAGATTCTTTTACATATTGTGAATGAGAGTACGTTGTACGACTTACTTCATTTTCATTCCTCTAAGTACCTGGTACTTATTGACAGGCCTGCACTGTCCTCCCATACCTATTAACACTGTAATTTGAAAACATTGTAAAGCCAATTATTTTTAAAAGAGTAACCGTGGAGTTTCTTGCCGGCTCTTCTCCATAGGAAGCGACAAATTGGTGCACCTGCATTGGTGGACCATGCACCTAGCTTCTGACGTTTCATAAGTGCCCTTGCAGGTTTATGTGAAATAAAATATTGATTTTGATTTTGTCAACTAGTGCTTGACGCTGGTTTTCAACTGTACTTGACGTCTAATTCTCAATGCTCGGTTGAAGACTGAGAGTTCAAAATCCAGTGCTCCATAATATCACGTCGCGATATTTTTACATCCGGTATATATTTGTGCGTAATTTTTGTCTCACCTTGTAGTTTTTTTGTATGCGCTCCATACACACACACACACACACACACACACACATGCACACACGCACATGTTATAGTGGAAGTGCTATGATACTATCTATACTTTATTCGGAAAGCCTATTTATATAGATGTTCAGTGCACTTCAAGGATCAAACATAGATTATGCAGCTGTGTTTTTAATTTAAGACTTTAATAGTTTTTGCGCCGTAATACCTCAAAGCATGCATTATGCATTTGTCAAGCTATGAGGTAAAAGGAGACAGACGATGCTAATATGAAGTGGTAACAGTTTGCAGAAATTGTTGTGGAGCTTTACATGAGTTATAAAGACTTATATGAACTTGTGAACAATTTTCTTGTTTGTAATTATCTTTATGGAATAGGTGAAACTACCGTGTTATTGTTCTGTGACTCAGTTGTTGTTTTTTCGGGGCTTGTGGCTAAGTAATAACCACCGCACGGATCGATCGATCAGGTTAAACTTCACTTGCCGCGGTTGGTTTGTGGATGGGTAACCACCTATAAATATAAAGCACGTTAAGCTGTTGGTCCCAGCTGTCATTTGTGGGTCTTTGTCAGTCAAAACGGGTTGTCAGAAGCCTGAAATTCTTACAACCAGTATTACCAAGGGTTATCGTATTACCCATTAACTGGGTTGTGGAGGTCAGACAGGCAATGGCTCCATTTCAAATACTGTTATTTAGCTGTATACGGTTACACTGGAAGCTGACCCCAACATTGTTGAGAAAAGGCAGATGATGATCTAAAGTGTACTTTAGCTTAGTAGCTTTTGCCCGCGTGGTCAGAAATTATCCACTGGGATATCGTTTTGCCAGGATAAAAAGTATCTTATGTGTTAATTCAGGTTATAAACTATCTGCTTGCCTGCCAGGGGTGCGGGTTGTTCGAAAGAGATACCGCCGCCCCTGGCACACAGGCAACTGAGGGAACACGGGTGGGTTTTAGTCAGTAAAAGTCTGACACGCCCTCCCGCTCCGCCCAGAGCGGGAGAAGTTATTTGATGATTTCCCACCCAAAAAAAAAAAAAAAAAAAACTATCTGCTTGCCAAACTTCATCGAAATTCGATTGGCCTTTTTTAGCGTCATTGAGTAATCTTCGCCCAAACCTTCACATGTACAATACTAGTAGGATTATGTAGTGGGAGTCTGACATAGCCACATAACTATCTGACTACCGAAAATTATTTTTCCCGCACTAGTGTTTTTTTTTCTTGAATTGGTAATGTCCTCACAGATACACTCCATCTATATACGCTGAATTCATAGTTACTGTTTGCGCACTGAATAAAAGCTTATCCTGTTTAATGCTAGGTAGGTACTTGTTGTTTCTAAGCGATTTAAATTGAAAATTACGTCATTAACAGTCATTGACGCTTCGTTGGTACTGTACCAAAATCTAGGTGGAGAGTCAGTGGCATCGATTAGTTTTGACCTATAGGTATTTTTCCCTCATACCTATTAATGAATTGATTCGGAAAACAATGGCTTGTCCGAGAATGTAAGTACATCGGTTCAGAATAATTAACTAGGTATCTACGTACCTATACCTGACATATTCATCTAATTGTGCCTGTTTTTTTTTCAAACTTTTTACCTTAGAACTTAACATTTAGTGCATTGAAAATATTAAGAAGCCAATTTCTTGATAATTTTGTTAATGAATATAAGTATGATGTATTTTAGTTATTGTATCATATAACAGTAACATCGTATTGGCGCATTATAACTGGTAATGTGCTGTGTACGAAATTTTTTAATAAATAAATAAAACTATTTTGCAAAGTTTTCACGTACTTATTGTGCAAAATCAAAATCAAAAGTCATTTATTCAAATTAGGCTGAGAATCAGCACCCCCCCCTTACGTCACAGTCATCTTGAATTGGACAAACAAACTCCCCAATTATTTAGTCCCAACATAAATACACACACTTCCCGCGATAAAGGTCGTTGGTCAGCCTCCTAGCGGCTCTATAAATCCCGGAGACATTAACTGCAGCCACTTAATTAGGTAGATCCGGGCACTGCAAGTGGTCACATAATATTGTCATAGAGTAGCTTTGTTTTGGGAGAAGGGACGTTCCTTTGATGGTGCTTAGCTGATAAGACGCTTCACTCGTGTGATTGTTATTTTTTCTTTCATTCAACGTTCACACGACACCCACAAAATTATTAAGGTACTTGCTTTTGCCAATGGCTTTACCCGCGTTTAGGTCGAAAATTATCCTTCGGAAACGTACTACCGAGATGTAAACTTTTTTTATGTTAATCCAGGTTATAAACTATCTGTGTGCCAAATTTCATCCAAATCCAGTAACAAACATCCAAACATCCAAATTTCTAAATACACCAACTTTCACATTTATAATGTATTAGTAAGACGAACGTTTATCTCATCCTTTCATTTCATTTTTCGATCATTCGGCAGAGCGAATGAAAAATACCGAGTGGCAAAATTTAACACTATTCACGTTTGATTCATTTTGTGTTTACGGGTTCAAGTTCAAGCTGCCGAATGAAAGACTCCTCCCAACTATGTTAGGGTCAGCTTCCAGTCTAAGCGGAAGCAGCTCAATACCAGTATTTTACATGAAGCAACTGCCTATCTGACCTCTACAACCAATTTATTCAGTAACACGGTACCCCTTGGTAAGACTGATTGTCAGACTTTCAGGCTTCTGACGACCGTAACGTTTATCAAAGATTTACGAATGACACGGCTTAACTTGCTTTTCGAGGCACGGAGGAGTTTTAGTATGTAACGATGGTCACGCATCTACGGACCAACTGCGTCAAGCGTAGCTCAACCTGAACCATCAGTTCGGCTGTTAGTACTTAGCCATGAGCCCGCCAAGAGTCAAACTACTTATAGGCATTAAAAGCGCCAATCATAAATTTAATTCTATCCTCCCGTCTGAAATCCCTAGGGGCTAGCTTGGAGCTGTAATTTCGTATAAGTAGGTGTGTACAGGTTGAGATTAGTCATCGTTATTGTTATGTAAATATATTATTTATTGCTTACTAACAAAGGATGTTGGCTTAAATGTTACTGTACTTAGCTAACTATTAATTAACATGCTAATAGAGTGGTCAGTCTCTGTTGTTGGATGTGTATTATTAATGGGGAGAATGGGACAGAGATATTACGAGGTTGTACTTTCTGTTGTTTTTTTTGGTATAGTAGCGAATCAACCAGTCTTTCTGCTTAATTGTAAATGATTAGCCATATATGCCCGCGAGTTCCACCCCGACCCACCTCCATCGCATTGCATCGCCAGGTCACAATTTTTCTTAATATTAGCTTAACCATATTTTTATGATTTTTTGGTTTTGCTCGGCTCCTAAGCGTAGAACGCTTATAATAGGGTGATTTAAATGTCCATCCTCAAAATTTGGGCTATCAAAGGCAGAAAACAATTTTTCAAATCCAAAATCTTTCAAGCAAACAAAATCATCAGCATTATTATTAATCTAGATAAATATTACAGCCCAGTGGCCTAGAGATTGCAAGCTTTGTGTTGAGCATGAGATTCTGGCCTCAATCCCAGGGTTCACCATCATCATTAGCAGCCTATAATATTCCCACTGCTGGGACACAGAACTCCTCTCTGTGAGAAAGCGTGGGCCTCAATCGACCACACGGAACCACTGCGGGTTGGCGGATGTCACATGTCTTCGAATTTTCGGTTTTAGGACATGTCGGTTTCCTCATGATATTTTCCTTCACCATTTTGAGAGGAGTGGTGATGAAGTAATTTACATAAAGTGGCTGCTTGGGTTAGAACCCACAACTTTCCACTCGTTACCCGTGGTCCCGGTGGGTCGACCCATTACCGGGTCCATGGGTAATTTTAATTACCCGTGGTCCCATGGCATTAGGGATTGATTCCGGGCTTCTGACTATATCGATAGAAAATGAAAACAATAAGGTATATACAATAAAGTTTACTCATTCATAAGCAAATAAAATAATAATAAGTGGTTTTAAATTCATCATTTTAATGTACATAGTTCTGGTATGAGTATCTATGTTTTTGTTTCAAAAGATGGAATTATTTATTTGTTCCCAAGGATGGAATTATTTTATGTGACACACACACGCCCATACGTTTACAAGTGATTGTATTTCATAAATTCAACCGTTAAAGTAAATGGCATGATAGCTTAGCGGTTACCGTACTGGGGTTAGCGCGTTTGTGTGGTACCGTTGTAACCATTAGTATGGTAATGGACTTACGACTCCTTACTGTACATCTTTGTAAAACCTTTGGGGAATACATTGGTGGCAACCATGTATAAGACCTCTCTTTATTCAGTGTTTATCTCTATGTAATAAAATTAACGTTGATTGGTCAAATAAAGATCCAAAAATTAACGTATCTTTTATTCTAAATATAAATTAAATTACTAACTATAGAAATAAGTACAAAAACAAAAAGACACTTAAGCGTCGAAGCATCTGCATCGCTGTCATCAGGAAACGAACCCAGAAGACTGGCAGCATTGTCATGTTGAATCGCAATGCTAATTTTTTGGCCAAAGAACAACCCAGCCCTCTGGTCACGTGAAGTGTTCAAATTCCTTGAAGAGGAGACGTTAATTAACAGAATAAAAACTATTCCTTACAGAAAATGTACTCGCTACAATATCTTAGTTTATTCAAGCTGCAGATACCATCAAACGCTATCA
Organism: Polymixis lichenea; assembly: GCA_949091785.1. Lineage (NCBI taxonomy): Eukaryota > Metazoa > Arthropoda > Insecta > Lepidoptera > Noctuidae > Polymixis > Polymixis lichenea. The sequence goes on along the minus strand of OX420943.1, from coordinate 3,877,507 downwards.
TCTATCCATGCCACAACATTCAAGCTATCCACATCAAGATCTTGCGCACAATAGGCGAGCAATTACTGGTATCTAGCAAGTATGTACTCAAAACAAACAGAAGCTCACTCAGTACACAGAATAGATGGGTACAGAAGGCTGGTTCTACATAATGACTGAAAACGATTGACTTGATAGCTCAGCACGCTTACAAAATTGTTTAAAATTAGTTGCAAGTAAGGTGCCTTTAACCCCGGTGAACACGAGCTACACGCTCAAGCAGCACGCGTCTTGCGACAGCGTTTGTAGATAAAATGCAAGAAGTTTTTTAGAGCATGCCAAGAGTAACCACGGCGCGCGGTCGGAAACAATTGACGCGCGCGTGTCGCTTGACGTAAGACGCAACGCTCTAGGCCGTGAACGGTGCCTAATACCTTGTTTGACTGTACGCGTATCGATTTGTGCGTGCGCCCGTTTTTGCTCGTTACATAAAGCCAACCTTCTGTAACTAACCATATTGTGATCAAACGCTGTCAGATTTGAGATCCAGAAACGTAGTACTTACGTATTAATTAATTTACTACCCGCAACTAGAGTTGAACTCAAACAAACGAAATTTGCGTAGAGTTAGTACGTAGTTGTGTTTATACAATTTGCGTTGAAGAATATTTGAATTCACTTCAGTGTATTCGATGTGAATTGTGGCATGTTTATTTGAATTGTTTGTGACGGTTTTTGTTCGTGGAAATAGGATGGAAATTACAACAGCATTTTGTTGTTTATAAATAAGTGCATCAATGTACTATATTATATATAATGATAATATTATAAATGTGAAATTTTAGATGTTTGTTACTCGATCACGCAAAAACTGCTAAACGGATTTGGATGAAATTTGGCACACAGATAATTTATAACGTGAATTAACATAGAGTATACTTTTCATCCCGGTTCCCGTAGGATAATTTTCGACCTCGACGTGGGCGAAGCCGCTATATCTAATATACAAAATTCTCGTGTCACAGTTTTCGTTGCCATACTCCTCCGAAACGGCTTGACCGATTTTGATGAAATTTTTGTGCTTATCCGGTATCTATGAGAATCGGCCAACATCTATTTTTCATCCCCCTAAATGTTAGGGGTAGTCCACCCCTAAATAATTTATAAGGCAAAACAACGTTTGCTGGGTCAGCTAGTAAGATATATAAGATGTGTTCAAAAAGCCTGATAGTCTCTCAACCAGTTAGGTGAAGGTCACATAGGCAGTCGCTCCATGTAAAATACTGGTATTCAGCTACATCTGGTTTGACTGGAAGCCGACCCTAACATAGTTGGGACAAGGCTCACAGATGAAGATGTCTTCAAAAACAAGACTGATGTAAAAATGTTAATTTAATGATGTGGATGTCAATTTATAATTACCTACAAATCGAGTGCTTTAATTCGATTAATTATTTGAATACTTCAATCGAACATTATAATTTTAAATCACCTTTAAAAAAATCCTTTGACAATTGAAGCACATGAATAACTAAACGGAACAGAGACAAAGCTTCTTAAGAACGTGCAAAAGTGTTACCTATTTCGTTAGGGCTGTCACAATAGGTGAAGACAAATTAAACAAAACATGTGTAAAATGGTTTTATTGTTTAGTATGATAGAATACTTTACAAATTACTTACTCTAATAATTTTCTTTTTAATAATTTATTGTTTTTTTTAATGATGTGGTAAATTCTGAATCTAACATAAAGTTATTTGTCCCTGGTCCCAGTTGTCATTCGTAGATCTTTGACAGTCGTTACAGGACGCCAGAAAGTCTGCCCGTCAGTCTATCCAAGAGTATCGTGTTGCCCAATAACTGGGTTGTTGAGGTCTGAAAGGCAGTCGCTTCATGTAAAACACGGGTATTCAACCGCATCCAGTTAGACTGGAAGCCGACCCCAAGCTAGTTGGGAAAAGGCTAGGGAGATGATGATACCTATTTTTTAAATATTTATTTAATTTAAAGACAGACCGACTAGTAGCGTAGACATAAGAACGATGTAGGTATTAATGATAAATTTTCATTAATGCTTACGCGTATTCAAACTTTCATGATAATGCTAGAATATCTGTTGAGGAGTTCCCACGTGAGGAGACTATTCTCAGTTCTCTCTGCAGCATCAGGTTATATCTATTATATTATTGCATAGTCACTGAAATTACGGTATACCAAATTTCAGTTCAATGAGACATCGGGAAGTGGTTCAAATTGTACTTGCAATATTTGAACTAAACACACATACCTACTACACACCAACCCACCCACATACCTGCGAATGTTTAGTGAAAGCTTGTAATAACAATAAAAAGGTAAAAACATACCGTGTAATACCCTCTTCTTATTAAAAAAAGGATCATACAATAAAATAAAGGAACTTACTTGACAAAGTAAGAATCAAATATTTACTTACCTATTTTACAGTATGATATATTTTTATTTTTTCTAGTATTATTCATACACACAGTACAATATACAACTATTATTAATAATAAAATACCACGTTTTTAGATTAACCGGTGTAGGCCGGACGATGAGTTTCGACGTTTAGTAGCCGTCAAGTCCCGCGCCGATATCTGACAGCTGACCTTGCGCACAAAAAAAGGTCCACTCAAGTTTTTATAATGTTTAAACTTGCAACGAAAAAAACGAACAACGTGCGTTGCACTAACCCTGAGATTTTCAGCTGGCTGTGCCAGCGTAAACCGGTTTTTTCCAGTCTCGCCGAGTACGCGACAAGCGGCCAGTGGTCACGCACACATGCCCCGCGTGCTTGTAGTAGTGCACCCAATTCACGCGGTTGTACGAAGCGCGTTGTCTCCGTACCATTTAGTTACTCATTGTGATTAAGGTGAATTTAACAACCTCAGTTTTCATCGATGATTTTTCAGTTGCAACAATTTTATAACGTCATTCAAACAATGATTGTTGGAAAAAGTGGTGACATATAAAGTTGAAACCTTCTTAATACTGATAAACCTGAAACTTTTTCCCTTATTGAGTGGTTTCGTGAAAGACCGTATGAAAAGAAACCTTCCTTTGTCAATCAAGCGAAAAATTCCGGATGTGCATTCTCCCCATTTTGAACCATGGATCCCAGACTTGGTATTTGACACACATTCAAAAGTCCTGTTGAATGGTTATGAATAGCTATGCTGGTCTGTTAATACTTCCACTAGACACTTTTGAAACAGACTTTAAGTAATTTTTATCCATAGAAGCGGGAAGAGGGAATGTGAGCTTCTTCCACTCAAAAATTCTGTGTTCAAATAATATATTTTCAGAAGTAATGTACCCAAAAGTACTATAAATAATATTTACTACAGGATTTTCATCATCAATTTATAAAATGAAAACTGAAATCATCAACCTTTGATTATATTTTTGCGCAAATTAAAATCGTACAGTCATATAGGCACGCCATTGAGCCCAGCATAATGGGTGAGCAGGCAGTAATAATTGCACTCATCATTATCTCGAATGTCTCTATGTCTCTTTATTTAGTCGTATATGTTAGTACAGTCACCTCCATTTCCACACAGATATATATTATTTGTCAAAATACTAGAAAAATCGTTTATAATTCCAATATTTGTGTTAGGTGTGCTATAGTATCTGTTTATTACTGATACTGTACTTACGCTTCTTTTTCATTCATTCTCATCATCTTTGTTTTATTATCCTTTTATGACTTTCTTACATTATTATATTTCGCTGTGTTTTCTGTGTTAGCTCTCTGCGACCGATTCGCAAACGTTCTTAAACGATTCGTCTATACAGAATTACCTGATATTACATTAGAATTTTCCATCTTTTTACATAATAATATTCTTGTTATGACACACAGAGTACCTACATTTTGTTATGACATTTAAGTCAAACGTGTCAAACTGATGTCTACTTATTCTTTTAAATATCAATGCAATCTATTCAAGGAAGGTTGCATTAGGATTGTATTTACTAAAAATCATTTTATATAGTTTTGGATATACTAAATTTGGTTTTTCTGTCTAAGTACGTTGTATACTAAATGCCGGAATTCTAAATTATAATTATGAGATTCTTAAACGCACTCTCGGTTTGTATGAAGGAGGTTTTATACGTCTTGGCCGACTAGACGTAGAGATGAGATATATGGCTGAAAAAGAAAAAAGAGGAAGGAATTTGGAATGTTAAAAAAAAGGGAGAGCTGTGAAGTCGTTGAAAAAGAGAGCGATGGATTTGGGAAGCCAATTAACTGATGGTTGGATTTGTAACTGAAGACAGTAGACCTATTCTTGTCTGTTTCTTCTGCTGCACGAAACTAAAGCAAGGCTCCCAATTACTGAGACAATATCTGCAGCCGCGGAGCTGCCCTAGACGCTTACACGTCGCTGCATTGCTGGACGCCTACACGTCGTCGCATCCCTGGACGCCTACATTTCGCCGCATCCCTAGACACTACACAGAACCGCAGACCTAGCCTGACGCTATATCAAGTAATCTCCGCTGTCCTCCTCATCTCTCAATAGAGTGCGTTTCCCTTTAGGCAGGTACCTTTTTATAGCTTATCTATTTTGTATTCCCTGTATTAAATTTAAATGTCTGGTCTATTTCTACCCTTTTATTTGTTAGGGATAGGTAGACACGACAATGCATCATGTAGTACCTACGCGTATCTTTCAACATAATTAATTTATTTATTGTAATACTTAGTATCTATTGAGTGTATGTAATAATTTTAGTCTAGGTAAATCGTCTTCACATATAAATTATAATTAATGGTTAAAATATTATAAAATAGTTTAAAATGGTAATAATGGATTTTCTTGCCCATTCATCTCCCTACAAAATTACCTTTTGGGAGGGGGCACTTAAGATCAGTTCTATGTTCTTGTAAACATTTAAAAGTGCCTTTTTTCCTACTTAAAGTTTTAGTGAAAGTATTGAGACAAAATAAAAATATATCTATTCAATTTGTGCCGGACGGGCGTGATCGCTTGGACGCGAGGGGTGTGTGGTGAGGGTGTATGCCTGTCCCACTGTGTGTGTAGGGCTCCCGGTCCGCGCGGCGCTGACGTCCTGCACCTATAGATTCCAGATATCTTCAGGGCGGCTACTATCTTCCGGGCTTCATGACGTTACCATATGTACCAGTGTTACGACTCGTCTCAAAGAAATAGTTTCCAGACTTTCGTCTAGAAAGGGGGTGTTTTTTGACTCCGTAAAGGGGTGGGTGCCTTACCTGATTAATAACACACGTTTTTATGTTTTTACAGGAAGCAATTTCAGAACACTACTTGAACTATATCTATTAATTAATTTAAGAATTAAATAAAATCTTGCCGATGACTACAAATTGCTAGAAATTACACGTTTACTATCGTACTATGAATCTTTACCGTAACGAGAGCCGCAAATTGCTTCCTGTTTTTAAGTTTTATTTGTTCTAGATTTCATTACATTTATGACGGAATTATGCATATAACATCTCAATTTATTAAAACATACAAGGCATGTTACATATGGTTGCATTCCCCATGAAATTCCCCGTCTCCTGAGATATCCACATCAACTATATCTTCCCATACTGAAAGAATGTTTCGAGGAAACCCGAAAAAATTCTGAAAAATGTTAATAAATTTATTTTATAAGTTGATTTCCTCGAAAACTACTGAACGGATTTCATATCCAATTATAGATATCTCAGGCTGGTCTGTAGACCTAAAACAATCTGATATTTAAAACTATACAACTATGGCTTTCAGGGCGTGACGCGCCCTGAAAGAGGGTTAGCAAAAACACAAATCTTAAGAATTACTTAACTAAAGTAACACGACATACAAACTCAATTAAGTGGGCTTTATCTTAGGTTTACATTATTGAAAGTTACGTCCAGGGCTAGGTCTCGGTACTAGGTTACCTGGACGCAACTGAAACTATAAGTTACTGCCATATAGCCCACTCAAATGAGGTTTGCAGGGGTGGTACTTACGGTTATCTTATACTAGCCGCTTAGTCACTACTGTTTATTGGTTTCACTATCACTCTTATCACTATGAATCTACGTTAATGTCAAAAACAAACTAATTAACTATGTAGTGACGCATCGTCGCGAATACAATTTGAAAATAGCGTTTATTTAAACTGGTCCCTCAATCCTCACCTTCACTGGCATATTGTTCGCATGCTAGCTGCTTGACGAAAGGAATATCAGAAATACTAGAGGTACTAAAACTAAAAGAAAATCCCAGGTTCGTTCTACAATCACAAACTATTTACCTACCGATCTAAACAAACAGCTGTGCTGCTGGGCAGTTTGTTGCGCCACTTCTTCTTCTCAGCTGAAGCACTAGGAAGTGATTTTATTTGATGATTTTATTTAATTATTTTTTTAAGTGTAGGTACTACTAATTGTAGTAGGTATTAGTAATACACTTAAAAATCCTAGGATTTTTTTCGAATTCCCAGTGATTTTTTCTCGTGGAATAACGATTGTAACTTTGAAATAAGACCTATTTCACAAACAACATAAAATTGCAATCATAAAAGTAAAAGAAAGTTATGTTTAAAAGTTGCTAAGTGTATACATATTAGTGGTCGTGACTGTACAGTAAATGGGTGAATATGAGACTTTCATTTATTTTTTCATTGTTCACATTATAATGGGACGCTGATTGCTTCGAGTTGTGTTAAATTATCTCGTATTGTGTAACTTTTTGTAAGGTTAATAATTTAGGTAAAGGTCCAAAAAAACGAATATAGAATTTTATTATAAGCGACATAAAATTGTCGTTCTTTTTTGTAATTTGTTTCACCACGCTCCTAATTGAACTATTTAAAACGAATTTTTAATTATGTTTGTACAGGTTTCTTAAGATGTTTATCAAAAATAAATTATATTTTAAGTATGCAATTCCTACACATAATAAAATTATTAACATTTTCATGACACTGTTTAATTAATTAATGATAATTACTTTGGGTCTTTGTTTCGGATGTAGTAAGGTTATTTATAATTACGTTATTAGACCACTTGGATCAATAGCGAATACAAATAAAATGAATATTGAGAGAAGACGGAGCTATGAGTGGAACATGAAACATTTGTATCATCAAAAACTGTTCTGGAAGGCTCTAATGTAGAATCGCCAATTTGAAACTGATTATGACTCTTATCAACATGCGTCCTTTGTAATATTAATTTCAGGATCTCCAGCTTATTATCTTGAACCATAAGCCACGAACTCAAAAATCTTTTCTTACAAAAACAACCGACGACTAAGTCAACCGAAAATAACAATACAAAGTGAAAAGTAATTTAATTTCGGAAGTCGGATGTTTTTGAACTTCTTTGCGCGTTGGGCATTTTTGAGATGTGAAAAACAATTGTACTCGCGAAACCGTTACCGACACCTCGGCATATAAGTTAGTTTTAGTTGAACTTGATCAGTATAAATTACATGTAATAAAAGATTTTGCCTATTTGGTAAAGTAGCTGCCAAAATTGACTAAACTACTACTTTTTGTTTAATTTTTTACAAAGAAAGTAAATTCAGTTCATATTTTTCACTTTTGTCGGCAGTCCCGGAGTGCCACTGTTTTTTTATAAAAAGTCTTTAAAGAACAATGAAGGTAATATTACAACGTAAACAAGAAACACAGAGCGGATAAATAGGTATTACTGAAGCCGACGCAAAAAATAACCAAGCTAAGTTAGTAAAATGTATCCTTGAGACATACCAAATCCATTAGAAAAATAATTTTTGAAATTGATTTACAATTGTCGAAGATATCGTGGAATACACTTACCTAAAAAAAATACAGACGAATTGAGATCCTCTTCTTTTTCAAGTCGGTTAAAAATGTATTTTAGTATCATAATTCATCATCATCATTTCAGCCAAAAGACGTCCATTGCTGAGCATAAGCCTATCCCCTAGCTCCACCACTTCAACCGGTTCTGACCTTACCGCATCTAGCGTATTCCTACGGCCTTCACAAGGTCATCGGTTTACCTTGGGAGGCATTCCAATTTTACATCATCCGGTACGCGGTCACCAATTCAGAACCTTTCGGCCCATTGGCTTTCTGCTCAGCGAACAATGTGCCCACTGCCACTTATAGGATTGGAATTTCTTCGGGGTATGTCAGTAACATTGATTCGCTTGCGTATCTTTATCCCTCGTTCCATCACTTACGGAAACTCCAAGCATAGCCCTCTTCATTGCCCTTTGGTGACTTTTGGACTTCTTATAAGGCCCATTGTGAACGACCACGTTTCTGTCATAGGTTATCACTGGCAACACGCATTCGTCAAAGACTTTCGTCTCGAGACACTGCAGTATTTGGGACGACTGGAATTCCCGACGCCCAGAGCATCTCCTGCGGCGACTAGGGCCGTGAGGGCGCATAGATTGCCTCTCCCTCACGTGCACCGCCTCCCTTTTCGCAACCGTTACTGCTTCGCAGAAAGAGGTGACGGCTACCCATGCATTCTCGCTCCGTACTATGGCCTGGACCAGGGCCGGACGCGAGAGATCGCCGCCGCCAATCGTCTCCACGAGGACACGGTGGTGCTCCGCCCAAGCCGGGCAGACCTCCACCGTATCCTCCGGGCGATCTACGCAGTAGTAACACCCAGGCGTTTCCTCCCGCCTTATCCAAAACAGGAACGTCCGTCAACAACCGTGTTCGGTGAGGATCTGCGTCAGGTGGAAAGTGAGAACGCCGCTGAGAGGCGCCACGGCGCGCCGTGGCGCCTCTCAATCCACTGCTCAAAGAGGGGACTTACTGCCGCAATTGTGGCGTGCCAAATGAGAGTGGGTGTTACATGGGCATTTGACATGACCTTTCATAACTATTGGGTCATAATAACCCCATCAATTATTATCAAATGACTTTGCTAATTTAAATCATTTTAGCATAGTTCTTTATTACCCGACTTCTCCCAAAATGTAACTAAAAATGACCTTGTTATTCAAAATAAAAGAAAAATAAATTATCCACATAAAACTAAATTACAATCCAATTCAAATTAGTTTTATACAGCTTTATATACCCGTAATGACTACTTAAATAGACTTCTGACAATACCCTCAAAATTATGACAGGTGAATGTATTGTAAAAATATAAGAGACAATATTTTGTTCATTAAATTACTACAGTTGTTACTAAAATAAAAAAGATATTAATAAGTGAAATTCCAACACACATGTTAATGAACTTTCTTTCAAAATAAATTGCTTTCGTTAAATGTTTATACTATTCATTGTTTCCGATATTGTTTGTCGTCCAATGATTGTGTTGTAAGAATTTAATTAATTTTGCGTCAGACTCTCACTGTCTATATCAGGAATGATAGTAGGTAATTAATTGACGTCATCAGTCGTTGTAGTGTGTACCTAATTTAAATACGGCTTTGAGGGTTTGCTTCAAGGATGCCTCAAGGACCAAGAATCTAGAGGATTTTCATATTGGACGAGGTAGTGTCAGTTTCCCAAACTTTGAGTTATCAAAAGCGCCTACGTATTTTACTTGTGTTAGTACTATGCTATTAAGAATAGTTGAGTTATCTTTACACATAACATCATCATTTTCGCGTTATTCTTTCGAAGCTCAAGGGTCCACTTTCCGACTTTTAACCCTCCACTCGAGATTTGTAATCTATACTTACTAACATTGTAAAAAAGTTAAATTTGTTTGTAAGTAGGGGTACTCTCTGAAACGGCTGGACCGATTAAAATTAATTTTCGTATTGGTATACTTTTTATCGACATACCATGCGGCCACCGTGAGCGAAAGCCAGTTAACCAATACAATTTGAAATCCTGAATAAGCGAACGAGTGGCATAAAGCATAATGAACCAATACTGGAACAAAAGCCTACTCTTTGTCGCCGGGCCATATGTGTTACACCACGTAGGCTCGATGCGGATTGCTAGATTGATGCTAGCTATTATTGCTAGATTGATTGCATGTATTCAAGTTTTTACTTCTAGAACACGCCCGTTTGATATAATTGGTGATGAAGTAGCTTGCACAAAGCAGACGAGTATGAACGCAATATTGTATTATCATTTGGCAAACTTATGCTGTAGATCAAAAATTTATTTACACAGATAGGCGGTTTAATTTGTGTAAATTATTTCATGACCACTGCTTTCAAAATGGTGAAGAAAAAACATCGTGAGGAAACCGGCATGTCTTAGAACCAAAAATACGAAGACATGTGGTATCTACCAACCTGGACTTGGCCCGCGTGGTGGAATACGGCCCAATCCCTCTCACTGAGAGGTGGCCTGTATCCCAGCAGTGGGAAAATTATAGGCTGATAATAATGCAATAGACTAAGGTAAGTTTTACTCTTCCAACATAACAGACAGCTGTGCTGCTGGGGAGTTTGTTGCGCCACTTCTTCTTCCCAGCTAAAGCACTAGGAAGTGGTGAAGGGCGGGCTTTTTGGGGGGACTGTGTTATGTAATTTTGACGTTCAAAAAGTGCTGACTCTCAGCCTAGTTTGAATAAATGACTTTTGATTTTGATTTTGACTATGAATAAAATTAAAACTACTTATAACGTAGTTCGATTTATCATGTTTTTTAATGATTTGTGTTTTAAGTTTCTAATTTTAATTGTTTTTTGTTTGTTGGTACTATTTAATTGATTGCCGACATAAATTATTCTCATATCAGTTGTTACCGCTCTGAATGACTCACTTGTACATCTTTATAAGTCTTACGTTTTTTTTTGTGTATTTCAGAGACATCCTAAGCTGCTAGCTACTTTCTCAGTTATTAAACCTCCAAAAGTAACCCAATAGCAACAGCTTAATTCAATAAGCATTAGAATCAGTGTTTTTTTTACAGAAACCCAAAAGCACAGGTGAAATAACTGTAAAAGGGCTGTTTACTGACGGTTTTTTTAACGTTTCGCATTCTAAAGTCATTTGACAGTGTTAAGCAATAGAAGCAGCTGAATTTCTTATAAAGATTAAGGTATGTATGTAATCTGCAATTTCTTCATTTTTCACATTCGAATTTCACTTTTTTTCCTGCCTCTAGTTTTGGAGCATCAAATAAAAACAATCTACGCATGATATAGGTATCTAGATCTATAATCAACTTTTATCCTAATTTAGTCAATTAGTTTACTGAACGAAGGGGGAATTGCGCACTCCACTATCAGTAGGAATCGCTTACATTTTGACAGTTCCACAATATTCATGGCGTTGATAACGTTTCTAAGCAGACAATTTTTTCGAACATATTTTTTTATTTCATTTTTTATTTATTTGATTCAAACATGGTATAAAAAGGTCGTACAGTACAAAAAATGAGCAGACATGTTTTGCCAAGGTTAAACATAGCATACAAATATTTGTAATAACAATTTCCTTAGCAAAATTATTATTATACTAGCTGTACCCGTCCGCGAAGAATAGTTCTTTATTATTTATAATATACCGGCTGACATTTTTTAGCGTCTGGACAACAATATGACGTTTTGTGTAAGTAGAATAGAACTCATATACCCTAATATTTACCTGGTACCATTTATTTAATAAAAGTTCCGAATATCCTTAAAATACATGAAAAAGAATACATCCTACGGCACTCGCGTAAAACTAATATTATCCAAAATAGGTAATAGTAAACGGCGTCAGCTGCGATTGCACATGAATGAAGCATGATGGAAGTGTGAGCGAGACGCTAGCATTAACTTCGCTCTCCTGCGCACAGGACGATACCGCCTGATCCCTACACACTCACGCACACATTTGCGCGTGTACCTACATACGTCACAGTGCTGTATGTAGTTTTAGTAGGCTTATAATTTGATACACTGAGTGACGCGTGTCTTGAAACCGTAAACCAAATAAATTACGTCTCGTAAGATCGGTAAAGCTTTGATAGAAATGTAAACAAACCGCTGATGTTAAATACTTATAACAATCACTCACATTCTTATGTATTTCGAAGGTTTTAACGTGATGTGTAATAAAACAGGATTCCAACAAGGTTGTTTAATCCAAATCGGATACTACAACTTACTAGGCGTATTTAAAGATCGTAATCAACTTATTTACAAATAATAATACTGATTAATTTTTACAAAATTACAGAAAATGAGTTATTATTTACAACAAAAAGTACCTTTTCAACGATATTGCAATATTTGTTCTAAATGTCCACCGTTTCTTTCTAAACACAAACTCCCACGTTTTTGCAAATTGGTTGTTAGACTCCTAAGCGTGTCTCTGTCACTTTTCAGAATATTAAAAACGTCTATTATTCGCTGTTTTAACTCATTTACACTACGAGCTTCTTCGGTGTACACTAAGCGTTTTAGTTCAACCCACAAATAAAAGTCTAATGGCGTTAGGTCTGGTGATCTCGCCGGCCAGTTCACAGGTCCACCGGGACCTATCCACTTATCACGGAATTCACTATCTAAATACGCGAGCACAGATCGCTCGTAGTGAGCTGGACACCCGTCGTGCTGAAAGTACATGTCCGGCAGATAGTCCAGAGGAACGTCTTCCAACATTGTGTCGATAACGGACTGTATAATTTCACGATACATTATCCCTGTCAATCGACCTTTGATACAAACTGGACCCATTATGCCAACGTGTATTATCCCGGCCCAAACATTGACACTGAATAGAACTTGATGAGCGTGTTCATTTATTTTAAGTGAGTTTTGAAACTCCACCATTGCTCGTTGTGTAGGTACGTTGTAGATACCAGTGCGGGTAAATATGGACTCGTCGCTCCATAGAATGTTCGCCTGCGGGTGGAGTTGGAGTATGCGTACGTCATTATGAAAACAATCACTGGCCGGTCGAAGCACACACGGTTCAAACGTAAAAAAACAGCGATCGACGTCACGCTATGGCTAATCGCAGGTGACTAGAGAGAGAGAGCACGAGACGCGGTACTCGGTTTGAAGGGCGCGCGGGCGGGAGGGGATGCGCATGCGGTGACACGTGAGCGGTACGCCTAAGGAAAGATATTTTGCGATAGTAGTTACCTATCCCCGGCCGGCTTCAATCAAAGGATTGAATGTCGCTACGAATTCATTGATAATTTCTGCGCGTAGAGTAGGGTGCCTATAAGTTGGGTTTTGATATTATTTGCCGATATTTTTACTCTTTTCTATTTTTATTATTTTTTAAATTTTAGTATGAAAAGTTTACTACAAATAAGTAATAGTATTTATTGATAGGTTCATTTCATGTTAGGATTAAAAAAAAAAAGAAGTGAAATTTCTATGCCATAGGCTTCTACTCCGTTCACCTATTATGCCCTATTTTTTTCCAGACGGTAAAAAAAATCATACGGTATATGAATAAAAATTAATAAAACTTCTGATATAAAAGTAGCTTAAGTTACTCCTTATTACAATCATCAGCTATCTGCCAATGAAAGTCCCGTCAAAATCGGTTCAGCTGTTTCATAGATTAGCCGGAACAAACAGAACATATAGAGAGACAGGCATTTTTTTTTTAAATGTTATTTTGGTATGTGTACTGTGTATACACACCATATGCATTTAGTAAAAATTGGTTATTTTAATATTACAAACAGACACTCCAATTTTATTTATCTGTATGTATAGAAGATGTATAGATGTATAGACTACAACAACACTATTTTCGTTCTAGGAATTCTTCTATACAATAGAAGTTGTTATCAATTAACCGTTCATATAATTTATTCTTAATAGCATATCTCGAGTTTAACATTTTCAGATTACTAGGTAATCGTTATAAATTCGTACACATATAGTTAAGCAACTTTTATTGTACTTAGCAAGCCAGGGAGCACTGTAAGTACGTAAGAGTCTGTGAGGATCTTGTCGGTTTCGAGGATTTACATCGTTTGCTATTTTAAATAACTCCATATGTTTCCATATAATTATGCATATTTCTTTAAATATTTACAAGGTAGCGGAAACAAGCCATTTTTCTTAAATATTGGCTGATATGATTCCTCAGGATGAAGTCCATGTAGAGCCCTAATGCATTTTTTGGAACAACAAATGTTCAATTCAGGTCGGTACTGTTACCCCATATTATAAGTCCATAACGTAATATGGATTCCGCATACGAATGGTAAGCTAAAATAGTTGTTTTTAGATATAAGTACTTTTTTTACTTGTCTAAGAGCATACACAAATGTATTTATCTTGCTTGAAACACTGTCTACATGCACTTTCCAATGTAGATCTTCATCAATAGTAACTCCTAGGAACTTGGTATGTATTGCTGGTTTAATTTTGGGTATATGTATTTAATTTGAAGTTAAATTTATGATTATTCGATATAATAAATTGTATTTAAACGGATTTGTCAAGGTTTATTTTCAAGTTATGTACATAAAGCCAGTTAATTAAAATGTCAATTTTATTGTTAATGTCAGTTTCGTGGTCATAAATTGTATTTTTTTTATTGGATGTCACAATAATAGAGATGTCATCAGCAAACAATATGCACTTATGTTTCGTTATTTTAATGATGTCAATTATATATATCAAGAATAAGATCGGCCCTAGTGTGCTTCCCTGTGGAACACCAAACTTATTACATCTATATTTCGATGAGTGTAGCGTTACTTCTTTATCTTCGTTAATGTTTGTTATGGTAACGCATTGTTGCCTGTTATCAAGATATGATTTTATCCACTGTAAGATGGAACACACACACACATGAAATAATGGATGAGCAATAACAGCATAATCTTCAAAACGTTTCAGATTCTGATTACGAATAGTGTGCTATGCAATTAAGGTGCAGAATTCATTTTATGTAATCATTCTTGCGGTGTAATGTGAACATTGCTTACCGTCAGCTTTATTTCTAAAAATAAACAAACTAAAAGGTAAAATGCTTTTAAATTAAAACATTCCACCTTTAGCGGTGAGGTGGGCAGCAAAATTAATAAACGTCAATCAAAATGTCCGCCATTTTATAATAACCACACCAAGGTTGGGGTTGTATGGAATTCAGAATAATTTTCGCTGGAACGTTCACTTCTTACCTGTCTCATTAATGTCCAGGGTTAGAATTTCATATATTTTTTATTTAGTAGGTTGTCGCGTCTCGTTTCTTTTGGAATCGTATAATATCGATTTGTGAAGGTATGACTAAGACCGCTGTAACTAAAATTGTAGAATGTTTTTAATTTAATTTTAACACGTCCCCGACTCCGTAGGTGACAGATTTTTTTTTATAAACTCACGTCAAATGTATCCATTCAGCTTGATAGCCCTAAAAAAAACCCAGAAGCAAGGTAAAAAATGCTTTCAAAGACATTTAAAACATTCATCATTTATTTTATTTGGTATTATCTACATGTATTTCGCTTAGCTTAGTACTGTCTAGTTTCATACGACCCATACAAAAGGTAGCATTGTGTGCAAAAGAAACTATATGGTACAGCCCTACTGCAAACTGGTAGTGATAAAATGATTGCATTATCGTTAGGATTATAAGACTTTGACAGCCAAGCATTTTGTTGTGCGCATACTCCTATTCGAGAGCAGTGGTGGCTCAGTGGTAAAGGCCGCAACTTACAAGTCATAGCTGTGAAACCAGGTAGGCGCTTTACTTTGTGTAAAATTATTTCTTCATCACTACTCTCAAAACGGTGAAGGAAAACATCGTGAGGAAACCGCCATGTCCTTGAACCAAAAATTCGAAGACATGTGACATCTTCCAAACCGCACTGGGCCCGCGTGGTGGATTACGGCCTACTCCCTCTCGCCAAGACAGGAGGTCTGTATACTGGCAGTGGGAACGGTATAGGCTGATTACGATACTTTTCCCACGCCCATCTCGACAGCAGGTCGCGTTTTTAGAAGACATTCAAGGAATTTTGACAACTTGCTGGGGTCGTGATCGGTGCGCGGAGCAAAACTGAGCATCACGACCCAGGGCCGTTATCGGCTATCAAGATGATAATTTAAGGAGATAAAATATATATTTTTTTTAGTTATCTAATAAAATAAAAGTGTTTCTTAAGCATTATGCTAGATGGCGTCAATGAAACATGGGATTACAGTTTTTTTATAATTTTTCTTCTGATAGCCTCTCCATAGTATATTAAATCCTTTTGGGTTAACCCTTTTTGATTGAACTATAAGCTTATTTATTGCAAACTGTCATCATCATCACCACTACACTCTAAACACATAGGCCTCTTTCAGGCGTCAGTACTTCCAACGTTTCCGAGTTTCTCATATCCAGCGGATTTCTACAATCTTCACCTAAGCATATGAAAATCGATCCCCACGTATAAACTTTCATAACGATAGTTAGACACAAAAATAAAAATAATAAAAGCCGTAATTCCCGCTTAATACGATCCCACTCAAATAGTTAGTAATTAACATTGTTAAGGGGAGACCCTGTGAAAGTTTTCTCACTTATTTGTTAGATTAATGCGCTAAGTTCTGCACGTAACTTGGTTGCGTTCTCCGAGAGTCACGTATTGATAGAAAGTTATGTGATTTTCGGGGATTTTATTAGTTTTAGTATAACGGTTTACCTGGTTAGTGAGGGTCGGATTATGTTTGGAGAATTGGATAAAGTAGGAAATATTAAAACCGGCTAAATAAAAAAAAACAACTTTATTCTGAGTTTTGAATAGATTATATTTTTTTTTTTTGACAAAGTAGTAATGTACGAAGTTCTTTAAAAAAAATGAGATATCTAGTTCTGAGATGAAAAAAAAACAGTTTGTATTCTAGCCTGCCCTACTCTGTTTAACATTATGTATCTCAAATTTTGAAACATACAAAAGAAATTACTGTGAACCTCCCGCCAAGATGAAATTGCGACAAGTTTTGAACGTTTTTAATTACGGAATTGGACTTCAGGTAATTTTTTTAGAAATATACTAAAACCAAGAGATACAATTTTCCAATCCCACGAAATATTTCTTTACAAACATCTTTTTCGATTCTAGCTTCACACAAACTATTAATAGTTTGCCAAATTTTTAAAATGAACACGTTTTTCCATTCAGCAAACATTTTTCTAACCTGATTGAAAAAAACCTGGATTAGGCAAACAAAGCTGAGTGCATTGCAATTTTTTAGCTTCGTTTAACGCCGATTGATATCCGCAGGTAGCCTGAGGCAGGTTATTCCGGGTATGCCGACAATCTAGTTTTAATAATCTAACAGGCTGAATCTATCGGCTTTAATGAATTGTTATAAGAGAATAGAGAGATGGAAACGTTTACCAAAAATTTACGCAGATATTATTTTGGTTTAGGTAAACGCATTTTTTTCATCCTGAAACCATTTATTGTGCTTTAATGCAAATATTAATTTGCTTTGGGTAATCGAGGATAAAACATCTTAATTACAAACATAGGTCAGAAGAGGTTTACTTGCATTTAATTTCTGAAAATCGTCATCAGCCTAGCCTTTCACAACTATGTTGGGGTCGGCTTCCAGTCTAACCGGATGCAGCTGAATACCAGTATTTTACATGGAGCGACTGCCTATCTGACCTCCACATCTACTGGGTGATACGATACCCCTTGATAAGACGGTTGGTTGTCAGATGTTAAAAATCATCATCATCGTTCAGCCGAAAGACATACCTAGTTGAATATTGTTTCCACAACGGAACACCTCTGTCGACGGAAGTATTGCAATGTAACGTGCACACAAATGAGTTATAATGATGGCCCTACTGTTTCAGTCCGCTCGAGTAAAATTAGACTAAGTTTTCAGAATGCAATTAAACGTTATTACAAGCTGTCAGTCCGTTCTAAATTTAGAAGAGTTCTCCTCGACTGCTGTAGTAAAATATATTCCTAGATAGACTTTAATTTAGTCTGAGCCAAGTATTTAGTGTCTCGCATTCTTAAGTGCAGTGAAAAGCGTTAAGTTGAAAGTTATTATTGCTGTGAGACGTACATTCGCTCTCTTGCCCGGACCATTGTAGCGGTAAATTAAATGAATAGTTATACAAATTATAATTTAAATAACTGAAAATCTCAAAAGGATCCTTCTTCCTCATCAATACGAACAACTTTAATTATGTGACGACCCAGAAATGTCAAAAAATTCAGCTGATCCCTGCAATTTGTGCCGTTATTTAAACTTAAACGTTTGGAGCAGGCTATTTTTCCTGCTCTTGACTGCGATCGCACCTGATGAAAAGGGATGGATAAGGTCTCTGATAGAACAAGCGTTCCCAGAAAATGTAGGCGTTCACTCTTGTTTTGAATACGGTTTAAAATATGTATCTATGTCCTACACACTTCGTCACCTTCGCTTAACCTTTCGTAGAATAAAATAATGTTATGAATATAGCGTCCACATTAAAGCAAGTAATCACTTAGTTCCTTAATAATAAATTCAACTCAGCGTCCTTAAAAAGTAGGTGGGACCCAATAACTTGCAATTTCACTTCACCAAACAATGCACTGAAGGTACACATTTTCCGTCAGTCTATGCATTAAAGCTTCCCGCATATAGGTGATTGCAGGCATTTTAATTATGCACCAAGCATAGCCGCTGACCTGCTGGAATATTTCAATGGCTTTTAATTATGTACTGTATCAGTGTTCTGCATCGAGAGAGATTCGTTTATTTATGATGTGATGGCCCAATTTTTTTACCAGAACTGAGATTGTTCATTCATTTTTATAATGGGTTGTTGGATTGTGTTTTGATTTAATTGTTGGTATTTACCTATCGTAGATAGGTCGTTTTGGGTGTCGTCGGTAATGAGGGGAATATATAAAAAAACAGGGTTGTCTTCTGTGAAAACGAGAATGCAACGAGAGATTTGTGGAAGTTCCCGGAATGGAATGAATAAGAAATTAGAGTTTAAGAGTCTGAAAGTTGCACCGGTCACTGAAAAGTTATGGGGAAATTGCCTCATCGTCATCATTTCAGCCGGAAGACGTCCACTGCTGGATATAGGCTTCCCCCAATTTGGGGGGTTTACCGAAATCACCACGCTTGGCAGGCTTAGCTTGGCGGGTCATGAATGAATGGTACTCGTATAGGCATGTGAATCAAATGTCCTAAGGAAAGTTTTGAGTA
The DNA here is from genome assembly GCA_949091785.1 of Polymixis lichenea. NCBI lineage: Eukaryota > Metazoa > Arthropoda > Insecta > Lepidoptera > Noctuidae > Polymixis > Polymixis lichenea. The sequence continues at coordinate 3,858,432 of OX420943.1, read as the reverse complement.
GGTATGAATATGGATGGCAATACGATTAGGGGAAGACCAAATTTTGGATGGACTGTTAAAAAGATGATATGGCCAGAAAAGGGGTGAACACCGAGATGGCGGCTAATAGTGAAGAATGGAAGAAATACATAGGAAGCGCCGACCCCAAATACATTGGTGTAAATAAAGGCAAGAAAATAATGATGGCCCTGGACTCATCTGAGTCCTAGTCGATTTAGATGTCAACAATTACCTATAATTTCAAAACAACTAAACTTTTTGGACCAGTTGTTTGCCATAAAGCATTCAAGTAAATTATGCATTAAAGTTATTCAAATGGGTAAAATTGAAAAGTCTTTGCAAAATGCTATTACCTAAGAAATATGACATCACAATTTTTTTCTTTTTAAGAGCAACGGGAAAAAACTTCACAATCTCAAACGGGATGTAGCTTTTAAGATTTATAGAGTACGAAAAATAAAGCAAAACATTCTGATTTCACAAAGTACATTTTACAAAACAAGAACCGAGACCGTTTACAAAATAAGATAGTAGCTGTCTCAAAAATTGAATTGTGCAAACATTCTTGGTACAGTCGGCGAAATAAATCCCGGTTCACCCTTGTCAGGGGAGCCGGGAGATAGCTGACCGAACTTGCTAGCCCAGTTTGAAACAATTATCTCAGCAGCGATCACGTAAATTTTTCTAATCTCTCGACGATACTTCTTCTCTTTTGTCTGACTTTACTACACTTTCGCGTGGTAAAATGTAAATTGAAAAGTGTTTTGTTGTGGTTTGTGGATATTTGGGGCACAGATACTGTGAATATGTCAAAACTTTTTGAAACAAAATGCTCGAAATGTTTATGAGTTGTCTGAAAATCAAAATTGTTTACGATGGGTCCTTGAAAATGGTCAACAAAAAAATAACCCACAAAGGTTATTTAAGAATCCTGGATTATAGCTAGTGAGGATATTAATACAATTAAATCAAATAACATCACGCCTGTACTCCCCAATGAGAGACGTACACAGAGGAGTATCTAAAAGTACACCCACATTTCGCCAGTTATGTTAAATAAAGACCCATGTAATAGGGGGCGAGCCTATACCTAATATATTTTATCTAATCGATGATCTTCCTGTCCTTGCCACAATTTACTTGGGGTCGGCGCAACATTTTTTTTTTCTTCCATTGTCCCCTGTCAATCGCCAGGCTAGCATTTACTCTCTTCTCTTTCATTTAATTCCTCAGACATTACATCATCAGTCTTTTCCTTGGCATTTCTCTTCCTTTCCATTCATCAACATTTATCATTCATTTTCTCTCTTTTGATCTTTTACTTGCTATTGCCAGCGGTTTCGCCCACGTGGCTATCGATAATTATCCCACGAGAACGTACTACCGGGATAAAAAGTATCCTGTTTTAATCCAGGTTATCTATCATCTATCTGTGTGCCAATTTCATCCAAACCCGATTAGCCATTGTTAGGTGATTGAGTAACAAACATCCGAACATCTAAATACTCAAACATACGAACTTTCACATTTATAATATTAGTAGGATACAAGACTAGGATACATTATACAACACAAAAACAGAGAATATAATTATTATCTCTTCCATTACATCGATCGCGCTTCTTGTTACTCCATCATTACAATGAAAACGCAATCTAAAAGGCCACATTATCTTTTCAAAACTCATTTTCTGACGAGAATTTTCTCTATGAAATCACTAAGTTTTTCACTAGAAAACCAAGTTAAGTGTTCTTCAAGATAAACCATGTCAAGTAACTAGGTAACCCAGATGTTAAACTTGGAACTGCTTCAGGATGTTTGATGCTTTGAACATTATCATGAAATGTCATATTAAATTTACAGTGATCATCATTGGCAGCCTTGTTCCACGCACTGCTGTCTATAGGATTTCTTCCTTTAATGCGATGCTTTCCAGCATAATAATTGCGTAAAACACTATCAGTTAAAAACCTAATCTTTTTTTTATTCCTTCTTATTGTTTGAAAAACTGGTCTACAAACAGTCCAGTCTCCTGCAGTATCATGGCAGCTATTCCTTAAAGACTCTGCTCCACCTTCCACGCGTGCAATTATTACGTCTAGCCATGATTGATTTACAGGTTTTGTCATAATGTCACCTTCAGGATTTCCGAACAAATGATTGACATGTGAACGCGATGATTGCGTATTCGCTCGTTCTGATTAGGAATTCGCTGAGGAAATGTATAAATCTATAGTTGGCACTTTCAAATGTTTTACAAATTTTCATCAAGAAATACACTTGTGGTAGTAAAACCCACGCAACAATCACAAAATTATACGTCACTTCTGCGCAGTACAATCGCGCAAAACAGTAGTGTACAACAAAACAAAAAATCCCGGGTATAAGTCTGGAGTCACAAAGCTTTATCCCAGACAAGTTCGCCGTGCAACCTGATTCAATTTCCATGTTAATCCGAAACACGACACAAAGTCTCCTTTGTATTGTGCAAGTCAAGTTTTATCGTGTAAGGAGTTTTTTGGTGACTAGTGATGTTATAGCTCGGTGATGAATATTTTTGATAAATACACGATAATATTTTGTATTTTTTACAAAATTATCTTCCAGTTACCGCACAAGCAAGGTGTAACATTTTTCCGGACTCCTACCAGGTGTCCCGAGAGAGATCAGAGACTTCACTTTTCAGTTTAGTAATCACGCTATTTTAAGAAGCAGTTTATTGAAACGGGTGTGGGAAAAAATATCGCAAAAGATGATCTTAATGACACTCGCTTATGAGAAGAAGAAGAAATCAAAATGAAAATATTTTACTACACATAACCCCACATGGGCACCTAAGAAACGTCAGAAGCATGGGTTCTATTTGTCATTGACTACTGAGTACAGCCGGCAGGTAACTCTACGGTTACTCTTTTAATTGGTTTTACAATATTTTCAAGGATGAAACAATAGTGCAGCCCTAACAACAAGTGCCAGGTACTCAACAAATAGATCATGGTCAACAAACTTACAGTCTACAAGGCCAAAGAAAATAACCTATAAAATAGATAAATAAAATCATTATAAAAACCTAATTAAACCAAATGACATGCTCGCCATTATAACTGTAACAAATCTGAAAAATAAAGAATTGTGATTAGAATTGTAAGTATATAACGTCGAAAAATAACATAATTATAGAGGATATCGATATTGAAGCAGTGAATAGACACTTACCATTAATGAGGAACCAGGGAAGCCAAATAAGCACCTAGGTTAACCGCCATCCCTCCCAGTGGGGTTCCCGCATTGTCGTTGCGGGGGGGCTCAGTAACCGTGGTCACCCTCCCACGGTGAAGCGAAGAGGAACCCCAAGGTGGGGCCGCTCGTCAGGGCTTGTGCCTCCAAGCCGACGACGTAGCGGCCAAAAAGTAGGTTGCGGTGAGGTGCATCGCAACTGAGGCGGGCCGCGATGTCGTATGGGAGGTATCGCGGCCCTGAGGGTTACAGGCTGCGGCGGAGGAGGAGTGCCGGTACTTCTGAGTAGCGCTCTTCCCTTCCGTGGCCTGGACGGGGCTGCCACCGTTTGATGGCGGACGCGGTGGGGCCGCAGGGGAAGAGGAGTGTCGGTATAGCGTTGGCCGCTTTCCCTATCCCCTGCGGCCGAAAAGTGGTAGGTGGCGGGGCCACTGTGCTGACCCGTCGCAGGAGGACGTCAGCAGCAGCTAGTGGGGCCCGCAAGGGCCGATGCCTGCTAGGGGTGCGGGTTGTTCGAAAGAGATGCCGCGGCCCCTGGCATACGGGCAGCTGAGTTAACATGAGTGGGTTTTAGTCAGTAAAAGTCTGACACGCCCTCCTGTTCCACCCAGAGCGGGAGAAGTCATTTGATGATTTCCCACCCAAAAAAAAAAAAGGTTAATCGCCATTCCAGTAGGCATACGTGCGAATGTAGGTAAGAGTACTTGGCGGTCTCCTGACTCATAGTAGTATTTTTTTTTATGGTGAAAAATCATCAAATAACTTCTCCCGCTCTGGGTGGAGCAGGAGGGCGTGTCAGACTTTTACTCACTAAAACCCACCCGTGTTCCCTCAGTTGCCTGTGTGCCAGGGGACGCGGTATCTCTTTCGAACAACCCGTACCCCGGCACCCCGGCACCCTGGCAGGCTCATGGTAGTGGTAAGAACAGTGAGGTTTTAGTTGGTAGTAGTCCAACATAGCTCTCCGCTACGGAGATATGGAGCCGCTATGGAGAGTATCCATTAGGATTAAAATATAGTTAGTTCCCATTAGCATCACCGCAACACTTTAAAACGGTCCAAGGTTTAATGTTAAAAAATAATAAAAATCCTTGTTATAATTCAAGTCGTTTTCCCAACACTAAAGTACACGTAGCATCAACTGCATCAGAAACAAATTCAATGAGCGGTTCTGACTTTATTTTTGGTAGTAATTTTTGTACGTGAAGGACTGCACTTGAAGTTTTCCATTCTTTTGAAATGTATCGGTATGGAAGATTTATTGCACAATTCTTATTGCGCAGTGAGGTTATAAGTCAGAGTTGAATATACTCATAATGTACATTGACATTATAGTTTTGCCGGTAGTAATACATTGTTTTATAAAATATCGGTATTGTTAGCGATTATAAACGAGCGATTATAAAATGATTGATTTAGAATATAGTATTGTTAGTATTAAAGTCAACAAAAAACACGTTTCTTGTGTGGCGTCTCCCTTTAATTTTTAATTTAATTTTATTTTTAATTCTTGTTATAGGTACAATAGAAACACAGAGTAACAACATTTCAACCGTCTACTTCTATTACGGTTCATGAGATACAGCCCGCTGACAAACAGATGGACGGACGGACGGACGGAAAGACAGCGGAGGCTTAGTTGTAGAAAGTTTAAATAACCCCTCTCCGCTTTCAGTGTTGTTTCATTATTGCTTATGATGTTTGTTAAAATCATGAAATTCAGATGATATCCATGACAATAATAATTCCACAGTGGCAGCTCTTAATGAGTGAGCTGCATAATTAGAACAGTATCTAATAATGGTCCTAAGCGTATTTCACTCATGTGTCTAAATAATGTTTATGTAGCTACCAATTCCGCTGCATTCAACCGCGATGATCCCTCTAAAGGTTTAAAACGCTCCAGCGCTCTGTGAGCATTGACAAAACCAATTCCACTTATTTGATATTTCCAGTAACATAGTGGGACATCATTAAAAGTGGGCTCGGTTACAATTAGAGCAGAAGCTGTAATGTAAATCATGTTTGAAATGAATTATGTAAAAAATATTGAAATTAATTAAACAGATGCAGATTTTTCCCTTGAAATATTTGCACGTTGTGAACATGCAACTATACTGCAAGCCTTGAATGAAGTGGTAATTGTGAATGTCTATGCAATTAACAGACCTGGAAGGTCTTTGTGGGCGAGACGAAATATTTCCCTAGAAATTTTAGCCCGTTGTGAATTTTAGCTAGCCTCGATTGAAGTGATAATTGCGGATTCCTATGCAATAAATAAATTTAGAGGTTATTTGACGGCACCTAAAGACAAGATTTTTGCACAAGTAATCAAAGATTGTGATGTTAGAATGTCAGTAGTAGTAAGTAACTGATTTCGTAATATTATCATATGTATCAAGTTATCTGATCTTCTTTTTATGACGAGACAGTGACTAGTTGCTTGAACATTTATATAATAAATGGCAGTTTAATATTATGGTTCTAAATAGTGAAAATATTTAACTATCAATGGCATCTCTTTTAAGCCAAATCTTGCTTATCAATTTCAAAACCTACCATCTCATCAACATCGTCTTCATAAATAAATCCAGCTCAAGAATTTAAGTAAATAGTTCAATTAAATAACAGCACACTAAAACTCACAGTAGCCAAACTTAAAAGTACTATCGCCTCAGTTCAGAGGATCTCGATTTGAAAGTACTTAAGGCCGTCGGGAAATTTATTTTGTCCCCCCAAGCGGAGCGGTGAACTAAGCCTTATCATCCACCTAATAGGTTTCCACGAAGAAGCCTTGGAGCCAATAGGGGCACCTAAAATTTATTGTTTAGTTAGATAGAAAATTCGCAGCGCCTGTCTTATAATGTGTAATCAACGGACTGGACTGAGCAATTTTGGTTGTTGATGTTATTGAAAGCGGAATGAATTTGTGATACGTTTTTTTTTACCTTTGGCACATTATGATCAGCGGAACCTTTATTCTATTTTAGTTAGTTTAGTTAAGTGATAGGAGGGGTTTGGGGCTAAGTAATAATAGCCACACGATTCGATCGCTTAGGTTGAGGTACGCTTGCTGATGTCGGTCCGTGGATGGGTTACTATCTTTACATACCAAGACCCCTCCATGCCTTGGAAAGCACATTAAGCCGTTGCTCTCAACCGTCATTCCTGGATATTTGACAGTCGTAACGGATCTTTAGAAGCCCGGAAGTGTGATCATTGCGTTATTCAGTAAATGGGTTATGGGGGTCAGATAGGCAGTCGTTCCATGTAAATTAATGGTATTCAGCTGCATCCAGATAGACTGGAAGCCAACCCCAACATAGTTTGAAAAAGGCTAGGCAGATGATGAGTTCTTAGATATAATTATCTTCTCTAAATTTCATAAGATTTAAGGTCGGATGAAATGTGCATTTGTTTCACTTGCAAGAGCTGGACCTTCAATCTCCAATGCTGTTTGTCTTCAAATTAAAATAACTATCAGTTATTCTTTCAAAAATACTAAAACAGACGCCAAAAAATTTTGAAGTTCACGTCCAAAATATCCTTAAAATCATAGCAGCAGCGTCAAATAATATGATATCATCTTTAGCTGAAATATCCGCTCGTTGGCTATCTTCTATCTGTATGTTGAAGTATGAATATGACAAGCCATAGAGCCGCTTACTTTCTGTAAATTAAATGGTTGGTAATTTTAAAGCTATTAATGTAGTACTATTCTGTAAAAAAAAAAACACCTTAAAACGTAGGTGAAGTGAATCGTCATCAACAGTGTCAATTTCGAGCATCTAGTAGAATAATCACTTCACATAACTTTTCACTATGAGATTTTTACATAATAGATCGGTTGTTTTAAATAATGTCTCCCGCAATAGACATATTAAGCAATTCCGACCGGTAAGTTTTGTAAAAAATGTTACGTAAGATTATTTATGTACTATCTATTAATATCAAACTGAATTAGTATAACTAACCATCTTTTAGCACTGCGTGACAGACAATGAAGATACGTAATATGCGGAAAATCTAACCTATCGTGGCAGCAATCTTTAATCTGTAGAGCGTTCGGCATGTTTGCCGAAGCGGAGTGTTGATAGCTTTTCGGCCATCATGCGCAAGAGATGCGCATCTCTGCTATGCCGTGATCGCGGCAGCCCCAATACCATTCTTAGAACGTTGGCTGATAGGTGGGACTCGTCGATCTTGGGGCGGTGGATACGACTGCACGCAGTAGACAGTCCCCAGATTAGATTTGCCTCGCGCAGCATCTTTCTAAGTATATTAATGTTACTAAGACTAGTTTGTAAGTCTACATTGTTCCTAACAAATATGGAAGGGATTCTGAAAAATTAATGTTTTTTTATCCTTTAATTGTTATTTTGGGCAAGATATGATGACAGCCTCGTTGGTCTAGTGGTCACAAGCGCTAATGATGAGCATGAGCTTGAGCAGCATGAGATTTCTATCTAAAATTTCTCAGTAGCAGCCCGGAGTCTGGATTTGAGCCCGATTGGGTGTAATGTGCCATTATAACCTACTAGCTTCCGCCCACGGCTTCACTCGCATGGAAGTCGGAAATTATCCCGCGGGAACGTATTACCAGGATAAAAAGTATTGTATGTGTTAATCTAGGTTATGATCTATCTGTGTGCCAAATTTTATCCAAATCCGTTCAGCCGTTTTTGCGTGAAAGAGTAACAAGCATCCATACATCTAGACATACAAACTTTCTCAAACACATACATAATCAGCCTATAACGTTCCCACTGCTGAGACACAGGCCTCCTCGCCGTGGGGGGGAAAGGGCCGTAATCCACCACGCGGATCCAGTGCGGGTTGGTAGATGTCACATTTCTTCGAGTTTTTAATTCTAGGACATGCCGGTTTCCTCAAGATGTTTTTCTTCACTGTTTTGAGAGCAGTACTGATGAAAAAACTTTCGCTTTATAATATTAGTAAGGATTCCATGGGACTTAAACATAACTGGCAGAATGTGTGTACAGTCAATACTCAATACTCAAATACTTTATTGCATTCCATAATGTGTACATAGAACAGTTGGTACATTAAAACATCGAATCAATTATGGACCCTGTCGGGCACAGCAAATTTAATTTTTAACAGGAGAGAGGATGAAGGCGCTTTTTGTTTAGGAAAAAATAAATATTAAATGAAAATAGGTAGTATCATTAAAATAGTATCATTAAAATAATGTCCCTAAAATAGTGTCATTAAAATAGTATCATTTGTTTTTATGGTAGTAAGTATTTCTATATTTGGTTTTAATTTATATTTATTAATATTATTTATTGCACGATTTACATTATTAATACTATAAATTATAATAAACGAACCTGTCCTGTGTATAAGAAACGAGTCTGCCGAACCTTTCGGGGAAATAAGGCGTGATGTTATTGTGTTATCTATGATTACTGCTTTCTTCAATAGGCACGCTTATAGCTCGCGATATTTAGACGTGGATTTACCACGCCTAAATATCGTCTCATTCATACTTTAAGATCAGTCCCGTTATGTCGTGCACGTACTACGCTCCGACTTCCATCTCCTATGAAAAGGGTTGGAGATTTATAACCTTTTGTAACTGACTACCTACATATACCTACATATATTCTATTCTATTATATCTGATGACACCTGCTATTATATGTTAAATTGGGTGACATTTTTATCTTTCGCGTGCTGATAAGTCAATTTATGCGATACGGGATTAGGTTCAATAATAATTTGTGCAAATGTGAATTTTGCTTTGTCGGATTTGTTTTGATAAATGTTTGTGGTAATTTATTCCGGCTGTTTGATCGAGGATTTGATGTCAAAATAGGTATTTTTGAATGATACATAGTAATGACATGTTTGAAATACCCACCAAAAAAAAATCTCTTCAAAATATCACCATTGCAAAGTAGTTCTTGTGGAGAAAAACGGTTTTCAATGAACCAATTAGACTTCAGAAGAAAACAAAAATGATATATTTCCTAACTATAATTTAGGCCATGATTCCACTTTTGATATTATCATTAAAATAGCCGAGAGCTTGCCGCCTGAAATAAGTTACTCATCTTCCCAAATCCAGATCCAGTTTATAAGTACATCAGCTGTTGTGTTACTTAAGTTTTGAGTTGAGCTGCACGTTATCTGACAAATGCGTGCACTGACTGGACAGGTCTACTCAATCTGTGTGGTTCTTACCTCAACCGACAATTTCAGACATCAATCTACATCGTATACACGTGATCTAACTGAGATTCTGTGTGGACTCCAAAAGAGACTGACCTCTGAGTACATTTCGGCCTTTCTTCTCAGGGTGGTCTGATAGGAAACGCCGGCCTTATCTAGTATTAAAAATATGACGGACAAGTAAAAGTTTGTGTACAAACTTACTTAAAGAAACAAAATAATTTATTATTTAACACGTTTAGCATAAAAGAGTTGCACATTTTCCTTTCCATCAAGAACTCTTATCATCGCTGCAGTAATCACGGTGAAGTTAGGTTACAGCGCTGTACAGCTGTGCGGTGCGGTGGTTAGCAACCGCAACGCTTTGTGCGATCAACACCCGTGTTAGTTAGTGACTGATACCGTGTTGTTGTAATTACATTGCTTCGTTTCTGTGGTTGGCGCTAAATTTGGCCTTTTTAGTGTTCCAGGCATCCGAATTAAGAAATCTGTAAAGGATCAGTCGTGTGTTTGTCTGCCTGTCAGTTGGTCTGTCACTGTCTTTTTGCAAATGGTCCAATAAAGTTCAAATTTGGTACACAAATAAATTTCTATGTCCCAAACACGTAAATAAATACTTCGGGAAGACTTCGGGGCGCGTAGTCTAGCCGCGGCACTTCGCTTCTTGCGCCGCTGCCGCCTCCCCTTTCTTTTGGCCACCCTTGCTGCCCTGCCCGCCTTGCTTTTCTCCCCTGCTACTTGCCATTCGGCGTCGGCCGGAGGAGATTTAGGAGGTGGAGGTGGCCGTCCTGGAGCCATGGTCGGGGCTGTCACTGCCTGCGTAGTCACCACGCCCTTCTTGGGCTTGGACGGCACCGATTTCACAGGAGTCCGTCCCGACGGTGTTGATTTGGCCGTGGTAGCCGTAGTGACGGCATACGATGCCTCCTTCTGCTGGCCCAAGGCCGGCCGACTTGCGCTAGTGGGAGGCGCAGGACAATGCCCCCCAATGCCGAAAACTGACTCTGGAAGGCAATCAGCTCCTGGCGCACCAGGGTCAGTACCCGGTTCTCCTCTTGCCTCGGGCTTGGGCTCACCCTGCACGTACCACGCCCCCCTCGAGGCACCACCCAAGGGCCGGCTCCTCGGAGCCCGGCCAGGTCCACTTAGAGCTCTTCATAAAGGAAAGGAGACTTTCGGAGAAGCTCCACGGTGATTGTCTAGCGGGCAACCTCCGCCCGCATTGGACATATTGTCTGACGGAGGATCGGAGTAAATAGCCTCCACTGCCGCCATAATGGAGACCATGGCTACGGGTATGACCTTGTCTTCAAAGGACTGAATCCTCTTCAAGGCCACACCCTTGATCGTGGCTGCCACGACCTCCGCAAACCTGGCTGATCACTCAGAATTGGAGCCACCGATGGCGTCTAGCTCACCGCCTAACGACTCTGAGAGGGCCCTGCAGCTGGTCCCTCTAGAGAGATGCCCCTCCGTGGAGAGCCTTTCATCTCGCTGGGCCGACTTGGCTGGACTGGCTCGGGTCGGCTTGTTGTCCTCCTGGGTCACCACCCAAGGGTATGAGCTGAGGGCTCACCAGTCCTCTGCTCATGCCCATCTCCTTGAGCCCACACCGCCGAGAAATCTTTTTCTGGGCCGAGCTCAGCCCAATGTCGGAGGAAGACTCCTGGCCTTCTCCCGATTTGGGGCACTTCTTGAAGAACTCCCGGTTCCTCCCAGAAGTCCCCACCACTACATGCTCCGGGCTCTTAAGAGCGCACGCGTGCGGGCATTGTCTCCCCATTTGGTCCCGGAGACTGGCCTTTCGTCCGTACGCATACAAGGTAAACTCCAGCCCAAGGACACACGGGGAGGTTTTCTGTCCAAGCACCCCTTAATGGGGGTCACGAAGGGAAAAGAAAATTGACCAAAAAACGTTTTGCAAACAGTATTGTGTGATAAAACAAATAAAAGGGCTAAGGTACTGTGAGAATCTCAAATATGTTTTTTGGTTTCAAAGTTGTTTAAGAAAATAGATGAAATTGACGAATAAGTGCCGGTGGTCGTCACTGAACATAATTATGTAGTCAAAAATAGTTTTCGAAAAAACACATTCGATTCTAAATAAAATAATGTAATAGTAATAACATAAAATTATCAAACCAATTAACTATGTACTCTAAAACAGGAGACACAATGTTAAAAACAATACCAACATAATGAAAAGCATTCCTACAAAAAATCACACCTGAGGTAGCGAGGTGCTAAAACCGTGTTACAATAGTTTGCCGAAAACAATTGCACAACTGAATTTCGAATGACTAACGGCCCAAAAACTGGATACACAAAATTATTTTAGGTTTCATCTAAATAGTTAAATAAGAACAAACAATAATGGTTTTAGTTGACTGGGACGGCAATTGATTAAAATGTTTGTTTTTTTTATACAACCGACTTCCAAAAAAATACTTAAAAAGGAAAATGACTTTAATTTCTGAAGTCGGTATTTGGTTTTTATTTTCGTTTCTTTTTTTTATGTCGACTTCTCAATTTGTGGTGTTTTCTATTCTGAAGACGGTTATTTTTTTTTTTTGTTTTAAATATAGGTAGGTACTTTCCAGCACACATTAGTGTACCTTCACTTACTACGTAGGTAAATAAAAGCTTACCTACTCAAAAACCACTTACCTTGATCTGAACTTGACCATGTTTAGATAATATCGCTCTATCTACAAGTACCTATATACTTTCAAGCAAAATAAGAATTTTTCTAATCGGGTTATTAATAACGGAATTCTGAGGCAACAAAACTAAAAATAATACAACTGAATTGAGCACCTCTACTTTTTGTTGTCAGTTAACAATTATCAACAGTGAGCATGATCATAAGTTTTTTTTTTGTGTGGGAAATCTTCAAAAAACTTCTCCCACTCTGGGTGGAGCAGGAGGGTGTATCAGACTTTTACTGGCTAAACCCCACCCGCGTTCCCTCAGTTTCCTGTGTGCCAGGGGCTGCGGTATCTCTTTCGAACAATCCGCACTCCTGGCAGGCATCGGCCTTTGCCCCTTCAGTTGCTGCTGACATCTCTTTAAGTCGCGCCTGGAACACAACGCGCCGTCAACCCGGGCTTGGTCATTACCGGAAAGCGAGCTACCCATTACTCGTCGTCCGCAAGCCTTCGCCTACGGTGGTCAGGAATCAGTCTGGGATTCCCGATGCCTCGGGCGTCTCCTGCGGAGGCTAGGGCCGTGAGGGCGCATATACTGTCTCTCCCCTAAGTGCGCCGCCTCCCTCTTTGCGAGCATCACTGCTTCGCAGAAGGAGGTGACGGCTACCCATGCACTCTCGCTCCGTACCACGGCCTGGACCAGGGCCGGACGTAAGAGATCGCCGCTGCCGATCGCCTCTAAGAGGACACGGTGGTGCTCTGCCCAAGCCGGGCAGAACTCCATCGTATGCTCCACCGTGTCTTCAGAGTGATCTTCGCAGTGGAAACACCCGGGCGTTTCCTCCCGCCTTATGCGAAACAGGAGCCTCCCGAAACAGCCATGTACGGTGAGGACCTGCGCCAGGCGGAAGGTGAGGACGCCATGCCGCCTCTCAAACCACTCCTCAAAGAGAAGACTTACCGGCGCAATAGTGGCGTGACCAAGCATGAGCATGAGTGAAGTCTCACTTGCTCACCACAGTCGAAGTAATGCAATATTTGATCTTGATGAATGGTGAAAAGAAGCTCGCTTGTGAAGGACCATTTCTAACTAATATAGCTGGTCTTAAGAAACGTGGAAAAAATACTCGATAATTTATGATTTAAATATATAACATAAAATGAGACCAACTACTTATTTCAATGCTAAATTAGCTTAGTTATGACTTTGATCCTATGTTATTATTGTTGTTTACCGAGATGACGCCACCAATACATTTACGTGTAAATAGCTTTTTTTGTATTTATCTAGGTACAAAACTTCATGAGAATGTGAAAAACACACTAATTGTAGTGATATACTGTACATTTTCTACTCCCAACACGGCCATACATTTAAACAAACATAACATCCATATTGTCCTAATTTGGCGCTCGCTAAAATATTCCGCTTTCTGCTTAGTCGAAAACAAAAAGTTTTAGTTAGTTTCGAAATGAAAACAATTAGCGTTTGCAGCGGCTGCAGCGAAGTGTAGCGATTTAAGCTGTGTGTACTAATTGAAGCTATGAGATGATTTTAATACCTACTTATAACTGAGTAAAATTTTTAAGACACATTTTAAAGTTTTGATTTTAGATTTTAATCCAGTTTTTTGGTAAACCATCTATTGGTGTTAACCCAACACTTTCATAATTCAGAGTCCGAAGTTCGAAAGAAATAAAAATCTATAATATGTACTGACTAACGGGACATACAAAGAAAAAATACACATGTAAAAAAGAATGGCAGAGAATAAACTCAAAACGGCCATCACTTTAAAGTAAGAAAAAATACATGTAGCAAGCACCGCAATGGTGAAACTCAATGACTCACTCCCAAACAGTAGTAATAGTGAACAACGGTAAATCCCAGCTCAACCGAGCAACAGTATAAGTTATGAAAAGTATTCGCGCCGCCAATTTGCTGGTAGCAAAATTCGTTGTTAGTTGAAAACAATTAAGCGGTCTAAATGGTACTGGATAGTGGGCCAGCCGGGAACTTTGTTGGAACTCATTGTAGTAGACAAGAATTTTGTAATGTAGATTTTTGATGGATATGACATTAATGTTTTGTTCATAAATCAATTGACTCTAGGTCCAGGTCTAGGAGGCTTAAACTTATGTAGTTCTTAGTTTGCTTAGATACGTGATGATGGGGGATATATTGGTGATAAACCTTGGTTTAGGTAATAAGTCAAAAAACACTAAAATTTTACGGATAACTGATTTGATCAACAATTTTCTACGGGTAATAAAATTACACGAATTGGTCTATGAATTCACATTAATATGAAATCAAATGTTATGTTTGCTGACAGCATTAGACGTTATTTATTCTTAAGTTTTTATTCTTCGGCATATTTTATTGCCATATCCAAATTTATCCAGATTGTTGTGCAGAAACCACCGGAGTGCAGACTCGCGGTACAGTGAAGAGCAATTTATTACTTTTAAGTTGCCCCTGCACTACGGGATTAGACGGAATGTTCGTTCCTACAAATATGTACAATAATAACAACAGTTCAGTTGCGATTTGTTGCAACGTGTGTGGTTAGTTTGTTGGATTAACTTCCATGTCGTTGTTTTAGTTTAAAATGTCGAGTATTGTAGTTCTTATATGAGGTATTCTTGGCTCCAACGTTGCGTTACATGACAATACCTGAACCATGTCTTGAATGAAGATCCACACTTTGCATATTTACATCATTCGTGTCTCAAAAACAATGTTCTTGAATTAGGGGCTCTCCTATTCTACTTCAGTTATACTTCAGATAGAAATCGTAGCCAAATTCTGGGTTGACTGTATTTAGATTGCTATCGACACACTAAGAAGAAGCATGTGAATTTCAAAGACCAGTTGGATATGATGAAGGTATAAAATAAATCATATGAAACAGCCGCAACTTTTCCTTCTATACAAAGAATTTAGGCTACTTCTTCTTTAAAATCACTCTCAATGCCGTCACTGCAGATATCTGAAGATTCATTTTGACATTGAGTTAATTTCGCACAAGATTTGCCTTATACATTAACGAAGTAATTGCAGCTAGCAAATATTTCACTATCATACGGTGTAGATGTCTGGTCTGATTCTATGTGGACAACATTGACTGGTTGTGAGGTATATTTGGAGAAGTTGTAGTCATCAGTAAGTATTTCTGCTTTAAGATGTGTTTCGGCGTCATCACCTTCCGTTTCACGCAGGTCCTCACCTGACACGGTTGTTTTGGGCGGTTCCTGTTTCACATATGGTGGGAGGAAACGCCCGGGTGTTTCCACTACATAGATCGCCCTGAGGACACGGTGGAGCATAGCGTGGAGGACTTCCCGGCTTGAGTGGAGCACCGCCGTGTCCTGGTGGAAGCGATTGGCGGCAGCGATCTTTGGCGTCCGGCCCTGGTCCAGGTCATGGTACGGAGCGAGAGTGCATGGGTAATTGTGACTTCCTTCTGCGAAGCAGTAATAATAATAATAATAATCATTTTATTACCAGGCAACTAAAGCCCATACATAAAATACACAAAATAATCTTAAACAATAATGACAAACTAATGCATTATAAAAACCAGCTTAAAACTATAACTAAACACGTAAAGTTGATGGCGGCGTGTTTCCCTGCGAGGTGTCACGTAACCGTCCTCGGAAACGTCACCCAATCGATGAAAATATGCGACTTTAATTTCAAAATCCTAGCACCATTATTTTTAATGGGTTTCATTGTAACCCGATTTTTCATGAACCTACAAATTGTAATTAAAATACTTATTTTGATCTTTACTTATGTTTTACTATAATAACATTATTATACGCATCAAATAATTTGATCGATGTTTTTATTTTAACCTTGCAACTACCAATTTGATACGAATTGTGATAATGCCCAGTGCATCATCACAATTATTGGTTCTGTGGCAACAATTTCACCCTTTTCAAAATTACCATAGAGAATATTGACCATCTACTGATGGTGTATTTGATTTTTCATGGTTGCATAGCATTTTGAGACCAAAATTGCATAGTATTGCATAAAAAGCTATTTAAGTCTGTAATATTGTAGAAAATGGTACAGTTAAAATTTTAGTTACCATTATAACTTGTTATTGTGAAATTAATCGCGACTTAAATATAGTTTAACTATTAGACCATCTTTCTATAAAACATATTTAATGGATAACAAATTATAATTTATTATGATGCTGTTAAAATGTTGAATTATTATGTGAAATTGTCTTCGACGAATCCTGATAAACTTAACTTTTTTAGCTATAATTAATCTTTAGAACAAGTTTGTTGGACTAAAACTAATCTCATATACTATAATCTTAAGAATTTTAATCTCTTGCAATAGTCCCTAGCAGCTCTTCAACTGAGTTATCATCTTTGAAAGTTCTGTTTAAAAGATCTTTTATTTCGTCCAGACAGACTTCGTTAACTTTAAAACCATTCAAAGTCTATGTTGTTATATTTCTTCAATAGCTTAAATTTTAGTATTATCTGAAATTATACTATCAAGAAAATGATTCTGCACACATCACTCAAGTGGAATTATAATTTTGGAAATGATGTCCATAAATTCTTTACTAGTATCCTTTGTACGAGACACAATATTGTTGTATTTAGATTTTATGCCCTTTTCCAAAGTAGTGAAAAGCATTGATATAGTTTCCAAAAATCCCTTAAGAATAATATTTCAAATTGGAAATAAGTTTATAATAATTTACGGTAGGACAGGTAAAACTGCCGCCATATTGGATTTTCATCAAAGATGGTGCCTGCGAAAATTTTCAAATTTTTCGTCATGCGTGTCATTTTCATGGTTTTCAAGGGTGCTAAAGCCGATAGCGAGGTCGAAATAAACATCCAAGATGGCGAAAACTTTTGAGATCTTTCAAAAACTTCACACTCGTATCGAGATATCGGCTCTCTCGTATTAAATGCACGCTTTCTTTCTGCCTCTGTCCTTTTCTTTTATATACGTATGTGTATGCCTGCGAGTACTACGCAAGGAATTCTTTTTCTTTTAAATCGGGGCTCCATCTGATTGGTGTGGGTGTGCCACGTAATAACGTGGCACACCCACTGGCAGTCATTGTCACACCAAGCTGAGTCAGGAGAGTACTGTGATCCCAAAAGAATTTAAGTATTTTTGTGAACATAGAGCCCATTCTCTATATTTTTTTATCTAATATACATAATAATAATAATAATAATAAAGCAGAGTAGCCATGTCATCATACCCCCGTCGCAGACAGTTGTGGAACCACCACGACTCACCACAAGTCAGGCGCTTCAAGCTGACGAGGGTAGTGTTGACAGGGCTACAAACGTAAGTACCCAGTGCAGTGAGGAATTGAGGAGTGCTTTGGAGGGTGCGATTCGGGAATATCGGTTCATGTCGCCCGAACTTAGGCCACGCTTACCTCGTTTGCCCATGCATAACAAAAATAGGGCGCTGGTGGCGGCTCTGGATTCGCAGTTGTCAAACTATTTTGATGACTGCGAAGACCTCGCCGATACTCATTCGATTCTGTACTGCGCGGCTGTAGCGGCATGTCGTGTAGCTCACGTCAAATTCGCTAGTGACTCTAGAGGTACACGACCGAAACCAGTCGTACCAGCTTGGCAGTACAGAGTTGAACGTCGTATTGGCGGGGCCAGAGCCCTCATCGGCAAACTAATCTGCTTCAGGGAGGGCAACACTCGCCCTAGAGTGATGCGCTTTGTGAGGCGGGCATTCTCAGGGACTGATACCAGCCCTCAGGATTATATGTCCCGTGTCACAGAGCGCATAGACTTCCTGAAGCAGAAAGTGTATGCATGGGCAAACCGTATTCGTAGGTATAAGCGGCGAGTAGACCGATACACCCAGAACCGCACCTTCCAGAGTGATGAAAGGTGGGTTTATAGGGCTTGGGAGCGACCGTACCAAGGTGTGGCTGATACGCGCCTACCAGATGATGATGCCATGTGCTCTTTTTGGCGCAATATCTGGTCGGTGCCTGTCAGTCACACCGAAGGTTATTGGACTAGAAAAGTTGAGCGAGCCTGCGATTCGATACCAGAAATGGGGGTTATTACCATCTGCCCCCAAGATGTAGCTCGTGCAGTCCGGCCGCTGCCCAACTGGAAGTCTCCAGGGCCGGACGGGCTGCACAATTTCTGGATCAAATGGTTCATTGGATCGCACGCTCGCTTGGCGGCTCAGTACCAGACTGCTTTGGAGTCTGGTTCGCTACCCCAGTTTCTAACGACAGGAATAACCCACCTGCTCCATAAATCAGGTAGTACCGCGGAACCCAAAAATTATAGGCCGATCACGTGTTTACCGACGGTCTATAAAGTTCTTACATCCATTTTGAGAGCTAAGATTTACAATCATATAGACGGTAACTCCATTATGTCTGTCTCTCAAAATGGATGTCGGAACGGGTCCCGCGGTACTAAGGAGCTACTCCTCATTGATATGGCCATTAGCCAACAGGTTCGTCGTTCCCGAAAGGATCTTTCGACATGTTGGATAGATTACAAGAAGGCCTATGACTCGGTGCCACATACATGGCTCATGAGGGTGCTGGAGTTGTATAAAGTAGATACAACTCTGCGCACCTTCCTGATGTCATGTATGGGGCAATGGAGGACGGTCCTTCGATATCCAGGATGTCGAAATATCCAGAGGAATAGCGAGCCGATAAGGATCGAGCGAGGCATATTTCAGGGCGACAGTTTGAGTCCGCTTTGGTTCTGCCTAGCCCTGAATCCTCTAAGCACACTACTGGAGGATTCAGGTATAGGCTATCGGCTGAAGTGAGATGGTCAGGTTATATCTCACCTCCTTTACATGGATGACCTAAAACTCTTTGCCCCCAACAATTTGCAACTGATGGAGCTACTGAAAGTAACTGAAACCTTCAGTAGCGCCATCAGGATGGATTTTGGTGTGGACAAATGTGCGGTCATGCATGTAAAGCGAGGGGAGATTGTGGAATCCGCGGGAACCCAACTCTCGGATTCCATAAACCTTCGAGCCCTCTCTGCAGCCGAAACCTATAAGTATTTGGGTATGTCGGAAGCGTTGGGCATCAATGTAACTGACATGAAGCAATCGTTGAAAGAGCGCTTCTTTGGCCGCCTGAAGAAAGTATTTAATAGTCTTTTATCAGGCGGGAACAAGGTGCGCGCCTTCAACGGATGGGTCATGCCAGTTTTGATGTACTCTTTCGGCATACTCAAATGGACTCAGACCGAACTCGACGCCCTGGATAGGAGGGTCCGTACGCTGCTGACTACATATCGAATGCATCACCCACGGTCATCGGTAATGAGACTGTATATCCCGCGAAAGTGTGGAGGTCGAGGGTTCTTAAACGCTAAGACTCTCCACAATCGCGAGATATGCAGTCTCAGGGAATATTTCCTGGGAGCCGACGTGGAGATGCATCGAGATGTGGTCGTGGTGGACAAGGGCCTTACCCCGCTCTCCTTGGCTAAAGAGAACTGGCGCAAACCTGTAGTGCTTGACACTAAAGATCGCATGGAAGTATGGCAGAGTAAGGAGCTTCACGGACGCTTTTTCCGGGCCCTACATGGACCCGATGTAGACCTACTAGCGTCCGTAGCCTGGCTGCGTTTCGGTGACCTCTTTGGAGAAACCGAAGGTTTTGTCTGTGCAATTATGGACGAAGTTATGATGACGAACAACTACCGGAGATTTATTGTGAAAGACGGCACGGTTGACATCTGTCGGGCATGCCACCGTCCTGGTGAATCAATCAGACACATTATCTCCGGGTGTTCTCGTCTAGCTAACGAGGAGTACTTGCATAGACACAACCTTGTAGCCAGGATTATCCACCAGCAACTGACTCTGAAATACAGCCTTGTGGAATCAAAAGTGCCGTACTACAGGTATGTGCCCGACCCAGTTCTCGAAAATGGACATGTCACACTGTACTGGGATCGATCCATCATCACTGACAGGACTATTGTTGCCAATAAGCCTGATATAGTGGTGGTGGATCGACTAAAGCGGCGTGCAATGATCGTTGATATTACGGTCCCGCATGACGAGAACCTCGTGAAAGCCGAGAAAGATAAACAAATCAAGTATCTTGACTTGGCTCGCGAGGTTGTCGACATGTGGGATGTGGACTCTGCGATCATTGTACCGATAGTCGTCACAGCCAATGGCTTGATAGCTAAGAGCCTCGACCAACACCTGAGGAGGCTCTCGTTGGGCAGCTGGGTCAAGGGCTTGATCCAGAAAGCGGTACTCCTGGACACGGCTCGTATTGTTAGGAGGTTCCTCTCTCTGGAGCCCTGACCGCCGGTAGCTTGGACCCTGTTCCCGATACCGGTGGGCTACTATTTGTTATATTTTTAAATGTTTTTATATATTTTATATTCTAATATTTAAAAATGTAATTTATATGTGTTTATGTTGGAATAAAGGAGATAATAATAATAATAACTTTATTGATACATACTTTTTATATATATAACGGTAAATCGGGAAGGCCGGGCTGTTGCATCTGATTGCTGATTCGTGACTTCGTCAGCACGGTAATCCATAGTGGGTGTTAAACTTCAGGAAACGTTGAAATAAATACGCTGTAGCGTTGACTGTTCACTATTTTAATTTTACAGACACTTAAATGACTTAAACAATTAAGGATTGCAGTAATAATTAACGATTTAGAGCCAATGGGTTTGCGTATAATGAATTGACACGACGTCGCCCGCCATGACAGACGCAACTCAATTCGGTGTTACCCGCTCTTAATTAAAATTACCATTTAGTTGAATTCAAATAGATTAATCGTTAAAATAACAGAATAAATTACAACTCGCGAAATTAACTGATTTTCATTATTTAATAATGCCACGCGCCGTTATATACATTTTACGTGGTCCTATCTGTCCACCACGTAAACCCTTTCCGTCACACTATATGTAGATTGCCATCGAAAAGCTAAGAAATAACCCCTAAGTCTGCAACCCAGTTTTATCAAGTTCTAACCCAGTAACTGAGTTGTGAAGTACAGATAGGCAATCGCGAAAAAAAGTGTAAGTGGGAAATACTATAAAGTCAGCAGCTAGTTGGGAACAGGCTATGAAGATGGTGATGAGAATTCTTAGAGAATTAAACAAATAAGGACTTCAATATTCTTTGTAGAGTTCTCATTTGACCCATTTACCACCAAAACCTATTCTGTACGCACTCGGCTGAACGCTGACTTTTTCAAAAGTGCATAGTGCTTATTGTACCTTTGTTTAGTGTATTCTTTTCTATCGTGCTTGGTAGTGATCATAAGATTTCTACTACTTTTTTTCTGTTTTTATCCGTGAGAACCTGTAAATGGCTTAATCTAATATTTAAAATTCTCGTGTCACAGTTTTCGTTGCCATACTCCTCCGAAACGGCTTGACCGATTTTGATGAAATTTTTTGTGCTTATCCAGTATCTATGAGAATCGGCCAACATCTATTTTTCATTCCCCTAAATGTTAGGGGTAGTCCACCCCTAAATAATTTATAAGGCAAAACAACGTTTGCTGGGTCAGCTAGTGTTTCATATATAATTGTTATCCATATATTATAGCTGTTGGTTCTCCTATGAATAAATAAATAAAATCAAGTAAATGAAAAGGGGTACCAAAATGAATGGATGCATGACCAAGAATTCTCTGTGACTTCATTCAGGCCTCATTCTCCTAATTGTAGATTATTATTTGTCTTCACAGTCTCATGAAGGAAACGTGTAAAGATAAATTATCTCTCACCAACTTCCAAGAAAATATAACTGAAATAAACAAATGTTATAGCTGATATTAAAGCCTCTAAAATCCAGTGCAATAGTTTTATTATTTATTATTTATTTATTTATTTATTTATTTTTGAAACTTACACACACTATCTTTACAGGATGACCCAATACAATAGTGGTTTCCAAACACACAACAAATACATTGCAAAATCAACACACGACTTATAATAAAACTCAAAACTTTAAAAATACCAAGCCAAGCCAAGCCAAGCCAAGCCTGCCAAGCGTGTATTGTCATCAGTTATTGTAACAGTTCCTTTTGACAATCGTACAGTGACATTCCAGCTTAGCTGACCGTAAAAGTATGTTTAAATACTTGAAAATGTAATAAATTTGCAATATTCATATAGCTAACGTTATGTTATTTAAGTGTACCTGAACTAAGTTATTGCTACAAGGCACCACTGGATTTTCTTCTTATGTTAAAGTGTCAATGCCTCTAATATTTTTGCGGGTCAACGTCACATTTTGTGCCTCATTTGTATCCTTCATCAGAAGATAGTAATATTCTCCCCACAGTCCCTGAAATCAACATTTAGCAAATTAAATAAATCTAGGTCAGAAAAATTGGAATAAAATTTTACTGCTTTGTTTACTCATGTAAACTTGGATATTGATAACGATTCAAGAAGATTTTAGAGATTTAAGAGACTTCAAAAATAGATAGATTTTAATTATGGGACGAAATATTTACCTTGTCAAAGTTGAACGTTAGGATTTTTCAATTTGTTTCTCGTAAAATTATACTTGTAGAGAAAATCTTCTTGAAAATCTTTACGAAACCTTAAACAACTATAAATTAATTCTCCATCTTGAAAGCAAGAATAAAATTTGCATTGTATTGTTTTCTAATTGATGATAATTATTATACATTTCAGAATGATCATAATAGGATTGCTTACTAAACAAGTCACATCATTCTTCTCTTTAATAAATTAATTCAACACATTTGCACAATGTAGCTTATAACGTTGACATTGCTTGGGCACGACACAATTGCGGCGGTAAGTCCCCTCTTTGAGGAGTGGCTTGAGAGGCGGCATGGCGTCCTCACCTTCCGCCTGACACAGGTCCTCATCGGACACGGCTGTTTCGGGAGGCTCCTGTTTCGCATAAGGCGAGAGGAAACACCCGGGTGTTTCCATTGCGACGATCGCCCTGAGGACACGATGGAGCATACGGTGGAGGTCTGCCCGGATTGGGCGGAGCACTGCCGTGCCGCGTGCCGTGCCGTGGAGGCAATCGGCGACGGCGATCTCTCGCGTCCGGCCCTGGTCCAAGCCATGGTACGGAGCGAGAGTGCATGGGTAGCCGTCAGCTCCTTCTGCGAAGCAGTAATGCTCGCGAAGAGGGAGGCGGCGTACGTGAGGGAGAGGCGGTACATGTACCCTCATGGCCGTAGCCTCCGCAGGAGACATCCTGGGCATCGGGAATTCCAGGCTGATTCCCGACCACCATAAGCGTGGGTTTGCGGACGGTGAGTAATAGGTAGCTCGTTGTCCGGTAAGGACCAAGCCCGGGTCGACGGCGCGTTCTGTTCCACGCGCGCCTCAAAGAGATGTCAGCATCAACTGGTGGGATTGGCAAAGGCCGATGCCTGCCAGGGGTGCGGGTTGTTCAAAAGAGATACCGCGGCCCCTGCCGCACAGGCAACTGAGGGAACACGGGTGGGTTTTAGTCAGTAAAAGTCTGACACGCCCTCCTGCTCCACCCAGACCGGGAGAAGTTATTTGATGATTTCCCACCCAAAAAAAAAAACATTGACATTGCTGGGACACAAGCCTCCTCTCTGTCAGACGGAGTGGGCCGTATTTCAACACGTGAACTCAGTACGAATAGGTAGGTGTCATATGTCCACGAGTTTTAGTTCTCAGACATGCCGGTTTCCTTAAATTTTTTTCCTTCACCATTTTGGGAGCAGTGGTAAAGAAATTATTTACATCATACATAAGTAAATCACCTGCCTGGGTCCAAGCCTACGATCTAACAGAACTCATAAGTCGGGGTGTTATCAATTCCCTACTCACATTTGGTATCAAAATAAAAATAAAGTTATCCTCTACAACTAGATATGAAATATTATTTTCTTCATTCGTTTTTCTTAAGACTATAATTTTTTTTCTCGAAATTAATGGTTTTGAGGGGTGTTTTCGCATCTGTATAAAATCAAACCCGTTTTGCTCAATATCTAAAAAATGTTATCAGAAATGTAATTATTATATATACTTACAATTCGAAACCATTGATTTAAGTAGTGCAGAAGATATGAAGATATTACATGTTACCTTCTTGTTACCTGTGACGTTATGAAAAATAAAGAGATTCATTATTCCAAAGTTTAGTTTCTTCCCTTCTATTTCTGAAGATTTTTCATCTAAATCCCTTTCAACGCAATTTATTTCAGTGTCGAAATTCAGTAAGTTATTTAAAAAAAAAGTCATTTTCTGAATTAAATAGTCAATTTAGTAGTAAGTACTGGATTTTGGTGTGAAATCAACATTAAAACACTTTTATGTAACATTATCCGCTATCGTTTATAGATTTACTTTTAAACCGGTTTGTATCTGTAAATAATGACATAATTAAAACACCATTGCGATTTTGGTATAACGTATCATCACGCCTTGTTTCCCTGAAGGGCTGGGCAGAGGTGTACCTAGCTACAGTACACCCACATTTCGCCAATTATGTTTAAGTACCATGTAATAGGGGCGAGCCTATTGCCATCAACCGGGCACAAATCCAGACTCCGGACTGCTACTGAAACATTCCAGGTAGAAAAACCCAATTACATTTCCCTGTTTTGGTATGTTCATAAAATTATCATTTCGATATCTACTCACGTGTACCTGGTAGTATTTTATGGAGAAATGGAACAAATGTGCATTTTTCTGGGATGTCTGGCTTATTGTCTAAAACAAGTTTATATTTAATAATTATGCCGTCGGTTTGTACTCCGCCATAACTTGAAAAACATAAAGAAATATTTAGAACTGCCCATTACTTTTAGTGCGAGTAGTTTTTTTTAATATTTCAGGAATGGTACCTAATTAAATCACGTATACCATCTTAACACGTATTAATTTCTTCTGCAACTAATGAAATAATCCTTATTTTCCTTATAACTTGGCATTCGACGCTCCATTAATGCGATATTTTTAGCTGTATTAACGAGTCAATAATAGTGACCCACTCCCAACTAAGAGCTAGCTTGAGAAAAATTGTTGCACCTAAGACCATGACTCTTTTCTTTGAAATACTCGTGAATATTCTTTCAGAGATAGTTTTGAAAGGCACTAGAATTTGTTATTTTATTTTTAAAATAAAGGGTAGATTATTTTGGTTTGCTATCCTAAGAATGTAAATTCTCAAAAAAACCGTTTCCAACATGTCCTTTGAAATAATTTCAGTCGTCATCATTAATATAGTCATAGCGAAGTTCCATACTGGTATTTTGGTCGTGTCCTGTTTATCGAGCACCAGCAACCAGAAATCGAGGTATGTATGATGAATGATGATGTATGTGTATGATATGTTTTTTCTTTGAAAATGTAAACTAAATATTTTTTAATAAAATTACCAGTCCTCAATGTGTATCCATCGAACTAGCGGTGACAGAATCAGGGTTTTTATTGAAAGTTGATACTCCACTTTCGGGTAAGAAACGTTAATTTTGGGAATTCGTTTGGTCTAGAACAATCTGAAAAACCTTTCTTAAGAAATTACTTTTTATCGATCTTATTTAAAGAATGAATTCGATAGAAAGTAATTTCTCTTTAAAATATGTAATTTGCTAGGATAGAATTTGTTTGTGGCATGCCACTGCAATAACACTGCAGCGTCACTTGTTCTGGCGTCTAGGGGATCCTAGCTGTATTTTCTCATAGAATAGCATATGCTTACAATGAACAGAACTATATTTAAATTTTCTTCAACAATAGTCTTAACTTGTTGTGGGGCTTGTGGCTAAGTAATAGTAGCCGTACGGATCGATCGATCAGGTTAAGCTAAGCTTGCCGCGGTTGGTCCGTGGATGGGTGACCATCTTAACATACCAAGACCTCTCCGTGCCTCGGAAAGCACGTTAAGCCGTTGGTCCCGGCTGTCATTTGTAGATCTTTGACAGTCGTTACGGGTCGTCAGAAGCCCGAAAGTCTGACAACCAGTCTTTCCAAGGGGTGGTGGAGGTCAGATAGGCAGTCGCTCCATGTAAAATACTGGTATTCAGCTGCATCCGGTTAGACTGGAAGCCGACCCCAACGTAGTTGGGAAAAGGCTAGGCAGATGATGAATAGTCTTAACTTGTTATAATGTTTACCAGATATACAAAAGCTACAGACTGTTTAAAAGATTTTAGTGCTAAATCTAAAAAAATAAAAAATCCCTAGATCTTTTGCAACCTTAACTAAAATAAAACGCATCATCATTCTATTTTAATGAATATCTAGCTTTTGCCCGTGGCTTCACCAGTGTGGATGTTGGAAATTGTCTCACAGGAAGGTACCACCGGGACAAAAGTATCACATGTCCCATGTTAGGATCTATCTGTGTGCCAAATTTCATCGAAATCTATATTATAAAAAAAAAAACATTTAAATGTCTGGTATTCAGCTGAATTCGGCTGGACTGAAAGCCGAGCTTACATAGTTGAGGAAAGGCAGATGGTGATGAATATAATGTATTTTATGTAGATATCTATTCATATCATTTTAAATAATTTATTATTCTCAAAATAAATATAACGAAATGCTGGAATAGTATTACCATTTTTAATTAAGCTTAATGTCAACGCAATATTGCAAGTGCTCCTTTGAGTACAGATATTTATTAGTCTAGTTCTCATTAGAGATACAAAAAGTCCTTCCTCCGACAGACTATTTATTAGTAGCTTATTAGCTGCGAGGAGAGAACATAGCAGAGAGCTAAAAATAAATAAGTATTATGGAACCCTGACAGCTGTATGCTCTGTTTTAAAATATCTTATGAAATTGTAAACAAGTGGATCAGAAACCGTACCAATTCCAATCAGTACCAACTACTACTTCCACTTATTTGGGTGTATTGATTTAATTATTTGAATAATTCACTCCGAAATTCTAATTATAAATCACCGGATAAATGTTTCTCAAATCAAAAATTATTGAGGTTAATTTAAAACCCCTCTTTTCGTCAATGATTTTTTAATAACAATTTAATCATGTTATTTCCAACAATTTTTCTTAATGCAGATCATTTTTTACCAATTAAACGAATTGAAGAGCTTAATTTGAACAGGGTGGGTATGTTTACAGTTTTATCAAATACTTTTGGAACATATGAACTATCATGTGTGGCGCGCAGTGCGAGGGTGCTGACCTATTAGTGATGAAATTTTACATAGATAGTCTGAATCTTAGGGAAGTACATAGGCTACTTTTTATAAACACAACAACTAGGCGAAGCCGCGGGTGGAAGCTAGTTATAGATAAATTAAACGTAATTAAAAAGTTTTTTTCTAGATGCTATACCATTTTCAGCTTTAGATGATTTTTTTAAGAAAATTAACAACATTCATTATTTCATTAATTTGAATAAATGACTTTTGATTTTGATTTTTGATTTTGAATGAACAGATACAAAATAAAGTATCGTATTATGTTGGTAGCAAACACAAGAAAATATTATCAATATTCCCTAGAGTGTGATTTATTGATCCACTCATATCTACTATGCAAATTAACTAAGGCTTCTAAAAGCAATCAAGTTATAAGACAGAAAATGCCTATACCCCTTCATAGAACCCTAGCTTGAAGTTTACAAAAATACATAAAACATAATTTGTAAAATCTTGCAGAAAGTAATATAATAATTTAAAAAAAATACCCTATAACTTATCAAGTTTTAAAATTTCAAACGATATTTTATAGGTTCTTCCTCACTTAATATATATTATGTAGTTTTTGATAGTAACACAGAATCAAAAACTTACCTGTGTTTATTTATATCGATCTTATCTAGAATAATATAACCACAAGAAGTGTGTCCAGAAATACCGATAGCGAAGAAATCGTGTAGAAGTGCAAACTGTTCAGCATCAACTAGGTTTATTTTTATGGCGGTAATTTTGTTTAATATTTTAACGTCTACCCGGCCGGGAGCTACTACGAGTCGAGGAACTGGTGGACCTTATCTTACTAGTTTCTGAAAAAAATATAGTAAGAACAATTTTATTTACAAACACAAACAGGTGTGATATTCCATACCTTATATGTAATTTTCTCTTCAAAACACATGATGATTCCTGCTGACATCGTGGTGATTCCTGTTTTCGTTTTGATGACAAACATTTTTTACAACCAGTAATTAGCTTCCTTCATCCTTAGATAGTTTCTAGGCATAATTTCTGCTCAAAGTCAGATAATGACACTTCTTTGCAAGATAAGCTAAAATAATTAAGTGCTAGCTTTCGTGGCATACTCGACGCTTGATATTATAGCTGTGCCAAAGATTCAACTGTAAGTGACAATTAGTAGGAAGATATTTGAATTTAAATTGTAATTACTGTGATGCCAACGGAGTTACTATTTTAAAATAACTTTTGAGAAATTGTGAAATGTGGTCGTTGGTTTGTAGAGTGTAATTTTATTGCATTATACGTACCATAATCAGTTCACTGAGAATGTTTTGGAACAAATTATGCTTGCAATTCCTAATAATCATTGATATGTACGCCTGTGTTTTCCGAAAACTTTAATCAGAATTTCTTCAAATGGAGAATGAATAGGTTACTTCTAGGCAAGCCTGCTCCAACGTCAACCAGATCATCGCCTACCATCAACTTAATAAAAAAATTAATCACTTTAATAATTTGAAAATAAATAGTTTGAAATTTATTTTTAAGGAAAATCTAGAAACGTGCTCGAACTCACTGGTGGGCCTGATTAAAAAGCACGCTGTCTCACCAGGCATCGTATCCGGCAGGGATAGTATCAGTAATAAGCAGTTAGACGCTAGTCTTCATGCACAACGTTATTGAGTGAGCTGCAGGATCAATAGTAAAACAGGTACGTACAAAATTAAGAAAAGTTCTTCGGAAGTCGGGTTTTATGAAAAAACCACTGCATACGCAATGACCAATAAAGTTTATTGAACGTTTCGATATTTGAGCTTTGTCGGTATAGACTTGGTTTTGAAGATTTTACACTTCTTTTATTACTTAAACACACGCAAAGTTAGGTTAAATTAGCAAGAAAAACGAATCTTTGTTGGCTCATAACATTTTAATGGCTTTTTATTTTAGTATTTCGTTTCCACATAGACTATATTAATTATAAGACAAAACTATACCATGTTTAATATTTGATGTACATTGTCGAACAGTAGAGTAATACACTCACGAAGTTTGTATGGAAAAAATGTCAACTAGATTCACCTTAATAAATGAATAGAAAATTGAACATACACCCCGTAGCTCCGAAACTACGGAGCTTAAATTTGATAACCATATACAAAATAGTTTTATTCATAAAGATAACAGATATTATATATGGTATTTTTAAGAAATAACATGGCTTTATATCTCTCAATATTTTCCATACAACTTGCATTTAGAGTTGAAACGTATCGGAAAACATGATATTCAATTATAGTCTTGAAAGATTAATAAAAAATAATCAAAATTAATTTTGCCTTTGTTCTTTTTTTGTATTCACCATCCATTTTCATAATCATCTCAGAGTAGTCGGATCGGACACTAACACTAACGTCATCTAGTTTTAATTTATTTTTACGAGTAAAAGTGTTAGTTAAAGCAATTTACAGAAATAAATATCGTTAATCACTTTACCTTAGTCAAAGCGCATACGTCCGAAGCTATGGCAAACAATAAACAAAAAAATATACATTGTAGTCCTTTATTTAATTAAATACATATAAATGACTATTTCTTATGTTTTTGTATTTTTATAATCTAATAAAAAACATAAAAAATTATAGCTCACCGGTATCGGCAAGAAGGTCCAAGCTACCCGGCGGTGAGGGCTCCAAAAAAAGGAACCTCCTAATAATGCGAGCCGTGTACAGAAGTATCGCTTTCTCCTCCGGTCTTTCGCCTCCTTACGTGTTGGCCTCCTTGGTCGAGGCTCTTAGCTATCAAACCATTGGTATATGTTAGTCATATTTTGGTCATTATTGTCGTTCCCAGACGTTCTCACAAATGTTCAATGTATGGTTTTGATTTCGCTAGATTTTATTATGTCATTTTTATTAAATAGATTAGTATTTTCATATTTTTGCATGTCACATACATATAGTTTGCTGGCCAAAAAAGGCCGAATATAAAACAAAAACCCGTCGGACTCAATTTTTAAAAACTGCAACAATACTCGTAAAACCACGCTCGGTATATTTTGACGGCGACAGTTGCACAATTAGTCGCAGTCGCAATAAACGACGGCAACCGGTATTTACCGCTGTACAATGTTGTACGTTCGATTAATACCTACGTATGCTGTGGTTAGTGTGATCGCCCACGAAACATTTGCAGTGATTCACAAATTTGCCAACGATATCATTTGCTGTCTTTTCTATTCCATTTTTCTCTATGGCAATGGTATTTGGCAGATTTTTTTTTTTGCCTGGGAAATCATCAAATAACTTCTCCCGCTCTGGGTGGAGCAGGAGGGCTTGTCAGACTTTTACTGACTAAAACCCACCCGTGTTCCCTCAGTTGCCTGTGTGCCAGGGGCCGCGGTATCTCTTTCGAACAACCAGCACCCCTGGCAGGCATCGGTCCTTGCGGGCCCCATCAGTTGGTGCTGACATCTCTTACGCAATCGCAATGTATAGTTTATTGTCTTTGGTCCCAGGACTTAACATCAAGCAATGAATAAAATGATCAAACTTTTATTGGTGGAATACGAGGCTTTTGGCTACGTTCTCTGTATTTTTTTGTAATATGAGTTTTGTTTGTGCAGATTAAACAATTTTTCGTTTTTTTTTTTTTTTTTTTTGCTTTCTATCTATATTCTAGCTAGCTAAAAGGATTGGGAAGAAGTGTACCTACTTGTTTCTTATTAATCATTACTAAGTACTAGGACATTATTGGTTTACGTTGCTAACACGGTAATTCGCCAGTTTTGTATAACAGCCATCAACGGGACAAATCTACACGCCGCCGGGCTGCTACTGAGACATTCTTGTTGGAAAAAGAAATTGTCCAACCTAGGAATCGAACCCTGTACATGCTCAGTAGTTCCGAGCAGTGTTTCCAATCACTAGACCAACGAGTCAGTCCAGGTATTACTAAAAAAAAAAACAACAATTGTGTGACAAAATAACTTAGAATCAGTAGAATGTAATTTTATTTACCATTAAAATAAGTCTTTATAAATTTAGAAAATGAGACATTGAGAGGAAAAGTACATTATTTAGAAAAACACCAAAGAATTAACAATCTAATGTTATACGGCATAAAAGAAAGCGAAAATTCAAAATATACACTTATGGAAATAGTTAGGAAGAAATTCAAAGACGATTTAAACATAGTAGTGGAAGACAGAGACATAAATATGATATATAGAATTGGCAAAATTGATTCGAAAAATGAAAAGGTAAGGCCGATACTCATATCACTTGTCAACAATTGGAAAAGGAGCGATATTATGCAAAACAAAAACAAACTGAAAAACAATGTTTATGCCTCTGAAGACTACCCGAAGGAAATTCTTAACAAGAGGAAGAAACTGCTACCTAAACTCATAGAAGAAAAGAAGAAGGGCAATTATGCCGTGATGAACTATGATAAACTAATCATCAAAGAGGGAAGACCAGCAAGCGAGAAGCGTAAAAGAGACAGTTCCACCTCACCAAGTGGATCTGAACAGCCTCGCAAACAACATCTGACAACAAAAACAAATAGACTTAATGCATTTGATCTATTGAGGAATAGAAGCAACTCCCTTCCTCTGGATTCCCACCCACCTGAACAGAAAGCATAGGATAGAATCATCAGCCACCGGAAAAAACCAACAACCAAGGAAGAACTGAACAAAATCGAAATCAAAACATTCCCCAAGCCGACTGGTCCTCGTGGGGAATCAGACCACTACCCTCCACCAAGTAACAAAAAGGATTTAAGTGATTTAAACGAAAAACCAAACCTAAAAGTGTGCACGTTTAACGTAAGATCCTTATCATCGACAGAAAGATACCTCGAACTAACCTATGCCCTAAAAAACATCAACTTTGATATCCTAGGACTCTCAGAAGTCAGAAGACTGGGATGTAATATAGAAGAACACCAGAATTACATCTTCTGCTATATTGGCCAGACGAAAGGCCTTTTTGGAGTAGGGTTTCTAATAAAGACAATGTATAAGAGAAATATAAACAACTTCATAGGAATATCGGAGAGAGTAGCACTTCTACAATTGAAATTTGAAATTTTTTTACTGTCGATAATTCAAGTATATGCACCCACAGAGAAATCAACCGAGGATGAAATTGAACAATTTTACAAGGAAATAGAAACTGCACATGAACTATGCTATGGGAAAGTAATAGTAATGGGTGACTTTAACGCTAAAATAGGAAGTTCAAAAACAGACTACTATCCAATCTTAGGGCAATATGGTTACGGAAAACGCAATGCACGAGGCGACCGCCTTATTACCTACGCTTTCCAACACAAACTATCCATAATGAACACATTTTTCAAGAAAAAACAAAACCGTAGATGGACTTGGGTATCACCTGATAAAAAAATCAAAAACGAAATTGATTACATAATGATAAACAATCCCAAGTTAATAAGAAACATGGAAATACTAAGTAATGTACAATTTTCTTCTGATCATAGATTATTGAGAGCAACAGTACTCCTAAGCCATCCACGTAAGAGTAGAAAGAACTTTGAAACACCAATTAAGGTCCCGAAGACGGAAGAAGAAATTGAAGACTACAGAACTAACTTACAAACAAAATTAGGATCTAAACAATTGGACGCAACTGATACTCACACCTATTACAACTTCTTGGAGGAAGGCATTTTGGAAAGTTTGAAGCCGATGAATATAGTTCAAGCAGAAGACCATAGAATATTCAGTCACGAAACGGTTCAACTAATTAAAAGGCGCACAGAACTAATACATATTAAAAACAAAACAAAAGAAGAGAAAACCGAACTCAGTAGAATATACAAAAAACACACAGATCAATCAGAAAGGACTACAACAACCATAGACACAAAATAATCACAAGAAACATAACACAATTTAGAAGTACCAAAAGAGCATACAAGGAGCTGTCCACATACAAAACATGGATTCATAAACTAGAACTAAATTCAAAGGCAACGAATTCAAGGAAAGATGTTATAAACCATGCAACAAATTTTTATACGGAGTTATATCGAAAAAGAAATAAAAACGAAAATGAAGTACAAACTAGCAACCATAGCGATGGTAACGACATTAAACCAATTCAAGACTCGGAAGTTCACGAACACATTATACAGTTAAAAGCAGAGAAAAGCCCTGGCCCGGATGGACTATGCAATGAAGTTCTGAAAACAGGCGCACCCATTTTAATCTACCACTTGACAAGACTTTTTAATATGGTAATGAACACAGAAACTGTTCCAGAACAATGGCGCATATCTGATATAATTTTAGTATTCAAAAAAGGAAATCCCTTAGATGTAGGAAATTACAGACCTATAAGCCTACTATCAAGCATATACAAGTTATTCTCATCAATACTTCTAAGGAGAATATCACAAGATATTGATGAAATGCAACCTACAGAGCAAGCAGGGTTCAGATCAGGCTTCAGCACAACGGACCACATACACACGCTAGAACAAATCATAGAAAAGCACCAAGAGTTTAATAGATCTCTGTACGTGGCCTTCATTGACTACAGTAAAGCATTTGACAGTATTAGCCACTGCTCAATCTGGAATGCACTGCAATACTCAAATGTCCACCAAAAGTACATTAACATCCTAAAACATATTTATTCAAATAGTACTAGCAGAATTAAACTTGAAACCAGAGGAGATGAAATAAAAATAGAAAGAGGTGTCAGACAGGGAGACCCGTTGTCACCGAAGCTATTCATTGCAGTACTCGAAAATATATTCCGGAAGCTAAACTGGTCAAATAAAGGACTACTAGTAAACGGGAACTACCTAAACCACTTAAGATTCGCGGATGATATAGCTATTGTAGCCGAAACTCCAAAGGACATCGAAGAAATGATGAAAACACTTGATCATGAAAGCTCTAAAATTGGTCTAGAAATGAACTTAAATAAAACTAAAATAATTACTAACAGTCAAAAGCGACCCATTACAATCAAAGGGAATACCATTGAATATGTTCAAGAGTATATATATCTGGGAAAACAAGTGTCTTTCAATAAATATAACAATGTAGAAGAAATAACCAGGAGAATTAACATAACTTGGAAAAAGTTCTGGTCTCAAAAAGAAATTTTAAAAGGGGATTATGGATTACATCTGAAAAAAACTGTGTTCGATACATGCCTCCTACCGTGGCTACTATATGCATGTCAAACTTGGGTATTCACAAATAAAACAAAACAGAAGATCAAAAGCACCCAAACGGCCATGGAAAGGAGTATGCTGAAGATAAGAAAAATACACAAAGTGAAAAATGAAATCATCAGGAGGAAAACGAAAATCACAGATGCTCTCGAGCATGCCCTTACACTAAAATGGAAATGGGCAGGACACATTTCACGCTACACAGATAAAAGATGGACCATAGAGACCACTCGATGGAAAGGCCCAGGAGGGAAAAGAAATGTTGGTAGACCAAAGAGAAGGTGGGCTGATGATATTACACAGGTGACAGGGAACAATTGGTTAGACCTAGGCAAGGACAGGGACGTGTGGAAGAAGCTGGAGGAGGCCTTTACCCAAAAAGGGGTCCATATTCCAAACAAAGAAGATTAACATAAGTACTAACATATTCTAAGCAAAATATACTAACAAACTACTAACAACATTTGAAATGTAAACTGGCAATATGGAATAAATGGCTTTATTATTATAATTATTATATTATATTTATAATGAACTTGTTTTAAAAATACTGTCTATCATTTGTGTTTAGTTTAATTAATAATAAGGATTTTATACTTTGGGGTGACCTAATGATGCATCCATAATAATTATCCATATTGTAATTTATGATAAGAACAAGGAGTTTTAGTAACTGATAATATTATGAGGAAAATTCTTAAATAATCATCAACCCATCGATTTTATAATAAATAAACTACTGACCCACTCCTTAAGGATACTTGCGTAACACATTTGCAGTAGCAATAGCTTTTATTTTGATAGTTCAACCACTTTAATATTATTTAGCAGACGAATTTTTCGAACATTTGAAGTAATTAATTAGCAATTTCCATCAAAATATGTCAGATTCGAATTTATAGTGTTTTACGCAATCAGAGTGCAGGTTCGCACTTGTTCTACGATTTCCGTTTACTTGCCAAAACATCGCGATTTAACACATACCCCTAAACCTACCGGAATAAATTTTCTAAATGATGGTGAAAATCGTTTCAAAATTTCTGCGAAGTTTAGAAGACACACAGAGAGACACGAAAAGTGACTTTGACGTATTGTGACAAGAGGGTGGCGGCGCACGTGAGGCAGTACATGCACCCTCAGGGCCGCAGCCTTCGCAGGAGATGCCCTGGGCGTCGGGAATCCCAGGCTGATTCCCGGCCAACGTAGGCGCGGGCTTGCGGACGGCGAGTAATGGGGAGCTCGCTGTCCGGTAAGGATCAGCCCGGGTCGGTGCGTTGTGTTCCACGCGCGCCTCAGTGCGGGTTGTTCGAAAGAGAAACTCACCAAAAAAAAAAAACATCTTGTGACAAAAAACTAATGTGTGAAATGCCAAGTATACTCAGTGCAGTTTTCATGTATTTCATTCACATTTCATTCATAGTCGCCCTAAAGTTCTAAACCTGCATGTTAAGTTCAGCACCAGGTATTTAATAACTTGTTTGTTAAATAATAAATAATTTATTTCTG
Organism: Polymixis lichenea; assembly: GCA_949091785.1. Lineage (NCBI taxonomy): Eukaryota > Metazoa > Arthropoda > Insecta > Lepidoptera > Noctuidae > Polymixis > Polymixis lichenea. The sequence goes on along the minus strand of OX420943.1, from coordinate 3,822,455 downwards.
TAAGTAAGTTTGTACAAACACATCAATCATATTTTAAAACTAGATGAGGCCGGCATTTCCTATCTGACTCTATGAAGAAATGCCGAAAAAACTCAGAGGTCACAGTCTCTTTTAAAGTCCAGACCATAATCTTGGTCCGATCATGGTGAAGACAAGATAGATTGGTGTCTGAAATGGTATTTTGAGGAAAAACCACACAGCTAGAATGGACCTGTCCAGTCCGTTTAATTTCACACCACATGAAACTATTCATATAAAGCTTATTCCACCAACGCGCTGCAACATTCATGTGTACCCAACACTAACAAACGGTTTACAAGCAAAATTGGAAGTTATAGAACGGTCGTTCCGGCTACGGCTTAACAAGAGTTAAACCATCGCATCTTAATAGGCGACTTTATAGTCGGTAATAAATTTATTACCGACCGTTCGGTGTTTGTGTTTAAGGCTTGTTGTGAACTTAGAATGTTTTAGGCTTTCACTTACGTTGTTATGGATAGAGTGTGTTGATATATAATTTTTCATCAGAAAGCTAAAACTCACCCAAAAGACAGTGGAGTGCTATGCTCAGAGTTTCCCTATGTGATCGAATCAGGAATGAAGAGATTCGCAGGAAAACCAAGGCAACCGACATAGCCCGAATAGTTACCAAACTTAAGTGGCAGTGGCCATGGCATATTGCTCGCAGAACAGATGGCCGATGGGGCCGGAAGGTTCTGGAGTGGCTACCGCGTACCGGAAGCCATTGAGTTAGAAGGTCTCCCACAAGGTGGATCGATGACCTTGTGAAGGTCGCAGGAATCCGCTGAATCCGGGACGCAGAGAACCGGTCGCAGTGGAGCAGCTTGGGAGAAGCCTATGTCCAGCAATGGACGTCTTTCGGCTGAAATGATGATGATTATGATAATTTTGGCTTTGATGAGATATCTGAGTTAGGGAGCCGATAATGTTTTAAATGAAAAAAATCTGTTTCTGGGTTTAATAACAGGTCTATTTTGTCTAACCCATTTCAAGGTCAACTCATTATATAACCAAGTAACTTCTGAGGATTTTTCCATCAGGCATTCTCTGTAGCAGTTCGAAGTCTAGATTTGTGCCCGTACCAATAGGGTCGTCCCCTAATACGTGAGACTAAAATCAATATGGCAAAATGTGGGCGTACTACCTGTAGGTATACCAACCATTCGGAGATTACAGGCGTTACCCAGTTCCTGGGTAAAATGATACCTCTTTGTAGAAGACTGGTTGGTAGACCGGTAACGACTGTCATAGATCCACGAATGACAGCCAGGACCAACGGCTTAACGATGGTTTAAAGCCCAGAAGAATCTCGGTATGTAAAGATAGACCAACCGTGGTAAACGTAGCTCAACCTTCAATCGACCCGTACGGCTGTAACCCAAGAGACCCCGTAGATCAGTAAATGCAAAACTTAAAAAAAAAAAAGTTTCCAAAAAACACTACAAAGTGAAACTTTAATTTCGGAAGTCGTTGACTTTGGATATGTATTTCAATTTTTTGTCAAAGCCTTCCGAAATAAAAGTTATTTTACACTTTGTAGTGTTTTTTTGGAAGTCGGTTGTTTTTTTTTTTTATGTTTTTATTTTTCACTTTTTAGTGGTTCACATATGCTTAACCCTTCACAGCATACGGGCGTGATAGAATAGACAGCATGAACAATAGACAGACATGAGATTTCAGCAATCCCAGTCCATTTGCTATCATTTATTGAGGAGTTCCGTTGCCTATGTCCGAAGTTCTTCTTCAGATCTTCACCAAATTGAAAAGGGGCCACTCCGAGAAAATACTTTACCAAAAACTACCCAAATCACTTCAAGTGTGCCTATAAAATTTGAAGAGTTCCCTATATTTCTCCAGGATCCCATCATTAGATCCTGACTTGATGATCATGGGACCACCTGGGAATCATACCCTTTCAAACAAAAAAAAAATCCAAATCGGTCCAGCCATCTTCGAGTAATCGGTGTACAGTTGGCTTCACGATGTGGGTACCCCCCTTGAAAGCACCTACGTTCGAACCCAGCGATGGCCGTATAGCAAGTTTTGTATTTTATTATAATGTTTTTGTAATAGTTTATAGATAAACAATAATACACAATAATATTTCAGAGTTGTTAGTAATAGTTTAGTTGGTCTTGAGGTTGGGCATGCGACTTACAAAGCAGCTAATTCAGGTTCGATACTGACAGACTGACTGTTTGGGTTTTTGTGATCGTAATATTTTATTAAGTTATACTATTTATGTAACTTTTCTTTTTATATATTGTTACAACTAGTAGTTTTAAATTAAGAAATGAAAGAATTATAATTTATTTTAGTAAAATTTATTATAATATGGAAAACTTAACTATAAAACACTGTATGCAGGTATAACTGTAACATATAAAAAGTTTATGTTGTTTCACTGCAAAATAGTTACCTAAAACAACAACTGTACTTATAATGGTTGAGAATTACTTAACTTTCAAACTAGTAGAATAATTTTCATAATTAACAAGTGAAAAACATGTCATCATTAGTTAACATTCTAATGAATTAACAATTTACATCTCTCGTAAATTATAAATATTATCTACCTCCAATAATTACTATTAGCTATTAATCACAATAATTAAATAGTGAGGTCAAATGATTTATTCTTTGAGTTATTTCAATGTATCAATGTCGACACTTTATTTAATTATACCTACTATAACGATGTAAACCAAACGGGATTACGGGATCAAAAATATATAAGATGATCGCAATTAGGACCCACTTACCTATTTACTATACCTAAGTCGAGTCGTAATTGTTAATAGCGGAGGGGATGACCCTCACTGAGAATTATTTGCTGTAGGCGGCTTCTCATTTGAGTTACCATATTCCAGCCTATATTCCTACCGCGCATCAATTCCCAAGTCTTTATGACTTCTTGTTGTAGATTAGCCTTGGTCTTTAATTCACTTGAGTCCCAATTTAAAATCATTTGACCCCACATATTTTCAATTGGATTAAGATCCGGACTTTTAGCTGGCCAGGAGATAACAGTTATATCAGCCTGTAAACTTAGCCACTCCTTCACCATTCGGGATCGATGAACAGCACAGTTATCATGGACGAAATATATTTGTCCTTCTGGGTACGCAACACGCACTGTAGGCAACATAACCTCTTGCAATATTTCAAGACATGTTTTGCCATTCATGCGCCCGCCTACTTCTGTTAATTCGCCTGGACCCATAGATGACATCCATCCCCAGTAACCTGAAAATAAGTTTTTTTTAGTAACGTAATATTGGTTTATTAAGTAGTAACTATAATGTTTAAGATATTATGGTGATAAATATTGCTAAATAATAGCTTCATTTGTCATAATAATGTCGATAAAATAAATCTGTCAAAACATGAAATCTATAAGTTATTTACTTAATAAAGTCGTTTATTTACCTAATGTTATTCTACCACTGGACCTGTTCGGCAATATGTTTTGTGGATTGTAGCGTTCGTTAGGTTTCCGCCATTTTTTTTTCTCCCATCATTATCGGACCTAAAAGTTTTTTCGTCCGTGAAAATAACTATCTTATTTTCCCAGTCAAAGTCCAGAAGCTCCTATGCAAATCGAACTCTTGCTGCCCGATGAGCTTCTGACAATTGAATTTTCTTCGCTGGACGATAGTTGTGAAGGCCTGCTGCGTGCAAGTGCCTCCGCACTGTGGCAATTGAGATGCCGTGTTGTTGAGCACTTGAGCGAGTGGTTGCGAACGGCGATTTCAAGTGAACATTTACGATATCACGATAGCGTTCACACTGGTTCGTATAGATGCCTGAACATCTCCGCCCAAAAGGTTTCGACTTCATATCACCAGTATCCAAATAACGTCGCACCCACAAGCGCACCGTTTTTCTCTGTGTAGAAAATAAATTTTAAGTTAGTTTTAGTTAAAATAAATTGAATAGTTCGTAAACTTTGTTACTCGATCAGTAACAAAGTTTACGAACTATTCAATTTATTTTTATTAGATAATATTTGATTTACCGCTATGCCCAGCTGTCTGGCAATCCCTTTAATGCTTGCATTTTGTTCGTAAAGAACCACAATCTTTGTCCTCAAGAAACTATCTATCATTTTTATTTTAAATTGTTTTTAACACCAACACGTATGGGTAGTATGCGAAAGGTGAAATCAAACTAGACTCATCAGACGGTAACCTGTAATAGATTAGTAAAATGTTTGGATAACTACCCTCAATTGTTAACAAACTTTGCATTCGCTGCGAGTTCATAATATATCGACTAGACAGAGACAGAATTATAACACAAGTAGATTGATAATTCCAACGCCCTGTTAACTACCTAGCTGGCTTAGTTGGTAAGAGCTCGCGGTAATCAAAGGATTACCAATGATTCGATGGTTCGAATCTCGGCCGGGCACATGAACACTTTTTGTATTATTCTTAAGCATGTAAATGTTTGAATTGCAAAGTTGTGTAGCAAAGTTAATTTTAATACAACTGGGGTACCCAATTGATGCAGCCCACTGTACATACATAAAATAACAATACCAATCAAAATGAGAACCTCCTCCTTTTTGAAGTTAAAAATAGAGAAAGTTGACCATTTAGAACCCTCGTAGGAGTCCCTCGTAGATCATTAAATGCAAAATAGAGAAAAGTTACCAGTTTGAGGACAAACAGACAAAATGTTTTATTGAAGAAACCATTAATCTTGGAACACTCACTTTAATGCCTACCTTCATTTTCCTAAACACGCGACAATTTAAAGTCAGCGTCAATAATATCGGGACGAACAGACTGTTCAAAATGATCTAAACAAATATGAAAATTAAATATTAACTCAATGACTCAAGGAATGTTTCAGAATGAAGACAATACAGGAGAAAAGTCATTCTGAAAAGAACTTTATCCAATTGAAATAAAGTTTAATTTTCTTAGTTGTTGAGATCATTTTGAACAGTCTGTTCGTCCCGATATTTTTGACGCTGACTGTACAAGAACTAGTTAGCGATGTGACTGCTACCGCCATCTATGTTACAATGCTGTCACCTAAATACACGTAGTGTTTTCATCTATCGGACGTTTAATGAACTTAGTAGTGTTTTTTTTTTCACCTCCTAATAGGCACTAGATTTAATGTCATAACATCACGTCTGTAATCTTCGAAGGATTAGGCAGAGGTGTAGGTAAGCCTATTATAGTGTACAATGCACATTTCGCCAAACCGCAAGCGTATTATATAGAGTTCGGGCTGCTACTGACAAATTCTTAACAAAAAAGCTCAATAAAACTTACCGACCTGGGAATTGAACCCAAGACTTTAGGCTCAGCAGTAACCCTTGCGAGAACTAGACCAACGAAGCAGTCTACTAGATACTTCTACATAGAATTGCTAACCTAGAACTAGATTTTGACGAAGTAAAATATGCTTTGTTATAGTTGTTGTTGTTATGTATAGATTTATTAGTAATAGATTGTTATGTATAGATTCATTTTATTTATGTGAATTCTTTTACATATTGTGAATCAGAGAACGTTGTAGGCCTTACAGACTGTAGATTTGTAGACACTTTTTTATTCTTTATTTTCATTCCTCTAAGTACCTGGTATATTGACAGGCCTGCACTGTCCTCCCATACCTATTATCACTGTAATTTGAAAACATTGTAAAAGGCAATTATTTTTAGAAAAGTAACCATGGAATTTCTTGCCGGCTCTTCTCCATAGGAAGCGACAAATTGCATCTGTGCACCTAGCTTCTGACGTTTCTTAAGTGCCCATGCAGGTTTCTATGAAATAAAATATTTTGATTTAGATTTTTTTGATTTTATGCTTTGTGTACCCACAAAGTACCCCAGCCTTAAACAGGCAATAAAAGCGTTTTCAATTCGATGTCCAGTGACGAATTTGTGATTCTTTTGGTATTGTAGCAATGCATTCCGATTTACCTTTCACAATTGAAAGCCTTGAAAGGCAGTTAGGAACGAAATGTAGGTTCATTTACGTAGCCGACTAATGAAATTAAATTGTAATGTCCAGATATAGAAATCCAATTTAAAATAACTACATATAAATATGATAACTCAAACATAATATAAACTATAGATATATAAGCTAGTCAGATAGGAAAGACAGATTTTAAAAATGTGATTGACTTACGTGTAGAAGTATTTGTACAAACCCACTTACAGAAATAAAATCATTTATCATTTAAGCAGAAGGTGCAATACAACATTAGCTGAATTAGGTATTCGTCGTTTGAAGAAGGCCATCAGCAATATCTTAAACACGGCACACAGTTCTCCTATTCCATACTCAAGATCTACGGCGGAGCCAACCCAATACGCAATAAAGCCTACGATTTGACACACCCGTTTGCGCCGACAGAACGTCAAACACAAACAACAACAGTATATCATTGTATCGCCGTTTCCCTCTCGATTTGTACCCAAATTGTTGTATACCGTCTTTGTTCCCAAATGTTGCCGAATATGTAAATACAAAGTACGCAACGGCTCGTATATATCACGCTAAACACGCATAGTCTTGAATAAAATATCAGTTACGTGCAACATTCAAGGATTGGCAGAAGCGTACGTTGCCTGAATATGTATGATAGCTTGAAAAATAACGAAATTATGTAGTTTAGTTATTTGAACACGCACTCTGGTGAAGAGAAGTTTGCTTTGGTTGAATTCCTTTTTTTTTATAATAAAAATAGCTGTCGGAAATTATCCCAAGGGAACCGGTTGCTACCGGGACATCAACTATGTGCTAGTTAAGGTCTCATCAAAATCGGCCCAGACGTTTCGGAAATTAGCCGGAAAAAACAGACAGACAAAAATGTTTTTGAAATAAAAGTAAAATGTGTCTTTTTGAGCATTACATCAAGCTGAAATAATTACACTTTTAGCATTTAAACAGGATAACCTTACATGCCACACCCTACGATGGTTTATCTGGACTAGATTCACTTTTTACGTATAAACTCTGCATTTATCCAATTTCATCATCACATCTGTCTGCTCAAAATTTTGCGACTTGAGAGGAATACGACAAACTACTACTAAGACTTACTAAAAGATCTAATCCACTTGATGATGTTTCTAAAAATCTTCAAAACTATCCCGATTTAAAAAAAAAACGTAGCCGGTCCACCTAATTCTATCCTCCCATCATAAAATAATTACTCCCATAAAAAGGAAGCTTCCAAATTCTTCAATGAAATGAAAATTCGGAAACAAAAAGTGGAATTAGTAAGTTAAAGAAAATTAAGTCACTTTATAAAGTTGTCCCTTAGTCCGACCTCTTTCTAATTGTGTTTTATAGGTGGTGCGGCCCGGAATTATTCCCTCCCCTGTTTCGGGTTAGGATGGGCTAGATAATGGCGAAATATTCTGGTTAATACCGTGGAAAAAGCTACGTTTGAGTGGTAAATGGTTTGAGATAAAGTTTGGCCTGCTTATGGTTGGGTTTCGTGACACTGTTTGGTAAATTCTTTCAAACTTGGTGATTGAAAATATTAGGGCAATTATCTCTTGAATACGTAACCTTTTGTATAATTACATCACAATTCTTCCTAGAGGTGTGATAGAGAGGACCTTGGGACCTTGTGTAACAAAGTCAACCTGAAAAATTTTAATAAAAGAGAAAAATTAAGTTAGTTTGAACTGAAGTTTTACAGTTCAATGCTCCACTAATTTCAGCTAACCTTCAACATAACCACGAACCATTAGCCTGAACAAAAACCCAACCCACATTCAGCTTTACATAACTCTCCCCCAACAATGCAACTGTCATAAACCCAAGACATCAATTTCCGATGCATTCAGCAAACTAAAATGGAAGGGAAAAAATAAACAGACGAACAAAGGTGGTGTGTGGCACAGCATTATTTCATACCAGTGCCTTAACAATGGGCCGTTTTAATATACGGTCTTACAAAACGCAGGCGATACCATTCATTGTTTTGCCTTTATTAATTAATTTACCGAGGGACTAATCCACGGTTATTTTTCGTAGATATAACAATGGGCATCGGTTTTGCCAAAAAATTTGGACGGTTTGCGGTTAATTGCCTCTGGGAAACGTGGAAAAAATTGGCGTGTTTTATTTTCTGTAGGTTTATTTAGGGAAGGGGTTTAGCTGTATGTTTTGATTTCAAACGATTTTCAATTGGGCGAGCATATTTTGGTCGGGATCAAGCGAATCCGGGCAAATGGCTGTGTTTTCATTTGTATGTACTACAGCTGCCAGCTACAGAACATCCAACAATCCCAAACTATCAAATTTTCCCAACTGAAAAGGAACCTTATTGTTTTGTAATAAAGTTGAAAACTATCAAACAAATTTGACAGATTGGGGTAGCTTGATGTACTTGGCCTCTGTACCTACTGAAGAATTTGATACCGACTTGCCTAGAAATAATCCCGTCTTTAACAAGTACTTTTTACATTGTTATCACGTTCCAAAAAAAACTAAGGTGAGGACGAGCGAGCCTGTGATTTAAATCCACTTTCTATGAGTGGTGTAAGTACCAATACAAACTATTTCTAGTTTAATGGTAATTACGATACGTAAGAAAGTATAAATAGATCAACTTTTTAATACGAATAACACAGAGGCGTTACACATCGTCATGGAAAGCAAAATATACAAGTTAACATATATTATGTCATTGCTGTAATTTCTGCTTAACGTGCGAATGATTTACTTAATTCCAACACGAAACAAACATGGATCTGAATTAAGACTGTATGCATTAATAAATATTAAAAACTCTTCAAGAAATTGTTCAAAAACATGAATTTCCATATCTACTTTAGATACATAAATGACTAAATTGCGGACGGTCAATATTATTAAAACCTAACTACCTCTTTCCCCCGTCGAAAACTAATAGCTCTAATTGACCATTCATGTAAATTAGAAAGTCCTTTAAATACTTCCCGATTATTCTAACCCCTTAACCATTTTGATAACGAATATTAATTTCTAAAATAAATTACTAATGCTGAACTTTGAATTCTAGAAAACCGTTATATTTAACGTTTCTGAATATGCAAATATCCTTGATTAATTGCTCTCTAGATAGGCTTCATTAGCAGATTAATTACAGGTTCAACCTCAGCTCTTGCCCGTTGTAGATAGCACATAGTACACCTATCTTCAACGGGGCTAGCGCTGAGGTTGGCTACAGCAAACTAATTTTAATTTCGAACTATTTAAGTTGTCAAATGGAAATGAACGTGGCTTTAAAGATGGTATGTTTGGCCAAGCGATGATATCAATTGTGTAAATGTTTTGATATCAATATTTTAAAATTGAAAGCAATCATTAGATGTTTTTTTAATGGAAATACACCACCACCACTTCGAAAAACCTAGCCAAGCTACTTCAGCTTGGTTGTCATTGAAAAATAGAAAAATGAAAGGTTTACTGACTAATGTACATGGTACTAAAGTAATTACAAACCTTTTATAGTCATACGCGTTTAATACTTTAACTTAAACTCAAAGCACTTATTTAAATAAAACCATTTACATGCAGTTTTGAATTGTCAATGAGTGGGTCAGTTACTCAGATAGTTAAAGTCCTGCTCTAGTCTTACCATTTTATAGAATCATGTTTATCTAACTAAACAGATAGCTATGCTTCTGAGGAATTTATTGCGCCTCTTCTTTTTTTTTCCCAACTAAAGCAGTGCTGAACTAAAGAAAGTGCTGTCTCTCAGCCAAAAATAATTTTGAAAATTTTTCGAAAGCTATTTGCCCATTCCAAAACGCAGATCTCTGTGGTGAAAAACGGGCAAGAAACTACCCAAAAAAACATCTTTGGATTATCACTCGATCAAAACTTTTCCTAGTCTTCATAACATAGACTACACTTTACTTACATCCAAACCTTGCTCTAGTTCAAAAGTTTTTTCATTTATTTTCGCAACGCCCGGTGACATTTTCCTAATGATCGGAAAATGTGCGGATCCTAACGAAAGCCTGCTCGTGTCACGTTCACACTTAATAAGTGCCGGTTTGCTGCAATTAAGTGACGTCATTAAAGATTTTTGGTTTAAGGGGTGGTTAGTTTTTTTTTTCACAACATTGGTAGATGTTTGACATAAGTATGCTGTTAATAATGTTGGTTGGTCACATCGAGTATCAAACATTGTAAAGGTCTCGAGTTTCGTAGTGGTGGAGGCCCAGTAGTGACAGCCGCAACTGGGTTCGAACCTACGACCTACATATCTTAATATGTAGGTCGTAGGTTCAAACCCAGACAGGTGCTTCACTTTGCGAGAGTTACTTCATCACCACTGCTCTCAAAACGGTGATGGAAAACATCGTGACGAAACCAGTATATCCTAAGATCAATAATTCTTAGACATGTGACATACACCATCCCGCACTGGGCCCGCGTAGGTGATTATAGCCCACTCCAGAGGTAATCTGTGTGATGTTGGTGCTAGCACCAAGAGGAGGCATGTATCCTGATTATGCTAAAGGTTTCGACATGAGTTATGCCATAAAAACTTCTGCTATAAAGGCCTCACGCCGGCCATTTTTGATGCATTCATCGGAAATGTATTATGTACACAATTATAGATCGACCTTAAGGAAATATCAATATCACTTTTACACGTCTTAAATAAAAAAAATATAGGCCGGGTGGCACCACTCATTCTCGAAAGCGTACTGCAAACGTCAATCAATCATGGATTTCGAAGAAAAATTAATAATAGTTCAAAAAAACACGCTTTAAAAACCAAACTAAAAATGCAGAAAATAATTTCAAAAAAGGGTGGAGTGCTATTTGAGGTATTTTTATAATCAATTAATATCAAGCACCCCATGCTTTTTAATAGAATTAAATTATTTTCTACTTTTTAGTTTGGTTTATACAGCGTGTTTTTTATTTTTATAAACTATTGTTTCGTTTCTATATTTTAGTTCTGCTAACTACCTTTCATAACTTTAACATCACTAATTTTGATAACAATATCCGTTTTGTTTAACGAAGTATATAGGTAATACTGTGGCGGCATCTACATTGCCATATGCTAACTACGCATCATAGTGACGTCACACAAAATACTGTATCGTGAAAGCAGAATTTAGCGCGCGACTAGAATATACAACGTCCCGACATCAGTAGCTCACCCGTCAGGTTGGAGGATCTTCCCTATTCTCTAAAGAGTGAATGAACTTTGCACCCTGTTCCTCATTACCTATATAAAGTGTCAAGTAATTAACACAATTACTTTTACACAGACTTTACTTTTCCATTGCTAGCAGACTCAAAAGTCTATCTAATAGACGAGGGGATAATACCTTCTAAAGTAAAAGGTATTATCCCCTGGTCTATTAGGTTCTTTTACCTTGCTGCTGCTGTCATGAGTTTTTCATGGAAGTTACAGTCACCAAAAGAGATAACTAACCGGGTTCCACAGATATAGTTGAAGTTTAGAAACCGATGAATACAAATTTATTTTATTAATAGAAACCGAGCAGTTCCTTCATCAAATTAAGTGTCATTCGAAAACATCCATCTACTTCTTAATAAATTTCAACGATATCCGACAACCCTGGTTTCTTGTCCCTTTTGGTGAATGTACATAATATACACTGTCTTAATAGATATTAAATCTTATAATAACTATGCTAGAAAAATCGATAATGATCACAGTGTACACGCAAAGCCTTTTTCTCACTTCTAAAACAAACTAAAATAACCTAAGATATAACATAACATCACGCCAGTATTCCCCGATGGGTTAATCAGAGGTGCAACTATAGTTCATCCATATTTCGCCAGTTCTGTTAAGGTCCCATGTAAATTGGGGCGAGCCTATTGACATCAATTAGGCACAAATCTAGAAAATGACCGACGACTACGACACAAGGATCGAACTTAAGGCCCCATGCTGAGTAGTAGCGCTTACGACCACTAAATTAAATTAAAAATAATAATCAAAACACACATTTTCGATCGCCTAATTCAGAGATTCTCAAAGGACTCATACCTAGTGATACATGATACCCTTAATTATGCGAGGTCTTACATAAATCAAACTGAGTCTACTGAGACCTGTTATTTTGTGTCCAACTTCTATCTGAATATAAGCTGCACATGGGAGTTTAAGCTGGATAGGGATGCTCATTTTAAATATCGATATTTTGCAGAAAAATATTTAGTAATTTTCTTTATATTTTCTTTTTTTCAGCTTAATAGACTGAAATAGATTAAAGGATTTTACTGGAAACAATTTTATCTATAATCCACCATCACAATCCACCAATCCGACCACATCAGGCAAATTAATTGTATATGTGAAGCGACGAGCGATTTAGACACGTAGGTACACGTAGGTAGACACAAGGTACAAGCCAAGATATATACCGGTCTTGTTAAAACTGACGTGTAACAAGGTAGGAACCTGCTAGGGGTGCGGGTTGTTCGAAAGAGATACCGCGGTCCCCTGGCACACAGGCAACTAGGGAACACGGGGGGGTTTTAGACAGTAAAAGTCTGACACGCCCTCCTGCTCCACCTAGAGCGGAAGAAGTTATTTGATGATTTCTCACCAAAAAGAAAAACTAGGTAGGAACAAAATGTGTTTGTTGTTTGGCTTATTAAAAAAAAACGACGCACCCATAACATAAGTGGTGGTAGAATGTTAAACAAATTCCAACCCGAGTATCATCTAAATTGTCTAAATCCCAACAATATGCAAGTAGAACAAGGGAAATTATTCCAAATAAGATTTTGCGCAAGACATAAAACAATTTAAGAACATCTGTTTGGGACGAGGACGCAGGTGCGTGTTCACGAATGAGCGCGTCAACAAGTTTGCAAAATTAACCATTAACCAACCAGTGTGAAATAATGTTAACTTCGTTTTGAGAACAAAAAATTGGGAAAAAATGATCGTAAATCTGAATGTTGAAAAAGAATTTGAGATGAATAACTTAAGCGATAGAATACTATTTATTATGTACGTCATAAAAAATATAAAGGGTGACACATTTATATTTAAATCTTAATATTTGTCGTCACTTGGCATAGACGAATAACTTAAGTTAGTCTAATTATTATCTAATCAAATTTAAAAAAAATCCTATTTGAAGTTTTTCAATTGCTAGTTTGTGTTTTGTATCACTGATAAGGAAAACATTTACAAAAATCACAAATTAAGTACTCCAGCATTCTAGCACTGGATCAGCCTTGCCCGAAATATTTTATAACTGGATTTTTCCTATTAAACACCGTGAAATTTTAATGGTTGTTTTCCCGAGGCAGAACAACTTGCCCCATAAAGAGTACTTTCGAAGCGTAGAGTAAAAGTTAAAAAAAATTTTTTTTTGTTTTAAAATAATTAAAAAAAAATATTCATCAACTCGATAAAACACTACTCAATAGTATCACTAGTGGTAACTTGTAGGTACTACTCGAATCGCACTCACCGCCGACAAAGGGAACACCGGTGCATAAATGTTAAAAGCAAAATAAACTCTCACACGTAGTGATTTTTCACAATGGTTAATCTGCCATTTTTTGTTTCTAATATTTTATTTGTTTATAAAACGATTGTATTACCAAGACAAACCCATTTCGCTGCGGGAAAACAACCATTAAAATTTCATGCTGTATATTTTTTTATCTTGAAATTATGCTTAAGGGTAACAAAACAGCAGGTACCCAATAACAAGGAGCTCATTATTTAACCGACATGTTATTGTTTTAGTTTTAATTTTCAACGCGGGGTACTTTTGTGTTTCATCATCTCATTTCACAAATCGTCCATCCATTATTATTTAGCTCTACAATGCCTTGTTCAAAAGCAATAATATCTCATTTATTTTGAAATTGAATTACCCTATTGGATAAATAATAGATTTTAATAAAGAAAACTGAAACTACAGAGTCTTATTATTGGTTTTTAAATTAGGCCATTTTTTAATAATTTGGACAAAACATATTTACGATTCATTTTTATAAAAAAATGTTAATAGCAAAGCTGACCCAAACTTTTAGTGGAAAATTTTTTTCATTTATATTTTTCTATCGATAATTACACAGTACTACATCACTACTCCTCAACTTCTAGCTAGCTTCAGCTGAGATACAAAATATCTCGATAGCACAATGGAAATCCGACTATTACGCCTGTAGGAGCAAAGTTCTAACCTTTGTGTTAAACGTCGAGATAAAATGATATGCACATTCAAGGGAATTTTAGTAACTCCCGCATTCGTAGACCTCAAAAAATATATTTTATGAAATTTCATACCCATAGAACGTAAGAGTTGGTTCCTAAGCACGTTAATCATGGTCCTAGGTGTCATTCATAAATCGTTTTAAGTCTGCGGGTCAGAAGTTTGACAAGCAGTAATTTAACCGAGGTGTTTCGGGTTACCCAGTAACTGGGTTGTGGAGGTCAGATAGGCAGTCGCTCCATGTACAGTACTGGTACACAGCTGTGTTTAGTAATACCTACTGAAAACACATACCAACAGTGTAGAAACGGCTAGGTGGATGACGAATTCTGAAAGTAGATTCTGAGCGAACTATAGACTTCAATAGGAAATCGAACTTAAACGCCCGTCCGAGTTCGATTGTTTTTAACAAACACTGCAAAAAACCAAAAATTGGATATCTATAAAAACCTTGCAGCTTGGGCATTATCTCCAAATATTTCTCCTTATTATTTACGCGGTGGAACAGCGCAACAGTACTCCACTCCACTCGTGAACGTTCCTCAACAAAGTTTTCTTTCTTTACTTTGCTCATCATTATTGAATTAATCATACTATGAGTTGATGACCTACCTTCAGTAATTTTGCCAAGGGTGCGGGTTGTTCGAAAGAGATACCGCGGCCCTGGCACACAGGTAACTGAGGGAACACGGGTAGGTTTTAGGCAGTAAAAGTCTGACACGCCCTCCTGCTCCACCCAGAGCGGGAGAAGTCATTTGATGATTTCCACCAAGAAAAAAAACCTTCAAAGTCAAAAGTCAAAGTCAAAGCATTTATTTCAAATAGGCACTTAAAAGGCACTTTTGAACGTCAACATTTACATTAAAATAGAATTGATTCTAGTCGCCCCTTCCAAAATGTAGTTTCGTATGGAGAAGAATGGGCAAGAAACTCCACCGTTACTCTTTTAAAAATGATTTAACTACAATATTTAACATACATTCATTGTATAATTATGTGTGAAAACGATGCATCCAGAACAAAATTACAAATTGGTAAAAAGAATGAAATTGAAGCAATTACAAATAAATTAATTTTATGATAGATACATTCAGACTTCAGTAATTGGACAGACACAAAAAGAAGAGGAATGAAATCCGTAATCCCTTATTTAATTAAACTAGTGGGCGCCCAGTGGTCGACATTCAACCCGAAATTAATTTAAATTTTAATCAACAATAGTCAAAAATATTTACTTTCTGCACAACTTCCAAGTGCAAAATTTCATACTTCGCCATCCACGTAATTTTCGTAACAAGGGGTAGAAAGTTTATATCTTCACGTATAATATACATAGACTAGTGTTCGCCTAGTGGTCGAAATTTGACCATAATTTATTTAAAACTTACTATATTTCTAATGCATGTTTTTGTAAAAAACATCAGCTTTCTGCGCTCTTTCTCCTTTGAAACTTTATTTGTGCCAATTTTCATACTCCTCTATCTGCGTAATTTTCGTAAAAAGTGGTACAAAGTTTTTGCTTCACGTATTTATTTAGATAAATATCACTCAAAAAACTTCTTGAATGAAGAACACAAGTAATTTTGCTCTATTATTTAGAATGTAACTTCCTATTACACATTTTTCACAGCGAGACCCATGTTTACAAGACTTGTTCGAAAAACAGAAAAGTTTGGCGCATTTCGTCGTGAATCAAAACTCACATACGTTACCGTAACAGTAAAACGTGTGACCACGTTTCTAGATACCAAAATAGTTTTAGACTCGACGACTTTAGAGTCGTGTTGGATTGGTTATTGAGTTTGTTGTTGACTTTACTGTACATGTTAATTACATTATGTAGCTAAAATAATGCTTTGACTTTATCAACACATTATCAATTTCAACAATATCATTAGTACACCAGTTTATTTAAAGTATAAGTCGAGATATTGCAAAAAATCTGGAATAAATCAAAGAAATTATCTAGAAAAAAACCAGAGATACAGCTAGATATAGCTTGCAGAGTAAGCAAGCTCAAGTGGCAGTGAGCTGGCCATGTTTTTCAAAAGTCCGATGTCCGGTGGAACAGACGAATCCTGGAATGGAGACCGCGTATCGGTAAGGGTATTGCAGGACCCCCCCAGCTGGATGGATTGACGAGCTTGAAATGGTAGCTGGGATAAACTGGTTTGCGGTGGCTACTTTGGAGAGAGAGGTCTTTATCCCGCAGTGGACTGCGATAGGGTGAGGTGGGAAGTAAATAGTAATAATCGATTACTAGAAAGCTATATAAATGCTCAAGATCAAATTAAACAGAAAAGCACAAGCAAATCATATTGAGCATTAAAATATCCAAAGGGTGACTTTCAGATAAGAGATAATGAGTTAAAAAAAAATTCTAACTCATATCTCTTATCTGAAAGTCGTTTCCGTATCTTATAAAAGCCCCACACACCGTGACGTCAAAAGTGCGGAAAATGGAAGAAGCCCCGATAAATAAAACTACTAACCAGGACTAATTGGAAAACCAACATATAAATCAGTAGCCACTCTCAGTTCTGGTGCCAAAGCACGAAAACAATTGTCAGTAGGAATGGCGACGGTCTTAGTTGGCAAACATTTAGGATTTTGAATTTAGGTTTTGTTGAACTTTAAATTATGAATTTGGGTTTGAGTAGTGGCTTGGAAAACTGATTATCTGCAAGCTTTCCAGGGCGTAAGTGTAGTTATAAATCTGTTCGTGATAAGAACGAGGAAGATGGCAAAATATATTACTCTTATATCTTCCTCGAACCTCATAGATTTTTCGGTGCCCTATGTGCCAATAATAGGACGCAACACATAACATTTTCTGACATTTTACTGATATTTAATTATTTATTAGCCTTCTTAACAATTACCACACTGTAGCTTTATTATGTTTAATATTGCAAACTTAGAAATCTGAAACCAAATAGTTATATGGTTATAATTGGCAAAGTAAGTATGGCACTCTTTTTTTAAACGTGGGCAATGTTTAAAAAAAGAGTGCCATACTTTTACTGATATTTATTAGCCTTCTTAACAATTACCACACTGTAGCTTTATTATGTCTAAAATTGCAAAATTCGAAATCTGAAACCAAATATATGGTTATAATTGACAAAGGAAGTATGGCACTCTTTTTTTAAACATTGTCCCTCACTAGGAATTTCTCTTGTATTGTGGATGTGTTTACAAACATTTAATCTCACATACACAAACAGCTCAAACCGTAACAACTACTTGTAGGTCATACTCGTACCAATATTTTTTCCGTGCGGGAATCGAACCTGCGACACGCAGCGCAGCAGTCAATCGCTTAACCGCTGCGCTAACCATGCCACCATTTTTGAGAGCCATTTTTGTATTATTTTCACATATGAATCGTTGATGCTATGTCTCATAATTATTATCATTTCATTAGCAAGACTATTGGAACAAAGTAGGTAATGGAGTTATATGTCTGCTTGATAGTCCTTTTTTTGTAAAAAATCTATTTGAACATTATTTGGTGCTGTGCTTAAACAGGCGTCCAATAAATATTAAATATAAATATATGCATATGCCTAACCTATTTATGAGCAATTTCTGTTATTAATTAAAACAAACAGAAAAAATAAAAATCGTGCTATTGAAAGCTAAACTGATTATTAAAAATGAAATAATAGAAATGATAAAATAAATCAAATAATCACTCATCGATCTCCAGCTTACAAATAGACCTGACAAAGAAGGTTGCGATGTATTACAAAATCAATATGAAAACAATAATGATAGTACCTACACCGGTCCTCTAATCTCCAAAACTAACGAAACAAAAAGACTCACAATATTAACACCATACATAATTAAACTGAGCATATCTTCGCCAAACAAAAGGCTTGGCCCATATCGGAGCTATAAATAAATAAATTAGTTGGGCCATTTGCGGGATACGCTTGGCCGGCCACAAAGTTACACTTAGAGCACGCTAGGGGTGAATGTAGGAAAGTTAAGGGTCACAACATTGTATAATATCAACGGGACTATGAATATACGAAAGGATTTCGTGGTTTGAAGAATTTGTTACAATCATAGTTATTCTGCGACGTCTGTAGCATACGCTGTTAGACAATTTGTAATTTAACTGATATAGAGATAGCCCGTTTAGTGTACTTTAGCTATTTTCATAGTGTAATGTAGTATGGTATTCTGTTGTGGGGAAAAGCCGCCGACATTCAGACTATCTTTGTCATGCAGAAAAGCTGTTGGATCAATTTATAAATTAAGTCCGAGACACTCTCTCAGAGAGAAATGAAAGGAGATTAATGTAATGACTGTGCCTTCACAGTATATTTTTGAAAATCTTTTATATGCCCATGAAAATATTAAACTAATTAAAAAATACAGTGATATCCATAGTATAAATACTGGGAACAAACACAAATTTGTTGTACCATCAACAAGGCTCATGAAAATAGGTGGGTCATTCAGATGTCAATGTATACGCTTTTATAATAAACTTCCAAGCCATGTTCAAGATCTAAGTCTCAACAAATTTAAATCATTCATTAAACGTAAGTTGTGCCTGAAACCCTTTTACACCGTTAAAGATTATATTGAGAACATAAAGCTTGGGATTGACCTGCTCCAATTTCTGTATACTGAATGTTGTTTTTTTTTTGTTTTTTGCAAACTTAAACTCTTTGACATTTAATGGTTATTCTATACACTTTGACATGAATATTTACTTTGAGAAGTATAAGATTATTGTTGTTTTAATTATTGTGAATGTGAGGACTATGTGGGTCATTTTTTGTTTGTTTTTCATCTCTTTCTCAGTTAGTTTGAATGTTAATCTGGCAGTTTGAGTATTTAATGCGGCCCACCCAAATGTCCTTTCTTTGGTATTGATCGTCAAATCGTTGAGCTCCTCGAGTTCTGAGTTGAGCTGCATGATTACTGATAAATGCGTGCACTGAATGGACAGGTCCACTCAATCTGTGTGGTTCTTTCCTCAAAAGACCATTTGAGACACAAGTCCACATGGTCTTCACATGATCTGACCAAGATTATGTCTGGACTTAAAAAGAGACTGAGACCTCTGAGTTTGTTTCGGCCTTTCTTCTCAGAGTAGTTATATAGGAAACGCTGACCTCATCTAGTTTTAAAAATGTGATTGACGTGCAAAAATGTTTGTACAAACCTACTTACAGAAATTAAATCATTTATCATTTAATGAAATTGTTGAAAATCCTTAATTAATAAGAATAGAAATGAAACAAGCGGTTGTCTTTATATTAAGGAATTCAAATCGAATCAAATCAAGATATTTGATTTCCACATAAACCTACATAGGCACCTATGAAACGTTAGAAGCTAGGTGCACGGTTCCAATTGGTTGTTGCCTATGGAGAAGAGCCGGTAAGAAACTCAGCGGTTACTTACTCTTTTAAAAATAATTTGGTTTTTACAATGGTGTCAAATTGTGTCAACAAAATGTTAACAGGTACGTATGGGAGGACAGTGTCGGCCTGAAAACAAGTACCAGATACTTAGTGAAATAGAAAACTATCTACATTAATCTACAGTCTACATGGCCTACAATGTTCTCACATTCACGATATATTAAAGAGATTATCTATATAAATATTGGCAATATGGCATTATGGTCAGCTAGCGACCTCGACAATTGATAATTCTATTCTTGCCTGAGTAACCGGCAGCAAGTTCGTCATGCTCCCGTAGATATTACTGCTTGCGGTAGCGTTGGGGATCGGGTTACTTCTTTCCCTCAAATATGGCGAGGGGGGTAATGGCTGATCTTTGCGTTATGCTCGTGAACGGGTGCTGCTTGTGGTGACTGATCGTCTTGCTGGCCATGATTTTGTTATTGTTGCTAATAATTACATACTTGTTTATTTATTTTATTTATTTTACGTCGATGGTCCTAGGTTATCATTTGAAAACATAATCCAGCATTGCTTATGTAAGCCATCACGCCATTTATACCAGGAGACTTTTATTTTGGTGTATGCTTTGTTTATTTTTTATTTTTTGTGCTTGAGTTAATTTTTCATTTTATTTGTTGGTATATTGGCATGGCTAGCTGACATAAATGACAAATTTTTAAGTTCTGTGTCTCGTAATGTTGATTACTTTGCCTATGTATGTATAGAATCAAGTCTATCCGACTAAACAGACAGCTGTGCTGCTGGGGAGTTTGTTCCGCCACTTCTTCTTCCCAGCTAAAGCACTAGGAAGTGGTGAAGGGTGGGCGTTTTGGGGGACTGTCTCATGTACTTTGACGTTCGAAAAGTGCTGATTCTCAGCCTAATTTGAATAAATGACTTTTGATTTTGATTTTTTGATTTTAAATTAAATACCAGAAATAAATGAAATTTAGAGACATATTTAAACCAAATTACAGGATTGTCATGACAACCTCTAATAAAGAGTTGAAATTAGTATCGACGGTAATTTCTTTTTATTTTGTAATATAAAAAAAATCATGATTTTATAGTATGAATTAATTTTTCTGAGTGATTTAGTTCTTGACGACAAAAACTAACCACAATTGACGGTAGTGAATTTTAAGCGAACACCCAGACCGTAGAACGAATAATGCTTATTAAAATTGCAAATTAAGACGAAGCAAACATACTAAAATGTGTCGAAAAACACCTGTATCTAGATGTCTTTTTTGTAATTTAAATATAAAATATCGTTTACATTGTTAATGAGATATAAATAACAATGGCAGTAACGCCAAGTGCCACAACTGTATAAATATTATATTTTCGATTATTATTTTGATAGATATGATTAGCATAAGTACTGAAATACTTACTGATAATATCAAAAAGAGATAAATTATTATAAAATATTGAATGGGTCACCTGTGTAAGTATTTGTTTAAACGTCTCTTTCAATTATTTTGGTATAAATACTGAGACATGATCCTCAATCGACATCTTCACTTGGGGTCTTCAGCAGTGAACAGATACAACAAGTAAGTACCTCACTTATTTTCTATTTTCATTTTCTAATTTGTCTTGTGTTTAACCCTGAAATGGCCATCATCTGATTTGCACCGTCTGACAGCTATATCGATATTCACATATATGTAGACTTAATGTCAACGTTACAGTATACGCATAATAATTAGCCTATATTGTTATCACAACTGGGACACAGGTGGTCTCTGTGAGAAAAGGCAACCACAGAGATAAATTCTGAAATCTAATCTGATCTAGGCCTATCATAAGAACACATGAATTCAGAAGTTGCATGTTTCCTATCATTTATTAAAAAAAGTTGGTACAGGAGTCTTTTTGTTTAAATCTTAATTTTATCTACCTCTTACCGATTTTGATGTAGCACGTACATTAATCTTTATTTCTGACAATTTTCCACATTGCAATGCACAATTAATTATAACTCGGAAAATAGAATTATTTAAGAATAATATTACAGCACTTATTATAACATATAGATTATAATTCTCAAAATGATATTGTTACAATACAGACTGTGGTTAACATAAGCATAACGTACTATTTTGAAAAAAGAAACAATATAAATAAAAACTGGCAATACGAAACAAAAATGACATCATGTTCCCGGCTGAATCCCGAAATTCAGCATTGACGTGCAGCTCAGTGAGCCACCTGAAGATCGTGTTGTGGAGTTGCGATTCAAATACCAACAATAAGCTATTAAAAAAATTTAAGGGCCGATATACGACTGAGGCTACTCGCTTTCTTTTTATCGCATAAAAATCGTCTGCTTGGCCTAACAATTTATACCAGAAGCTCTGGGCGCATTATGCTTCAAACGCAGCGAAGTATAGGCTATCTGAGTAACGTTAGCAGAAGTCATTGAAAAACATAACTTTGACAGCCACAGACAGAAATCCCTCCTACACCAGTAGGATCAGTATGAAGTTCCAAGGGTTGGTGTTTTGGCCCCGAATACAGTTCCCTATAACTACCCCATATATAACATTGTAATCTCAGTAGTAACATCAAAATAATGCTTAAGATCCCTTTTGCTTTGGGTACGGCTTCCTACAAAAACTTTGTATTTTTTTAAATTAATTGTTTCTCATCTATGACATTGTTATTATTTTGTTTCAGTCATGACGGACGCCACGGCTGATACGTTATCTGCCATAAGCACAGTGCAATCGGCATTAACAGTTTTAGCTACACTGCAACTAACAGCTTACCGCTACCCATCTAATTGTGCCCTTACAAGTAAGTTGCTAACAAGCCAAAGACCTTTCTAAATGGTATTGAGATCGGCCGTTTCACTCTCAATGAATGAAGATTTAAATAGTTTTGTTTAATAACCTGTATTTTAATTGTGATTCCTAATGAATACTGCCAAGACAAGTAGGTGCTTCTATTAAAAACATACTTTCTAAAAACCAGTAAAAAAATAGAAGATACGTCACTTTCTTCTTTTCAAAACCTAGCAAGCATTTGGAACTAGTATATTATCATGTACACACAACACACCACACAAAAGAAAACGTTTAAAAAACTTGATGGGTGTTGATTTGTAGTATTCTTATGTATTACCACTCAAATGTCGAAAGGTCAGAGATTAATGGTAGTCATTATGGCCATCACAACAGAATAAATCTGAGGTAACATCGTTTTTCGATTTCTCTTCGTTCGTCCTGAAGTTTTGTCCCACATTCCAAAAAAATATTTCTTTGTCCCACATTCCAAAAGATTCTTAATTTGACCCGAATTACAAGTACTTCTAAAGTACGGCTGAACCGATTTTTATGATCTTGGATTTGTTGGATTCATCGCCGCCCCGAATAGCAGAATAACTATTACAACATGGGGAAATTTCATGAGAAAAAAGAGGATATTTCATTTTGTCATACATTTTGTGTGTCAGCTAGACATCGCTTTATGCCTTCGAACTACCAGGGTGTCATGACTTGGTGAGAGTACAACAAACATATGTTTAGAAGAGAAGACAGAGAGAGGAGCAGTTTTTAAATAGTTGATTGATGTTTAATATTTAATAATACGATTTTTATATGTAGGACAAAACTCAGTGGGCTGAACGAAGAATAAATCCGTATTTCAAAGTCCGTATATGAAATTTAGTCGATTTCGTTTATTTACTTGATTATAAAGACGTAGGTACTTTTACGGTTAAAATACCACATTTCAATAAGTATTAAACGTGACATATTGTTTCAATTATTATCTAATGAATGAGCCCATTTTATTTGTGTCGAAAATTATAATGCGAGATTTGGTTGTTTTTAAAGATTATTATATGCCACTTCTTTGTAATTTTTTGCATTTTTTATTCGAGAAAGTAAAGTGAACTTTATTACTGAAGTATATTTTTTTTTACCGAGAGTACTGAATAACTGAATGCAAGATCAATTAATTGACCATTTTCTTTTTAATTTGACGGTTAAAAACTTTTTAATACGAAAGTGGTAAAAAAAGATTCTTACGTAATGTAGACGACTTTACAACAATACATAGTATTTTTTTCAAACCGTCTAGACGTGCAATGCGTTATCCTTAACCTATTACAGCTAAATTCTGAAAATAGTCGCCGGTTTGAGGTCGATTATTTAATGTCAAATAATGAAAACAAAAAGTACTCATTCACTAGATCATAATTGAAATAATCTTACGTATGGTAAATTAAAACTTATAGAAACATAATATTTTATCTGTAGTCGCATCTGTAAAATCTGTAAATCATCAAAATCGGAAAAATTTCATATACACGGCCTCTTAACACCCTTATCAACTTTCTTCATGGACCCAATTCCAATTTGGAAAAAAGAAACAGGTGTCTTCGAAAAAGTACCTATTGGCACATGAGTTATTGGTCTAATCAGTTTATTAATTTTGTTTCAAACATTCATACACAAACTCACACTATCTTTCCATGGGGGTAGGCAGACACTACTGAATTCCACTTGAATTAGTGCTACAAACGAAATATAAATATTCTATGTCTAATTTACAGATGGTACTCATTATGACTATGTTATCGTGGGTGGTGGCACTGCAGGGTGCGTTCTTGCGTACAGACTTTCGACCAACAGCAGCAACAACGTTCTGTTAATCGAAGCCGGGGACTACCCTCCCTTCGAGTCCCAGGTACGTTTTTCTTTAGATACATTCATATTAGGAAACATCAAGTTTGGCTTTGAAAGGATTCCCTACGTTTATACTTTTATACTGCATTATTTAAACTAAAAAAAAAATCTACAGTTTTCAATATGGAAATAACGCTCTATTGAATTATCTAAAACGCAAGGGGCGTTTTAGATAATTTTAACAATTCTAATTATTTGCATAGTTTTTACGCAAGTCTAGATTGTGTTCAACAATTATTTTTTTTGTCTTTTGTAGTATCCATTATTGTTTACGCCAATGCCGAGGATGTCTTATGACTATGACACATGGTCTGTCAACGACTCTTATACAGCACAAAACCTGCAGGACAACATCGTCAGTCTAACGCAAGGAAAAATGCTTGGCGGTAGCAGCAATATCGGCCACATGATACACGTACAAGGAGATCCTCATGACTTTAACAGTTGGGCGTCAATTTTGGGTGATGATCGTTGGTCATACGAAAACGTTTTACCGTACTTCAAAAAACTTGAAAATTTAACTGACTCAGATTTGCTCGAAACCTCCTACGCTAATCTCCATGGCACCAATGGCATGGTTAAGATAGAACGACAGATAGCAGCTGCAAGTAGTAAATTCTTAGATGCATTTGCAGAGGCTGGACATGCTACTGTAGATGATACAACGTCGCTTACTTCATCCCTCGGTGCAACCAATCCTTTGTTGACCATAGGCGATAATGTGCGTCAGAGTAGCTCGGTCGCCTACCTGCAGCCCGCTAAGTCCCGCTCAAACTTGTGTGTCGCGCTGTCTACCACAGCCACTAAGATTTTGATTGAAGATAGCATAGCCACCGGTGTGCAAGTAAAAACATCTAGCGGTACGACTTTAAACCTGTACGCAGACAAGGAAGTGATTGTGTCTGCCGGTGCGATACACAGCCCCAAGCTGCTAATGTTGTCTGGCATTGGACCAAAGGCACACCTCGAAGAGCAAGGAATATCGGTGATCGCTGACTTGCCTGTTGGCCAAAACCTCATGGACCATCCCTCCGCCGTACTCCTACTTCAATTGGAATCGGATACATCTGTCACTCCTGCGTCTGACCCTCAAAAGTTTCCTGTTCCAACAACTACTCTATACGCAACGCTTAATTCATCACAGACTTATCCAGACTACCAAACGATTAACCTCCTTTTCCCGCACGACTCGCCCGCACTGATGCAGCTATGCGCCAACTCTTTCAAGTATTCTAATCAAATTTGCAACAAATTTGCCGCAGCTAACGTTGGGAAGAAGGTGCTATTTGTGGTACACAACTTGATGATGCCAAAATCCTACGGTAGCGTAACGCTAGCTAGTACTGATCCCACTGTTGAACCCCTCGTGTACACTGGTACATACTCAAATGCCGATGACTTGTCTCTGATGATTGATTCCTTGGCTGACTTTATCAAGGTGCTGGACACAACATATTTTAAAGAAATTGATGCAAAGCTGGTCGATACTGGACTTTGCGAGTGTTTAACTGGCGCAGAATTTTGGGAATGCTATGCGTTGGAAATGTCCGCCACCATGTGGCACTACTCGGGCACTTGTGCAATGGGTACAGTCACAGACAGCGAAATGTTAGTAAAAGGTGTGGGTAGACTGCGCATAGCTGACGCAAGTGTGATGCCTACCTTAGTGAGTGGCAACATCAAAGCTGCTGTCACAATGATTGGTGAATACGCTGCGGAATTAATACTCGCTTCATAGATGACGATAATGTTATGAACAATATTAAAAAAATATTTGCGGTTTTTTTACATCATCAATAGACATCATTTTGTTTTATTTGTACAACAGATTTTTTTTTAACTGTAACTTTTAATGTTAAATACTTTATGGAAATAAATTTATTGTTTTTGCGTAAAATTGTTTTTTTTTATATTTTATTCTTTCTTGGATACACATGAGACAGTTTCCATTTGTACACTCTCAGAGAGATTGTTCATAGATTAAATAATTAAAAAAAAAAATGCTAAATGCATTTTATGATAACACTGACTGATAATAGAAGGTACATCAAAGAATGACTTCTTATCTGATGGAGATAATAAATTTTACACAAATTTTATTTCGTCGTAAATATTTACATTTTTAGGGCTGTGGCTCATTATTTTGTTTGATATTTTTCTAATATCATGATAAATCAGTCTGTATAGATAGATACCTAAGTGCTGCTCTAAACCAGTGGTGGCCCAGTGGTAGCGGCCCCGACTGGCAAGTTCTAGATCGCTGGTTCGAACCCCGGCAGGCGCTTTACTTTGTGTAAATAATTTCATTACCACTGCTCTTTACATCTGTTTCGGAAAAGGCGGGAGGGAGGAAACGCCCGGGTGTTTCCACTGCGAAGATCACCCTGAGGACACGGTGGAGCACACGGTGGAGTTCTGCCCGGCTTGGGTGGAGCACCGCCGTGTCCTTGCCCGCCAGGGGTGCGGGTTGTACGAAAAAGATACCGTGGCCCCTGGCACTGGCACACAAGCCAGTACACAGGAAACTGAGCGAACACGGGTGGGTTTTAGTCAGTAGAAGTCTGACATGCTCTCCTGCTCCACCCAGAAGTTATTTCATGATATCCCACCCTCAAAAAAAAACATCTACCAACACGAACTGGGCTCGCGTAATGGATTATGGGTCCATTGCCTCTCGAAGAAAGGAGGCCTGTGCCCCAGCATTGGGAATATTATAGGCTGATTATAGATTAATTATGATAAAGATCGATACTTATTTATCAAGGACTAAAATATTTTACATCGCGACCACATACGACCCGTCTCCAAATTATGGGGTCTTCTGCACTGTGGACCGCTTGGTAGATGCTGCCTCCAACAACCCTGTTGATCAAGTGACCATCTTGCTGGTGCTCTGCCTTGAACACGTTTTCTTTCCACCCGGCCCAGTATCATAAGCCTGTCTAGACCATACTTAGGTGAACACATAATATGTCCCACAAAGCTTAGGGCACGTTCCTGCGTAATGCCATACTGAACCAGACATGCCCAATACATACATAGCACATAATTCAACACCAGACTTGCCTGAACACAGTCAGTCCCCCAAACACACCTGCAGAAGTGCTGGACAGTCGTGTAAAAGAACACTGTTAAAAACTACTCTGGTAGTTATGATTAGTTTTTGTTTATTTTGCGCCGTATTCCTTACGTCCTTTGCTAGACAACGTTAACAGCTTGGGGCTGTTGATTCCACCGGGTGGACACCATCACTTCCTGTTTCGCATATAATTCGTATGACTCACCACAACACTTCGTTATTTATACACCGAATGCAGTCCCGTTCTGAATAAAACCCTGTATGGATGGATGTAGTAGTAGATGTTGCAAGGCAAAAATTTGATCACGTTAGTCTGATGAACTCCATCACCGATTGTTACCAGGGGGTGTAGCCAGAAATAAATTTTCTGACGTTATGTTTTCCAGAATCCTGTGTTTGTTGTTGTTATTTGCAACAGCCCGTCTTTACCACATTAATGAATCCAGCAAATTAGGTTCGGTCAAATGTATATTTTCAGCTTTCATCGTTTAAGATCTTTGCCCATAGATTATAATCGTTGGAGGTGCTAAGTAGATATATCATGTGGTTAACGTTGTCTAGCATAGGACCTAACAAATACGACGCAAAATAAATCACAAACGCATCCTGACTAACAGAGTACTTCTCTCCCGCACTTTTGCAGGTGTGTGTGGGGGACTGTATTCAGGCAAGTCTGGTGCTAGAGTCTGTGAGTGCTACGCATTGGGCATGTCTGCTTTAGTGTTTCATTAAACAGGAACGTGTGCCTTGGGCTCAGTCGTTGACACTAGCATGAGTAAAAGGCGTAAATGGCTTGAGAGTGGCCCATGCAAGCCGCATGCCAGCGGCGACATCAACTGCGCTGTTTCTATGATCGCTGAACGAGGAGCAGAACTTATTTTGGAGGCGTGGCCAATCTCCACTTGGATAGGGACAACTTAATATATGCCCTTGTAGCGGCATCTACTGATGTCACGCAAAATCCTGCATCGCGGAAGTAGAGTTTACCGCACACCTAGCATAAAAACAACGTCCCTACATCGACTGTCTGGCAGTTTCCCACCAGACATAACACGCCTGTGATCGGAGGATACTCCCTTTTCTACGGAGGTTGAGAGAACTTTATACCCTGTTTCCCATATCTCTATACCGTTATCAGTATTCTTATCGGAATGATTGTACTTGCTGTAGTATTTCTTACTTAACTTTTTTACTACTTACTTTTTTATTTAACGATGTTATGATAAGAATATTGAAGGTATTTTTTGCGTATAAATCGTTAAATCTATGATGCTTAGCAGGAAAAATAAGTTCAAAACACATTCAAAACATTATGAAATATCTATGTAGTTGCACTATATTAAAATGGAACCACCCCAACAAACATTAGTTGTGAAAAGGCTTGGTGGATGGCAACCTAATACTTAGGCCTTATGATACCTGTGGGGCCAAAGAAGGTCTATTCTTAGCCGTAAACGTGGTTATTGAAGTCCCCAGTTACAAGTTATAAAGATTTTAAAAGGAAATTTTTATGCACACTAAAGTTTTCAACTTTATAAAATCGTTGAGTGAAATTTAAAATGTAAGTTTTTTGCCATTATTTTTTTGTTATTTCATAGATAGTTGTAATTCACGTAAATGGCTTATATTTTGACTTAAATAGACTACTACTCTAACAAAGATTCTAGAAGAAAAATAGAATTCCGAATATAGGTCATGTTTGATATCTTTTGCTTAATCTCAACAAATGTTTATAAATATAGCATAATATTAAAAGATTAATTAGGCAATTTATATTACACTAATATTGTTTCTCACTATTAAATTATAGCGGCTTCTACATCGCCATATGCAAACAAATCATCACTCTGATGTCACGCAAAATCCTGCGTCGCGCAAGCAGAGTTTACCGCGCAACTTGGATATACTCGTATAGGGTGACTGGTATTTAGTGACCGATATATAAACACATGATTGTACTCATCATGACAAAAAGCTTTCCTAAAGACACAATTTTTTTTATTCAACTAGCGCATGTCCCCAATCAACCCAATAGAATGTTGAGTACCTAACAAGAATAATACACAGTCGGCTATAATAATTTAATTTAGTTACCTACACACAAAAAAATATCCAGTTTTGGCTTTCTTTTTTCATTAATTTAAGCACCGTACGGATCCCGTACGTGACCTGCAGGTTGTTCCAAAGAGATACCGCGGCCCCTTGCATACAGGCAACTGAGAGAACACGGATGGGTTTTAGTCAGTAAAAGTCTGACACGCCCTCCTGCTCCACCCAAAGCGGGAGAAGTTATTTTATGATGTCCCGCCCAAAAAAGAGATGTCAGCAGCAACTGATGGGGCCCGCAAGGGCCAATGCCTGCCAGGGGTGCGGGTTGTTCGAAAGAGATACCCCCGCCCTTGGCACACAGGCAACTGAGGGAACATGGGTGGGTTTTAGTCAGTAAGTCTCACACGCCCTCCCGCTCCACCCAGAGCGGGAGAAGTTATTTGATGAATTCCCACCCAAAAAAAAAAAAAAACAACAATGTAGCAAAAAGTGTCGTTACAACTTATGGTCTTAATTTTTTCCATGCGCGATAAAGAACTTCGTTCCAAAACTTCGTTCCAAAAACTGAACTACTTAATGCAATGTTCTACTTAGATGTTTGATTAAATTGTTTAATACGAGCGCTAATCCTGCCGATAAACTGTCACGCAGTTTGGCAGATTTATGGGATTTGTACAAGTTTTTATTTTTTATTTTTCATGGGCGGGAAATCATCAAATAACTTCTCCCGCTCTGGGTGGAGCGGGAGAGCGTGTCAGACTTTTACTGACTAAAACCCACCCTTGTCTGTGTGCCAGGGGCGGCGGTATCTCTTTCGAACAACCCGCACCCCTGGCAGGGAGTTGTACAAGTTTAGGTCCAAATAAATGTTATTTTTTTTCTCAATTTATGAGTTCAATCAATCGATCAATCGATCGGTCAATCAATCGGTCTATCAATCGGCCAATCAATTGGCCAATCAATTGGCCAGTCGATCGGCCAATCAATCGGCCAATCAATCGGCCAATCAATTGGCCAATAAATCAGCCTACCAATCGGCCAACCAATCGGCCAACCAATCGGCCAACCAATTGGCCAACCAATCGGTTTACCAATTGGCCAACCAATCGGTTTACCAATTGGCCAACCAATCGGCCAACCAATCGGCCAATTGATTGGCCAATTGGCCAGTCGATCGGCCAATCAATCGGCCAATCAATCGGCCAATCAATCGGCCAATCAATCGGTCAATCAAACAGTCAATCAAACGGTCAATCAATCGGCCAATCAATCGGCCAATCAATTGGCCAATAAATCAGCCAATCAATCGGCCAACCAATCGGCCAACCAATCGGCCAACCAATCGGCCAACCAATCGGCCAACCAATTGGCCAACCAATCGGTTTACCAATTGGCCAACCAATCGGCCAACCAATCGGCCTACCAATCGGCCAACCAATCGGCCAACCAATCGGTCAACCAATCGGTCAATCAATCAGTCAATTAGAGAAAAAGAAAGAAAGAAAAAATGTTTATTCTGCACAAACAAAACGCACATTACAAAAAAAATAAAATTATTCTGAGAAACTTAAAATGCACACATACAATTTAGACAAAAGCCCCGTATCCAAGTCGGAAGGTTATACAATATTGTCCATTGACTGTTAATGTCAGTCAAGGCTTGGGACCATAGACAACATAAATACTGCTTACGGCGCCGGTAGTTATATAATATCCATCAAAACAAAAACAAAATGCCGATAGCAGAGTGCATTATATTATTTCATACCAAAAAAAACCACAAATTTTAAAACAACAAAGCCGTGCGTCGTATCTGTGCAAGAACAGGTCGTTGCTCAGCAAAATGCTGTGACTTCGGACGGACCCAGTGTCAACAGCGCTGTTTTTCAGAAACAACCTTTTGGAGTGACGTAAAGACGCTCGCTCATCTTGTGATCTAACATGTTACATTATCGGGTAAGTGCAATTTTCCATGAAAAACTTAAGTAATAGCTGAGCCTACCACTTGTAAATATAAAACATATCTGTAATAAACGGAATAAATTATAATTATTGATTAAAATACATAAAATAAAACAATGAAACAGTGCTAATAAATATTAATGCTAAATAATAAATTTAAATGTCGTGTACCATGGGAGCTGTAATGGTATGGCGGCCATTTGCGTGCCCTTCGATCAAAGCACAGTTCCCAACCAATTGGTATAGCTTATAATAGTGTTAATAAAGATAATTTTGATTTTAGTGGGATTTTCTTTTCGATGTACGAAGAAGCAAGATACACCTACATAACCAATCAGTTAAAAACCAAACCAAGAACTCAAGTGACATTAACACAGACGGGACCCAGCCAGGGCAAAATCAGACAGAGGCCACACACACTGTTGGAAAGCCAAATCCATTGCCTGTAGGCCGTGACCCTCGAGGTAAGTATAAAAAAAAAAAGAGTTGTTAGATCCTAGCTAAATCATGTGGATTGTTGTATCTGCATGAAATATATCTTTAAAATACTCAAAAAGTGCTTTTTCGTTCTCAGGACTCTTACTGGCGGAGGAAGGTTATTCCAACAGTGCGTGGCCGCATATCTGAAGCTCCCCCTGAATGCCATGGTTCTATGTTTTGAGGAGCAAAGAGGTTTGGTAGAAAAACGTGGTTCGTATTTACTTTGTCTCCACTTTAACTTCTCAAACAAATAGTGTGGTTTTTGTGTAGTGACTACTCCAAAGAGTAAACTAGCCATATGTAACTTTCTCCTAGCAGCCATTTTCAAAATATTATTTTCGTTTATAAATGGAGTGACATGACTTCTACGAGGTATCTTTACACAGAAGCGCGTACAAGCATTTTGTATGCGTTGTATTAGCTTCTCCGTTCTTGATAAAAGACACGGGCCATACACGGTATCACAATAGTTAAGTCTTGATAAAATTAGGCTATCCACTAATTGTTTACGCAAATCAACACTCAAGAAGTGTTTAATTGAATATAGGCGTTTCAATCTATAAAAGCAATTCCTCATGGAGTTACTGATGTGCTTCTCAAATCGTAGTTCTGGATCCATGGTTAACCCAAGGTTGCACGCTATATCCACCCTTTCAATTTTTTCACCCCTGATAACGACTTCTGGCCTGGCTGACAGTATTGCACTGATCATTTTCCTACTTCCTAAAACCATAAATTTAGACTTCAATGGGTTTAATACTAGTGAGTTATTATCTGACCATAGCGCTACCCTTTCCAAATCGGCATTGATTTTTTCTACTGCCTCTAATGTATTTGCTGGTTTAAAAGTTATATATAATTGGATATCATCAGCGTACATGTGATACCTACAATACTGGAAAGACTTAATAATATCAGCGCTGTAAAGAATATACAGAAGGGGCCCTAAGATGGAACCCTGAGGCACACCGCGTAGCACCTGACGAGGGGGGGATGATATCCCTGATCCATCCTCCTTCTGAATTTCAACGAGCTGTGACCTATTTTGCAAGTAGCTAGCAAACCATTGTATTGTTTCCGTTGCAAAACCATAATAGGCCAACTTGGAAAGTAGTAGACTGGTGTTTATTGCATCGAAGGCCCGTGAAAAATCAAGAAGTGCAAGGATTGTTCCCTCCCCCCTGTCTCGTGCCTCTAGGATATTCCCAACTACATCAGAAAGGGCTGTGGCCGTCCCACGGCCTTTTCTAAAACCAGACTGCAGGTCAGGGAGCATATTGTTTGCTTCTAAATATTCCAACATTTGGTTATAAACCACCCTCTCTAAGACCTTAGATAAACAAGGCAAAATGCTAACTGGACGTAGATCTTTAAAAGAACTTGGGTTACTGACTTTAGGTAGAGGACGCACAATAGCACACTTCCATAAGTCAGGAAAGGTGTTGGTATCTATCGACTTATTTACTATTGTGGTGATAGCCTGAAGGGTGGTTGGTAATGTTAGTGTTATCATATCAAGACTCACTCCATCAATCCCTTTAGCGTTAGACCCCAAACTCTTAATAATTTTAGAAATTTCTTCCTCATTAATATTTCTTAGCTTGAATTGAGTTTCACCAAACTTATTCGCATCGAAATATGAAAACTGCGATTTGGGCAGTATGCACTGTCCTGGTACGTTCAGGAATGCTTTGTTAATCTCGTCTGGGTCATTAAATTGTCCGGGAAGCATACCTTCACTATGTTCAGAGAACACATTTGTCTTAAGATTTTTCCAAAGCTTTTTGGGGTTTTTTATTTGACCATTAATGTGTCTGTCAAAGTACACCTTCCTTTCCTGCATTAGCGCTGTAATAGCTTGTTTTTTTAAATCCAAATAATAGTTTTTTGTAGTATCTAGCCTGTCCATGTGATAGTTATTTTTTGCCTCGTCTCGCAGTTTAAACATTAATTTAATATTATCCGTTATCCACGGCGTGGGACGGTCTCTAAATGTCTTACTCTTTATGGGAGCATGTAAGTCATACAATTGGGTGATGAAGACATTAAAGTGTTCTACCATGTTGTCAACATCCGACAGTGAGTCAATTTCAAACCATGGGATCGATTTCAAATCTACCTCAAAGTAATCCAACAATATGTCCCTTAGAGGCCGATATACAATTAGCCTAGGTTTGCTTTTTACCTTTTTTATGACAGTATCACAAACAATAAACGAGTGATGACCAAGTTCACTGATATGACTGACTAGCACGCTACGAACCCCTACATCGGTACAGATCACGTCAATGAGAGTACTATTATCTCCTACAAAATGAGTTGGTGACTGTACTACCTGAGTTAGATTGGTATAGTTTAGGAATTCCATCATATCTTTAACTTTTGCATTGTTTGTATCTAATAGATTAACATTGAAATCCCCCAGTAATACCAAATGATCGTAAGGTGCCAATGCGCTAATACTGTCAGTTATTCCATCCAGAAATTTTGGCAACTCGAACCAGGGTGGCCTGTATGCAGTGCCAATCAACAATTTTCTGCCATTGAAAGAAAGGTTCAACCACATCTGTTCCACATCAGACTGCACTGAGTGGGGTAGTACACGCGCCCTAACTCCTGTTTTAATGTAAAACGCTACTCCTCCGCCTCGGCCCCCGCGTATATTCGCTGGGCGCGGCACGTGCTTCAGCCTATATCCCGGAACCTTGGGCGCGCGCCCCTCTTCCCCAGGTTTCAACCACGTTTCGTTGATAGCCATTATATCCACTGCGTGTTGTGACATGGCAATCAGAAACTCGTCCTGGTTAGTTGCCAGAGAGCCCGCATTGAATAAACCAAACTTTAATGATTTTGACTTAGTCATGTTATATAATGAGAAATGGCTGTATGGGTGTAGGTATATAGTAATGGTAGTATTTTATTTATGTATTTGCTATAGTAATTTTGTTTATTCCTTTTGTGTAAATAATTATTGTACATAAGTTGCAGTCTGGGTAGAAAATAAATAACTGTGTTACCTTTAAAATAATGTTCCCATTCAAAATAAATTGCAAGTAATACATAAATATTGTTTGTAAATAATGTTTTTAGTGTATAGATAATAATATATGTAAATAATATAACTATGTTCCTTACATTATGGTAGTACTCACTCTGATACTCCCCCTTGTTCAGATTACGACAGATACGACACACAGACACCATGTTTAATAAATTATTATAAATAGAAGAGCTATTTTCTAAGATAAAATAATAAGCCGTTTTGACAAATGGTCTAATTATTAGTGTCCACGTATGGTCCAATAAATTGAAGAATGTCTTCCTCAGATGCGATCCTGTGAGTGGATTCTCCAGGCTTTTGCCGGACCAAGATGCGACCGCGCTTCGTCCATACGAATCGCCATCCATG
This sequence comes from Polymixis lichenea, assembly GCA_949091785.1. Classification (NCBI taxonomy): domain Eukaryota; kingdom Metazoa; phylum Arthropoda; class Insecta; order Lepidoptera; family Noctuidae; genus Polymixis; species Polymixis lichenea. The sequence goes on along the minus strand of OX420943.1, from coordinate 3,787,111 downwards.
AATCGCTGCGGCGGCCCTTGTCTGACGAAATAACTGCTGGTTGAACCTGGTCAGCCTCTCATTGACAAAGACGCGCACAGGTTTCCCAGAGAGTCCGAGGTTCTCTGTTGTAGCGTCACGTCGCACGCGGGCACCGTTCAACACGGCGTCACGCTGGTCACGACGAGCGAGACGCACCATAATAGCTCGAGGGCGGGGCACTGTAGATGTTGTGGGGCTTGACACCTTTATGTGCCTGCCGCCAACTCGCTCCGCGCACACGATGTCGCGGTCCTCCAAAGCGACCCCTAGCTTTGTGGCAATTAGCTGGAACAGGTGTGTCGGGTTTTCCGCTTGCGACTCAGGCACGTTCGCTATCATTAAGTCATTTGCCATCAGCTCTTGGTCCCTGTCATTAAGGTCCCTCTTGAGCTGCAGAACCACACTCTCCACCGCACCTAAATTTGTCGGATTGCATCCTGCATCGTGACGCTTTTCAAGTGCCTCCAACCTGGACTCAATCCCATCCATCCGGGTGTGACTCGAGTCGTTAGATGCCTTCAACTCTGCTACGTCTTTCCTTAGCTCCAAATCGCAAGGTGCGCAGCTCCTCAACTACCATTTTCAAAGCGGAGCCGACGTCCTGTGGGAATTCGGGCATCCCCTCCAAAGCGGTCACGATCGGGGGAGGCGTCAAAACCTGCAAGAGCGTCTCCACCAGCAGAGGCGACGCTGGGGCAGTAATAGACTGAGGCGTCAACGGTGCGGCAGCTGACAGAGACGACGGCGATGCGGCAGTAGACAGATGCGCCGGCGTTTCGGCAGTTAGCACAGGTGTCATCGGATGTACCATCCCTGTTGACGGCGTGGGCGTCCCGGGCTCCAGCGTTGCCACAGCTGGCGGCGTTGGCATTGACGTGGACGCCAGGTCCACACCCTGTACCTCCGCCACACAACCTCTTACCGGCGTTTCGGCCTTGTTATCCCTGCGGACGTTTTTCTTACACTCAGGGCAATGCCAGGCGGAGACTAATGGACCTTTCGTAGGGAGACCGACGCACACCCTGTGATACGGTACGCTACATTTTGTGCACCTAGCTGTTTCAGATGCTGACAAAAATTTTCCGCATGCACCGCACTTTACCGGCATTCTTGCAAGGGCTGTATAAATGTTCAATGAACCTCTTTATGGGGAACACAAAGTTTGTTTACTTTTTGATCTGACGTCAATAAAAAAAACGTTGACAGTGTTGACAGTAGCAACACACTAATATATGGATATTGTGGGTATATAAATATGACTTGCAGATTTCTTATTTGATTATGGACGAATTATGCACTTTAGGAGCCCTCTCGAGATCTCACTACACTGTATGTTCTGTATTGGTTTGTTAAACACTTTATTAAATAATTTTAAGAACTTTATCGTCGTTATTTTATTTTATTACCACAAAAAAATCAGTCAACGATCCCGCCAGTACAAACGTCAAAACGTCACTCAATCGGCCAATCAATTGGCCAATCAATTGGCCAGTCGATCGGCCAATCAATCGGCCAATCAATCGGCCAATCAATCGGCCAATCAATTGGCCAATAAATCAGCCTACCAATCGGCCAACCAATCGGCCAACCAATCGGCCAACCAATTGGCCAACCAATCGGTTTACCAATTGGCCAACCAATCGGTTTACCAATTGGCCAACCAATCGGCCAACCAATCGGCCAATTGATTGGCCAATTGGCCAGTCGATCGGCCAATCAATCGGCCAATCAATCGGCCAATCAATCGGTCAATCAAACAGTCAATCAAACGGTCAATCAATCGGCCAATCAATCGGTCTATCAATCGGCCAATCAATTGGCCAATCAATTGGCCAGTCGATCGGCCAATCAATCGGCCAATCAATCGGCCAATCAATCGGCCAATCAATTGGCCAATAAATCAGCCTACCAATCGGCCAACCAATCGGCCAACCAATCGGCCAACCAATTGGCCAACCAATCGGTTTACCAATTGGCCAACCAATCGGTTTACCAATTGGCCAACCAATCGGCCAACCAATCGGCCAACCAATTGGCCAACCAATCGGTTTACCAATTGGCCAACCAATCGGCCAACCAATCGGCCTACCAATCGGCCAACCAATCGGCCAACCAATCGGTCAATCAATCGGTCAATCAATCAGTCAATCAATCGGCCAATCAATTGGCCAATCAATCGGCCAACTAATCGGCCAACCAATCGGCCTACCAATCGGCCAACCAATAGGCCAACCAATCAGCCAACCAATCGGCCAACCAATCGGCCAAGCAATTGGCCAATCAATCGGCCAACCAATCGGCCAACCAATCCTTCTTTTCCATGTAGACTTAGTTTTGGAAGGGAAAATTAGGTTTCTTTTTAACGTTACCTATTTATTTACAAGCCTAACTGAAATAAATGCGTAATTATAATTAATTCATGTTGTCTTTCTGTGCTTCTTTTCATAAAATCCTGCCCCTTCACTCCATATTCATAGGAACTTACATACACTGTCAATAACTTCCTTTAACCAGCCATTCTGACACTCAACCTAGGTAACTAGTGGACCACTGAGAGAATTGTGGAGTGTCCACTTTTTACAAGTGCTTCAGAGGACTTCTAAATAAGTGGATCCATTGCAAGTGCCGCTAAAATATGCACAATATTTAAATAATAGAAAGTAAAGATAACAACAGATTTTTATTATTCATTCAACCGTGAAATCCGTCAAGCAGGAAATACCGTCATTGTCTGGCGACGGAGACAGTTTTAAGTTCACCCCGTTCGAGTTAAAGAACAGGTGCAGGATTTACGTATTACCGGTTGACGGTATAAGGGTTTGTAGAATGAAGAATAAGGTATTTACTTGTGAAAATAAAACGATTTCACGTTTCTAATGGGTTATACCTGAAGGCCAATTCTCGTAATTACAAATGTTCATAATAGTGTCAAATTTCAAAAACTTTTCAAAAACTTACGGAAACTAGAGTTATATTTGATAGTTTGAGACTGAGATCAGACTGTGAACGTTCTTAAAATTACGAGAATCGCCCGTCTGATGTTAAAAGAAAACAAAGTGACGTGAGCGAAGCTGCGGGCACAGCTAGTGAAGAATAAGGTTATCAATAATTTCAATATTTTGAAGCCTAGTTTTTGCTCTGCGCTTTGATTGAAATGAGTTATTTACGGTTCTGCCTTCCCAAAGTGATGCGTCAATAGGTCAACAGTCGTCAAAAGTCAGAGCTTTATTGCTCAGTGTCAAGTTTAGCAGGAGGCCTTCCCCGTATCCCTATAACCAACTGTAAATGACAAATATCTGCCGAGGTACGGATTAGGAAGGGGACACGCAATACAAGAGATGATTACATGAATTGTAAAGTCAGTTAGCACATAAGAGTAGTTACGCCATACTGAAATAAATGATCATTAATAGCACCACCGCGATATTACCAATCTGTTTGGTAAAATTTATAATATACAATCAACCTGCGAGAACAATAAAACGAGATCTCCGTTACTACAATGTACACACTATTACTAAAGATTGAAGTTGGCACTTACCAGGTAATTCCTTGGGTGAATTTGAATACAACTCACTTACAAAATACTGCGTCTATTACCAGTTTCTCCCTGCACCATCTCTCACAGCTCACCACACTATTTTTCCTCGCTTAGAATATCTTGCCTAACTTAACTAGCCTGGGCTATCAACTCCGTCCGTCGTCCCTCACCGTCCCTAACCGACTGCCCACAAACTCACTCTCTGAGATTCACGCGCCTTACATGCCACTTACATTCATTCTAGACTAATATAGTCTAGTCTAAAGCTACACGCTTATCAAATATTTAACGTATTAAATAACACTCTCACAGATATATAAATCTCATTGCTAAAGCCTAGCCTAACTCGACCGCCTCCTATCGTACTCACAAATTAACCCCTTCACAAACTCTCTCTGAGATTCACGCGCCTTACATTCATTCTAGACTAATATAGCCTAGTCTAAACCTGTACATATATCAAGAACTTAACGAATTCTATAACACTCTCACAGCGAGATCTAATTCGACCACCTCCTACCGTGCTCTAAAACTCACTTCCTTCATTTCTAAATCCCTTCCCCATCTTCAAAATCCCCACATGTCGGCCCCGCGTCTCTTTCCCAGAATAGTTCCAGAATAGTTTTATGGCCAGAAATGAGACAAAAGAAACCCTTTTTTGTCTTATTTCTCAATGGATTTCAAGGGTACTGTTACATCCCTAGAATACACCCTTATGTGCCTAGTCAGCACCACATCATCATTCCTGTCTAGACTCAATGCATCGGTCAGGTAGTAGCGCCAGTTCGGGTTGAGACTCCTACCGGATAGGTCACCAGTCAGAATATTGACCAAGTTTCCCTTTTTTTTGTATTTTGTGACCTTAATTAAATATATATTCAAGTAACCTTCTTTAAATCGTTTTTTTTAAAAAGGGATTTCTAAAGTGTGTCCTAACATTGGTGGCAGCGCAAAGGGATTAATATCCCGTAGAACGTCTCGCGAAGTGTTATCCAGTGAAAGTGTCCCTGTGCCAAGTGTATCTTGTGTGCTTCGTAAACCTACGACCCGAACTCAACGAGACCTATCTGCGGCCTAAGAGAGGCCAACCCTGGCTGAAATAGGCCAACTCCAGCGGCCTACGAGAGGCTAACTCCAGCTCAAAAGAGGCTAAATCCAGAGCCCTTTTGAGGATTCATCCAAGTCGTCACCTGTCTGCTGTACTGTGGTACCGGGCAGCGCGCTGCAGGCGCATTCTACGGACCTGCCCGTATCCAGCACCGCCCAGGATCAGACGTCCTCCGTGTCCCCACAAAATGAAGTGTTTTTGTGTCCTGTGAGTCAGTTCAGTGCTCCTAATTTTAATTCTATTCATATATTTGCCGTGTTAACAAAGCATAAGTTAATCTATATTCCTGTTACTTTGTATTAATATCGTTATAACACTGTGCCCAGACCGTAGTCTAAACATCCTTCGCCCACGTATTTGGCTGCTTAGTACTCGGAATACTGATAAGCCGTCTAGAACCAGTTGGCAAAAGTTTTAATATCGTGACCATAGTATAGTTATTGTATTTTATTCCACAGAAAGTTATTTTAGTTACATAAAATGACTAAATCAGAATCGAAAAAAGACCTTAGAGAGGTAAAAGATGAGGAAATACCCCTTAGTGTTATCTTAAAATTTATTAAACCATTCGATGGTTCTAGAGAAAAATTAAATGCTTTCCTAGTAAACTGCGACAATGCAATTTCCTTATCTTCATCATCTCAGGAAGACATTGTCTTCAAATATATTATCAGCCAACTAGATGGTAAAGCGCAAAGCGCATGTTCCATCAAAGACTTTGACAACTGGTCATCTCTCAAAGAATTCTTGAAAAATCAATTCGGTGAGAGAAAGCATTACGCCCATTTACTTACCGAACTTCAAGAGTGTCACCAAACTAACCAGGAGACGGTCAGCCAATTTCACCTGCGAGTCGAAACTTGCTTATCCAGATTGCTTACAGAAGTAACAATTTCCAATATAAAGAAAAGTGAACTTGTCGGTAGAGTGGCTGCGATGGAGGACTTAGCGCTTCACACATTTAACATAGGTTTACATCCTCGTATAGCTAACATTGTCAGGTGTAGAGATCCAAAAAACTTGAACGAGGCTGTCAACTATGCAATCTCTGAAGAAAAGATTCAGCAATATTCATTCAAACAAAATGTTAATTTAAAAAAGGATAATAATAGACCTTCACCTAAGCCACATCTACCTAATAATAATAACCAACCTTCTTCCTCTAGAGATTCGACGGTGTGCAGATACTGCAAGAAAGAGGGTCATACTTTAGCCGAATGTAAATTGCGCGAATACAATAATAAAAAATATAACAATAAATTCAATTTTCCCGCGCAACAACATTCTTCTAAGCCCAAGAGTCCTCATCTAAATTTTGTTAATAACGAAGAAAACTCCCTCACAAATGATTTAGAATCTGATCAAGACAATTTAAATTATTAAACGTCTCGACAGGGTGTCGCACGAGACGAACTTTAAAAGACGACGCCATTAATCCTATATCCCATCACCATTCATCCTCTAGAGCTATACGACAGGGTAACCAGCCCCAAACTGGCAGCTCTCATAATGTCACGCGACAGGGTAACCAGCCCCAAACTGAAGACATTCTCCTTAGAGCTATACGACAGGGTAACCAGCCCCAAACTGGCAGCTCTCATAATGTCACGCGACAGGGTAACCAGCCCCAAACTGAAGACATTCTCCTTCGAGCTATACGACAGGGTAACCAGCCCCAAACTGAAGACATTTCCAATCCTCCTCAATCCATGTCTACCCCTGAAAAAGAAAACAACAATGATTATAAAGTATATGAAGTAAATACTAATTTAAAAACATACTTACCTTATATCGTCGCTCAGTCGTCTGTCAGTAAGAAGCCACTTACCCTTTTGATAGACACTGGAGCTTCCTTGTGTATCCTAAAAAAATCATCCCTATCCGAACCCTGTGAATTAGAAGTTGACATGGTCAGAATAAAAGGTATCGACTCAAAGGACCCGATTACGAGTCACGGTAACCTTACTCTGGACTTAAGCCTATCCCCTGGGAACATAGTGTTACACAAATTTCACGTCTTTGATAACTTAAGCTTTCCCTATGATGGTATTATAGGTAATGACCTATTCATTAAAAACAGCTGCCGAATAAATTATGATTCAGGTGAGCTGGAAATTGCTCACCATCATATAAAGCTGTCATTCAACCATCCGTCTTACACAATAGAACCACGAACCGAAACCATCATAGAATGTTCTGTTAAAAACCCAGAAATTCAGCAAGGCATAATCTTAGACCAACATATATCTGATCAATTGTTAGTAGCTAATTCGATAGTGAAAGTAAAAAGTAATAATCGAATAAATGTATCGATCCTGAACGTATCAGAAAAACCTATTTCAATAAATCCTAACCTCTCGTTGACCTTAATCCCGATAACAAAAAATGAAATATGCTTATCTCAACCTAATGTCAGTTGTTATGAGAGAACAAACAGGGTCCTTAAACAGCTACGAACTTCCCATTTAAACTCTGAAGAGTCTGAAGTTCTTTATGACATCTGCAGTCAATATGCAGACATATTCCACCTTCCCGACGATGAACTCACTTCAACTAGTGCCATCAAGCACGAAATCAAAACAAGCTCCTCGCAACCTATAAATGTAAAATCTTATAGATTTCCAGAAGTTCATAAAGACGAGGTCAGAACCCAGATTAGTAAAATGCTGGAACAAAATATAATTAAACCATCCACCTCTCCATGGTCATCCCCCATTTGGATAGTGCCCAAAAAAGTTGATGCTTCGGGAAAAAGGAAATGGCGCATAGTGATTGACTATCGCAAGCTCAACGACATCACTATTGGTGAGAGCTATCCAATTCCCCAAATTAACGAAATCTTAGACCAGCTAGGTAAGAGTAAATATTTTACAACTCTCGATTTAGCATCAGGATTCCATCAAATAGAAATTTCAGCTGAAGACGTCCCTAAAACTGCTTTCAGTGTACCCGAAGGTCACTACGAATTTGTCAGAATGCCATTTGGTCTCAAAAATGCCCCTGCAACCTTTCAGAGGCTCATGAACACAGTCCTGTCAGGCTTGCAAGGTATACATTGCTATGTTTATTTAGATGACATTGTAATATATTCCCACGATCTTACATCCCATGTCCAAAAATTATCCCACACGTTTGAGAGATTGAGAAAATTCAATCTCAAATTGCAACCGGACAAGTGTGAGTTTCTTCGCAAAGAAGTTACTTATCTTGGCCACACTATTAGTGAAGCAGGCTTAAAACCTAACCCAGAGAAAATAAAAGCTGTAAGTGAATTCCCTATCCCAAAATGTCCAAAAGACGTAAAATCATTCCTAGGTTTGGTGTCCTACTATCGTCGCTTCCTGCAGGATTTTTCTAAACTAGCTAAACCTCTTACATCCTTGTTAAAAAAGGATATACCATTTGAATGGACTAATAGTCAGCAACTTGCTTTTGAAACATTAAAAAATAAGTTAATCTCAGCCCCCGTTTTAATATACCCCGACTTTACTAAACCTTTCATCCTGACGTGTGATGCGTCAAACTACGCTATTTCAGCGATACTCTCTCAAGGCGAAGTGGGAAAAGACCGCCCAATCGCTTTTGCTTCACGCACGCTAAATAAAGCTGAAACCAATTACAGCGTTACTGAAAAAGAATGTCTGGCTATTATTTTTGGAACAAAAATATTCCGCCCATATCTTTATGGTTATAAATTTAAAATTATAACTGATCATAAACCACTTAGGTGGCTATTCAATTGTAAAGAACCGGGATCCAAGCTAGTTAGATGGAGACTAAAACTCGAGGAATATGACTATGAGATCGAATATAAAAAGGGCAAGATCAACAGTAACGCTGATGCTCTTTCCCGTTACCCTGTGAAATCCATTCGATCACCAGACACCGCTCACGTACTTACCGACAAACGACCTGTGAGTGTTCCACCTCCATCTCAGCCTCCTGAAATCCCTCCGGTTAATCCTGAAAGTCCCGGAATACCTGAAATTCCCGACTTACCTGACTTTGACTTACCCGAAAATTTCGAGTTACCCGACGACTTAGAACTCCCCGAAGATTTTGATATCCCAACTCCACCTGAAGTCCAGAACGACGACGACACTTACACTAAATGCCTGAAAAAAATAAATAATAGATTTAATCAATTTGATACTATAATTCATGAACATAGCGAAACCTTATTAAAAACAAAATTAAAAACTATTATTATACCAACTTCCATTGACCTTGATGAGTCAAATCCCTATATTTCGGAAGTTATCGATAAACTTTCGGAACCAAAAAATATCCTAGAAGAAGATAGGACATTACATTCCTTTCTCTCCTTCGAAAATAATAATGCGAAATTTTACTTACTTTTTGTAAAAGTCCATCACTTCGATCAGTGCAACTATGAGGATATTTTTAAGAGCCTTAAAAATCTGAAACTTGAATTAATTAATAATAACACAACTGAATTCGCTATAACGGACTTTCGTAATCCATTCGATTCACATAGTTTCATGAAGATCCATAATATAATCACATACCTGTTTCACGCTACTTCAATCACTGTCCATATCTTCAAAAACATTATAATTTATCCTTCTCCAACTGAGATCAGTAAAATCTTAAAGGAAAACCACGACATTCCCATATCAGGTCATTTAGGTTCAAATAGAATGTTAAGTAGAATCCAGGAAAAATATTATTGGCGCAATATGCGCAGAGATGTCGAAGACTATGTTCGAAAATGTGAACAATGCCAAACCAATAAAGCCCTGCGTAGAACCAATCGAGCTCCTATGCAGATCACAACGACATCTACACAACCTTTTGAACGCGTGTCACTTGACATTGTCGGACCATTGCCCGAATCAGGCACGGCCAAGCTCAGATTCATTTTGACAATCCAAGATGACCTCACGAAATTTTCAGCAGGCTATCCTATCCGAAATGCTACGGCTGAAGAAACCGCTGAATGTTTAATCCACTTCATATCTCAGTTTGGTATCCCTAAGACCATTCTTACAGATCAGGGAACCAATTTCACAGCGGAACTCTTTAAACAAACCTGTGCCTTTTTGAAAATCAAACAGTTATGGTCCAGCCCCTATCACCCACAAACTCAAGGTGCTTTAGAGAGAAGTCATGCGACTCTGAAAGAATATTTAAAATCTTTCGTCGATGACAACCAAAATGACTGGCCGCGATACGTTTACACGGCAATGTTAACCTATAATACCACAGTCCATTGCACCACAAATTATACACCATATGAATTATTATTCGGTTGTAAACCATTTATACCCACTTCTGTTTATGATACAGCATTAGAACCTACATATCCTAGTTATGTCCGTATACTCCAACAAAGAATGAAACTCTCCAGAGAGAAAGCCGTAGAAAACATCCTTAAATCTAAAATCACATCAAAAGACTATTATGATAGAAGAACTAGGCCTATGAAATACAAAACAGGCGATATGGTGTATATCAAACACCATCCGCGACAAAACAAAGCTCTGTCGCCTATCTGGAAAGGCCCACATAAAGTGATAAAAATTAATGGCAATAATACGTTGACCCTTCTTGTTAATCGCCGTCACGTCAAGTATCACTATGACGAATTAAAGCTGGCGGAAATAACAGATGTTTAGTGTTTATTTTTAGTACTTTAGCTTAATCTAATAAACTTAGTTTTAAATAACATTAGTTAAATATTTTGTCTAATATATTTCAGAATGTCTACATTCCTGTCCCTTGCAACTTCTGATATCATTGAACAAGTCACTGAAAGCCCTGGCGTATACTTCGACCCAATAGGAATCATGAAACAGACTAGTGATCATATTCATTTACTTGTACCTATAGATATTACATATATAAAACCTCATATAGACAATATAAACAATGCATTAAAAACTTCTACGCTTTTGTGCCAACAAAATACAATACTTAAAGAATCTGAATGTACAAATATACTACAGCCTCTGGTTTTGCGACTTACCGATATTCTGAAAGACTTCAATGCCATATCTCATTTAACATCTGGGCGAGAAAAGAGATCCGCTTGGTTAGCAGGAGTTGGCTCTCTTTTCAAACAAGTCATTGGCACAATGGATGAAGACGATGCCATAAGATATAATAACGCCATTCAAACCCTAAATAATAATAATATTAAGCTTGCGTCCATTTTAAAGGATAATATTCTTGTAACAAGCACGGCTCTTTCCCGTTACAACAAAACTCTTGAAACTATAACCACAAACGAAGTCCGTTTGAATGACGCTATTATTAATCTATCTAGTACTTTCAGTAATCTGTCAATTATATCTGATAAGCTGTACATAAAATCAAAGATGAACGATGTCTATACTGAACTATCATCTTGTCTACTTACTCTGTCGTTTAAATTAGACGACCTTGTAAATGCAATGCTATTCGCTAAAACTAATACTCTGCACCCATCGGTCATGACACCAAATCAGTTGTATAATGAACTAATAAGTAACTTTAGAAGGTTACCTAATTATGAAGAACTGCCTATAAATTTAGATTTAGATACTATTCATGCTTTGATTGATATGTCAAAGTTATCATGTTATTTTGTAAACAATAAGTTAGTCTTTGTAATCAAAATTCCACTTGTACACTCTTTTGAATTAGATCTATTTAAGGCCATTTCAGTACCTATACCGCACAACATGGAAGAACCAAATTCCTATGCTATGATTGTACCATCTTGTAATTATGTTGGCATTAGTAAAGATAAATTAACATACACTTGTATAAGTAATCTAAAATCCTGTACTGAACCCGCAAATAGAGTTTATATTTGTGACGATACGGACACACACTCAATTCAAGCAACACCAATCTGTGAAACTGATATACTTACAAAAATTGTTACAGAAATACCTAAGTACTGTCAAACTAAATTAATGTATGGTCAAATAGATATTTGGCAAGAATTGCAAGGAAACAGATGGATATTTGTCCAATCTGAACCTACTAAACTTTCTATTCAGTGTAAATCTGATTTAATAGAGTTCAAAATATTAGGTACTGGTGTACTTAATATTCGACCTAATTGTACGGCTTATTGTAGAAATAAACAACTGTTTGGAAAAAACAACATTGACATAAATGTTAAAACTATAGTTTCTGATTTTAATCTAATTAATGAAGCCTGTTGTAATCTAGAAAAGTTTAACATATCAAAGCCCAAATTGTTACCCTCTAAATTGTCAAACATAGACTTAGAAAAACTACCTAGCGTTATCAACAATCAAATATTGTCAGATGTTGATAAAATTATAAATAGTCGTAGTCCTAACCTAATTGAATATAGTTCTCACTATCCACTTTTGACTTACCTTATATTCATTCTAATTTTTATTTTTATTAGTTACAAACTTTGTAAGAAGTTTGGAAAATATTCTGGCTGCAAAACAAAACCTAAATTACAAAACGATGACACCTCAGATAACGATCCGGAACCCGAAACAATTCCTCTTCCAAGGTTAAGAATAAATTCGTAACTTTCCATGAAAACCGTAAAGTTCCTCTTAAAGGGGGGGTTGTTACATCCCTAGAATACACCCTTATGTGCCTAGTCAGCACCACATCATCATTCCTGTCTAGACTCAATGCATCGGTCAGGTAGTAGCGCCAGTTCGGGTTGAGACTCCTACCGGATAGGTCACCAGTCAGAATATTGACCAAGTTTCCCTTTTTTTTGTATTTTGTGACCTTAATTAAATATATATTCAAGTAACCTTCTTTAAATCGTTTTTTTTAAAAAGGGATTTCTAAAGTGTGTCCTAACAGTACGCTTGGGCCTATGTTATGGTATCCAGATGTGGCTGATTGCAGCGGCGAAGTATAAATTTCTCCACGGGAGAAACCGAAACGAAGTCGGCTTCTACTTACTGACTTATTGATAACTTTTGCCCACGGCTTCTTTCGCGTGAAGGTCAATGCATTATCCATATAAACCTTCCCCTCAAGTCACTCTGTGTATTGATGAAACGCATTCAAATCCGTTGCTTAGTTTAAAAGATCTAAGCGCACCAACACGAAAGCTACTTTGTTTTATACTATGTAAGGAAGAATAGCTAATAACACTCCAAAATTTACACAGGAATGTAAATAATTAACTACTATCAAATTGGACAGCTGAAACCCAAACAAATTACGGAATCACCGTTGTATGAATTCCCAGTTCCCGATTCTGACGCTTCGGTGCCAGGTTAATTCAGAACATTTTGTAGTACAAAGCTAAAGATAACCGTTGTTTGAATGTTATAGTGAATTAAATACCCGTAGTGTAAATACCTTCTTTTGGCAATAGTAGCCATTACTAACGTGCTATATGGCGCCTTCGCCACTGCTCATTTGTTCGTTGTTCTTAGAATTTGCAAGAAATATTGCATCCTTAGGTGCCGTAATTTATTTATTTCGACTGTTAATAACTGGCATACGTTCCCTAATGGATTTCTAAGGAATTCCAAAATTGTTTTAGAATTTTAAAGAAATAGGATTATTTATTAGGGTCGAGCTCTCAGATCATAAAGTTGCGACTAAATGTGTTTTCTAAGAGGCCCGGGAACACGTGTGACGATTTTAAAATAATAATAACATTGCGCCATTTAATAGATGACATAGTCACAGATTCATCGTTAATAATTTTCCAAACTGCCTTAATTTTTGTATCTGTTGAGTTAACCTCGTGGCTAATGAATGAAGCTTTAGCTACTTTGCAGATATTTTTAAACGTTTTAGAGTAAGTGGCAACATACTTTGTAAGCGAAGCCTGCGAAGCTCCCAGGAAGCATCTGAGCTTCTGGGCGAAGCTAGGCTGGCTCTGTTAGCCAGAATCCCCACGCACAACGGACCGAATGGGAGTCTACGTGCGGAAAAGGGAGTCCTGTCATCATCATCATCATAATACTTTGTAAAAGTTTCTGTGTTAATAAACGGCTTAGGGCCATACAGTTCTAATAATCTTTCTCTACTTTTCCTGAGCCCTTTAGTTGCCCAGTCACTGAATAAGAATTTAGGGCAAGTAGTTTTAGATTTCTGCTTAAAAATACTAGTGAACTCTGTTTGGACTAATGAAAATAATTATTTGTACAAAATATTACCATTATTCACATTTAGGCCCTGAACACTTAACTTGCTTACTAAAGTGCTATAAAACTTATTTAAATTACCCGATGTTAAAGGTCTAATGTGTATCTGTACTTTAACATATTAATATTAAAGTCCCCACAAATAATTACTGATTTATTACCATTTGCAAATTTCGCAAAAACATCTTCCATTACTGACTCAAATATAGAGTAGTTTTGAGAATTAGGAGGTCTGTAAACGCAAACTATATAATGCTTATCTAGCTCAACACAGAACAGTTCAATGCTATGTTCCACTGAGAGTTTAACTATGTCTGTACGAGTCTTAGATTTTATACAATTTTTAATTAAGACTAGTGAACCTCCACGAAGCATGGATTTCGGGTTAAAACAACTGCACACACTATAGTTCTCATAACTAATTAACATTTCATGATCTTTCAACCAGTGTTCAGTATACAAATACAATCAAACATTGTTTTTTCTAAAAACAATTCAATTTCCAATTGTTTGGAAGAAAACCCTTGAATGTTTTGATGAAACATTGCCAAGGAATTCTGCTTATCCCCTTTTTTACAATTAAATAATTGAAAGCTAAGAAGATACCTCGTTGACGGTGAGATTAAAAACGTTAATACTGGTACCTTCTGTTGTGTTACTGACTAGTTTAAATTAGTATCGTTAACCACCTTAATATTAGTATTATTACTAATGTATGTGGTGCTAATTACAGTAGACTTCGACATACTACTTATGTCTGAGTTTATAATAAAAGCTAACAGCCATGCTATTTGACGTCTAAAACTAATAGGCAGATACGCAGTATCCCTAGTCGATTTTAATTTCTCAACAAAATTGTTGGTGTCAAAAAATATAAGTTTGTCATTATGGCAATTAGCTAATAAATGCGTATCTATAAATATATAAAAGCCCGGGTGTTTCCATTGCGAAGATTGCTCTGAGGACACGGTGGAGCATACGGTGGAGGGCTGCCCGGTTTGGGCGAAGCACCGCCGTGTCCTCATGCAGGCAAGCAGTGATGCTCGCAAAGAGGGAGGCGGCACACGTGAGGGAGAGCCAGTACATGCGCCCTCACGGCCGTAGACTTCGTAGGAGACGCCCTGGGCGTCGGAAATTCTAGGCTGATGCCCGGCCACCGCAGGCGCAGGCTTGCCGACAGCGAGTATTGGGTAAAACGGCAGGCAACTGTGGGAACACAGATGGATTTTAGTCAGTAAAAGTCTGACACGCCCTGCTGCACCACCCAGAGCGGGAGAAGTTATTTGATGATTTCCCACCCAAAAAAAAGTCCTAACAAATTGCTCAAAAGCTAAATATATGTTGCCCAATGTAACCGTATGCAGCAAGTTAGTTTTACAGACGTTTTTTTCTTAGTATTCTCTTGCATCCGGGTTCTGTGGGTTCCTCTTAACTGTTATACCCAAATTTTTTAAACGTCGCTTTTAATCACTATTCGGTATTTTCATATAAATTAATTCTTCGTATTTTTTTTTGTACAAACTGTCCTCTAGATAAGTGAAAAAACCGTACAGATTATTTCTTGTTTACTATTATTTGCTAGTTACTTGTTTATTTTAGAGTCAGCCTGAAAATATGTATTTATCGACAAGAATTCATTTGATTGTCTACAATTTGTGTTCCATAATACTGTATCAATATGAAGCTACATTTAAATTGCCAATGTGGATCGACGCTTAAAGATTGCAAACAATTACATTCAATCCTACCGATGTATACAGCATATATATTATGAGGATGACTGTAGTCTGAAAACACTACCTACAGTAATCTTTCTTCAGCTCCCATTTGTAACAAACAAAGCACACGTTCATACTAACTTAATTATAATACATAGCGATTTTTTAAATCGTTTCTTTCTTTTGGAAGGGTCACTGTACTCACAATTATAAACAAGTTTTTAATGAGATCAACCCTGAAATTGTGAAACCAAAATGACCTGATCCATACATTGCGTCGAGATATGCGAACATAAATGTGTGTATCAGCAAATTTTTCAGCACCCGCAACGACTGTCAGAGTTTTATTTTATTTTATTGTAATTGGAAGCAAATAATTGTACATTGTATACTTGTCTAGATACACAGTATGCTATAAGTAAATGTACAATCCACTACGTTTCCACATGTTACTAGTTTAAATAGGATACAGTTTTTCTAAAATTAAATACAATCAATAAACTACATATATATAATCAGAGTTCTACGAATGACAGCTGGAACCAACGTCTTTACGTGCTTTCTGAGATACGGAGTTGTCTACAAATCAAATGGGTAGCTATGGAGAGTATCAGTGTCTAAAAAGTATTCAAAGTGATAGAAGTCAACAATCATTCCTTCAAGAAGCTCTAACTAAAACCTGACGTCACAACCAGCTCGTATTATATTCGAGCAAAACTTTTAACAATCTCGCAACGAATAACTTTCACGAAACATGTACGCAACACTTCGCAGTTTGTTCGCTGATAACCTCGTCAACTTTACAAGTTGTAAATCCGACGAAGCATTAACTATCTTGTTATAAATTGGGTTGCAGAAAACATGGCAGGAATAGAAAATCCGTGGTCTTGGGACGATTCAATGAGTTCTTACGAAGCGCTTTTTAGTTAAAACGAAATAATTGTCGAAGGTTTTACAAAGAAAACTGAGGTACGGCTACCAAAAAAATAATGCACCACCAAAAACTTAAAATGATAATCAAAATTAGAATTCTAAAAGTCAACAATCAGGCAATGGAGAGGGTTACGCTTTGAGTTTCTCTATGTGATCAAATCAGAAATTAAGAGGTCCGCAGGAGAACTAAGGTAACCGACATAACCCGAGAATTGCCATATTCAGTGAGATGATGGGGGCAAAAGGTTCTGAGAAGACGTAGACTTGAAAGGCCTCCAAAAAGGTAGACCGATGACCTTGTGAAGCAAACGGCTGGATGCGGGAAGCACTGAGCCAGCTTCCCAAAAGGAGCACCGATGACCTTGTTTAGGAATCCGCTGAATGCGGCAAGCACAGAACCAGTCGAAGTTGAGGAGCGGAGGTTGGCCTATGTCCAGCAGTAGAAGGTTTTTTGCTGAAATGATAATGATAATGGAAAAATTTAACAGGTTGTATGAACGATCATTCTCGCAACCAACCGGATCTTATCCGGAGCTATTGAAGCAAATGAATAATTACATTTGCAAGTGATTCTTTCTTAACCAGCATACGTAGCATGACCACTGCTGTCTCTATTTTAAGTTGACACAGATACACTACTTTTCTCTAAAATTGACATCATGTCGTAGAAATCAGCCCATAATCTGTCATTTAAGTATTCGTTTTTACGGTAGTCATGCTACGTGTGCATTGCGGCACCTTTAACTACACGAGAAGCAGCAATCATTTTTCCGCCGCAAACCACACGAAATTGATTCGAATATCGATTGAATTAAATTTCATAACCACATGAACCTAACACTAAAAAACAATTAAAACCTTTAAATAACAGACTGATTGTATATAAGTTACATAAGTCCCGCTGCAAAATTAAACGTAGTAGCTTAAAAAAGAACCTTAATATCCAGAAGGCTATTAAATGTTTTGAAAAAAGGAGCACTAGCACCCCGCTTAGTGGCTAGTACGGGAACAAGAAAAAAATTTGCTTACCCATCCCATAACAGAGTTAATGGCTGCTTTCACCCAACGACGGTGCAGCCCGTGGTCCAAGCTATACGATCAAAATATTGGATAAAGAAGTCTCTTGTTTCTCCCTTGAAAGACGATACAATTCTAATTGTATACCTTGCTTTATTTTTAATACTTATAGGTACACCTACTGAGTATGGTAATTTTATTCTTGGTACATCGTCTTTATCGTCAGCGCACGCCAAGTAATGAGCTGTGTAGGCAGTTTTTTTAATACCTTGTTTTTTTTTAAGGATGGGAAATCATACCTGTATATTTTTTTTTCGAACATAAAAATTAATAATTTTAAAGTGTGAATTAATGTTTCAAAGTGATTTAGTTCATGACGACACAAACTTACAACAATTGACGGTAGTGAATTTTAATCGAACACCCAGACCTTAAAACTAACAATGCTTACTAAAATTGCAAATTAAGGTGAAGCAAACATGATTAAATGTGTCATAAAACACCTATATTTAGATGAAAATTCGGGTTAGAAGCGTTATGACTACCTCTGGATAACACTAAATAGCAGATATGACTAGTTTGCTATAGGACTTAATCTCGATATGACTAGATCGCTGTAAAACTAATTAGCTGTTTGGTTATATGTATATGCATACGTCCTGTTATTAAAATGACTTATTGTATTTTAAATATAAAATATCGTTTATCTTGCTAACGAGATACAAATAACAATGGTAGTAAGGCCAAGTGCCACAACTGTATAAATATTAAATTTTCGATTATTATTTTAGTAGATATGATTAGCATAAGTACTGCAATACTCACTGATAATATCAAAAAGAGATAAATTATTATAAAATGTTCAATTGGTCACCTGTATAAGTATTTGTTTAGACGTGTCTTTCAATTAATTTGGTATAAATACTGAGCCATGATGCTCAATCGATATCTTCACTTCGGGTCATCAGCAGTGAACAGATACAACAAGTAAGTAACTCACTTATTTTCTAATTTGTCTTGTGTTTAACCTGGAAATGAAACCCGAAAAATGCCATCGTCTGATTTGCATTATCTGATGTCTATACCGACATTCAAATATAGATTTAATATCAACGGCATAAGCATTAGCCTATATTGCTCCCACAACTGTGAGAAAAGGTAACCATACAGATAAATTCCGAAATCTAATCCGATCTAGTCATCTCATAAGAACACATGAATTTAGAAGTTACATGTTTTATATAATTTATTAAAAAAAGTTGGTACAGGAAGTCTTTTTGTGTAAATCTTAATTTTATCTACCTCTTACTGATTTTAATGTAGCGCGTTCACCAATCTTTATTTCTGACAATGTTCCACATTGCAATGAACAATTAATTATAACTCGGAAAATATAATTATTTATGAATGATTTTACAGTAATAATTATAACATTATGAAATAGATTATAATTCTCAAAACGATATTGTTACAATACTGACTATGGTTACCATAAGCATAGTGTACTATTTTGAAAAAAGAAACATTATAAATAAAAACTGGCAATACGAAACAAAAATGATGTCATGTTCCCCGGCTGAATCACGAAATTCTGCATTGACGTGCAGTTCAGTGAGCCACCCGAAGATCGTGTTGTGGAGTTGCGATTCAAATACCAACAATAAGCTATTAAACCTTTTTAAGGGCCGATATACGACTGAGGCTACTCGCTTTCTTTTTATCGCATAAAAATCGTCTGGTTGGCCTAACAATTTATACCAGAAGCTCTGGGTGCATTACGCTTCAAACGCAGCGCAGTACAGGCTATCTGAGTAACGTTGACCCCAGGCTGCTGGTGTAAGAAGTTTGACAGAAGTAATTGAAAAACATAACTTTGACAGCCACAGACAGAAATCCCTCCTGCACCAGTAGGATCAGTTTGAAGTTCCAAGGGTTGGGGTTTTGGTTCCGGATACAGTTCCATAAACAACCCATATGTAACATTTTAATCTCAGTAGTAACATCAAAATAATGCTTATGATCCCTTTGGCTTTGGCTCCCTACAAAAATTATGTATTTTTTTAATTGATTGCTTCTCATAGTTCTATGACATTGTTATTGTTTTGTTTCAGTCATGACGGACGCTACGGCTGATACGTTATCTGCCATAAGCACAGTGCAATCGGCATTAACAGTTTTAGCTACACTGCAGCTAACAGCTTACCGCTACCCATCTAATTGTGCCCTTACAAGTAAGTTGCTAACAAGCCAAAGACCTTTCTAAATGGTATTGAGATCGACCGTTTCACTCTCAATGAATGAAGATTTAAATAGTTTTGTTTAAATAACCTGTCTTTTAATTGTGAGTCCTAATGAATACTGCTAAAACAAGGAGGTGCTTCTATTAAAAAGCATACTTTTTAAAAACCAATTTAAAAAAAGGTACGTCACTTTCTTCTTTTGAAAACCTAGCAAGTATTTGGAACTGGTATGTTGTCATGTACACACATATCACAAAAAAAAACATTTGAAAACTTGATGGGTAACGTGATATATAGTTTAGTCCTATGTGTTACTCAAATGTCGAAAGATCAGCGATTAGTGGTAATATGGCCGTCTCAACACAATAATTCTGAGAAAACATCGTTTTTTGATTTGTTCTTCGTTCGTCCTGAAGTTTTGCTCCACATTCCATAAAATTCTTAGTTTGACCCAAATTACAAGTATTTAAAGTCACAGTACACAAAAAATATAATGTATTATTAGTATATATTTGTTTTTCATATTTTGGACCAATAATTCTATAATAATACAATTCTAATCGTTTGAGTATAAATCATCTTATCATTAATACAGTTTTTAATATACTGAACAGTCAGTATTTATATTGACAGTGGGAAGGTAAAATGACTTTTTTTTTTTTTGGTGGGAAATCATCAAATAACTTCTCCCGCTCTGACAGACTTTTACTGACATTACTTGCCGACCGCAAGCCCGCGCCTACGGTGGCCGGGTATCAGCCTGGGATACCCGACGCCCAAGGCATCTCCTGCGAAGGCTGCGGCCGTGAGGGCGCATGTGCTGCATCTCCCTCACGTTCGCCGCCTCCCTCTTTGCTAACATCACTGCTTCGCTGAAGGAGGTGACGGCTAACCATGCACTCTCGCTCCGTACCATGGCCTGGATCAGGGCCAGACGCGAGAGATCGCCGCCGCCGATCGCCTCAACGAGGACACGGCGGTGCTCCTCTACCGTGTCCTCAGGGCGATCTTCGTAATGGAAACATCCGGGCGTTTCCTCCCGCCTTATTCGAAACAGGAACCTCCCAAAACAACCGTGTCCGTTGAGAACCTGTGTCAGGCGGAAGGTGAGGACGCCATGCCACCTCTCAAGCCACTCCTCAAAGAGGGGACTTACTGCGGCAATCGTGGCGTGCCCATATATCACTAAAGTGGATTTTTTTTCTGCGTAAATTGGTCTACGTTTCGGCGCTTTAGCAACGCAAATTTTCTTGCCTTTTCATTTAATCATGGTTTAAAGCGACGTTATTTTGATGTTTCGTTATTGTTATTGTAAAGGAGATTAGATTAGGTAGTCTTGAAATATTATTTACTGCCAATTCTTTTTATTTTTTTGCATTTTTTATTCGAGAAATGTATGTAAACTGAAGTTTATTACTGTAGTATTTTTTTTTACTGAGAGTTCTGAATAATTGAAAGCAAGACCAATTGTATTGCCCATTTTCTTTAAAACTGGACATTTAAAAACTTTCTTAAAAGTAGTAAAAAGTGATTCATACGTTATGTAGATAACTTTTACAACAATACATCGTATTTTTCTTAAACTGTCTACACGTAAGATGTGTTATTCTTAACCTCTTACAGCAAAATTCTCAATACAGTTTGAGATCGATTATTAAATATCAAAAAATTAAAATAAAAAGTAGCTCATTCATTCGACCATAATTGAAATAATCTTTTATATGGTACATTAAAACTGATAGAAATATAATATTATAAATGTAAAGTCGCGTCTGTAAGATCTGCAAATCAGCGAAATCGGAAAAATTTCGTTTACACGGCCTCTCAATCTCTCCTTATGAACCCAATTCCGATTTGAGAAAAAGAAACAGGTGTCTTCGAAAAAGTACCTATTGGTATATTCAGTTAATTAATTTTGTTTCAAACATTCATACACAAACTCACGCCATCGTTCCATGGGGGTAGGCAGACACTACTGAATTCCTCTTGAATTAGTGCTACAAACGAAATATAAATATTCTATTTCTAATTTACAGATGGTACTCATTATGACTACGTTATCGTGGGTGGTGGCACTGCAGGGTGCGTTCTTGCGTACAGACTTTCGACCAACAGCAGCAACAACGTTCTGTTAATCGAAGCCGGGGACTACCCTCCCTTCGAGTCCCAGGTACATTTTTCTTTAGATACATTCTTATTAGGAAACATCAAGTTTGGCTTTGAAAGGATTCCCTAAGTTTATACTTTTATACTGCATTATTTAAACTAATTAAAAAATCTACAGTTTTCAATATAGAAATAACGCTCTATCGAATTTCCCCTTCAATTCTAATTAACTGCATAGTTTTTACGCAAGTCTAGATTGTGTTCAACAATTATTTTTTTGTCTTTTGTAGTATCCATTATTGTTTACGCCAATGCCGAGGATGTCTTATGACTATGACACATGGTCTGTCAACGACTCTTATACAGCACAAAACCTGCAGGACAACATCGTCAGTCTAACGCAAGGAAAAATGCTTGGCGGTAGCAGCAATATCGGCCACATGATACACGTACAAGGAGATCCTCATGACTTTAACAGTTGGGCGTCAATTTTGGGTGATGATCGTTGGTCATACGAAAACGTTTTACCATACTTCAAAAAACTTGAAAATTTAACTGACTCAGATTTGCTTGCAACCTCCTACGCTAATCTCCATGGCACCAATGGCATGGTTAAGATAGAACGACAGATAGCAGCTGCAAGCAGTAAATTCTTAGATGCATTTGCGGAGGCTGGACATGCTACTGTAGATGATACAACGTCGCTTACTTCATCCCTCGGTGCGACCAATCCTTTGTTGACCATAGGCGATAATGTGCGTCAGAGTAGCTCGATCGCCTACCTGCAGCCCGCTAAGTCCCGCTCAAACTTGTGTGTCGCGCTGTCTACCACAGCCACTAAGATTTTGATTGAAGATAGCATAGCCACCGGTGTGCAAGTAAAAACATCTAGCGGTACGACTTTAAACCTGTACGCAGACAAGGAAGTGATTGTGTCTGCTGGTGCGATACACAGCCCCAAGCTGCTAATGTTGTCTGGCATTGGACCAAAGGCACACCTCGAAGAGCAAGGAATATCGGTGATCGCTGACTTGCCTGTTGGCCAAAACCTCATGGACCATCCCTCCGCCGTACTCCTACTTCAATTGGAATCGGATACATCTGTCACTCCTGCGTCTGACCCTCAAAAGTTTCCTGTTCCAACAACTACTCTATACGCAACGCTTAATTCATCACAGACTTATCCAGACTACCAAACGATTAACCTCCTTTTCCCGCACGACTCGCCCGCACTGATGCAGCTATGCGCCAACTCTTTCAAGTATTCTAATCAAATTTGCAACAAATTTGCCGCAGCTAACGTTGGGAAGAAGGTGCTATTTGTGGTACACAACCTGATGATGCCAAAATCCTACGGTAGCGTAACGCTAGCTAGTACTGATCCCACTGTTGAACCCCTCGTGTACACTGGTACATACTCAAATGCTGATGACTTGTCTCTGATGATTGATTCCTTGGCTGACTTTGTCAAGGTGCTGGACACAACATATTTTACAGAAATTGATGCAAAGCTGGTCGATACTGGACTTTGCACGGGTTTAACTGGTGCAGAATTTTGGAAATGCTATGCGTTGGGAATGTCCGCCACCATGTGGCACTACTCGGGCACTTGTGCAATGGGCACAGTCACAGACAGCGAAATGTTAGTAAAAGGTGTGGATAGACTGCGCATAGCTGACGCAAGTGTGATGCCTACCTTAGTGAGTGGCAACATCAAAGCTGCCGTCACAATGATTGGTGAGCACGCTGCGGCATTAATACTCGCTTCATAGATGACGATAGTATTATGAACAATATTCAAAAAAATATTTGCGGTTTTTTCTTACATTATTAATGGACATCATTTTGTTTTATTTGTACAACAGATTTTTTTTAAACTGTAACTTTTAAATTTAAATACTTTATGGAAATAAATTGATTGTTTTTGCGTAAAATTGATTTTTTTTTATGTTTTCTTCTTCCTTGGATACACATGAGACAGTTTCCATGTGTACACTGTCAGAGAGATTGTTCACAGATTAAATTATTAAAAAAAAATGCCTAATGCATTTTATGATAACACTGACTGATAATAGAAGGTACATCAAAGAATGACTACTTATCTGATGGAGATAATAAATTATACATAAAATTTATTTCGTCGTAAATGTTTATCTTTTTAGGGCTGTGGCTTATTATTTTATTTGATATTTATCTCATATCATGATAAAGCCGTCTGTTTGGATAGATACCTAAGTACTGCTCTAAGGCAGTGGTGGCCCAGTGGTAGCGGCCCCGACTTACAAATTCTAGGTAGGTAAGAACCCAGGCAGGTGCTTTACATTGTGTAAATAATTTCATTACCACTGCTCTCAAAACGGTGAAGGAAAACATCGTGAGGAAACCAGCATGTCTTAGAACTAAAAATTCGAAGACATGTGACATCTACCAACACTCACCTTTCGCCTGACGCAGGTCCTCACCGGACACGGTTGTTTCGGGAGGTTCCTGTTTCGAATAAGGCGATGCCACACTGAACCAGACATGCCCAATACATAGCACATAATTCAACACTGGACTTACCTGAACATAGGCAGTCCCCCAAACACACCTGCAGAAGCGCTGGACAGTCGTGTAAAAGAACACTGTTGAAAACTACTCTGGTAGTTAATATTCGTTTTTTATTTATTTTGCGCCGTATTCGTAACGTTAACAGCTTGGGGCTGTTGATTCCACCGGTGAACACCATCACTTCCTTTTTCGCATACAGTTCGTAAAGTAAGTTCAAAAGACATTCAAAATGTTGTGAAATATCTATGTAGTTGCACTATATTAAAATGGAACCACCCCAACAAACATTAGTTGTGAAAAGGCTTGGTGGATGGCAACCTAATACTTAGGCCTTATGACACCTGTGGGGCCAAAGAAAGTCTATTCTTAGCCGTAAACGTGGCTATTGAAGTCCCCAGTTACAAGTTATAAAGACTTTAAAAGGAAATGTTTATGCACACTAAAGTTTTCAACTTTATAATATGGTTTAGTGAAATTTTGTGTACCATTGATGGTAGTTTTCCTAAGCTGGAGGAATATTTTAATATGTCACTGAAGTAATGCCATATAAAATGGGTTTATAGTTATGTTTGCATTTTATAGTTACGAACTTATTTAACCTTTGCTGGTCTAGTCAAACTAAACAAACTTCACATTTAAAAGGCAGAATTATATGAAGAATTTTTAGTAAAAGCCATAATTTCAGTAACTACAGACCATAATGTTTTCACGGAAAAAACTAGACATATACTTTATAATAATTACCTAGGACTAAAATTGAGAGAGTGAGATTCTTCATATTTGTAGAAGAGTAACTAATTGTTTCTTTATTGATGTTTTACATTTAAAATCACAATAAGACCGTCAGATGATAAAGAAACTGATCTGTACCTAACGTTCCATTTGAACAATTTTTTTATTCAACGTAAATATTTTGTGAATTAAATGCTATTATTTACAGTTTGCGTTTTTTGCCATTCTTTCATTGATATTACGTAGAAAGTTGTAATTCATGTAAATGGTTTATATTCTGACTTAAATTGACAACTACTCCAACAACGATTCTATAGAAAAAGTAGAATTCCGAACATATTCCATGTTTGATGTATTTTGCTTAATCACAACAAAAAAATGTTTACAAACATAGCATAACACTCAATCATTAATTTGGTACTTTACACCCTGCTCCACCTCGAGACGTTCTGTTGAGAGAAGTGGTGGCCCAGTGGTCACAGCTGCGACTTGCGAGTTGTAAGGGTCGAACCCAGGCCGGAGTTTTACTTTGAGTAATTTATTTCATCATCAATAAAAACGGTGAAGCAAAACATCGTGAGGACCTCGGAGAACATGTCCTAAAACGATGTGACACAAAGAAAGAAAGAAAAATACGTTTATTGGCATTACAGCTTATAAAACCTTAAAACTATAAATAAAACACAACAATGTTATTAATGACAAAAGGGCCGCAGCTCAGCTTAATGTCAAGTGGCTACACAGTATGCACCACCTGACGCTGATTTACAGCTGCAACTCACGAGTACCTTACGCTCGAATAATAAGTACATAGTGAAGTGACATCTACTAACCCGCACTAGGCCCGCATGGTAGGTAGATTACGGCCACCTCCTCTAACAGAGAGAGGAGCCTGTGTCTCTGCAGTGGAAACGTTACAGGCTGATTATGCTATTATTTTATACATGTTCTGTTTCTTGTCATGGATAAAGTTGCTAACTTTGAGAAGTTTTCCAAGAGATAAATATAACAAGTACTGCAAGGGCCTGGAAAAGGATGGCTGGAAGGATTTGGGCAACACCTTTGCTGAGCAGTGGGACACTGTAGGCTCATTAAAAATATAAATAACAACAATTTAAATCAATCAAATCAATTAACAACGATGTAATTATGCTTATGAAAAAAATTGTTGATAAAATACTATAAAACAAACTTCCATGGAGCGTTTAATCCTTTTTTTTCCATGAAGGCCTAGTTTTGGAAGGGAAAATTAGCTTTCTCAGTAACGTAACCTATTTATTTACAAGACTAACTGAAATAAATGCGTACTTATACCTAACTCATGTTGTCTTTCTGTGCTTCTTTTCTTAAAATCCTTACCCTTCACACCTTACTCAAGGGAACTTTCATACACAGTCAATAACTTCCTAATACCAACCATTCTGATACTCAACCTTGCTAATGAAGTGGACCACTGAGAGAATTGTTGAGTGTCCACTTTTTTACAAGTGCTTCAGAGGATTTCTAAATAAGTGGATCCATTGCAAGTGCCGCTAAAATGTGGACGATATTTAAATGATGGTTAAGACCGTATTTTAAACGATAGAAAGTAAAGACTACGACAGATTGTTATTATTTATTCAGCCATTAAATCCGTCAAGCAGGAAATACCGTCATTATCTGGCAACGGAGACAGTTTTAAGTCCACCCCGTTCGAGTTAAAGAACAGTCGCAGGATTTACGTATTTCCGGTTGACCGTTTCGAAAAGATTTTATCTCAATTCTTTAGGCGTGAGACATACGGGTTTTTAGAATGAAGAATAAGGTATTTAATTATGAAAATAAAATTATTTCACGTTTCCAATGGGTTATACCGGAAGGCCAATTCTCGTAATTAATAATGTTCATATTCTTGTCAAATGTCAATACTTGTCAAAAATTTAGGGAAACTAGAGGTATATTTGATAGTCTGAGACTGAGATCACACTGAACGTTCTAAAATTACGAGAATCGCCCCTCAAAATGTCAAAAAAAAAACAAAGCGACGTGAGCGAAGCTGCGGGCACAGCTAGTGAAGAATAAGGTTATCAATAATATCAATATTTCGAAGCCTAGTTTTCGAATGTCCAGCCATTCAGTTCGAATGCATTATATATAAAATCATTAGTATTAATAGGAAATGCCATTGATTAAGAAACACATACTTATTGGCAACGCTTGAATTATTTAAGACAATTTTAATTATTTATGGTGCTCTTGGGAAGTCAATCAATGTTGCACTCGAAAGAGTTCGACTTTGCAGTGTCCACGGTGGCCACGGCGCAAGCGGCAGCATTGTCATTCTGGTCAACCGATTCCTCATATTTCGAGCGAAATGACGTACAGAAACTTACGGCGGACGGTGGTCCATGACAGAATTTGTATGCGAATTTTGTTAGTAAGAACTGTTTTTGAACGCTGCCGGCGCGGCGATTCCATGCTCTGAAGCCCTAACTAATAGCTCGAAAGTTAAATGTTTGTTGCACAACGTTACTGTATGTAGCAAGTCAGTTTTACAGACGTTTTTTTTTTAGTATTCTCTCGCGTCCGGGATCTGTGGGTTCCTGCTAACTGTTATACCCAGATTTTTTAGACGTCGCTCATTTAAATTAATTCTTCGTATTTTTTTTTTGTACAAACTTTCCCCTGGATAAGTGAAAAAATCACACGGATAATTTCTTGTTAACTATTATTCGCTTACTTGTTTATTGTAGTGTCAGTCTGAAAATATGTATTTATCGACAAGAATTCATTTGATTGTCTACAATTTGTGTTCCATAATACGGTATCAATATGAAGCTACAATTAAATTGCCAATATGGAGTGTATTGTGGCTACACATTGATTGTGTGTTTTGCCCTAATAAATAAGTTTTAGTTACTTATCTGTAATCATGTATGATGGACGGATGGATGACCCCTGTACCACCAGTTGCATATAGTATGTGGGTCATTGTTCAAATCTCTGTGCACTTGTGAGACCTACACTGTAAATGTTATGCATACCAACATTGTACGTTACTTTTAGAACATAAATACCTAATTTTTATTGAGACAATATGAGGAAATAAAGACTGCACACAATTCAATTAAATCTTGTTAATGTATACACCGTGACATTTTAGTCGTCTTACAAAGGTCGTCCACTCAATGTATCCGTCATAAAATACCTCTAGGCGCGATTAAAATATTGTTACCATTTATTAAGATAATAGGTACAAAGAAAAATAAATATTGTTTTAGAATTATTAAACACCCTCCTTATTAATAATGTTTACGTATCAAACGCTAGAGCATATCTAGCTACCTACCATTACATTCCATCATTAATTCCATCTCCATAGCACGATGTTTCAAATTACGTCAAGCGTCTTAGTGAATGATATTTTTTTTTTTTTTTAATTTTGCATAATGTTCCAAAATATATTATATTTTTTAAATATAAATGATTAGTAGTCATTGGATACATGAAGTGGGCTGCCATTGTAAGACGACTAAAATGTCACGGTGTATAGCAAATATATTATGAGGATGACTGTATTCTGAGAATACTACCTACAGTCACCTTTCTTCAGCTCACATTTGTAACAAAACCTACGTTCATACTGGGCACGCCGCGATTGCGGCGGTAAGTCCCCTCTTTGAGGAGTGGCTTGAGAGGCGGCATGGCATCCTCACCTTCCGCCTGACACAGGTCCTCACCGGACATGGCTGTTTCGGGAGGTTCCTGTTTCGGATAGGGCGGGAGGAAACGCCCGGGTGTTTCCATTGCGAAGATCGCCCAGAGGACACGGTGGAGCATACGGTGGAGGTCTGCCCAGCTTGGGCGGAGCAACGCCGTGTCCTCGTGGAGGTGATCGGCGGCGGCGATCTCTCGCGTCCGACCCTGGTCCAGGCCATGGTACGGAGCGAGAGGGCATGGCTGGCAGTCGCATCCTTCAGCGAAGCAGTTATGCTCGCAAAGAGGGAGGCGGCGCACGTGAGGGAGATGCAGTACATGCGCCCTCACAGCCGTGGCCTTCGCAGGAGACGCCCTGGGCGTCGGGAATCCCAGGCTGATTCCCGGCCACCGTAGGCACGGGCTTGCGGACGGCGAGTAATGGGTACCTCGCTGTCCGGTAAGGACCAAGCCCGGGTCGACGGCGCGTTGTGTTCCACGCGCGCCTCAAAGAGTTGTCAGCAGCAACAGAGGGGCCCGCAAGGGCCGGTGCCTGCCGGGGGTGCGGGTTGTTCGAAAGAGATACCGCCGCCCCTGGCACACAGGCAACTGAGGGAACACGGGTGGGTTTTAGTCAGTAAAAGTCTGACACGCCCTCCCGCTCCACCCAGAGCGGGAGAAGTTATTTATTTGATGATTTCCCAACCAGAAAAAAAAAAAAAAAAAAACCTACGTTCATACTAACTTAATTACAATACATAGCTATTTTCGATTGTTTTAATCCTTTAAATGGGTCATTGTACTCATCATTATGAACTACTTTTACATTGGGATCAACCCTAAAATCGTGAGATAAAAATGACTCTGATTAAAACGATAAAAAAATAGACATGTATATAAACACGCATTTTTTCCACGGGGTTTTTAGAAAATACAGAACGCCACTATCTACGACACTTACACTCCTTGGCTTCATCCACATTTAGCTGAACTTTGTGTGAGTATCAAACAATCTGCCTTAACTTTTTTATTTTTTTATTTTAGGGTCGGCCGGTCCAGTCTGACCGAATCCAGCTGAATAACAGTATTATAGATAGAGAAAACTGCCTATCTGACCTCCACAATTTCGTTACTGGGTAACATGATACTCCTTGGTAGCCTGTTAGACTTTTAGGTTTTTAATTACCAGTAACGACTGTCACAGTTCTAAGAATGACAGCTTTAACAAACGCCTTTATGTGCTTTCCGAAACATGGAGTTGTCTAAAAATTAAATGGGTTATTATGGAGAGTTTCAATGTCTAAAACATGTTCTGTCAACAATCATTCCTTCAAGCAGCTCTAACTAAAACCTGACGGCACAACCAACTCGTATTATATTCGAGCAAAACTTTTAACAATCTCGCAATGAATAACGTTCACGAAACATGTACGCAACACTTCGCAGTTTGTTCGCTTATAACCTCGTCAACGTTACAAGTTGGAACTCCGACGAAGAACTATCTTGTTGAAAAGTGGGTTGCAGAAAACATGGCAGGAACAGAAAACCCGTGGTCTTGAAACGACTCAATGAGTTCTTGCTAAGCGCTTTTTAGTTAAAACGAAATAATTGTCGAAGGCTTCAAAGAGAAAACTGAGGTACGGCTACCAAAACAAATAATGCACCACCAAAAACTGGAAATGGAAATCAAAATTAGAAGTCTAAAAGTCACCAATCGGGCAATGGGGAGGCTTATGCTTGGAGTTAGCGTACGTGATCAAATCAGAAACTAAGAGATCCGCTGGAGAACCAAGGTAACCAAGATAGCCCAAAGAATAGCCATATTAAGTAATATGGCTGATGGGGGCAAAAGGTTCTGGATTGGCGACTCCGTACCAGAAGACATAGACTTGACAAGCTTCCCAAAAGGAGCACCGATGACCTTGTTTAGGAATCCGCTGAATGCGGCAAGCACAGAACCAGTCGAAGCTGAGGAGCGGAGGTTGGCCTATGTCCAGCAGTGGACGTCTTTCGGCTGAAATGATAATGATGATGGAAAAATTTAACAGGTTCTATGAACGATCATTCTCGGAACCAACCGGATCGTATCCGGAGTTAATGAAGCAAATGAATAATTACATTTGCCAGTGATTCTTTCTTAACCACCACACGTAGCATGACCACTGCTATCTCTACTTTAACTTGACACAGATACACAATTTTTCTCTAAAATTAACATTGTGTCGTAGAACCATAATCTGTCATTTTCATCTTTCGTTTGTACGATAGTCATGCTACGCGTTAATTGCGGCTCTGTTAACTACACGAGAAGCAACAGTCGTTTTTCCGCCTCAAACCTCACAAAATTACCCACACGAACCTAGCACTAAAAAAACAATTAAAAACCTTTAAATAACAGACTGGTTGTATACACGTTATTATTCCCGTTGCAAAATTCAACGTAGTTGCTTAAAAAAAAACTTGCTATCCAGAAGGCTATTAACTGTTTTGAAAAAAGGAGCACTAGCACCCCGCTTAGTGGCTAGTATGGGAACAAGAAAAAAATTCGCTTACCCATCCCATAACAGAGTTAATGGCTGCTCTTACCCAACGACGATGCAGCCCGTGGTCCAAGCTATACGATCAAAATATTGGATAAAGAAGACTCTTGTTTCTCCCTTGAAAAACGATACAATTCTAATTGTATATCTTGCTTTATTTTTAATACTTATAGGTACACCTATTGAGTATGGTAATTTTATTCTTGGTACATAGTCTCCATCGTCAGCGCACGTCAAATAATGAGTTGTCTAAGCAATTTTTAATACCATGGTTTACATTATTGCAATTTTGATTGTACAGGTGCAATATTTTTTAAATCGAATAGTACCCACAAAAAATATAGTCTTTTCTCTAAATAATATTAGCTCAGATTACCTTCAC
This sequence comes from Polymixis lichenea, assembly GCA_949091785.1. NCBI lineage: Eukaryota > Metazoa > Arthropoda > Insecta > Lepidoptera > Noctuidae > Polymixis > Polymixis lichenea. The sequence goes on along the minus strand of OX420943.1, from coordinate 3,755,432 downwards.
TGCCTCACTGCAGGGCCTACTGCGTATCATACTTTTCAAGGTACTCCGCTGTGTTAGGTACTAGGGATGTAATAAGTCCATTTTGGCGGAGGTGCTCAATTAAACAGTTGCTCACTTGGTACTTATTCTGGCGGTAATGTTGACATGGGAAAAAATACTTGAAACTTCGAGCTATATCTCCACCACGATATACGGGCCTCGCTTAGTTAGAGCTGATTTTAGTTACCTCGAGATCGAAGCGAAGCTATCGAGCAAAGTTCCATAAGACCTACTAGGTACCAAACCAGACCTTTCACATATTCACCATGAGCTATAAAAGGAAAACTCATGTCAGTCAACAGGGTTGTTATTGCTGACTATCAATATTATTATGCTAGGGTACCCTTTTTTTGGAATGGTAATCATCTTCTAAAACGTGCAAGACGTTCAAAAAATTTCCTGGGCTTAGATGTTGCTATCGGATTGTTAGGCAACTTTCTCATTTTATCACAGCCCTTTTCTTCTCACTGCATACGTCAACATTTCTTTTACGTCATTCTAATGATGGTAGATTTCCGCTACCTCCTTTACCTTGTGGCAAACTATCGGTATAACTTCCAGTTAACTTGGCTATACAGTTTAACTACGACTGCAGCCGTCGCCCTTTGGATTTGTAATTAACACGAGAAAGTTAATAAGCGCTGATTAAATCTTATGCGTGTTTAACTATCCAGCAAAGAACTATTAATGAACCCTGTTTTTTAATTAAAAACTAACTTTTAGTAGGTGTTCGTTCTTTGCACTTTTTCTTAAGATATAATATTTTCTTTGCTTGCGGAATAGTTGTGAAAATGTGTTGTTTGCGCTGGGTATGTTCTCTTAAAAGTAACGCTATTCATGCAATAAGATTTTCCCCTGTATCGTGGGCGTGCTTTCTTTTTGCAAACCTAAATAGTTAAGTGAAATTTTTAAGGCATTTCAAGTTCTTTTGAGTAGCAATCGAACCACTGCAACAATGGAAAATTCGTAAAATAGGATGTTGACAGAATTACAATGTTCTCCCGTACCTATTAACACTATAAATTGAAAAATTGACAATTATTTTGAAAAAAGTAACTGTGGAGGTGTTTAGCAGCTCTTCACCAAACGAAATGACCAATTGGAATCGTCAAGCTTCTGACGTTTCATAAGTACCGATACAGGTTTCATAATCACCATCATTATTTCAGCCGAAAGACGTCCACTGTTGGACATAAGCCTCCCCCGAGCTCCTCCACTTTAACCGGTTCTGTGCTTCCCACATCCAGCGGATTCCTGCGGCCTTTACAAGGTCATGGGTCCATCTTGTGGGAGGCCTTCCAATGCTACGTCTTCCGGTACGCGGTCGCCACTCCAGAACCTTTCGGCTCCATCGTTCATCTGCTCTGCGAGCAATGTGCCCACTAAAGTTTGTCACCACTTTGTGTACCACTTAAGTTTGGCAATTTTTCGGGCTATATCGGTTACCTTGGTTCTCCTGCGGATCTCTTCATTCCTGACTCGATCTTTCGACGTCTTTAACCAGTGCGTGTTGCCAGTGATCAAATATGGTACTAAAACGTGGTCGCTTACAATGAGCCTTATCAGAAGACTAAAAGTCACCCAAAAAGCAATGGATGTAGGTTTATCTGATATAAAATATTTTGATTTTGATCTTGAATTATATTAATAATGTATTGCCAAGAAACGTACCTAATCGCATGAACTTTGGGTTATACAACCTATTTGTGTAAAGAAGATGTAGATTAGGCGACAGTAAACATGTATATAAACACAGACCCCTTCAGTTTTAAGAAGGTATTATTAAAAGTGTATGTAAAGTAAGTGTATTATTATAAGTATTAGTAAAACCACAAATATATAAAAAAGGGTTTATCGTGTAGTTATATCCTTACTTCACCTATTAAGGACTATCCGTTTCCAAATATCGACTGCTTTTTGAAATGTTTTATTTTAACGAGACGTCTGGCCATCATGGGCCGGTTTGACTGAAATCAATTACATTTTATTTTACTTTGGGAAGTCAGCTACCGTGTCATTAAAAAAAAAACAGAAACAGCTTGTAGTGTTACTGTAACTATTTTTGCAGTAAAAATGCGAATTTAAAATTTAAAACAAATACAGGGTAGCAGGAACATCGACGAACAATTTTTTACCTTAATATCAATCTTATATTTAGAATTGTTTAATTTTTTTTCATTGTTCTCACATATAGAAGCAACAAGACCATGGATTTTGTAATATATCTTGATTTAAAAAAAGTGTCCTTTGAAATTTCTTGCCCGTTCTTCTCCATAGAGATCTGCGTTTTGGAATAGGCAACTAGCTTTAACTTTCCGAATTAGACTTTTAGACTTCGACCTTTAGACCATTCAAAAGTGCCTGTAAATGGTTTAATTGAAATTAATTGCTTTGAGAGTTTGTATGTATCGATTCAGTACATGATCCTAAAACACCCTCCGTTGAAAATTGACATCGGATATTTAAAAACATTGCTGTTCCATGAACTTTAACTGCGTAAGTATCGCAATTTTGTAGGAAACATCAGATTTATTGTTTTGAAAACTGACAAAAAATGTCTAGAACCATGTGCTGAATTCATGTTTACAATTTGCGCGTCGATGTGTAGTTTATTATTTCATGACTTAACACAGAGACTGTGCTAGTAGGTACACATACAGCGCCTACGCATAAAAGGTGATATAATTTTTTTAGACCCAAATAATTTCCCGAAAAGCATGATTTTTGCAAAAGACGCAGGTATTGGACAACGTTTAGTTTTACTTCGCATTTCACTTGTTTCTGTTTTGTTGGCATCTCTTGCACTATTACACGTTCTAACCGCAGCTGCGTCTTCGGACCAGTTTTATACCTCACGATTTCTCTCAACGATATTTGTAATTTTATATCACTTTTTCTAAAATAATCATTTTTCTCATTTCAGCCAAATTCCATTTCTAAGACAGACATACCGAGGCCTCTCCCAAGCACCGCCATTTGAACCGGTTCTGTGCTTCTCGCATTCAGCGGATTCCTGTGGTTTTGACCAAACCGTTGGTTCACCTTGTGGGAGGCTTTGTCTTCTGGTACGCTATGATACTGTACATGAATTTTATAATGACATGATAATAAATTAACGCAGTCATGGATGTGTGCTTTTGTTGAATATTTTGTAATTCGTTTGTTGAATTTATTATTTATTCATGTAAACCATTCAACTTTATTTGTTAGTAGGTAGATACTTAACTTTTTAGTTTGAAATGTTTCTGAATTCAATATTAATATTATTTTACCTACTGGATGTACGCCGCTGGCAAAAGAATACGCAACTCAATTGTTACTGGAACCAAATATATCTGTGTTTGAGAAATAACTGTTTGCAAATCACTCATTCATTCGTTAATTTAATGAGAATGAGAATAACTGTTAATCATTGCTGCGTTATCAACCAACCCGCACTGGACCCACGTGGTGGTTTACGGCCCACTTCTACTCACAGAGAGAAGGCCTTTGTCCCAGCTGTGGGAACGAGTATAGGCTGATTAATGCCGTGTAAAATCTCTCGATATTTGTAGCGTAAAATAGGCTGAATATAAAAAGCCATAATAAAGACGGATATCAACACTTCAGTTATAAACAAAACTGTAAATCTTAGTTGTAATTACACTTTTGACAAAAACTATCTTATTATTTACGGGCACCGAACTAATACGTCTTCTATTTTGAAAAATATACCCGAGAGTAGAATATTACTATATTGGAAACCTACGACTCCAGTCGCTGTCGTATCGTAACAAATAAATAAAAGAAGTTTCTTAACAGTAACAGCTGTGCAAATTAAGTTCTTGAATGGCTACAATGCATTATTGCTCTCGTATATTTATGTTTAGACCATTTAATGGTTAAAGAAATTTTTTTCTCAATAAGATATTACAACAAAGATTTCACTTAGGTACTTGACAACAATTGTTAAAAGCTTAAAAATCATAATTACAAACTTTTACTTTTAAACTAAGCAGCTATTGTTTCTCTTTGCAACAAATCATTAACTACTTAATAATAATTCATTTCGTACGCAAATTACATTAAAGAACCCAAAACTAAAAATGAGTTCACTTGAAATAAAATTTGTTTACGGAGGTAAGTAAATAAACTTATTTCGAAATAGTTTTCTTTATGTTTATAAGATAGCTATGTTATTGAGGATTTTTGCTAGTAAACACAAATTGTTTCTCTGAAAATACAAAGCTTTATTTAACACACTTTTACTTTTACAATATTACAACAAAATATGAGAATTACACTTTTATCTCGCCTCCACAACTATATCCTTTCATTTATCTTTCTACAAGTTTTTAATAACAATTAACAAAATAATCTGAACATCTTCCGTCATTGAATTACGTGTCAGCCCGATGCGTCCACTGCTCACTTCCACAGACAACCTAATACACGCGCGAAGCGCGGCAAATTCAATTTAATGAAATATCATTTCATTACATCTCCCCCCTAAGAGCGAAAATTCTAAACAACATATCCACACACTGTACCTATAATTTATTTTCATATTCGTTTTCTTCTACTTCATCTTCTTCAGCTTCTGTTGTGACAGGTTGTAATTTTGTTATGTGGAATAAAGTTGATTCTGTTTTTCTGTTGCCAGTGTCAATCCTATAAATGGAGTTCGATATTTTCTCTATTATCTTGAAAGGGCCTATTTTTAATTCGTCTAATTTCTTTCTATTCAATCTATTTCCATTTTCTACATTATACACTGTCTCCTATATTAAACTCTTGCATTTTTCTATTTCTATCAAATATTTTCTTGTTGTACTTGTGGGATTTTATTGTATTCTCTAGTGCCAATCTTCTATCAGCAATCCACCCGTCTTCCATTTTTGTTGTTTTTAATTCATTTGGTAGAATACTGACATTTGTACCATCCAGTAAATATTTTGGTGCAAAACCTGTAACGGAGTGTTCTGTTTCATTATATTTCTGTATACATTCTCTTGCAATTGTTGTCCATGTTCTCTTATTATTTTTCTCATTTATTTTACATCTTATTTTATTTACTACTGTTTGATTTAGTCTTTCGTTCAAGCCGTTCGAGAATGGTGTATTCACAGCTGTAAAAATTATTTTAATATTATTCTCTTGCAAATGTTGCTTAAATTCTCTTGAATTTATGCCCGGATATTGATCTGTCAGAATTATTCCAATCTCATCTGTCTCTAGCACATTCTTTGTTAGTTTTATAAAGTCACACAGAATGCATCTGTGTTTTTGAAGTCGCAATAAATGCATATCTTGTGTAGTGGTCTACTAAAAGGTGTAGGTATTTTTTGGTTGACCTAGAGCCTCCAAAGCCACCGATAGTATCCATTGACATAATCTCAAATGGTTTTGTTGCTGGACCCAGTTGTGACATTAATCCAAATTTTCCTTGACATCTTGATTTATTTTTTATGCATATTTCACATGTTTTACAAATATTTATGATGTTTTTTGTTAGGTTTTTAGCTGTATATATTGGACTTATTTTTTTCTGCAATTGTCTGATCCCAATATGGCATAAATCTTCATGCACGTTTTTTATGAGTCTTTTACTAAATTCTTCTGAGAGGATAATCTTTTCATGTTTCTTAATTTTTTTTAATAATAAATTCTATTTTTGTGTACAAGATTTCATTTCTTTTCTTTTATTGTTTCATTTTTCTCTTGGTCTGCAACTATATCTTTTATTTGTATTAAATTAACTATTTTTAATAGTTCGTCTTTGTTATCTTCTGATTCTAATACAGGATTTCGGCTCAGACAGTCTGCTTCTACATTTTCTACATCAGGTATATATTTTACTGTAAAGTCATATTGAGACAGGTAGTATGTGAGATCACACAATTCTTCGTCTGTCCTGCTTTTAATGTTCATGTTCTCTAGAGGTTTGTGATCTGAGTATATAGTGAATTGTTTTCCAATAAGCCAGTGTTGCCAGTATTTAACAGCTTCTTTCATAGCAAAACATTCCAAATACCTATATAGCCTTTTTCCGTTTTTGAGATTCATTCAGATTTTTTGAGAAATATGCCACCGGTTTGTCTTTACCATCTAGTTGTGTTTGTTTTAGTATTGCCCCGATGCCCTCTAAGGATGCATCTGTAAAGATTTTTATTGGTAAGTCTTTGTCATATATTTCCAATATCGGTTGAGAACATAAATATCTTTTTATTTGATTAAATGATTCTTCACACTTCTCTGACCACACAAACTTTTCGTTTTTTCTTAATAAATTATGTAATGGATCTAAGATAATTGCGCTTCTTGGTATGTTGTATTCATGGTAGAAGTTGATTTTTCCCAAAAATTGTCTGATATTCTTTTGCGTCTTAGGAATTGGAAAATGTCTTATTGAAATCAAATTGTCTTTTAGTGGTCTTACCGAATTGTTTTGAATTACATGGCCAAGATACTTTACTGAGTCTGAAGCAAAGGTACATTTCTTAAACTGCAATCTAAAGCCTTCTTTTATTATTGCCTCTAATACACTTCTTATGTGTCTTATATGGTTCTCAAAGGTGGATGAGTATATCAAAATATCATCAATATAGTTTACCGAGTATCCTGTGAGATTGTGCTTTCTTAGAATATTACTTAAAATTCTCTGGAAAATTGCTGGTGATGTTTTCAAGCCAAAAGGGAGGCAGGTCCACTGAAAGTGGCCATCTTGTGTGACAAATCCTGTTTTATTTCTATCTTCCACCCGTAGTGGTATTGCCCAAAATGCTGAGTTTATATCCAGTGTAGTAAAATACTTACAGTTTCTGTTTTAATAATCAAATCATCTATTAATGGGAAAGGTTGAGCTTGTGGCACAACAATTTTATTCAGTTCTCTGAAATCTACACATAAGCGGGATTTTCTATTTTCACCTTTTTTAAATGCTAATGTCACTGGTGCAGCAAAAGGACTGTAAGATTCTTCTATTAAATTATTCTTTAGTAACATGGATATTTGCTCTTCAATTTCTAATTTATCTTCTATTGTACATCTGTATGGTCTTTTACTACAGTATCTATTTACTAGTAAATCTATATGAGCTTCATAATCTTTAACTGATCCTATATCATACTTGTCCTTAGCAAAAATTGTTTTATATTCCTTTATAATTTTCTCTATCTCAATTTTCTTTTCATTATCTAAATGGTCTGTCATACTAACAAATTCCTCTGTTTCTATGTGTTCATTGAAATTTATTGCATATGTTTTTATATTCTTATCTTCATTTGTGTTATCTTTAGACTTCCTGTCTATTTTATTTGTTATTTTCTTTTGTTCTATCCACAAGTTCTCATTTTGGATTAATTTGAATTTCTTTATCATATCCAATCCGACTATAAAATCATCAAAATCTTCATTTTCTATTATATATACATCCACCTCTTCTTCTGAATCAAAGATTTTTATTTTTATTGTTTTCAAGCCATCCGTCTTCTTTACACCATTAACCGTTTTCATATATGCTATATTCACATTATCTTTTATTTCTTTTACTTTAATTAGTCTTGAATTTATTAACGAGATCTGTGAGCCTGAATCATAAATGCCGCTCACTTCTAGTTTATTTTCTAACAAAAGCTTGATTTTGATTAATGGTGTACTTACTCGTTTTTTTTATCAGTATTCATATCTACTTCAATAATGGAGTTATTATTTACATTTTTGGCTTTAAAGATCTTTTCAGATTCATTTTTATTTTTCTTGAACCAACATGACTCCTCCGGATGATATCTAGTTCCTTTGTCCAAAGATTCACAAGTCTTACATGGCTTCTTCTCATTAGTTTTTTTTTATTAAAAAATGTACTACTTTTTATTATAGTTGAGTTTTTCTTGTACATCATACCTTCATATTTTCTTATCTCGTTGAACAAATCAGTGGTATTGTTGAGTTTGTCCCTGTTTAACTTATTTAAGATAAACCCAGGTAGACCTGTTGCAATCAGATCTATCATTGTTTTTGGGTCTATTGATTTGTTTATATCTAGTATAAACCGTTCTTTTTTTATAGCATAATCAATTAACAGTCCTTCTTTATACCTGAATGCGAAGGCAGTTGTGACTATGTCCCATCCTCGGTTTTGAAAAGTTTCCAAAAATGTGTTTTTTCATTCCTTCCATTCAGAATTTACTGTTAGTTTTATAACCATCGAGCTATACCAATCCAAACAAGATTTTTCTAAAAATAACCTCAATATATCTATTTTTGTTTCATCTTTAGTTATATTAAAGCGCTCACATTCTTTTTCAAAAGTCTCTATCCATTGCATTGCATTAGGGTTTTTGCTTGTGAATTTTTCAATAATAAATTTCTCTGAAATATGTTTCAGGTTATGTTGATTTTCTTTCTTTGTTGTAGTTTCTATTAATTGTTCCAAGATATTTTGCAAACTGTCATCTTTGTCCTTTGGTTGTTTTGTGCTCATTTCTTCTAAATATTGATCCAAAAATTGTATATTACCTTCCTCATCATGTTTTCCTTAGATCTTCATCCAATTTTATCCATATTTTTCTACTTTGGTGCCTTTTCTTTAAGCTATTTTTTATTTTTGAGAAAGTGTTTATTTTAACAATATATGTATGATGAATCACCGGCTTCAGCTCTTCAGGTAAAACGTAACATTTTCCTTCTTCTGTAGATATTGCGGTTATGGCTAATACATTAGATTTGCCATCATTTGAAGCTATCATTGTAAACTCAAATTGCAGCCGGCCCATCTTCATTTAGTTAACAAAAATGTCGTTTTATAAGATAGCTATGTTATTGAGGATTTTTGCTAGTAAACACAAATTGTTTCTCTGAAAATACAAAGCTTTATTTAACACACTTTTACTTTTACAATATTACAACAAAATATGAGAATTACACTTTTATCTCACCTGAAAATACAAAGAAACGACATTTAAAGTTCACTAATATCGCCTCCTCAATTATATCCTTTCATTTATCTTTCTACAAGTTTTTAATAACAATTAACAAAATAATCTGAACATCTTCCGCCATTGAATTACGTGTCAGCCCGATGCGTCCTCTACTCTCTTCCACAGACAACCTAATACACGCTCGAAGCGCGGAAAATTCAATTTAATGAAATATCATTTCATTACATGTTTATAGCTAATTAAAGTTACAAAGTCACAAATATGATTAGGTACTTACCAACTTGTCGATAAACCCATCAGCAAAACATTCTAACATGCATAAGCAGAAGCTCACGCACTCATCACAGGAACTTTTATCATCATCATCATATCTGCCGAAAGACGTCCACTGCTGGACATAAGCCTCCCCCAAAAGGGGGGATTTGCCTTAATCGCCACGCTTGGCAGGCGGGTTGGCGATCGCAGTATGGTGGTCAAATGCATAGAGAACGCTGCTGCCCATTCCCTTAGTCGCCTTCTACGACACCCACGGGAAGAAATAGGATGGTGCTATTCTTTTACGTCCGGCACCACACGGAACACAAAGGAACTTTAGGGCGCATATAATTAAAAAACACACTTTTGTTTCTAAGAGGGTCAGAATGTTACGCCACCACAGGGGTGAATGAAAGGCATGTGTGGTGTTACAATTATGTATAGAATAGGAAATTAGTACATAGAAGAAGTCTGAAAGTGGCACTGGTAACTGAAAAGTTATGTGGAAATCGGTTGTCGTGGTATGGGCATGTGATACGGAGGAATGAGGAAAATGTCGTGAGGTGAGTTTGAGTATGAATATCCGATGGCTATAAGAGTAGGGGGAGACCGAAAAAACGATGGATGGACTGTGTGAATGATGATATGGTTAGAAAAGGGTGTGGCTACCGAGATGACGTGTAATAGAAAAGTGTGGAAGTACAAGACATATTGTGCCGACTCCAAATAAATTGAGATATGAATAAGAATAAGAATAATTTATTGTTTTAAAAGTTACATTCAAATGCGTTGCTTCCTGGAACTCACACTAGGATAATGACGGGAGAATGTTGATTTTTGTTCCTATGAATAGTTCCTTCAAAAGAGCAATTTCGTCATGTGCTGCATGAACTAAACTCAGCAAAAGTAAGACAAGGATTACTCCCCATTCCAAGAATCCTACTATCCTACTTACATTATAAATGTGAAAGTTTGTATAGATGTTTGTTAGTCAACCACGTAAAAACGGCTGAAAGGATTTGGATGAAGTTGGGCAAAATAATTGTTTGTAACCTGTATTAACAAGAATACATTTAATTCCGGTAATACGTTCCCGTGGAATAATTTTCGACCTCCATGCGGGCGAAGCCGCGGGCAGCAGCTCCTAAATAAAATAATTTCGCCATCTCACTCACGTAAATGGGGTGACAACCACATTCACCCGTTTCACCCTAAGAATTGCCACTCCCAAAATATACGAACTAGCCAGAAACTAACATATTCCAAAAGTCTCACGTATTCCATTTATTTCCTAATTAACTCAGTATCCAGAACGATGGATGAATTTACGCCGAGCACCATGTTTCGTTCAACTTATTTGATTCGACATTAATGGATGAGGATAGACATGGATGTGGTATAGGTAACAGGTTGAATGTTAGACTAAACCTAAGTGCGGATTCATCCCAGTAAGACATTGACGGAGTATGGCTACGAGAGGTACCTAGACTCTTGAATAGGGTAGCGGTGATTAGTGAACTAAATTATTTTGTTATGTTTCTTTATTTATAAAGAAAGATTATAACAGTCTTATACTTTAAACTATGATAATCCCACCAACATGGTTTGTCTGTGATAACAGACCATTCAGAAAAGTTTATAACGTGGTGCTGATAATGTTCCAGTATTATCGGCCCCAACGTACGAGTAAGTCCTGAATTTGGACCCAGGCTGGTAGGTACTTTACTTTGCGTATTTAAGTTATAATCAAGACTCTTAAAACGGTGAAGGAAAACACCGTGAAGAAACCAGCATGTCCTAGGACCAAAAATTAGAAGACAGTGACATCCGCCAACCCGCACTGGGCCCGCATGGTGGATTATGGGCCACTCCCGCTCACAGAGAGGAAGCCTGTATCCTGTATGTGTGGCAAAAATATAGGCTGATTACACAACAATGCAAATACTTCGTAACATACGCAGAATGCTTCAAAGCGCCTGAATGGCTTGACAAGGGGTTTTTTTGGTAAACATTTGTGCAATTGTATTGTGAAATGTATTCGAAAGTAAAACAAGATGGCCGCCTTCGTTCCGATTTCGGCCACGCGCCATACTAACCTTGCAGCGCTGTACGCTATCTTGACATAATCTATATTATTCTAATTTAGAATAATCTTATAATCAGTAATAGACATTGAAAAGTTAGGTTTTTTGATGCTCTAGTTAGTACTAAAAAAGTTAACTGACGCGTAGATTCCATGAAGTTTTTTGAGCACCAACATGCCTCGCAAAGCTGCATAAAACCGCTTATGATTTCATGATTTAATTTGCTACCAACAACCTGTTTTCTATTTGGTATTTTTTTGTAGCATACGATGGAAGGCCTCTCACAAGGTGGACCGATGACCTTGTGAGGGCTTCAGGAGTCCGCTGGATGCGGGAAGCACAGAACTCGTCAGTGGCGGAGCTTGTTGAAGGCCTAGGTCCAGCAGTGGACGTCTTTCGGCTGAAATGACGATGAAGATGATGAGTAGCATACGGCATAAATATTATTTTGATAGAATTCTGGGGCAAGAACTTCTCAACCTTGCCTCAGTATTTTCCAAAACATCTGATGATTTTACTGAAAATAAATACTGTGCTCCTCCATTTTTTCCACATCCACACCTCGACCTACGGATTAGTGTATACCAGACATCACATCGTAAGAAAGTTATCTCGTTAGTCAGTTATCTACAAACTTATGGTCAACTCGAACCCCTGGGAAGGTTTAATAAATAGAGATTATTGGCCCCTAGTAATTTATGAGGTACACACAGAAAAATAAACTTTTTCGCTTACGAATATAAGGAGTATTATGCTTTATGATATAAACCCGTAATATTGTGTAATAAGTAATGTTGGGATTATATTGTGGTTTAAGGAAGAACAGTAACTTAAGTAAGTCCTTGGATTTACGTTTGAAATATTGCTTCTTATTTCTTTATTTGAGAACCAGATAAAAATGTGTAATATAAGCGTTGAGTAATGACAAGCCGTAATTTTGCCCTAACTCCGTAACACACTATTATATTCATTTTGCACTGTTAACTCGGGGTCTCCACCGAAAAGTTTTTGAAGAAGCTATTGCCATAATCTTTGTCACTCATTACCGCACTACCCACAGTTCTGGTGACACAATGACCATCATCGTCCTGCCCTGGACTCAGTTTACTTGGGGTTGGCGCAACAACCCGTTTTCCTCTTATATAATTCCCTTTCCAGCTATCACTCAGTTTTTTTTCTTTCATACACACCATCCCTTTCACAATCCTTCCATCTTTTAGTTTGACTTCCTCTCCATCCAGCAATGTGAATTATATTACTAACAATTTTGTAATTTCGCAATTATACTAACAAATTATGGTTGTTATCTTATGGTGAATCCGAAATAAATGATTTTTTTTATTTTTTATTATTAATTAATATTTTAGTCACATGCATTTTATACCAAGACCCCAAGGTCCTACATAACAATAATGTACGAAAATGTATTTTATATTTAACAACTTATCACAAGATAATAAAAAAATTGAACATGAGATTATTTTTAAGAAGCGGTTAAAACCCTTACAAAAATCAAATGGCAGGAATTTGACATGCTAATAAAATACACGTTTTGACATTAGTTTTGTATAATAACATTAGTATAGTATATTGACATCAGTATTACATATTGACATCAGTATTACATATTGACATTAGTATTGTACATGGACTTTCCGGTCTGTTTGTTTACATGTTTTTTTCTCAAGTCCTTATTAAAACATAGCGCACTCTTCATATATACCATTAGACAGCACGGTTGGCGCAGTGGTTAAGCGATTGACTGCTGTGCTGCGTGTAGCGGGTTCGATTCCCGCACGGAACAAATATTTGTATGACCTACAAATAGTTGTTCCGGGTCTGGCTGTTTGTGTATGTGTATTTAAATGTTTGTAAACGCACCCACAATACAGGAGTAATTCCTAGTGTGGGGCTTTATATAATAATAATAATAATAATAAGAACTGGCAACACCGTGTCAACAAGACGTCTTGTTTTTCAAATTTCTATGTATTCATAATTTTGACCAATTTATTAAAGCAATTTTCATTAATAACCAAACCAGACACCGGAAAAATATCAAAAATTTAATTAACAGACCAAAATATCCGAAAATGTAAAAAGCTATATATTAAAACTGCCGTATCGGAGGTGACATGACAGACATCTGTCACCTCCGATAAAACAACAAGAAAACGATTTTATTATGAAACGAAGATTGAAATACTAAGTTATGTTGACAAGGTCAGCTACACGTCGAGCACGCCTACCACCTCCGGACTCGTCGCTCAGCTCCGCCTCACCGCCGCCGGTACCCAGCCCCACTGCGGGCGCTGTGACGACACTGGCCGCGGTAGTTGCGTCGAGCTCGAGCGACGAGTATTTCTCACCGCCCACGACGCCACCACCTGCTCGTCGACGGGGAGGACGCCGGCCGCCGGACGGTTTAGGACCTCGAGGCCCACCGGCCTCTGATAGGGTCCCAGCTCCCGGCGGAAGTGTGCAGCGCATGAGATGGACACGATCCATTAATGAGAATGTCATGCGCTCATACTATGGGGCTACAGAGGGGGGGAACAATCTGACCGCGTACCGTGTTCGGATGCTCTCTCTGTTTCAGGTGCTTGAACCAGCTGTCAACGTTTCGGCTCAACGACTGTCGGATCAGGTGCGGGTCATCCAGCGTAACCATATGTTGGATGACACAGTACTTGATCGCCTACGAAATGAAATGCAGAGTAGCCATGTCATCGTACCCCCGTCGCAGACAGTTGTGGAACCACCACGACTCACCCACACAAGTCAGGCGCTTCAAGCTGACGAGGGTAGTGTTGACAGGGCTACAAACGTAAGTACTCAGTGCAGTGAGGAATTGAGGAGTGCTTTGGAGGGTGCGATTCGGGAATATCGGTTCATGTCGCCCGAACTTAGGCCACGCTTACCTCGTTTGCCCATGCATAACAAAAATAGGGCGCTGGTGGCGGCTCTGGATTCGCAGTTGTCAAACTATTTTGATGACTGCGAAGACCTCACCGATACTCATTCGATTCTGTACTGCGCGGCTGTAGCGGCATGTCGTGTAGCTCACGTCAAATTCGCTAGTGACTCTAGAGCTACACGACCGAAACCAGTCGTACCAGCTTGGCAGTACAGAATTGAACGTCGTATTGGTGGGGCCAGAGCCCTCATCGGCAAACTAATCTGCTTCAGGGAGGGCAACACTCGCCCTAGAGTGATGCGCTTTGTGAGGCGGGCATTCTCAGGGACTGATACCAGCCCTCAGGATTATATGTCCCGTGTCACAGAGCGCATAGACTTCCTGAAGCAGAAAGTGTATGCATGGGCAAACCGTATTCGTAGGTATAAGCGGCGAGTAGACCGATACACCCAGAACCGCACCTTCCAGAGTGATGAAAGGTGGGTTTATAGGGCTTGGGAGCGACCGTACCAAGGTGTGGCTGATACGCGCCTACCAGATGATGATGCCATGTGCTCTTTTTGGCGCAATATCTGGTCGGTGCCTGTCAGTCACACCGAAGGTGATTGGACTAGAAAAGTCGAGCGAGCCTGCGATCCGATACCAGAAATGGGGGTTATTACCATCTGCCCCCAAGATGTAGCTCGTGCAGTCCGGCCACTGCCCAACTGGAAGTCTCCAGGGCCGGACGGGCTGCACAATTTCTGGATCAAATGGTTCATAGGATCGCACGCTCGCTTGGCGGCTCAGTACCAGACTGCTTTGGAGTCTGGTTCGCTACCCCAGTTTCTAACGACAGGAATAACCCACCTGCTCCATAAATCAGGTAGTACCGCGGAACCCAAAAATTATAGGCCGATCACGTGTTTACCGACGGTCTATAAAGTGCTTACATCCATTTTGAGAGCTAAGATTTACAATCATATAGACGGTAACTTCATTATGTCTGTCTCTCAAAATGGATGTCGGAACGGGTCCCGCGGTACTAAGGAGCTACTCCTCATTGATATGGCCATTAGCCAACAGGTTCGTCGTTCCCGAAAGGATCTTTCGACATGTTGGATAGATTATAAGAAGGCCTATGACTCGGTACCACATACATGGCTCATGAGGGTGCTGGAGTTGTATAAAGTAGATACAACTCTGCGCACCTTCCTGATGTCATGTATGGGGCAATGGAGGACGGTTCTTCGATATCCAGGATGTCGAAATATCCAGAGGAATAGCGAGCCGATAAGGATCGAGCGAGGTATATTTCAGGGCGACAGTTTGAGTCCGCTTTGGTTCTGCCTAGCCCTGAATCCTCTAAGCACACTGCTGGAGGATTCAGGTATAGGCTATCGGCTGAAGAGAGATGGTCAGGTTATATCTCACCTCCTTTACATGGATGACCTAAAACTCTTTGCCCCCAACAATTTGCAACTGATGGAGCTACTGAAAGTAACTGAAACCTTCAGTAGCGCCATCAGGATGGATTTTGGTGTGGACAAATGTGCGGTCATGCATGTAAAGCGAGGGGAGATTGTGGAATCCGCGGGAACCCAACTCTCGGATTCCATAAACCTTCGAGCCCTCTCTGCAGCCGAAACCTATAAGTATTTGGGTATGTCGGAAGCGTTGGGCATCAATGTAACTGACATGAAGCAATCGTTGAAGGAGCGCTTCTTTGGCCGCCTGAAGAAAGTATTTAATAGTCTTTTATCAGGCGGGAACAAGGTGCGCGCCTTCAACGGATGGGTTATGCCGGTTTTGATGTACTCTTTCGGCATACTCAAATGGACTCAGACCGAACTCGACGCCCTGGATAGGAGGGTCCGCACGCTGCTGACCACATATCGAATGCATCACCCACGGTCATCGGTAATGAGACTGTATATCCCGCGAAAGTGTGGAGGTCGAGGGTTCTTAAGCGCTAAGACTCTCCACAATCGCGAGATATGCAGTCTCAGGGAATATTTCCTGGGAGCCGACGTGGAGATGCATCGAGATGTGGTCGCGGTGGACAAGGGCCTTACCCCGCTCTCCTTGGCTAAAGAGAACTGGCGCAAACCTGTAGTGCTTGGCACTAAAGATCGCATGGAAGTATGGCAGAGTAAGGAGCTTCACGGACGCTTTTTCCGGGCCCTACATGGACCCGATGTAGACCTACTAGCGTCCGTAGCCTGGCTGCGTTTCGGTGACCTCTTTGGAGAAACCGAAGGTTTTGTCTGTGCAATTATGGACGAAGTTATGATGACGAACAACTACCGGAGATTTATTGTGAAAGACGGCACGGTTGACATCTGTCGGGCATGCCACCGTCCGGGTGAATCAATCAGACACATTATCTCCGGGTGTTCTCGTCTAGCTAACGAGAAGTACTTGCATAGACACAACCTTGTAGCCAGGATTATCCACCAGCAACTGGCTCTGAAATACAGCCTTGTGGAATCAGAAGTGCCGTACTACAGGTATGTGCCCGACCCAGTTCTCGAAAATGGACATGTCACACTGTACTGGGATCGATCCATCATCACTGACAGGACTATTGTTGCCAATAAGCCTGATATAGTGGTGGTGGATCGACTGGAGCGGCGTGCAATGATCGTTGATATTACGGTCCCGCATGACGAGAACCTCGTGAAAGCCGAGAAAGATAAACAAATCAAGTATCTTGACTTGGCTCGCGAGGTTGTCGACATGTGGGATGTGGACTCTGCGATCATTGTACCGATAGTCGTCACAGCCAATGGCTTGATAGCTAAGAGCCTCGACCAACACCTGAGGAGGCTCTCGTTGGGCAGCTGGGTCAAGGGCTTGATCCAGAAAGCGGTACTCCTGGACACGGCCCGTATTGTTAGGAGGTTCCTCTCTCTGGAGCCCTGACCGCCGGTAGCTTGGACCCTGTTCCCGATACCGGTGGGCTACTATTTTTTATATTTGTAAATGTTTTTATATATTTTATATTCTAATATTTAAAAATGTAATTTATATGTGTTTATGTTGGAATAAAGGAGATAATAATAATAATATAGAACCTTTGTTGATCAAATTAATGACAAACGACCAACGATTCCTGTTACAGGTGCCACTTCCAAAAATAAAAAAATACCATAGCTCTCAGAAAAACAATTAAGCACTTCTTCTCAACCACCTACCTATTCTTTTTGGGTGGGAAATCATCAAATAACTTCTCCCGCTCTGTGTGGAGCGGGAGGGCGTGTCAGACTTTTACTGACTAAAACCCACCCGTGTTCCCTCAGTTGCCTGTGTACCAGGGGCCGCAGTATCTCTTTCGAACAACCCGCACCCCTGGTAAGCATCGGCCCTTTCGGGCCCCATCAGTTGGTGCTGACATCTCTTTGAGGCGCGCGCCTTATGCGAAACAGGAACCTCCCGAAACAGCCGTGTCTGGTGACGACCTGTGTAAGGCGGAAGGTGAGGACGCCATGCCGCCTCTCAAGCCACTCCTCTCAAAGAGGGGGCTTACCGCTGCAATCGTGGCGTGCCCAACCACCTACCTATTCAAACTTCACGTTACATTTATAAACCACTAACCACCACCTCACAACAAAACCGACCAATCCCCAATACCTACACAGCACGCAGATTAAATAATATGAGCACACAATCGAGACATAAAAGTAAACAGGCAAATTGTCTAAACATTCAAGCATTTTGCGGGAATAATAGCACGTTTTGTATTCAGTACCCTCACATTGATATTGGTCGTTCGGGACGACTTGTGCATAAGTGGCCGACTATCGTGTTTAGGCGTTGCGCTCGGGTTGGCTCGAGGTTAACTGAATTTGTAATGATGTACCGAATAAAGTGTGAAAAAGACGAAAAGGCAATAGAGTTACCCCGTGGTCATGAGACTTAGGACTTATAATGTTTTTACGAAATAGAGGTGCTGAATAGGTATTATAAATCAGAATAATATGTCTAGGAATTCTAGCAAAAAAAAACATATATCTTGAAAGACGGTTAGTAGTACTAATACGTAAATAAGTACGGTAGTACTAATTACATATTATTTTTGACATTACGAGAAATACTCCCCTAATTTTTTTAAACGTCGAAAGTATTTTTTGTTCCAATCTATACCTTTTTTAGGAACAAATGGTTGTACGGTTACCATTTATATATATACAGTGCGGCGATTAGGTTATCACAAAAATTCAGACTACGTATTCTACTTTACGTATTTTTAAACTTACACTATTAAAATAATTAATAACAAGCCGTGGGTGGGGCCTTTTTTTTCGTTTCAGTATTTAACAACATAAAACTTAATTATGTAAGTAAGTAGTTGATTATTCTCAAAATGGTGAAGAAAAACATCGTGAGGAAACTGGGATGTCCTAGAACCAAAAATTCGAAGACATGTGACATCTACCAACCCGCACTGAGACCGCTTGGTATTTTGCAGCCCACTTTTGTTTGAAAAATTTACTACATTTTATTCATTTTATTATTTTAATGTACTGATAACCACTTTTATCACCGCACGCAAGTGCTATGTGCTCATACTCTTTAAATGTCGTACATTTTGATGTCAGCATTTTCTAGTGACATCATTAAGTCACAAGGTAATAATTTAATTATCAATTTTATAAGCGTAACCAATTTCTTCATCCGTGGTGAAACAATTATGGTGTCCCTATTGAAACAATTTTTGCAGTGCAATTTTGCAATCAATTATAGGTAAAATAAAATTAAGCGCAGAGAAAGCGATAAACATGATGTTAAATCTGTTTAAAGCACCATTTTCACTTGCTCGTAATACTTCCGGACGAGCCTCGGGCGGTAGACATATTAAAATCTTTCTGGTTTTCATTTTATTGGTTTACTGCCTGAATTTTCCAGCCAAAGTGCCTGCAGGCGGGATCTGATTTTCTTTTATTTTTAAGTGATCGCAGTTAAACATTATTTTGTTCGTAGAAACGTAAGTGCAAAACTTCCTTGCAAAAAAAATCCACTACATTAACGCTAAACATATTTTAAACCTCAGTTTGTCTATGTTATCTATGATTGACAAAAATAGAATGATAGTATTTAAATTTCGTTTACCTGCTGGGTGACAACATACCAAGATCTGCCTAGGAAAAAATGCCAGGCAGTTTGTCCCAGCTGTAATTCGTAGATGTTTGACAGTCGTTACAGGTCATCACAAGCCCAAAAGTATGACAACCAGTCTTACCAAGGGGTATCGTAACACCCTGTAACTGGGTTGTAGAGGTCAGGTAGGCAGTTCATCATCATTATTTCAGCCGAAAGATGCTCACTGCTGGACATAGGCCTCCTCCAAAGGAGGGGGGTTGCCATAACCACCATGCTTGGCAGGTGGGTTGGCGATCGCAGTATGGTGGTAAAATGCATAGAGAACGCTGCTGTCCATTCTCTAGTAAGTACATTAGTCGCCTTCTACGACACCCACGGGAAGAAATGAAATGGTACTATACTTTTACGTCCGGCAACACACGGTAGGCAGTTACTCCATGTAAACTATACTGTTATCCAGCTTCATCCGGTATTACTGGAAGCCGACCCGAACATAGTTGGGAAAAGCCTAGGCAGATAGCACTAAATGGTTTGAGTGATTTGTGGGGCAAGTGAGCATTCAAATAAGTTTGTAAAAATTCATTGTCAACTTACGTTATGAATATATTCCTATAACAATTATAACTCAAAAGTTACATTTAATTTACCGTCCATCCATAATAAAATCTAATGAAATATGTAATCGTCCAAATCATGTTGATATGCAATAACCCGTTTTCCAAAATATTAGGCTGTATTTATTTATGCTTTTTTTTGTGATTGTCATAAAAGTTGTTAGGAGAAAGGGTCGTGTTGGTTCCCGTAGGTAATAGCCTATCTACCTGTTACTAAACTCTATTAAGCTTTTCATAATGTCGGTTCAAAATTGCGTATCGTAGGTTGGTGCTTTATTTAGACCAGGAGGTCTAAAAAGGTCACTTTGGCAGAATCATAATATGATCATATTATGAATCATATTTAAAATCGTGAAATTGTCACAAACTGACAATTCATAATATTATCTGCGTAGACAGCACGCGATTCATCTATTTGACAGTTTTGTATGGAATTTCGTAAAATGGTCACCAAAATATGAATTGCTTTATTAAAGTAAAATGTCAAATAGCAGAATCATAGGGCAATTCAGGAAATGAATCACTTTTAGAGGAATTGCTTAATGTGGCCTTTTTAGACCCGCTGGACTGTTCAGCACCGATGCTATTTTTGTACATATATTTTAAATAAATAACAAGTCTACATTATCTCACAGCTGGGCTAAAACCTCTCCCAATGACTTTCAGTTCCTCGATCCAGTGTTAATGTGGGCATCGTTTGTTTTGTCCAGCTCATCCCGCCACCTTCAACGTGATTATTTTGGCCCAAAACTCATAGGGCAAACGGCCAGCCCAATCCCGCTTCAGTTTTGCGGCTATTGGAGCAGTGTTATAACAATTTATGTATTTGAAAAACAAACATAGGAAAAAGTTCACCAATAGATAAAGCTCATGGAGCGAAGGTGGTACGCGGCTACGACGTAGCACGGCATAGCTACTGCCTACGAGATTACCTCGCCGTCACTAGTCATCGTCTTGCTATTGCTGTATATATTAATCGCAGTAATGACGCAGCTCTTTACATTACATAAGCCAATCATATAAAAAAGGTTTGTTTATTCATTCGAGACTTTTACATTGTGTCAATTGAAATGGAATATATAAAAGTTGACCCAAAACTAATTATCGATGGGTGCTTAGAATGGTTACAAAGAAACTGCGACAACACTTTTTTACTGCCAGAAGACCAAAACATATTACCTATCATTCATCAGACCGAAGACATTGACAATCCAACAATCAAAGACTCGAAAAAAAATGCAAAACCATCCAAAGACAATAACGTACGTAACTATGTACATACATACAGAGCAATAAGTATCAACTTCCCTCTGAGGCTTATAAAGGCTGGCAATAAACGGGCGGGAGGAGCATCGCACAAATTGGCGCTATTACTGAAATTCAGTGGATGTTATGTTTTTGTTAGTAAATTAGTGTTGAGGGGAGAATTTGCTGTATTTCTCGGAATTGTGAAGCTGTTGTATTCGAGAAAGAATATAATAATAGTAATAAACGCCTCCTCTCATACAGCTAAAGCCGCAAACACGTTCATAAACTCAGTAGGTACGTATAAATTAAATAAATAATAGATTTAAAAAATCTAAAAAAATACACTTTAAAAGCGTGGGATGCTTTTTGAGTTATTTTTATAATGAATTAATATCAAGCACCCCACCGCTTTTTTGAAATTATTTTCTGCTTTTTAAGTTGCGTTTTTAAAGCGTGTTTATTTAGATATTTTAATCTATTATTTATTTTCTATTTTTTGGTTCTGCTAACTACAAAAGCGTGACTTTTCAGTTTTTTTTTTTAAATATTGAATTGTCATCGGTCCTCAATAAGTCTACAAAGTTTAAATGAAATCTGACCGTTTGAAGTGGGTCAAAATCAAGTCTAAAGGAGTCGGTTACAAACAAACATACAGGTGAAGCTAATAAAAAGCGTGTAAAAAGGCACATTGGTCCTCGCCTTCATTTGAGCGCGTGTAGCGTGTAGACAATATATCGAAACCAGAATGTAACTACTTTATATCAAGTGTAACGCAAATAATGACATATCTTAAAAACTAACTAACATAGGTTAAAAAAATATCCCGGTGGCTACACAGGGCTCAGAAGACTTACTTGGCTACTTACTCAATTCTCCACGAATGTTATATATTGTTGTCCTGTCCGTTGCTATTCTTTCATTGGATTGTAACGTGATGTTATGGTAGATTTATTTTAAAACTACACTAAATTAATAACTGGATATAAAAGTCATGTAACAGTCTCACTAAAAGAGACGTTCTAATGTTTTGATTCTAGATCTCGCGTATAAACATTTTTTTACCAACCTTTCAAAAGTTACCTCGAAGAAAAAAGTATAAAATTGGAAACCTACTCGAAATCCACGATAATCCTAAGAATATATCAATACTTATATATATAGCTCCAAAGTCACCAAACGCTCGCCAACCCAAATCTACTTCACTTGTCTCCTCTATACGACTGATTTCACAAAGTTAACTAATTACAAAGTATTTAAAAATCACCCTTAAAATTTACAAGCTAAGGTTGATGTCAATCGCAAGGGTAACGTTGTAGGTCTCCACAGAGGCGTTTGGCGTAGATTCTCTGATTAGTGCTGCGCCTGTCAATTGTCGATTATTGAATTATGTACAGGATTGATTATTTACGCCATGCGCCGTCAAGTGTTAACCACCGATACGTGTGACACGTGCAACTGTGATAATTTGATTAGGTCTTGAGCTAGACATTCCAGGTAGACCTAGAAATATTAATATCGATATAATTGTAGAAGCATTTTGTGAAAATATTTACTAATGATTATTAGAAATTCAATTGGAAGATCAAAAGTAAATATTGGCCAACTCTAAAGCACTATGATTATCTTGTATCAAAATTCAATTTAGTTTCACTGTTTGGCAATGAAATTAATTTCTTTTGAAATCTAATCCTGGCTATCTACACCAAATTTAAAATTTGTAATTTTTATTAATTTAATAGTGTTGATAATAACAATAAAAAGTTAATAAATTTTATTACAACTCTTATTGGAAGTAGGTTATACAAGATTTTCTTTTATCTTTAGCTCTTTATGTTAATTTTTATCAATACACTTCAAAGAATGCATTTTCCGAATATTTTATTAAAAACCGGACAAGTTCGGGTGGAATTTGCATTTTGAGGGTTTCGTACGATGAGCAATTATGTTATCTAAAATGTTTTGACTTGAAACGTCTTTAATATCACACTGAAACATACCAAGACAGAAATGTGAACCGCAACAAAAATGTATTTATCGTCTTCTCTTAAAAAAAATCGAATCTTAGATAAGAACATTCGTCGAAGTGATGTAATGCAAGATCATCACAGAACCAATTGAATACCAAATTTTATTTTAATTAGTTTAGTAGTTTGGGAATAAATTGGCTATTACAGACGGACAAACACACGAATAATCATATAAGGGTTCTATTTTTTAATTCGGACGTTCGAAACCCTAAAAACGGTGTAAAATACAGATGGAAGCTGACCTACCTTCTGGACTAACACCGAAAAGTGATGTTTAGTTGCAGGCGCATTAATAGGGGGCATCTAATTAATACAAGCGTTCTACATATCGATATATCGACAAAGTTACAAAAGCCCACCACTAAAAGCAAAGCGCTCAACTGTGTTCGCATCCAGTTTCCCGCATATCTTGATTGTACGCCCAAACACTCAGCTATACATTTTGTGTTCCGTTAATTTTGATTCAATCCCCAATGTTTGTTTTTATTAAATTTTCAAATTACAATACTGCAGCAGTATTTGTATAGAGCAAGCAACTATTATTTAAAAGTTATTTGAGTTTGTACTAGGTTTAAATCCGGGCCAGTACCAGTGTAAGTTTTTCAGTTCATATATGTACTTTTTGAGTTTATCTTGGGTATTACAGACTTTGGTGGAGGAAAAATATCGTGAGCAAAGCTAGACTGTTAGTCTGAAATTGTGTACAGTTTCAGAAAGCGTGGTTATCAATGCTTGACGTTCGTGCCTTCTTTATAATACCTTTGCCTTGTAATTAACAATTAGTAAACCTGAAAATATTTTTGACGTTTTTTGACTATGTATAATTTTATTTTTAATAAATCTGCCTATATACTATTACTTTCATACGTGGTCCTGGGTGAAATAACCATGACTAGTAATATTTATGGATTTTATATGAAAATACTCAGTACCTACCATTTGATTTTTGCCCGGCCAATGACAATGAATTTAGCCCCAAATACATATTAGCCATAATGTAGGTGATACTAAACAACTCTATCCTACTTTTCGGAAAATAATGGATTGAAGTTGTTTTTATATGCTCTGCACACTTTTAAAGAAGTAGGTATTCTTCAAAACTTTAAATCTCATTCAAATATCCACACCAATAAATCCTGCCTTACCATTTAGTCAAAACCATTGGCTCGTGAAAATACTGGAGACATCTGTTTACAAATTCAACATAATTTGTCAGTCGTTTGCTTGAACAATTTCTTTGCTTTATTTTCGTACTAGTAGCGCCATCTCGTAGATACGTCTGGAACTAATACGAGCTTTGGTTTGCGTATTGCTAGAAACTCTCACCGAGTGCTGTTTTGCCATTGGTATAATTATTTAATGGTTTTTTCGTTTTAAATTCTTGCTTAATTGTACCTACCTAATTTTTGGTGGTAATTAAAGGAGTAAGTACAATTTCATAGTCAAGAGAAAGTTTTACGTACTAGGTTACTGTAGCTTTGTTTGATTCTGTCAGAACTGTTGATTGAGTTGGGCAATGCAAAACAATGTGATATACTGAAATATGGCTCAGCAATTTCTCTATCACGGACACGTGAATTGACAATCGTTCAGGTATTGAGTTTAATGTCTGTAGTTAGGTACAGACAGAGAAATAAATCAAATTTACTAACAGCAGAAATTCTGTAGTCTGTATTTTGTCACAACTCAACTCAACACAACTCTTTAATCACAACTGTCATTCTTTGACCGTTGTATGAAATGGTTATAACCCATCTACAACCTCTGGATTATATACACGTAGGGTGTCAATTCTGTCTGTACCTAATTTCCCAAAGCAACTTAAAACGTTATATTAGAGATTGGGTACTGTTTTTGTGCACTATTAACATCATACTGCGATCAATCTGTGTATTTTATAATCTGTCATCAACTCGATGTGCAACAAACATCTACTGTGTAAGTCAGCCAGTACCTCTATCATTATGAATCTTGAGCGGTGATGACTTCTATTAACCCCTTGACTGCTTAATTTTGTATATACTTACAGCTTGAGTTGTTTATAGTTGACTAAAGAAAACGAGTGTTTTGCATAGTTCTAAAAAAATGGCTCATTTCATATATTTTTTATTCCATATCTGAATTCCTCAAAAAAACTCCTTGTCAGTCTTATCATTACAGAAACGCATTGTAAATAAACTTACCTATCAATAAGTGGTACCTACTGAACGTATTGCTCATTTTATGTTGTGTCTTATTTTCATAATTATGTTCTTATTTTGTTTAATAGAAAATTTTATGTGTGCATCTTGTAATTGCTATAATAATTACTTATATTATTTAACTGTTGAGTTTTCGAAGCTTAAAATTGACTTTAAATAGTTTAATAAATTAATAATATTCTGTTCATTTGTGTAGAGATTTGCTTATCATGCTAGCACTAGCATCTTACTTTAATATTTGCATGCCAACTTATGGCGTAATGTGTCATCGCACTAACAATTTATGTACCTACCATCTTTTGTACCGCATTTACTGCAAATAAATAACTTTGACTTTGACTTTGAAAGAAAATATGCTAGATATTTGCACTTTAACCATGCCGCTGTTTTGTCTCTGCATCGCTCTAAGATTGACAGGTAAAAATGCCTCAGGCATTAAGTCCGCATTTGTACAATTTTTTTTTTACTTGTACATTAAGTTACGAGCGCTATGCGCGGAGTTCTGTGCCTGCTGCCATATGTATGCCTGCCATAAGGTCACCATAAGATTAATAAATAACTATACATACTACTCAAATCGTACCTTATTTTCTTTAAACCCCTCCGGTACTTCCTTGAGTCCAAAATCCTCAAAACAGCTTATCATTGAAGCTTCCTTAAGTGTCCCTACGTAGGGGTGGTCCCTTACACACTAAATCTCATTAAGCCAAACTAATAAATTTTATTTTAGGGCTCCCTCCGCCTGGATTACAAATAGTCTCATTACATTGTTTAGATAATACTGATAGTGTTTAAATTAAGCAGGGGATACATTACATACCCTACCTCGGTGTCATTGAAAACCGGCAAGGGTAGAGATTCCATTAGCGATTACTTTTTAATTGTAATTTTATGAGGATGAGAAAAAATTGGTTGGTAAATCAGTCTGTTTTTTTGAGAGTAAGTGCTCTTATTTTTTTCCTTCATTTCTTTCAGTGTAGTTGCTAGAATTAAAAGACGGAACAGTAATTTAATGAAACCCTTTGCAGTACTTTCATATTGGTTTGAGCTCATTTGAACGTTCAATCAGCATCCGCTTGCTGCAGCTCCAGTTTTTGCTCTTTTCTAACAACGGTATTGTTAGAATTGTTATCCAAATAAGTCTCGATCCCGTAGGAACAACGGGATAAAAGTAATCTTTGTGTTAATCCAGATTATTGAATAGAATAGGTGGTTTCATCTAAATCCGTTCATCTGTTTTTTCGTGATTGAGTTAAGAACAAATCGTAGGATGCTCCTAAATGAGGTGAACAATTATTAAATGCTTATGGCCATAGCAAAAATTGCACGGTCATGAGCCGTCTCAAAAGTTCCCGGAAGACTGCCGTAGTGGTTTAAACCCATGGTGGCTTTAAGGGGAACCTAGTCGCAGGCTCGAACTCACTGATGGGCCTGGCTAAAAAGCACGCAGTCTCACCAGGCATCGTGTCCAACAGAGGTAGTATCAGTGATGGGCAGTTAGAAGCTAGTCTACATGCACAACATTATTGAGTGAGATGCAGGATCCTATAAAGTACAACAGGCGCGTAAAAAATTAAGAACAGTCCTTCGGAAGAACGGGTTTTATGAAAAAGCCACTGCATAAATCAATGACCAATAAAGTTTATTGAATTTTTTGATTAGAGGTTTGTCAATACCAACTTGGTTTTGGAGATTTCATAATTTTTTTATTACTTAAACACGCCCAAAGTTAGGTTAAATTAGCAAGAAAAACGAATCTTTGTTGGCTCATAACTTTTTAATGGCTTTTTATTTTAGTATTCTGTTTCAGTACAGACAATATTAATAATGAGACAAACTCATACCATGTTTAATTTTTGATGTACATTTTCGGACAGTGGAGCAATATACTCCCGAAGTTTGTATTGGAAAAATGTGGACTAGATTCACCTTAAGTGCCTATCGCGACTTTGTATATTTATGTACCTAATGTTTTCTACATAATATACAACGACCATGTTGCTAATGAAGACATGCAAATGTATTCTAGAACCAGTTCTATTTTCTTGTAAATTTAGTCGTTAAAAAGCCTTTTAATGGCTAAATTAAAATAAATTTGACTTCGACTTTGATAGAAAAATATGTAACACAACAACACGCCTATTTTCTTGGAAGGATTGGGCAGAGGTGTACCCAGAGTGCACCCACATTTCGCCAGTTATGTTTAAGTCCCATGTAATAGGGGGCGAGCTTATTGCTATCAACCGAACCCAAAACCAGACTCCGGGCTGCTACTGAGAAATTCCAGATAGAAAAACCCAATTACACTTTGTCAGACCTGGGACTCGAACCCGCGACTTCATGCTCGGCAATACCGCTGACGACCACCAGACCAACGAGGCCAATATCATCATCATTATTTCAGCCGAAAGACGTCCACTGCTGGACATAGACCTCCCCCAAGCTCCGCCATTTCAACCGGTTCTGTGCTTCCCACATCCAGCGGATTCCTGCGGCCTTCACAAGGCAAATATACACATAATATTTATATGAAAAAGTTAAATTTTTCAAATAAATTCATGCAGCACCATTAGAAATAACTTAAGGAAGTCGCCACCGCAAAATATTGGAATTACATTAGAACTCGTCCAAGGTGGAGGCACCAAATTTGCGGTCCCATAAACACGTCTCCTTGACGGTGCGGTGCTGGCGCAGTTCGCAACTTTGCTAGTTTGCGACCGCAGTGTTCGGTCGTCGCTTGTACACTGACTAAATCTTTTGTTTGAGCTGGATAAATGGGTTAGCTGTGTTTTGGATGAGGTTTTGTGAGTGCTTTTCTCGGAAAGACGTTGATCCTGGCTATTGTGTATAGCTTAACAGTCGTTACGGGTCGTCAGAAGCCCGAAAGCCTGTCGCCCGGTATTACTAAGGGGTGTCCCAGTGTTACCCAGTAACTGGGTTGTGAAGGGCAGATGGGCAGTTGCCCCATGTAAAATTCGGTTTCAGCAGATTATACTGAAAATAGACGCCCGTTGATGGTTTCCGGTAAGATTACTGAGCATCTTTATTTCGTGTCGAGATGATCAAATTGTGAATGGCTTATTTTTTCATTTAAAAAAAGGAAAGAAAGAAAGAAAGAAAGAAAGAAAGAAAGAAACAATACCGTTTATTTGGACACAGGACAAAGACATTCAGGTTGGTTGCAGCAGTCAATCGACCGACTACGTATGCGAGCTCTCATGGTTTGCTGAATAGATAGATATACCTACTGGATGTACTGTTCATGAATGATAGTTACGTACGTTTATACATTACCTACTCTTCTCAGAAGCATTGTTTAAAATAATTAATAAGACTTTTAACTACAGAAGTTCGCACGGACGTAAAGATGTCGTAACGAGATTAAATCACGCAGCGGATTTTCAACTCTCGATATGAAGCCTAGCCAGAGTGCATCCCAGCGCGTTGAAAAAACACACTGTTAGATTTTCACTTTTCGGCACCTTGCAGAGCGTTGAAAATCAATCCAATGCGCGATAAAATCCCGCCGTGATTTCTGTACGTGCTAGCGTGGGCTTAAACTACGGTCTTTTTTTTCAAGAAATTCTGTAATAATATACAGAATATTTTTTGAAAAAAAAAAAATTGAAACGACTTTATAATTTAGGCACCCGTTATGTAAAAAATATGTGCTGTAAAAGCAAACGATCCAAAATAACATTTAAAATATAATCAATCCCTTTATAAAAACTCGCCATAAATAAACAAGAGTAAAATATCCAGCGTATATTAATCAAATAAACATATCAAAAGGACTTTTGGTAACCGGCCATGGGTTGTGCCATACTAAACTAGGCGAGTATCGGTCGACCATTTATGACTTCGATAAATAAGTAGATTATTGTAAAATTTTGTTTTATATCCGATTCCAAAATGTGAGGGGCTGGGATATTTTTGTTTTATTTTGAAGAAATGTAACACGCCATGACAATGCCTTTCATAAGACAATTCAACTACATTCATTTCGCTGACGAATTTTTCACTTTCCCTTGGAACTTTGAACTTTGAATTGTTGTACAGGTCTCTATATTGAATGAATGAATTGATCGAAAGGTTTAACCTGATCGCGCTACACTGGCCGCGGTTGGCCCGTGGATGGATAACCATCTTTACACAACAGGATCCGTCCGTGCCTCGGAAAACAAGTAAAGTCGTTGGACCCGGCTACCATTCGCAGATCTTTGACAGTCGCTGACAACGAGCCTTATCAAGGGGTATCGTATTACCCAGTAACTGGGTTGTAGAGGTCAGATAGACAGTCGCTCCATGTAAAATACTGGTATTTATCTGCATCCGGTTTTTTTTTTAGTGTGAAAAATCATCAAATAACTTCTCCCGCTCTGGGTGGAGCAGGAGGGAGTGTCAGACTTTTACTGACTAAAACCCTCCCGTGTTCCTTGAGTTGCCTGCGTGCCAGGAGCCACGGTATCTCTTTCAAACAACCTACACCCCTGGCAGGTATCGGCCCTTGTGGATCCCAACAGTTGGTGCTGATATCTCTTTGACGCGCGCGTCGAACACAACGCGCCGTCGACCCGGGCTTGGTCCTTACCAGACAGCGAGTTACCCATAACGCAGTCATCTTCGTTGTGTGGATCATCCCATGTTTAATTTTGACTTCAATTAATTCATGAAGTCACTCATAGGGCTATGTTTGGAATTTCCCTACGTGATCGAATCAAGAATGAAGAGATCCGTGGGAGAACCAAGGTACCTAATCGATATAGCCCAAAGAATTTCCTTTTACTTATTTCCTGCCAATAGGCAGGGTACATTGCCCTCGGAACGGATGATCGATGGGGGTTCTGGAGGGGCTACCGCATACCAGAAGACGAAGAATTGGAAGGTCTCCCACAAGGTTGACGGATGACCTTGTGAAGGCCGTAGGAGTCTGCTGTATGCAGGAAGCACAGAACCGGTCGAAGTGGTCCTTGGGGGATCCCTATGTCCAGCAATGGACGTCTTTGGGCTGAAATGATGGTAATGTTGATGAACACATTCATGCGTTGCCAATGGTTCTCGCAAACGTTTTGGTAGCACAAGTCCTATTGAACATAGTGCAAGGTGTGGTGGTATTTTCCATTGTGTCATGGTTGTATCACATAAGAACAGCTTAGGAATTATGGCAAAGAAATTTAGTAAAAACGCTCTCCTTCTTCATGAAATTAAATTTATACTGTTATTAAAATATGTATGTTCAAACTCAATCCACCACACACACTTGAAAGAATGAAATGGTTCCTAATATAACTATTTACTACACAAAAGCTATTTGATATAATATTTCCGAGTTTCTTAGAGACAGAGAAACTATTGACAAAAATATGTCCTATTTACGTTTTATTTTACATTTCACAATTTTTTTTAAATTCGGCTTTTAAATAGTTCATAGAGAATGATATCTTGTAAAACTGTTTGTTTCCTTTTTCATGTAATATTTCATAGTTTTTTTGTATATTACTAGGTAGAATATTATAAAGAAAACGCACCTTTTTAACTTCAAAAAGGAGGAGGTTATCAATTCGATATGTTTTTTTTTATATGTACTCGTATGTTCGGGACTAACTCCGTCATATACACCGTGACATTTTAGTCGTCTTACAAATGGAGTCCACTCAATGTATCCGTTATAAAATACCTCTAGGTGCGATTAAAACATTGTTACCATTAATTAAGATAATAGGTACAAAGAAAAATAAATAATGCTTTAGAATTATGAAACACCCTCCCTGTTAACAATGTTTACGTATCAAACGGTAGAAGATATTTACCTACCTACCATTACATTCCATCATTAATTCCATCTCCATAACAGGGTGTTTCGAACTACGTCATGCGGCTAAGTGAATGATATTTTAATTTTTTTTATTAAGAAAATGTTCAAAAAAACATATTTTTTTGTAAATGATTAGTAGTCATTAGATACATGAAGTGGGCTGCCGTTGTAAGACGACTAAAATGTCACGGTGTATAGACGGATTTGCAAAATTATTTTTTTTGTTGGAAAGGGCTTTATTCCGAAATGGTTCCATTTAAATTTCATATAGATCTGATGATGAGTTTCGGAGACAAACAACAGAACTCTAAAAAAAATTACAACAAATCAACCGCGATTGCTGCTATCGTATAAATATGCATTGTTTTTTATTTGACTTTGAGAATACCCCAAGGATGACGAAATTTTGAATTGGTGTGGGGTAGGTACTATAACTAAAAAGAGAAAAATAAAAACATTTTCCAAAAAAAAAAACACAACGGACGAAAAAGTTTTAGTTTGAGTTATTGCTCATAAATACTGTTATTTTATTATTAAAATATGAGTCGAAATGAACGCTTTATTGGATGAATTCATTTAAATTTTTGTTTTAATTATTTGAAAGCCCGATAGAACTCCAATCAATATCTACGTCTCTCACTACACCCTATTGATCACCAACCTGTTTCGCACAAACACAATCTCCTTCACCGGTCCCTATCAAATGCATTTACCGACGCGTACATTTACAGCTCATTTATTCCGAATAATACCACTATCTAGACCCTTATACGGAGTTAATTCACAAATCCCTTGAAATCTTCTCGGGACTCGAATGTAATTTATGGGCTTGGCTTAATTTCGTGCTTTAAAACGTGATTTGCTTGGCTGGGACATGGTTCAGGGTTTGTTGAAATGAAATAGGGGTTTTGTAGTGTCGAGTTTGGAGTATGGTTTTGGGTGTGTGTAGTTTCATGTAGTCTTTTGTTTTTTAAATCGGTAACTGATTTATATAGCCCGAAAGACTGACAACCAGTCTTACAGTTACGGGGTATCGTGTTACCCAGTAACTGAGTTGTGGAAGTCAGACAGGCAGTGCTCCATGTAAAAAACTGGTATTCAGCTGCATCCGGCTAGACTGGAAGCCGACCTCAATATAGTTGAGAAATGGTTAGGCAGATAAGGATAATGAACTCTGATAGGGATAAAGGTATTATGGGGGTAATGAAAAAACGAAAAAAACAACCGACTTCCGAAAAAACACTATAAAGTAACAAATAACTTTAATTTCGGAAGGCGGTGACTTTGGACATGTATTTCAATTTTTTGTCACCGCCTTCCGAAATTAAAGTTATTTTTCACTTTGTAGTGTTTTTTCGGAAGTCGGTTGTTTTTCTTGGAAAAAGTTTTTATTTTTCACTTTTTAGCTACATTACTTACCCCACTAATTCGAAATGTCATCATCCTTGGGGTCAAAACAATGCATATTTATGCGATAGCAGCAATCGCGGTTGATTTGCTGTTATTTTTTTGATGAGTTCCGTTGTCTGTCTCCGAAACGCATCATCAGATCTATATGAAATTGAAATGAGACCACACGAAAAGCACGAGCTTTCAAATAAAAAAAGAATCATCAAAATCGGTTCACCCAGTCGAAAGTTATGAGGTAACAAACATTTAAAAAAACAGTCGAATTGAGAACCTCCTCCTTTTTTGAAGTCGGTTAAAACGATATTGTTTTATGGTTTTATTCTTAGTAAAATAATGTTGTTAAGATATAAAGGAATGAAATAAAACAAACAGCAGCACTCTCCACTTTCGTTTTATTAACATAAAGATTTGTTTTTTGCAGGTTTGGTGGAAAGAGAGTAAGTAGACCTAAAGACCTGCCTTCTATCATCACTAGCACAATAGCCACACAAATCCCTAACCCAGTATATTTTGTTTCCATGTTCTGCAATAGTCCTGCGCCAATCGGGGTTTGTCGTTGGGTGCATAGTGGGTACAGGAATAATCGTCGATTAAAAAATAAGGGTCTCTGCGAGTTGGCTTCGGTTCCTCGTACGTCTTCCAATCTAAAAGTCCGAGATCCCAGTGTCTCGAGATGTGTCAAAGACATCTAACTAAAAATATGTGGACCACAATTATAGATAAGTGTGTACCTAGTTCAAATTGTTATATTTGGCTTAGGTAGACATGGCTAGCAACGGGCGGCATTGATTGAAATTGTCATGTTATATTTGTTTGTCGTAGTCTTCCTGGGATTATACTCAGTTGAATACTTACTTCTGCCAAGTACCTGCTGCCTTGTAAGTTGTACCTAATTACGTTGTAATTTTCAGGCTTAGTAAGCTAAACTCATCAGTTATGTATACTTATACAATTCCCACGTGAGAAAAACTGGTGTAAATCTGTTATAATCGTAAACCTGTTAGCCTGATTCCACCGTTGTCTGAAATATGTAACTTATTATGATAGTGAGTCCATTTTCTTGTTGAAAACATTCTAGGTGGATGTCTGTGTGACAAGTAAGATCAACGCAGGCTTTCGCAGTCCACTGCTGTATATAGGCATCTCCCAGGCTGCGCCACAACACCTTCCACCTTCCGCATCTAGCCTATCCCAGCCACCAATTTAGGGTCGTCGGTCTAGATGGACCGTTCTACCGTATAGGGGGCGTCCCAAACTGCGGAATCCCTGGGTCTATGATATTATATTGATAGATAGGTATATTAAACATGAGTACTGTATATTTACATTAGTATTGTATATTGAGATTTGCATTAGACATTTCATGTTAACACACTGAAAATTTACGCCATTTTTTGCCAATTTCATTTGGCATCAGTTTAAATTAGTTATTAAGTCAGCCTCCCTTTTCTATTTTTCTTCCCTCATTACCAATTTTGGAAAACACTAAAAGCTAAAAAAAATGTCCCTGGCAATATATCTTAAACGAGCAAAATATTCGTATTACGAAAGTTTAATCAACGAAGTACTCATCAATTTTATATAAAACCTTGAAACTTTATGGAAATTAGAACCTACGAGTAAGTAAATAAAACTGTTTATAATATGTTCCTAAGTTTAAATCAAAGTTAGTCAAACTGTCGACGTGGTGAACCCAGTCCTAGCATCTTAAAGTTTGCTTAACTCTTCACAAGTATATTAATAACTAGGTTACAGACTTATGGAACTTTAACTTATGAGTTTGCCTAAAACCGCGTGCTAACTTATAACTAACACGCCAACAAAGTGACCAACATGTCACAGCACTTTTATCCTACGAGGCGACGCGCGCTTTATTTGTGGCAACCAAGTGTACAAACGCTGTAAATGTGTGTGTGAAGTCGAGTAGCGTCAGCACATAACCAAACGCACCCCCACCCCACACAACCGACTTTGCCAGTATCTCGGACGGCACTAAAAGCTCCTGCGCTAACTCACATAAACATACATCATCACATTACTCACAACGTGTTGGTACAGATGGTTACCATACGTAAAGCGCGCGTCTTTCCGTGCGATAATTAAATTTATAATTAAAACATAAAACCAAAATAAAGCATTAAAAAAATATATTGCCCATAATATTTTGATCAAAACATCGTCCCGTCGGGGGACAGCTTATGAAAATAAGGAAGTTAACAGCAGTTATCCTATTTACAATAGCAGACATTCGTCACTGCTGGACCTCGTCTGTTTGATGTTTTTTTTAAGCTATTAGGTAAATAGGCCATCTTATAGGGATTTATTTTATGTCCAAAATGGTTTATTTTAAACTGATCAGATCTGAGGAGCAATTCTCGTAATTTTAAGAACATTCACAGTCTGATCTCAGTTTTGATCTGTCAAAAAACTAGTTTTCATATATTTTTGACAAGTTTCTGACATTTGATTGTCGCCGAGATGAGACTGCGACTAGATTTTGAACGTTTTTAATTACAAGAATTGGTCTTCTTTGTAAAGATCTTTCTGGATTATTACCCAATCAAATTGAACATTATAACTGGATCTAAGAAGACTTAGTAATAAGTGAAGCCTCGGCTATACGCTCATTCTTCTCCCGCTCTGGGTGGAGCGGGTGGGCGTGTCAGACTAAAACCCACCCGTGTTCCCTCAGTTGCCTGTATGCCAGGGGCCGCGGTATCTCTTTCGAACAACCCGTACCCGTGGCAGGCATCGGCCCTTGCGGGCCCCATCTGTTGCTGCTGACATCTCTTTGAGGCGCGCGTGGAACACAACGCGCCTTGGACCCGGGCTTGGTCCTTACCGGTCAGCGAGCTACCCATTACTCGCCGTCCGCAAGCCCGTGCCTACGGTGGCCGGGAATCAGCCTGGGATTCCCGACGCCCAGGGCGTCTCCTGCGAAGGCCACGGCTGTGAGGGCGCATGTACTGCATCTCCCTCACGTGCGCCGCCTCCCTCTTTGCGAGCATAACTGCTTCGCTGAAGGAAGCGACTGCTAGCCATGCCCTCTCGCTCCGTACCATGGCTTGGACCAGGGTCGGACGCGAGAGATCGCCGCCGCCGATCACCTCCTCGAGGACACGGCGGTGCTCCGCCCAAGCTGGGCAGACCTGCACCGTATGCTCCACCGTGTCCTCTGGGCGATCTTCGCAAAATACGATCGTTCTTGAAGTATTATCTGGCCGTTTTGTTTGGACTAGTTCGAAGGTTCGCTGAATGAAATTTTTCAGACCCCGACCACAAAGACCCCGGTGACGTCCACAAGCAATTCGACTA
Organism: Polymixis lichenea; assembly: GCA_949091785.1. Taxonomy (NCBI): domain Eukaryota; kingdom Metazoa; phylum Arthropoda; class Insecta; order Lepidoptera; family Noctuidae; genus Polymixis; species Polymixis lichenea. Next base: position 3,719,507 of record OX420943.1, on the reverse strand, counting down.
GCAACGCGATATGCGCCAAGCACGGGCACGCGTTACATATCGCACCTTTCAAATTAAAGATACCTATTTTGCTTGCGGGTAATTTCGATTTGGGTCTCTATTATTCTAAATTATACAGACCTATTTAGCTTACGGCTAAATTCGCATTAGGTCTCTTTAATTCTAAAGGTGCGATATTTCCTACCTTCGCGCGTCAACAATGTTGGGAGATTTGTTGGCGTATTTGTTACAAGTGTGAATGCTGCTTTTCATGTAATGCATACAACATACATATACCATTCCAAATTTTCAAAATTAAATCTAAGTTAATTTTAAGTTTAAATATTGAATCTTACATTTCGACAAAACAAAAATTATTTGGGTAGAGTTATATGGCCTATACTATTACTGCGTTTAGATAGCTTTAATTGCATTGCTGGCTGGTAGGTAAAATTTTGAGCTGCAATTTACTACGCTTGCTTACTCCCAAGTACAACCTCAAATCTGCATGTATCCACGGTTCTTTTTGAATGGAAACTTGGGTTAAATATTTGACCTATATATACACCGTGACATTTTAGTCGTCTTACAAAAGTGGTCCACTCAATGTACCTGACATAAAATACCTACAGGCGCGATTAAAAAATTGTTACCATTAATTTAGATACCTATTATCTAAATTAATGGTAACAATTTTTATTACTAAGAAAAATAAATAATGCTTTAGAATTATGAAACACCCTCCCTGTTGATAATGTTTACGTATCAAACAGTCCAAGATGTCTACCCACCTGCCATAATACCATTACATTTTATCATTTACTCCTTAACAGGGTGTTCAAAACTGCATCATGCGTCTTAGTGAATGATTTTTAAAAAAATATTATTCATATGTCCAAAAATATCTTTTTTTAAATAAATGATTAGTAGGCATTGGGAACATGAAGTGGGCTGCCATTGTAAGACGACTAAAATGTCACGGTGTATAACATCACGCCTTGTTTTCTCGAAGGGTTGACCAGAGGTTTACCTACAGTACACCCACATTTTCCCAGTTATGTTTTAAGACCCATGTAATAGGGAGTGAGTCTATTGGCATCAACCACTGAAATCCAGACTCCGGACAGCTAGAGAAAAATTTCAGATAGAAAAACCGAATAACACTTTGCCTGACCTGGGAATCGAATCCAGGACCTCTTGCTCAGCAGTAGTGCTTGCAAACACTAGACCTACGAGGTGGCCATATTTTGTAACTTGTCTTTTAAAGTTGTTCCATACTTACACACTTACCTTTTCCAATGTCGTTTACGCTCCTTCCATAGTCCGGGTCATATCGTCAGTTCCCCGGCTATTTGATCTTAGCGACATTTTTTTCGAAATTGAGTTATTAGTATTTGGAATCAGAAAAATTTGCGGATTCCAAATAATATGTATATAACTCAATTTCGCAAAAAATGTCGCTTAGATCAAATAGCCGGGGAACCGTCGATATCATTCTAGGTAATTGTACTTAATCGTTGCTTTTGTGTGGAGGAGGGAATCGAATCCTATTCTATCTATCTATCCAACATACAAAGGCGAACTCAGGGAGGCAGGGACATGCGCAAACTGTCACCAAATGATTCAGTTCTTGAATCTGAACACCCTGTGCAATTTTTAGTACATTATATAAAAATATCATACATAATTTATATCTGTTTGACCGGGTAGGGACACAGCGGATCTATGAAACAGTAGATTTTTTTATGATAAGCGACGAAAAATTCTACTCTGGTCTCATGTGCTGAACTCATGGTTACAGTGAACGCATGAATATCCCTGCCACCCTGTTTACCTAGATTTTCCAGTAAAATAATTGCCACTTTTACATTCTAAACTCAGCCTCCTCATAAAATATTGGTTAGGGTAGCAAAAAAAGAAATTGTTTAAAAAAAAATTACACCATTATTTTTATTCATACAAAAAATGCCTTGTCAAAATACTTTATACAACGTTATACACAATAGATGAACGTACATGAGATCTTCGAATAAGGGGTGTGAGCATGTCTTTAATATTTAATATGGTTTTTCACGGTTTTATACACGTGTACGTTTTGGGTGTACCCGAGACAGACAGGTTGACATGCGAGTTCACCACATGAATATTATAAGCATTCTAATTACATAACACACTTGTCAGTGTGTTATGTAATATTCCAAAGAATTTTTAGGGAAATCCCTAAACCGTTGCTTCAAATGTTTGGAATAATCGTCTTATTTACAATGTAAATAACACAATGAATGTTGTTGAACTATCAAATGTACGCGTGGATAAATCTATAAAAAACCATTTACATTGTTGATGACTAGAAATACCTTAGCTATAATATAATGAAGTAGTTATAAAATGACCAGAAAATAATGCGTGCAGGTACAAGTATTACATAAAAAAAATACAGAATATAATTAATTTGAAAGTAAAAGAAAAATCTTACGAGATTTATTTACTCTTTCGCAGGTAGACAGCCATATTTACAACCCGTTATAAATCCATTTTTCTTTGTAATTACACTTACACAATTATCTTATAGAACGATTAAAGTTCCTTCATAACACACCAAACAGAGATCTGAAGTCATAAGAAAACTTAATACTAAAGATGCCGTAAGCTTTTGGGACAAGTCTTTAACAGTTCAAGCAGTAGTACGGTTATGGAATGCCTTGCCCGTGTTGATTAGGAGTGCAGAATCTTTGTCCACTATTAATATTCTGGTAAAAATAACACTTCATCTCTCCTTAAACATCATCATTACTAATAGTTCTTCGCTCTTCTTTCCGCCTTATTCTTGTAAATATACAGGGTTAGTTTTTAAAGAACTATCAAATTTAACGGTGTGGACAGATCATAAAACTGAACAACTTTCTCCATGGGACCAATATCATATTTCGCCATAAAGAGTAGATTTCATAAATAAAGAGTAATCTATCTTCTATGAATCCAATACTTAGCCAACATTACAACACACACAAGTACAAAAAGCTGATACAAAAAGAAACATTTCACTAAAGAATTTTAAATCCTAATAAAATTGAAGCTGGTATTAGGAGGATCAAAAAAAGTAATTCGCAAAATTTTCTCAACAGCATCAGTACCATTCTCTCTAATTACTATTTTGTCTTTTCTTATTTTTTCCTCAACACTAATCCGATATAAAGGAACCTAAAGCCAGTACTAAAATTTAATCACTAGTAAGGGGTCTTTGTTTTATTTGCGACATAAAACCAATTTGCCTCTTGCATTCGGTTTTACCTCCCTTTCTGCCTTGCAGATGTTTGTATACCGCCTTCTATTTCGCTCTTCCTGTAGCTCCCCTCAAGATATTCGGCTATATACCATGATAGTAAAATAACAGTAACTTAAAACCTTAATTTAGATATGGGATTACAAAGCCATAATGTTTTTCTTCATTATCTTATGTAGCTCATTTTCGTTTGAAATGAGTTTGCGTTTTTCGGGTCAGCGAAAAAGCAATTTATTTTATAATTAGGAGGATTATGATTTTCTTTATACGTTTTATTTTTAAATGTCAGAAATAAAATCATAGATTTTGTACCAACCACATTAGTAAGCAAGCCCGGGACACGTGAACAGCCAACCAGTTATTTATGAAAAGAAATCTGGAATAAAATTTTCAAATTGGCAGACTACATTTTTCCGAGTGAAATCCATTCCCCATAACTGTCATACTTAGAATGATACACACTTAAAATATACGGATAATTTAAGTTCGTAGGCGAATTAAAAAACAAAAATGTGTATAATATTATATTATGTATTACTAAGAAAGGTCAGATTTGTTAATACAAGTATTTATCCTACAGCGAAACCGCTTTTAATTCTGGTGTATTCACACAGAAACACAGAATTTGTTGGAACGGCACCTGCACGTGGAAGTGACCGTTACAGTTCCACGATGCGATGCGTTCAATGTGCCAAGGGTAATACAGATCTATGCAAAATGCGAATAGATGGTGTCGCGTCTATCTCTGTGTGAATGACCGTGAAGTATTCATAGTGCAGAACCACGGAGATCACTACTAATGTGTATTTGTTCATGATTTAAATTTTAGAAGTCGTTTAGCTTACTTGAAACTAAACAAGTGAATTTTCGAGTTTATCTTGGACATTACTGACGTCAATGAAGGAAAAATGTGAGGTATACACCTGAAATCGAACCCGTCTTGGGCCAGCTTGATGACTAATGCTCATTAGAAGAGGCCATTGCCCACACTGGGACAATAAGAGCCTGCGCCCACTGACGGCACGGCACTGTAACACATAATCGTGTGACAGTAAAATTCAAATTTCAACTGCAACGATGCCGTTGTATCCTTAGGCATCATCATTGAAATTTAAATTTTACTGTCTTACATATTAGTAATTTTCCTATTCTACACATAAAAATCCCTTGCCGTGCCGTGCCGTTAGTGGGCGCAGGCCCTTATAGGCTGGTACTATTATCGATTAAGTATCTCAACAAATGTTTAGAAATGGCTTTTGTGACGACAAAGTCAAATTAAATTAGCTGAAAAAACTACATAGACGTGAGGGAATCGATATGTAGTGACGATGAAAAATATATAATTTTAAGCAACCAATCACGTAGTCAACAGCCGGTGGTAGCGTTGTTCATATTAGGCATTCGAACCTGTCTACAAGGTGGCAAACAGCAGAATGATTCTAGACTAAAGTAAAAATATTTGTTAGATTGAATAAAAAAAGAAATTACTGTTTCATAGACAACTAAAATACCTACGCGGTCAAAATTTACTAAACTAATACTATTTTTTTTTATAACCGATGAAAATTTCAACGCAGGGGTGTTCAATATCATGCGCTGAATCTATGAAATACTTATGAAACGTGAATTCAATTACAGTTATTTGATTGGGTCGGTTAGTTTGGTTGTTCGTACATTATACCACCAACAACACCATTACCATTATTAGCCATTCATAAATAAACCACCAACAACAACACACATTTCCATTATTAGCATAAAGTAGAAGTATTTCCTCGATTACGAACATCTTACAACTTTAATGTTTGTAGAACTAAGCCTTCTGTACCGTCCTATTGCATATACTCCTTGGGTAATTCCATAATGCTATTATGTTAGCTGAAGCTTAGCTTCGCCTACGATAATAGAATTAATATTAACTTATGCTGCTTATCTACCACAATATCACATAAGCAACGTCGCAGGCATTTAGAAATAGTAGTCTATGAGTTAAATTACTAGTCATTTTAGGACATCTGGATATACAGACGGACGTTAATTTGATCATGGTATAAAATTTGGAGCAGTGGTAACGGCCGCGACTTACCAGTTGTATCTACGATTCGTAAGTCGTATCTACGATTCGTAAGTAGTATCTACGATTCGTAAGTTGTATCTACGACTAGTAAGTCGTATCTACAACTAGTAAGTCGTATCTACGACTCGTAAGTCGCGGCCGTTCGAACCCAGAAATCGCTGAATTTTTGTAAATTATTTCATCACCAATGCTCTCAAAATGGAGAAAAAACACCATGAGGAAACCAAGATGTTCTATAACCAAACATTCGAAGCCATTGTGTCAGCTACCAGTCCACACTGGGCTTGTGCGGTGGACTACGGCCCACTCCTTCTCACTGAGAGGAGGCCTGTGTCCCAGCCGTTGTAACATACTAGGCAGATTATACTATACGAAAAATTAGTCGTTAAGCATTTTTTTGAACTGTGAAATATATCCTTGAAGTCAGTTAAGTTCATGTATTTCATCGTTTAATTCATTGTAGTTGATTACTAGTCCATAATAATATCATTTATTTCTACCGCCTAAAAAGTTTGTCTACTTGCCCGAACTTTCCCTAATTACCAGTCTTTTTGCTTAGATCTTTTTTGTGTTCGTCTGCAACAGCAAGATTGTCTAATACAACTAGATCCCTGGAGATCTCAAAAGTAATATTGTTCAATATAATTATCTTGGATAATCATTATAGTATAGTTATAGTATGTTGTACGATATACCAAAATGAAATGAAAGAGATAAGAACCGTACTTTATTTCAAATAACTAGTTGACGACATTCTTTGTTTTTGACACGAATATTGAGACATGAATTATAACATGAATTTGAGGACCATGTGGGTCATTGTATTTTCTCAATTATATTCATGGTCTGGTCTCGTACCCGAATGTCTTTTCTTTGTGTATTTTTCGTTAAAATGTTGAGCCCCCAAATTATAATTTCAGCTGCACGATGACTGCTAAATGCGCGCACTGAATGAACTGGTCCACTAAATATGTGTGATACTTTCCTGAAAAGTCCATTTCAGTCACCAATGTACATACATGGTCTTCACATAACTGACCAAGATTATGTCTGGACTTTAAAAAAGACTGTAAAATCTGAGTTTGTTTCGGCCTTTTTTCTCAGAGTAGTCAGAAAGTAAACGCGGACCTGGTCTAGTTTATAAAATATGATGTATGTGGATTTTACAAACACTTCTACACGTGTATAGGTCTACAATAGTTTTGATTTTAACTAATCGCAGCTATCGATCTTACACATCAACTGTATCGATATAATTAACCCGTTCATAATGAAATTAATTTCCCATTAAACTGTTTATTGCCTCCCCATGAAAAGTTTTACCGAAGCCAGAATTTATCGGAACCAAATTAACACCAAGATTATATAATAAATTTAGCATGCTCACACATCTTCCCTTAAAATAATGTTTAATGAGTGAAAATTCGAGTGCGTTAAAACAGAGCTTTATACATTAGATCTACTTAACATTATATTATGATTTACAACATTCATACTGTGGATATAATCACTTTAGTGGTTGCTTTATATATTGTGTGCTCGTAGAAATCAAACTCCTGCAATTAAACGTGGCCTATGTGTAAACGTGAAGTATAATTGGCTTTTGATTGCTGCATACGGATAGATTAATGACTACGATTACTCTTTTTTCTATTGTTAACTGGCTGCTATGGTTTCTAGTTTTTTTTACAGATTGTACCAGAAAGTTGTGGTCGTTCAAAGTGTGGTACAGACCATAAAACTGAGCCACTTTCACCATAGGACTAATATTGTAATCGCAAAAAAAAACCGTCCTATTCAATTTGGGAGTATTGAAGTGTTGTAGGGGATAGTTGATATTTCGTGATTACGATGTTGGTCCAGTGGAGAAAGTGTCGAATTTCACACCACACCTTTCTGAAATATGCTGTATATTTTACAGTATTTTAAAATTAGCATTTTGTTTCGTCTAAGTAGAGTACATTTTCTTGCTTGATTATATATATTTTTAAGTTTTGCGGCTTAAACCTAAGTGCCGTTGATTTATAAAAAAAGGTTTGAAACCTTAATTACTAACTAATGGTACCATAATCAGCAATGCTAGAAGCAAATCCATTATCTTGTGTTGTCTGTTGTATCATTTACTGCGTTTGATAATAGTGCAATTATTTCTGTGATGACGAAACACTTTAAGAATTTTAATTAAAATTATGAGATAATATATACACCCCAATTTATTTCAATACTTGAATTTATAATTCCGTACATATCCCAAAGAAATTGACCCTGTTTTTCAAACAACATCACTTACCTTATGCGTCACCTTTGTTATTCCAACAATCAATGTTGTTTCATCTTAATAGATTACGTTACTATTCCACACTCGTAAATCTCCCATGTTTATCTCATACAGGACTTAGCAAAGTGTTAGTCATTATACCCGTGCGCAGCCATCAATCGCCGGCTTAATAGTCTGTATCTCACTTACTTTAACGACTAGATACGTCACTTACTTATGTAAAGAAAAATCTAAAACAAATGCTCCATAAAACTACAAAGACAAAACTAGACCTCAAATTCATATAACCCGAATTCGCTTCATGGAATCTATAAGTTTTCATTTCATTCTGTATTGGTATAACAGGATCAACTATATAAGCTGGTATCTCTGTTGTTTTTATAGCTTCCCTCGGGCACGGAAGGGTTTCAGCAGGGATTTTCAAAACAGTCCTTTTAACACCCTTTTTGGATATTTCATTACCGTCGTCTTTAGATAGGTCGCCTGGTAATGTCTTCTTTTCCGTTACGTTCATTTTGTCGTTCAGCGTTTCGATGGTTAGGCCGGCGTGGAGTATGTCTTGATTGTAATCCAGTTTGTTGTCCATAGCGTCAGGCATTTTGTTGTAAGCGGAACTCACGATGGGGGGATCCATTTTGCACGTTACGCCGTCTAGGGACTCTTTTGTGTTTTGACTTTTTGTCTCGTTTCGCAGTGAATGCATCCATTTTAATCTGCAGTCGCACACGAAGTTGTTCTCTGTAAAAAGAAACAATAATGTTACGTTAGCAAAATAAAGTTTACTTCCTATTAAATAGACAAAAACACACTGGACAATGGACATTAAAACTAAAACTTTTACGCAACAGCCTAGGGTTGGCAAGTTTAAACTAATTTACAATTAATTTAGGAATAAAACGGATTATACACCATTTTCCACTTCTATCTGGGCCATTTCGACCCAACTAAGAACACCCGTAGGCATCATAAAAGAACAAACTTTCCAAGTGTGTTAAAGTTAATAATGACGTCTCAGTTTTAACACGTTTAATATTCATCGAGTGTTTGAAGTTCATGAAACTCAACATGAGGAAGTATTATATATTCATTATTACCTTCGAGTAGTAGATTGCTGTTCTGCGGTTTCAAATTGTCCAATATAGGCTTGATATTGTCAAAAGTTAATGCGTGCAGTTCGTTGGAGCGCAAGTCCAGGGAGCTGAGGCCTCTCACCCCTTCGAACAGGCCCGACGGGAGCGACGCCAGTTTATTGTCATCAAGGGACAGCTTTCGCAGTTGAGACAGTCCGTCGAATGCCCTCTCTGAAATGTACCGCAAATCATTCTTGCCCAACAGTAATTCTTGAAGATTCCACAGCTCAGCAAACGTGAATTCCGTCAAATTTTGTATACGGTTTTTTCTCAGATCCAATTTTCTCAGATTCGCCAATCCGTCGAATGTCCGTCGGTTCAAATAGTAAATGTTGTTCTTATTCAAATCCAATTCCAGTAAATTGAACGTGTGCTGGAAAGTGCCATTTCTGATCGTAGATATATTATTCTTGGTAAACACCAACTTCTGCAGTTTTGGCAAATCGTAAAACGCTTCGGCATCGATATCTATAATCATGTTTTCTTCTAAATTGAGAGATGTAATGTTCGGTAGGTGAGCGAATGAGTACTGCTGTAGATTTTCGATTTGATTTTGTGACAAGCTTACTTCTTTTAGATTAGTTAAGTTGGCAAAAGCGAAAGGAGTTACATCGACGATGTTGCCATACTTTATATTGATTGACCTCAAGCGTTGTAAATAGAATAGTGCCTTTGAGGGTATATATCCTAAAGCGCCATCGACTCTGACGTTAAAAGACAAAGTTTGCAAAATTGGTTGGGACGCAAAACTCTGCCAGATGAGGTCGTCACGCGGTATTCCGCCGTTGAACACCCAACATTCCGCTTTGGTCGCATTCCTTGGTTCCCTAGTATTTTCGCAGTAGCAGTGAACTTTTGAATCTCTGTCTGTGATATCGCAAATATTCTTTTGAAAACCTCCGCTTTTCTCTTTGGTGCGCCTTTTGTTGTTGTCCCTGGCGTACACGTTTATTGACATTTCATTAACGAGAGCGAAAGTGATCAATATGTAGATTACGCCGGCGATTCGTCTCTCCATTGTCATCTGAAACAAGCGAGAGTGATTACGTTAGGACATCGTGTTTGTTCAGATTAGCTTGAATTCGTGTTCTGCTTATAAATAGATTACAGTGACTTTGTATTTAGTTTGCATATCATTATGAGGTGTGTAAGTTACATGTATTAATTGTCAGTGATATAATCATCTACAGAATTGGTTTTCAATATTTTCTTAATGAGGTTAAAACATATACAGTTCTATAAGCATGTGTTCCATATTATTGACAGTATCACGATCTAAATATTTTTTAAATCAGTGCTCAAAGCTTTGGAAATATGAAAATATTCACCGTGAGAGAAGAAAGAGCGCCACCCTTTCGGTGGCCTACTTTTCCCGAACAACAGGGCTACTTAATATCACGATGAATAGCTATTTTATTAATAGGTGCTTAAAAAGGCTGTTCATTATACAGACATCCTAATCCCAGCTTTTTTTTTTTTTGTTTTCTGTTGTCATCTTCGTGGCTTCGTAATTAAGTAATGGAGGTATTTGCTTGACAAAAAAGATTTAGTTTCATAAAATGTTTAAGATCTCGGATTAAATTGAAAGCTTTGTTTGATGATTATGTTTCATTATTTTTTCCTGGATGCTGTACCTCTTTTTCTAAATTATCTTTTTAATAGCAATCAACACACCCTAAGATATATACTTAAGATATGGGTCTCAACGAATTTAAAACACAATATGGTTTAACATATTTTATTTAAGTATTATCTCTATTTAAATTCCACCTGGCTGTGACAGACTCATTTTCTTTTACTCTTTGAGTATGTATAAAGGTTCATGTTTTTTAGTCTCAGGTAGAACTTCCTAATTCCTAAAATTCCGTATTAACAACCACCCAAAAACAGAACTATCTCTTTCAAATAAACTCCAATCAAATCTTCCTCTCAACCAAGCTAAAGCATTGAAACACAAGCTAAACTAATCCCTCAGAGAGCTTACAGGCGCTTTCAAAATGTAATTTAATTCACGAAACGTACATAATCCAAATGAGTTCCAAATTATTAATGGGTGATAGTGTGTTGCGGCACTGAAATGTACATGCAAACGATTATTGTGATTCGGTAAGCCAGATTTGATTTAAATCGATGTAAATGATTGTATCTCATGTAGTTTGTGATGATTTCATGCATCACTGCGATTGGACGGGAAAAGACCAAATAAAGTCCATCATTCAACTTGAGGACAACGTCAAGAAAAAGAGGTTGGTATGGCCGTATACATAAAATAGTGACTACCTTGAGTGGTGGTGCCACTCTGTCTATTATAATTATTAGTTTGTAGTGTCCCCCTACTGGGCCAAGACTCTTTTCATCTGCCAAGAAAGCTTCGAAAGTAGTTACTCTCTTAAAGAGAGTCTTACCGGTCCTTCTCCATCTGACATTTTAAAAGTAGGTATTACATGAACGCTTACAATGAAGCATTTACGACGGTCAAATGAAATATTTTAAATTAGAAATAGGAATTATTCTCAATCTCAGTGAAAGACTAATAAATAATTTTATATAAGCGAAGCTGAGAAAAGTTATCTGTAAAAGTTCAGCAATAAACTTTTATTTGCAAACCAGAAAATTGATAAGCCCAAACATAGTACCCATAATGGTATAACAAAAGACCCAAAATATCCCTTAAACATCGAACAAAATCTTGCAATCAGTACATCGTTTTTCTATTACCCGAACGAGGCGAAAGGACACTTAATAATCCTTTATTGGAGACCGATATAATTCTAATAACTCGGAAATTTACAGCGGCTTCGTTCACTGAATTCTAACGATCGGAAAAGGGTGTAAATGTGAATGTAGCATTTTTGGATAGGTGGGTAATTGAAGGGTTGTACGTATTTTTGGCACGTAACTGTGATATCATCTTTGGTGATCTAGTTGGGGTGTTGGTTTAGTTAAGTAGCATCTTTTTGATTATTTATGGAAGGGTTAAAGCTTTCTCATGGCGTAACTTATTAGTAATATGACACAATACTATAGAAGTACATATATCTCAGTTTAAAAGTTAGATGGGCCTTATTTTTAAGGATTTTGTTTACAGGTTTTGATAATTAAGTATATGGTTGAAGTCATTGCCTAGCTATAACAAAGCTCTCGAGTCGGAGACTTCTATGTCAATTATTAACATGTTTAAACCTGTCAATAACACTCGACGTCACGTCGAGGTGTGGAGTGGAGGAAATGACTAAGAATATGGATATTAGCAATGGGAAATATTCTCAAAAAAAAACGGGCTTCTTAACATGCACACTTTTTAAAATTAATGAGCCTCTTTTTTTTATTATTGGCTTTTTCTCAAAGTTGGTCGCAGTTACTCAGGTTAAGCTGGGATATCCTGACTGAACGGGTTAGGTAAGGTTAGAACTGTGACCGACCGGCAGCGGCCGATATTTGTCTATCGGTGTTGGGGTCCTTGGCTGACTGACATACCAAGACCTCTCCGTGCATCGGAAAGCACGTTAAGTCGTTGGTCCCGGCTGTCATTTGTATATCTTTGGCATTCGTTACGGGTCATCAGAAGCCCGAAAGTCTGACAACCAGTCTTTCCAAGGGGTATCGTATTACCCAGTAACTGGGTTGTGAAGGTCAGATAGGCAGTCACTCCATGTAAAATACTGGTATTCAGCTGCATCCGGTTAGACTGGAAGCCAACCCCAACATAGTTGGGAAAAGGCTAGGCAGATGATGATGAGGAAAATAAAATGGCAATGCTTTGAGGTTCGATTGACATGCCATTAGCTTAAGCACTATGAACAAAAATAAAGATCATTTTGTGACCGGAGCCTACACTAACAAATTCATTAATTCGCAATGGTTCAATTTTCACAGACATTTTTGTAATTAAACTCTGTTGTACCAAAGTTAAGGAAACGAAACTAATTTGACGATTAAATCAACTTCCCTACTCACTTTATTAGGGTTAAGGAATACAGCAGCTTTCTCCTTTCTACTGTGACCCGTAAAATAACTATTTCATATTTTAATCACGTAGAAAGCGTGTAATATTGCTATATCATTTTTGGATAATTCACTTTCATACCGAAATACGATTGGTTCAATGATTGGAATGCCAGTTCAATCGGCTTATTAGTCGATTCGCACGAACTTACTCACTAGTTCAATCGGAATCGTTTTTCGTTATAATTGATAGCAAATCGAGGTTCAATCAGAAATAATTATTAGGTATATTAGTCGGTTATGGTACAAAATGGTTAAACCTTGGATACAAGGTCGAAAAAAGAAATAATGTCATTACTTCGCAAGATTTTTTTGCGCGATAGATTCCAACGATAGAGCGCGTCCGTATGAATTGAGGAGCCATGTCTCATATTTAAAAGTAGGTACCACCAACAATTAGTAGTAAATTAGCCAATTTTGTAGGCCCGATCCTGGAATTTAAAGAAAAACCTTAAAAAGTTACAGGACGTTTAAGGTGGCTCCTCAATTCAGGCATAAGGCCTACAAAATTGGCTGATCTACCACTAATTAAAGGTAGTACCCGCGTTAAAATATGAGACATGGCTCCTCAATTCAGACACTAGAAAGCACCTGAAGACTATTAATTTAAAATAAGTTTAAGAAAATGGCCAATTAAATCAATATTACCTTCGAAATAAAACACCGAATTCAGTGTTTTTTTGTTTGTTGTTTATTTTGGAATTCCTTACGAAAGTGAAAGCAAACTGTACGCTGCCGGTAACTACACGACATAGTCCACAAAGTACAGTACGTATGAAATACCAAGTGTGATTTCACAGCGAATACAAAGGCAGTTTATAGTCCGTATGCGGCTCCTTTGGTGTGACATCTCACACAGTTTCATACATTACAAGTCCGTCTGGTCACCGCACGCACGACACACATTTCTGACCGTACTTGTTGTGGCCCGGCCTTACCTAACACGGGATTTTAGAAAGCTAATCAAAACAAAGCTTATAATGGTACAAACTTTTTTAAGCACGTAATCGAATCTGATACCTACTAAAGGTGCCATTTTGTTTTTTCAATATCAGTAAGTATTTAAAAAACAAAATGGCGCCGTTTGTTTTACAATACAAAGGGAAGGTCGGGGAAACCTAATTATAGACGGTGTGATCATTGCTACAGTTCGTTTTTAATCCCAGAAACTAGGTACTCCGACATTTCAAGTCTTTTGATCCAGGAGTTTGACATTACACCTGTCAAATTAATATCTGGTATTAAAAAATGGGTAGTGACATACGGACAGACAGAAGGACAAGAGACTGATCTTATAAGGGTTCCTTTTTTTACCTTTTGAGGTACGGAACCCTAAAAACTAATGGTAGGTCTCGACAGACTTTCATAAATTTGACAATCCGTTCGTTGATACAATGTTGTGTTCATTTGTGAATTTTATTGAACTATTTTGTTGGTTTCGGCGATTTCAATATTTTCAATCAAGTATTTGTCATGGAAACTGTCAGAATTCAATATTTCAACGTATTCACTTTTTTTTAAATGCTTCTGACACAACCTCAACCTTATAGCTTCAAGCTATTCGTAGAGCTTTTTTTAGCCACATTCTTCTTATTTTAGAGTATTTCTGAAAATTGTTCATTAAAATTTTGGAGTATTTAGGAACTTCACAACCCGTCATTTTTGAAAATAAAACTTTGTCCTATTAATTAGCGTGTGTCACCAACTACATATCTATGATAGTGAAATTTTGACACTTGCTTTCCCCATTCTCTAAACAAAACGTTAACTCTAATAGTGCCCCATGTCAACGTCATTGGGACACCAAAATATCATTATTTAAATTAGACTGTCAAAACTCATTGACAGCTGTCATAATGGCTTGACTGAATGAAGTATAACTGAACGTGAATTAGAAAGTCTATCAGCAAAGGTTTGCTTTTATGTTGCTCAGCGTTTTTAAAACTTGGTGTTAGAATCGTCCATCGCGAATAATCGCAAAAAACTGGCGTTAAAATTGCTTCCAATTGAACAAAACTGAACTTCTCCGTAGTAATTGTTTCAACATAAAGTAATAACATTAAAAGCAGAATATTTCTAGTTGAACACGACAGAGTTATGCAAAGAGAATACAGATAAGCGAGCTTTATGAAACATGCGTTTGGAAATTTGAATTTCAAAGCGAACGTCGACGTTCGTTGTGCAAACGGTAGTTCGAGTGAACTCTTTCTTTTATGTCGTGGATGTTGTGACACCGAGGTGTATCGTTGCTGGAGATTTTTTTGAGAATGCAGCAATATTATGTTGATTTTTTTTTTAATATTTGAACTAATTGATACATAGTTTTGCATTAGGAAGGAGACCTTTGTCGGAGATTAAAACAAAGTTGACTCAAACTAGTTTTTTTACTAAACAAAAAGTCTCTTGACTCATAAAAATATACTTATTAATGTTATTTAAATAGACAAGAATCCTCATCAAGTTAGTTGCTTTTATTGTCAGTCACTCAAGGAAAGTTCCAGAATCTAATCAAATTTTCTGGTTCTTGAAATAAAATAATCCGCCGGAAATTGTACGAGTTTCTTTATCAGTAGAATAGCTTTTGCTCGCGGCTTCACACCCGTGATGGTTGGATTTTTTTTTTTTGTTCGAAAAAATACCCCACGAGAATGTAATAATGGGATATTAACAGCATCCTATGTGTTAATTCAAGACATGATCTCTGTGCGTGACTAAGACAGGTTATGTTCTACAATTTTTTTTGTCAATTTTTGTTTAGGAAAACATTCAAATCCACGTCAACATCTAAAATTTCAAAATAAATCCCATGATGGTTTTTTGTTGTATCGCCTTTTAAAATCTCTGTTTAAGGCGAATCTAGTCGCGGGCTCGAACTCACTGGTGGGCCTGGCTAAAAAGCACGCTGTCTCACCAGGCATTGTGTCCGACAGAGGTAGTATCAATGATGAGCAGTTAGACGATAGTCTACAAGCACAACGTAATTGAGTGAGATGAAGAATCATTTATAGTAAAACAGGCGCGTGAAAATTAAGAAAAGTCCTTCGAAAGATCGGGTTTTATGAAAAAACCACTGCATAAATCAATTACCAATAGAGTTTATTGAACTTTTCGATATTTGAGCTTTGTCGGTACCGACTTGGTTTTGGAGATTTCACACTTCTTTTATTACTTAAACACGCCCAAAGCTAGGTCAAATTAGCAAGAAAAACTAATCTTTGTTGCCTCCTAACTTTTTAATGGCTTTTTATTTTAGTATTCTGTTTCCGTACAGACAATATTAATAATGATACAAAATCATAACATGTTTAATTTTTAATGTAAATTGTCGAACAGTGGAGTAGTACTCACCCGAAGTTTGTATGGGAAAAATGAAGACAAGATTCACCTTAAATTCAGATTTCATCTTCACTTTAGACACTCTCGTCACCGCAGTGTATACAAGGGGAACCAGTAGCGTACCCTATAATAATCCGCTTAGTCTTATAAGATTACCTACAACTTTACTTAGAGTGTACATTAGGTTACATTTACTTTGATTAGATTATTCTACCTACACATTCATAAGCTGAGGGAAGTACTGCGGTGTGATTACGTAACAGTAGGCTTTCATTTTGACAGTTCAACAACATTCATTGCGTTATTTAGTTGAGCAGACAAATTGTTCAAACATAAGAAGCAAGGAAACGATAACTCCGAAAAAGAACTGGAGCTACCGACATAGCTTGCAGAGTAAGTAGGTTGAAGTTGCAGTGGACTGGCGATGTATGTCAAAGGACCGATGGCTGACGTAGCAGACGAGTCCTGGAGTGGAGACCGCATATCGATAAACGTAGTGTGCGACCCCCAGCTAAGTGGGCCGACGACCTTAAAAATGTGGCTGGGACAGACTGGATGTAGAAGGCGGAGGACAGGGTGTTGTGGCGCTGCGTGGGAGAGGCCTATGTCCAGCAGTGGACTATGATAGGCTGAGTTGAAGAAGCAAGGGATTAGCAATAGCCATCAAAATAATTCAGATTGTGATTGAAAGTGTGTTACGTACCTAATCAAAATCAAAATCAAAGACAAAATATTTTATTTCACATAAACCTGCAAGGGCACTTATGAAACGTCAGAAGCTAGGTGCACGGTTCCAATTTGTCGCTTCCTATGGAGAAGAGCCAGCAAGAGACTCCAAATTCTAATAAACGTAGGTAGCTTTACAGTGTTCTTGGTATCCTGCTATGTCTATCTACGTCTTAATTTGTATTATTCACAAGTAATTGTTCCGAGTCTGGCTGTTTGTGTATGTGAATTTAAATGTGCACCCACAATACAGGAGAAATGCCTAGTGTGGGGCAATAAAAAAAAGTTATACATGTGGCAGGAGAAGATAGTTGCATATTTCTGTTAATAATAGGAGCAAAGTCATCATCGCCTAGCCTATTCCGTTGGGAATAGGCTAGGCGAATGATGGCTATGTTGGGGTCGTTTTCCGGTCTAACTAGATGCAGCTGAATACCAGTAGTTTATACATGAAGCGACTACCTTTCCGACCTACAATACCCAGTTACTGGGTAACGAGAGAGAAGAGTGAAAGAACACTATCTGTCCACATCGTCATAGTTGTGTATGTTTTATTTTATTTACATTAAATACACATATAAATTACATTTTAAATATTAGAATATAAAATATATAAAAACATTTAAAAATATAAGAAATAATAGCCCACCGGTATCGGGAACAGAGTCCAAGCTACCGGCGGTCAGGGCTCCAGAGAGAGGAACCTCCTAACAATGCGAGCCGTATCCAGGAGTACCGCTTTATTATTACTATTGTTATTATTTTAGTGATATTTATTTATGTGTGTATTTATGTTTGTATTTATGTATGTTAGTATATTCCCATAATATTTGTTAAATTAATGTATTTTTGTTTTTGATTATAAATTTAGTTTATTTTCCCTTTTACCCTTACACACGCTGTATAAATCTTTTTATTTTCTCTCCTATCGCAGGTATGCTGGAAGAGATTTCTTTAGAAATAAGCATCACCTCTGTACCTATTTTTCTGTTCTAATCTTTTTATCTGTTTATAATATGTGTGTACACAAATGGTTAAACAAATACAATTTTTGACTTTTGACCACCCATAACGTCTGTCTAAGCCCTAATATGAACAATGGCCCCCTAAAATCCTACCTTACGTCCAAGCTGAACACCTGGCTACGTGGGGGGCGGACACGCGTACTGTACAACTGTACAAAAACTTATGCGGCTAACAAGGAAAGGTAACCCCTTTATGCGAAAAACCTCAACAAAAAGACAGTGTCCGTATCCAATCGCAGACACTGTTTAAAAATAAAACACAAACATACTTAATCTACAACAAAACAAAACCCAAATAGTGAAACAAAAAACAAGACAAAAAAAAAAAAAAAATGAACAATGATTAATTTGTTCTACATCTCTTAGACGAAAAGTACGTATAACAGCTAGTGGTTACTTTATTGCCTTTACCGCTTTCACCCGGAGGGACCTAAGCAGTAGGTAGCTATCAATTTCCCTAGTTGACTCACAAATGTTGCAGACAGATAAAAGCTAGGTCGGAAATAGAAGAAACAGGAACATTGTGTGAGATAGTTACTAAGTGTGGTTTACAGTCCAATACCCTTAGGGAAAGAACGATACAAACCAATGCTGTAGGTAAAGTTTAGTGCTGCGAGTAGAATGAAGATAGAAAAGGCAAAAAAATATATAAGACCTGTACTGTAGTCAATGTTATACAAAAAACTCAAGATGCATCGTCTTGAACAAACGTAACGCTCAAAACTGTCCCCAATTACACGTCAGTGGTTATTAAGAAAAAAACATTTTTTTTCTGCAAATTAAACCTTACACGCACGACTTAAAGTGGTTTTTACAAAGGAATGTTCAAAACAACTGACTGAAATATGACTGACGAAACTATTTGACTCCTGCTTTTTTATGGCATCTCATAGTTGACCTTGAGAGGTCGTAACTACTTAACCGAACTTTCCTGTGGCATAACACTACTTAAATTTCTAAGCGACTGCACACTGAGGGCACCCCCTGTAGGGTACGGGCCTCGGCTCAGGGCGTCACTGATAGGGGGACAGCAAATTGGGACAGGCTGGATCAAATCATCATTATTATTTTCTTTATTTCACTAAATACTCATATTAATTACATTTTTAAGTACTAGAATGAAAAATATAGAAACATTTAATATATAAAAAATACTAGCCCACCGGTATCGGGAATGGGCACGCCACGATTGCGGCGGTAAGTCCCCTCTTTGAGGAGTGGCTTGAAAGGCGGCATGGCGTCCTCACCTTCCGCCTGACACAGGTCCTCACCGGACACAGCTGTTTCGGGAGGTTCCTGTTTCGCAAAAGGCGGGAGGAAACGCCCGGGTGTTTCCATTGCAAAGATCACCCTGAGGACACGGTGAAGCATACGGTGGAGGTCTGCCTGGCTTGCGGGTGCGGGTTGTTCGAAAGAGATACCGTGGCCCCTGGCACACAGGCAACTGCGGGAACACGGGTGGGTTTTAGTCAGTAAAAGTCTGACACTCTCTCAGTCCTGCTCAACCCAGAGCGGGAGAAGTTATTTGATGATTTCCCAACCGAAAAAAAAAACCAGTATCAGGAACGGGGTCTAAGCTACGAACCAGGCTCTTGACCCAGCTGCCCAACGAAAGCTTCCTCAGGTGTTGGTCGAGGCTCTTGGCTATCAAGCCATTGGCTGGAATGACTATTGGCACCATGATCGCTGAGTCCACATCCCACATGTCGACAACCTCGCGAGCCAAGTCAGGATACTTGATTTGTTTATCTTTCTCGGCTTTCACAAGGTTCCCGTCACACGGAACCGCTATGTCAACGATCATTGCGTGCCACTCTAGTCGATCCACCACTACTATATCAGGCTTATTGGCTACAAGAGTCCTGTCAATGATGACGGATCGATCCCAGTACAGTGTGATATGTCCACTTTCGAGAACTGGGTCGGGCACATACCTATAATACGGCACTTTCGATTCCACAAGGCTGTATTTCAGAGCAAGTTGGATAATCCTAGCTACAAGCTTGTGCCTATGCAAATGCTCTTCGTTAGCTAGACGAAAACAGCCGGACATAATGTGTCTGATGGATTCTCTCAGACAGTGGCATGCCCGACAAATATCAACCGTGCCGTCTTTCACAATAAATCTTCGGTAATTGTTCGTCATCATAACTTCGTCCATAATTACGCAGACAAAACCTTCAGTTTCCCCAAAGAGGTCCCCAAAACGCAGCCAGGCTACGGACGCGAATAAATCTACATCGGGACCAAGGAGGGCCGGCAAAAGCGTACGTGAAGCTCCTTATTCTGCCATACCTCCATGCGATCATTAGTGTCAAGCACTACAGGCTTGCGCCAGTTCTTTTAACCAAGGAGAGCGGGGTGAGGCCCTTGTCTACCGCAACCACATCTCGATGCATCCCCACGTCGGCTTCTAGGAAATATTCCATAAGACTGCATTCTCTACAGGCTCAGCTGCGGCGCGGGCTGGCACTTCAACGAGCAAGGGTCGATGGGGGCATCGTTAATTCGGGGTTTTCGCAGAGCGCGAGACAAAAACAACCGTCATTGACCGGAATGACGGTTGTTTTTGTGTGCGAACTATACTGGTGGCCCTACTGCCCTCTTGATGGAGAGTAATGGGGTCATCGTGATCGGAGAGACTTGACACCTGCGCACATTGCGCCATATATTAATACAACCGCAATGCTCTTACGTTTTCGATAAAATACAAGGCTATGTTTCAAGAGTACAGTCTAGTCAATGGGATAGAAATCTTGCTGCCCAGAACCTATGCTTGATTTTTCAATGTACGCCAGCTCAATTGCCCCAGTGATGTAGCGATTGGCTACTTCGATATAGGATCCATTCTCACGTGTAACAAATATTTGTATGGGCTACAAACAGTGTGTTACGAAGCTATGTGTTTTTACATGAGACGATTTTCCTGTAGGTTAATAAAGTGTTTGGAAGTTAAGAAATTTCCAGAAAATAATATGGTTTTACGTTATAATTTTCCCTAAATTATTCTCCTTGAAAGATTTATAGTATTACACTAATCATTCTAGGTCACGTCGCGTCGGTGTGAAGCAATCCAGACTTAAATTTGTATGCTCAAAAGAATATATATGTTCGTCTCCAGAGATTTTCAGTAATAAATCTCTTCTATCAAGTGGGAACCTTTGCGTTTGTTTTTATCAAGATCCTTCCAAAGGGGAGGAACGGGTGGCGCCGCTTTTGTTCCAACTCGCCTCCTGGGTGCATTTAGGGTATAACGATTACACGTTGATTCTGCTACTTTTATAGGGAAAATGGGAAGAAATGGACCACTTGTGGCATTGTTTTGTGAATGAATAGGTAGGGTTATCGGTGGAAGTATGTTTCATTTTGTGTGTGCAGACAAAGTGCCTTTTACGTTTACCGTCCAGAATGATTTTAAACTATAGGCAAGAGTTTTAAGGTATGACATACGAAAAGATACTACATGGTCGACTGTAGTCGACCACGTAGTAACTTTCCTTCCTTAAGGTTGGACTGTCACTTGCACTTTGTTATTATGATAAGGCCAGTTTGTCTATGTGACAGTTTCGTAGTTTCTATCTAAGTGAAGTATTCATTTTTAACCGACTTCCAAAAGGAGGAGGTTCTCAATTCATCGGAACCTTTTTTTTTTATGTATGTTCCCCGATTACTAGAAGATGGCTGGACCGATTTGGATAATTTTTTTTTTTTGTTTGAAAGGGTATACTTCCCGGGTGGTCCCATGATCATCAAGTCAGGATCTGATGATGGGATCCTGGAGAAATAGAGACAACTCTTAAAATTTTATAGGCACACTTGAAGCAATTTGTGTAGTTTTTGGAAGAGTACTTTCTCGGAGTGGTTCCATTTTGTTGGATTTTTATTAAAAAGGAGAGCAATGGTGGCACAGTGGCCCTGCTCTCAAAATACTGAAGGAAAACATCGTGAGGAAGCCAGCATGTCCTAGAATCAAACATTCAAAGGCATGCGTCGTCGACTAACTCGCATTTGACCCGTGTTGTGGATTATGGCCCACTTGCTCTCGCAGAGAGATCTGTTTCCTAGCAGTGGGAAGGTTATACAATATGTAACAAAATAGTATATTTCATTACAAGTGCGGAAAGGCTGTCATTGCAAAGAGTTCCGACAAATGTCTACCCGAGCCGAGGCGCAGCCGAAGGCGAGGGTTGACAGTCGGAACAAGTTGCAATGACGGTTCCGCAGGTGTACTGAACGACTATTTTTAATACAGTTGCGAAAAAATGAAGCAATTTAATAAAATAATAAAAACACAATAAACTCAACTAACTAATCATTTATTTCTTATAAAAGTTATAGTACACATGTACATTGAAATTGGTACAGTTTTTTAAAGTAACTGGGGAAGTTTTAGGTTGCATATTTACTGTTTGAGACAAACTATTATTAATTTCGTATGATTGTTCATGTATATTTGTCATACAATGGCGTTTGCTAGTTGATGGAATTGGATCTGATGAATTATCATTATTAACGAAGGTAGATGGACGAACGTTCTCTTCAACATGTAAAGAAGACGGACTGGACCTTAAATTAATGGATTGTGTGATTTTTTTCCCAGTTTCTAGTTTGTTGTTTAATGAATCACCAAAATAGCTTTCTGCAACTTTGTCTGATTTCCAACCTCCTAGTCGCTTTAAGGACGTCAAATTGGCTCCTGAATCTGCCAATAATGTAGCAGAGGTCCTCCTGAAGCTGTGCCCAGTATAATACTCAGCATCCGGCAGACCAAGAAACGTTGCTATTTCTTTTGGCATATTACCAAATTTGTTTATCCCGATTGCTTGAGCTGTACACTTCCCTTTTTGGTAATTTTGAAAAAAACGGTCGGTTTTTCCTTTTTGGGACCGCTGATTCATATATTTTTGCACTATTCTAAGAAAATCTCCTTCAACAACAAAGCTTCTCGGTATCTTATTTTTTGTGTTCGGAATCTTGATTAGTAGCATTTTTCCATGGGCTTCAATATCTTTTAAAGTAATATTGGCTAACTCCTCTCTGCGGCAAGCTCCAACAACGCCAAAAATCAGAGCAACCTACAAAAAAAGGGATTTGATTAATATTTTTTTAAATAATGTTTTGACTGTATTTTGCGATTTCGTAAACTGAATACTAAAGAAAAATATAAGTACTTATTAATAAATTACCTTTGTGGCTAAATAACGATCATCGGGAGCTTCGTTCAAAAACCTTTCCACTTCATTGGATGTTAATATTTTCGACTTTTTACTTGTAAAACCGTCTGATTGTCGTTTTAAGAAAGCATTTAATTTTGGGTATTCACTTATATCCACGTTGTTCCTTATTTTCAGCATACTTTTTATCATCGAAAATCTCGACCATAACGTAGACGGTTTTAATTTTGCTGAGAGTTCGGAGAAGTATGCCAACATAACATTTTCTGAACAACTATTTGCTTTTTTCTCTTCTCTCCACGCAATAAATTTGTCGTATGTAGATATGTAACGACTTTTTGACTTTTCCGGTAAAATGTTCTCCGAAGCATTTTGTGCAATTATACTGAGTTCCGGTGGTGTTAATTCAAAAAAAATAGGGTCGAAATTACTCATTTTGTGCAACAAACAACTAAACTCGCAAAGAAAATTTCTGGAAAATGGCGCCAACCGTATAATATAAGCAGAGTTTTTATTTTCACCCATTTTGGTAGGCAAAGGGAACTATCCATACAGCTTAGTCTTCAGTAGATTTTTTTTATTGATATGAAATGAAAATGAAATTTAATGAGATGAAATGAAATGAAACCTAACCTAACTCATTCAATTAAATCATTAAATCTGATATTGAAATAAATTAGTAGCTTCCTTTTAGAAATATACGTATTTGTATGAATCACAAAAACTCTTTAGTAAAAACTTCATGGTTGGTTTTTCTTTTTAATAGACATTATTTTGACAGTTGGGAAAGAGAACGCACGAGTTCGGGAAAGGTAAAAAAAAAGCACTAGTATGTAATAGCCCACATCCCGAACGCTATACGTCCCTGCAATACACCACTTTTTGAGCAATTGTATTAAAAACCCTGTTGTTCCTTCTACCCACGTTTTCAGAATCAGTATACATACGTAATAAAGCGGTAAAGTTTTTATAAATGACTATTTATAAAAACTGTAAAAAAAAAAAAAAAAATGTGAATATTTGTAATGTTTGACTGATTTCTTACTTCTGCTATTATGCATGAAGCGAAATCAGAAATAGGTACAACGTTCCCGCCACGCGCCACTCTCTTTGATCGTGCCGCTGCACCGCGCCGCCGCTTATCTACCTATTTTTCTACACAAGTTCGTGACCTTGCCAGCTGTTGTTTATCACTTTAACGAATGAACCTTTGAAAATGTTGTTTTACACGGTATGTTTATGAACAGTTGATAATTTTTAAAACTACATTTAACACTTCACTACATTTCCCTAGACATATCAACTTATTAAAATATTCTACGTTTGAATAAGGCATGGTTAACGTATACGTAAACAAAACACAAGTCACTCACTACGTAGGTCAACAATTACATCCGTTCGGAAGTAAGCTGCGCGGGAGACTAAGGAAGTGATTCGCAGGGCGGCGGGGGCAGGGTAAAGGGGGTGTTAGGCGGTAACAAAACGCCGCGGCGCGAGCGCCCGTAGGTTTTTGGCGGCATCTTCTATCAGATCAAAGAAAGCCGCCGAGCTCGTAGGCTATTATGCGAAATAAAGATACTTGTAAAGTCAGATACTGTAAACATTTTTTGAATGTGTCGATTTTAATAGTTATTTCATAATGAACTCTCAACTGGCCAATGCTTATTTTTTTTTTAATTATAACTTCATCAATGTTGTGCTTGTAGGTAAGTGTATACGTCCCTAAAAGGAACAACAGGGTTTTTGTTACATATTGTATGATTATTTACCTATTTAGACTTTTATACCTAGCATAAATTTTGTTGATGTTATAACTTTAATGAACTCGTAAAGGACTTTTCAAGTACTTACAAAAATCATATTTATAGATTTCAAACATTACTTTACCAAAAAAACTTATGATTGAGTTTTGTTTGGAAGAAAAATATTAAAAAGTTTTTATCAGCTTTCTTCACCTACGCATTTAATTTTTTGAGTTTTTGAATTAGAAAACTTTCACGTTAAATAAGACGGCTCATAACTGTTGATAAAATATAGGGTATTTTTAATCTATACGAGAAAAATCTAAATATATGCTATTGAGATAGCTTAGGCAAAATGCAGTCTGAAAATGTTAGTTTTATTTCACGAAACAACAAAATAAATTTTAAAATACAATCTAAAGTTTTTTTTTAATCTGTTTTTGAACAATGGTGAAATAGTAGCAGCCATGTTATGACGTCATACGGCATGTCAACTGAGCAACTTTGTACTTTTATTATTTTCGTAATCAAAGTAATTTTTATTTAAATAACATTTTGCATTCGGGAACAGCAAACCAACGATAAGTAGAAAAATAACTCAGTTTTTTAATTATAAAAATTGTCTTATAAAATATCAGCGCCTTTGTTTTTATCAAACTGACGTCATACCCATAGAGCAATATGGCGTTCACTGCGTCCAGCGTTTTCGTCAAATTACGCGCGAAATTTGAAAATGTGAAAATTTAAATGCATGTTTATGGCACTAATCGATTCATTTAAAATCTTTTGTTTTTTTAGTGGTATATTACACACTACAATCTCATTAAGACACTTTTCAAAAATGAGTGTAATACCCTATTTTGTCTATTATTATCATCATCATCATTTCAGCCGGAAGACGGCCACTGCTGGACATAGGCTTCCCCCAATTTGGGGGGGCTAGCCATAATCGCCATACTTGGCAGGCGGGTTCGCGATCGCAGTATGGTGGTAAAATGCATAGAGAACGCTGCTGCCCAGTCTCTAGAAAGTCCCTTAGTCGCCTTCTACGACACCCACGGGAAGAAATGGGATCTATTATTTTAAACAACCTTAATAACAGATAAATCATAACGTAAGTTGATAAATTATATGTAAGTACATTTATTTTCAGAAAAATCCGTTTAAATATTGTCCATTTCAGGGTATAGTACATTTATAACAGAATTTTAGTTATTTCCGTAATTAAACACCAGAGTTAGTTTTCAGGCAGTATTTCAGGCGTATTCGGGTACTTCACTCAGGTTTAGAGTACTTTCATATTGTTCTCATGTGGCGGTTTTGCTCCCTGAGAACTTTAAGGTATTTTTGATTAAGTGCTGTGGGCTTTTCGGGTAACATTTTGGCTATTTCAGGGTTTCCTAACATCTATTTTTGGAGTTAATAAACTGCAGGCTTAACATGCCGGTTTCTATTTTTACTCTACAGTAGAATATAAATCGCTTGTCTACGTTTCTTGGTACAAAACTGTTAATTGTCAACTCGGAAGCGTAATTGTTGTATACTCTTCCGTCGACAAAACGCTTCTGTATGGTCCTCGTACTAAGCCTGCTGGATAGCTTGTGCCAATAATGTGTCTGTAATTGTGCCGATTGTCGTATCAGCCAATTGACTGGTGGCCGAAAGCCTCGATCAACATCTCTCGAGGCTCTCGTTAGGTGGTTGGATCAAAGGCCTGATTCAGAAGGCAGTACTCCTCGATGCGGCTCGCATCGTGAGGAGGTTCCTGTCTCTGGAGCCCTAACCACCGATAGCTTGGACTCTGGTCTCGATACCGGCGGACCACTATTTTTTATATTTTTAAATGTTTTTTTTTTTTAAGTCACTTTTACAAAAATAATTAAAAATGTAGTTAATAAGGATTGTAATTGAATAAAGGACATAATAGTAATGACATTAAAGATTTAAACCTGACACAATGTAAACGGAGACTAAATATTTTTTTAATTGAAACATGCTACTATACCACTGACGAATTCCTTCTTGACAAAGTGTAATAAACTAAATGATAATTATGTATTTGTGCTTGAAAATTTAAAAACTTGACTTATGAGTAGAGTAGTTTTTCAATTTATGAAAGCGTATTTTTTACCAAATTAACTTTTTTATACGTAGATATAATGTAATCGAATCAAACGAGCCTGTATTATTCGACTCCCTAGAGTAGCGCAAAGGCCTCCTTTTTTTACACAATGCTGTCTGTTACAAAGATATAATAGGTAAGTTTTTACTACCTACACGTGCCTTCTAGTTTCCTATAGAAAACTAACTTCGGAACAACTTAACCAAACATAACTAGACAATTATTAGCTTATTTTCGTACAATTTTGACCTTATCTTTGACTAATCTTAAGGGGAATCTAGTCGCGGGCTCGAAATCACTTGTAGCCCTACAAGTGACTAAAACGCACGCTGTTTCACCAGGCTTCATGGCCGACAGAGGTAGTATCAGTGATGAGCATTTAGACACTAGTCTACACCCAAAACGTTATTGAGTGAGATGCTGGATAATTTATAGTAACACAGACGGGTAAAATTTAAGAAAAGTCCTTTGGATGATCGGGATTTATGAAAAAACCTCTGGATCAATCAATAACCAATAAACTTTATTGAATTTTTCGATATATGAGCTTCGTCAGAACCGACTTTGTTTTGGAGATTTTGCACTTCCTTTATTACTTAAACATGCCCAAAGTTAGGTTAAATTAGCAAGAAAAAGGAATCTTTGTTGGCTCGTAACTTTTTAATGGTTTTTATTTTAGTATTCTGTTTCCATACATACAATATTAATAATGAGACAAAACCATGACATGTTTAATTTTTGATGTACATTGTCGGACACTCCTGAAATTTTTATTGAAAAATGTGGACTAGATTCACCTTAAGCTTCTTTTCACGGCAACGGCAACGGCACTCTGCACACAAACACACAGCCAACAACACTTTAACGCCTACGGTCACTGGTTTTTTTTTATAACTTTTCCCGCTCTGGGTGGAGCAGGAGGGCGTGTCAAACTTTTACTGGGGCCACGGTATCAACCCGCACCCCTGGCAGATGGCCACCGGTTACAGCTAATCTATTCTGTCAAAATCTTAACATGAAAACTTAGGCCATTGCACCATTCCATTGATACTAATTAATTATACTACTGAGAGCTCACTAAAAGCTCACAATATCTAAGCTTTCGAAAAGACAAAACTCAGGTGTCAATCAGTGGGAATTTTACTTTATCATGGATACGTTTATAAACACAAATCTTGTATAAGCATACCTGAAACGACTGTCTCTGGGCCTCTTAAATATTTGTTCCTTACGAAAATCGTCTGTAGGTACGTGCGCCTGTGATGTGGAAACCAATCTCTAAATCACTACGCCTACCGTGCTTTTAAATCGTCATTCCGCCCTGCAGAGCCTCAGTCAGTGATCACCAAAGCCCTATTTCTCTCTCATAGTTTGCTGTGCCCGACAGGGTCCCCAATGATCTTATCTTTGATAGACCTACAACCTGAGTTCATATAGGCGAATGAAATAAATACATTGAGAGATGCCAGAAGGTTAGATAAGATAGGTAGGATATTCTCATATTATTTGTTGAATGATGATTTTTTGTTTTTGATTATAAATTTCTTTTATTTTCGCTTTTACTCTCACACACGCTGTCTACATCTCTTTATCTTCTCTCATAACGCAAGTGTGCTGGAAGAGATTTTTGTAAAAAGAAGCATCACCTCTGTACCTATTTGTCTGATCATTTCTTCTTGTCTGTTTATTCATAAGTACATAAATGCTTAAATAAATAAGGTTAGACATTTTGTATGACTGATCCATAGGAGCAGTGGTGGTTCAGTGGTAACAGCCGCGACTTACGAGCTGTGTAGACCGTGTGTTCGAACCCGAGTAGGTACTTTACTTCGTGTAAATTATTTCATCACCAGAAAACATTGAAGGAAAAATATTTGAGGAAACCGGCATTTTCTAGAAGCAAAATTCGAAGCCACGTGACATCCACCATACTGGGCCCGCTTGGCCCTGGTGGAATATGTTCTACTCACACTGAGAGGAGGCCTGTCCTCCAGTAGTGGGAATGTTATCGGCGAATTATGCTAAGTTGAAGATACACTCTTCAGCAGCGCGTTTAGTCTTAAACATCACAGTTATTCTAATAATACGGGGTCCGTTGTGTCGTGTGACGGTCGCGAACAGGCGTGACGCGACTCTTGAGGAAAAATCTCCTTGAGATGTTAACAGAAATTGTTTGTTACGGATAAAAGAAATACATTTATTTTGTACCGTAGTTACTATCTTCACTGTTATTACAGTACTAGCATTTGCCAGCGGCTTTGGAGGTCGGAAATTATCCCATGGGAACGTACTACCGAGATAAAAAGTATTAAATGCGTTATTCCAGGTTACAAACTATCTGTGTGCCAAATTCCATATAAATCCATGCAGCCGTTTTGCGTGATTTACTATCAAACATTCAAACATCTAAACATACAAACTTTCACCTTTACAATATTAGAAGGATTTATCTAATTTTTTTAATTATACTACGATTAAAATTGTATATGCATAACCTACTTCTGATTTTTTTTAAACAATGTTTTTTTTTTAATGCTAACTTGCGTTATGAAACTGTCTCATAAAACCTGCAACATTTCTGGCTAAACAGTAATTTCAGCAAGGTATATTGTTTTGCGAAGCTAGTATTTTTATTAAAACCACAAATGCTTCGTAACAACAAACTCCATCAAAATAAGAGCATAAAGAAACTCATCAAACGAATTGCTATTCACTGTAGCGAGAGTTATCTTAAGGAAGCAGGCGAGTGAGGGGCGCTTCCGCAATAGATTAGGGATCTGTCAAACTTAATCCCGATTTGTCGCTTATGCTTTTATGAGTATTATTCCTTGAAAATCGGACAGGGAAATAGACAGGGTGTCAATTCGATAGGTAAATCTGTCAGTAATTTGTCAGTAAATCCTTATTATTTTAGAGGCATAGGGAAGTAGGGTGTAAACGGAGGAAATTCCTACATTTCAAAGGTACTATTTACCATCCAGACGGGTGTTGTAGCCCGATGGTTGTTGTCGGGTTGTAAACTTTGCTTGCTTAATGTAGGATTTGTTTGACGTCAGATGTCTTGCGTAATTCCAATGCGGTGATGTAGATGTCACCACAGTTAAATATCTATACCTACATTTAATAAAAGAGTAATGTAGAATGTTTGTCTGTTTGTCTAGATGCATATTCCGGATTGGCGGAAAAACGGCTGAACGGAATTTGCTGAAATCTGTACATTCCCGTGAGATATTTTCGAACATCCACGCGTGTCAAGCTGCGGGCAACAAGTTACAAAATACAGGGTCTCCCTGTCTCCAATGTAGCTACATAACATAAATGTAACATAACATACCATCAGACATAGAAGTTTTATGTATACATACACAATCCCTACTGCAGTTAGCAAACAGCTATGCGTAGCGTTGAGTTTAACAGTAGATATTTGGTCAAAATTCCGAAACCAAGATCAATCTTGTCAACTTTACCACCTGCCTAGCCTTTTCCAACTATATTCGTTTGGTTTCCAGTATAACTGGATGCAACCAATATTTTGCATGGATCGACTGCCTATCTGACGTCCTTAACTAAGTTTCTGGGTAACACGATACCCTTTATTAAGGTGATTTTAGTCGACATTTTTTCCATACAAACTTCGGGAGTGTATTACTCCACTGTTCCAAAATGCATATCAAAAATTAAACATGATATGATTTTGTCTTATTATTAATATTGTCTGTATGGAAACAGAATACTAAAATACAAATCCATTAAAAAGTTATGAGCCAACAAAGGTTCCTTTTTCTTGATAATTTAACTTAACTTTGGGCGTGTTTAAGTAATAAAATAAGTGTAAAATCTCCAAAACCAAGTCAGTACCGACAAAGCTTAAATATCGAAAGGTTCAATAAACTTTATTGCCCATTGATTTATGTAGTAGTTTTTTCATAAAACCCGATCTTCATATGAACTTTTCTTAATTTTGACGCTAGTCTATACGCACAATAACTTTGTGCGTATAGACTAGCGTCTAACTGCTTATCACTGATACTACCTCTGTCGGACACGTTGCTTGGTGAGACAGCGTGCTTTTTAGCCAGACTCACCAGTGAGTTCAAGCCTGCGACTAGATTCCCTTTAAAACTGCTAACTAGGCCTAATAATTCATGATAAATGTAACGTAAGGACTTTAAAAGAGACCGTGACCTCTTTATGTCTTGTCAGAGTTAATTGAATACGGAACACTGGCCTCATTTATTTACAAAACATTACTTACTTTGACAAAGTTTCGCGCATGTGACCTACTTCATATAATAATTTTCTTGTCCTTATAAATTATGGCTTATTAGTTGATCAAATTGTAACTTTTAAATAATATAATATTTTCTACAGGCGACTTTTACGAAGTAAATTTATTTGTAAGCGAATCAAGAATTCCATAAATACTTTTTAGGAAATTAGCACGTTTTGTATTTTATGTAATAAAGTTAGTGTACTTTTCCTTAACTTTTTGTTGTTTCCTTAACGTTTTATTCTAAATAAGCCAATTTCCTAATACGTATTTCTGGAATTGTCGATTCGCCCACAAATAAATTTACTTCGTGCGTGCTTGATTCGCCTTTAAAAACATTATATTATTGAAAATTGACGATTCACCCGATTCGGGTTAGTTCATTTAAGAGAGTCGACCGATAAGCCCCATTTATTTTGGGTCACAGCATCCCCTTCTATCAGCATCTGCATCATCTGCCTAGCCTTTTCCCAACTATATTGGGGTCGGCTTCCAGTCTAACCGGATGCAGCTGAATACCAGTATTTTACATGGAGCGACTGCCTATCTGACCTCCACAACCCAGTTACTGGGTAACACGATACCACTTGGTAAGACTGGTTGTCAGACTTTCGGGCATCTGACGACCCGTAACGACTGTCAAAGATCTACAAATGACAGGCGGGACCAATGGTTTAACGAGCTTTCCGAGGCACGGAGGGGTATTGGTATGTGAAGATGGTCACCCATCCACAGACCAACCGCGGCAAGCGTAGCTTAACCTGATCGATCGACCCCTGCAGCTATTGTTACTTAGCCACAAGCCCCTCCACACACACACCCTCCACAGCATTCCCTTCTATAATAAACAAAAATCATCGAATTTTTTCCAAATGAATTAAAATAATTTTACTCATTCAAAATATGAAATCACATTCTTTAGTTCATGTACAAAATAAAAATATCCCATGAAATCCAATTTAATTTCGCCTTCCATATCAGTCAAGGTTATCGTCAAAAGAAGCCATGTCCCCTAATTACTGGTTTAATTCGCTAAGATTGTCGTCAATGCCATCAGGTGACCCAAGATAGGCGCCTTCAAAGGTAAGCCCCTAAATGTAACCCTAATTACTTTTCGCAATATTACTAGGGAAGCTATAGAAATTATGAACGTATTTTTGGGTTTCATGAGTTAATATAATGAGGATTTATTATTAGATTTGTAGCTTTGAGATTCCTGTTACGGTGACGGTTTTGACAATCTTATTACTTTGTAAAGGGCGTCGTATTATGTGATTATGAAGATAAATCAAGAAGGTATACTAGGCAGTATTTTGCTTATTAGCAGTATCGATCCACTGCCACCATTTCCGTTGTTCTTGTTTGTCGTCGTATCTATGATGCCTTTTATTATATTCTTAATAATCCATGTTTATATATCATCGTCATCATCATCATATCAGCCGAAAGACGTCCACTGCTGGAAATGAGCCTCCCCCAAAAGGGGGGATGTGCCATAATCGCCACGCTTGGCAGGCAGGTTGGCGATCGCAGTATGTTGGTCAGATGCATAGAGAACGCTGCTGCCTATTCTCTAATAAGTCCCTTAGTCGCCTTCTACGACACTCACGGGAAGAAATGGGATGATGCTGCTCTTTTATGTCCGGCACCGCACGGAAGTTTATATATGTATGCAAATAAATAAAATATAGAAATGTATGTTTTCAATTTCAAAATAGCAGCTAAATACTAAATGCATATCCTGCCACGGGTGCGGGTTGTTCGAAAGAAATACCGCGGCCCGTGGCATACAGGCAACTGAGGGAACACGGGTGGGTTTTAGTCTTAGTCAGTAAAAGTCTGACACGCCCTCCCGCTCCACCCAGAGCGGGAGAAGTTATTTGATGATTTCCCACCCAGAAAAAAAAAAAAAAAAACTAAATGCATATGAAAGTTTAGATAGACGGCAAAATTAAAAAAAAATGGTCTGTTTGTTTGAAGGAACTCTCACTAGCCACCACGCGGGCCCACTGCGGGTTGGTAGATGTCACATGTGTTCAAATTTTTGGTTCTAGGACATGCGGTTTCCTCACGATGTTTTCCTTCACCGTTTTGATAGCAACGGTGACGAAATTATTTACACAAAGCAAACCGCCTCGCACCTGCCTGGGTTCGAAAGCTGGACCTACAACTCATAAGTCCGAGCATATACCATTAGGCCACCACTGCTCTTACTAATTCTGTATGAATAGCATAAAATCACTATCACTATCCTTTCCTTAAATAGTATAGACCAAAGTCGCTTCTCCTCTCTGTACGCTTAGATATTTTAAACTACGGAACGGATCTTAATGCATACACAGCTATAGAAGATAGCTGATGGTATGAGAAGTCGTTGCACAGTTAGTTTTAAATAAGCTTAGCAAAGACAAGAATTCTGCCACTTGCCAGTGCATTGATTGTTCTCTAAATCCTGTAGCCTAAGGAAAGCGTATTTACATATAACTATGCACGTTTCAAAACCAAAATTATGATACCCGCTTCTAACAATGCCTATCGAAATGTATGAAGAGCAAATTTCCTTCATTTTCACCTGACATGCTTTGAGCGAAATGCAATCTTCGCAATGTCTGCCTGTCTGTCATGAGTAGCGCCGAAAGTTTTGATTGATAAGCCGCAAGTTGGGTAGGAAATAATATGGAGGTTTTTTGATGTTGGCTTGTTATTCTTGAACGTCTAGACTTAAGCCCTAATAAGTATTTTATCCTAAAGTAGATTGAGCTTCTCAAGAGGAAAGCGTCAGGGAAATTCAATTTTCTTCAATGTCAGGCTATATGCGGTTACCTACAAAATGGTTTAGCTGGATGGTGCTGATCCACACTTCAAGTTCGTGAACGGGTGCTGTCGGTTGAGACTGGTCATCTTCTAACTTCAAGGGCTTATTTTGAACTAGCTTTTGCCCGCGGCTTCGCCCGCGTGGAGGCCGAAAACTATCCCACGGGAGCGTAAGCACCGGGATAAAAAATATCTTTGAGTTTGAATTGAACAAAATACGATTCGCGACCGTAACAGGTAGGTATGTATTTCATCAACATCAGCATCATCATTTCAGCCGAAAGACGTCCACTGCTAGACATAGGCCTTCACAAGGTTATCGGTCCACCTTGTGGGAAGCCTTCCAATGGTACGTCTTCCGGCACGCGGTCGCCACTCCAGAACCTTTCGGCCCCATCAGCCATCTGTTCTGCGAGCAATGTGGTATGTATTTACAGAATAATAATAAATACAACCCTCTAAGCTCATGTAATACCATTGAATGACTATTTCGAAATATTCATTCAATGGGATTATAATTATGTACATAGGGTTCCTGAAACACATCGAGTCACGAATAGGGCTTACAACATATTGGCAAACCGGGTAGTTGCAAATTGATATCTCTGTCGACATTAGGAACAATGGCTGCCTGTTCATCGTATTTTGGTACCATCAAACAAAACACAAGCCGGTTTTACGTTTGGGAACATATTTTACAATTAGGTATTTTTTTTTATTAAGTACAAATACACTGCTGCTGGCAGCTTAGTCTTCGTAATCAAAAAATAAGCTATGGCACATGGCAATTGAGCGGTATGGCAATTGGCTTATGATACAGAAGAATGAGGAAAATGTCGTGGGTAAAGTTTTGAGTATGAATGTAAATATAAGACTAGGGGAGAGCGAAGAAACAATTAAAAAAAATTCTAGCAGCACAATAACAACCTTAAGAATAACGAATTAAATATAATATATATATATCACCTTATGATTGTGAACACCGTTACTTTATAATATAATATAATCTATCTCGTGAGATTATAAACTGTCGATAAATTGTAAACTGCACCGTACTGCTTACAATTTAACGCTTTATTTTTCGGTAGATTTTAATCCATCGAAGTGAATCTGTTAAATCATAATCTGTCGCGCGTTAAATTGTCAACTGCCCGAAGTCTGTCCCTGATTGGTCGGTCTTACAGTAGGCTGTTCTGTGTCCATAGAGTTAGAAATGACACACAGGAGCTTCCTTGGTTAATCACAGATTCATTTTACTTCCACAACAATTTTAAATGACTAATTCTAAAGCTGTGAGTTATTTTCAACATCAATTTACAATCACCAAAACACTGTTTGTTTACATTCGAAAACAAACGAATTAACAAACAAATATGGCGACGCGAGGCATATGCCGTTCAACCAATCAGTACGCGGAGCGCGTTCCGTCACATGCCATTTCACAATTTGACGGTTTCATTTCGATAGATTATAATCTACCGAAAAAGAATGCGTTAAATTGTAAGCAGTATGTTACGGTTCACAATCTTTCGACAGTTCACAATCTTGCGAGATAGATTACTTTATCAAAGAAAAAAATTGGCTGAATTGGTCTGGATTAATGTATCGGGCTTCTTTTCAACATTTGATTTAAAAATTAAATTAAGTAAACGATATGGATATACGAATGTTGAAATATGGCTAAATTTTAATGTATCATAAACACCTATGTGTAACCCAAATTTTCATCGTCGATTCTATTCTATTGAAAATATTAGTCCATAATTTTTTAGATGCCTAATTTGTATCAACAAAGGGGTTAGAATATATTCCATAATAATACCACACAACACTCATAACCTTCATCTAATCAAAAAAATATCCGTTCCCGACAGCGTAATACCCGCCTATCTATTGTGATATAATCTATTCTCATCCGTGCTGCCCCTAAGGATTATCGTGCGATAATTAAATTGACGTTATCACGTTAATGACGAAAGCGATGATTGATTGCGTTTAGTATGGAAGTGGTAAAGTTTTGTCGGCGATCTTGTTAAAAGCATTCTCCCCACGCGGGCTGGCAACGGCGCATTTATGGTGGGTTTTCGTGATTATTTCATTAAATACAAACAAAAGTAAACATTATTTTCAGCCATGCGCTAGATCGTTGGTATTTTCAAGTTTGTATGCTATTTTTTTTAAAGTTATTTTGGTATTTGGTTATAAAAATCGACATACCGTCAATTATTTTCTATTTGCATTACTAAGTACGATTAAATGTTTTTATGAAAGAGTAAATATTTAAAATAATTATAAATACCAACGATCTAGTGCTTGGCTGAAAAAAAAATAACTACTATAACATTCGCTAGCTAGCGTTCTCTATGCATTTGACCATCATACTGCTATCGCCAACCCGCCTGCCAAGCGTGGCGATTATGGCAGACCCCCCTTTTGGGGGAGGCTTATGTCCAGCAGTGGACGTCTTTCGGCTGATATGATGAACTACTATAAATGCGTTGTTGCCAGTCCGCGTGGAATGAATGCTCTTAAAGTGTGATTAAAAATTACGTTTTTGGGTAGAATCATAGAGGGTTAACAAAAACAGGAAAAAAAAACTTAAATTAATAAACATAAAATCGCAACTATAATCCCTGAAAGGTTGGACAGATGCATATAGACTCGAAAATTTCGCCATTTCGAGCAGTGGTGGCCCAGTGTTTACGGCCGCGGCTTACGAGTTGTAGGTCGTGCGTTCGAACCCAGGGAGACGCTTTACTTTGAGTAAATAATTTCATCACCACTGCTCTCTAACGGT
The DNA here is from genome assembly GCA_949091785.1 of Polymixis lichenea. Lineage (NCBI taxonomy): Eukaryota > Metazoa > Arthropoda > Insecta > Lepidoptera > Noctuidae > Polymixis > Polymixis lichenea. The sequence goes on along the minus strand of OX420943.1, from coordinate 3,682,749 downwards.
GAAGGAAAACATCGTGAGGAAACTGGCATATCCTAGAACCAAAAATTCGAAGACATGTGATATCTACCAACCAGCACTGGGCCCACGTGGTGGATAACGGCCCACGATCTCACGGACAGGAGGCCTGTGTCCCAGCAGTGGGAACGTTATAGGCCGAGTATGTATGTATCTATGTATATTTCGACAATACCAGCTGTCCCAGACATTTGGGTAGGTATTGAAGTTATTTAGATACAAAACAGACAGCTGAGCATCAGCAGCAGCACCAGGAGCTGAGGAACAGCTGATATTTTTTTCGCGAATATCTTTTTGGTTCCATAGAGAAAGTTTGTTAGTTCGATGGTCTCTACTAGGGATGCATCCGATACCGAAACCGATGCCGATAATTCGGCGATACTCGAAGTTGGCCGATATATCGGCTGGCATCAGCGATATTTATATGGCCGATTCAACGATTCTTTTCAAATTTCGCGCTTTAAAAATGTAATATAAACGCGGGCGTTGTCTCGTCTATTTTGTTGCAAACGAGGAACAAACAACTATGCTAAATATACTATTAACTAATCTCAACCTGTCTACAGTTATAAACGGTTTTATTTAGTTTGTCCTGCTATTTGTTCTTTTTATATTAAGTAAAAACACAACCTGACTTGTGTTTTATATTTTTCATATTCATTTTTGAAATCAATAAGCGTATCGGTATCGGTATCAGTATCGCCGATATTTTTATAAGAGCATCGGTATTGGTATCGTATCGGAAAAATGGCGTATCGAGGCATCCCTAGTCTCTACCACACCCGAAAAGATACACGCTGTCTTCGGTTACTCTACAAAATTTCCCTAAAAACCACGTATTGATTGGTTTTCAAGAACAGTTCATTCGAAATCAAACTCACGCGCTAGCATGAAAGCTTCTACCATTCATAAAATTAATGAAAAATTTCCGAATACTACCACGAAACCAATGTGAGTAATTATGCTCACAGTGTAACCACATAATAAGTTTGGTTCCAAACTTATTTGGCTGCGCACCAGGGCCTTCAATAGCAACCACCTCGTTAACTCTTACACCGTTTTGATAGTGCTCCAACTAGTTACATTTGTGGTAGAGTGTCAAAAATGGGTGGTGGGTGGGTGGGTATTTATGCCTGTGTAAAGTAAATTGTTATTCTTGTAATTTTAAGAAGAAATTTTTGATATTTTTGATCATTCAAACCTTCTAAGATCTCATATGATTTTAGTTTGTACGAGTGTTCTTTTTCTCACTTGCAGTCATTATTAGTTACATTAGATTGGTTGAAATTTTTGCTTTTCATCTAAAACTGTTTACAACTGTTAATATTCTTGAAAGTTTGCTTCTTGTCTGTTCCGTTTTCAAACCAATATTTTGCTTTTTGAAGACTAAAGAGAAATCATTTGGAAACAAAAGTGTTAGTCGACTTTTATTGGGGACTGTATCACTGACCAAATCAATAAATCAACATCATAATTTTTATCAGTCTTTTACCGTTCACAATTTATGGTGATCGCAGTTTATTGCTGGTCTTGCAACGATACTGCTGACCAAATTTATTAGTACTTTTAACGTAGCTGTCAATATTACACGAAACCTTTCGCCAGTCATCGAAGCTAGAATTTTAAAGTCTCCTGTCTGATACAAGAAAAAGTAATTTAACCACGTAACCAAATATAATTAATTTGGTCATTCATAACATCAATTTAGATATCCAATTAACATGATCAATCAAAACTTTAATTGGTAACTACGCAACGCATACGAGTTGTAGGTCGGAGGTTCGAATCCAGGCAGGCGCTTTCTTTGGTGTAAATTATTTCATCACCACTGCTCTCTCAATGGTGAAAGAAAACACCATTAAGAAACTGACTTCTCGTGGAACCAAAAAATTCGTGTCCGTATGAATTGAGGAGCCATGTCTCAGATTTAAACGAGGGTTTTACCAATATTTAGTAGTAAATTTGCCAAATTTGTAGCCCCGATCCTGGAATTTGTAGTAAAACCCTTCAAAAGTTACAGAACGTTGAAGGTGGCCCCTCAATTCAGACGTCTGGATTGAGGAGCCACCTCAGAACTCGAAAACTAGCCAATGGATATTGCTGAAGCTTTGGTAGGAATTAGTAGTGTTTATGCTTAATTTGTACAAAAAAAATGGGTTTTGTACGGCTGAATTTGAGGTAGCTACAATGCTTTTATTTATCTGAAAAATCCATAAATTTCCCCACGCTGTTTCTCGGAAACTAATGAAGCAATTAAAATAGATTTTTGGTATTATCTAGTAGTAAATTAGCCAAATTTGTAGCCGCGATCCTGGAATTTGTAGTAAAACCCTTCAAAAGTTACAGGACGTTGAAGGTGGCTCCTCAATCCTGACGGTCTATAAAAAACAAATGTACGTAGCTCCTAAAGCAGTTGATCAAATCGAAGTTTGATTACGCCAATATTTAGTAGAAATTTCTACTAAATATTGGCGTAATCAAAATTCCTCTACGTTCAATATTTCAAAAGATATTAATAATTTTAACATTCCTTAAGAATTTTCTGTGTAGGGTGACCATAAATAATTCAAACTGTGTTCATAAACCGAACTTTATTTACTCATGATTCATTCTTCACCAAATCAGTACCTACTTCAGAAAAGAAACAAAATATATTAAACACAAAGAATAAAAAAGACGAATAAACATAAAGCGGATTATCCCAAATTAGCTTTTATAAAATCTCTAATCTTTAGAGATTAGACATCATCTCTATATTCCCTTATTCTATCATTAATTACTAGCCTTCTCTAATCTTTATTTTAAAATATATTTACTAAACAAAGTCGCTTATTTTGCCTGTCTGAGCGACCGCGCTGTTCTCCTAAAATACGTAACAGATTTTGATGCGGTTTTCACCATCATTTATAGAATTTGTTTTGGAAGTTTTTTGTATGTAATACATTTACTACACATTTACGTAAACGTATCAGAAATCTTGCCGTTTTCTTATGTCATAAAAAATACGGTTTTTAGTTGTGTCGTAATTAATTATTGTAATGAGTCTTACTCTTTTATTACCTACTATAAAAATTGATACCGGGCAGAAATCCACAAAACGTGAGATCATTAAAATTTGAAAGTAGGCAAAGACACTCAATGTACTAATTTTGAATCTCTATTATCTATACCTACATGTTTTAAAACAAAATTGTTTTTGTGTCTGTCTGTGTGACCGCTTAGATCTTCTAAACGACAGATGGAGTTTCATGTGGTTTCCACCATTATTTAGAGCAAATTTATTGATTTATTGTTTATTTTAATTTTAATCAGAATCGAAATGATAAAAATGTACATAAATATCAACTTAAGCGATTTAAACAATGCAAATAGAAATCACATGCTAACTTAACTAGAACTACTAACAAAATAAAACATAATTGTGCGTTTAATACATTAATATTTAACTAAGATTTAGCTAATAAACCTCGGTAGAGATAATGCCTAGAGATTTTATAAAAGCTAATTTGGGATAATCCGCTTTATGTTTATTCGTCTTTTTTTATTCTTTGTGTTTAATATATTTTGTTTCTTTTCTGAAGTAGGTACTGATTTGGTGAAGAATGAATCATGAGTAAATAAAGTTCTGTTTATGAACACAGTTTGAATTATTTATGGTCACCCTACACAGAAAATTCTTAAGGAATGTTAAAATTATTAATATCTTTTGAAATATTGAACGTAGAGGAATTTTGATTACGCCAATATTTAGTAGAAATTTCTACTAAATATTGGCGTAATCAAACTTCGATTTGATCAACTGCTTTAGGAGCTACGTACATTTGTTTTTTATAGACCGTCAGGATTGAGGAGCCACCTTCAACGTCCTGTAACTTTTGAAGGGTTTTACTACAAATTCCAGGATCGCGGCTACAAATTTGGCTAATTTACTACTAGATAATACCAAAAATCTATTTTAATTGCTTCATTAGTTTCCGAGAAACAGCGTGGGGAAATTTATGGATTTTTCAGATAAATAAAAGCATTGTAGCTACCTCAAATTCAGCCGTACAAAACCCATTTTTTTTGTACAAATTAAGCATAAACACTACTAATTCCTACCAAAGCTTCAGCAATATCCATTGGCTAGTTTTCGAGTTCTGAGGTGGCTCCTCAATCCAGACGTCTGAATTGAGGGGCCACCTTCAACGTTCTGTAACTTTTGAAGGGTTTTACTACAAATTCCAGGATCGGGGCTACAAATTTGGCAAATTTACTACTAAATATTGGTAAAACCCTCGTTTAAATCTGAGAAATGGCTCCTCAATTCATACGGACACAAAAATTCGAAGACATGTGACCAACCCGCAGTAGGATTAGTTACGAACAGTTTCCTCTCGCAGAGAAGAGGCCCAGTTCCCAGCTGATAGAATTTTTTTTTTTGGGTGGGAAATCATCAAATAACCTCTCCCGCTCTGGGTGGAGCGGGAGGGCGTGTCAGACTTTTACTGACTAAAACCCACCCGTGTTCCCTCAGTTGCCTGTATGCCAGGGGCCGCAGTATCTCTTTCAAACAACCCGCACACCTGGCAGGCATTGGCCCTTGCGGGCCCCATCTGTTGCTGCTGACATCTCTTTGAGGCGCGAGTGGAACACAACGTGCCGTCGACCCGGGCTTGGTCCTTACCGGACAGCGAGCTACCCATTACTCATCGTCCGCAAGGCCGTGCCTACGGTGGCCGGGAATCAGCCTGGGATTCCCGACGCTCAGGGCGTCTCCTGCGAAGGCCACGGCTGTGAGGGCGCATGTACTGCATCTCCCTCACGTGCGCCGCCTCCCTCTTTGCGAGCATAACTGCTTCGCTGAAGGAGGCGACTGCTAGCCATGCACTCTCGCTTCGTACCATGGCCTGGACCAGGGTCGGACGCGAGAGATCGCCGCCACCGATCACCTCCACGAGGACACGGCGGTGCTCTGCCCAAGCCAGGCAGACCTCCACCGTGTCCTCAGGGCGATCTTCGTAATGGAAACACCCGGGAGCTGTTGGAACGTTATAGGCTAATTATGCAACGCCTTTTCCAAATAACAATACTCCCCTGTTATCTAGTCCCTAATATCCAACATTGACACAAACACAAAATCAAAATGCCTCCAATTCATTCCATGGAAATTAATTAGCACGACATATTAGCTCGGCAGTAATAACTCTGATGTATGAACGCTGACAGTAATTCGTTTGAAACATTCAACTGAGATCCCCGAATGTGGCGGTCAGTGCGGGTAGTAATCTATGTTTAATTACATACTCGTTGTGTTAAATTTTGGAACGTGAACAGGAATTGGTATTCGGGATTGTATCGGTTTTAACAACTGTAGTGGAATTGTAATGCTGAAATGTGGTTGAGATGTGGAGTTGCGATTGTATAGTTTCAATAGGTGAAGGAATTCTTCGACATATCTTGGTACCCAAGATCCCAGGCATTTGCCGGGCATCTGCGCGACAGTTGATGTCGTAATGTTTCTATATATGCAGATCGCGCGGTAAACTCTGCTTGCGCGATGTAGCTGATGCAGTTGCGGTGTGACGTCAAGTCTTGAGTAGTTCGCATATAACATTGTAGATGGCGCCACTTCACTTTTTATGTTTTCCACATTTGTTGAAGTTTCGTATGTGGGGCATTGTAGATTTCCGCCATAGCGTATAAGGTGTATAAGGCAACTCGGCAGTGGTAATAGCCCAGACTTATGAGCTGTAACCCATTGTTGGATTCATAACCAGGCAGGCGTTTTACTTTGTCTTAGTAGTTTCATGACCAGTGCTCTCAAAACGGTGAATGAAAACATCCAGAGGAAACGGCATGTCCTAGAACAAAAAAATCGAAGCCATGTAATATCAACCAACTCACACTGCGCCCGCGTGGTGGCTTACGGCCCACTTCCTCTCACTGAGAGGAGGTACGTGTCACAGCAGTGGGAACATTGTTGGTTGAATAAGTTAACAATTTTACACGTCAATAATATTTTAAAACTAGATGAGAACAGTGTTTCTTATCCAACTACTCTGAAACACCAAAACGTACTCGGAAGTTACAGTCTCTGTTAAATTTAGATATTGTCAGATCATGTAAGGTCAAGTAGCCTAGTGTATGAAATGGTCTTTTAAGGAAAAAACAATACAGATTTGAGTCGACCTGTTCAATCAGTGCACGTAAGTGTCAGTAAATGTGTAGCTCAACTCAATACTTAAGAAACTTAATGAGTAGAGGAACAATACCAAAGAAACTATTTATAGAAACCGTTCATCACAAAAACCTCTTTAAAGACCAAATTACTTAATAGACTAAACTATTGATACAATTGATTTTGCAGCGTCATCGGTGTTCCTAACTAATGTTTGGCAGGCGACGTGACCTGCGTTGCCAATATCATGTAGTATGGCCGCAATTCTATCACGTGGCCGAAATATCAAGCCTTGATGGGAAGACATAAATTTATTAGGGATTATTAGGTGCTGATGGCGATTTTATTGATAAAGGTTAGTAAAAGAAACTGTTTTGGGGTCAAACGGAATGGATTCGGTGTTTGTTGTTGATAAAATAAAAGTCAACAGGATACTAGAGCATGAGATAAACTTTTGGACAGTAATGTTGAGTTTTATGACACTGAAAGTTGATGCAATTTTGATAAATTTCTGTATGCATTAAGTTGAATCTAGTCCACATTTTTCCCATACAAACTTCGGGAGTGTATTACTCCACTCTCCGACAATGTACATCAAAAATTAAACATGGTATGGTTTTGTCTCATTATTTATATTGTCTGTACGGAAACAGAATGCTAAAACAAAAAGCCATTAAAAAGTTAGGAGCTAACATAGATTCGTTTTTCTTGCTAATTTAATCGAACTTTGGACGTTTTTAAGTAATAAAAGAAATGTAAAATTCGAAAAACCAAGTCAGTGCCGACAAAGCTCAAATATCGAAAAATTCAATAAACTTTATTGGTCATTGATTTATACAGTGGTTTTTTCATAAAACCCGACCTTCCGAAGGACTGTTCTTAATTTTTTACGCACCTGTTGTACTATAAATGATCCTGCATCTCACTCAATAATGTTGTAAAATAATGGTGTAACTGCTCATCACTGATACAACCTCTGTCGGATACGATGCCTGTTGAGACAGCGTGCTTTTTAGCTAGGCCTACCAGTGGGTTCGAGCCCACTAGGTTCCCCTTAAAAGGTCAAATACAAAAATGTTGAAACGTCAGAAACCTAGAACATATAATTGAGTGACCTCTTAAAAGTAAAAACATGGACATCACAATGACCATAAATTATACCAGTAAAGACAAAAAACAACCAAAACCCAAAAAGTCTTAACACATCCCAGACGTTCCTCAAACTAAAATACTCCCAGACGTCCTTCAAAACTAACAACCACTTTATCTACCCACGTTTTACAGCAAATAAATCATAGCTGGATTATACTACTAAAAACCTTTTTGGCAACGCATGTTCTGGACGCTGCCAAAGGGGACAGTTGGGCTGCGCGATCATACTTGGATGTCCATCAAAAAGTTATTACTGAGTTCAGTACTTGAGACGCAGTTTTTGCTGCATTAACTTGTTGGTTGCTGGTGGCTGGTCGTTGACAGTTGAGCGTTCAAATGTGTGCCAGATTGTCGAGTGGGTTTTTTGGTCTGTGGTTGGTGAATTATGTAAAGATAGATTTAAATTTTGCTCATTTTAAGCTGTGTTCTCTTTGACTGACGATGATTTAATAAATCCAACACACCTTGGGTAATGTTAGTCAGTCCCTATTTGTGTGAGGAGGCTTGTGTTCGAGCAGTGGGAACGTGGAAGTACAGACTGGTTATACTTATGTTGGGCAGTGTACCCCCTTAATACTTACATAACAGCAAGCTTGCAGTAATATAAAGTCACTAAACAACCTTCTACCACACCGCGAATTATTTCGGCAAAGATCATCTAAAAACAGTGAACCAATGAACAATCCGGAAGTTATTTTTATAATTTTTGTGTCTTGAAGATGGATGAACGATTTTCGTAAGATGTTCATTCAAACATAATACGTTTCCTTAGTTACTTATCTTCTGAATATATAAAGTCCCACATAAGCAAACACATCACGAACGACCTTGAAATTAACATTTTACTTACATCACTGAGTCAACGTTGTAAATAAGTTCCTTCATTTTATTGAAACAAAAACAAAACGGAACAAGTGGCTTAACGTGCTTTACGAAGTACGGAGGGATCTCAAAATGTATAATGATAAATTAATTTTAAAGATAGATTAATTTTTCCACCAGTTATTGATTAAAAAACTATGCAATACAAATACAGTACCTAACTTTTGAGAAAAAGATTACCCATATCCTATACTAGTTATAAAAACAACAGTATCACTCGAGACAAGGCCTTCCGTATAAAGTGAAACGGCGAGTAATCGTCACCCAACCAACCGACCACCCAACCGACGGATCTTCTACCAACCCGTGCAACTGTTATCATTTAGTCACGAGACCCCTCGGTAATAAACTAAAACAAAACGTGTACATATTTTCCGCAATTCAATAAACAAAATGGCGGCCACAAAACTGCATGATCAGGCGGCCATGGATACCAACGGAACCGTATTTATGTCCGATAAATCATGCGGAACAGAAATTCAATCAGGCTCCCGAGGTGTGGATCGGCCGCTGTTATTTAATATCTCTTATGTTGTGGCTGTTTTGGGGTCTCGATTTACGAGCACTAGGGTTTTATTTTGGTTAACTTTTGTTACTTTTGTATTTTTGTAGGAGGAACATTTGGGGGCGTAGATAAAATGTAGGTACTGAACTAATTGTTCTTGTTGATGTATCACATAGTGCTTTAAGAGAAAATAAAAGTTTAGATTAAAATCATTGTCTTATTTTAGGCGAGTTTTGATTTTACTGTATTTCGTCTTATTTAAAACCAAGTGACTAATATGTTCCGTTAACTCATATATTGTATAATATTTGCAAGGATTTAGGCAATGGAATTTATGAGAAAATCGAGTTCAAGAGCAGGCCCATTCAGCAATATTTTTTTATCACGCCTGGAACTGGTCGGGAAATAATACCAAAATGTTAAGTAATTACCACTCCTGAAGATCTAATTAAAATCAAGGACGACGTTGTCACACATCATGAACACTCAAAAACGGAGGAAAACTAAAAGCAAAGCTAACCATTTCAGTCGTGATACAAATCATTGAAAAAAATTATTCATACAAATTCTATTAACAGTACTCTACTCCTTGAAAAACGTGTCAGTGCCGATACAAAATTAAACATCATCAAGACATTGAACCTCCAAAGTTTCTGCATCATTTATTCATAAAAGAACCTTGACAGCTTTTCTTAAAGGATAATTCGATCCTCCCTGTTTAGAAGCAACTGCGTGAAAACTGTATTGTTTCTGCTGAATGGAGGGGTAGGAATTAAGTGAGCTGGTTAATTTTGAAGTCAAGCTGAGTTTGATAGGCTTTGGTAGGAGAATTCTGTTAAAATGTCAAAATTACAGCCATTATTTTGGTTTATTCAATTGGTAGGATTTTTCAATGTTGTGAGAATTACTTAACGTAACATCACACTTTGTTTCCCCGAAGGGTTTACACACACCTCATATTTTGCAGTTATGTCTAAGTTCTATGTAATAGGGGGCGAGCCTGTTGCCATCAAGTGGGCAAAAATCCATACTCCGGCAATAAACCAAGTCTTCATCGCAGTTAGCTTAAAGACACTAAACCCAATACATTCTGGGCGTGTTTGTGAGTTTTGTAGGTGCATGAGGATCGAAAATTGTGAAGCAAAATAACCGCTTACTTAAATTGTCTGTTTATTTTAATTACAGCTGTGTGAGTGTGTGTGTCACTTGGAAAGTTCTATGAAATGGATTTAAGACGGACGCAGCGTATCAATTTTGAAGAACAATTAATTTTTGTAACTGTACCTATACTTACGCAATAATATTGCGAGATTGAAAGGGCCATTATTCAACAAAAAATAATCTTCCATGCAACCCTCCAAAATATATGCCTCGGTTTTTTTTTTAAGGCGGGAAATCATCAAATAAATTCTCCCGCTCTGGGTGGAGCAGGAGGGTGTGTCAGACTTTTACTGACTAAAACCCACCCGTGTTCCCTCAGTTGCCTGTGTGCCAAGGCCCGCGGTATCTCTTTCGAACAACCCGCACCCCTGGCAGGCATCGGTCTTAGCGGACCCCACCAGTTGGCGCTAATTTTGAGGCGTGCGAGGGACATAACGTGCCGTCGACCCGTGCTTGATCCGTCCATCCGGACGGCGAGCTACCCATCACTCGCCGTCCGCAAGCCCGCGCCTATGGTGGCTGGGAATCAGCCTGGGATTCCTAACGCCCAGGGCGTCTCCTGCGGCGACTAAGGCCGTGAGGGCGCATATAATGCCTAAATATAAGCCTCGGTTGTAAACAGACGTAGACGATCGAATTAAATGTAACCCTTGCCCTGCCGGTCATTTAATTTGCAATATGTACAAAATTAAATCCAAATTATTATTGGTCACCCAAGTAGGTTTCTACCTTACCAAAAGTCAGGCAGAACCCAAAATAGATGTTATACATATACAATGAATATTAAATAACCCTTTACGATCCGCGCCTTGGGTGCCTAATAGAATTTCTGTTACGCACAATATATCAGCTTATATTTCTCAGCTTTTATTTCAACTTAAGAGGTCAGCAGAGTTTCGTACTGAATTTGCTTTGGCTTCATTTAAGCAAAAATAATTCTCACACAAAAAGCTACTTCACATACTCATTTTTTTGCGTGTATTACTTTCGATATTGCTAATCAAGAAAAAAGTTGAGTGCTTATGAATATGTCCAAAAAAAAAACCATTTAACGTGACTATTAATAAATCATGAAAATTTTCGTTGCTCCTGCGGCACTAGAATATTGATAAAATAAAAAATTGCCAAGTTGATCCAAAATGTTATCAAAATAGGATCACTGTTTGAGGTACTACAATATTTATTCACTTTAAAATTCATGAGCAAATAACATCTAATGGAACAGCATTTAATGGAATCAACTTAGATTTTTAATACATCACATGTAATAATGTACATAAATAGTGGAATCTCATTCCAAATGTAAACATAATTCTATCTCGTCTGTTTAAGAAAATATTGGAATTAAATCAAAAAATGTAATGTAGTTACGAGAGTTTCAGTTATAAGGCTGAGGACATACAGACGATAACGACACGACTTAGCAATACTACTTTGCGATGTCTTTCACGTTTTCTTTGAAATTGTGGTTGACAGTAAATTACCTGTACCATACACTATCTAAATATCATAAATAGCCGTCCAACCGATAGCTCAGTAAGAGAGACAGCGTAAACCTGAAGGCTAATATTCTCGTAGTTAAAAACGTTCATATTCAAGTTGCAATCTAATTTTAGTGACAAACGATGACAAAAATTTGTCAACTTTTAGACAAAACTACAGGTATTTTTGACATAATGAAACTGATATTAGAAATGCGAACGTTCTTTGAAATACGGGAATTGCCCCACTTTTCATGAAGGGAGACCGCGAAACAAAAAAGGGTTATTGTACATAAGTTTGGACGCCCTCAATTCAGATATATTTTTTTCATAATTTGCGGCGTGTACAAGCACAAAAACATGCACAAAAACAAAATTTCAAAGCGATTTTATCATGGAATAAAGATTGCAACTTTTAGTTAAAATATATTTCTTAATAGTGTGGGAAACCATTAAAACCAAAAATACGAAGATATGATGATGACTTACATATGCGCGATACGACTAAAAAAACTCGCTATATCCCAAAAATGCACCTCCTGTCGCGCGTGTCTACCCCCTTACAATAGAATTCTCTCTTGTTAAGATATTGAGATGAATTTAAGTTCATGATTAATTTTACGAAATTGTGCTGACTTATGTTATTCTTCGTAATTGGTGCTTTCATTAGTACTGAAAATTTCGTTTTAGTTTAAAATGCTTGAAGACTCGAGTAGTTTTTGAATGCTCAAGATTCTTCGATTGTAAATTAATCGTCTTAGACTTTAATGTTTTCTTTGTTATAATATTTTTCTTCTTATAATTTAAGTCCTTTACAAACAATCCTTTACGAGGTAAAAACACAAATATTTTCCAAGAGTGGTTATCGGAAAATGACTTGACCCATGTCGAAAAAAGTGTCAATTTAACCAAACAAGGTTAAATAAAATCTATTTTATGATGTAGTTGTGTTCTAAAACGAGATATAAAATTAAGCTATGTATACAAGCTTCCAATTAAAAAATTAGATTTTTGCCATATACAGATTAAAAGGTGTTCATATTTTAACGAAGCTGACTTTGTAAGGGCATCAAGTAGCTATCAAAACAATTTCAAATTTCATGTCTTCTTACTATTTTATACCTACATCAGGCCTAGAAAACTCGCTACCAAATTCGAGAGGATCGTAGATTTTCCCGCGGGACCCATAGTTTGACTTTACGACGCTCTTTAAGTAACGCAGGGAAATAGTTTCGTTTAGCTCGGTCAGGTTACGAAGGCCCTCAGTGGGTTCACGTCACTCTCCTTAGTTTTATGTCGCCCTGGTACCTTTGGAACGGTGTTGCGTTTGAATAATACGGTGAGTATGTAGAAATATTTGCTTTAGATAGGTATAGACGTGGTTTGAAAGTTTTTAAACAGTTAATGCAAAGTCACCGCTGGGTAGAAGTCACTAAGAAGCTTTTGCAGTTACTCCAAAAAACTAGTAATATCAATACGAGAAACAAACATCGATAGTATTTGTAATAAACACAAAAACTCAGGGTGACAGGTGGGATTCAGTTCATGATTCTGAATCCCCCTGCGCATTATTTTAGAGCATTTTGACCGCGAAGGTATTGCAGTTTTCTATGGAACAGCTAATTTTTTGTTTATAACTGACGAAAACTTTCTGCGTTAGGGATCTAGGAGCATGTGCTGAATTTATGGTTTCTTTTTAAACGTGGATATCCTTACCCATCATCATTATCAAACTTATACTGTTTCTACTGCTGTCTCTGTTAGAGGGAGTTGGCTGTTATCTACCACGCGGTCACAGTGCGGGTTGCTAGATGTCACCTGCCTTCAAAAAAAAAAAATCAAAAGTCATTTATTCAAATTAGGCTGAGAATCAGCACTTTTCGAACGTCCAAGTACATGAGACAGTCCCCCAAAACGCCCACCCTTCACCACTTCCTAGTGCTTTAGCTGGGAAGAAGAAGTGGCGGAACAAACTCCCCAGCAGCACAGCTGTCTGTTTAGTCGGATAGACTTGATTCTATACATACATAGGCAAAGTAATCAACATTACGAGACACATAACTTAAAAAATTGTCATTTATGTCAGCTAGCCATGCCAATATACCAACAAATTAAATGAAAAATTAACTCAAGCACAAAAAATAAAAAGTAAACAAAGCATGTAACAAAATAAAAGTCTCGATCTTCTTACTTCGATCTTTTTACTCTCATGCCGGTTTCGTCACGATGTTTCCCGTCATCGTGCACCCCTGTATAAATGCAATATTTACAGTAGCTGGAAGTACTTGGTACTAGACCTAATAATGATTAATTATTTTAAAATATATGTAACTAACTACGCCAACAGCACATAACGTGAGCCTTTATCAGCTTTCAGTCTGTACCTATCCAAATCTTGAAAATAAAGCTATACCTATGAACAACTTCAACATTACTTGAACATGTAAACAGTCTGTTTGTCGGCAATCTAATTTGAAATCTGATTTACTCTTCGCAAACCACTTTATGTCATCTTCGTCAAGTTATTTCATCTTCTCTCCAACTAAATGTCTTGTCACGAATCTAGATTTAATTAAAATGTAAGCTTAAGAAATACTAGTCTGTTATTTCAAGAGAATAATCTCGCTTATGCAAACTAAGGGCGAATAATTGCATTAGGAAAAATTCATTAATTTGATAAGGAAGTTGGTTTTGTAACTCCGAATCACAGCAGCCCTAAAATCACTTCACGTTTAGGGCAGCAACAATCATTGAGGTCCATGTTTCCTTAAGATGTTGATCAGTGGTGACCAAGATTACTTATCAGTAAGTGAAAACTAGCCAACTGTGTGCCGGATCACGCGCAATGAAGTAAATACATAGATAGATAGAGTAGTGGTGCCCCCATACATCGAAGTGCGTCACGGTCAATTCTCTTATTGAAAATGTAAGTTTGTAATCGCTAAAACGTACTTTATGTGATAAAACTACCAATTAACGATTTTCGGACATTTTCCTTTACTTGTACTGTGAGACCGAAGGTCTCATCATCCTCATTTCAGCCGAAAGACGTCCACTGTTGGACATAGGGCTCCCCCAAGCTTCTCCACTTCGACCAGTCTTGTGCCTCCCACATCCAGTGGATTCCTGCGGCCTTCACAAGGTCATCGGTCCACCTTGTTGGAGTCCTTCCCGCTCTACGTCTTCCGGTACGCGGCCGCCACTCTAGAACCTTTCGGCCCCATCGGCCATCTGTTCTGCGAGCAATGTGCCCTGCCCACTATCACTTCAGTTTGGCACCATACTTCTTGCCAAATTTTTTGATTCTGAGTCAACGGGAAGTACACTAGGGATTTCGAGTTATTTGCGAGTATCAAAATTACATAATTTGGTACTAGCTAATAAATCACATAATTGGACGTATTTTTTTATTTCTTTCACAAGCTTTGTTTCTTTTTAACCGACTTCCAAAAGGAGGAGGTTCTCAATTCGTCGGAACCTTTTTTTTTTTTTTAATTTTTTTTTTATGTATGTTCCCCGATTACTCGAAGATGGCTGGACCGATTTGGATACTTTTTTTTTATTTGAAAGGGTATACTTCCCAGGTGGTCCCATGATCATCAATGATCATCAAGTCAGGATCTGATGATGGGATCCTGGAGAAATAGAGAGAACTCTTCAAATTTTATAGGCACACTTGCAGCAATTTGTGTAGTTTTTGGAAGAGTACTTTTTCGGAGTGGTTCCATTTCAATTTGGTGAAGATCTGATGAAGAACTTCGGAGATAGGCAACGGAACTCCTCAATAAATGATAGCAAATGGGCAGGGATTGCTGAAATCTCATGTCTGTCAATTGTTTACACCAGTTAATAACATAACATCACGCCGGTACGCTGTGAAGGGGTAAGCACATGTGAACCACTAAAAAGTGAAAAATAAAAATCTTTTTTCAAAAAAAATAAACAACCGACTTCCAAAAAAACACTAAAAAGTGAAAAATAACTTTAATTTCGGAAGGCGGTGACAAAAAATTTAAATACATATCCAAAGTCACCGACTTCCGAAATTAAAGTTATTTTTCACTTTTTAGTGTTTTTTTGTATTATTTCTGTACACAAGCAGGATACGATTTAATTAGGTAAAATTGGAATACAGGGGTACGGAACTTTATTTGTTTTATAGCTCCAAGGTTACATCGTCGCATTCCCGAGAAAAAGTGTCTCATTGATCAGAATCCTATAAGGATTGCGTTATTTTTTTCCTTTTGAGTTACCTTAAAAACAAGAAAAAAAAATTTTTACCGTATAAGCTGACGTCATAATAATTCCATATCATAAGTAGGTACATACATATTGGACATTTTTATTAAACCCTAAAACTTTACACCTTGTATTAAATATTTGCGTTTTTATCACATACCCAATTTTTTATAAATAAAAGCGTGTTACATTGTGATTGCAAAAGAAAAAATAATGAAGGTGTAATTTTGCTAAATTTAATGTTCTTTAATGTTCCATCACAACGTAACTCACTTTTATTTATAAACTCAAACTCAAACTCAAAGCATTTATTTCAATTAAACCATTTACAGGCACTTTTGAACTGTCAAAAAGTCGATCAGTTGGAAAGTTGAAGCTAGTTGCCCATTCCAAAACGTAGATCTCTATGGAGAAGAACGGGCAAGAAACTCCACGGACACTCTTTTAAAATCAAGTTGAAATATTACAAAATCTTGGGAACATTATTCTTGTTGCTTCTGTATGTGAGAACAATGTAAAAAAATGTAATTATAAACAATTCTAAATACAAGATAAAAATAAGCCCTGGAAGTTAGGAGATGACCAGTCTCAACCGACAGCGCCCGTTCACGAACTTGACGCGTGGATCAGCACCATCCAGCTCAACCATTTTGTAGGGAACCGAATGATCCAACACACGCGCCACCATCAGTGAGACATTTATGTGAGCATGACATACTCTCAACTGCCATGCTATCATATGCCATAAAAAAATGGGTATGTGATAAAAATGCAAAGACAAGGTGTAAAGTTTTGGGTTTAATAAAAATGTCTAATATGTATGTCCCTACTTACGATATGGAATTATTGTGACGTAGACGGATGTGGTTAATTATCGTTAAAGTTTACAATGTAGGTACATATATAATGAACTTTTTTATCAGGATTAAATTATTATTTTTAATTTTTTATAGTTCTTTTTATTAACAAGAACATAATAAGAGCTTGTTTTTGAAAAGTTTATTTGATTTTAATTATATTTTAACTTTTTTTATTATTTTATATTTGAATAACTTTCGTAATTCAAATATATTTTAACATTTGAATTTTAATTATATTTTAACTTTTATTATTATTTTATATTTGAATAACTTTCGTTATGTAATTACTGGTTAGTTGTTTTTAACATTTCTCATTCTATCACGGAACAAATGAACTTTGTTTCCCAAAGATGGGGTCGCTTATTCACGTCCACCAAACCGCTACCACTCACCACCCATCAAAAACGGTCCACCCATTAAGACGAATCAAACTGGACGCGGTTGTGTCGCTTAATTACCGAGTTCCTATGGCCACCTTCCAGCTTCAACATCAGACCCTGGTTACCATCTAGCACCAAAGTACTCGTCAAGACGAATCAATCGAGCTGAGACTCGATGGCGTTGCGTCGTTTCATTACAGAGTTCCTATGACCACCTTCCAGCTCCATCATCAGACCCTGATTACTATAAAAAGACAAATTACTCGTCAAGACAATTCAAACGAGCCCAAATTCGATGAGGTTGTGTCGTTTTATTGCGAAGTTCCCATAGCCAACTTCCAGCTCCATCATCAGATCAGCACTATGTCATCATAATATTGCATTGTCACGCGATTTACAAATGTATGCAAAATTTCAGCTCAATCAGTAACCCAGAAGTGGATCAAATTTAATTTTCAAGATTTTATGACAAACATCGGGACAGGTGGAACTAAATAAAAGCTTACAAAATGAAGTATTTTCACTATCAAATACTTTCAACGTAGCTACATCGTGGTCTTGCAAATACTACTTCAGTAATAACTAGCTTTTGCCAGCGGCTTCGCCCGCATGGAGTAAACCTTCCTCTTGAATCACTCTATCTATTAAAAAAACCCGCATCAAAATCCGTTGCGTAGTTTTAAAGATTTAAGCATACATAGGGATATAGGGACAGAGAAAGCAAATTTGTTTTATAGTATGTAGTGATGTGCTTGTGGATCACAGTTCCAAATTCACAAATTCTTTCACATTTTTTCGTTCCCCCTTTCTTATTTAATAAAGGTTATTAATTTTAGTTGTCTTAGTTTCTACTTGGCACTGCTGTAAACCCGTTTTTTTTTAATTATAAAGAATAGCATTAATTGAGTACATCCCGCGTAATTGAATGCCACCAAGCAGTGTAAACTATTCTACCAGAACTTGAGTACTCATATATTATATTGTACTTGAGTGGCACGCGCCAACTGCAGAGGCAATTGCAGCCGCCGACGCATCGGCAGCTACTGATAATTATAATTGTGTCCGAGAACATATACACGATTTGCAAACAGAAGCTTAAACAAAAATACATTACGTCACGCTTTTCTGTGTTAAAATGGACTACTTAAGTCACAGAAGATGCGTGACTTAGACTTAGGTCACAGAAATAACGTGACTTAAGTTCGGGTTTAACTCACACAGAGCTATTACGTAATCCTACGGTAATGCTTTATTATTTATTTTTGCAGCTCAGCTTTGACTGTTTTAGCCCCCTTTTACCCCACATAGATGCGTTGAGGGATATATAGGGATATAACAAATGGACAACTATATTTACATATTCGTATAGTAGAGGTATAGAGATAAGTGCTCAGTGCTTCTAGTGCAACTGCCTGGTGAGTGCTTTTCGCAGGATTATTTCGGATCCATTCGTGCACATTTGCCACTAAACTTTTGGCCAAACATCTCATTTTATTTGTTAACATACATGGAGAATAATGAATCGCACACTAATAAATATACAATGGCAACCTTGGAATGGACATAAAATGGGGCTATCTTTGATACTAATAATAAGAATATATTAAAGTCTCGTTCACATCTATCTGCATCTTTTCTCTCTCTCTCTCTCTGTAATTTACCCTGTTTCACATGGAAAATGTTCGGCGGTCTCCTAACCAAAACGATCGTCATACGAAAACATGACCGTCGTGTTCGTTTTATTCGGCGAACCCGAACTCCTCGCAGCAACAGACGGTGCTTTGCTGTTTTCCAAAAAAAAATGAGTGTTATACACGAACGTTCGTGCAGCGATCGCTTTGATTAGGACGTCGGCCTCTTCAATGCAAACAAAAGAATATAAGTATAAATAATAGCATTATCGATTAAAGTTAAAGTTAAACGCTAAACACTACTACACACAGTCTTACATACACACCCTCACATCCCTTATTCTGACATACACATCCTCACTCTAACATACACGCATATCCATCGTAAAAGTCGTTTCCAAAATCCGTTAGTCCTTCGTTGTTGATTTTATTTTATTATACAAACATACTTTGTTAACCTGCATTGTCAATGAATGACTATTTTTTTGTAATGTTAGAGCACAACACAAAAGGTTTCTGGTATCACAGTGACAGCAGAACACTGACTCCTAAGTCACAGGATCACCTAGTTGAGGAGTCAGGGTTTACATTATCTGTATGTCCTTTAGTTAACCAACTTAATATGTATCCTAGTCTTAAGCAATCTCAAAGGTTTTTGTGTCAATAAAGATTTTTATTATTATTATTTAAAGTGGTGCAAAACATACTTTTGTTATAGAATAATACCTAATATGAATAATACATAATAGTACCTGTTATATTGGCTGTTGTAATAAACCGATGATACAAGTTTCAACCATAAATAGGTACAGCCAGCCAGTAAACCAACAACAAACTAATTTTTGAGTGCCATCTAGCCCTGGAGAGTTTATCGACGTCCAATCGTATTACCCTCCAGTGGATCAAAGGGCATAGTGGATCCTTAGGCAATGATGCCGCAGATGAACTTGCGAAGAGAGGCTCTGATATGAAAGTGCTAGGCCCGTACCCGCTTCTCCCACTGCCTTTCTCACAATTTCGTGCGTGGATTCGCCAAAGGTCGACCGAACTCCATAACAACAGATGGTCACGGGCAACAGACTGTAGACAGTCAAAATTGGCTTTACCAATTGTACACCCGCGATTAACCAAAAAACTTCTCAGCCTGAGTAGAAATAACCTTAGAATAATAATAGGAACAATTACGGGCCATAACCCCCTTAACAAACATCTTTTTAACATAGGCGCCACGGATAGCCCACTTTGCAGGGGCTGCCTTGACGCCGAGGAATCAGCCGCCCACGTCATCCTGGAATGCGAGGCCGTGGCTTCTCAACGTGAAGAAATCCTCGGAACAGTGAGGTCGCTCCGCGAAGCCTGCGAATCTCCCAGGAAGCTTCTGTGCTTCTGGGCGGAGCTAGGCTGGCTCTGTTAGCCAGAATCCCCACGCACAACGGACCGAATGGGAGTCTAAGTGCGGAAAAGGGAGTCCCATCATCATCATCATCATAGGTACAGCCAGCGTACTCATGTTAGGTATATACTGTGTACAATCGTTGTTGCAAGAATGTTGGGAGCCAATTAACGTCAAAATAGCTATCTATCCCGAGCGACACTTGGCTTTGAACTGACATTATATGTATAAATAAACTAGAGAACCGCCCCTGCTTCGCATGGGTTTCTGTGCTAAATGTAAAATAAATATTAATGTTTTTGTTTTTTGAGGGTGGGAAATCATCAAATAACTTCTCCGCTCTGGGTGGAGTGGGAGAGCGTGTCAGAATTTAGGTATCTTTTTCGAACCACTGGCAGGCATCGGCCTTTGCGGATATTAATGTATTTCATAAATAAACTTTCCGGATTAGATTTTCTAAATGATGGTAGAGACCACTTTAAAACCTGTTGAGGAGTTAAGAAGAACAACGCGGTCACACAGACAGACACTAAATGGGACTTCATTTTTTTTATTATGTATGAATACATTTATAGACATTTATGTGACTTTATTAAAGATTCAAGCCAGTATAATTATTTCCCATCATCATCTGCCTGCCTTTTCCCAACTATGTTGGGGTCGGCTTTCAGTCTAACCTGATGCAGCTGAATACCAGTATTTTACATGGAGTGACTGCCTATCTGACCTCCACAACCCAGTTACTAGGTAACACGATACTCCTTGGTAAGACTGGTTGTCACACTTTCGGGCTTCTGACGACCCATAACGACTGTCAAAGATCTACAAATGACAGCCGGGACCAACGGCTTAACGTGCTTCCGAGGCACGGAGGGGTATTGGTATGTAAAGATGGTCACCCATCCACGGACCAACCGCGGCAAGCGTAGCTTAACCTGACGGATCGACCCGTGCAGCTATTGTTACTTAGCCACAAGCCCCTCTCAGTATAATTATTTCCCATCTCCGCACAAAGTTATAACTTCGTACCTAAGCAATTCGTAGAAATGAGTAAATTCGAAAATCACGACACTCGTTCGGATTATGTGGGTACAATATTATTTTGATCATAAAGGAATCTCCCGCGAAGGCATTCCTATTTTTATAAAGTGTTTGGTATGCAAAACAAAACAAATTGTTCCCCTCCCATAGCGTGAATAACCATGTTTTCTGCAACACTGGATTTTTATAAAAGTACAATAACTTTTAAAAGCGCAATTAGGTAAGTGAAAACGTCAAGCGCACGAAAGGGAAAAAATTTAAGAATCTAAAAAGTCTTTGTTAAAAAACTATTGACATGCAAAAGCTTTGTTAATTCTAGTACAGGCAATTCCAAGGTGCATTTTTATAATGTTTTTGTTTAAGAAAAACTCCGGACTCTGCGATGAAAATCACTTGTAAAGAGGCAATTACGTTGAAACGTGTGTTATATAATTTTACGCTGAAATTGGAGTTTAAATTAAGGTGTGTCACGAGCTTTAGAATATAAAGTACGTTATTATTGCAAAGATCTTATTTAAAAAACCCGTGCCCTACTCTAGGGATATATTATAATGTGGCGCCCAACAAGTCTCACAAAATGTAATTAAAAAGTTCTAAGAAAAATTCTGTACCTTCAGTGAAAAGTGATATAAGTGAAAAATCATAGTTTTGAGTAATTAAGGTTAAAGATTTTAAAAAATCTCGTTATTTTTCTAACGTTCTAAAATAAAAAAACGATATGTGGTACGTGTAGATAATATTATAAAGATTATAAAGAGCTTGGTTTGAATATATTATTCTGCACGGAATTTAAGTAATTAGTAAAAATAGCCAGTTATATCACCGTACACTATAGTTTTCTTTGCTTATTTTTGTGTATTTAAATCTATAATGAAATGAATTATTTTACACATTTACTTACCGTTTTGTGTGAAATGTTATAAGGCTTGTGTTTTGGCATGTTTTGTCTGCAAATAGTTGTTGTGAGAAAAAGTCGTAAAACTAATATAGTCATTTTGATTATCAGCAACCTTTTTTCATTGTTTTATTTAAAATTCCTACGTAAATATTCAATTGTACCCCTAAACACCAATGTATTTTTCAAACTAGTAAGTGATTAATGCTACAAGCTAGAATTTATTGTGATACATTTTGTTTACATCGAAGTGTTTATTGATACAAGTAATAAGTATTTTCAAACGTTTTTGTCATAGAAAGGGTAAAACTATGTTAATATCATAGTAAAATAATAACTAAATTAAAAAAGCGTTTCTTTAATAAAGAATTCTTGAATATACACTTTTTTATGAATTACAAGTAGTAGCAAAACAATAAAACATTTTTATAAATCAAACTTAAAACATAACTTTTAGACCTAAGTAGGTATTTATCGTTAATCTGATTATCAGAGTAGGTATCGTTAGTCTTTAAACATATTAAAACAGGCTCAAAAAATCAAACAACAGATTTATTGTAGCACTTCAACTATTCGCTATATAAAACAATATAATTAACATCCTTATAAAAAAAACATAACTTTTAAACCTCTTTATTATTAATCTTGAACAGTCTTAAAGCGTATTTAATCAGTCTCAAAAAATCAAATAACAGATGTGTTGTACATGTAGCACTTCAACTATTCGCTATACAATACAATACAACATCCTTTTAAAAAACACAACTTTTAAACCTACTTATCGTTAATCTTGAACAGAGATCGAATTAGTCTTAAATCGTATGAAATCAGTCTCCAAAAATCAAACAACAGATAACAATATAATTTTCTTATAAAAAAAAACATAACTTTTCATACTTTTTATCATTAATCTTGAAGTCTTAAATTGTATTAAATCAGTCTCCAAAAATCGAACAACAGATATGTTGTACGAGTAGCACTGCAACTATTCATTATCCGAAACAATATCAGGATCTACTTCACGCAAATTTGAGTTTGTTATCAAATTATGATAAAAATTGTGAACACTTGGATCAATGTATTCTAACAGTGATATTAAATCCCTTTTCTTTAAAACACTTATAGGAATTGGTCCATTGTAACATTTTGGAACAGCATTAATACTAACTAAACTGTAGTCTTTATTCCTTTTGTCGTAAGACATCACATCATAATAATCAAAGTCAAAGTCAAAGTCAAAGTCAAAGTCAAAGCATTTATTTCAAATAGGCACATATAAGGCACTTTTGAACGTCAACATTTACATTAAAATAGAATTGATTCTAGTCGCCCCTTCCAAAATATAGTTTCGTATGGAGAAGAATGGGCAAGAAACTCCACCGTTACTCTTTTAAAATGATATAACTACAATATTTAACATACATTCATTGTATAATTATGTGTGAAAACGATGCATCCAGAACAAAATTACTGTACCAAAATAGGTAAAAATAATGAAATTGAAGCAATTACAGATAAATTAATTTTATAATAGATACATGGTGCCCACACATTTACAAACATTGTAAAAGTAAATATACAATTTTCCTAGAATATTAACAGGTATGTAATCAGTCAGTGTGTGAGTTAAAGTAATCACTGAGTGTAATCAATGTCATAGATATAATTAATTACATAATTCAATTAGCAACCAGTTTGATTTTGTCTAGACTCTACTAGATTGTCCTATGGGGCAGGACCAGCATGTTTCCAAGCATTCTTATCTTGGATATAATCCTCTAATTTGTAATATGCTTGTTTACAAAGTGTACTTTTCATATGAGTTTTAAATTTCCTTTCATTTAATTGCAATTATATCACAAGGTATTTTGTTATAACATTTAACACAGTACCCCATAAAAGATGTACGTACTTTAGCTAATCTGGAAAATGGTTGATCTAATTTGTCTTTGTTTCTAGTATTAAAATTGTGTCTATCACTTATTTTATTAAAAAGATGTAGATTTTTTATTACATACATGATATTTTCATAAATGAATTGGCAAGGTACCGTCATAATATTAATCCTTTTAAATAGGTCCCTGAGAGATTCGCGGCGACGTAGATTATAAATGGCTCTGACAGCTCTCTTTTGCAAAATAAAGATGGATTCAATGTCAGCAGCCCGACCCCACAGTAAAATGCCATACGACATAATGCTGTGGAAGTAGCTAAAATAGACCAAACGCGCGGTTTCTACATCTGTTAACTGTCTGATCTTCCTAACAGCATAAGCGGCGGAGCTTAGCCGCCCCGCAAGAGATGTTAATCATCACCTACGTAACTTTCTTTATATTCAAAAACCGGATTTTTTTTTTACTAAATTTAATAACTCTTACATTCAACCATATAAACTTTTCACCCATAGAATTAGTTTTTTTAACTGTAAAATTATTTTTAGCAAACATGGCAAAATCGTAAAAATCTGTCCCCGCCATTTCAATTACTGAAAATTTTTTAGTTCTAGTTGATGCACTTCTTACCAATTGACACCAATCGCGTGGGTGGTGAATATTCATTGATGTTCGTTTTTTTGCTCTTTCGATGAGCGCATGGTCACTATCAACTTCCATGTTTGTATGGCCGGGTACGAGAAATTTATGTTCTATTTTCAAAAGTTGAGGCGAGTCTTTAAATACTTTTAATACGACAATATTATTGAATTCTTAAATCAATATAAAATACATGTTCTTTGTAAACATTTAAATAACAAAATTGTTACATAATTCGTGTAAAATGATACAAGTCTTACCTTACGCATCGTAGTTGTGTGCTGTAACGCACGACGCACCTGTCCTGACGCACGCCCGAGACTAAGAATCCCGCGTCGCCTGCGCTCTTTCCATGCGTCCCGCGGAGAAGTAGGGAGCGGGGTGCGTAAGAGCTGCGCCAACTTGTATCACTGTGTACTACGTATTTTTTTGCTAATTTAGTTCTAAAACGCAATGCAGTTTTGATTCTACTATATTAGTATCATTATTCACGTAATCATATGTCCTATTTCCCTTATATTCTTACTAGTAGAATTAATATTAAATTTGTAATCACATCAAAATTGGCTACATAAATTACTTGTAAATTGTTTGATTAGCAGTTGTATCATTAGTCACATATTTTTATGAAAATAAATTTGTGTTTGTATGGTTCATGTACAAATGTAACACTTTTCACTAGAATGTATTGTTTAATTTTTTTTTTGTTTTGTGATAGGATTTCATTTGTATCACTTTGGATTAATTAAAGTAAAAGCTTTCGGTTCGCGTAAGATGTGGTAACTCGAGTCATATTAAAATACATTTTAGAAATATAAATATCGGTTCGGAGCACTTTGGTATGAATCAAAAAGTATTATTTTACACAATAATTTCAATAAAAATAGCTTACTTATATCAATGTACACAAAAAAATCTCATTCATTTTTAATCTTATAACAACGGGGATAAGATAGAAATTAAGTTTTTTTTTTTTAATAAGTTTAATCAGAGCATATAAAAACCGATCTGGGTCGACATGTATCACTTTTCACTGAAGGTACAGAATTGTTTTAGTTTTTTTTTTTTTTTGTCAACATCTTATGTATGTGATGTTATATAAAGTTATTATTTTGTTGTTAGATTCTAATTGGTGAAGAAAAATTAAACTTAATTTGAATCATCTACCTAGCCTTTTCCCGATTATGCATCCCAACTATGCAGCTGCAAAGGCGGGAGGAAATGCCCGGGTGTTTCCATTGCGAAGATCGCCCTGAGGACACGGTGGAACATACGGTGGAGGTCTGCCCGGCTTGGGCGGAGCACCACCGTGTCTTCGTGGACACGATCGGCGGTGGCGATCTCTCGCGTCCGGCCCTGGTCCAGGCCATGGTACGGAGCGAGAGTGCATGGTTAGCCGTCACCTCCTTCAGCGAAGCAGTGATGCTCGCAAAGAGGGAGGTGGCGCACGTGAGGGAGAGGCAGTACATGCGCCCTCACGGCCTCAGCCTTCGCAGGAGACGCCCTGGGCGTCGGGAATCCCAGGCTGATTCCCGGCCACCGTAGGCGCGGGCTTGCAGACGGCGAGTAATGGGTAGCTCGCTGGCCGGTAAGGACCAAGCCCGGGTCGACGGCGCGTTGGGTTCCACGCGCGCCTCAAAGAGATGTCAGCACCAACTGATGGGGCCCGCAAGGGCCGATGCCTGCCAGGGGTGCGGGTTGTTCGAAAGAGAAACCGCGACCCCTGGCACACAGGCAACTGAAGGAACATGGGTGGGTTTTAGTCAGTAAAAGTCTAACACGCCCTCCCGCTCCACCCAGAGCGGGAGAAGTTATTTGATGATTTCCCACCCAAAAAAAAAAAACTATGCAGCTGCTTCCGGTTAGACTGGAAGCCAACCCCAAGGTCGCTGAATTGAAAAAGATAGGTTATTATTTTACTCAAGATTCGACATCTTAAAATAACATCTTAAAAAAACTTACAGACTACGAGTCGTTGATAACAAACTGATGGATAAAATAAAACAACCAATTTGCATCTCTATTATATAAACGCCACGGGAAAAACAGCACAAAATGTTTCTACTGCACAAAAATAGTCTTCCCGTACTAAAATACCCGATGGGATCAATTTGTATTCATTGAGTATTGTTTGCGCCGCTTTACACACCAAACACGATGAAAACTTTCATCTGATATTAGTTTTCAATTTCCCGACTCATCTCATCTGCGGTGCGTTGAATAAGAAACGCTGTTGAATGAGCAAGCGTATGTTTTTGGATGTTGCATTGTATTGAGAATATTTTTTTGTATGGTTACTTTTAATATCTAAGCATGAGCGTCATATAACTGTTCCCACTGCTGGGGTTGAGGCCTCATCTCTGTGTGAGGGATGTAATCCAATACGCAGGCCCAGTGCCGGATGGTAGATATCACCTGTCTTCGAATGTTTTGTTCTAGGACATGTCGGTGTCCTCGCGATGTTTTCATCACTATTTTAAAAGCAGTGTTAATGAAATAATTGCAATGTAATACTGGGCTGCTATTAATTCTTGAAGTCATGGTTGTAAAGGTTAGTTTAAGGCATGCGTACGCCGTAAGTTGTTGACAGCATCATCGATCACCTTTAGGTATGATATTATATCGTTTTCTACGATTAAAATCGATCTTATTAGTCTACTCACACGAATTAACTCAACGATTCGCCCAAAAATAAATTTATTTCGGACGAATCGCATAAAGAAAATATGACATTATTTACAAGGGATTATTCACCCGATTAACAGACAGCTGTGCTGCTGGGGAGTTTGTTGCGTCACTTCTTCTTCCCTGCTAAAGCACTAGGAAGTGGTGAAGGGCGGGCGTTTTGGATGACTGTCTTATGTAATTTTGACGTTCAAAAAGTGCTGACTCTCAGCCTAGTTTGAATAAGTGACTTTTGATTTTGATTTTGATTTTGATTGATTCGGCCGAGTTTAAGTCGTGCGAGTCGACTAATAAGTCAAATCGATTAGACAGTGTCGAGTTTTAAATTCGTCTTTTATTGTTAAAAATATAAATGTAGGTACACATACTCGTATAAGATTGCCTTTTATAAAAAAAAAATCCCGATGCATTTCACCTTCACCAACATTTATTTGTTGAAGGATAATTTTACTAGGGCCTTTTTATATATCACGACATATTTTCACTGGTATTGTCTGACTTACAGTAAATATTGTAGTGGATCTATTTCCGGAACGGCTAAACCGATTTTGATGAATTTTAGTAAGTAGATACTTTGAACCCTGGGGAAGAATTTAAATTTTTTATCGACATACCACGCGGGTGAAGCTGCAAGCAGAAGCTAGTAATAGATATGTTTCTTTTATGTGTTTTATAATTGTATTGTATTGTAGTAAGCTTGTGATATTCCTGTCCGAGACCAATAAAGACTTATTCTGTCTTTCTTTCTTTCTTTCATAAGTAAACACTATCTCATGCACATCAGTTGTGAGGTAGCTGTCACTAATTTCAACTATCAATTCACCCCGAATGGCGAAAAACGGTGGAAAAACAATCGTATCTGGAGGTAAGGTATGTGGGTGACGAGCCAGTGTAGTGATATAACCAGCTAAAATAAAAGGACAGTACAAGTATAATATACCCTGAGCTATATTTACTTTGTTTCTAACATGCATTTTTCAAGACATTGTTCTGCCGCATCCATGTTCCTCGTCGTAATTATAGCTCGCAGTGTAGTGAAGATCAAAGCAATAAAGGTCATGTTTGCCCCGGGAAATGATATCCATTGAAACTTACAATGCTGTTTATATAGTGGCGGTAGACTTTAAAGTGTATTTAAGGCTTCACATTATTTTTATATTCATTTTCTTGAACGGTTTTAGTTAGAAGATGTTTTGAAATGTTTGATTTGATATTTTAGCATCGTTTGTGAAATCGATGTTTTACGAGTGTCATCTTTTCTTTGTTCAAATTAGTAAAATTAGATTTGTAATTTAAATTGAAAAAAATTGTAATTCTATGTTTATCAATTAACCAAACTCTAGTGGTCTAGTGGTCGCAAGCACTACTGCTCAAAATGAAGTCCTGGCTTCGATTCTCAGGTCGGTCAAAAACTGTTATTAGGTCGATGACAATAACCTCACCCCTATTACGAGAGACTTAGACTGAACTGGAGGAATATGTGTGCACTAGGAACAACCCTGCCTAACCCTTTAGGAAATACTGGCGTAATGTTATATGATGACTTTTGATTTAATTAATATTTCAGAAAATACCTACCTAAAGAACTGCGCTAAAATTCGGAGAGGAAGTGGTCTACATTTCGCTCCAAGAGTTTCGCTCTGTCGAACATGTAGCAATGTGCGACTTGGTACCAAAACGGGAGCTATTCTTTCGAGTAAAAGAAAATAAATATCTATGAATTATGTTTTAGTATGTGTTTTGTTTTGTGCTTCTCGCATCTGCGGGATGCGACAAACACAGAACCGGTAGAAGTGGCGGTGCTTGGAGGACACCTATGTCCAGCAGTGGACGTCTTTCGGCTAAAACGATGAAGATGATAATGTGTTACTGAAGTAGCTCATTAAAATAGCTCTGAAGTGTGGTTATAACGCATTAATAATATTTTTGTTAACCTCTCTAGCCAAGCTGAATATCTTGCTGGACGTTCAAATAGACTGAGTTAGACTTACTTCACAGCTTTGAAGATTTTTAAATCGTTCTACCAAATTATAAATAACTGAAGGCAATCGCTGCACTAAGTAGGTTGGGACTTTTTCCCAACCTACTTAGTGCAACGATTGCCTTTAGTAGAATAAATATAATATCAGGAATTAGAAAAGGTACTACCTAACAAAGGCTTTTCTAATTCCTGATATTATATTTCTTGATATCGAAAGATACATTAATAAAGACAGATAGACGAATTTCTGCAGTGAACCATAAATTAACAACCATCATAAAGTAAACACCGATTCATTCATATCATAATTTAGCATATTCGGGAGCGGTTCTTGAGCTGTTATGGTACCAAAAAGGTACGGAGCCTCCGCCATCTTGTACATTTATAGCCCCCGTTTGTTTGTTCAAAATTAACATGAACCGCCCATAAAAATGTAATTGAATTTCAATCGTATAACTGACGACTGTTTACAAAACCAACATTCGAATGGAAACACCAAACAAACCATAAACTAAATTTATGTCAACCTATCAAAATCGAAATGTACTTGCGTACAAATAGTTGGTAGGCTAAACCCTAATAAATAAACATGAAGATTGGACGGTAATGTCGTTACGTATATATCAAAGCAACCCATGAAATATGAAGAGAGGAACATGGTTCAAGGGTTTAAGGGGTTGTAACAGTATTAAGAAATTTTAGATCCGACAGAGACAAATTCAAGATGCAGCATAATCCAACTAACATTAAGAATGTGTAAGTTTTTGTCTTTGGATGTTTGTTACCTAAAAATAACGCTCTTTAGAGCTTATTGCACATCCCTCTACACGTGCAGCCTATGGGCAAAGTATACTCGTGCGGCATACAGCGCCCTCCGCGTCCAGTTCAATAATGCGTTCAGGGCGGTGTTGAGGCTGCCCCGCCACTGCAGCGCCTCGGGCATGTTCGCGGAGGCACGCACCGACTGCTTTCACACAACATTGCGCAAGCGGTGTGCGTCTCTGGTGCGCAGAGTGCGGGGCAGCGACAACACCGTTCTGGCGATGATCGCCGATAGAGTGGATTGTCCTTATGTCCGGCAATGCTGCAGTAGACATATTGTTATCTTGTGAGTGTTCATTTTTGTCTGTGCTTGTTATCTTATCTATATCCTTTATTGTCTGTATATGAGTCTTGTTACTTGAATTAAAAACATTTTATTTATTTTATTTATTTAATCACGCAAAAATGGCTGAATGGATTTGGATAAAAGTTGGTACACAGATAGATTATAACCTTATAATATCTGTTTATTACTGATACTATACTTACGCTTCTTTTTCATTCATCCACATCATCATTGTTTTATTATCCTTTTACGACTTTCTTACATTATTATATTTCTCTCTTTGTTCTCTGTGCTAACACTCTGCGAATCGGTCTTAAACGATTCGTCTATAAAGAATTACTTGATTTTACATTAGAATTTTCTATATTTTTACATAATAATATTCTTGTTATGACATTTAAGTCAAACACGTCAAACTGATGTCTACTTATTCTTTTAATTGTCTATGCAGTCTATTCAAGGAAGGTTGCATTAAGATTGTACTTACTAAAAATAATTTTATATCGTTTTGGATAGTCTAAATTTGGTTTTTCTATGTAACTACGTTGTCTACTAAATAAGGAAATTCTAAATTATTATTATAAGATTCTTAAACGCACTCTCGGATTATATGAAGGAGGTTTTATATGTCTTGGCCGACTAGACTGGCATACGAGAATATCTATGGCTGAAAAGAAAAAGGGGAGGAATTGAGAATGTCAGCCAAAACAGTTGGTATTTTGGAAATTACAGTGAAATAAAGCAATAAAATGGAGTTACACATCTGCACTTAATGCCCATTGTCCGTCTATGCCCAAAAATGAAATAGTCCAGATGAGAAACAGACTTCATCTCGCACAACTGGGCAAAAAGCTGATGAAATGGACTGCCCTAGCTACTGGCAAAGAACTCCGAAGACTTTCCCTAGACATGATGATAGCCATGAAAGACTACGGGGTGAAGATGAAGCCCGCGTTTATACTGCTGGCTCGTGCGCGGTATTTCGTCCCGGGCATGAATGGAACAGTTACTGAAACTATTCCTAAGCAAGCTTTTGTGACTGTTACTACAACTCCAAGAAGTGTTTCAGGAGTGAAAGTTAAAGATATGCATGTCAAGGAATTGGACTGCGATTATTACCAATAAATAGAGTGCAAAGGTACCTTTTTATAATTTATCTTGTATTTCTCTTATTAAATTTTAATTGTCTAGTCTATTTTCTACCCCTTTTATTTGTCAGGGATAGGTAGACATGACAACCTGGATTACCACATAGGATAATTTTTACGGTAGTATGTTCCTGCGGGATAATTTTTGACAATCACGCGTGAGATGCCGCTGGCAAAATCTAGTAAAAGTATTACAAAAAATATATATTGGCAATTTTCTGAATACGCTGCAAACTGCAATATTGGTGCACTATTTGGCTTCTGCAAACAACCTGTTTTTATGACCTACAGAGAGAGAGGCTATGTTTATGTGGGATTTTTAACAGGAAAATGGTTTTGGACATCTAACATACATTTTTGCTTTCGAAAAAATACTTTGTAACTAAAACCACATTGAGTAGCTCAGATCTTTTATCAAGCTAAAGATACCGCAAAAATATGATAAGCAAATTCCAGAAAATTCTACGATGTCAGGAGTCGTCATAAAAATGTGTGTCACGAACGGAAAAAGTCGACGCGTGCAGTATTGGCGTTGGATGACGTCCAAAATCAGAAGGTTTGAACGTTGCGCGCTCAGCCGAAATCAATTTTATATTAGAAACTGCTATTACTGTGGCGGATAATACGAGGGACGTGGTAGCCGAAACCGAGCAGTTTTATGTAATTGTATAATGGTAGATGTGAGCAGTCGGTTATTTAAAAAAAAATGGGAGGATGTTCGCAATATTATTGTTGGAGAGTTTACTTACTTTGTATTTGCCCTTATGCTACGTATGATACCATTGGAAGCCAAATTCTATGAGAATGTTTCATGTTGTCGTCTTGTATTCTACAGAATATATAAGGTGTATCTATTCATACACGAAATATCTGAAGGGGTCATTGTACTCGTCATTATGAACAACTTTTACTACCGGACCAAACCTGAAATCGCGAAAAAATATCAGCTGTTCCCTACATTTTGACGAGATATGCGAACATAAATGTAGGGAACAGCTGATATTTTTTTCGCGATTTCAGGTTTGGGCCCATAGTAAAAGTTGTTCATAATGATGAGTACAATGACCCTTTCAGATATTTCGTGTATGAATAGATACACCTTATATAAGATAGAGAGTATATAAGTGCCATGTTTATAAAATTATGAAATAAATGGCTCGCTGAAAATTTAACTTGAAATGAATAACGGCGACAAAGTATTGCAGTGTTAATATTTGTGAGTAGTATGATGCAATGTTGTTCTGAATAAAATGGAATTGTATAAAAGGCACCTTAACATAATTTTAATAAAATGTATTCTTGAGTCTTACCTATATTTTCTCCACGCTGTTCAAGGTATTAAACCTGCAAAGAAAGAAATGAACTTTTTAAATAATGTAATAAAAATGAACTTATTGTTTTAATTTAAAGAAAGTTATTATGTATGTTTCTTCGTCGTTTGCAGGAGACATTTAAAAAAATGTTTATCATGGCCAGTCGACTGTAGAGCTTTCGCAGTATGTTTATTTAATATGAACCATATAGCTTTAGTAAATATTAGCTTTAGTATTCACAGTGAGCTGAACAGCAAAGACTGTCATATGCTTGGAAACTTTCAGTTGCATAATAAAATCTTTGATAAAAATGTTACGTTTCAAAGGGAAACCTCCTGAAGTTGTTTTCCTGTTTGATCTCTTTTAATTCAGATTCAACTATTTTTATTTACTAGCGGTGGATGTGGTTTACCAATGTTTTTTACTTTGACTTTTAAGTTTGAATACCGTCCCTTAATAACCAAGATTATGAAATTATACAAAGTGAAATAACTAGGTTCTCATCCCGTTGGGAATAAAAACAGAAGCTCTTAAATGAGACAAAACGTAGAATTAATTTCATTCAATCAATTTGCCTAGCCTTTTATCAACCATTATGGAATTGGTTTCCTGCCTATTTGGATGTAGTTGAATATTAGTATTTTACATGGAGCGATCAAATTAAATATATATAAGTTGGTGCCAATATAAACTCATTTACCGTGCACCAAAGTCATCCACCAATTAATTTAAATAAAGCCACTTAAGTAGGTATTTAGTTAAAAAGAAACAACAAATAAAATTACAACGGGTATCTAAAAGCGAAATATTATTTACTTCTATCGAGCGAACATCGATGACCAATTTGACCGCCCGTCTTTAAAGCAAAATGGTGGAGGAATATTTTTTTATTGAAACAGGTTGTTCGGTGTTTGGTGTATGACAGGTTTTCCTAGTGCAGATACCAGTCTCTCACAAAGGATTTATTTAGATATTGTAATCTTCATATATTTAAGGCGCCTTTGTGAAAGAGAAAATAAAAAATAAATGTTCCTATGAAGTATTTTGTTTTATGATGTGTTATTATTGTTAGGTATTATTTTGCTTCATATAAGGGCTTGTCGTTTAGTAATAACAGTCACACAGATCGATCGATCAAGTTAAGCTACGCTTGACGCGTTTTGTACGTAGATGGGTGACCATCTATCTTTGCATGCCAAGACCCTTTCATGCCTTGGAAAGCACGTTAAGCTGTTGGTCCCGGCTGTCATTTGTGGATCTTTGATAGTCATTACGGGTCGTTAGAAGCCCGAAAGTCTGACAACCAGTCTTACCAAGGGTTATCGTATTACCCAGTAACTGGGTTGTGGAGGTCAGATCGCTCCAAGTAAAATACTGGTATTCAGCTACATCCGGTTAGACTGGAAGCCGACCCCAACATAGTTGGGAAAAGACTAGGCAGATGATTATTTTGCTTAATTTTGTATGTTTTAATAGGTATGGGAGAATATTGATGACATCAACCATGTTGAAATAAAGTATAGGGTAAGTAATCACTCAACCACAAAAACACCAATTCTCTACCAAAATACCTTTTTTTCACCCCTATAACCTACACCTTTACCTATACCTTTCACAATTCGCCATAAACCTCAAAAGAACTTACAGGGGTTATTTTTCAAAGAACAAAAAATTGCTAAAAGGGATTATAAATTTTTCACTCGGCTATGGCGCATTGTGATTCACAATAACCCATCGGTGTTATATGAGAACACCTAAAACATCCCTTGAGAGAGCTGAGCATGTTGTTCGAGTGAGGTTAAAAATGTTGTACAATGATGTCACAATGACTGGATGTGGCAAGTTTACTTTTGTGTTTTTGCGTGTGTTAATTTTAGAACGGATTTATTAAAAACGAGGATTTTGGCTTCTTTGTTCTGTGTGTATTTCATATCTTTTTTGTAATGTACGTTTTATTTGTTTCTTTTCTATTTTCCATTTCATCATTGTTATACAAATGTACAGGATAAAAGTAGCAATTATCTTTCTCCACGTCATATGGATAATATATATCTGTAAAAATCATGTATCTGTATAATAAATGTTTATATATATCTGTTAAATCATAACGATCGGTTCAGTGGTTTAGGCATGAAAAGCCGATAAAAACAGACATACAGAGTTATTGTCAACGGCAAAATTGCTTTGTATAAACATGAAATATTTAGGGTTTTCTGCTTTCTTGTCAGAACGAACAACAAGAAGAGATTAGGTCATATCGAAGTAATATATGAACCAGTCATCAGAATGGTAACGGGTCTTACTGCCTAGGCCATACCGGACTTCTATTTAAGTATTTGTCGACCTATACCCGGCCACTTAATCAATAATATTTTAATATTTACATATATCGCCATTCGTGGACATTTACCCAGCAACCTACTCAATATTATTTTAATATTTGCATGGACTATTGGCGCACCATTTGGCATTTTTGTAACAAAGGTCACAGTGCCCACGGCAACCTTTTCATCGTCTGTTGATTTTTTTTCTTGTGACATTTGTGTCTGTAAACACGTCGGGAGAAATTGTGTTAAAATAAAATAAATAATTCTTTCAAGTCTGGGTGTATCTGCGATAAGTAAACCATCTTTCAAGTGGGTCTCTTCAATTCACCCCTTATTCTTAGTCGAACATCGGTAATATTAAAGGTTATGTTTTACACCCCCGTAAGATTTCCAACTGGGGATGATTGGGGGCGATCTCTTGGTATGCTTCGTAAATGTTGCATCGCCAAATTGAAAATTACTGAGGGTAGCCGGAAGTTTTTGCTGATTATTATTTTATGGTACGTCTGTTCAATATTTTTTTGGGGTCTTAAGTGTTTTTGTGGTGATGGCAAAAACTCGCACTGATGTTTTTTGTTTTATTAAAAAGTTAAGTACCTAGCTTACATTTACAAAAACAGTTTCAAATTTGGTAAAAATAAAAAATAAAATATCAATTGAGGTTTTGGTAGGGGCAAATGGACAAAGATGGCGGTGATAGCGGTTACGAGTTTTAGCAAAGGGACATAATCAGCTTATAACGTTCCGACTGCTGGGACCATTGATGGAAGACAGACCTCCTCTCTGTGATAGGGAATGACCTAGAATCCACCACGCGGGCCCAGTGTAGATTGGTCGATGTCACATGTCTTCAAATATTTGGTACTAAGACATGCCGGTTTCCTCACGATGATTTCCTTCACCGTTTTGAGAGCAGTGGTAATGAAATAATTTACACAAAGTAAAGCGCCTTCCTGGGTTCGAACCTACGACCTACAACTCGTAAGTCACGGCCGTTACCACTGGGCCACTACTGTTCTCAAAACATCAGCGATCGCTTTATCAACGTGGATAATATGCTGATGCTTACAGCAAAGAAAAAGCTTGCAAACGCTCATTATTTTGTGTCAGCTAACCCCATCAGTTCTTCGTCAAATCTTTAGCAATCAGAGCTGCAGGTAAGTCGAAGTTCAATTGCAATTGGTTTTTAGGGTTCCGTAGCCAAATGGCAAAAAACTGAACGCTTATGGATTCGTCATGTCTGTCTGTCTGTCTGTCCGTCCGTATGTCACAGCCACTTTTTTCCGAAACTATAAGAACTACGCTGTTGAAACTTCGTAAGTAGATGTATTTTGTGAACTGCATTAAGATTTTCACACAAAAATAGAAAATAAAAACAATAAATTTTGGGGATTCTCCATACTTAAAACTGGAACTCAATTTTTTTTTTTCATCAAACCCATACGTGTGGGGTATCTATGGATAGGTCTTCAAAAATGATATTGAGGTTTCTAGATTTAAAAAAAAATTGAATAGTTTGCGCGAGAGACACTTCCAAATTGGTAAACTGTGTCCCCCCCCCCTGTAACTTCTAAAATAAGAGAATGATAAAAGTAAAAAAAATAGATGATGTACATTACCATGTAAACTTCCACCGAAAATTGGTTTGAACGAGATCTAGTAAGTAGTTTTTTATACGTCATAAATCGTAAACCGCAATTTACCTTTCATTCAATCAACTCAAATATAAAAATTAAAAAACATTTAATTTCATAAACATAAATCTTATGCATAAACCGTGAACCATTATTTTCTATTAATAAATCTATAACAGGTGCCTAAGTAAATAATAATTATAATTCGCGCGTTACTTGCTGCTACGGAACCCTTCATGGGCGAGTCCGACTTGCATTTGGCCGCTTTTTAACTCTCTCTTTGCGAGCATTAAAAATTCAACAGAGTGCCACGCAGCGCGTCGAAAAAACAGTGTCTATTTTCAACTAATTCGAGTACTACAACCCGTGATTCAATTTTCGCTAAGCTGTTTGAGCGTTGAAGATCCAGCGGGCCTAGACAAAAACCTTTCTGTTAGCGTTCACGCCAAACGCTAACGCTAAAATGTCTTGGAATGACATTACCGTAGGACCCGTGATGTCATGTTAAGTTCGTAGACAAATGGAACCTTGTAATGAAACGCTACCGCTAACGCCACGTCAGCGTGGCGTCTCGTATACAAAGTGGTGTTTTTGACAAACGCAAAGATCAATTTTAGCGTTGAACGCTCAAGCTAGCTAGCGGATGCTCGGACCCCAGGGCGTGAAAACATCCTGCCGCGATGTTGTTACGCCCGTGTATACGTCGACTTACGATGACTCATAAAGCATTATGAATTTACACTTTCCCCATCACACACATCACTAGAGATTATAATATCACTTCCTCCAAACTCTAAACTATCTCATCTCCTCCCATACACAAACTAAACTTAGTCCTACATCAATCACACACTAACTTACAATCTAATCCCAGTTCCTAGTACTTGTAACTTAGCTAATAACTCACACAACACATTTACACTTCATTATTACTCTAAAACAGTTAAATGCAAAATTTCCTCATAAATATGATTTATTAAGTACATATTTAGACCGAAACGCGTCGGTCGCCTCAAAGCTTTATGCCTATTAGAAATATTTCGGCCCGTGACTGAGTGCAGCATAGAATTTTAGGCTTTAACACAGCGTGAATAAATAATGTTATTGCTTGCGAGAGCATTTTGATGCGCAGAATTTAAGCTAACAAGGGAAACCACAATATTATGTTGCTAAAATTGGATATCCGATGCTATGAAACCTCTGAATGTTAAGATTTTAGTGCGAAATTGATGATATAATGCCACTATGGTTTAAGTAATTAGCAGTAAATTGAAGATAATTGATGAGCTAAGTTATTTCTCAATCTAAACCGTATTTCGAACTGGTTCAAAGAAATTCCGTTTTTTTTTTTTGGGTGGGAAATCATCAAATAACTTCTCCCGCTCTGGGTGAAGCGGGAGGGCGTGTCAGACTTTTACTGACTAAAACCCACCCGTGTTCCCTCAGTTGCCTGTATGCCAGGGGCCGCGGTATATCTTTCGAACAACCCGCACCCCTGGCAGGCATCGGCCCTTGCGGACCCCACCAGTTGGTGCTGACATCTATATGAGGCGCGCGTGGAACACAACGCGCTGTCGACCCGGGCTTGGTCCTTACCGGACAGCGAGCTACCCATTACTCGCCGTCCAGCCGCCGTCAAGCCCACAATGAAATTCCGTTACGTTATATTATTGACGCATTCCAAATAAAATATAAATGTGCTATCGTGTGACACAATCTAAATAATTTGTCTTTCGTGATTGTACTGTGAACATTATATAGGTTTCGTTATTAACTGTAATGAAATACATTTAAGTTTTTTGTGTAAAATAGTTTATCCACTGAAAATGCTATATTAATCCGTAATTGTGTGTAATAATAGCTGGTTTCGTTTATCTGTTAAATTGGATTGACGGATTAACAAATAATGAGTGTTTATTTTATTGAAATAAACGTTACTACACCGATTATATAAAATACAAGCTTTTATATGTAATCAGAGACTCACTTAATTTACCAAATATTTTATATAATTTCCAAATACAAAGATATTATTCCGGAATTGAAATACCTGTTTTCATTAGGTATGGTTCTATGATTTCAGATCCGATATTGAAATAGAAATTAATGTGTTGTATGAAATTGGACTACGCTGTGGCTACGGCGTAGCTGTAGTTGCTACGGCGGCTACGCGTCCGTAGCAGATTATCGGTGGGCTACGCTTGGCTACGCGCTACCATTTTTGGAATTAGGTACCTTTTAGTGAAAGCTGTTGACGATTTTGGTCATATAATATTCATATCTCTGTGAATAATCGTTTTGAGTCGCAACGGAAGTTTTTTGGCAAGCAAATGATTGTTCACGATCGTTGTGTGTTGTTACCTACAAAAGCTAACAATGTGCGGTCTGTTTTGGATTTTGTGCTTTGATATCCAGGATTAAATTGCAAACAAGACTTTTTCTGTTAATTGCTCCTGGTTTTGCGATCTAGGTCTACTGATACTATAAAGAATAACACAAAAATTTACTTCCAACACAAAGTCAAATGAAAGTTAAACTTAACACAATACAGAAAAAAAATTATGCTAACGAAACAACGTCAGGTACATCCTAAAATCGTTTGCTAAATTCTCTTAAAAGAGTTCAAACGAATACAGAACAACCGAATGAGCTCAATAATAGTACAAAAGACAGTTAACTAGTACACAATGGTACTAAAAAGTACCATTTAGTAACACAGGCAGCTGATAGCCTACTTTTTAGTCAAAGTACCCAATCAGCATACGAATGCTCTTATACAGGTTCCACTTTCGATTAGTTTCAGTACATTTAAAACGAAAATAAAAACGTTTTTGGTCGGTCTGTCCGGGTTTTAAACGTTGCTTTGTGTGCCAAGAGATTTTGTAGGTGACACCGCGCCAAGTTTGAATGCTGATACAAGTTTTTTGTCGGTCTCATACATTGTACACAACATGTATTAGAAAAGTGTATTTGAGGATGTGACCTGTGGAGGTCTGCCGGGCTTGGGCGGAGCACCGTCGTGTCCTCGTGGAGGCGATCGGCGGCG
Source organism: Polymixis lichenea (assembly GCA_949091785.1). Classification (NCBI taxonomy): domain Eukaryota; kingdom Metazoa; phylum Arthropoda; class Insecta; order Lepidoptera; family Noctuidae; genus Polymixis; species Polymixis lichenea. Next base: position 3,643,181 of record OX420943.1, on the reverse strand, counting down.
GCGATCTCTCGCGTCCGGCCCTGGTCCAGGCTATGGTATGGAGTGAGAGTGCATGGGTAGCCGTCGCTTCCTTCAGTGAAGCAGTGATGCTTGCAAAGAGGGAGGCGGCGCACGTGAGGGAGTTGCAGTACATGCGGCCTCACGGCCCAGGCTGATTCCCGGCCACCGTTGGCGCGGGCTTGTGGACGGCGAGTAATGGGTAGCTCGCTATTCGGTAAGGACCAAGCCTAGGTCGACGGCGCGTTGTATTCCACGCGCGCCTCAAAGAGATGTCAGCACCAACTGATGGGGCCGGAAGGGCCGATGCCTGCCAGGGGTGCGGGTTGTTCGAAAGAGATACCGCGCCCCCTGGCACACAGGCAATTGAGGGAACACGGTTGGGTTTTAGTCAGTAAAAGTCTAAATTTTATGATTTCCGACCCAAAAACAAAAAGGGTGTGACACTGGCCATTATTCCTTACATCGGTTTCAATGGAACCCACATCGTCATCATCATAATCACCCTATTCTGTTCCCACTGCTGCTTCTGTTCACACAGGCCTCTTCTTTGCGAGAAGGAGTGGGCCATAATCCAATACGCGAGTCCAGAGTGGGTTGGTAGATGTGACAGGACACATGGCAAATAATAAAATACGTTTTGTGTTTAGTAATGTTAATTACTTACCTATTAATGTACAGAATCTAGTTCTTCTAACTTAACAGGCAGTTATGCTGCTGGACAGTTTGTTGCGCTACTTTTTCTTCCCAGCTAAAGCACTAGGAAGTGGTGAAGGGCGGGCGTTTTTGTGGGACTGTCTTCTGTAATTTTGACGTTCATAACGTGCTGACTTTCAGCCTCATTATCATCATCATCATATCAGCCGAAACACGTCCACTGCTGGACATAAGCCTCCCCCAAAAGGGGGAATTTGCCATAATCACCACGCTTGGCAGGCGGGTTTTCGATCGCAGTATGGTGGTCAAATGCATAGAGAACGCTGCTGCCCATTCTCTAGTAAGCCCCTCACTCGCCTTCTACGACACCCATGGGAAGAAATGGGATGGAGCTATTCTTTTACGTTCGGCACCACACGGTAAACTAAACACGGAAACTCTCAGCCTAGTTTGAATAAATGACTTTTGATTTTGATTTTGATTACTTCCATTTTTTTATTTACTCACGATGTATTCCTTCACCCAGGGCAGTGGTGGGTAAGCCATAGCCTGTACCTAGCAGTGGACGTCTTTTGGCTGATATGATGACCTATATTCACACAGGATTCATTTGTGTAGCATAAGTTGACGATGTACATTCAGGGCGAGGATTATAAACGTTACTGCTTAGTCAAATGTTGTGGTGTGGTTTGGGGGAGCCCTGTGTCCAGCAATGGACGTCTTTCGGCTGAAATAGATATTCAAATTCATAAACGTTACTTACCACATCCTTCATCATCATCATCATGAAGGATGTGGTAACTAACGTTTATGAATCTCGGTTTAGAATTTCGCAAAATTCACCATATATTATTTTGCAAACACTTTATGCGTTAATTTTGATAGTTAACAATTAGTTGCTCATTCCTAATTGGGCACTTTAGATGTAGAATAACGTTTATAAAATAAATCTGTTTTAGGTAAGCTAAAACAAAAGCTGGTCTATCTAACATTCAAAATACCTACAGTCTATTGGTAATTTCAATTCCTGAAACACCACGATATTTTCGATAAAATAACCCATCAATCCCTTAGATGGGATGAGATTGCCACTTCTGGCAATCCCATCCCAGAATCATAGATTTAATAATAACGGACGGTAGTTCTAGATATATATTGGCTTTTACTAGTATTTAGCAATTACTTAGTAACTGCTTGGAGTCTGGATTTGCACCCGGTTGATGGCAATAGGCTAGCCTCCTGTTACATTGGCAAAATTTGGGTGTACTATCTTCTGTGTACACTTCTGCGTTAACCTTTAGGGATTACAGGCGTTATGTTATGTGTGTTCTAAATATACATAAGTCCCAAAGTTTGAGGTATGAATTATGCTGTGAGCCTTTATTCAGTCAATTAGACAGGATCTAAAGACCGTTACCTTAATCCGTGAATAACTACTATTATTCTGCAAAATAAGCGACTTGATATGATTTGTTTTGTTCAAAGTGATTTAATTGAAATAATCACCATAGCAAAGGGATTGGGTATTACTGAATTTGAATAATGCCATTATCTGCGACGAAAACTAATGGCTTACAATTGGCTTTTGTGTCATCCAAATCGTTAAATATTATTCTACAGGGTGTAACAGAAACCTTATTGCTATCCTTAAGCACTATAGATAACAGCTGGTATGGAATCACTGTACATAGTTTCAGCTCATAAAAATGTACTCTAAGAATTGATACCAAATTTTCGGTTTCATATGTTTCTTAAATTTAAATCATGACAAACGTGGCATTGAACTACGTAGGTCAATAACTTTCCATGTTACTTGCCAATATCACGATAAATCTCTTCCGAGTGATGTGTTTATTTCAATTTGAAAAGTTCGGTTTATGGTGTCAATTTATTAAAAATTCTCATAACTTCCGAACATGTAGAGATAGGATTAAAAACCCTTCCAATGTCGTTTGATATCATACAAAGAATTCGTGCACTTGGTATGTATATACCTTTTCTGTTTGTATACAACGAGCAACCATAGTTCATACGTTCAACACATAATCGTATTATATCTTATTTACATACAGGTTGAACTTGAAAACAAGTGACATTCCAAAATGGGAGATTGTACTCATCATTATGAACAACTCTTACTATGGGACCAAACCTGAAATAGTGAAAAAAATTAGCTGTTCCCTACATTTTGACGGGTTATGCGAACATAAATAAGCAGCTGTTTTTTCGCGATTGCATCTTTGGCCCCTTAAAAATAATGATGAGTACAATCTCCCATTTCGGTTTGTCGCATGTTTTCAATTTCAATCTATACACCATGACTTTTTAGACGTCTTATAACGGCAGCCCACTTTATGAATCCAATGATTACTAATCATTTATTAAAAAAAAAATGATATTTTTGAACATTTGAATAATTATAAACATGAAAATATCATTCACTAAGACGCATGACGTAGCTTGAAACACCCTGTATGGAGATGGAATTAATGATGGAATGTAAGAATGATGGTATGTGTGTGGTGTAATGGTAGGTAGCTAGATATCTTCTACCGTTTGATACGTAAACATTATTAACAGGATGGGTGTTACATAATTCTAAAGCTTATATATTTTTCTTTGTACCTATTATCTTAATTAATGGTAACAATGTTTTAATCGCGTCTAGAGGTATTTTATAACGGATACATTGAGTGGACCACCTTTGTAAGACGACTAAAATGTCACGCTGTATATGAAAATGGATCCCGATTTCCCTTGGTTACGCCATCATACGTGAACGGCTGGACCAATTTTGCTAATTCTTTTTTGTTGTGATAGTTATTGTCAGGTGAAGGTTCTTATGAAAGAAAAAAAATAAGAAAGTTGAGAGTAAAATTAGAAAATTCTGGAAAACTTAACGACCATATTAACTTGCGAATTCAATATTCATAGTTATGACTTGACAACGTCTGTCTGGTCAGGTAGTTACCGATTTAAAAAAAGAAAAAACAAAACATCGTTAGGAAAACTGGACTTAAAGTTAATATAAGTTTGAAATCGCCAGCCCGTCTAGAGTAAGTGTGGTGTTCAACGTCCGTGCCTTCTCTGTATAAGAAGAGATTTTGGTGACGCTAAAACTAAAGCAAATTTTAAGTACCTAGGGACATTCGATACCCCGACTCTAGCAATGTACTAATTTATTTAATGCTACGTGTAGTTTTCGAGAAATCGCAGGTGTAATGTTAAAACGATTTTAAACCATTTTTTAAATTTTTCTTCAAATTAAAAACATTTTATTAAATGATTTTATAGGTTAGAAACATTTTATTACAGTAATCAACAGGCTAGAAACTTCTTGTTACAGATTTTCTACAATGAACGTCTTTGGGGCAATCCCGTGTGATATTCCAACAGTATAGATGATCGTGTCCGTAGCTTTAATGTTTTGACGACTCCGTACGACCCCTCGAGGGTTAAAAAGCCAAATTATAACATAGAATAGGCGGCACCAAAAAACATATTTTTTTGCAGGCCTGTGTTATTTTAACAATATAACCTAACACCTTTACCAAAAATAATTAATACGAAACCTGGAACGTGATCCTCAAACCCTATTAGGGTTAGCCCAAGTCCTTTGCAAACTAGATAGGTAGGTACCTAAACCTAACAGCTTACATTGTCTCCTACTCAGACATACTCGTAAATGTAAACATTTAGATACCTTACAATGTATCACCTGAGAGGCAATTTAGTGAATTAAATTTTGAAGCGACCGTAAATGTAGGGACAGGAAGATGAATCGGCTAGACTTTGACTGGGTTCAGTCTTGAATAATATGTAACGTATAAATAAAGCGATATTTTATTGCCAGAAGACAAATTCTCGTAATAAAAAAACAACCGACTTCCGAATAAACACTACAAAGTGAAAAGTAAGTTTTTTCGTAAGTCGGTTGTTTTTTTTTTTGGAAAAAGTTTTTATTTTTCACTTTTAGTTATAGTACCTACCCCATGAATTCGAAATTTCATCATCCTTGGGGTCAAAACAATGCATATTTATGCGATACCAGCAATCGCGGTTTATTTACTGTTGATCTAGAGAAATCATTCAGATCTATATGAAATTGAAATGGAACCACACGGAAAGCACGAGCTTTATAAAAAAAAAATCATCAAAATCGGTTCACCCAGTCGAAAGTTATGAGGTAACAAACAAAAAAAAAACATACAGTCGAATTGAGAACCTCCTCCTTTTTTTGAAGTTGGTTAAAAAGGTGTCAAAATGTAGTGAAACTAGAGGCATGTTTTACAAATAGTGACTAAGATCAGACTGTGAACTTTCTTAAAATTACGGAATTGCCTGTCTGGTGTAACAAGAAAGTAGCTATCAAATTGGCAAATACGATTGAAACTATATTAATTCTTTTTAGCTTGGTTTACAGACAACGTAATGAGGTCTGATCAATTGATATATATGCTGTTGATCATTGACAGCAATGCTGTTCAACACGTTCCTTCTTTTAAGAAAAAGTCAATCGTTTGACATGTCCCTGAAAAACATGAGATATTTAAAGAAGCCTCGTCATGTTTTGATTTAATATTACCTGTATGGTCAATAACTATACGAAACATCGCTTACCCAGATTCCGCCAAATAGCCTTTGGCCTTTTCTGTAGGTAAGGATAGGGAGTAATTACCGTAGTAAAATATGTGGTTTCTTAGAGAGAACCAAAAACCGAAGCCAGTATAAATTTACCTCTACATCCTTTTCTTTAGTTCACGACCGTAGCATGTAACATATGTCTATATATAATGGTCGTGTAAATAGATAGGTAAGTACCCCCACTGGTTGGTTTATGATAGCGGAATTTCTTTTTTAGCATTACTCCGTTTTATTATTGAGAATAATATTTCTTTCTATAAGAATGGGATTTTTATTGCATGGAAATTGGTCGAACTGAGAGCGAGCGGCGAGGAGTATTACAATAGGAAGATTTTGCATGAGAATGATACTTGCATTTGGCGGTGAATCGGAAAATATGGCCCAGATAATTTTTGAGTTAAGATTGTGATGAAAGAGGTTTTGTGACATAGAAAAAGCATACTTTCGACAGTGGTTTATGTATTAATAATCCTATAAATTTCGTTCAATCACCATGAATAGTCTCGATATGTAATGTAAAGGTTGGTTGCTTACTGAATGCAATCTTATGTCTAAACCGGCAGGTAACAAAATGGCTTTATAACATATGAACTCTCAGGAAGATCTAGAATCAGTCCTTCAAATAATTTAGATTAAGATTTATTTCGGAAGTAAAAAATTGATAAACAGGCGCGGAGCGGTAAAGATCTAAAACGTGGAATAAACTATATTATTTATATTTATACGCATACATGCATTTTATTTTTTAAACCCCAGTACCGAGGACCCTTCAGGTCCTACAGTACCATACCTCGGAAGCATGTTAAGTACGTCAGTGGTCTTTCGTAGATCTATGACAGTCGTTACGAGTTTATTTTTGGTCAGACTTTTACTGACTAAAACCCAACCGTGTTCTCTCAGTTGCTTGTATGCCAGGGGCCGTGGCATCTCTTTCAAACAACCCGCACCCCTGGCAGGCATCGGCCCTTGCGTACCCCACCAGTTGGTGCTGACATGTCTTTGAGGTGCGCGTGGAACACAATGCGCCGTCAATCCGGGCTTGGTCCTTACTCGCCGTCGTCGGCCGCCGTGGCCGGGAATCAGCCTGGGATTCGCGACGCCCAGGGCGTCTCCTGCGACGACTAAGGCTGTGAGGGCACCTGTACTGCCTCTCTCTCACGTGCGCCGCCTCCGTCTTCGCGAGCATTATTACTGCTACACAAAAGGAGGTGACCGCTACCCATGGACTCTCGCTTCGTACCATGGCCTGGACCAAGGCCGGAAACGAAAGATCGCCGCCGCCGATCGCCTCCACGAGGACACGACGGTGCTGCACCCAAGCACCCAAGCTGGGCAGACCTCCACCGTATGCTCCACCGTGTCCAAAACTCTGTCTTCAGATTCTAAACTACAAATATTAGAATACTCTATTTACTGCTCAAATTGGAATAGTTCCTTCATTTACTTTGTAAAAACATAAAATTTGTTTCATATGTACGTACACACGTTTACGCTGATCTCGTACAGAAATCTAATACATTGCGAGATCAGCTTATACTAGAAATGTATAGCTTGATTCGTAGCCGTGCGTACGTACGATGTTTTTTGCTGCCCAGAGGGTAACACGGTCTTTAGTTCTTCACTAAATAATGAATGGAATTGGAACATTCTATTCTTAGTTCATTATAAACTAAACCGTAAACTCATTCATTTCTATTATTTAGTTGCATTAAACAACGAAGGAGAGGAGCTCGTGGCTAAATAATAACAGCCACATGGGGGCAATCGAAGGTACTACGCTTGGCGCAGTTGGAATCTGACAACCAGTCTTACCATAGTATTACCCAGTACCTGAGTTGCGGAGGTCAGGTAGGCAGTTGTTCCATGTAAAATACAGGTCTTCAGCTGCCTGGTTAGACTGGAAACTGAACCCAACATAGTTGGGAAAAACCTAGGCAGATTGATGGAGATGCACTAAACAACGCACCAAAGTCAAAGTCAAAGTCAAAGTCATTTATTTGCTATAAATGCGGTACAAAAGATGGTAGGTACATAAATTGTTAGTGCCATGACACATTTTGCCATAGGTAAGTTGGCATGCAAATATTAAAGTAAAATCCTAGTGCTAGCATGTTAAGCAAATCTCTACACAAATGAACGGAAGTTAAGCCGCGTACAGACAATGCGAGGAATGCGCTGCGAATGTTTAGTTGCGTACGTCACAGGCTACAACGAATGTCATATCACTAAACAAAATTAACCACAGCGACGAATACTCCCAGTTAGCACCACATCCATAGATACATGGCAAAGCATTCGAGGTACCTCGCACCTCGCGATGTATGTGGTTTTCGTTCAAGTCTTTATTGCATTTTGAGACGTAAATGTTTAATTATTTTTACATTAGAACAATATTTGTTCAGAAACCAGGCAATGTAGGCGGTTTCTAGTTAAAGATGGGTATAAGTAAATAGATCAGACCTTATTTAGACAATTTAATTGGTATTTTAAAGAAGATGAATATTATTTAATTTTAAAATAAAATATTGTGTTGCAAAGTAAACTCAAGTAAGCTATTTATTATTATTAATAGTTACAGTTAAACATCAAAAACCCTATTTTGCAGTCAGAGGGGTAATTATACAATATGTAACAAAAACCCTGTTGTTCCTTTTAGGGCCGTATACACTTACCTAGAAGCACAACATTGATGAAGTTATATTTAAAAAAAATAAGCATTGGCTAGTGGAGAGTTCAATATCAAATAACTATTAAAATCGACACATTCAAAAAAATGTTTACTGTATCTGATTTTACAAGTAGCCTTATTTCGCACAACAGACTACAAGCTCGGCGACTTTCTTTGATCTAATCAAAATCAGTTAAACATTACAAATATTCTTAATTAAATATTTACTTTCATTATTTTTGTTGAATAGTTTTTTTTATATGACTTTCTTTATTACGTATTTATATCGATTCTGAAAACCTGGGTAGAAGGAACAACAGGGTTTTTGTTACATATTGTATATCCCACTAACACTAGAAATGGCTTGCATTTTGGCAGTTCAACAACATTCATCATCATCTGCTTAGCCTTTTTCCCAACCATGTTGGGGTCGGCTTCCAGTCTAACCGGATGCAGCTGAATACCAGTATTTTACATGGAGCGACTGCCTATCTGACCTCCACAACCCAGTAACTGGGTAACACGATACCCCTTGGTAAGACTGGTTGTCAGACTTTCGGGCTTCTGACGACCCGTAACGACTGCCAAAGATCCACAAATGACAGCCGGGACCAACGGCTTAACGTGCTTTCCGAGGCACGGAGGGGTCTTGGTATGTAAAGATGGTCACCCATCCACGGACCAACCGCGGCAAGCGTAGCTTAACCTGATCAATCGACCCGTGCAGCTATTGTTACTTAGCCACAAGCCCCACAGTTCAACAACATTCATTGCGGTATTAACATTATAGAGCAGCCACTTTTTCGAGTATTGAAGCAACGAATTAGCAATATCTTTCAAAATTATTCAGATTCTGATTGATAGTGTGATACGCAATTAGAAAGCTGGTTGAAAGAAAATAAAATTACAAATATATTTACGCTTACACGCGAACTGAACCCTAACAGTAAAAAGCCTTTTATTTCACCGATTGACAAAACAGCTACACTCATGTGTATTCTAAATGTTATTCGTCTTGTATATCCCGGGAATTTGAATACAGATAGTTTATGCATGACTGTACCGAATATCTCCATTTCGTTTTATTGAAACGTCTAAAATATAAGTTCATATTTTTGCTTTGTGTGAAGGCTTCCATACAGGGCTTTCTGTAATGTCAAAACCTATGTCTTAAATTGGGATGTCATTCTAAGGAATGTTTTTCGTGACTTGTTGATTTTAACCAGTGTTACCCAGTAACTGGGTTGTGACGGACACAATGTCAGTCGCTCCATGTAAAATCACAATCGAAATTAAAATATTTCTGTCACATAAACGTTTATGGGCACTTATGAAATGTGAGAAGCTAGTAGCACGTTGTACTCCAATTGTTTGTTTCCTATAGAGAAGAGCCGGCAAGAAAGTAGACGATTAGTCTTTTTTTAAACTAATTGGTTTTTACAATGTTTTCAAATTACAGCGTAATTAGGTATGGGAGGACAGTGTAGGTCTGTCAAAAAGTACCAGGTACTTAATCAAATAGAAAATGGTTCACAAATCTTCCAGTCTACAAGGCCTACAGCGTTCTCAAATTCTCAAAATGAATCGACATAATCAATGTAGTTTTTGGAAAATCACTTTTTTTTTATAACTCTAATATGCGAGAACTTAAGACATATTTAAGAAGACTATTTAATCCCCAGTATGTTTTTATGGATTAGTTTTTTCATTTATAATTAGTTATTACTTTTAAATATCTCTAGTAAAATGCTTGTGTCCAACTGCATCCCGTTAGACTTAAAGCCGTGACCACAACACAGTTGGAAAAAGGCTAGGCAGATTAAGATGGTATTTAATCGAATATAGTACAGAAACTTACGATAATTACCACTTGACACACGTGGTTATGACCAATTTAGAGGAACTTTAAGCTGGTCATAACCTGATACATCATCTCTCATCTATAAAATTAAAATGCACGGACAATTTAATTGTTGAATCTTTGTCAACTCATTTTAGAGTCTATGGAGAGAGTCCATAGACTATAAAACGAATACTTGCATGCTTTAAAACATGAAATTATACAAGATATCTCCAACTTACTGTAAAGTTCGCCGCAAAGGGAACTACTTTTTTCTGTACGAAGTTATAACACGTGCGTAAAATGTGGTGGAACCCATCGCCACTTACGTCTTTAAGAACACAGCCCTTACTAGAACAATGTGCCCACAGTTGAACATACCTACATAGACATAATGTAACTAACTATCACCACCTTTAAACCCCAAAATGGGTCCCCCAAATACGCAGTTCGCATTGTCTTAGATTCAACAAAGCGAAACAAATACCTTCGAAACACTATTCAGTGCATTCATTTTAGAAAATGTATGGGAATTTGATTGTTAACCCTATGACATGGAGGTCAATAGACTATTAAATGAGTTGCTATATGCACCTGCTTGGAAACATGAAATTATACAACATATCCCCAATTAACATTAAAGTATGGTGAAATACGTATGGTGGAACAAATATCGCCACTTCTATAAGAATACACCCCTCACAAGAACGATGTGCCCACAATTCAACATACCTACATAGACACAATATGTCTATCTACCACCTTTTAATCCCAAAATGGGTCCCCCAAATACGCACTTCGCACTGTCTTAGATTCAGCAAAGCGAACGAAACACTATTCACTGCTCTTCCTTCCCCTTAAAACTTTTATACGAACCCATGTTTCTAACATTCAAAGTTACTTAGCTACCCCTTAAGGAAAAGAGGGCGATAAATCTACTTACCTACGTATATCATAATTATTTATTATGTTTCTCTTAATGTGCAGATTAGGTAATTTCCTGTGTGTTTGTGACTTGCACGTTTATTTTTGTCTAGCCACGACCAGCCATAACAACCTTCGCAAGCTTATTTGATTTTATATTAATCGTGGGAAAACAATATGGAAGAATATAATTTTGTTGTGGCATTGAATATGCAAGAAGCGAATGAAACCTTTTTGCTGTGACTGTGCTGCTAGGCAGATGATTTTCAAAGATTTCTTTGTCAGTGAAGCTGTCACTGATAAAGAAATCTTTGAACTTCATGTCAGGCACTGGGTAATATGATACCCTTTGGTAAGACCGGTTGTCAGACTTTCGGGCTTCTAAAAATCCGTAACGACAGTCAAAATCCACGAATGACAGCCGGGACCAACGATTTGAAATGCTTTCCGAGGCATGGACCAACTGGAGATGAATTTTTTAGATTTTTGTTTTAACTTGCATATAATGTTACGTCCACGCTATAGAAGCTAAAAGCACAGCTAGTTTACTAACAAACAAACAGGGTTTCGATTACGTATAACTAAATACCTATTCACCAACAGTTAATTACTAAGTTTCAAAGGTATATCGACAAGCCAAGTGTAAGAACCGTTGGGACCGCGTTACGTAATTTACGTAGTGTAATTTATATACCTATTTATGTGTATATTACACTCGGTATATTAGGCAGAATTGTGAAGACAGGGAGTCTACAAGGAGTCCGTATTTCTGATGTATTTTATATGTGTAGTGAAACTGACACCTAAATTGAAACAGAAGAGGCAAGAAAGAGTCTCATTGATGTTGTTAGAGAATATTCAGGTGACTGTAGACTTCTTCATTCGAGATATCGATATCTAATTTGTTAGCTTTTAGGCGTTGATCTGCTATCAAATAAAATATGAAGCTACCATCTTTCAAACAATGTCAGCTATGAGGGTTTTCATTATTATTTTCGTTACTAGATGCCACCACTTTGACAGCAGGTCTTTCGTTTCGACAGTAAACATTATTTATAATGATGATTCATTTATTAATTCGTTTCCGGACTAGATGTCTCAATGCTATCACTTATTGAACGTTATTTCAGAAAATCATCACTGAGAAATCAATTGAAAACGAGATTTGACACATTATTTTATTGTTATGCCGTACTGTCCCACGCTGGGCAAAAGCTTCACCCAAATCTTTCCAGAAACTCTTTTACCCGGCCCACCTCGAACTAGTTCTTACGGTACTCGTCCAAGGCATCTCGCCACCTCTTTCTAGGCCCGCCTGGGTATATGGAATTGATTTCGGGAACGAGGAAACAGTACATAAAAATATATTTATTTCTATCAAAATTACTTTTTTTTGGGACAGAAGAAAAGAAATTCCAACTTTATGAGATTGAAATCGTATTAAAGTACTATTCTTCAGCTCCCCAAAACTCTTAAGCGTGTTCACCTCATATCTTTCCATCTTTCCAGCATCATTGGCACCACATAAGAGGCTAACAAACTTCAAAGAAATCTTAGCTCCAGTAGGATAATCCTCAAAGACCCTACCTAAGGGTGCCGTCAGATTGTCGTAAACTATTATCTACTTAGTATATTATACGGTAAGAAATTATATGTAATGGTTTTCAAAAGGAGCCCCCTATAAATTCGTTGGGTTGGAGAAGATTATAGGGGAGATACAGCACTGTTCAAAATGTTTTAACATCGTGATGAATCGTGGTGAATGTATCTATAGGTAGGTGGTATAGCCATAAAATGGATTATACTAAATGTGATAGTATATACTGTACTTAATGTGCGGTTTTCAGCGATGAGTAACTTCATCACTTTTCTAGAACTTAGACAATATTTGGTCAGATACTCTTATCTTGATTTTTTTTTTTTGGGTGGGAAATCATCAAATAACTTCTCCCGCTCTGGGTGGAGCGGGAGGGCGTGTCAGACTTTTACTGACTAAAACCCACCCGTGTTCCCTCATTTGCCTGTGTGCCAGGGGCGGCGGTATCTCTTTCGAACAACCCGCACCCCTGGCATGCTCTGCCCAAGTCGGGCAGACCTCCACCGTATGCTCAACCGTGTCCTCAGGGCGATCTTCGCAATGGAAACACCCGGGCGTTTCCTCCCGCCCTATCCGAAACAGGAACCTCCCGAAACAACCGTGTCCGGTGAGGACCTGTGTCAGGCGGAAGGTGAGAACGCCATGCCGCCTCTCAAACCACTCCTCAAAGAGGGGACTTACCGCCGCGATCGTGGCGTGGCCAGCACTGGGTTGCGACAATCGCACCTTCCACGTTGCCATGAGATCCTGCCGGAGCTCTGTCCGCCGACTCTTATCTTGATTAGGTAGATCTCTTGAATTGTAAATTATCTCAAATTATGAAATCAAGTACCTAATTAATTATTCTTTAAATTAATTATTTCTAGATTTTTCAGTACACCAACTTTGACGAAATTCTGTCAATAAGAGGCATTGTATGTTGTAGGTATAAATATGGAAGAGGGAGGTCATCTGTTCTAGATATCTCAATACTTAACAGGCAATAAAAAGAGACCTCTACAACTTATTTGTTAAAACTCGTTGATTAGGAAAATAAATTGTGAATACCAGGATATATCCCGGTATTTACAATTTTAGTTTCATACAATTTTGTAAAGAGTCGTTTTACTGTATTTTGTTTATAGAATGAACTAAAACATCTCTTTACAAAATTGAAATCGAAGTCTTCTACTAGAATCAACCTATTTTTTTTCAAATATTGGCGTTCAAAAGTGCCTTGTTTTTAATAGCCTAATTGAAATAAGTTATTGACTATGATTTTTTTTTAATAAACTAAGCCGTTTTCCGTGTCTGTCTATGTTACGCCTAAAATTCTCTTCTTAAAATGAGTACCGCACTTAAGACCCTGGTAGACTTAGGTATAGCAGGGTGTAAAGTACGCTACAAATTTTATTTCAATTTTGACTATAATTTAGAGAATTTATTCCAGAAGGTGTAAGTATATAATAAATTAAAATTAACATTACATTATAATAAAAAAATCTAAATGTATTTTCAAACCGTTAAACCCGTGCGAAGCCGGAGCGGGTGGTTCACTTATTGATAATAATTGTTTAGTATAAAAATGTATCAATAAAAATACATCAATATTAAACAAAACAAACGAGAAACTAAAATTAACGATATCTAAAATGGCCACTACTGCATTATGACGTCACCCTTACACCCGACATTTTCGGCCGACCGTTACGACCGAGAATGCGTGAAATCGGTTTATCTGATCGGCAGAACATCGAACTGGCAGAAATGTGTGAGTTTCATATTGTTTGATGTTGATCGCCCATCAAAGGGTAATAGAAAATTGATTCTGAAATGTATGAGCGCGTGTGAAATTATGGTCCATTTTGGCTTTCATGCTTGAATCGATTATTGGTGTTTTACTTTGAAGTAATAATCTTTCAACTGCCTTGGTTTAGTAGTAGCAAGTTTGTGCAACTGCTGAGCGTTGAGCCTTGGATTCGATCCCTGGGCCAAGCAAAGAGTTTCAGGTTTTCTAAGGTCTGGAATGTGTTTGTAGTAATGCATTCATTATATGGATATCGTATACTGTAACCAGCCAAAAGCTACGCTGCAAACATGACTATTGCTAAACCTTTACGTCTGTTCCTCCGGGAAACTAAACCATGTTGATAACTTGTTTATTATGGCTGTTACCTCTTACGCAAAAACCTTCAAACTATTTTTGGCTCATACCTGGACTAAGCGTCGTCCTGTTATCGTCACACTACTGTCAAACTACAAGTGCAAGACAGATACGACTAAAAGTCTAAGTCAAAGCGCTTGCTAAGTAACGTTTCTATGAACGTTACTAAGTCTGAAGCTGAATGAAACAGCCTTAGACTCCTGCTAATCACAAAGAAATACTGTCATCACTATCAAGCTTTGCAAGGGATCCTGATCGAAGTCCTTAGATCTGGAATGATAGGCTTTTCTGTAAACATTCTTAGCAACCCGGAGTGGCGGATTATCTCCGGTTACTTTCAATAGTCTTCCCCCAAAGTTATTGAATCCGTATTTTATACTATCGTTGATGAATTGCCTTAGTACAATATTTATACAACTGAGATTTTGTAAGTCCTGGGCCCCAATTCTGTATCGTTTTAATGATTCCCCGCGGAATCTTACTACGTTCAAAATACGTCAATATCGTTTTTCTTAGAAACCAATGTAACGGTAAGGAATTGAAATGTCATATTCTGTATGTTCCAAGACAGCAGAATTCGTGAGTGATTGGCTTGGTTGCGAATAAGGAATCGTTAAGTGGTCATAGTGAACTAAGGCCCAGCATTTAAACTTTTTAAAGGTGTTGATTTTATTAGGCCGTACTACTAGCATAGTTATCCAGTTTAAGAATAAGTTTGCCTTTTGTAAAAGCAGTATCTATGTACCTGAGTGACAATCCTTTTCAATGGCTATAACTCACTAGCTCACTAACTTCTGTTTTTTGGATGAAATATTATAATAAAAAAATCAAAAAAATATCATATGTGTAAAATTCCTACAAAACCGATTCAGCTTTTAAGGTAGACCGTGATATTTTTTTTATTTTTTTTTAGGTTTGCGTTGTATCGATAATCTCAATTATTATAAATCTGTTAGCTACCCCAGCGCCTAAGGCGTGAAAGATAACAGAAATACACGAGTTAATTTCGCATTTTTATACTACAGTATACATAGGGTAAATTTTAACTAGTGCGCAAACTGTAACCATGAATTCAGCATAATTATCATTCTAGACCCCACGACGCAAAAATTTTTCGTCGGTTTAAAATAAAAATCAGCTGTTTCATAAAAAAGTGCAATACCTACTTGATCAAAATATATGGAGCAGCTGTTCTTTTTTTATATAACCAACGAAAAATTTCTGTGGTGGGGGGTCTAGAATGATGTGCTGAATAAAATTCATGGTTACAGTTTGACTGGTTAAAAAATTATCCTGTATAGTGTAGAAACATGGATAATACTATGCCAGTAGCCGGGCCGTAGTCAGTAAAAATCAGACCAACACGTTTAAACCCCTCGTTTAAACGTCACGTAATGTTTCATTCAGTAATTTGTACGGACTTAAAGCACCAATCAACTGCTCTCTTGCTGATTGGGGCCGGACACACTCCATCAACAATTAAATGCTTGACGAGGGCCATATAATTATATGTAGGACTGTAGGCAGTTGCAGCTGCGCGAATGTTTATTTTAAGCCAGTGACATATTAATGAGCTTTGAGTGATATTGACTACTCGGTTGTCTGTTTTGTGCTCACAATACAAGGCGAAGCAAGACTGAAAAAGCAAGGCTAGACTGACTTTGGAAAATAATTTAGCGTATGTTTAGGGTTTGATGTGATGCCATCTAGCTGATTTTGGCCACAGCGACGCGACTGCACTCACTGAGTGACTGACTGGACTCAATATGGTTACTTGCAGTATCTGTCCAGTCAAATTTATCCTACATATTTAAGTACACTTTAGTTGTATAATGCTTTCGTAAATACTTTTTAATCAAGGTAAATTTTTGTTTAAGTAATCACAGCATTATACTGAAAGGTGTCCGTTCTGCGTGGAAGTGACACTTGTTTTCCCTCATCTTGTTCTTTTTAACCGACTTCCAAAAGGAGGAGGTTCTCAATTCGTCGGAACCTTTTTTCTTTTTTTTTATGTATGTATGTTCCCCGATTACTCAAAGATGGCTGGACTGATTTGTATTATTATTTGAAAGGGTAGGCACACTTGAAGCGATTTGGATAGTTTTTGGAAGAGTACTTTCTAGGAGTGGTCCTATTTTAATTTGGTGAAGATCTGATGAAGAACTTCGGAGATAGGCAACGGAACTCCTCAATAAATGATAGCAGATGGACTGGAATTGCAGAAATCTCATGTCTGTCTATTGTTTACACCACTTCGTAACATAACATCACGCCGGGACGCTGTGAAGGGGTAAGCACATGTGAACCACTAAAAAGTGAAAAATAAAAACTTTTTTCAAAAAAAAACAACCGACATCCAAAAAAAAGGCTAAAAAGTGAAAAATAACTTTAATTTCGGAAGGCGGTGACAAAAAATACATATTCAAAGTCACCGCCTTCCGAAATTAAAGTTATTTTTCACTTTTTAGTCTTTTTTTTTGGATGTCGGTTTATGTTTTTTTTTTAGATCAGAAATCATATTCTCGCTAATAATCATATTTTCTTTCTTTTTAACATAGATAATTCCCTCTTTATGTGATAACTTTCCTGTTGTCCTCTGTATTTTTTTAATTTTCAAATTTAAAGTTTCATGTATTTTATGTTCAACCTATTAGCACATTCTCAAAAATGGAAATTTCCTTACACTTGTCCCAATATTTACTAAAGCCAAAACATTTTCGCTTGCATGTATACACAGTAACACACAAATCCTTGTACAAAAAACAGAACACCGTTTTGCTGCCAAGCGGCAAAACGCGGTACCTTCCTATCTTGTATCTTGCAAGCGATATATTTTTTACCGAGGACGCGGGGCTTAAGGGGAAAATGGTGCGGACCAGATACTTACCGATACTTGAGCAGTTTAGCTCATGGTCAAGGGACAAGGCGGTTGATATGGTGTTACTTTTTTGGGCTTTACCTACAGCTGTTCAAGATTGGCCAGCTATGATTAATGTTCCCGAAAATTCTTTTAGTGATTTATTTAGGTGTTTTATCTAGAGTTGGATAGTATGCTACAGTACAACTATTTCCTTAAGGCCCTGGTAACTTTCAATATTGTCATTATGTTTATAACTGTTATTGAAGGGATAAACCGATTTTAAAGATAATTAAGAGGTGTCTTTGATGATTTTTTTTATGCATTAAAGTATGTTTAATTATGATTTGAGTTCGATCACTGTATGCAAAAAAGACTTGAATATATCACATATTTTTTTGCTTTCAAAATTATTTACGGTTAAAGAGATACACAGCTTTAAAAAACCACCTTTTTGAGCGTTTTCCAGAAATCTCCGCCTTAACTTCCGTCAGATCATCGCGTTATTATAACTTCCTCCCATTTTTTAAATAAGTTACATTAAGTTAAAAGAGTATTAACAACTCTATATACTTCCAAGTCAATTGGGTGCGTCAGGTCTGCACCAAATGCAAAGGGAAACTGATAGAAATCCGACGACTGAAGAAACAAGAAGTTTGCCGAGATACATTAAGAAAATAGTTGTACTGTACTTTTACACATCAAATTAATGAGATAAGTTGTAACCCGGTGCTTAATGGCCCACAAATACTATCAGGTATTTATTCAATCAAGATTATTTAGAAAAAAAACGAAATCAAAATCAAAATCAAAAGTCATTTTTTACATTTTTTTATTTAAAAGTTATACTACAGAGGTGTTACTAAATTCTAAACTCGCCAAACTTTTACGTTTGATGGCGATTCAAACTAGGCTGAAAGTCAGCACTTTTTGAACGTCAAAATTACATAAGACAGTCCCCTCAAAAAGCCCGCCCTTCACCACTTCCAAATCCACCAGCAATCGACGTAAAAATCGGCTAACATAGGTACATAGAACAAAAAAAATTAGCCGAACATAGAACCTCCTCCTTTTTTCAGTCAGATAAAAAGTAATCAAGGACGTAATTATTTTTGGTATATCAAATGAATCAAAAGAAAAAACTTAATATTTTGGAAAGGTAAGTCCCCAATATTTTTTTTTAATTTTTGAAATATATATTATTGAACACTAGCTTCTGATCGCGACTTCGTTCGCGTCAAATTTCTTGCTCCCCGTCGCTCGCTTCGCCTGCCCGTGCGAGTACTTAGTATTC
Source organism: Polymixis lichenea (assembly GCA_949091785.1). Lineage (NCBI taxonomy): Eukaryota > Metazoa > Arthropoda > Insecta > Lepidoptera > Noctuidae > Polymixis > Polymixis lichenea. The sequence continues at coordinate 3,624,560 of OX420943.1, read as the reverse complement.
GTGATTTTTTTCACTTTGCTCGGCTCCTAAGGGTTTTAGTGTGATGTTATATAGCCTATAGCCTTCCTCGATAAATGGGCTATCCAACACTAAAAGAATATTCCAATTCGAACCAGTCGTTCCTAAGATTAGCGCGTTCAACCCCTTCGCAAATAATGCATTATTTTAGAACAAATTTAGTTAGCATAAAAAAGGTTATAGTGAGCCAACCTTAAAAGATAGGCATATGCCATCACAATTTTTTTTTTTTTACTTTTAAAGGGAAACAATTCTGTTTTACATGATTTTTGCGAAACTTTAACCGTTTACGCAGCGCACGCAGCGGAAGTTTTCAAAAGGAACAAAAAAACCCCGATTTTGAAACATTCTTCATTGGTGCTCCACTCCTATGGGTCTTAGCGTGATGATATATAGCTATAAGCTAGCCTTCTTCGATAAATAATTTTTGAAATCGGGCCATAGTTTCTGAGATTAGCACGTTCAAGCAAACAATCAAACAAACTCTTCTGCTTTATAATATTTGTATAGATAGAGATTTATATTTACTCCTAGTTGACTGTAGCAAGCAGCTTTACATTATTACTTGAACGCGATGAACCATCTTGTCACATGTCACTCGTTCTTGCAGACCGTTCACATTCATAATGACATTATATTCCACGAAGGGTTGATAGTTATTTTTCTTTGCTTGCTTGTGAATTTGAAATAAATTAACTCTCGTAATATTAACCAATCCCGAATGTCTGTTAAACCAATATTACCAAGGGATATTGTATTACCCAGTAACTGAGTTGTGGAGGTTAGATAGGCAGTCGCTGCATGTAAAATATTCAGGTGCATCCGGATCCGGTTAGACTGGAAGCCGACCCCAAAATAGTTGGAAAAAGGTTAGGTCATGAAGATATTCAACCAATCACAAACTAGTTAATCACGCGTTTGTTAGTCGTGTCATAAACGGACCACTATTAAAACACTAATAGCTACTCATTGACATGTAGTTACACGTTACTTTTAAGAAGCGTGGTGGAAGATGGCCTTAGTTTTAGAGCAGAAACGTATTTCTCGATTTATTTTCATGTGAACAATTTATCATCATCATCATTTCAGCCGAAAGACATCCACCGCTGGACATAGGCCTCCCCCATGTTCCTCCACTTAGACCGGTATTGTGCTTCCCACATCCAGCGGATTCCCGCGGCCTTCACAAGGTCATCGGTCCACCTTGTGGGAGGCCTTCCCACTCTACGTCTTCCGGTACGCGGTCGCCACTTCAGAACCTTTCGGCCCCATCGGCCATCTGTTCTGCGAGCAATGTGCCCTACCCACTCATACTTAAGTTTAGCAATTCTTCGGGCTATGTCGGTTGCCTTGGTTCTCCTGCGGATCTCTTCATTCCTGATTCGATCGCGTAGGGAAACTACGAGTATAGCCCTCTCCATTGCTCTTTGGGTGACTTTAAGCCTTCTGATAAGGCCCATTGTGAGCGACCACGTTTCCATACCATATGTCATCAGTGGCAACACACACTGGTCAAAGACTTTCGTCTTAAGACACTGCGGTATTTGGGACGAAAATATATTGCAAAGCCGCTGCCCAGCTGAGTCGGATTCGACGATTGACCTCTTTCTCGAACAATTTATACATACGTGCAAATCAATAAAATTAAAGTCTACGAATAATGTCAAAATAACAGCTTTTTACAAAATGCTTATGAAAGTTTATACCCTGTGTTTATACCTAAGTCTACTTAAATTTATCTAGTCTAGTCTATTTATAATTTTGTCTGCCTGTCTGTCTATTTGTTCCGCCTAATCTCCGAAACGGCAGGACCGATTTCGATGTGACTTTCACTGGTAGATAGCTTATGTAGTGACGGCTTTTTGTTCTGGTAGCATAATAGCATAATTCCAACATCCGCGGTAGCAGAGTAGTCGCGGGCAGCAGCTATATTAATCATCTACTCATCAATTGAATTGCTGTATTTCAAAAAAATATGGTACTTTACAGGGATCCCAAACCACAAGTAAATTAAACGTGATCTGTCTGACCTAATTCCATCCTCAAAATCAGCAAGAAAGAAAACATTAACGAAAACACATCTCTACCTTATCAAAGAAATTCACAAAGCATCAACAGTTATTATTTTATATTAAAAGCGATCTTCTAAAGAGACATCTAATTTTTTATTCAAAAGCGACGTGTCACGTTCTTTTAACGCCTTATGGAGGATTCATGCGGGTTTCATACAGAAATCATCGAGGCGAAAATGATACAAGGCAGTTTATCATCCCCTCATGTCATATTTACCCCTGTTTTTTGGATTCCGTAGCCAAATGGTGTGCGTAGACCTACTTTCGTGGTTAACAAAAAAGGCGTCGATCCGTTTATAAAATGTGTACTGATATGTAACTGTCCGAATTGTTATCCATTCATAGTTAGAAAATGATTTTATTTTAGTTTGAAGTCTCTATACCTACTAATGTTATACATGCGAACGATAAATGCGAAACAGCTTAACGGATGTGGATAAAATCTAGCACATGGATGGGTAGACCACGACCTGGGTTAGCATATGTGCATATGTGCATAGGCTACTTTTTGTTATTTTAGTAAAATAAGTTTTGTATAACAATAACTATAATTTTAATCAAATCATATTTTGAAGTTTATTGTATCAAATTATTATGTTAAAAGTAAAGATGAACTATAAATTTCATAAGTATGTTCAAAAAATGTATGTTCTCGGAGAATTAAAAAAAAAACACAGAATGAGGTTTCTTTCTTATGTCGGTAAGGCTAGTTTTCCAACTATTTAAATTATAAACATAAATGACACTTTTGTTACGCAATGAATCAAATTAGCATAGAAAGGTTCAAGTTAGGTGATACTGTTTATTTGTAACTACAAAACCCAAAAAGAATGTCCAACACGCACTTGACCACTTTTTATATTGCGATGGCTAAGCAAAATGTGCGTAGAATACAATATTCTTTGACCCGAGCCCATATTAGAAGAGAGAGGCAAAAATAGTGTCGGTAAGCAAGCCAAATATTAAGAGAATCTAGGCTTCTAAATTACGATTCTTGCTGATTTGTCTTATGATCTAGCATTTATGAGACATGTTTGTTTGTATTGAGACAATATTTTCTCATTTATGATTCTGGGTATGAAGTGAAAATGTACTGAATTGTTGTTTGTTTTGGGGTGAAAAAATGGCAGATTTTTACTGTCAAAAGAATAAAGAACTTGTGTATGTTTGAAGATGTTTTTTTTTTGCTATCAGACTAACTATAGATAGAAAGAAAAATTTAAAAAAAAAAATACTTTTTGTATCAAACAACAAGCTTAAAAATAAATGTAAAGGAATAGGCAAAAAAATACCTTCAAAGCTAACTTCTCAGTTATAAAAATATATAATTTTTAATTTAATGGTGTAATAAGCTCTTTAAGAAATACACTTACTTTTATATAAATTTCTTTTTGTGATTTACAGAATGGACATTATTCGCAGATTTCCATTAATTGGAAAAGTTTATCATGATTATCCAACTTATTTTATTTTAACCCCTAATTTGAAGCTTCTGAAATCTAGCCGAGTTTCTAAATTTAGTCGGGGGCAAGTGATTAAGTGTGACTTAAGAGCTTATTGCTTTAGATCTGGAGGATTTGTTTAATTGGTGTTTGCACTTTGAACACTCAAATAACAGGTTACATTATTTCCAAGAAGAATTAGTTATGCATGAAAAAATAATGAAATCATTTAGTTAACCTGATTATCCTATTAATGTTATAAATGTAAAAGTTTTGCGCACAGATAACCTGGATGTTCATCCAGGTTATAAACTAGATAGTTTGCATGATAGATGTGCGCAAAAATTCTACCACGGGAACGTACTACCGGAATAAAAAGTATGCTCATTCAAAAAGAAATTGACTATTCTATTAGTTAATAAATGTCATTATTCAATTGGCGAATTTTTGACCGATGAGAATTTAAACTGATAACATGACATACCTACTCTTGACTTGTACTAAATCGATTACATATATTTTTTCCTTTTTAATTTAACTGTATTGACCTTGAGTATGACGAATTAATAATTTTAATAAACTAGACATTATGCATTGAATTGCCTATTTCAAACTATTCACTGAATTATTTCTCGACATGGTAAACCTGTATTGTTTGATTGAATGTGTTGATATTGTATAATGAATGAGTCTTTATCAATATAACTTAAACTGTTTGCATGCCCTAGTTAAGGTAGTTAGTATAAGGATCATTTTAAACTGAACATCTGTATCATGTACCTACTTCCTGTGCAAATAAAGAACTATTCTATTCCATTCACATAGGATACTTTTTATTCCGGTAGTACGTTCCCGTGGTAGATTTTTTGACCTCCACGCGGTCGAAAGGCAACATCATCATCTGCCTAGCCTTTTCCCAACCATTTTGGGGTCGGTTTCCAGTCTAACCGGATGCAGCTGAATACCAGTATTTTACATGGAGCGACTGCCTATCTGACCACCACAACCCAGTAACTGGGTAATACGATACCCTTGGTAAGACTGGTTGTCAGACTTTCGGGCTTCTGACGACCCGTAACGACTGCCAAAGATCCACAAATGACAGCCGGGACCAACGGCTTAACGTGCTTTCCGAGGCACGGAGGGGTCTTGGTATGTAAAGATGGTCACCCATCCACGTACCAACCGCGGCAAGCGTAGCTTAACCTGATCAATCGACCCGTGCAGCTATTGTTACTTAGCCACAAGCCCCTCCAAGGCAACATATTAATAAATTTATTTATTTTCTCTCACACCATTGTGTGTTTTGCACCTCATAGTTTGGAGCTATAATAAAAAATCACATAGATTTTAGAAAAAATCTGTATTGCAATATTCATTTCAACTTGAGTGTAACATTTCATATTACACAGTAACTTTATATTAAATCTCCAAACATATAATATTACGTTATAAAACAGCTCCATTAAGCTTTTATTTTACAAACGATCCATGTTATACTGTCGGATCCTTTTAAAAACCCACGTAGATGAAATTATTCGATGCTCTAGTTCCTACATACTTTACATAATTTTGTTGTTTTATCATAAAACCTGAAACTACCCAGTCGTCAATTTACTTGACAATATTTTTTTATAGATGCATAAAGAAATTAATATATCAATAAATTCGTGCTGTTTACGGTCGTAACGTTTACTTTATTATTGTACGAGCGAAGTTTTTACGACTTGACTAAACATCGAGATGTCTTTATTAAACTGAAGTTTAATATAAATTACTAGCTTTTGCTAGCGGCTTTGCCCGCGTCTAGGTTGAAAATTATCCCACGGGAACGTACTATCAGGATAAAAAGTATTTTATGTGTTAATCCAGTTTACAAACTATCTGCATGCAAAATTTCATCCAAGTCCGTTCAGCCGTTTTTGCGTGATTGAGTAAAAAACATCAAAACTTTCACATTTATAATATTACTAGCTGTGCCCACGACTTCGTCCGGGCGGAATAGTTTTTTACTATTATTTATATATCAACAAAAACAAATAAAAATTCTAAAATAAAAGTAGCCCAAGTTACTCCTTATTATATCAGCTACCTGCCTCTGAAAGTCCCGCCAAAAACAGTCCAGTCATTACAGAGATTAGCAGGAACAAACAAACAGACAGACAGACAAAAATTGTAAAAGAAATATTTTGGTATATGTACCGTATTAATTCATATGCATGTAGCAAAAAGCGGTTATTTTAATATTACAAACAGACACTCCAATTTTATTAATATGTATAGAATACAGATGTATAAATGTAAAGATGTATAGTTATGTAGGATTATACACATAAACCTTCCGGAATAAATTTGTCTCTTAGGTTGGCAATTCAGAACACCCTGTTCGGGCACAACTTAGTGTATACATAATCAGCCTATATCGTTCCCATTGCTGCGACAAAGGCCTCCTGTCTGCGAGAGGAAATGGACGGTAATCAACCGCGCGGGTCCAGCGCGGGTTGGTAGACGTCACATGTCTTCCAATTTTTGCTTCTAGGGCATGCCTACTTAGTACATAGGTAGGTAGATATCTATTTGAGTGGCGGCAGGAACTTGCCTTCAAGTACGCTGTCGAGCCTGCCAGCCATGTGCCAACCTTTTACTACAGGTACGAGTACTATACGGCGTTTAGAGTTAATTTTGAAGATTGCTCAATGATTGAACAAAATATTGAGTGAGTTTAATTTTGATTGCACCGTGTAGGATAAGCTTTGCGCAGGTCTTGCTCACGCGAATACATTGAAACTAGTGGGCCGTCACTGTTATTGCGTAAAATTTTGAGTAGATTGTTTGAGTGACGTTTGTTTGGCTGATTCAATTATATTGCGCAATTTAAATATTATGCAAAGTTATTGCAGGCTGTCTTAGAGCATCGTTACTCTGCAACGCTAGTGTATACACTGCCTCATATTTTACCAGTTTTAGTACAGTTTTCTTTTGTGATACTATTTTGTTAGTCTTTCATGTTTTCTCACTTTTTTCTTTCAGATAAATATGTGGGACAGTTTATGTTTTATTTTATAAAAATATGAAAAGTAGAATACTCATGAAAACTATAACAGCCAGTAACAAGGGTAGGCTTATGCTGACAGGCTGTCTAAAAAGGAGCTGTTTAGAGGTGTCCCTAAGGATTCAATTTATTTTTAAGTGCTTCATTTTGAAGCTGCCTTTTTTCTCAGACAGGTGTAGGTTGAGTCGGTGTGGCGTGGTGTCGGAGTGTAGGTGTAGGTACGTTACGGGCAGTCGAAAGCCTGAACGTCAGACAACTAGTCTTACCTGTGTGACCCAGTAATTGTTTTGTAGAGGTCAGATAGTGGCAGTCGCTTCATGTAAAATACTGGTATTCGTCTGCATACACTTAGACTGACCTCAAATTAGTTGGGAAAGGGCTAGGCAAATTATGGTGGAAATCAACGAAAGTTGAGTGGACATGGGTCCAAAACACAGATGAAAAGAGAAACCTCACCTTTTCATGACTCGATTTATAAAACTGAAAATATTCCAATAACTTGACAACTAGTTAATTCCCCAACCACAAGAAATGTAAAAAAAATAAGCAATACAAATCCAATATTTCCAAGTCACAAAGGTACTATGAAGTTTTCTTCTAAATACATAATTTATTGCTCACTCTACCTACTCACACACACACGCACATCCTTTTAACAGGCATTGACCAAACAGCCGTTACTAATTCTACAACATACAGGTATTAGTACGAAAACAAGTCGGCAGTGAACAAATATTTAGCAGTAAGCCTTGACCACAATATAGATAGGTACAGAAGATCAACTTCATAAACGGAGCGTAAACGCAAACTCACATGGACACGCTTCTCGTTTACACATTTGGGACTGGCAAATGTTTGACTTAGGTAGTTTTAGGCATGGTCTAAGAAACAAGGTCTCGTATTCCAGGATTGACACATGCATACGTCACTATCCAGTTGCCAACAATTGCAACAAAACACGAAATTATGAAAACAGTTTCCGTCACCTTTCTGTTAAAAAAATTAAGTACTTATAACATTTAAATTGTAGTTCCGTTCTTCTAATCGAACAAAACCACAATTAATTTTAACATATACCAACGAAATTGTTAACAAAAACCTCATTGTTTTATCGGATTGGCACAAGTAAACAAGATTGTTGGGAAGTCATTGTTACACTGGTAACACAGCATTGTTATCGTAAACTTGTGTCTCCCACGTGACTACTGTATCTTGGAATGCTGTACCTGGCGAAGTATATGTTTATCATGGTTTGAGTTACGCATACGTAAGCGTCTATTGGTATATTGGCGTATGCTAGCTGACAACCGTGTTTAGTCATTTTAATTACTTACCTATTATTGTAAAGAATCAAGTTCTTCTAACTTAACAGACAGCTGTGCTGCTGGGGAGTTTAAGCACTAGAAAGTGGTGAAGGGCTGGCGACTTGGGGGTCTGTTTTATGTAATTTTGATGTTAAAAAATTGCTGACTCTCAGCCTAGTTTGAATAAATGACTTTTGATTTTGATTGGCAGTATGGCAACACAAGGTTTATCTTTCAATCTAACCTTTTTAAATTTAAAATTCTGTCAGAAATTAAGTTCCAATTACAAAAACCGACGTCACATTCGTATTTAATTGGCAGTTTTGTATCAACAACTTTAACGATGTCCTGATAACTAAAGTAAAAAAATACAATAGCCGGCATGAAACTTTGGACTTGGTCTAATGCAAGAACTCATACATCACGACTTGTTTCCTTGAAGGGTTGGGTAGAAGTGTACCTATAGCAGGTGGCTCATTTTATAATAAGACGTTTTTTAGCACTTTTTTCACTCGATGTTTGGAGTTGGCCTTCCGTATCCATTAGTTATGTGCCTTGACGTAGGACGTAGGTACATGTTTACAAGTCCGGGGGTAAGTAAAGAGCGGCCGTAATATATAGTTGATTTTCTTTGATAGAGTTGGTGGATGGTTTATGTGGGGTTAGAAAAATGGCTGTTACATACCTGAAAGGTCCAATAAATGAGTAAGGTGACTTTTTAAAACCTTAAGACACCGTCTAGAGATTTTTTATTAATGACTAAAATACTTTTATTTTGAGCATTCAATCCAGATTTAAATCGAAATTGTATAACCCTAAGGTTGAATATCACATTAACGTCACAAAATAACAAATTCTATTGGTATATGTGGTAGTCATATAATATACTTTCAATATTTCAAAACGTGCACTGTTAGTGCGTTCAGTATTCAGTACATATTGTTATCACAACCCGGTCTATAACAACAGCGATATCGTAGGCAATGTATCCAATAACCCCTAATTAGACCCCAAAGGCAAACACGACACAAGACTACATATCATAACGGTACGATTTGATCTGTCAAATGCTAGTGCCATTTAGTTTACCGGCCAATAGAGCCACTATACTATGTGACTAGTATACCTTGACATTTCATGACTGCCTGTAAATTTGTTAGCATAAATATTAATATGCGAATCAAAAACTTCGTACCCCTTTTAGGTAAAATTACGTGGACGGAGGAGTACGAAATTTGGCACAGTTCATGTTTGCATGGAGATGGAGTGCAGTATGCTAATATTTTTGATAATTGTTGATTAAAATTTAAATGAATTATGATCGAATTTCGACCCCTTAGCGAGTGCTAGGTTCAATAAATGCTTCGAGTTTTATTTAGGGATATTTTGATCGACTTTAAAAAAAGAGGAGGATCTCAATGCGGTTGTATTGGTTGTATTTTTTTTCTATTTAATGTCTCGGAACTCCGTCATTTATAAACCAATTTGAAAAAAATCTTCTTTTGTTTGAAAGGTTATATTTATAAGGTGGTTTCGTATAATTTTGATCAAGTTTTGAATAGTGGTTTTTGAGTTGGCTTGAATAATACGTATTTTTCCAGTTGGTACTTCATGAACAAATATTGATGGTTTTATAATAACTTTCTGTCATTGATATTTACTTAGCAAGTGAAGCTAAATAAATTTGTGTCGGGTAAGTACCACAACTAAAAAGTGAAAAATGAAAAGTATTTTTTTTTTTATACCGACTTCTTGCCACTTGACTTTTTTGCAACCGAATTCCGAAATCAAAGTTATTTTTCTCAAACATGCATGGAAATATTGTCATTATTTACGAAAAAAGAACACGCGAAGTATCGAATTTACGGACAAAGAAAATCAAATACGTTGCAGGAGCGTTTTTTGAATTTGGAACATTACAACGCTCCAGCAATGTTGAATGAAACGACGTGCTGGGGTTATTAAATACTCTTTGATTGGATCTCTTTTATCATTCTTGGCATACCAAAGTAAGTCTCTTTGCTTAGTACAAATTGCGTTCACGTGGCTATATAGCCATAAATGCGTTTGCCTTTCGGCACAGACGATAAATAGAAAATTGGCGGCAAAGCTGAAAATTCGTCTTGACTTGTTTACATACTTATTAAATATAAATTTAATAATTCAAATGAGTTCCAACGGTTCAGAGAGTGAAATGTAGATTGATTGTACTCCACCAGATTTAAGATCAGAAGCCAGATTGGCAGTGGAAAACCTGCTTCCAACGAAGTCAAAAGAAAAATACATGAAAGTATATGAAAATTGAATGTTAATTAAATTAAATGTAAAATAAAAAAGTATGTTTTATTTTCCTGCATTCTTTTGTAAAAAGCACTATACATATGCCTCGACGGAAATGGCAATTGCATGTCTCGTATTAGGGAAGTCCTCGCCTACGGCTCGGCCTTCAAACTCATACTCGACCTGCAATTGCCTATTTCACGGCCTTTGCAATAATGTTGCTACTATTTCACTTTGTAGCATTTTTTTTTGAAAGACAATTGTTTTATTTATGGTTAGTTTTCTCCTAGAATTCTTACGAAACATCATATCATTAGTAGGTAGGTGATATTTTCAGTACTTCTTCCCACAGTTCAAAGTAGAAGGTTTAGTCATTTTTAAGTCAAACAACGCGTAAGTTAATGACATTAAGTAAGGCATGGCCGTTGCAAAGCAAACTTCAAGCGGTACAGTGTTAACGTAAAGTGCATGTGTTTGCAACATACCCCTTTTATGTGTTGTTCGTGTGTTTTAACCATTCACTTAATGAACGGTGGGGAAGCTACTTTGAAACTGGTTGATGCGCCTGGTACTGTAGGAATTTCTCTTGGCATGTATTTATTCAAACCTAAAATCATTCTCATTTTGCTTTTTTTTATAAATATAATTGAAAAAAATATATTGTGCCAATACAGGATAAGTTTTTATTCAGTGCATAAACTGTAACCATGAATTCAGCATATTATTTTAGACCCCCCCAGCGTACAAATTTTTCGTCGGTTATGCAAAAAAAAACAGGAGCTCCATACATATTGACCGCGTAGGTATTGCACTTTTCTATGAAAAACTTACCCTGTATTTGTCAAGGTTTTTTTAATTTGGTCTTCTAATAATAATACATAGCCAAGTAACTGAGACTAAATTGGATGTAGTGCTCGCCAACCTGCTGCGTCATCGCTCACTTCATTCGCTCTTCTCGCGCGCTTTTGTTCAGTTCTAATCTAAAACTAAATGCAACCAATTCACGTTGCGCGTAGTTAGTCATATTGCCAAACCGTTCCTAAGCTAACCCGTACTGTTAGAAAAGGCCCAAAAGATTTATAGAGGCTGTTATTTGAAAAAAGTGTCTATCATAAGAAGTTCAATAAGTTTTTAGAAGATCAGGTTAAATATTTCCAATTTCTCTTAATCACGATTTCGATATGATGCAATCGCTGTTGCAGACCTGCGGGATGACAATAAATTAATTAAGTGCAGTCATGTGGTAGATTTTTAAACAGAAATTTCACTTTTTGCGTAACTTTTTATAGCATTTTTTTTAAGCCATGCCTCCTTGAAACCTATTTAAGTATCGAATATTAAACAAAAAACAAACGCTTTGAATAGGTAACTGTAAAAGTAAATAATTCATCTTGAGATTGAACACAAGATCTCACCCTTATCATCACAAGACGAAACCGTAACTTTCCACATAACTATAGTCCACAAAACCGTAAAGTATGACATTACTTCATAATCTTACCAAAATATAAACACAACCAACCCTATATTACTTGAACAGCCCGCGAGACAAGCAAAACGCTGTAGTGTGGTATCAAGTCGAGTCTACTTGTCACTGTCATGTCGCAGCTCTCACACAAAGGGTAACTGAGCGAGCTTCTTGTACCACTTGTGTGAGAAAAATTCTTTCACTTGTTAATTTGTCGTGGGTTTGTAAAGTTGGGATTTTAATTGTAGGGATGTTTTGTACAGTCAGGCTTGTTGTTTGTAAAATTGACAAACTACGTCAGTTTGCCGTTTTAAATTCGTTTTATTCAACTGTACAAAATTAAAGTTCTAATTTTATGGTATATTTAAGTTGGCATCTATTAATTTGCCTGACCTTACGTTTATTAAATCTTTTTTTTATCTAGTTTCTTTTTTGTTGTTGACATCTAATAGAAAATATATTTGCAAAATTATTTTGTGACTAAGTTTTTGCCAATAGCTTCACCCGCGTGGAGGTGGGAGAGTATCCCACGGGAACGTACTACCGGGATTAAAAGTACCCTAATTATGTGTTAATCGAAGGTATAAACTATTATGCGCCAATTTGGAGAAAATAATATCATCGTGGCTGTTTTTATGTGATTGAGTAACCAACATAAACATCCAAACATACAAACTTTCTTATGTATAATATTACTTGGATAGAAGGAAAAATTAAATCATCAGTATCAGATTAATTAAGTTAAAAAAAAATTTAAAACTTAAAAATCCCCGACCCACACAAAAACCACGAAAAAGTAAAAAAATAAGTATATAATAATAAAAGTTATTGGCTTTTTAAGTTGTAGGTAATATTTTGATCAAAGCATTGTCACGTAGGGGGACGCAAATGACAACAACAAAAATCTAATTAATTAGGTACGTTTAATAATGTGTATCTACATAATTAGGTAAGTATACTAATGTATATCTACCTAATTAATTAAATTTTTGTTGATATGTGTATCGGAATTTATTTTAAAGTTAATAATTAAAATCAATTTAACTTTAAGTGTGAAATGTAATAGTGAGTATGTATTAGAGAGTGTGAGTGAGATTGGGTTTGTGTGTGTGGCCTGAACGTGAGTAAACTTAATCTGGATAATTATTGCTTATATTTGTTATCTATGTATAAATAACTAACGTTTGATGTAAATGTAATCTTGTGACTTCAAGCATTTACTTATATAATTTAAGTCTACCTAGTTCTCAGAATATAGTCTTTTCATTATACATACATTACACATAAAATTGAAATTAATTTGCTACGACGAAGTCCTTTTAATGAAATTAGCTTTTAATTTAGACTAAGCCATTTACAAGTATGAAATTTATTGCTTGACATTGAAAATATTAGGTTGGGGAAAAAGTCTTTTCGCATTATAGTATGTATGAACTTGTAATAAAATCTCTTTGGCTATACTATTTGTATCTGGCTGGTTTTGGTATCATTGAAAGTTTAAATTTTAAAGAACTTAATTCCAAATTCAAATTAGGAAAATGTGTGATTTTCATTTGTTTTTCGTACCGTCAAGATGAGTGAATCTAATGAAGAAATTCGATACATTTTAAAATTTTACTACAAAAAAGGTAAAATGCAACGCAAGCCGCGAAAAAAATTTGCGATGTTTATGGACCTAGTGTAGTGTCTGTGAGAGTAGCACAAATTTGGTTTAAGCGTTTTCAATCCGGAAATTTTGATGTCACAGATGCACGTCGCTCTGGTCGCCCTATTACGGATAAAATGGATGCCATTTTTGAAAAAGTGGAGCAAGATCGTCATACCAGTAGTTACGACGTAGCTGAAGAACTGGAAATTGACCACAAAACAGTTTTGGCGCATTTGAAAAAAACTGGGTACACTAAAAGCTCGACATTTGGGTACCTCACGAGCTCACTGAAAGAAACCTAATGAACCGTGTACTCATTTGTGATTCTTTATTACGACGTAATGAAACCGAACCATTTTTGAAGAAGCTCATAACTGGTGATAAAAGTGGATCACGTATGACAAGAACGTGCGAAAAAAGTCGTGGTCAAAGGCCGGTCAGGCTTCACAGACTGTGGCGAAACCCGGGTTAACTCGCAACAAGGTGATGCTGTGTGTGTGGTGGGATTGGAAGGGCATTATTCATTATGAGCTGTTACCACCAGGCAGGACCATCGATTCTGAACTCTACTGCGAACAACTGATGAGATTAAAGCAAGAAGTTGAGAGAAAGCGGCCGGAATTAATCAACAGAAGGGGTGTGGTTTTTCATCATGATAACGCTAGACCTCACACATCTTTAGCCACCCAACAAAAATTAAGAGAGTTTGGCTGGGAGGTGTTAATGCATCCGCCGTATAGTCCTGACCTTGCACCTTCAGATTTCCACCTGTTTCGGTCTCTTCAGAATTCTTTAGGCAGTGTCAGGTTAACATCACGAGAGGACTGCCAAAACCACTTGTCGCGGTATTTTGACCAGAAGTCCCAAAATTTCTATAGCAATGGGATCATGTCCCTACCTACAAGATGGCAAAAAGTTATCGAACAAAATGGTACCTACATACTTTAGTTAAATGTAAATAAACTTTATTAAAAAATGTTTTGAATTAACTTAAAAAATGCGAAGAAACTTTTTCCCCAACCTATTATTAACATATTTATTTAGCAGATATTTATTAGATTAGTATTAATATTAATTTATTGCCGATGACCTTATGAAGGCCGCAAAAATATGCGGGGTAATAGACACAATATAAAATGAATAAATTAATCAAAACAAATCAAAAGTCTTTTATTCGAATTAGGCTGAGAATCTGCACTTTTTGCACATCAAAATTATATAAGACATTCCCCCAAAACGCCCGTCCTTCACCACTTCGTAGTGCTTTTATCCCACGGGAACGTACTACTACGATAAAATCTAAACTATCCTTGTTAATCCAAAGATCTAAATATCCAAAGACGTCCACTGCTAGACATAGGCCTCCCGCAAAAGGGGCGGATTTGCCATAATCGCCACGCTTGGCAGGCGGGTTGGCGATCGCAGCATAGTTGTCAAATTCACAGAGAACGCTGCTGCCCATTCTCTAGTAGGTTCCTTAGTCGTCTTCTACGAAACCCATGGGAAGAAATGGGATGGTGCTATTCTTTTACGTCCGGCACCATACGGAACTTTTTATTATCAGTAGGATATATCATAATACGATGTACGATGCATTTACTAAAAAACTATTATTTTGACATTACAAACAGACACTTCAATTTTAGTAAGGATTATATCAACATTCCTAAAAAAAATATTCTAGGCCGTCACACTCACTATGTTACATAGAATATTTCAATCTATAACACTCGTAACTTCCCCTAACTTGCGTGGTGAGGCATAAAATCTTCTTAAGGGATCTGACTTGCTCTTAAAGTACGAAGGGCTTAGCTCTCAGAGCTTTTTGGATAAAAATCTTTTTAACGTGTAATGCTAGATGATTAGAGGTTGCATTATAAAGATGCAGATTATCTTATTACATTTTATTTTGGAGTTCAGTTGTTCATGTCATGCGTCTTTATTTTAAATAACATGGTTTAGTCAAAGAACTGTTCCGACCACAAACTATAACATAATCAAAATCGTGCAGATGCGTGTCAATATTCCTTCCACACTGTATACAAGGGTCGTCAGAAGCCCGAAAGTCTGACAACCAGTCTTACCAAGGGGTATCGTATTACCCCAGTAACTGGGTTGTGAACGTCAGATAGGTAGTCGCTCCATGTAAAATACTGGTATTCAGCTGCACCCGGTTAGACTGGAAGCCGACCCCAACATAGTTGGGAAAAGGCTAGGCAGATGATGATGATGATGGTGACTGTATACAAGGTGAATTTGAAGTAAAAAAATCGGACCTCCCATGCAAATCCCTCCCAAATCAATAGTCAGCAGATCGATTTTGTATGGGAAGTCTGTTTTTTTTCATATTTCGACCCATGTTCCTTGGAGAAAGTTGTCCAATTTCACAGGTACTATCACCCAAAAAAAATTTAACGGTGACTAAAAATTCACCTTGTATAGTGCTATTAAAAAACTAAATTGAACGCATATCCACTGTTTTGTACCAGAGCAACAAAATTATGAAGAAGTGAAGAATACAACCGCAATATTTTACTAAAACGTATCTTCAAACGCGCTACACTATTTATTACCCTGCCACAACTGCCACTAAAAACAAAAGAAATGAAATAACAAAAAGATTCCTTTATTTTTTACTTAAAATCTGTATCGTGGACATTTTTGTTACATAACGTTAAAGCTCGTTTACACGAGGAGAGTTTTCTTGCCTCGGATAGGAGCTTTTCAAAAGGAGGTAGTAAATATGACCATATCCAAGGTGAGAATTGTTTTGCATTTAAACATTCGAAACTTCCATGTTGTAAAACATCGAGACGTTGTTATAGCGGCTTATTAGTCGAGTCACACGAACACAAATAAATTAACTTCGTACGAGACGCTTATAGAAAATGTAACATTTTTTTAAAGGCGCGATTCACTGATTCGGGCTAGTTAAATCGTGCGAGTCGACTAATAAGGCATTCCAGAAAATTCTCGTAGGTAAACGATAATTTAAATATGTATAATTATACGTACAAAGGCAAATTTTTTACTCACTTTTAAGTAAGCACATGAGTTCGATAATCACTTTGCGAATCTCGCCAACGTGACTTGCATAGACATTCATACCTCTCGATGGCAAGAAACTAGCCGCGTGTAAATGAGCCTTCATGTGGACGTCGGATTTTTGTGTCACTATTATGAATAGTGTCGAATATATCTCAGCTTTTTTTGGCCGAAAGCCGTCTGAACATACGAAATAACACGTGTGATTTGTCACGGATTCAACAATAGCCACTCGTGGGTCGTATAAATATATCTTTAGGCGGTCCCTACCTACACCTACATTAAGTATGCTTAATATTTCTTGCACACAAACGATATTTTTTTTAAACTGACAAATTATTTATTTCTGTAAGTAGATTTTTTAAGACACTTTTAAATGCCAGTCATATTTTTAAAACTAGATAAGGACGGCGTTTTCTATCTGACTACTCTGAGAAGAAGGACTGCAGCTCACCTCAGAACTTCAGGAGCTCAGCGATTCGATGAACAATACCAAAGAAAGGACATTTGAGTAGGTTAAATTACTTAAACTGCCAGATCATGATTAAAAACTGAGAAAGGAAAAAAAGAAGTAAGCATTACAATGACGCCCATAATTTACACAATAACATTGATGGCTCATAGGCTGCAACGTTTCGCGTGAACAAGACCTGAGCAATACTTATCCTTCCCGCGGTGGAATTAAAATATGATGCAATAAAAATTAACCTTGCTCAAACTTTTGTTCAATCATTGCGCAATGATTCTTACATTTTGATGGTCGTAGATAACCCAGATAGGGACTCAAAACGGTAAAAGAAAACATAGTGAGGACACGGCGTGTCCTAGGACCAAAAATTTGAAGATATGTGACATGTACCAATCCGCACTGGGCCCACGTGGTGAATTACGACTCCCTCTCACCCACAGGAGGCTTGTGTCCTACCAGTGAGATTATGTGGTCAAAAACATTCCGCAATTTGTGATATTGTGCGATTTAATTTATCGTTTAGGGCCGCCTAACACAGCTATATAAGGTGTTATGTCAGTCTTTGTAGTGCGGGCATGTTGGTCGGACTGTTGCCAAGTATTGCCCCCGACCTTTTCGATAAAGATCGAACCAACCAATAATATTTTTATTTAAAAAACTCATTATCTACCACAGCAATAAATCCAAGTTCAAATTGTAGAAAAGTAGAACACGAGCAGGAACTTTTGTTTTATTACTTTAGCTGTACATTCAAATTACTTAGTATTTTCTCCATTAACTTAATGGTATTTTTATTAGTTTTGTACAAGCGACTGTGATGGCCCTGTAATGAAAAGGTTGCCAGTCGTCAAAGCGTTCCCGACCTCAGTCTCAGATTCCTTTTTTAGTACAGGCAGTAGTAAAATCAGTAGTTCTGCTAAGCGGCATAAATAGGTACCTACGAAGGTAGATTGCAAAACCCTTTTTATTTTGGATTATTTTTATCAAACCTTGACCTTTTCTTGCATGACACTATTCTATTACAGTCTCATAATATTATATTAGGTGTCCCAAAATTTTCGCCAAATTAAAATTAAATAGAAAATTTACTTTTCTGATATTTAATTTATTTATTTAATCACAAAGAAAATAATCTAGAATTATGTTGGAATAGCACATCGGGCAAATGGCTGCCAAGACCTAGCTGTTAAAATTCTGTATCGTTTTAGTGATCAGAATTGGTTCCCTAGATCATCTGATTTAACACCATTGGATTTCTTTTCATGTAACTCTATGAGTTCCTTGAAGTTAAAGCTCAAAAAGCCCACAACCACCTGTGCAGAAGAAGGTGGAGATTAAAAAATTATTGCAAATTGTCGATATTAAAGTGCCATGTACAGTCGAGTTCATTAATATATTGGCACTGTCAAGGACTCAAAATACTGCGAGCGTTGGATAGCTCAATAAATTCTATAGAACCTATAGATATAAAAATATGTCCTCATGTGAACTCCTAATGTGAATAATATGAAAAACTATGAGAAAAAGCAGTCACTTATGAATGAATCTAAATCTGGACCACAATTTAATGATGCTTATAGTTGCCACAATATTATGAACTTTTTTAACATTCATATATTTTTGAAGCCTGAAAGGGCCAATATATTAATGAACTCGACT
Organism: Polymixis lichenea; assembly: GCA_949091785.1. Lineage (NCBI taxonomy): Eukaryota > Metazoa > Arthropoda > Insecta > Lepidoptera > Noctuidae > Polymixis > Polymixis lichenea. Next base: position 3,606,103 of record OX420943.1, on the reverse strand, counting down.
GTACCAGCTAAGCCATAGAGGCTATTTGTCTGACAATTTGCTGTTCCATACCCTTTGTTGGCTTATTTTATAACACACTATATAAATTATAATAAAAGAAAAAAACTGTGTTTTCTATTTTATTATTATTATTAACAGAAAACGAATGCATGGGTATACATATTTTTAATACAATTTTTCAGCGGTCAAAAACAAAATCACCTTCAATATTTACTTTTCAGTGAGAGATACTGAAGTGTGCGATATTAAAAAAAAACAGCAAAGGAAATTTTTTTGAGATTGTCGAAGCGTTGTTATAACACCGTATTCTAAATAATACAGCATTGTTGCTGGTAGATGAATACAAGGTGATGATAGTGAGTTGACAGAAGAATTTGAAAGAAAGAAAGAAAGATAGAAGAGTTGAAAGAAATTGTTATGAGATACATAGATGATCTTATTAAGAACCATTTAAAAAAATCTACGAACATACTAATACGTACGCTCAAACTTAAAGCATTAATTTCAAATAAACCAATTACAGGCACTTTTGAATCGTCAAGGGCTTTTTTTTTTGGGTGGGAAATCATCAAATAACTTCTCCCGCTCTGGGTGGAGCTCCCAGGGCGTGTCAGACGTTTACTGACTAAAACCCACCCGTGTTCCCTTAGTTGCTTGTGTGCCAGGGCCCGCGGTATTTCTTTCGAACAACCCGCTTCCCTAGTCGGTCAGTCTGAAAGATAAAGCTAGTTGCCCATGCCAAAGCATAGTAGGTACCTATGGATAAGAACGGGCAAGAAACTCACCATATAAAAACGGTAAATTCAAAAGCGATTTTCTCGTGAAATAACATTTGTGACTTACAGGCAAAACATTCTAAATCTTGCGTAATTGTAAGGTATCTATTTAATATTTAATTTATTGAGTTTACTAAAGATGCGCTTACAAGAGCAACTAAAATTGCTCCATCCTGATCAATTCTCGTCCACTATGACGTCACGACTACATCCAGCAATTTAGGGCAATGGCAACATATAGCAACCTGTTGCCAGAGATACAGCCACACAATATCATGCAATATGGAGCAACATAAAAACTAGGCAATACGCCCCCCCCCCGCCTCCGCCGCCGGCTGGTTCCTCTCACTAAAACGAGACGTACTTACGAGATAGAAAGAAAATTGATTAAACATTTCGAAACCGGTTAGATATTCGGGAACTCATGAAATATATGGAGCAATCAGAAGCCATATTCCCGAAACATATCCGCAATTTATTGTTATTGCTCCAGGTTGCTAAACTTAATTTATCCAGATTGATCCATTAGTGTTGCCGAGCAATAATTGCTCAAAAAATTGCCCGTGTAAGAGCACCTTTACGTAGGCTAGGTTTATACTAACACTGTATGGATCCATGGTCTAAAATAAAATGTTTGAATTTGAATTAATGATAGCAGGCAACATGTGGATACTGCGTATACTCCTTTATCCTTAACGTGATTTTATGTCTGTGTGTGTGTACAAAAACAAAATCACCGTATCCAACCTCCTTGCTGAATATATATCCGCCATAAACTTCAACATATCTTCCAGTGACAAATATTAAAGTTTGCGGCGGTACGTTAAACGTAGGTATAGCCGCCTGGAGTGTTGCCAAGCGTCCGAATTAGAACGACTATATATCAGCTGGGAATTCTAAAGGCATGAAAGTGGAAAAGAGTGATTATAAGGAACTTGGGGGTTGTTGTTCTCGAACAGTTGGGGCAATTTGAGCAGTTGGTAGTTGATTGTGGTAGGTTAAAGGAGGGAAGTTTAGTAGTGGATAGGGTGTGATTAGTGATATTCTTTACAGTGAGAATTGGACTGACACCTCCATATTTTTTAAAGTTTCTTAAGCATAATATAGCATAATATGCCTTGGGCATATTGGGGCTTGTGGCTAAGTAATATCAGCCGTACGGATCGATCGATCAGGTTAAGCTAAGCTTGCCGCGGTTGGTCCGTAGATGGGTGACCATCTTAACATACCAAGACCTCTCCGTGCCTCGGAAAGCACGTTAAGCCGTTGGTCCCGGCTGTCATTTGTAGATCTTTGACAGTCGTTACGGGTCGTCAGAAGCCCGAAAGTCTGACAACCAGTCTTTCCAAGGGGTATCGTATTACCCAATAACTGGGTTGTGGAGGTCAGATAGGCAGTCGCTCCATGTAAAATACTGGTATTCAGCTGCATCCGGTTAGACTGGAAGCCGACCCCAACATAGTTGGGAAAAGGCTAGGCAGATGATGATAGCATAATATGCCTATAGCTTTTCGAGTGCTGCACAGGCCTCCTCTATTCAAGAGGGAGTGGGCTGTCATCAACCACATGCGCCCAGTGTAGATTAGTAAAAGTTTTTTAAAGATAAGTAATATTTAGCGTAGTAAGTAGAGAGTAACGAAACCTATTAGATGGTTAAAGGTCTCTTAACTTTAACGTTCCGTGTGGTGCCGGACGTAAAAGAATAGCACCATCCCATTTCTTCCCGTGGGTGTTGTAGAAGGCGACTAGGTAGATAATGGGCAGCAACGTTTTCTATGCATTTGACCACCATACTGCGATCGCCAAACCGCCTGCCAAGCGTGGCGATTATGGCAAATCCCTCTTTAGGGGAGGCTTATGTTCAGCAGTGGACGTCTTTCGACTGATATGGTGATTTTGATGATGATAACTTTAACCAGCGTTTATAAAGAAGGAGTGGGTGTCAAACAATCTATGGTCATCTGATGCTATGTGTTCACCGCTGTCTGTCACAGCAGTACCAAAGGAATTTCAGATGCCTGGCTGTCCCAGGCACAAATCTAAAATACTTTATGTGCCTGTTTTTATTATGTAAACGCTACATGGTAGCATATATAGATATCCAAAGACTCATAAAGATAGTAAAAGCCTAAAGAAGGACTTGATTTTATTTTAAGTCCATCATAATTCGAAGATTCGAAAAATATGTGCCTCTTCAAAACTCCTCAAAATAACTTACTTACCTAACTCAATTTTACCGAACTTACATCACTAAAACTGTTTGTGGGTTGTTGACGAAGCTGAGCTGATAAAATGCTGCCCTCTCAGTAGAATCTACTTAGCCGACACAAGCTTCCACAAAAATAATCGAAAAGTTTTTCAATATTTTACCGAATCAAACCTCTTTCAGGTTTATGGTGAACTCAAGAATTAGGGCGGCGTATTTTAAAATTTTATTGTAGATCTTGTAACAGCTTTTTGCAGTACACACACATACATTTAAACTCACACCTTGCCCTGGGGGTACGCAGAAACTACAGAACGCCATCGTTGATCCCAACTATCATTCGTGGATCTTTGACAGCCGTTACGGGAAAGCCCGAAAGTCTGACAACCAGTCTTACCAAGGAGTATCGAATTATACAGTGACTGGGTTGCGGAAGTCAGACGCGCAGTCGCTTCATATAAAATACTGTTATTCAGATGCATCCGGTTAGACTGGAATCCGACCCCACTATATTTGTGAAAAGACTAAGCAGGTGACGATGACGTTCATACATCTAGTCTTGTACGCACTCTGGTTGCGAGTACTACGAACATGAATTTAGTCATAAACATCACCAGTAAGGTCACTATGCAGAATTTCTAGGGCATCCTCGAACGGCGTTTTTCTTTTGTAATGTTCTAGTAAAGTTAGATGGCAAGGAGTATAAAGAGTTAAATCTTTAGTAGTGTTAAATCATGACGAATAAAATTAATTGGTTAAGCTCTAAATACTTGTAAGTGCCAGCATAGCGAAATAAATTGCTTGACTGGCAAATAATTTCCCCTAAATATCGCACTGCTTTTCATAAACAAGGTTATAAAACTCTTAATAATCTCTCTTGAGAAGTGCCAAAGCAAAACTAAAGTTTAATGATTATCTCGTTCATCTACATTATTACTCCCAAGAATTTCCATCAGAAGAAGTAAACGAATATATATCAAAGAAATTCCTGAAAGCACTCAGTGATCCTTCATAACGTAATCTAAGTCTAGAACATATTACACGACTTTGGAGTGGGACGCAAAAAATATTTTGTCAGAATAAGATATTTTCTCCAAGAATATTTGTGATATTAGAAAGTTGCAAAGTTATTAAATAACATTGAATAAATATGTGCGTCATACGTTCTGGTCCCTTAATAAGGTACGGCGAAGTTTTCCGACCAACTTTGGTAACTTAATTCCGACCAAAATAAGGTTTTTTTCGTCCTCCGTGGTCATCTTCAGGTAGGGGAATGATAAAACTGACATATATCTCTCGTGGTTCGGTGCTTTCGACAAAAACATAGGCAAAAACTTTTGACATAACGCCGTATGAGGAAAATTCTGTCTGTGTAGTTTATTGGTTGTTTTCGGCGATGAAGACCGGTTTACTCGTAAATATAAAACAAAAGCGAATGGGCAGACAAAAGATGAACGAAGATCTGTTTTTTTTTTTTCGAAATGAAATGAGGTTAATTGCTTTAGTATAGATAGCAGATTCGTAACAAAACTGGCGTGCATGTTCCGGCACTTACCTGCCTGATATAAAATAATAATTTTTCGATTGATTGAATACTGATACTGATATATGGGAAATAATTGAATTTAATGTTGTGTCTTGTAATGATAATTACTTTGCATACCAACTATTGTCTTGAATAAAAAAAATCAGGGGAGTTTTTTGCGCCACTTCTTTTGCCCAGTTTAAGCACTAAGAAGTATTGCAGGGTTGGCTCTTTGGGGACTGTCATTCGTAAAGTGCTGATTCTCAGGCTAATTTGAATAAATAACTTTCAATTTTCGTTTGCTGATAGAAATATCAACGGCAAATCAAGTGACTAGACAAAAGCAACATTCAATTGGATGGCCTTCCAGGAGCACTGGGTGAAGAAATGAAAGTTAGTACTGTCGCGACACTTCATAGGACTTGAGACACTATTAACTGTACCAAAACCACCAATAATATCGAGTATAGTACCTACCTTTTAAACGCACTCTCGCCAGTGCCAGTAAAAGCCTTCTAACTTCCCTGCAATACTTTCCGCTGCATCTTTTAAGCTATCAAACTTTACGCGTTTGCATGCACCTTCGAAGCCACTCCGGTAGTTTGGACCAAAACCAGCACAATTGCACAGAGATAACACTGCCAGAAAAAAGCTTTTAAAAGAAAAAGCCGTAAACACAAGAAACCCGTTTTCCCGGTTGCACGTAGGATACGTTTGGTTAGAATTTTTGCGCACTTACTGCAAACGTGAAGTGGGCGAATATATATTTTATGACGTACTTAACAATGATGTACGGTGGTTTGTATCGTTTAGGGTTTTTCTTAATGCGGTTGGAAGTACTCTAACCTGTATGCATTTGTATTAATATACCTAAAATGGCCTACATTTCTCTCTTACTTGTGGAATCTGGCCAACAACAGGCTATCATATACATATAATCTCACGGTATCTTCCCATGAGGGTAGATAAAACTACAGAACATCTGTTACGATTCTTACATACTCATAATGATTCGATTACGTTCATACACCTGAGGGGGAATTCTCGTAATTTTAAGAACGTTCACAGTCTGATTTCAGTGTCAATCTGTCAAAAATACCTCGATTTTTCATACATTTTGACCTCTGCTTGTCGCTGAGATGAGACTGCGACTAGATTTTGAACGTTTTTAATTACGAGAATTGACCTTCTGGTATTACACGCACGTCGGGAGCCAATACTACTCACCTGATCTTTCTACCTATCAGTGGGTGGGTGTCACTGGGTTCATCAATACATACTGCTTCACCAATGCTTCACCAAACGTGGTGGTATTGCATTGACGAAATTACCACACTTGATAAAATGCTTAGTTTCGGTAATCTAAGACCACATTAACTTAAATTGATGGGACAATTCCTGAGGAACTTGGAGTTAATCGTCAAACAACGGTTTGTGTATATGTATCGAATAATGCTACTTCCTTCTACGTTTCAAAACGTGATACAGGTCAAAGTCAAAGTGATCGTGAACAATATGGGAATGTAAAAACAGGTGTAGTAAATTGATGTGTTTAAAGATCTTCTCGTTGAGATCTTCTGATTGATCAATTAAGTATGTAGATATTCTAAACTACACTGAGTAAAACAATCACACTCAGTGCGGTGTATTATATTAATATATATTATTATTTATTTTTTCGTTTATTTTCTTTCATACATATTAAGTATATTTTAAATATTTTTACAAAAATCATACATAAACATTGAAAAATATAAAAATAGTGGCGCCCTTCGGTATCAGGAGCACGGTCTGAGGTGGTCAGGCCACCGACATCTTGGACCGTGCTTCTGATGCCTCCTCGTGCTCTAGAGAAAGGAACCTCCTGACTATGCGTGCGGTGAGCTAAGTCAAGATACTTGATTTTCTTATCTTGCTCAGCTTTCACGAGAAATTTTATTGCTATTATTATTTATTATTATAGCTAACAAACTACTTATTTAAATTATTTTAAAAACCACAAAGTTATGTTACTTTATCATCATTACATGCCTAACCTTTCCCAAACTAAATTGGGATCGGCTGTCAATCTTACCGGATGCAGCTGAATACCGGTATTTTGCTGGTAAGATTGGATGCCAGACTTTCGAGCTTCTGACTACCCGTAACGACTGTTAAAGATCTGCAAATGACAGCCGGGATTGTTACATCTTAACGTGCTACCTGAGGACAGGCAGGGACTGATCTTGGTATGTAAAGATGGCCTCCCATCAATGGACCAATCGAGGCAAGAGAGGCTTAACCTGATCGATTGACCCGTGCGACTGTCATTACTTGATCTCAAGCCTTATGTTATTTTGTAAATAACAATATCCCTATTAATATCTAAAATAAACTGTTACAAACAAGGAGAATTAAATAAACCTTGAAATACTCCATTTACTAAACAATACCTTTTAGAAATGTTCTCTACCTAACAAATAGCTTTCAACGAACTTATATACATTGAAAAGTTAGCTGTATAACTTTTTAGTGCCCAATTTATCTATTTAGAAACAACTAAAACTGGCAAATGGACCTATCTGCTGTTTGAGAAAACCCTCCACGAATTGGAGCTTGTGGAAAGTTTGTCGACATTATTTCATGTACAAGTATTTATTATATGTATTTACAGTCGTTGCTTCTTCCTCATCCTTTGGCTTATTACCAAGATGTGGGCAATTTAAAGGAACTGGGCGTTACACGTGATAGTTAAAGTCTTTATTATGAGTTTTGTCTGTGTCTTTTTCCATTTTACGATATTTGCTCTGTTTCTGTATGGTAACTATTTCAAAATTTTCAAATTTTGAAAAAACTAACTGTGAATGTGAGTACTATGCAGGCTAGATTGAACACATTACTTTATAACTCGTCTGGTGGTTTTGAGCATTTTGTAAATGGCCTACGCAAATGTCCTGCAAATCTGGTAGCGTCTTGTGGCGGGTCGTTGAGCTCCCTAAAATAGTGACTGCTACATACATGCCGTCTGTTGAGACAGGTCAGCTCAAAGCTGCAATGGCTCTTTCTTCAAAAGGCCTTTCCAGACATTACCCTGCATTGTTAGACTCACATAAAATTTAAATAATATAATGTTTGGACTTTAAAAGAGACTATGACCTCTGAGTTTGTTTCGGCTTTTCTTCTCAGGGAACAGTCAGCTAGGAAATGCCGGCGCCATCTAGTTTAAAAAAATATTGACCAACAAAATATTGACGTGTAAAAGTGTCTTTTAAGATCTACTTACATAAATAAACATTTCATTTCATTTCATTTCATTTCATTTCATCCAGACTATTGACTTTATTATTGACCCTCAAATATACATATTTTTTTAAATAGCACAATTTTTTGCAATCAAAATACACGTAAATCTTTATTTTATTGTTTTTTATTAAAGTAAATGCAACGTTATGAAATTAAAATTATGAACCAAATTTCTTTAACATATCTCGGTGTCCCGGACGTTAGGATGGCGTACGAAGACCCGAAGCCAACTCACAGAAGCTGAACAAAGTTATTATTATGGAAAAATAAGAAACAAATTCAAATCTACTCTCGTAAATTAGATGTCCGAGGATAGCTACCTATCACAAAGCAATAATTACCCATTGATACTCCGAAGCTCAATAAGTCCCCACCACCGCAACGTAAACTAAGAGTAACGTTGTATACGTAAACAACGTTGTACATGTAAACAATGTCATATTAAACTAGGATATAAAGTGTCAAATAGCACACACTGCAACATTGTACTTTACGGTTATATTATTATGCATTTCCACAATATTATCATCATCTGCCTAGCCTTTTCCCAACCTTGTTGGGGTCGGCTTCCAGTCTAACCGGATGCAGCTGAATACCAGTATTTTACATGGAGCGACTGCCTATCTGATCTCCACAACCCAGTAACTGGGTAATACGATACCCCTTGGTAAGACTGGTTGTCAGACTTTTGGGCTTCTGACGACCCGTAACGACTGTCAAAGATCCACAAATGACAGCCGGGACCAACGGAAGCACGGAAGGGTCTTGATATGTAAAGATGGTCACCCATCCACGGACCAACCGCGGCAAGCGTAGCTTAACCTGATCGATTTACCCGTGCGGCTAATGTTACTTAGTTACAAGCCCCCCTATGCATTTCCACAATAACGGATACTAAAGTTTCCTATTTAAATGTAAACATTAAGTAACGGCATATGGATCGATTTGACGGCTCGTTTGGCATATGATTGCGTGTTCGATTACTGAATTGAATAAATCGTTCAGGTTCATGAAAGCATAAATGTAGCATAGTAAAATCAGCCTGTAATGTTGGTAACTGCCTGGGTCTAAAAAATCCTTGCTACGAAAAAGAGTGAACCATAAGCACGCGGGCCCAGCACATACAGCTCGATTCAAATTTTGTGGCGGCTCGGAACACGAGGCGAGTCGCTGCGCAGTAACGAATTCATGGGTCAGCGGGGTTGAGGGGTGGGGTACTGCGCAGCGAGTAGCGCACTTCAGAGCCGCCATAAAGTTTGACGCGAAGTATACCAACCTGAGGGGTAATTTCCGTATTTTTTTACAACGTTCGCGCTTGCGTATTATAAGCAGTATATTTTGTTTTTTAATTTAAAACATTTTTGCCAAGTTTTTGGCCTTTGATTGACGCCAAGATGAGATTGTAACTTGAATTTGAAAGTTTTTAAAGTCCGGGAATGGGCTTTCTAACAGCTGTTACGAATTTAAAGGCTCGTGCAGACTAGCGCGACGCGACGGTCGCGTCGCGACACTCGTAGAATAATTTCTATGGAAACCTAATGGAAATTGTTCTACAAGTGTCGCGTCGCGCTGTCGCGTCGCGGCTGTTTGAAGAAGCCTTAAATGTGGGTATAGGTACTTACATCACACCTTTATTCTTGTGAGATTTTTATCAGTGACCGCACCTACGACGTGACGTATACAGGAAGTATAATAAACAAAACGTTGGTGCGTTTTGTGTGTGTAACTTCATGAGATTTGTTTTTTTTTTCTTCGAAATATTCCGTTCAACAATATTTTAAATTTCGGTAGCCGAATACTGTTCCTTGAATACATCACTGTCAAGGACTCGCTCAAATCTGAACTATGAAAGAGGTCCCGAATAACAAGCGCCCTAACTGGCCCTTAAATCTCGGGTCCTAATAAACCTAGCGGTGAAACCCTACTTTCTCTTTTTTATTTTTATGTCATTATGGGCCTAAGGGAAAATTCGGAATATGACTTAATGAAGTTGAGGTAAAAGTTTTTTTGGATTTTTCGTTTATTATAAGCTTTTCTTTATTTTAGGGAAAAATAAAATAAAAATCCTTACCTTCGAAATTCCTGCTTTAATAGCCATTTAGGGACTTTATTTTTATAAAATAAATTGCCAGTAAGCTTATAGGAAGATGGCGCCATTTTTGAGAGGGTCCAGGGGTCTATAGATTAACGAATCTATAGACCCCTTTTATCTAACTACAAACTACTACAACTACAACTTTATGAACTCGATAGCACTATAAAACTGCACAGCATTAAAAAACAACGCACCTAGTACTCATTAAAACATCCCGGCCCGTTCGATTGAAACCACAAACCGTCAAATCCAGTCTTGTCCGGGGCTCAATAGCTAGTCGATGTCATCCTACTACCGTTCAAACGCAACAACAGCAATACGTCTATCTCTTTCTATCTCTACATTGTCAGAGCGGGAAGGCTGTCTCGCTCGTTTCCAATCCGTTCGGTAAGGTTGACTGGTATACGTTTGGACCTAGATCTAGTCGCATGAAACTGACGGCACGGAAATTACGGCACTTTGAATTATCGCGGCAATATTCATTGCTGTTTGTTGGACGTTGCTAAATTGCTTTTTTTCTCCATCTATTGTATCGGTTCTTTTGTTGAAAGAGAAGAGAAAAACTCCAGTGATGTATTGGTACTTTAATTAATGTTTGTTTCGATACTTGGTTGCAACATGGTTGCAATAATTGTAAGAGGCCATTTTACACTTATTGATTTTTTATTACTATTGCAGGATACTTTTCTAGTGCAGTGCTGGCCCTGTCGTATCGGCTGATTTACCGAGTTGTAGGTCGTATAACCCAGGCAAGCACCTTAATTTGTGTATTTAATTTTGTCAACACTTAAATCAAATCAAATCAAAGCAAAAGTCATTTATTCAAACTAGGCTGAGAGTCAGCACTTTTTGAACGTCAAAATTACATAAGACAGTCCCCAAAAAGTATTTTAGATGGCAAGAAAAAGTAGCGCAACCAACTCACCAGCAGCACAGCTGTCTGTTAAGTTGGAAGAACTTGATTCTATACAATAATAAGTAAGTAATTAACACTCAACAATAAAATAAAAAATCATTAATAAAAAAATAAAAAAAGCAGTATGGTTGGTACAGTCAAATAAATTAAACAATGATAGGAACTAACTCATATGACCTGTCAGTAGGTAAGCATTAGCTTACCTACTGACAGGTCTTATGTTCCAGGTGTATGTTGTTGTATGTGTGTTGTTGTGTTCTTTCACCAGAATTATCTGGTGATCTTTCACCAACAAACCACACAAACGTTGTCTTGAGTTAATCACCGCCACCAATCTACTGCTCTCTAAACCGTGAAAGAAAACCTTGTGAGGGAACTGCGAAGATTTGTGACATCCGCCAACTTGGCTTGGGCCGCGTGGTAGATTATGGCCCTCTTTCGATTATGGAAAAAGATGTAATTTTCAAAGTACTTTTTGAATATTGAAAGCTATTGTAATAAATAGAAGTCAATAAATTATCAGCATCGTACGATCAGACACTCTAAAAACGACAGATCGTATCGACATGGCAAATTTAATGTTTTTTTTTTTTTGTGATTCGTAATGTTATTTTTTTACCTACCTAGTTAATTACCTATACTGTATAGAATCAAGTTCTTCTAACTAAACAGACAGCTGTGCTGCTGGGCAGTTTGTTGCGCCACTTCTTCTTCCCAGCTAAAGCACTAGGAAGTGGTGAAGGGCGGGCATTTTTGGGGGACTGTCTTATGTAATTTTGACGTTCAAAAACAGCTGACTCTCAGCTTAGTTTGAATAAATAACTTTTGATTTTGATTTTGATTTTGACATATTTGAAAAGCCTTAGGGCTAGTTTCTCGAACTAAAATTATCGCAAAATTAATGTGACAAATTGTCAACTTCACGTGAGCTGGTTTGGTTGAATGATTTATCAACTTAGTCCTTTAGCCTCCGTAATACCTAAACACGAGGCGACACGTTGTGCATCGCAGCATTATGGAAACGACGACAAAGCTTGTAATATCGGCCCTGTCAATCAATGTGTCTTTGCCAGATAAGGAGTAAACCATTATATTGGTTTAACCCTAACGTTTATGCAAGGGTAAAGCCAATCATTACGATAACACAGTATGCACCTACTGCTCTTGGTGTGCCAATATATTAATTAACTTGTTATAACGATAAAATTTAAAACTGTGTCCATAAAGTTCCTTGCCCGTTCTTCTCCATTTGCAACTACTAGGTACGCTTTGGAATGGGTAAATAGCTTCATATTTTTTACTACTGATTCAATTGTTTGAATTGAAATCAGTGCTTTGAGTTTGATTAAATAAATAGGTACGATGGTCTATTTTATTTTTAAGGTACAATTTTTATTTGTTTTTTTCGAAAACAGAAGTCTCTTTTAAGTTGTATCGGTTTTTTAACCCGTTTCATTAAAAGCGTTTTTTGTGCCAACTAAAATAGTTCTGCAACAAATTGCAGAACTATTTTACTACATAAAAATGTTGTTACAGCTGTACGTACCCTCTTACATATAAACATGGAATAAAGTTATACCAGGAATAACAAAGGAATAACTACACATTTTCATAGGTTTAAAGTTGGGATAACTTTATTCTGCGTTTATTAGTAAGAGGGGTAGGTTTTAACAACCTGTGTGTTGTGTAACCAAACACTGGGTAGACCGTTGCATCGCAACATTATAGAACCGACGACAAAGTATATAAAATATTGGAGCTGTTATTATCTACCGCTGAATGGAGCTCGGCCGGAGTGCATTTTCATGCTAACCTTTTTGCTACCTGTTTTGAACTACGGATGGAAGGAAGTGGTATATGTAAGGTAGATGCTTTGCCTTCTGATGGCTAGAAAGGCTTTTGTTGTTCGTTACTATGTAGTAACTGGGTCAGCCAGTGGTCAATAATAATAATAATCAAAACTTTTATTTTTTCCACCTCATAATGCAAAAAATCAGTACAATACATAATAGTGTTTACAAAAAATACATTGATGTTGTGGAGACTGGAGCCTGTACTAGGAATATCTGTTACAGGTCTCCAGGCCTCCAAACTATTTATATAAGCCACAGTAATACAAACATCTACTAATAGTATGTTATTGTTGGGATGGAAGACAAAAACAAATGAATACCACAAAGAAGAATAAATAAAAAATAAAAAACAATAAATTATTAATTAGAAAGCAAGGTAGGTTGTGTGGGTGTGGGTGTGGGCGTGAGAGGTCAATTTAGGTATATATTTAACTTTTGAAGTGATAGGACATATTGTTACCTTATTGGTGATGATCTTCAGAAAAATCAGATGCAGGTAGTAATTGCAACCGGTGCATGTATGAACGTAAACGGACCATAGGAATGTGTAAGGAAAGAAGCTGGTGGCGTTCTATAGTTTCTGTCTACCTCCATGGCAAAAAAGCGTGAGTTTATGTATGGGTATGTAGGTCCAACCTCCAAAAGAGAAGTAACTAGGGTCATCGGATATAGTTGAAGTTTAGTAAGAAACCGATGTATATCTATACAGGGTGTAACAGAAACCCTATTGCTATCCTTAAGCACTAAAGATAACAGCTTGTATATAATCACCATACATAGTTTAAGCTCAAAATAAAATACTCAAAGAATTGATACCAAATTTTCGGTTTCACATTTTTCATCAATTCAAATCATAACAAACGTGTCACCACACTACGTAGCTCAATAACTTTCCACATTACTTCCTTCTCCTCCTTTCCTTCCACGAAATCCCTTCCAAGTGATGTGTTTACTTTAATTTGAAAAGTTCGGTCTCTGGTATCAATGTATTAAAAATTCTCATAACTTCCAAAGATGAAGAGATAGGATTAAAAAACCCTTCCATTATCGTTTGATATCATCCAAAGAAGCCGTGCCCTTGGTAACGGAAAGGGTATGTACATATATACGTGTATACAGTTTCCGTTACATGTTATATAAATAAAAATGAATCCCGATTTCCCTTGGTTACGGCATCACACGTGAACGGCTGAACCAATTTTGCTAATTCTTTCTTTGTTGTGTTTGTTATTGTCAGGAGAATAGTCTTATGAAGAAAAAATAAGAAAGTTGTGAATTCAATACTTATAGTTAATACAGGACAACGTCTGTCGAGTCACCTAGTTTTTGACAAACAAAGAGTTAATTAGTTAAATTAAATTTCATTCGTAAACATCCATCGGTTTCGTGTGGTGCCGAGGTTCCGTGTGGTGCCGGACGTAAAAGAATAGCACCATCCCATTTCTTCCTGTGGGTGTCGTAGAAGGCGACTAAGGGACTTACTAGAGAATGGGCAGCAGCGTTCTCTATGCATTTGACCACCATACTGCGATCGCCAACCCGCCTGCCAAGCGTGGCGATTATAGCAAATCCCCACTTTTAGGGGAGGCTTATGTCCAGCAGTGGACGTCTTTCGGGTGATATGACGATGAAACAAAGAGTTCAATAATTAAATTAAATTTCATTTGCAAATATACATCGATTTCTTACTAAACTTCAACCATATCTGACGACCTTGGTTACTTATCTCTTTTGGTGACTGTACGTATAGAATACTTTAGTTACTTTATTCAAAGGTTTTTTTAATACGATTTTCCATGTAAATGGGAGAGTAGTAACCACAATGTATGCTTTGAAGTCACATTTTTAGATGATTCATTTCATGTGCAATGCGGAAATAGGTGTTTAACTGTTACGATATTAGTTCTGCAGCCAATTACTTCAGCAGAAGCTAATAATGCGACTATAGGTGGGCTGGATAGATTGTAATTTCGAATCCAATCTCGAAGGTGATACAATGAAGCATTGTACTCATCCTTACAAAAGTAATTACTTAGTGACGTGACGTCGCCGTGTTAGGTTAGAATACAAGCTACAATTTCATACTATCTAAATTACCAAAAAACCTTTATTGTCACCTCCCTAGTCTTTTCCCAACTATGTTAGGGTCGGCTTCCAGTCTAACCGGATGCAGCTGAACTTCCGTATTTGACATGGAGCGACTGCTTATCTGACCTCCACAACCCAGTCACTGGGTGTTTACGATACCCCTTGGCAAGACTGCTTGTCAGATTTTTGGGCTTCGACCTTCTAGCATGCCGTCACGACTGTCATAGATCTACAAATGCCAGTAAAATTATATTAGTTTCACACGTTTTGTTAGCATGAGGGATTAAGTTTTAGAACGAGAGGAATGTCATAGCATATTGTTTTAATATGACTGGTGGAATGACGGCTTACTTGAAGCTTAAAAAAAAGCAATATATTGATCTCTTATTAAATAGATGTTTGTAATAATAACCTAAATATAAATTTATCTAAACATAAAAAAATCTTTTTTCAAAAAAAATAAACAACCGACTTCCAAAAAAACACTAAAAAGTGAAAAATAACTTTAATTTCGGAAGTACTTTGGATATGTATTTTAATTTTTTGTCACCGCCTTCCGAAATTAAAGTTATTTTTCACTTTTTAGTGTTTTTTTGGAAGTCGGTTGTTTATTTTTTTGAAAAAAGATTTTTATTTTTCACTTTTTAGTGGTTCACATGTGCTTACCCCTTCACAGCGTACCGGCGTGATGTTATGTTATTAACTGGTGTAAACAATTGACAGACATGAGATTTCAGCAATCCCTGTCCATTTGCTATCATTTATTGAGGAGTTCCGTTGCCTATCTCCGAAGTTCTTGATCAGATCTTCACCAAATTGAAATGGAACCACTCCGAGAAAGTACTCTTTCAAAAACTACACAAATTGCTTCAGGTGTGCCTATAAAATTTGAAGAGTTCTCTCTATTTCTCCAGGATCCCATCATCAGATCCTGACTTGATGATCATGGGACCACCTGGGAAGTATACCCTTTCAAACAAAAAGTCCCCGTCCAAATTTTTCAGGGTTGTAGTACCCGTGAAATCGAACAACTTTCACCAAGGCATATGGGTCGAAATATGAAAAAAAAAATTGTAACTTTCAATACAAAATTGATCAGCTGACTATTGATGTTGTATGCGAGGTCCGATGTTTTTTTCATATTTCTACCCATGTTCCTTGGAGAAGGTTGTTTAATTTCACGGGTAATATGACCCTGAAAAATTTGGACGATGACTAAAAATTAACCCTGTATACCAGCTGTTTTCTTTAGTGCTTAAGGATAGCACTAGGGTTTCTGTTACACTCTGTATATATATAGATTCGTTTTTGGTAACCCTAAACGTAGATATTGTATTCATCATCATGAATAACATTAGGGACATAAACCGTGACAAAAAAATGTCCCATTTCTACATTTTGCCGAAAACGAATTTAAGGTTGTTTATAGAAAGAGAAAACTCAAGCTATTCTACGTCATTTATATTGTTTTCTTATTTGAGAAGAAAAGCTACTCAAAATAGGAAAATAACAAATTCAGGATTTGGTATTCTTTGAAACTTTCCTGTAACCCATCTCTAAGGATACCGTAGGCAAATGGCAAAAACGGAACTGGCGTTTTTTCCACTCTTTATTAAAAGACTAGCTTCTGCCCGCGACGTTCGCGGTAAAGTCGTAACGCACCACAATTTACTAAAATGACAGCGACATTTTTAAAAACTTTCCTATGTACTACGTTTGAAGTGTTAGTTATAGTACAGTTGCCCGTTTAATATGCCGCTTGTCCTGAGGTCGATACCCGCAGCCTTCAGTATCTGCCCCTATGACTGGTTGATAGTCATCGCGAAGCATATGCTCACATGGAACTGCATGCTCTTAAAGTGGAAGGGGTAATTCTCAAACTAACAATGTCACTCAAGTAGCAAAAGGTAAATTAAACATGTGAAACTAAAATAATCTCCAAATTATCCACCTCCAATGCTAGCCAGAACATTTTCATCACAATCTATCCGTCTCTCGTTAGTAAACCTGTAACAATTCACTTGTTTCGAGCCGACAGTGTTTCTCGGCCATCAGAATCCCGGCATGTACTGCCAGGCCACACACTGGATTATCTAGCCGTCGAAGAGTATTCTATTGAGCTGTGACATCACATATTGGTTGCAATATGTGATGTCACAGCTCAATAGAAGAGCAGTGACATCAGATGTTGGTTGCTTTCCCGTTTTAGGCTTTGCACGAATTGAGGGAGTTGAAATAAGTGACAATGATGTAATGTCAGAGAGGCATTGACCTTTTATAACAAACTAGCTTCTGCCCGCGACTTCGTTTGCGTCAAATTTATTTCATGCTCCACCCCTTTCATGACCCACCCCGTCGCTCACCACATCTGCCTGTGCGAATACTTCATATTCGTTCTGTTTTGTCTTTGCTCGGCGCCTAAGAGTGTTAGCGTGATGTTATATAGCCTATAGCCTTCCTCGTTATATGGGCTATCTAACATTGCAATAATTTTTCAAATCAGACCAGTAGTTCTTGAGATTAGCGTGTTCAAGCAAACAAACAAACTCTTCAGCTTTATAATATCGGTATAGATTATGGTAGGATAGCATACGATACGGACTTTTAATTACGGGAGTAGACAATTTAATTTCGATCGGTTTTTCATCGCAATTTCTAGGTTTAATATAAACGTTTCGAACACATGCACCTTCTTAAATAAAATTTCTGAATCGAAAATACCCATTTTCAACACTACAAATCAATCAAGTGCCATGGCATTACTTGGCGCCTATAGGTTTGTTTGGTGCCAGCTCAAAATTAGTAATTTACATTAATTTAGACTAAAAGTTTTATTAATTTTTTCGTTGGTCGTTTTTTTTTGGGATATTTTTGTTTACATGTAAAAATTTATAAATAAAATCCACCCCGGATTTTGTTTATTAATTTTAAATGGGATCAACACAAAACAAACAGAATTTTCAGAATCAGACTACTCCATAAAACCTATGCATTGTAACACAAAATAAAAAAATAGTCGTCTCTACTTGAGAACCTCCTTCTTTTTTGACGTCTCATCAAGATCGAAATAATAATTAAAAGTCATGCTATACTATACTAAGAAAATGAGTAAGTTAATAAGAATGTTACCTATAGTGGGGTTAGCAATTCCGGGATGCGCCCGGCATCCATTTGTACCTGCCGGACGTTCCTGCTTGTCGCCGTTATGCCTCTTTTTGTGGCTATTTTCTACTAGCAATCGGCACGCCCCTTTTCGCATGGAAGCTATAGAAATATGTCGCAAACACAGGCCTCCTCTCTGAGTGAGGGAGTTGTTATTTGCTCACGGATGGGCCATAATCTACCACGCCGGCCTAGTGCGGGTTGTCAGATCGTGTCTTCGATTTTTTAGTTCTAAGACATGGCAGTTTCCTGACGTTATCCTTCACCATTTTTTGAGCAGTGATAATGATCTTGAAGTGAAAGTAAATGGCCTGCCTCGATTCGGATCCACGACCTACAAGTCACCGGCCATCACTGTTCTCAACTGGCTTTTTCTACCGTATCTAAGTTAAATATTATTACTAACGGACATTACATCAGTTCGGGGCTCAAACTAATAATGATAGACAACACGATATGACACCTATCCCTACTCCCGATGTGTTTTTGCCTGTCTGGAAAATTCAATTTGACACTTGTTTCGACGGATCAACTACTTCTGCACGGGCCCGAATTGTATCTTATCTTAGTTAAGGGGAACCTAGTCGCGGGCTCGAACTCACTGATGGGCCTTGCTAAAAATCACGCTGTCTCACCAGGCATCGTGTCCGACAGAGGTAGTATCAGTGAAGAACAGTTAGAAGCTAGTCTACACGCACAACATTATTGAGTGAGATGCTTATAGTAGTAGATCATTTATAGTACAACAGGCGCGTAAAAAATTAAGAATAGTTCTTCGGAAGATCGGGTTTTATATGACTAATAAAGTTTATTGAACTTTTCGATATTTGAACTTTGCCGGTATCGACTTGGTTTTTCGAATTTTACACTTATTTTATTACTTATACACGCACAAAGTTAGGTTAAATTAGCAAGAAAAACAAATCTTTGTTGGCTCCTAACTTTTTAACGTCTTTTTATTTTGGTATTCTGTTTCCATACAGATAGTATTAATTATAAGACAAAACCATACGATGTTTAATTTTTGATGTACATTGTCGAACAGTGGAGTAATACACTCCCGAAGTTTGTATGGGAAAAATGTGGACTAGATTCACCTTAAAGAATCGATTCCCAGAAACCTAATTGCGTTACACACTATCAATACAATCCGAATCATTTTGACTAATATTGCTAATCCATTGTTTCATATAAATCATAATTAATGTTGCTAACTGTTTACGCAATTACCTCACCGATGTGCCATATTAACAGGTGTCAACAGTAAACGTATGCGTTAGATATGACTAGTTAAGTGCATACAATGTAAACAGGTATTAACTTCGTATCTAGCATCTGATTAACACGTCAGTAACATACTCAACAAATTACATTTACAGTATGTGGTCGCCTGCTTTCGGAGCCATTGCAACGTGAATGAGTGCTTGCCTTGATTGTTTATCCTTCCCTCTTACATGTCCGTTTTATCGATTGTTGGCGCAATAAGGGTTTAAATTATTCTAAAAGTTTTTCTAAGAGCAAATATTCTGATGACCCCTGATGTTAACGGCACCTACAGACATCTGCAATGCCATAGTCTAGTGAAACCCAGTGGTGGCCCAGGGATAAAAGCCCCGACTTACGAGTTGTATGTAGGTCGAGGGTTAAAAACCTGTCAGTCTTTGTGTAAATAATTTGGTCACCAGTGCTCTCAAAACGGTGATGGAAAACGGGTCCTAGAACCAAAAATTCGAAGACATATTGTGATAGCTACTAACCCACACTGTAAAAGACCTTTAAACTTATCTATTGCAATTAGGTAGGACGGTACGGTTGGCGCAGCGGTTAACGGATTGACTGCTGCGCTGCATGTGAGTTTAAATGTTTGTAAACGCACCCACAATACAGGAGTAATTCCTAGTGTGGGGCAACGTTTTGAAAAAAGATCTACTTTTAAAATGTATTATGTGTTTGTATAAATTATTGTTGAGACTAATGAGAACATCATTCGATTGTACCTATACATTTAATACGAACGTTTCTGCTACACCAACAGAGGCAACGTAGTACCTTGCTAGCCTCGTATCTAACTAACGGATAGAGGCACAAGTTATGACCTATTCTTTGACGGAACCCCCACGTTAAATGCTTCAGCTTAGTCAAATAAAATCATGTCTCAAACAAAACATCACAAACGTCATAAATACGCCTCTAAAAACCTTTATGGTGGTAAAACTTGTGGTTCCTACTATTAAAGTATAAAAAAGTCTAATTCCAACACTATCGCTATTGAAAGGCTGGGGCGCAATCTGGATATTGGTTCGTGCCTTCCTAAAAGCCGTCATGTGGGCATAGTAACAAGGTTTTGATATTACGAAGAAAGGTCTTGGTATTTTCAGTCGAAACCATCACGTTAAGGCTGAGATTTCTTTAAAACGCTCAAAACGGTGGTTTTTTAAAGCAGTGTATCTCTTTAACCGTAAATAATTTTGAAAGCAAAAAAATATATTTGATATTTTTAAGTCTTTTTGCATACACTGATGGATCTCAAAATATAATTAAACATACTTTAATGCATCAAAAAATTCATCAAAGTCACCTCTTAATTATATTTAAAACCCTTTATCCCTTCAATAACAATTATAATTATAATTAAAATGCATCCAGTGATGGATTATTTATTATTAAATAGTTAATATCTAATTTTATACGATTTTATTTGCATTTTTACGACATACGCTTGCTCATTTGTTATTCGAATTTGTTACAACAGATTTTAACCCGTATCGGATTGCAATAAGAACGATTATCGCTCATAACGACAATATTTAAAGTTACCATGGTCTTAAATGCTTCAGCTCAAACAACTACAATCATATCTCAAACAAACAAGTTAAATTACATTATACGTGTTAATTTCGGTTATAAACTATCTGTGTTGCAAATTTTATTCAAATCCATGCAGCCGTTAATGCGTGATTGAGCAACAAACATCGAAACTTTCTTTTTTAATAATATTTACTCGCTTCTGCCCGCAACTTCGTTCGCGTCAAATTTCTTGCTCCCCGACCCACCCCGTCGCTCGCCTCGCCTGCCCATGCCAATACTTCGTATTCGTGACTTTTTTCTCTTTGCTCGGCTCCTTAGAGTCTTTGCGTGATGATATATACCTTATAGCTTTTCTCGATAAATGGGCTATCTAACATTGAAAGAATTTTTCAAATCGGATCAGTAGTTCCTGAGATTAGCGCGTTCAAGCAAACAAACTCTTCAGCTTTATAATATTGGTATAGATTATGGTAGGAAGTAGGATAGCATAATAGAATAATAAAGCCTTTAATGCTAACACCATTGCTATTGAAAGGCTGAGCCTCAATCTGGATATTGAGTCCTGCCTTCCTAAATGCCGAGTTGTGGTAACAAGGTTTCGATATTGTGGAGGACGTTTTTGGTATTTTCAGTCTTTACTCGGATTCATTTACCATTTTTAAAGGAAATCTGTTTGTTGCCTATGTGCTACTTTTCACTCATTTATCCCCAATACCATTAGATTAATTAAAGTAAAGAGATTCTTACAAGTAATAATTTAAAGATGAAAAATAATTTAAAGACAAAGTGAAGATCATGGGACATACGCCTCGGTCAAACGCATTGTAGTTGATAAGTCCCAATATATTTTTTTCTATAAAAATAAAAATACAATGATGTTAGTTGGTATACGCATCACTTGTGCACGACTGAACCGATTTTTCATTATAAAATGTTCATAATAGTCCAAATAAAGTTATTATAGAAAAAACAATTTGAAAAGACTCCTGGTTTAATGAATATGAATATGAATATGAAATGCACCGATCCCAGCGTGGCTTGACCAGACTCGATAAATCGAATGAACCCCAAGATTTGCACTAGCCCCTGGAGCCTCATGCTTCATGGTGTTACAGAGGCCATTGCATATCAAGAAGTAGACCGGGGGGCGCGGTAATGGTCAGGTAGACGTGCCCATAGGATAGGAAAGGATTGCGAGCCTACCGGATATGCATCCTTGAGTAAGCATTGGACTAGTGGAGAGACGGGTGGTATTTATTTATAGGAGGGCATCTTTTCACGACGTCGCCGGCATGTTGCTTCAGGTCGGGCTTCTTCTTCGGAACGTACCCAGTTCAGTTGTTTTCTTAGCTCTTTTCTATGTCGTTGCTTCGCTGTGTTCTGTTTTGTTGTTTTCGTAGTAATATTCTGAGTTCTCGCAGCTAACAAGTTCCTGGTTTTTTGTAGATATCGCTAGCCGCTTTCTAGATCTTATTTTTGTCTCCAGCCATGTCCTTTCAAAACTTGATTCCTATATCGAAGTATTTCATTGCTTGTTTTAGATTGTCATTCCTTGGGTAAATAGGTCGTCCGAGGTTCTTAGATTTGGCCTTGTACTGCATTGCTACCTGCAATAGGTGTGGTTTATCCCGTCTGAAGACGTGTGCTAAGTAGCACATCCTGTGATTCTTGATGCGTTTTGTTACGGTTTTTTCGTCTAAGATTTGGTGCATTTTCTTAATTATTAGTTTATTCCTGATGTGGTTAATCAAGTCTCTCATGATAACTCGTTCATATCTTCTGAGTCTTAATCTGTTCACCTTGGGTCGATACTTTTAAGTCATATATCATACAAGGTACGATAACTCTTCGATACATAAGTCTAGCTTCCAGTCCATCTTTGCCTTTAGTATGAATGGTAGTAATGATTTGCGTTTCTCGTGGCCTGTTGGCA
Organism: Polymixis lichenea; assembly: GCA_949091785.1. Classification (NCBI taxonomy): domain Eukaryota; kingdom Metazoa; phylum Arthropoda; class Insecta; order Lepidoptera; family Noctuidae; genus Polymixis; species Polymixis lichenea. The sequence continues at coordinate 3,583,459 of OX420943.1, read as the reverse complement.
TCGTTTTCTAATTGTGCTTTTTCTGCTTGTGTATGTGCCTAGCTATTTTATGTCGTCCATTGTTGGCATACTTATTCCGTTGAGGGTCACGTTGATTGTTTGCTGTGATGTTATGGGGTCCCCTAATTAGAATGTTTGTTTTTGTTTCGTTTATTTGGAGTCCTGCGGTATTTAGTAAAGGTTTTGTGTGGTATAAGATGCGCTCTAGTCCTTCTAGATCATCTGCAATGAGTATAAGATCGTCCGCAAATGATAATACCAGAGGGAGTGAAACGCGGTCCTGATCTAGTTTGATTAAATGGGTTGCATCTTTAAGGGTTCTAAGGACTTCGTCGAAGACTAATGTAAAAAGGCGAGAGGAGTGAGGGCAACCCCGTTTAACTCCCTTTCCTTTGATAATTATAATCCAATTGCTTTGCTGGCCACTCCATTTGATGCATGTTCTTACATTCATGTATACCTTGATTATCCTGTTGGTCATCGATTTGTTAGTTCATTGCAATAATTATCCTAATGCCTTAATGTCTTTAAGTCGACTTTGGTGTTTTCTATGACAAGGGCGATAGGGCGAGCGTAAATTCGTTTACTTGCAAATCCTTCCTCGTCTAGGACCCTTTCGTGCATAAAATGTAGTAATCTGTTGATCCATTGTTTAAAAGGGACGCTTGGTAGTTGCCTAGTCCTGTTATTGCATCGTCTATTTTTTATTTTTTTTGTTTTTACTACGCATCTGGCGTAAATTCTGTAGTACCATTATGCAGCGATATTCGTTCGCGTCTTCTAGTTTTTTATTTTTGGGATTAGTACCTGCGCGGTTTCAAGCCACTTGTCCGGCACTGTATTCTGTGTCCAGGCTTTATTCTTGTGTATAGTTGCGGTTTCCTGTTATATTTGGGGCATCGTTTTGTTAAGTTCGGTTACCACGGTTACCACTTGGTCCGTTCCGGGAGTTGTCTCGTTTGGCTTTTATTGATGATTACCATTACTTCTTCGGCTTTGTTATTTTAACATTTGGTATCTGAAAAGGCCCTCGCTCCTTTTTTTTTTGTTTTCCTGGGGGACACCTTTATGTACGCGGATCTCCTTCGGCGTTTTGTTTGTTGTTCCTGTAAAACGTGTCGAGCATTTGCCTGCATTTTCCGGTGTGAAATGTCCCCAGTCCGGTGAAGCGGGCTCTGCGTATTTTTGTTCTTCTTGATATTTAACCTTTTGGAGTGTTGTCTGCTATTATTTTGATGCCTATTTGGATTATCCGGTTTCCCGCTTTGTAGGTTAGCAAGAGCTAAGCGATGGTCTCATGATTAAGTTGGCTGAAGAATCAGTTTCCTGAGCAGCGGTCGGTTTTAATAACCTCCGTTATTGTGTTCCAGGGTATTTCGATGTCTTTACTCGTTGGGATGATGTCTTTATTTGCTAGTTTTTTTGTTATCCAGTCTTCGTATTTTATTTATATAGAATTGCTGTTGAGAGCTGCGTAGTTGCATTGTTTGTGCTTGATATGACCCCGGTGTGTGTTACTCGCTTTTCTTGAGGGGTGCCAATCACAGTGTGGAGATGTATGTTCCTGAGTTCAACCCTGTTTCCTGTAGGTTGGCTATATGAATGCCGCTACGTGAAGGTTCAGCGTCTATTTGATTTTCTTTATTTGGCTGGTGTTGAGGCGTCGATGCACAAGTCTGGTCAAGTGCGCTTAATTGCGGTAAATGTCTGTTTCTAGGTGTTGTGTATCCAGTGTCGTTTGCGATTACGACTGATAACGGTGTGAGTAGCTTGCTTCTTGTTCTTCACACGGTGTTAATGAGTTCGCTAATTGGGGGCTGTTCGTTTGAGGCCGGGGTTTCGTGGATTTTTCTTGCTCTTCTCGTGTGTTTTACCGGTTATAAGGATTGGTATGTTGCGGTGTTTTAGCGTTGTACTTAGGATGTCGCTGTTGGCGGGTACTAGTTCGCCAATAGGTGAATACCCTTGTGCGTTTCTGTTGTTTCTGTGCACATTTACGAGATAGTATTCGGACAAGGCGATGATGATATCTTCGCCACCACAAAATGTTATATTAAACTAGCCCCTGACCGCGGCTCCGGCCGCGTGGAAGTCGGTTATAGCGTATGTTCCTATATGAAAGTAGCCTATGTCTCTCTCCATATTCTAGGCTATATCTCAGCCAAATTTCATGACACTTGGTTCAGCGGTTTAGGCGTGAAAGCGTAGCATACATACAGAAAGTCACTTTCGCCTTTATAATATTAGTAGGGATTGTGCGGTTATGTATTTTGCTATCCTTTATTCCTGGAAGAAAATGCTGTTAGGGAGAAAATCATGTATATTATTTAGAAGTGATAGGAAAATTCTATCATCCTGTCGATGTTTCCAAATATATGTGGCGAGATCTTGACTGACAATCCTATGATCGAATGTTAAGCCCATTAAATTATTTTTTGAAAACACTTTTGTTTGTAGTGCAAGTCCAGGACACGTGCAAAGGGGCTGAGGCTGACTTGACCTTTTTTTTGGTTAATCTGTAGAACAAAAGCGTGCTATGCGAACTTAAGAGTTAAGGGTAACTTTTTTGTACACTTCAGCACATGTGGGCCGTGGGCCGACTCAAATTTCGGTAACCGTGGCGTTACAAGTTATAATAATACAATCTTTAGGTACTGCGTTTTGAGCGATAGGTACCGTATTTTGCGCTAGAATAATAGCGTAAATTAGTTTGTGCCGCCCTATTATATGTAGTGTTAGCACACTGGCCCACAACGAACCGGCCGGCCGGTCGTTCTCAGTTTTATAGAACAAATCCCTGAAATATTAGGAACGATCTCACCAGGTTTAGCCGCCAGGGGTCAGCCGTGTCACTCGTCCTCCAGCAGCCAGTCTTCGCTGCAGGCTGAAGCGCACTTACATCACTTTTGCTCCCTTGTTTTATACTACCCAATATAACAAATTGCGACACAGACGGAGACGCACAAAAAACTCGGTTTGATTTCGAAGTCTGGCAAGTAAGTCAACATCTGCTGCGCGCGGGCAGACGCGACCGTTCACGACGGCGGCCCAACTTGAACTCTTTGAAAAGACTCCTGGTTTAAAGGAAAATATTCAAATTGGAAAAAATCTGAAAGTCCTTTTTCTTTGGAATTCTTGTATTATTATGAAAAAAAAGTAGCTGATTGCACTTTGCTATGAAACAGGAGATTGTTTTTTATAGCCGACGCGATTTTTTTACGTTACATTTATATTCTAGTATCATGTGCCGTGCTGCATGTGCTGTTCATGGTTACAGTTTGTGTACAATAATATTATACCTGTGGAAACTAGAATATCCCACAAAGTTAGCCGTGTGGCGTCCCTACCCGCCACAAAGGCAGCCAATAGACCTGATTGGAGAGTGGAGTAACTATCACGTAATTTGTGTCCGGTGACGCTTGAGAGATCTAGTCTGTTTCCGCCTACTTTACCTTTGAGCTTAGCTTGAAGTAATTCAATAGACCGATAAGTTTATAGGTTTAATGAATTCAATGGGTTGGATACTAAGGCTTAATAGTTTATTAAATCATCATCTATCTAGCCTTTTCCCAACCATGTTGGGTTAATGTAGACTATAAGAAAATGTGAACAACTATTTTTAGCAAATAAACTTTATCTTGTCTTCTCGCTTTCTTACAGTTTAGAAGCCAGTATTCAAATTTGAAATACCTAAGCAATAAATGATGTATCATTAGCAGTTGCACAATAAATCAGTCCATGTAAGTCTTGAATTATGTGATTTTTCAGCAGATTTACTCGACTTGATAAGGCTCAGAAGCTGACGGAAAATTATTACTGTTGGGCGAATATTTCTACAACGTCGTAAGCCCCCAAAAGTAATATCCATTTCGTTTGGTCCCGAGTAGATTCGTAATATGCTATAAAAAGGTGGTAAAAAGGTCGCCATCGGTAAACGTACATATTACTGTTGTTTCTGTCGACTTTATGAACAAGACTTATGTTTTGCTGTGACTTTGTTCCCGTTTATTTGGTTGAAACATGTTAGTATGACATGTATGCGGTCATGTTGACAGTTTCACACTTAAAGAGAAACATGATTTAAAGTAGTGCTTTAGCAATACAATGTTTAGTTAAACGTTTGATTACTAGTTATTATAAAGGCCCATTAACACTGCCAAAAGCCAATGTAACGAAGTAGCTCACAGACCGCATTACAAACTCTATACTTCATTCCAAAACACAAATAGCGGACGCTGGCTATGCAGTTGCTGGACTAATATGGAACTGGATTTGCCACATCTGTCACATGTTGCAAAAACCACCACTCAGTGGATCCCATATCACAGGAAACGGCTACGTGGGATAGCCAGAAAGAGATGACGGGATGAGCTGGACTCTTTCTTAAAAGATTGGCTCACAACCGCAGTAACGAATTTCAAAGGTCCACGAATGGCAGCTGGGACCACTATGGGCACGCCACAGTTGCGGCGGTAAGACCCCTCTTTGAGGAGTGGCTTGAGAGGCGGCATGGCGTCCTCACCTTCCGCCTGACACAGGTCCTCACCGGACACGGCTGTTTCGGGTGGTTCCTGTTTCGGATAGGGCGGGAGGAAACGCCCAGGTGTTTCCATTGCGAAGATCGCCCTGAGGACACGGTGGAGCATACGGTGGAGGTCGGCCCGGCTTGGGCGGAGCATCGCCGTGTCCTCGTGGAGGTGATCGGCGGCGGCGATCTCACGCGTCCGACCCTGGTCCAGGCCATGGTACGGAGCGAGAGTGCATGACTAGCAGTCGCCTCCTTCAGCGAAGCAGTCATGCTCGCAAATAGGGAGGTGGCGCACGTGAGGGAGATGCAGTACATGCGCCCTCACAGCCGTGGCCTTCGCAGGAGACGCCCTGGGCGTCAGGAATCCCAGGCTGATTCCCGGCCACCGTAGGCACGAGCTTGCGGACGGCAAGTAATGGGTAACTCGTTGTCCGGTAAGGACCAAGCCCGGGTCAACGGCGCGTTGTGTTCCACGCGCGCCTCAAAGAGATGTCAGCAGCAACTGATGGGGCCCGCAAGGGCCGATGCCTGCCAGGGGTGCGGGTTGTTTGAAAGAGATACCGCGGCCCCTGGCACACAGGCAAATGACGGAACACGGGTGGGTTTTAGTCAGTAAAAGTCTGACATGCCCTCCCGCTCCACCCAGAGCGGGAGAAGTTATTTGATGATATCCCACCCAAAAAAAAAGGTCCACGTTTGGCAGCTGGGACCAACGGCTTAGCGTGTTTTTTGAGGCACGGGTGGGCTTGATGCGTACAGATGGTCATCTTTTGACGTACCAACCTCGACTAGTGCAGCTGAACCTGATCGATTGACTTGTATGGCTATTATTACTTTGCCACAAGTCCCTCCTGTACTACCTATGAAGATAAAACGTATATAGTACGTATATCCGCTTCTGCCCGTCAGTAAAATGTTGAATATTAGAGCGTAACTCGACCCGGTTGAATTCCTTCCGACCTCACAGAATAGCTTCATGCATAACTATCATCCAATACTTGACCGAGTTTATATAGAGTGAAAGTCTGTACGTTTACTAGTTGACCCGCAGCCACATAAACTTATATTTACATACATAAATTCACGTGCTCTTCCCATTTGGGTAGGCAGAAACGACAGATCACCACCTGCTATGCTCCTTATATACTTCTTTAGCTTCGTTTACGTGCATACATCTGATCTTAAACGCACATCAATTGCGAGTACTATATACCTGATCTGCACGAAGAAAATCATCAATAAGGTCACTATATATAGGTACGTCGCCTTAGAGTGAAATCCTCGGGAATGCATTTTTTATCCAATTATATTTTATTGCGTTTCTAGGCAAGAAAACCTCACAACGCACATCCTGATCTCACTAATATGTTCAGTCGATACTCATAACGCCATCTATAAAAGCAAACGAGAACCTCTTAAACACTCGCATCCGTCAGCATATTCGGCATATTTTTCTTCCTCCTGCAAAATTACTTCTTTTACACTTACGAGGTTTTCATTCTAATATGTCCTTCGAGACTACAATCTAGAGGTTCCAGCGTTTCCACTAACATACTTCTAAGGAATGAGGAAAATGACGTGAATTTTTTTTTGAGAATGAATGTGGATAAGTTAAAAGAGTTGGGGAAGACCAAAGAAACATTCAGTGGTCTGTGTAAAAGGTAACATGGTTAGAAAGAGGGTGAATATCAAGATGACGACTAATAGTGAAAGTACGAAATATAAAGACATGTTGCGCCAACCCCAAATAAAGTGGTATAAGATCAGGCAAATGATGATATTTCTAATTAAAACATCTTCAACGAACAGACCAATTGTCAATACAATTTTACAATACAACACTTTGACCCTGAACATCGAACCATAACCTATTTTATGGTTTTGTTTTGACAGTATTGGTGTGTTTTGAGGTTACATTCACGTAATTGTAACTAATCTGGAATAAAAGAAAATACAGAGGGTGTTTGTTCACTGCGTCCAGTAACAATTGTGAATGTTTAGCTATCTGCTCGGCACCAACTATATTAAATTGTAACAGGCATAAAAGTAAATTTCTGAAAAAACTGAAACGTAGGTTTAACTGTTTTCTTCGTAAAACACCGTTGCACGGTTGACCACCAAATGCCTCAACTTTGAATAGTGTTCTATTCAAAGTTGAGGCATTTAGGTGGTTACTTAGTTATTATTATCAGTTAGAACTTGGTAGCTCCAGAACATAACCACCTCAATCTCCATAGAGAATACCGTAAATCATTTCACACTTCCTAAATAGACACATTTACAGCTCACTCAAAACGATGAATCGCTTCGATTCGATTCCTAGAATCGAATGGTACCGGTATCGAATATTCGATACGGTAACGAGACGCAAAACTCAGTCACGAAATAGATAGATGCAGAAGGTTTCATATAGACAACGGAAACAGGGGCACGTACACATGGGTACGCAAACTCGGTCTATCTCGGTCGAATGCTAGTCGCAACCGAGAGCGCTTGCACTCGCTGTACGCGAAGTGTGTCCATTTGCTCGTGCGTTTTCGTGTGATGTATGGAGTCGACCTTCTGTACTTATCTATTTTGTGACACAGGTTTGGTCCAACGCGTTTCAGTTTCAGCTAGTGATGTCACGGAAATTGCGAGGGAATAAATTTACGTTGAAACGTCATGCTTTGAATGGTCGTGTTGTGATAATCTGGGATACCGCAGTGTCCGCTGGTAAAAGGTAACGGTTATTGTTTTTCGAAGACTGGTTTTCGGTAAGGTGTTTTTCAATGTTCGTTTACCGATGTCCTTTTGTGTTGGTTTAACCGACTTTATTTTTTACTTATCGATAAAAACGAGTGATTTATTTAATGCGTAGGATATTTCTATTGGGTTATGTTGAATAGTTTTGCATATCATATCTTCCTGGTATCCCAAAAGTTTTAGTATAGTACTTATGAGTTTATTACGTCTTATACTTTTATGCGGACAAACTTTAGCTAAAACTTGCTACTCCTTCAATATTGTTTTTTTATTGATTGCTTATTTTTTGCTTATCCGGTGGTTTTCATAATAGTAAATGCTGTTCTACATAAAGCGTTGTCCTTTATCTCTCTAAACAACAAACCTCATCTACCCAACATACAAACAATTTTAACGCTCACAAAAATAGAGGAGACAAATAAAATAACATATCATTTCACCCAGTTTTCCTCGCTTTTATGGCGTAAGTACAGGATTAATGTCGTGTTCTATTTGCAGCATGAGGAGGACAAGTTTGTGGCACATACTATTAGAAGAAATTAGGGTCGCAGACATTTGTTATGGCGAGATATGGTGAACGGAAACAGGACACCAAAAATGGGGTCTGTAATTACTTTGTACATCATTATTTGTGAGGTTTTTGGAGGTATTTTTCTTGAAAATGTCTTGGTAACTGTTAGGTTACATTGACTTCCATTCACATTATTAAAACTAGATATCTTGCGGGAACGTGAACCATTTTAATAATAGGCCATGATAATATTAATAGGTTGGGCCATTAAGCGACTTCTGTTTTATTTGATAAGCTGATCACTACTATACATATAAAGTATACTAAGATAGATAAAAAAAATGCATTTACATATCACAAACAAAAAGTCAAATAACTCCACATATTTTGTAAATTAAAATATGAACAGAGAAAAGAGAGATATTCTAATGTTTTCTTTTGATAATGCTACATAGAAATAACCACGTACCTACCAAAATTAACGTAATTAATTACTCTCTCTACATAAAACAGTTTTCTCATACATACACAAACCATGTCACCCGGAAAATGCCTAGTTCGACGCATTTTCCGGCTTACGTTAACCTTCCATACTGTAATAAATAATAATTAATGATCCTGAGAGCGTAAGGCCGTAATCATCACGGTTGGCAAGTGATTGGTGATCAAAGAATAAGGTTATTTCTGAGGTAGTGCTGTGCTGACATTTTTGTGCCTTCAGAAGTGTAGTAAGAACTCAAAATATGCAAGTTTATTTCTTGTATAACTTATACATCTATAAACAAGGACTTTTAATTAATTTCAGGAAAATTTCAATAATAAAACGTATTTAGGGGTGACATTGGCTGAACTTTCCCAGTGAGTGAAATACCTTTAAAGACAATAAATATGGCAACTACACCTGTTCCAGTAGCGGAGTTGGCCGCGATCTCTCTTACCTCAAAAATTCCGGATTTTTGGACCGACCAACCGAGAATCTGGTTTGTTAGAGCTGAAGTTGGCTCCAAAAAAAATGTCAGATGAAGCTCAATTTGATTTACCTGTCTCAAAGTTGAGCAAAGATGTAGTCGAACAAGTAACGGATATTTTGATGGAGCCGCCAACTACAAAGAAATACAACGCGCTGAAGACTCGCTTATTAACAATATATGAAGAATCCAAAAATAAATAGTTTCAAAAGCTAATAAGTGAAATGGAACTGGGGGACCAAAAACCGTTGCAGGTTCTACGACGTATGCAGGAGCTGGCCAAAGATAAAATACTAGATGATACACTACTGATTATATGGCAGGGCCACTTGCCGGGCACGATCCGGGCAGTTTTGACAGTGTCGGACACCAAATCTTTGGAAAGCTTAGCAACATTAGCGGATAACGTTTACGAAACCACGTGGAGTACAACCGGTGTAAACGAAGTGACGCAGCAACTTCAGCAGCAGCTTTTGGATTCAAAAGATAAGGATTTAATCATGGCTGAAATAGCGAAATTGAGCTGTAAGGGAGTTGGAAAGACCAAGATACCAAAGGCGTTGGAATAGTGATATCTGTAATAGTTCACGTTCTGCATCTCGAAATCGCAGCCGTGATCTCTCTACTCAACGACGGACACCTGAGAGCACAGACTGGCTTTGTTACTATCACTATCGTTTTCACACCAGGGCAAAGAAGGCCGAACAATCGTGAGAACAACCTTGTTCATGGAAAACCCAACCGGAAAACTAAGGAAGGCGCAGACAATGGCGGAGCTCTGCGCCATCTCACCAAGTCGCCGCCTCCGGATCATGGACAGTAACAGTGAACTTTATTTCATAGTGGATACAGGAGCTAACGTGTCAGTGCTACCGATCAAAAAAAACCTAGTACTCACGAGTGCAGTGAATACAAATTATTTGCAGCGAACGGGACAGAGATTAAAACTTTAGGGGTTTTTTTTTCGAGGGTGGGAAATCATCAAATAACTTCTCCCGCTCTGGGTGGGGCAGGAGGGTATGTCAGACTTTTACTGACTAAAACCCACACGTGTTCCCTCAGTTTCCTGTGTGCCAGGGGCGACGGTATCTCTTTCGAACAACCCGCACCCCTGGCAGGCATCGGCCCTTGCGGACCCCACCAGTTGTTGCTAACACTCTGACGGCGCGCGGGGAACACAACACGCCGTCGACCGGGCATTTTTTTTTTTTGTTTAACGTGGAGAAATGACTATTGCGTTACTACGGAGAGATAGCGCAGTTATGTGGGACTGTAACCCACTAAAACTCCACGGTGTCTTCCAGTGCCGCTTGAGGCGGGAACACGGAACGCGCAAGCCATCAGCGATCCCGCCGCGGCTGTCCATCACAAACTTCAGGGGTGATAACTCAGTAAAACAATACGTTACATAATTCACATGTATTCACTGAGATAGCTGACACATCCACACATTAGAGTGATTGCGTACGAGTGGCCACTTGTCCTGTGCGCCTTACTTTATTATAGTATTATTTTACATACTAGATAGGTACCTACGTAAACATACTGTCGCTATGGCGTCCCAACAAGTACAAAATTGGTTATCCTTAGCAATAGCTCAACGTTTATTAATCAATTGAAATCGTGGAAAAGCCAGACCGGGACATACTAGGAGGACATAATAGTGACCTCATCGGTGCTGTTCTTCAGAAAGGTCGTCTGGTGCGTAGCACTTTCAACCGCCGGTCGTTTATGATCAAATGTGTGAACATAAACGAAGCAAAACAAGTATGTAAGGATCGTAGTAGGTGGCATACTACATGTACTCATATAAGTGACACATAGCCAAAATATTCGGAGTTCCTAGACTTACATAAAAATCAAACTATTCAGAAGCAACCACTAAATCCTCGTAACTATCCTTTATACTCAGTCCTGTTCTAAAGCAAACATTCCACAACATCTAAACCAAGCAAGTTCCAAGGAGTCCTAGGTAGTTAATCCACAAAATGACTCCACAACAGTGAGACACGTTAAGTAAATAAGCTTCCCAACAAAGGTATGAAAGAAGTCTCATTTGCAACGAGTGTCTCTCCTGGTCGCGTCTAAAGGTCCCATTTGTTCCCGCGATGAGTTTGCAGAAACACAGATTCGGGTTGGCTCACACTGAGAGAATTCGTCCGTCCTTACTTTAGATGCACGGGCGAAATTTACATGTGGCTTTGCATTTGTTAGTTGCGGGAACAAAGGACGCTGAATACGTTGAATAATGTTTTTTTTGGTCAGGTGGAATGACAAACTGACGGGATTACGTGGCGTTTACACGTCACGGGCAGAATACATAGATATATTATGACGCGCCTGTAGACATGTTGCACGGGTGGTTTAACGATGTGGACAGATACAGAATAATAAAAATATCGAAACGCATACGTTTGGTAATACCATAAACATGCCTTGTTTCCTTAGAACACCATATTTTAGTAAGGTGATTCCAGCTCAGGTATTTTCACGTGAATTTCAACGTTACAAAATATATGTTTATTAAACGAATTTATTACTCACTATCGTTTGCAAGCGGCTTCGCCCGCGTGCAGGTTGAAAACCATCCCATAGAAACGTGCTACCTGGTGGTACGTAAAAGTAACCTATAATAATATGTTAATCTAGGCTACAATTTTTTTGTGTGCCAAATTGTATCCAAATCAGTTCAGCCGTTTTTAGTAATTAAGTAACAAACATTCAAACATCTAAGCATCCAAACACACAAACTTACAAACTTTCACATCAATAATATAAGAAGGATAATAGAATTCATCAATGTTATGTTGGACATCATACTGTTGGTTTCAAAAACTGCGATAATCAGAACCAAGTCAAATAATAAAAGAACCGTATCGACTTCTCCTTTAGCAAAATCTTCAGTAGCAAACTTATGCTCGATAGTTCAAGCAACAATATTAACTAGACAGGATTTCTTTCCTTTTTATTTAAAGTTGAAAACCCCTTCCGATAAACTAAACTTTGAAAACTTAGTAATTTAAAGGATGACTCTGTAACTTTTTTTAATCAGTTCAAAGAAAATGTAGACAATCGTACAAGAACTTTACTCAAAGCTCCATTTCCTTTTTATCAATGTTCGATGCAAGTTCTGCTCAGTATTAGTTTCAGATTCTTACAGTCGAAATTTATTAAATAAACTAGACTAATATAAGTATCATCTACTGGGAGAAGGATTTTCCTATAGAAAGCCAGCCATCTAGTTAATATAATAGAGCTGTTTTTATTTGTCTGAACGCGCTAATCCTAGAACTACCGACTACGAACTAGCGCGTTCAAAAATATCCGACTGGATTTGAACAAATCTTTTTGCATTTTACGTCCCAATTTTTATGGAAGACTAATTAGTGGTTGAGCAGAAAGAAAATAAATAATAGTTTAAAAAAGTAGAAAATAATTTCAAAAAAGCGTGAGGTGCTTTTTGATGTATTTTGATTATTATCAATTAATATCAAGCACCCTACACTTTTTTTAAAATTATTTTCTACTTTTTTAGTTTGGTTTGCGTGCGTGTTTTTAGTTTTTCATACTATTATTTATTTTCATTTTTTTAGTTCAGCTAACTAAAAAAGCGTGATGTTTCAGTTTTTTTTTTGCCAATATTATGGAACAAATTTATGAAATTATTGAATTCTCATCGGTCCTTGATAAGTGTGCGAAGTTTCAAATCAATCCGACGTTTTTAAGGGGGTGAAAATTACGTTCAAAGATTCCGTTACGTAGATACATACATACCAAGCTAATAAAAGCGTGTTAAAAAGTGTGAAAGAATGTGAAGTGACGTAGTGTGAAATGCCAGCAGAAGCTAGTTACCATATTTGGCCTACACACAAAAACACATCCCTTTAATTTTTATTCTTATTACATTGTTATACAGCAGCCATAGTAATACCTACATACTGTTTGCAATTTTCAAATGTCTACCTGTTAGAGTTGAAGAGATTCAGTGTCCAGTAACAGACGGATAGGTGCACAAATGGACAGGGGAACCTTAGTAATAAGGTCCCGTAGGCACCCTTTGGGTACGAAACCCTAAAACTGATTCCAATTAAAGTGACTAAATGAAGCAGCTTGCCATTAAATTAGCAAAATTTTGCGCCCGCCACATTGAACTAACACGCAGTCGTTTCCAGGTAAATGAAGTTAAACAATTAACACTTTTCCACTCATTCGCACCAGTTATGTCGCAAACTTTATTCAAATATACAGGTTGTACATTTCTGTTTATTAATACTTTCAACGTGGCTAACGAAGCTGTTTTGTGGCATCTCTTTATTAATCTGGTTAAAACTGGTTAATTTATTCATTTTAATTAGAATTATTCGAATTGGTTGCACTTTTGCATTTTTAATTTTGTAGGTATTGTTGACCAATAAACTAATTATGCAATTAATCATTATCATTTCAACCGAAGAACGTTTAAGCACCGCCACTTCGACCAGTTGTATGCTTCTAACATCCGCAACCAGGTCATCGCCAAAGTAACCGACATAGCCCGAAGAATTGCCGAACTCAAGTGGCAGGGGTCAACTCAATGGGCAGAGCACATTGCTCGTAGAACCGATGACCGAAGGGGCCGAAAGGTTCTGGAGTGGTGACCGCATAGTGGAAGTCGTAGCTTTGAAAGTTGACCAGTATCGAAAGACGTACCTTATGGGACACCCCAGAGTGGATTAAGCAATTAGGTGTAGATAATGTATCTTTCTGGTCTTATCCAATCTCACTTATTATTTGAATAACGAATACGATTGCTTTCAAAGTTTTAAATCGATATTATAATTTGAAGAACGATATCTTCTGTAATTAGGAATTTTTCAGAACATTTTCCCGTGTAGTAAACTGCTTTATAAACCTTCTTCCGCACTCACTACATCCCGAACCTTACACAAATACTCAGGTAGTGACGCGCGTGTTCGTCTCTTATTTATACTGTTTTTATATGTCGCTGTAATTACAGAGGTTGTTGCGTTGTTTATCTCCATTTCTTTTCTAAATATTTTAATGTTATTAAATGAGAATGGTTTAGATTTGTAAAAAGTGAAAATTAATTAGCAGTGGTACACTTTGTTACTTAATTTAAAAAAGCACCGTATGATTATGAACACCGTTAGTTTATAATCTATTTCGCGAAATTGTAAACTGTCGATAAATTGTGACTACCATACTGCTCACAATATTACCTATTAATTTCCGATATTCTGCAATCTATCCATGTCAAACCGTCAAATTGTGAAACGTCCCTAACCGGCAGTCTTGGCGGTAGCCGAATTGGTCACAGTAACTAAGCCAGAGCACGGCGACCAAATTGGTTAAATTAGTATTGTGAAAAATCGCGCGTGAGCCGAGCGAGCGAAGCGTGCGGGACCGCAGCAGCGGCCGATGAGCGCTACTTCCAAGTTGTTCCCAGTTACTTTGTTATTTATTATTAGCATAAGGTGCGATCCGACGTAAGCAAGTTTGATACCAATTCACAATAAATTTTGAACTAACGATGTTCATAATTTTACGGTGAAATATGCATCATATTGAAAGAAAGGAAAGAAACGTGATTTTTTCACCAGACGAATAACAAATAATACACTTTGGTCATCAAAGCAAATTATATAGACGCTTTAAAGCATTTTTTTTTTTTCAGTTCTCTTCAATCCTCTACGGGAAGAGGGATTATCTTTACTGCATTTTCCAAGTATAATATATTACCTAACAAGAATGAGATCTTGAAATATTCAGCTGCAACCAGCTTAATAAAACACAAAATTTCATAAATTGTTTTAATTAATGCAGAAGCGTCCTCGTTTATCATTATTTATTAGCTGTAGGTTCGGTTTACTTTGTATTAAATCCGATTACTGTCAAAGATTTAAATGAAATATTTATCAACAAGACATTATACATAGGTAAATCATTTATATACTTAAATATATATCTACCCACTGTTTGTTTGTTATGAATTCTGCACAGTTTTTTTTCTTTGTTTTTAAAAGGTTACACAGTACATCTTCTTTCATCTTCTTTCTTAGTTCTTCCGTTTCGTTAGATATACCGAATTACCAAATGGTATTTTGTAGTAGGTCCCTCTTTCGCCCACGGCTACGCCCGCGTAAATATTGGAAAATATCCCACGGGACCATACTACTGGGAATTTATTTATTTATTGATAAGGCACTTCAACGACTTATTCACTAAGACAAACACAAACAAAAATCACAAACAGTTTTAGGAATTGTGAATTAGTCACTTACAGAAGTGCACAGCACTAGCAGAGTAATTAAAAGAATGTACAAGATATCATTACATAACAGTTATAAAATGTTTGCAATGTTCACAGCTACGATCGGAATACAAAAAGTACTTAAAAATAAAACAAGAAATATTCTGACAAACAAAGGAATGGAAGTTAATACAATTACTCTCAAGCTTCGTTCTCGATATTAGCATTAACACACATGTAGTTTCACTTACAGACTCGCCATTTCGCACTGATTTTAGGAGAAAAATAAATTATTTAATCCAATGTAAGGTAGATTAAAAACTTTTGTCCGTGACTTGACATTAGCACCTAGCCAGCTCATTCACGCATCAGTGCTTCGCTGTTTCGCATCTTTTCCTTTGTTTTACAAGTAGTTAAGGAATTAAAGTGCATTTTTATAATTAAATCATAGAATGCCGAAAAGAAAGAGTAATAATCGTGATAATTATAGTAATTTGTGTAAAAAACTTAAAAAGTTAGAACGTGAAATAAAACGTGGGCGAAGTACTCGCTACGAAAGTACATCGTCATCCGATGGTGATTTTTCTACGCCTTATAACCTGCAGGGTGAGTCATTGACCTACTTATTTAGTGTTTACATTATAATAAGTTACTTTTAGCATAGCAACAAGATGGATTAGAGGGCTCGGTTTCTTACACTTTTAAACAACCGTTATGTAAAACTGGTGTTTGTGTTTTTGAATTCATAACGGATTCATGACAATAATAAAATTGGAAAATCGGATTGTCCTTTGGGGGCCTTCCACTTCCAAAACTAAGTACTTGCTGCTCGGATCTACCTGTGGGGTTTTTCTATAGCATGTACGTTATTCCTACGGGAATAAATATTATATCGTCTATAGGGATTGCGTGTTTCTCACAAGGAGTCTCACTTCCCACCCGTAAATTAAATTAAGCAAAATACTCATTTTGCTTGCAAAGTGCGAAACAATCCCAATCGATGACGATTGTGCCACACATCGCGGTCACACGGATCCACAACCTGGATGCTCGTACTGGCAACAAGCCCCCGCAGAATTCAGTGATGAGGAGGTTCTGGCCCCGGTCATCACACAGTCCGCTACTGCCGACAACATCTCGGCACACGTGAACATACTGCCGCCGAGCTCCGTGACCGCCGCACTGCCCCCTACGCAAGTACTCACAGCGCCTGTCGTGGAATCAGCTGCCGTACCTCTAGAGACGGGGAGTGAACTTGAGCCCCCTCTTCTTCAACAAGATGTTCTCGAATTAGATCCAGACTTAATGGAAATATTAGGTGAGGACCCCACCTCGACTAAAGAATACGGTAGTGAAATCCAAAAGGATTTGGCGGTTAGACTCAACCACATTGCTACCTCCGGTCTCTCTAAAGAGAATCGCAAGGAGCTAAAGGATAGATATTTGGTTCCGGTTAACTGCAAGTTTATAAAAGCGCCTACCCTTAATCCAGAGATTCGAGCATCTCTAATAGAAACTCAAGCAAAGCGAGATAAGGGTATAGAAAATAAACAGGTATTAACATCATGTGCCTTGTCCTCCATTAGCGAGGCCATTACCGCGCTGCTCTCATCGGGTCATAAAAACCCTGAGCTTCTCAAGCTGTTGATGGATACAGCTTGAATCCTCGGTGATATGCAGTACACGGACTCGATCTCACGACGTATGTTCATTCTTTCTACTGTCAAGAAGGAACTTAAAGATCAGTTAGACACAACCAAAATTGATGAAATGCTTTTTGGTAGTAGCCTATCGGAAACTTTAAAATCAGCAAAAACAATTATAAAATCTGGAGCTGATCTAAGGTCGTCATCGACAGTGAAGTCTACGGCTCATAAACCGGCTAAATCAGTTAACAGACCTTTAAACTACCGAGCCCACCCGGCGGGTCGCCGTCAGCCGTGTTCCCACCACTGCCGCCGGGGGGGGGCGCGAGATATGCGCGAGCGGCACCATCAACTCCGACTCAGAAGCAGCAGATGAGGACGACGCACAACAACGCTTCCAAGACATCGTCAGGTCAGCCACAAGCAAGTTACCGACGTTAGACACGGTAAGCCCCGCGGGCCCTCTTTCCTGTTTCTATGAACAATGGTGTTTATTAACAAATAACCCCTTTATACTCTCTTGGATTGCCGGTTATAAAATAATTTTTTCTGGCCCAGTGATTCAAACAAACGTACCATCAGAGCCTATTTATTCGAAATCCGAATACGAGGCTTTTAAAGTATCGATACAAGAACTTATTAGTTCTGGGTCAGTATCCTTATGTCAACCATGCGCTGGTCAATATATATCCAGTATATTTCTTGTTCCTAAACCGAACGGTAAACAACGTTTCATTTTAAATCTAAAACAATTAAATAAATGTATACCAACTCAACATTTTAAATTTGAAGATTTAAGAACAGCTTTGAAACTTGTATCAAACGACTTAAAAGATGCCTATTTTTTAATAGGCATACATCCAAACTCAAAAAAAAAAATATTTACGTTTTCAATTTAATGGAAATCTGTACGAGTTTAACGTGTTACCGTTCGGCTTAAATACGGTCCCATTATATTTTCACAAAAATTCTTAAACCTGTCGCAAAATTATTAAGGTCTTTGGGATATTTATCTACATTTTATTTAGATGATTTATTTTTGGTTGGACAATCATATACTGACTGTTTACAAAATATGAATGACACAAAACAATTATTAAAATCGTTAGGATTCATTATCAACACGGAAAAAAGTTCAGTTATACCAACAAATTGTTGCAAGTTTTTAGGAAACATTATAGATTCCAAAAGGTTTGAAGTTAAACTACCTGATGATAAAAGACGTAAAATTAAAACAGAATTATTAAGAATTAGGAAGCTCAAACGTTGTAAAATAAGAGATTTTGCTCGCTTCACCGGTCTTTTAACATCCGCATGTCAAGCCATAGACTACGGCCGGCTTTATACCAAAGACTTTGAGAGGTGTAAATACCTAAACCTTAAAGATGATGAAAACTACGATAAATTTATGAATTTACCAACCGAATTATCCCCCATCTTTGACTGGTGGCTTAATGCTGTAAATGAATCAGTATGCAAAATAAAGGTTGACTCATATTCCTTAGAGATATTTAGTGATGCCTCAACAACGGGTTGGGGCGCTGCCTGTGGTAACGAGACTGCCAGTGGACCTTGGAGTCAACATGAGCAAAGTCGACATATTAATTATTTGGAAATACTTGCAGCTTTTCTTGGGCTTAAAGCTTTTGCACAAGACTTGAAACATTGTCAGATTTTGTTACGTATTGATAATACAATGGCAATATCGTACATAAATAGAATGGGTGGCGTGCAATTTCCTCACTTGACAGATATTACGCAACAATTGTGGAAATGGTGCGAAGTGCGTAAAATTATGGTTCATGCCGATTATATACGTTCTTCTGATAATATAGTTGCGGACGCTGAGTCAAGAAGATTACATCCCGACATAGAGTGGGAAATCTCTCAGCTCGCTTTTAATAAAATAACACAACACTTCGGTGTCCCTTGTATTGACTTATTCGCGAGCAGAATAAATCATAAATGTGATATCTATGTTTCTTGGCATAGGGACCCTGACGCTTATGTAATTAACGCGTTCACGATATCATGGACTAATTATTATTTTTACGCGTTTCCACCAATTTCAGTTATTTTAAAGACCTTGCGTAAAATTATTAACGACAAAGCCACTGGTATTGTTGTTGTACCAAAATGGCCAACACAGCCATGGTACCCTGTCTTTAAAAGACTTCTCACCACAAAACCACTCGTTTTACAATCAGAGGGTGATTTAATTATTTCTCGTTGTAGCGAACGTGCAATTCACCGACAAATTACACTGGTTGTCGGGAGGTTGTCCGGACATCACTTCTCCGAAGAGGAATTCCACAGTCGACAATACCCATAATGCTAGCACCTCTGTCAGACAACACTGTCAAGCAGTATGATACATGCCTTAAGAAGTGGTTTACGTTCTGTCACGAAAACAACATAGAACCTTACAATGCTTCAACATCAAGTATTCTAAGTTTTCTAACACAATTTTTGAATACCGGAGCTCGGTACGGTACCTTAAATAGCTCCCGATCCGCTTTATCGTTGTTACTCGGACACGAAATAGCAAACAATGCATTTATACAAAGATTTTTCAAGGGAATCTTTCGGTTGCGGCCCACACGCCCTAAATATAATTTAACGTGGAACACTGATCAAGTTTTAAATTATTTGGCAGAATTATATCCCAACGAAGACTTGAGTCTTGAAAAAATTTGTAAAAAGTTAGTGACCCTTCTAGCCCTGATAACAGCCCATAGAATGCAGACTTTATCAAAAATATACGTTGATATCATTACAAATTCTGAATCAGGGTTTATTATTAAAATAACTGATTTAATTAAAACTTCACGAGTGGGTTCTTTACAACCAGTGTTTTCGTTACCGTATTTTTTACAAAGGCCGCAAATATGCTGGTACTCTTAAAGTTTATCTTGATAAGACCAATCAGATACGTCAGGACCAGCACTCACTTTTTATTTCCTTTAGGAAACCATACCGAGCTGTAACATCACAGACATTGAGCAAATGGGTTAAGAGCATGTTACAAAACAGTGGCAATGATATCTCACTGTTTAGTGCACATATCACCAGACACGCAGCCACTTCTAAAGCGTATAGCGTGGGTGTCAGTCTGGATGTCATACGTAATACTGTGGAGTTCAACTTCTACGGTATTTGCTAAATATTATAATAGAATAATATCAAATGATATGTCTACCAAAGATGATTTTGTAACAAGTGTGTTAAATGGAAAATTATTTCGTTTTGGTAATAACATTGTAATAATTGAAAAGCTATTAAAATTAGTGATTGACTTTAATACAGCTATGAAACGTAGTAGATATTTATTTATTTTCTTAATTCGAACTCCCAAAGCATATACACAATATGTACCTATTTAATTGATTATATTTCACGACTGCGATCTCTAAACATCTACATGTGTGTTAATGCTAATATCGAGAACGAAGCTTGAGAGTAATTGATGATTAAACGAACTTACCTGTACGTGAAGTTCGATCACAATTACTCGAAGAGCTTCGTTCGAAGATATTAGCATCCCTCCCTCCCAGTAATCCTGGACCCATATAGTCGTGAAATTACAAACAGCTCAGCAAACCTCCAAACTAAATGAGCTGGCTAGGTGCTAATGTCAAGTCACGGACAAAAGTTTTTAATCTACCTTACATTGGATTAAATAATTTATTTTTCTCCTAAAATCAGTGCGAAATGGCGAGTCTGTAAGTGAAACTACATGTGTGTTAATGCTAATATCTTCGAACGAAGCTCTTCGAGTAATTGTGATCGAACTTCACGTACAGGTAAGTTCGTTTAATCATCAATTATTAGTAGTAGGCAGCTCGTGACGTACAGACGACTCGAGTCTCCGAGCTGGTTAGAACTTTCGTTCGGAATTGTTGAAAAGGGCTAGAGATGTCGATGCTATTGGCACGTGTGGCAATTTTATTGTACTTTCCCATTAGACGGTTCATGGGTGCGGTGCTACCAAGGTTGGTACAGCTTGCAGTGGTGGCTTGCAGTGGTGGCAAAGGTAACAGTTTCACGACTAGATCTAATAGCTTTCTGTCGGGGTACAGCTATACTTGATTGCGTCAGAAGATCGGGAACATTTAGGAAACCGTTTACAATTTTATAAAGAAGGATATAGTCCGTCACGTCTCTTCGGTGTTCAAGAGTATATTATGTAGTAACCCAGGTAATAGACTATAAACATGCCAAATTTGATCAAAATCCGTTCAGCCGTTTTTGCGTAAACTAACAGACAAACGGATGAAAATTCATCGTTACTATTTTAACCTAATATGAATTGATTTGTTTATTAATCTACCTACTTTCGATTTTTTTTCGTTTGCTCTTTCTGTTTCAGATATGACAAAGTTACTTATTCGCTAAACCTAAGACGATTTTTCTTACCAACTTACGAAACAGACCAAAAATATTGATGTTTGCCATTTTCTTTCCTCATCATAGAAGGCAAAAGTTAGTTAATTATCCTTAGTACCGAGAAAAAACAAAATATTCCAGCAAATAAATCATCAATAAATAGTATAAGACAGATTTAATGTAACATTCTAACATCCAGAAATCCTGTAATTTTAACCCCAAAATGAATATCCAAAATTAGGTCATGTAATTGTACGTGTAATTGTAAGTTGTAAATTATACATGTAGGTAAATCTTAAACTAATTTATTCGTAAGGACGCTAGGTAATTATGAACTCAACTGACCCAGTTCGCAATTGCACTGGAAGATTTAAACTCTTCCTTGGCCCGTTAGGTACCTGTCCCAGCGCCGGCGGTTAACGAGAAGCGAGAACGAGTTGGCGAGCAACGAACAGCATCATTTTAGCCGAAAGACGTCCACTGTTGGACATAGGCCTCTCCCAAAAGGGGGGGTTTTGCCATAATAGCCACGCTTGGCAGGCGGGTTGGCGATCGCAGTATGGTGGTAAAATGCATAGAGAACGCTGCTGCCCATTCTCTATGACTGCAAATCCCAAACGTCATAGGCATTCAAAAATCACTCAAGAGCAATTGTAGTTGGATCTCTTTAAGACTCGGAGGGTATTGCTTGATGAGGAACTGCCCACGGATTGCTTAACCCGATAATATTGTTATTAGGCATTTCAATTAGTAATTTCTTAGTTACAGCCCGGAGCTCGGAAGTTGGTGGTGTGATACGTCGGGGTAAGAAAGCCTCGGAAAACTTGTTAAGCTGTTGGTCCTGCACCTTATCTCTCTCCGGTCGTGTCAGACGGCCGTCTCATAGGACTACAGTAAGGGAAGAGAGAGTGCACCTATGTCTGCGTACACATTTGTGAACTATCATACTCCCACTATCCAACACACACACACACACACCCTCACTCAATGCTTACACTCATACTCCTCCCTCATACACACATACACCACTTCCCTTACCACTTACACATTCACAAACCTACTCACTTCACAAACACGTGCGAGCACATACTGCCCGCCTACACAACACACCTAGAATTTTAATTTTATTATTTCTAGGGGAAGACACTAGCTCCTGTAATACAGTATCCACTAGCGCAGGAGCTAGGGAATTCATAAAAATGTTTGCATAATTTATGTCAACAGAGATTTTTATCATTTATCATTTTATCATATCTCCCGCGTTGATGGCTAGTCTCTGGATTGGCAGTCATGACCAAAATTTGATCTGGAGGACTAATACAATTCAACACATTTACCACTGCAGCTTAGCCACCAGCCCGTTCGTCACGCCTATCCTATCACAAAATGGATCAGAACGTGAAATAAAATTGGCACTATTAAAATACCACTCAACAATGCAGCTGTAATTAACTTTGCGAGATATAATCGCTTCGAGCGCCATAATAACCCATTAAGGAAATGAGCTTGGGGCAATATTAATAACGTTAGATTAGATTTAAAGATTACTGTAGTACTAAACCTGCCATTCCTTAAAATTGCTCGCTACATCGTGGGGAAGATGGAAAATATGGGCGTTTCGAATTGCATTGCTACTATCGGTATTGTTATTGCTGCCGGTTGTAGGTGTTGTTTATCTGATAATTAAATCGTGGCTGGAATTTGGATGGTCTTAATTGCCAGTTAGGAACAGCCCTAGGTATTTCAAGCGAGTACCTGAAAACGCAAATATTGTATTACATACGGTAATACAATATTTGTGTGACATAAACTCGGACGTTACTTTACAAAACTCACTCAAAGCGTTTAAATATTTCAGAGATACCAATTATAGACTCTTTTGAATTGTCAAGGGGTCTGTCAAAAAGACGAAACAAAGATCTACGAGGAACATTTTAATAATGAACTATTCAGAGTAAAACTACACAATTTCTTTAAAACGGTATGTAGACATTGTGTGTAACACACATCTAGTTTCCCTTTCTCGCCAGCTAAGCAGAAACCCAAACGGCGAAACATCGAGTGTATTGGCATCGGTCCACACGTAAGGGAAAGCTACATCGTAAATCCTA
Organism: Polymixis lichenea; assembly: GCA_949091785.1. NCBI lineage: Eukaryota > Metazoa > Arthropoda > Insecta > Lepidoptera > Noctuidae > Polymixis > Polymixis lichenea. Next base: position 3,560,314 of record OX420943.1, on the reverse strand, counting down.
CATTCTGAATTTTCACACACGCTGTCGCATACTCTAACAACGTAGATAGACTTTTGTGTACGAGCGTATAAAAAACAACTAGTGTGTTTACACAATAGTTTCTTTTGGGACTGGGTTGCATCTCTTAGTATGAACAAAAAGATACCTATCTACCGAATGGAAATAATCAAAGAGTTTATCTAAATCACTAAAGTACTAATTCAGAACCAAAATAGTGGTAATAAACTAAAGTTATCGACTTAGCTCACAGAATAAGCAAGCTGAAGTAGCAATGGGCTGGCAATATTAGCCGTAGAACCCTTTACGTTGTGTAGACGTATTCTTGAATGGAGACCGTGAATCGGCAAATGTAAGCTCGGATGCCCTCAGGCTAGGTGGAGCGGCGATCTTCGCAGGATGGCTAGTAACAGTTAGATGAGAGTGGTCGACAATCGAACTAAATGGCGTGCTTTTAATGGCCAATATCCAGCCATGGACTGTTATAGGCTGATGATGATCCTTATCACCATTTTTTTAAACTCACTAGTTTGCTAGCGAAGTTAACTATCCCAGGTCCTAGAGTACACCGGACGATCATCTACAAATATGACTTCACGTTCCTATTACCTTATAATGTAAATAAAATCCACAGTCACTTGGGCGAAGCCGCGGACATATCATGTCTAAAATATGGACGGTATTTTTACAAAAAAAAATCTACAGAACTAGTATGCCAAACATCGAACATCCGTGTTAAGGTGTGAAAAGGTAACAGATAAACAACCAGACCGACAGACAGAACTTTGTAACACTTACAATAATCTTTACTATAATAAGGATAACATGCACGTAGGACCGAAGTTACTTGCGAAAATGATGTGACGTCTCATAAATTCTGACGGACACTTAAAAAAAAACCTATCACTGGACATGCATGTACGTGCTGACAAGTAAATGGAAGGAAAATAAACAAGTTGTAGCAAGTCACCTCGAGCTTGTCAGGCCCAGTTAGACGCGTGATGTATGTTTGCTTTTATACACTTGCGAACTAAATGCACAGCCGGACAGAGCCGCACTTGGTTCGAAACTTGTAGAGGTCTTAAGTCCGTTGGATTAAATGTTATGACGTTATAGTAAAGTGTTTTGATATTTTAATTGTGCCTAGGTAATTAGTTTTTTCTTTAGTGAAATCAAAATTCAAATTAGACTGCAACTTTTTGAACGTAGGGAGGAAATAAAACAGTCCTAGTCCCACCCGCCTTTCACTATTTCCTATTGCTTTAGCTGGAATAATTAGTGAGTGATTGTAACAGAATAGTTTTAATAAAATATTGTGAATTAACGCTTTAGATACTGAGACTGAGATTTTGGTATAGAATGGAGAACGACTCGCACTCAAATTATAATAAATAATTACTATTATTAGATTATTATTTAATTGATTGATGGATGGATTATTCCTTTGTCAGTGAAATATTTGTGCGCAATTGTTCAATATTGTTTTGCCATTTATCCTTGATCTACGCGAAGTCGTCACTACCGTTGAAATATTGTTTTATACACCGGAAAATGTATACTAATTTGAATGGCAAGGGAATGATTTGTGATTGATCAATGTTCTAAATTTATTTGGAAGTGAAATGTCCGATCAATCATTTTATGGCTATGTCAAAAAAAAACTAAGTATATTTTCTTAAAAAGCTATTTCTTTAAGACTTATAGGATATTAATGTTACAGTGAATTAGAAGTGTCGTAAAAGTATGTTGAATAATAATTCATTTTCATCATTCATTCATTTTCGGCCTTTTAACACAGGCTTTGCCTTGGGACACAGGCCTCCTCTAAGTGAGAGGGAGAAAAAAAAATGTCATACATTTTGTTACGTCTTTTTTGTATGTGAACACTTATTTCATTTGTAGACTGTACAGAGTAGCAAAACCTCTTGCATTAATACGTCGCGCAAGATAGGGTTGCCACTGTACTTCCAGGAAATTGGACGGTGCAGTGCAATAATTGGCTTATCCTTACCTGTGTCGGGCACAATACCTACAAGCACCTCCAGGGGACGAGATAAGCTCTTAATCTCGTAGTTATCGAGCTTGCCAAGATGCTAGTCTCGGAATGAAGTGGTCCTGTTTTCTGCTTCCGAATTCATGTCGTGTTAGATATGCATATGAGTGTTTTTATTATAGATTCTATTCCTTAGGCGTGTTTGAATAACAATATTTACCTAATGCAGTAAGCGTAAACAATGCCTTTATTATTTAGATACATTTCATCACCGTTTTCTTGTCGTTATCGCAATTTATTTGGGGTTGACGTAAGATGCCTTTTTCTTCCCTACTTCTCTTTTAGTCGTCGTTTTGGTAGACGGGGTGCCTACCAAAACGACGACTTTCTAGCCATATCATATGTAACACAGTCCATCCATCGTTTCTTTCTTTAATAATTGTATACATTTATTTGAAAAAAATACGACTTTTTCCATCGGCATCGCTAAAAGTCGAACTTTCCGGTGGCTGAGCTTTAGAGAAAGAAACCTCGTAACAATTGGTACCTTATGCAGTAGTACTACTTTGTTTATTTATACCTACAATGGTGGTCGACACTTAAGGTGTTTTATACTAATAAATTAACTGTTCTTCTTAAAGATTGTACACCTAGTAGGTAATAATAAGTAAATGTTGTATTCAAATATAATTATTTTGTTTTATTTATCGTTGCTTACCGTACTTTTTGTACAACCTTACCGAAAATCGTAATAAAATATTCACATTTAGCGTTGTAATAAAAACATCATTCTTTGTCAGTCAATAGTACGAAGTTGATAAAGCAGATCTATTTTTAACCGACTTCAAAAAAGGAGGTTATAATATGTTCCACTGTATGTAGTTTTTTTTACAATGCGATATTGTATCTAGTGACTTACAGGCCACTGGGTCTTTCAACTTCGTGTTGTTTCCATTTGAATTTGGTTCACGCAATATCGTGTTCGGGTCTGAGTTACCAGGAATTTAATATTATTTCAACAATAGGTACGGTTTCTATTACTTGAATATTTTAGTTCTGTTGAATATGAGCAAAATGGACTACATATTGCTGGCACTATTGATTAAGATTTGAAACTTACTGCAAATTGGAACGGCTTCTGAACTGCTTGGAGTGTTGTGCACTCTGTAACAAAAGAAAAAATATTGAAATACGGTTATCTAGGAAGAAGCGATATTATGAACAAGCAATTTTAGTTAAAGAATAACTTATGAAGTAGAGTAACTTTAATATCCCTAGTTAAAACCATAAAACAACGAGGCAAAACGAGTATATAAGGATCGTAGCAGGTGCGATCTGTAGTTTCAGCCTACTACTCATTGGAAAGGCAGAAAGGCAAGGTTATGTGTGTGTGTGTGTGTGTGTGTTATAACAATAAGAGGTTGTAGTACACAGCTGACTTTTTATTTGAGATCGCATTGATAAGTCATGTGATGATAACTCGGCAAAAAGATCGATCAAAGCATTTCAACATAAAATTTAACACTACCCATCAATATAATACACGTGTTTCCGTGAAAAAGCGTTTTCACGTACTTATCACGAGCCTTGAAAAGCCTTTAAAATATGAAAAATCACGTCGATACATTTAATCCTTTCAATCAAAGTCCACAGTCCGTCCCTGTGCTCTAAACCCTCGTCATCTGTCGTAATGGCGGATTAAGTGGTGTTTTCCCGTGATAAACATGTTCTCAGTAAAAAATACATTAAGTTTTTTGCACATAATTGCGTATGGGCAACAAAAAGTTCCCGTTTCAGTTGCACAGTTTTGCGAATCGTCCAGCGGTGGAAAATATTGTATTTTTCCACTCGAGTTGTCGCGATGTACTTGGCAAAAGCTTCTCCGCTAAGGCGACTAAGGGATTACATGAGTGGACAACTATATGTGTTTACCACATTTTATATGTGTTGTTGTAATTTTTTTGGTAGGTAGGATACTAAATCCTGTTGTATGAGTGTTAACTTTTTCAGATTTTTCATCTTATTTGTAGTTTTTAACAATAACATCATGCCTTGTTTCCCCGAAGGGTTGGACAGAGGTGTACCTATAGATAGTACGTCCATATTTCGCCAGATATGTTTACGTCCCATGTAATAGGCGTCAACCAGGCACAAATCCAGACTCCGGACTGCTACTGAGAAATTCCAGATAAAATACCCACTAACTCTTTGCCCGACCATAAAAAAAAAATTACTGAATGGGCCTGTTCTTGACCTCCATCACGTCAGATAGTAACCGGTTCATGAGGTCTATGATGGAACGAACGTGCCCAGAAGATGCTTGTTAGCTTTTGTTTTTAATGTGGAAGTGAACATAGACGCAGGCAGGGAGTAGAAGCTTCTTTTACCTACAAAACTGAATGCTGACACTAATATAATGGGTAGAATAACAATGCCAATATGATTTAAACTGCAATATACGTCAACCGTAAACTGTGATAGTTTGCAATTGTTAAAAGAAATAAAGAATATTTGTTCATGAGGACCTCTAACTACTCCTCTGGAGAATTTAACTTTGTTATTTAACCTACATTTTATTCTAATTTACAACAAAAAAAACAAAATTTCTAAAGTAAATACACAGACAACACGTCTGGCTTTGTTTTTTAAGCAATACACTACAGAATTGAAGCGCTCTTCATCAAAACTACAATGTCTGCTCAACAAAATAAAATAAAAAAATTGCTCGTTTTAACGGAGGGTTTGTGTAAACAATCTTATTAAATGTTCACACTACACATCAAGCTATACATTTCCAGTATAAGCTGATCTCGTATTGCATAGGATTTCCGTACAGTGCGAGACCAGCGTAAACTGGAAATGTATACCTTGATGTGTAGCCGTGTTTACAATAAATTAGAATAAAGTTTGGTTTGTCTGAAGTATTTGAACGAAATAGAGTAGTAATTTAGTTTATTTTATTTTTGTTTAAAGGCCAACCAACAATAATTGTTAACACCATTACAATTTTAAAATCATATTTTTCTTAAATCTAAGGCAAGCGTACCAATTTCTTAGGTAATAAAAAAATAAATATAAACGTAATTATTGTGCCACAAGCACTATATGCACTACAAAATTAAGAACTAACTAGGGCAAACAAAAGAAACAAGTTTAAACTAACATGGGATGATGATAGTAAGTTTAAAAATACACATGAGCTGTTCCAAAATGATCAGACAGAAATGTAAACATGCCTACCCTGCTCAGATTAAATTCTTACGCATTGTTGTTTGAAAAACGTTATTGAATAAATTGTAACTTAAAAATCAACATTATCATCAATTAAGGTTATGATATTAACCATAGCTGTCATATAAAAACATTTTTACGGTGATTTAAAATGAGAACGTCAGAGAACATACTTTAATAATAAGTTTGCAAAAATACATTAACGCACCCTGGATAGTCAGCCCTACTACCAATCTAGCTCATTCGACTAATGTCAGTTCCAAGCTGTCATTTCACTAAGGCATGACCTATTCCCGTATCCGTGCGTCCTAACCAAAAACATTATAAGGTGATCATGACGCACATACTTGCGCAAGTACGTCACATTCTTACAGGGACGTACACGTGTAATCTGTTACAATGTATTCAAAACATGATTCTGAACCGATAAAAATATTATATTTTCTATACATTTTGACCGCGTAGGTAGATAGGACTTTTCTATCTAACAGTAGTTTTATTTTTTACTTTTTGATATTTCTGCGCTTGGGGGTCTAGAATTATGTCATTGTTCTGATTGCCTGGTTACAGCCTGCGCGTCGATATCCCTACCATGCTATATAAACGACATTGACAATCGGGTACTCGCAAGATAGTCGCTCTCAGTTAGGACAAGGCCTATTAGCTTGCCCTGATATATTATAAATGAAGAAGATCGTTCAGGCTGGTGGATAAATAGTGGCAAAAATACCGAAAATATAATCAGTATTTATATTTTAAATTATCAAAAAGTAGACTCCTTATACAAACTGTTGTAAAGTTGAACTCACACCTTTTCCAATAAATTCCGTCCACTTTTAAGCGTTCTCACTAAATAAATTCCGCCCTCGTACTCCGTAAATAAGGTAAAAAATATTTCCAACGCTTCATAACACATGACAAAAATTGCGGCGGATACACGATTAAATCCTTCCAGATAGCCGATTAACTTCTCAATTACAATGTGGAAGCGCCACAATGCGTATCCGACGCGCATTCATGTCAACTCGCCCAATGAGGCGTTAACGCGCGGAATATTTAAATCGACCCACGATATATTGGCGATGTGTTCAGGGTTGGCAGGTAAGAATTATGGAAAAGTCAAGATACTTAATTGATGTCTGTGTTTCAGGTGATGGTCTTGATGGAAGAACAATTGAGTACCTCTAAAGACGGAGAGGATGAAATATACAGGGTGTTTGGCAGAACGTCGAACATACGGAAATGGTGGATAGGTGGGGTCATCTGCTACTTATTCAGCCCTAATTCATGTGGCCCTGGCACCCTGAATATTAAAAAAAAAATTTTTTGCTTTCTTCTAGTTTCACCACTTTCTTAATTAAAGTGTAATTTTTATAAAAATGGGTAAAACAGGCAATATTTTTGTTAGATGTTGTAGCTAGAAAAAACAGTTATGAGCCCTCAGACTTACAGAAAGATGTAAAAAATGCTTAAATCTTAATTTCAACTTGCATAAAAAAACAATTATTGAGGAGTTCCAATTCTAGCAAAACATCCCTAGTGTGTGACCTTTCTAATGGTATCTAATTTGCTTTTATTTAAAAAAAAAACCTTTAAGAGTTATTTCATATATTGCAGATGACTCCACCTATCCACCATTTTCGTATGTTCAACGATCTGCCAAACACCCTGTATAATGATAGCTTTGTTAGACTAAGATGGTTCGGCATTATCATCAACTCAGCCGAAAGACGTCCACTGCTGGACATAGACCTCCCCCGAGCACCGCCACTTCGAACGGTTCTATGCTTTTTCTTCGTGCTTATCATTTTTGGAGTTTGCCATAATTGCCACGATTGGCTAGGCAGGCTGACCATTGCAATATGGTAGTAAGATGCAAATAGAACGCTGCTGCCCATTCTCTAGTAAGTCCTTGAGTCGCCTCCTGCGACATCCACGGGAAGAAATGGGATGGTGCTATTACTTATGTCCGACGCCACACGAAAGATAGTTATTTTAGTTTATCACTAGCCTAACAAGAATTTAATATTACAATAAAACCACCATTTCATGCATGATCGTTATCAAAATTTCATTGAAGGAATTAATTTTTCAAACACAGTTTTTGGTCCAAACAGGGAAAATTAACATCTTAAAAAATAACAAACACTGTTTTAAATTCATTTTTATTTTATTCCTCGGATTTCCCGACATTTCTTTCCGAACGTATCAATTTATATTTCAATCTGCCTAGCCTTGCCGACTGTCAAAGATTTACGAATGGCAACCGGGACCAAAGGCTTAACGTGCTTTCCGAGTGCATGGAGGGGTATCAATATGTAACGGATGGATCCGCGTTGCTTTTATTATATAGTCACGAGCCCCTACAGAACACAATTATAGATTCTGAACAATTTTTGGCAGCCCTATTCCCGCGATCTACCATCATTGTAGTAAACCACGATGTGTAGTATAACCGGGGATGGCTGACATTTGGCGTAGTGCGTGAACGCCGCGTATGGAATACCAATAAGTACCAACTGGTGTGTATCTATCATAATGGTATACTATTTATTTGGCGTTTGTTTACTGATGATAGGGTATGATTTCGTTTCAAAGATTTGTAACTTTAATAAAAAATATTAAGAATGTTTTGGTTTATATTTCGTATACAATATAATAATGCTTTAAGGATGTTGTTGGGGCTGCCGAGATGCTGTAGTGCTTCTGGCATGTTTATGGAGGCTCGGATTGATGGCTTCCACGCCATCATGAGGAAGCGAGCTGCATCCATGTTGCACCGTATTCGAGCAAGATCCAGTAGCATTCTGAAGATAATAGCAGACCTATTAGACGGTCCTTTTGTTAGCCACTGGATTGCACTCCACGCGTCTAATTGATTTAGTTTATTTCAAATTGTATTGTAATGTTACTAACTTAGCTCTTAAGTACATACTAACACAAATATGGATACCTGATTCATCTGAAATAAGTGATTATATATACTGGCTAAGTAATAACAGCCGCACAGTTCTATCGATCAGATTAAGCTATGCTTGCCGCGGTTGGTCGGTAGATGGGTCCCCTCCGTGCCTCGGAAAGCACGTTAAGCCATTGGTCTCGGATCTTTGACAGTCGTTACGGGTCGTCAGAAGCCCGAAAGTCTTACAAACAGTCTTCCCAAGGGGTTTAGTGTTACCCAGTAACTGGGTTCTGGAGGTTAGATAGGCAGTCGCTCCATGTCAAATACTGGTATTCAGCTGCATCCGGTTAGACTGGAAGCTGACCCCAATATAGTTGGGAAAAGTCTAGGCAGATGATGACTTAAATATACCTGGTGAAATGTGGGGATACCCTAGTTACACCTCTGCCTTTACACGTCTGGGTTTCCAGAAGTGCTGTTATGTGTGTGTTTATTTTGTTTTATTAAAAAAAAAAAGAAAATCATGCTCAAGTAAAGACACTGAATGCTGTGTAGAATTTTCAGCTCCACCAATAGACAAACATCATTGGCTTCCAGTTAAACTGGATGAAGCTGAATACCGGTATATTACATGGAGCGACTGCCTATCTATTCAACACAACCAAGTTTCTGAGTAATGCGATATCACTTGGTAGAGACGAGTTGTCATTCTAGTAACGACTTTCAAACATATAAGAATTACAGCCGGGACCAACGGCTGAATGTGCTTTCCGAGACACGCAGGGGTTTTGGTATAAAAAGAAGGTTACCTATCTACCGATCAAATGCGGCAAGTGTAGTTTAGCATGATCGATCGACCCGAGCGGCTTATAACTTGGTCACAAGTCCCGCCAGACAAACATTTCAATCAAAATTGGGCCAAATACCAACGATTTTCGAGTCAGCTACAACCCAGTATCCAAAAATGAAAAATACACCTTGTTTAAGTTCAAATAAAGTCATCATTTAAACTGTCACACTTTAAACATTAACATCAGAAGTATTACTCTTAACAACTGCAGTAAGTAGTCAAATGTTATTATACAGCAATAACGACGATTTAAAGATGGCAATAAAATACAAAGTTGCTTAAACTAACCACCAACAATTCTATTAGAATAGCGGTCACGCAAACGGAACTGCGGGCGAATGCTTGTATTATTATATGTTCGGGCAAAATTCAGGCTACATTGCCTTGCTTGCAATGATTTATGCCACGGAAAAAGCAACTGTAAGTAAGCGATGGAAATGCATGTTTGATAATGTCTTGAATATGATTTAAAATTGATTTAAAAGTCAGATTTTTGTAATAAATATCCATGTTATGAACAAACAGAACATGAAGGGGAAGAGAAATTACTCTTTATGTCTTTATTACGTGGCATTATACTATGTTGAAACGCCTCGACGGTAGTGAAGTCATTGTTCATGACATTCATATCAAAATAATAAAGGTAGATAAACAACTTAAAATTACGTCACTGTTAAATTACCCTCATTCAAAGTAATACTAATGTTGAAATACTGGTATTCTGATTAAACTTGAAACCGACCCCCATCAATTTGCCTAGATTTTTCCAATTATAAATAATAAAAATAAAAAAACCCATTTATTTCAGGCCTTCACCCATATAAAATTAAAAAGGAATTTACAGTTGCCATGCTTGCACTATAAATGTTACAGATAGACATACAAAATAATTACGGAAATTTAAATTGCATTTAGAATTATAAGTCAAATACAAAATGTTTAAAAATGTCAAAAAATAAATAAAATATGAAAATATAAAATGTCACACTATGTCCAAAGAAAATTTAATACCGAAGTCAAAGATATATATATGTGCAGGCGCTGGCATGCAGCTGCAGCCACCTTCGCAAAAAAGGAGAATCCCACCGCTCGGACAACACGCTCAGGATCCCGTTTGAGCTGCCCCTACAGCGACGCGGGAGCGATGCACTCCTATTCCGGATTATTCCGTAGAAGTCATCGGTAGTAGCATCAGCGAACATCGCCGATGCGCTACAATTATGATGGGGGTCACCTTCCGGTCTGACCAGAAGCAGCTCAATTCCAGTATTTTACATGGAGCGACTGCCTATGTAACTCCACATCCAAATTACTAGGTAATACGATACCCTTTGGTAAGACTGGCTGTCAGGCTCCTAACGCTTCATATCGACCGTCAAAGTTCCACGAATGACAGCTGGGGCTGAACTTGCTTTCCGAGGCACGGAGGGGTCTTCGTATTTAAAGATGGTCACCCATCCACTGACCAATTGCGGCAAGTTCAGCTTAGCCTAGTCAGTCAACCCAAGCGGCTGTAAAGCCGACCCCAATATAATTGAGAAAAGTGATTAAATTTAAAGCAATGCCTTGAAAGTATCATCTGTGTTTTCAAAAAACAAAAATTATCTCTCGCAAATATATAACTTGAGACTTTAATCCAGAAACAGTAGTTACTTATATCCCCATAATAACGTCCATTATGTGAATAGCAGCACTCAGCAATAAAATATAATTTACAGTTCTGTTATAATCCACCAAGCTTTAAAATGCATTTCCAATCACAGAGACTTTTTCTATAGCCCATTATTATAATGTGTGCGTGCAGTATACATTAAAAATGTATGGCACTTTTAACAAATTGCTTTGATCAAGGCAATAATAATGAACATTTTTTTAGAGTTCAGTAGAGAAGTAGCAAAATCAGAACCCTTTTAATTTCGTCATGTCCTTCTCTCCGGATGTAACACAGCCATTTTAAATTCGGAGACGGTATCAATAAAAATTGAAAAGAAGGTACACAGATTACACCTTCTTTTATTGAAGTTACCTACTACAAAAATAATAATAAGGTGTGGCACTCTCTATATATATGTAACGGAGATATAAAAAAAACTATGCACATAAACGTGTTCGCAATCTTTGGGTCCCATAATTTAAAAGATCTAAGTGACTTTTGAAGTCATTTTTTTTTATAATTGAGATATTTTCAGTTACACCCTCAGAAACAACTTTGTTTTTCGTCGTTTTTGAGAGCTGCTATGACACATAAACTTATATTTGAGGTTGGTAAAATAATTATATGGTATGGTATAGTAAGGTGGTGGTGGTTCAATGGTCACGTCATCATCATTTCAGCCGAAAGGCGTCCACTGCTGGACATAAGCCTGCCCCCAAAAGGGGTTTTGCCATAATCGCCACGCTTGGCAGGCGGGTTGGCGATCGCAGTATGGTAGTCCAATGCATAGAGAACGCTGCTGTCCATTCTCTAGTAAGTCCCTTAGTCGCCTTCTACAACACCCACGGGGAGAGTTCAATGGTATGCAGAAATAGTCATCGCAACTACGAAAAACTTACGTGTGTGTTATCTGCTACATACTCGGCATGTTTTTCTACAGTCCAATATGTATGTGTGTAGTATGAATTAAAGCTGTAAAGGCTCGTGCAGACTAGCGCGACGCGACGGTCGCGTCGCGACACTCGTAGACGATTTCTATGAAAACTTCATGAAAATTGTTCTACAAGTGTTGCGTCGCGCTGTCGCGTCGCGCCTGTTTGAAGAAGCCTTAAAGCAATTTTACAAATGGCTCTGATCAAGGCAACAATAATGCACAATTTTTCTTGATTATAACGAAATCGTTTCTGAAACTAACTTAGGCGCGTTGCTTGAACTTGATACTACAGATTACGTTAACTTGGAATTATTGTCATTCGGATTGCGGTAACTGCAGGTTTAGATAAACAGTACGTTTGCTTTGATGCTTCGCCGAGAGCAAGTTAGCAAACAATTTTGTAAATTTTTTTGTCACAGTCACACAGATTATACGGTTTCGTGGAGCTTATTAGTTAGTTTACTTGTAAAGAAAAAAGTAAACTTTACCAAATAATGAAGTGTACTCTGAAAATCGTATGTACACCACATCTTTTACGCGTCGTTATCTCTTCTAACTAAAATAACAAAAACAATCTGTCTCGTCTTTTCCCAAATATGTTGGGGTTGGCTTCCAGTCTAACCAGATGTCGCCAAATACCAGTATTTTATATGAAGTGACTGCCTATCTGACCTCCACAACCTAGTAACTGGGTACTATGAGACCTCTTGGTAATACTGGTTGTCAGACTGTCGGGCTGTTGAAGACCCGTAACGACCGTCAAAGATCCAAAAATGACCGGCCGGGACCAACAGCTTAAAGTGCTTTCTGAGGCACGGCGGAACCTCGGTATCTTCTGATGGTCACCCATCTACAAACTAATCCCGGCAAGGTGGCTGTTACTCAGCCACGAGCCCTTCTCACCCAACAAAAAATCTCACTTATTTCTTGAAACTTTAATAAAACCGTTATAAAATGAGCATATTATTCCGTAACACACTAGTCAGCTTATGTGTCTATAACAACGTCCATATCTGAACATCAGCAGTAAAGTTTCAGCCAATTAACCGCGTGCATTTAATATTTCAGGTTGTTGAACATGTTTTTACGATACCTCATGTCTACATACTGTGAAGTTAAGTTAATCGAAGTGGCTTGGTATGTGGTTGAATATAATGGAATTTTTGGTAAATTGGAATTTGTCCAGGCGGCCTATAAAATGATTCGTTTTTAGTAAGTAATAATAGTAGTGTTATAGTTTAAATATTACCAACCCGCCCTGGGCTCGAGTGGTGGATTGTAGCCCACTCCTTTTGCTCAGAGAGGATGGAACGTTAAGAAAACTTGGTATTATTTTCAAAATTTAATGAAGACAAAATAATGGGTGGATGCTCTTGACTCGGAAAGCACGTTAAGCCGTTGGTCCCGGCTGTCATTTGTGGATCTTTGACAGTCGTTAAGGGTCGTCAGAAGCCCGAAAGTCTGACACCCAGTCTTACCAAGAGTTATCGTATTACCGAGTTTCTGGGTTGTGGAGGTAAGATAGGCAGTCACTCCACGTAAAATACTGGTATTCAGCTGCATCTGGTTAGACTGGAAGCCTATCCTAGCATAGTTGGGAAAAGGCTAGGCACATGATGATGCCTCTTTAAAAATGGTGGGCTACATTCAATGTAAATTAATAAACGTACGTTTGAAAGATGTTTGTTTATCACTGTACGACAAAACGCCTACAGACTGAACACCGACAAGACTTTACTTCGGCGGGACTCTTCGCCGACAGGGCTCATCAAGTAGGTAATAGGTTAGGTTAGGTTAGAATTGCGACCAACCGCGCGCAAGCCGAGCGAGCGAAGCGTGCGGTGTCGCGGTAGCGGCCGGCGAGCGTTAGTTCCATGTTAGTGGCAGTTACTTGACCTTGTCGACGAAGAGTCCCGTCGGCGAAGAGTCTAGTCGAAGTAAAGTCTTGTCGGTGTTCAGTCTGTCAGCGTAGTGTCTGTCGGCGTTTAGTCGTACACTCTTGTTTGTTTCTAAGGTCCTTCTGTTATTAGAAAATGCACAATATTTAATTTTAAATGAGTGAAAATATAACTAAAGTAGTTGAGCATCGATATGTTATATCATATCGATCGTCGTTGACTTGGTTAACATATTCTACTTGTCTAATACTCTTGTGTCACGAGCATACGAGAATAGCCCTAGTTGGTAACTAGGCTGACTGCGAGTCATTCATTCATAATTAAGTTACCTAGGGTTTATCGGTAACAAGTGTACCTATGAATAACTGATATTTTCCGTGTCTAAAGAAACTTTCATTTCGACCGTTTTTTCAATCGATTCAGATACAGTTCGGCTTAACACAAAACGCGATCTTACTTTAGTTCCTGCCTAAAGTTCTGAGACAGTTTTTGTACTTCCAAGTTTATTTCGGTTTCGGTAAAGTTTTTAACACAAAAATGACAATTTAGCATCGGACTATGTTGTCAGTTTCCAAGGCTAATTTCCGGCCACCGTAGGCTGTGGGCGGCGAGTAATGGGTAGCTGTCCGGTACGGACGAAGCCCGGGTCGACGGCGCGTTGTGTTCCACGCATACCTCAAAGAGATGTCAGCAACAACTGATGGGACCCACAAGAGCCGATGCCTGCCAGGGGTGCGGGTTATTCGAAAGAGATACCGCAGCCCCTGGCACACAGGCAACTGAGGGAACACGGGTGGGGTTTGGTCAGTAAAAGTCTGCGACGCCCTCCTGCTTCACCCAGAGAGGTAGAAGTCATTTGATGATTTCACACCCAAAAAAAAACTATGTTGTCAGTTTCGTAAAAAGAAACAGCTATATTTCGATTTTAATTAGGTTCTTATTTCGAAAACAGTCTCGAGGGCTTAAACTACACCTCAAGAAAAACGTGGACGCTCACTCATGAGATTTAATGACCAATTTAAATCCGTAGAAGGCGATCCTCTGTTTATATGCACTTAATGTGCACACAAACAGAGGATCGCCTTTTTCATCGGTCGCCAATCGTATTCCAAAAATTGGAGTAGATGGTGAGAAATCGTCAGGTGAATCACATCAGCTCCTAGACAAGAAACTTCATGAAGTCCACGACCTCTCTGTCAAGAGTGGTACGATAAAGAAGAAGAAAGAAAATCGTTGCTGTGTAGGTAATAAAACTGCTTCTGTTTAAGGATATTTTAAATCGCGGATTTATAAAAACTTTCATAAAAATTTCTACCAACAGGCAAACCCTAAAAGGTCCACGAAACCATGTTACAGTAATTATAACAATCTGTTCCAGTACAAATTCAATATTATTTTAAATCTTTGTTGCGATGCAAAAGCGGTTACCGGAACACACGGGGACAAAGCGAAAATGTCCAATTTCACTCCGGAATTGTTTTGCTAAAAATATTTTTATTTTTTTGCCAACATGTCCACATTTTCACGCCGTGTGAACACGCCTACAGTTTCGCTAAAGGGAATATTTTAAGTTGTTATATCAGTTTTATGTACTGGTTAAACTATATTATGCTTTGTTTATGTTTCAGAATGGAGGTGATTCGGAGTTGATTGAGTGGAATATGAAGGTACGGAGATGGGAGGAACGGGATGGAATATTTGAACAATTATATCCACCCGTAAGAATTTCAGTCCAACGAAAATATCTCTTCTGAAACAGAGAAGGAATGCAGGACCACGCTAAATTGTTGTTGGAGATTGGTATTCGTGGTTTTGTCAGACGCAGGTTTGAACCGATCGCCAACCCGCCTGCCAAACGTGGCGATTATAGCAAATCCCCCCCTTTTGGGGAGGCTTATGTCCAGCAGTGGACGTCTTTCGGGTGATATGATGAGGTTTGAACCAAAGAGCCATTTTTGAATTTCGACCTTTATTCCGACAACCTTTGCACACCGTTCGCACCGGAATATGTTGTCAGCTTTGTAAAAAGAACTGTATTTCAATCGTTTGAATTACAAAAATTAGATAGACGGTTTGTACAATGGTAAAAAAAACCTGTTTTATAATAACGCCGCCGTACGTAATGCAAACAAAACTTACATATATGTTGAAGAACAGATGGTGAGTTCAAAAAATATTAAAATGAAATTGTCCATACATAAATGATAAAGTACACATTTCTATTTGAGTAGACACAGCGTATAATGTAATAATCTTTTATTTTGTTAGAGTAAATAAAACCATTTAGGGTCGCTACGTAAGCTATGAGAGAACGAATACTTACTCCCAATTTAAGATATCGGGCTTAGGAAAGGGCGGGCGCGATTTCATGAAGTATTTATTCTAAGCTCGGTTAAACATGATACAGAAAGTCATAAGGCCTTTGTATGATTTATTACTAAGCTTGTGGAAAGGAAACTCTATTGTACAGCGAAAAAAATATATAAATGTAATGAAAAAAAAACTTTAAACTTATTAAATAACCCAAATCCATTTATTTGACTTTGCGTTCTATATGTTTGTGACAATTTAAGTAAAAAGAAAATACTGTAAGTTGAATGAAAATGATTGAGAATGATGAATGATAAGTACCGAATAACAATTACTTTATTACAAACCAGGGCCATTCGGAAGCGCGTTGGGTTGTCTTTATCGTCATCGCTTAGTGTCTTTACATTAGTAACGATAAAACTCATTCATGGATGACGAAACCAGAAGTATGGCATAAAAAAGGAGAGGTGTATAGCAGTTGGTGATTTTTTTTTTGGGTGGGAAATCATCAAATAACTTCTCCCGCTCTGGATGGAGCAAGAGAGCGACAGTCAGACTTTTACTGACTAAAACCCACCCGTGTTCCCTCAGTTGCCTGTGTGCCAGGGGCGGCGGTATCTCTTTCGAACAATCCGCACCCCTGGCAGGCATCGGTCCTTGCAGACCCCACCAGTTGGTGCTGACATCTCTTTGAGGCAACTCCCGCTCCGCTTTTGTCTTGTACCATCGTGCTTTTCCAATCTGAAGGTCACGTTTCGTCTTATGTCAAACGATATTTTATTTCAAACATCATTTATCTTCTAACATTTCATTTTATATATTTTTTCTTGGTAGCTTAAAATAAACTTGATACAAATGTATATGTATTATAAACGGCATTGCTCTGAATCACGATTATCGACAGTTTGTTCTTTTTAAGGTATAACTTTTTGCTTTCGATTTGTCACTGTCTGTGTAATTGAGTCCAAAGCAAAGTATTTCAAGTAAATGTAGCTAGGTCTGATATGATATAGCCCGTTTCTTTCCTTTGCCGATTCTGGCAATAGCAAATAAAATTTTATACTTACTTGTTTTGTAAAAATATTAGCTATTTGTGCACTCAATCTCTCAAGATTTCATGGAAGAAAACTTCAAAAAACAAGAAAAATCTCAGTAAAAGTCTTGATAAGGTTAGAACTAAATGTAAACAACATTACTGAAACAAAAAACATTGATCGTTTTAGAGGTTTTGGTCATTAAAAAAAACCTGACTTGTGCGAGTAGAGTAGGACTCGCGCCCTAAAGATTCCGTCTCAAAGGTGTCCCAGGTGGCTGCCCAAGACTTCACTCAAGTCATACAGCCTATTTTCAATTCCGGACTGAAGGGCAAACTTATAATTGTTGTTGAAAAACATATTCTCCCATACATCCAACTGCAAATGTAAGTTTGTACGCCCAACAAGAGGAAGGGTTAAATTTCAACTATTTTCTTAAATAACTTAAAAACTGTTTGTAAAATAATTTAAAAAAATATTAGGTCCTTACAAATGAAAAAAAAAAGCAAATTTTTTTTACTTTTTTTTTATTTTATCAATCTAAGTAGGTACCGTTGTGATCTATGCACTTTTGCCATGTTAAAGGGAGTTAATTAATCAACAAAATCTTTGAAAGTGTTTTGGACTGCCTCATCTGAATTGATTTTTTTTTCCACTTAAGAAATTATCCAAATTCCAAAAAAAAGTGGTAATCGGTCGGAGCAAGGTCTGGGGAGTATGGTGGGTGACGGAGACATTCCAATCCTAGCTCTTCTAGTTTCGCCACCGTTTGTTGTGCAGCGTGTGGTATAGCGTTGCCCTGAAGCAGCAGGTTAGAGCGGTTGACCAATCTCGGCTGTTTAACGGCTAGCTTTTCCATCATGGTTTCGAATTGTCGGCAATACAGATCTGCCTTAATCGTCTGACCAGATCTTAGGAAGCTGTAGTGGATGACACCAACGCTGGTCCACCAGACACTAACCAGTACCTTTTTTTCAGTCAACTTTCGCTTGGGGCAGGATTTAGCCGGTTCTCCTGGATTTAACCACTGTGATGAGCATTTCCGATTATCGTATAGGACCCATTTTTCATCACAGGTATACGGGATACGATTCAAAATCCCCTCGTTATTGTGACGGTTGAGTAACGCGACGCAGCAGTCGACGCGTGTTTGTTGGTTTGCTTGACTTAGTTCATGCGGTACCCATTTTTCAAGCTTTTTCACTTTTCCAATTTGTTTCAAATGATTCAAAATGGTTTTATCACTCGCACCGAAGCCTACAGCTAACTCTGACATGGTTTGAAATGGATCCGCTTCCACAATCACTTTCAATTGCCCATTGACAACTAGGGTCTCCGGCCGTCCACCGGTTTGTTCCGGTTTGTTCTGGAGGTCAAAATTTCCAGAACGAAAGCGTTAGAACCAAAAACGTAATGTGTTTTCTTTTACAATAGCTTCTCTGTACACATTATTAATCCTTCGAGTTGTTTCTGCAGCGCTAGTGCCACGATGGAATTCGTATTCGAAAATAATGCGATATTTTATGTTTTCCATATTGAGCACAGAACGATGTCAAAGCAAAATTAAATGGCGCGAAAACAAATGAATTATTACATTCGAAACACAAATAGACAAGCTTAAAATTGAAATAAATTTGAATTCGGAATTCTTAACCAAACGCCGGCTTTTTGAGATCAATGTGGCCAGTTCTATAAAACATCAATTTCATATGTAAGGACCTAATATTTGAGACCCTCACAAGAAGTTCTTCCATTTGATATATTACGCGGTACAGTACAGTAGTTCGCATTTTTTTTTTAAATTTTGTGATTTATCCATATTAAAAGTTCTTTTTTTTTTACACGTCCGTATTCGAATCACAGAAATTCAGATGTAAGTATAACAAATTTCAACTTAACCAGTAGATTTGGAGCAAATTGGCTGTGACAGACGGACACAGGAGCGTTTTAACAAGAATTCCGTTTTCTCATTAGGAACACGATAAAATTATATCTTTTTCTACATAAAAACCGTAAAGCACCTTAAGCGCTGAATTGCCACATGCATATAAATAATGTTCTACAATTCTAACTGTACCTGCTACCAACACCTTTGTGGCACCGTAAAACTAATGTTAGTCCATTCGGACGTCCATGGCTAGCATTGAATCCACCGATTATAGTTGCAGCAGTTAAATGTTCACTATGTTAGAGGTAATGTGGAAAGTCCGTGAGCATACATTGTACTTACATGTTGGATTGTTGCTCTGGTTGCAAAAGTACGACGGAAACCTGGTTTATTTCTGTTTTATGCGTATGCAAAGTTGAATGAGGATGTTGTGATTTCTTGTACAGGATAAAACTTTTGTGTCCTATTAATCGGGACGATTTTTATCTAAGAGATATCTAGATACCACAATAGAACTATATCGAGGTTTATAATGATCCAACAATGAGATATAGCAACAATATAAAAGTTAACTAAAAGATGGGCTTTAATAGCAAAGAATACTAGACCCGTGCTAAAAGAATTGCATTACATGTCGTATTTTAAATAATTTATGGAACACAGGCCTCCTCTCTATGAGACGGAGTGGGCCATAATACACCAAGAGAGCGCAGTGCGGGTTGGTAGATGACTCGTAAGGTGGGGCCAATACCGTTGAGCTACTATTGCTCGATTTACTCGATGTGATTGAATTGCCTGTGGCATACCATAATATGAACCAACATTAAAAGTTGCAACGTCTAAAAAGTGTTAAGACAATGTAAGTAATTCGTTGCTTCATACATAAACATCCTTGTGTGTTGTCGTCTTCGTCTTCTTTTGCCTCACACACCCGATGGGAAGATGAAATCAAATTGACAGCAGGACCGAACTGGAGAAGGTTTGCTCAAGACAGGCAACAGTGGAAATCGTTGGAGGAGGCCTTTGCCAATAGGCATGCCGAAATAAGAGACATATTATAGTTTTTAATTTTTTTTACAGTCTTTGCATTTTACGTGTAAGTGGAAACGTTTTGTAAATTTCGGAAGAAAGCGCTTATTTATTTATTTATTATTATTAGTATAAACATTACATCACTCCTTGATTCCTCGAAGGGTTGGGCTGAGGTGAACCTATAATGCACCCACATTTAGCCGGTTATGTTTTAGGTCCCATGTTATACGGGGCGAGCCTATTACCATCAACCGGGAAAAAAACCAGACTCCATACTGCTACTGAGAAATTCCAGATAGAAAAACTGAATAATACTGCCCAAACTGGGCATCGAACTCCGGACATCATGGCTCAGCAATAGCGGTTGCTACCATTAGACCAACGTGGCGGTCCTTGTTGCGTCCTTTTGATCGAAAGCCACAGGCAAATACTATATCGTGTAAATAAAGCTTATCAGACGCAAAGACATACATAGATAAGTACCTAACCTTCTTCTTTACATAGTATACAACAAAGTAGTTTTTCGTGTCTGTACGCTTAGATCTCTGAAATAGGAAGGAAGGAAGGAAAAATATTATTTATTTGGAAAAATAATCTTCGCAACAATCATGAATATAGGCGAAGTCGTTAGCAAAAGCTAGTTGTCAACAAAACTGCTTTCAAAGTGGAAACATGATCCAGTCTGTATATTTTCCAAATTTATTAACAACCAAATTGAATTTTAGTAAACCGTCCGTCCTGAGTACATTACACTCAGGTCTTGGCCTATTTACCCATCTCGACGTTACAAGCTGAGAAAAATAGCAGTTCATCCAGCTTTAAAACTGGGTCGCAAGCTTATCTCACGAAAAATTGCAACCCACTCCTGTAAGGAAATGCAACGATTTTTTAAACATTTCACTACAGTTCCCAGCGGAGCGGAAACAATTTGTATTTATATTACAATCAATCTTTAGTAGAGGCGTTATCATTCGCAGCTGACTTACTGTGTGAACAAATTGCCCAATAAATTGTTGGTGCGTCACCGGAGTAAAGCCAGCACACGTATTTATGCTATTTTGTGTAAAACGAAATTCGGAAAATAGATTTTTGTGTTTTATGCATTTTTTTTTGTTGTTTTGTTTTCCGATAAGGGTCCGATTCGGTGGCTTTTATGGCTTATATGATGAAATGTATCCAATAATTTACTTTTTTTTGTTACGGGGCTTGTGGCTAAGTAATATTAGCCGTACTGATCGATCGATCAGGTTAAGCTAAGCTTGCCGCGGTTGGTCTGTGGATGGGTGACCATCTTAACATACCAAGACCTCTCCGTGCCTCGGAAAGCACGTTAAGCCGTTGGCTTAACAACTGTCATTTGTGGATCTTTGACAGTCGTTACGGGTCGTCAGAAGCCCGACAGTCTGACAACAAGTCTTACCAAGGGGTTTCATATTACCCAGTAACTGGGTTGTGGAGGTCAGATAGGCAGTCGCTCCATGTAAAATACTGGTATTCAGCTGCATCCGGTCAGACTGGAAGCCGACTACAACATAGTTGGGAAAAGGCTAGGCAGATGATGATGATGATGATGATGAATTAACTTTTTTTTGTTCCAATATTTGATGAAACGTTAATGTGTACACTCAAAAAGCTTATTATCATTTTTTTGCACCAGCTACAAAGGTAACCAAATCTATGTACCTACCTACAGTCACCAAAAGAGATAACTAACCAGATTTGTTGGATGTATACCTTACGTAACATGACTATTATGAAACTAGACTTTGCCAGCGACTTCTCCCGTGTCGAAAATTATCCCACGGGAACGCACTACCGAGGTAAAAAGTATTATATTTTGTGTTAATTACCGTTTTGCAGTTTTTACGTGATTGAGTAACAAAAAATATCCAAACATACAAATTATCACATTTATAATATTAATAGTACAGAAAGGGCAGGATTTGATTCCTACTGTAATACCAATACTACTTATTCAATAAGTTAGTTAATTGCAAAGATCTCTCTGTCTTCCCAAAATAAGAGCTTTGCAATTATAACATTGAGAACCATTTATTCCAGATAATGGATGTTCCATGCTGGGAAATACACTAAAATTCGCATCATGAAGCCATTACATACTTACACGCGACATGTTTTATTACCTTGCGGGTATAATGACGGGGCAATATTCTTTTGGGGCAGCAAATTAGGAGTTTTTTGTTTCTTGTGGCAAAGAAAAGCGGTTACCTACGTATTATAATACCTAAGTTTATTCTAACTTTTTTCAAGATAACTACGGTTGATTCATATATGTTCATAACGCGTATTGGTCGCCTCAACTAATATTTAACTTACTTAATGTTGATTAGACTAAAATTAATCGCACTAACGAACGATTAATCGAATGATTTTTTTAAGACATTTGATATTTCAACTATGTATGAAATACCTACTGGACGAGTCGCCTACAGTTTATTGGTACTGCGCGCTGGATTGATTTCTTATGTGGTGGCTAGTTACAATGTAAATCTCTTTACACATTTCGTGAAACACATTTTGTATTAAACTGAGTACACATTGTTATTAATATTGTAATTATGGCTGTTTTCCTGTTATGACTTCAACTTAATGACTAAATTATATGTAAATAAACTATGATTCAACGATTTTTGTGTTTTCTTAACTTTCTTTTTAACGAATAATTAGACAAAAGTGAAAACATTTCTGCGAGCAACTCGGATGTAGCGCTCGCCGGCCGCTCTCGCGGCACCGCTCGCTACGCTCGCTCGGCTCGCGCGCTGTTGGTCACAGTTTTAACCTAACCTAACCTATTTCACACAGTTGTTTTTACCATTGTCTAATTATCCGTGTTTTCGCAATATCCCTAGGGTTTTCGCGAAAATTCGAATTAGCAAATCATCCAATCGACATATACAAAATCACCAATAAATCAAACACAAGACTACAGATAAATCAACAGTAGGTGAATCGACCGTTAGTTTAATCAACCTTAGTTTAATTAATTGTAGTTGAATAAACCGCAGCTGATTTCTTCTTTATGGAGTTCGTATATTAGTTATTACAAAAATCAGTGAAACGATCTTTAGATATTTTGAACGGTAGGTCTTTTGACCGTAGTTACCTTGAAAATAGTTAGAATAAACTTAGGTATTATAATACGTAACCAGAAACACTCGTTTTCTCAATATTTTTTTCCCCAAAGGGTTAGGCAGGTACCTATAACCTGTGTAGCGTAATCAGCCGATAATCATCCCACTGCTGGGACACAGGCCTCCTCCCGCTGTGAGGGAGTGGACCGTAATTCACAACGTGGGCCCAGAGCGGCTTGGTAGATGTCACATGTCCTCGAATTTTTGCTTCTAAGACATGTCGGTTTTCTCACGATGCTATTCTTCACCGATTTTCAGAGCAGTAGTTATGAAATAATTTACGCAAAGTAAAACACCTTGCGGGGTTCAAACCTCTTTTTTTTTTGTTTGGGTGGGAAATCATCAAATAACTTCTCCCGCTCTGGCAGACTTTTACTGACTAAAACCCACCCGTGTTTCCTCAGTTGCCTGTGTGCCAGGAGCCGCGGTATCTCTTTCGAACAACCCGCACCCGTGGCAGGCATCGGCCCTTGCGGGCCCCATCAGTTGCTGCTGACATCTCTTTGAAGCGCGCGTGGAACACAACGCGCCGTCAACCGGGCTTGGTCCTTACCGGACAGCGAGCTACCCATTACTCGCCGTCCGCAAGCCCGTGCCTACGGTGCCCGGGAATCAGCCTGGGATTCCCGACGCCCAGGGCGTCTCCTGCGAAGGCCACGGCTGTGAGGGCGCATGTACTGCATCTCCCGCACGTGCGTCGCCTCCCTCTTTGCGACCATAACTGCTGCGCTGAAGGAGGCGACTGCTAGTCATGCACTCTCGCTCCGTACCATGGCCTGGACCAGGGTCGGACGCGAGAGATCGCCGCCGCCGATCACCTCCACGAGGACACGGCGGTGATCCGCCCAAGGCGGGCAGACCTCCACCGTATGCTCCACCGTGTCCTCAGGGCGATCTTCGCAATGGAAACACCCGAGCGTTTCCTCCCGCCCTATCCGAAACGGGAACCTCCCGAAACTACCGTGTCCGGTGAGGACCTGTGTCAGGCGGAAGGTGAGGACGCCATGCCGCCTCTCAAACCACTCCTCAAGCGTGCCCAGGGTTCAAATCTTCGTCCTACAACTCGTAAGTCACTGTGTAGCGTCATCCTATGTGTTAACATCAAGAAATCTCCCACTATCAGTCCCTTAGTGAAGACTGGTGGGCCATCAATGAGAGCTCATAGTAATAACCGTCAATGGAAATTGTACATCAGGGATATTTAAATGACGTAAAATGTCTAAGAAACTCTATACATTATTGTCTATGAGAACTTCTTTAGAACCCTCAAAAGAACATGTAAAACTAGAGAAAACCACCATCCTTAAAATGGCGTCAAAGTTTTAACAAATAACACGTACTCAAATTCGGGTCCTCGTTTATCCGAGAGCATCATTGGTGTCGGTTTAAAAGACCACAGGAGGGTCGGTTTGAAATGAAGACATCTGTCAGAGGGTTAAAGGATACCGGTTTTGGGCGACCCCGGAAATTTGACTCGCGCGGTTGCCAAATAAATTATAAAAAAATATGTTCTGTTTTTCGCGGAGCATATTTCGCGATTTATGGAGTTCAGGTTGAGTTCTTTATGGGTTGAAAGTGATAATGTTTATGAATAAGCTCAGGTTTATTGTGTTTTTTTTTCCTACTTTGGGTTTGATAAGGAATACGTACGATTTCTTCACGGGTATTCGTGTGGTGCCTGTCTAACACACAGGAGAGAAATGTTTTTGCAGCGAGGTTGTCATTCGAACTGGAACGAAATCGTGATTGATTTTCAAGTGCAAGTTGAATAACTGAAAGATCTTCAAAGAGCTGATTGGTAAAGGGGTACAGAATAAACTTTGTTCTGTTTAATCAAATCAAATAATTTATTTCTTTGCAAACATGGGTATTGTGTATATATTTTTTTATAATAAAGTTCTCCATATTTTACCGTCATATGGGCATGTAAAGGTTTACATTTCCTAATAAAAAATTAACGTTGGAATAACAAAAAAAAAAAAAAAACGAAACACACGATCAGGTTAAGCTGCGCTTGCCTCGGTTAGTCCATGGATGGGTGACCACCTTTACATACCAAGATCCCTCCGGCCTCGGCAAGCACGTTAAGCCGTTGGTCCCGGCTGTCATTTGTGGATCTTTGACAGTCGTTACGGGTCGTCAGAAGCCCGAAAGTCTGACAACCAGTCTTACCAAGGGGTATCGTATTACCCAATAACTGGGTTGTAGAGGTCAGAAAGCTGACCCCAACATAGTTGGGAAAAGGCTAGGCAGATGATGATAAATCAAAAATGTCAGTGTGGTCAGAACAATAAAAAAAAATAAGACTATATAATGTCAAAACTAATAATATTTAACTAAAAATATTTAATGTCAAACAGAAATAAAAACCAGAATCAAAATAATTATGTCAATCAGAGTAACCAGTATGTCAATCAGTTAGTGAATCATCATTATGAAAATCTTAAATCGTGTACTTAATAGGTTTTTTAACCAAACTAAAGTAGAAGAAAATTCAGTAGATTTAAATATTTTCCTTTCCTCGTTACCTTAAACGTGGACTTTGTTGGGACGTAAAAATATTGCAGCAATATATTTTCGTGCATTTGATCTTCAACGCACAGCTTAGCGCCAAGAGTCGATAATGAAACAATGTGTTCTTTTTCGATGGGCTGGGATGCACTCTGTTGAATTCTCAATGCTCGGCTCAACACCGAGGGTTAAAAATCCAGTGCGCGATAAGACCCGCCGGGATATTTTTATGATCGTGCGAACGTGATCTAAGCGATATGATGTGGGCTCATACAAGACAAAATAACTAGTCAGTAAAGTTGATATCAGTGCTAAATGCCTAGTTCTACAATCATATGTATGGTCTTTAGTGAATGCCCATTTAATACATCACAATATAAACGAGGGGCTTGTGGCCAAGTAATAACAAAAAAAAAAATGAAAAAGTATTTATTCATAAAATTTTGTTTTTTGCAGGTTACATTTACCTCCGCCAAACTGCATAGCAGTTTGTTGGCAGACGTAGCTCCATTTTTATACAAACTTTTAATTATTAACATTAAATTAATTTTAATAACGTACTTTTTCACCTACTTAAAACTACTCTTGCATTCCTTTTTAAAACAAACTTACTTTTTTTTTACAGCTGCACGGATGGATCGATCTGGTTAGGACAAGCCGCAGTCGGTCCGTGGATGGAGGACCATCTTTACATACTACGAACCCTACGTGCCTCGGAAAGCACATGAATCCTTTGGTCGCGGCTGTCATTCGTGGATCTTTGACAGTCGTTACGGGCCGTCAGAAGTCGGTCTGACAATCAGTCTTACCAAGGGGTATCGTATTACCCAATAATTGAGCTGATGAGGTCAAATAGGCATTCGCTACATCTAAAATACTGGTTCTCAGTAGCGTCCGGTTAGGCTGGAAGCCGCCTCAATGTAAAGGATAGGTAGATGTAATTTATTATTTATCTAATGATAAAACTAAAATACTCACATATTTATTTATTTATTTATTTATATATGCTTTACTGTACACCAGAAAATACATTACAAAAAAAAAAAAAACACTAAAAACATACAATGGGCGGCCTTATCGCTTTCTGCGATCTCTTCCAGGCAACCTTGGAATGGACAGTGCGTGGACATAAAAATGGGGTACATACCTACTTATAACTCTCGAAACTTAAAACTTTTTACGACTCCTTTATCAAATCTGAAACTTGTGTTTTAAATCGGTTAGTGCTATTGTAACTAACATAAAACAGGTATGTATTAAGCTCAGGGTATGTCAACAACTAACTTTTAGTGCAGTTTATGTATGGTTCAAGTTATAAGCACTCTCTTTATAACGTTATACAAAGGAGATGGGAAATCCTGGGCACAGCAGTTAACTAGTTGAAATTTGTATTAAAAAACCGTTATATTTTTCTAAAAGAAATCACGAAATACAGTATCGTGTTTCTATCTAGGAAGCGAGAAAAAATAAATTAAGTTATAAAACGAAATAATCGATACATGCTTGAATTCTTTAGTAATCTATAATTAATATGAAAATCGAGTGACAAGTGCTTATCGATCGTTTCGTGTAATCGATTTATAGCGAATCGAATTCCTTTAATTTTTCTTCAGTTGGCAACACTGGTCAACGACTGACAGATGACAGATAGAAAAAATGGTACTCGTTCGTTTTCTTTCGTGAGCACTCACAAAGTGCTCACGTATTTTTCATGTTTTATTGTACTCTCCACTTACACTCCATGCATAAAACCATTACACAACCGAAGCCATTCAAAAATATTTCGCAAATAACGTAAAAAACTACAATGTTATAATGTAACCTCACTTTTACTATAAATAAATAAATAAAATAAAATAAAATAAAAATAAAAAATACAAATGAAAATAAAAATAAAAATAAAATAAAAATGTTTTACTGTCAGGCATCAAGGCCTATAGGGTGTTAGTATTACATCTTTAAAAAAACTACTTCATACAACTTTGTTCCTGGACAGCCAAATTTCACCAAATTTTCAGTGAGGACTTGTTATTATATCCTCTTACAAATAAGGCTAGTTTGATTTAGTTAACACCTGGGCCCGGGAAACTATGGAGTCTTTCCCTTCTCCTTTTTTTATACCTTATTTCGTTTTTTAGCATTAGGACAGCTAGTAGCCTAAATGAGGTTTGACAAGTATATATTATTACCAATATTTTTTTAATAAACCTTCATAATTATCTGATAACCAGTAAGCAATTTTATTACACAGTAAGTAGATCAAGGAATCAGTCAAAGTAAAATACAAATATTTAATTACATCCAGTTTAAACTGAACTGAAATTCAACCCAAAATTTGGTGGGAAAAGGCTAAGTGCTAATGATGAGACGAATGATATTCAGTAACATTCTACAAGAGTGGCATTTATTTCCTGCTTTGATAATAAGTTGATCAAAAGTTTCAAGATTTATTACATAAATACGAGATGCTTTTGAGACAAAATTTGAGCAACTCATACACACACATCTCACATACACACTCACCATCACTCATACTCATCTCGTACTCATCTCTCATATACTCTTTACTAGTAAACGAAGCTGTATTAAGAAGAACGATAGTCAGAACCTACTAATAAATTATTCATACTTTGGCTATAGAAGCCAAGTACCTATAAGCCACGTACATATGCATACAAATATTTTAAGGTTATAAGGTAGTAAAGTCAGCTACGACGCTGCCTGACATTTCGACTTTACGATGTATTATACTCAAACGTTAGATTGTAGTAAACGGAGGTGTAAAAACCACCAAATAGGCTGACATTGTTACTTTGGAATTTGTATTGTTTGATTAACAACTGCGTATGTATGTAGGTACAGTAAGAGCTCAAACAAGACAGTAAAAGTAGAATATCCAATAAAATAACATATACGCTTCGGTAATTTCTGCTCCGGTTTCTCACAAATAAAATATTTCAACTTAGAATTATATATTTTTACTATTTCCATTTAAGGTGAATCTAGTCCACATTTTTCCCATACAATCTTCGGGAGTGTATTACTCCTCTGTTCGACAATGTACATCAAAAATTAAACATGTATGGTTTTGTCTCATTAATAATATAGTCTGTACGGAAACAGAATACTAAAATAAAAAAAGCCATTAAAAAGTTACGAGCCAACAAAGATTAGTTTTTCTTGCTAATTTAACCTAACTTTGGGCGTGTTTAAGTAATAAAAGAAGTGTAAAATTGTAAAAACCAAGTCGGTACCGACAAAGCTCAAATATCGAAAAATTCAATAAACTTTATTGGTCATTGATTTATGCAGTGGTTTTTTCATAAAACCCGATCTTCCGAAGAACTGTTCTTAATTTTTTGCCCGCCTGTTGTACTATAAATGATCCTGCATCTCACTCAATAATGTTGTGCGTGTAGACTTGCTTCTGACTGCTTATCACTGATACTACCTCTGTCGGACTCGATGCCTGGTGAGACAGCGTGCTTTTTAGCCAGCCATGTAGATATACATACATCATAAGGTACACTCACTAACATCAGTTGTATTATGTTCCATGTAATATTGAGCAAGCCTATTGCCACTAACCGGGCACGATCCCAGACTCCGGGCTTCTGCCGATAAACTACTTTGATTCTCATTTGTTAGTAATAAAACGAGTTAATCCCATTTTTTAAATCCTGTGTCACTAAATTGGAAGTTCATAATTGACTAGGACAACTCTTTATAAGTCTTGTAATAATCACAAGCCTTGCAATTTTAATTTTCATTCAACATACTATGACACCCATTACATGACTCTTATTCTGGCCTCGGGGCCATGAAATTGTAGCCGAAACGACCTGTACACTGCCCCCGAAGATGCCATTGAAGTGGCAAAGTTTTGGGCCAACTAAAATTTAATTCACTGCCGTACCATTGACAAGACCAAGACTATGGCAAAATGTTGATTTATGTCGTTTATCAAAATCATAATATCGAGCATTGTTAACCTAAACAGTAAAGTTTCACAATACGAAAGTTTCGGTATTCATCTTCTTCAAACTTTTTTCATAAAGAAATATCGGAGTTGGTTCAAGTATGCTATTCAGTACTTGAACTGCGTCTAGACATATTCAAGGGAAAACTTTAAATGACTAATTTAGGCATGAGGAGTTTTTGGTTTGGATACCACAATACGCTCATTGTTTTTGTTGGAAAGAAAATTGTACTCTATCTTTCGCATTGAATAGAAAATACGCTTATCACAATTTAATTTTTTTGGGATATTTAATGATTCAATGTAAAATTGAAAACTATATTTCTTGTCATCTGGTCGACTCTTCTCGTAATTCGAAGGCCTTCTTTGGCCAAAGAATTAGCATTGTCATTCAGGTGGCAATGCGGCCAGTCTTCTGGGCACTTTTCTGGATGACAGCGATCCAGAAGAGTATTTTTTATTTAAGTGTCCCACTGGAAGAGGGTCCAAGCTACCAGTGATTGGGGCTACAGAGAGAGAAACCTCCTTACAATTCAAGTATCTAGAAGGACCGGTTTCTAAATTAAGCTCTTGATCCAGCTGCCAAACGAGAGCCTCCTCATGTATTGATCGAGGCTCTTGGCAATTAAGCTATTGGCTGTCACGACTATAGGCACAATCATCGCTTAGTTTAAATTATTTTTCTGTTACATATTTATCGTATAATTTATTTGTCAAAGTTTAATCTAGGTACTTTATACGTGGTCGAAGTCATCAAGTCAAAGCCGGTTCTCGCTGAAAACTAGAGCTGTGGCTCGAATGGAATCGCAGTATTTTGCTGAACGATGGCCGTTTTCCGCGGATGTGTCGCATATTTTCCAAGGTTGTGTTTAATAGTTTTATTTTCAATCTTATGCGTCATATTAGGCCCAAAATGTTAATGATTTATTTTGTGTCTCAAAATGTAAATCTCAAGTTGGCAAATAGCCTGACACTTATGACTTAGAGGTCAGTTGTGAGGTCTTTGAAGTTCGTGTAAGGTAGAAAGACTCCCTCCGGAAAAAATAATATACCACTGCACCACGACTTAGGTACCTATGAGCCTACAACCGTAGGTACAGATACCAAAACTGTGTCACTAAATGCCTATAAATATATATTTCAAAATGTAAACCGCAGTAAGTTGGCAACAGTCTGGCACTTATGACTTAGAGGCCGTAGTGACACAGCGTTCGGCGTTAAATTTACTGCGGCCATTACCGTGACGTCACCGTAGGCGGTATCTCGAACAAACGACTTTTGTTACGGACTGCAGAATAGTGGAGTTATTGTATAAAGGGGAAGCTTCTCTTTATTTTTCTTTGGAACAGATTACGATAAAATATCGTGATTATTATTAGTTTCCTGTTTCTGCAGTTTTTGTAATGTAGCTGTTCCAATTGGGGAAGTTTTTTCATGGAGGTGTTGTTTTCGTGGGATTTTCATGAAATGGAGTTCTACCCTTAAGGGTGTGCCCGATCAGGGACTCAAATTAATATCGGTGTGTAAATTTTACATGAATTTGTTCACACACGTCCGTGTTCGGGCCGAGAACGGAGCTTAAGTAACTGCCCTTGTTTATCAGGGCCCTGTCACATCGCGGATATAGCCCTGAAGTGTGGATAGACCTTAATGGCTTCTATTATAAACTATCCAATTTCCTGAACCTTCAAAATTGCTTTCATATAAAAAAATGGTTTCAGTTTTAAATCCTTTTTTTGCATAATCATACATAATCAGGGGCTTGTGGCTAAGCAATATTAGCTGCACGAGTCGATCGATCAGGTTAAGCTACGCTTGCCGTGGTTGGCCCGTGGATAGGTGACCATCTTTACATGATCTCCGTGTCTCGGAAAGCACGTTAAGCCGTTGGTACAGGTTGTCATTTGTGGATCTTTGACAGTCATGACGGGTCGTCTGAAGCCCGAAAGTCTAACAACGACACTTACCAAGGGATATCGTATCACTCACTGGGTTGTGGAGGTCAGATAGGCAGTCGCTCCATGTAAAATACAGAAGAATCTCACTAATCCGGCACTATTAAAAATCAGAGGGTGCCGGATTATTGGAATGTTCGGATTACTGGATTGCATAGAATAAATCATAAATAATAAAATAAGCATTTCAGAAAGAGAATACATCTAATATATTTCTGTTCATGTTCTACACTTATAACTATAACATATGTTAAAATGAACTAGTAACTAGTACTAGAGCGCATACGCGGTGCGTGGCGTGGGCAAGGACGAAGGAGGCGCGGGTGAAGGTTGCCGGAGTATTCTTCATATAGGTCTATTGAAGTGCCGGATTAGTGAGATTCTACTGTACTGGTATTCAGCTGCATCCGGTTAGACTGGAAGCTGACCCCAACATCGTTGGGAAAAGGTTAGGCACTGCTGGGACACAGGCCTCTTCTCTGTGTGAGGGAGAGCCTTTAATCTACCACGTGGGCCTAGTAAAAATTGGCGGATATCAGTCTTCGATCTTTTGGTTCTAGAACATGCAGGTTGCTTCACGATGTTTTCCTTCACCGTTTTGATAGGAATGGTGATGAAATAATAAAAAAAAGGAAAGTGCCTGCTTGTGTTCGAGGCTACAACTCGTAATTCGCAGCCATTAAAACTGGGCCACCACTGTTCTAAATCCTTTATTTAAGAAATAATAAATATTATAAAAGATATTTATATTATTAATTAAATATAAATTTTAAATATTATTAATATTAAAAATATTAATATTACCTTTATTAAAAAGATTTATTTAAACCTTTTTTGGTCAATTAAGTCATGTTTACCACTCAACATTGTCGGCTGTCTTGGAATCGAAAGCCAATCGTTCAAAATGAACATCAGAATTTAATCCGAAAGTCAGTCTCTGAATCGAAAGTTTTAAAGACAATGAAATATAAATCAAGACAAGAATTTACTAACAAATTATTATAAAAGACAATTTAACAAGCAATTGCTTTTATTAATTTCCAAATTGTATTTTCAATATCTGTAAAAGTTTGTTTGAATACGAGAGAAATTTCAACGTTCAATAACAAAGTTTCGCTTCCGAATCCTGGTGCTCTAAGCTATTTTATATGAACTTTAAAACAACAACAACAAATTAAATGTTGTTTTTTAATTAACTGTTGGTCTCCGATTGATTTTAATATAATTTCCACTTTATATTTGTATTTAAAGTGGATTTATCGGAAAACCTTTTATAAATAAAGTTTTAAGTTTAAAATTGAAATTACGGGTGGTAATTACTTATGTAGATAGTAAAATAATTCAGTAGAACTAATAAATACTGTGTTATTTTGTTCCAGTTATCAATAGGTGATATGGTTCTACTTAAAGCCCCATTATGTTTTATTATTTGAACATCGTTCACCAATCATAATTTTATTGAAAGCAAGCTAAGCATTCAGCGTACATTTTTTTTTACCCATAACTTTTTTTTTTCAAAATAAAAATCCAAAGTCATTTGTTCAAACTAGGCTGAGAATCAGCACTTTTTGAGCGTCAAAATTACATAAGACAGTCCCCCAAAACGCCCGCGCTTCACCTCTTCCTAGTGCTTTAGATGGGAAGTAGAAGTGGCGCAACAAACTCCCCAGCAACAGAGCTGTCTGTTAAGTTGGAAGAACTTGATTCTATACAATAATAGCATATAATTAACATTCAACAATAAATGAAAATTGAATTACTAAAAAATAAAAGATAAACATGGTTTATACAGTCAAATAAAATAAAAAACGATATGAAGTAACTCATTATTATCCTGTCAGTAGGTAAGCTAACTCTGGTGAAAGAACACAAACGTTGTCTTGAGTTAATCACAGCGACCAACAATTCTTATCGTTGATGGTTTTCGACCACCGGCCCACCGTGTCGTATACTCGCATCCTATCTCGCGATATTACTTGGTTTTTGGTTAGTATTACTACTGGCTTTTTTTTCTTTTGGCTCGGCTCCTGAAGGTGGTAGTGATGGGTGTGATGTTAATAGTTCCCAATAATCTTGCTCAAGAGTAAGGCTATCAAATGCATTTTTTAAAATCCTACTTGTTGTTTCAGAGATTAGCACATTAAAACAAAAACACAAACAAATTATTTAGTATAGATCTACGAAGGAGTATGTAAGGATCGAAAAAGGTGGCGTTCTGTAGTTTCTGCCTACCCCATCGGAAGAAGGTGTAAGTTTATGTAAGTGCACGTTTGTTACTTATTCAGTAAGTTTGATGACTCATTTTTATTAATGTTTCTCATTTTGGCTTTCACTAGGAAACAATATATCAAGTCAACATCCTAACGAGAGCCTAAAAAATCTACCTATTTGTTACTGTAAACCGTACTCACTATATCGAAGCAAAAAATCTTACATTACAACTCCTAATCCTTCAAAACCCACATCTTATTCCAGTAAAAATTACTCGTGAGTAATTATAAAAGGGTCCGGATGTACTTAGCCGTTTGCTCTCGACGTTGCACTTAGAAGGAGTCTGAAAAATGTCGCCGTCGTCTGAAAAACGGTTTAATTTTCTGAAAGTTTCAACAGCCGGCACTGGGTAGTCCAACAGGAAGGGCGTGCCGAGGAAAAGTGGAAATATGAGTGTCTCTAATTCGAGCAACACTCAACGTGGTAGTTACTATGGGATTAGAGAATGCTTGTGAGCAGAATGTGAGTGACGATTATTTGAAATGTATTTTTATTTTGTTAATTGAATTTAAAAAAACGATTTATAAGAAGAATACCGAAAATAATTTAGGATACTGTTAAGTCAGTAATAAATAACTTGTAGTCTTAAATTCATAAAAGATTTCAAAATAAAATTATGTGTACAATGTGCTGCATCTTTTACCACGTAAACATTTTGCTTATTAGAAGACATTTACAAGCTAAATATAAATTTTAGTTGAAGTTTAAAATGAACTTAAAATAACATTATTGCCACTCATTGCCGTGTGGTGCCGGACGTAAAAGAATAGCACCATCCCATTTCTTCCCGTGGGTGTCGTAGAAGGCGACTTACTAGACTTACTAGACTCGTCGTCCCTTGACTTACTAGAGAATGATCTCATCAATGAATGAATCGAAATAAATGAATCATCTTACTACCATATTGAAATCGTTAGCCCGCCTGCCAAGCGTGGCGATTATGGCAAACCCCAAAAATGATAAGCACGAAAAAAAGCATAGAACCGTTCGAAGTGGCGGTGCTTGGGGGAGGTCTATGTCCAGCAGTGGACGTCTTTCGGCTGAAATGATGATCATGCCGAACCATCTTAGTCTAACAAAGCTACCGTTATACATTTCCGCCTGCCAAGCGTGGCGATTATGGCAAATCCCCCCTTTGGGGGAAGCTTATGTCCACCAGTGGACGTCTTTCGGCTGTTAGGATGATGATGATGATTACCACTCTAACTTTCATGAAGGCATAATCCTATAAATTACTTGGTGGAGACACACACATTCAAATATTTTTTTCTACATACCTGACTACAAATTTTAAACAAATTGCTTTTTCTCAAATATGTGGCGCTGGGAATGTTATAACACATTTAGTACCCAGTTTTTTTTTAGTGGTACTGTAATAGTCCAAGCCTTATTAGGCCAGACTCATATATCACTTCGTATAATTAACAATGTCATGTGCAAATTTTACACTGACCATAAATTTCCATTACCGTAATTCTAGCAAAATGTTCCTAATTAGCACACAAGCGAGTTTAAAAGCAACACAAACAATATTTCTCACAGTATTTTAGAATTAGGTACGTGAACAACGACTTTTGTATGTGTACTCCGAGGCAGGACTCCAGTCCAATATTTTCGAGGTGTGAAATTTATTATCGTAAATTACTTTAAAATATTTTAGGCAGAACATAGCTCAGTCCATCACTGCCTCTTTAGTACAAAGAAAGAAAGAAAAGTGTATGAATATGTAATTTAATGACTGAATGTGTAGGAGAGTGTTCCACGCGCGCCTCAAGGAGATGTCAGAACCAACTGATGGGATCCGCAAGGGCCGATGCCTGCCAGGGGTGCGGGTTGTTCGAAAGAGATACCGAGACCCCTGGCACACAGGCAACTGAAGGAACACGGGTGGGTAAACATCTGATACGCCCTCCTGCTCCAACCAGAGTGGGAGAAGTTATTTGATGGTTTCCCACCATCAAAAAAAAATGTTAGTCTGTGTGTATGCATATGTATATGTAGTGTGTATTTTTGTACTTAAGTTTTTTTTTAGTATTTATACTTCTCGAGTCGTTATCACCTCAGTTCTCACCGCGTAACTTCGATACAATAGTACCACCGGAAGTGCCAACACTGAAACGGAAGCATCACGTAGTACCTTCCGCGACATTCAGATTCAGTACTTTGAGTGCAAGTTCCAACGGTGGTTGCTCATGAATAAATTTTACACGTTGTTTTCAAACTAGCTGTTTGACGTGGATTTTATTCAATTTATTTTGGTGCTGATGTTTTTATTCTACTGTGGCGAGGATAAAAGCTAGATTTTTGTCAGATTTTTAACTGTGTGGAAGAATTTTAGTACGAGGTTTTCAAAAAGCATTTTCTAATCTTCTTTGGTTCGTATTTTGATAGCTGACAATAACAAAAGTCATTTAGTATATAAATTCTCTCAGGACAGTAAAAGCCTGAATAGTTCGGCTGGGTTCCGTAAACCCCAGTAAATGGGTTGTGGAGGCCAGATAGGCAGTCGCTCCAGGTAAAATATTGGGATTTCAGCTGCAACCGCTTAGTCTAAAACCGACGCTAACACAGTTAGAAAATGGGTTCACAAATTATCTCTCTTGGCGGTCAAGAAACCACGTCAGCTGTTCTTTTGAAGATAAGAACATAAAAAGAGAAAGACATATGAAATAAGCTGCAATAACTAGGTTCTAAAAACAAATTATGACTGGACCACGTGTACGTACACGTGGTACACTTATAATTTATTTTCGGTACGGACCCAGTCTACAAAAAAAAACCTTTTAAAGTAACATAAACTAAGTCGAACTCTGTATTTTTTTCAAGAGAATCTTCAACACGTGTAAGGCAATGAATTTAAGACGAGCACTAAACTGACAGATAAAGATCTGCTATAATAAGTTGCTTCGCCGCACCGACTGGAAGAGCTTATTGGTCTATGAAAGCCCGTATGAAAGGAGATCTTCCAACTTGCCATAAAAGCAAATTAATGGAAATTGCATTTACTCTATCCTTACATCATCATATCAACCGAAAGAACCGCGCCTACGGTGGCCTGGGATTCCCGACACCCAGGGCGTCTCCTGCGGAGGCTAGGGCCATGAGGGCCCATATACTGCCTCTCTCTCACGTGCGCTGCCTCCCTCTTCGCGGGCATCACTGCTTCGCAGAAGGAATCAACGGCTACCCATGCACTCTCGCTCCGTACCATGGCCTGAATCAGGGCCAGACGTGAGTGATCGCCGCCGCCGATCGCATCCATAAGGACACGGCGGTGCTCTGCCCAAGCCGAGACCTCCACCGTATACTCCACCGTGTCATCAGGGCGGACAATATTAGTGGCTTACCATGGTCTAGTAATTTCCATCTTAAGATTTGGTATAATATTTTGGGGTCACTTTAGTGAACGAGAAAGTATTTTCAAAGCTTAAAAGTGCTGAGAGCCATATTTCGTCTTAAAGTAAAAGACAGTTGCGTACCAATATTCAAGTTTGATAAATTATTTACCTTCCCATACCTTTATATCATTGAATTAGTAATATTTGTAATAACTAATCGATGTCTATTTGCAACTTTAATAGAAACTAGAAAACGAAGTACAGCTATGAGATCTCAATACCAGAATCTGTTATGCACGGGCGTATTTTTAACTAGCTTATTGAAAAGAAAAAGAGAGATTGCTTATTGGTTGAAAAGAAATGTGATTTGTGTGGCTCAATAAAATACCTGACCAAATAAAAAAAATTACCGTTGCAAAAACTTAAAAAAGTTTTACAGAATTCCTTGTAGGTAAATGTTATTATTCTGTGCAGGATTTCTTTTTTCTAATATCTTTATCCTCTACTTTGTACTAAATTTGCATGCTACGAGTATACTAAGGCAGAATGTACATGGATCCTTTTATATAACAGCTTATTTTTATGTACCTACATTCTAAGCAAATAAAGACTTATTCTATTCTATTCTGTTATTTATAAAATAAATTGTATTTTGCAATTTTTTATTATTTATCAAATGGTCGTAAGTAACTTTGATGTCTTCTCTGTACGAGATTCATAGCTATGGGATTGTATGTACGTAATAATAAAATAACAAATTTAAATTTGCTAAACATTGCTTTGATCACAATGATGTGAAGTTCATTGAATTTGTAACACAAAGCTAATGTTTTTATTTTGCGTAATACCTATTACCGAGCGCAAAAAAGCGTAATGCTAAAATCAATATATTGAATCAGTACCTACCTAATATGGAATCTCCAGTGCGTGATTCTCCAGAACAATGAATGAAAATCGAAAAGGGAGGAGGCCTATACTCAGCTGGGAGTGGAACAAGGCTGCCAATGATGATAAAGATGATGAATCGACCAAAGGCTCCAGCAGAGAAGCGCAACCAGATGGCGCAACGTGATTTTATTGGAACTATTGCCATGAACCTTTCATAGAAATGGTTATAATACAACTGCATCGCGCTTGTCTGTGGAAAACTGGACAAAACAAACGACCGGGAGTCCACATTTGCCTTTAATTGAAAGAGTTGGAACTCATGGGGCGCTAGGCTTTTGCCCAGCAGTGAGATTAAATCTAATCCAGCCTTATCCTTGCTACCCTTCCCCAAGTGACGTCATAAGCCGAGGTCCATACCCTGACAGCTCTTAGCGGGTAGTCACTCAGTTAATAAGTTTGATGCCCTGGATGCCTTAATTACCTACAGAATAGCCCGGCTAAGCAGTAGATAATCTCATAGTTTGACCTGCGAGATGCCATACGTTAAAAAAAACAATTTTGCTAATGCAGACTGACGGTATCCAGTAACAAATAATCGTGAAATGCTTTGTGATCTTTTCGCAGTAATAAAGCAATAGACCCAATGCAGGTTGTGCTACTCATTGTCCTGTTTGATTCACCTTTACTACATGGTACCCATGGATATTTTATCTGTACGGTAAAGTAGGTACGTCTAATATCATATTATTATTTCCCTCAAATCGTGAACCAATTCAGAAAATAGGTTACTATGTCACGCCAAAACAGTGAAAGCAAATCTTTATTGCTTGTACTATTACAATCTTAAGACCAATTCGTTATGTGGCACATGGCCTCAACTGCTATCGACGAATCGAATTTTCCCGTTAAAGAAAAGGAAAATTCCTTTAACTCAGTAAAAGAATTTTTCCTTTAGTATTTCTTGGAATGTAAATAATAACAAAAGGCGGGTGAACAGCGAGCTTAATTAACGTCAAAAGACAGTAATTAATGCAACTATAAATAGAGTTTTACCATGTTGCGTTGGTATAAAATAAAAGATGTTCTTAGGGCAGTGCTACCACCATACTTATTTCAATTGCATTCATGGCCTCTGGTTGTATGGTAAATTATAGGCACATGCATTTCAACAACCAATTTTTGGCCATCAACGTGTCAGCATATTTGTAATAATTTTTCATCCTCTCATTGTTAGAAGATTATGTTTAACGTAAAAAAGGACACTAATAAGTTCAAAGTTAACATTATTAATATTTTGAAAGTAAGTCGTACAGATGTAACAATATTTAAAAGTTCGAACAAATATTACTGCAATGAAGCATCATACAAGCTTCCTAAATGCCATTGAATTTTCCAGAACACCTCTAAAACTTGTTTTAGAGGTTAGGAGAGATGAAATGACAAAGTCACTAACAGGGAATTGTGGGAAAATTGCTGAGTGCGGATCAATCCGTTCACCTAGCTGTAACCACTAGCCCACGCCCGTTTAGATTGGATAGTAGACGAGCAATTTGATTTCGTGTTCGATTTGGGCTATGTTTAGGCATTGAAGATTCCTTTGTGACATAGACGAGGCCTGGCAAGGTAATGTGGGTTGATAGATGGATTGGTTTCCTCGAGCCAATTCTTTATCGGAAAATGATACCCTGTCGTCATTTTTGACGTACATGTTCAATGTTCAACTTATTTTGTTTTTCGTCAAAAAACAATATGCGTTTAAATAGTTCACAGTTCTAATTGTTATTCATATGTCTAACCTTTCCCCAACTATGTAAGGGTCGGCTTCCAGCCTAACCAGATGCAGCCGAATACCAGTGTTTTACATAGAGCGACTGCCTATCTGAACTCCACAACCCAGTTACTGGGTAATACTATACCTCTTACTGAGACTGGTTGTTAGACTTTCGGGCTTCTGTCGACCCGTAACGACTAACAAAGATCCACAAATGACAGCTGGGACCAACGCGTAACGGCTTAACGTGCTTTCCGAGGCACGGAAGGGTCTTGGTATGTAAAGATGGTCACCCATCCACGGGTAGCTTAACATGGTCGATCGCTCAGTGCGGCTGTTACTACTTAGCCACAAGCCCCTCAGTTTGAATTGTTTGGTATTATAACTAATAATTAAGTCATCTGAACGACAGAGCGACATGGTGAGCAAAAATAAAGGTGTTCTTACATAACAGAGCCGGAACTCTGTTATGTGAGCTTACCTTTATTTTATACCTACCTTTCAGCATAAATATTACTATATTTGTAAAGCGAATGTAAAACAGTGAATCAGAATCAGAATCAGAATCAGAACTTTATTTGCTATGAATGTAGGTACAGTTATAAGATGTTGTACATAAATTGATGAGATCGGCTACAGTCTACCTTACGGCGTGCAAATTATTAGGTACATAAATTAAACTATTAATACAAATTAAATAATGTCAGCAAAACAAAACAGAAATTAAGGTGATGTCAATTAATATTAATATAGTCGGGTACATAAGTCATAATTGGTCAAATTTGTAATTAAATATAACAATCATAATCAGGGTAAGTTTATATCATTTAGAAAGTCTTTCACTGAGTAATAACATTTGTCTAATAGTAGCGCAGTAACCTTAGATTTAAAAATATTTACTGAATAATCCTTAAAACTATGAGGTAAGTATTTTATTATAAATGATAGGTCCCATTGTCATAATACTTTTCCTTAACAGTGCTGTTTTGTAATTACCCGAATGTAGCAAGTTATTATATTGGGATCGCAAGGGGCCATTACGTGTTCTTATATTGGCCAGTGACGGAAATAAGTCTATGTTGGCTTTTACAAAAATTGCCACCTCTAACATATACAAACATGGAAAAGTTAGCAGATTCAGAGACCGAAACACAGGTTCACAGCTGTTTGTGCTTTTAAGGTTTGACATAGATCTAATACACCGTTTCTGGGCTTTAAAAATTACCTCCCTCTCACTACAATTACCCCAAAATATGACTCCAAATCTTAACACTGACGCAACCAGTCCAGTGAGTAACCAATTAATCCTATGTTTAATCGAGTTTAACGAATCACATGCTACAACGGCCTGAAACGGCACAAATATACCTCATTACCTCTT
Organism: Polymixis lichenea; assembly: GCA_949091785.1. NCBI lineage: Eukaryota > Metazoa > Arthropoda > Insecta > Lepidoptera > Noctuidae > Polymixis > Polymixis lichenea. The sequence continues at coordinate 3,519,345 of OX420943.1, read as the reverse complement.
TGGGAGTTATGTATTTGAGACGTTTGGGATTGAATAGGTCCGAGTGCCAATCGAGTATTTTCATCGTTGATATTTTTGACTAAACTAATAGGGAAACAAATTAAAACTATACAAAATAGTGTTTTACTCATGGTTACAGAAATTGGCATTTCGCCACATCGAATAGAATAGATTAAAATAGAAAGCATTTATTCGACACAGACACAACAGCAACAAACACATAAAAAAGAACAATAAACATGACAATAAAATTGCAGAAAAAAATGTGCTGAGCGTGCCCATTAGAAAGGGTTACCATCTCAGCATTTGCTGGGCGTCAGACACCCAGCGCTGGTTTTCAGTTGGCACCCTGCAGTGACGCACGGACGTAGGCAAATAAAAAAGATACATACTTGAAAATTAGTAATAAAAATGTTTAAAAATACGCAAATAAATAATGTAAAAGATTTTTAATACATCGCCAACTGGTCGATTGACTCCTCACGTGACCAGAGAACTGGGCCCTTTATGGCATTCAACGTGGCAATGCTGGGTTTTTGTAATTTTTCCCATTGACAGTGATACGGACCGGATGTAGTATTATTATACAACGTGTAACGGAAAGGGTATATACATACATACCAAGGGCACGGCTTCTTTGGATGATATCAAACGATATTGGAAGGGTTTTTTAATCCTATCTCTACATGTTCGGCAGTTATGAGATTTTTAATACATTAATACTAGAAACCAAACTTTTCAAATTGAAATAAAAACATCACTCGGAAGAGATTTATCGTGCTATTGGCAAGCAACGTGGAAACTTATTGACCTATAACGCAGTGCGGTAACATGTTTGTTATAATTTGAATTTAAGAAACAACATTATCATTCATCATCATTTCAGCCGAAAGACGTCTACTGCTAGACATAAGCCTCCCCCAAGCTCCGCCACTTCGACCAGTTCTGTGCTTCCCGCATCCAGCGGACTCCTGCGGCCCTCACAAGGTCATTGGTCCACCTTGTGGGAGGCATTCCAACTTTACGTCTTTCGGTACGCGATCGCCACTCCAGAACCTTTCGGCCCCATCGGCCATCTGTTCTGCGAGCAATGTGCCCTGCCCACTGCCACTTAAGATTGGCAATTCTTCGGGCTACGTCGGTTACCTTGGTTCTCCTGCGGATCTCGTCATTCCTGATTCGATCGCTTAGGGAAACTCCAAGCATAGCCCTCGCCATTACCCCTTGGGTGACTTTAAGCCTTCTTATAAGGCCCATTGTGAGCGACCACGTTTCGGTTCCATATGTCATCAATATTATATTATGCGAGAAAACCAACTATCCTCCGAACTAAACGCAGCACAAATAGAGGCGATCGGTCCAACGTTCAAACGATATAATTGTCGGCCCATTGTGAGATTTTGATGGTCGAATTGCAGTATTACCATCACCCATTACCTGTACTACAAATAGTACACAGTCTTTAAACTACTTTTTACTGGAGTTTTATACGAGTTTTTAAAGTTTATATTGTGCCATTACGGGATTTACGTCGTTGGTACGATTTTAATTTTATTGGAATTGGTCTCGTATGTTTAGTGTTTTTTTTAATGTTTACGAGTGTGAATCTTTTGCCATTAAAAGCGATGTAAGTAGGTAGGTATATTAACTTTGAATAAATATGGAATAGCATTTTCTATTAAAATATCTGGCTCAGTAAATGAAAACTCAAAGGTGAATCCTTTCATGGAACTACATGCATCAATAAATATTTAATATTCAAAGTATTTTTTTTTATTTGATGAAGAAAATGAGAAATTAATCGTAAGAGGATTACTTAAACGTGCATAAAAATGTTCCTTGCACGACGTAATGGTAATTTTTTTAACAAAATATTTTTTCTCAAACATCACATGCAGACTTCTGGTTCTATTTTGTTAATCCTCAAATTCATTAACTTTGCAAATTAACAAATTGAAAACATAAAATACATGTGCTGAATAAAAAAAGTTGTGTGCTTATGACCACACGATAGAAGTGGAAACTTATGAGTGGAGCCCACTGTATAGTGGGCTCCACTCATAAGTTTCCACTCGATAAATTCTTTAGGCTTTTGAAACGGGTATACTCGGCTCCAGTCGATTGGTGACGCTGAATTGTGTTGGTGACGACACGGTTGGCGTAATGGCTGAGCAATCGACTGCTGCGCAGCGTGTCGCGGGTTCGATCCCCGCACGGAACAAATATTTGTATGATCTGCAAGTAATTGTTCCGGGTCTGGGCGTTTGTGTTTGTGAGTTTCTATGTTTGTAAACGCACCCACGATACAGGAAGAAATTCCTAGTGTGGGGAAACGTTTAAAAAAAAAAATGTGTATACAATTCAGCGTCACCAATCGACTGAAGCCTAGTATACCCACTTCAACGTGAACAACCAACCGGAACCGAGAATACCTGATTCAGTGTCACCAACTAACTGGAGCCGAGTATACTACTCTTCGTCACTAACCGACTGGAGCCCAATAATCCCCGTTTCAAAAGCCTAAAGAATTTTCCACTTCAAAAGTGAATATTCTACTTCAGAAACAAAACCTCACTTTGCTCAGATTTTATTTCGATGTCCTAACGTTTCATGCATCATGAATCTAAATGCGATGTCGATGGATGATCGATTGTCGTGAAATGCATAGACAGCTCAAAGACAATTGGAACGTTCATCGTCTAGACATCGTTTGAATATATTCCTGTCTCACGTGTTATGGGATAAGCAGAATTTGAATGGCTTACGTTTTCTAATTTTGGATCTTTGTCTAGGATAGCTCCATGTCCTTGTCTAAAGCTATTGCTGTTAGATAAACCCACACACGTCGACTCATTGGTAAAAGAGAAGAAAATGTAACTTATGTTACTTCAGTTAACTTATTCATCCTATTGGTCTTATGTACGCAGTCAAGTTAAAACGTTTATGGGGCCGCTAAGACCATAATGATTAGCTTATTGATAGATAGATGGATAAACAACAATGAAATATCGGTTTAGTACAATGTGAAATAACAGAGTAGTACCGATAATATTGTGAATGAAATAGTTACACCACAAAGTAAATTGTCAAAAACAGAGACAAACTAATGGGATTACTCGCATTGTAAGTATTTATTCGGTCATAAAAATGTGGAGAACATTGCAAACGATACTGGAACGGGTTTTGTCATCACTTTCCCGTAATAAAATGATAGTGATAAACAGATACATCACAATAAAACGGATATTGCGACGACAACGTTTGCTTAAAATGGTGGAGTGCTGAAATATCCGCTTTCATCGGGAAGTCCCGTTTTTAACCAACTTAAAAAAAGAAGGAGGTTCTCACGTCCTTCCCGTGTGGTCCCATTTCAATTTCATATAGATCTGATGATGCGTTTCGGAGACAGACAACGGAACTCTTCAAAAAATAACAGTAAATAAACCGCGATTGCTGCTATCGCATAAATATGCATTGTTTTGACCCCAAGGATGATGAAATTTCGAATTAGTGGGTTAGGTACTATAACTAAGAAGTGAAAAAATAAAAACTTTTCCAAAAAAAAAAACAACCGACTTCCGAAAAAACACTACAAAGTGAAAAATAACTTTAATTTCGGAAGGCGGTGACAAAAAATTTAAATACATATCCAAACTCACCGCCTTCCGAAGTTAAAGTTATTTTTCACTTAGTAGTGTTTTTTCGGAAGTCGGTTGTTTTTTTTGGAAAAAGTTTTTATTCATTTTTTTACAAGTTTTCAAATGAAGCCACCTGTGTACGTGGCTGGAAATAGCTGTGAAGGGATGACGGATGGACCCCAGCGATGTCACCTCACGAAGGAAAACTGCTTCACCAGGAGCACTAGCAATGTCGGTATCTGTTAAGATTTTGATATTTTACGCGGTTTATATAAAATACTGGTAGTTAGCTGACTCTCTGATTTGATTGGAAGCCAACCCCAAAAAAGTTGAGATAATGCTTCGTAGATGATGATGAAGTGATGTTATGCAGTTATTTATTTAGTCCTAAATTATGTGAAATTCACTCGACAACACTAAATCGCGCTTGCATAGATCTACGATACGGTGGGACCAATCTAGGATATTTTTTTTTTTTGGGTGGGAAATCATCAAATGACTTCTCCCGCTCTGGGTGGAGTGGGAAGGCATGTCAGACTTTTACTGACTAAAAGCCACCCGTGTTCCTTCAGTTGCCTGTGTACCAGGGGCCGCGGTATCTCTTTAAAAAAACCCGCACCCCCGGTAGGCATCGGCTCTTGCGGGCCTCATCAGTTGTTGCTGATATCTCTTTGAGGCGTGCGTGGAACACGACACGCCGTCGACCCGGGCTTGGTGATTACCGGACAGCGAGCTACCCATTACTCCCCGTCCGCAAGCCCGCGCCTACGGTGGCCGGGAATCAGCCTGGGATTCCCACTCAGCAGCATCGCAACTTATTCTTTTTGCTCCCAATTGTTGTGTGTCAGGTCGTTGAGTTCCCTAAAACAAGGTTTAGCCAGGCGGCATGCATGCATCAGCCATCTTATGATGGCTGGATTTGGGTCAGGTTTACTCAAGCTGTTTTTGGTACTTTCCTCAAAAGGCCAGCCCGAATGCTACCCTGCATTTTGTTACATGACTTTTTTTTTTATTATCTGGACTTTAAGAGAGACTGAATAGAGAAGAAATTGCGATACAAACTAAGGGAATTTTGTATCGCAATTTCTTTTCAGTACTCCGAAAGGACATGTCGACTATATCTAGCTTTAGCATAACCAGCCTTTAACGTTCCCACTGCTGGGAGACAGGCCTCCTCTCGTGAGAGTCAGTGCGGGTTGGAACACATGTGACATCACATATCTTCGTATTTTTGGTTCAAGGACATGCCAGTTTCCTCACGATGTTTTCCTTCACCGTTTTGAAAGCAGCGGTGAAGAAATTATTTACACAAAGTAAAGCGCCTGCCTGAGTTCGAAACGACGACCTAAACTCGTAAGTTGGTGCCGTTACCACTGGGCCAACACTGCTCTCAAAAGCCACATCTAGTTTTGTATATCCCATTTACAGAATAAACAATTACATTTCATTTCTATGTGTTGTTTTCACCGTTGGAAACATAAATAACCTTGATCACCTCAACACGAAGTAATATCGTAAAAATATAAAAATGACTTCGAAACATATTTTCCTATAGTACAATTTCATCTGCTGATAGAATAGGTACTCTAGTTTATTGGTTTTGTCTCATATGGAAAGATGGATGGCTTGACGTGTGTTATTTGACTACCCCTTTTTATTTATGAACCACCTCAGACTACCGTTTCTATGTTGAGATATGAATGAGGAAAAAAATTCTGGTTGTCAAGTTTGTCATCTAAATTGTTACTAGGGGGAAAAGAGTTTGTAGGGGAGATCGCGAGTTGATATCGAAGTTAAGAGTGAGAGCCCCGGGAAATAATTTCCATTAACTATCTTGCCTTGTTGTACAAGAATGCAAAGTTGCTTTTTAACTGCGTGTTCAATTTTGATGACCGAGCAAGCGAAGCGTTCTAAAATTAGAATTCTGAGCGTTAGCGGGGGAATCAAAAGAGCACGAGGTGAAAAATCTTTGCACTCGAGTGCAACACGTAACTTTTCATCCCACCTCAGCGAGGAAATGACTAAATGCAAATAAAAAAAACATTTACAGTAACAAGATACTTTTATTTCAGTTTAGGTATTAACTACTACATTATGATAGGTAAGTATTACAGAATAATCTTTAAATCAAAACAAATATATTATACTTAGGTATAATTAAGAAAAATTTAAAGTAACATTGCTACAGTTACTTGAGTGTAATATTTTTGTTAGGTACTGTAATGTTGGTGTTAGCGACTTGTGTATGTTTTTCGGTAAACTATCTGTCATATTTAATAGTTTTACCGATTCATCAGATTCCCTTGGCGTAAATGTTGGCGAGAGAGGGCGATGGTTAGGTGTTTTGTAACTCGTTTTGATGTAGAAGGGCCAGTCCAAGGATCTGACTGAGGCTCTTTCAGTATAATGGCTCCTACGATGCCTTTACATATTTTAGACTTATTTTGGATGGAATCCTCTATGTATCCCTCTACAACCGCATTGGACTTCCAGCCTCCATGGCGCTTAAGGGACAGAAGATCAGCTCCTGACTCGGCCAAAAGTGTGGCTGAAGTTCATCGGAAACAATGACCCGTGTACAACAGGGGTTCTGGAAGTTCAAGAAATGTTGCTATTTCTCGTGGGATACTGCCAATTTTATTAGCACCCATAGGCTGTCTAACACACTTTCCGTTGCGATATTGTAGAAAAAATCGATTGATTGGGGTGTTAGGCGGGCGTTAGGCTTGATATTTCTCAATAATTGTTATGTATTCCTTGCGAATGACGAAGATGCGGTCTCTTTTTGTCTTTGTATTAGGTAAATTAATTAATAGTAAGTCATCTGAATGTTTCTCAATGTTTTTGATATTAAGTTGTGTTAGTTCATTAGTTCGACATGCTCCGTTTATACCAATAATAAGAACAACCTGTAACGTAAAGAGTATTGTAGTAGATAAATTAATAAAATTGAGATGCATGCATAATTATGCTTATCAACATCTACTAAATACGTATTAGATAGGCCCTGGGCGTCGGGAATCCCAGGCTGATTCCCGGCCACCGTAGGCACGGGCTTGCGGACGGCGAGTAATGGGTAGCTCGCTGTCCGATAAGGACCAAGCCCGGGTCGACGGCGCGTTGTGTTCCACGCGCGCCTCAAAGAGATGTCAGCAGCAATAGATGGGGCCCGCAAGGGCCATGCCTGCCAGGGGTGCGGGTTGTTCGAAAGAGATACCGCCGCCCCTGGCACACAGGCAACTGAGGGAACATGGGTGGGTTTTAGTCAGTAAAAGTCTGACACGCCCTCCCGCTCCACCCAGAGCGGGAGAAGTTATTTGATGATTTCCCACCCATAAAAAAAAAAGCATATGAAAATAGGATAAAACAATTTTCCAAAAAGTTTCTCGATTTTTTAAATCTATGATTAAACGGAGTTGATGTCCATTCCATATCATAACTATCCAGCTCATCTGCTGGGATGACTTAATCATCATCATCATCATCATTTCAGCCGAAAGACGTCCACTGCTGGACATAGGCCTCCCCCAAGTTCCTCCACTTCGACCGGTTCTGCGGTTGACGGATCCAGCGAGGATGACTATACCACTTTAATGTGTCACCATAATGGACGCCATTAAAAATAAAGCATGAACACAAACTAATTTCCTGACAAATTCAAGGAAATCACGTCAAAGAATCTTCCTCGATCACTAGGAAGAAGTATTGCAATTTAAAAACTCCCATTAAAGCTAGTTCAGTGATTTACGAGCAATGTACATGCAAAATGACTTTTATGTCCTGGCTTGTTTTAAAAAAGAGTATATAAATTGTTTTTTTTCTCAAATGGGTTAAAAAAACTTTAAAGTTTTTTTAAGCATGGACTGGGAGTTCCGTAGTTGAAAGTTAATAATATGGAAGGAGCATGATACTTAAAGAAAATAAACTTAGCGGCAGCTACGGTTCAACTTAAAGTTGAAAAAATGAATAAGATAGTAACTATCTTCGGGTTTGTATCTACACTCTAGATTTATTTTGCTTCGCCGCCGTGGATATCGGAAAATATATCACGGGAACAGAAGGTACAGTCAGCGTCAATAATATCGGGACGAACAGACTGTTCAAAATGATCTAAACAACTATGAAAATTAAAAATTGACTCAATGACACAAGGAATGTTTCAGAATGATGACAGTAAACGACAGCTGTCATTCTGACGAGAACTTTATTCAATTAAGATTAAGTTTAATTTTCTTCGTTGTTGAGATCATTTTGAACAGTCTGTTCGTCCCGATATTTTTGACGCTGACTGTACTAATGAAATATAACGTACCCTATGTGTTCATCCAGGTTATAAACTAACTGTGTGCCGAATTTCTTCGAAATCCGTTCTGCCGTTTTTGCGCCAATCCTAAACATAAAGCCAGACAAACTGGCAACTTATTATTTTATTATGTGTATAGATCTTAGGACACCTGTGAAACTTAAATAAAATTTATCATGAATATGAACTTTGAGAAATTTTATGTTATAAACAAACAAATTCTCCAATGCTTAATGATTTCAACATTATTTAAAAAAAAAACAACATATTATTGAAAGCTACGAGCGACAAGCTACGATTCATCAATTGCAATATGTTACCTCTCCTGACTATCCCAAATCACAACGACATCATTACAGATTAAATTTTCCATTCCATTTCATTGATCACATTGATCCCCCCAGCACTTTTCCCAACAAAAACAGTAATTTATATCGTCTAACTTAAAAATCCCGCGCACAGGTCACAAAGATTCTCGGTCGGCTTTAACGTTACATTCACCGGTCGACGCACCGGTCGAGACAATCGAATTATTCTGTGGTATATCCACATAACTGGGTTACGGATGGTAGAGCAGTATAAGTTTTACAGCCACTATAGCTTCCCGATCAGTTTTCAGGTTACCTGTAGGTATCACTTTGTTTTCAGAAGTATTATACAAGTGTGTGTGGGTGGCCCCAATTTTCTGTAAAATAATGTTTATTATTTTTGTAGCACTAACAAAAACCTGATGGATTCTTGGATGTTTTTAAGTAAACGTTAACCTTTCAATAGATTCAATTAATATAACATCTTAATAGACTAAATCATGATCATCGCCTACATCAAAAGTTTTGTATTTTGTTAGAGTAAAACACATGTCTGCATTGAATTCTGCGGTGTCTTCATTTAAATCCCTTCTCTTACTATTAGAGCGACCTATTCATAATAACGACCTACACCTAATTCAATCACATCTAGTTCATTAACCTCATAACCGGACCGCTGGACTTCAAAGAGGTCCCAGTACGCCAAAGGTAATTTAAACGTTCCATTTTCAAAAGATATAACTTCATGTAAATCTCAATTTGAATTGAGAGGATTTGTGTCAATACTACAAATACCCGTACGCACACGAGCACAAGTTTCGCTATCCATTCCCCACATCCCTTGCGGTTGGCCGCGCGAAAAATTTGCTCTTGGTACAATTTTACTCTCCTCTACTCCGTTCCATTCGTCCACATTCATGAGTCGACGTTTTACTGTTTTTTGTTCGTTCATACAAAAGTTTATTTTGTTTTCGGGAATAATGGGTGCAGTCTCATTCACGTTGACAGCTTTTTTACAACCATGTCGAAGTTATTGATCGAATGTTTGGTGAATACGATGTCGAATATAATTTAATGAAATGTTAATGAATGATGCTGTTAATCGTTTGGTATCACAATTATGACAATGATTCAAAATTAATGGCATATTAAATAGAGTAGGAATAATAATATTTATACTTCAGCGATAAACATTACAGGATTTCAGTGTTCACTATTGCAGGTAACTTTTGAGGAATAATTGCATTCGCTGGACATGCCAGATAATTTTGTCATAAATAGTTTGAAAGCACCCGCTTCTACATGCTTAGCTTTCTGCAAAGCCAATAATGAAAATCGAATACAAAAAAAAACCAGCACATTAAAAGAAAAATCCTTAACAAAATACAGGTGGCAACATTTTTTGTGCAGCAACAATTTGTTACCTGTTAGCAAACTGCGTGTCACTAGCAACCGTTGCGTCCGCCATGATTGATTGAATGAAGTATTTCAGCTTTGAAGTTTTTGAATTGAGAACTTGTTTGCAGACATGGAGGGAACAGCTTTGTTTATTGTTTTTGTGGGATTTTTGATAAAATTGACACTTACAGAAGGAGACATGCTTATCACTCGACCCGTGCAGCTGTGATTACTTAGCCACAAACGACGTTTAATGTTTGTTTAGCACGCCCACTATGATAGTTAAAGGAATAAAATATGGACCTTAGAGTGGATACACTGGAGATCTGCCCGGCTTGAGCGGAGCATCGCCGTGTCCTCGTGGAAGCGATCGATGGTGGCAATCTCTCGCGTCCGGCGCTGGTCCAGGCTCTTTCTGCGAAGCAGTAATGCTCGCGAAGAGGGAGGCGGCGCACGTAAGGGAGAGGCAGTATATGCGACCTGACTGCCTTAGTCGCCGCAAAAGACGTCCTGGGCGTCGGGAATCCCAGGCTGATTCCCAGCCACCGTAGGCGTCGGCTTACAGATGGCGATTAATTTGTAGCTCGCTGTCCGGTAAGGACCAAGCCCCCCCCCCCCAGTGGGTTACCGCATTGTCGTTGCGGGGGGGCTCAGTAGCCATGGTCATCCCCACGGTGAAGCGAAGAGGAACCCCAAGGTGGGGCCGCTCATCAGGGTTTTTGCCTCCAAGCCGACGACTTAGCGGCCAAAAAGTAGGTCGCGGTGAGGTACATCGCAGCTGAGGCGGGCCGCGATGTTGAATGGGAGGCATCGTGGCTGAGGGTTACAGGCTTAGGAGGAGTGCCGATACTTCTGAGTAGCGCTCTTCCCTTCCGCGGCCTGGACGGGGCCGCCACCGTTTGATGGCGGACGTGGTGGGGCCGCGAGGAGGAGGAGTGTCGGTATGTGTCGGTATAGCGTTGGCCGCTCTCCCTATACCCTGCGGCTGAAAAGTGGTAGGCAGTGGGGCCACTGTGCTGACCCGTCGCAGGGAGACCAAGGGTGCCAGACACGGGGTCGTCTGGGGCCCGTATGCTATTTGGTTCCTGGGGTGGTTACGGCGTGCCATGTGTCCTGGTGCGCCGGTGGTAGGGGTTATTCCCCTGCGAGGAGGGTCCGGTGACGGACAGCCGCGGCGGGTTTGCGCTTTTCCGTGTTCCCGCCTCAAGCGGCACTAGAGGAAACCGTGGAGTTTTAAGTGTTACAGTCCCACATAACTGCACTACCACCCCGTGGTAGTGCAGTAGGCTTTACTCCAGGTAAAAAAAAAATATGCCTGGGTCGAAGATACGTTGTGATCCACGCGCGCCGTCAGAGATGTCAGCAACAACTGGTGGGCTCCGCAAGGGCCGATGCCTGCCAGGGGTGCGGGTTGTTCGAAAGAGATACTGCAGCCTCTGGCACACAGGCAACTGAGGGAACACGGGTGGGTTTTAGTCAGTAAAAGTCTAACACGCCTTCCTGCTCCATTCAGAGCGGGAGAAGTCATTTGATGATTTCCCACCCAGAAAATAAAAGGTCCAAGCCCGGGTCGACGGCGCGTTTTGTTCTACGCACGCCTCAAAGAAATGTCAGCAGCAACTGGTGGGATTTCGCAAGAGCCGATGCCTGCCAGGGGTGCGGGTTGTTCGAAAGAAATACCGCGGCCCCTGGTACACAGGCAACTGAGGGAACACGGGTGGGTTTTAGTCAGTAATAGTCTGACACGCCCTCCTGCTCCACCCAGAGCGGGAGAAGTTATTTGATGATTTCCCACCATCAAAAAAAAAAGAGTGGATACATTTATTCTTTCAACTGTTAAAAGCCATGATAAAGAAAATTATACTTGTCCATGTTTCTCATCCGAACTTCCATAAGAGAAAACCACGAAATTATTTAATGAAATTACACAAAAATGGGATTGGAAAGTCAAGCGGCAGTGTCAAAACATCATATTCTCATAAAATTATGAAAATTACGCTTCCCGAGGTTCAATTTCTACAAGCCAGATATATTTTTGCTGTATACTGGATAAACGAAAAAAATGTTCACTCTACAAAAAAAGTAAAAACGTAATAAAATAAAATGTAACCCCGGAAACGATTACACAAGTTTCCCCTGTTCAGGTATTTGATGGAATACAGAAGGTAACATTTCTTAGCTTCATTAATATTAATGGTTTTTCCGATAAAGCTTCGAAACCCTGTATTTTGCGTTTATCGCGTCACTTTTAAGCGTGACATAAGTATTTTATCTATTAAGATGTTACAAATCGTTTACATTATTCAGCACTAGAGGACAGAGATATTTATTGGCTACGATGGCGAAGATATCAGGATATTCAGAGAAGAAGTTGAGAATCTGTTGTGTTGATTTTTTATGACTTAAGTCAAGTTCTTCTTATTTGTCATGTCAATGATTCCATTTATTATAAATATATCTATACACATAATAAAATTGTAACGAAGTCAAAACTGTACATTGAATAAATATATTATTTTTTGTATTTTTTACGTAGTCTGGGAACGATTTTAATGTCAAAATTTTATTTTTAAATTTTTTGTCCATTTTTCTGAATGTATGTTCCATCATTACAAGAAAACAAATGAATTTTGTTCAAATTTTGCATAGATATTTCCTATATCTGCGCAGGTCGTAGGGTATAAATTATTACGCTTTTTGGCATGGTGGATGAGCAGTATTGCAATTTTTTCGTATTCTATAGTTTATCACAAATTGTAAAAAAACTTCTTCCAAAAAAAATAACAGCCGACTTCCGAAAAACACTACAAGCTGAAAAATAAATTTAATTTCGGAAGGCGGTGACAAAAAATTAAAATACATATCCAAAGTCACCGACTTCCAGTAACGTATAAAACGGATATTCCAGTTAGAATCATGTAAAGCGGATCACTGGATTTGAAGTTATTAAAAGATTTGTTTAAGGGTAAATGGACAAACTACAGTTTTTGGAGTTTATTTAATAGGACTTTTTATTATGCTTAGATATAGATATGTTCAATGTTGGTATTTTATAATGATCAAGGTAGGTTATTTACTAAAAATTGTCTGTAAACAAGTAGGCCCATACGGGCCTACTTGTTTACATTCCCCTGTCTACTTGTTTCATACGAAAGGCCTGCTATTTGTCGGCTCTTGTTCGTTTCTGCTATAAAGCACCCCTAACCCCTGATTGCGGCAACCGACTGCCACACGGGCAGCCAATGCGGGGCCCTCCCGCATTAGTAGGATTTTCTGGCCATGGCATACCCTAACCATTTCTGATGACACTAAAACCCTTTTCGAAGAGAGTAGCAAGTCCACCGGTACGCTCAAAATAAACAGAGAATGGCTGCGACGTCCCCAGCCCCGACCCTTGCTAGAACCACCCTGCGCCGCTGATCCTTTTTTTTTTTTCTCTGGGTGGGAAATCATCAAATAACTTCTCCCGCTCTGGGTGGAGCGGAAGGGCGTGTCAGACTTTTACTGACTAAAACCCACCCGTCTTCCCTCAGTTGCCTGTGTGTCAGGGGCGGCGGTATCTCTTTCGAACAACCCGCACCCCTGGCAGGCATCGGCCCTTGCGGGCCCCATCAGTTGCTGCTGACATCTCTTTGAGGCGCGCGTGGGACACAACGCGCCGTCGACCCGGGCTTGGTCCTTACCGGACAGCGAGCTACCCATTACTCGCCATCCGCAAGCCCGTGCCTACGGTGGCCGGGAATCAGCCTGGGATTCCCGACGCCCAGGGCGTCTCCTGCGAAGGCCACGGCTGTGAGGGCGCATGTACTGCATCTCCCTCACGTGCGCCGCCTCCCTCTTTGCGAGCATAACTGCTTCGCTGAAGAAGGCGACTGCTAGCCATGCACTCTCGCTCCGTACCATGGCCTGGACCAGGGTTGGATGCGAGAGATCGCCACCGCCGATCACCTCCACGAGGACACGGCGGTGCTCCGCCCAAGCCGGGCAGACCTCCACCGTATGCTCCACCGTGTCCTCTGGGCGATCTTTGGAATGGAAACACCCGGGCGTTTCCTCCCGCCCTATCCGAAACAGGAACCTCCCGAAACAGCCATGTCCGGTGAGGACCTGTGTCAGGCGGAAGGTGAGGACACCATGCCGCCTCTCAAGCCACTCCTCAAAGAGGGGACTTACCGCCGCAATCGTGGCGTGCCCAGCACTGGGTTGCGACAATCGCACTTTCCACATCGCCATGAGATCCTGCCGGAGCTCTGTCTGCCGTGCCGCGATTTCCCGCAGCAGCGGAGTTGCGCCCCGGCGTTTGGCCTCCTCGCGCCACTCTCAAGTAAGCGCGAGGACCTTTGCCTCCATATCCCATGGCGGTAATCCGGCAAGGAGGCCCGCCGCCTCACCGGAGATCGTGCGGTATCCCCGGATCATCCGGATGGCCATGACCCTATGGGCCGCCTTCAACCGGCGTGCTGGTTGGCACCTCAATGTAGGCGCCCACACCGGCCGCTGATCCTGTAGCCTTAATTTGGTCCCTAATTACTGATTACATAATTCCGACACAGCTCGCCCCTTGCTGCCTCAAATACCCTAACGACGCCTAAGCCAAAGTCCGTACGTTACAGGATGCCCTTAGCGTGTATTCGCTTTGTTTTAAGTTTTTAGCCCTTGGCTGGAGGCCTTAATATATGGAAACAGCCACAGGCAAGTCCGGTTATGCAGCCGACAACCACTTAGGTTGACCTGCAGTATGCCATCTCCAAAAAAAATGCGACCAAAGAGGCATCAACTTAGAAGAAGAAAAATCTGCGGACAGGACTCAAACAAGAAATCTGCATTTAATTTCAACATAGCCCCCTCATCCCTATCCGTCTTTCCCCGAGATCCTTATGGATTGTACTACAACACAGGTACTACATTTAACAACAGATTTCAGGGCTGCGTGGTGACGTGTGCTGCCAGCGTAGTCACTGACTCAGATAGTAAGGAGCGCACGTCAATAATAGTAGGAGTCTGCCAGGGGTGCGGGTTGTTTGAAAGATTTACCGTGGTCCATGGCACACAGCCAACTGAAGGAACACAAGTGGGTTTTAGTCAGTCAAGTCTGACACGCCCTCCCACTTCGCCCAGAGCGGGAGAAATTATTTGATGATTTCTCACCTTTAAAAAAAAAACAATAGTGGGAGTCGCGTTGGACGCACCCATGTCTTCCACTATATTGCTGCTTTACTTTATTTCATCACCACTGCTCTTCATGAAGGAAAACATCGTAAGGGAGCACTCATGTTCTAGAACCAAAACTTTGAAGACATGTGGCATCTACCATCCCGCACTAGGCCTGCACGATGGTTTACGGCCCACTCCCTCTTACAGAGAGGAGACCTATGTTGTAGCAGTGGGACCATAATAGGCTGATGTTTATAATAACAAGGATAAAACACACATTTTGAAAAAAGTAAAAACGGTTCGGAGCCAGGCAAAATTACAATCACGGTCGTGCCTTCCGGAATCGCTACCACACTGCTTCTCGGTATCAAAACAGGGCATGCTAGGACAAGACATCCACAGCAATAAAGGCATGATGGGTGGTGTCACAGTCTGTTTAGTAGTGATTTCCGGCAAACACTACATGTGGTGAGGCGAGGAACTAGGACTGACGTGGTGCTCATGCTACGTTGAATAGGTTGACTCTATGGTCGCCAGTTTATAGACAGCGCTTGACCATCAACATTTGAGTTCGATTTAAAGTTAGTGAAGATAGTCTACCAGAGAAGAGCGGTTATAGATGAACCTACCCAGGCTCTTGGTACAGTAGTTTTCACTTTAAAAGATTAAATTCGTCTGGTGTACTTCTATTTCTGTGGTATACTAACGGGCCATTTTAACGCCCAAAAATTATCAAGCTGCAGCAAACAACCACCGTATTCTCTAGCAAATTGAAAGCCAATGGCCAAAAGGCTACTTCTCACACGGACAACTGTTTTGTTACCAAAACTAAAGACGTAGTATACAGGAAATTTTTAAAGTTTTAGTTAGGAAAGTAAATTGTGGTGACTTTCGACTTCTACGCGAACGAAGTCGCGGGCAGAAGCTAGTTATAAATAAGCATCGACCAGGATTCATGAACTTTCACCAGCGTTAGCTTTGTTATTGCAAAGGTCTCCCAGTTTTCAGTTGTTATTGCACAGCGAGCACGACAATAATTGAGGCATCTTTTATTGCTCCATAGTCGCACTGTGGCTTATCGGAGAGAAGATCAACATAAATAACAAATGATTACATTTTCTATAAGTAGGTTTATACGTACAAACACTAAAACGTCTGTGATATTTTAAAATTAGATGAGGTTGGTGTTTCCTATCCGGCTACTCTGAAAAGAAACACCGAAACAATCTCAGGAGTCACAGTCTCTTCTAAAATCCAGACATAATCGTGACGTTCAAGTAGATAAGGGTCTAAAGTGGTCTTTTGAGAAAAGAACCACAGATATTAAATGAAACTGTCCAGTCAAAAATCGTGTAGCTCAACTCAGAACTTAACAAGCTGATCTACTCGACGAGAAATATCAAAGAAGGATATATCTAGAAATAACATTGTCAGTGGGACTAAAAATATTGTATTTATTCAGGATAATTTTAACATGGGACAAGGGTATGAAGATGACGATGAAGAATAGTTTTTCTGAGTGGAGGTATACTATTATTATAGGTATTCAAGAGATAAAAAAAATGACAGAATATATTTAAATATAAATAACATGAGAAGCCTTTAAAAGAATGTGTGTGAGAAAAAAAATGTT
Source organism: Polymixis lichenea (assembly GCA_949091785.1). Taxonomy (NCBI): domain Eukaryota; kingdom Metazoa; phylum Arthropoda; class Insecta; order Lepidoptera; family Noctuidae; genus Polymixis; species Polymixis lichenea. The sequence continues at coordinate 3,502,911 of OX420943.1, read as the reverse complement.
TCGCATTTTGATACAAACAAACCTGAGTTACCTATATCCTAAGGATGTAAATAAGTGACGCCAAGTTGTGGCAAGCATAAAATATCGGTACGACAGCTGTAACGTCGTGGTTCTAGTCAGATACAGTATATTTTAGTCACGAGTTTTTTGATTTCAACATGATTTTGGTGCTTTATCTGGCAAATGGAAAGTAATATACAGTTTCCACATTATTTATTAAAAGTACAAATAATTTATATGCTCATATGGGTAGAAAAAGTACACATACGGAATTTAATTTAATTTTTTCAACCAATAGCCAAGATAAAGAAAATTATTGATGTAGATGGATCAATAAATACCCAACAAAGGTATGATAATGCAGAGACCTAATTCTTATAATATTTTTATTAATATGTGAAGCAAAAACTTTGAACGACTTTTTACGAAAATAACGTGGACTAAGAGTTATGAAATTTAGCACAGTTAAACTTTATATGAAGGAAGAGTGCAGAAAGGTAATATTTTTACATGATAAAAACGTTAGAAATACATTAAGAAATACATTATGGTCAACCACTGGGCAACCACTAGTCTTAATACATGTTTCTTTTTTCTGGGTGGGAAATCATCAAAAGACTTCTCCCGCTCTGGGTGGAGCAGGAGGGCGTGTCAGACTTTTACTGACTAAATCCCACCCGTGTTCCCTCAGTTGCCTGTGTGCCAGGGGCCGCGGTATCTCTTTCGAACAACCCACACCCCTGGCAGGCCTCGGCCCTCGCGGACCCCATCAGTTGTTGCTGACATATCTTTGAGGCGCGCGTGGAACACAACGCGCCGTCGACCGGGCTTGGTGATTACCGGACAGCGAGCTACCCATCACTAGCCGTCTGATAGCCCGCGCCTACGGCGGCCGAGAATCAGCCTGGGATTCCCGACGCCCAGGGCGACTTCTGGGAAGGTCTTAATACATTAGACTTGAAAAAAATTTATTGGAACTGAAAAGTTTTCTTTAAAACGTCATCCAGGGGCAATGCAACAAGCCCTTAGTTTTTAATCAACATAAGTAACATAATATCAGCCAAGTGATGACCTATGGAACTCAAACTTGGACGCTCACAATGGGCCTTATTAGAAGGCTAAAAGTTACCCAAAGGGCAATGGAGAGGGCTATGCTTGAAGTTTTCCTACGTGATCGAAGCAGGAATGATGTGATCCGCAGGAGAACCAAGGTAACCAACACAGAATTGCCAAACTTAAGTGGCAGTGGGCAGGGCACATTCGTCGCAGAACAGATGGCCGATGGGCCGAAAGGTTCTGGTCTTGTTCTCACAAGGTGGACCGATGACCTTGTGAAGGCCGCAAGCATCCGCTGGATGCAGGAAGCAAAGAACCGGTCAAAGATGTAAAGCTTGGGGAGGCCTTATATGTCCAGCAGTAGTCTTTCGGCTGAAATGATAATGATAATGATGATGATGATGATGATGATGATGATCAGTCAAACTGAAGGTTAGTGAAACCAAACTACACTATGAAGTACCACAAACTTTGCGACAATAATATAATTCCCTCAATCTTTCCCTCCGCCTTATTTATAGACATATTTTACATCGAAAATCAGACTCATAAATAACATCGCCTGTCGTCGTCACCAATAAATCTATTAGCCATTACGTCGTTAAAGTTAGTGCAAAAATACTGCTAAAAGCGAATAACATTAATGAAAGCCATAAAGTTATTAATAGCTAAACTTTCGTTGTTAATCTCCTTACATCACTCCGTTTCCAACAAATAGCTCTCGATCATTGCGATGTGATTACAAGAGCAATAACATTTTATATGAAAAAGTTATATCTAAAAATAATCATAAAATATAAGGATGGAAATATTGTAATGTTCCTATAAAAAAGGATTGATATTATTGAGGTTGTAAGTAGAGTTTTTCTCGTTGATCAAGGAGTGGAAAAAACAGATAGTACAGTGACCAAAAGACGTAAGTACCCAGAGTCTTCGGATATAGTTGAAGTTTAGTAAGCAACCGACGGATGTATTTAAATGAAATTTAATTTGATAAATGAACTGTTTGTTTTATATGAACTAAATTCATTTTTTTCGAAAACATCCATTAGTTTCTTCCTAATCTTCAACTTCGTCTGATGACCCTGGTTACTTATCTCTTTTGGTGACTGTACATTCTAGTATGTTGTTATCCGCATAAGTTGTTACAATATTAATGTATAAAAACAAGTTACGTGGCTGTTTGTATGCCAAGAGATCGTTATCTATTGGGCTTATTTCATTCTCTTGTGCCGGTGTTTGTTCTTGCTTTGCTTAAGTAAGGACCTATTTTTAAGGGAAAAACAATAATATTGGCTTTGACACCATTAATTTCAAACGCAGATTATTAAATATACTGTCTGCACTATTAATACTCATCAATCTGCATGAATTTTCCAGTAACTGACATAAATATAGTGACAAATTAATATCATTCCTGTTTATTGTAAAATAACACATAGACGTATCAACACAAAATGGTTAGTTAGTATGTCAATATATAGAATATTGACGCTCTTTTTATGTGCATATAACAATTTTATTACAAATATTGAATACTAAATCCATGAGCAATATTTCAATCAACAATATTCATATTGAAGCTATATTAGCTATCTGTTCTGAAAATAATAAGAACAAGATGTTGCGTGCCCATTATTACACCAGAATTGGAATACTTCATACTTTAGCATAAAACTTTGACAGTAAGAACAAGTAATGAACCCAGAAAATGAAGCTCAAGTAATAATTTCGCCGAAATTGAGCGGTTGAGGCTCACAGAAAAATTTAATCTCAAGAAAAAATATGCGGGATACAGCTAACGACCTCCTTGAGAAAGCAGGGCAACAAAGCGTAAAGGATGCAAGAGGAAAATTTGAAAACATTATGAATATTTATTACAATTTAGGTGAAAATAATAGTACTGCTGAGGTAAAAGCATTAGATACACCCGAATTGAAGGGCGAATTGAAATTAAGTAACGGTTCCTCACACATGAACGTTAATGGATTAGTACTAACTTCAATTGTATCTTAACATATATAGTATCTATGAAGGACTTTGTGTCACAATCACAGCCAATATTGCTATTGGCTGTGATTGTACGGTTCACAATAATAGACATTTCCAATAGTCGAAACGGAGGAACAACAATACAGAGCTCAAATCCCAAAGGTCCTATTACACGTTGCCATCAAAACTGACCCACGCGTACTAAAGGATTGGCGCAGGTTTTTAGCCGCATATTTTGTCATAGAAAAACGATACGACAAAAGCTGCGTATAGCAGCTACCCTCAAATAAACGACAAATCAAAAAGGTTTCCGCTTCTCGGTGTTTCAACGAAACAAAACGCAGTCAAAAAAGATGAAATTCAAATTAAAAAGTGTCAACGGCAGAATCGATTTTCAACCATTCCAACACGAGCGGTGTCGATTGCAATTCTCGTGTAGAACTTTGCTCTAGGCTCTTTGTTGTTCGTTCAGGTTCAAAGGTATATGTATGCTGCGAGCAGGGTTTGGGAAACCCTGTTTTTATTGGCGTAGCTTTTTTCGGGAAGCAACCAAATGTTTTTAGTGTTACGTGTGCGGAATTAATAGGTAGTTTTAGAGTTGTATCTTTTAAGTGAAAAGAGTCGAGCCTATTTATTACCATCAGCCGGGCACAAATCCAGACTCCAAGCTGCTACTGAGAAATTCCATATGGAAAAAAGCCCAAGAAAAGTTTGCCCGACCGGGCAATCGTTCCAAGGAACTCCTGCTCAGCAATAGTGCTTGCAATTACTAGACCAACGAAACCGTCGTCGCCAGTGCCATATAATACACCTATTTTTTAAAGTGGCGTTACAACTATTTTATTAAAGTGTCTTAATTCGATTCTAAAATGCTAAACACCACAAAATAAATGCATTTTAATTTTACATTTTCATATTTCGCGCGTAATTTGACGAAAACGCTGGACGCAGTGGACGCCATATTGCTCTGTGGCGGCGCATATACTGCCCTCTCCCTCACGTGCGCCACCTCCCTCTTTGCGAGCATTACTGCTTCGCAGAAGGAGGTGCCGGCTGCCCATGCACTCTCGCTCCATACCATGGCCTGGACCAGAGCTGGACGCGAGAGATCGCCGCCGCCGTAGGAACAAACTAGTTACTAACAGTAAAAATAGAGATAAAAGGAAATCTTTGGAGGCCTTAGCTGACCCTGACCGGGGTCTTTGCTAATTAGATTATTACATTCATGAAGAAACTTATTTAAAACGGTTTTTATTTGCTAAATTAAGTTGTATAAGTGCTTTTAATTGTAAACATAAACAAAAACTATACAGGGTATAATTATAATCACCGTTAACCTCATAAGGGGTCATTGTATTCATCATTAGGAACAGCTTTTTACTATGGGACCAAACCCGAAAAAAAAATCAGCTGTTCCCAACATTTATGTTCGCATAACTCTTCAAAATGTGAGGAACAGCTGATTTTATTTTCGCGGTTTCTGGTTTGGGTCCATACTAAAATTTATTCATGATGATATTGATACCTACAATGAATGTATTGACTACAGTGATGAATTGTATACCTACAGTGTGGCGATTAGGTTATCACATTTACTGAAACCACGTTATTCATATTCTACAATATATATTTTAAATCATACGCAATTAAAGTAATTAATAACAATTAACATTCTAGCCGTGATATCTTCTTTTTTTTTTCATTTTAGTATTTAACAATATTATACTTAATTTGTGATTATTTGATTTAAAAAACATAAAGTTCGTGTTGAATTGTTGTGGTTTAAATTCGTCACAATTTTTACGCTATTTATTTTGCTTGAAAAATTATGTTTAGTTAAATTGTTTTATTTTATTATTTTAACAGATTGATAACAATTTGTAATAACCGCTACTACTAATGTGATAACCTAGTTATCAATGTGTACAATTAATGTGAATTGTAGGCATTTACTTTAACTAGATATTTGAAAAGTATTTTAAATAACTAAATGTTTTAGTTTTGTAAAACGCTAAATTTATTATTTAAAAAACTAAATAAATTTACTCAGCCAGTTGATCAACATTTAAAAAAAAAATGTTTTGCATATTTTTTTAAAGGAAAAATACTACACCATTCTCTATTCCATGCAACACAGCAGCTGATTATTATTTTTTCGCAATTACTAGTGTTGTTCCCATAAATAAACTTGTTTAGTTTGGTCTGTAAAGCACCCTCAAATATGCTACTATATAAACACGTTGTATGTGAGGACAAAAAGTCTAGACACTATCCGTCAATCTATACAATAGTTTTATAACCATACTAAACAGTTCTTCACAAAACTAGAAAGTTATCAACGACAAGAATAAACTATGACGTCATTTTATCTATTTCTCGCCAACAAAGAAATACATTATTCTCAAAGGTTGAGAGACACTTGAAGATGTTTATGTTACTGTTTATTATATTCCCCTTTCTTGTATAAGTGAGATTTCCTTCAAAACAATGTGACTTTTGTAGTGGGAGCGAAAATAAATATGACACTGCTTAGGCTTTCGACTGGGTGTCATAGTTGTTTTTAGTAAGTGCCATGCAAATATACGGAGTTTGTATGGCCATAATGTTTTGTGGCAGTTGGTAAAGTGTTGGTGTTATTTGTAACATTATTCCGTTTTTATTTGCGCTGGTTTGACTAACAAAATGATTACCTACCTAGTTCTTTTAGATTAGGTTAGGTTCCATAGGTTCTGTGGAATATATGTTTGTCTTTTTTACCTCCTTGAAATATGCTTGACATTTTTGATCAACTCATTAACAAAATATCTTATAGGAACTTTATCTACCCCAGTTTAAATGCAAAACAATAAGACTATAACCATATTAATACAGTAGGTATTTAAAGACCATATTTTTAGTCCCAAATCAAAATTGATGATAGCTATTTTCTGTAAAAGAAATGAAACTGTAGATCAAAACTCCCGAAATCACAAAAAAAATGATTTCGAATCTTATAAGAAAGGAACAGCACACGCCTGCACCGAACACGCACACAAAAAAAGTCCTAAGCTTCCATATTTCATATCCGCAATCATACACTCAACCTTAGCCCCTGGTCACAAAATAGATAACTATAGAAGGTCGCCTTCATTCGACCAGTGAAAACAAGCGCACGCACACAGCGACGCGTATATAAGCAGATATGAAACGATTTCTAATCGCAAGTGCACTTGCACTTGCTGTACGAGGAGTGTGTCTTACACTTGCGTACGTTTTCACTCATTATATGGACCCAACCTTCTGTTACATCTATTTTGTGCCAGAGTACCGTCAGATTTCGAAGCGCGAAGTGTGCCACTTGCCCTTATTTATGACCTGCCATTTTCCTTAGCAATATCTTTTTTCTCTCTCAGTAAGTGCCCTCCCGTTCTAATACTCGACGGAAATTAGGCGAGGAGAATTGTTGAGATTTTTATAGGAATAAACGTGTTGGTGGCGGTACTTGTCTGAAAAAGGGATCATTGAGACGTAGAAAAAGAGGTTAGTATGTTGATGATATTTTTGAATTTAGTGTCTATCCCTACTATATCCATACTTAATAGTATAAATGTGAAAGTAACTCTGTTTGTCTATCTGTTACGCTTTCACACCTAAACCGCTGAACCGATCGTCATGAAATTTGTCAGAGATATAGCTTGGAATATGAAGAATACTGTTTTACGCGATAACCAACATACTAATTATAGAAGACGTTAAAGGGTTATAAATAGCCTAATGTAAAAGCATAAAATGATGTCTGAGGTTGATTTGCCTTTGATTTTATTAAAGTTAAACTCTGAAGATGCCTTGAAAGAGTATCTTCCAAGAACCTATCCGTCCTCTATAAAATTAAAACTAATAATAACCAACTCAAAGATTATAATCACTTAAAGCACTTCTATCTCCAAAATAATTCAATTTAAAATTCATTTGTTTGCTTAGCTATTTTAAATAAACTTGATTTATCATAGCATAGAATGTGTCGTACAAAACAACGACTGTAGAAGATTTGGACTTGTTCCAACTATTATGTCACTGTCCCACAAAACCAGACAGTTGCCCATTAGTGGGACAACACGACACAATTAACGAAATAATGGACTCACCACATTTTGTGTCTCAGACTTCATGTTATTTGACCTTTGTAGTAATCAGATAGAGCTAAATCATGTATAAAGTGGTCCAGAAAAGTCTGTTGTTATTTTTAGTCCAATCAGCGAAGACCTCGCTGTTACTCACATGACATGGTACCAATGTTATTTATTGTATAAAAACGCTATCGTTATCTAAACATCTCGAAAGGTCAAAGTAAGAATATTGAATTCGAAGAAGACACACAAAAAAGAACAGTTTTTGATAAGAATCAACGTTACAATACCTACAATTCGAACACAGACAATAATAAACCCGCTCCTTACAAAAAGGTGAACAAAAAGTAATTTCTGCTAAGCCATATTGATTCAATTCTATAAAGAAACTCACAACAGCTTTTATTCTCAAAAGAAACAAAATAAGCATACACAATTTCTAAGTGAAAACAGGCTCTCACATTTGAGAAGGAGCGAATTTCGTTTGAAAAAAAAAAAATGTCGCGATGTCGACCCCTAAAAATCGAATTATATACTTTTGTGAGTTCTCCAATGTATGACGGATTTCCGTTCTCGACGCCCTCCTTAAATGATTTTACTTCTTGAAATCTGTCTCAATTTCTCCCCGTTTCAGTCCTCGACGCAATTTCGTTCATATTATATTAGATGGGGTGCCAGTGAACGTGGGCGTTTGATTTAATATTTCGATCTGATCGAGGTTTGAGTTTTGTTGTATTAGTTATAAGGACAGTGTGATGGTTATTTCGCTCGTTTTCTTGAACAGAGTAGGCAATATCTGAACCTTTGTCTTATGAAATTTTGTAAGTTAACATGTGTAAACTTCACTAGAACTAAAAATGTTCTGCTTTTTGTTTGTTTTCTATTACCATGTCACAACGTTTATGTATAGTCTTTATGGAATATATTCCTACGTAACCTATCTCTAGGCGCAAAAAAAATAACAAATCATTATAATTTCTTGAATTTTATTTTTAACTTGCTTACCTTTTTTTCGTTGATACGTAAAAACATACAGTTAGTGACATAATGTTTATTATATTCTTTGAACTTCCGACCTGTGAATGATTTATTAACTTTTCGCGATTGGAAGAAGACTGCGATATGCAGATTTCTTTCAATATAAAAATTAATAAAAGTATGTCAGGGGTCCCAAAATACCGTATTTTGTTAGTCTTCCGACATATTTTTTTCAATTCCTTTCTGGAACAGGTTTTTCTTAATAGTAGCTATCTGGTTAAACAATATATAATCGTATTATTATGTCAGAATAATGGCATAGCTGACCGCACCTCACTGGTAACACTTTGTTGGCGTAGCTTAGTATGGAGTTTCAATAGAATACGAGGCCAGCTTATACTCGTTTTGTTACCCCTGAGGTATGGCCACAGATATATAAACACTATATATCTGTGGGTATGGCCTAGCGTACCAAACGATATCACTGTAGTTGCTTTTAATTGTGGTAATAATAAGAACGAAAAATGTAACAATAATTATTTAGACGACCTATGTTCTTACAGTCTTACGTACAGAAATACAAATAAAAAACTTAATTTTAAAAGCAATCTAATCTTATATTTCTTCGTCTAATTAGCATACGTTTCAATAGTTCTACATTATTTAGCGGTAGAAAAGATTTTTATTTTTTACGGAAATAAATTAGTAATAAATCTAAATCCAGTTGTTTACTAAAAGAGGGTGTTGTAGGCAACAAAAATATGAATACATTTGTGCTGCGGCAGAATATTTTTGTTGACTGCTTAAAGCTCCGTTTCTGCTACTGACAAATACAGTCCTTGAATTTTCTTTGGCAATACGTCTAGATTTTGTGTAAAGCAAAACAAACGCAACGTTTTGCAATAAAAACATCGTTTTGTATTGTCTGGAACAAAACCTACAGGGAAGGAACCATAATTTCATACAATCTAGGCTATAATGTTCCTAATGATGAGACACGTGCCGACTATTTCTATTCTTTGTCTGTAGTAATAGATCTAATTTGCATATTTTTATTTGAGTTAACTTATTTTTCATTTTTAACCCCCGACGCAAAAACGACGGGGTGTTATAAGTTTGACGTGTCTGTGTGTGTGTGTGTGTCTTTGTCTGTCTGTGGCATCGTAGCTCCCGAACGGATGAACCGATTTTGATTTTATTTTTCTGTTTGAAATGTTAATTAGTCGGGAGTGTTCTTAGAGATGTTTCATCAAAATCGGTTGAGCCGTTTGATGATTATCAGATCTTTTCTGGTCGTTGAAGGGATTTGAGCATCTTCCACAGGTCTGATCAAGTCGAAATTTGGGTTTCTATTACTTCAATGATATTATACGAACAAAGTAACGAAATTTCCAGGACGGTCAATGAAAACGCTAAACAGGGGAGGTCTAGCATTTTCATTAGCCGTCCCCCGACTGGACAATGCCTCGATCAAAATATCACCTACAACTTAAACGGCCAATAAATATTATTTTTTAACTTTTTAGTTTTTGTTTGGGTCGGGGGTTTTTTAATTTTTAATTTATTTATCCTGTTTTTTTTACCTGTTCTTTTTTTAAATTTACTTTCTATCTGTTAAGGCGATTCCACCACGTTAGCCCAGTGCTGTCTTAATTTTTTTGGTTCTTGGATATACAATGGATGGTGACGTTAGAATTTCCCTCTTACAAAAGGATAAAGTAATTTACCTGTTAAACGATACATTTGAACCCCAAGATACAAACTAAGGCGGATCAGACACTGCTACGCACCACGCTCTACGGTGCGTGAAACGAGCCAAATTCTCAGTGCATTTCCAGCGTTTTTATTAAATTTGTATGTAAATAATCACGCGGGGTAGCGCGTTTTCTGCGCCCCGTCGCGTGGTGCGACTTCGTGTGTGAATCGCCTGTCTAGTTTGGAGTTCATGGGCAAATAACATCTGTAACTAGCTGTAGGTAATATTTAAGCTTCTCAATATGCCGTCTCAACTTGATGTTGACCTATGTATGCTTACTGTATTACCTGGACAATAAATATTTTATATTTTCTATTTTGACTTCAGATCATCAAAGTTGGCAGTATAAAGTTAATATTTTTTTTATAACTGCCTCGTTAGTCTAGTGGCCGAAAGTCATACTGCTGAGCATGAGGTCCTTAGTCTGATGCCTGTGTCGAGCAAAGTGTGTTTTTCGATTTGGAATTCCTCAGTAGCAGCCCGGAGTCTGGTTTTTTGCCCGGTTGTGGCAATGGCAATATTAGAACAGTGTACTTGTAGTGAATTGTAGGTTTGAGTTCAAACCCAGGCGGGCGCTTGACTTTGTGTAAATAGTTTCGTCACCAGTGCTCTCAAAACGGTGAAGGAAAACATCGCGAGGAAACTGTACCAGAACCATAAACTCGCACTTCTTAAAGAGATTAGGTTCGTGTCGCAGCAGTGGGAACTTAATTGGCTGATAATGCTAATGCTATGATTTCATCTGCGATTCATGAGCAAAAGTAGCCTATGTCCGTCTCTTCTCTCATGGTCTACCCATGTGGAAATTTCATATAAATCCGTTTAGCCGTTTTACCGTGAGAGCGTTACAAATAAACATCCAAAAAAACAAATCTTTTCTCCAAATTAGACGATACTGTTGTTCAGGGTGCGCATTATTTCAATAAGCATGTTTTTCCCATAAAAAGTAGCAGAGGAATTGAGTAAGAATGCGTTCATATTTTATGAGACCAGGTAACTATAGGGGTTCATGAGTTGTCGACATAGCTCACAGAATTAGCAAGCTGAAGTGGCAATGGGCCGGCCACATTAGCCGTAGAACCGATGACCATTGGGGTAGACGTGTTCTTGAGTGGAGACCGCGAATCGGAAAACGTAAGTTAGGACGCCCTCAGGCTTGGTGGAGTGACGATCTTCGCAGGGTGACTGGTAGCAACTGGATGAGAGTTGCCGAGGAACGAGCTGAATGGCATGCAATCGGAGAGGCCTATGATTTGACGACGAGTGTGAGTGCTCAGACATGTCATCAATAGAATAATCATTATCACTATTTACATTTGAGTAGTGGTGGCTCTGTGGAAATGGCCGCGACGTACGAGTTGTCGTAGGTCGTAGGTCCGACCTTGACAGGCGCTTTACTTAGAATAAATTAGTCAAATAAAACATCGTGAGGAAGCCGGCATGTCCTCGAACCAAAAATTCGAAAACATGTGATATCTACCAACGCGCACTGGGCCCGCGTGGGAGATTGCAGCCCACTCTCTCTGAAAGTGAGGAGGCCAGTGTCGCAGTAGTAGGAAAATTGGTTGATAAATAACAAAAGGCTGACTTAAACATAACTATTGAAATGTGGGTCTATAAGTCACTTTTGCCTACCCTTAGGGATTACATGCGTAGGTAATGTTTTGTTTTATAAACAACATCAAGTAGCAAAAACATATCTCTAAACCTGTTCCAAAATACTTAAATACGAAAAAATAATACTTGTATTAACTTCATTACTGGGCTTTCACTTGGATTGACTGTTCAATTCCATTTGAGAGTAACGCAATTGAATAGGAGATAAGTTGAATAAATTATTGAATAGGGATTCAGACTGACATGATTACACGAAATGTAGGACGTCTTTAATAAATTAATTTTGAGACGGTACCGGCAATTAGCGTTGTATAGATGTTTTATCTCTGATTTCTGATTTAAATGTAGCTGTGATTGGCTTCTGCCTTCAACTTCGTCCGGGTGAAATTTGATATCTCTTATATCTAAATAGCATAAAATCGCTGTTTTTGTCTGTTTGTCCGATTAATTCTACTATTTATTTTTAAAGGTTTGTATGTATAATATATGCATATTAGTAGAGAAAATCCGAGAATTTCAAAGATTTGTAATTGTGGCGAAGAAACAACGCGTGATGTTTATAATTATGTTATCTAACCTTTTTTCAACAAAAACATGATGTTATTACAAGAAATTCAGTCGCCAAACCTACACGTGGCAAAACATAATTTTAGACGTGTACGTCACAGTGAGTATAGTAAAGAGGGACTTGCTTAATGACTTCTACGGAATAATCCGGAAAAGGAGTGCATCGCTCCTGCGTCGCTGTAGGGGCAGCTCAAACGGGATCCTGAGCGTGTTGTCCGAGCGGTGGGATTCTCCTTTTTTGCGAAGGTGGCTGCAGCTGCATGCCAGCGCCTGCACATATATATATCTTTGACTTCGGTATTAAATTTTCTTTGGACATAGTGTGACATTTTATATTTTTATATTTTATTTAATTTTTGACATTTTTAAACATTTTGTATTTGACTTATAATTCTAAATTCAATTTCAAATTTAATTATTTTGTATGTCTATCTGTGTGTGCAAGTGCAAGCATGGCAACTGTAAATTCTTTTTTAATTTTATATGGGTGAAGGCCTGAAATAAATGAATTTTATTTATTTATTTTTTATTTATTAATGACGTACCTTGGGACAAAATAAGGAAATTGATGTCATTATACATCAGTATTACATACTATATACTATATTACGACCCACCCCTGCTTCGTACGATTTATCATCATCACCATAATCTAATCAGTCTGGAATGTCCCAACAACATAGGCCTCCTCTCGGTGAGAGGGAATGGGCCGTAATCCACCACGCGAGCCCAGTGCGGGTTGGTATATATGCATATGTCTTGGAAATTTGTCTGTGTTCGAACCTACGAGCTGCAACTCGCAAGTCGTGGCCGTTACCTCTTAGCAACAGTGGTGTGTTCCACGCACGGTTTATACGACTAAATAAACATCGAGACTGTTTGTTAAGTCACAATCTGCCAAGCTATGTTTAAGTGTCATGTAATAGAGGGCGAGCTTATTTCCATCAAACGGGCACATCCGGACAAGACAAGACAAAGATAAATAAACTGCAAAATATGTTTACATTTTCATAGACAGCTAATTATTACAGTCAACAGTACGAGTTATCGGTCGAATAATTATAATGATTGTGCTTCGCAGCAAACGTAAGTTATTTAAGTATTCCTTACCATAATGTTCCTTTTATGAATTTATAAACATTTCTTAAAGTTAAGAGACGTCAAAAAAGTATGTTAAAGATTAGGTACGTTAATCATTAGTTAACTGTTCGATGATGTAGTGGTCGCAAGCACTCCTGCTGATGAGGTCGTGGGTCGATTCCTAAGTTGGGCGCAGTGTTATTGAGTTTTTCAATCGGTTGGTGGCAATAGGCTTGCCCCCTATATAACTGGTAAAATTTCGGTACATTTCTCTCAAACAAGGCGAAAAGGCAGACAGTATCTTAGATAGGAAGATAATATCCAAAAGGCGGCAGAGATAACTTTAATGGGGAAAGCAAGGTATCGATGCTTGTGGAGAATACTTGGGGAGGCCTATGCTGGAAAACAAGACAATCAAGTAACCGGTGTCAAATAAAAAAATTAAAAAATCTCCTAATAGTAATAAGTAGTAATAAGATGAGTGAAAACTTGTAAGATTGTTAATGAAGACTTGTGAATTGACGGCACGGTTGGCGCAGCGGTTAAGCGATTGAATGCTGCGCTGCGTATCGCGAGTTCGATTCCCACACGGAACAAATAAGCAGTTGTTTCGGGTCTGGTTGTTTGTGTATGTGTGTTTTAAATATGTGTAAACGCAACCACAATACAGGAGAAATTTCTTGTGTGGGGCAACGTTTAAAAACAATACATGTTATTATAGGTACCTACACCACTGCCTAACCCCACGGAATTACACGCGTGATGTTATGAAGTTTTGCTAGAAGTATAGGGAAACATTTATAGTGAGAAAAATAATAAAAGTTTACTTACCGATGCCAAAGTGCTCATGTAACTGCAATGAGAGAAAATTGTTATTGTTAGTACAGTTTAAAAGTAATAACCAAGGCGTAAAGATTTTTATTTAGTCTTCCTATACCAACTAAACTCTATTAAAGAAAAGTGTTCAGAATTTCATTGATTTGAGATAGCTAATTTCAGTTTTTATGAGAAGGTTTTTCAGTTTATAGCTAAACCAGTCTAAAAATAAATACTTTTCAGTACGTTATAAAATGGTTATGTCTACTTCTGAAAACTTTAGCTCGATTAAATTGTGAACACAGACGAAATTTTTATATTAAATCGACTTGATATTATAGGTATTATCAAGTTACGATAGTCAGTCAGCTGGGAAATCTAGTTTCAAAATAACGACCAAAAAAATATTAACGTGTAAAAGTGTCTTAAAATATCTACTTACATAAATAAATATTACATTTCATTTCATTTCGTTGTTATAAAATTGAGTTAAAGTAAAATTACTGTTTTAAGAACACAGATTTCAAAGTGCTTTTTTTTTTTGAACTGCCATTATTTTCGTTGTTTTCTCAAATATTAAATCGATAGATGTATCCTACTAACATCATAAATGTGAGAAATTGTTTGTTTGGATATTTAGATGTTTAAATGTTTGTTACTCAATCAAGCAAGAACGGCTGGACGGAATTGGCACACGGATAGTTTGTAACCTGTGATATCACATCAATAATCACATCAGTTATAATTTATGTAACCAAATTAATAAATTTCTCCAAGTGCACAAATTGAATTACCATCAATGTAAAAAAACGGTGAAAGTGTGGCTGATGGAACGGTCTTACGATGAAACAGAAAAATTGCTTCTTACCCAATCCTAAGCAACTTAAGACACATACCTACGCCACATATCCTCAGACACACACACAAATACACACACACACACCCACACACTCTCACACACACACACACACAGAGACACATTTCTCTTCTCTTATATTTCCCAATGCTTTTGTAAATTAGTTAGTAAGTAATGAGTAACCATAACTAACTATATGTGTAAGTAGTCTATTGGTGTATCGTACTCAGTTTATCTTAGCATAAGTTTTGGAATCACTGACTCCCAAGTCACAGGCAATAAACCTAGTTTGGGAGCCAGGAGATAAATTAGTCTCACATCTCTGTACCAAATTATTGTACAATTATTTGTCACCATGTTATAGATAATAAAGCATTATTATTATTATTATATAAAAAATACTTTTTGTCCCAAAAATACGTTCCTGTGGGATAATTTTCGACATCCAAGTGGGTGAATCCGCTGGCAAAAGCTAGTCATTAAATAAAACCACTTACGAGATTTCGTATAGTGACTCTTACAAACGGGTAAGCCTATTTATTCATACAGAGTTCCTACACACACCCACACTGCCTTAATTATAGTGTAAATGCAAATAGCAAGTAATTACGCCCCATAATATATCCGACGAGATAGACCCAGTGTAACCAGAATTACACCCCTTTAGAAATCTATTTTACCGTTAACGAGCCACTAAAAAATATTATCTAATTAGCTCAGAGGAGAATTCTAGTCTAGTTTGTGTTACCTAAGTCTAGATAATGACATGACACGAAACTTGAACAATAGACTGAATTAATGGCCGATAATAGGGTAGGTATCTTGTTCATTGATGTGGTAATTGGATGGGACTTCATACTGAGTGAAATAGAAGAAATTCTGACATGTTTTATGTTCGTTTTCTACTTACCATAATATTAACTGTATTTTTCTGCCTGATTTTATCTTTGAAGGATAAAATCATGAATGAAATTATCCGGGAAAGAACCGGAGTCACAGACATAGCTTACAGAGTAAGCAAGCTGAAGTGTCAGTGGGCTGGCCATGTTTGTCGTAGGACCGATGGACGGTGGAGCAGACGAGTCCTGGAGTGAAGACCGCGTATCGGCAAACGTAGTGTGGTCACCCCCCAGCTAGATGGACCGACGACCTTAAAAAGATGGCTGGGACAGACTGGATGTGGAAGGCGGAGGATAGAGTGTCGTGGCGCAGCCTGGGAGAGGCCTATGTCCAGCAGTGGACTGCGATGGGCTGAGTTGATTGATTGAATGATTGATAGTATAGTATCTGTTTATTACTGATACTGTACTTACGCTTCTTTTTCATCCATCCACATCATCTTTGTTTTATTATCCTTTTACGACTTTCTTACATTATTATATTTCTCTCTTTGTTTTCTGTGCTAACACTCTGCGGATCGGTCTTAAACGATTCGTCTATATAGAATTACTTGATTTTACATTAGAATTTCCATATTTTTACATAATAATATTCTTGTTATGACATTTAAGTCAAACACGTCAAACTGATGTCTACTTATTCTTTTAATTATCTATGCAGTCTATTTAAGGAAGGTTGCATTACGATTGTAATTACCAAAAATCATTTTATATCGTTTTGGATAGCCTAAATTTGGTTTATCTATCTAACTACGTTGTCAACTAAATAACAAAATTCTAAATTATAATTATAAGATTCTTAAACGCACTCTGGGTTTATATGAAGGAGGTTTTATACGTCTTGGCCGACTAGACTGGCAGATCAGAAAATGGATGGCGGATGACAGGAGAATCGAAGAAAAGAAAGGAAAAGCAGCGAGAGCGGGTCAGAGAATAAAAAGGAGAAAAATTAAGAAAAAAGGGTGAGACCGAGCTGAAGGCCGCGTTTATACTGCTGGCTCGTGCGCGGTATTTGGTCCCGGGCATGAATGGAACAGTTACTGAAACTATTCCTAAGCAAGCCTGTGTGACTGCTACTACAACTCCAAGAAGTGTTTCAGGAGTGAAAGCCAAAGATATGCATGTCAAGGAATTGGACTGCGATTATTACCAATAAATAGAGTGCAAAGGTACCTTTTTATAATTTATCTTGTATTTCTCTTATTAAATTTTAATTGTCTAGTCTATTTTCTACCCCTTTTATTTGTCAGGGATAGGTAGACACGACAATAGTTGCAATAGAAATACACACTCTGTAAACATTTCAGCTGTCTACCTTTTACGGTTCATGAGATAATTCCCGCTGATAGACAGACGGAAGGACGGACAGCAAAGGCTTAGTCATAGGGTTCCGTTGGCACTTTTTGGGTACAGAACCCTAAAAAGTAAGAAAATATTTAAAACTAGGGTATAATTAAGGGGCAGCCGGAATAGCATACCAAGTCAACTCCATATCCTTGGGTAGGTACGGATTTTAATTTTTTTTGACATTACGTAGGTAACATCTCTTTTGCGTTTTTCCACGAAGTTTTACCCTTCGTGGGAAAACAGGCGCCGGGGTTAAGGCTTCGCCTCTCTTCTCGCACGAGGATGTCAGTTCAAATCCAGGCTGGAGGTGACTTTTACTATTCATATGTACTTTCTGAGATTATGTTGGACATTACTAACATCGGTGAAGAAAAATTTCGTGAGGAAACGTGGGCAAGCGACTAATATTATAAATATGAAAGTTTGTCTGTTTCGATGTTTGTTACTCAAACACGCAGTAACGAAGAAACGGATTTGTCTGAAATTTGGCGCACAGGATACTTTTTATCCTGGTAGTATATTCCCGTGGACAATTTTCGTCCTCCACACGTGCGAAGCCGCTGGCAGAAGCTAGCTATTAGATATATTTGAAACGCATTCATTAGTTAAACAGGTCCTGATATAATTCTATACTTATGCAGCAATATGTAGTTATGTACTGCACAGTTACGCAAAATAAATAAAATAAATTTAGTTTTTCCATTATAGTATCTGTAACAATCGCCAACACATACAAACAACAAAACCGCCACCACAGCAAATTCTCCTTTCACCATCAACCTATTTAGCAAACTCTTCGTCAGCAGTTAAAGGAATTACAGGCTATTAGAAAGACTTAACTGCCACTCTTTGTATTGGCGGCGTAATAAAATAGGCGTTTGTTATTTTATGAAGATCGTATATCTCCTTTAGTGTTGACGATTAACGTCATCAATATCGGCTTTCAAACAGGCGTGTTGGTTTTAAGATTAATTTGCTTGTTTTTAATGGCGTTTTCTGAAAATTTAATGTTTGTAAGTATTTTAAAGATGATTTATGTAAATGGGATTCCTTTGAAAACCGCCATTGGAGCGGAAATTGGTGATTGTCGCCGGTAAATTTACGGTTTCCTGGAAGAGCGGTGGATGCTACATTACGGTCGCAGTGACGGCTGTCATGAAAAAGATGGCAGCGAGTTTTGAGTCTTATTCAAACTCAAAACAGTTCATCATCGTACGATTGTCAAACCACTAGACCAGTTTGAACTTCAACTTTTATGAAACAGTCATGATTTAGCACAAGTGCATTTTATATAATTATGTAACCTTGTAATAATTTTCTATGAAAAAGATCCAGGACGACCAGTGATAAAAAATAGGTTTATTGACTTAACATTGTACTAAAATAAATGAATAAGTATCATTCGACGTTCAGAAATATATTTCCATTAATACAATTCAGTCTAGCAGACAAGGTCGTATAGGACATGCCATTTCCGTACCTAACATTAATTTATCACACAGCAAAACACATCTGATTACTTAATTTAGCACCGACGAAAGAACCATTCATTCTTGATTTCTCCTAAGAATTAATACAACATATTTTATCCCTGGCTCAGTACAGTCGCGCAGAAATCTCGAACTGACAACGTCTGGATGTGTTAATCTAATTAACACATCTGTCCTTTACTGTACGTCCCGTTTCATTAATCACTGCTGCCAGCGACTGTACAGGACTTAATCAGCCGCTGTCGTCAGATGTCTTCAGTTGTGTTATTACTAGAAACTCCGTCTTTTGTCACGAACAGAAATTTTTGGAGATGAATTGTGGGGGGTGTATAGCCATCTTGTTGTATGGTTCTGAACGTACTGTACGTTGAATGAAATGTATTAGTGAAAGTTTGTATAATTGGATACTTAGATAATTAATTATTTAGTTTTCATAATTTAAAAACTACTGGTCTTAAAATAATAATACGTACACGTACAGGTATATAAAAAAGAAACGAAAATAAAATTAAAATCAAAATATTTTATTTCACATAAATCGTCAGAAACTAGGTGCACGGTTCCAATTTGTCGCTTCTTATGGAGAAGAGCTGGCAAGAAACTTCACGGTTACTCTTTAAAAAAAAAATCATAAGGCATCAAATAATACGTCCGTATCGTCGTCGATTCGATAAGTGCCCACAAGGCTGGTAGCGTTGCCACGTTGTATGGCCATGCTGATTCCTTGGCCGAAAAATAGGCTAGCCATTTGGTCACGTGAAGAGTCGACCAACCGCTTGGAAATATCTAGGAAAAGACTGAAGTACATGATTTAAGCAAGTTCGTAAAGAAAATTTATATAAATTCCATACTCTGTCTATAGTAATATGTAACTTAAGATTTTCTTTACAAAAAATGTATCATGGTAACTGAAATTATTGTTTGATGTATTGCATTTGATTTTGTTTATTAAATGAGCCAATTTAGTTACGGTCCAATTAAAATCTTCAATCTCAGCCTTATAAATTATAAACAAGAAGAAAAACATCATTGAATTAAAAAGATAGGAAGTATATATTATACACAACCTCCCTAAAATATGAAAATTGACCCACTTTATCATGTTGCGCCAATTTTCCGCGGGGTCAGCAAAAAATATCGTATGCCACCTGATCTTAATTAGTCTTAAGAAACATTTTCGCTTTCTTCTTGCATTTCTTATATACATTAAGATTTAGACAGACAGACAGAGAATAAATACTGTTAATTAGGTAGGCTATCGCTTTGAGAATAATAATGATGCACATACTCGCAACAAAACAGTCGCAGTCAATTACCAATAGCGGTGCGGAAATTTATAAAAAAAATCTTACATCAATTATTCATTTTCTTTATATTGAGTATAAGTAATAAGTAAATTAATAACACAAACTTAATTAATAGAAAATAAATAATTTAAGTTGCTTAATGTAAATGTTTAATAATAGTTGATTTTTACACAAACATCTGTAGTTTCAATTTGATTTTATAACATAATTGCAAAGATGTGGGATCCGCAGATTCACGCTTTGATGGTGCGGGATCCAGCAGATTATTAGAAGCAGCGGGATCCCGCGGAAATGCGTGATCCCGTTTTGCGGGATTGCAATCCCTATCACCACTGCTCTCAAAACGTTAAAGAAAAATATCTTAAGGAAACTGTTCCAGAACCATAAACTCGCACTCCTTAAAGAGATTAGGTCCGTGTCGCTGCAGTGGGAACATAATTGGCTGATAATGGTCCTTCTCTTCTCTCATGGTCTACTCATGTGAAAATTTCATCTAAATCCGTTTAGCCGTTTTACCGTGAAAGCGTTACAAGTAAACATCCAAAAAATCAAATCTTTTTTCCAAATTCGGCAATACTGTTGTTCAGTGTGCGTGTTTTAATATGCATATTTTTCCCATAAAAAGTAGCAAAGGAATTGAGCAAGAATGTATTCATATTTTATGAGACTAGGTAACTAGGAGCTTATAAGCGCAGAGGAGTTCTGCAAGGCTCCTGAATAATTGCAAAATGTTATATAAGTTACAATTCAAGTACTATTGAACCGCTTTGCAGTTACTCTTTAAGTATTTCGTGGGAAATGAAGCAGCTCATTGGCTTGAGACTCTGTTAATTCAAGTGCCTACTTCCTGCTAAGGGGCAGGCTTGCCTTTTTTGTGGAAGGTAAATTGCCCTGATAGACAAAGTGAGAAGCTAAATATGATTAATCTCTTGAATCTTTTGTGTGTCTTAATCTTGTTTCTAGCAGCATAGCAAAATGATAATCTCTACGTGGTACCTGATGCTGTGGCAAAAACAATGGACATTCACTAAGATTAATAGTTAAGTGCTGCCTCTCTAGGAAGTCTTAAGTATCTGTACCCATTTATGGCTGCACCGCAGTGCACTGAATTAAAATTTCCCGCATCACTTTCTTACATTTTCTTTGTAGCAATACACACCATCCCATTTCTTCCCATGGGTGTCGTAGAAGGCGACTAAAGGACTTACTAGAGAATGGGCAGCAGCGTTCTCTATTCATTTGACCACCATACTGCGATCGCCAACCCCCCTGCCAAGCGTGGCGATTATGGCAAATCCCTCCTTTTTGAGGAGGTTTATGTCCAGCAGTGGACGTCTTTCGGCTGATATGATGATGACCGGCGTATCAAATGGCGGGTTTGTTTAGTTTAAATTTAGTGAAGTGCGTGTAAATCCGAACACTGTTTGAATGTTATTGTTAAGGCATAACGATTATTATTGAATGAGATAAATAAATTATGTTTGATTCGAATAGGTAGTGTGTTTTACAGAACATAACATCACGCCTATTTTCCTCGAGGGGTAAGGCAGATCTGCACTTAATTAAGCACCCACATTTAACATGTTATTCGGTCATTTTTGAGCATTATTCCTCCACTAGCTTTTTCCAGGGTCTTCGTCCGGGTGGAAGTCGGAAATTATCCAAAAGGAACGTGCTACCTACCAGGTTAAAAATATCTTGTGTTAATACAACTATCTGTGTGTCTTTCTATGTAAATTATACTCCTTGAAATGGAGATAAGATAAGACATTTAAACAAAACTTTTTCACAGTCCGTCCAACCGATTTTACTTTTATTTCGTAGGCATAAGGATGACATTAAAAGCAAAAAAGCGGTTATAATACCAACTGTTTACTGCAGATGCCATTTACCATGCTACCAAAGTAATAGAAGTTAAAATCAGTTGAACGGATTGTTCATCATATTTCGAACGGGGTATAGGTTTTTGTTTTTCTGGGTGGGAAATCATCAAATAACTTCTCCCGCTCTGGGTGGAGCAGGAGGGCGTGTCAGACTTTTACTGACTAAAACCCACCCGTGGTCCCTCAGTTGCCTGTGTGCCAGGGGCCGCGGTATCTCTTTCAAACAACCCGCACCCCTGGCAGGCATCGGCCCTTGCGGGTCCCATCAGTCGTTGCTGACATCTCTTAGAGGCGCGCGTGGAACACAACGCGCCGTCGACCCGGGCTTGGTCCTTACCGGACAGCGAGCTACCCATTACTCGCTGTCCGCAAGCCCGCACCTACGGTGGCCGGGAATCAGCCTGGAATTCCCGACGCCCAAAGCGTCTCCTGCGGAGACTAAGGCCGTGAGGGCGCATATACCGCCTCTTCCTCACGTGCACCGCCTCCCTCTTCGCGAGCATTACTGCTTCGCAGAAGGAGGTGACGGCTACCCATGCACTCTCGCTCCGTACCATGGCCTGGACCAGGGCCGGACGCGAGAGATCGCCGCCGCCGATCGCCTCCACGAGGACACGGTGGTGCTACACCCATGCCGGGCAGACCTCCACCGTGTCCTCAGGGCGATCTTCGCAATGGAAACACCCGGGCGTTTCCTCCCGCAACAGGAACCTCCCGAAACAGCCGTGTCCGGCCAAAACCCAAACATCTAAACATAGAAACTTTCACATTTATAATATCATTAGGATTTTTGGTCGGGTTCGTAGCACCCGCAGCCGATGTGCATGTTTATAGACGAAGCAAAAAAGTATGTAAGTATCTAAGCAGACGGCGTTCTGTATTTTCTGCTTACCCCAATGAGAAGAAGGCGTTAGCTTATATGTATATGTAGGTCTATGTATAATTTAAGGTACAAACACCTATATAAACTGAACAAGGAATCTTTTGGCATGAACCCTTAAATTGTCTGTCCCAGTCAAACGAACTAAGCTGACCAAGACAGAAGTCTACTCGTATTCACAAAGAAAAAAATATTTATGCTCATGATAAAACTTTGGATTGTCTGCAAAGACAAAGTTCCTCAAATGCCACAGATTCTAATCACAGTAGGTCCGCTTGAGTTCCTGATAAGGATCATAGTGAGACTTGGTCACATTGCCAAGGATTGAAAAATTACTAGAAAAACTAGAAAGTATTGTGAAAGTGAATGAGAAAAGTATTTAAATAGAATAAAACACTCTCTACTCTACCGCGCCGTACATTCTGCACACACAGCTTTTAAACCTAAGTAGCCTATGTTACTCCTTACAACATTAACTATCTGCCAGTGAAAATTGAAGTCTCAAAATTGGTTCAGCCGTTTTGGAGATTAGCCGGAACAAACAGACATTTTTATTTTGTGGTACCGTATATACTTACATAACGGATTTAGTAAAAAGCTGTTAAGTATTTTGAAACTTCAATTTTATTTATTTGGATGTAGGAATAAGTATATTTGTGTGGATTATGTGTGTATATGTTACCGGCCAAACCGAATTTCAGGCCATACTAGGTTGTCCTAGGCCAAACAGTATATTCACTTATCTTACGCGTGATATGTCGCAGCCAACTAGCTTAATTAGCCGCTTCTTTAACAACCTTTGGAAGTAGCGCTCGACGGCCGCTGCCGCGACACCACTTGCTTCGCTCGCTCGGCTCGCGCGCTTTTGGTCACAGTTCTAATCTAACCTAACCTAACCCATTTAATCGGGGTGCCCCGGCTTAATAAACCAGTTTGGCCTAGGACATAGTAGTTTGGCCTAAAATCGGGTTTGGCAGGTAGTATATTTAATGTAATAATATGTAATGTATGTGAAGATAAATTTAAATAAATTCGTGTTTAATGAACATTCAAGGCGGTCGGTTTTATTTAGTAAAGGCAATAGAATCGCCTTGTTACAATATTATTAAGTGTAGATTCCTATAATTATACAAGCAGGTGATTCATATGATTGAATTATAATTGTGAAGCCATCCATTCAGGAAAACCAGATAAATCACGTTTTAGAAATCTATTCGAGATTATTTTACTTGTCCAATCGAGCAAATCAAAAATAGCCAATTAAAAACTTTTTTCAATGGCTTAGATCGTGATTTCCAAAATACTAATAACAATAGGTTTTTTTCTTCAATAGCGGGAACAAACAGAAACTGGCTCCATTTCAGTTTCTGAATTTCCCAGTATTTCAGTTTTTACTACGGAACATTTGAGAGGAGAAATTTACTGATTGAAAGTCCTGTCCTATATTTTGTACGTACAGCTGTAGCATTGTTTTGTTTTTCGATAGCTATATTCATGTAGGTTAAAAGTCAAAACCACAAACGATGAATTAAAAATAACTGAGGGCAAATTTTTCAATAACCAGATAACTTTTATTGAAGGATTAAATATGTCAGTTTGACAGCTTATGTATAAAAATATGTCAAACCGTCAGATTATTCTTCAGATAAAAGTTATCTGACTATTGATAAATCAGCACTAAATATGATAATGCTTCTGTGGTACCAAAAATGAGACTAGTTGGGCTCGTAAGTGCCTCATTGGTCTAGCTAGAGCATGAGGTCCTGGGGTCGTTGTCCCGTGTCGGTCAACATGTTTTGTCCATATTAAAGTTTTTCAGTAGCAGCTAAGAGTCTGAAATTGGGCCCGGTTGATGGCAATGTTCCCAACCCCTATTACATCATCATATCAGCCGAAAGACGTCCACTGCCGGACATAAGCGTCCTCCAAAAGGGGGGATTTGCCATAATCGCCACGCTTGGCAGGCGGGTTGGCGATCGCAGTATGGTGGTCAATTGCATAGAGAACGCTGCTGCCCATTCTCTAGTAAGTCCCTTAGTCGCCTTCTACGACACCCATGGGAAGAAATGGGATGGTGCTATTCTTTTACATGGGACTGCAAAATAGCTGGCAGATCGTGGAAGTACTATCTTATCGGTGTATCTCTGCATTCTCTGCCTAACCCTTCAATACAGACTGGAATTTATGTTAAATGGCTCTAAAGTAATTACTGGTACCCATGTAATAATCCTATTACGCTTTTATAGTCAGGAAATAAATGTTAGATTTTCTTCCTTAAAATGTCCAAGCTAAAAATAATATAAATAAGCTCTGGTTTTATTTTTCCTAGAAGCAAAGCTTTGCAGTTGCCTTAGAAGCCTTTCCTGTTCTTACTTTTATGAGTTGAGCAAAAGAAAACAACTGATACATCTCGCCTATATTTTTGTTTCCACAGTTTCCTGTAAGGGAAACGCGTTGGTTGGATAAAACGTACGATTTTTTCAGTTCATGTTTAGAAATAACATGACGCCATGAGTACATTTAAGCCTCTACAGCGTGTATCAAAAATGTGTGTCCCATACAAAACTGGGTCGAATAGGTAATTCAGTATTTTGTGTGATAATTTTTTCGCGATTACAATGTTGTTCCTCTAGTACAAAGTTGTTCAGATGGATGGTATGTAAATTCCTTCTAATCCCTACTTCCATACTAATATTATAAATGCGAAAGTAACTTGTCTGTCTGTCTGTTACGCTTCCATGCTTAAGCCGCTGAACCGATCATCATGAAATTTGGCACAGATATAGCCTGAGACATGGAGAAGGACAAAAGCTATTTTTTTACGACGTAACCTACATCTATGCGGGCGGAGCCACGAGCAAAATCTAGTTAGTAAATAAAATATAAATAGCTATTTATTTTACTACCCACTCTTCACAATTTCTTTACAAAAAGTTTGTAGCATGCGTATACTTAATTAAAATATATTACATTAAAAAAAAGAATAAAATGCAAAATAAAATTTTTCTTCGGTGCATTTTAAATGATTTCAGTTTTAATTTCTGATTGTATGATAGTGCTAAATTGACTTTTTATAGATTAAGAATTACTAATTAATTAGATAAGTAGTAGTCGCCTCCTTGGCGAAGGCCTCCCCGGTTCTTTCCAGTAGTATCTGTCTTTGGCTTTGGTCATCCATTTAGGCCCTAGTCTTTGTATAAATAGGTCTGCCCGCCTTTTTCTTTGGCGTCCCTTGGACCTTGCTCCTTCTATTGGCATGCATCGTATGTTTTGGTGTCATAAATGACCCGCCCATTTGATGGACTGTACCATACGCTTAAATTCGCTCACATGTTTCTAAAAAATGCTGTATAAAATATAGCCAAATATGTAAAAACATATTTGACTAGCTATTAGCTTTAGCTATTTAGACAGTTGTGCAAAATCACAACCGGCTAAATAAGCTTACTTATTTCATTCAAGTCTGTTATCAGTTCTCACCTCTACGAATGTAATAAGTGGTTGTCGGTTGGTCATCGAATCACAACGGCCATCATGGGATTTCACAGAAAAGCAGCTGATAACATTCTTGTTTAGGATTTCAGAGACCCTCAATCTCGATTGATCCTCTCCACCACTCTTGTCATAATTGGACAGAGATTTGTGGTTATTTTCAGATTGATAAATGATAAATGCTTTTATTCCCATAACAAGGTTTCTATAAACACTTTTACACGTCAATTATTATTTTTTTAACTAGATGAGTTCGGCGTTTCCTATCTGACTACTCTGAGAAGAAAGGCCGAAACAAACTCAGAGGTCATATTCACTTTTAACGCCCATACATAATCTTTGTCAGATCATGTGAAGACCATGTACATTGGTGTCTAAAATGATATTTTGAGGAAAGAACCATACAGATTGAGTGGACTTGTCCAGTCAGTGCACGCATCTGTCTCAGAACTAAGGATTAATAACGTTATGTAGAAAAATATAGGTCAGAAAGACACACCTGTACCCACGTTAATCCAAATTCAAAGCCTCTGGGATTGTAACACTCTTAATCATTACCAAGCCACTTCAGCAAGTAATTAACTTAAGACTCAAAATCCAACAAAAGACAAAACTCTCAAGAAAATTCAAAAACACAGTCGGAACTTTATATCATTCTTAAACTTTCTTAACACAAACGAGTACCTCCATAGCTAATACATCACTGGCAAGTCACTCGAAACATTTCACCTTTTGTGTTGCGTTCCTATTCAACAGTACGGTCGAAACTTGAGTTTATTCGCACATTTGAAAGTTCCCTTTTGTTTCAAAAGGGACGCCATTTAGCTTAATGGGAGACGCATTACTGTATCTATTTCAGCAATCTTTCCTTCTTACAACGTTACGTCATGAAGCGATAGATAACAGCGATGTTTAAATACATGTTCTGTAAAGGGTTATGAAATTTGGCAGTTGAATTTTAGAATTTGTATAAAGTAGGTATTTATTTTGTCGAGAATTTTGTAAAGCAGATTCTTAAGGGATTCTGTTTTCTTATGAAATCATTCATCCAGAATGCGATATATTTGAGAAAATATTTCACATAGTAGCTTTGATGTTCTAACGGGATGTTAAGAAGTCTTCTGTAGTTCGACAACGAACTAAGTCGTAAGAGCACTCCCACATATGAATTACCCAAACTAGTTCCCTGATCACTCGTTTCGTTCATTAGTACTTTCGATAAAACCAACTTGTTATAGCGAGAGAGATACCAGAGAAAGTCTGATCTGAATAGTTTAAATTCTCGCTTTGCGTAATTTATTAGAGCGACCAACCAGAGTGATTATTGAGATTCGTGACGGCAGCTGACGAATTAAAAGAACGACCTACTTCGCGAAAGGGCTGTAAATTGAACTGAGCGGTCCATGTCGCGCACTATTATGCGCAAGACTAATGTTAAGTGGGAGTCTGAGAAGTCAAATCTTTATATCGATACTTCATTCATTATATGGTATTCACCCCCTTTCTAAACATATCATCATTCACCACCCAAATCATCACACCAACAGTCCACCCATCGTTTATACACAGTGACATTTTAGTCGTCTTACAACGGCAGCCCACTTCATGTCTCCAATGACTAATCATTTATTAAAAAAAGATATTTTTGGACATATGAATAATAATAAAGAAAAGTATAATTCACTAAGACGCATCATGTAATTTTGAACACCCTGTTATGGAGATGGAATGAACGATGAAATGTAATGGTATTATGGTAGGTGGGTAGAAATCTTCTACCGTTTGATACGTAAATATTATGAACAGGGAAGCTGTTTCATAATTCTAAAGTATTATTTATTTTTCTTAGTACCTATTATTTTAATTAATGGTATTTTTTTTTTATCGCGCCTGTAGATATTTTATATCGTATACATTGAGTGGACCACCTTTGTAAGACGACTAAAATGTCACGGTGAATTTCGACACAAGCAACCCAAAATAAAACTGCATTCTGTGATCTTTGTTATCTTCAATAAGGTATTTGCTCAATTTCTTAACTTCTTCAACTGTCTCGACATCAAAACTGTAAACAACATTATAACAATATGTTATATTCATATCTCCATATAAATTGAATGTATGTAGGTATTTCTATATATATCTATCTCTACATCATCAATAGAATCGCTTAATAGTTTTATCGTTAGTCCTTACAAGGTCTTGATTGGAAGCAAATGAGCCGTCGATCCGAACAGATACAAGTTGACCAGACAGATTGTAATCAACCTCCAACCCCAAACCTTTGTCAACTGGAGTTTAGGGTTTCAAACAAATTCAAACCCTCGAGCTATCTGTCCGCTCTCTTGACTGATATAATGCTTATATGTATATTCTGAGAAGTATGTATTTTCACGTTATAAGTTTTACCAATAGATAAGGGGTAATATGTTTAGCTAGCGACCTTGTATGGCATCATGGTTAGCTAGCGACCTCGACAATTGATCATTCTATTCTTGCCTGAGCAACCGGCAGCAAGTTCGTCATGCTCCCGTAGATTTCACTGCTTGCGGTAGCGTTGGGATCGGGTTACCTCTTTCCCTCAAATATGGCGAGGGGGTAATGGCTGATCTTTGCGTTATGCTCGTGAACGGGTGCTGTTTGTGGTGACTGGTCGTCTTGCTGACCATGATTTTGTTATTGTTTGCTAATAATTACTTACCTGTTTATTTATTTTACGCCGATGGTCCTAGGTTATCATTTGTAAACATAATCCAGCATTGCATATGCAAGCTATCACGCCATTTATACAAGGAGACTTTTATTTTGGTCGTATGCTTTGTTTACTTTTTTTTTGTGTTGAGTTAAGTTTTCATTTTATTTATTGGTATATTGGCATGGCTAGCTGACATTATGACAAATTTTTAAGTTCTGTGTCTCGTAATGTTGATTACTTTGCCTATGTGTGTATAGAATCAAGTCTATCCGACTAAACAGACAGCTGTGCTGCTGGGGAGTTTGTTCCACCACTTCTTCTTCACAGCTATAGCACTAGGAAGTGGTGAAGGGCGGGCGTTTTGGGGGACTGTCTTATGTAATTTTGACATTCGAAAAGTGCTGATTCTCAGCCTAATTTGAATAAATGACTTTTGATTTTGATTTTGATATGGTACCCACTGTATTACCCAGTAACTGGGTTGTCGAGATTAGATAAGCAGTCGCAAAATACTGTTAAAAACTGGCATTTAGCTGCATCCGCTTTGACTGGAAGCCAACCCAAACATATTTAAGACAAGACTAGTTGTATGATGGAATGTGACACATGAATAAAGAAGTATTTTAATATATATATTTCATCATAAATAAACAGGCTCAAACAAAATAAGCTAGTAAAAGTCCACAGACATGACGAATGTTGACCTTAAATCAACAGAAACAAGAAAAACGTCAAATCAATAAAAAGTACCTAATTTAATTTAATTAATTAAAATTATGTTAAATCTAAACAGAGAAGAGACCCGCTGAGCATTTAAATAAAGACATGCTAAAGAACTGCTTACAGAGAGTTATGCACTAGTGGACATAGCTAACATTCCTGTTACCGGCACTGACCGAGCTAAACCGTTTACACACTTGGAGAGAATACAAAGCAATCGTTCAATAGAATTGAATTTAGACCAATACTAACTTCTATTTGGGTTACGGAGTCTACTGCTACAATATTTGTTTTATCTAGCTCATACAGCTAACAGAAAATTTTCGTATACATGTCAAAATTTTGAAACTCCATAGTAGTCATTATTCAGACAAATTTAGATGAACTTATCAGAGAAACAGAAGCAATATAGCCACTCAGTCAGTTTTTTACCAGTTTTAATTTTCTTCTTTGAAAAATTGGTTTATTAATTATGAAAATGTCAGACGTTTGAAGTTGAAAGGTGTCTCAAGCTAGAAAAGCAATTTAATTTTTTACCTTTTTCGTCCGAGTTTAGTTTTTTCGCAGTCAATTGAAGGATTAAATTTTAAATTGTGTCTTTTATGTGATAAATTGAAACAGTTTTACGAATTGCCTTTATTGGTACCGAGGTGCCGAAAGTCATAAATACAAAAAGATAATGATCAAATTTAAATTGATTTGAAAAAAAATTCAAGACTGTCTAGTCTTGTATTTTTTTTTATTTACTTCTAAATTCATAGAAGACTTTCAGCTTCCAACACTGACTGACTACATCTAGATTTTTTTACAAAAAACCGTTCTGTTACTTTTAAAATAGAAATTGTGTTCGTTGATAGTTATGAAAATCGAACAAAACATTCTGTTTTCAGTTCATTTAAAGTGCAAAAAATGGAATCGAATACCAAATCTTTTTCATTTGATTCCACCTAGAATATTTGCGAGCTTTTGTTAAAATTTCAGTGACGTTGGGTCAAAGCAGTTTTTTTTAATAAAGAGGATCTTGTAGAGTAAAATCCTTTGACACAGACCGAAATTTAATTTGGACAATACAAAGCAATACAGAGAAGCGTCAGCCGACAGAAGCTGCACATCATAAACCTTACACAAAGGTAACAATAGACTTACTGTCACACCCTTTACAAAGGGTTCAGATACAATGAAAAGAAATAAAGCGATGACATCACTAAGTTTATCTTCAGTGAGAAAATTACTTGGGACGGCACCTACTTAACGGGTATTGTGACTTTGTTTTGTATACCATTGTCTGTGTGTAACAGTGTTTCAGGCTACAACGTATAATTTTTGAATACATTGTTAAGTTTGTTCGGATGGGGTAAGTAATTACAGAGTGAGAAAAAGTAATGGCATTCTAGCTGTGTAAACTTTCTTGAGTTTTGTTGTTGGTGCAATTCTGCGTTAAATGAAATTGAAGGGAGCTTCTACTCGATTCTTCGACGTTGATCTAGTAATAAAAGATAAAACGTAGAATTTTATTCAATCAACATTTCAACTCTTAGTATTGCAATAAAATACTTTTACAATGTCCTTCTATTTAAAACTTTGTAACCGTATGACCAAAGCAGAACAGAATGAGATAAGATTTCTGTCTGCAATTTGAAAGAAGTACCGTCAGCTATGGCATTTTAACTTTCCATGAGCAACTTTACTCATGAGTGAAATACGTATGAATATGAATGAAATGTCTCTCAATTACTAAGGATATTGTACAAATAGTCGAGTTTTCTACTTTTGTATCGCTTTGGTATTAAATGGTAGCAACAGATGTTCAGTAATTGAGATATATTTGAGTACAGTCCTTACTCATTTGTAAAGTTTCTCATAGAAATTATGTTTGATGATGATATTGTTATGATTTATTATTATATTATTATGACACCACAATTGATTGTATCTTTTTTCTTTCAATAAAATGTGGGATTAAAATAACTCACACTATGGAAAGGTTTGAAACACCAGTTCGTGTTATAGGAAATGTGTTTCACTAAATTAAAATTATTGCGATGACTTTTATGTTTAAAAGTTTCATGACAAGAAAAATAGATTCATTAGTCATAGAAACATGTGCAAACAAAAAGGTAATTTAAGAAAAACAAAATTCTATATTCACAAGCGCAGAACTAAAAAACCAGCCATGTTTAAAGAGAACCCTACGAAAGTCGCCCCAGTGGGTTCCCGCATTGTCGTTGTGGGGGGGCTTAGTAGCCGTGGTCATCCCCACGGTGAAGCGAAGAGGAACCCCAAGGTGGGGTCGCTCGTCAGGGCTTTTGCCTCCAAGCCGACGACGTCGCGGCCAAAAAGTAGGTTGCAGTGAGGTGCATCGCAGCTGAGGCGGGCCGCGATGTCGAATGGGAGGCATCGCGGCTGAGGGTTACAGGCTGCGGTGGAGGAGTGCCGGTACTTCTGAGTAGCGCTCTTCCCTTCCGCGGCCTGGACGGGGCCGCCAACGTTTGATGGCGGACGCGGTGGGGCCGCAGGGGAAGAGGAGTGTAGGTATAGCGTTGACCGCTCTCCCTATCCCCTGCTGCTGAAAAGTGGTAGGTGGCGGGGCCACTGTGCTGACCCGTCGCAGGAGGACCAAGGGTGCCAGATACGGGGTTGTCTGGGGCCCGTATGCTATTTGGTTCCTGGGGTAGTTACGGCGTGCCATGTGTCCTGGTTCGCCGGTGATAGGGGTTATTCCCCTCCGAAGAGGGTCCGGTGACGAAAAGCTGCGGCGGGTTCGCGGATGGTTTGCGCTTTTCCGTGTTCTCGCCTCAAGCGGCAATGGAGGACACCGTGGAGTTTTAGAGGGTTACAGTTCCACATAACTGCACTATCTCCCCGTGGTAGCGCAGGAGGCATTTTTCCACGTTAAAAAAGAATGCCCGGGTGGACGGCGCGATGTGTTCCACGCGCGCCGTTAGAGATGTCAGCAACAACTGATGGGGTCCGCAAGGGCCGATGCCTGCCAGGGGTGCGGGTTGTTCGAAAGAGATACCGCGGCCCCTGGCACACAGGCAACTGAGGGAACACGGGTGAGTTTTAGTCAGTAAAAGTCTGATACGCCCTCCTGCTCTATCCAGAGTGGGAGAAGTCATTTGATGATTTCCCACCCCGAAAATAGAAAAAAAAACCCTACGAAAGGGTAAATGATCAATCCCTTTAATTTAACAAACCGGACCATAATTAGTATTCGTCACAGTTTCATGAAAATATATTATAGCTAATTATACGGTATAAAAACGGCTACCCTACATGGTAATGAAGATTAATTTGTTTCTGTACAGAATCGATTTTGAATCAAGAATTTAAAGCGTAATAATACAACTATTAGCAGTCGCTAAGATTTCGGGTATTTTTAAACGGATAAGTGGTTTCTAAGCAGTTATGAATTACACAAAATCTCGTTTATTAAATTTGTCAAAATTGTCAAAAGTAACTGACAAACCAATAAAAGACCGGAAGACCAGTCTGTGAAATCTATTTTTTTAATGCGGATTCACCTCCTTTTTGGTTGCCAGTACTGAAAATTGCATTAAGTAGGCATCACCCTACTTAATGCAATTTTCAATACTAGCTGTTGCTAAAAATCAGCTGTGTGTCTGGCTCGCCACAGCATTATGCTGAGCGATGGACGTTTTGCGTGGATGTGATGCATTTTTGCCCCCAACTTTTTATATTTTCAGTTTGAGTATTTTCTTTGGATCATATCTTATTTCAGCAATTCAGCTAATAGCTGTACATTTTTTTTACAAACAGAAGACATAGTTTCTACCAGTTACAAAACCCATACTAAAAATGAATCCTTTACACTGATCCCACCTTAAGTCCTATTACGAGATCCCACGGGGAAAAATTTGTGGCTTATCCTCACTTGACGACCATATTTTTAACAACTCACAAAATTTTCATTGTTCAGCCCTTTATATCAGCTGTTCGGTTCTTGATGGCCATTTTATTCGTTACAAGTTGTGGTTCGCTCCCCACGGACCGATAACTGAGCTCGTATTGTAGAAATTGGCGCTATGAGTGCGTTGTAAACGTCAAAGTACTATGATGTATAGCGTTTTATGGTGTTTTTTTATGAAAAAGTTTTGGTTTAGCCCGTGAGCGAGATTTTGAGTTCGGTGCAAGATTGTTAATCAGTGTATAGTTTTTTGAGCATAATCAGCCTATATTTTTCCCACTGTTGGGACACTGTGAGAGATAGTAATCTACCACGCGGGCCCGAGTGGGCTGGTGGATGTCAAATACGATGTTTTCCTTCACCGTTTTGAGAGCAGTGAACAAACAAACATACAAAAAAAAAACAAACAAATTAAATTTTGTAATCTTTTCTTTTTAAGTTTACACAGGTAAAGTTTTTGAGTTTTTACGTAAGGGGTATTCTTCAGAAATACTGACACAATTCGTAAAATTCTCGCACTATTGTCATAAAGGGTAAAACCAGGATAGTTGCCCCAAAGATATAGTTGCTCCGATTTTAATTACTCTAGTTTCGCGAATTAGTTGCATGCTATTTTGTTAATCTATCGAAAGACTCTCCAACTACCACTATGTTGACCGTGTCGAATTTCTCTATGTGATTACATGGGAAGGCAAAATGCGATCAAACTTCTTGCGGGATAGATGTCCTGTTTCTCGGCGGGGCATCTATCCTAAACGTAATTTATATGGATTAGGCAACTGTGCCCTATGTGAGATAGATGTCCCAAAATATAGAGGTCCGCAAAAATAGCTAATACTCTAGATATATTAAAGATTTTTGTTTTTACTTTTCATAAATTTTTACCTGAAAAAAACTTTTTTCAAAAAAATAAACAACCGACTTTCAAAAAAACACTAAAAAGTGAAAAATAACTTTTATTTCGGAAGTCGGTGACTTTGGATATGTATTTTAATTTTTTGGCACCACCTTCCGAAATTAAAGTTATTTTTCACTTTTTAGTGTTTTTTTGGAAGTCGGTTGTATATTTTTTTGAATAAAGTTTTTTTATTTTTCACTTTTTAGTGGTTCACATGTGCGGTAAGCACATGTGAACTATTCTTTGAAGAGTTCTCTCTATTTCTCCAGGATTCCATCATCAGATCCTGACTTGATGATCATGGGACCACCTGGGAAGTATACCCTTTCAAACAAAAAAAAATGTATCCAAATCGGTCCAGCCATCTTCGAGTAATCGGGGAACATACATAAAAAAAAAAGGTGCCGACGAATTGAGAACCTCCTCCTTTTGGAAGTCGGTTAAAAACCAAAGTATCATCCAATTTTTCAAGTGAAGTATTTTGGTTTTTGTTCTGAGAGATATAGAGTGATTTAGAAAAGTGTGGCAAGTCCGGCTTTTACCCTAGTATATTTAACATGTTTAAAAAAAACTCGCGAAGTCGACGGTACGAAGCACTGTTACTGATAAAATTCAAACGCCCAAAAAACATCACCCTTATAACGACACGACTAAACACCAACAAGTTGAAAAGATAATTTATTTATAGGATACATCAATCATGGCTTTTGATGATTCATTGTATGGACGCTACTGTTGACTCGACGCTACCATTATACCGAATTAATAAAACATCAACGATGAATGATGATTTTTTAATTAATCTTGTTGCGGCGAAAAATTGCGAACGAGGAAGTCAGATTAGAGAGCATGAAAGTGTGCGGTTTTAAAGTAAACTAATGGATCGATCAACTTTTAGTAGATAACTTACTCAACACAGTCACAAGCGCTACTGCAAAGCATGAGATCCTGTGTTCGAGGTCGCGAAAAGAGTTATTGTGGTTTTTTTATCTGAAATATCTCGGTTGCAGCCAGATTCTAGATTTGAGCCAGGTTGATGGCAATAGATCCCATTTCTTTCCGTGGGTGTTGTAGAAGGTGACTAAAGGACTTACTAGAGAATGGGCAGCAGCGTTCTCTATGTATTTGACCACCATACTGCGATCGCCAACCCGCCTGCCAAGCGTGGCAATTATAGCAAATCCTCCCTTCTGCTTATGTCCAGCAGTGGATGTCTTTCGGCTGATATGATGATGGCAATAGCGATTACTCGGGACTTAAACATTGTTGTCGATATGTATGTGTGTGTGTGTACTATAGGTCAACCTTTTCCATACCCTTCGGATCCACAACGCGTGATGTTTATGTGTTATTTTACAATTTTTCGACAAAAACACTATGCTTTATAAGAAATTCACTCACCAAACCTACACGTGGCGAATCATAATTTAAGAAATGCCAAGTATCTCGCAGTGAGCATGGTAAAAAGGGAATTGCTAATAATAAATTGGGGAGAATAACCTACCTTGTGACAAAATAAGGAAATTGATATCAATATCTCATTATACATCAGTATTATTAATATATATCAGTAGTATTAATATTGTTGATTATATACGTATATATGCTATACGTGCGTCCCAATGACGATTGAACACATAAGTATTCCTTTTCGAACAAGAGAAGATTTTTTCGAAACGGCTTATAAATGACGCAGGTCTGAAGCAAAAAAATAAATAAAAGAAAATACAGCTGAAATGAAAACGTGCTCTTTTTTTAAGTCGGTTATATATAGAAGTTGGCCTCAAACAGCAAACTAGTAGTTTTGCGATCTAAATTCATATTTGCACACTTCTGAGTAATTTTCTCAACATCATAGACTTTACAGTAAATGACAACCATTTCCAAGCTCATTGAATTTAAAACCTACTGCCTCCGACAAAATTAGTCCCGTAATTACGTTCTTACTGCAAAGTGTATTTTTTTCTCATTCCAAGAGCTGTGAAATAAAAGTTTAGGTCCCTTTACAAAGTCGCTGATCTGACTGCCAACCATTATCAACAATGACTGACATTTAGGAAGACATTTTCTTCACTAAATCTCTAGTTATTGTCCACTAAAGTTCCCTTATCAAGTCTTATAGAATCAACGCTGTTCTACAATATTAATGGCTGTCACTTGAAATTCCAGAACGAACACATTTCAGATTTTATTATATCGCTTCCTCGCATCAAGGCAAACGACATGACCCATGATGACGTCATTACAGCATTATTTACATAATCACCCGCTCTTCTCAACCCCTTAGCATCGAAACTTAAACTGAACCTTAACTTCCGTAAAACAAAGTCTAATTTTGATTGTGCTGATATTTTCGGAAATATATTTAGGGCTGAAGCGTCTTTGCTACAGAATGTCTAATATTGAGATACTTTACATTTAAAATTATAGGTGATGGTTTCCGCGGGAGAGTGTCTCTCGGTTAGATTGTCCAGATTTGGGTACGCGCCCCGATTTTAGACGTAAAACGATCTTTTTTAATTATCCTTTCGTGTTTGGGATTTCTGAGAATTTCTTCAGTGAGTAAATAATGTTAATTCAACCATTTTTTTAATAAAATAGCGTCCATTCAGGTGGTTTCGTACTTTTTGCGGAATATAATGTTGTTTGGGCTTTCTTTTAGGGGTATTTGCTAAGATAGAACGCGAAATTCAAATTTTCTTAAGTTTTTTGCAATTAATTCAACACTTTCAATCCCATTGAATACTCTTTCTTGAAATAGTCAGTCAATAAGATTGAGACCGACTTCCGCCATGGGACCAACATCGTAATCGCGAAGAAATAACCAGCCATCCCATACATATGTGGGCGTCTAAGCAAAAAGGGTCCAGTAGTGGCGTATGGAGTTAAGACTAGATTCAGTATCTAGAATAGTCAGTTGATAGTAAGGATTGAAAAGTATTAAAAAACTGGCACATATTTTTTTATCAGACATTTGAAGTTGAAATTCTGAAAAAGCTTGATTAGTCATTTACTATCTGAAATTGTAGATAATTGAGCATTTATTAATAATCAATTAAAATCGCGAAATGCAATATCTCGGAAACTAAATTTTTTATGGTCTGTCTACATCCTTAATATGACCACACCTTTCAGATGCATCCTGCATAAGTAAAGAAAATATACTTCCATTTAGGAATATCAAAATCTAATAATATACCAACCAATAAACAATCTAGATAAACAAATTATTCTCCAAAGAAATAGAATATCGTTTAGTACTCCTAAATACGGATAAACGATTTTGGCCCAGAATGTTCTGTAACTTTTACAAAATCTATTTGTCGGTGCGTGACAAGAAACCCCGATTTTATTGTATCCCAGTAATTACTGAGTTATTGAAAGTTTCATGTTTCAATGTAGATGGAATAATAATGTTTATTGTATAAGATATTACGAGCAGGAGAGTCTAGACTGTTATTGGATTTTTATATTTGAATTTGCTTGGCAGTTACGTATGGAGATTGAAAATGGGCTGGGAATTTTTATGACAAATCTCTTAAATGCCTTAGCTTTTTTTTAAATATATCTGTTTCTATAGTGTTTTTAGGTTTTCTTTTTGTTTAATTCGTAGTAGCCCGGAGTCTGGATTTATGTCCGCTTGATGGCAATAGGCTCGCCCACTATTGTGGGCGAGCCTCTCATGTAATAACATGAGACTTAAACTTAACTGGCGAAATGTGGGTGCACACACGGCAACACATTAAGCTATACATTTCCAGTATAAGCTGATTTCGCATTGTATAGGATTTCCGTACAATGCGAGATCAGCGTACACGTGATGTTATGTTTAGTGTTATCTCTCTTTAAAATATATTCTGAAAACCATTATCTTTGTTTCCATATTTTACAATACACCTACACTACACCAATGGTTGGTATTGATGTATTTTTCTTATTTTAAATATTTACAAATTTAAACATTTCCATGGTTAAATAATGTATTGAAAACTGACTTGTAAAAAAAAATCCACATCACTTTAAGAAAATGTCATCAGTTAAAATCCATGCGGCTCAATTTATCAAAAAGGTAATTAGGTTGCGGTGTCTCTTATTTATGTGATGATCGTAGCAGGTTCTGTAGTTTCTGCCTACTCCCATTAAAAAAGGCGCGAGTATTTGTAAGTGCGTTTATCCCCACGCATCTATAATTAACGACTAATATGGTAAAACAACAACTTGGAGACTAATCATTGAGAGAACAACGAAGAAGTGAAGAGAGATTTGGAATAAAGTACCAAGTAATATAAATATATCACTATTTCCAAATTCAAAAGAGTACTAAACGAAATATGGATTGCAATAGTTTATGAAAGAAACAAAAATGCGTTTAGCGGCATTATAGAAAAAAAACCGTAAAACTTAAAAAACCGGAAAACAACGGCCAAAAGGGTTTCAGCTCAGCATAATGTCAGATAACAACACAAGGTGTACCACCTAGTACCAATTCTCAACTGCAACCACGAGTACCATGCGATAGAATAATAAACAGGGAAGTGTGAACCTAATAAGAAATTATTTAGAGTCCAAAAAATTAAATCAAATAACACCATTGAAGGAATATTATGAGGCCATCTCTTAGTGCTTACTCAGTGTAAGGTAAGCAAACTTAGACCCACGACACAAACCGATTTGTGGTGATACTTATTTTATACAGTGGTCATACGTGTGCGTTGACCCATAACGTTCAACACCTCTAGCATTTGAGGGCTTAACAAAAAACTAAGATTGAACATTGAACAATGTTACTGTTAGGTACATACAAGCTAACAAATTAGCTATATGTCAAAATGTCATGGAATTAAGTATGATGGTAGTAAAAAAAGAGACCTGATTGAAAACGAAGAAATTAGACGGGTTACGACGGTAACTGACGTCACACAAAAAGCCAGAACACTGAAATGGAAGTAGGCTGGTCATACCCACAGAAGCACAGACAAATGGAGCAAAAGGGTATCTGTTTGGTACCAGAGAAATGGCAAACGACGTAGTGGAAGGCAGAGAAAATGCTGGTCTGACGAGCTGGACAGCACAGTAGAAAAACTATGGACTCGATTATCAGTCGATAGGACAAAGTGGAAGGAAATGGAGGCCTTTGCCAAAAGGCACACAGACCAAGACATAAGACAACCGGTGTCAATAATATTCCTAGAAATATTATAAATGCGAAAGTAACTCTGCCTGTCTGTTTGTCTGTTAAGCTTTCACGCCTAAACCACTGAACCGAACGTCATGAAATTTGGCAGAAATATAGCCAAGGATATGGAGACGGACAAAGGTTATAAATAGGCGGAGCAAAAGCTAGTAGTAATTTGTTTATTTTTTAAATTTGATTCTTTACAACTTACTAAATATTTTATTGAAGTAGATTAAGTTTCAAATGGTCAGAATCAAAAGCTTTTATTAGTATATATTATTATATAATTTTACTGTAACAATGTTCGATCTCCTTTTTGTACTAACGACGTTACATTAATCCTCGTATTTTATAACTTAGTTACACAAAGCAATAACTTATAGAGAACAAATTGCCTCGGTCAAGGTTGTTGGAGACTCCCCGTGGTGTAAGAAATGGCTAACGATGCTGTTCAGATAATAACAATATTGGCTTGTAATCGATTCAGTACAGAATAAAGGCCTTCAGTTATAGAGACCGCGTGTTGAGAATTTTGAGTTTGAGTCACGAATTCTTTTACGCCAAATGGTAGGTGCTCTTAAAAGGAAAATATTTAATTGATCACCTAAAATCTTATTGACCTTTTAAAGATGTATGTTTTATAAAATAAAAGTACGTCTTCTTATCTTTCTAATATTTTCTTAAAGTTAAAAAAGCTAGCTTAGCTAGGGCACCCTGATCAAAGGCGATCGGTTAGATTAGAACTGTGTCCAACTACGCCGAGCCGATATGATCGCAGTAACTAAGCTAACACATTTGTTCGGGGTGCCCCAGCTTACCTAACCCATAGATAGATTAGGTTAGGTTAAAACTGCGATTAACTGTGCGTGAACTGACCGAGCGAAGCGACCAATGCCGCGAAAACTAAATTGCCAGTGAAAAGGAGAAAGTTTAGGTTAAAACTGTGACCAGATACGCGCGAGCCGATATGACCGCAGTAACTGAGCAATTGAGCATACACATTTGTTAGGGGTGCCGTAGCTTATGGTAAAGTTAGGTTAAACCTGTGACCAACAGCTCGTGAACCGAGCGAGCGAAGCGAGCAATGCCTCGAAAACTAAATTACCTACCAATGAACATTGCTCCCAGAATGGGGCTGAATGTTATTGGAAATGAAAGCCTATCAGAAAGTCTAGCATTGGAAAGCCCCCCAGCAAGGTAGATCGATGATCTGGTGAAGGCCACGGGAATCTGCTGTATACGAGAGGTGCAGAAACGTTTAATATGGCGGTTAGGGGTGGCCTATGTCCAGCAGTGGACATCTTTAGGCTGAAATGGTGATGATGATGTAATGATGCTAAAAGAGTATGGATACTTCGAATCTAAAAATTATGTGGTAATATTTTCTAAAATACAGTCTAGTACCTACCCGCTATCTCACAAATCCGAATGCAAAGAGAAACGTATTTTACATAATCCTCTTGAAAATTGCAACGGTCTCTGGAATCTTTATTCGTTTGTTATCGATCCTTTGACAGCAATAAATAGCTTTGTTGCGATAGTGTTCTTACTAGTGCTTCGACATATGTCAGAAAAGAAAAAAGAAATCGATGATGCCGACTGACTCGGTGGCAAGACTTACTACTGTGCGTGAGGTCCTGGGTTCGATTCCCGGGTTGGCAAAGTGTTATTGGGTTTTTAATATCTACAATAGCAGCCCGGAGGTTGAATTCGTGCGCGGTTGATAGGAATAGGCTTGCCCCCTACTACATGGGACTTAAACTTGGCTGGCGAAATGTGGGCGTGACTACAGGTGCACCTCTGCCTAACCCCCCGGGGACGAGCGTAATGTTATGGTGTGTGTTATATAAAGAATAAGCACACAAATCGAACGAAATGTCATCATCAACATAATGAAAGCTACTGCGAAGATCGCCCTGAGGACACGGTGGAACATACGGTGAAGGTCTCCCTGCTTGGGCGGAGCACCGCCGTGTACTCGTGGAGGCGATCGGCGGCGGCGATCTCTCGCGTCCGGCCCTGGTCCATGCCATGGTACGGAGCGAGAGTGCATGGTTAGCCGTCACCTCCTTCAGCGAAGCAGTGATGCTCGCAAAGAGGGAGGCGGCACACGTGAGGGAGAAGCAGAACATGCGCCCTCATCGTGAAAACTAAGGTGAAGTGAGCTAAAATGAGCTGTCAATAGTGTCAATTTCTAGCATCAGATACAATTACAACACACTTTACCTATGACCTGACTTGGGTGAAGTGAGCGTAAAGTGAGCTGTAATTAGTACCAATCCGTAGTATCAGATGGAATGACATATCACTTCAACTACTTTTTAAACCAAGATTTTTTACAGAATAGACCGGTCTTGTTATAAA
Source organism: Polymixis lichenea (assembly GCA_949091785.1). Lineage (NCBI taxonomy): Eukaryota > Metazoa > Arthropoda > Insecta > Lepidoptera > Noctuidae > Polymixis > Polymixis lichenea. The sequence continues at coordinate 3,461,008 of OX420943.1, read as the reverse complement.
CAATGATTTCTTACCTACTTATCTTAGGGACGTACATGTTAGTTACAATATTATCGCCATAACTTAACATGTTCAAGACACTTCACAAGTTTCAAACTCAAAACAAACTTCTATTTAACAATTCACGCCTGAGGCTCGAGCTTAGTAAACAAAATACACCCGCATATTTTACGACACAACTCGACACGGTTTTTTTTTTCTCGTAAACTTATTACGGGCTATAACTCGATTTGTACTAACATTCGCAGTGCTAAAGTAAACAAGGCTATTATATTGAATCACGCAACATTCTATCCAAAACAAATTCCTATAAATCTGTAGCTAGCTTTGTTTTTCCGCCAGTTTTATGAATGCTCCGAAGCAAAATATGATTTATATTGAACAGAGGAAATATTCAAAATGTGAGTTACGTTTCGTAGGTATTGTTGGTGACCTAACTTTTTATGAAGGTCTATTTTATGATATTTATGAAAACTACGAAGATAATAAAAGTCGGCTTGTTGTGTGAAAGGGAAAATAATTTATTGTAGCCTGAAGAAGTGTCTTGAGAAAGATATCCACAGCAAGAAGTTTTAAGACTATGCATTAGATTGGAACGAAAATGTGTGAAAATAAAAGATAACTCAACGAGTTTATTACTCCAAGCATTTCTTACAAACTTTTGATCCTTCTCAAATCTGCCACCCTCACAATCAAATTAGGCCCATCCAAGTTTCATCCAACTCAAAAATACTCATAAAATTCAAATGAAATTAATAAACGTGAAATAACCCATAACACTGGTTTCGTTTTAATCATCTTTAATCGTTTCACGTTTCGCGTTTCCCTTTTACTTTTTTCGCCGAAGGAGAGTAATCTGGGGCCCAATTATGACAATAAAAACTTGGACGTTTGGAGTTTCTTCCTTTGAAACCACCAGTAAAGTGGGGTAGATTGTTTCATAATTTTGGCAATGACATTTTCTTTCAGTTCCTCTTTTATGAAGACAACTTTTCATTATGGCGTCTGAACGAGATTGTGATTTTCTTGAGTAGGTTCTTTTAAAGGTCGCTGGTAAATATTTGATTCATGTAACTTTTGTTTCTTTCGACAGAACATGAAAATGGTTTTGTTTTTAAAGTTTTTTTTTTGTGCCGGAATAAAATATTTGCGTTAGAGTATGTAAAACGTATTTAATAAAAATTCAATGCAACGTTTGTCACCGTAACAATTGAGAACGGCTGAACCAATTTGCTTATTTAGTTTATTTTTAAATGTTGAAATAGTTTGAACTAGGCTTCTATGGAATGAACAATTGGAAGTATCAAGGAAAATTTTCAAATTCGGGGAAGCTCAACGTTCTTTTTATGGGATTTTTATAAATTATTGAAATTTGGACTGGCGTTTTTGTTTTTTAACATTGCCCCACACTAGTAATTTCGACCGGGAACAACTACTTGTAGGTCATACAAATATTTGTTCCGTGCAGGAATCGAATCCGCGACACGCAGCGCAGCAATCAATCGCTTAACCAATGCGCCAACCGTGCCGTCACCTTGGTAGATCGTTTTTTGAAAGGACTCGTGGCTAAACGGTAACAGCTACATGAGTTGATAGGTGGTTAAGCTACGCTCGCCGCGGTCAATACGTAGATGGGTGATCATCTGTTACATTGACAGACGTTACGGATGGTCAGAAGCTTAAAAGTCTTACCAAGGGTTACCATGGTACTCGGGAACTAGGTTGTGGAGATCCGATATACAGTCGCTCAATGTACAATACAGCTGCTTTCGATTAGACTGGAAGCCGTCCCCAAACTTTTTCCAACAAAAAAAAAACAACCGACTTCCGGAAAAACAGTAAAAGTGAACAATAACTTTTATTTCGGAAGTCGGTGACTTTGGATATGTATTTTAATTTTTTGTCACCGCCTTCCGAAATTAAAGTTATTTTTCACTTTGTAGTGTTTTTCCGGAAGTTGGTTTTTTTGTTTGGAAAAGTTTTTATTTTTCACTTTTTAGTTACAGTACCTACCCCACACCAATTCAAATTCATCATCCTTGGCGTCGAAACAATGCATATTTATGCGACAGCAGCAAACGCGGTTGACTTGCTGTCATTTTTTGAAGAGTTCCGTTGTCTGTCTCCGAAACGCATCATCAGATCTATATGAAATTTTAATGGGATCATCTCGAAATAAACCCCTTTCGAACAAAAAAGAATTTCGCAAATCCATCTATATGACGGAGTTATTCTCGAACATACATAAAAAAATATTCATTATATTATATATATGAACACGTCGAATATCAATTCCTCCTTCTTTTTGAAGTCGGTTAAAAAGACTAGGCAGATTGTTTGACTGGAATTTGGACAGGACAGCAAATTACAATCGGGTCATCCAGTATTAAATCAATAAATTGCAAAAATAAAGCGGCTATTGTTTCAACAACAAAATTGTTTTTCATCAAATTAAAATGTAAACAGAATGAATCAATTTGTCCAACAAGCTTTTTTTCAAATTCTCTTTGTGTTGTTGAACCTTAAAACGTGGTTTTGACAGCAAAAGGAACGAAAATTTTATTTTGTACAACATGAAGCCTGAGATCAGTAATTTTTAACAGAATCGTAGGACAAACACAAAACTGAAGAGTTATGGTATTAATGTACAAAACTAAAGCAATAAGTCTCGTTTTGTACTAGGCCATGAATGTCCATTAAAAAAAAACTTTGAAAAATTACACAAACTCGCCGATTTTCAGTCAATTTGTAAACTAAATCTATTTTGCTGAACAACGGTTCTGTCCTTCTGAGGCTTCAAACCTGCTAGCTTACACAGGAATAAATGTATGTAAAATTTAAACACCGCTACGAGCAAAACGGAGTCTTAAAACCTTCTGGGCAAAGAGAACTTTGAAATCAAGTACCTCGCCTTTTTTTAATGTTTCGGTTTCAAGTTGATGGCGGATATTTCTGCGTTGAAATATCGTAAAAAAATTACATACTTACAGAGTTATTCATATGCATTTTGCTACTAGGTAAAGGTACCTACTTGAAAAAAGTTTTTGTAAATTGTAAAAAAATGAATAGGTAGCTATGGAGCTATCTGTCAATTTTATTTTTAAAGGATCTTATAAATGATTAGATTTCGGCCGCGTGGAGCTCGACAATTATCTCACGGCACGGAACTTTCGGAATTAAAAGTATCCTATGTGTTGTATCCAGGTTATAAACTATCTCTGTGCTATCCAAACCCATTCAGCCGTTTTTGCGTAATTGAGTAACAAACATACAAACATACAAATTTTTACATTTATAATATAAGTATTATTATAGGATAGTGGGAAGTAGTATAAATGTTTTTATTTCTGTAAGTAGGTTCTAACAAAACTTTTAATCGTCAATTACATTTATTTTTAAACTAGATGAGGTCAGTATTTTCTATCTTCCTTTACTATCTTTTATATACAGTTCAATGTTTACAATAAACAGATATTTCCTTTGAGACATTTCCTTTGGGACAACAGCTAATTACGTTCAAAATTAAGGTAGTCCAATCGGAAGCAAAATTACAGAAACAGAGAAAGAATAAAGCGCACTGTTTAACTTTTTGTTTGTTCAGCAGTTTGCGAAAAGAGAAAACAGTGAAATATTGTATTTAAAACTGTGCTTTGAATTAAATTGTTGCAATGAATTTACTGTTGAACAGTTATTCATAGGTAACGCTTTTTTGTAATGGAATATTTATAAATCAACTGTTATTAATTATTCACGATGATGAAGATATCACAAATCGATATGATTGCAATGAAGAAGAAAATCTTTCTCGTGATTAGATTGTAAGTACCTATCCTTACGAGTATATACGAACATCATATTTTTTTTTACCAATTGCCTGCCAACGACAGCCAACAAAGACCCAAAAACTACTTACACGAGGTAAGTATCGGCGGTAAGGATTAGGCTTAAAAATATATATTTAATTGAAATACAAAAGTAGTTTATTCCCGAAAGAGTCTTGTAAGAAAGACCAATTTTAATGTAATAATTATTTGAATTCTAAATTCTACATTGCTAACTATGCACTAAGGGAAGACTCATGTTGACCGATCATCCGATGCTTGGTTAGCAATCGATGTTGTTAGGTAGGCCGATCGATCGCTTAACTCATGTCAAAACGAATTAATGTTTTAAAACTTGTTGAGTTCGGCGTTTCTTATTAGACTAACCTTGGCCAGCCGCTAAGCTACGTGGAACATTACCAGTCGACAGCGATGCGGATGAATCTTTCGACGCCATTTTTTTATTTGTGAATAGTTTTAGTTAAGTTAGGATTATATTTGTTTTTTTCTTGTACATGCTATTAATTTAAGACTGTTAATTTCTACTAAATTATGTAAACAAAAACATTCAAATACGCACAACCTAAAGAAAAAACGTCTTTTACGCTTCTTTTACTGTTTTAAATTAATATACCCGTTGCACGACTAATCTGAGTAGAAAGACCAAAATGAACTCAGAGGCCACAGTCTCTTTTAAAGTCAAGGCATTATCTTCATGTCTCTTTTAAAGTCAAGGCATCATCAGAAGCATGCCCATCATCTGGCTAGCTATTTCCCAACTATGTTGGGATTGGCAGTCTAGCCGAATATTAGTAATTTACATGGAGCAACGGCCATCTCACCTCCATAACTAAGTTTATAGGTGACCATGCAGATTAATGCCAATATGAATTAAACTCTCTACCAAATATATCCACGGACTCAGCAAGAATTCAAACAATATATTTCATTTGAAAAGTTATATCACAGATCCTCGAAACAGATTGGAAGGCACAAAAACTGAACTATCGTAGTTTAGGATACGAACTTATGACTTCCAGAGTTCCGACGATAAGCACCTATTGTCTCCGTGAATAAATCTTGACTTTGACTAGTTGGAAGCCCAATGTTATTGATGTAACTCGACAGAACAAAACAACATTATCATACCGACACTATAATGTTTATCCCACCAACTCAAATTACATCCCGCCATAATTAGAACTTAAAAATGATTATGTCCCTTTTCTTATGAAGCTCTTTGTGGGTTATTAACCTACCCTGAGCACTCTTTTATTTTTACACGCTTTATATTAGCTTCACTTGTATGTTTGTTTGTAACCGACTCCTTAGGGCGCGATTTTGGCCCACTTCAAACGGTCAGATTTCATTCAAACTTTGTAGACTTATCGAGGACCGATGACAATTCAAAAATAAAAATTAAAAAATAGAAAAAAACAAAACAAAACTTAAAAATCACGCTTTTGTAGTTAGCAGAACTAAAAAATTGTAAGTAAATAATACTTTAAAAGTAGAAAATAATTTAATTCTATTAAAAAGCGTGGGGGGGTGCTTGATATTAATTGATTATAAAAATACCTCAAAAAGCACCCCACGCTTTTTAATACAATTAAATTATTTTCTATTTTCTTAGTTTGGTTTTCAAAGCGTGTTTTTTAGTTTTTTAAACTATTTATTACGTATATTATTTAAAACCCACGGAGTAACTTTTTCGAAAGTAAAAAAAAAAACAGTTGTTTTATAACACCAACATGGTTAAAATATATGAACGAGGAGACGATAAATTTAAAGTTAAAATAAAAACCTGAACATTATTTATGCACGAAACCACTTGATGTTTCTAACGATACCTCGTTTGTCAAAATACGACAACTAGTTAAGGCGAGGTGAGCCGAGCGCGGTAGGCATTTAACGCTTACTTCAGCCCCCGAAACGAGTAGCGAGACGTAACGGCCGGCAGCAGTATTAACTATGTCACCGAATAGAGCAATACAGTGGATCAACTTGAGCTGATTACGATTAGTAAAAGTTTGTTTTACTATTCTAGTAAGTATTTTTTTTAAGATATAATAAGTTGCGAAATGAGATTTCTTCATAACATAACGCCTGTATTCTTTCAGAGGGGTTGGGCAGTGGTGTATAAGTACACCCACAATTCACCAGTTATGTTCAAGTTACATACAGACTGGAAGTAATAATGCAATTAGGGTGACCATCGTAGTTTTTTAGTTGCACTTTTTTATTTATTTTCTTATTTATGTACCTATACCTACATACAAAACTATGTACCGACTACGGTACGTACCGAGAGATGAAAATCTCCGCACTGTTAGATTTTCAACGCGCTGAGTTGCACTGAGGACCGGATCAGGGGGGATCTCGGTAGTAACCGAGAGTTGAAAATTCAGCGCGTGAAATTACGTCCGTGTGAACGTGGATTTACATTTATTATTTTTCTTTCTGACTGTTTATGACCTGTCATGGTTTTCGAGGCCGCTGATCAAAATGTAAATCCAAGATGGATTTGTGACGGCCTCCGTAAAATGACGGCCGCAGTAATATGACGGCCTCCGCAATATGATGGCATCTGCAATATGACGGCCTCCGCAATATGACGGCCTCCGCAATATGACGGCCTCCGCAACATGACGGCCTCCGCAACATGACGGCCTCCGCAACATGACGGCCTCCGCAATATGACGGCCTCCGCAACATGACGGCCTCCGCAATATGACGGCCTCCGCAATATGACGGCCGCCGCAAAATGACGGCCGCAGTAACATGACGGCCTCTGTAAAAGTATGGACAGTTATATGACGGCCTCCGCAATATGACGGCCTCCGCAATATGATGGCATCTGCAATATAACGGCCTCTGCAATATGACGGCCTCCGCAATATGACGGCCTCGGCAATATGACGGCCACCGCAATTTGACGGCCTCCGCAATATGACGGCCTCCGCAATATGACGGCCTCCGCAATATGACGGCCTCTGCAACATGACGGCCGCCGCAGCATGACGGCCTCCGCAACATGACGGCCTCCGCAACATGACGGCCTCCGCAACATGACGGCCTCCGCAATATGACGGCCTCCGCAATATGACGGCCTCCGCAATATGACGGCCGCCGCAAAATGACGGCCTCCGTAATATGACGGCCTCCGCAATATGACGGCCGCCGCAATATGACGGCCTCCGCAATATGACGGCCTCCGTAATATGACGGCCGCCGCAATATGACGGCCTCCGCAATATGACGGCCTCCGCAATATGACGGCCTCCGCAATATGACGGCATCCGCAATATGACGACCTCCGCAATATGACGGCCTCCACAATATGACGGCCGCCGCAAAATGACAGCCACCCGCAATATGACGGCCGCAGTTTTCTGACGGCCACCGCAGTATGACGGCCCCAGTTTTGTGACGGTTGAAGTAATATGACGGACGCAGTTTTGTGACGGCCGCAGTTTTGTGACGGCCGCCCGTAGCAATATGACGGCCGGCCGCAGTGACATGACGGCCGGCCGCAGCAAAATGACGGCCGGCCGCAGCAGCATGACGGCCGGCCGCAGCAACATGACGGCTCGCAGTAACATGATGGCCGCCCGCAGCAATATGACGGCCGCAGTAACATGACGGCCGCAGTAACATGACGGCCACAGTAACATGACGGCCGCAGTAACATGACGGCTGCCGCACACAATAACAACGCAGAAGAAGCCCTGCAAACTTAAACAATAAAACAAAGCACACGTTAAGAAATACAAAAATAAGTACGTATCTATCTATCCTGCATTGCTCCGCTCCGAAATTAAAATACAAAGAAGCAAAAGAAGAAGCAGCATAATGTCCGTATTACGCTGCACCAGCTCAAGGTCATAGTGTTATCATATGCAGTGCCTATCCAGGCTATCATCATTTTTTTTTATTTTTCAACCTACCTTTTTGATATTTGAAAACAGTAAATAAACCATTATACAATTTGTGCGCGCGGTTTTATGCTGTATGACATGTTGGTAAATCTATTCCGCGAGGAAAATGAGCCATTCTAGCTTTTGCGCACGTGGCGTCTTTATTTACACGGACATAGGGTTCCAATTCTGTTCTACACGCCTATTTGCGGTTTGCAAATCTATTACGCGTAGGTACATAGATTTGCAAACCGCTAATAGTAGGTTATCTATAATAAATAAATATAGTAATCTATTACGCGTAAAATGTAATGAATGTAGGTAAATAATAATATTGTCAAACCATCCTTATTCTTTTTTGTTTACTAGCCTTCGAAGAGCCAGCGCTGGATCGAAAGTTTTTACTTTCTGTAGTTTCCCATTTTGTTTGACAAAATATTAACTACTTTAATTTCCTACGAAATGAAGCTTGCTATACATAAATATACCTGTATTTAGCTTATTATTACGTTTTATTATTTACAAACAATTTTAAGCTCTGTCGGTAACAGATCATAGCGGGGGTGGCGGGTTCAAAAAATTGTCACACGTCCGACGTCCAACACGTTCCGCTCGGGACTAAACGACACGGGGCGCGCGCATGTAAAGATAAAAACACTGGATTTTAGATTCGTTATAAATGTATTTTCATAGTCCATAATATGACGGCCGGATTTTATCATATTTTTACGACCTTTATTATGGTATAAGTTTTATTGTTCAAAGCCTTATATAACTCAAATGAAATAAGAATCCGATCATCATTTAGACTTGTCTTTGCGATTTAATTGAATGCAGTAAAATGCAAGTATTCGTGTAACGCACGGCCGGAATATCTAGATCAAGGTATGAACTATGTAATGTATTTTATTCAATTTTTTTTTCCGGTTTATCTACTTATAAAACACAATAAAAAACGACGTTTTTCCGGATGACCGCGCCTTAAGGATGTAAAGGAACGGACGAACATACATAGCATGTTCAAAAAATCAAAACCCTCCTTGGTTTTGACGTACTCGGGTAGAAACTATGCAGCCTATTTGACATGATATCAAATATTTAGGAAATTTATATTCATATGAGTGTCACTGTGAATAACTAGATTCTCTATGAAAGGCAACGACTGGATAAAAATTATCAATGCAAGCTAGCTAGAATAGATGAATTATAAAAATTACAAGAGAAAAATCATTTCGGCGCTTGACATAATGAAATGAAATAAAGCTACTATATTTAAAAAGCTAGCGGCTAGTAGGTGTTACCATACCGGTAATAAATTAATCTATTTTTTTTAATACCTTTTCTGCAATATGTTTCTCACAATATTTGAATTGACATTGATTTTTAAGTAACAATTACCTAATTATAATAATATTAATTCATATCGGACTGAATGTAAATCGCCAATCTTGAAATTAATTGTACTAAGTTGTGTAATAATGATATTTGTACACCACATGTTATGGTAGAATGTACAGAACTTATAAAAATAACACCATACTATGTAAAACTATATTCTTACAAATAAATAAATATTTTTTTTTAAGGTCGTTATTTATTTTCTAACCATTGTCCTCTTGATGGCCTCTAAAATATACTGAAATCACGTCACTAACACCCTGAATAGCTGTTATCATTAAAATCGCTATCATTTTAATTTCTCTTTGTGTTCAAAAAATAAATCCGGCATTATTACCTATGTTACTTTAGTTGTACACTAATATTTATTAATTAATTTATTTATTTAATACTTCACGCACAGAAATTTACAGAGGCGGACTTAATGCCATAGGCATTTTCTTCCAGCCGATCTTATTAGCCGACCTTATTTATGCATCAAATATTAGTACATACATAATTACATAAGCAGTTTATAATCTTTCCGCTACTGGGAAACAGACCTCCTCTCTGCGAGAGTGCGTCATAAACCACCGCGCGTGAAGGGCGGGCGTTTTGGGGATTGTCTTATGTAATTTTGACGTTCAAAAAGGGCTGACTCTCAGCCTAGTTTGAATAAATGACTTTTGATTTTGATTTTTTTGACGCAGGCTCAATGTGGGTTGGTAGATGTCACATGTCTTTGATTTTTTGGCTCTAGGACATGCCGGCTTCCTCACGATGTTTTACTTGACTAATTTAGATAAAGTAAAGCGCCTGTCAAGGTCGGACCTACGACCTACAACTCGTACGTCACGGCCATTTCCACAGAGCCACCACTACTCAACTGTAAATAGTGACAATAATCATTCTATTGATGCCATGTCTGAGCACTCACACTCATCGTCAAATCATAGGCCTCTCCAATTGCACGCCATTCAGCTCAATTCTCGGCAACTCTTATCCAGTTGCTACCAGTCACCCTGCGAAGATCGCCACTCTACCTAGTTTGAGGGCATCCTAACTTACGTTTTCCGATTCGCGGTCTCCACTCAAATACATGTCTACCCCAACGGTCATCGGTTCTACGGCTAATGTGGCCGGCCCATTGCCACTTCAGCTTGCTAATTCTGTGAGCTATGTCGACAACTTTGGTTCTCTGCCAGATCATCTCATTCCGGATTCTCTCTTTCAGAGATACTCCGAGCATAGCTCGTTTCATAGGTCGCTGAGCGACTTTGAATCAATGGACCAGCCGTACCGTGAGTGTCCACGTTTCGGCTCCGTATGTCATAACAGGTAGGACATACTGGTTGAAGACTTAGTCTTCAGGTTCTGCGGAATACGCGACGTGAAGTTTCGACGAAGCTTCCCAAATGCTGCCCAACCCAGCTGAATCATAAAATCATATTATCATAATTTATCGAAATCTTATTTTAATGAATTGCTGAGGTTTATTGCTAAATAATACCAGCCTCTTCAGGTTAAGCTACGCTTGCTGCGGTTAGTTCATGGATGTGAGAAAATATTTACATACCAAGACCCAACCATGCTTCGAAAAGCACATTAAACCGTTGGTTCCGCCTGTCATTCTGAATCTTTGACAGTCGTTACGGGTCGTCAGAAGCCTGAAAGTTTTATCAAGAGGTATCATATTACCCAGTAACTAGGTTGTGGATGTTAGATAGGCAGTCGCTCGATATAGAATACTAAAATTCAGCTAATGCAGTGGTTAGACTGCAAGCCAACCCTAACATATTTGGGAAAAGGCTATGCAGATGAGGCAGATGATGAATATTAGTCTTTTTATGAATTGTCCAATTTCAATATTACCACAATCAGTTATTCCTGTTTCGTCGTAATTCCGTATTCTTTGGGACGATTCACAAATTCTGCAATCATCAAAACTATAAATACTTTCAAAGACAAATGTCCAATTAAGTTTTCAAAATCACTTTGCAAATTAAATTTGGTAAACCAAAGCTCTAGCTTTTTGCCACTCAGTATTCCTTTGCTAATACTGAAGCAACTCAATTAACGATATTGGAGAATGGCAGACCAACTTTGTACGTTCGAAATTCGTCTGTTCACTCGCTAGCAACTCTGAAACAAGTTAGCTAATAGCAGAGATAAATGGCTACTCTGGCACGAATGTATCTGAATCCGAGTGTTGTGTAAATCTGTTCGAAATTTTGTTTTTCAATGTACAAATTGGAGTCTGCGTCCCGAAGTTTTACCGTGATTTTGATTCTGTTTTATTGTAGTTCGTTGTTATTTTGAGTTTTATGATCTTTTCTTAATACGTTCTGCACGTATAAGTTATATCATCTGGGATCAGATTGTATCTTCTACTTAAGACAAATCTAAAATTAACTAACACACAATGCACAGCCTTAACTGCTGCATAAAGAGGCATTCTATTTTGTTGAATGGTTTTTAATATAACGAAAGTGAGCACTAAGAAAGGAATTTTAAAAATTCATCCCTAAAAGTGATTGATGGAAATTTTATAGAGGGTCGTCATTTTATTCGATAAGAAATCCCATCGGGTACATGGTTTGCATCCTTATAATGCAATATTACTCCGTTACTAAGAAATTTCTACAACCTTTACAGCAGATGCCTCAGTTCACAATATTCTCTCAGTGTGTGTCTCCATTAAATTATTAATCCCGGCAGCAAAGTTCCGCATTTACATAAAAACTCACAGTCAGCTTCACACTCGGACATCAAATGCTCTTCAACTCACACTCAACACTTCACATAAATTATAAAAATCTCTCAAAAAACACTCCAAACTTAAATTAAGTGCACATGTTTCATCCTTGTTACCATTTACATGAATTTTGCTTATTTCTGTGACACCCCGCTGTAAATTGTGCCTGAATTGTACGGAAACAAGCAGGTATTCAAGTCGCGTTAGCACGTTAACTACACTTGTGAATAATCTGCTAAGAATGTTTAACTCTTAGAGGAAACGCTCTGTTGCCTTCACTTCAAAAGTATGGTTTGTTTTTAGATGTTTCTGTTTGTTTTCTTTGAAAAAGGGTGGTTTGAAATATATATGAGTGAAATAATTAAAACTTAGGGAATCTACGTTATTCATCAAATTATCGACATTAAAAACAATAAAAAATAAATGTGAAATTAAAATGTCGTTGCCGCTAGTCATCATCTGTATGGAATATGGTGTACAAATTACATAAATTTAACAGAATTATGATTGTGTTTTCCAAAGACCTGAACAAACTTACTGGACTAGCATCCTTTAATAAAAAACTAAAAATAAGGTTCCAAAAAGGTTATTTTAATAAATACCAACCACTTTTCATTCCTACCGTGCTATCCAGAAACCCTAATAAATTGTACAGATGAAAAAGCCTTACCAGATGATTTCAGGGCAATGAAAACACAAGGAGGCCCAGACCTTATATTTACATCCAACGAGGGTCTGTAAGTCAGCAACAAAATGAAGCAATTCAAATTTAACGACATACATTTTGAGTTTCATCCTTTAATTACAGCCAAGAATATCTTAGTTGGTGCGAATTTGTCCCGCTGCTTAGCATGAGGAGGCAGTTGTCTTAATCTTAACTCGTACAATTCGTCAACTGGAAGGGGTTAAGGGTAAGCTCTCAACATCTGTATAAGCCTGGCTGGAAGCGTTGAGTAATTCTACAAACTTCGGGTTTTTGTTTTTATTACGCTTTGTATACTGGGTGTTTCAATTATCTTTAAAGTTTGGCGGGGTAATGTTAAGAATGAAATATTATGGTCCTAATCTTTAAATTATTAGAGTTGATTAAGTTATTATGATGCGCGTCGACTCGTAAACTTGGTACACGTTAGTGAAAACCAAATAATAATGTACGACAGCTCTTCTTACAGCAACTAAAAGCTTAAGGTCTTTATAACGTAACTCACGGTTTAATGAAAAGAATGTCATAGAAAAATTAAAGTGAAGCTAGAAGTTAAAGCAATAAACATCACTTCTTTAGTTATAAATCTGACATAATTGATAGCAATCTTAACACTAAATTAAACTGAATAGTGCACATAATGACTATTTCAAAAAACTCACAGCCTAGGCACCTGAATATAGGAGATGCTCCCATACGGTGTATAGATAAGGCGTCAGAACTATGTGGACTAACTAAAACTTCCCTTTGCGCACACAGAGACAACTTTGTATCATCGTGGAGTGAACAATACCGCCGTCGAGTTTCAACGTCGATGCTTCTCGATTGCACATGATTGTGCGAACAAATTGATCGTTCTACAACTTCGTGTTCGTCTGTTGTATTTATATTTCTTCTTCGTTATCTATTTGAATAGAATCGTCATTAATTCTCGTTCTGTCTCTAGTCGATTTATTTACTTTTAAAATGGCTGATAAATCAATTTCAACGTCGCGTTGTTTATTGAACGATATCTTTAATTACTTTCTGTAACATCAAAATGTATATTGCTTTATATTATATGCTTTGCTTCATCACTAACTTTTGTCATAGTAGATCTTGCACTGTTATGGAATAATTAGTATACAAGTTCAAATGTTAACGAAAACTTTGCATATGACTAACTTTGCAGTTATTTATAGATCAGATTTTAGAACTAGACAATAAACTGAAACTTTAAACAGACGTAGACCTAACAATGCAGCCCCAATTGAACAACGAGATGAATTCTGGGTAGTAGTCGTCACTATGAAAACTAATTAGATAGTTGGAAGTTTGCTTTCATTTGCTGCTTTTCCAGTTTTTTTTATTATTTAAATAAACAGAGCATGTATGTAAGAAACTAAATCAACTTATGAATGAACTTATATTATGAAGGGAAATATTATAATTTATAACACTAAATACAATGTAAACAAGGAGAGTCAGACAGTTTTTGTATCTTCTAACTCGATAGGATAAAAACAACGTAAGGAAATATATTATAAGACAAATAAATCAGAAACAATGAAATTGAACAACAGCGCTGCTCCTTAAGTAACAATCCGTCAAGCGACCTGTTTAACCATTCACGCTTCCCGAAACTGGCTAATCGACTAAAATCAGACAAAACTTCGCCAGTGTCGACAGAGTCCATGCTTTGTCTCCGTGATTGATTGATCTCGCAGGGATCTCTACAACAAATTATATCGGTGGTTCTATTTAGAGAAGGCAGCGTGTACAGGAGTTCCTTCTGGATTGTTATAACGGATTCGTTTTCTGTTCAAAAGAATAAATTTCAAACAGAATTAAGCAAAAATTTCCACAAACTAATGTAACACTTAAAAAATATATCTAAAGCAAAATTTGCAAAAAATCCTACGTATACTATCTTATTATAATCTATAAATGTGAAACTTTGTGAGGATGGATGGATTGATGTTTGTTAGTCTTTTTTCACACAAAAACTAGGATGAAATTTGGCACAGATTGTTCATAACCTGGATAAACATATAGAATACGTTTCATCCCGGTAGTACGGTCCCGCGGGATAATTTCCGACCTCCACGCGGGTGAAGCCAAAAGCTACTAATACATATAATTGGGTCGCGTAATTTTTAAACAATTACATAAAACATCAGGGATGACAAAAACAAGTATGTCTTGTTTTTACATCGCGAAACCAGGAACAATGTTTATTGTTCAGGGTCGTCAATGGTAATAGGTACGCATAAGGTGGATTTTATCCATATTTTTAAAAACGTAGAACTAGTGCTGAAAATGGCTACTACTAGATCATATTTCATTTAAACCAATCACCCAAAAACGATTCACAGTGCCTTCAAGTAAACAAGTTATTTAAGAAAGTTGAAAGTTAAAATGCTGTAAGTAATAAAATTCATCAGCTCCCCTTTTCCCTTTGATTTATTAGAAGCGACATTTGCGACCTTGTTTGTTCAATGTTTATAACAAAGGTTATAAAACCATAATGGGTTTTGAGGGCTTCCGGGTTATCGATGAGGTCGGCCATGGACCTGACTGAATGGGATTATCGGTTGTATGTAAATGTAATTTGTTTTGGACACAAAGGAAAATCTGTTGTTTGATAGCCGTAGCTGCTTTAGGGAAGGGTCCTCTTTCGTTTTCTCTATGCCAATTTGTTTTTCACAGATATTTTGTTCTTGCACAACATCAATCGAGTGATCGATTTCTGTGCCGCAATATAAAAACAACACTACATTATCTAGAGTTAGGTGGGTTTTTAATGCTCTCAACGTTCCGTGTGGTGCCGGAACTAGAATAGCACCATCCCATTTCTTCTTGTGGGTGTCGTAGAAAGCGACTAAGGGACTTACCAGAGAATGGGCAGCAGCGTTCTCTATGCATTTAACTACCATACTGCGATCGCCAACCCACTTGCCAAGCGTGGCGATTATGGCAATAAAAAAATAATTTTCGCTTACCGTTCTTTGTGTTTCGCTCGGCTCGTATGTATCCTAGATTAATACTAAGTAGTTAGTAGCCTTTATCCTTTCTCAATAATTGGGCTATCAAGTGCAATTTTTTTTTTTTAAATCCAACTGAGATTAGCGCGTTCAAACAAACAAATAAATTAGTTCTAATATTAGTATAGGTTAAAAAAAATTGCGAAAAACTAAGCTACTACTGTAAAGTCGAATCAAACTACCTTAATGATTGTAGCAATGTAATAAAACAGCATTATCATGAAATAGATGTTCATCGCATTTCATTGGGAGTTTGTTCCGCCACTTCTTCTTGAGCTAAAGCACTAGGAAGTGGTGAAGGGTGGGCGTTTTGGGGGACTGTCTCATGTACTTTGACGTTCGAAAAGTGCTGATTCTCAGCCTAATTTGAATAAATGACTTTTGATTTTGATTTCATCAGGCGTGACCCATTCAGCAAAAAAATATATTATGAATAAAAATGATACTAAAGTATGTAGGTACGCCGCACAAACAAAAAGCTTGAAAATCTATGAGGTTAATAACCACGTTAATTGACCCAAACCAAGTTGTCCAAAAGCTTCACGAAAATGTGGTGTTCACCTCTGTCTTCAATCTGAGAATTGTTAATCAAAAATGTACAATTACATAGTTGAACATTTGTAGCCAGGTAATTTCAGCAGTATGTAAGTACTTTTTGCTAAGTAATATTAGCCGCACAGGTCGATCCAGTAGGTTAAGCTACGCTTGCCGGGGTTGGTCCGTGGATGGGTGACCTTCTTTACATACCATGGATCTTTGACAGTTGTTACGGGTCGTCAGAAACCCGAAAGTGTGACAACCAGTCTTACCAAGGGGTATCGTATTACCCAGTTACTGGGTTGTGGAGGTCAGATAGGCAGTTGCTCCATGTAAAATATCATCGGTCAGACTGGAAGCCAACCCCAACGTAGTTAGTAAAAGGCTAGACAGATGATGATGATGTAAGTACTTTTTGATTTCAACCACTGATTGCCAATGAAAATAAAATAACTGTTTATTCAACAGTAGTTAATTATGGCAATATTAATTATCTCCTCCTTTGTTTCGCTTAAATCAGTGAATTGTATGAATTTGATTGAAGAGTTTGCAATTTTCATCGAATACTGTATAAAGAACCCACACATTCAGATTGAATACAAAATATTATACTTCGATAAAAACACATGTGGGGTCAGTAAAATCCAGTTCTTAGTCAAACTCAAAATCAAAGCACACAGGAGCTTTTGAATTGTCAAAGAGTCGGTCATTTAGTCAGAAAATTGATGTTAATTGACCATTCCAAAGCGTAGATCTGTATTGCAAAGAACGGGCAAGAAACGCCAAGGACACTCCTGTACACTATGAATTTAAGGGTTAAACGAAGATATTACAAAATTCTGGGTACATTTCTACCCATAATAGAAAACCATCGTTCCACTGTTTTTGACTTCACAAAACAAATATCAAATTCATGTAGAACTTAACGAATAACAGACTAGAAAGGGCAAAGCTATCGTTCCCTAAAATTATAAACGGCAAACCCTCCACTGTTTGACTTTTGGAATATTATATTAAGAAAGTTCTGCAGTCAGCCTGACTTCGTTTCATTATAAATTAGCATAAAAGGAAAGTTAACGGTCAGATGATTGGACTTGCCTTATAGTTTGCTGGAGACAGTTTTGTAAATGAATGCCGCTATGAGTCTTTAAACGTAATGCCTGACTGATTAGAGAGATTGAAGAGTTTGTTTTCTGAACCCGCAAATCTGAAACCTATGGGCCTTATTATAAGGATAAAAGACGCCCAAAGGGCAATGGGGAGGGCTACGCCTGGAGTTTCCCTACGTGATCGAATTGAAGACATCCAAAGTATATACAAGGTGTTTTTATATCCCATAACTCTAAGGTATGAATGAGACCCTATCAAAGAACCATGGCATATGAATGATTTATCAATTATCTTTTCTTTGTTTTTTCATTTTTCGTACAAAATAATTCGACAAAGTCACGATTATTACTGTAAAACAACCTACCTTACGTGAAATATGTCACCGTCGCATTTTATATCTTAAATATGAATTATTGGTTTTAATGAAGGTGAATTACTCGTGTTTATCAATGAAACTTAGATACCTAAACACATGGAGAGTCTAGTGTTAATAATTTGTACGGTAATTAACGTCACAAAAGTAAAGATTCGTCATACGGGTGACAATTGTTGACCTAAAATTATGATTGATGATATCTTTTAAACTATGCATTTTTGGACCACATATTCTAGGACCATTTGTATAATTTTTATTTATAAAATATAACCCTAGAGTTATGGGATATAAAAAACACATTGTATATACCAAAGAATTGTCGAACTGAAGTGGCAGTGGGCAGGGCACATTGCTCGCAGAACAGATTGGCGATGGGGCCGAAAGGTTCAGGGGCCTACTCCCTAAGCAAGAAATCCATCGTTTCGATCGAAGTAACGGGCGTTTCCAACTCCGTATTACTTACGGACAGAAGATTAGTTTGGAGCCCGAACTAAAAATTAATGACAACACGATTTGGCAGCTGTCCCTACTCTCGATATGTTCTTGCCCGTCCAAAAAGTTAGTTGATTGGCTGTAGGATTTATTATGAAATTTAGAACTACTTTCGCACGGACCCGTATTTTCGTTAAGGGTGTTAGAGAGTAGGCCCCCTGGAGTGGCGACCGCGTACCGAAAGACGTAGAAAGGCCTCTACAAGGAGGACCGATGACCTTGTAAAGGCCGCAGGAATCCATTGGAAGCACAGAACGGTCTAAGTGATGAAAGTTGGGAAGCCTGCGTCCAGCAGTGGAGGAAAGACAACGGTCCGATTATCGGACTTGCCTCATAGTTTGCTGGAGAGACTTTTGTAGATGAATGCCGCTACGATTCTTTAAAGGTAATTAGTGCCTTTCTGATTATGTCTTTTATATAGATGCGACTTGATGGAGGTGTAATATTCCGTGGAATGTACACATTTAATTTTACATCGGATAAGATAAAACTAGAAGTAAAATAAAAGAAATTGTTCTGAGCCCCATGATATTTGACTCAAAAGACGCGATATAGTAATAAAACAAATTGTATGAATGACAACAATAGCTTTTCTATAAGCTTTAGGGGTAAGCCGGAAAACACTCCACCAAAATGAGAAAATTGTCTATAGGTATATCACCAAAAATGTGGTAGAAAAAAGAATACAAGAAAGACTGACGACATTATCAATAAATGCGTTTTTTTTTGTATTAACAATGTCATCCTTCTCGGTAAGCAAGGCCTTGAAGATGTTTTAATAACGTTTGAGTTCTAATATAAGAGGTAATAGTGAACAAGAGATACTTGTAAGAGAGAGTACCTTATTACATCCAAACCGTTAGCTGACCTATTTCATTAAACTTTATTGGATAAACAAAAATGTGCCAATAACGTTCTTAGATTTATTGAGGAATTGAACAAATATGAACTGGGACTGAAAAGGGTTTTAAAAGATTTTTTTACCTACTCGTTATAAAAATATGTCTAGAGTGTCAATTGAAATTGTAATAATTTATTATTATTTTGACATTCTGGCGTAACGTGTATTGTACAGGTCTTCCTACCCATTGGAAATAACAAGAGTGATGTTATATTAATGTGTGATGTCTGTTGCATTTAATATAAAAGTTTTATGTATATTACCAATAGTAAAGCTTAAGAGAGTTTGCTAAAACTATCGGTCGTATTGAAGACTTGTTTTTGCATTGTATCGGCCAATTTTGGGGGAATGTTATGGGTTACTTAAGATCACGCTAAGACCATAAGGAAAAGAGAAAATGTAAGAAAGGACACTAAGCAAAGGGGGGGGGGGGGTAGAAATTTTGTGCATATGTGGTCGCAGGCAGAAACTTGTTTGGGATAAAGTAACATTGTTCGTAAACCCTGGTAGATGCTTCCTGCAATTAATGAAGAGATTGACATTTTCATCCCAAAGTATTTCAAACGCAAAATCAGAATTAGTAATCACAAACGTTGAAAATTAATAAATTCCAAGAATGATAATTACAGTACTTTAATATTACTGAAAAGAATTGATTAGTTACCTGGAATCACGTGATCATTCTTGTTCACTGAATAGATATCGGAATTAAATTCCTCAACTATTCTGCGAATATTAATTAAATCCCTATATACGGTATGAAGCCAATATAACCTATAAACATTCTAACAGTAATGCCTCTGGAAACTTGATCTGATGGTCTATTTTCAAATCGTTTTAAATCATACAAAGACTTAAAATGACACAAAGCAATTTGGCTGCGACAAAGGGCTAGATTCCTAGAGCAGACACTGACTTAAGTTGGCTAAGTTAATTATCCGTTTCATACGAATATCATCTTTAATATTACTGAATGTGAGCAAACGTCACATGAACGAATACGAACGTTAATAACATACGAATAATGTTCATGTTCGTATGTCAAACGGCGACCGGTGAATTTCGCTAAGTGTTAGTATTATATTGGGTTAACGGTATTTATATTTTCCATATTCTTCTTTATGATAAGACAATTATCACCGAAACTTCTATCAACAACACTTAAACTGTCATTGACAGAACAGAGTAAATGGAGAATCATTAAGAATCCACAAGTTCTAAATGGACAGTAGAAATTACTGTTAAGTACAGTTTAAGTAAGTACATTGGAACTTGACAGCATTTGAGTGTCTCTGTTAAAGGCTATTTTTTTATTATAATAGCGTGGATTCGTGTGGCTTAGTTTTATGTTCATGCTTTTGTTTGAAATATGATCATGAGCCAGTTTCCTAATATCTATTTCAAAAATACGAGGATAAAATACATTGCAGCTAATGTGACTCCTCGGCTTTCACTGACATTACTTTATGTTCTGCATAATTATTTACAGAATATCACTATTACCAATGCGTTTTTTTTCTATTTTTAAGGTCTCTCTTAACTAAGTATAAGCATAATGTTAGCCTACTTAATATTATAAATATGAAAGTTTGGATATTTAGATGTTTGAATGTTTGTTACCTAATCACGTAACAACGGCTTAAAGGATTTGGATGGCATTTGGCAGACAAATAGATTATAAACTGGATAATATATATAATACATATAGGTAATACGTTCCGTGGGACAATTTTCGACCGCTATGCCGAAAAGTTATTCATCCAATAATGTTCCCACTGCTGGGATACAGGCCTCCTCTCTTTGTTATGTTCTTCTTTCTCTGTATATAATTTCTCCAAATAATTCAATTATACCGCAAACTAGGCAGCTGAAACTACGAAAATCAAGATCAAGAAAAATGATAAGTATAAAAAGGACCACATCATCCACATAAACGAACACCACAAATTAATTCATCTACCCTCACGTTACAATTGAACTAATAATATTATGAATGGACCGATCATCCATCATAGCGTGGTTTTGACGCGAAGGGAAACGCCGGAATCACTGCATCATATTCCATTAGATGTGAGGTTTCGATAGGGGATTTTTTTTTTGTGAATGATTGCTAACGGATTCTTCTGATGGGTTTCATCAGATACTTGTTTTTAATATATTGTGTGATAACGTGTAAAATTTTTGATAGTATTTATGCTTTTCAACTTTAATTAAATGCATGGCTGACAAATGTTTCGCATTAAAGTTTTTAAGGTATAAACAATGTCAATTTTTGAACAACCTATATCGACTCACTCTACTCAACTGCTAGAGGCAATTGAGAAAAGTCACGTGGGTCTCAAAAAGTCCGGTACTGTTTTATTTTTCGCGTCACGCTTACTCTAAAAAGATCAATTACTATTATAAAAACTTTTTTTTTTTAAAAACAACCAACGTCCAAAAAAAACACTAAAATGTGAAAAATAACTTTAATTTCGGAAGGCGGTGACTTTGGATAAGTATGTTTTTTTTTTTTTTCACTTTTTTGTGGTTCACATGTGCTTACCCCTTCACAGCGTCCCGGCGTGATGTTATGTTATGAACTGATGTAAACAATAGGCATATCATTTATTGAGGAGTTCCGTTGCCTATCTCCGAAGTTCTTCATCAGATCTTCACCAAATTGAAACGGGACCACTCCGAGAAAGTATTCTTCCAAAAAACTACCCAAATAGCTTCAGATGTGCCTATAAAATTTGAAGAGTTCTCTCTATTTCTCCAGGATCCCATCATCAGATCCTGACTTGATGATCATGGGACCACCTGGGAATTATACCCTTTCATCCAAAAAAATATAATCCAAATCGGTCCAGCCATCTTCGAGTAATCGGGGAACATACATAAAAAAAATAAAAAAGGTTCCGACGAATTGAGAACCTCCTCCTTTTCGAAGTCTGTTAAAAACATGAGTAAATGGTGCCGTTTATTTATCCTGCGTCCATTTTAGCATTTTTTCTGTATCAACCGATACTCCATACACTTAGAACCATAAGCTATCAGTAAACCCTCATAACCCATTCCCACTTAATACGTACGTCCCTAAACTCGTTTGCTTAAGTAAAACTTAGCCATGGATCCGCTTACCACAAACAATACGGGCTCGGCATACAAAAGACGATCACCGCTTAATACCCAATACCTTTACAAATTAAGGTATGAAAGGTCTGTTCGCAATGATTCTTGAACGAAATTCATTAATGGGCTATAAACAAAATCCTTTTGGGTCGAACGAGCCCTCAAATGGGTGTTATTAAAATGAAGGGCTTCGAGAAATTTCCAATACTTTTAATATTCATTGCGCGTCTGGTAACGGTGTTATTGTGTTATTCTAAAGAAAAGCGGCAATGTATTGTGTTGTAGGATTTAATTCGTGTTTTGTTTAGGAGTGGGTACTTGGATGCCTGGAAAGGCAAAATTTTGTGCTTTTCGGTACGAAAATGGATATTAAGTATGTAATATTAATTTGTAAGGCGATTTTGGGTTTCTGATTTGGGGTTTTGGTGAATAATGCCTTAGTTACAAGTAATAATTGAAGTACTTCCGCATTTACCGAAAATAAACAATTTATTCAAGTTTTCGGAAAGAATAACAAAGAGACTGATTGTTTTTTCACTTATTTCAACTCTTTCATTAGAATAATTTATAAGAACGACCCAAAAAGTTGTTGCCTTCATTCGAAATTTTACAAAATGAGTTCGTAACTAAAATAGACTTTGTGTTACAACATAATTTCAGTTTCAGCAATATTTTACTCAGAACTTAGTTAACTGTAAATAAATTATTACAATGAAATTTAATTTTGAATAAATAGCTAAAGAAAGTGAAAATTCAAAGTTAATAAACACAATAGCTATTGGAACTCAGTATTATGAGAAATATTATTGCATCACTTTTAATATATGAAACACTAAACAGTTATAAGTTTCTTTGAAAAATGAAGAGAAAACTGGAGAACGTTCTCAAAGATACCGTTTAACAAGGAATGTAAAATATAAAAGTGTCCGTAGAGACAGCTGACGAACAATTGTTTAGTGGTTTAGGAATGGTAAAACATGAAACACGTTTAACGAAACAATTATTAATTAATCTTTGAGGTAGTAAAATGCTCGCCTAGAAAATAATATCACCATACCAATTACTGCCTACAAGCAGATGATGTGTTCTAATTTGAAGCTCATCAGTGTTCTTGCAGCTACAAGCACATAAATGTTTGTTTTGTCTTTGGAATGACAACATAATCTGCGCAGCTTCCCTTATCATAAAACAAAGCCCTTCGCGTCAGTAACCACTTATCATCAGCTGAACAGTCAGAATGTTTGCCAACATAAAATTTAAAAAAGCGGGTGTGTTCTGTGTGTCCACTTTTATTTATTTATTTAATATAGGTTCACAACAATTGTTTACATCGGTACAATGCTAAAGATAACATGTAAGATAAATTAATATAGAATCAGAACAAAAGACTACGTTGAAGACAGGGAAGTTTGGCATTAATTCTTTCTGCACATGTGGCTTCCCTGGTACCCTATTAACAGCATAACTATGTGAGAGTCTATTAACTGCTCCCAAAATACAATGGTATTTTTATTCTTTATTTTTTTTTCGATTTCTGACATATTTTCGTCATTATTTGACATCATACATCGACTATTTATAGTGATTCTCATGGAAATTATGGCACTTGGTTTAAATAGGTTGATTTTACTTATGTAGATTATTTTACATATTGTAAATGAGAGAACGTTGTAGGCCTACAGACTGTAGATCTGTAGACGATTATCTTTATTATTATTCCTCTTGCACCTGGTCTTTTGACAGGCCTGCACTGTCCTCCCATACCTATTATCACTGTAATTTGAAAACATTGTAAAAGCCAATTATTATTTTTAAAAGAGTAACCGTGAATTTTCTTGCCGGCTCTTCTCCATAGGAAACGACAAATTGGAACCGTGCACCTAGCTTCTGACGTTACATAAGTGCCCCCGTACGCAAAATACGCGCTTTGACGTGGAGTTGCGGACAACAGCCCGTATTACCTACATAAGTGCCCTTGCAGGTTTATGTGAAATAAAATATTTTGATTTTGATTTTGAATCACTTATGGGTAAACTCCGCATGCATATAAAGGAAGTTGTACAAAATAATTATTGTCTGGTATACACAATACCGCGTCACGGACCGACTGGAGCCGAGTATAACCGATTCAGCCTCACCGCCTAGAGCGTGACAACTAAGTTTCGTTCACTGTTCTTAAAAGAACCGAAAAGTGCGCCTGAAGAAGTTTTCACTACTAAAGACGACAAACTTCCCAACAACGCACACATTAAACACAAAATAAATTACACTAATTAGTCTAAAACATTATTCGACAATTCAAGTGCCATATATACCAACGATGACGAGCGTTACGTTTGACGTCAGCAATCACCACGATACTAGTTCAAGTGAGTTGGTAACTTGCAACTGACATTGACAAACTGTTGGGAAACTAATCCTAACAGATCGCCCGTACCACCCAGGAGGTAATTAATTATACATATTGAGTGTTCAAGTGATGAAGTATTCAGTTGTATTGTGGATTTAAATGAGGCGGATTAAATGCAGGCTGTGCTATTGTTATTAGCCCCCAAACTATTGCGCCTGTGGCATTCGATGGAGTAACATTTACGCCGCGTTGACGCCACGTTGATGACGCGTTTACGCTGCGTTTAAGCAGCGTAGATAATGCGCTAGTGTAGCATAATGGTATTTGTTTTTGGGAGATTGCTTTTAAACTTGTTTTTGTTTACTAACTAAATCTTAACAAGCTAAAGAAAGTTAATCAATGATATTTACTATGGACAACAAACGTAATCCTACCTTTATTCAAAGTTTCCATATCTCCCACATTTTCTAGGCAAAGAGTGACAATGTTTGCCTCGACCACCTCTCTCCCCAACTTATCGAGCGTTGTAGACACTTGTTTGTTTGTTTTTTTGCCAACTGATGTGAACTGACAGTTTGTTTTTCAAAACATCATACACTTTCTAACTCAATTCTTTCAGTTTATTAAGAAGATTTCGCCTTCTATTTATACACTTTGGAAATATTGTTATTTTATTCACTTCGCTGGCTCAAGTTTCTGATGAGATAATTTGTTTAGTTTTATATTTTATTTTTAGATAATAAGACATTAAGCTTAGAACTTAAATAAGCTGACAGCTTTCACAATCATCTTCATCATTATCTAGCCCTTATCCCAATTTATTTGTGGGGCTAGTGGCTAAATAATATTAGACGCATGAGTCGATCGATCTGGTTAGGCTACGCTTGCCGCGGTTGGTCCGTGGATGGATGACCATCTTTACATAACAAGACCACTCCGTGCCTCGGAAAGCATGTTAAGCCGTAGGTCCCGGCTTTCATTTCTGGATCTTTGACAGTTGTTACGGGTCGTCAGAACCCCGAAGGTCTGACAACCAGTCTTACCATGAGATATCGTATTACCCAGTTACTGGATTGTGGAGGTTAGATAATCAGTCACTCTATGTAAAATACTGGTATTCAGTTGCATCCGGTTAGACTGGAAGCCGAGCCCAACATAGTTGGGAAAAAAGTAGGCATCTGCCTAGTTTTTTCCTTAATTTGATAACTTTATTCGGCTTAAAATATAAGCTGCACAATATCGTTTAAAAGCTTTCTGCATTTGACGGTATGCGTCATTTGAGTTGCAATATCGATAGTATTGCAAACGACATGTCATATTGCAATGGAACCAGGCATACGTAACCGTACTTAGTACCTACACAGGTAGGTACTAAGTACGGTTACGTATGCAGATACGTATACAGATACAGATTTCCTGTTAGACCCGGAACTTAATCGACTGTCAGTTATCCTTCACTGCGATTGGCACTTGAGTCGCAGTTATTACATTTGAGTGGGATATGAAACCACATTATTTCTCAAAACTCGCCTTGCAGTGGTACAGTCAGCGTCAATAATATCGGGACGAACAGACTGTTCAAAATGATCTAAACAACTATGAAAATTAAACATTAACTCATTGACACAAGGAATGTTTCCGAATGATGTCAGTAAACGACAGCTGTCATTCTGACGAGAACTTTATTCAATTGCGATAAAGTTTAATTTTCTTCGTTGTTGAGATCATTTTGAACAGTCTGCTTTTCCCGATATTTTTTTCTTCGTTGTTGAGATCGACGACTGTGCAAAGCCTTTGATATTGTTATTTCAATCAATCAGGCTGTCAATTTATGCATCTGATTTTCACTTCTTTGTTTATTTTTTCAGACAACTTGCTCTTCTATCAATGAGAACGTCATAAGAAACACACTAGCAGTCATGACCTCTTTGAACGGTATCAAAATGGCGCTCATACTGTGACCCTTACTCATCCATACTATTCTTAATCTACTATAATATAGCTCAACTCAAACTCAAAGCATTTATTTCAAATAAACCAACTACAGGCACTTTTGAATTGTCAAGGTCGGTGAGTTAGAAAGATGAAGCTAATTGCCCATTCCAAAGCGTAGGTACCTATGGAGAAGAACGGGCAAGAAACTCCATGGACACTCTTTTAAAATCATGGTTATGTTACAAAAAGTTGGTTACATCATTATGTTGAAATTATCAATGTGAGAACGATGTAAAAAGACGTGCACATTAAAGCGTCCGTAATTAAAACAAAAATAAAATAACAATTCAGAAATTAAAATAAGCCGTGGGAGCTAGGAGATGACCAGTCCCTACTGGCGGCGCCCGTTCACGAACATGACGTGTGGATCAGCACCATTCAGCTCAACCATTTTGAAGGGAACTTAATGATCCAACACATACGCCACCACCAGCGAGACATTTGAGTGAGCATGACATACTCCCAGCTGCCAAGGCACATTCAGGTCAATGAAAGACGTACCCTGTAAATGGTAGCTTTATAGTAGGAACATAGTGCTCACACATATGCTATGCAATTATACAATACTAAAAGTTTGAATTTATACAATGCAAAGATATCTAGTCTTTTACAGTCTTCAGCAGCTCCAACGTTTTCAAATGCTAATCAATTTGGTTTAACCTACCTTGTGGAGCTGGACAAGCAGCGTTTAGCCAAGCATTTTTATCAGCGATGTAATCTCCCAACTTATAATAAGCATGGCTGCATAGTGTGCGTTTTATACAAGATTTAAATTTCATTTCATTCAGTTGAAGAATGTGGGGAGGTATTTTATTGTAACATTTTAAACAGTACCCCATGAAGGATGAGTCTACTTTAGCCAGTCTGAAGCCTGGTTGAACTAATTGGTCCCTATTTCTAGTCCCAACGGTGTGTCTTTCACCTCTTTTACTGAAAAGATTTAAATTTTTCCTGACGTACATAATGTTCTCATAGATATATTGACAAGGTACCGTCATGATATTAATATTTTTGAAAAGTTCCCTTAGAGAATCTCGCCTACGGAGGCCATATATTGCTCTGATGGCTCTTTTCTGCAGAATAAAAATAGACTCAATATCTGCAGCCCGTCCCCATAGTAAAATACCGTAAGACATGATACTATGAAAGTAACTGAAATAGACTAACCTCGCGGTTTCTACATTAGTGAATTGGCGGATTTTTCTTACAGCATATGCTGCTGAACTTAGCCGTCCTGCAAGAGCTGTTAAATGAAGACTCCACTGTAGCTTTGAGTCGAGCGTGATCCCTAGGAAAACAGTTTTATCGACGAATTCTAGTTTCTCTTTATTCAATACTAAGTCACAATCAGTACTTTTAACATTTGGTAAAGCAAATCTTATGCATTTAGTTTTTTTCCCATTTAATACTAAATTATTAGCAGTGAACCAATTTTGCACCAGCAGTAGGGCGTTATTTACGTCGTCAAGATTTGATGCACGTCTATTTATTTTAAAAATTAAGGATGTATCGTCAGCAAATAACACCATTTGTGGTTGTTTTTTTAATATATATATATATTTTTAATATATATAAGTACTTAAGTATATACATACTATATCTATACTATACTGTATATGTAGACTATATATAATTTGAATGAACGAATAAATGAAGAAATACAAAATATATGCAGACGAAGTTGTGGACATCAGCAACTAATTTTTTCTTAAACATAGTCTGAACGTCACTAAAACATCACCCGTGCTCTATTTTCATCACACTAAAACTTTACCAATTCAACTGGATTAAACCGAAACTCGTGTATATACGGGGCAACAACAGAAAGAAGTGGTAAGTGATTTTACTATATTACTACGCTAGCGCTGGATTCCATGTCGGAACAAGACTGAAACAAATTACGGAGTTTCAGTCGGAACTCCGTGCGGTAACGTGCAGTGCCCACAGTCCACACGTCTAGATGCTGTGGTCTAATTTTAAATAGATCTGTGTTTGAAATTACTTAGTGATGAGCATTATTAGTTACTTTCGACATCGGATTCGTTTACCGGTATAAAACGTTCTATATCCTATGTGTTAATCCACATTATAAACTGCCTGCCAAATCCGTTCAGCCGTTAAGTTGTCAAAGATAAAGATAGAGTTTCTTCCGCATTTATAATACCTTAGTAATTATATAGATGGGTCATTTATTCGGTTGTTTAGTTTTGTAGGAATCTGCAACGTTAAAAGATATTGGGGCCTTTTATTGGTAAAATAGCTATATTGCTAGTTAACAACGAATAGATGAGAATAATAAATAAAGGCTCATTAATTACTTTATTTTCTTTCTAACCACCGCACCTGCTTTTTTTCTTATTGTGTTAGGTAATGGAATGAATATGGTGGTTTCACCAAGAACGTCTGTGTATGATCCTGACTCGCAATAGCCAATTCTTTAACAATAAAATTATTTATAGAATCTTTAAATCCTTGGAGTTCCACTATATGGGTATCCGCCTTCATGATATCTTCTTAACAATGTTACTTAATGATTTGTATTGAACAATACAATCGTTGAAAATGAGACACTATGCTGAAGCTCTCAATTTCTACCCTCACATCCACAACAGGTCCAGTCTTTAGATTCTCAGCTTGTCTAGAGCAATCGACTACAAACAGCGGTGCTAAATCTTTAAATTGTTTCTCGCTTAGTATGGGCTCCGAGTGACGTCCGATTAATACGACTGTTGAAATCTAGTGTATTGCTCGTATATTAAAGCGATTCTGTTATTAGCAAAACTCACATATAAGTTTTCATAAGGAAAATAGGTTAAATTGAGATACACTCTAACGTCTCGAATATGACAGTGATCGATAGGTTAAATTGAGATACACTCTAACGTCTCGAATATGACAGTGATCGTATTGAGACATGTCAGAACTTGCATTGTTTTTTCTATTTGTCTGTAGACCAATGATAATGTATCTTGGTTTTTCTTTTTGAGATGAAGTTTTGATAGACCAGGTATGTTTTGTAGTCTTAGGCAAAGCTGGATATTCGTATAGATCCCAATTTCTGTATTTCATTTGAAGTGGACGATCTTTTTCTAATACTTTTAATAAACCAATTTTTTCTTTGTCTGATACTTTAACATGCGGTACGCGCCAAATGATTTTGTTGATCTGAACATCATCCAGTACTTCGCCAGTATTAAGTTTTACAGCGTTCAAATTAGTGTTACTTTGTAACAATATCAGTTCATGTCTACTATTTATCACTACTTTTTTTAAATCTTCAGCAAAACCGGGGAGGTTACGTAGAAGCAAAAAATCTTCCTCCGTCGTATAAAGGCTCCAATATTTTGGACGAGACAGTTAAAAAAGATATCAATCTTAACGGTAGACTGTTTACAAATATTGATTTCAAATTTCCAAAAGTTAAAAAAATACCCTTTCAAAATTGTAAAGCGTCCGACATTTAATACCAGTAGGAAGGTATAATATGTAGGTAATTGTGGTGAATGCTAGAAACTCGTAGCATCCACGTGCGCAGATAGTTTATGTCTAGTGCCAGGTGCCAAGTGCCGCTATTTATCACAGTTCTTAACACATTAAAAATTTATATTCTGCGGTTGCTTGCGCGGTCCTAAATATAAATTATATTTTAAATTTTATATACAATACGGTTTTATGAATCTACCAATGGGGTTAATCTCTATTGTTAAAATTTAAACTTTTAGTGATCACCAAAACCTTATGCAAAAAACCTCTGCACTTTAAAAGAATTTTTGATGAAAAATGGAATAGTAATTTTAATATAAGCGGGTTAGTTTTTTGCACTGAGCAAGAACAATAACGTATTTAACCAAACGCGACCAAAACAAACAATTTTCACCAGAAAAAAGGGATAACTTCGCACTCAAGGCAAAACTGTATTTGAAACGTCCAGACAGATTTTCAAGCACCCGAAACCTCCTCCGTAAATCCAGCGAATTCAATTGTTCGAACAGAAATCATTCTGGCGAAAATAATTACAGAAAAAAAAGTCTTCATTTTTCTTACAATTGTATCTTTCGCCTTTCATCTTCTCCAACCTTGACCTCTTATTAATGACTCGCTTTGTATAATTTGTCTCGACTGGAGACCGATGGTAACCTCTGGTGTGTAACGTAAAGTAATTTATTGCTGTCGTATATAAGAAGGTAGTTTTTCTATGAAAATATGTTACTATGTAATAATAATAATAATGAAATCTTTTTAGTTGGGGTGTTTCCAAGTGGTTGTGAATGTAATTCCACTGCCTCTAATTCTCAGATTACATCTGAGAATTAGAGGCAGTTGAATTCGAACGAAAAAATATATTTATGTAATTACATAAATATATTTTTTCGTTATTTCGTGTGATATTTTCATACTGATTGGTTACAAGGTTGTCTAATAAGGTACACCGCCCACATTTACCCAATTAAATATTAAAACAAATGTATACGCAACGAATGTAAATGTAACTTACTTCATGTCCTAGAAACATCGAAATATTATTATGTACTGCCGAGACCCAAATCATACCAGACAGAAATAAAATAAAGTTGATTAAAAACCGGACGCCTCCCAAAATACTTATCCAATAAAAAAGTCGTTTTTGGCACCATAACTGGTGCAATAACATGGAAACAAAAACGATAATTCAAAAAAAGTGGAAACGAAAGCCAAAATCTCAAAGAAAACGGAATAGTACGACTTGAAATTCGTTTCGTTTTCAAAATGTGTAAACGAGGCAGGCCAAATTTCCATACTGTTTGGTTCGTTAGACCTGACTTAGTGCCGTCTGAAAACCTCGTCTGTGTCCTTTGATTGGCAGAATACATTGCGTATATGAGAACGGCTGGTTTCCACTCACCCTTGTTTGGAGCTTTCTGACGCTTAGAAAACTTACATGAAAGAACTTACTTACCAAACAAATCGCTAAATACATTTACTGCTAAATGTATTTAAGACATCGCTCTATTTCTATAAATCTTTTGGAGATGACAGCGACAGAATAATGTTTAAAATAATAATAATAATAATAATTCATCTTCACCATCATCATCATTTCAGCTGAAAGACATCCACGGCTAAACATAGGCCTCCCCCAAGGAACACCGTTTTGACCAGTTCTGTGCTTCCCGCATACAAAGGATTCCAGATTGTATATTGTTTCATTATATTCTTTATAACACATTTGCTCGTAAAGGGTCTCTTATTACACCAATTTCAATATCGTAATGTATGTCATTACTCACTTGTGCGTTATTGTAATGTAAAACGCACGGTTTATCAAGATGCTCCGTCTAAAACGAATGGTACTTTTTAAATCTTAGCAAAGAATCGAAAAATCGCAGCATTCGCAACCAAAGCCGATGCCGACCATTCTGCTAATGTTAACAGGGTAGCACGGACGTCGTATTGACGCCCAAACTTTGAACATGATTTTAGCACATCATTCTGGACCACGTTTTAAACAACCGACCAAAAATTTCAATGCAAGGACGTTCAGAATCAGGTACTGCGTCCATCCACCCATGGCAGTAGGTTGCACGCGATGTAGCTGCCTCCCTGTATATTAGGTTTAGCGCTAAACACAATAAGTGATTTGTAGACCTAAATGATGAAAGAAACATTTGTACTCATAACATCACGCCTCTATTTCCCGTAAGATTATGCAGAGATGTACATACATATTTCAATATAGAGGATACAAAAATTACTTTAATTGCGGAAGGCGGTGACAAAAATTTAAAATACATATCCAAAGTCACCGACTTCCGAAATTAAAGTTGTTTTTCACTTTGTTTTTTTTTTTCGGAAGTGGGTTGTTTTTTTTTGTAACAGTTATTATTTTTCACTTTTTTTAGTTATAGTACCTACCCCACTAATTCGAAATTTCTTCATCCTTGGCGTCAAAACAATGCATATTTACGCGATAGCAGCAATCGCGGTTGATTTACTGTTATTTTTTGAAGAGTTCCGTTGTCTGTCTCCGAAACGCATAATCAGATCTAGATGAAATTTAAATGGCACCACACGGGAAGCACCAGCTTTCAAATAAAGAATGATCAAAATCTGTTCACCTAGTCGAAAGTTCTGAGGTAGCAAACATAAAAAAAAACATACAGACGTATTGAGAACCTCCTCCTTTTTTGAAGTTGGTTAAAAATATATATAATCGGTCTATAACATTCCCACTGCTGAAACAGAGGCCTCGTCTCTGAGAGAGAGAGCGGGTCCAGTACGGGTTTTCTTTGGGTGGGAAATCATCAAATAACCTCTCCCACTCTGGGTGGAGCAGGAGGGCGTGTCAAAGTTTTACTGACTAAAACCCACCCGTGGTCCCTCAGTTGCCTGTGTGCCAGGGGCCACGGTATCTCTTTCAAACAACCCGCACCCCTAGCAGGCATGGGCCCTTGCGGACCCCACTAGTTGGTGCTGACATCTCTGTGAGGTGCGCGTGGAACACAACGCGCCGTCGACCCAGGCTTGGTCCTTACCGGACAGCGAGCCTCCTATTACTTGCCGACTGCAAGCCCGCGCCTACGGTGGCCGGGAATGGCTATGGGCCGTAATCCACCACGCGGGCCCAGTGCAGGTTGGTAGATGGCACATGTCTTCGAATTTTTGGTTCTAGGACATGCCAGTTTCCTGACGATGTTTTCCTTCGCCATTTTGGGAGAAACGTTTCAAAAAAATGTGTAGTAGGTAAATGCTTTTTTTTTTGTTTGGGCGGGAAATCATCAAATGACTTCTCCCGCTATGGGTGGAGCAGTAAGGCGTGTCAGACTTTTACTGACTAAAACCCACCCGTGTTCCCTCAGTTGCCTTTGTGCCAGGGGCCCCGGTATCTCTTTCGAACAACCGGCACCCCTGGCAGGCATCGGCCCTTGCTAAATACTTAAATTTTATCAAGACTTATACTGTAGTAAGTCGTTGATCTCCTTTTGGCATTCAAGGATATTTTAAAAGCAAAATTTTATCAAACACATCTGAAGCCTTCAAAAGGAAAATCCCATTTCCATAGAATTTGGTTCGTTAACTCTGAATAAGGAGAAACCTTGTAATGGAAATCGTTATACTTAATTAAACTAAACACGTGTCTATGGATAATATATATGACTTTCGTGAAGATGTAAGTATCCTAAGGGATCGTTGAATACATAATTATATCCTACTCCTAATAATATTATAAATGTGAAAGTCTGCTTGTTTGGATATTTAGATGTCTGGATTTTTATCACTCGATCACGCAAAACAGCTGATCGGATTTGAATAAAATTTGGCATACAGATAGTTTTTATCCCGGATTTACACAAATAATATTTTTTATACTGGTAGTACGTTTCCGTAGTATAATTTTCGACCTCCACGTGGGTGAAGTCCCTGACAACAGCTAGTCGGATTTAAATAAACATAAGCTAAACAGCTGATAGTGTTGAGTTTCTCCTTAACGTGTCGGTAGCGACGTTGTTACAAGCGCCTCAAGGAGATGTCAACACCAACTGATGGGGCCCACACGGGCCGATGCCTGCCAGGGGTGCGGGTTGTTCGAAAGAGATACCGCGGTCCCTAGCACACAGGCAACTGAGGGAACACGGGTGGGTTTTAGTCAGTAAAAGTCTGACACGCCCTCCCGCTCCACCCAGAGCGGGAGAAGTTATTTGATGATTTCCCAACGAAAAAAAAAGCCTAGAATTTGGCTAAGAGCTTGGCAGTTTCAGCAGCGTGCATCAACTCCTGTAGCGTGCAGACAGCAGGACACGCCAAACAACATATTAAGTACCCATTGTATGTCGGACAACACCACCATTTTGTGCTTAGGTAATGAGAACACCATTTTATTTTCTAGATTTAATAATGTAGATACAAAGAAACAGATACTTCCTTAATTCCATCATATCACCACGATAATGAACTCGTAAACACAGCTAGAATGTGGCTTTCGGGATTATACGTTTAGAAAGTACGTACTTTCAAAGTTTAATACCGGTACCTGCATAATTTATTATAATTTCGGGTCGGACTGGGAAAGAAAAATATAATAAGAGAAGGTAATTTGAAAATTCAGCTTCTTGATATTAATTCTATGAATTGTATAGTAGAAAACGAATGCCTACAAGTAGTTATAACGTTTTCCGCTTGGAGACAACATTTCACTTTTATATTTATTCATTTGAATCTGATTACATTCAGAAGATTCGAATTCACTAGCACAATTTAAGAATCTCACAATTCTGAGAAATCATTGCTACTTCTTACTTAGTCAACGTTCACACGGACGAAATAATACTGCGGCGGAATTTTTCCGAGCATTGAGAATCCAACAGAGTGTATCTCAGCGCGTCGAAAATCGAATAGTGTGTTTTACTGTTCGATTTTCAACTCTCGGCCCTAAGCAATGTGTGGAAAATCCAATGCGCTTAAAAATCCCACTGTGATTTGGTAACGTCCGTGATTTTTCCGCGCACTGGATTTTCAACTGTCACTGTTGAACTGAGCAGTGGATCTCAGCGCGTCGAAAATCGAATAGTGTGTTTTACTGTTCGATTTTCAACTCTCGGCCCTAACCAATGTGTGAAAAATCCAATGCGCTTAAAAATCCCAGTGTGATTTGGTAACATCTGTGATTTTTCCGCGCACTGGATTTTTAACTCTCAGTGTTGAACTGAGCAGTGTATCTCAGCGCGTCGAAAATCGAACAGTGTGTTTTACTGTTTGATTTTCAACTCTCGGCCCCTTAGGACCTATATATAAAAGCATTGCTTACAATGCGTCGAAAATCCAGTGCGCGTAAAAATCCCGCTGCGATTTGATAACGTCCGCATGTACTCCGACGTATTATAGTGAAAACTGCTTTGAGTTCGATAACAGTAATAAGATCCAAAACAGGTTATTAATTGCTAGAAATTATTAGCAGTAGATATGTTTTATCATTTTATTAGCTTTTTCCAGCGGCTTCGCCCACGTGGAGATCGGATATTATCCCATGGGAAACAGTATTATATGTGCTAATCCAGGTTATGAACTATCTGTGTACCAGATTTCACGCAAATCCGTTCGGCCATTTTTGCGTCATTGAGTAACAAACATACAAATATTCACATTTACGTAACACTGGCTACGTAAAAAATCTTTCACAATATCTCCGCTAAACCTAAATTCAGCATGGTTTTGAATTTTAGGGAGACTTTGTCAAAGACTTTTTTCTAAAATCAATATCAGTTCACATACAAAACAGTTCAGATTCCAAAAACAAAATCACAGTATTTATAGCCTTGAATCTCAAAGTAATTTTCGCACGCCGTTACTTAGCGAATTTTTCTAGTAAAATGTTCTTTAAGGCAGACTCATATATGTATTAGTCATGGAGTAACATGACGTGCTAAAGGCTAGAGAGAATTTTTACATGTATTTCCAGGCTTTCTAAAAGGTTAGTAAAGTTTGCGTTATACATAGTAGCGTTTTGCACGATAGTAATGATCCTTTTGGAAAAACGAGAGTAGGGTCTAAAATGTAGGTACGAGGTAGAAATGTCAGGAAAAAGTTTTTCGGAAAACGAGTATTGAATCGACGAATGCTTTGACTGTAAAAAACGTTCAGGGTTGTCGTAAAAGCGACTGAGGAAACAGAAGTTGTGGAGTAATACCTATAAGTCAAGAAGAAGTTTCCTCATCTATACATGTAAATAAATATATAAAATTGAAGTATCTGTGTGTAATGTCAAATTAACAGCTCTTTACTAATGCTCGGTTTCTATAAACAAAAACTGATCATTTTGCTTCCCAAGCAGGTAGCATTTTCAAAATCAAAATCAAAATCAAAAGTCATTTATTCAAACTAGGCTGAGAGTCAGCACTTTTTGAACGTCAAAATTACATAAGACAGTCCCCCCAAAAAGCCCGCCCTTCACCACTTCCTAGTGCTTTAGCTGGGAAGAAGAAGTGGCGCAACAAACTCCCCAGCAGCACAGCTGTCTGTTATGTTGGAAGAACTTGATTCTATACAATAATAGCATATAACCATCATTTAACGATAAATGAAAATTTAATTAATAAAAAAAAAAAAAAAAAAATGGTTTATGCAGTCAAGTTAAATAAACAATGATATGAAGTAATTCATATGACCTGTCAGTAGTTAAGCTAATTCTGGTGAAAGAACATAAACGTTGTCTTGAGTTAATCACAGCGACCAACAATTCTTATCGTTTAAGTAGTCGTTGATAGAATAGTATGCCTTCGAACAAAGATTTGATTTTACTTTCGCTTTCAATTTCCAAACTGGGAAAAAAATAGTTTCGTACGCTAATTTTACTTGTAATAGCTACTTCCAAATACGTGGGGTCTAATAGACGAAGGTATTAGGTTTTTGCTTCATTATTGGTAAAGATACAAGAGCCTTAATCTTAGCCTACAATGGTCAGTAAATTATAGGAATCGATCATAAATGCATATGAAAGTATACACCGTGAAATTTTAATGGTTGTTTTCCCACGGCAGAACAACTTGCCTTAAGGAGTACTTTCGAAGCATAGAGTAAAAGTACAAAAATATTTTTTTTTTGTTTTAAAATAATTTAAAAAAAATATTCATCAACTCGATAAAACACTACTCAATAGTAACACTAGAGGTAACTTGTAGGTACTACTCGAATCGCACGCACCTCCGACAAAGGGAACAGCAGTGCATAAATGTTTAAAGCAAAATAAACTCTCGCACGCTTTATTTGTTTATAAAACGATTGTATTACTAAGACAAAACCATTTCGCTGCGAGAAAACAACCATTAAAATTTCACGGTGTATAGGGTAACTCTGACAAAAAAAACTTTTGTTTTTTGTCTGTCTCTCTATCTACGGCTAATAATTCCGGGACTTTAACTAAAATATAGCTCATGTTATACGAAGAAACTAAGCCACTTTTTGTTCCGATAGCACGTTGCCGTGGGATAATTGCCGACATCCAGTTAGAGTAACCATAAAATTGTGCCGAAACAAGTAATTGCAAATCTTTATGATATGGCTTTATCCCCATAATCACATGTCCGGTGTCGTTACGGGCAACGAATAGGCATCTCGCCCCGTAAATCTAATAAAAGGCAACAGAGGGTGTTATATCATTCGGATAGGCAGCAGTTACCTTTCATCCTATAAACCGATTATATCCATTGCTTCGTTGACAAAACACTTTGATTTTTCGTCCTCACGATCCTTTTTAAATTCAAAAAGGAGGAGTTTATCAATTCGGTATGTTTATATATTTTTTTCTTTTATGTATATGGGCATAACTCCGTCATATATAGACAAATTTGCAAATTTATTTTTTGTTCGAAAGAAGTTTCTTTCGAAATGGTACCATTTAAATTTCACATAGATCTGATGATGAGTTTCGAAGACAGACAACGAAACTCTTAAAAAAATTACAGTAATTCAACCGCGATTGCTGTTATCGCATAAATATGCTTTGTTTTGATTTGATTGACTTTAAGAATACCCCAAGGATGATGAAATTTTGAATTAGTGTGGGGTAGTTACAATATAACTAAAAAGTGAAAAAAAAATCATTTTCCAAAAAAAAAGCAACCGACTTCCGAAAAAATACTACATAGTGATAATTAACTTTAATTTCGGAAGGCGGTGACAAAAAATTAAAACACATATCCAAAAACACTTTTGGAAAAACTTTTCATTAGCTCATTTTTTTCACTAGCTGTTCATAGTTTGTGGTAAGTATTATCAGCCGTAGAAATCGATCGGTCAGGTAGTCTATGAAAGCCATATTTGGTGCGTGGATGGGTGAGCATCTTTTCATATTATGACCCCTACGTGCCTTGGAAAGCCTTTCAAACCGTCGCGCTGGTCCCAGCTGTCATTCGTGGATCGTTGGCAATCGTTACGGGTCGTCTGAAGCCCGAAAGTCTGGCAACCAGTCGGTTAGGTCCCAGTAGGTAACCAGTAGGTCAGGGTATCGTGTTACCCAGTAACTGGGTTGTGGAGGTCAGATAGGCAGTCGATCCATGTACAATACTGGTAATCGCAACAACAATTTTTTCGAAAAAAAAAAAAAATTATACTCGCACAGGAATATCACAAAGTTAACGACACAATATGCTTAAAAAAAACAGTCCTGTACGAGGCCAAAAGGCCCCATCGCAGTATGATACTGCGACATTTAAAAAAGTATCGCAGCGCTCGTATTCTGATAGGGTCCACTGTGATGTCACGGACAGATACAGAAATTAAATAATAAGTAAAAATAAGATAATTAAGTGTGAAATACCTAAAAAAGAATTTACGTTAATAGTATTTTTTGTAATCCGCGTGTCTGCACCCCACGTAACATCTATTACTTGTCTATGCCTTTAGTGTCACAGACACTATGGCATTGCTGTGACAAGTAATGAGACACAGGCGCCGACTTACGGCAAAAGCAAATATAATAGAATTACATCGAATTAAATTGTTACGGCCGTCTTGTAATTCAGAGAACTTATGGCAATTAGAGAAATAAAGAGTCGCTATGGTTTTGACAGGTGTAAGAATTCCGATTTACAAAAATGACAAACAACGATTTAAAAAAAATGAAAACAGACTGCAAAACCAATGCTGCTATGCCTGTACAATCGCTGCCAAACTCTCTGCTCACTACCACAGCCAGTAGCGTGCAGATTAAGTGTAAGTTAGACTGCAAGCAGTACAAAAAAATCCGCCGTGATATTATCACGTTCGTGTGAACGTCGACTTAGAGATATCAATTAGCGAAGTCGTCGTGGGCAATACCAAGTCTCTCAATATCGAGTCACGAATTTCCAATCAAGGTGTATTGTTGGCCATATCTTGTATTAAAATAGACACCTCAGAATAGACTGCCCTTTCATTATACTGATATAATTTTCGTATAAAGCGATTAGTATTGCATGAATGAACAGCCAAATCCGTTTATGTCTAAATCCTCTCCTAGAATAACAATAAGTCATAATTAGGACGTGCTATAAATATTTTACTTGTATACAGGGTGTAACAGAAACTCTATTGCTATCCTTAAGCTATAAAGATAACAGCTAGTATAGAATCAGTTTACATTGCTTCAGCTCAAAATAAAATACTCTAAGAATTGATACCAAATTTTCGGTTTCATAATGTTTCTTAAATTAAAATCATAGCAAACGTGTCACCGCACTCGGTGAACTAACCACACTACGGTCAATAACTTTCCACGTTACTTGCCAACATCACGATAAATCTCTTCCAAGTGATGTGTTTGTTTCAATTTGATTTGGTATCAATGTATTAATAATTCTTATAACTTCCGAACATGTAGAGATAGAATTAAAAACCCCTTTCAATAACGTTTGATATCATCCAAAGAAGCCGTGCTCTTGGTATGTATATATATATATATATATATCCTTTCCGTTACACGTTGTATTAATCAGTCCGATAGAAATTATACAAATCAAAGAGAATATGTAGGTACAGTCACCAAAAGAGACAAGTAACCTGGGTCGTCGGATATAGTTGAAGTTGAGTAAGAAACCAATACACATCCACCGACCCTCACTGGGCCCATGAAGTGGATTACAGCCTACTCCCTTTCACCGAAAGGAAGCCTGAGTCCTGTTCCAGAAAGTGTGTTGTTCAAGCAGTGGGAAAGTTACAGGCTGATTATAAAGAAACCGATGGATGTTTTTGTTTGAAATTTAAATTGTCAAATGAACTGTTTGATTTATATTAAGTAAATTAAATTTTATTGGAAAACATCCATAGGTTTCTTGTTAATCTTCGACTATATCCGGCAACCTTAGTTACTTATCTTTTTTGGTGACCATACGTAACTAAAGGTTTTGATGGAGTCCACGATGGCATCGGTAAATCAACATCTGCTGCTAAACATGGTAGTAGTAAATGGCCAAAAGGGATATTGTACTGTAGGCCACATGCCAAACTTTGACCTTACGCTAGCTTAGAGGTGTCCTCGTAGAGGCGATCGGCGGTGGCAATCTCTCGCGTCCGGCCCTGGTCCAGGCCATGGTACGGAGCGAGAGTGCATGGGTAGCCGTCGCCTCCTTCTGCGAAGCAGTGATGCTTGCGAAGAGGGAATTGGCGCACATGAGGGAAAGGCAGTATATGCGCCCTCACGGCCCTAGCATCCGTAGGAGACGCCCTGGGCATCGGAAATCCCAGGCTGATTCCCGGCCGCCGTAGGCGCGGGCTTGCGAACGGCAAGTAATGGGTAGCGCGCGTTGTGTTCCACGCGTGCCTCAAAGAGATGTTAGCACCAACTGGGGGGGCCGCAAGGACCGATGCCTGCCAGGGGTGCGGGTTGTTCGAAAGAGATACCGCCGCCCCTGGCATACAGGCAACTGAGGGAACACGGGTGGGTTTTAGTCAATAAAAGTCTGACACGCCCTCCTGCTCCACCCAATAAAATAAAAGACCAGCTATTACTTGTTCTGTTATTAATGACACGAGGGCCAACCTTACTACTATTTATCATTTTAAAATTATCTTCGTTTCTTAATTTTAGAATAGTATCGAGCTTAAGAATTTTCGGCTTGTAGCAACTATAATATATCAGAAAATAACTTTTTTCTCAAATGCTTCTTTTGTGCAAAATTTCTCAATGATGTGTAATCATAGTCCTTTTCAAGCATATTTTCAAGCGTGAGATATAAGTAAAAGATGCACTGAAGCAAGCGGTTGCTAAATTTATTTTTTATTGAAATTCATGAGATAAGCGTTGCAGAAGCATTGAAGTAGCTAACTACCCCTATTTTACTGAAGTATTTCAGTGGCTCGAGACACAGATGATTGTGGAGATTTTACACAGATTTTTTTTAAAGTTGAATTCATAAAAATATGAAAAT
The DNA here is from genome assembly GCA_949091785.1 of Polymixis lichenea. Taxonomy (NCBI): domain Eukaryota; kingdom Metazoa; phylum Arthropoda; class Insecta; order Lepidoptera; family Noctuidae; genus Polymixis; species Polymixis lichenea. The sequence continues at coordinate 3,419,661 of OX420943.1, read as the reverse complement.
TTCAGAAACAATAATTGAAAGGACATTTGAGAGGTAACAATTTTATTAGAACTTTCTATTGCTTACTGCATTCTCGATATAATTTCGAAATGTGACGATATATTTCGATTCCAGTGAGTCATTTTAAGTCAGGATATACCCTACGAGAAAAAAGTTACGTCGTTGGTCCCTCGATGAGCTTGGGCATGAGTGATAGACACGACGAGGACAGACTATGAAAATGCATAAAAATGATTGACGCTCGGAAGCCTTGAACGGGTATTAGCCAAGCATCGGGCTCCCGAATGAGCTAGAGCGATTACAGCATACGTTCTTGTCGTTTGGTTTTGGCCATTCCAACTAAAATAATATTTAGTAATCACTACATATTATAAAACAAAATCCTTCGCCGCGTCTGTCTTTTCTGTTCGCGATAAACTCAAAAGCTGCTGCACCGATTTTCATGCTGTTTCCATCAATGGATAGAGTAGTTCTCGAGGAAGGTTTTAGTAGATAATTTATCAAGTTTTTGTATACGCTGGCTAAAATATAATCATATTTGTTTGAGGTGTCGGAACAAATAAGCCATCTGGGAGCTTTCAACGAAAACACTGCTTAAACCCTTTGAGATATAACAAAATGATGTATGGTGGGATTCTGTATCTTATATAGTTCTACAGAAAAGTCCGCGATGGCATATGACTATCTCTTAAGGATAACATACTATATCCATTTTACTACTTGTTATCCCTGGAATAGGTTTCCATGGGTTGCGAGAACGGGATCAAAATTTCATACTTACTTTTAGTCCCAATAGCCGACATACACGCGGGCGAAGCCACGGGCATCAGCTAGTGTAGACAATAATCATCAATCTTACCAGCCTTTTTCCAACAATGTTGGGGTCAGCTTCCAGTCTTACCAAATAATCATAATCATAATAATAATCTTTATTCACGAATAAGTGATAACCATACAGAGTAACATAATAGGTAATAAACACAAAATAGACAAAACTCGCTCAAAATTATTAAATAAAATTTAGACAACAGTTGGAGAATGTGAGACGCAGCTATACCATTATTTTACATGGAGCGACTGCCTATCGAACCTCCATAAATCAGTTATTTGGGATCCTGATACCGATAGCAAAACAAAAAAAAAACCGGCCAAGTGCGAGTCGGACTCGCCCATGAAGGGTTCCGTTGCAGCAAGTAACATAATATAAAAGTTCTTGTAACTTTGATCGATGTTTTAATAATAGTGTATTTTTTTAAATTAAGTTATTGATAAGTAAACATTATAATTAGGTACCTAAATGATGGGATTTAGATCTAACTATATGCGAGCGAGAGATTTTTTTTTTTTGGGTGGGAAATCATCAAATAACTTCTCCCGCTCTGGGTGGAGCAGGAGGGCGTGTCAGACTTTTACTGACTAAAACCCACCCGTGTTCCCTCAGTTGCCTGTGTGCCAGGGGCCGCGGTATCTCTTTCGAACAACCCGCACCCCTGGCAGGCATCGGCCCTTGCGGGCCCCATCAGTTGGTACTGACTTGTGATAGCTAATGAAACTAATATATATTCCAGTTTGATATTATTATTTACTTTGGCACCTATTACAGATTAATTATTAGAAAATAATGGTTCACGGTTTATGCATAAGGTTTGAAATTAAATATTTTTTATATTTGAGTTGATTGAATGAAAGGTACATTGTGGTTTACGATATATGACGTATTAAAAAAAAACTACTTTCTAGATCTCATTCAAACCAATTTTCGGTGAAAGTTTACATGGTAATGTATATTTTTTTTTAGTTTTATCATTCTCTTATTTTAGAAGTTACAGGGGGGGAGGACACACATTTTACCACTTTGGAAGTGTCTCTCGCGCTAACTATTCAGTTTAGAAAAAAATTATACCTCAATATCATTTTTGAAGACCTATCCATAGATACCAATTTTTTTTTTGAGTTTTTTAAATTTTTGAGTTTCAGTTCTAAGTATGGGGAACCCCCAAAATTTATTGTTTTTTTTTTCTATTTTTGTGTGAAAATCTTAATGCGGTTCACAGAATACATCTACTTACCAAGTATCAACAGCATAGTTCTTATAGTTTCGGAAAAAAGTGGCTGTGACACACGGACGGACAGACAGACATGACGAATCCATAAGGGTTCAGTTTTTTTTTTAAAGAAAATTAATAAACATAAAATAAGGAAAGATTAGAACAGCCAGCTTTCGATCAAGGTTTCCATTAAGACTCTGTATCATTTCTTCGAATTCTTAAACATAGGTTTCATATAAAACTTCAAGAATTAGGTACCGGGAAAAGCACTTTACTTACTTCCTTCGCTTACATTTTCCAAGAAAATGCGATTGATGCCTTGCTATTACTTAAGGTACTTCATTAAGCCAATATCTTGACGACATATTACTTGAATTTCCTTTGATACAGTGCTTTTATGTTTCCTAATGTAATGATTTTATTTCGAAGGCTCGTATTTATGGTCTATTTTGTAGTCTTTGAGAGTAATATCGCATTATATTAAAACACTCCTGCCGACTGCCCGTTAGTCTTGTGGTCGCAAGCAATACTTCCGAGATTGACGTGAGTTCAATTCCCGGGTACGTACAGTGTTTGTGATTAATCTGGAATTTGATGGCAATAGGCTCACGCCCTATTACATGGAACCTTAACATATCTTGCGAAATGTGGGTATACTATAGGTGCACCTACCGTAGTGCACCTCTGCTTTGAGAAATATGTGAGTAAAACCGGTTGTAGCAGGTAGTAGATGGTAATCAGCGAAGTAAAACGCGAATATGGCTTAAACAACTTATATTTTTACAAAGACACGGATAACTAAATACATACAAAATGCACCCGTTTGCGGTGCTCACACGGACTGAACTGCCCACGTGTTGGGTGGGGGTCCAGTCGCCTATACATTCTTACTTAGGTTATACATAGTGTTTATGTTATTAGCTATGAATCTAAAATCATGAGCGCGTCGCTAACACCAGTTTTCATAACTTTTCGATATTTATCTATCATATAATTTTTGAGCCTATTTATTAGCACCTCTTACTTGTAGGTCTCTAATGGTCATCGATAAGATCTTAGTTCTGACAGTGTCTAGGCATACAAACGACACAGCCTTGGGAGGCTCTATATTTATCTCCTAAATCCTAAAGGTATTAAAAACAAAATCCCTGTAATACCTATGCAAAGCCGAGTTAATTTACACCTCCCAGACACAGCACAATACAGTTCATAAACTGGCTTGGAGCCGCGGTATCAAGTCTCAACATGATTTATGTTAATGAGGAGAGCGCCACCTTGCGGAACAGATTGGGTATTAATAATGGATCAGCTGGCAAATTGGCTGAACTGGTCTGACGAAGTAGGTAAAGAAGAATTGATTGTTTGATTATTTTTAGTTACGGGCTGAAATCGGCTTTTACCGAATAAGAATAATCGGCCGAATATTCAGTTAAAAGTTTACCGAACTGAGTATTCGGCAGGACCCTATCGTGCACCTCAAAAAATTAGTCTGTGCCTACTGAGTGCGTTAAAGCGCACGTCTCTTCCGCACCCGCTAACGCCTCTACTTCCGGACAGACCGCACTTTTATTGCATTATCTAGTCTATTTTAGTAATGCAGTTTGCCCTTGTGTTCGCATAAAAACTTTTTTAGAAGGGCCCACTTGTGCTTATAAATGTGCTACCTACTTTCTATATGCTTATAAACTTTTGAATACATTATGGTTCGGTAGAATGTTCGGCATTTTTACCGAATAATCGGCCGAATACTAATGTTCGGTAAACCTGCCCAATACCGAACATAAAATGAATATTCGGCCTATCCCGAATTATTTTATTATGAACATTTATTATTTAGACTAGATCGCTACTACATTCTAGGTTGACTTTCGAGATGTCAATTCTACAAAAAAAAAACTAGATTGTTACAATTCATATTTTGGGAAAATAAGACATTCGGGATCATAATCACGATAAAAATAATGAATATTGACAAAATCTTGCAGCCTAACAAAAATGTCCATAAACACAGCAAGGACAATCATAGAAAGATACAATGCTCGAAACAAATCCAAGCACTTTCAATCCGTATAATTGAATTTTAAGTTCTCGAAACCTCACGTAAACCTATGCTATTGTCACATCCATTTTCTATATACGTTCAAAAGAATAATATGTAACTTGAAAAATAATATGAGAGATGAAAAATTGCGTTTGTTAGTGTTCCGTCAAGTAGAGTTATGTATTTCTCGCTTTCCTTCAACAAAAGGTAGGGTACAGACTACGTGTTTTAAAACATGTCGTCAAATTCATTCTTTTAGTTGGCGGAAACTATATTCTTTTCCAAAGCATTCATAGAAGTTGTTGTGTTATTTGATGTATTGTAGATCAAGTATCTTTCATATCGTGACGGTCCAGAGGTTAAGGCCTCGCCTCCTCGAGGTGGTAGGTTCAAATCCAGGCAAGACCTAATGTGAGCTTTTGACTAAATAACTATATCATCTGACATCGATGAAGGTTACCATCGTGGGGAAACCTGCAGCCTATTTGCATAACACACTATTAATCAGAATCTGAATCTTAATGAAGCTTATTGTTAATCCATTGCTTCATAAATTTCTATAATTCGTCAGCTCCATAACGTAAACAACGCAATGAATGTTTTGGAATTGTCAAAATGAAAACGATTCCTATTGACAGTGAATTACGCAATTACCTCTCTGGACTTATCATTAATATTAGGCTGCAATCGCCAACCCATCTTGAGCAAGCATGGTGATCAATGCTCATGCCTTCTCACAGGCCTTTACTTTGTCATCGGAACATAATTTCGCGGATGGTATTATTATTATTGTCTCTCTCATGGCACTTTTTTCGGAACCAGTAGATGAATTCTACGTCTTCACTTTTCACCATCTCTTTTCTGTAACACTGTCATCATTGATTGATAACAAACTCCTTTGTTTGAACTTTTTGTAAATATTTTTATGAACTCGAGTATTTTCGTTATTAGAATTCAAGGTATCTTATAGGATTTGATTCGCACCTATACCCGTTCCCATGTTCTCTGCTTTCACAGTATCATGTGGTCAGGAATGGTATTCCATTACGGTTAGGTAGATAATGGTCGAATGTCAACATAATTGGTGGTCTTGGCACCAGAAATCTATATCGCTTCCATAGTTTATGTCCTATGTGTTCGTTGCCAAGTAGCTACTTATCGCTGTTCGTATGTTGTATTGATATTTATGTACGGAGAGCCAGCTGGCTTTTATCTTTGTTTTAATATTCAGATTATTTGAATTTAGGTTCTTTTTTTTTGTGTGTTGCTTGGAGATTAGCATTAACATTACCAGCCTATAATGTTCCTACTGCTGGGTCACATTACAAGCCTCTTTACTTCGAGAGAGGGTGGACTGTAATCTACCAAGCAGGCTCAATGCGGGTTGGTACATGTCACATGTCTTCGAATTTTTGGTTTCAAGACATGCCAGTTTCCTCACGATGTTTTCCTGCACCGTTTTGGAGATTAGGCTATAACCTTATAGAATTCTCTATGTCTTCTACATTTCATTTCACATCTTCAAGAGATTCACTCATAATATCTTACGATGAAAGAATATTATAATAATTGTATAACTTTATTATTACCATCGATACTACCATATCCTTAATTAATTTGTCAATGATGTCATCTTGACAAATGAGTAAGAATAATTGCCTATCTGACATTTTCCTGACGGTATTTTATTATGGTATCCACTCATTTTTCTCTTTTATGTTTCCTCCAATGGTCATTACATAAACCTTTAACAATATTGATTTCCAGGAACCGGAGATATGAAGACGAATTTATTATTTGTTAGGAGTCAACACGGGACCAATTTATCAATCAGTGTGGTAAAGTAGGTAAAGGTAGGAAAGAGGAGCCTGTGGCTGAGTAATAACAGCCATACGATTCAATCGATCAGGTTAAGCTACACTTGCCATGGTTTTTTTTTTTGTGGGTGGGAAATCATCAAATAACTTCTCCCACTCTAGGTGGAGCAGGAGGGTGTGTCAGACTTTTATTGACTAAAATCCACCCTTCCAAACAACCCGCACCCCTGGCAGGCATCGTCCCTTGCGGACCCCATTAATTGATGCTGATATCTCTTTGAGGCGCGCGTGGATCACAACGCGCCGTCGACCCTGGCTTGGTCCTTACCAGATAGTGAGTTACCCATTACTCGCTGTCCGCAAGCCCGCGTCTTCGGTGGCCGGAAATCAGCCTGAGATTTCCGACGCCCAGGGTATCTCCTGCGGAAACTAGGGCCGTGAGGGCGCATATACTGCCTCTCCCTCACGTGCGTTGCCTCTCTCTTGGCGAGCATCACTGCTTCGGAGTAGGATGTGACGGCTATCCATGCACTCTTGCTCCGTACCATAGCCTGGACCAGGGGCGGACGCGAGAGATTGCCGCCGCCGATCGCCTCCACAAGGACACAGCGGTGCCCCGCCCCAGCCAGGCAGATCTCCACCGTATGCTCCACCGTGTCCTCAGGGCTATCTACGCAATGGAAACACCCGGGCGTTTTCTCCCGCCTTATGCGAAACAGGAACCTCCCGAAACAGCCATGTCCGGTGAAGACATGCGTCAGGCGGACCGTCTGCCTCTCAAGCCTCTCCTCAAAGCTTACTTACCGCCGCAATCGTGGAGTGCCCAAAATGATGATGGTAAAGTAGGCACTTTCTAAATACAAGGACATTATTTCTTAATCGTTGGTTTACTAAGAAAGCGGTTCCATCATATTATAACGGCCGTCAAGATGATCTGTAATTTTCACCAGTATTTGACATGGACATTTGCTCTCGAAGAGATGAGTCCTGTGTCCTGATAGTGGAAATGTTACAGGCTGATTATGAATCTTCAAATGATTGACACTAACATAACGATGTTTTAAATTCATTTAGCGTTAGACATATTAAGAGATTGCTCGTGCAAACGGAACATAGACTAGGAAAAGGGGTTTGTTCAACAGTGGTTGTCCATGGTAGAATTTCAATTTAAATCAGTAACATATACGTTGGCACAAAATAATCCCCGAATGCTGTTGGTCAGTCGTGAATAAACAATTTGGAATCGTTCATATTGTCATTTTATTGATGTCAATAGCATCAAAACCCGGTATTAAGTTATGTTTTAATAATACTCACATCAAACATAAAATTACTATTCAACCAAATGTAATTACCTCCGTAATATTATTAATTCAAATATTCAAATGCACCAGTGCAGCGGTGTAGGCTTAATACATTAAAGATATTGTGATCATGCAATTTGAAACGATTCCGCATGGTTGATCAGCAAACAGCAATTGTCCAATATTTAGCCACGTATTACGTGAATTTGATTTAGTATGAATTAATTAAATAAATTCGATATGTCCAATTTCATGTTATTTTGTTAAATAAGAATAATGATTAACTTCCTGCTTGGTTTTGTTTACAAAAATACGAGAAACGTATTTGAAACAGTTTTCCCAGAATTATAATTATCTTTTTATTTTAAAGCCTATACAGCGTTATACAGTGTCAAATTAAATTAGTTAGTGAAACTCCACAGACGAGATGGATATCGATATCTTAACATGATATAACAGAAAAAACATATTTTCAACTTACACTTCAAGTAAAAATAAAACCAGCGGCTGTGGACCAAATAACAAAACTTAACATCAAGTCACATTTTTCTGACACATTAATTCATTAAATAAACATAACGTTACCTCCACAAAGACTTTCTGTACCTCTGTTTTTCTCACACACATAAAATTTAATTTTACCACCACTCACTCGCCGCACCGTCTGAGTTCCCCATTACGAATCCCTATTCAACACTTTTTGCCAAACTTTGTGAAATAAATCCAGAACTAAAAGTTAAAGCTACGCTTACACTTCAGGATAAGATTATGTAACGTATACTGAATGCGGTAAACATGTGAGATTGTGTAATACACTCCGCTGGTGTGTTTATGGATTTAGTTTGCTTATAATGTGGTTTGAAAGTTTCACAAGGTATTTTTATGAAGAGAAGTTTCAACCAATTTTTAACTAACGTATGGGAATGAGAATATTTTGAAACATAGACGGTACCTTTCAATGAATGAAATTTACTTTAACAAAGTTCTAATTGTGTTCATCCGAAATATCAAAGTAGGAAAACAGCACACACAGTAGTAACATTATTGCTAACAGACCTCACAAAACATATATCAGTATAAAAATATTATTATTCAATTCACCAATTGATACGATGTTTGATCAATTGCTGCGTTGACGTTATATCATTATTATTCCTTTACTTCAACTTTTATTATTTCAACTTTCCTACCCAATCCAAAAGATCCCATAAAAGCAAACCCAATAAAGTATCAATAGCCCTAAGCAACGCTGACTCATTTATAAGAAAACAATATCGGAAATTCAAATGTAACAGAAAACTTACGAACTCAATACACGTGATATTGAAGAATAATATCCCAGAAAGTTTCCCAAGAAAAATAACGTAGAAACGTGTGTTATTCCTGAAGTAGAACCATAAGTGGTAGAAATTGAAGCGTCAGTAAAAGTGAAGGAACAAAACCAGTTTTTGCTCAGCTAGGCCTCGTTGAAATTGAAAGGAACAAAGAACGTGTTAAACCCAAAACCTTTTTGTACAGTTTAAAGCTTTTTGATCCAATTAGGTGGTTGAATGCTTTCGGAATCGTCGTCATTGTTTCGGTTTCGAAAAGGCACATGACAAAATCACATTGCTTTTCAATTGAAAGATTTTTATTCTTTGGTAAAATTTATAATAAAACTTACATAGACTCTTCACGTGGCCGGCTGGCCATGGCGTAGATAAGTCTAATTTTTGGCCAAAATGTAAGCTTTGACATACAACGTGGTCATGCTGCCAGCCTTTAGGGTACTTTTCCTGTCGACAGCGGTGCGGTTGGATTTTTTGATGCGTGTACATCAAATTATTATTAAACGACTGACAGCTTATATTTTAGGAAAATTTTATTTGCATTAACTTTACCACCTCCATTTTACACAACTTAACTGGGTTTCTTTTGTTCTCACATATTGCCATGAGCTTTAGGAGAATAAATAAACTAATCAGCACAGTTCTGAAGCTGACTGTGCCAGACGTACTGACGCATTCTTTTATTTTTTGAATATGCCATACGTCATGTTCGTGAACGAACGCCGTCAGTAGGGGCTGGTTATCAATTAGCTGTCACAGCTTATTTCAATTGTCTAATTGCTTTTATCTTTTTTACTATGGACGCTTTTAATGTGCATCTCTTTCTACATCATTCTCACGTGTATAATTTAAATATGAATGATGTTTCCAATTTTTTGTAAAAATATTTTGATTAGATAGATTAAAGAGTGTCCGTAGAGTTTCTTGCCCGTTCTTCTCCATGCAGGTGGCAATAAGCTTCATCTTTATGTTTGACCAACCCCTTGACAATTCAAAAGTGCTTATATTTAGTTTATTTGAAATCAATGCTTTGATTTTGAGTTGGAGTCGAGTTAATGAATGCAATCATGTCAAGCAACTAAAGAAACAAAAGAAAACAAAAGATAAATTTAAAAAATAAAGAAAAGAAAAGAGTCCGTTAGTCTTAACCGAGTGACTCTTTCGCTACAATATAAGTATTTATTTTAATATTTTGAAACTTGACAAAGTATTCTCCGTATGCCAGCATCGCCTGGAGATACGTGCATTATACATTTAAGTGAGGCCATCTACGCATAATGATATACCTAACATTGGTATTTTCCTTTATGTATTTCTACTATCTGTATTTTTTTTAAATAGAGAATAGACTCAGATTGATTGAATAAACAATGTATTATAACTCATTATAACTTAAGAGAAATAGCAGAAGTTCTCTCTCCAGTTGGAAAATATCAAGAGACCGTTCACAACTTGATTGAAGTTGTCCCAATAGTTGCTTCATCTAATAAGGAAAAAGGCACACAAAAAACTATATCAAACAACAAAACAGCGAATGATACTAAAGAAATCCAAAGGTCTCGCATGAAGAACAAACATAACGTATTAAAAGTTAGGAACGAAAATGCAAAAACAGAAAATAAGCAAGCACATTATACGGCGTGATGTGTTTTGTGAAACTTTTACGATATATCATTTTCTCTTACGCGTATACGGGATGTATCTAAGAGTTTGTGAGTCACCGCTACAAGATTATGTTAATCATATTACAAGCGTTACGTTGATGTTTTTATACCAGCTTTTGAATTTGGCAACGTTTTTTTGTTCCGGGATTTCCTTATATTTATTTGTTGCATTTTTTTGTTTTTTTGTTTATGCTTTGTGGAGTAAGTGGTGTTAACATGACGCGCATTTTGTGAATAATGTGAAGGTGTGTAGCTATAGCTTGGCTCATAAATGTCGTTTTAATGGTAAATCTTTATGGAAATATGAAAAGATTTAATCTGTTTGCTATTGAGTTCAATACTGCTAATTGGCGGTAAGAGATTATTCACTTAATTTCTCATACGATATGTCGATATGTTGTCAAATTAACCTGAGATAAAATGAAACCTCTATTGGAATTGTATTAATGCAAATTGAAATACAGTAATGATGCTGACCAAAAAGTACAGTCGCACTTATTCGCCAGACATTTTTTTGTAAAAAGAACGCAAATGCTGCTATTATTTTCACACTGTACCACAGATGTACTGTACACAAAATACATAATGCATTAAACGACCACCTATATTTTGTATTCCATAAACGGCACGTCGAAAAATAAATCACTCATGAAAAATATAAAACCAGTAAATCCTGGCTTAATAAAAATAAAGAAATAAAGTTAAAATCCCCAGGCAGCACATGGAATGCACTCAATTTAATACGAGCAGTATTTTGATTAATAAAAAATACTGCGGCTTCGGATTCTGACATTACAATTGTTCTGAACAGCGGTAATCTGCGAAACAGCACAGCTTTGCTAGGGCAACTCATCTTGTGCTGTCTGTGTTAAGAGAGGAAGCGGAGACAAATTTATTAAGATCACTTTCAATAAATTGTATGAAACATTAAGTAAACAGATACATAAATAGTACGTGAAGGAGATGTTATAACTTGAATACGTACTTCAAATATTATAATTGAAATGTAGAAATACTTATTTCGACTAAACATACTGATATATTTAAGCTTAATGATGTAAGTTATCAGGAACTTTTATAAAGGTACTACAAGAAGCTAGAGTACCAATAACGAAAATAAAATATTACGAGACTCGAAACACAAGGATACAACTAAAACATGACTAAAACAAAGCTAGTTTTTTTTTAAGACCTTAGTTCACTTTTATCATGGTATTTATAGGGCTATAGAGGGTAGAGAATAAAAACATTGACCCACTGAACCAAAGAAGGTCGAATGTCCGTATCTTGGCCAAGTAGACAAAGCTATGACTTGGCAGCTTAACAGAAACTGTTTTTGTTTAACAGTTACCGAAATATTTTTCATTTAGGTACACACCCGTAGTTAGTTTTGGCTACATACTCTGAAGAAAAAATGGACCAGATACAGAGGTTCTCCATTTGTTATTATTACTGCTGGTGGTATAGTTTTTGCATTTTTACGATATGAATTGGGCATGACCATTTATTGAACTTTACCCACAGATTCATACATTTGTAACTTGAAATGTTTTTTACAACATTACCGCATTTACCTAGCACTCTCCAACGTTCATCTCACTATCCGTTACCCTGTCCATCAAAAAGTGATGAATATACGTCATTGTGCCATCTTTATCAGATTGCCTTTTAATAAGGCAATATATGTCATTCTTAGCAGTTTTTAATTTTCAGCATATTCCTGTATCTACTTAGGTTGAAACTGATAAGCCGGAATAATGTAATATGGCTACTTTTTTTCTGCAAGAATTTCCTTGTGGACACTTAGGTGAAGTGGGCGTGATCGAAAGAAGAAGATTGCATCTAAATGCAATGGATGGCACTCTTTACAACTCACTTCAAGTTCACTTCACAAAATGTTCACGTTGAGATTTTTGTTTAATAGATCGGTAATTACCAGCATGCAGTGAATAATACCAAAATCTCCAAAAACTTGCGCCAACACGGAATTTAATCCGTAACCTCTCGCCGAAGCAAAATAGCACAAGGCATTTCATAACCACGAATCTACCGTGTGCACGCGGAGCTCTTATTTATATAGACATAAAAGTGAAATTTCAGTGACACAGTCGGATTCTCAAGCACTCATATAGCAAGGATTACTCGGCTCAACGGTTCTGTTGGAATGATTTAACGTTTTGGTTGTTAAGCTAGTGCAATACGAAGAGTTTTTATGGGATGTCATAGCAGTATTTTTATATATTATGACATTTTCTTATAATAGGACTCTCCCCGATAAGTGACTGGCGCTAACACTAAAGGTACGGTCAGAATAATTTAATGTTTAGCAAAGGGACCAACTTTAATTTTCCGTAAATTCGAATAATTATTTTTGACAGTGTATAAAATGACCATAACAGCCAAAATGAGCGTGATGTGTCAATTGTTTAAACAATTAATTTCCCTTACTGTGTAAGATTTATCTCATATTGATGATAATCTCAATCAACAAACAACTCACCTGTTACTACTTGATTAGGAAGATAAAAAATAATAGAATGTCAGCACCAGAGAAAGGCAATAAGAAGAGAAAATACTTTCCACACAGCTGACACACCGCATATTGTTCAAGCCCAAGTTCCTATTACTTCCTAAGACGTAGGAGGAGACAAATATCTCAGGGAAATTAGTTTGACGGTACTTACCTACAAATTGGGATTTGAAGGGTGCTAAAGCTTACTTAAGCAGGATAAGTTAGGAATCGTACGTGGGATTTGAAGATTAGCACTCTCCAGAAATTTATCTGACATTTATTATATTTACTTAGTTTATAGTTGAGTAAAATTTAAATTGGACTCCAGAGGCTATAACTGTGTGAGTATATTTCGTACCAATATATTTTCGTTAACTGCTACACTTAAGTTAAGTGCGTTGTATTTTATTATTTTGTCATTGTACGTTTATTGCCCTCTTCTTTTTTATTTGACGCATTTCTGCCAAACTAATTTAAGTTATAGCTAGGGTCCGTGTTATTTTGCTTTAGGGTCCCATATTTTCTCCAAATTAAATTTTTAGCATTCATGCGTACGGAGCACTGAGAAATTCATAATTACTCACACGGAAGGCTCAAAAGTTCGAGTAACAAAAACTACAAAGTAAAATTGCATTATTGTGCAAACGAAAGAGACAGATTTATAAAAAAGAAAGAGAGGTGCATATTTGAAACTCCTGTTACTTCATCCAAGCGAAAAACAGCCTCTACAATACGGAGCAATGAAAATACCATTTAGTCCAAGACCTTTTTAAAAGCGTACAAATGCCAACAGAAAATTTTATGAATGCTCCAAGTTTTGTTCTTATTGGTTAGATTTTTTTGAATTTAGCCTTAAACTGCGCCGTTCTAGACTGTCCCAGGGCGGGAATTTTCTGAAGAATAAGCCTGGGTTTCGTATTACACCGGAGTGCAAAGGAGATAAGAATATTGTACCGTTATTAAAAGGGGACGGTTTTATTCAGAATAGAGACTTTCTTTTAATATAAAGGAAGATAAGACAATAGGCATCATGTTGTTCTTCAAATAAAATGAAAATAGCATTTTGGATTTCTTTTGTATTAGCAAAATAGCAATATTGAGTTGTTTAACAGAGGTGTGAGGATTTTTTAATAGATGTACTACTTGGTCATTTTATACTTCTTTTGCTATGTCTAGAGGGCTATCATGTTTAGAGTTTTCATCATAAAATAAGAAATTCACAGGAGAACCTTAACGGAACATGAAAGGTAACCGTCATAGCCCGGAGAGTACCAAAGGGCTATGCCAAGAATGGTGGCTTTTTTTTTGATGGCACACTGAAGCAACCTTGTTAGATGTGTAGAGGACTTCCATTTTAATATACACCGTGACATTTTAGTTGTCTTACAACGGCAGCCCATTTCATGTATCGAATGACTACTAATCATTTATTTAAAAAAACGATATTTAAGAACATTTGCATAATTCAAAAAATTCACATGACGTAGTTTGAAACACTCTTTTATGGAAGTGGAATTAATGATAGAATGTAATGGAACGTAGGTAGATATCTTCTACCGTTTGATACGTCAACAATAATAACAGGGAGGGTGTTTCATAATTCTAAAGCATTATTTATTTTTCTTTGTACCTATTATCTTAATTAATGGTAACAATGTTTTAATCGCGCCTAGAGGTATTTTATGACGGATACATTGAGTGGACCACCTCTGTAAGACGACTAAAATGTCACGGTGTATTAACTATGGTAGCTCAGCTCTAAAGTACATCCGTCTCGAGTTATGCGCCCTAATCTATGACGCGTATTAATTAAGAAAACTGAAGATGTGAGTTACCTTTAATGGTCCTATACTATTTATTTCTATAGTACAAACTCTATTGGACTCAAGTTGCATCATATTGGTGTAAGTGGCATAGTGTGACATCAAGTTACACTTCACCGTAACAATGTCATGAGTATTTTATTAACAAAACTGAAAATATTAGTGTTTTTTTATGTCCTTATCTGGTCTATGTTATAGTTTAAACAGTATCTGGACTCAAGTTACGTCACGTTGGCGTAAATGGCATAGTGCGACATCAAGTCACACTTTACTATAGCAATGTTACGGCTATTTTATGAATAAAAATCTTTTTTTTTTCACGGCCTTGTTTATTTCATAGAGTAAACACTATTTCGACTCCATGCTGCATTATGTTGGCTTAAGTGGCATAGTGTGATGTGACATCAAGTCACCCTTCACTATTAGCAATGTTACGAGTACTATATTTGCAAAACTCATAATGTGATTGCTCCTTACTTAATAACATTTTTTGAGTGCATGCTGTGCAACAATTAAGACAATAAAGGGCACAGCGATTAGCCTTTGTTTCCGTCTGTTACTCAGCATGCACTCAATTTTTTTTATTATTATTTGCATGTGAATGCTTTCCGAAGTCTTAAAAAAGTCATTCGGATTTTTTAAATAAAGAAGCCAAGACAGTAAGGAGCCATCACATTATCAGTTTTGCAAATAAAATACTCGTACCATTGCTAATAGCTAATAGTGAAGTGTGACTTGATGTCGCACTATGCCATTTACGCCATCGTAACGTAACTTGAGTCACGATACTGTTTGAACTATAAAATAGACCACATAAGGGCGTAAAATGCACTAATATTTTCAGTTTTGTTAATAAAATACTCATGACATTGTTACGGTTTTTTTTTTTTTTTCTGGGTGGGAAATCATCAAATAACTTCTCCCGCTCTGGGTGGAGCGGGAGGGCGTGTCAGACTTTTACTGACTAAAACCCACCCGTGTTCCCTCAGTTGCCTGTGTGCCAGGGGCGGCGGTATCTCTTTCGAACAACCCGCACCCCTGGCAGGCATCGGCCCTTGCGGGCCCCTCTGTTGCTGCTGACATCTCTTTGAGGCGCGCGTGGAACACAACGCGCCGTCGACCCGGGCTTGGTCCTTACCGGACAGCGAGCTACCCATTAGTCGCCGTCCGCAAGCCCGTGCCTACGGTGGCCGGGAATCAGCCTGGGATTCCCGACGCCCAGGGCGTCTCCTGCGAAGGCCACGGCTGTGAGGGCGCATGTACTGCATCTCCCTCACGTGCGCCGCCTCCCTCTTTGCGAGCATAACTGCTTCGCTGAAGGAGGCGACTGCCAGCCATGCCCTCTCGCTCCGTACCATGGCCTGGACCAGGGTCGGACGCGAGAGATCGCCACCGCCGATCACCTCCACGAGGACACGGCGGTGCTCCGCCCAAGCCGGGCAGACCTCCACCGTATGCTCCACCGTGTCCTCTGGGCGATCTTCGCAATGGAAACACCCGGGCGTTTCCTCCCGCCCTATCCGAAACAGGAACCTCCCGAAACAGCCATGTCCGGTGAGGACCTGTGTCAGGCGGAAGGTGAGGACGCCATGCCACCTCTCAAACCACTCCTCAAAGAGGGGACTTACCGCCGCAATCGTGGCGTGCCCAGCACTGGGTTGCGACAATCGCACTTTCCACGTCGCCATGAGATCCTGCCGGAGCTCTGTCCGCCGTGCCGCGATTTCCCGCGGCAGCGGAGTTACGCCCCGGCGTTTGGCCTCCTCGCGCCACTCCCAAGTGAGCGCGAGGACGTTTGCCTCCACATTGTTACGGTGAAGTGTAACTTGATGTCACACTATGCCACTTACGCCAATATGATGCAACTTGAGTCCAATAGTTTGTCCTATGAAATAAAATAATAGTATAGAACCATTTAAGGTAACTCATATTTTCAGTTTTCCTAATTAATATGCGTCATAAATTAGGGCGCATAACACGAGACGGGTGTACTTTAGAGCTGAGCTACAATAGTAAGTATTGTTTGAATGCAAGTATTCTACACATCTAACAAGGTGGCGTCAATGTACCATAACAAAAAAGGCACCAGTTGCCCATACATTTCAGGTAAAGCCCTTTAAGTGGCACTGGGCAGGGCACATTGTTCGCAGTACAGATGGCCAATGGGGCCGAAAGATTCTGGAGACGTGATGGCGTACCGGAAGACGAAGAGTTGGAAAGCCTCCCACATATTGGAATAACCTTCAAGCCACAAGAACGGGTTGCACAGAAGGAACCGGTCAAAGTGGCAGAGCTTGGGGGTGGCCTAAGTCTCGTAGTGGACGTCTTTTGGCTGAAATGATCTGATGTAATACTTCTTTATCTATATTATCATAATTGTGAATATTAACAATTTCATAACCAAATCCAATACTTACATAGTGACCGACTTGTTATGAGCGTCTTGGTCAGTATTATTGTATTTTCATAGTTAAATTACGTGACAGTGTAATAGCAAGTCTTATAAGTGGTATTCAAGTGGAGATATGAAGAAAAGCTTATCCACTTTAAACGAAATAATTTTAATAATTTTGAGATACCCATTTTCAGAAAATAGATGGTAGGAGTGCAATATTTATAACGTTACAAAGCAGAAATATTTTTTTGTCTGGAATTGGTTTAAGATTAAGTCGATTTTCCTCTTTTATTACACTCTATTGTATTAGTGTCTTCTCTCAAGAAAACGATGGATGTTTTCGGATGAAATTTTACATAATAAATTAACTGTTTATTTCTATTCATTAAATAAAAATTTACGACTACAACCCTGGTTACTTTAACTTTTTTGGTGAGCGTACTGGAGACTATTTATCCGTAAGTAACACCAACGGTTTTAATGGTGTATGTAGGGCACGTCATAGGTTGACGTGGTCAACCTGGTATTGCTTACATGCCGCTTAACTAGGTCAGTCTGTATGACAGTTAATCAATCAAGAAAAGTGGTAACTTATTTCCAAACCTGAAATGTTTTGTGCTAAGAATGGATTTTTATAGATGAATTTATTGAAAAAAAATTGCACCTACAACCGCGGCTGCTGTTGCCAAGGAAGAAAATTGTTATAAAATGTTCACTTTGAAATAAAAATCTATACTCTTAAAAGCTAGGTCAGCAGTAACAATAATTACAAACAACAACAGCTAATGTTCGACCATTCCCATCGAGAGCCAGAGTAACCCATTTTACTTTCTTCCATTTTTACTCCGACACTGCAATAAGCCGAATTATATTATTATAATGTTTTTCTTTCATTACGAAATTGTAATGGAACTTAAAATACAGACCGTATTATTTTTTATTGCTCTACTATAATGAGTGAAACAAAGAAAGCCCTTGCTCGTTTTAAATTTCTCTTGCTATATCAGTGACATAAATAAATTTCCGTCTCTTTCTGCCCTAGTGGTAGAAAGAGACGGAATTGGCACCGTGGACGCAGGTGTGAAGAGTGGAAGTTCTCCATTTTTTTGCCGAAATTGTGATGTATTTCGCAACGCTGCGTAATACAAGGGGGAGGTAAATAATCAGGAGAGGTGCATCAAAATGTAAAGAGTAACCTTGACTTGAGTTTTTTTTTTCCATCATGTATAAACTGATTGCTTTGTTCCTTAGAAACACAATTGTTTTTTGTAAGACGCCAAAATAGCAATTATTTTCAGGGCATCTACATAAAAAGTCGTTTTCTTTTATACTCTTAACAGGTTGGATGCCAATCTACCTAACACAAACAGCCTTGACACCAGTAATACCTAAGGGGATTGCTAGTGTCTGACTTACTTTGTAAACTAAACATTTTTTATTACTTAAAAGTATTTTCGTCTGCTAAGAAAAAATACTTAGTTTAAAGATGACGTTTTAAGGAAGCTCCAGAGTAGGTAGTGAAATTCAAACATTCTTACGTCTTTTGTGTTTACAGAATGATGCTCACTAAAATCTACAATACTTTTCACAATTCTTAGTTCATTTAATTCCATTGAATGACAAAGTCATTAAATTTACTTAGAGTATTGTATTTGTCGCATCATGGTGGCCGAGTTGCGAAAGATCGGATCTTCTTCGCAATTCGACATAGTTTAGATAGGTGTGGGTACTGTAGTGGGTACTCGAACGAAAAGATAATTTGAATTTAAAATAACTTTTATGAACTGGCGAGTAACAAATTAAAGAAACATGTGCATCGAAAACAAACACGTGCGAAGCGTGCAAAGAACGTTTGCCTAGGCTATCCGAGCTCGACTGTCAAGTGTAGACTGTCGCCGCACTCAGTCTCTCCGCTACTCATCGCTGCATCCCCTCCGCCGACGATCGTGTCCAAGCGGTAGGGCTCGCTCGCGTTTACGGTTACATCATAATTCGGTTACGAATCAAATTGTTAGATGGCGCCATCTAACAATTTTGTCCGCTATACTTTGGCGCCATCAATCCGCGACATAATTATTCATGATTTTAATTATTGTAATATCGTTAAGCCACATCTGTTAGGGCCACGAATAGAGTTCCCACCTTAAAAAAGACGGAGAGTTACGACTGCCTAAAAAATATTTTTACAATAATCAAAACAATGTTTTGTTTCAGCGCCGTTTAATATCCCTTTAAATACTTCACAAACATTTTATTTATACCCTTCTTACTTTATTTCATAAATATTAACGTCATCCTTTCCTCGGCATAAACTTTTCATGCCGCCATTTTTCCATTAATTAACTTATGCCATAATCAAATCCTTGTCTCCAAATGTTTTTAATTTCATACATTATCTAAATAATCATTATGTCGATTTCATAGTGATATTAAAAATACTATTGTTTTTCTCTTGTGATACAGGAATTCCTAGTACAAGAGCCAGGGCTACACTGTTGTTGTTACATGCAGTGAAAAAAAAAATTACAATAGGAAAAGTCACTAAATTGTTAAACTTGTCGCGCAAACTGAACTGTATGTATGGGTGCTAAAGTAATTTTACAAAAGAACTTTCTGTTTAAATTTTTGGAAACTTAATTAAGAACGTGGAGTAGAGGGAAGTTCAAAAACAATTTAGTATTCTTCAAAACACTTCGGACTAGGCTTGTTGGTTGCAGTATTTGGTTCACTGAAGTCTCTGGTGGGTATCCGAAGCGACCTTTTCGTATACCCAAGAGATCAATACATTTTCCTGAATAAAATGTAGCCCATGTTGTTCCGTGGTCGCGAATAACAGTATCGGGTTGGTTTAATGCTTTAATTTTTATTAATGGTTTTGTTTTATTATGCGTTTTGGGTTGTAATTTTAATTTTTAGTTGTTTTTCTTTGTTACAATCTTCAAACTTATTAACTCGTACTAGCATTTAATTAAGTAATATTTACAAAAAATATACACATCCTCTTCTTGTTTGGTTATCAGAAATTTAAGTTTAATAACAAAAGATATCATAAAATTTAAGATTTACTTACTATATTTTTGTAGGTATATACGGTTTATCCCTTCAATAACCTGTATTTCTATATGATATGCAGCGTTCCCAACAGTGTTTTATAGAGACTAGGAGGGATTTCTTTGCAGACCGCTGTAAGAGGCAGTCGTTTCATGTATTAAATATTTCCCTTGTCATCCTGTATCTTTATTATACAGTTCAAAGTTATTACATTGTTAAAAGTACAAAGTGGTTTCAATTAATAGTTGGTGATCTAAATACCTGTAAAGTTAACATTATATATTTACTCGTGGATCTTTGACAGTCGTTACGGGTGGTCAGAAGCCCAAAAGTCTGACAACCAGTCTTACCAGGGATGTCATATTACTCAGGAACTGAGTTATGGTGGGTAGGTAGGTAGTCGCTCCATATAAAATACTGGTACTCAACCGCGTCAAAGTAGACTGGAAGCAGACTTCAAAATAGTTGGAAAAAGGTTAGGCACATGATGATATTTACTTGTTAATTACATCATTACCATAATCGCAGGTGTCACAATACAAAATACCAGAAGCATTGTCGTTTCAAGTAATATGTCTTCCGTAATAAGCTACATTGTACCTTCACGTCCAACCGTCTCACAAGACATCCGTTAATATACTAATCTGAAGATTGCGCAACTGAGTCTCGTCCAAAACCATTAGCTAAGTAACAATTTCCTTGAATTTGAAAGTGACACTCTTCCAACCTTAAAGATGGATCTCAAGGTCAAATAAGGCCTTAGTAAAGCTGTATTTAGAACACAAAGGTTAAATATCTCATAAATAATCTCAAAATTCACCAAAACTATTTAAGACTAACTTTTGCTCGCCCGCGTAGAAGCCAAAAATTATCCCAAGGGAACGAACTACCGGGATAAAAAGTATCCTATGCATTATTCCAGGTTACAGTCCATCTGTGGTCATACCCTCAAAGGCACAGACAAATGGAGCAAAAGAATAACAGTCTGGTACCCGAGAAATGGCAAACAACATAGAGGAAGGCAGAGAAAACGCTGGACCGCTGAGCTGGAAACCACTGGAGGTAAACTGTGGACTTGAATAGTAGTCGATAGGGAAATGTGGAAAGAAATGAAGGAGGCTTTTCCAATAGGCACACAAACCAATACAGCCGGTGTCAATGATATAATTATTTTAATTATTTTTAGCTTTATTTACAACTTGCATAATTTTATTGTTATTATATAATCTATCTGTGTGTTAATTTTCAGCCAAACCCGTTCGGCCTTATTTGATTGAGTGACAAACATCCAAACATCTAAACATACAAACTTTCTCATTTATAATAATAAGTAGGATAGGGGTATCTTGGAACCGTGAGAAATAACTCTATGGCCACTATTTCGAAGGGCCCTTGAGAATTACCAAGAGGACAGGTAGACGACATTATTACAAGCCAAATGTATTCTAACTAAATACCCTCAAATATAAGTGACCTATTTCTCTAAGACCATGCACACAACATATCTTACGTCTACAATGCTACGTACGCTTTAAACTAAGCACAAGAAGCTCGGGAATTAAATTTCGCTACTGCCGAGCGATGTCGGCACGCTGCGCACAAAATATGGGCTAGAGTTCTAGAATGATCCGGAATTTACTGGATACAACTGCTCTGAACCGGTACGGAGTTTTTCGCCTGAGGCATGGAGGGTACAATGGATTTTTTGTTCTTTGATAGATATTGGAAGTGAATTTTTAAAATCTTTCGCTTCTTTTAGGGTTTAGCGGTGCAGTTTGAGATTGATAGGGTAGTATCGATGGGAATACGGAACGTGTGGAATATGCCTGTATTTATAACACTTGTTATTCAGGGGAGTGACATGATTATTCGAATGACGTTATTGCGATGCAAGCTATTTCGAATAACTTTACGAGTGATACGCTAGTTCGAAAACACATCGAGTCGAAAACCGCTATATCGAATGACGTTGTCGTGAACACGCTGATTCGAAAAACTGTTTAGATTGGTACGCTAGTACGAAAGTCTTGTTATCGAAATCTGAATTTGTCTGGGGAGAGTGAAAACCCTTATTTAATTTAATGATTTAACTAATAAAAATGTAACTTAGTTCTCTTTATTCTTAGGTGTAATTTAAATGAGCTGTAGCATTAAATACTAGTCTATATTGAGTTGAATCTACCATTTTGTCATCAATATGACAGTCTTGTTACTTTTAGTAATGAGTAACCTCAATAATTTTGATTTGTTTATTTCTTTGTTGGGAAATTAAAACATTAACTTAGAATAATACTTCTCATTGCTCCTGTTTTCCAAAAACAATATAAAGATAAGGCTTTATCGGGGTCGCGATTTTGATCCCCAGACAAATTCAGATTGGAATATGCTATTCGCAAAAGTGGATTTCGATACCAAGACTTTAGTACTAGCCGTACCATTCAAAGAGTTTTTCGAATCAGCGTGTTCGCGACAACGTCATTCGATACAGCGGTTTTCGACTCAATGACTTTTCGAACTGGTGCACTTGTAGAGTTTTTCGAAATAGCGTGCGACGCAATGACGTCATTCGAATCTTCATATCACTCCCGTTTTTTAGACACCCACAATACAGGACATGTCCTAGCTTGGGTGTCAGGAGTTTCACATAAAGAGCAAGTACTAAGCTTATTAATTTCAAGGATATAGTTATTTAAATAATGTATCTGTTTACCCCTTTTCTATCCTTATTTTAATAGTCTCATTTTTTTCTGGTTAATTAAAATTATTACTAAATAAAGAGCTAGGTAGAAGACGTATAAAAAACTAGTGAAAGGGTTCCACGCTCTAGAGCAGTCAACTGCGTGATTGTAATAAAATTTAGTAACACAAGGTCAACAAAAATCTAGTAACGTTGTATACACTCTCGCTCGTTAATTCTTTCTACACTCAAAACAACACAAAAGAAAGATCATCTTCATCGTTAGCACGTAGGTACTTGACAGTTAATTAGGGAAACCAAATTACTAACAGCCTTCACAATCAATCATGTTCTATCATCCCTTAGAGTGAGGCCATTGTTAAAATATTCTACTTGTTCAACAACATGATACTTATGTACCTATATAATATAATCAGTCGAAAATGTTTCCATTGCCACACAGGCCTCCTCTCTGTGATAGGGAGCGGTCCCAGTTTGGATTGGTGGATGTCACATGTATTTGATTTTTTGATTCTAGGACATGTCTCTCTCCAAACCATGTTTTCCTATACCGTTTTGAGAGCAGGGATGTTTAAATGAGCAAGCAGCACACTAACAACTTTAGGAATAATGGATTGCACATAATATTTATACAAGGTGTAACAGAATGGACGCAAGACTCGAAACCAGCCCGTTCCCAATCGACCACTGAATCGAATTCAACAACTTTTAACATGGGTATTTTTCAAAAATTATGTATTATGCCACACCCACCACTGATAACCCAAAGAAAACCAAATCCCATTTCAAGGTTATTAAGGGTCAAGTTTCAATGCATAAAGGAAAACTAATCGAAAACAAATCTAATCGAAGCTAATCGAAATTAAATAATTTACACAAAGTAAACTGCTGGCTGCTTTCATTCTCCCGACCTATGACTCACCATGGCTGTTCTCCTTCATGCCTTATGCACATGCCATGCATAATTACTTTCTCAGTTAGTTTTTTTTTTTTTTTTGTTGGGAAGTCATCAAATAACTTCTCCCGCTCTGGGTGGAGCGGGAGGGCGTGTCAGACTTTTACTGACTAAAACCCACCCGTGTTGCCTCAGTTGCATGTATGCCAGGGGCCGCGGTATCTCTTTCGAACGCGGTATTCTCTTCTCTCGCCGTCCGCAAGCCCGCGCCTACGGTGGCCGGGAATCAGCCTGGGATTCCCGACGCCCAGGGCGTCTCCTGCGAAGGCCACGGCTGTGAGGGCGCATGTACTGTATCTCCCTCACGTGCGCCGCCTCCCTCTTTGCAAGCATAACTGCTTCGGTGAAGGAGGCGACTGCTAGCCATGCACTCTCGCTCCGTACCATGGCCTGGACCAGGGTCGGTTGCGAGAGATCGCCGCCGCCGATCACCTCCACGAGGACATGGTGGTGCTCCGCCAAAGCCGGGCAGACCTCCACCGTATGCTCCACTGTGTCCTCTGGGCGATCTTCGCAATGGAAACACTCGGGCGTTTCCTCCCGCCCTATCCGAAACAGCCATGTCCGGTGAGGACCTGTGTCAGGCGAAAAGTGAGGACGCCATGCCGCCTCTCAAGCCACTCCTCAAAGAGGGGACTTACCGCCGCAATCGTGGCGTGCCCATAGTTTTAATCATGGACTGATAGTTTGA
Organism: Polymixis lichenea; assembly: GCA_949091785.1. NCBI lineage: Eukaryota > Metazoa > Arthropoda > Insecta > Lepidoptera > Noctuidae > Polymixis > Polymixis lichenea. The sequence goes on along the minus strand of OX420943.1, from coordinate 3,395,334 downwards.
GTCATTTTTGCGGCCTACCCAAGTGTCCTTTCTTTATTATTGTTCTAGTAATGGTTGCGTTATTTAATGATTACTGAAAAATGCGTGCATTGTTTGGATATGTCTGATAGGAAGTTCGGATTAGTCAGATATGAAACGCTGACCTAATCTTTGACGTGTGTACAAACCTACTTACAGAAATTATTTATTGGATTGTTTTTTATTTAAGAGAGTTTAATGAAGAGTCAAAATACTGAAAGAGGACTGACCTTGTTTCAGTCCTTAGACTCCTCTCTGTGCGAGAGAGTGTACAATATCCACGCTGGCCCAGTGCGTGTGGTGGATGTGACAAATCATTTTATTAGCTTCATGTCGGTTTGCACACGATGTTAATCTTCACCGTTTATCAAAAAATCACCATGTTAAGTGGGTTCTTCGGTTCGAACCAATGACTTACAACTCGTGAGGATCCATTCACGACCTAGAGCGATGCGACTTGATCAAGCGACGTGCACGCATCACCTATTTCCAGCCGTTCGCTGAGCAAGTCGCATCGTTGTGTGACTTCTGGCATGCTCTAAAGAACTTCTTTCATTTATTTTCTCCGCAGTCACAGTCGCGAAACGCGTGCCGCTTGAGAGTGAAGCTAGTGGCCAAGGGGTTACTCGGGCCGATAGTCAATGGGCCACCATTGCTCTATGAACATACTCTGTTCGAAGAAAACTGATAACTTTAAAGACAAACTCAGTCCTTACAATGCAGCGGCTCAACATTATTATTATAAAACTCAACTTAACCAGTAAAATTAACTAAGTTATATAGCACTTTCGAGCCGTAATTGTGGGCTTTTGTCAATTTAACATAATTATTTCCTACATAGAATTTAATTACTAGTATCATCATTAATTTGCTCCCTCCTTAATTTTAGCATGATGTTATTTGGGCTGTAACGTTGCAACTCATAAAATCAAGGCCTTATAAAAACCATTATTGGGGCAGACCTTTGTTAAGCGCAAAACCTGTGTTTGTAGTGTACTTTTTTGTGAAGTATTTTTGTGGTGTACTATAAAGTATATATAAATAAAAACCCAAAAGTGTAGGAATGTGAATTTATAATACCTACATCTGGTACAGTTAAGATTTGAAAGAGTTTTCAATGTTAAAACTGTTTAAAACTTATATTTGAGGTTATTTCAGTTTATTTGACGATATTATTCGTGTATTTGCAAACATAACAGATCCGTTAATTGTATGTACGTAAGGATCGTATCAGGTGGCCTTTTGTAGTTTCTGCCCACCCTAAAGGAAGAAGATGTGAGTTTACGTTTGTTTAAGTAACCTAAACGTGTCTAAATAAGCAAGAAATAGCAACCAAAACCAGATTTGTCATTTTATCATCAAAAATGTTAGGCTAGGGTTAATGTAAAAGAGAATAGTGTTGTATGTCCAACTGCCATGACTCTAAAATAACTACGTTTAGACCAAACTATACAACGAACTATAGTAAAATAACTATGAAACGTAAACTGTCACCCATCTTAAACAGGATAACTATTACTCAACAACGTTAATCGCACAATTTATGCAAACACCACTAAGCCATCATCTTGCTCAAATCAAAATCAACTTTATGCTCTTCCGTACAAAGTTTAAAGTTTAACTACAGAATAAAACGAAGGTAAATTCCACCAAGAGAATTTGCATAGACCAATTCAAATAAGTTTTTCATCCTTTTTTTTCTGTTGAGTCCATTGCCAACATCGTTAAAGTTTCGTTAATTATGAAGGGTTCTGTTATTCAGTTTATTTGTTCTGGCAGGCAAATAGCCGGCTGTATTGAATTTAGTATTTAATAAAATAACTTTTTTACCATGTCACATTTTTAGGTTGAATGTTTGAGGGGCAAACATTCCAATGTACTCTATAAATTGGTGATCCAATTTGGAACAAAAAAATATGTTGGTAGCTCAATTTCATTTTGTGGAAAATGATACGGCACTATACACGAGAACAATCCTAGCTACTATGCTTAAATAAATAAACTTTTAATCTACTAAAAATATATTTTAATCCGACACCGTAAAAATTCAAGGCTTGCCAAAAAAAATCTACTAAAATTGGTAGCTTTTGTACACTACATTAATAAACCTCTATAATTCAGAAAAGCAATTGGCTACGGACTAAAGTACAGTACAGAGGTTTTCAAGCTGGAAGTTCTTATTTTTTTTTTTTTGTTTATTTGTCTGTATGCAGAAATACGGCCTGGACTGTTCCAGACCATATTTCGGGCATGGCGGCCAATCTTAGCATAGACTAGCCTTCGACGCGGGAGATATTATCTATAGTGCACAATATGTGTGTGCAGAGACAGGTGCACTATTTCTTCCCTCACTTTCATAGTCCGATAGGACAGTAATCGAACTCGCAGGATCAACGGCTTATCGTGCTTTACGAATATAAATAACGATTAAAATAAACAAGTTTTCTGTACATTAATATCTTATGCAAATAAGGCTAGCAGTTAGCTAACCCGTTAAAATAATTACACTCGCTTTTCACCGAAATTCATACTAATTTCCAAGACACTGGCTGAGTAGTTAGCATAGTTATGAACATGAATTATCTAATTATGTCCGTTAGTGTACCAAATTCACATTCCGTTCTCAAGGTATCAGCTGGTCCAGTCATAAATGTCGCCTGTAACGGTTGAGTACCAACAGCGAATGTTCATGAAGGTAGGCATAAGAAATATAGTGCTGGATGCGATCCAAGAGTAGAATCTACTGTAGATGAAGAGAAAATAAATAAAAGTGTTAGAGGAAATAACATAACACATGTCTTTACTATGAAGGGAAAAAATATAGAAAGTCTGATAGAAAAAGTTAAAGGTAAGTAAAAGAAGAGCAGAGAGGCTTTCTCCTGCAGTGTGATATTATAAAGGTATATATTATACACCTCTGTAATAAAGAACAGCATTTTACCAGGTATGGCCACTAGCCGGGTTGAAATCTAGACTGGCTCCTACTGAAAATGTCAGTATTGAAAAACTCGATAACATTTTCGACGAGAGGAAAATTTACATCAGAGACCTTACACTCATCAGTCGTGCTTGTAAGCAAATCACCAATTAACCCAGTATTGGGTGATTTAAAAAAACATAATTCAAAAATATTTTGACATTCTTCAAAACTTAACATGACATCACGCCTTTAGTCCCCAGAGGATATGGCAGAGATGTATCTATAGTACACCTACATTTCGCAAGTTATGTTTGAGTCCCATGTAATAAGGAGGCTTATTTTGTAGAGTGTCAGCAGTGAAATCCAGTCTATTTTCAAAAATATATCGCACTAATGTATGGACCGTTTTTTATCAAAGACAAAAACGTTATTAAGTATTTGACAGGGATGTCATATTTTTTTCAAACCTCTCTTTTTATTACATTACTACAACAGAATTTTGCTGCTCCAATTGTTTACCTTTCTACGTGTACCGAGGAAATACGGAAGGAAATAATATCGTACATTGAAACTGACGAAGACCCCTTCAATGTACAATATTATTTCCTATAAAGCCACTCAACTGTGCCTAATTAAAAGCACTAACAGTACAATTCATTCACCAAATAGAAATAATAAATCTCAAGCCAACCTTCGGTAACCGCATTAATTAACTTCCAAATTTGGAATAACTCAAAACAATTTCAGACTAATTCAGACAAATATAGTATAAGCAAAAACCGCAGACAAAGATCTCGTGAGAGCTGCCACGATTTAAAATTATCCCGAAGTTCTAAACTCATGCTGAATTTAGCTATTAAGCCAACACCAAGTGACACGGATTTCGTATTACTCCAGCTACGTTTCAAAAGTCAAAATAATGTCACGTTGACGTCTAGTTTGCGAAGATAATTGGCGAATGTTTATTTTGGAATAGAATCCATTCATTCGAATAACTTTCGGTGGAAGGGTTTCTGAATAAACAGGCTCTTGATTTAGAAATTAACGATTTTGTTTTGGGATAGGTAAACATTATTCTTGGATTCGAGGAGTATTTACATATTGTTGTTGATTAACCAATCTTAGCGGAAAAATACCAGACATTTTTGTTCTGTTTTGATCTAGAAACGCTTGACTTTGATCTAGAAATTTTCATTTTACATAATATCATCATCGTCACAAAAACCCAATAACACTTTGCCCGACCTGAGAATCGAAGCAAAGACCTCGTGCTCTGCAGTAGCGCTCACGACTATTAGACGAACGAGGCAGTACTAAAGAAGAAAAAAGAATTACCATTTAGATCTTTCTTACTAAATAGAAGATCTAAATGATAATGCTGTTGAAGTAAATCGGAATTGTATACGTTTTTTTGAATAAGAAAATGTAAATATATCTATTAAGATCGCTGTTAGTATTACAAACACACTCGATAGTGAAACAGAATAGCTGGAACCTATTTAAACACTTCCCACAGTACACTTTAGAAGAAAATAAGTTGAACAAACAACAATGCGTGAAGTTGGTTCAACCGCACAGTTAGTTTAAGCATTAATTATATCTTAGCCAAATTCGGGAGTTCGGGAGGTCTAAGTAAAATGGTTACGAATGCGTTTAAATTAATGTCAGAACGCAGAATTGCCTTGTTTAGACACAACAACAAAATTTATGTGAACTGTTACGTCAGGACTTGAAATTTGCAAATTGCTTTGTTGTACTGTTGCTTTTAAGTGTGAGTTAGTTAAAATTAGTGAAAAAAGTTCAGTTTTCTTTATCAGAAATGTTATCATCGGTATGTTGTTCTTATGTCATACTAGCTTTTGCCAGCGGCTTCGGCCACGTACAGGTTGAAAATGATCCAACGGGCACGTTTTACTGATATAAAAAATATTGTATATGTTAATCCAGGTTATAAACTATCTGTGTGCCAATCCATTCTCCTAAACTTTCAAATTTATAATATTAGTATGATCTACCTATATTAAATGTTTTCGATGATTTTTTTTTTTTTGGCTGGGAAATCATCAAATAACTTCTCCCGCTCTGGGTGGAGCGGGAGGGCGTGTCAGACTTATACTGACTAAAACCCACCCGTGTTCCCTCAGTTGCCTGTGTGCCAGGGGCGGCGGTATCTCTTTCGAACAACCCGTACCCCTGGCAGGCATCGGTCCTTGCGGGCCCCATCTGTTGCTGCTGACATCTCTTTGAGGCGCGCGTGGAACACAACGCGCCGTCAACCCGGGCTTGGTCCTTACCGGACAGCGAGCTACCCATTACTCGCCGTCCGCAAGCCCGTGCCTACGGTGGCCGGGAATCAGCCTGGGATTCCCGACGCCCAGGGCGTCTCCTGCGAAGGCCACGGCTGTGAGGGCGCATGTACTGCATCTCCCTCACGTGCGCCGCCTCCCTCTTTGCGAGCATAACTGCTTCGCTGAAGGAGGCGACTGCCAGCCATGCCCTCTCGCTCCGTACCATGGCCTGGACCAGGGTCGGACGCGAGAGATCGCCTCCGCCGATCACCTCCACGAGGACACGGTGGTGCTCCGTCCAAGCCGGGCAGACCTCCACCGTTTGCTCCACCGTGTCTTTTGGGAGATCTTCGCAATGGAAACACCCGGGCGTTTCCTCCCGCCCTATCCGAAACAGGAACCTCCCGAAACAGCCATGTCCGGTGAGGACCTGTGTCAGGCGGAAGGTGAGGACGCCATGCCGCCTCTCAAGCCACTCCTCAAAGAGGGGACTTACCGCCGCAATCGCGGCGTGCCCAGCACTGGGTTGCGACAATCGCACTTTCCACGTCGCCATGAGATCCTGCCGGAGCTCTGTCCGCCGTATGTTTTCGATGATTGAGTGTCAGTGTTATTAAATTCTCACACCTGTGAGGTCTATAGGAGATGCCCTTGGGCGTCGGAAATTCCAGGCTGAATCCCGGCCACCGTAGGCACGGGCTTGCGGACGGCGAGTAATGAGAGGCTCACTGTCCGGTAAGGACCAAGCCCGGGTCGACGGCGCGTTGTGTTTCACGCGCACCTTACAGAGATGTCAGCAGCAACTAGTGGGGTTTGCAAGGGCCGATGCCTGCCAGGGGTGCGGGCTGTTAGAAAGAAATACCGTCGCCCTTAGCACACAGGCAACTGAGGGAACATGGGTGGGTTTTAGTCAGTAAAAGTCTGACACGCTCTCCTGCTCTACCCAGAGCGGGAAAAGTTATTTGATGAATGCACACCAAAAAATAAATAAAACATCTCTGAGCTATATGCAACAAACAGGTTATTCATTTGACAGATTCTGAAAATACAAATATTATTATTATTTACTTTACATGATTCGTAAAACCGGCCACATTATTTTAACATCTGTCATCTGTGCACTATTGTTCTAAAATTGGGCCGTAACCACACCATCGTATTTAAATGAAATTTCAATAAAACCAATCCAATACTCCAATTCTGCCACTGAATAGTGAATTATTTAATTCCGCCATTCATTGTAGGGACGGAAAATGTGTTAATATTTCCTGAAATGTTTGACTTCCTGAACGAAGACTTACATTCGCACGGAACGAACAAATTTGCAAACTGGAATCCACTCATGGTCGGTTAGTACATGGTTTTATATAGATTACAGAGACCCCAGAGGCTCACAGAGAATCTAATTTAGCTATAACGCAATTTGTTGGGTCTCGCGTAATGTCTTCGGCACAAGCGGGAGGCGAAATCGGAGAAGTATCGCTTAAGGGACACAGGTGAACAATTATCTACAGCCAGCTTTATTTTTAAGACGTTTTTTGACTAGAACCGTCCCTATTTGAAAGGATTGAATGGGTTGGTAATTCAAGTTAAGTAAGGGTTGCAAGATAAGATTTTGTTTTATTTTTGCTGAAAATTTAGTTTGGCTTGGAATAGTGGGATATTGAGCCTGGTACTTATCCATGATAGATTTACTTGCGATAAAATTATATGTGTATTTTAAAAAGTATTTTTAAAATACACATATAATTTTAAGCTTGTGTAATACGTTGATGTCGTATGGAAATTGATATAAAACCTTTAACTAGACACTTAAAATGTGATAGGGTATCTCAACAATTTTATTATTACACGAGATAAATGTCATATTTACGAGAAAAGAACATTACGTTTTTAATTTTACCAACCATTTTTCCTACTTTTTACTAAAATAAAGATAGCTCAATTGCAACAAACCGAGTTAAATAAAATTAGATACTGTAAAAATTGTTATACCTACAGTATAATTATAAATAAACTACACACAACATTTAAAGTGTGCTCTACACTCCAATCACAGAAGAAAGAAAGAAAAGAAAGAAAGAAAAGAAAAGAAAGAAATAACGTTTATTTGCGGTAAAACATGACAACAACAAAAACCAGGAACACACAAATAAAATAATAAAAAAAAGTTGAGGGAAACATGCGTTACATCCACACAAAACGGCTATCGCTCAGCATTTTGCTGCAACTCTATGCAAGACAGAGGCCCAGCGCTGGTTTTCAGCGACAACCGGCTTTGACGTAATGACTTCGCCCGGTGCATCAAATAATTAACATCGGACTTATAGAAAATTAATAAAATTAATGTGAATGTGATCGAAATTATACAAGAATATAAAGAAAAAAATAAAGAAGCAATAAGCTCCAATAAGTTCTACAGTAAAGTATAATCTTCAATTAATATTACCTACATAGTAGTAGCAAGCATAGAATCAAAGCAAGACAGACAATTTATGTATTCTGACTTGCAAATAATAACTGAGGAACGAGCTTAACATTAATCTAATCAAACACGATATAGATTAGTAAGGAATAATTATTATTTATGGAATATATTAATGTGTTTTCTTTTTCGTATATTGTGTAATACGGTTAGCAAATATGATTGTATTGAGCCTTACCTCATGTATGATTAATAAGTGTATTTGTATTTTGTAGATAAACAAGTATCTGATGCTTATCAAGAGACTAGCCCCAGATGCCGGCTGTATGTTGTTTACCGAATGTAAGAAATCTGGGACCCAACATTGTCTTAGGTAATGAGGTGCTTGCAACTGTAGAATTGGCCGTTTTTCTGGGCATAACAGTAGATGCCAAACTTCAGTGGGGATCACATATATCAAGCCTAGCGGGAAGGCTCAGTTCAGCCACCTACGCCGTCGGGAAAGTAAGACAATACACTGACGTTGATACAGCTCGGTTAGTCTATTTTAATTATTTTCATAGCGTTATGTCCTACGGCATTCTGCTGTGGGGTCAAGCCGCTGACATTCAAAATATTTTTGTTCTTCAAAAATGAGCTGTTCGTGCAATTTACCAACTAGGTGCTAGAGTTTCTCTGAGAGTATCCTCACGGTGGCATCGCAATTCATCTTCGCTAACATCTTATATATTAGGCAAAATATACACTTATACACAAAAACAGTGATATTCATAATATTAATACTAGAAATAAGGACAAACTACGTGCTCCCTTTCACTGGCTTCATAAAGTTCATAACTTATTTGTTGGGCTTGGAATAACCTTTTATAACAAGTTTCCCTCTTCTTTGCTAGATTTACATTTTAATGCGTTTAAAGCGAAAGTTAAATTAAATCTTTGTTCTAAGGCATACTATTCTATCAACGACTACTTAAACGATAAGAATTCTTGGTCGCTGTGATTAACGCAAGACAACGTTTGTGTTCTTTCACCAGAATTAGCTAAACTACTGACAGGTCATATGAATAAGGGCAGGTCATATGAATGAGGGCATATGATTGTTTATTTTATTTGACTGTATATGCCATTTTTATTTTAAAAAAAAATTACTAATAAAATTTTCATTTATTGTTTAATGTTAATTATATGCTATTTTTGTATAGAATCAAGTTCTTCTACTATAACAGACAGCTGCTGTGCTGCTGGGGAGTTTGTTGCGCCACTTCTTCTTCCCAGGTAAAGCACTAGGAAGTGATGAAGGGCGGGCGTTTTGGGGGACTGTCTTAAGTAATTCACGTAATTTCACGTTCAAAAAGTGCTGACTCTCAGCCTAGTTTGAATAAATGACTTTTGATTTTGATTTATACAAATAATTTTAATTGTAATTGAAAAGGGCTCATTTATTTGTTTTTAATCATTTGTATGTCAAAATTGGCAAAACCACACTACCTTTTTAAGAACTTTGTATGTACCTACTTATTTGTAAATACCATGTTTTACAAATAAATTATTCCATTGTTAGAGGAAAAGTCACTGTCAAGCCGTTGCAAGGAGGGATGACAGATAGCAGCCACCACGTGCCTATATAAGCCGCTGTACGATTATTTTCGGCCTTTCCGACCTCGCCTCCGAGGTCCTCGCGCCCCGCGAAGACCCCGAATTAACGATATGAACCCCGACCGTCCCTTGCTCGTAGAAGTGCCAGCCCGCGCCGAAGCTGAGCAAGTAGAGTTGAAATCCCCTGTTGATAATAATAAAGAAACTGATTTGATCCAGCCTGTCCCCACTTGTTGCCCTCTCGACAGTGACTCCCTGAGCCGAGGCTCTTATCCCGCAGGGGGTGCCCTCAGTGCGCAGTCGCTATAGGTTGTAAGTATAGTTTTGTAAGCCCTGGCTGGAGGCTCTTAGTCTAAAAGCTAATAGTCCCCACAGGAAAGTCCGGTTGAGCAGTTACGACCTCTCAAGGTCAACTGCGAGATGTCAATTCCAGAAAAAAAACATTTCGGCCTTTTGTACCGTGGAGTCGACATGCTAGGAGAATTCCCTGCCCGTTTGGATAGCCAATTTTGCCTACTTAAAATTTGTTCTGTTTATTTAGTAAATTTTTTACCATGTGTAATTTAATTGTTAAAAAATAAACCGCCTGTTGATCGTTGTTATTTTTTTAAATCTGTTTAAATGCTATTTTTCTAAGACGTAGATATTCAAGTTTTTCGGCTCTTCAAAACTTCAAGACTTCTTTATCACATGTTTGGCAGTTTAATATTAATTTACTATACACATAAACCTTTCTGAATAAGTTCTCCAAATTATAGTGAAAAGCACAGCAAAATCTGCTGCTGTTAGAAGAACAACGCTGCCACACACGAACAGCGACTTCAGTGTATACATTTGCAAACAAATAAATGAATTTGCCGATTGATACGAAGAGCCATGAGACGATGTATTATTTGACCCCATAAATCATTACGTCCTCCAAGAATCAAAATATTATAAATTTAAAAGAACAGAGACTTGTGTTCCATTTATTATTTTAATTTGGTCCTAAACATACAATCTCTTCAAACTGATCAGAAACTTCAATTTATATGTGGAATATGGCTCTGCTCATGGCTTCGTCTTCTAGAAATTTTAATCAAGATTTAATGAGAAGTCCGTTTGTATGCCAGCATTTAATTTATGATATGAAATACGCTTTTATCCTACTTCCTAGTAACATTATACATGTGAAAGTTAGTATGTCTGTTATTCAGTCACGCAAAAATAACGGAACGGATTTTAATGGAATTAGGCATTCATCGCAATATTTTTTTTTTTGCTAAATTATACGTTTTCCAGTGGCAATAAAGTGTTATCTTTAATTCTTTATGCTACAATACCTCTCATAATAACACAGTGTTCATCGAGCTACTTTAGTTCTGACCCGAGCAGCACGACTACTGACGCATTCGTGCACTAACTAGAGAAGTCCACTCAAATCTGTTTGGATCTTTCCTCAAAATACTATCTCAGACGCTAAAGTTTATGGTGCTCACATGATCTGGCAAAGACAATAAATATGATCAGGATTTTAAAGGGACTGTCTTTTTTCTCCAATCAATCAGATAGTTAAAACCAACCATATAGTAGAAACATTACAAAAGCATCAAACGTTTTTAATTGATGCAAAATAACCAATTTATGGCGAAAGGTTATTGGTATCCGTATTTATCCGCATTTAGGTCGTTTATACGTTTTGGCTTCGGAAGCGTTCCCCTTACACCCTGTATACAGCAGATTTTTAAAAATATTTGTGTGTTGGTCCCACAGTAAAACTGGTTCATATTCATGAATGCTTTTCTATAAAATTATCCAGGTATTTCTGGACTGTTTCTCCAATCACTTGCACTACTTTAATGGCTTATATCCAAAAACTCCTCCATGTCCAAAAAAGAACTTAAAACGGAAGAATGAGCATCACAAGATTAGAATGGAGATAAAACAGAATCTGTACCGCTGTATCTCAACGCTCGCCATTTGTTCACAAGGCATAGCTAATTGTCTAAAGGAATACTGTCTCAACGAATTTGTATAAGTCTATCCTATTCTTGGAATTAGGGAAATCTTATCCGTTTGAGGACAATTTGATGGATGTAGTTGTGATATGGCTTTATGTGCTTCTGTTTTTGGTTATTTCTTTTTCTTTAGTCAGGAGCTATTATATTTCACATTATATTTAATAGCATTTCAAACTGAGTGTATATTCAACACCGGCCTCAAACGTTTATCAGGCTGGTTGATAATTTTTTCTCCGTCATTGAGCATTTGTTACGAAAGTGAAAGCGTTGACGTTGCGTAAGCGCCGCGTAAACGCTACACCAACGCTCCGTCAACGCGGCTTAATTTCAATGCTATCACATCAACGCTATGCTAGCACATGTATACAGCCCATGCATTTATGCAGCGACTACGCAACGTCATCGCTTTTGCTGGACACAGGCTCAAGGGCGGGAAGAAATCTCTAATTTTGACTTCTCATTCAAATCTTCTATGACTATTCGTAAAGTTCCTACAATACATCACTCATCATTCAGAGAATTCAGATTTCATATACTCTTCATTCACCAAAGAATATTTATGAAGTAATTAGAAAGAACGAACAAAATAAAATAGGTATTGTATATAAATTCTAAAACCTCAAGCAACTCAACATCTGAGTTCCCGAGCCAGACCAAACTAACATAAACTCGGCTTACAATATAATTTGCTTGTTACCTTCAAACGACAAAACTTCTGCCCGTATATTAAAACATCTTGCGCTGGCACATACCTGGAATATAAAGAAATTATATATATTATTTCTTGAGTTTAATTAAAACTTATACAATTGTGGGTAGACTAAAACTGATGGAACTGGGAATTTGGCTGTCGTGTTCAAACAAAATGATGTAGACTTTTGTTATACCTTTTTTTAATCATCGGAAAACCTTTAGATTATATATGAATGAATTGAAATGCATGCCGATAAATTACACCAGCTTTTACAGATCAAGTCTTTTACAGATCTTACAGTACGCTTAAAGAATGCTTTGCCCGTGTCCATAAGGCGACCTCAATCTTGATCCACTTATAAACATCGGGTAAAAACACTTCATATCTCCTGAAACATCATTATAACATATGTACGAGTATTATTATCAGTGATCGGATAATCGTAGCTAACATACCTAATCTTCACTTCTATTCCCACGAAAGAATAATACGGAATAGAACAATACATGAAATGAAATGAAATGTTCATTTATGTAAGTAGATCTTAAAAGACACTTTTACACGTCAATATTTTGTTAGTCAATATTTTAAAAACTATATGGCGCCGGCATTTCCTAGCTGACTGTTTCCTGAGAAGAAAATCCGAAACAAACTCAGAGGTCATGGTCTCTTTTAACAATTTCATGCCTTTCTAATCCCGGATCTCGGAATTGTTCGTATAAAATACAATAAATTAGTCGATTCGATTACTAATCTGTTAGATATATAAATAAATTTCCACTTCTTGACCACATTGTTCACATTATAATTTTTTATTGATTTTAATAAAATAAAGATACTAAATCAAAATAACCACTGCTATAATTTTATTAGGTGTGATAAAAAAGTTGTTGTTTTTACAAAATTGTTCAATCCTGGGAACCCGGGATTACTGATTTATTCAGAAAGTAATATCCATATTTTTCTTTCGTGGGAAGAAGTTTAGATAAATAAGCGCCCGATTATCCGACCACTGATTATAGCTCCTTGTTCTTGTTTCATGTTAATAACTGTCTCTAGATAGTTATCTATGTGTTTTATACATATGTATGTACATTTATATTTTATTTCATATTTAAATGATACACAGCTGGACTACGCAATGTCTCTCCTTCACCTTTTAATCCATCCAAAGGATGTCTGTAAAATATCGCTTTTAACGATAAGACCGGGCGGTCTTATCACTAACTGTGTCACCCTATGTAAAATTTCTACATTTATATCTGGAAGTTTTATAGCGTACGTAATAAAGAGTATTCTATCTATGTAAGAGTGAAGGCTCCATATCACACTAAACCTTTTTGTAAACTTAAATTAACCTATATGTTCAAGCCGCCATGGGGTCGAAACTCTAGGGCCATGGGGTCCGAGTGCCGAGACATTTCCAAGCGGTTGGTCGACTCTTTACGTGACCAGAGGGATGGTCTATTTCTCGGCTAGAGAATTGCCATACAACGTGGCAATGCTACCAGCCTTGTAGCACTTTTCCCATTGACAACGATGCGGACGTATGTTTTGATGCCTTATGATTATTTTCTTTTTCATATACTTTTAAATACTATTATTTTAAAACCAGTAGTTTATTAATTATGTAAATATCTATAAAAATATACATTTTGTAAACCGGATCATACATATTAATTATATTTATTTACCTTTTTATTAATTTAGATAATGAGTACTAGTTACCTAAAAGAGGTGGTGTCAAATGATATCGTGTGAAGGCCATTAGGCATAATTTAAAATTAGTATAAGTAATGCTAGAAATATAGGGCACGTTTGCCGCATGTCGGATGCATTGTGAGCTAAGACTACTACAGCATGGGTCCAACGGCATTGCGGAAGACCCAGGCGCAGATGGCGGGATGAACTTGAGGTTAACATGAGGGATTGGTCCATATTGGCCCAGGATCCAGTTGAGTGGGAAAAGGAAAGGGACGCCTTTGCCTTGCAGTAGGACAATGCAGGCTGATTATTATTATAACTAATAATATATAAATTTGTGATGTTGCGGATATCCGTATCCGTATCTGCGGATATCCGCGGGAAAAAGATCCGTATCCGTATCCGCGGATCTTGACGCCAATTATCCGTATCGGGATCTGTATCTGCGGATCTACATTCTTAATGATCCGGCACATCACTAGTTTAAGTAGATACATAGGACCCACGCAACGATTAAAGTCGACTTTAGTCACCGGCAAATTGTTCACGATTTCAAACCTTCACATCCATGAAACATGAATTTGAATGCACACATTTTGGCAGCTGATTTGACGCTATCGATGTCAAAATCTATGGACGTGGAATTTTGAAATAGCCGTCGAGTCACTGACGACAAAAGTCATGTTTAGTATAAGAGAGGTAATACTATATTCTCCTTGTTGTGTGCATATATCATACACTTTATTGATCAATGAAAGTTTTATGCACAAAGAGAGCTCTCAGAATTGAGTTTTCAGACAATAAAGCTATTGGGAAATTTCAGTTTATGGACAAAAGAGCTTATATTAAATTTGAACGAATGAAAGATACAGTCCGGTCACCAGGGACCGAATTACCGGTATTTTTATATAACGTTAACCAATTACCGTTATGTTAACGATAAATAAATAACGTTAATAATACCGGTACCCAAAGTCAGTTAACATTATCTCATCATCATCATCATCATCATTTCAGCCGAAAGACGTCCACTGCTGGACATAAGCCTCCCACATGCTCCTCCACTTCGACCAGTCTTGTGCTACCCACATCCAGCGGATTCCCGCGGTCTTCACAAGGTCATCAGTCCACCTTGTGGGAGGCCTTCCCGCTCTACCTCTTCGATTTCGTAGATCGACGTTGAGCTGGTGATGATTGAGTAAATCAGCTCCGATGATAGGTTTGCTGACGTCGGCGACTACAAACTTCCATCTATCTGGCCTGTGTAAATTAAGATTTAGCTCCATTGTTTTTTCTCCGTAGGTAGGTATGACAGTGTTATTAGCGGCGTACAGCGTGAATGGTAATTTTTTCGTGCGTTGGCCTTTTGTCCGCGGTAGTACAGATATGTTCGCGCCTGTGTCGACCAGGAATGTGAGTCTTGTCATATATGAATAGGCGGTATGATTCGTTGTAAACGCCAGAGTCCGCCGCATCTAGCGCTTGTGCTAGTTTGCCGTGTTCTTTTGATGTTCTTTGTTGTCATAAGAACATGGTTGGCGACAAAATCTTGCATTACTGCCGAACTTCCTGTGGTAATAGCAATATGGCGACGGCGTGCCTGAGCGCGAGCGAGACGGCGTATATGCACGAGAGCGTGCGCGTGAGCGCGATGTGTGCGATGAATGTCCACGAACGCGGTGTTGACACCGGCACTTATGATGTGATGACTTTAGTGAAGCTACTTCTAGCGACAATTTTTTAATTTCTTCGACTAGATATTGTGCATCGCTTTTTGGCTGGCTTTGAGGTGCTTGTTGCTCACATGATACAGCTGTAACTTCCTGGGCTTGTTCAGTTATCTTGTTGGCTAGTAGCGATAATTCGTCTAGGCTGGTTTCTTTAGTGACGACGAGAACGGATCGTACCTGGGCTGGTAGGTGATTCATCCACATGAGACGCAACGTTTAATCTGGAACCTTATCATGTGCTAGGTTTCGCATGCGTCGCAGCAGCTGTGAGGGTTTCTGGTCACCGAGCTCCATGTCAGACAATAGCTTTTGAAATTGCCGATTTTCTGACTCTTCGTATACCGATATCAAACGCTCCTTCAACAAGTTGTACTGTCGTGCTGTAGGTGGGTCGTATACCAGGTCACAAATCTGTTCAACATCTTGCTTTTCCAATCGCGCGATTACCATCTGTGCTAGTTCTCGCTGTCCTTTCTTTAAATCATGCGTGGCGGCTTCAAAACTGACGAACCATAAGCGGGCTCGGTCACGCCAGAATGCTGGAATCCGTAGTGATAATGAAATACCAGCTACCTCTGGGATGTGTAGTGCTGTAGGTTCACTTTCACTACTCTCGGGTTGCTTAGCCATGATGTGCGATGGTTGCGATAAGTTGTTCGCGGGGTCACCACTGTTAGGTCTGTAGGTTATAAAGAGAAACAACCAGTTCGAGACGCTAAAAGGTAATGAATTTAATTTCGTAAAATACCAACTACTTATACATATTCTTAAAATAACAAAATACAATAACGGGCACTTCGAAAACCTTACGAGTTTATTACCCAATCACTGCACAGCACGTATTAGCCTGTAGTTCACTGAACTCACAACAGGAGCGCCACCATCGCGGTGGCGTCACAGTGGCGGTAGTAGAGCACTACGGCTCGACGGTTGGTCACGGGGCGTGCGGCGCGCTACGGGCGTTGGCAATAATGATGATGCTGCTACAGAGGGAACAGCTACCCATGCACTTTCGCTCCGCACCATGACCAAGGCCGGACGCGAGAGATTGCCACCGCCTATTGCCTCCACAAGGACACGGCGGTGCTCCGCCCAAGCCGGGTGGACCTCCACCGTATGCTCCACCATGTCCTCAGGGCGATTTACGCAGTGGAAACATCTGGACGTTTCCTCCCACCTTATCCGAAACAGGAACCTCCCGAAACAACCGAGTACGGTGAGAACCTGCGTCAGGCGGAAGGTGAGGACGCCGTGCCGCAACTCTAGCCACTCCTCAAAGAGGGGACTTACCGCCTCAATCATGGCGTGCCCAATGTCGAGGTGTTGGTGTGAATTTTAGTTCATGACAACTAATTGTAGTTCACACCATTTCAATCGCGATTAAAAATAGTTAGATTTAGTTAGATAATCAAAATTTTTGGTAAAAACGTCAAACTCAGAATAGCAAAATTGCTGTTTTCACTAAATTAATAACTCAGTGCCATCTTAGTGCTGTCAAACTAAATTATAGTTTAAATGTGTCACTTTAGTCAATTTCAGAACGGGAAATCATCGTTTGACAGGAATAAACAAAATTTTGATCATTTTAGTCTACTTTAGAGGCATTTGTGACATCAACACCGTTCGACACCATTATTTTTGTGCTGCAGAAAATTATTATAAACAGGATCTCTCAAATAAAAATAAAAAACTCAAACTAGCTGCGACCGTTTATTTCTATAAAACGAGATATTCCTGTCTCCAAAAGGTACAGTGGCCCCCATGTTTCTGGATACAATAAAATTTACCTTGACAGCGCCTTTATGAGGCACGTAAGATATGAGAAAGGTTTTAATATTGTATCTAGAGATATATGGTCGACTGTACCCACATAAAGACATAAGACTAAGACTAATATTTTATTCTAAGACTAATTAAATAGTAACAATATAGTTATAATAATACAGTTTAAGTCAAAAAGTTGAAACTTTCGGCCCATTAAAGTATTTTTTATACAAAGAACAAATTGATAAATCAAAGGCAGTAGACGTAGGTACGTTTGGCGCACGCGACGCTATACGTTTGTGTGCCGTATGATTTTGAAATGAAACATGCTCGAGCTCGAGTCTTATCGTATTCGTAGTTTACCGATCGTCGCAACATGCGTTGTTGAAGCTCCGCTTAGAAGAGTCAAACGCAAGTCGCGCGAGGCGCTTGTTTCGGTTTGGCAACGTCACACAAAATGTTGCTTCTTGTTAGATTTTAGCGAAGTAACGATATTGGTAACGCTATTTAAATACCGGTAAAACCTATGATTTAACAGTAATTTTAACGTTAAATTGTTAACGGAACGGAACGAAATATTTTTTTATTTATTTTATTATTTATATACACACAGTAAAATACATACAAGATACGGCATAATTAAACAATTGAGTACAAAGGTACTGCTTATTTCTTTAGGTGGTTTTACTGGTATTTTATTGGTAAAAGTAACCGTCCCTGCCGGTCATAGTTATTTTACCTAAGTCTCATTAAGTCCGCCTCTGTACATGTTTGTGCTTAAAGTATTAAATAAATAAATAAATAAATAAACAGAAACCTTATTGTAACACAAATAAAGATCACTTTGATTTTGAACTTTTGAAGGTGACTCAAATTCGGAGGTAAAATAAGTAACTGGCGAAAATATAATCAGAAAAGTAATGATATCCATAGGTTTATATTTACTTATGAATTTCTGGTCCTCGTAAATTCTTTATCGCCTAGGGTTGAATGTCACTTGCATGTCAAATCAAATCATTTATTGGTTTGCAAACATGCGATATTTTGTACACAAATGGTATATTATATGAGTCTTCCATGTTCTACAGTCACATAAATAATCAGCCTATATTGGTCCCACTGCTCGAACACAGTCGTCTTCTCGGTGAGAGGGAGGGTCTACCATCATAAATGCAAAACAAAAACATACAAAATGCAAATTATTGTCAATTCGTTTGAATTACAGTTGAAACTTCACGATTATACAAAGATGTCCAATGTTATCCTGGTTACAGTAATAATAAAATTATAAAAATACGAATGTCAACAAGATTATAGTCTTACAAAAAAAACTCAAATGGAATAATAATGGCACGCCATAAAACGACATAAGCCTAGAGACAGACAAGTGGCAATTGCTTACAAAGCTTTTAATATTTTTACAACGACTTTCAATAGTATTGACATATTGACATTGACAGACTAATACGTCATTTTTGACATTTCTATCATCATGATTGCTGACAGAGTATCAGTTAGTATAAGCCCTGAGGGTCTTTGCGTCTAAGTAAGAGTTGTGTTGCTAGTTTCAACCTAAGTGATGTTTTTCTTCTGACTGAACAAACAGCTGTGCTGCTGGGGAGTTGGTTGCACCACTTCTGCTGCCCAGCTAAAGAACTAGAAATTTGTGAAGGGCAGGCATTTTGGGAGATTGTCTTATGTAATTATCACGTATAAAAGTGCTGATTTTCAGCCTAGTTTGAATGAAAGCCTTTTGATTTCGATTTTCAATTTACTGAGAAATGTTGTCACAAGTGATTAAGTAATTGCTTAATCACTTATGACAAATGAGATTATACCTACCTACAAATAGTAGTTATATGTCAAAGCCTTATCATTTAATCCCAAAGTTCTTTCAGCTTACCTTAGGTAATTGAATTCCAAAGTACGTTTATACTTAAATGATTTTAGATTAAAAAGCTACTACAATTAACAGACAACTAAATTATTTCAAGAGACATCAAGGACCCTAGATTTTGAATTGTTTATTAAAATAAGTAAAGCTCGAGAAACGTTTTAATTCAAAAGATATCTTTTACACTTAAATTGTTGGGAGTATTTATTCAACTAATAGACGCCTTGTTACAATTCCATTTTTGTTAAGATAATTTCAGTAGAATTGTATTTTTTATAGTTTTATTTCTAAGAAATAATACAAAGACTTTCCAGATTGCTCCTTTTTTTGTTAGAAGTTAGCAAAAAAGGCTAAATAATATTTTATTCTAATGGTAATATTACAGAAATAGTCTAAAGAGGCTAGGCCGTAATCAGGAGGTACGAAATTAAATCAGGCACAGCAAATAATTGTATAGAGAAGGGATTCGATACTCTAACCTAATACCAAACATTCACGACTATTTCAAATGAAGCCCTAAATCATGAGCTCTTCAAGCGAAAACCCGTAAGCCGAACGGTATTTCAAAATATCCAACTGATCCTATCGAATAGACTTCTTATAAATGAATCATGAAGATAAAGATATAAGTACCAGAGAACCTTTAAAATAACAAAAGAAAATTGGGTCACATTTTCAACAAAGAAAACAATTGTCCAGGCAAACCAAAGTCAAGTTCCTGAAACTCTTATATATAACAGAAACTTTAACAGAACTATACATTAGCTCATTGTATTCACAAAGAATAAGGTTAGTAAAAAAAAAAATAGACAGAAACTTTTAAAAAGGAACTTGGGCTCAGTTGTAATAGAGGGAATAAATTTGATAGAACCTCAGAGCCGGAGCAACATAGTACGGACGGAGTTGGGAAGATTTTGAAAGGAAAATTATTCTAGTGTGAGAGTCACGGAAGTTTTAAGTTTTTCTATGAGACTTTATTTTATTTCATATAGTTTTACTACAAAGAAATTATTACAGTAACGATATCTATATATAGATTTGAGGCTACTACTGTGCTATCAATAGTGTTGAGAGGTAATTTTATTATATGCGATGCTTTTTTGCAACTTCGCCTTACCCTTAACATGATTTTTAAAATCAACTTAACGTAACACTCTTTATTTATTAATGGGTACAATTTAAATGTTCACCAAAGCATTTTTAGACCCTATGACTAAGTACCAAGTAAAATATGTGTGTTGTATTTATATTCTTTTTGCCTACAAAAATGGATAAGTGCTCACCAAATCCTGTTTTCCTGAAATAGTAACATTAATACCCAAAATTACAGTTCTAAATAGCTTTAGTGTAACCAAATTATCTAACCTGAATCAATATGTTGTGCTACAAAATTTAGTGAGAAACAAATCGCTGCAAAACCGACTTCACGCAGTCTTGTCTGCCCTACCCCTAGAGTGTAATTTAAACCCGCGTAGGCACGAAGGGGTGGGCGGCATGTGAGCTAAGAAGCAGGTGGTTTGAAGGCCCGCCGCCGCGGCTGAAGCCGAAGCTGCGGTGGTGAGCGTTAAAACCATCTGTTACGATAAGATCGCGTGAGGCCGCCAAACCTCGCGGCACCGAAGCCGTGACAGAAACAATGCTTTTTGCATGTTACATGCCTGCTTGCATGTTGATATTTAAAAACATTGTACGATCGACCGTTAGCTTTTTGCCTCAGTAAAACTGACTAAATTGAGAGTCGTGAAATAAAGTATTGGTAACATCTATATATCGATAATATAAAATATTTGTTCTCAAATTAACTTTAAAGGCGTTTATAAATCTTTATGGCATAAAATAAAAAGGGAAATAGGTTAATTTCTACAATACTTTATGAAACACCATTTGGTAAGCATTTATCCATTCTAAAAGATATTTCGATTTTTTTGGTAGTAAAATAGGTACTATTCTGGTAAGCGTTTAAACATAAGCCTTTATTAATCTTATAAAAGTTATAATAAATTAATTTCCTTTCACCTATTTACTATTACTTAGTATTCGCAAACCTTTTACGCAAACGTTTATTTATTTATTTATTTATTTATTTATACTTTAAGCACAAACATGTACAGAGGCGGACTTAATGCCATAGGCATTTTCTACCAGTCGACCTTTGGGTGATGCAGAGACAAACAGTGGTAGGTGCAATAAAATATATATACATAATTATATGCCTATCTATATATAAATATAAGCATAAATAAATATACATAAATAAACGTTAATAAGTGTTTATATCACGTTCATTTATAGCTTTTTTACCAATAGTTCTTAAACACGACGTTACTGACCCATCTCTTGAGCCATTCGACTTTAAAGACAGCTCACCATTAAAAAGACGTCACCCACATGTTTAACCCTCTTCATTCAATACTTCGACAGTATTTTCTTTCAGATCTTATCGGCTTTAAAAGACTAGTATTTTCAAAGTGTCGTAGTCACAAGTCCAATTTTGGATAGTCCATGCCCGGCTTACGCTGACGTAGAATATTTTAGAAGAATTTTGTGAAGATTTAAGTTCCTTTTTTTTAATTCTCAAATTTTACGTGTTTACTTAAGGTTGGGGTATTAGTTATGAACCTAGTCAGATACAAGAACTATTTTGAAGTCAACGTTATACCAAAAATATTTTTTTTAAAGATTAAGACTATTAAACACCGAGAAATTTTAATGGTTGTTTTCATGCGGCAAAACAACTTGCCATAAGGAGTACTTTCGAAGCATGGAGTAAAAGTAAAAAAAAAAGGATTTATATTTTAAAATAATTTAAAAATTATTCATCAACTCGATAAAAAACTGCTCAATAGTAACACTAGAGGTAACTTGTAGGTACTACTCGAATCGCACGCGCCGTCGACAAAGGGAACGATGATGCATAAATGTTCAGAGCAAAATAAACTCTCGCAAGTGGTGATTATTCACAATGGTTTTTTTTTTTTGGGTGGGAAATCATCAAATTACTTCTCCCGCTCTGGGCGGAGCGGGAGGGCGTGTCAGACTTTTACTGACTAAAACCCACCCGTGTTCCCTCAGTTGCCTGTGTGCCAGGGGCGGCGGTATCTCTTTCGAACAACCCGCACCCCTGGCAGGTTATTCACAATGGTCAATTTTTTGTTTCAAATATTTTATTAGTTCATAAAACGATTTTATTACCAAGACAACCCATTTCGCTGAGGGAAAACAACAATTAAAATTTCACGGTGTATAATCGAATCCCTGCCGACCAAAAATTCATTTTGATTTTTAGACTTAGTTTTCTAAGAATATTATCTGTCACCTCCTGCATAAAGCAATCCCAAATAGGTTCTTTAAAAAAAAAACAATGGTACCTAATTCATAAATATGTCAATTTCTTCAGTACTTACATTCTACTCATATTCCCAGACAGCAGTACAGTATTCTCTCCTACTTTGACGTACTACCGCAACTACTAATAATTTAATCCGTGCTTTGAAACCCACACACTTCAATTGAATTTGATATGTTCCAAAATATATTACGTTGATCTCGTAAAACTGGATCCGTGTTCAGAAAATCTATTCCGTCCTTCAACAGTACCACTTGACCCAAAACTGTGCCAAAAACGTGCTAATAATTTTGATTAGAAAACTCTGGGAGGCTAGAATTGGTCTAGGAACTTCTATTGCTGACAAACTTTCGTAGGGTCATCTATTTTCTGAAACTGTTCTGTTTTGGACACATTGTGCGGGAGAGCAAGATGTTTATAAATGTGTTTTGTTTTATCTACTGGTTTTTACTTAAGTAAGCCTGTAGCCGTATTGAAACCACGTATTCTTCATTACGAATTTTAAACATACACGATTAAAAATAACAAACAACATTCTAGACTTCACTCTTTCGTTCAATAATTTTTGGTAATATACCATAAAGTTTGTATTCAATTGTTGATACCATCACCCGGCGCTTGTCTAGTGCCTTAATCTAGGCTGAATTATTTCATGCCAGTTTTTGTGCTTTTTATTTAGTATTATGTATATAGTATTCAAATTAAAATACATGTAAATATCTTTTGAGAAACTTCGTTCTAAGCCAAAAACAATAGACGCCACAATAAAAATCAATTCAAAATAACCTTGTTGAAAGTCTAAACTCAAAAGCATACAAGCACGTTAGCATTAACAACATTATATAACCCAAGACTCAGGAATTCTAGTGCAGTTTCAACCTGATAAGTTTGCTCACCCACTTAGAATTTGGGAGTATCCTCCTTAGCTAGATAATCGCCACGTGCCCGCTAACATTCTGTAGCCGTATGCACCCACAAATTCCCACCTCTGTGACAACGTACACCACGCTGGCATTCCAGTGTTCTACATGAAAGCCAATGGTTATTTTAACTCGTTCGTTCTTTGTCATCGTTTGCTGCTTCACTGGACCCTTAACTTGCGATAGTTGGTTCTGCTGTATTTAATTTTCTTTGTGAAGAATAATGTTATTGTCTGCCAAGTGTTTGATAAAAGATTCTGATGGTTTCAATTTAATGTAGGCGGAATTGTTAACGTTTATTGTTTTACTCAAGTAAGCGTGGGATGAGAAGGAAAACAGTCAAAATACTGTATAATAATTTGTTTACTGTTAGAATAATATATTTGTGCTATTTTATACAAATTTGAGGGGTTTGTTCAAATAGAAGCCGCACGGACTTAAGAGACTCCATCGTGCCCTGGAAAGCACGTTAAGCCGTTGCTCCCGGTTGCTATTCGTGCCTCTTTAACAGTTGTTACGGATCGTCAGACGCCCGAAAGTGGCAAACCAGACTTGTCTACCAAGAAGTATCGTATTACCCAGTACCTGGGTTGCGGACGTCAGTCAGACAGTTGGTCCATGTTAAATACTGGTATTCAGCTGCATAAAGGATAGGCAGATGATGATTTTGTAAAGAAAGTTAGTTACAATGTCTCACTTTCTAGAGATAGAAGTAAATTACTAATCGGATTTTCACAAGTTAAGATCGGGTAAACAAAGTTGATCGTACCTACTGACGTCAACATCTCTTGATATTCTAATCTCATTACAGTATAATTAGGTCGCGACTGATTGGGAATTAGTGGTTTCATAATTGAATTCACTCAATGCATCAATCAGTGGCTAGCTATTAGTTTATTACTTTACAAAATAAATTATCATCTATGTCAGACCTGTGAATTAAATTAAATTATCCTGTATAATTTCCCCAATGTTATATCTTTTCTTAAAGTATCAACCGAAAGATCCAATTCTTATTCTTTTTCAGTGAATAAATAATTAAATATTCATTTGTAGATCAACAATAAGAAATGTTATGAACAGAAGATAGACGGAAAATTGTTGTCCGTGCCGGATAGAATAAAAGCAACTCTAAAAATAAAGCCAGACATCTTTTCTAAATTCAACGACGAGGATTTTTTCAGCTTATTTCATATTCTTTATTCTAGACCACTCTAACACCTAAGAACTTCGACTGCTGCTCGAATTTCAACCTAGCTGCTGGAAGGTTAAGATGCAAATTTGGATGAGCAGGTAGTGTAGATAACTGTAGCAAGGACAATGGGGGAAAATGGTAATGTCTGGTATCAGGACAATAACAATTGGATACGGAATTGTAAAGAAACTAGTACACCTTTGGGTGTATCAATGCCGTAAAAACTAATGGTATCTATCTCTGTATTGAAGATCTAGATCCAAATGAGATTGTTCTAAAGACTTTTCTTCTTAGTATTTATAAGCTGGTTAGAATTACATTTGTGAGGAATGAAAGACCCTCAATTTTCATATAAAAAT
The DNA here is from genome assembly GCA_949091785.1 of Polymixis lichenea. Classification (NCBI taxonomy): domain Eukaryota; kingdom Metazoa; phylum Arthropoda; class Insecta; order Lepidoptera; family Noctuidae; genus Polymixis; species Polymixis lichenea. The sequence goes on along the minus strand of OX420943.1, from coordinate 3,370,481 downwards.
GGGCTGGAGTTCTTTAGAGAAGCATGGTTCTTGGAAATTCCGGATAGAGAAAAGTAGAAGAAAAGTAAACAGGCAGTGACACAATACGGTCTTTAAAAATACAAATCAAAAAGTAGACAGGCAGTGACACAATACGGTCTTTAAAAATACAAATCAAAAAGTAGACAGGCAGTGACACAATACGGTTTTTAAAAATACAAATCAAAAATATTTCTTAAGCAAATAGGACCAACACTGGCCACATGAAGTGAGAACAGACAGAAAAATGGTGTCAAATCCTAACCGATTGGTACCCTAGGACCTTCAAATGGAGCAGAGGAAAACAGAAAAGGAGATGGGAGGACGAGCTAAAACTAACCTAAATGAAGGAGAGTGGCTCGTGATACCATGGAAATTGCTAAAAGAAGCCTTTGCCAAGAGGCATGTTGAACTGAGGGGCACACTATAACTTGAATTACTGTAAAAACTAGTAAACAATTCAAAATAAAGGGTAAATTTTATTATTAACTTTCTAGAGGTGGTATTTAAATTAAAAGTTGACGATTTTATTGGATTTTGACTCAGAAGACATTGTTACCAACACTTGATTAGAAGTACAAGTAGACCAAGATCTTCAACCATCACCAGAATAATCGAAACTAAACTATATTTTGTTGTGATGAACTGTGTTTTTTGGTTAAATTTTCAGCATACTTACTTCAAAATATCACAATTTCTAGGTACTTTTCGAATATAATTAACGTCAAATGGAGGTTTCATAATTTTTGAGTACCACAACAACTTTATAGGGTTCCCTATCCAAAGGGTGACAACGGGACCCTAATACTAAGGCTCCGTCCGTCATAGGGTTGTATCTTTGAAACCGTAATAGGCAGATACTTGAAATTTTCACTTACTAATATGGCTGCTTTAACATCAATCAATCTGCCTAACTGTTTACTAACTTTATTGTGGTCGGCTTCCAATCTAACCACACGTATCTGAATACCAGTATTACACATGGAGATGCTGTGACAATTTTGGAAAATATAAAGAAGGTAACAAATGAAGCGGGTCCGCTTATAGGAAATGAGATTTTACGGCGTTTTGTTACTAAAGTATTTAAAACATATATGTATGTAGTGTTGTTGTGCGGGCTAAGGAAGCTTGTGGCTAAGGAATATTAGCCGTACGGATCAATCGATCAGGTTAAGCTAAGCTTGCCACGGTTAGTCCGTGGATGGGTGACCATCTTAACATACCAAGACCTCTCTGTGCCTCGGAAAGCACGTTAAGCCGTTGGTCCCAGCTGTCATTTGTAGATCTTTGACAGTCGTTACGGGTCGTCAGAAGCCCGAAAGTCTGACAACCAGTCTTACCAAGGGGTATCGTGTTACCCAGTAACTGGGTTGTGGAGGTTAGATAGGCAGTCGCTCCATAGCTGCATCCGGTTAGACTGGAAGCCGACCCCAACATAGTTGGGAAAAAGCTAGGCAGATGATGATGATGTAGTGTTAAATATTGTACGGTGGTATGAAACCTTTCGTGTGTGAGTTATAGTGGCACTTGACCGCTTTTTATACTCTATGCACTTATAAAACTTGAGCGAGACGACAACTTCTTACTTTCCTAGATGGGAATTTAATCATGATCGTGAGTATGAAGAACGAAATCAGAATAAACTTCATTACATTTACGTAACATTTTTATCAAAAAAATATTTTTCATAACATCATCAACATAAATATGGGTAGGTATACATTATTTTGAGCATTTACTTTTAAATGTGGGTTTACACCAAAGAAAAAACAACTAGAGCAAAAAAAGCATTCTTTTCTAGATTATTTTGATTTTTTCTGTTTTTTTTTTTCAATTACTATATCAGCGTTAACACATAAGGCGTACAATTGAACTAAAATTGCGGATATTCGATCTTCTTCTTCATTTCGTTTCAATGGTACTCTTACACTTTTTTGAAATAGTTTGAGGCCAGTAGGTGGCCACGCCCCATTTCTTCCCGTGGGTGTCGTAGAAGGTGAGCAGAGTTTACTAGAGAATGGGCAGCAGCGTTCTCCATGCATTTTACCACCATACTGCGATCGCCAGCCCACCTACCAAGCGTGGCGATTATGGCAAATCCCCCCATTTTGGGGGAGGCTTATGTCCTGCGGTGGACGTCTTTCGGCTGATATGATGAGGTGGCCACGTCATTCGAGGTGCAGATAAATGAGCACTTAAGACACTCCAGCAAGTTGCGCATGGTCTGATCAGAAGCACCGCACTCGCACTGGGTCAGTAATCCCCTATTTCGACAAGTTGTGTCTGCAGTGGCCTATTAGGGAACGCAATCGATTGACAGCTTTCCATTTAGGCCACTACAGATCACGCCTGTGAGGCATAATCGATAAGGTCACTAGAATACAAGAACGCTTTGAAGACATCGCTCCGAGGAGCGAGCCAAGGTGTGTATCATTTCATCGAGAAAAGAGACAAGTTACGCTAAATTTTAAGGCGCACCCTTACCGGGAGCATTTGCCTGCAATATAAAAATCCAAGATTCATTTTAAGGATTACATTGAGGTCCTGAGTGCGATTTTCAGTTCAGGCAAAGTGTCATTGGGTTTTTCCATTAAGAATTTCTTAGTAACAGCCCGGAGTTTAACAGGCGGTGTGATACCCCCGTGCCTTACTTAGCAGGTTTAACCACTGGTCCTGCATCTGATCTCTCTTCGGTCTCATCGGGCTATGAGAGTGAGGGAAGAGTGAGTGCCCCTGTGTCTGCGCACACACTTGTGCACTATAATATCTCCCGCGCCGAAGGCTAGTCTCCGTTAAGATTGGCCGCCATAAACGAAATACGGTCTGAAGCACTACACATACATAACATAAATATTACCATTACTCAGTTCGTCTCACTCACTAATATGATGCTCGAAGCTAAACTATTACATTTTGCGTATGATCACGTTGATGGAACAAAAACGGAAAGTTACAAGTAAATGCTTAAACCCCACGAACATTTCGTCAAACAAACCGTCGAGCATTCTTAGGAACATTACGTTCCTTGGAAAAGATCTAGTGCGTACTCGCCATAATCCTACTTATGTATATGTATAAGTATATACAGGGTTCCTCCGTTTTGGGGGAGGCTTATGTCCAGCAGTGGACGTTTTTCGGCTGATATGATGATGATGATGATGATAGAGGGTGTAACAGAACCCTATTGCTATTCTTAAGCACTAAAAATAACAGCTGATTTTGAATCACTATACGTAGTTTCAGCTCAAAATAAATACTCTAAGAATTGATACCAAATTTTCGGTTTCATTTGTTTCTTAAATTCAAATCATAACAAACTTGCCACCGCAAGGTCTGAAATTTTCCACGTTACTTGCCAATATCACGATAAATTTCTTCCGAGTGGTGTGTTTATTTCAATTAGAAAAGTTCGGTTTCTGCTTTCAATGTATTAAAAATTCTCACAACTTCCGAACATGTAGAGATAGGATTACAAAACCCTTCCAATATCGTTTAATATCATTAAAAAAGCCGTGCCCTTGGTATGTATATACCCTTTCCGTTACACGTTGTATATATCCTATCCTGCTTAATATTATAAATCTTAATCACGCAAAAACGACTTAACAGATATGGATAAAATTTGACACACAGGTAGTTTATAACATTGAGTAGTTTTTAACCGGGTAGTACGTTTTTGCGGGTTAATTTCTGACCTCCACGCGGGCTAAGCCGCTGACAAAATCTAGTTTATATTCATAAAAATGTAAGCATTATTAAAATCTGTGTGGGTATAATAATAAATTCAAAATGGCTTTAGTTCAGCCTGAGTCAGGTTGTTAGTCAATTCCTTGAGTACATTTTACAGTTACGACAGTACTTAAATGAATTAACTCTTGCTTTTCTTCAAGATGATGCTCGAGGCTTTATTGAAAGTAAATATGAAATACCATCTGCTCTTTATCATCTTTGAAGTTTGTTCAAGTCAGGAATACTATTGGTTTTATTATTGATGTCTGTGCTTTGTTTTGGGGTCATATATCAATCATCTTTTATTATCATTACTGCGGTATTATATTTAGTGTCGTGATGGCACAGTTATCAATAAAGGCCTCACCTCTGATGCACGAAGCGGTGTGTTTAAATCCAGGCAAGCACCGACTTTCAATTTATGTATTTTAATTTATCTTGAACATCACTGACATCGATGAAGTAAGTAAGACTGAAATCGGAAATCCGCCTTGAGCAATCATGATGATGGATGCCCCTCCCTTCTCTGGATGAGAGGAGGCCTTCATCCAAGAGTAGCTTAAACGTGGATTTGCGTACCGTTGCAGCCTGCTTTAATCTTGTACGAGCTCGCACGTCCTTCCAGTTTTGACGGAATCTATCCAACTCGTCCACATCTACGTGGTCTGCCGCGTCCCACCTTACTGTCTCAGGACACCAGTTTTGCACTATTTGGGCCCATAGTTTGTCTTGCATGTAGCAGACATGTCCTGCCCATTCCTAGATAAGCTGGGCAACCTTTTGAGCAACAACAACTATCTTTGTTCTGGAGCGCAGTATGGTGTTTAAGTGTATTTTTCGTCTAAATCGAATATTATTTACTGCTACACCATCATATAAAAAGACTCAACAATTCTTCCATCATCAGCATTAAAGATTTTAATTTAAGGTAAGAACATTTTAATTGCCGAGTTTTAGTTTGAGTTTGAAGCTGTAGGCTTAACAGAGCAGGCGGAACTCCCGACGATGTCAACACCAACTTTGTTGGTACACAGCTAAGCCTGGGCCTTTGTATCAAGATTGCAACAGTAACTACCAGGTTCGCAGTTGATAATCTATAGGCTTTTGATGGCAGTTTGTAGTTCAGCTGGTAATATTGCTTGTGATGTCTTAGCGGTTAAGTAGAGAAGAATTTTTGATCAAAGCGTCGCGTCGTGTCGTAGGGCTTTGCTTGTGTTAGATGTTATAATCCTAATAACCTCCTAATATTTTTAACCAGCTTCTGCACGCGACTCCATCCACGTGAAATTTGGGTCTCTGACCCGCCGCGTCGCATCCCTTTGCACGCCCGCACTTTTACTTCGTTTTCTTCTCTTTCTAAATGTTCGAAAACTCAGTAAAAACTTCGTATTTTTTTTAAATTGGCCTATAACCTTCAAAAATAGGGCTACCAAATGCTAAAAAATAATAATCATACTGATAGTTATACAGATAAACCCCTACATACAAATAAACAAACAAAAAAATACCTTTATACACCGTGACATTTTAGTCGTCTTACAAAGGTGGTTCATTGAATGTATCCAACATAAAATAATTATAAGCGCGATTAAAAAACTGTTACTATTAATTAAGATAATACGTACAAAGAATTATAATTAATTATGGAACACCCTGTTAATAATGTTCACCTATCAAAGGGTAGTAGATACCTATACCATTACGTTCCATCATTCATTCCATTTCCATAGCAGGGTGTTTCAAACTACGTCATGCGTCCTAATGAGTGATGTTTTTTTAAATCATTATTAATACTCTTAAAAAAAAAATTGGATACATGAAGTGGGCTGCCGTTGTAAGACGACTAAAATAACACGGTGTATAATATTAGTATACCTAGATAAAAAAAATGTTTTTTTGGATGTTTGCATGTCTGTTACTTAATCAACGCTAAAACAGCTAAACGAATTTAGATTAAATTTGGCACACATATAGTTTATGATCTGAATTAACTAATATTATACTTAGTCAAATCAGATTCAGACCAAATTCATACGTCTTAGTAATGCACAATACGTAAAAGAAAGGCTAGTAAAAAATAAAACATATATCTGTTGCACTCATCTGACGCACCGGGGACATACTCGTACACATGTTCATGTACCCAGTGCACCATAATAGCGCAACAATGCTTATCACTGATGACCTTCAGAATGCCATCGACGCTCCCACGCACTCTGCGCATCATGGACGCAATCTTTTTATGCAGGATGGTATTAAAACCAGTCAGTATATGCAGCGGCAAACATTCCTTATGTACTACAGTAACTTAGAGAAGCCCCAACATTCTGAAGGCATTATCATACAGAACTCAGAAGTATAGATGATAGCATGATTGTTAAAATATTCTCATTTATTGATCGCTAGTAAAAGGAAAATTATTATGACATTATTTCCTAAGTGATTATTAACTAGTCATTAGTCTTCGAAATATTTGACTATGAATTTTGGTCTAGACGGACCCATAATTTGTGCGTTAGCACAATTTAGATTAGTTAATGCTTGGTTTAGTAAAGATAGAAGGATAAATCTTAGTTGCTTTGCGTATATTAAGACCAACAAATTAACAGATAATATAATATAATATTAATAATATAATATAATATAATTTGATATTATCTGTTAATTTGTTGGTCTTAATATAAGCAAAGTAACTTAGATTTATCCTTCTATCTTTACTAAACCAAGCTTTCAAAGGATGCCTGGAAGGATTTGGGGTAGGCCTTTGCAGTAGAACAGTGCAGGGTAGTAAAAAAAATATAGATAATACAGAAAACAATCTATGAATCAATAGAAAACCAGGATAATGAATTGTTTAGCAACTTGACTAGTAACAAATTGTATGAAATGGGTATAAAACAGCAAATTGACGTAGTATGTCAGTTAAAAAATATGTCCTTGGCTGTAATTTGCTCAAAATGATTATTTTTCGAAGATAAAAGCCTCTTGCATACTTTCACAGCTCAGAATTAACTTTAGGTAAATCTGCATCCTAATGTCCATGTTCTGTTTATATATGACAACTAAACTATTAACACTAAGGGTCTCAAAACTCATAACTATTAAAGACTTCAAGGGTTTCCTCATAACAGGCTTTGAATTAATTTAAATTGCCACATCAGACCATAAACGCCTACAGCTGGTCCTTAAAGCGTTATAACGTCTAAGTCTAAGATTTAATACCATAACTAGTTTCGCGACTTCACCCTCGTGAGATTTCTTGTTATAACATTATAACATATGACCTACACTGGGCAATACTGTAGCTTCCCTCCCATTTGTGAATTTATTTTTGGAATCGGATCAGTGGGCCTATTCTCTAAGTCCGTCAACGAATGTCCAAAAATAGCGATTGGTAAGTACTTTGGAATGAACCCTTCTGCCGATTAATTACTTTTCTGACCTGGCAAACACGCACTGAGGGTAAAGACAAATGTCAAATCTTGTTGTCATTCATTAATAATTTGGGTCCCAAATTAAACTTATGTCCGTAGGTCGTACGGCCATTTGGCGGAGGAAACGCCCTTTACTTAGACTTAACTTTTTTCAATATTCCTTTTGATCATTGTAGCTATTCTTCTTAGCGTTTCGATAGTAATCTAAATACAGTCAGCCCAGAACTTAGGTACGAGCTTGGCACTTTCAGCAGAGTCCATAAGATCCTGCAGCGTGCAGATAATAGGACACGCTGGGCAAGATGTTAAATTGCCCGTTGTTTGTGGGACAGTATCAGCTATGGTTTAAAACTTGCCAATAATCCCGATAGACGATGATGCAAATAGACAAAGAATTTGGATGAAAATATTTCAGTAAATACCAGTATTTTACTTGGAGCGATCGCCTACCTGCACAACCAAGTTACCGGGCAACATGATACCCCTTGGTAAGACTTACCACGAGTAACAACATAATTCTCGTAATTGAACACATTCAAAATCTAGTTGCAGTCTCATCTCGGCGACAATCAAATGTCAAGAACTGGTCATCCGCGGGAAATCGCGGCACGGCGGACAGAGCTCCGGCAGGATCTCATCGCGACGTGGAAAGTGCGATGTTCGCAACCCAGTGCTGGGCACGGGTGGGTTTTAGTCAGTAAAAGTCTGACACGCCCTCCCGCTACGCCCAGAGCGGGAGAAGTTATTTGATGATTTCCCACCCAAAAAAAAAAAAACTGGTCATAAATATAGGGAAACTTACAAGTATTTTTGATAGATTGAAACTAAGATCAGACTGTGAACTTTCTCATAATTATGAGAATTGCCCCCTTTTCTATCATACATAAGAAAATCTCAAAAACCAAAACGTACATTACACATTTATTTAAAGCTTTCTTAACAGCGTATGCAAAACGGGTAACCCACATTCTGCGAACAACCGGATGGAAATAACAAAAAATTGTGTTTTTTTTTTTGCTGAAAAAAGAACTGCATACGCTCGTTGAGTCGAGTGCACATAATTACCGTATTTTTTGGTGGAACAGAAACATTTTCTGTTTAATCGTGAGGTACCTACCTTCAACGCGCTGTATTCAGTATTATTCGTTGAATGAATACGGCTTTAATATTCACAGCAGTTGGGGTAATGGAAGTATTTTAACTTTGTTTTTAAAGGGAATTGGTACTGCGGAAGAATACCAACTCACATATGTATGCTGCTAATGTAGAAGTATATTATCGACAGCTGATTCAATTGTTGGAATTGAAACTCAGTTTTATAGATCCCTTCTGAGAGGGCCTGTAATGTTGTTTCCTTTTCACCGTATTTATATAACTGAACGAGTAGTTAATATATGCATTTGCATACTTTTTACATACGTTTATTATTTTCAGAAATAACACAGGCTCGACATCTTTTTATCGCCCTTATCCCAATTTATTTGGGGTTGGGGCAACATGTCTTTCTCTGGAATACTTCTCCGTTCGTTGTCATCTTGGTAATCGTGGTGACTACCTACCTACTTTCTAGCCATATCATCTTTCATACAGTCCAGCCATCGTTTCTTTCTTTAAAATATCACTTACTATGTTCTTACATTTATGAAAATAAGAAGTTTTAGAAACATCAAAACGATAACCAGAAAACCTAATATTTTGCTCTAAATTATTGTAGTTAATTTTCAAACATTTTTTTATTTTTGAACTTGAATCTTTCCTATTTAAATGGTACATTTTAATTTACTCTCACACATTAAAATGTACCTTACCGAAACCATTACAAGATGAAATTTCGCTGAGACATCTTAAAAAGCGTCAAAAACGCAACGTAGAACGTCGCAATTTCTAAACCAAATTCCGTTGCTGAATATTTTAATGGTACCTCAAATGGAGTACTTTTATGCTCCAAAGCTTTTCATACCACAAGTGCGTTTAAAATATAAAAGTTCACATTAAAACCATTAAATGTCGAGATTTACGTGCACATATTAATTTGTTTCTGTCCTGTATGCGGTTCAGGCAAATTATGGAGGTATCTTTTAACTTGAATGTTGTGGTGATGGGTCTGGTCTGGTTTTAATAGTTTTAATGGATATTGTTGAGGGTTTTATATTTCTTTTCATATAGCGCAAATGGAACATTTAATTGTGTGTCATATGAGGCCTGTGATGGTATTCAGTATTTTATATTATTGAACACTGAAAGCAGAAACCAATTTCGATTAAATTCTTTCACTCATAGGCTGCCCATTTGCCCGATGCCCGCTACAGTAAATTGGACAAAGGGAAAATTTTCAATGGCCTCGTTTGATATAGATTTGTAATCCTAATACTAACTAGTGTTATAAATGCGAAAGTAAGTCTGTATGTTTGTTACTAAATCACACAAAAAGGCTGAACGAATTGGAAAAAATTTGGCACACAGATAGTTTATAACCTGGTTTAACACATAGGATACTTTAAATCTGGGTAATGCTTTCCCGTGGCATAATTTCCGACCTCCGTGCGGGCAAAGCTGCTGGCGAAGGCTAGTAATAAATATGACTCAAAACGTATGCATAAACTTGAACAGATTGAAAGGCAGCCTAGCTTTATTTCGCTTTTTATTGCCCGGAAGAATATATCTGCATCAGGGAAACACGTGTTTTATGAAGACATAAACTCTTTTCCGGAACTGTTTTCAGTTTTATGTCGATTTGAACTATAAACTTGTTGAAATTCTCTTCAATAATAACTGCACCGGTACTTTTATTGCAGTTGGGAATGAATGAAATGAAGTAATGCATACGTATGTTCAATAACAGGAAAATTGAATTTGTGAATCTAGTTCTGTCACTCTCTGTCTCTAGTTATGACATAGTTATAATAGTATTGGTAAGGACTCATAAGCCGAGAAAAAAAATAGACAGATTTGCTGTATCGCTATGGGTATAACAATAAAGTAGAATGAACGCACGGCTAAGTATTAATAGCCACTCGGGTCGATCGATCAGGCTATACTATGTAGGTATATGATAATTTTTGACATTACTATGAATGATGTTGACACTATTATTGATTATTTTGACATTATTATTATGTGCTAACGCTAGTGTCTAAGATGTGTAATAACTAACAAATTGGATTTTATTATCTGTTAAATAAATGATTTTGATCTTTATACGCTTGCCGAGGTTCGTCCGTGGATGACTGACTATTTTTACATACCGAGACCCTTCCGTGCCTCGGAAATTACGTTACACCGTTGGTCCCGGCTGCATGTCATTCGTAGATCTTTGACAGTCGTTACGGGTCGTTGGAAGTCTGAAAGTGACAACCAGTGGTATTACCCAGTCACTGGGTTGTGGAGGTCAGATAAGCAGTCGCTGCATGTAACAGACTGGTATTCAGCTGCATCAGGCTGGGCTGGAAGCCGACAAAAAGACCTAGCCAGGCAGATGATGATAATGACAGAATGAATGCACGGCATATGTGTTGCAGAAGATTCTTCACTTAGAATATCAAGAGAGAATCTGTGTATTTGATCTGAGTTAATTGCACTAGCAAAATTACCCGTATAAAATTACTATCACTGAGAGTAATTGAAGGGCAAATACACCTAATATTTAATACTGCTAGGCAACCAGATATAAAATTAAATGAAAATTAATTTAGTGAACCGTGATCTCACCAGCTCTCAGAGTTTTCAATTCAAAACTTAACAATACTGAAGACAGAAGTTGCTATAATAACAGTACTTCTCTAGAGAAATAATGCCTTCATAAGGAGCTTAACTACTCATAGAATCTTATTCAAAACATGTTTTATTTAAAATCTACGTACAATAACTGACTTCGTCTGAACCTAATTGATTTTCAAGTAGCTTCAATTAAAATGCCTTTTACTATTAGAATCACGAGACGTTCGCTTATGAAAAACAAAAGAATCCCATCTTGTGATTAAATTCATTGCTTGCTCCTTCGCAAGCATTCCCCAGGGCTGCTAAGCTTCAATGCTGCCAGTAACTGAGACGAACAGATTGTCGTGAAATCGTAAGATACCGGAAAGAAGAATAGTTAATTAAATTGCATGTCTACAGATGTAATTTTAATCTTGTAACCTACTTGAAATTGCCTGTAAGTATTTATTGCTGTATCAAAATAGTAATAAGTTCACTGCTTAGTACTTTTAACTGTAGTGTCAGTTTTGCATTAAAACTTCAGAGTGACGCGTTTAAAATAATGATTTTCATAGATAACAAAATGAATGTGCTATACAGTCCGGGAACTTAATTTTTTAACAAATTAATACACTACATCAAGTTGCTGTGTTAAAACAATTTCATACAACAAAAACTGACAATTGTGATTTTAATAGAATTGGACAATTTGATAAACAATTAATCTCCTATAATACATTATCATAGAGAGGTGATATGTAACTTTATTTTGCAATCTGCTGCATACCGTAACCCTACAGACCAGAACCTTTAAAAACATGATTTAATCAATTTATTGACATTTCTACAAAAAAAAATCAAATTGATTAAGTAAAGTATCATTTTCAGAGTATCAAAGATTAATATGTCAATAAATAAAATATTACAATTCAATTTGTCAAATTATCATTCAAATAGTCGTTTAATTTATAATAACATTTTTTTATTTATTTACCAGTTTGTATACAGATGCAAGCTGGTAAATAAATAAATAAATATTACCAGTTTGTATACAGATAGTAGTAGATAGTAATATTTTATTTATTGACATATTAATCTTTGATAGTCTGACATTTGATGATACTTTATCATCCAACTATCCTACTAATATTATAAATGTGAAAGTTCGTATGTTTAGATGATTAGATGTTTGTTACTCAATTACGCTTAGACGGCTGAACGGATTTGGATGCAACATATGCTTACACAGATAGTTTACAACCTGGATTAACACATAGGATACTTTTTATTCCAGTAGGGCTTTCCCGTGGGATAATTTTCGACCTCCACGCGGGCCAAGCCGCTGGAAAAAGCTAGTCCTAAATAAATTATGCGGTGATGATATTAGTTACTTCAAATTTTAACTTCAATTCGTAACTACGCAATCCATAATATTCATGCTAACCTGTAATCATAAAATTGTATATATAAAATGCTTGCACTCCACGCTTGGCAGAATGTGATGATATGCATTAACTAATCTTAAGACCATATTCTGTACACAAACAAATAATTATGATTATTGACTGCAATGCAAAAGCAGTAGCATAAATTAATATATTTTTTTTTAATTTTAAACAACAGAAACACGAAGCACCTTTTCAGATTTGTATAAAACATTGTTAGAAGGTCTAACAAAACGAGCAACAAGATACGTCACAACAAAATAAATCTTATTTGCTTTGACCCACAAAACGGGCCGAAATCAACAAATCTTTGGATGGCTTCGGTTGAAATTGCAAATAGATTGGAAGGCCTAGAATACAGTTGAACCGGAATAATTCACGCGTATATCAAATAGTGCATGAAATTGGACCCAAATATAATCAAGAAAGGAGATTCATAATATATGAGGATAGCTTTATTTACAGAGTGTATCAATAATATGGGACCTGCTTATTTTCATACACGCGAGCTCCAACAATGTGACTTTGTTTCAATACTAGCTTCTGCCAGCGACTTTTTTCTCGTGAATTTCCTTCTTCGCCGATCCACCCCATCGCATTACATCGCCTGCTCACGCTGATACTTCGTTTTGTGATTAAAGTTCTTTAAAAAAAAAATCAAAATCAAAATATTTTATTTCACATAAACCTGCAAGGGCACTTATGAAACGTCAGAAGCTAGGTGCACGGTTCCAATTTGTCGCTTTCTATAGAGAAGAGCCGGCAAGAAACTCCACGGTTACTTTTTTAAAAATAATTGGATTTTATAATGTTTTCAAATTATAGTGATATTAGATATGGGAGGACAGTGCAGGCCTGTCAATAAGTACCAGGTACTTAGAGGAATGAAAATAAAGAATAGAAACTGTAGGCCTACAACGTTCTCTCATTCACAATATGTAAAAGAATCTACATAAGTAAAATCAACCTATTTAAACCAAGTGATATGATTTCCATGAGAATCACTAATAAATACTCGACTCGACTCGACTTTCTGACTTTTCTTCGTTTTCTTCGGATCTAAAGGGTCCTAGCGTGATGTTGAGTAAACTGTAGCTTTTCTCAAGAATTAGGCTATCAAATGCAAAAAGATTTTTTCAAATCCGACTGGTAGTTACAGAGATTAGTGCGTTGAAACAAACAAACTCTTCAGCTTTATTATTAGTGAAATTCTCTTCAACGTTTTTTTAACATTAAGAATCCTTAGAAAATGAACACAATGATCCATTAAACAGTCTAGATTTACCCATTCAACTTAAATGGAAAACCTATAAAACTTTTACTGTTAATTTATTGTTTCTAAAAATAACAACTTTACATAAACAAGTATAATACTAACTTAACTAAACCTATTCACAAGTTAAAAAATGGCGTCGAAAAATTCATCCGCATCGCTGTTGACTGGTAATGTTCCCAAGAGACTGGCGGCATTACCACGTTGTATGGCCAAAGTAGAAACCAGCCCACCATTAAATCTCATGATTTTCTTCAGTGCAAAGAATTTAAAGTTTCGAATTTTTTACACAAAAATCCAAGTGAAGAAAATATTGAAGAAGTAGCAATAACGCGAGTTGCCATATCTCGTTGAAAAGGCAATAATATTATAAATAGCCTGATAATAAACGAATACATTTTCACATATTCCCGTTTTCTCGTAAAACTTTTTAATATCTGTATTTACTTTTATATTTCTTCGAATGTAATAGAATAGTTACTCCATATTGGTTTTAAGACATAAATCGTTTTTTTTTTTTGGCTAATTTTCAATGAGCCGAAATGCCAAAAAAAAAGTGAATTTGTATTTATACAAGTACCTGCTAAGTAAGATCATATTTACGCTAAAGCTAACAGTCATAAAATTATAATAATCTTCCTACATGTATTTATAAAGGATGGAAAATAATCGGGCCCAAAAGATTGGCAGCATTGAAATTAAATTAAATAGGGCTACATAGGATTAGTTGTGCCCGGCTTCGCCCTGGTGGATAGTGGAAATAGTCCCACGGGAACACACTACCAGAAAAAAAGCCTATGTTACGTCTACTGATATCAACTATCTGCCAGTAAACGTCTCGTCAAAATCGGTCCAACCCTTTTGGAGATTAGCCGGAACAAACAGGCAGATAGACAACCATTTTTTTTAATTTTATTATTCTGATATTACCAAAAGACACTTCAATTTCATTTATTTGTATTGATTGAGGACTAAGTTATCAAGCAACAAAATGTTCAGCTGTGGACACTACTGGAATATGACGATACTGGAAATTTCACAATATTTGCGACAGTACAATAGATTCTCGTCGATACACAATAGCATTTTGTACAGGATTTGTAGATATTTTTTTTCATTGTTTTACATGAAACATTCCTTTGGTTTCATATCCTGTTTTAGGTATCATTGACAAAAAAGTCCAAATGGAACGCGAGCGCCATTTCTGTTGTGAGCCAGTGTTAGCCTTTCATATTAGTTTTTGGGATCAAAATAAAACGTCCAGGTCTGTATAGAGCCTATTTTTTTATTTAAAAGGCTTCCTGGAAATTACAAAAATAAAATATATCCGCATCGTTTCGTGTCGTGTCGTCGTCACTCATTTACGATGACACGAGATATACATTTTTAATAATTATTGCACAATTTTTACTTGGAATTTGACTTTATTACTATTCCTACAAGGTGCGTTTGCAACACAAAAATTGCAACAAAAGCATTTCCACGCAAAAAATGTGAAAAAAGAAGACTGAAGACATATAAATCTTGAATCCCAGGCTGAATCCCGGCCACCGTAGGCGCGTGCTTGCGGATGGCGAGTAATGGGTAGCTCGCTGTCCGGTAAGGACCAAGCTCGGATCGACGGCGCGTTGTGTCCCACGCGCGCCTCAAAGACATTTTAGCATCTTCAGCATCAACTGATGGGGTCCACAATGCCTGCCAGGGGTGCGGGTTGTTCGAAAGAGATACCGTGGCCTCTGGCACACAGGCAACTGAAGGAACACGGGTGGGTTTTAGTCAGTAAAAGTCTGACACGCCCTCCCGCTCCATTCAAAGCGAGAGAAGGAGTGAATTTGATGATTTCCCAACCAGAAAAAAAAAGACAGTTACAAATCAGTATTGAATTCCAGTAAAACCAGTGTTTACTAGAACAAAGCCGTAAATGCTGTTGTTTTCTAAAACATCGAACTCATGACTTTTTTGACCACTTTTTCTATTTACACATACACACTTAGACTCACGCCTTCATTTGCTTTGAATACGTTCCGTGTGGTGCCGGACGTAAAAGAATAGCACCATCCCATTTCTTCCCGTGGGTGTCGTAGAAGGCGGCTAAGGGACTTACTAGAAAATGGGCAGCAGCGTTCTCTATGCATTTGACCACCATACTGCGATCGCCAACTCGCCTGCCAAGCGTGGCGATTGTGGCAAATCCCCCGGGGAGGCTTACGTCCAGCAGTGGACGTCTTTCGGCTGATGTGGTGATGATGATGACGTCCAAGCATGGCGTTTCTTTTAAGGAGGTATAAATTCAATAATATACATAGTATGGATTTAGAGAGGCTTCTGGCTAACTAATAACAGCCGCGCAGGTCGATCGATCAGATTAAGCTACGCTTGCCGCGGTTGTTCCGTGGATGGGTAACCGTCTTTACATACTAAGACCCCTCCGAGCCTCGGAAAGCACGTTAAGCCGTTATTCTCGGCTGTCATTTGTGGATTTCTGACAGTCGTTACGGGTCGTCAGAAGCCCGAAAGTCTGACAACCAGTATTACCAAGGAGTATCGTATTACCCAGTAACTGGGTTGTGGAGGTCACATAAGCTGTCTCTCTATGTAAAATACGCTGCGTGTGGTTAGATTGGAAGCCGACCCCAAAAGTTGGGAAAAGGCTAGGCAGATGAGATTGCATAGGATGGATTTTGAGACAGAATTTTCTCAGAATCTACCCTATCTATAGGTATTTAAACTATTGAATTACACTGATCAATTTGCCTTTCTAGATCACAATACTAATGAAGCTAAAATTTCAACATAATAGAAATGTAGGGACATTGTTGTAATAACTAAATCCTGAATATTATCAATTGCTAGCAAATTGTGGTCGGTTTTAACGGAAAATTTAATGACACAAACTAATCAGTTGTTTCAGCCCTGGTTTAGTCAATAAGAATTCAATTAATAACATGTTAATGAGCTTACTCGTGTATTGTTGTTAAATTACAATAATTAAATACTAATGTTGTTCGGTCTTTTAAAAAGGCTCACGTGAAATAAAAACAGCCAAATGGGTCGATTGATTAGGTGAAGCTTAGTTTAGTTTAGTTTATAAGTTTATTAATACATAAAAACAAAAACATGGTACGTAGCAATATGGAAACAGTGGGTTGTACTACCAAGTTTAAAATTATAGTCTATTTTTCGGGCTCCTAAACTAGGTACGCAGACCTGTATCTTAAGAGTCGGCGATTATACGGCTTCAATGTATACACCGTGACATTTTAGTCGTCTTACAACGGCAGCCCACTTCATGTATCCAATAACTACTTATCATTTATATAAAAAAAGATATTTTTGAACATTTGCATAATTCAAAAAATTCAAATATCATTCACTAAAACGCATGATTTAGTTGGAAACACCCATTTATGGAGGTGGAATTAATGATAGAATGTAATGGTAGCTAGGTAGATATCTTCTACCGTTTGATACGTAAACATTATTAACAGGGAGGGTGTTTCATAATCCTAAAGCATTATTTATTTTTCTTTGTACCTATTGTCCTAATTAATGGTAACAATGTTTTAATCGCGCCTAGAGGTATTTTATGACGGATACATTGAGTGGACCACCTTTGTAAGACGACTAAAATGTCACGGTGTATAAATACAATACCACCGTGACTTTTCAGTTGGTTTACAGTTTTTGTTAACAGTAAATGGAGTGAATGATTTTGGTTGTGTATGTATCTAGGAGTGTGTATATGAGTGTAGTTTGTGTGTACTGAGGTGTGTATGACAAGTGTGAGTGTTTGATAGGCTTTCTTTCAAGGTAGGTTTGATAAAGTTAAGATTCAATAGACAATATATTTTCTGTTTCATCATAATTTAAGGATAAGAGCCATTTTCTTAATTTACTTTTAATTTCATGTAAGTTAGATCTATACAACGGAATAATTTTATTTATTTTATTACATATGCAAGAACTTTGAGCCAACAATTGTCGAATTGTTAATGCAAAACGACAGGGGTTAGTTTTACTTAAAAGGAAACCGTGGCGTCTCAGAAGCAGCTTTTTGTGTAATGGAAGGTTGGAGTGTCTCCGCAGGACTGAACGAAGGACTTATAGTTGCCTTACCGTGAGAACTTCGGCCTCAGAGTAATAGATCAGTAGGGTGGTATCTAGGCTTCAAAAGCATTACTTTAAGAACCGCTCGTTGAGCACGTTCTGCAGGGACCATTGCGGTTTTGTAAGTACCGCCCCACACCGGGGTGCAGTACATAATGATAGATTGACAAAGACTGAGGTGCACAAGAGTCAGAGTTTCAGAAGTAGCGGAGGGCCTGAGTTCTTTAAAAATATATATTAGTCTTCTGATTCTAGTGCAAAGAGCCTCTATATGATCGTGCCAGTAAAGCTTTTCGTCAATAATCACTCCCAGGTACTTAATATTGTGGACTGTGCTGAGAGCAAGACAGTTACAACTTACTGATTGATGAGGAGGACAAGTGTGAGCTTTTATTATAAGAGGAAGCTAAACTTGGAACGGTTGGTCCATGAATGAGTAACCTTCTTTTTATGCCGAGACCCGTCGATGAATCGGAAAGCACATTAAGCCGTGGCCGACTGCCATCCGTTGATCTTTGCCAGTCGTTACAGGTCGCAGGTTGGTCTTGGCTTGGCTCGTATTACCCAGTAACTAGGTTAAGGAGGTCAGATAGGCAGTTCCTCTGTGTAAAATACTGGTATTTAGTTGCATCCAAATAGACTGAAACCCGATTCTAATGTAGTTGGGAAAATCCTAGGCTCATGGTGTGTTAATAATCATCAATCAATCATATCAGCCGAAAGACGTCCACTGCTGGACATAAGCCTTCCCCAAAAGGGGGGGATTTGCCATAATCGCCACGCTTGGCAGGCGGGTTGGCGATCGCAGTATGGTGGTCAAATGCATAGAGAACGCTGGTGCCCATTCTCTAGTAAGTCCCTTAGTCGCCTTCTACAACACCCACGGGAAGAAATGGGATGGTGATATTCTTTTACGTCCGGCACCACACGGAACGTTAATAATCATACTTCCTACTAATGTTATAAATGTGAAAGCTTGTGAAGATGTTTGAATGTTTTTTACACAATCACGCAAAAACGGCTAAACGGATTTCGATGAAATTTGACAAACAGATAGTTTGTAACTTGGATTAACATAAACGATACTTTTAATCTCGCTAATTCGTTCCCGCGGGATAATTTCCGACCTCCAAGCGGGCGAAGCCGCTGGCAAAAGCTAGTGTATAATAAATTAGTCTTTATAATTATAACTTAAACTGTTGATCCTTATACTAATTAACCTTGATAAACTTAACATCTGTAACTTGTACCTACTTTCTGTGCAAATAAAGAACTATTATATTCTATTCTATTGTTGATTTATGTCGAAGTGGAGGAGCCTGAGGGAGGCCTATGTCCAGCAGTGGACGTTTTTCGGTGGAAATGATGATGAAGGCACAGAAGTTACAAAAAATATATCACTAATCAACCCAAAATGTAGTTAATTTTACATTTATATCACTAATGAATTCAAAATATTCATTTTCAACACATTACACGGCCGGAGTATAAAAGCTTTTAACCAAACAATTTTATTTAATAATAATTAATAAACTCACAGCAACATGTACTATATATAACATACACAGGCAAAAACCCTAATTTATTTATTTCCGTCACTTGTGTTTTATTTTGATTGTTTGTTTGCCAGTGTCGCAATACAGAGTAATTACGCAATTTGCGTTATCTTTGATTTTGATGCGACCATTAAATTGTGACCTGTTGACATCAGGCAATGGGCTAAATTGATAACCTTTAAACTTGTTGAGTACCTAAGAGGCTTTTTAATACTTTGTAAGTGTTTATTTATTTATTTTTTTGTAAACTCACGTTCCTACGGACGTAATAAAATCGCGGTGGGATTTATTGCGCGCTGGATCTTCAATGCACTGCTTTGTGCTGAAACTTGAAAATCGAACACTATGCTTTTTCGATGCGCTGACACTCACTCGCTCTGCACTCAGTTGAATTATGCTACATTGTGGTCTCCTCCTCGTATGATGAGAGATGATAGTGTAGTCCCGTCCGTTTAGTCGTTTATGCGCCACATATTCAAAGCGAAGAGCGAACATCACTAGTACGCGTGCTCCTCACTAGTCTGTAACTCTATGGTTCATTCGTTCTTTATGTCAACTACGCGTCACATAGAAGAAAATTCTTTTCCATAATTTTTTTGTTTTAAGTGTGAATTACTTCAAAAATGGGGAAAAGAAAGCATGCAGATAAATCTCGTGAGCGTTTATTGAAGAAAATCAAGAAGTTGGAGGATAAAATTAGAAAAATAAGCTCGGACTCTGATTCGAGTAAAGAAGGTACTTAATCATGTTTTGTAAAACTCGTACCTATCTTTATTTTACGTAAAGTAGTGGTTATTTTGCAGTAATAAGATCAAAAGTCATCTTTTATATGTTACAATTAACTGTACATAACATCTATTTATATATAACTGAATAACATACATGTAATGTTCTTGTAAAATTTACGAGTGCAACAAAATGGCGGACCTACAGGGTGCCCTGCGGGGGCGCATTTGGTCTACGATCGCCTTAACCTCTCGCATGTCAAGTGAACCTCATGGGTTCCGATAACAATACAATTTCTATTAGAAACCAAGATAACACTAATTAGTAGGTCAACATTCTATTATAAGGTCTACGACTGACCAATGACCTGGCCTTACCCCGTGGCCACGAGCTTCACGCGTCTTACGACACTGTCTAAAAAAATAAAAAAATAAAAGAAGTTGTATGGAACATGCCACGGGTTAATATGAACATATAAACAACCTCTGGGATGCCTCGCGGGGGCATACACGGTTATGTCTAGTTATAACCTTCAAGGGAAGTCCTGCGGGGACTTACGTGGTTATAATAATGTTCAATGCTTGCCTACTAAAGCACGTAACCTTCAAGGGAGGTTCGGAGGGTTCCTACATGGTTAATAATGTGCTAGACTAGTGATCTACATGTACAAGTACCTAATCATACTGATAGGACAGTGCTGCAGAGTGGATAGTTTGACCTACATTCCCTCACTTTCAGCATGCCTTATGCTTTCAACTGTGTTTTCAGACATTGTGGCAAACCCAATTATTCAATCACCTGAAAATAGAGAGAATGATCCTCCGGCCCCAGAGGACATTGAACCTGAAATATTAAATGAAATCATTGAGATACTCGGCATGGCTCCTCAAACAGTTATAGTTAAAAAATGCCTAGATAAGGAGGAAAATAAAAAAAAAAAAAAACCACCACCATTCACAAACTTTGAGGTAATAAAACCACCAAAATTGAATCCAGAGGTTAATGCAGCAGTAAATGATGTTGCAAGGAAGAGAGACCAGATCATTTATAAAAGACAGCAACAGATTGCAACAGCCCTGTCCTGTCATGCCTGGGCTCTGCGCTTCAATTGAGCATGAAAGATCATAAGCTCGAGTCTATTAAGAAGTTAAATGATGCGTTACGACTGTTATGTGACTCGCACTTTATGGATACCAGGGGTTGGAGATTTCTCTTGCTATCGGTTACAAATAAAAATATGAAACAATTCCTTATTCAATCAGAACCAGGAGGTCTTCTTTTTGGTGATAACCTTACAGACCAAATTAAGACTGCCAAGTCAGTACAAAAGTCAGGAGAAGAGTTGAAAATACCTCAAGTGAAGAAATTCACTCCTCTACCAACCACATCAGGACCAAAATCCAGCGGTGCAAATAATATATCTTTAAACTGGCGGGGCCCTCCTCGAGGCGAGCCGAAGAAGAGGGGGGGCATCACTGAGGACAGCAGGCATCACGACAGGCAGATAGGAGGCCACCAGAGAAGAAGGATCAGCGCATGAAGTGAACCATCAGGTGGGCAGGCTTCAGCTACATTTTAGTAGGTGGAAGCAGATAACCAGTGATCCAACTATTCTAGATTGGGTCTTAGGTTACAAGATTCCCTTTGAAACAAAACCACACCACACATTCCATTAAATGACAAATTTTTTGCACAAGAGGTTATTCAAATATCATCAGAGATCAATAAGCTTATAAATCTAAAAGCTATGGAAGTTTGTCAATTTCGTAAGGATCAGTTTTGTTCACCAATATTTATCATTAAAAAAAAAAAAAAAATGAAATGGATCCTTCAGATTTATTTTGAATTTAAAAGAGCTAAATTCTTTCATACCTACAGAACACTAAGTTAGTAAACTATAGAACAGTGTGTAAAATCTTGCAGAAAAATGATTTTTTAATTTCCATTTATTTAAAAGATGCTTATCACATGGTCAGCATACATAAAGAAAGCAAAAAGTACCTAAGATTCCTTTTCAAGGAAAACTTTATCAATTTAATGTCTTACTATTTGGTTTATGAACAGCTCCTTTTACTTTTACCAAAATTATGAAACCAGTTGTTGCATATTTAAGAGGAAAAGGATTTATTTCAGTGGTTTATTTAGATGACTATCTCTGTATAGGTAATGATTTCCAACAATGCTTAGAAAATATGACTGCAACAATAGATATATAAGAAAGATTGGGATTTATTATTAATAGAGGAAAATGTAACCTTCACCTAATCAGTACTGCAATTTCTTAGTTTTTATTTTCGATACAGTAAATATGACATTAGATATTACAACAGAAAAAAGAAACAAATGTTTAAAAATAATAAGGGAACTATTAAATAAAAAACAAATTAAAATAAGAATTTTGACTCAAGGTATTGGAACATTAGTTTCAGTTTGCCCAGCTATTAAATATGGTATGCTCTACACGGAACTAGAACGACTTAAATATCTTACATTAAAAATAATAATGATAACTGTGAATTTTCAACTAAATTAAATTCAAATTGTAAACACGATCTCGAATGGTGGTCTCATAACATTGTATCATCTACTAATCCAATAAGAAAAAATTCTTACAGATTAGAAATATTTACCGATGCCTCCAACACAGGTTGGGGTATATCTTGTGGTTCTGAGTCTGCCAGTGGTCATTGGACTCAAGAAGAAACTCAATTCCACATTAATTCCCTAGAATTAATTGCTGCATTCTTTAGATTAAAATGTTTTGGTTAAAAAAAAAAAAAAATTGTTGAATGTTATTGAGAATTGATAATATTACAGCAATATCATATATCAATAGACAATGGGGTGTTAGTTATACTCACTTACATCATATTGCTAAGGAAATCTGGCAATGGTGTGAATCTAGAAACTTGTGGATTTATGTCACATACATAAATACCAAAGACAGTATAATAGCAGATTTTGAATCGAGAAAAGAATTAGAACGAGTCACCCCCTACACCAAAAAATTTAACTAATGGCAGGACTATTATCAGGAAAACATTCTTAAGATTGGGAATCAACAATGAAGCAGTTGAAATTATGATGAATTCAATATCCAAGAATACACTAGATCAATACTGTCCTGCTATAACTACATGGGCAAGGTACAGTAAATTACATAATATTAATAATCCCACCATAACAGATAACAGATGTCATCAAACATTTAACTCAGAGATTCCATGAAGGTTTGTCTTATGGAAGTTTAAATTCAATTAGATCTGCGCTGGCCTTGATAATAGGTACACGTTTAGGTACAGATGATAAAATAAAAAGACTTCCGGGGATTTTTCAGGCTCAGACCTCCTAAACCGAAGTACAATATTACATGGGATGTGTTTACTGTTTTAAATTATATTAACAACAATTATAGTCAGAAAAATGATTTAGCAGCTATTACCAAAAAGACTGACCTTATTAATGCTAGCTACGGGCCAAAGGGCCCAGACTATATCAATGATTAGTATTAACAATATTGTGATTAATGAAGACTGTTATAATTAGGATTGATAAGTTGATTAAGACATCAGGGTCAAATAGGATGCAACCCTTTTTTGACTCTTCCCTTCTTTAATAAGGATAATATTTGCCCAGCCAAAGCTGTTATTAGTTATTTAGAGTTAACTAAATCAATAAGAATTTCTAATAAATTGTTTATTACAACAAGGAAACCTTATAAATCTGTGACACCTAGTACAATCAGCCGCTGGGTTAAGGAGGTTATGTAAGAGAGTGGTATAGACATAAGTATATTCTCAGCACATAGCACTCGCCACGCTTCGACATCGGCTGCCTATAGTAAGGGAGTAAACATAGATGATGTTAGAAGAGCGGCTGGTTGGACGGGTGAGTCAACAACCTTTGCTAGATTCTATAATAGTACTATAATTATTCGATAATAGAAGCTTTTCAGAAGCAATATTTAATAATAATTAAACTACATGACTAGATAAAAGGACTGATTAATTTTACCTAAGGTTAATTAATGAAACTTATTATGTAATGAATAAGAGGATTTATTTTTTGTTATAATAATATGTCAAAGATTTCTTATGTTCTAAAATAAATGTTTATTGATTTTACAACTTTACTTTAAACATCTACACTATCATCTCTCATCATACGAGGAGGAGACCACAATGTAGCATAATTAGGAAGTCAAACGAGCTTACCTGTAAGTAAGGTTCGACTTTAATTATGTGAAATTGTGGTCTCCTCCGAAGATGATGAGTCCCTCCCTACCCCAAGGACATACCAAGTTAACACTTCGTATATACCCCATGTTGTAAAACCAATAAATGGAGATACTGCGAACTTAATGAACCATAGAGTTACAGACTAGTGAGGAGCACGCGTACTAGTGATGTTCGCTCTTCGCTTTGAATATGTGGCGCATAAACGACTAAACGGACGGGACTACACTATCATCTCTCATCATCTTCGGAGGAGACCACAATTTCACATAATTGAAGTCGAACCTTACTTACAGGTAAGCTCGTTTGACTTCCTAATTCTCCATGCTTGGTTTAACATCATGAGTTCAAAAATCCATTGCGCGAAAAAACCCGCCGCGGTTTTATTACGTCCGTGTGCATGTTGACTTATCAGCGTTTTGTTTATGCAGAATAAACAATTGTTATTTTTTTCATATTTATAATAATTTTCCCAGTGCCTTGTGAGACTAGCCATCTGCAATTCGTTTTAAATACTATATACGCACATGCAAACAATGCCTTATAATCAAAAGCCACGTCTAATCGTCATCGTGCTGTTAATTACGTCATTACAAAGCACGGCTTGTAATTTGAAAAATGCCAGGCTTTTCATATAAAAAATTATTTATGGAGGCTTTTATTGGAGCAATTTGATTTTTTGTCGTAAGTATGGGCTCGCGTGAAGCTATTCACTGGCTGGATTCAGAATTATAAGGTAATTGTTTTTTTTATTGAGTCCGTTACTGTAGGCTTGCATTTTGCAAATAATGACATCGGTTTTCTATTCGTTTATAAATTACTAGCTGCGCCCCGCGGTTTCACCCACGTAGGTTTCGTTTTTGTGGGAATATCGGGTTAAAAAGTAACTGCTATAGGGAACAGCTATCTACCTATATATATATCTATCAAGTTGTATCGCAATCGGTCAATTAGTTTTTGCGTGAAGAAGTAACAAACATATTATATACACACGGCTACACATCAAGCTATACATTTCCAGTATAAGCTAATCTCGCATTGTGTAAGATTTTCGTATAGGGCAAGATCAGCGTAAACTGGAAATGTATAGTGTGATGTATAGCCAGAGATTACTACCCCTACGTAGAAACTTACGAACAACCAGATTTTACCTCTTTATAATATTAATTTATTTGAGCTTGCAAAAAACGAATCAAAGCAAGATATGTTACTGTAATAGGTAAAGGTTCAAGTCCAAATCCAAAAAGTGAGCATTATGCCTATAATATAGTTAGCATAAAGTCTACCGTCGCGTTAAAAAAATCAAAGACTCAAAAGTGCTCAATAAAACTTTTCGTTACACTAGCAACAGCAAAGTGCAGGCTACAAAAAAAATAACAACTAATTTCGCATCCTCTACCCATAAACACCGAGAATCACAACAATATGAACAAGCTTAATTTAATAACACAGCTTCTCCTCCGAAACAAACTTTCGGGTAAAAAAATCGTTTTGGGTGTAGCAGAGCAAAATTTCATCGGAACCCTTTTAAATAAGTCACAGAGCGAGACAAACCGGGTTTTATCTCGCGATAAAAGTAAAGTTGGGTTAGTACATAATTAAGTAGGCGTTACCACTGATATGGGCGTAAAGTGCCTGGAAGAGGTTGCGAGAAACTCCGCTGAATCTTGATTTTTCGAGTGAAGTTCTGACGGGTGTTCTGATTGTTCTGAGTGTTTTAAAAGTCATACGTAATTATATTATAATTAGGAATGAATGCCACAATCTCGAAAAATAACTACAAATGTTTGCTATGATTTAAATCCATCCTTTAGACATTTTAAGGTTTCTGACATTTTTGCGAAGCTATCAGTTTTCGTGATCCAGTTGGGATTTGAATCCATATTTTATTTTCTCACTAAACAACAACTAAATCCGTAACGCCAAAATTTTCCTCAGAAAAAATAATCAGGAAGCCATATTGAGTTCTTCGAGCATCCTTGTCAGTCTTGACCCTTCATAACTCAGCCACTATCTACGTCCTGGCCACATCCAGAGGGCCTTATCTCAAGCGGACCGGCTACTTAAACTGTCAAAGTTTGCACCATCCCTTGGTTCTTTTCTTTTCAACACTTAAAAACTTTTCGAGGAGGATACCTAATATATCTGAGTAAGGATTGACAGAGTTTTGTTAAGCTATTTATTGGTTTCTATTCAAGTGTTACGGGAAGGGTTAATTTAGAAAGTCAATATAAGATGTCCTTTGATTCTTTGAGAGCGTCATTGTTAATCTCGCTCAAGTCTGTGGAAGACGTTCTTTTCTTTATAAAATTTACGGATCTAGTGAATGACTTTAGCAAAATTGCTTTCACAACTACAGTAGGTTCAAAGGTGGGGCTTATGGCTAAGTAATAATCGACCAGGTTAAGTTACACTTACCGCGGTTGGTCCGTGGATGGGTGAACATCTTTACATACCAAGACCTCTCCGTGCCTCGGAAAGCACCTTAAGCCGTTAGTCCCGGCTGTCATTTGTGGATCTTTGACAGTGAGGACGGGTCATCAGAAGCCCGGAAGACTGATAACCAGTGTTACTAAGAATTATCGTATTACCCAGTAAGAGTGGTGGAGGTCCAAAGTCGCTCTATGTAAAATAATGGTATTTAACTGCAACCGATAAAACTGGAAGCCGTGTGATTTTTTCTTCTTAGCATGTCGATAGCTAAATACATTCAGCTCACAATTTGGCTAGGAGCTTGACACTGTGACTATATGAGAGAAGCTGATGATGCAGTTAACATTAGGAAGGATTAGGAAGTCAGTCAGAAAAGTCATAGCAGCGCTCACTGCTTTAACGCTGGGTGCATTTTTCTCTTTATTTTTGTGTGTACAATATATCCATCAATGAGAGCCACAAGCAATCTTTGAGGTGCATTGAACAAGTAGCTTTATCAAAACTCAAACCTTTTAAAGTATATTGAGAATTTGAGACACTGAATAGCGGAAGAAATAAGTACCTATGGCTGTTATAGTAGGTAGGTACTTCCCCGAATAAACTTCAGCGGATCAAGAAGAAAATAATAACATATAATAATAATGTAATAATCGTTTATTTATAAAAGGGGACACATTTTCATTTACAGAGTATCTTAACAATTTAAAATAGGGCACAGATGCTTATTGCCTGAACTAGGTTGAACCTGTGCTTCAGGCTAGGAAGTGCTTAAATTCTTAATGTAATAAATTAACAATGTGTATAATGTAATAACTAAATTAAAATTAGGAAAAAAAGGTAAAATAAAAATAGCATGTTAGTCGTTCTATTTGCAGACAACAAGTAGATCTTCTGTCTGTGCATGAGCGATGGTTAGTAAATATGTAGTAATAATTTTCTTACAACTGAAGTAATTCAATTTATAGATACTTAGTTTTCTATTTAGCCTATTGTACAGAAATGGGCCTAAGAAAACCTTTCTACAAAGACATGTTTCGAGGTTGTATTAGATGTGCATACTATATCATTCCGTCTTTTGTTAGTATTGTCAGCAGTGTACGTAAGCATGGTGTGCTGTTTTAATACTAAGTGCAAAATGAAAATTTGGCGAACAGTCATCACGTTGCAGGAATTATATAGCAGATCTGTGGGAAAGAAAAAGGGATGGAAGTTTGCTACCTTTAAAATTGCTCTCTGAGCTCTTTCAAGAGGAAGCAGATTAGTTTTTGGTGCGCCACCCCATGATGTGATGCAGTATTGAATTATTGATTGACATAGGGCTAAATAAACTTGTTTGATTAATTTTGAGTCTGCAAATGATCGCAATTTTTTTTAAACAAATATTAATTTGCGCACTCTTTTAACGAGACTTTCAATGTGATTTCGGAAAGACAGAGTGTCGTCCATTATTACACCGAGGTATTTTATGTTGCTCGTTTTGAGGATAAAAGGACAATTACACATGTTGACTGAACGGTTTCCACATTGATGGGCATATAGTTGAGGGTTAGTAACGTTAGCTTGAGGCTTGCGCATGGAGAAGCGAATGTATTTTGTCTTGTCAGCATTTAATGTTAGTAAATTTGTTTGAAGCCAATTTGTCACAGTATCAAAACCTAGTTGTGCGATTTCGAACAGTTCATTACTGGTTTTAGCGGTAAAAATTAGCGCCGTGTCGTCGGCATATGATATAATTTTCCCGTCTTTAATATTAAGGTTGCACATGTCGTTAATATAAATCAGGAATAGCGTAGGGCCCAGAATACTTCCTTGAGGAACACCAAAACCCGTAGTTTTCTGCTCATCACTGATGGTTTTATCAATTCTAACGCATTGGTATCGGTCATGTAAGTAGTCAGCAAATAGTTTCAGCGGCGTTCCCCTTATTCCAATAGTCTCTAATTTATTCAGAAGGACAGAAACGGACACCGTGTCGAAGGCCTTGGCTAAATCAAGGAAGACTCCCAGGGTCTGGTTCCCTTTGCCGAGTTCTTCTGAGATGTAGTTGGTCAGGTTATGTACCGCATCGGCTGTGGATAATTTCGCTCTAAAACCAAACTGCGCAGGGGATAAGAAGTTATTGTTTTCCAGATAGTTAACTAGCCTACTGTTTATAATTCTCTCTAATATTTTTGATATTGAGGGGAGTAACGATATTGGCCTATAATTGCTAACTAGGTCTTTACTTCCAGATTTAAATACTGGTATTACAATTGACTTTTTTAGACATCTAGGGAAAATTCCATTGGAAAGACAGATTCGAAATATATGCGTTAAGGGAGGTACCTGAATATGCTTATAGAGTTTAAGGATCTTATTGCTTATGTTATCCCATCCAACTGCACAGTCATCTTTTAGCCCAGAAATAATTCGGGTTATTTCGTCTTCGTCAGTGTCGAGCATAGCAAAAGATTTCAGGTTACTGCTATTTGCTGGTTTTTGGTAAGATTGGTCACAATAATGTGTCGGAATCTGTTCCGCAAGAATTTTCCCAACATTGACAAAAAAGTTATTAACATTGTTAGCTGAAAGGAGTGGCGAGGCATTAGTAAGCAGTAAACTCGAATTTGATTCACGCTGCTTAGACATATTGGTGACGTTTTTAATATGTTTCCAAAGTTGTTTGCTATTGTTACCTGCTCTAGTTAATTCGTTTTTATCGTAATTATTTTTTAAGTTCTTTAGCAAATTGTTGCAGAAATTCCTGTATCTTTTATAGGTGGCTTGAATTATTAGATTATCGGGGTATTTCTTTGTTCTCTGATGAAGTTTATCTCTATGTCTTATACATCGAATTAGTCCAGGAGTAATCCAAGGTTTAATATTATAACGTTTTTTATCCACAGTAGAAACTGTCGTGTTACGTAATATTGCTTGTTGGACATGTTTTATTAAGTACGATAAAGCCAAGTTAGCGTCAGCAGTATTGTAAACTAAGCTAAAATCGAGGTTGCATAAATCATGTTCGAGTTTACTTGTGTTTAATTTGCTTTTGGTCAGGGGACGATTTTGCTTAGGCAGCGTTAAATTTATCCTAAGTAGCACAGCGTGATGGTCAGTAATTGTTGAGTTAGTAACAAGCGTAATGTATGCTAAGCTGGTTTTGATCATCATATGATCTAGACAGGAACCGCTCTGATGAGTAGGCAAAGTGTGAGCGGGAAGAAAACCATGGTATGAGCAGATATTAAGGTAATTTTCGGTCCCTGCATCGCAGATTTCGGCTCCAATATTTATATTTAAATCACCTGTTAGTATTACATTCTTAAACGAGCTTAGTGGTTGAAAAATCTGATTTAAGGAATTGTGAAAAGAATCTAAGTTTCTAGCGGAAGGTGACCTATATATAGCGATTATCGCTGTAGTTGCGCCAATTTTGATTACCAAGCAATTACTCATACAGTCTTGTAGAGTAGGTTCCTCGACTGTGACCTGTAAACAATCTCTAGCAAAAACTACCACACCATCATTTTGATTGCAATTTATTGTAGTATGCAGTAAGTTATACCCAGGTATTACTGGGAGGTTATCTATGCGGTTTGCTAGCCAACACTCAGTTAGTACAACTATATCACAATCAAAGTTAAGTCTATGAAGGAAAATTTTAAAGCTATCTATGTTCTTATAAATACTACGAATGTTTTGGGTCAGTATAGTTAATGATTTTTGATAGTCGGAAAGATATTGTCTGCACTCCTCAACTTCACATGTTTTCGACACGGTTAAAAATGAGTTATCTATATTGGTAAATAAGTTAATATCCATACTAAACTAAAGAAATAACAATAAAGATTACGCCTAAAATATAAACAAGGATGTGGCGCTCTTAGGCGCCTACATAATCGATTGAGTTGATGTACCTGTTTTCGGCAGCTTTTTTGGCCGGACAATCTGCGTCTCCTGTCTTGTGGTTGGCTTGTTTTTTAAAGCCCAAACATGTAGCACATTTAGGAGCTTCGGCTTTTTTTGCGCAGTCTTGTAATATGTCCTTCTTCACCGCAATGTCCACAGGTCGAGGCAGCAACTTTGCATGTTTTGGCTGCATGACCGTACTGCTGGCATTTATAACATCTTGTTACTAATGTGAAGTCTCGTACTGGGCAGGACGTCCAATTTATGAATACCCGGTGTAAATAAATCCGAATACGACTATAATATCGTCAGTCCATTATTTTAAATTATCACTAAAATATTTATTGATGTAACACACTATAAAACTGGGTCACTGATTATGCAAGCATTAATTTATTTACTGATATTGTGCATTTATGAGCACGTCTGTATGTGTTGAATGCAAAACATTCAATGTCCAAAACCACAAAATGCCCCTTACATTCCATTATTTTCTCAGAAATAAGTCTGTATTTATTTATTTACTTAGAATTTTCTTTCATGGTTGAAAATACACTATTGTAGCTATTTCTGCTGCTATCATCTTAAGAAATTTACGAGAAACAACTGCTGGCGGAGAAATGGGTTATCAAAAAGAATTTTCCGTTAATTTATTTTACGTAAAGTAACCATACTTTATTTACTTTGAAAATACATGGTTGTGTTAATAAAAATAAAATTGTTTTAGCTACTCTTTTCCTACAAAATATAAGAGTTCATAGAGAGAAATTGGTCGGTACAGTACATTCGGCACCGACCATTTGTATAGCGCCGCCGTCCTAGGTTCGAGTACATTATAAGTTTTAAGCTGGAAATACTTTCGGGATACGTTCCGATACGTCTGTTGACCCAGTTAGGGGCTCCAGTCACTTCGGGAGATAAAATCTTCATTTTAGTTTTGCATTACTCACTGAAAAGAATTCGCAGTGTACTAATACTGTATTGGCACTCTGGAGAAATATCTCCAGAGTGCCAAAGCAATAGCTTTGGAGAAGTAATGTCATCAGTGTGAAGGACTCACGATCTTAATCTATATAGAATAGCGACTGATATTGACCGATTTGCTGACTCATTTACCCTGAATATGAATGGGATTTGGCAATGATTTTATTACTATGAACACACATTAAAACAAATGATCAGATTCGATTAGATTTAGGTCAGCAAAATGTTGGTTTGAAAGTCAAACTACGTGCTAATGATCAAACTGTGGATGACAAATGTATAAATAAGCTCTCAAATGTGAGGTTGATTCAAATGGTGTTAAGTGACTATTCAATTAGTGTACATTTAATTCTGCTATCCTATTCCTATTAATATTATAACTGTAAAAGTTTAGATGTTTCTTCCTCAATCAAGCAAAAACGGCCTAACGGATTTAGATGGAGTAACACAAAGGATCCTTTTGTCCTGATAGTACCTATGTATAATATCTAACCTCGAGCGAAGCCGCTAGCAATAGCTAGTATGTTTTAAGTTGTAAGTATCCGTGAGAACGTT
Source organism: Polymixis lichenea (assembly GCA_949091785.1). NCBI lineage: Eukaryota > Metazoa > Arthropoda > Insecta > Lepidoptera > Noctuidae > Polymixis > Polymixis lichenea. The sequence continues at coordinate 3,338,399 of OX420943.1, read as the reverse complement.
ATCTGCAAAAACAACCGTATCGAGGCTAAACCAAAAATCGTAGTAACAATAAATTCCAACTAAAAGCTAAGAATAGAACTGCTCTAGAATCACAATCTACCTATCCGTCTTTTACCAAAGCTGGCAATATCTGTCTGTGTGGCGAAAGGGTCGGCGTTAATGAGGCAAATGTTCGGGATGCCCACGTTCCTCAGATTCCTAGATCTGAAGGTTAGGTCTTTGTCATTACGTGATAGGAATTAGGATTAATGGCTTAAGCGTTTGGTCAGGTGAGTTTAATTTTGAATTTAAAATCTATTGGAGTTTGCTGCTGAGATCGATATGGTAATGAGGTTTGCGTTTCTTTGTGTGGGTGGTCTATTATTAGTTTTTAATGGTGAATTTCACCAATGAAACTGAACGTGATCAGCACGTATAAAATCAGAAAAAAAGCCATCAGTGTTGTGGAATATTGACTCTGACAGTTCTTGACCGTCGTTTTGATAGAAATGCCGATCGAGTTTAGTTTAGGTTTTTTTTTTGTATTTATAAGTACTGCTGGATATAAGTTTCATCGGTCTAATCTTTGCTTTCTCTGTGTTTTTTTCGTAATTTTCATCACCTATTTTTCTACCGAGGGAATTTATAATAATTTGTAAACGACATGAAAATAAATAATGGGATTTTCATTTCCTTTTTACCTCTCTATTTATATTAAATCATCATTACGTAGTAACAAAACTGAGCTAAGAGGACCCATATCCGCAAACAATACTGACGGATTAAAACCAACATCCCTTATCCTACTTTGATTTCTAAATGCGCATCAGGAGCAAAAACCAACCCAGTCCATACATTAAAATACATAATTATTAAGGGAAACCGAGGCTTTGTCCCAAACGTTGAGCACAGTACCACACGGTCAGGGCTGTTCCACTAAGCCGCGAATCCTCTTTGTTACGGGGAAACTCAGGAGATTACGTTTTAAAAGCATTTTAGTGTGCAGGTTTTTGCTGGATCAAGTTTACTTTTTATTATAAAGATAATTCGGTGTAGAGAACGTCGTATTGAATTAAGAGGGAGATAGGAAAAATATGATTCATAAAATAAATACTGGTCAATCGAATACTTTGTTTTGTTAAACGTTACATAAACAACGTCTTGTCCTGAACAGGGTAGGTAATAAATATGGTTTGATAATTTAAAAAAAAAAACATTCTACTGTGGCCGCTAGGATTGAATACTTCAACCCACTGTTAAGGTGTTCTCACTGTTTAAGATACATTAGTGATAACTAACATAACCCGAGGAGACCGTGGGATTTTAGCTGTCGACTTTGTTAGTTTAAAGACCATCTGCATAGTAGTAATCTTTGAAAAAAAGCTAAAACTAACTAATATTATAAATGCGAAAGTGTGTTTGTTTGTTACGCTTTCACGATAAACAGCGGAACGTATTTGGATGAATTTGGAACAAAGGTAGACCATGACCTGGGTAAGGGCACAGACTAATTTTCATCTTTTATTGCACACGAAACCGCTGGCCACATCTATTAAGTAAAATAAGTGTAATTTTCTTTTCATTCCATACAAAAATAAGCCTTATACTCGAAAAACTGACATTCCGTACCATTTGTGTCATAAAGTTACTCAAAGTTCCAAATACGATATAAAATTCGCCGTATCCCGATACGTTTGTGGGCGGGACGTGTCGTATTTATACTTAACGCTCCATTACGCTTTTTATATTCGATTTATGTGAAGATTGCGCTGTGAAAACGGTATTGGATAGCGAAAGTTGTGGCGTGGTCGTGTGTATTATGTGGAGTTTCATTGTAAAATTTTTGTTGGTGTATTATTATTGTGCTGTTGATTCTTTGTTGGGTTACTGAAGAAACCGGCAGATAGTCAATTTAATGTTAAGCGGTAAGTTAGCAAAATTGAACTGACTGTACAGGGTAGTTCCCTGTACAGTCAGTTCAATTTTATTTTAAACAAATTGACACCGTGGACACCGTCCGTTTTTTTCCGTGTTATAGCCATTTAATACTACTTTCAAAGAATGACAGTTGTGATTTGAATATACGGACAATTTTAGTTGGTAGTCAATTTGCTTATTTTTGTTCCGTTTATTGCTTTTAGTTTTTAATTTAACATAACTAACTTTTTACAGTAGGTACTAAATTAAATTAATAATTAACTTACTGTACAAATAAATTCAAAACAAAAGGCAACACAGGCGACGAAGTACCTACTTAAAAAATCATTTCCCTGACTTTACAACATCTGCGTGCGTTCTGTAGAGTCTGCCTACCCCTATGGGACGAATGCGTGAGGTTTATTTATTTTTTTATTTTACAACACCTATAATTTCTAAGATAAGTCCACAAACACAGGGGTTTTCTTCAACCACAACAACGTGTTCAGTGGGCACCAGCGCGGGTGGGCGATAATTTCACGGAAACGAAGTCGCGACCAGAAGCTAGTAGTATGAATACTAGTAGTACAAATATGAGTCTGAAATTACGTGTGGTGTCTGACTAAAAGAATAGCACCACTCCTTTTCTTCCCGTAGGTGTCGTGGGAGGCGACTAAGGGAACTCCTAGAGAATGGGCAGCAGCGTTTTCTATACATTTTTAAACCCACACTGCGATCGCCAACCCAACTGCCAAGCGTGGCGATTATGGCAAACCTCCCAAAATGACAAGCACCAAAAATAAATGAAGTGGCGGAGCTTGGGGAAGGCCTATGTCCATCAGTGGACTCAGTGGGTCTTTCGGCTGATGATGATGATGATGGGTCTGAAATCGCTCACTCGTCTTGAGCAAGCATGGTGATCAATGCTCGTACCTTCTTTGTATGAAATGAGGCCTTTGTTCTGCAGTAAGACAGTAAAAGGCCAGAATTTTTTAATTCTTTAATGATAACTCAATTAATTTACTTCTATGCATGAATTGAAGTAGAAAACTTCTTCTCAATTCTCAATTCTTTATTGCGTACTATAATGTATAAAGTTGGTATGGAGATTATATTAGTCACAATTATGGACCCTGTCGGGCACAGCATAGATCAAGTAGGAGAGAGAAGGAACAACACTGCGTGTTTAATGTGATAAATATTACTAGTTAAGTTGTTGTTGTTAGTAAGTTGTTTTATCATCACAGAATTAAATTTAAGAATGATTATTATTATTTTATAAATTATACACATTTATTTGTTATTTTATTTACTTATTATTATTTTTATTTTATTTAATATTTATTATCTCTAATGTAAGTTGTTTATTGGATGCTTCATATTGATTTAAAAGATATTCCTCGTATTATAAATACGTAGGGTATCTTTAATAGTGAGTAGGTATTTGTAGATACATATAGATAAGAAGTTACTTATAATTTTTCATTAAAGTATTCGTTTATACTATAGTAGCATTTGCTTACAAGGAAAAGCTTCAATTTATTGATAAAGATGTTATATTTATTTAAATTCGGGTAATTTATTATAATTTTTTATTTTCATGACAAAAGTACTGTTGGAGTGCATTTCTAGTCGCGATGTTGGTAAGTTTAATCTGTTATTGTGTCTTAAAATAATTTTCGTTTGTATGTCTTCTCGTTTTGTAAAGAAATCTGGGTATTTGCGTACGAACTTACAAACTTCAAGTATATAGATACAGGGTAGGGATCTTGCAACATAAAGAGGTAAGTAGAAAGAGCAGGATAGTAAGAACACTGTACAGCTTCCTTCGTTCCTTAGTTAGAATTCGATTCAATAATTTTAATAAATCAGCTTATCTTCGACATGATGGAACGCATCTAGAAGTTTAATAAGTAAGTAGGTACATCATTCTGCGAATATCGAAGCGAGGTTACACTGAAATCATTAATATGTTCTTTGATGCTTGCGCAACCTTTTCCAGAAATTTTACATGTTCGGCGAATAATATACAATATGTAACAAAAACCCTGTTGTTCCTTTTACCCACGTTTTCAGAATCGGTATACATACGTAATAAAGCAAGTCATTTATAAAAACTGTTCAACAAAAATTAATTGAAATTAATATTTAATTATGAATATTTGTTGTATTTAACTGATTTTGATTAGATCAAAGAAAGCCGCCGAGCTCGTAGTTTATTGTACGAAATAAGGATACTTATAAAATCAGATATTGTTAACATTTTTTTTATTGTGTCGATTTTAATAGTTATATGATATTGGACTCTCGACTGGCCAATGCTTATTTTTTTTAAATTATAACTTCATCAATGTTGTGCTTGTAGGTAAGTGTATACGTCCCTAAAAGGAACAACAGGGTTTTTGTTACATATTGTATAATTATATTATTTTTACAACACTCTATTTTTCGTATTTCTGCCAAGCCACCCAGTTAAACTACAAACGTTTTACTTGAGATAAACGTGGGTATGTTTGTAAACTTATAAAACGAGTATGTTCATCAGAACAACAAACAGGGCTTCAACTGACGATCTTCTTATAATCCAGACAGTTGTACTAGGTATTGGATAGAGTTTACATCTTATTGAGTTCTTTTGACAAAGCAGACGTCCTCATTTTTCTAACTTTACAGTCAGCAGTGCTGCTGTGGAGTTTGTTGCGACGCTTCTCCTTCCAAAGCACTAGAATATGATGATGGGCGGGCGTTTTGGGGGACTGTCTTTGTGTAATTTTGACGGTCATAAATAAAGTGCTGATTCTCAGCCTAGTTTTAATAAATGACTTTTGATTTTGATATCAACTGGCACTCCACACCAGAGTTACTTAAAGCATTTGCTGTGATAGTATCTACAAGATGCTTAGAAAAGCTTCTTTAGAACAGCTTGGAACAAAACAACACAAGAAGGAAGACATAATAATGTGTTTTATCGGTCCAAAAGTTGCCACTTTCGTATAAGCCTATAAACTTCCAATTTTCAAAATGGCTCCCCTAATAGACCGATACAATAGAGTCGTACAGAAGCTACATAATTCACTTCAGAAAGTCACCAAGAAGATTGTTAAAAAAGGTCCACTCGTAACAATACGATTTTACTTTTACGATTTTTTGTCATAGTCATACGCAGACTACGAAGTTTCACTTCAAGACCCATAAAAGATTCACATATATACATAATAGAAATAAATTTGTTGCTTAGTAATACAGGCGCACAGTTCGTCCGATCAGGCTAAGCTACGCTAGCCTCGGTTGGTCTAGAATGGGTGCACCCCCTTACCATGGAAAGCACCTTAAGCCATTTGCCTCAGCTTTCATTCGTGGATTTTTGACGGTGGTTACGGGTCTACAGGTAGTAGCTCCACTATGCTGACTTCAGTGAAACTATCTGTAGATTGTCCAGTCAGCCAGCCAAATTGAACTAAAATACATTACATGGCCATTTGATTCATAGTTTCTTTTTAAAATGACTTTTCTCTCAGTATTTCTTTCAAGATTCTTGGTGTTACGACACGATCGACACTGTATAGCGTGGTACAGAATTCCGGAATTAAGTCACACGCCTGACTTCCTACCGGAGTACATTTAAATAAACGACAGGCGGTGTGTGCACAGAATTAGTAATAATATGTGAATAGTTTTCAGATTCTGAACGCTTCGAGAATTGCTTGGGTGGGTTGAGTGCTTGCAGACGGTCTATTATGAACCGTGGCTCTGGTGGGAACTTGCAGTAAGCGTACTTTATGAAATTGCAGGAAGATTTATCTTTGGGGTGCCTTTGTTTCTGGGTCCCGGCAAAGATTATTTGTCTTACCTAACAATGTGTCGTGAAAGCTTACTGAAGAGATACATTTGGAGGACAGACAGAATTGGCACTATAAGCTTATGCTTTGGGATGCTGAAAGTTGTTATTTGTGAACATAATCATGGTGATCTGGTGTTTATGAGGCAAGAAAATCACTCATGTTCTTGCGTCATAAACACCAGACTGGGGCTTATAGGCTGATTTTGGACCACTGTCCATAATCACCCTATAATTTTATGAGGCAAGAACTTGAGTCGTTCATAATCAGCCTGCAATGTTTATGAGGCAAGAACATGAGTGGTTCATAGTCAACCTGTAATGTTTATGAGGCCAGAATTCTGGCCTATAAAACCAACCGGGTTCCTATTCAAAAGCCACAATTCACAAGACAATTCCTTCATCCATGCATTCTGTATGACCTAAATTTTTCGACCATCTCTGCGTTTTGAAGCACTAGGTATGCCTAGATGAAACACAAAGTAAACAGCGCTCAAAGCGATTGCAGTGCTGTGTTGAACCGTTCTGTGTCCGCAGTTATGTACGGAGCTTAAAATTTTACATATGTGCGAGTGGGTGTTGGATGAGAGCGATATGTTACTTACATTTTTAGCACTGTAATTCATTACAAAAATATACAAGGAGTTTTTAATATTTTCAACACGACGAGACGGGACGAAATTAAAAAATTAGAAACAAATAAAAGAAAAATCATGTCAAAGCATTTGTGAGCACGTGAAAGCAACTTTGATGCAAAAAAAAAACATCACAAAACGGAGCTGTTGTGTGAATTTCACAGTATTTTCTACCTTTACAAAAGCTCTAGTCAAGTCAGTAATGTCGGGGAAAGTAAAAGTGAAGTTTAACTACAACTTAAATTGTAGGTATACTCAAATCAGAGCTGTCATTATTTGACAGTTATGTGAAATGACAATTTGCTTAATAATTAATTTCACTAGCTGTGGAATCCACCACCTGTCTACCTAAATTAAATATTAAATTCATCAGTCAATCTCTCGCAGGTATAAAATAGGCATTCTCGTCATTTCCACCATCTCTTGAATAACTGGGACAATACTTAGGTACCTAGGGTACTCTAGGTAGGTCAAAGTAAAGGTTTGCGTTTGTACCTAGTGCCCGCACTCTGTTCAAAGCGATGCCTAGAACAGTGGAATGAGGCTAGGTCATCGCTAAATTGTAGGTCGATGTTTTGATATTTGTTTGTGTAGTTTTATGGAAATAAGAATTAGTAGTTTCGTCTTTTTCTTTCGTTTGTCTGACAATGTTTTAAAACATTAGACTAAGAACTCATTTTTGTATCATTTGAATTGTAGAGGTCTTCTAATTTAAAACTGCACGCCCCTTCACTACAATGTCTTTACAAACATTTGAAAAGTGTATGTTACAGACAGTGGAAGGGCGTGTAATTTTAAGTTACACGATCTGTAACTGTGTTCTATTATTTTGTTAGTTTTACGAAACAAAAATGGTCGTACATTCATTTTACAGCTACCTCAGATAAAAAAACAGCCTGAAGCCAATATAGGTAGGTACGTACGGTTTTTTTTTTTTTTTTTTTGTGGGTGGGAAATCATCAAATGACTTCTCCTGCTCTGGGTGGAGCAGGAGGACGTGTCAGACTTTTACTGACTAAAACCCACCCATGTTCTCTCAGCTGCCCGTGTGCCAGGGGCCGCGGTATCTCTTTCGAACAACCCGCACCCCTGGCAGGCATCGGCCCTTGCGAGCCCCACCAGCTGCTGCTGACGTCTCCCTGCGACGGGTCAGCAGTGGCCCCGCCGCCTACCACTTTTCGGCCGCAGGGGATAGGGAGAGCGGCCAACGCTATACCGACACTCCTCTTTCCCTGCGACCCCACCGAGTCCGCCATCAAACAGTGGCGGCCCCGTCCAGGCCACGGAAGGGAAGAGCGCTACTCAGAAGTACCGGCACTCCTCCTCCGCCGCAGCCTGTAACTCTCAGCCGCGATGCCTCCCATTCGACATCGCGCACAGTGGAACGAATGTATGGGAGCGGTTGGACGTAGACATGTCCGAAAAAAAAGAGTAAAATTATGCCAAACTAATGATGCCATCTTATTCGATTACTTAATGCCTTCATAACTTGTGGTGATGAATTTCTTCATAACTCCCATATTTCGGGAGTAATTTGAGAAAATGTGAAATTTTACTATGAAAATGAGTGTATCGAGCTCTCTCCCTCCTGATTCCGGGCTTGTTTCAAGTAGCGGTCTCTAATATCATAATGCTAATACTAAGAGCTATATTTAATACTAAGACACATAGTGCGCCAAATGTGCACTTTCTGGGATAAAGAGTGATGTTTATTTTATAACACAATTTTTTTATTTTTTGTTTATTTTGTTGATTAAAACCGTTTTTCTAAAGGTTTACCTTATTACAATAACATTTCTGAGCAGCCAATTAGAGAAGATATAAGCTAATTAGGATATATAATTAGGGACTTAAGGTTTACATATAAAACTGATGCACTAATGATTACTGATAAGAACATTGCTATTATTTAATTACTAAATGGCTCTTAATACACTAATTTAGCATGCATCATTTACTAATTATCACAATAACTAATTACCTTGCAATATTTAACAAAGGATACCTGGGATACCTGGATTTTATATAAATAGGTCACTATTAGTAACTTTAAAATCAGTGTTGATTTACACCTCGTTGTATCCAAGCTAATCTCGCAATGTATTTTCCAAATTTTAATACAAATCTTGATATTCACGTTGCTTTATGCGCACGCGCACATAAAGATTTACGCGACTTTAACTATTTGTTCAGTGTTTTAAAAGATAACAGTTGTGTTCAGTTATGTGAAAGTGCTGAAACAAGTTTAAAAGACTGGTGTCGTCGATTTTGCTACCGCATTTATGCAAAATGGACACAGTCTGGAAGAAGCACAGATAAGTTTCGGAAGAAACATGAGATTTGGCTACAGGCTGCAATTCAATGGCCGGAATTACAGAATGAAAATATGGAACCTTCTACAGAAAATATAAGTGACGTCATCGAGCCCATAATTTCTCCTGCTAAATCTGATGCTTCAACTTGTACACATCCTAGTCCTCGTAAATCTTTTGAGGACCTTAGTAACCGGCAAAAAAGAAGACGCACTGAAGATAGTCTTTCATGCAGCAGTAGCAGCGCTGAAATTATGTTTTCGGCCGAAAGGGCGCTTCAAAAGGCAGGACAAAGCGATACAGCTTATGTTATGAAATACTTGACGGAGAATCCAGAAGAGGCCTCAAAAATCAAAGCCTTCATTGAAGGTAAATCAATTCAGGTACGGGAAATATCCCCTTTGAAGGCATTGGCTCTTTATGTATCGATGAACTTATCGAAATGGCGCTATAACACTCTTCGGGATTTCAACACTCAAGAAGGAGCTCTTCAATACCCGAGTTACTACATGTTGGTTAAAGAAAAAATTAAGTGCTATCCGGCCAAAGAAGATCTCACAAGTACAGAGAGCTCTGCAAAAATCAAATTACAAGCCTTGATGGATTTAACCTCAAGAAGACTTATTAGGTCGTTAGAAACCCCTGTTGATCCCAATCAACAGCTCGTATTGACCAGCAAATGGGGTTTTGACGGATCATCTAGCCAAAGCATTTATCATCAAAGGACGAGTGAAGATGAGCAAATCGATCTTGCTAGTAATTTTATGATTAGTCTTGTACCACTGCGGCTCGTCTCAAAAGGTGTAACAATTTGGGAAAACGAGCGACCATCTTCCACTTCATTTTGCCGGCCAATATTGTTTAAGTTTATAAAGGAAACCAAAGAAAATGTGCAGAGAGAGATGGCTGAAATCGAAGCAGAGATTGAAGCCTTAACTCCATCCACCATCACTGATGGAATTAGTGTCAAACACCAACTGCTGTTGACAATGATTGATGGTAAAATTCATTCCATTATATCCAATACAGCAGCTTCAGTGTGTGACATATGCAAGGCTTGTCCTAAAGAAATGAATAATTTAGAGTTAATCAAAGATAAACACGCAAACGAGGACATGTATAAATATAGCTTAAGCACCCTTCACGCTTGGATTCGCTCAATGGAATGCTTATTACACATTTCCTACAAATTAGACATAAAATCATGGCAAGTAAGGGGTGATATAGCAAAAAGGCAAGTTGATGACAGGAAGAAAAGAGTTCAAGAGGCTGTAAGAAGAGAAACGGGCTTACTTCTCGATGTTGTGAAACAAGGCAGTGGATCCACCAACAATGGCAACTCGGCAAGGAGATTTTTTGAAAACTACACTAAATCTGCTGAACTGACCGGAATAGATGCTATGCTTTTAAGAAAAATCTGTGTGATCTTGCAGTGTATTTCATCAGGAGAGAAGATCAACGTAACTAAATTCCGAGAGTTCTGCTTTGATACTGCTAAGCTTTACGTGGAGTTATACCCATGGTATTATATGCCTTCTTCACTTCATAAAATTTTAATGCATGGGCCAGACATAGTTCAGAACATGTCAATTGTGCCCATTGGTTTTCTATCCGAAGAGGCATCTGAGGCTAGAAATAAAGATTTTAGAAAATATAGAGAGGGGCATTCTCGAAAGCATAGCAGTATCTCATGCAATGAAGATATTATGCACAATCTTTTACTGTCTTCTGATCCACTTGTTACAAGTATCCGTCCAAAAGGAAATAAGTTTGTAAAAAAATCTTCTTTTAAGGAATTTTATGAGCTTACGGATTCTGAGAAAAGTGATATCGAATTTGTTAACATAAATGATTTAGCGGACATCGATTCTGAATTTGAATTAATTGATGATGATGATGATGACGAAGATAATTAAATGATGTTATTGTTTTAAAATGTGTAACTTAGTAAATTAGAGCTTACATCTTAATTATTTATTGTACTTTTAATGAAACTAGGTAATTTATTATCAACTTACTTAAAAGTCATACTCTCATCAGTTCTTGTGAATATTTTTGTTAATATATATTTCTGTATATATATATAATATATTTATAGACCTCTTAATAAGTCTGTCTGCGGTTTAAAGTAAATACAAATGGGGAAAAAACGTTTTTTTTTTTAAATTTTCATTTCCTTTTATCCCAGAAAGTGCACATTTGGCGCACTATGTGTCTTAGTATTAAATATAGCTCTTAGTAATAGCATTACGATATTAGAGACCGCTACTTGAAACAAGCCCGGAATCAGGAGGGAGAGAGCTCGATACACTCATTTTCATAGTAAAATTTCACATTTTCTCAAATTACTCCCGAAATATGGGAGTTATGAAGAAATTCATCACCACAATTTATGAAGGCATTAAGTAATCGAATAAGATGGCATCATTAGTTTGTCATAATTTTACTCTTATTTTTCGGACATGTCTACGTCCAACCGCTCCCATACATTCGTTCCACTGTGTCGCGGCCCGCCTCAGCTGCGATGCACCTCACCGCAACCTACTTTTTGGCCGCTACGTCGTCGGCTTGGAGGCACAAGCCCTGACGAGCGGCCCCACCTTGGGGTTCCTCTTCGCTTCACCGTGGGAGGGTGACCACGGTTACTGAGCCCCCCCGCAACGACAATGCGGGAACCCCACTGGGGCGGAGGTACGTACTGTTATAACCTCTATTACAAGGCAGTAAAGTCGACATCTGCACTCTACAGTTATTGTCTCATTTTTCATTGCAAAACCAATGCTGAATTGCAATTATCGCACACTAGTGGAATTATTACATTAATTTAGTTAGTTAGATTCTGGACGCCGTCGCGTAAACCAACTTCGGTAAACTTATCTCGAGAGATACATTAGAGATTATAGAAAGTCATAATCTTTTGTTGGTGCATTATTGTGTAGTTTTAGTTAAACAATAATCAAAGGTGTAACTGTGGACTTCTTGTGAATAAATAAGTGGTTCGGTAGAAAATAGTTTTTTTTAAAAAGACTAACGGGGTCGGCCTTATAACAAATTGGTGTCAGAAGTGGGATACCAGAGACGAAGTCTTACGACGTTGAGTCAGACAGACGCTGGTATCCCAAACCCCGAGCCTCCCGTTCATTGACCGACAGTAAGACTTGGCCTAAAGCTAAGCCTGCGTCACTACCTTGGACGACGGTCAGTCTCCGCTTTCTAGCGTGAGCCCGCTCCAGCCACAACACATTGGACGACGGTCAGCCTCCGCTCTTCAACGTGAGCCCGCTCCAGACATCATCACCAGCACCATCATCAGCTCCAGGGTCTAACTCACCACATCCAACTATTCAAGAAATTCCTTAGCAACCCGTGTGAAAATTCCAGATCCACTGTGTCATCGAAACATTATGCAAACGCCAAGCTTCGTGTTACTGTGAGTGTTTCTTGTGTCAATTACTTCAAAGTGAATCGCGCTTTCAAATCGTATTTCTAAGTTATTGCTATATTTTATAACTACCTGTATTTACCCTGTTTCACGTATTCTACTGTTCGTAGCTTATAAAATTGTCCAGCATATCATAATATATACATATGTCCGTTAAATCAGAAACCGAGAAAATGTCCGACAAAATTACTTTGTCCGTCTTAACGAAATTCGTAAAATCATATAATGGGGACAGGGAGACACTACCTGCATTTCTCACAAATTGTGAGAATGCAATGTCTTTAGCTACACAAGACCAGCAAAATGTGCTCTGTAAGTACATAATCTCCCAGATGGAAGGGAAAGCACAAGTGGCATGCAGCCTAAAATCATTTGAAAAATGGTCAGAACTTAAAACCTTCCTTAAGTCCACCTTTGGAGAAAAAAAACACTCAACACATCTCCTATCAGACTTACAACATTGCAAACAACTGCCAAATGAAGACGTTACACAATACTCTCTACGAATCGAGTCGATACTGACCCGAATTCAGTCGGACACTCATCACAGCTGTAAAGATGAAAAGGAATTACCTGGCCGTATAGCAGCCATGGAAGACCTGGCCCTCAACACATTCATGCTAGGCTTAAATCCTTCTATATCCAACATTATTCGGTGCAAAAATCCTTCAACTCTCAACGAAGCGATTCAATACGCTATCGATGAAGAAAAGTTATTTAACTTGTCCAAACCTAAACCAGCCAAACAATGTTCAACATGTAATAAAGTAGGCCATAGTTCATCGGAATGTTTCAGAAACAAAAAGCCTAATTATAATTCCCAAAAACCATATCATAAGGTCTTTATTTCCCAATGGGATTCTAATAAAAATAACAATTCTAATACTAATTCTAATAACAACATCAATGTTAATTCTAATGCTAACCCCAATGCCAATCCTAACGCGCAAACTTGCAGATATTGCAAAAACTTCGGCCACACTATAGAACAATGTCGTAAAAGGCAATTTAATATGCAACGTCGCGAAAATACGGGCTATGCGCAACGCCCTCATAATTCACCTTCTAACTCTATGAACGCATTTACGCATACATGCGAAGGTGAGGCCAATGGTTATAATGACCATGCTGAACCTCACGATGATTTAAACTAAATCGGATTTTGATGCCGTGTCCGTCAAAATCTATACAAAATTATAATGGCACGACTCCTACTAATTCTACATCTCAGTCAAAGATGCTGAGTCCTACTAATTCTACATCTCAGTCAAAGATGCTGAGTCCTACTAATTCTACATCTCAGTCAAAGATGCTGAGTCCTACTAATTCTACATCTCAGTCAAAGATGCTGAGTCCTACTAATTCTACATCTCAGTCAAAGATGCTGAGTCCTACTAATTCTACATCTCAGTCAAAGATGCTGAGTCCCACTAATTCTACATCTCAGTCAAAGATGCTGAGTCCTACAAGTTCTACATCTCAGTCAAGCCAGCTGAGTCCTGCCATTTCCATAAACCTTACTAAACCTTGTACCAGATCCACATCTCAAGCCAACGAGCTGAGTCCTGCTATTTCTAATGATAAAACAAAATGTCGCTTATGTCATAAGGCTTCACAACGTTCTCATACTAATTCAAAACATAACTTACCTACATCCAAACTAAATATAAATTCTATTTCTAAACCTATATACGAAATTAACGACTTTTGTAAAAAGGTAGCCTTACCTCATACTTACTTATCTACTAATCACGCCTTAGAACAGTTATGTTTCCTTATTGATACAGGATCAACCATCAGTATTATCAAAAGCTCTTGTTTGCTAGAGATTCCAAATCTACTCAGCGAAACTGTAAAATTAAAGGGCATTAATAGTTCAGAAAACCCTGTTGAAACTCTAGGTACTTTTCTTATGGAATTTAGACTATCAGGTAATACTTATAAGTACAAATTTCATGTCACAAAGGATGACATCAATCTTAATAATTACGATGGAATTATCGGTAGCGATTTCTGCCATTACTTTAAATCAAATATCGATTACCCTTCTAAGTCAATGTCTATATTAAATCACTCTATTCCTATCATTTATACTCAACCGTCGTATAATATTCCAGCTCGTTCCGAAGCGGTTATCGAATGCACTGTATCTAATTACTCTCCTGAGCTTTATCATAACAATGAAGCTCTCGTACTAGATCATACCCTAAGTGAAGGTGTCTATGTTGCAAATTGCATAGTCTCAATCAAATCAAATAAGAAAACAAATATTACTATTCTAAATACTACTGACACTGACATTGTAGTAAACAATTATCACGTGAACGTGACACCGTTTGAGAGTAATTATTCAGATTCTACACCTGGTTACAATATTAATTCTATTTCCTGTAATAAATCTGATCGCATAGATAAAGTTCTAAGTCTTATTCGCTACTCCCATTTAAATGATGAAGAGAAAAAATCCCTCTTAGAATGTTGTTCCCAATACACGGATATATTCCATATTGAAGGTGAGCCCTTAACCTTCACGGATGCTATAGAGCATACTATTAATACCGGTGATGCACCACCTATTAATGTCAAATCATATCGTTTCCCTGAATGCCACAAAGAGGAAGTCGACTCCCAAATTCGTAAAATGCTAGATCAGGATATTATTCGACCCTCTATTTCGCCTTGGAGCGCTCCAGTTTGGGTAGTACCGAAAAAGATGGACGCTTCGGGCAAACAAAAATGGAGAGTAGTCATCGACTACCGCCGCCTCAATGACGTCACTGTTTCCGAAATTTATCCGCTGCCTCTTATCACTGATATCTTGGACCAATTCTAAATATTTTAGCACGCTGGACCTTACCAGCGGTTTTCATCAATTAAAGACCAGCCCCAAAGACGCGCCTAAAACTGGTTTCACAGTTAGCACAAATTCAAGCATGTCTGGACACTATGAGTTTACCAGGATGCCTTTTGGGCTGAAAAATGGCCCCGCCACATTTCAACGTCTTATGAATACTGTGTTATCAGGCCTACAAGGACTCCATTGCTATGTCTACTTAGACGATTGTATCGTGTACAGTCAAAACTTACAAGATCACATGCATAAATTACAATTAGTATTTAACAAATTTCGTGAATATAATCTGAAACTCCAACCGGACAAGTGTGAGTTTCTTAGACATGAAGTGACTTACCTTGGCCATATTATCACCGATAAAGGTGTATCTCCAAATCCTGAAAAAGTTAACGCCGTATCGCAGTTTCCAATTCCTAAAAATCCTAAAGACATTAAGTCATTTCTAGGCCTAATAGGTTATTATCGTCGATTCATTGAAAACTTTTCTAAGTTAACCAAACCACTTACCTCTTTACTAAAGAAAGATGCTGTCTTCCACTGGAGTACAGAACAGCAACATGCATTCGATTTTCTGAAAGAAAAATTAATTACTGCTCCTCTTCTCCAATACCCTGATTTTTCACAGCCTTTCAACGTTACTACCGACGCTAGTAATTACGCCGTTGGCGCAATACTATCTCAGGGTCCTGTCGGCAAAGATAAGCCGATCGCATACGCATCGCGTACCCTAAATAAACCTGAAGGCAACTATTCGACTACAGAAAAAGAACTTTTAGCTATCTTATTTGCCGTTAAAACTTTTCGACCATATTTATATGGAAATAAATTTAAAATAATTACAGATCACAGACCCCTTGTATGGTTATTTAATGTTAAAGATCCCGGCAGTAAACTCATTCGCTGGCGCCTGAAACTTGAAGAATATGACTACGAAATTATCTATAAACAAGGTCGCCTCAATTCTAACGCTGATGCGCTATCTCGTTGCCCTATTAATTCTGTTGACGTTAATAATTTAAATAACTTTACTTACGAACAATATTTTAAAAATCAATTTACTAATCAGCTTCCTGTTTCGAATACTATTATAGAAGAATGTACTCAAGGTCTACACTTATCCAAATTAAATACAATAGCTTGCCCTGTCTCTTTAGACTTTGATTATTCTATGCCTTATTGTGAGGAAATACTATCTCAGCTCGATAATTCTGATGACTTACTAAATTCCGAACGCGAACCTCTTACGATACATCTCGTCAATGATAAAAATAAATCTTACTATTTTCTATTTACAAAAGTTCATCATTATGAACAAACTAACTTTAGAGATGTCTATAATTTATTAATCAAACTCAGAAATCTACTAATCGATTGCCCAAATATAACTGACCTGGCATTACCAGATTTTAGTGATCCATTCTCTAAATTAGCTTATACTAAAGTTTATAATATGATATCGTATATTTTTCACGATACAAACATAAAAATTCAAATATATAAAAATCAATTAATTTATCCTACTCCTGTAGAAGTTCCCAAAATATTAAAAGAAAACCATGACTCTGTTATCGCTGGTCACCCAGGATCACAACGAATGTATTCGCGTATCAAAGCTGCCTACTATTGGAAGGGCATGCGCTCTGACATTGAACAGTACGTAAAAAAATGTAAGCTTTGCCAGATAAATAAACCCTTAAGGAAATCAAATAAAGCTCCTATGGAGATAACCTCCACATCTACTAAACCATTTGAACGATTAGCCCTTGACGTCGTAGGTCCCTTACCCGAAGCGGGTTTCCAAAATTTTAAATTCATTTTGACACTACAAGACGATCTAACCAAATTTACCAGCGCTTACCCGATGATTACAGCTACTAGTGACGAAATAGCTCGAAACCTCATACATTTTATGTCTCTTTTCGGTTTTCCTAAAACCATTTTAACAGATCTAGGTACTTGTTTTACATCAGAATTATTCAAACAATTAACAGATATATTGAAAGTCAAAGCCCTTTTTACTACTCCGTATCACCCACAAACTAATGGAGCTCTTGAACGCTCACATGCTACCCTTAAAGAATACCTTAAATCCTTTGTTAATGAGAACCAAAATGACTGGCATTGTTATCTATTCACTGCAATATTAACATACAACACTACTCCTCACTGTACAACTAATTTCACTCCCCATGAATTATTATACGGTTATAAACCGTGTATTCCTAATTCCTTATACGAAACCTCCGGTAATACCACGTACAATGAGTATATTAGAGCTTTACAATATAGAATGCGATTTAGTCGCGAAAAAGCTATCCAAAATATCCTAAATAGCAAGGAAAAATCTAAACAATATTATGATGCAGGCTCTCGTGAAACCACATACAAATCAGGAGATATGGTGTACCTAAAACACCATCACAGACTTCGCAAAGCATTATCGCCTATATGGAAAGGCCCATACAAAATTATAAAAGTACATAATAAACATAACGTGACCCTTCAAGTAGGTCGTAAAAATATAAAGTACCATACCAATGAAATAAAACCTTCAACAACCTAACACATACTATGTTTCTTTTCAGAACGCTATGCTGTCATGGCATTTTAAGCCACAGCCTCACCGATTCGAGCATCATTCCCATCTACCATAGCCCCGGAATTTATTTTGAACCTACTACTAATATTAATTTTTACAGTGATCACTGGAAAGTCATCACTCACGTTGACCTAATCTCTTTAGAACCTTATCTTAACAAAATCGAAACTCTATTACATGAAACTCTGAATCTCTGTAACAAAATTCAATCACAGGATACACAAGATTTTAACATGTGCAAGGATATATCTAATCCAATCTAATTATATAAAATTACAATCGTTATCACATATCATCTCTAATAAATCAACAAGCAAAGTAAAACGTTCTTTAGAATTTGGAGGTGAAATCTTAAAGTTTTTTTTTGGCACATTAGATGCAGACGACGCTAGAAAATATGATGCTGCGATTGAATCGTGTAAAAAGAGTGACACAGAACTGTATCACCTAATGAGAGATAACATTCACATAATTAAATCTACCATAAATAACTTCAACACTACTATTTACAAACTTAATCAAAACGAGAATAAATTGAATACCCAAATTAACCAGATGAACGAAATATTTTCTCAAATAACAAAAATTGACAACTTACTGTTATATACCTCAAGGTTAAATAATCTTCTCAACATAATCGAAGGTTCTTTACTCACTATTTCTAATTTACTGGATACTACGGTAAATTCTATTTTATTTTCCAAGGTTAATATATTACATCCTAGTGTTATAAGCCCCTCTAATCTTTATCTTGAATTATCCAAGCATAGTAATCAAGTAAGCAAAAGGTTAGATTTCCCAGTCCCTTTAAGTATTCAGAATATTCACTCTATAATAGATGTTTCCGAATTTAGTTCTTACTATTATAATAATAAGATCATTTTTATATTACAAATTCCTTTAATAACACCTGATAAGTTCATGACCTATAAAAACATACCTCTACCCACTCCACATGATGACTCCCATAGTACATTCGCATTGATTCAACCCTCTAACTCCTTTATAGCTTTAAGTGACGACAGGATGTATTATGCTATGCTGAACACACTTGATAAATGTAAGATAATAGATAGTAATTTTTCTATCTGTGAATTAACCACTATATATTCATGTATAAGTAATCCAAACTGTGAATCTAAAATATTAACTGAAGTAACACTGTCGTTACCTGCAGAATGCAATGCCAAACTTTTATATGGTCAAATTGATATTTGGCAAAAGTTAAATAACAATAAATGGATTTATGTTCAATCAAATACAAATAAATTGACAGTTAAATGCGAAGATAATATTAGCGACTATTCAATTATAGGTACAGGAATTGTAAAATTAACAGCAAATTGTATTGGTTATTCTAAGACTATTCAGTTAATGACAACTAGTTCTTATTCTTTTATTACTAAGTCTCCTTTAGATATTAAGTTTGATATAACAGCTGATGACTGTTGTAAGAAGGACATATTTAATAAAAGCCTTTCACATTTGTCGCCAATCTCCTTAAGTAAAATTAACTTAGATTCTCTTAAATATGCAACTCATCAAATGGATAGTTTAGAGAAAGAATTAAATAATTTAGAAAAGGAATCTCATTTTATTAAATATGGTCCATATTACTCTACTTTTACTTACATCCTAATTGTGTTTCTATTTTTATATGTAACTTATAAGATCTTTAGATATTTTAAAAACAAAAATGCTACTAATTCTAGATGCTGCGTGCAAATATTTAATCAATGTTATAATCAGAAAACTTCTAAGCGCAAATCCAAAATCTCTAATTCTGTTGAGATGACTGAGATGTCATCAACATCTGATGAAGACAATAAGTCAATACAATCTTTACCGATTCGAAATACTAATTATAAATCTACCACTAATACCCATAAGGCCAAATTCCCATCAAACAGGAATTTAAACTTTTAAAATACTATGAATTATGGTGTTATGTTTTCCATTATAAACCACTGTTTTGCTATGTTTAATTATAGTGTCTTAAGCCACATGTATTAATTGTATACTTATATCTAGTGTAAGTTATGTATATGACTATCTTAATCTCACTGCATCTCCAATCTTTTCTATTTTACTTCGCTCATCTTATAAGATAGAGCTCCGTCAAAAAGGGGGAGCTGTTATAACCTCTATTACAAGGCAGTAAAGTCGACATCTGCACTCTACAGTTATTGTCTCATTTTTCATTGCAAAACCAATGCTGAATTGCAATTATCGCACACTAGTGGAATTATTACATTAATTTAGTTAGTTAGATTCTGGACGCCGTCGCGTAAACCAACTTCGGTAAACTTATCTCGAGAGATACATTAGAGATTATAGAAAGTCATAATCTTTTGTTGGTGCATTATTGTGTAGTTTTAGTTAAACAATAATCAAAGGTGTAACTGTGGACTTCTTGTGAATAAATAAGTGGTTCGGTAGAAAATAGTTTTTTTTAAAAAGACTAACGGGGTCGGCCTTATAACAGTACGGTGACATAATAATATCAAGGTATACGTTTCCAGTATATGTTGATTTCTCAATGTACGAAAAGCCTACAATGCTTTGGAAAATTTTAATGTGTTCGTTTCCTGTATTTATAAGAACTTAATAGTTTTACAAAGTAGCCTTCAACTGTAACGATAGATTACGTTATAATTAAGAATGGTGTCATTTTGCACTTTTATAAAATTCTACTATGCAACACTATTTATACACTACACTAACTTCCCATTTCAAGATAAACATTTCACACTCATTCACTCATTTCTACATTTTATTTATAAAAATAAAAATGCCTACCGTACATTAGATGTTGCAGTTGGTCCTCGTCGTTTCCATAACAGAAATAAAATCAATTATTTGTTCAAATAATGAGGTGCGTGAAAACTTTAGATGTTATGGTAATAGGAAGAATTGATTATATTCTCCGCATTATTCCGTCGCCCGAATAATTTCGACAATATTTGTGTTCGGGAAGATATGAGAAGGGTACGTTTTTATTCTTATGACAGTATTAGATTGAATCTTTTATTTCGGTAAGCTGTGTGTTGTCGTATACATATTTGGCGGAAGAATATCGTTTTACGGACACTGGTGAAAATCTAGAGGAATGTATTGTTTCCTTAATAATATTTAGTCAAATGTATTTTACATTAAGGTCGCTTATCGTGTCTGTGTGACCGCGTCGTTCTTCTCATATGCACAACGGATTTTGATGTAGTTTTCACCATAATTTTTGGCGTCTACTCCGTAAGGTTTCTTTACTAAGCGACCAGAGATTACCAATTGAAAAAAAATGCGGAAAACGGGAGATAGATACGTATTACTTACGGTATTATCAGGATTGTGATGAGTCAATCTCAAGCATGCAGGCAGAAGCAGGGCAGTAGTGGCTCTGTAGAAACGGCCGCCACTTATAAGTTGTGTGTCTTAGGTTCAAACCCAGATAGGTGCTACTTTTGGTAAATTATTTAATCACCACTGCTCCCAAACGTGGACACTGACAATTGGGCTGGTCCACAAAATAAGGTCGCTCAGCGCTGTTTGGTCGAAGTTTCTTTAAAGGATAAAATCAGGAACGAAATTATACGGAAAAGAACCGGAGTCACCGACATACCTTGCAGTGTAAGCAAGCTGAAGTTGCAGTGGGCTGGCCATGTTTGTCGAAGGACCGATGGACGGTGGAGCAGACGAGTCCTGTAGTGGACACCGCATATCGGCAAACGTAGAGTGGGACGCCCCCTAGCTAAATGGACCGACGACCTTTAATAGGTAGCTGGGATAGACTGGATGCGGAAGGCGGAGGATACAGTATTGTGGTACCGCCTGGAAGAGGCCTATATCCAGCAGTGGACTGCGATAGGCTGAGTTGATTGATTGATTGACTGCTCCCAAAACAGTGAAGAAAAACATCCTGAGAAAACCGGCATGTTCTAGAACCAAGAATTCAAAGACACGTGACCAACCCAGGCTGGACCCTCGTGGTGGATTACAACCCACCCTCCTACTGAGAGGAGGCTTTTGTCCTAGCAGTGGGATCATTATAGGCTGTTTGAATATTATCTTAACTTCCCAAGAAGAAAAATGGACCTAGCAACAGATTGGACATTGTTGTGAGACCTTCAAATCCAAATATGGACCTTGAAATCCAAGACAAAGAAAAGTAAATCTCAAGTTTGAAGACGCTGGATATGCAATATGTCACACCAATAAGAACGAATAAAGCCGTAATAGATGTTTTAAACAGAGGCAGGTGTTCCCCGACTAAGTTTAATTAAATAAACATTTTGCTGAAATTAATTCTGTATATTATTATATTAAAATGGCGACGTCACGGCGCAACTTTTAAAATTAAAATGTGGATCGTGTGTTTCACGATTTGTTTTAAAGTGTCAGCAGGAGTATAGGTGTCTTCAAGGAGGTTTATTGAGGTTAATGGAAATTCCACCAAGAGAAAATGTCAAGGGGATGAGCAGAAACGTTCTCCTTACAAATATTAAAAACGAACTTCTGTCAACAATTCGTCTTTGTAGCATTTTTTATTTTACTACCAGCCAGCATCATCTCATGGATGGTAAACGGCCTCCCAGTAACTATTCGTTATTTCGGCCCAGTCATAATCTATCTAGACTTTTCCTAACTATGTTGAGTTCGGTTTCCAGTCCAACCGAATGCAACTAAGTACCAGTATTTTACATAGAGCGCCTGTCTCAGGGTACGTACGTACTATGCGGTTAGCCGGAATGCGGTCGGCCGTCCGGCTGACCGCAGGATGCGGTTACGCTTGCGGTTAACCGGGTGGCGGGTAGCCGCAATCGCAACCGGAACGAAACCGTCGTGGTTTGCGGTTGAATCGACTCATTTCTAAAATGGACATCGAAGACGTCGCAGCTATTTATTATATTTTTTCGCGTTACATAAACCTAAGGTCTGTTTTTTATTTGTCATCAATAAAATGCTCGAGCGTCGGTGAACACGATGGCGGGCAACCGCAAACTGGCACTATCCGCGTAGTGTGTATAGCAACCGTCCGGCTGGCCGTCAGTCGCGCCGCAGCGCTCAGAACAACCGGAGCGGTGGGCAGCCGTATCGCAGTGCTGTCAGCCGGACGGCTGACCGCATTCCGGCTAACCGCATAGTGCGATAGTACCCTTTCTGACCAGCAAATACCTATATAGGACTGGTACTCAGAGTTTCAGGCTTCTGACTACCAGTAACGACCGTCAAAAATCTACATATGACAACCAGAACCCAACGATTTATCGTGCTTTCCGAAGCATGGACATATTTTCGTCCAGTGTTAATCTAACACATGCGTCACACATTTTTCGTGGTTTTATCTAAAGTATTCAGTGTCATGCATATTTACAGGATTGTAAGTTTTCACAAAGATGTCTCTCCACTAATTATCTCGCTGAATATTAAACGATACACTATAAAGCAATATGTTTACCACAACCTATATACCAAATAGTTCACAAAATTTATAATAATACATATTCTGTATTCCAATATCGGTTCACCTCTATCTATAAACCCCCTAGAGAAATTTGTGGGTAGATCAGATCCTCGATCAAGCTTATTATCAAAGTAGGCATAAATATTTGATATTAAATAAATGGAATTTCCCTATTAATATCGACTGGTAGGATATTGAATATATTGGACCCGATTTTGTTGTGAAATGTGGCTGCTATTGCTATGTTTTACGTGTAGATGAAATCAAAATGACACAGATGAAAATAAGACTTTGCGTCTTTAGATAAAGTTTTCTGACTGTGCCTTTGAGGCTACTATCATGACTAGTACCTACCAGAAAACTTCAGTATCACCTCATCCCTAGAAAGAGAATGATCTATGATGAATGTTCGTGAACGGGTGCCGCCAGTAGGCAGTGGTCATCTCTTAGCTGCCACGGCCTAATTTCTAAATTGTCATTTGATTTTTGTTTTTAATTACGGACGCTCCTAATGTGCACGTCTTTTTACATCGTTCTCACATTGGTAATTTGAACATAAATAATGTAACCAACTTCCTGTAATAAATTGTTGTCATTAATAACAGTGTCCATGGAGTTTCTTGCCCGTTCTTCTCCGTAGGTACCTACTACGCTTTGCAATGTGCAACTAGCTTCAACTTTCCGACTCTTTGACAATTCAAATGTGCCTGTAATTTGTTTATTTGAAATAAATGCTTTGAGTTTGAGTCTATGCGCACACGGCAGGCAAACTGACCATTCCTTAAAGAAATATATTATTCGGAGTTATTATGATGGAAGAAAGAGTATTGTGAATGTGATTGTGCCGAAAGGGAATAAAAATTTGGTATTTGCACCTTTTAATTTTCTGACTCTGTATTGCCAACATTTTGAATTAAAATTACAATTTGAAAACGCGACATGCGCCCGCGTTGGTGAAAAGGGTTTTTTGTTTTAATTGCTTTAAATTTTCAATTGACGACTATACCTACAACCATTACATATAGGGTGACTGGCAATTAGTGACCGGTATTTAAACACATGATTGTACTCATCATAACAAATAACTTTCCCAAAGAAACATTTTTTTTTATTTAACTAACGCATGTCCCCAATCCCCCCAATAGAATATTGAGTACCTAACAAGAATAATACACCATCAGCTGTAATTTAGTTTAGTTACCTAGATTATGTATTAACCAAGATTACGTAATAAGTAAATTGAGTCTCGATTATCTAACAGGAAATCTTCCTTGGAAAAATTTCCTTGTAGTTACCATCAACATTGTTAGAAATGAAACTCCTTACAAATACGTAATATCAATTTGAACAGTAGTTACGAAAGTCCACTAAAGTCTTTGTGCCTCTTCATATGTGATCCGTACAATTTCCAGGCGGAACTATACAGACAGGGGAACGTCACCGAACATGAGTAATTTATTAACTTTATGTTGCCAAAACATGTTTACGTGTATCCTGAATTACGTAAATAGAATCAGGCTCAGTATTTATGTGTACGTGTGTTTTTATAAACACACGTACACACTGAAAGTTTAAGATTTCACTAGGTTGTAAAAATACAGTGAACTAAGCATTTAAAGCTTTTCTATTTTATTTAGTACTTAGTACTCCCATGCCTGTGAACACTGTAATTTGAAACCATTGTTAAAGCCAATTGTTTTGTAAAGATAACCGTGGAGTTTCTTACCAGCTCAGCTCCATAGGAAATAACCAATTAGAACCATGCACTTAGCTTCTAAATTTCCAGAAGTGCCCATCTGCATGGGCACTTCTGAAACTTTAGCATATGTGAAATAAAATATTTTGATTTGATTTGCCAGTCTGGTGGTAACAAGTGATATCCTGAGCATGAGGGCCTGAGTTTGATTACTGGCTCGGGTAAAGCGTTATTAGCAGAAGGCTGGATTTGTGCCTTGTTGAAGATCACAGGCTTGCCCTTAAAACATAGCTAGCCAAAGTGTAATATTGTAGGTACACCTCTGCCTCTGCTTGTCTGATTATGTTGTACAGCCAACATCAAAAGTGAGAGTATGATAATTATTTTGTCATAGATTGAATGATTACATAAGATAGAAACTTCTGCTTATTTTAACTACGGTACCTAATTATGTTCCGTGTGGTGCCGGACGTAAAAGAATAGCACCATCCCATTTCTTCCCGTGGGTGTTGTAGAAGGTGGCTAAGGGACTTACCAGAGAATGGGCAGCAGCGTTCTCTATGCATCTTACCACCATACTGCAATCGCCAACCCGCCTGCCAAGCGTGGCGATTATGGCAAAACCCCCCTTTTAGGGGAGGCCTATGTCCAGCAGTGGACGTCTTACGGCTGATATGATGATGAAGATGACACCTCTGCTTTACCTACAGGCGTGATGTTATGCAAGTTTATAATGTGAATAGGAAGTCCCCAAACGACAACAATGAACTGAAAGCCGCATGGAATTCATATAAGACCTACCATAACCTGGTAAAGATCGTAGTGATGCGATGTATGCGTCCACCGTAGGACCAGAGTTTGATAATATTTAGAGCCGTGTCGGCAGTGGACATCTATCGAGTGAAACTATGATATGCGGATAAAATCCGGTGACTGTTGAGACTTGTGACCTTTGCAAATCTTAGTACACGTGGTCACAGTTCTCGTAGCCTTAAAAAGCTTGCTCGTAGTGTGGATGCACCCTTGAATGTTTCTATTACGCTTATATTGATAGGAATTATAGCTAATGGAATGAATTCTGGTACAATATTGAAGGAGTATTGTCAGTTAGTTTTCATTATTCGTTCATGGAATTTATTATTAACTTTACCAAAGTCGTTTTCAGTGATAACAATATATGCTCGGGTTTTAATTTTTTTGAGGGTGGGAAATCATCAAATAACTTCTCCCGCTCTGGGTGGAGCAGGAGCGCGTGTCAGACTTTTACTGACTAAAACCCACCCGTGTTCCCTCAGTTGCCTGTGTGCCAGGGGCCGCGATATCTCTTTCGAACAACCCGCACCCCTGGTAGGTATCCGCAAGGGTCAATCGACCAGGCTTAGGCTACGCTCGCCGCGGTTGGCACGTGGGTGGGTGACCATCTTTACCTACCAAGACCCCTCCGTGCCTCGGAAAACACGTTACGCCGTTGATCCTGGTTGTCATTATCTTAGACAGTCGTTACGGGTCTTCAGAAGCCCGAATACTGACAACCAGTATTACCAAGAAACTACCCAGTAATTGAGGTCAGAAAGGCAGTCACTCCATGTAAATTACTGGTATTCAGCTGCATTTGGTTTAACTGGAAGCTGACCCCAACATGGTGGTGAAAAGACTAGGCAGATAATGATGAGTCGTTTCCAGTGTTCATCATCATCATATCAGCCGAAAGACGTTCACTGCTGGACATAAGCCTCCTCCAAAAGGGAAGGAGTTGCCGTAATCGTCACGCTTGGCAGGCGGGTTGGCGATCGCAGTATGGTGGTCAAATGCATAGAGAACGCTGCTGCCCATTCTCTAGTAAGTCCCTTAGTCGCCTTCTACGACACCCACGGGAAGAAATGGGATGGTGCTATTCTTTTACGTCCAGCACCACACAAAACAGTGTTACATAATGTATAATGCAACTGTATAATAATTCCCATCCATCATCATCATCTACCTAGCCTTTTCTTAACACCATGTCCCGGAATTAACGCACACCACCAAATATCCCAATTATAAATTATGTTATATATGATTACTAGCTTCTGCCCGCGACTTCTTTCCCGTCAAATTTCTTGCTCCCCGACCCACCTACGAAACCACTCGTCTCGCCTGCCCGTGCAAGTACTTCGTATTCGTTACTTTTTTCTTTTTGCTCGGCTCCTAAGGTTCTCAGGATGATGTTATATAATTTATAGCCCTCCTCGATAAATGGGCTATCTAACACTGAAATATTTTTTCAAATCGGACCGGTAGTTCCTAAGAACTAAGCGCACTAAGCGTTCAAGCAAACAAACAAACAAACTCTTCAGCTTATAATACGCACAACTAAACTGATTTTTTTATGCAAAGTCTGAAAATTGTTTTTATTAAATTAGTTAAACTAATTAAGTAAGTAAGTAAGTGATCGTTAATTTAACAAAAGACTTAGCCTAGGTAACATCAGAGATTGTTTAGTAAGAGATAGGTAGGCTAATACAGATAAGTAAGACCCCTGCCTTTATTTATTAATTTAGTTAAACTAATTGTGGGATAAAATTCTGGTCATTTCCAATCTACGCTCGCACACAGCTGGGGACGAGCTAGAGAAAACAAACGACTAGTTCTCCACTATAGCCCTAGATCAAAAAGCTGGAAGTCAGAGGCCTTTGCCCCGAAGTGGGATAAAGCAGGCATTTTTTTTTTGGGTGGGAAATAATCAAATAACTTCTCCCGCTCTGGTTGGCGCAGGAGGGCGAGTCAGAATTTTACTGACTAAAACCCACCCGTGTTCCTTCAGTTGCCTGTGTGTCAGGGGCCACGGTATCTCTTTTGAACAACCCGCACCCCTGGCAGGCATCGGCCCTTGCGGACCCCATCAGTGGCTTACAGTAGTATTAAGCGTCAACCCTTTAAAACATGAAATTTTAAAGTTCAAATCCTAGAATATAATATTATAAATGTGAAATTTTGTGAGGATGGATGGATAGATGAATGTTTGTTCCTCTTTCACGCAATACCTACAAAACGGATTTTAATGAAATTTAACAAACAGATAGTATAAACCTTGGATTAACACATAGGGTACTTCTATCCCAGTAGTACGATCCAGCGGGATAATTTTTGACATCCACGCTGGCGAAAACGCTGATAAAAGCTCGTCTTACATAAAGACATCAATCGGTAATAAATTAGCGATCGATGCCTAAGGCTATGTATGCTATCTTATTTCCTATTACTGTGAAAGTGAAAGTGAAAGTAAAAAAAACCGATTAGCGCAAAATCGGAGAATGAATTTCGATGTTTGGCATAATCTAAAGTCATTTATTCAAATCAGGCTGAAAAGCAGCACTTTTCTAACGTCAAAATTATATAAGACAGGCCCCAAATCGCCCGCCTTTCGACCAAACATTTCATAACCTGGATGGAGACATAAGCTAGATTTAACCCCGAGTAGTAAGTTTCCGTGAGATATTTTCCAAAATCCACGCGGGTGAAGCCCCGGTTAAAACTTAGTCCTTGGTATAATTACTTTTAGCTCTGTTTGCTTTCGGTTAGAAATTGTCGGTAATAATTATCTGTACAGAGAATGACTCAAAGCCATACTGCTTGATTAATTTTCTCAGTATATAACTCACGAATTACTTTAATTAGTTCCTCCTTAGCGTTTTGTTTTTATGAATGTCGGTTCTGTACAATCTTTTGTAAATACTTGGCACGGATTTTTCATTACACCTTTTTTTCTAACGTCATAATTATGGTAGGAATTCTTTTGAATCGTGGGCGCATTTTTAAACGACTTCAAAAAAAGGAGGAGGTTCTCAATTCGACTGTATGTTTTTTTTATGTTTGTTACCTCATAACTTTCGACTGGGTGAACCGATTTTGATGATTATTTTTTATTTAAAAGCTAGTGCTTCTTCTGTGGTCCCATTTCAATTTCATATTGATCTGATGATGCGCTTCGGAGACAGACAACGGAACTCTTAAAAAAATTACAGTAAATAAAATGCGATTGCTGCTATCGCATAAATATGCATTGTTTTGACCCCAAGGGTGATGCAATTTCAAATTAGAGGGGTAGGTACTATAACTAAAAGGTGAAAAGTAAAAACTTAAAAAAAAAAACAACCGACTTCCCAAAAACCACTACAAAGTGAAAAATAACTTTAATTTCGGAAGGCGGTGACAAAAATTTAAAATACATATCCAAAGTCACCGACTTCCGAAATTAAAGTTATTTTTCACTTTATAGTGTTTTTTTCGGAAATCGGTTGTTTTTTTTTTTGAAAAAGTTTTTTGTAAACCCAAAAATCAGCCTTATCCCAACTATATTGGTCTAACTAGATGCAGCTCAGTACCACTATTTTACATGGAGCGACAAAACATTTCATCACTACTGCTCAAAACGGTGAAGGACATCGTGAGGAAATCGGCATGTCCTAGAACCAAAAATCAAAGACATGTGACATCTACCAACCTGCACTGGGCCAGCGTGGTAGATTATGGCCCACACCCCTCACCGAGAAGACGCCTGTGCTCCGGAATTGGAAACATTATAAGCTGATTATGCAGAGGGGCTGGTGGCCACGTAATATAAGCCGCACGGATCGATAAATCAGGTTAAGCTGCGCTTGCCGCGGTTGGTCCGTAGATGGGTGAACGTCTTTACATACCAAGAGCCCTCGGAAAGCACGTTAAGCCGTTGGTCCCGGTTGTCATTTGTGGATCTTTGACAGTCGTTACGGGTCATCAGAAGCCCGAAAGTCTGACAACCAGTCTTACCAAGGGGTGTCGTATTATCCAGTAACTGGGTTGTGGAGGTCAGATAGGCAGTCTCTCCATGTAAAATGCTGGTATTCAGTTGCAACCGGTTAGACTGGAAGGCGACCCCAACATATTTGGGAAAAAGCTAGGCATCTGATGATAGGTTTAGAGGCTTGTAGCTAAGTTTTAACAAACGACTGCCTATCTAGCTGCTAGGCAGATATGCTAGCTAGGCAGAGAGATGATAATCTGATTATGCTGAAAATTTCTGAAATCGGGGCTTACAGTACAAAATAATAGTAGGTACCCTTTAGGTACCTAATCAATTACATCAGGGTAGGCAAACAACTTTATTCAACAGTCTTAGACCATATGCTCAAGACGTGTTGTCAAGAAACTTTAAGTCTTAAATTAGGTACCAACTTGAGTATCAGTGTTAGCTAACGCAAGTATAGTAATTAAGTTTTGGTTCGTGTAAACTACGTATTTATGTACTAAGTTTGGTCTAGTTATGTTCAATGCTATCCTGTAATTTGTAACTATGTCGTTAGTTAGGGTAACAGGAAGAGAAATGATCTGAGTTACGGTGAAAAATTAAGTCTTAAGTACCTTTTGACAGCAGCTTTGTCCGCGTGGACTTCGAAAACATACACCGTGACATTTTAGTCGTCTTAAAACGGCAGCCCACTTCATGTATGCAATGAACACAAACCATGTATTAAAAAAAATAACATAATTAAGCAGAATAAAAAAAAAAATGTCATTCACTAAGACGCATGACGTAGTAAGAAACACCCTGTTATGGAGATGGAATTAATGATGGAATTTAATGGTATATAAGTAGATATCTTCTACCGTTTGATACGTAAACATTATTAACAGGGAGGGTGTTTCATAATTCATGCTTTAGAATTTATTTTTCTTTGAACATATTAATTATGACAATGTTTTAATCGCGCCTAGAGGTATTTTATGACGGATACATTGAGTGGACCACCTTTGTAAGACGACTAAAATGTCACGGTGTATAATATGTTCCACGGGAACGTACTAGAAGGATAAAAATGATTCCGTGTTAATCCAGGTTATACACTAGAACAACAGACAATACCTACCAAAATAGTATATGTCAGTGAAATTAATTGATAGGCAATTTGCCTTACAACTTAAATTGTCCGTATAAATTATTCAAATCACAACTTTCATTCTTTGACAATTGTAATATGAATAAACGAAAATTTATACAATATGACTGGCTAGATAGCTCTAAATCTTCACAGTATTTCTCCAAGCTTGGTCTTCTTCTTTTCGTGTCGATGGTACTCGTACACTTTTTTTTATCTAGTTTGAGCCCAGTAGATGGCCACATTTATAGCGGCATCAGTGGCATTATTTAGATAATCCAAGGTGCAGGTGAACGGCCACTTAGGGCACTCCAGCAAGTGGGGCATCGTCTAATCAGAAGCACCGTAGCTTGTTAGAAATATATATTTGGAAGGGGAAATATCAGCTTCAACAGTTGGAAATAAACCAAACCAGAAAAATAAACAAGTAAAATATGGAAATTCTCATATTGCAGAAAATGATAAGGGTCTAACTTAGGCCGATGTAATAATCAATTAACAACTACCTTCATTACGCCATGTTGCTTTCTATGACAACATACGAACCAACTTTAATTAACGCAACTAGGAAAAGACTGCCCCGAGAGCTTCCTCATTCTAATTATAATAATTACATATAGATTACACGTGACGCTATCTCACTGGTACGGTTAATTCAAATATAACCAATACTAGCACCATTATATGTACCAAGTTACATACGTACCTATAGACAGATACAGCAATGGCGTCGCGTCTATAATTAAATTCCAAGGATAATATATCAACTGTATTGTTGTGATAAGATTTGCATTAGTAATTGAACAAGAACTTTCTACCTATAGCTCTATTTATAGGAGACTGGATGGTATCGGTATCGTAAAGACCCATGCTATTCAGTTGTACTACATGGTACGTTGTTATTATAACAATTAAGTAGCTGAATGAAAAAACGGAACTCTTATAGGATCGCTCGTACAAGACCCCTCCGTGCCTCTGAAAACACGCTAAGCCGTTGGTCCCGGCTGTCATCTGTGGATCCTTGACAGTCTTTACGGGTCGTCAGAAACGCGAAAGTCTGACAACCAGTCTTATCAAGGGGCATAGTCATCATATCAGCCGAAAGACGTCCACTGCTGGACATGTAAGCCTCCCCCACAAGGGGGGGATTTTCCATAATCGCCACGCTTGGCAGGCGGGTTGGCGATCGCAGTATGGTGGCCAAATGCATAGAGAACGCTGCTGCCCATTCTCTAGTAAGTCCCTTAGTCGCCTGCTACAACACCCACGGGAAGAAATGGAATGGTGCTATTCTTTTACGTTCGGCACCACACGGAACCAAGGAGTATATAGTATTACCCAGTAACTGGGTTAGCCAGTCGCTTCATTTAAAATACTGGTACTCAGCTGCGTCCATTTAGACTCTAGTCTAGTCTTTTTCCAACTATATTGGGGTCGCCAACATAGTAAGGAAAAGTCTAGGAAGACGATGATATTAATAATATCTTTGTTAACTCTTATAGGATCGCTCGTGTCTGTCTGTTCGTCTGTCACGACCAATTTGCTCCGAATCTGCTGGACTGATTAAGTTGAATATAGCACATGAATTTCTGAGTGCCTGGAAGGACTCTCCCCTAAAGCCTTTGCACAACAGTGGGACAGTATAGAATAGACAAAAAAGAAACTGAATTTCTGTGACACAAATACAGACTCAAGGACTCGCGGATCAAGCCTATCTAACTAAACAGACAGCTGTGCTGCTGGGGAGTTTGTTGCGCCATTTTTTCTTCACAGCTAAAGCTCTAGGAAGTGGTGAAGGGCGGGCGTTTTGGGGGACTGTCTTATGTAATTTTGACATTCGAAAAGTGCTGATTCTCAGCCTAATTTGAATAAATGACTTTTGATTTTGATTTTGATTTTGATATTGATTTTTTTTGGACGTGTTCCATAAAAATAATAATTTGGAATATATTTTTTCACTCACTTTTCAAGGGTGTAATTGAAAATTTAAAAACAGTTTTGCTAACTGTTCTAGATGACATATCGAATGAAAGAACATCTGGTGAGGGGTTCAAATATATATTTTACATAATTATATAATAAATAGTTTAAAAGTTTATTTTAAAAAGTTAATTACGAGTAACATTGACCATTCTCACTCTCATCTCCGAAACTACTAAGTCAAACATTTTGAAAAAAATACAAAAATTGTTTGTATTCATAGAGTTCAGGAAACTAACAAGTTTATGTTGTTAAAATAACATGGTCAATCGCTCAATATTTTGTGTACAAACTTTTATTTGCACTTGGTAAGTATGTGAGAATACGTTTTTCCACTACAATGTTAAGTTGGTGCTTCAGTAAGGAATGGATTTTTTTTTTGACTGCATCGCTTGAGTAAAACCGCGGGCAGCCGGGTACCGCTTCAAGATAGAATCCTTTTTTTTTTGGGGAATAACATCTCGTAGTTCAACCTATGAGGCTGCGGACGGCGAGTAATGGGTAGCTCGCTGTCAGGTAAGGACCAAGCCCGGGTCGACGGCGCGTTGTATTCCACGCGCGCCTCAAAGAGATGTCAGCAGCAACTGATGGGGCCCGCAAGGGCCGATGCCTGCCAGGGGTGCGGGTTGTTCGAAAGAGATATCGCAACTGAGGAAACACGGGTGGGTTTTAGTCAGTTAAAGTCTGACACGCCCTCCCACTCCGCCCAGAGCGGGAGAAGATATTTGATGATTTCCCATCCAAAAAAAAAAAAAACCTGTGAGGCTGTCATCCGCTTAACCGGGCTTGACTGTGATAATCTTAATAAATTAAGATTACCAGCCAGGGCTTAAAAGCACTTAAAACTAGAGCGATTGCTCGCTTAGGGTACCCCCTGTGGGGTACAGAACTCGGCTTAGGGCATCGCTGCTAGAGTAAGACAACGCTCATAACTATTTTGAATACACATCGTTTATTCATTTCTGGCAATTAAACATGGGCAATATTTTATCTCCTGGATATAACTTCTTAGTAATCTATACATACTAATAATAAAGCTGAAGAGTTTGTATGAATGCGCTAAGTCAGAATAAACACTTGTCGATAACAGAGATAAAGCGCGGGGAAGCAGTTCGATGCGACACAGTTTTTGGAGGGAACAAGATTTTTCACGTGGTAGACGTCGCAATTAGAAGCCAGCTAAGCAACACCAGGAGAATCCATTTACTTCCTATCTTACAGTTAGTATATCAGTATGATCTTCGTTCAAAAACTCACTCAGGCACCCATTAGAAACAGATTAAATTTCGTACATATGTATACATCCTTTCAATTATGTAGACATACTAACACAATGTTGACTTAGAGTGTAAACGATCCGTCTAGAAATTGAGTTAATATGATCCCACACCTATTGTCGGAACCTCGCATATCTAATTACATTTTGCTTATTAGATTAACTAACGGAACATTAGTAACACAGCAATTAATTTATCTGTACATTATGTATAGAGAATTAATAATAAAAGCGGCGGTAATAGAATTGCTCTCTTTGTTAGTATTCGAACCGAAAATCCTTCGGCGCATATTTGATGCAGTACTAGAAAACGAGCAATGGCGAACGCGGTACAAACATAAGCTGTACGAAATGTACAACGAGCCAACTATTATTAAAACCATTAAAATAGGGAGTCTTCTATTGGCAAGACATGTCGCAAGAATTGTCGAGGTTTGAACACCCAAAAGTTTACTGGATTGTAAAACGGATGGCCGGAGAAGTCGAGGGTGGCCCAAATTCAAATGGTTGGATAGCGTAGACCACGGTTTAAGAACTGTTGGAGTGAGGAATTGGAAGGAAAAAGCTGGAAATAGGTCACGTTAGAGAAATATACTTGACCAGGCTAAGGTCCACTCTAAAGGAGACTGACTGTAAACGGACGGTGACTGTAAAGCATTAGATTTTGATGAATGTAATGGTTGAGACATTAGAATGGCAGGAGAGCTCGGGAGTTTTAGTGTCGTTGAAATATTCTGAATTACAATCATACATAACGTCACGCCAGTAATCCCCGAAGGGTCAAATCAATGTCAAGTGTACCTTTAGTACCTACACCCAAACCCCAGTTTTATTTAAGTCCCAATAACTGGGCCTAAATCCAGACTTCGAGCTACAAAGAAATTTGAAATGAGCCTCAAAACGTCATGCTCCATCGTAGCGCTTGCGTCGCCATACATTTTTCAGGGGTTGTAATCTCCGTAAATAAACGGTTTCTGCAGAATAAAAGCAAGTATAATGAGACTTTATAATGTATTATGTTCGCCAAACGCCAAAATTTTATAAAAAAAACAGTATTTCTAGGAGAATTAGACCCAATAAAAAACGAAAAATCTTTACATGTGTGAGTGACCTGAATCGCGCCATCTAACAGAAATTTAAAGAACCACCGAGAAAGAGCTATTTGCTGTTGTGTTACGAGTTTACGTTCGGTAAACATTTATAATAGATGGCGCTGTTCGAAAATTCGAACGATTCGATGCAACGCTCCAGTCAGTCCATGCGTGATTGTCTTGACAACTTGCGAATCGTTTCCAAAATTGTGTTTCTAGAAAGTTAGCGCCGGCGCGCGGGTTTGCCCGCGGGTTTTACATTTTATGATTGTTAAAATGTTTTTTATTAGGGAATGAGAAAGAATGCTAGAAAGTGAAAAAAAATATCTGCGATCTGCATTTGGTTCACACAGATACAATACTAATGTACCTAATTATTGTAATATCTACTTTAAATATAAAGTACCTAAAGATTTAAAAATCTTTCTACTGTATGTAAGTAGGTACTGATAATACATTTTCTGACACGGTTAGGTACTAATTCATTGGTTTGGGTTGAATAAAATCAGAGAATAGAAGTTCATGTAAACTTAGGGTATACCTAAATCAGGCGATCAGCGTAGGCAAATTTACCTATTTTTTTTCTAATTACCTACCTACGCAATGGTGACACGTAGGTACTACTTACATCTATTGATTGAATCATATTTAATTTATGTGAAACCAGCAAGATAAGTGAATACACAGACAAACCACATTGATTTTTCATAACAATTGCACATTTTAGTATTATTAGCACACGTCAAAGTGCGTCGAAATAAATTGGTCTTGCCATCTAAGAAGTTTACCAAGAAAAAGGGGAAATAAAACATAGGGCAGTATTTTAGTAGTAAGTTGTAGGATGTTCTGATATTTAAAACGATGAATGATATAGGTACAGCAGTGGTGGCTCTGACTTACAAGTCAGAGCCACCACTGCTGTACATCATTCATTTAAGGTTTCAGGGTTTTTAACTGTCAGCGAAATGACGTTCTCAAAATGGTAGCTGTAGTTCCAATTTCGCTCGTCTGAACAGCTAAGTAAGTAGTAAGCACCATTCAGGTTTAGAATTGGTGACTGAGGCTACTACTGAGAACCATTCATACGAGTGCCATCCGTGAAAGAGTTTTTATTTAAAAGTGAAGTGTTTTTGTGTTTTATTGACGGTAAGTGTTATTTTTATGTACAAAGGATGCTTTTCTGCTTGAAGGTGATACAGAGTTATATTATAATAGTAATTACCCTTAAAACTTTAAAAAGTGTAAGATTTAGAAGAGGAAATACAAAATCAAACGTTAGCAACACTCGTTGATTGTCATCACATCACATACCTACCTACTCTAAATTTCAAATATTTCCCCCTAATAGGGACGTCAATTCTCTCTAAAAACTCACTTTGCCTGTCCCAGAGGGAGGGACGAAAGGAACCAAAAAAAACTCTCTGAAAAAGATCCGTTACTGAATTGATTCGAAAGGAAATATGAAAAATCGATTCACAAATAAAGAAATGATTTTCCAAAAATCAATCATTCGTTTTCGATGAAATTTGCAATGTAGGGGTTTACGGGGTGTACGTTACCCTAGCAAGAAAGTGTCTCCTATAGTTATATGAGTGGAACGTATAGTTGGTGCCTAATCTGCTGTAAATGTGCCCCTACATAAAAAATTGGTGCCCCTTGTCGTTTTGAAAAAAAAAACCGAAAAAACGATTCCTGGTCTCATATCTGGAAAAAATCCGTATTTTTACGCAAAAGGATTTGCACTGGATATGCTTCGTAATTTTCCCGCAACCACAATTCTTAACAATTCAAACAAACAAAAACTGATGTTCTAGGGTGAAATATCGATTCCCTGTATCGATTCAGTACTAGATATCGATTTGAAAAAACGTTTTTATTTGTTCCAAAAAATCGATTCTTTGCTCAATCGATCTCAGATTGACATCTCTATTTGGTCTGTTTTCATGTTCTGTCAGTTGTTACTTGTTTTGCAAATTTTCACACACAGCTTGACAGCATGACAGCTTGATTGATGGTGACAAATGGTGGTGTTATTTCTGACTAATACAAATTTCTTGAAGCATTTCATAATTACGATACTTTTGCTGTTGTGTTTAATTATTCTTTTTGATTACAGATTGAATTGCATCTCTGCCTAAGATGAATCCGACTAATAAACTTGCCTATATACGACATATGTATTCAGGGCCGCGAAAATCACGGAAAAAAGTGCAAGCAACATTGAAAAGACATCATGGAAATTCTTCTAATGATTTTTAGTGAGTAAATCAGATTCCCATAAGATTTCGAATCAGATTTACGTGAATGTACCTATGAGTGTATTTGATACTCGTTGGCCCGTGATGTAATGTCTTCGTTTGCCGTTGGTTTGCCGTTGGTTTGCCGCCATTTCTTCTGTAGACCCTTGTCTGTTACGATACCTCCAGGAGATTTATGACAATTGTTTATCTATTGTGTCTCGTCGATAACAGTAGGAAAAAAAGAAACGGCTAGCTCGATAAGGTTAGTTTCAAGTAGTGTATTGAGCAAGTTTTATCAAATTGCAGCCGGCTGGAAGCATGGCGTAACAAGAAAAAAAAAGTAGTGGAAGAAACCGCGGACTGCCCTGCTGTGTTTAGGTAGGTACAGACATATCAATATTTTTCTGTCTCTCAACATTGTTTTTAATAACTGTACCTATTTCATTTATTTATTTTTTATTTCAGTCCAAATACAACTCAAGATCATGATCAGCTATCCAACCCTTCCACAGCTCAAGATACGCCCAAAACGTATTCACGTGGTATACCACAAATTCGTTACGAAGCCATAGCCTGCAGCTCTAGCTCTAATAGAGTTGAATCTGTTACAGAGCAAGTAGAGACTGCTGATTTTAATTGGCCGCAACCCGATCCACAGACTGAAGCTTATCAACTAAATGTGGAAAGAACATCAATTAGTTATGAACAAAAAGCATAATTATTATTATCAAGTAAGTAACAAAGATCATTATTTCTTGGTTCATGTATGTATAAATATAATGTATTTCTTGGATTGTTTCTCAGCTATTATTATTTTGATTCTAGGTCCAGGGTCAATTGCGAATTACCAAAATGAGTAAATGTTACTTCATTTGCTTTATATCTGTCACCCAACCATTGACTGTCATAGAAGTTAACCGGGATGAGGAATTTATCAACGCTATGATGCCGAAGTTGGTAACATTTTTCAAAACATGTGTACTGCTGGAAATTATTTTGAGACGAGTTGAGAAAAATGCTAAATGTCTAGACATCAAGGAATTAAAAGGTATGAAAAATATAAGTCTTACTCATTTCCTAACTTATTCCTCAGGTTTCTGAGGTGTGGGTTCAGTAAGAATAGTCTAACAAAACTGTAAATTCATTTGTTGCAGCGAAAACTGTGTCTCCCAGCAATTGATTCAGATCGCACGGAAATGATATAAATGGAAGTAAAAAGTGACAAGCAGAAGATTGATACTGCGCGGCGACGGCGGCGCAGCAAAAAGTAGCATGTAGAAGAGAAGATATTTTATTATAGTATTTTTTATGTATCTTTGTATGGTGGTCGATGGTTCGAATCCAAGCCGACACTTTGCTTTGTGTAAATTATTTCATCACCACTGTTCAGAGGAGGCCTGAGTCTCAGCAGTGGGAACATTATAGACTAATTATTATGCTATTTTTGTACGTAGCGATGTATAGTTTATGTTATTTGTTAGTTTATAAGATTTTTCTGTGTACATATGTTTCACTCATGTATTTAGGTACCAGCCAAACAATTCAATTGTAAAAGAATATTTATTGTTCAAAGTTGTATAATAAGTGGGTATTCTTGAAACATAAATGTTATGGTTAGCTAGCAACCACTTGTGTGTTGTTGTGTAAGATACTTACACTTACGTGTGATGTTACATAAATTGTAATCTACGTACATAATTCTTTCTAATACTAAATTCAGAATCATAATTGTAAATATCATAATATTGAAAAAAGTATGTTATCTTTGTGTGGTGGTACGAGTCGATGGTTTGAATCCAACCAGAAAATATTTAGGTAAATGCAGTGAGAGTAAATAAAACGATATTTGTATGAAAATATTAACCATAGATAAATATTATTGATTTATAGTAAGATACAATAAAACGCTTTACAATTGAATACATAATCTTTTATTTATTTAGTATAGGTCACAATTTATTTACACGTTAGGTACTATTTAGGTTCAGTCACATTACAACAACCTATATAGGTACAATATACCTTTATTACCCAAAATAATTTGTTATGGTGAAAAGGTATCTGATAACGAGCCTAGAAACAAAAGTATGCATATCCCAATAATTATATTATTAAGAAGTAGATTGGAACATAACAATCCTCTAGTAATTTAAAGTATGCTCAATTAGTAAATTAATATTTGTTTTCGGTTTTTGCTATAATGTAAGGATATTCATCTTAAAAATAATTTGGTCCTCTTTCTTTATAATTTCCAACCATGTTTGAATAAAACGACATCTAGTGGAGTCGGAAGTTACTACTATTTACTTTGCATGTGTGTGTAAAGAGTAAATTCACGCGGCTAAATCATTATTATGTTCTAATCTTTGTATGATACCAGTTAACAAGCACAGTGATGATCTAAAAAAATCAAGTTAATGCCCTAGGTTTCGCTAAGAATAAAGTTGTTTATTAAAAATTTCTATGATAGGTGTAAAAATTGAAAATGTTCGAAATTGTGGATGTGTCGCCATCTAGCGACAAAATGGCAGTGAGAGCAATTAGGGTTTCACCTTAATGAAAGAAAATAATGCATCGCAGAAATAAGTACAATTTGTTTAGTCTCATAACAATAATTTGCGATATTCATTTTTTAATAATGATGCACAAGCAAAAATATACCATATAAACACGTACCTAGTACCTGAGGCATTTAATACCAGTTAACCTTAGGGCGATGCAGGGAGAAAACATGGCTACTGCGACATAAGGGAACAAAAAACCAATGACAAAATTCAAGAATGAATACAAAAATAAACACGTACGTACTTAAATAAAAACCAACAGCAAATCAGCGCTAGGATGTTTTGAGGCATAGTTACTGGAAAGATATAATAACTACAAATTTTGATGTAGCTTAGCTCATAATTGAGTAGGGAAACACCATTTGAGAAGTCTTTGAAAGCGTTTAAAAAAATACCATAACTGGTATTACCGCATTTGCACCAACAACGAAATTCGGTAAATTGTAGAAAAAAACTTCTCAATTTACTAAAAAAGTTTTCGAATCAACTCTATTAATGCGGGCGGGTGCATAAAACACATCGGTTGGTAATTTAATTTCAGTTTCATAATTGAAATTTTTTCCTTGCTAATACATTTTTGGGAGTGTATAATAAAATCAATGGTATCGGTTATTGCGTGGGCAACCGAATGGAGGTAAATCCCGACTGAATAATTTTATCTTTGCCATTTTCGTACGAGTGCAAAGTGGGATTGGACTCGAGTGTTTTATGTTGAAAATAAAGGCCTAGATTCTTGGAAACTGAAAATAATTTCATAAATTCTTAGATTTCATTAAATATGTTTGCAGATCTTAAGTTTTACGTTTTCTTAAAAATGGATTACGTTCGGATTTCAGTGTAAGCTCGGCTTCATTATTAACGCAAAAAAGATATCACTTCTCGCATTTCAAGACGAACTGACGGACTTTATCCACCCGTATCGTATTAAAACTTAAGAATCCTTTAAAAATCAGATTAAAACCTTCTTTTCAACAATAGAAGAAAAAAAAAAAGGTTTTCAGCTTCACTCGAATAACGATTTAAAACACAAACGGTTCTCATCTTAAGACATTTTTTTTTTCTTTTAGCAAAAATTCTTCAATTGAATGAAAATCCTCGTGAAGAATTCTGAGATGTTTATTCTGGGATTTTTCTGGTTTAGCTCCGTATTGTAAGCGAGACTCTTAAATCTGATGCTGTGAGTACAGTATTAACGTAGAGGCCGTCGAAATAATGGGTGTTGAGTAATTCGAACACTGAGATAAAATGGTAAAATTTTCGTGTTTTTAAAACCATGTTTACGGCTGATCCCTGAAAAACGAAGTAGATAAGTTGTTGTTTTTCCATCTCAAAGAGTGCATTCGTATTCTTGTAGAGTTTTTTTAATACTGATTTTTTATTATGTATTGTGTGGTTTACGAATATCGGTAGCGTATATTCTTACATTGCTACATAAAGATAACATCCAAGTATTCTATTCTAAGGCCCTATGTAAATGCTAATTTGTTTTTTTTATTCTCCTTTTCTTATCTTTTTGTATGCAAAGCAAATAAATCTATTTTTCTTTATATCTTTCCTTATGTCCTAAATATACAATAAATTGAATATTATTATATAATTTGCAAATGACTGGCAAAATAGTACGATGTATTTTTCATCATGTATTTTTTACTGAATTGAGCTTGCCCTAACACTGTCCTAAAAAAAGAAAATTGAATATTTCGGGTCCGTCGATTCACACCAAGTGCACTCCTTTAGCAAAGCCCTCTCAAGATTAAATTCCGAAACAGAAATCACGAGAAGGCTCACAGTTCGTGAGCCTAGACACATTTTCTCCACTGTTTTGATTAATGATTCTCTTTTAAACGCCTTTTATACTTTGAAACGGCACTGTTTAAAGGTCAGAGTATTTGCTTCTTTGAACCTTTTCTTTGCTCCTTAATTAAGCGCTAGCTTGAAGCGTGAAAGTTTTAATTGAAGGTCAAATATTTTTTCGTCTCACAAAAGATGCGTTTAGTCTTATTTTGGAACAAATTTGAGATCTGGAGAAGTAATTAATTTGTTCGGAGTAAAAATACAAATGTGATAGTACGATTCTTATTCTTGGATTCTGGATCTGACACTTAAATAATTTCCATATACTTTTTTTGTTCAAGGCAAACTCTTCTACAGCATAGATTCGTCTAGTTTAATAGCTGCACCGTATTGCTGGATTTTTATTACTAGATAGTTGTTTTTATTACTAGTTTGATCGCCAATGAGGATGAGAATATATATTATGGGAGTACGTGTTCACCAACTAAGCTAACGGCCAATAAACTAGTCAAAGGAGTGAACTAGACAGACTAATGGCTGATAGTCATAGCGGCATTGACTATTAAATGAGGCATATTCATATAGATGCACATGATAATAGTTACCACATTATAGTTAAAAACATGAATACCAGACTCAATTATTGGAAAAGGTTACATTCAAATACAAAGAGTTGACTGATGGATCATAAACTTTCAATTAACAGACGTATCAACAAGTAAAATACCAACCAATCCTCCCAAACGCTGAAGAATTTAAATCAAGAAATAATTGAAATCGTAATAATTTTGGAACAGACAACAAAGTGAGAATAACTACTAACTAAATAAGATTTAAATGAAAAGTTGTGATCGAAAACCAAGGTAAGAAAGTTTTTAAAGCTGACAATATCGTTACAATGAAATATTTGAAGTCAAAACCAAGACCGACAATCCTTTACCGAAAGATAAAAAATCTATACAGTTAGTTTATTTACGAAAGTCAACGCGTTTATTGAAAACTCTGTGAGGGAAGACTCAACCGATAATTGCTTTTCCATTCTCCATCGGCTTTTTGTTCGTCGCAACATTACCCAGACGTCGAATCAATTCTTGCCGAGGTTAATTTATTTATTAGCATATAGAGAGAATTTTCAAACGGCTCCTGTAAAGAATCGGCTGGTTTTATAGGAAAATTGAGGCTCTTTTTATCATGTTTAATTTGCAGCTTGATTTGTGTTTCTTTGCTTTCGAGAGTGGATTGGATAATTGAATCAATCACAGCGTCCTCCAAAGAATTTAGTGTTATATTGAGGTCGATTTAGGATGGGGTTTTGTCATGAAGCAATGAATTAAAAAAAAAGTTAGCAGCTTCATTGTCTAAAGCCAATTATTTTTAAAAGAGTAACCGTGGAGTTTCTTGCCGGCTCTTCTCCATAGGAAGCGACAAATTGGAACCGTGCACCTAGCTTCTGACGTTTCATAAGTGCCCTTGCAGGTTTATGTGAAATAAAATATTTTGATTTTGATTTTTTTGAAAAGAAGACACTAATGGCATATTTTAGACCATATTTTTCACTCGTCAGATAACGCTTATCTAAAGTTTAAATACACTCCCTAAATCGACCCAGCCTGCAATTTGTGTAGTAACGGCTGTACATTTTTCTTGGCCGTGAATTCATTTTCGGAACAATGATGATACCAAAATAACACGATTATTTTGTTGATTTAGGCCCATATACCGTAAGTACATTAAAATGCAATGGGACTCGATTTAGGTGTCCGGGTGTTTACGATGTCTACGCAATATTTATTCCTTAGCAAAAGGTTTCTGACGTTTCAAAAATCAGCCCTTAATTGGTTAAAGGAATATTAAAAATATAATTTAATATTTACCAATATTTTGACGACACATTGATGTAGTTGCGGTGTCAAAACTTATTTCTCTTATTGTTTTATGTCATGTATGTTTTTGCCAAACTCTGCTTTAATACCGACATTTTCTTCTTTAATATTTAGAATTTCATTTCATAAAAGGTTTTCCGTTTATGGAATTGAGGGTCGCACATTCTGATCTATTAAAGCTAGCAAAGTTTCGTCGGTATAATAAAAAAAAGATTTTACAGATGTGGATTTAACTTTTTCTCAATTAATAATTATTTTGTATAAAACATCAAAATACCTGGAGATCAAAGGTTCGCATTTAAATTTCCCGGACCCTTCCTTGTTTTGATTTTGAATGCTGTTGATTTTGCCTGACCTCGCAGTTTAAAATGAATTGCACACATACAATATTTTGTATTAATACGTTATGGGTTTGGAATACGTTAGGGTTTGTTCAATATTCTAAGCAATTAATTATCAATCGAAATCCAACCCAGATACTGAATTGATTATTTGAAGTTGAGAAATTGACGAACACTACTTTAATATTAGTTGAAAACAGGTTTTTGGAATAGCGAAGGGAGGAAGACGCATCGCGTATCGTCTATCGCATGGTGCCAGAACAGACTAGTAGATACCTAGAAACGTTACAACATTACACACTCAACCAATGATGCGTTTGGCCGTTTGTCCACCGCCACGTCAACGGGTCGACATCGGGACGTCAACGAGAACAAGATGACGGCGCCGAAGTAGCGATACATTATATTCACTATGCTGTGACGACACACGCCGTTAACAGGACGTCATGGTCAAATGATGTAAAATTACGCGCGACGCATCTTCCGTTAGATGTGCAATCATCCCAACTTGGTGTTTTTTTTTACAAAATTATACGTATTATGTGGCAGTAAAGTTTGTTCTTTTTTCTTTATGCTACAAAATGCAAGCTTGACAAGATATCAACTTCAAATTATCTATTGAGAAACGGGTTGTAACCAACACAGTAACTTCATACCTAAAAATCGCTAACCTCGCTAAACCTGTCCGAAGGCCGACATTTCGGAATACGAAAACAATAAGAGACGTAGCACGAATATTGTTTCGCATAAAGATATTCGCAGGAACGTCTGGCCCACCTTCCGTTTCCTTCAGGAAATACCCGTATTGTTACATCTGATCCACGGAAGGGATTTCAGGGTTTACCCTCGCCTTTTTGTGAATGGAATTTATTCTGTTATAATTTTTGTGTTTAAGGAGGAAATTAAATTTCGGCGAACGCCTGTGAGGTATGGAAACTGAATCGAATTTCGGTTCACATTTTGAAGGAAATGTCGAACATCATTTTGGGGATTTAGAGACGGAAGGCTCTTGATAAATTTGGGTTTCGAA
Organism: Polymixis lichenea; assembly: GCA_949091785.1. Classification (NCBI taxonomy): domain Eukaryota; kingdom Metazoa; phylum Arthropoda; class Insecta; order Lepidoptera; family Noctuidae; genus Polymixis; species Polymixis lichenea. Next base: position 3,293,576 of record OX420943.1, on the reverse strand, counting down.
GACGGCCGTAATGGTTAGGGTTCCGTAATCCTAAGTAGTGTAAATTACTTAGGTAGTGACTGATGTAGAGTTTAGTGGGTTCTGTTATAGTTAAACCTACGATTAATAGCCCGGATTACTATATTAGCAAATGATCCTATTACCGTAGTTTATGATGAGATATCTGTACAATAGCATTGTAATAGTAGTGCGTACATCTTGTTTCGCCTCGAAGATAACCAAGAAGAAGAAACTAGAAATATCTCATCATCATCTGTCGAGCCTTTTCCAAACGATATTGGGATATAGCTGAATAATATTTAAGCTAGTAACGCAGATCCATTTATATTGTCTATGGTCCCTAGCCTTGACTGACATTAACAGTCAATGGACAATATTGTGTAACTTTTTCGACTTGAATACGGGGCTTTTGTCCACATTGTATGTGTGCATTCTATGTTTCTTAGTTTATATTTATATTTTAGTAATGTGCGTTTTGTTTGTGCAGAATAAACATTTTTCTTTCTTTCCTTTCTTTCTTTTATTTTCACGGAGTGACTGACTATTTGACCTCCACAACCCAGTAACTGGATAATACGATACCTCTTGGTAAGACTGTTGTTGTTAACCTATTATTTAGCCACAAGCTACTATAAATGGGGATACCTTCAAGACGTAATATTCTGATAACTTAATAAATGACGCTAAATTAAGAAAAATGTATTGTTAAAAGAACTATTCAGACCTGACAATCGTGAAAAGAAAATACAGGTAATAAGTTCACACAATAAGAAATACAACCCGCTCACGGACTTAAAGAAAATCCTTTTTTCACAATAGCACCACAACGTAGAAACTTCCTAACAAAGTTAAAAGTGCAAAGAGCCCAACTGAAACCTATTTCTTTCCAATGCCTATTACTAAACAAATATTTGTTGGGAAACAAGAGCAAACCCGCGAACAGGGAACTAAGTTTTTTATTCAACAGACAGAAGAAGAGTACGTATGCAGAGGAAGCCAAAGTTTTGCACTACGTATAAAGTAAATTTAAAGTTGGGATGCGTCTAGTACACAGTGTATTGGCGCGAAGTGAGGAAAATACGTTGTGTGTATCTTGAGATGTATCGGCAGAAGTTTTGCGAGTGCTTTAGATATCTTAAGACTTCTCCTGTAAGTTTTAATGTTAGAGATACTTTTCATATTGCTGCTGCTGAAATATGCGAGAGTTTTTTATCTATAAAATAGTAAAATAAGTACATAATTTTATCAAAAATAACGTACATTAAACGTTGAATAAATAACTTAATTTATCACAAAAATTTTAATTAAAGTTTAAGATAAAGAAAGAGTCAAATTATACGAAAAAGTTGACAACAGCTTCAATCAAAAATATTATTCAAACACGTATTACAATAATGTATGAAAACTTTTTACTAGTGTTTCCTTCAACACATTCTATAATATCATCTAGCATAAACAGAAACATCTCAGGTAGTAATAGCAGTATTTATTGCACCTGGGAACGACACAGCTGCAGATACGATAGATAATATAAATGTTGCAAATTCAGAAACACTTGATACAATTTTGCACATTTCTCTTTCAATTCCACAGTCACAATAAAATATGTAAATTAAGCATTTTCTTTTACTCCCAAGCTCAGTTCTTTGGACGAGGAAAATCTTTTGATTCTGGTTAACAAGAAAATGGAACGCTGAATCTCGTTATCTTCATGTCCAATCAATTATGGGCGGTAGCAGAAAAAGTTAATTGCGTATTTATTGCTGTATTATTCATAGCCGAAGGCTCTGTTCGTTTTATATTAAGTATAATTCTATTGACCATTTTTTACTGGCTACTGAAATTACAAAAACGCGACGTCAAACAGGTTTTTACATAAAGGCAGTGAATTATAAGGCTGTTAAGATCGAGTAAAATAATGTGGCAACATAATGCTAAATCATAGGATTCATGGCTAATGGGCCTGGCATAAAATATATCTGGCATTACTAAAAATATGCGTGAAAAAAGAGATTTTTCCCTCTCGTTCGCCAAACGCACGCGAACAAAACATTCGCACAGCTCCAAAAATAGAACAAAAGCTCAATTTTTGCAGCACTAAATTCTAGTCGGATCCAACAAGGAAAAGTGAGATAAGTTTAAAATTCTATAAAAATCATTTGTACGATTGCGCACAAATCCGGATTCTACGTTCCGGACTGTAAGAGTGAATGGAAATCGAGGGGAAAACAACGAGCGTTCGGGCGGAAAGGATTTTTCTGATTCGTATAGAAACTTTGTACGTAAGTTGGGGTACAGGTGTACACTGGCGATTTGATGGAGATATATTTTGGAGTAAATTTATTTTCAATCCTACCTTTGCTTAGTAGTCAGTTACATTCCAAAAAGATGTTTCAACTTCTTGTTAAAGATACTTGGGATATGAAACCGGTATATGTATGGTATATGAAATTTGGGATACCTAAACAAAGTGGTGAGTAAGTTTATAAAAAAATATAAATACACCGTTTTATATAACTTAAAACATCACGCCTTGTTTCGCTAAAGGACTGTGCAGAAGCGATCCTGCTCGTTGTCCGGTAATGACCAAGCCTGGGTCGACGGTGCGTTGTGTTCCACGCGCGCCTCAAAGAGATGTCAGCACCAGCTGGTGGGGTCCAGAAGGGCCGATGCCTGCCAGGGTTGCAGGTTGATACCGTTGCTGGAACACGGGTGGGTTTTAGGCAGTAAAAGTCTGACACGCCATCCTGCTCCACCCAGAGCTAGATAAGTTATTGATAATTTATCAAACTCAAAAAAATGTGGGAGAACCCCACATTTTGCCAGTTATTGTTATGTCCCTTGTAACAGGGTGACGAAATTGCCATCAACCGGGCACAAATCCAGACTCTGGAATGCTACTCAGAAATTCCAGATAGAAAAACCCGATAACACTGGACCACACACACTGGACGTCATGCTCAACAGTAGCGGTAGTAGTAGCGATAACTAGACCAACAAGGCAGTCACATGGTTTTAACATGTACATAAAAAGTTAGCAATTTTGATATCAATCAACAATTTTTAGTAAAATATTGACAAATAAGTTAAGGTATAAATATTGCTTTCAAATATAAAGTCGCAGCCCAAAATCGTTCGTTTACAATCACATCAACAGCAGAACCAAACCCCAGTCGTCCGTATTGCTAAAATGTTGATTTGATTCGATTCTAACGAAACAAAATAAAGTTTGGAAGCTCTTTCTTCCCGTGAAGTAATTGGATTAATCACTCGCACTCGATAATCTTATTGGGGTTGAGTTTGCCTTTTATTTAACTTGGAGTTGTAAATTGGATCTTTTACTTGAGCGTAGGTATATACCTTATGTTTTGTATTGAATATTTTAAGACGGAGAAGTCTTCATCTCGTTGTCTTTTTTGGCTTGGTTTTGTTTTTACTTCACTGCCAATTTAAACAAAAAGATAGTTTTTATTTGTTTCCTTAATTATCGTAGCTGTCCACTTTTCTGTCAGCTTTGAAACTAATTACTTTTTGCTCAAATCTTTTCAAAAACCTACCCCGAAAACATATTAAATTAAAAATACCAATAAAATTTCAAACTCCACTACCTAATTCAAAACGACCATTTCATCTTGACCTCTTTCCAGAACGTGTTACACAAGTAGCAAAAGACCAACTTGTATCGAAAACTTTGGTATGAAAAAAGTAACTAAATTGTTTCTTTAGTTCTTTGTTGTAAAAGCTTCTAGGGGCATAGCCTACTTTCCTCTTTCCGCCTTCTTCGAAAACGGTGTAGTGTAGTGCAGTGAAATTGTAGTGGTACTATAATACTTTTCTGTATCACCGATTGTAAGGGTCCATTATGTTTATGGAACCATATAGGTTTAGGGGTATCGTGTTACCCAGTAACTGGATTGTGGAGGTCAGATAGGCAGTCAATCCATGTAAAATACTGGTATTCAACTGCATCGGGCTATGCTCGGAGTTTCTTTGAAGGATATAATCAGGAATGAGATTATCCGGAAAAGAACCGGAGTTACCGACATAGCTTGTAGAGTGAGCAAGCTGAAGTGGCAGTAGGCTGGCCATGTCTGTCGAAGGACCGATGGACGGTGGAGCAGACGAGTCCTGGAGTGGAGACCGCGTATCGGCAAACGTAGTGTGGGACGCCCCCCAGCTAGATGGACCGACGACCTTAAAAAGGTGGCTGGGACAGACTGGATGCGGAAAGCGGAGGATAGCGTGTTGTGGCGCAGCCTGGGAGACGCCTATGTCCAGCAGTGGACTGCGATAGGCTGAGTTGATTGAGCTGCATCGGGTTAGACTGGAAGCCGACGCCAACATGTTGGGAAAAGGCTAGGCAGATGATGAAAGGTTTAGGGGCTTGTAGCTAAGTTATAACAGCCACAAACGACTGCCTATCTGACCCCACAACCCAGTTTTCGGGTAATATGAAACCACTTGATAAGACTGGTTGACAGACTTTCGAGCTTCTGACGTCCCGTAACGACCGTCCAAGATTGAAGAGTGTTTTTGGTGGCACGGAGGGGCCTTGGTATGTAAAGATCGTCGCCCATCCACGGACCGACCGCGGCAAACGTAGCTTTACCTGATCGATCAATACTCGTTAGACGATCGAACATCCTTAGTTATAGAATATTGTTATAGTTATTATCTTATATATAAAATTTCCATGTCACAATGTTAGTTACCGTACTCCTCCGAAACGGCTTTACCGATTTTTACCAAATTTTATATACGTATTCAGTAGGTCTGAGAACCGGCTACTATCTATTTTCCATACCCCTAAGTTATAAGGGCTGTTCACCCTAAATAATTTATAAGGCAAAACAACGTTTGCTGGGTCAGCTAGTTATCTAGTTCTCTAGTTCTATATATAAAAATGAATGCCTATTTCCCTTGGTCACGGCATCACACGTGAACGGCTGGACCAATTTTGTTAATTCTTTTTTGTTTTGTTTGTTATTATCAGGAGAAGGTTCTTATGAAAGAAAAATATAAGAAGGTTGCGCGTAACAGTATAAAATTTAAGAAACGTCATGACCATATTAACTTTTCTAATATTATACCAATGCGAATTCAATATTCAACGTCTGTCGGATCAACTAGTAGTTAATAATTATTCCAAGATATGTATGCTCAGCGATGCAAATCCTTTTATTCGAAAGTCATTTATCCATTTTTTACAATACAGTACAATAACAAATAGCAAAAGCATAAAGAGCACATAATATGCTCTTTAAACTATTTAAAGTTACATATAACTTTTGTACGGTCTCTTGCATAACCATTTTCATATCAAGCCAGAGGGCGTACAAATGGAAAATCATTTATCACAAATGAGTAGAAAATAATATTTTCTTTACCGACTTCCAAAACAGGAGGTTCTCAATTCGACTGTATATTTTTTTTTACGTTTGTTACCTCAGAACTTTCGATTGGGTGAGCCGATTTTATTGATTCTTTTTTTATTTGAAAGCTTGTGCAATTTCATATAGATCTGATGATGCGTTTCGGAGGCAGAACGGATCTCTTCAAAAAATAACAGTAAATCACCCGCGATTGCAGCTATCGCATAAATATGCATTGTTTTGACCCCAAGGATGATGAAATTTCGAATTAGTGGGGTAGGTACTATAACTAAAAAGTAAAAAATAAAAACGTTTTCAAGAAAAAGGCGGTAACAAAACATTAAAATACAAATCCAAAGTCACCGACTTCCGAAATTAAAGTTATTTTTCACTTTGTAGTGGTTTTATATTAATAATAATAATAATAACCATTTATTTCAGATTAAAAATCCATAATTCCATACACACATTTAAAAACATATTCACATCAACATTAAATAAAACATCACATAAAATAAAAACAGTTAAGGACACAGTTGCACACAATTAGGACCGGGAGGAACTGACCAATGCTCACAGTGCAGTATGCAAACGTATCCAGTGGCGCAGCAGTGGTGAGTCCCACCTGTCCGCGAACACGCTTAAAAAACTGTTGCTACTGGACCTAACACGACTCAGCAGCGACGCACACTGCTTCCTTATAACAGCATGGAACCCATCAGTGTGCGCCTCTGCGAACACAGTCGAAGCACTGCAGAATCGTGGCAGCCCCAGCAGCACCCTAAACGCGTTGTTGTATTGAACACGCACGGCGTTGTATGACGCAAGTGTGTAATTAATTAATTGTGGTTTTTCGGAAGTTGGTTGTTTTTTTCTTGAAAAATATTTTTTAGAAAAAAAAAGTATTTTAACAGTTTTCGATATTTCAAATGAAGAGAATTTGTCCTAAACTAGAAACAGCATTCGAATAAATAATAGCCAACATGATCATTCTTTCGGCACAAACTGTACCAGACATAATGAACAATGTTTAAACGAATAGAACTCAAAAAGCAACGTCCTTTTCAAAGGCCAACAAACTTTTAATACTGAACTTTCTAAATACTAATAGTTGAGTAGTAAAGACAGAAACAAACCTGGGAACATAGTTCGATACATTCTCTTGAACTAACTGAATGGAAGTCGGCGGCAACAATGGGTACAAGTTGTGCCAACTTTAATTTTGTCCTTCTTCAGCACATTTTTACTTGTTTTGCGAAGGTTTTTCCGCCTGAAGAAATGTTTTTATGTGTTTATGTTTGTTAGTAAGTTTTATTTTTTTTACTTTATGAGCAGAACTGCTGTATTGTCATAAATGTTGAATGTGACTTGAATAATGCCGTGGCAATAAAGTGGAATAAGAAGATTGTGAGTTATCTTCTGTACGTATTGTAACTTTAAGACATTGTAAAAGCCAGTTATTCTTTAAAGAGTAACTGTGGAGTTTCTTACCGGCTCTTCTCCATAGGAAATAACCAACTAGAACCGTGCACTTAGCTTATGACGTTTCATAAGTAAGTAGGTTTATGTGAAATAAAATATTTTGATTTTGAGTTATTCTTAGGACAAATACCTAATTGTGGACGTCTTAATAAAATCAAATGAAGACATCACACTCAAGATTATAAGTCTAGTTTTAGGCAGTATCAATTAGTTCCACCTAAATTAAACAGCATTTAAACTCTCAAGGTCAGTAGATTAGCTTTGAGACACATAATACATAAAACTGCATCAACATCAGACAATTATCGAAAACTGATTTTTTTTCGTAACTAGCTGACCCAACAAATTATCCTGTACAAATTTTAAAATCGTTCAAACAAAATTTACATAGAAAATGCACAGTTTTTTCGATGTTTTTCGGGAGCTCTTCGTTCAACATTTATAAACAAAAATTTGACAAATCCGTCCAGTCGCTCTGAAGTGATTCGCTTACTAATGAACAGCATTTAATTGAATAAACAGAAATTCCTGTTTAATTATATGATATAGATGAGGAACAAAATTGGAATTATAACAAATTGTCCCCTGGCATAATATTTTTCTTAGGTAACATTACTTGGTGCATCGTCGTAGAATTGACCCCAACTGACCTAATTACGGCTGCACAGGGAATGGGCCACCACAACAATTCAACGGATTTCAGATGCAATAAGACTAATGGCTTTCGAAATGCCTACTTCTTGGTATGAGTATCTATTATCTATAAGATAAATGGAACAGTGCAATACCTCGTTGGTATCTTTTTCTAAGTTCATTGGTCTAGTTTCGTATTCTCCATGCAAACATTAAAAATTAGAATTTGCCAGCGCCTTCGCCCGCGTGGAGATTGAAAAAAATCCCACGGGAACGTACTATAGGGATAGAAAGTATTCTATATATTATTCCAGATTACAAACTATCTATGTCCCAAATTTCATCCAAACCCGTTCACCCGTTGATGCGTGACTGAGTAACAAACATCCAAACATCTTCACAAACTTTCACATTTATAATATTACACAGGTTAAGTTTTTATCCCGTGCGCAAACTGTAATCATGAATTCAGCATATCATTTTAGAAGCACTGGGGAGTGCAGAAACTTTTCGTCGGTAATACAAAAAAAACTCAGCTGTTCCATACATTTTGACCACGTAGGTATTGCTCTTTTCCATGAAACAGCTGATTTTTTTTTTTGTAAAATCGACATAATTTTTTTGCCCTAGGGGGTCTAGAATGATATTCTGAATTTATGGTTAAAGTTTGCACACTGGATAAAAACTTATCCTGTATAGTAGGATAGTAGGAAGTGGGATAGGAAGTAGGATAAATAGCTTTAAAGCCAACGGTTAAAACGGGTTAAGAGAAAAGGACATTCAAAATCAAGACCTTCGTCAAACATTCTAAGCAATTCTACGATGTACTTTTGGGATCAGATAGCGCTTCCGTTTTTCTATTCCGTACAGCCAAGATCTTGATGTTCGAAATCTTTTAAAACGATTTGGAGCCATGTGTAACTTATTGCCAGATAGAGATATTGTGACAGCTAGCTACCTCGTCGTCTGTAAGCGTAGTAGCAATCCATTTACCTCGTGATTCTTACAACCTGTGCGGAAAATGAACAGCCGATAAAATCTAGCGCTCTTTCTTTCATTTTACTCCTTTGAAAAACGCATTTTGTAGGATTTCGTCTATTTAGGCGATGTTTTAATTCTTAGTACAACTAAATATAAAAATAAACTATCTTAGTTTAGGTCTAAATTGTAACTATAACGACTTTTTGAAACTAAATTACGACTATTTACGATATACACTAACTTCTGTAGTATGCGCTAACAAGTTCAAGTATCCAAAAACAAAGGGCTGGACATAACGCCGTGGGAAACTTAACAGAATGGTGATTTATAAACGAAAAAAATATGAAATCAAATCAAATGCTCTCTTTAATGCATTCATGTGTACATTTAGTTGTTGTACAATGCATGTATGTAAGTTCTAATATGAAACCTGGGTAGGGTAGGGCAACATAATAATAATTTTAACATAATAAAAATAAACATAAATGTGTTTTTTGTGTATATTACATAACTATAGTATAGTCTGTAATTATTATTTTATAACACATTTGCTCGTAAAGGATTATTACACCAATTTCAATATCGTAATGTATGTCATTACGCACTTGTGCGTTATTGTAATGTAAAACGCACGGTTTATCAAGATGCTCCGTCTAAAATGAACGGTACTTTTTTAAATCTTAGCAAAGAGTTTTATGTCAGAAAAGTGGTCAATATTTTATGAATAAAATTAACTTTGAGAGATAAAATATAAAAAAATAAACATTTAATTCTTTAATTTAATTAGTTTTGACAATAAATTACAACCATTTATCTGTAACAAAAACAAAAAAATATTAATTTACTTTATTAGTTATACTGGCTGTTTTTGTGCCTTTTCCTTAAAAAAAAAAGCGCTGATGCGCGCGCATCGCTAATTTGTGAACAAGTAATAATCAATTTTACAAATTGTTCAAATTTTTCTAACTGCTTTAACAAGTGATTAAAGATTTACTCGTTTAAGAAAGTCCGACTTTTATTTATTTCCTCGCAAATATGTTATAAAACGTCGTATGACATACGTGCGCTTTGAAAATTACAGCCTCTGCTTTCTTGTAGCCCTCGCCTACGGCTCAGGCTAGCAATATCGCCTCGGCTGTAATTTTCAACTTACCGCACTTATATGTTAATGTACTATTATCTAACTACTTATCGTATTTTCAAATATTTTATTCTAGGTATTCTGTGACCTAGTAAAAGCATTTTTGTGTTAGAAATTGTCCTAATTTTCTGTTAAATGTATTGAATATGGGTACTTCTTTTATTTGTTCCGGTAATTTGTTAAAAAAAAAATTACTGCCATGTAATATGGGCTATGGTAAAGCATTTTTATCCGAGAGGGTGGAAGATGTTATCTATTTTTAAGGCGTGTGTTTAATTTATGAATATCTTTTGTTTTTGGAAAAACGTTGCTATTTTTAAATATAAAAATACAAAGGTCATATAAATATAGAAGGTAAAGCAAAGAGTTTTAATTTAATAAAATATGGCATACAGCTTTGGGTGTTGTCAATATGGGCCAGTATTCTGACAAATATTTTTTGGATTATTGCGACCTCACATGCGTTGACAGTGTTTCTCCATAACATCACTCCATATCTTAGCCTCGAGTTTGGGTAGGCGTAGAATGTCGCTGGTGCTGTTTCTGTATTTGTGCTAATATTGTGCAACTACGCGTAAGAATAAATGTAAAGGTATGCATGTAAGACAAATATTTAGCCATTAATGTCTCACTGTTGGGAGAAGGCTTATCTACTCTCTTTCCATCTCTTTCTGTTCAGGGTGCCAATGACCAATCTTTATTAAAGGATTCCACCTCATCCTGCCATCTCCGTTTAGGCCTTCCAATAAAAACCCCACAGCAGTAAGTCAACAAAACCTAGCCTTATTATTGTCTCTCTAATCAACAACAGATACAGCACAGTAATCTTCTGCCTCATTCCCTGACAATACAAATATGAAGTTCCCACAATCCCCTGCGCGCACATTTGCACGCTTATTTTACTTCCAATCAGTAGCGTGTACGTAGTAAGCACGATTTCACAACTATACTTGTCAATATATAACACAAGTTACGACGCTTGCTAGTTTTGCTCTAGGGCCGGAGAATGAGCGAGGTGGGGAACTAATAGAGCGGACGAAATCCGATTGTAATTCATGAATGCTATCACTTGGAATGAAATTTGAGATGTGCTTCGGGTTATTAGCCGTTTGAAAGGTTCTTGTCGCACTTTTTTTAGCAGGATGAGAGTTTTTATGGGGACTTTCGATCATGTAGTTTTCGCGGAATGATGACGAGAAAATTGTTTTGACGAATCATCGTTTTTGATCAATGTACAAAATGAGTCTCTGTACGACGGTAAAATAATTCGATGTGACAAAATTAGGTCGTTTGCTAACAATTATCTTTTCGAAAAATGTACCTTTATTTCGTACAACACAAAGCGTAATATAGTCCGGTCAACTCTCTAGACTCCAATCACAACGAAACCTAATCGCTACTTTCCTAGCCACGTTTCTCCCTATTTTATTTAATACAATGTGGAAATGTGATTTGTTAGTTTCCACGTACTGTTTTGGGGCGTGACATAGTCGCTCTTGGGAGGGCTTACTTCTGTGTCTCGCAAACTCTGTGCTTACAGCCTACATGTACCTATTGCTAGACTGGTTACACGCCTGAGACCTATTGAGGAGTCTTATGTACGCTGTGTATTTAGTTCACCGGTAAAGGATTCTGAGTGTGGCGAATGATTGAGTAATCGGGGTAACGCTTTGATTCTCGATTTGATTGAGGCTGTAGGCACGTTTTAGTAGATGCAGGTATTAGGAAGTTTAGATCAATACTTGGTTACGGCGTCAGCTGCTGAATATTGAATTTTTATGGGATTGGACTAGATTTATCGGGGTTATAAAGGATAACATAAAAATTTCATATCGTCTAAGCAATTTGAAGGCTATGAAGATATTGAAATCAATACTTTTAACGGTAGTAGGTATATTGTTCGGCAAGATTTATAGCCTACAAACACGTCGGTGAGAATCCGACATACCTCTTCATCTTTTTCAGACAAAAGAACACAAAGAACCGAATATATTATGTTTGATGCTAATGTAAGTCGCCTATAAGCTCGCCCAAGGTCACGTAGCTTGACATTATCGATGTCATTTTGTTTGTACGTTTATATTCCTTTCATTTTTTATATCAAAGTTTTTAGAGTCATTCTATTTATTCGCACTCATTTGACATTCAGAGCATTTTCACAGTGATGAAAAATGTTCAAGTTTATTTGCCAATAAAAATAAAAACATGTAGCAACAGCAAACGGTATACCTACGAGATCAAGTATGTTATATTCGGTACGTGTGAGAAAACATTATTATATTTATGTTTGTTACATTCGATGTTTTGAAACTACGTGACGCTATTATTTTGGTGACTGTACCAACGCACCTATAAACTGGTAATAGGGTCGCTGTTTATTGTAAGGGATATACGAAAACAGTCTTGTACCTACTTGGGTAAGACGAAAACACCCGTGGGTTTGATAACAAACGAAGGGATTAATATCGTAGCGGAGTAATATGACCCTTGCTAAAGCACGTTTTATTATTTTCAGTCTGAAGAAAGAGCATGAAATGAATTCAGCATATCATTCTAGACTAGTGCAGAAATTTTACTGCGGTTTTACAAAAAAAAAAATCAGCTCTGTCATAGAAAAGTGCAATACCTACGCGGTGAAAATGTATGGAACAGCTGATTTTTTTTTTGTATTACCGACGAAAAATTTCTGCTCTGGGGGTCTAGAATGATATGCTGAATTCAAGCAGTTACAGTTTGCGCACTGGATAAAAACTTATCCTGTATATTGTAGGGTTAATAGATTATCTTGTTTCAAATGTACTTTTAAGTTAATAAACAAAGGGCTCTGTAGAAACATTATATAATATTATAATACAGAAAAAAATGCGTACTTCGATTTCAGAATAATTGTATTTTAATGTTAATATACTTTTATTTGCATTGTTATTTATTAGGACCTAGGTACGTTAACTTCAAACCAACTCAATACACTTCACGATCTCAGGACTTAAAGTAACAGGGCTGTAAAATATGACTTCGTTCTCTAAGAAAGAGACTTCCGTTCAAACAAAAACAGAACCTAGTTCCAATAAAAATCTATAAGCCGTTTGAATTTAATGGCAATAAATACACTTTATTTCATAAGTTATTTCCGAAGTTGGTCATGTTTTCAACTGTATGTTTGTATGGTGGGGGTTATCAAAGTAAAATAAGACAGGAATATAATAATACTAGCTGCACTCTGCGGTTTTAGCCACATATGTCTCGTTCTGGTGGAAATATATTTTAGCGTGACAGCGTAACAAAAAACATACTAAAAATCAAATCTTATCATTGTATAATATTAGTATAAATTGATGAGCATTGTTACTGTCTGTTTAATTATTTAAAAATATGTTAAGCATGCGTGAAAATTTGAATATTATAAACCGAGAAAAATCTTACGCCAGAATCACATACTTAAAAAAGAAATTAAATCCCGTTCCTTTGCTATAATAGATAGTTCAACCGCCTTTCAACCGAGAAATTAATTATTCCATGTTAAAGAAAGTGACAGATTTCTAGGCTGCTACTGGGATCTTTGCTCCAAGTAGCAATAATATTCATTTTTACTCCCGACGCAAAAACGACGGGGTGTTGTAAGTTTAACGTGTCTGTTTGTGGGTGTGTGTGTATGTGGCATCGTAGCTCTCGAATGGATGAACCGATTTTAATTTTGTTTGTTTTTTTTAAGTAAATTAGTCGGGAGTGTTTTTAGACATGTTTCATCAAAATCGGTTCAGCCGTTTGAAGATTATCAGCTCTTTTCTGATTGATGAAGGGATTTCAGCATCTTCCACGGGTATGATCAAGTCGAAATTTGGTATTCTATTACTTCAATGATATTAGACGAACAAAGTAACCTTAAACTGATGCTGGAGCAACACCTGGAATATCCAGGATACCCAAGTTACTCACGAACAAACAGCAGAAGTATCGTGTTTGGGCTCATTGAAAAGGTCTCAATATAGGTTATGGATAAATGGTGATCAGGACGAGGAATGAGGATAAATTAGTATTAAACTTCACTGTGGGAAACATACGCAACGCTGCGCAGATTTAAGTGAGACATAAAGTTTAAAAGGCAGGAAATAAAAGTTAAATTTAAAATTTTAAAAAACCCCGTCCCAAACAGAAACTCTAAAAGGTAAAAAAATATATATTTTAGAGCTTCTGTTTGGGTCGGGGGTTTTCAAATTTTTTAATTTTTATTAACATTGAAGTATGAGAGACTCTTTATTTTTTAATGAAACTGATTATTTTATAGACTTAATTCCTCGCAACATCACTACTAATTCTATAGTAAATAATACTTTACAGTTATGTGTTGCCAAAATGCTGATATTGTCAGTGACAAAGATAACGCTAGCTGCTGTTTGGGCAATATAATTTACTGCCCGTCTAAGCAACGTCTCTTTCTTAATATATTTTAAGTACACATTCATTTTTATATGAGCCAGTCAACCTGTTTATCTAGCAAAGGCAAACGTACTTTTATGTCAGTATTTATGAGTTTTCTCTTTCATCTTTCGACACAGGTCATAAAGCTTAGGTAAAAATGACGAGTTACTTAGTGTCCACGATGTTTATAGAATATTGAAAAATTTAGCAAATGTACTATGATCCGATGGTTATCTGACATTTCAAAAGGATAAGTTTTAGAATTGTCACGTTATATTTTATGACAGTATAAAACTTTCTAAAGCAAGCAACACTATAAAATTTCACGTATAGAAGTAGCACACAAAAATTTAAGGAAAATTTAAAAAAGAAACATTTCCGAATTCGAACTTCTAAAATAGCTTCTCGATTTACAATTCGACGGAGACTTAAAAAATTCAGCGTGTGACGAATTCCCTTTTAAAAGTTACATTAAATTACTTACACGCATAAACCAAGAGTGCCATACAAAATAGGTTTTTCTTCGAGATAAGCCGAGGAACCAATTTCCTCGACGAAAAAGGCAAATGTGTTTGGAGTACGTTTAATAGAATGTCGAGACAGACTAAAGAGATGGGACAGGATCGAATTTGTATTTGCCCTACGAATAATAATGTGAGGTGGGATTCTTGGAGTGTCGTATTAAGTGATTTATTTTGAGTACAAAGATTTTAAAGGTGGGGTTGGAATTATTTTGATTTATGGAGCTGATTTTCTTGGAAAGATGCTTTATTATTTGCGTTTAATTGAAGACGTGAGTTTAGTACACATTTTCACAGGCTTCTTATTCGTCATTTGGACGATTCCATTTTTATATTTTTAAATTCTCTTCGACCCAAATTCGGCCATTTAACGCTAAGACTGACAAGTTGGCCGAATTCGGACGACTGAAAAAATTATGACCGAAGGGCATTGAGGTAATATGTACACGTTAGTACATATTACCTCAGTGCAGAAGGGTGGCCTTCCTAAAGTGCAGGTGTATGCACAGCGAGTACCTCCGACAAGAGGTTACAAGTAGCTCTCAAATAATTATATTAACCCAAAGTTAATACGTTTACTAGTAGTTTTCATGAAGATATTTAGTTACGTTAAAAAAAAAACTGACAACCCTTTCAATGCAAGACTGCTTACTTTACAATCTCAAGCTCAGCCATATATCGCTACCGGTTTTTTTTAAGGATGGGATTTCATCAAATAACTTCTCCCGCTCTGGGTGGAGCAGGAGGGCGTGTCAGACTTTTACTGACTAAAACCCACCCGTGTTCCTTAGTTGCCTATGTGCCAGGGGCTACGGTATCTCTTTCGAACACCCCACATCCCTGGAACAACCAGCACCCCTGGATATATATATCACAACCGGTTGAGTAAAGTTGTCAACCAAAAACTTAGACATTTTCTTCTTGTTTTCGAAAACAACTTTGCCCAGCTGTGCGAATTCAAGTTTCTTCAAAATCACCTAATAATATCATAATAAATTATAAACACGCCGCAATTACAGAAGAAATAATTTAATTAAAATATCCCTTGATTCCGCAGAACTGTACGAAATAAGTCATTACTCTAATAGGGTAATAATTCATTGAAACAACTTAGTGGGATTGCAATCGCTAATTAATTAGGACCCTTTTATTTATAAATTATGAAGTACTCCTCAACTCTTGGTTATGGAATATAACGGTAAAAATATGAACGATGGTTATGAAAACCTTTGATCCAATTTGTTTTTGGGTGACTATGAAGAGATTTTTCCATTAATCTGTTTTGTCTGCCTCATTGGTCTACTGATCGTAAGCGCTACTGCTGAGCATCGGTCCTGGGTTCAATTCTCAGGTCGGGCAAAGTGGTGTTATTGTATTATTCAATCCGGAATTTCGCAGTAGCAGCCGTCCGGGAGTCTGGATTTGTGTCCGGTTGCTGGAATTGGCCAACCATTTTTTTTTTTTGGGGAGTCCTTTGTCCAGCAGTGGACGTCTATTGGCTGAAATGATGATGATGATGTCAATAGGCTCGCCCCCCTATTAAATGGGACTTACACATAAGTGGTGAAATGTGGGTATACTATGGTACACCTCTGCTTAACCCTTCGCGGAAACAAGGCGTGATATTATGCTACCTTGGTTTTTGTGGTTGATTGAAAGCTGATTGTTCAATATTCCGATATGTCAGAATAATAAATGTATGGTTTGACCTATTCGTCGGAAATACTTCATTCACTCGATTGACTAATCGGGACGCTAGCGCCACCAAGCGGCGCTCGACAGAGTCTATAAAATAACTCTCAACAGTTAAGTTCAGTCTTACGGTGGCGGTCAAGCAGTGAACACGCTTAGAAACCGTCGCGCGTTCCGTATAGTTCTGACATATACCTACAGTGTATGATTAGCTAGTGTAATTAATTTGTTCGTAAATTATAATTTTATTTTAACTGTAAACGGTTTTTCTATTGCGCAGTAACCAACACTTTCCATAGTACGCCTACATTAGTTAAAATATGGCTGATGATAACGAGAAAGAAGTGCCTCCTTCGACATATTTTTATACAGAATCTTTGAAATATTATTCCACACCACCATATTCCACGGATAAAAGTTAGCTGGCTATAAAAAAATGAGCCCTAAGCTAAGTTAAGTTTGAAAGGTGACGTCATCTTATACTGAAATTTTTAGGTAGCACAAAACCCTTTTTTTTTTGGGAAAGAAGAAGTGTACAACCAGCAGCAAAAATACGTGTATGTGAATTACATAACATTAAAAACATTTGTACACTATTCCGCATGTATATAACATTCTAAATACATCCAAACCTCGAAACTCACATCAACCCTATATTACTTGGTCTCCAAACGCTAACAGTCTCAAGCCGAACCTATTAAGCCATGGAACCCTCCATTGTCTGCCCATTGCCTTATATCACGTCTTGAGTATTACGCCGAAACCACATCTGACACATTAAGAGCGGCTTAGGTCCAAGTCTGTATGGCCCCTTAAATTGATATTATCGCGACAGTACTAGATGGTACAAGAGTTACCATTAAGTTAATTAAAGACTGCTTGGATGTCGGCGTTTTGTTATTTGTTAGTTTAATTTATGTAGCAAGTTGTTTACTTGTTGTTCTGTAGATAAGAGTTTAAGGAACTTAATTGTATTACCTACAACTCATATGAAATATAGCTTGTAGATAGCTTAATTGTATTTGAATGTTGAGTTTTTACAAAAGTGAATTAAAAACACATAATTAGAAAGAATCCTTTTAACAGACGAGTTAAACAACACGTTTATTATGAGGATATAATTATCCTAAGTGAGTCCAGGGGGTCTAAAAAGGCCACTTTGGCAGAATCATAATATAATCATATTAAGAATCATATTTAAAATCGTAAAATGGTCACAAACTGACAATTCATAATATTATCTGCGTAGACAGCACGCAATTCATCTATTTGACAGTTTTGTATGGCAATTCGTAAAATGGTCACCAAATTATGAACTGCTTTATTAAAGTAAAATGTCAAATAGTAGAATCATAGGGGAATTCAGGAAATGAATCACTTTTATAGGAATTGCTTAATGTGGCCTTTTTAGACCCACTGATTGGACGTGTAAGAATCCAAGTCAGGAATATATATCAAAGAAAGTTCTCATTCTGTTTGTATTTTATGGAAAAGTACGTATCACCCGGCCTTTGAGAGGCTTATTACAAAAATATTGACAGATAATTAGATTGAGAAAATCCTGCAAACTTTCGTGATAGGTCGATGAAACTATTTGAAATCTGTTTTCACTTGCACTTTAAATGTACATAATCACTACATAGTATAAAACAAAGTCGCTTTCTCTGTCCCTATATCCCTATGTATGCTTAAATCTTTAAAACTACGCAACGGATTTTGATGCGGGTTTTTTTAATAGATAGAGTGATTCAAGAGGAAGGTTTATATGTATAATACACCAACCTCCACGCGGGCGAAGCCGCTGGCAAAAGCTAGTTCTTAATAAAAAGCACACTGTTGGACTTTGAACCCTCGGCGCTGAACTGAGTGTTAAAAATGCAACAGTCCCCGTATTATTAAAAACGGGCTAAAGTATAGTAAACTCGATTATCACTTTCATATCAATCTACCTAACGGATGCTCTTTAGCTACCCACCCCCGCTCTCTACATCCACTCCAATCCTGAACTACTTTTCGAGAACCGACCACCCATCATCGGTTTTGGTTCACATTAATAATTCCTATCCATCAGCAAAGGTAATGGTTCAATAGCCACAGCTCCCATGTGGTCAACGACTACTTTACCTGCTTCGGATAACAAGGGAAGTGAATTTGAGGGACTCGAGGGTCCGAAGTAATGATATTGTGGTGCGGTGTGCGAGGTCTTAAGTTTGGGTCAAGGTGGGTGAGGATTCGAAGGGTGTTAGTTGGTACATAAATATATAAATAGTGTGGGTACTGTAATGGTTGTCTGCGAAAGACGACCTTATGATGTACAGAATAGTGATAAAATAACTTTAATCATACTTGAACAGTCAAAGTAATTTAGAAATGGAATAGCAGAAAAAAATACAAGGAAGGAGATTTGGCTGACAAGCGAAGAGGGAAGATTAAAATACACTCGTAGAATCATTTTCGAGGAATAAATATCAAAGCTGCATGACAAATGTTTTATTACTCGATACGGCACAGAGAGCCTATAAGGACGTAGCATATCATATCGTCAGAGACAGGCTACTTGAAGTATTGTATCTTCTTCTCTCTTTAATATATCCAAAAGATGTCTTTAATAGTGTGGGTACTGTAATGGTTGTCTGCGAAAGACGACCTTATGATGTACAGAATAGTGATAAAATAACTTTAATCATATTTGAACAGTCAAAGTAATTTAGAAATGGAATAGCAGAAAAAAATACAAGGAAGGAGATTTGGCTGACAAGCGAAGTTGGGTAGATTAAAATAGACTTGTAGAATCATTTTCAAAGCTGCACGACAAATGTTTTATTACTCGATACGGCACAGAGAGCCTATAAGGACGTAGCATATCATATCGTCAGAGATAGGCTACTTGAAGTATTGTATCTTCTTCTCCCTTTAATATATCCAAAAGATGTCTTTAATAGTGTGGGTACTGTAATGGTTGTCTGCGAAAGACGACCTTATGATGTACAGAATAGTGATAAAATAACTTTAATCATATTCGAACACTCAAAGTGATTTAGAAATGGAATAGCAGAAAAAAATACAAGGAAGGAGATTTGGCTGACAAGCGAAGAGGGAAGATTAAAATACACTCGTAGAATCATTTTGGAGGAATAATTATCAAAGCTGCACGAAAAATGTTTTATTACTCGATACGGCACAGAGAGCCTATAAGGACGTAGCATATCATATCGTCAGAGACAGGCTACTTGAAGTATTGTATCTTCTTCTCCCTTTAATATACTCAAAAGATGTCTTTAAAAGATCGCTAGTAATTATAGCGATAAAACCGCCCATTGTGTCATACGCATATATTGTACAACATAATAAAGGGTATTCTATTCTTTTCTAAAGATAACAAAGTTGTAATAAGTACATAATCAGCCATAATATTCCCATTGCTGGGACACAGGCCGGCTGGGACACAGTGGATTACGTACAGACGACTCCCTCTCGAAGAGAGGACTCTTCGAGAGGGAGTCGTCTGTACGTAATCCACTGCGAGCCCAGTGCGGTTTGGTTGATGACACGTGTCATAGATCTTTTTGTTCTAGGACGTGCCGTTTTCCTCACGATGTTTTCACTCACCTTTTTTTTTTTTTTTTTTTTTTTTAAAAAAACGTTGCCCCACATTAGGAATTTCTTCCTGTATCGTGGGTGCGTTTACAAACATAGAAAACGGAACAATTACTTGCAGATCATACAAATATTTGTTCCGTGCGGGGATCGAACCCGCGACACTCTGCGCAGCAGTCGATCGCTCAGCCATTACGCCAATCATGTCGTTTTGAGAGTAGTAGTGATGAAATAATAAAAAAAAAATAAAGCGCCAGTTGACACTGGGCTATCACTGCTTATAATAGGTACCGATACTAATTTAAGACCTTCCTCGGCATGAAAGGAAAGGCTATCCAATATTACACTCGTTAGAATAAGCAGCTGATTTCAAAGTCAAAGTCAAAGAATTTATTTCAAATAGGCACTTAAAATGCACTTTTGAACGTCAAAATTTACATTAAAACAGAATTGTTTCTAGTTGCCCCTTCCAAAATGTAGTTTCGTATGGAGAAGAATGGGCAAGACACTCCACCGTTACTCTTTTAAAATGTTTTAACTACAACATTTAACATACATTCATTGTATAATTATGTGTGCAAACGATGCATCCGGAATAAAATTACCATACCAAAATAGGTGAAAAGAATGAAATTGAAGCAATTTCACATAATATTAACAAGTAGGTAATCACAATCAGTTAGTGTGTGAGTTAAAGTAATCACTGAGTGTAAATCAAAGTCATAAATATAGTTAATTACATAATTCAATTAGCAACCAGTTTGATTTTGTCTAGACTCTAGGTTGTCTTAAGGAGCAGGACCAGCATGTTTCCAAGCATTCTTAACTTGGATATAATCCTCTAATTTGTAATATGCTTGTTTACAAAGTGTACTTTTCATATGAGTTTTAAATTTCCTTCCATTTTATTGCATTTATATTTATATTTATATTTTTTCTCTAGTCACTCGAGTATCAACTTTTAACCAATAAAACTTACTAGCCAAAATCCAAACTAAGTATACAACAACTTCGCAGTATTTACAAACTTCTCAAACAGACAACTCCACTACGACCCTAAAACAATTCGAACAAAAAAGTACGACCAACTAAAATCTCTTACAACAATAATAATATCATTATCTTAAACTCCAAACATTAATATCCTTTAAACTTTTAATATATTCACTTCCCTAAATAAATTAACAACGTAAATAAGAGTTTTGAAACAGTCATAACTGCCGGAGGGTTTCAGCCAAACTTTGCGGTATTTAGACACTTTTTCCAAGTTTTGAACGTGTAATTTAGGGGTTAGATGAAACGTGAAATTTAATCATTTCGTTCTGACCCCAAAATGAAGAAGAATTTTATGATCCGAAAGAAAGGAGGTTCGAGCGAGATAGAAACACCATTATTGCCCAATGGTTTAATTTAGATGATGGAGTTTGAAGTTTCATAAAGCAACTTTATAAGAAGTAAAATTCGATGTGCATTTGCGCGGTTCGGTAATTTTCTTTCAGATTAAGTAATGTACTGGCTCATTGGTCTAGTGGTCGCACGCGTTACTGCTGATCACGAGGACCTAGTGTTCGATTCCCGGGTTGGAAAAGCGTAATTGGGGTTTTTCAGCTAAATTTCTCAGTAGCGGGCCAGAGGCTAGATTTGTGTCCGGTTACTGGTAATTGCTCACTCATTATTATATGTGACTTAAATATAACTTACGAAATATGAATTAACATTAGGGGCAGAGTACTGTCTTACCCTTCATGGATTACGGCGTGATGTTTAAAAAGAAGGTTCGACTGAGATGGAAACACCATTATTGCTGAATGGTTTAATTTAGATGATGGAGCTTGAAGTTTTATAAAGCAAGTTTACTTAAAGTAAAATTCGATGTGCATTTGCTTGCTTCGGTGATTTTCTTCCAACTTAGCTAATGTACCTACTGAGTTTGTTTTTTGAATAGATTCTTTATTTTCCACAAATTTAATCTAAAGCTACATCATTGATTATGTTTAAATATCGATACCTATCCATCACGTCAGCAGTTTCACTAACTAATTAAATTTGACCCGGAATATATCTTTAGAATCTACAGTACTTATATACCAATTCACTTCCAATTTGCTTTCTTTGACATTATGATTGGTTATAAAGAAAACTGCCAATAAATAAAATAAGATATTTCATTAATCAGGTCAAAAACATCTTTCAATAACAACTAAATATAGTGCCACAGATACAAATTCCTCTAGTTCCTTCTGAAGTATTCCTAGCTCAGCCTCTACGTATGCCAAAATATAGTCTAGTTTTACTGAGGTCTGCACTTAGACCCGTATAATTTTACATTTGATAGCCGCTGTTACTCACCCTTGACCGTCGGAATGAAGACCGCAGAATAGTTTAATACTAGATGCTATTACAATCCTTTGAAATAAAATATAGCTTTAAAATCGTGACATTTTCATTGGGTTTGGAACATTGGTAATTGACTGACATAAAATGTCAATGACATTGAGAATTGCTTTTGATTTTCTACAATAACAGCGATGGTTTGCGTTTCTCTAGTTTTGGTAAACAATATCTTTAAGATTTTAAGGTTTTTCAACTAATGTTTTTAACTCGTCTTTTGATTTGAGAATCTTGCTCTAACAAATATTTTTCTCACATAATCATCACTATGAAATATTCATTCAACAGATTTTAAAATATAATCATAATACATAATCGCATTTATGTCACGTAATATTTAATTAGTAATGAATAAAATCTGTAAAAATAATAAATATAATGTATCAAATAATGGTTATCAAAATGAACACAACAATTTGCAAAACAATCTTGCATAACTCCCAAAACTTGACGACATAAAACATTAATATCAAGATGAAATCAAATCCAAGATATGCAGAAATCTAAACAAAATAACCCTTTCTACTGAAGAAATATGCACCTAACACAACTTTTTCCCTAAATGCCCAAAAAAATCCTCTCCATCAAATCACTTCGTTCAAACTCTTGGACATTACTCCCAGGTATCTTTTAAACTTTTTCACTTAGAACTTTAGTCCAACCGATACTGCTAACTTGAGGGGTTGTTTTAATTAAAACCTGTTTTAATCAGAATCTAGTGTAGTCTTGGTTCCTAAGTCAACGCAGCGGAAAAGAGCCGAGATAAAAAAGGAAGAAAACGTTCTTAGTTGCTGTCCAAGAAAATAATCTTTGTATTATAAGTCTGAAGACGGGTCCGATGTTGAAGAAAGTCGATAGAAAGTGAGACTGTAAAAGCTGCAATATTTAATTTTCTTTGTAAATACATTTGATGGTGGTATTTATTGTGAAAATTAACGTTTTACCCGAAGACGGAGAATAAACTATTATTGTTGATATTATGATGCAATTTGATAAAAGCTATGACTATGGATTGCAATACGCTCATTTGAAATATAAATACATGAATACGGCAGTTTTTTTCATGATTGTAGGCAGATTAAATGAGACCAAAGAATCGGAACTATAATGTATATTCCCCGATTACTCGAAGACGGTTGGACCGATTTGGATAATTCTTTTTTGTTTAAAAGGGTAAACTTCCCAGATGATGCTAATGTAATTAGGTCAGGATCTGATAATGGGATCCTGGAGAGTTTGGAGAAACTTTTAAAATATTACAGGCACAGTGACAGCAATTTGGGTAGTTTTTAGTTGTCACAACGAAAAGACAAAAACAAAAAATAAATATTAAAAAAAAAATGTTGGGAGAACAGAAATTATGCAAAGCTTTAAAAAACCCGAGTTAAAAAATTCGTAAAGTAACACTAAGAATTTCTTCTATTCAAATGAACTAACATAAGTAGCTTGCACTGAAAAATGTTAAGTGAAAAATACATCGGATTTCCATGAAAATTTCTTCATCAAGACAGCTTAGAAAGCTCTTGGAGTGCTAAATATTAATTATCTCGGTGCAAGTCCTCTAGAAAAGTTAAATAAAAAAAGAAACGGTGCTGGGAACGATAAATTATCACCGGGATCTGGGAATTAATGAAAAATAGACCGTGTTGGCGCAGTGGTGTTAATTTAGAACGTTAACCGGGGAAATCTGTTTAGATTTGTAGCATTAATGTGGAAAGTGCCTGTTAGTGGTCTAATTGTATTTACTGATTTGACTTTAACTTCGATTTTTAAATAGTTCAATATTAGTTTCGTTTTGTAAATTAGGTTTCTTAGACCTACAGAAGCTCTGGCACAAACACGAGAAGTAAACGTAACGTTAACGTAACTTGTAGAAATTTTATTCATTTTTGCGACAAGCAAAATTAGGTACCTAAATGAATAAAGTCTTAAAACTAATTTATGTGTTTAAATAACTTATTGTTTAAAATAAAAAAATAATCATTTTATCAGTATCTCCTTACGCTTTGTTTCATGATCGTTTGGTGAAAATTCTGAAAATATACTAGAATCCAGCGTAGGATATCAGGATTTCCAAATCCAATAGGCATTTTTATTATTTTTTTAGGGTGGGATATCATCAAATAACTTCTCCCTCTCTGGGTGGAGCAGGACGGCGTGTCAGACTTTTACTGACTAAAACCCACACGTGTTCCTTCAGTTGCCTGTGTGCTAGGGGCCACGGTATCTCTTTCGAACTCCCAGCACCCCTGGTAGGCATCGGCCTTTGCGGACCCTACCAGTTGATGCTGACGTCTCTTTGAGGCGCGCGTGGAACACAACGCGCCGTTGACCCAGGCTTTGTCCTTACCGGACAGCAAGCTACCCATTACTCGTTATCCGCAGGCCCGCGCCTACGGTGGCCGGGAATCAGCCTGGGATTCCCGATGCCCAGGGCATCTCCTGCGGCGACTAGGGCCGTGAGGGCACATATACTGCCTCTTCCTCACGTGCGACGCCTCCCACTTCGCGAGCATTACTGCTTCGCAGAAGGAGGTGACGGCTACCCATGCACTCTTGCTCCGAACCATGGCCTGGACCAGGGCCGGACGCAAGAAATCGCCGCCGCCGATCGCCTCCGCAAGGACACGGCGGTGCTCCGCCCAAGCCGGGCAGACCTCCACCGTATGGTCCACCGTGTCCTCAGGGCGATCTTCGCAGTGGAAAAACCTGGGCGTTTCTTCCCGCCTTATGCAAAACAGGAACCTCCAGAAACAGCCATGTCCGGTGAGGACCTGCGTCAGGTGGAAGGTGAGGACGCCGTGACGCCTCTCAATCCACTCTTCAAAGACTTACCGCCGCAATTGTGATGTGCCCAAAATCCGATAGGCATCACGGCGATTAAGCAATAAGTGATTATATTTAAGGCCTTCGTTACAACAGATGATGATGAGAACTATAAGCGAAATATCGTCCAACTTTACGCTTGACGCTTTGGAGGACGCTTCGGAGTTTCTCAACTCGACGCGTACAATTAATTTTTTTAGTGTATAACAGCCCATTATTTTTATAAAGTAATCCGATTTTGATCTTTTTTTAATCGGAAAAAGGTATACGCCTTCATTCTAAACAAGCGTACCCAGTACTTTTGTTTAAGTTACATAAAATAGTATAAAATTAACTGCTGAAGTAATTATATTCTCATAATTATTGTACTTATTAGTTTTAACAAAATTGGAATGTTGGCTAAAAATTTCCCAGCCTGTTATCAGAGAGGTAGGGCGCTGTAGCCGAGATACAGGTTTTATACCTAGTTCGGTTACAGATGCTCCCATGTTGTAATGATTTCATTATAGCCTACAATTTTTTTAAGCAAAAATGGTTGTTGTAATGTTAATATTTTTGGTGTCAATAAATAAATATAAATTAAAAAAAAAAACAAAGCGAAACGTGCGCTAGAAAAGTAAATACATATTCGTCAGAACACCCTCTTACTGACTAGTCTAATTGGTGGTCGAATTAAACAACAAAACGGTACGGCTAACAAAAAATTTTACCACACATAATCTCAATGAAAAAACTACACAAAATATTGCAATATTGGTTCACAATTTTAACTAAAATCAGTATACAAATAGTTTCAAAATAAAACACCTCGCATAGCCAGGTCAAATAGTCGCACCTCTCAACATAAATAAAAAATAAAGGACTACTAACAGCCAGTGTTAATCAATTAATTGGTCAGTTAATTGAATTTATATTCAGTCGTTCAAACATCAATCTAAATTGAAGTCATTCGAGCAGTGAAAACATTTTTATTTTTAGAGAATGCAAATAGAGAATAAACTAACTAGTCTGTGTATATTAAATTGGACTTATTTATTTGTATAGAATCTTAACCGGCGAATGGTTTTCGTTAACCAATTAGAAACTAATTGGGTCTCGAAGAAATGAAACAATTGGTAAAGATTGGTCCTTGACTAAAAGGCAGGGTGCTTCCATTCTTTGTCAAGAGTATTGTTAGAAGTGGCTTAGGTGATACCAAGTGGATGGTGGAATATAGCTATAGAAAATAATTAGATCGAATTTATGAATGATTACCATTATTATTGTATATTGATGGATCAAAATTGGTAAGAGTAAACTTTGAATGTAACAAACATTCAGTGTCGCAAAACGTCAATCACGCAAAAATGACTGAACAGATTATGACGAAATAAGTACACATACACATAGGTTACTTTTACACTAGGTAACGATGCTGCTGACGAACTGGCCAGAAGGGCATCCAGCGCGCCGGCCTATGGACCCGAGCCCATCATGCCCATCCCATTCAACCAGATACGCAGGTGGCTTCAGGACCACACCCATACACAAGCGGAGAGCTGGTGGACCTCGACACCAGGCTGCAGGCAGTCTAGGGAAGCAATGCCGTTTTTAAATGGCAGGCTAACCAGACGTCTGTTACGCCTGGACAGAAAGGATCTGCGTCTGGTGACTGGGACCATCACGGGACACTGCTCACTAAACAAACACTTCCACACAATAGGCATAACGAACAGCCCCCTGTGCAGGGCCTGCATGGAGGCTGAAGAAACCGTTGCGCATGTGCTTTTCGAATGCACAGGCGTAGCCCAGACTAGAACAGAAACCCTCGGAGCGCCCAAATTTTACACGGATGTTCTCAATAGACCAGGAGAAATAGCTAACTTCTGGAGGGAGGTGGGCTGGCTGGAATAACCACCGATGGCCGCCATGGCTCACGCACAATGGTCCACTTAAAGGACTAAGTGCGGAAACTAAACCCAATAACATAGAACATAGGTTACTTTTATCCGGGAATTAAATTCCCGTGGGATAATTTTCGACGCCACGCAGGCGAAACCGTTGACAAAACGTATTAGAAAATAATGACATCGAATTTATGAATGGCACATATCTACAGTTGTGTAAAGTTGTATCAAAATCATTAAGAACAAACTTTAATTTCAAACCAAGCTGTAAACATTACTCGTACCCTATCTTCTAAATAATATAGATGAAAAATTCGCGTAATTACACACCTAAAACAAGCCAAAATTACAATTAACAGTCGACAATAAAGCCGCCACAAAATGCCGCAACCTAACCCTCTAAATGCCGAGGCGTAATACAATTTTTCCAAGAATGCAACTTAACCCATTTGGGGGCTATTACTGTGGACTACAAACGATCCCATTTCACTTGACCTTGGATTTATGTTATCCAGTACTGCTATGAAATCGTACAGAACTTTTATTTTCTCTTTCTATTTTTATCTTTATAAATGAAACAGTTACTTCACTAACTGACTAGTAAACACTACTACTGATAATGAAAAGGCAAACATTTTCCTTGCAGGTGTACTGTGCAGGTCCATTGCAGTAAGGCTTATTAGTCGACTCGCACGAATCGTCACTTTTTAGTAGTATAATTTTTTTTATAGGCGACTCGCACGATGTTAATTTATTTACGGGCTAAAGAAACTTGTATTAGGCAACTGACACGTTTTGTATTTTATGTAATAAAGTTAGTGTACTTTGCCCTTAACGTTTTATTAAAAACGTGCCAGTTGACTAGCCCACAAATAAATCACGTTCGTGCGAGTCGCCATTAGTGTAAAAATAATTTATTTCAAAGTGACGATTCACCGCATATTTTATCGTGCGAGTCGACTAATAAACCCTAAGAAAGAAACCTTTATCGAACTTGGTCCAGAGCGGTCAAAGTCGACGAACAAACTCCAGCGCACCAGCTAGTTATAAAATAAGACAAAAGTATTATTCTTTTAACTTTTTAGTATGATTGACGTGAAAAAAACAGTAGGACATTATGCGATATCAGACAAAGTAAAACTATTCAAACTTCAGCGACAATATCCTCAAGCCAAAGACGTTGATTAATGGCCTCAACGATTGAGGTTGTAAGTTAAAATCTAACACCAATGAATTATTGTGGTGGAGGTTCTTCACGACCTTAAGATTAGCTAGGGAGATTAATAGATGTATGAGTCATGCCCTTCACAAATTGCAATCACTCTTGAATGTAAAAGTGAAATATTGCTCACCAGCCTTATCTCAGGGCCAACAATCAATATCCTGTCACTACCAATTTTAAGATCCCTGAAAAAGATTTACGGCACACAATTATTAAAGGTCGCGTAATAAACTGATAATATAGTCAATCATGCCGAATGGCCGTTGAAACGTAGTAAAATATAAACTCCCATCAAAATAACAGTCCATATCACACCTGATTTTACAGGGCACTCTCGTATCATCTATCTTAAGACTCATAAACTTTAATGTCGGCCATAATACAAAGCTGGGGTCACATCTTTACACCCCAATCTCACACTTAAGCGTTTAACATTAACATAACCGAGTATAAACGATGAATTAGCACTCCGAGTGGCCTAATTAAGATCCATGCGATTCTCGGCTAGGGAAAAAAACACAGTTTTTTGCACAAATTTAAAAAATTAGGCTTTAATTTCGCGCCATTTGCCATCCTCCGTCTCAGGGCATTTGTCACTTCCTCGAATGAAGAATGGAAAAGATTTCTGTTGTTTTTTTCCCCCTCGTCACCCTTCCGTTTTTGTTCGAATGGACAAATTAGCTCTTTTGTTTTTCGCCCGTTTGGAATTTCAAAAGAGTTCGATGCCGAAATGTTTTTGCGGTCGCGGCGGAAGGGTTAAGTTGAAAACGTATTGCGTTTTTGATTGGCCGTATTTGTTCAATTGTTTGATTTGAATTTTTTCCCAATTGAGAATTTACCTTGTTTCCCGATTCAAAGAGAAAGTAATCAGATCTAACGATGTTGTCTGTCTGTATAGCTTTCAATTTATTGTTTATATGAATCGGTTTTGGCCTCTTGTTTTACAATAACGTAATAAAATTTCAAAATGGAAATCGCGAATTAAATAAACATTGTTAATAGTTTTTATTTCGGTTCTCATTTTATCAGCGTTAAATATTACATTGTAATTATTAATTAATTAATGTAATGTAATTAATTTTGTTAGTACCGGAGATACTGTCACAGCTGCCAGCAAAACGTAATTCATTAATAGGCTGGTATTATTATTACGAGCAGAGCAGTGGATCAGTGGTGGCCCAATGGTAATTTGTAGGTTGTAGATTCAAACCTAAGCGGGTGTTATAATTTGTGTGAATAATTTCATCACCACAGCTCTCAAAACGGTGAAGGAAAACATCGTGAGGAAACCGGCATGTTTCGAACCAACCAAAATTCGAAGACATGTGACATCTACCAACCCGCACTGGGCCCACGTGGTGGATTACGGCCCACTACCTCTCACCAAGAGAAGGCCTGTGTACCAGCCGTGAGAACATTGTCTGATTATGTTGTACAGCCAACATCAAAAGTGAGGGTATGATAATTATTTTGTCATAGATTGAATGATTACATAAGATAGACAGTTCTACTTATTTTAGCTACGGTACCTA
This sequence comes from Polymixis lichenea, assembly GCA_949091785.1. NCBI lineage: Eukaryota > Metazoa > Arthropoda > Insecta > Lepidoptera > Noctuidae > Polymixis > Polymixis lichenea. The sequence goes on along the minus strand of OX420943.1, from coordinate 3,263,881 downwards.
ATTATGTTCCGTGTGATGAAAGAATAGCACCATCCCATTTCCTCCCGTGGGTGTCGTAGAAGGCGACTAAGGGACTTACTAGAGAATGGGCAGCAGCGTTCTCCATGCATTTGACCACCATATTGCGATCGCCAACCCGCCTGCCAAGCGTAGCGATTATGGCAAATCCCCCTCTTTTGGGCGAGGCTTATGTCCAGCAGTGGACGTCTTTCGGCCGATATGATGATGATGATGACTTGATGATGATATGAGGCTTTGCTCAATTAAAACAAACGTCCGCTATGTCACCTATACGTATTGTGTAGCAGGGATAAGGAGTCCGTCAAACTTTTCAAGTAGGTAATTGAAGCTCAATTCAATTCATTTAAAAGTTTTCCTAATCAACCAAGTCCAAATTGCTTGACAAAATTGTTGGATTTTGTCCGTCTCATGAACAAATTAATATTCATAATTTGACAAGCTTCCTTTTAAAACATCTTTCAAATATTCAAGAAGGACAAAACGCAGAAAATACTGTCACTAATACTACGGAAAAAATACTGGATAGCAAAGTTCTAAAATCACTGCTCTTCTAAATTCTAATCAATCTACTCAAGTAGATATATATTTTTTTTTTCATTCAAAAAAGTAAGCTTGTAGCCAAGAGTCACAAGCCGACTGACATGCTAACTTAACATTATTTGCTCCAACAAGACGTGACGTCCCCAACAAGATTTATCGTTTTTAATTTCATTTTTTTATCAGTAAAAAACTTTTGCTCTCCAAGATAAGGGTGACAGAATTAAATTTATAACGTAAATTAGTTTTCGTGGCGAGTGTACATGTTTTCGAGAAGTTAGGGATGTTTTGGAAAAATGTTGAGTGCACTTTTTTTACGGACCCCAGTTTATTATGGGTTGCGTAATATTTCTATTGTTTTCAGCATTTAAATGATAACAATTGAATTTGGTAGGAAAGAGTATTTAGCTTCGGTTAAATACATTTCCAATTTCAAACGTTCGGTAATTCAAATTCAAATTCAAAATTATTTATTTTCGGACAACTAGATCCAAAGGTTGTGTACAAAAACTTAGAAAAGTATTATAAATACTTAAATACAAGGACAAGAAGGGCATGTAACGGTATTTCTTTTAAAAGCGTCTTACAAGATCGATTGCCTCGTTGGTCTAGTGGTCGCATCACTATTGCTGACCATGAGGTTCTAGGTTTGGCCCGGGTCGGTCAGGGTTATGGGGTTTTTCCAAAAGAAACTTCTCGGTAGCAGCCCGGAGTCTAGATATGCACCCGGCTGCTGGCAATAGGCTCGCTCGCTACTTGGGACCCAAACATAACAGGCAAAATGTGGTTGTGGGAGACGTCCATTTTCATAATCAGTCTTTAATGTTCGCTCTGCTGGGAAAAAGGGCTCTGTGAGAAGGAGTGGGACGTACTCCACTACACGGGGCCAGTGCAGGTTTCTGAATTTCACATCTCTTTGCATTTTTGATTCTAGGACATAGTTTCCTCACGATATTTTCCTTCACCGTTTTGAGAGCATTGGTAATGAAATTATGTATAATAAATAATAGTTTAAAAAACTAAAAAAACACGCTTTAAAAACCAAACTAAAAATTAGAAAATAATTTAATTCTATTAAAAAGCGTGGGGTGCTTTTTGAGGTATTTTTATAATCAATTAATATCAAGCACCCCACGCTTTTTAATAGAATTAAATTATTTTCTAATTTTTTTGTTTGGTTTCTAAAGCGTGTTTTTTAGTATTTTAAACTATTATTTATTTACTATTTTTCAGTTCTGCTTGCTTGAAAAGCGTGATTTTTAAGTTTATTTAAGTTTAAATTTTTGAATTGTCATCGGTCCTCGATAAGTCTACAAAGTTTCAATGAAATCTGACCGTTTGAAGTGGGTCAAAATAGTGTCCAAAGGAGTCGGTTACAGACAAACAAACAAACAAAAATACAAGTGAAGCTAATATAAAGCGTGTAAAAAGTAAAGTACCTGCCTGGGTTCGGCCTCACGACTTACAACTCGTAAGTTGGGGCCGTTACCAGTATGCTACCACTGCTCGTTGCTACACCCCTGCCTAACTCTTCAGGGATTGCTGGCGTGACGTTGTACTATGTTATGTAAAACAACATTTATCACAGTTGAAAAAATACACGTGTAGCTTTCACGTCAAAATAAATGTATCTTGTCTGTTCCAATAAACCCAAAGTTTATAACACTTTATGTATTTCCACCTATCCTACGGGTATTCAGTACTTTGATTACCCCGAACACGTTTGAACAGGAAAACATAAAAGTTAAGTGTCACATGCATGTTACGGAACGGGGAAAAATGATCGAATATAATATAGCTTGCTACGCAGCTTTGAAAAACGGATTTGATGTAAAAAAATATGTTCAAAAAAACATTTTGGCATTGAGGCCAATTTGCACGTGTATTTTAATTTTAAGAAATATTTGTTTAGGTAACTTATCCTATTATTTTGTACTTTTCCATTAACGTGATCGCGAAAGGTCACTTTTTCTAGACCCTCCAGTGTTACTTGATGGACATGACCAATAGTGCTTTATGCACAATTCCGTTTTGGGGTCCATTCGTTCATTTTGATGACACTGCAGTAAATACAAAAGATTTGCTTTACCGAATGTTAAAAGTACTGGTTGTGACATAGTATTGAACAAAGAGAAAGTAAATATCGCCGATGAAACTACTTTCCTGGGGATCACGCTCGACTCAAGGCTACAGTTGGGTCATCATTTAACAGCTCTTGCAGGACGGCTAAGTTCAGCAGCATATGCTGTGAAAAAAAACTACTAATGTGGAAACCGCGAGGCTAGTCTATTTCAGATACTTTGATAGTATCATGTCTTACGGTATTTTGCTATGGGGACGGGCTGCAGATATCGAGTCTATTTTTATTCTTCAGAAAAGAGCCATCAGCGCAATATATGGCCTTCGTAGACGAGATTCTATAAGGGAACTTTAATATCATGACGGTACCTTGTCAGCATATCTAGGAGAACGTCATGTACGTCAGGATTTTTTTAATATTTTAAAATGAGATGAAAGACACGCCATAAGGACTACAAATAGGGACCAACTAGTTCAACCAGGTTTTAGATTGGCTAAAGTAGACTCATCCTTCATGGGGTACTGTTTAAAATGTTAGAATAAAATACCTGACCACATACTGCATCTGAATGAAACGAAATTTAAGTCTTGTATAAAAAGCACACTATGCAGCCAAGCATATTATATGCCACGGCCTATTTTAATTTCTAAATTGTCATTCGATTTTTGTTTTTAATTACGGACGCTTTTAATGTGCACGTCTTTTGACATGATTGTCACATTGATAATTTGAACATAAATGATGTAACCAACTTTCTGTAACAAAATATTAATAAGAATTTTATGATTTAAAAAGTGTCCATGCAATTTCTTGCCCGTTCTTCTCTCTATGTACCTACTACGCTTTGGGATGGGCAATTAGCTTCATCTTTCCGTTTATTTGAAATAAATGCTTTGAGTTTGAGTTTGAATAATCTTGTCAATTTTTAAAGGTATCGGTAAAATTTGTCGACTTTTCTCCTACGTAACAATCTTGCCAGAGAGGTCGTGATCATTATGAAGTTTCGTGTCTAGGGGCTGATGTGATTTGCTTTACAATTTTTCGCAGTTTAGGTACTCCGATTGTCGACTTAATTATTTCTTCCTTACCTTAGATTCAGATTTTATCGGGTCTTTTGCCAGTCAAAAAATAAAAATAAATACTCCGCTTTTATCCGGTCGTGGCCCAGTGGTAACAACCTTGACCACCGATTTGTTGATTTTTTTATTTAATACTTCACACACCGAAAATTTACAGAGGGAGGGTATCTAAATGAGATATAATCTAAGGGGATGAAATTATCATCCCTATGGCTCTCAGAACGTTGAAGGAAAATTTCGTGAGAAAACCGGGAAAACATGCGAAAACATGTGACATCTATCAACCTGCGTGGTAGATTTTAATAATTTTATTGCAATTCCTTCTCCAAACATTTAATAACTGGTCATAATCCTTTGATCCCGTACACATTTTTATGCGATAACAGTAGCCTACCAATACTACACAAACAGACATAGTATTTAGAGAGGATAAATGTTAGCTCAACAGTGTCCACGGCGCAAATTGCGTTAACCTCACTAAAACAAAGCTCACAAACGCTTTAAAATTACGTCAATCATTGGCAAAATCCGCTTGGTCCAATGAATGTTTGAACTTTTAGGATAGTTTAGCAGCGGACTATGACAGGCCGGATTGATTGATTGAATGCTAGCGACACGGTGTGTTCTGTGTGGAGCCGGACGTAAAGAAAAGCACCATCCCATTTCTTCCTGTAAGTGTCGTAAAAGACGACTTAGGAACTTGCCAGAGAATGGGCAGCAGCATTCTCTAAGAATTTTACCACCATACTGCGATCGTTAAGCGAGGTGATTATGGCAACTCTCACCCCGTTGGGAGTGGCCTATGTCAAGCAGTGGACGTCTTTCGGCTGAAATGATGACACGGTTTTTAAGACGTGAGAAATCGATATTAGTTAGGTGGTAAGTTTCATATATCTAATGTGTAATACACATAAATCTTTCGGAATAAGGAACTTTTCTAAAGGATGGTGAAACCCGCATCAAAATCTTTTGCGCAGTTTAGAAGAACAACACGGTCAGACAACGCCCGAACAGTGATTTTAATTTATGAATATGTATAGATATGGATCGAGAGGAAACCGTGAATTGGCAAGCGTAAGGTACGACGCCCTCAAGCTAGTTGGAGCGACGATCTTCACAGGGTGGCTGGTAGCAGTTGGATGAGAGTCGCCGAGAATAAAATCAGAGTCCTATGTCCATCAGTGGACTAAAGGCTGATGATGATGATGATAGATATGGATGTATAGAAAGGATAGTTGTGGCAACATCATTGATTTGAGACTTATAGGTAATCTTTGAGGCTAGAAAAGGAGTCTGTTTTATACGACTGCGTATTTTTGTGTTCTCTGTTTATCTGCAATCGGCTTTCCAGCCATCATCAGATGGGATCCTTGAATGAGGATAGTAAGACTATATTTTGTAGTATATTTTCAGTATTCCCAATATGTTTCAGATGAAATTTATAGAACTCGACATCTAAGAAATGAGAAAATACTCTTCTAAGCTACATTTAATTAGTTAGATGAAAAGATCTGAGACTAACCGCCAACATTTTAAATAACTTACGTATTACATACAGCTTAAGAGGAAAAATACAACGATTAAACTGGTCAAATTCCAAGAAATTCGTTTTATCGCTTGTACTCAAGCTGTACGCTCAAGCGATGCATGTCTTGCGTAAAAGCGACTGCGGAGAAAACAAATGAAAGTGGTTTTTTTAGAGCATGCCACGAGTCACCGCGTCGCGACTTGCTGAGTGACGCACGGTAGGTATTCGCGCGAACGATAAAAATGTCGCGCGTGTTTCATTTGTCGCAAGCCTCATAGCAACTAGCATAGCTCGATGCCGTGAACAGAGCCTTAACACATTTCTACGCCTCTACATTATCTGCCTAATTTTTCCCAACTATGTTAGGGTCAGCTCTCAATCTAACCAGCTGAATACCAGGATTTCACAAGGAGCGGCTGCCTATCTGAACCCTACAACCCAGCAACTGTGTAACACTATACATCTTGTTAAGACTTTTTAGGCTCCTGAGTACCCGTAATGACTGCTAAAGATCATCGAATGGCAGCTGGAACCAATCGACCCGTGTGACTTTTTAATAAAAGTCGCATGGGTCGGGTCAAGTCGGGTTGAGCTTGTGGCCGCGAGCCCCTTAACGCCCCTACCACATCAAAACAATATTTAAATTTAAACCGTCTGTCAATGGCATAAAACAGACTTTCAAAAGGTCAAGTCTTTTTACCTACTGCCATTACTCAATTCAACAACTACAAGATAAATAAAATTTACTGTAGCAACAGTGATTTAATCAACGAACAAACTGGTAACTTTTCTTTTTTTTTTTCCTTTAACTTTAATAAGTTTAACTAACAGAGTAACCATTGTTTTAATATTCACCGAGAGTTAAGTTGGAAAAAACCGCTTAGTGCTTACAGAAAGTATGAAAGTTTACATAATGAAATCTTTGTTATACCACAGGTTGGTTTTAATAAGGCTATTTTATTTAATTAAGTGAGGCAAGATTGTAATGACCATTCATAATAATCAGTTTGTAGTTGTCTCTTTTCAGAGTCTGAACAAAAATACTACGCATGCTTATTGCGTGGCGATTTTAGATCATAACGTAGTTCGTTTGTTTAATTCGAATAATGATTGTAAATTCAATGCTAAACTGATCAAAAAATGTTTCATTGCTGATCAGCTCAATCATAATCAAAACAGATATTTGATTGAAAATAAAATTTATTGCAATTTTTTAATTTAGCTATTACCTACCACAATTCAAACATTTTGGGCACTAAACGACCATCATTTGAATTCGTTATTGTCTGGCTTTATAGTTAATATAAACTTAAAGGCAAAACGTCACCTATAACAGAAGAGGCCTTACTGTCTTTTATGCGTGGGTATGCGGGCGGCATTAAAGCCAATAAAATTCTGAATAATCACAAGTCTGATTACTGAAATATAATGTAAGCGACGCGGACGTCCCACCAAGTACGTAAGGCGCGAGCGCAAATCAATCTACTCACTGCACCGCAACAATGATCACCAATAACATAGTCACAATCAATCTAAATCTCCTCGATCTTATTTTTTTTCCATTTTGGCGGGCCGCCGCCTCCGTACCCGGGTTAAGTCAAGTTGACAGCTGTCAAATTCGTTCTAAAAGCAACTCATTCCATAAATAACATTTAAACGCGCCGTCAAACGATTAATACGTTATATGTAATAATAAACTAACACTTACATACAAAAAGACCGTCAAAAACTATCTAAATTAATTTTATATTATACCTAAAGATTCATGCGAGCGACCTGAAGGGTGTAATCGGGTGTACATGGACACAAGAATGGGCATCGAGTATTTTTTTCATTTTAACCACTGACGCATCGTACCGTACTTGGTTGCCAGTAATTACTGTGTTGCAAGATTGTACGAGAATTTGATCACATATATGTTTTTATTCATTTAGTTGTTGCCGTCGGTTATTGTGTTTACTGAGAAATGTCGGATATTTTGTAAATCCGGCTACAAAGCATGGTGATTACAAGATTATCCCTACGATCGTTTGTAGCAATTATTACTAAGACTTGCTATCCCAAAGGGATCACCTTTGGGATAACAAGAGTTGGCATAAGTAAATTAACAGCCCTTGATAAATATTGATGGTTTTATGATGGTTTTAAAATCTTTAGTAGTATATTTATAGCTAAATGCGTGGTGTTGAGTGCGGTTCACCGAATTATATCACAACAACAAAAAAAACGAAATTAAAAGAGCGATTTAAGAGTGTCCTTTTGTCTTTATTTGTTGAGCTAGTCATTTAAATTAGTGCCTAAGTGTATTTACACTAAGTACTTAATTTAATGACTCGTGAAACGATTCGTTTCGAGTTACTTGTGTAATAAATTTATATCGCTAACGTTAATAATACAATTTAAATTTGCCACATACATGGCTCAGGAGGGTGCTGAAATTATATAAAGTAGATGCAACTCTGCGCACCTTCCTGATGTCATGTATGGGGCAATGGAGGACGGTCCGTCGCTATCCAGGATGTCGAAATATCCAGAGGAATAGCGAACAGGTAAGGATCGAACGAGGCATATTTCAGGGCGACAGTTTGAGTCCGCTTTGGTTTGCCTAGCTTTGAATCCTCTTAGCACATTGCTGGAGGATTCAGGTATAGGTAGGTTATCGATTGAGAAGAGGTGGTCAAGTTATATCTCACCTCCTATACATGGATGACCTAAAGCTCTTTGCCCCCAACAATTTGCAACTGATAGAGCTACTGAAAGTAACTGAAACTTTCAGTAGCGCCATCAGGATGGAATTTGATGTGGACAAATGTGCGGTCATGCATGTAAAGTGAGGGGAGATTGTGGAATCCGTGGGTACCCAGCTCTCGGATTCCATACAACTAAGATCCCTCTCCTCAAACGAAACCTACAAGTATTTGGGTATGTCGGAAGAAAGAAAGAGAGAAAGAAAATTAGATTTATTTGTCACAGAAACACGTGCATATAAAAGATGACATAATTAACATTAAGAAAAAAAAAACATGATACACACAGATATTTATACATAGGCATAAAGAAGATAAATAATCGGCAGCTGCACGCCATGACTGTGACAAGAAGGCTTCCACTCAGCATGATGCTATGCTATGGGATGGGACCCACAGCACAGCGCTGATTTTCAGTGGTCACCCGAAAATAACGTACGAAAAGAAGCGGAAGCGTTAGGCATCAACACTGCTGACATGAAACAATCGTTGAGAGAGCGCTTCTTTTGCCGCCTGAATAAAGTTTTAAATAGTCTTGTATCAGGCGGAAACAAGGCCTTCAACGGTTAGGTCATGCCGGTTTTGATGTACTCTTTTGGCATACTCAAACGGATCAGACGGAACTTAACGCCTTGGATAGGAGGGTCCACACACTGCTCACCGCAAATCGGATGCTTCATCCGCGGTCATCGGTGATGACACTGTATATCCCGCGAAAGTGTGGAGGTCGAGGCTTCTTAAACGCTAAGATCCTCCACAAACGTGAGATATGTAGTCTCAGGGAATATTCCTAGAAGCCGACATGGGGATGCACCGAGATGTGGTCTCAGTGGTCAACAGCCTCACCCCGCTCTCCTTGGGTAACGAGAACTGGCGCAAACCTAAAGTATTAGATACTAATGACCGCAGGGAGGTATAGCAGAGCAAAGAGCTTCACGGGCGCTTTTACCGGGTCCTACATGGGCCTGATGTAGACCTCTTAGAGTCCGTATTCTGGTTACGATTCGGTGATCTCTTTGGAGAAACCGAAGGTTTTGTCTTTGCAATTATGGACGAAGTTATGTTGACGAACAACTACCGGAAATATATTGTGAAGGACGGACCGGTTGACATCTGTCGGGTATGCCACCGTCCGGGGGAATCAATCCGACACATTATTTCTGGCTGTTCTAGTCTGGCTAACGGAGACTATTTGCATAGGCACAACCTTGTAGCCAGGATTATCCACCAGCAACTTGCTCTGAAATACAGTCTTGTGGACTTGGAAGTACCGTACTATAGGTATGTGCCCGACCCAGTTCTCGAAAATGGCACTATATATCACTATATCACTGACCGGACTATTGTTGCCAATAAGCCGGACATAGTGGTGATAGATCGATTAGAGCGTCGCACAATGATTATTGATATAGCAGTCCCACATGACGAGAACCTCGTGAAAGCTGAAAAAGATAAGCAAATCAAGTATCTTGACCTGTCACGCGAGGTTGTCGACATGTGGGATGTGGATACAGCAGTCATTGTGCCGATAGTCGTGACGGCCAATGGCATTATAGCCAAGAGCCTCGACCAACACCTCAGGAGGCTTTCGTTAGGCAGCTGGACCAAGGGCTTGATCTAGAAAGCAGTATTACTGGACACGGCGCGTATAGTAAGGAGGTTCCTCTCTCAGCAGGGCTGACCACCGGTAGCTTGGACCCTGTTCCCGATACCGGTGGGCTACAATTTTTTATATTTTGAAATGTTTTTATATATTTTTTATATTCGAATATTTAAAAACATAATTTGTATGTATTAATCAACGAAATAAAGGAAATAATAAATTTAAATGTAAACATCAAACCTTATTTTCAAGGAAAAATAAGGTTTGATGTTTAATACTTAATTTATTCACCTTCCATTTTTACATACTTAATTTATTCACCTTATAATACCCACCATGTTTCTCGACCATATAATAAAAAAACGAGCTCTAAAAAACCTATCCCGGAAACAATAGCCTACCTAAGATTCCAAATCGAATAACTACAATGTCCTTATAGGCCCTATATCCTCGTTAATAAAATAAAGAGGATTTTAGGGTAAAGACCCTTCGAGATTCTTTTATAAGGCCAGATTAGTGAGCGTGAATTGTTGACGTCTTGTGTGAAAATGGCTTAGCGGGGGTCCATTTTTTCTATAGCACGTTCTTGCGAGGGGCGGAGAATTTTCGATTCTTCTGACAAATGCAGCTTGGGATATTTAATTGACTTCGTTTCGAGTTTTGTAGTATCGTGTGTCTGATGTGCATTCGTAATAGAATTGAGTGGCTCGTGTCGTTTATGTAAAGTCAATTCGGTAGTTGAATAGGTACTGTTGAAATAGGACAAAGAAAACATTTCTTGAATGAATGAAATCGGAGAAATTCAATTTTCAAATCATTGAACAAATGGGGCAGACTCTGAACAGGCATTGTTTGAAGAAAGTGTGTATACTACCTGATAGTGCCGTATCAGTCTAGTAAACAATAATGTTCTCCGGATTTTTATTATTACTAGCTTTTTCCAGTGGCTCCGCCCGCGTTTTTAACCTAAAATCAGCTGTTTCATAGAAAAGTCCAATACCTACTTGATCAAAATGTATGGAACAGCTGATATTTTATTTTGTACTACCGACGAAAAATTTCTGCGCTGAGGGGTCTAGAATGATATGCTGAATTCATGGTTACAGTTTGCGCACTGGATAAAAACTTAACCCTGTATTTATATATGTTACGCGCAACTTTCTAGATTTTTTCTTTCATAACAACCTTCTTCAGATAATAACAAACACAACACAAAAAGAATGATCAAAATTGGTCCAGCTGTTCACGTGTGATGCCGTGACCAAGAGAAATAGGGATTCATTTTTACACGCTTTATATTAGCTTCACTTGTATGTTTGTATGTTTGTTTGTATGTAACCGACTCCTTTGGACGCTATTTTGACCCACTTTAAATGGTCAGATTTCATTTAAACTTTGTAGACTTATCGAGGACCTATGACAATTCAATAATTAAAAAAAAATAGGAAAAAACACGCTTTTGTAGTTAGCAAAACTAAAAAATTGAAAATAAATAATAGTTTAAAAAAAAAAACTAAAAAAACACGCTTTAAAAACCTAACTAAAAAGTAGAAAATATTTTAATTCTATTAAAAAGCGTGGGGTGCTTGATATTAATTGATTATAAAAATACCTCAAAGAGCACCCCACGCTTTTTATTAGAATTAAACAATTTTCTACTTTTTAGTTTGGTTTTTAAAGCGTGTTTTTTAGTTTTTTTAAACTATTATTTATTATATATATATATAGATAGTAGGAATTTGGTAACTATCTTGATTTCACATATTCATTTATATATTTAATCAATCATCTCACTAATAAATTATAACAAAGAATCGTATAGGTACCATCTCCCCTGTAGCAAAGCTTTGAAATGCAAAGAGTAATGTAAGTTTTTTCCTTAATAATGACATTATTAGTTTTCTTCTCTAGTTCTGGGTCTTTGATAAAACTGGTTTGAAAGGTCTCAGTTGTATCTCTCGAGGCATTATTTATCCCACAAAGGATAAAAAACTTGGAACTATTTCAAGGAAAATGTATTAGTCTTAGTTTCTTTTATATTCTTTATTTAAGATTACCTCTTTGTGATATGGCGAACCGTGTAAGGGTTTTTATTGAAGTAAATAACAAATGAAATAGCTATTTTTACTTTATCACTTGGCGACATTACACACTGAAGGTTCATTTGATTGAAAGTGGTTAACGGCACCAATTGTCCTTCAACCAGGGTATTGTTGGGTCACCGTCCTTGGGCAGTTATATGAAATTGAAGATATCAATTCAAGATCAGAATACAACTATACAGGACAGTTTTTTTTACAACTGAAATATGATGATTTTTCAGAGCACTTTATCAACTAAAAGCTTGAGATTGATGACGAAATTTTCAAAAATTCATATAGTACAATATTCTGTTAACGTATAAACCGCTAGCGTTACAATGAGCGACGTAGTAAAAAAAAAAATGAAAGATCTCAGGTGATTGATGCGACCTATTATACTTGTTTAAATTTAACATCAACACCGTTGAATGATTACAAAACTATGTAAAAAAGGTAGTTCTTCAATCTATGATTATTGTTTATTTAGAACTTAACCGAACTTCTGTTAAGATGACAGACAGACTGAAGTCTAGATAAAATTATTGTACTAGTCATACTGCTCTTCAGAGAGATATTTGGTTATATACTAAAATTAACTTAAGTCCTTCTTATAACTCTGTTTGGATCTTACCAATCAAAGATCGGTATGAAATAGAATAGTTGCCAAGTGACAAAACGAAATTGACAAAAAAGAAATTGTTATAATAATATCATAATGATTTTTATCATATTTTTTAAACGTTTGTTTTATAAAAATAATTAAAAATGTATCTAATAAATTGTAAAATAAATAAATGATATCATAATACACCGTGACATTTTAATCGGCTTACAAAGGTGGTCCACTCAATGTATCTGTCATAAAATACCTCTAGGTGCGATTAAAACGTTGTTATCATTAATTAAGATAATAGTTACAAAGAAAAATAAATAATGCTTTAGAATTATGGAACCCCCTCCCTGTAATAATATTTATGTCTCAAACGGTAGAGGATATCTACCTACCATTACATTCCATCACTAATTCCATCTCCATAGCAGGGTGTTTCAAACTACGCCATGCGTCTTAGTGAATTATATTTTCATGTGTTTGATTATGCAAATGTTCAAATTTGTTTTACCAAATATATCTTTGGTAGTAGATAGCAGTCATTGGGTACATGATGTGGGCTGCCGTTGTAAGACGACTAAAATGTCACAGTGTATATCAATAGCTGTAGGAATCGCCTGTTCTAATACGGGGAAGTAATAAGCAAAAACGCGTAAACTGGCGATTTCTGACCTAAGTTTCCTCACTACGACTTGAATTCCATCTTTGGCTTATTCCTCCGGTTTGGAAAACCGAAACATGGCACAAACACTTATTTAGCTAAATAATGAAAATCGTTATGATTTCTTTTCCAAAACCTCTCTTTTACCTTTAACGCAGCTGAAGAGGTATTTAACTTTTTTGTAAAAAAACTAAACCAAAAAATTCATAAATGAGGACATACTACAAAATAACATAAATCCCAGGTTTTGTTTTTACAATTTTTGAAAAAACCGGCCCCAAATACAAGAAGCAGGCACCTACAGAAAGTAAATTTAATACAGGGTGGCAGGGCCAACCACACGCAAACTGTAACCATGGATCAGTGCAGACTTCTGAACACTCCTGTTGAAATTGTTGATCAGTTATTGAAAAAAAGTTGCTGTTCCATACATTTTGATCACGTAAGTACCTACTGAACTTTTCTGTGAAACAGCAGATTTTTATTTGCAAACTGATTAAAAACATGTACTCTTTGACTATTCTATACATTACAGTTTACGCGTCTATGTCCCAGACTAAAACACTTTATACCTACCTAAGCTAAGCTTAGCAGAACCGCTTTACTGAACAATTCAGTACGATTTAGGTTAAAACTACATTGACAGCCTACTTTGTACTAGAAGAGTCTTAACGGTCGATCACCATGGTTGCCCCATAGCAGTCCTATTTAGGGTACATCGACACCAATCTATAGCGTCCTTTGTTTTGAAATAACAATGGTAGAAGAAAAAGAGCCCTCGATTCAGATTTCTTTTATCAGTGGCCGATCATTTACTTTTGTGACCTTTTTCCTTAAGGGGTTAACAGAAGAGTATTACTTCCAAGTTTCGCCAGTCATGCCACAGGGAACGACCTTATTGCTATGCATCAATTTCCGTAGTGAAGAAATTCTTGGAACAGTGAGGTCGCTCCGCGAAGCCTGTGAATCTCCCAAGAAGCTTCTGTGCTTGTGGGTGGAGCTAAGCTGACTTTGTTAGCCAGAATGCCCACGCACAACGGACTAAATGGGAATCTACGTGCGGAAAAGGGAGTCCCATCATTATCATCATCATCATCACCATCATCATCTCCTGGAGTGGAGGCTGCGTATTGGCAAGCGTAGTTTGGGATGCCCTCTAGCTAGATGGACCTACGACCTTAAAAAGGTGGCTGGGACAGACTGAATGCGGAAGGCGGAGGATAGAGTGTTGCTATGCAGCCTGGGACAGACATTTGTCCAGCAAAGGACTGCGATAGACTGAGTTGATTGAGAATCTTCACCTCAGACTACCTGCGGGATTGTCTCTCCTTCTCCTTTTAATTTATTCTAAGTTGGTCAATAAAATATCGCTTTTAGGGACAAGACCACCCATTGTGTCACCCTATGTACAATATGTGTAATTAGTATGAGGTACATAATAAAGACTATTCTTTCGAAAGAAATCTCTTCATAACAGCAAACGCCACAACGAGATCATCTACCAAGCTTTTGTTGTGGTCGGCTTCCAGTTATGAATGCATCTGTATTACATCAAGCGAACACATATCTGACCTCCAGTAAAATTTGTTCAAAGTCCAACACGAAATGGGCAAACACGAATAAAGGTCTGTTCATCTCTTCTGAATTACATTGAAAGATATTTGCTGATCCATTTTTTTTTTAATTTTGTTCCAAGAATTTTGGTCTGTATGCAGACCAAAATTGCGAAAAAAAAATGCCAATTGCCAATGCCAATTTTTATTTTCGTTGCTAAGGCAACGAAAATAATGCAATGCATCTTGTTCAATTATCAAAATGACACCGAATTTTCATTCAGTCATTATTTTAATGTAGGCTGAAGTGCATACGATCTGCCATTAGTCTTATTATAGGCCACTTAGATTGGTAAAGAATGAGAATTTAAATCATTCATCTCCAGTTCCGTGTGATGCTGGATGTAAAAGAATAGCACCATCCCATTTCTTCCCGTGGGTGCCTTAGAAGGCGACTAAGGGACTTACTAGATACTGGGCAGCAGCGTTCTCTATGCATTTGACCACCATACTGCGGTCGCCAACCCGCCTGGCAAGCGTGGCGATTATTGCAAAACCCCCCTTTTAGAGGAGTCCTGTGTCCAGCAGTGGATGTCTTTCGGCTGGAATGATGATCCCCATTTCTGAGTTGAGTCTCACGATAGCTGAAAGATGCTTGGACTAACTGGACAGATCCACTCAAATCTGTGTGGTTCATTCCTCAAAATACCATTTCAGACACTGATCTATATGATCTGACTGAGATTATGTCTGAACTTTAAAGGAAACCTTGCCTCCTGAGTTTGTTTCGTCATTCCTTCTCCGGGTTAGTGAAATTGGAAAAGTTGACTCCTTTTTCTAGCTAGCTCACTAGCTCTAATAGCGAGTACTCAACTACACCTAGCTCGCTTTATCTTATTTGATGGGTAAAACTAATTCCAATATCCAGAAAAAAACATTTTTGATTCAACCCTATTTACGGAATAAACAATTCCATTTCATACCATTAATTAGCATGTTAACTAATTCAGAACATCATTAAGGTTTCACCTTTACGTCACGGTACAGTATCTAAATAAGTTAGCTAAGTAAGTTAGTTAGTAAAATACGTCAACTCCAAGAGGTATGACAACTTATAATTGACTGCAACTGCTTTCAATGCAAGTTCATTACTAACTAGTTAGCAGCATTGTGTTAAATGATATCATGGTTTTGATCAAGTTAAGCCAGACTGGCAAGCTATACTTCCATAATTCATTTCATAATACTTCGTGGTGATTTACCAGCTCTCAGAATGTGAATTATTATAGTCCAAGACTGTTAACTGCTACAAACCATTGTGAGAGAAATAACTAAAATTGTATAATTTAGTAGCCTGCATCAGTTAAAGAGGTGATTCAAAAAACATTCGGTACGAAACTCTTATACGATTTATTTTAAAAAAATCGGGACGAAAAACGGAGAACTAGGTAACCCGGAGGCCTATAATTGATATAAGTGTTTTTCGTTGATGAGATATAATATTTTTGTTTTGAATTGACTATTTAATAACGACAGTCATATTAATGGTGTAGATATATACTTATAAAGCCGTACAAAATACCGTAGAAGTTAAAAACTCTTATCCAATGTGTAAAAATAAAAACTGTATCGAAAAACGGAAGGCAAAGCTACCTATGGTTGCTATAAGTATTCTTTGTCCATCAGTCTGTTATTTTTCATTTCACGATGTAATAGCGACAGTCATATAAACGTTCCAACTATAAGCTTATAAGGCGATACAAAATACTGTACAAGTGTAATTCCTAAAAACTATACGACTGTGTTCTCAATACGACCACGGTGAAGGATTCCTAAATGCTTTTCTGTTTTTGTCAACTCTCTCTCTCTTGTCCAAATATATAATGTATGGCTTTAAAATAAAATTTACAATGAGGTAAGTCAGTGTGTACTTAAAACTGAAGAACGAGCACATTACCATAACGCATTAACTTGAGCACTAAATAAATGCAGAACCAGAAGAGACAGTATAACTATTGACATTCAAAATATGCTAATAATACTCATTTGCTCGCTTACTTCGAAAGAGTCTCCTCTTTTATCGTTTCCAATATTTTTATTGCAAATTATCATGAAGCAGGTAAAGAATTATGTAATTATGTTATTTTAAGGTTCAAAGTATGGAGTTCTAATGCCAATAAAATATTGTTAAAAACCGTATTTTTTAAACACCGTCTTAACAAAGTTTCCTTGTAAAATTAACGACACAAAACTATGTAACTCCGTTCAAAAAACGCACGAAACTTCCTGAAAAGTTTTCTCAAAAACACAAAAAACACGTTTAAAAACTTAAACTGACTTACCTCAATAAACTTCATCCAAACCATCCATCAGAACTCACACACAAAACAACATTTCATCAACTGAAAAATAATTCAGTAAACTCGCGAAAATCGGAACGCTCCAAATTGACCGCACGACCTCTCCCGATCGCGTCTAGTGTGGAACTGGGGTTGTACCAAACATGCTACATTTTCGTTCGGTATATATCGACAGACATCCCTTCCTCGGGTGCTGCCATCTGGCAAGACAAAACTTATGCATTAACTACAGGCTTTAAGAGTTAAAAAGTTTTGATAGGGAACCGTTCGAACCGGTAATGCTATATTAAATTTTTTAATGGTTTAATTGTAAAGTTTTTTTAAGAAAGGCTTTTTAGGGGTTGTTTCGGTTGTTTATAGGATTTGTTAGTGTTGTTTAATGGCTGTTGTGAACGTTAAGGTGATGTTTATGCAATTAATTAAAACCTTGTTAGCTGTACAGTGTTGTAACAAGAGCAGGGATGATCTTTTTTTGACTACGAAACTAAAACAAATACGATTTGTTTAATGCTTTGTGATTTTAGAGTAAATACTTCACAAGGTATATCGCGAGGGCTGGTTCGAGGTTGCGCGGGAACGAGTTGCTAGAAGGACTGAGACGGCTTTGCTCACTAGTGGGATAGTATTAGAAATACATTTTTTTTTCTCATTAATGAAATACTTATTTATGTCATGTGCCTGTATAGACAGGGTAATAATAACAAATTTTTCTGTCATCAAAATCCTTACTTTTCTACTTTGCTGTCATCTATACTCAATTAATCTGCCTAACGTTTTCCCAACTGGTTTGCGGTCAGCTTCCAGTCTAACCAGATGCAGTTGAATTCCAGCATTTTACATGGAGTCACTGCTTATCTGACCTCCGCAACCTAGTTACTGGTTAAAACAATAAATACCCTTTGGTATTGTCGTGCCAAACTGTCAGTCAAACTGTTGTCAGACTTTTGGGCTTCTGACTACCCGAAACTACTGTAAAAGATTTAACGAATGACAGCCGTCTAGGCACGGAGGGGTCTCAATATGTAATGGATGATCACCCATCCACAAATCGACCGCGGCGAGTGTAGCTTAACCTACAATCGACCTAGCCACAAGCCCCTTATACCGTAATCTTTAATGTAAGTACCCGAAATACTTACATCAGATCAATTACATCTAAAACCCATATTATAGGTACAACGATAGCCAATCTACCCCGCCTAGTCCTAGCTAATACGGCAATACTTCTTGTAAACGGTTCGTACTTCAAGATAATAGTCTATAGAGAACCATTGTACTAGGCGCCTATAAATTGTAAGGGAATAATAATAAATATCGAACGTCGACTTGAATTGAATTAGGTATGCAGTACATTTATTGAATAGGGCTATGGCTCGCTTGCACCAATAAATACGGTTTAACGTATTTAGTAAAAAAGTCAGAGTAAAAATCATTTATTTCAACATTAAAATTACAGTAGGTATTATGATATCGTTAGTCCCAAACAAGGCACAGCCTGTATTTTGGTTATTAAACATTTTGGTTATTTATAAATGAAATGTTTATAAAACATTTTACAAAAATAAACATCCTTAAAAAACATGTTGGTTATTTTTAAATTAAAGTTGAAATTGGCGACAGTTAAACTAATAGTTAGCCTCTTCGAGACTACAAAACTAACATTACAATAATACAAAAATAAACTCAATTCAGGTAAGAAAACTATTATACAGGGTGTAAGGGGAACGCTTCCGAAGCCAGTAGGTTATATACAACCTAAATGCAAATGGATAGCAATAAGCTTTCTTATTAAATAAGTTATTTTGCATCAATTTAAACGTTTGACGCTTTCGTAATGTTTCGACTTATTTTATTTTGGCGTCGCTTTACAAAGGATGCCTAATCCTAAAATCGTCACCTGGACTTGGGGTCTTTTTTAAATGTGTTTAATCTGAAATAATGGTTCATATAACTGTTCTGACAGCATAGATGAACAAAAAATGCAAAAAAAAAAATTGGTAATTTTTTTTTTTTGATGGTACTGTATCGAGAATCACTAGCCCTATCACCTGTCTTCGTTTTCGGAAGCGTTTCCCTTTACATCCTGCATAAATAAAAATCATTTATGAAAGATCAAACTTCATAGAATTTCTATAATTTGCTGCCGTTCTACATTCTATTTTATGTGTGTGTGTGTGTGGGTGCGTGTGCGTGTATGTGTGTGTGGGGGGGGGGGGTGCGTGTGTGTGAGGGTGTAAGGGTGTTTGTGACTCTGCATTATACTTAAATATAATTTTTTCGTTTTTTGGGTAAATATAAAACACTGTTTCCGCCAATCATTTGAAGATGGCAGAAACAGAATGACGTTTTAAATAATGTTTAGCGCTAATTGCATTCAGTGATAATGAGCAAGCGGCCTAAAATACAGATCCAAAGACACGCGACTTCCTAATTTAAAGTTATTTTTCACTGTGTAGTTTTTTTTTAGGAAGTTGGTAGATTTTTTCTTGTAAAAACTTTTAAAATTCCTTCGTATTGCCACAAAATATGAGAACAGCTGGGACACAGGCCTTGTCTCTTTGAGCGGTAGTGGGCTGTTCAACCACGTCAACACATCAACCACGAGGGCCCAGTGCGGGTTGATAGATCACATATGTCTTCAAATTTTTGCTTCTAGGACGTGCCAGGTTCTTCACGATGTGGTGATGAAATTGAAAACCATGACCTACAACTCGCAAGTCAGGGCCGTGGAACAGCCCATGCTTAGGTAAAAATATTACTCAGGCAGAAAATTGGTAACAAGGTTGACTATCCAGGGTGCGCCCGCCATACATTCAACTACGCCACTCGTAGGAACTATAACTAATGTGATGGAGTGTGTTCACCATGCCGTATGACCCCCTAGGATCCCCTACAAGGAATAAGTGATCCCCTTTGCCCTTGAGAGTCATAAAATGCGACAAAACGATTGGCAGTAGTGTGCTCCTATAGTAAGTACTTACTGCCACATAGTGTGTTGTTTCTACAACCACCGTTTATTGGGGGACCCATGTCTAGTAGCTGACGTTTACGATGAACAGACATGCTTGTCTAAAACAAATTAATGAGTTGAACGACTCGAGCAGTAATTATTAATAAGGAAACTCATATTCTCAAGTGTATTAGGAGTCACCGTTTTCAACTAAATTGCGATCACCAATACATGCCAGCCATGATAATTTCCGAAACACTAGAACTTAGATTTTCACTTCAAACTTTTACATTATGTCGCAAATCCTTACTAATATTATAAATGCGAAAGTAACTCTGTCTGCCTGTCTGGTACGCTTTCACGCCTAAACCGCTGAATCGATCGTCATGAAATTTGGCAGAGATATGGCCTGGGATATGGATAAAACCTTAAGCTTCTTTTTTACGCATTAACCGACATCAACGCGGGCAGAGCCATGGGCTAGTCATTATTATTTACCCAATCCTTTAATTGCTACTAGTTTCTGAGGAATATATTATTACTAGTTTTTGCCAGCGGCTCCACCCGCGTGGAGTCGTAAATTATCCTACGGGAACGTACTACCGGGATAAGAAGTATCCTATATATTAATCCAGGTTATAAGCTATCTGTGTGCCAAATTTCATTCAAATCCGTTTAGCAGTTTTTGCATGAAAGAGTAACAAACATCCATCCATCCATCCATACTTACAAACTTTCGCGTTTATAAATATTAGTAGGATTTTAACTGGTTTTTATTACCTTCAAATTGCATTATTAACTGGTTTTTATTACCTTCAAATTGCATTATTAACTGGTTTTTATTACCTTCAAATTGCATTATTAACTGGTTTTTATTACATTCAAATTGCATTATTAACCAATATCCACCTTTAGGTTGGTGGTTGTTAGTTAAGTAGATTAATTTAAGCGATATATACAGGAAGCTAATATTCACTACGGGCACATCTACCAGGAATTCATGAATTACAACGATATAAATTTAATTTCGTTAGTTCAACACATAGTGGGAAGTTGGGAACTTTGCGCGCGCTACAAAACTCTGTTAGTGTTCCAGCGCTAAACATTTTGTAATTATATTTGACCTTCACACAGCTGCTAACCTAGTACGCTTTAATGAGAAAAGTGGCAAGTGTTTGTGTTAAATTATGAAAATGTTGGTTAAATTGTATAGAATTTTTAGAAGACGGGTTACAATGCTTCAATTCTGTGGTCGTGATACCCACAGGTGCTCAAGACTGGCAAAAGAAGTACTAAATTGAACTCATTGTCGAATATTGAGCGGGGGTTTCGGGTTCAATTTTGAAATTATAGACTTAGTCTGGAATTGTAACCAGTTGATTGCAACAGCTTCTTACATAAGACTTAAATGATGGGAAAATAAACCATTTTTATCTACCCCTTCGGGTCTACAAAATAATGAGTTACAATGATATTGTGATACTTTTATTACATTACGGCGCACTGGCCTTAATTCGTATTTGAATCTCACCACAGGTATTCATAACGTAAATTACTTTAATTTTGTAACGATAAATAACTCAATTTGCATAACAAATAAACTCATATAGTGAGAATCGCGTTTTGATACGCTTCAATTACTTTAATCATAGAAAAACTGAAATTTGCATTTGTTTGCCTATAAATTTAAAATACGATGACAAGTATTTAATTTAAAAATTCAGACAAAAAAAAATCGATTAAACCAAGCCGAAAACAAAAATTTAAAGACATTTACAAAAAAAAAGCACGTACACAAACAGTCTTGTTTTCGTAAAAGAACACTGCGGTTCGATAGTCAATTACTTTTAAAACTCTCCTAAAGAAGGTATATCTCTTTTATAGTTCTCTAGGGTGGAATTCTTGTAGGTCCAAAAGGGCTAAAGGGAGGTTCGCAGGGTCCCCAAACGGCCTTTGTAGATGCCTCATTAATTAATTCCTTGGCCAATCCTGATAAATAAGGGATTCTAGAGAGCTTTGTGATACATGCGTAAATACGTCCTGAAGTTTTATGTGTTCTGTTTGAGTGAACTTTTGTTATGTATTTTCCGTATCGTGTTGAGTTAAGATTCGTTTTTCATTCCTAGCATTATTCTCTATACGAAACTAACTTTTAAAGGAGGACCTAGAATTAGTTCTATTATCTTGTACATTTTCAAATCTTGTAGGCACATACACTGCCTTGTTGATATAGCGGTCGCAAGCGCTAGTACTGATCATGTGGTCCTGGGTTCGATTCTCAATTCGGGCAAAGTGTTATAGGGGTTTTTACAATCGCAGCCCGGAGTCTGAATTTGTACCCGGTTGATGACAATAAGCTCGCCCCTTATTACATGAGACTTGAACATATCTGTCGAAATGTAGGTGTACTATAGGTACAGGTGCACATCTGCTCAACCTTTCGAGGAAATAGGGAGTAATGTTATGTTAACTTGTACATTTAGGCATTCAAGATTGACTTTTAAGCGAATACATGAAATAAGTAATACTTTGAATATTTAAAAGATTTTTCAAGTAAATTAATGACTATAAAAAAGTAAACTATTAAATCTATTAAAAAGCCTCCGCATTAGAGTTTATCGTGCTATCTGCATATATACAAACATCCTGACATCAATGGTCGGGCGGTAGCCCACCAGACACAACACCGGTCTGGTCGGAGGATCCTCCCTTCTCATACCTTTATACTCCACATTTGTTGATTTGAATTTTTGTATGTGGGGCGTTGTAGATGTCCGCCACAGTATTTGTAGTTGAAACCATCAGGCCGTGATGTGCATCGAAGGCTTGTTAAACGAAATCTCCAAACAACTGGTTGACACTACCCGTGCCCAAGGGCTGGCTTTTATCTAGGCCAGAGGCAAGCAACATGACAACGCCGCCAGTCTCTTAGGTACATTACCAGTCGACAGCGATTCGGAGGAATTTTTCGACGCCATATTTTAGCTTGGGAATTGGCTTGGGCCGAAAGGTTCTGGAGTGGCGACCGCGTACTGGAAGACGTAGCGTTGGAAGGCTTCCCACAAGATGGTCTGATGATCTGGTGAAGGCCCCAGGAATTCGCTGGATGCGAGAAGCACAGAACTGGTCCAAATGGCGGTGCTTAGGGGAGGCCTACGTCCAGCAGTGGACGTCTATCGGCTGAAATGATGATGATGATATTTTAGCTTGTTAATTAATTACTGACAATGTCTTCGCAAATGAGTATGCGCCTGGGATAAAAATTGGATGAAACTTTTATTAATACTTTTAGTAGTTTAAAACAACTCCTTTCTCATTGCAAGTAGGTAATTTAAAATCCTTTATTTTCTGAGGATAAGATTGTGGTAGTCACAGAACCGATTAATATTATATACAAAGCTACGGACTAAACCTTTCTGAAAACTAAATGGCATGACATGATATCTTGTACAAAACCCTCCCTTTGGAAAAAATGGCATCCAAATATTTATTCATCGTGAAAGCAACATTAATTAAAGAAGAAATAGGAAAGGTTACTCCATTATCGAGTGATGATACATCAATTTTATTCGAACACAAAAGTAATCTAATGCTTCATTACGCGCTCACTCTTTAACCATTCACTCGGTAATTGAAAGACCCGAAAATTCTCTAATAAAAATTCGACGGTACGTACATTTTCCATTGGAAGTCTTTCATTAAACCCGGTCTTTAGAATCGAGAAACACAGCACGGCATCTCTTTATTTTCGCCACATAATTTTCGGCACGAATAAATTTTATTTTATTTTCGCAGAATCAGCAATCACTAATCAAGTATTCGTTCAATCATAATCCCGGCTTCCAATACGCTCCTTTTTTTTAATATTCATGAAATTTTTCGTAATCTTCGTGTACAAAACTCGGTTTGAAGGTAAACCTTTGGTATCTTGGGTTTACGTGGAATAGAGCAATGCAGACAAGAAACAGTAAGTAAAAAACATTATTTTCGTTTTTTTTTGTGATCGACTTTACAGCGGTGTTTTTGGAAGTCTGTCGTTTTTTTTAGTAAGCTTTTTATTTATTACTTTTTAGGTGCGGTACCTACCCCACGCAAATTCGCATACCTTCACTTGCTAAGTATATGACAGTGACAGAAAGTTATTATAACATCATCAATACAATATGTAACAAAAACCCTGTTGTTCCTTCTACCCACGTTTTCAGAATCGGTTTAAATATGGAATAAAGCAAGTCATTTATAAAAACTGTTCAACGAAAATAATTAAAATAAATATTTTATTATGAATATTTGTAATGTTTAACTGATTTTAATTAGTTCAAAGAAAGCCGCCGAGCTCGTAGTCTATTGAGCGAAGGATACTTATAAAATCCGATACTGTAAACTGTTTTTTTGAATATGTCAATTTTAATAGTTATTTGATATTGAACTCTCGACTAGCCAATGCTTATTTTTTAAATTATAACTTCGTAAATGTTGTGCTTGTAGGTAAGTGTATACGTCCTTAAAAGGAACAACAGGGTTTTTGTTACATATTGTTTACACTAAGTAGAATAAAATAAGTATTATTGAGTCTAACACAAAAACCACATGAACTTGACCTAATTTGTACGCGACGATTCTACTTCCCATTCGAACAAAAGAGGAATTTTCCGAATTTTTTAAAGTCGTTTGTTAAATACTATTTCGATGAGTGAGTAGTCTTCAGATCCTGTCTCTACGATGTATTTTGCATTAGAAGAGACTGAAATCTAAGAATTCGAATTAATTGATTTGAGAAGTTTTATTAAAAGAAACCTAACTGAGGAAGTGGAGGAACCTGGTTTTATCACCAAACCTTTCATTTGCAAATAGCATAAAAGTATTACTTTTTGCGGAAACTTCTAACTTTGCGGACGCATCTTTATTGAGATAAAATTAATAAAATAACCTAAAGATTGGGTAAGTGAATGCACAAATCATGCGAAGCCCAAAAAAATCATTAATTACTTCAAAAACTTCTAATCCACATTCTAAAATCCACGACCAAAATAAAATAGGGGACCGAGGGATTGCGTCTTTTAAACCGAAACGCAATGATTTACGAAGCAATCCTAACGAATGGCGATTCGTTAAAAAATAAGTATTATTCGTCAGAAAACTGATTTGTTTGTTTACTCCGAGGTTAGATGATGTTATTTTATTGATTTAGGACTAATTCGATGTGTTTTGACCGAAATCGTTTATGTTTTGGTATATGGGCGCTTCGAATGACGAGTGTATCGCGTTTGGCGTTATCCTATGGGTAGTAAACTACGTTTCGTAGTTAACTGCCCCGTTGGTCTCGTGGTCGCAAGCGTGATTGCTGAGCGTGGGATCCTGGGTTCGATTCTTAGGTCGGGCAAAGAGTTATAAGGTTTCACCATTAGGAATTTCTCAGTAAGAGGACTTTGGAAGGTGGCGGTGTGATACTCCCGTGCCTCTGAAAGCAAGTTAAGCCGTTGGTCCTGCGCCTGATCTCTCTCCGATTGTATCGGATTGCCGTCCTATTGGACTATGAGAGCGGGGGAAGAGTAAGTTTAATGTTTCATCACCATCATTATTTCAGCCGAAAGACGTCCACTGCTGGACATAAGCCTCCCCCATGCTCTTCCACTTCGACCGGTCTTGTGCTTCCCACATCCGGCGGATTCCCGTGCGCCCTTCACAAGGTCATCGGTCCACCTTGTGGGAGGTCTTCCCACTATGCGTCTTCCGTCAGTGTAATGTGTAAGTAAGTATAATATATCCAGCGTAGATGGCTGGTCTCCGCTGAGATTTTCTGCCATGGCATTATTTTTGAAAGAAATGATACCTAGAAATTTGACATATCGAGACAATATTAAGCGGGTAAGGTTTAAGTGAAGATTTATAATGAATTATAGCAGTCTTTAGGTTGTTTTATTAAGATTCAAACAGATATTTTAAGACAATACACATAACTAACAATAATTATGTTTGTTGTCTTTGGCACACCGTACTGCATTTCTTCTAAGTTTTTAACTCTAACAACCCTCTCTTGACTCCATACTGATGCAATATAATAATAATAAATAAAAATCTTTATTGCAGACCACATGATCCATAAAAAAATACAAGCAAAAAAAAAATAGGTACAATTAAAAAGGTAAACGGCAGGCTTGTATGGGCGTTTCGTACCGCTAACAATATTTTGTGTTTTGGGATGTTTTTTGTTTTAATTGATAGTTAATATGATAGAGAAGCCCATTTAAAATTCTTAGATTTTTAGAAGTTGGGACGTAAAAGTTATAACCAGTTTAATTTTTTAAGGTTGTGTATTAGTGTACCAATTTAGATTGTTACATTTAGGTACATAAACATTGTTATGGTGATAAAGTAAATATTCTAGATTGCTTGTCGCTATCTTTGTAGTGTTTTACTTACCATTAAGTAGGTAGATTGAGATGAGGATCGTACCTACTCAGCTAGGTATCTCCTAATGCACCCCGCATTAGGAGATACCTATGTCCAGCAGCGGACTGCAACAGTTCGATGATGATGAACTTCTGATGTTATTTCTATTGCTAAATAACAACAATTGCAACATTCCGGAGCGAAATGTTACTAGATGTTTAACATGTGATGTTATATGCCTTGCCTTATCTTTTCCCTACAATCTGTCTAAGTTACAGCAGGCAAGGTATAGTTTAAACAGGCAATTAGGCACGTCTTTTTTTCGATACGGAATGTGCAGACGAGCACGCAGTTTTTGATGGCTGGGCTGCATTCCGAGTTACGATAAAATCGATTTGAGTGTGCTCACACCCGTTCCGATTTAACGTGAGCGCGATAACGATGTCCCGTGAATCGTCATGGATGACGTCATGACATGTGCTGTCTTACGATAACGCCGACCGTGTCTGAAACTATTATCACCGTGAGAGCTGTCATAAGTGATAGTTGTGCTGTTTGAGTCGCATTATGTCTTTAGCTAACTTAGATTCGTTAGAAATAGTGATTTTGGCTAGACTCGCCACCTAACCAAATAAGAAGAAGAAAACTGTGGTGTATATAGGTTTTGAGCTCACTCATAACCTATATACACCACAGTTTTCTTCTTCTCACACTGTTAGCGCGTCCACAAGCGTTCCGTATTATTGACAAAAATGACAGCTGTTAGCTGTCATAATCGTGATATCTAAATCGGAAAACACCAAATGATTTATGTGAGCCCTGTGAGTGATATTTTTCCCATTCGGAAAGCAGCCTCAATGAGTCGTCCCGACAACAATCTTTTTATAGCTATTATTAATAAATCCCAACTTCTAAAAATAGTACACTTACACGAAAATAAAAGGCTTAGTTACCTTAATGAGTGGTACAAATTCTATAACAGGACAACATAGAAAGTATGCGGTACGAAATCTGCCGTTCACCTTTAGAATAAAGTAAAAAAAAACATATAAAGAAATAGCATACATACACACACACACACACAAACTCGCGCCTTTCTTCTCTTGCACATAAATAGGCACAAACATTTTACGCGGCTATTTCCAACCACCGCTTGTAAGTCTTGGTAGCGTACATTCTATCAGCAATGTCCTTAACTAAGGTGTTTCTACACGTACTAACCCTGGACATGAAAGAGGCAATTCTGCTTCTTTGAATGGCATTGAACGCGTTCAGCCTTGCCTTTGCGAACATTCCAGAGGCACTACAGTAGTGCTTCAACCCCATTAGGTGCCTGTAGATGTTGTACTGAACGCATATGCCATCCCAAGACTTCCTTGTATACTCAGTCCAGAGCTGGCACGTATAGAAACTTTGACAATACGTTCTGAACAGGGGCACTTTCGTTTGTACATTAGCTTTAGAAAATCTTCTGGCAAGCATGTTTCCCACAACCGATAGAGAACGACGTTGGCGATCGATATCCGCATCATCTTTCATATCTGATGTCAGTGACTAAGGTACTTGAACCTCTCCACAAGCCTCACCGTCTGCCCTCCACTGCACAAATGCCTAAATAATCATTTAGGGTGAATCAACATCTTAACTGACTAAAATACTGTCTTGACTAACGTTATTGTATGTGATTAATCCTCTTATTTACTAACGTTGCGACGTTTAAACGTCAAAAATGTATGTTTAAACAACGTTTAAAAATAATTAGTAAATTTTTCACCACTCTTCTCACAATAATATTTGTCTATTTCAACATGTTAACTGCATTAATAATGTCCCTAAATTTTATTTGAACTAAATAAATAAAACAGCCACCTAATTTCCTTCACACCTGTCTTACCCAAAAAAAACCATTTCCAATTTAAACTTCGCCAAACCTATCAAATAATATTACGATATAACTTTTCCTGACGTGCAAGTCTGTGAATTCCATCATTAACTTTGACACACTTCTCCCTACGTTTGACTTATTACGAATGGACTCAAGTTGCCAACAACTTTTAATAGGGCCTCCGTCAAACGTCAATTCGTAGGAAAAAAATAATTGTCGCAAAGGGAATATATCTTGGGAGTGTTTGCAGTAGGTGAAGTTCATATTTTCTTGTTGAAACTGTTGTCAATCAATTAACATGGCTCATCACAGGTCACTGCAGGACAAAGGCCTTTTTCAAGTTGCACCACGACATGCTAAAAAAAGGCTGTGGAACACTGGTTGTGGATGTTAGATAACCGGGTGTTTAAACTGTTATTTATTTATACAACACTTCGTACAATTATTGCACACCAATTACCCAAATTAGTATCATTATGATACACTGATTTTTTACTATTATGTATAAAAAGTTGTTTAGTGTAAAAGCCGGATAGATGCCACACTTTTCAAAATCACTCTATATCTCTCAGAACAAAAACCAAAATACTTCACTTGAAAAACTGGCCGATACTTTGGTTTTTTAGCTACACATTTATGAAAATTAAAAACATATCTTTAATATTTCTAGAGTATGAGTGATTTTTGCGGACCTCTGTATTTTGGGACATCTATCCTACATAGGGGATAGTTGCCTAATCCATATAAATTACGTTTCGGATAGATGCCCTGCCGAGAAACAGGACATCATCCCGCAAAAACTTAGATCGCATTTTGCGTTCCCATGCAATCACATAGAGATATGCGACACGGTCAACTTAGTGATAGTTGGAGAGTCTTTCGATAGATTAACAAAACAGCATGCAAATTATCCGCGAAACTAGAGTAATTAAAAATCGGGGCAACTATACCCCCGGGGCAACTATCCTGGTTTTACCCTATTTATTACATTAGTTAAACTAACTGTGGGAACTATGCACACACACAGTCGTACACGTACAAATAAGGGTCTAACGTAGCAGGTAGTTCATGGATTTTGTTTTGTTTTGACATTACTGTGGAAGTGTGACTGTAATTTACATAGCTTTAATTATTTTGGGATAAAAAACATTAAAGTTATTTTCTGACGCAGTTTGAGTCAGAAAATGACACAAAATTAAAATATTTATAACTCACGTAGCAACTCGCGCTTTAATTGTGTTTAGCAAGTGTACAAACACGTCTTTAAAGTGTGCGTGAAGACGTAGCATGAACACAAAACTCACACATGCACACATATTAACACCATTCCGACTTCGCCATTGTCTCGGACAGTACCGAGAGCTCCTGCGCTTACACACAAATTCACTGCTTGTTTATAGACGTGTTAACCATAAGTTAAGCACGCATCGCTTCGTGACATAAAAATACTATACGAATTATTACTGAAACGAACAATTAAATATTAAACGGAAGCGACACAGTTGCCAAATAAAGCTGATGTTGAGCTATTAAAATGATTATAAAATAAACAATCAAAAGTAAAACTAGGATAAATATTTAAAAAAAGCTGGCAAGCCTTTACATTCAACTTCTTTTGTCTTTATACTATGCCCACACAAACTTTCAGGGCAATATTATGTGAAAAAATGAGCAGTGATCCGACTGACGTGGCGGAAGAATAAGTATCTGCCAAAAGTTGTCCGCATCTGTTAAATAAATAGCCACTTTTATTTGCTTTGGCAAGACCATAATGTTCAGAGTGTTTTTGAGGTAAACTTTGTTGAAGATGTTTTGTCTTAAGCGCAGTGGATCATGGCCTTCTTTTGTAATGTATCTAAAACATAAAGTTTTGAAAAACAAATGTTAAAAAAATGTATAGCTAAATCAAATAATTCCTGTAAGCCTTTAAGGATCGCTACACACTATGCCGGCGGCCCGGCCGGCGGGCATGCCGCCAACAAGGCATACTCGGTTTCTGCGGCAAGTGCCGGTGGCGTAATAATACCTGCATCATACCCGCAAGGCAAAAACAGCAGCCTTTAGTTTTGCGCAGCGAAGCGTCTAACTTATTATTGATGCGAGTGTACCTAAAAGGTTTATAAACGACTACATACAAACTTCTGTTCGTTAGTTGTGTTACATTTTGTACTAATGTCAACAAATGCATAGATCGTAATCAATCAAGTATAAAATGACTTATGCCGTGTTCTACCTTCATCTACAATATAATATATCGTGACGGAAAGCCGTCCAGTTATCCGATTCTTACATAGTCCTATTGTAATAAGCAACATAGCAACAGCGTATTATTAATTCAGTAATAATTATTGACCAAGACCGGTTCCAAATACTTTTCGGAGAAGTTAAATTATAATTTTCGGAGTATTTATTCGAAAACCACTCATTCGTTATTAATTTCAAACGGACTGAGGATTGAAATAGAAATGCCATATTTTATGTATATTGGATTTAATCTACTGACTAATTTACAAGTTTCTACTGAATAATTTTTGAGGCTGAGCCGAGTATTGTAAAAGATAATTTTGATTGAGGACAAAATCGAAATTATTCGAAATCACTAAATTGGAACCTAACTTTTGTGATAATCTACAATATCTATTTCTATCGAGATGTAAACTACATAATAATCGAATGTACCTCGAACGCTATATTTTATGTCAATGATGACGCCTCCCGATCTATTGCTGGCGACTGAACGTCCCCTTTAAGTTGTTGTGTACTTTCTTCACCCAAAGATTCTAGTGGACACCGTAGCATTTGCTGTGTTCCAGATTGATGGGTGTCGGTGTCACTATAGAGCTGAAGTTCTCAAACTTTTTTTCTTGTAAACCACTTTCAAAATATTACTGGTTTCGGTGGAACCCCGCTGCTATATTTCTATCATATTGACGGCACGGTTGGCGCAGTGGTTAAGCGCTTGACTGCTACACTGCGTGTCGCGGGTTCGATTCCCGCACGGAAGAAATATTTGTATGACCTACAAGTAGTTGTTCCGGGTCTGGCTGTTTGTGTATGTGAGTTTAAATGTTTGTAAACGCAATCACAATATTGGAGAAATTCCTAGTGTGGGGCAACGTTTAAAAAAAAAAAAAAAAATTAATTAATTAAATATTCCTCGTCAAAAAATATGAAGATAAGATCAAACGACGGAAACGCCCCCTTATTTTTCAGGCCAATGTAGACCCCGTCGAGTCTTCCGTGAACCCTTGGGGGTTCACCTGGACCACTTTGGGAATCACTGTAATATAGAGTTTTATGAGACCTTTCAACTTCACTGCTAGGTGGGGTAACGTACCTGCGTTACCTCTGGTATTGCATTAAAAACTCAGAAAACATAAAATAACATAATATCCCGCCTTGTTTCCCCGAAGGGTTACCTACCTAAGTACCCATCTACATTTTGCCAGTTATGTGCTCCATGTAACCGGGGCGAGCTTATTGCCATCAACCGGGCATAAATCCAGACTCCGGGCTGCCATTGAGAATTCAGATAGAAAAACCCAATAACACTTTGCCTGACCTGAGAATCGAACCCAATATCTCATGTTCAGCAGTACCATTTACGATCACTAGACTAGACGAGGTAGCCAGAAACCATTTCGATCTATTTACCCACAAAGCTTGATTGTTTTGTAAGCCAGCACAACTTTTCTTACACCATGAACATTGGCTCCCGACTTTCAACCATGATGGTTTAAAAGGACTGATATCAACACGACCACAAAGAAATATCGTCACGCCGCAGTCTAAGTAGCCAGGGAACAAGTAAACTCGACGCGTATTCAAAGAGAGCTTACACCTACTGAATTGTGCATACGTGCGACTGGCTTAGTGCCTTCATAGACGGTTCAACATACACAGAACGTTGTTAATGTTGAATAATGTTTTGTGTGCAGTTTGCATACATTTTCGCATAGCAATGGTATTATTAAGTAATGTAGTTTAATTAGTACATAGAGTGGGGAAGCGATAATGAACACTCTCAGAATAGTCTAAAACAGGAAATAACTACTAACACATTAGCTTCCATAGTTTTATTCTGTTAATGATATTTTATTATATTATGTTGCAGCATTGTGATTTTTTTTTTGGAATATGAGCTTTGCCTGTAATAACGTTTTTTTTTTTAATAGTTTGCATTAGGTATATCGTTTGATATTGTTTTTCTGGTTAGGTTTTTTTTTATTTATCTTATGTTATGTATTTTTTTATGATTAGATTATTGCCTATTTGTAATATTGTTATCCTACCAATCCCAATAGTAAAATGTGAAAGTTTGTATGTTTAGATTTTTGGATTTTGTAACTCAATCACGGAATAAAGGCCGAACGAATTTTGTAACCTAAATAAACATATAGGACACTTTTTATCCAGGTAGTACGTTCTCGTGACATGGCAGCTGAATCAATTATTTTTAGGAACATTTACAAACAGTGACACATCATCTGCCTAGCCTTTTCCCAACTATGTTGAGGTCGGCTTCCAGCCTAACCGGATGCTGCTGCCTATCTGACCTCCATAACCCAGTCACTAGGTAATACGATACCCTTTGGTAACACTAGTTGTCAGACTTTCGGGCGTCTGACGATCCGTAACGACTGTCAAAGATCCACAAATGACAGCCGGGACCAACGGCTTAACGTGCTTTCCAAGGCACGGAGGAGTCTTGGTATATAAATATGGTCACCCATCCACGGACCAACCGCGGTAAGCGTAGCTTAACCTGATCGATCGACCCATGCAGCTATTGTTACTTAGCCACAAGCCTCTCAAACAGTGACATGAATGTTAGATACTTAAGCAACGTCAGCAATGATAACTAAACAACGTAATTTTTAACCCCCGACGCAAAAACGACGGGTTGTTATAAGTTTTAAATTAATCTAAATTCGGTTCCCTTTCCAATGACTACACAAATGTTAATGACTACAATATTTTCAACATTTTATCACCGACGAAACATAGCCCGTGTATTACCACCCTTACAAGGAAGTCCGTAACACGATGTACCTGCATTTATTCGCGTCGGAACAGCCGGAGCTCCCGAATTGAAATGTTATAGAAACACTAGACACCTGTCTTCCTATTGTATGTCAAAGAAGCAGAATGATATTTTGTTTCCTAACGCTTTTATTTACCAATAAGTCTATTATATGTTCGTTTTTTTTTTTCTGGGTGGGAAATCATCAAATAACTTCTCCCGCTCTGGGTGGAGCGGGAGGGCGTGTCAGACTTTTACTGACTAAAACCCACCCGTGTTCCCTCATTTGCCTGTGTGCCAGGGGCCGCGGTATCTCTTTCGAACAACCCGCACCCCTGGCAGGCATCGGCCCTTGCGGGCCCCATCAGTTGCTGATGACATCTCTTTGAGGCGCGCGTGGAACACAACGCGCCGTCGACCCGGGCTTGGTCCTTACCGGACAGCGAGCTACCCATTACTCGCCGTCCGCAAGCCCGCGCCTACGGTGGCCGGGAATCAGCCTGGGATTCCCGACGCCCAGGGCGTCTTCTGCGAAGGCCACGGCTGTGAGGGCGCATGTATTGCATCTCCCTCACGTGCGCCGCCTCCCTCTTTGCGAGCATAACTGCTTCGCTGAAGGAGGCGACAGCTAGCCATGCCCTCTCGCTCCGTACCATGGCCTGGACCAGGGTCGGACGCGAGAGATCGCCGCCGCCGATCACGTCCACGAGGACACGGCGATGCTCCGCCCAAGCCGGGCAGACCTCCACCGTATGCTCCACCGTGTCCTCAGGGCGATCTTCGCAATGGAAACACCCGGGCGTTTCCTCCCGCCCTATCCGAAACAGGAACCTCCCGAAACAACCGTGTCCGGTGAGGACCTGTGTCAGGCGGAAGGTGAGGACGCCATGCCGCCTCTCAAACCACTCCTCAAAGAGGGGACTTACCGCCGCGATCGTGGCGTGCCCAATTATATGTTCGTTAAAGTCAAAATCAAAATGACAGAGTAACAAATCGTATAATAAATGAATAACACGTTATCATATTAAGTCACAAACTGACAGTAATACAATTTAACAATATCTTCACATACCAAGACCCCTCCGTGCCTCGGAAAGCAAGTTAAGCCGTTGCTCCCGGCTGTCATTTGTGGATCTTTGACAGTCGTTACGGGTCGTCAGACGCCCAAAAGTCAGACAGCCAGTCTTACCAAGGGGTATCGTGTTACCCAGTTACTGGGTTGTGGAGGTCAGATAGGCAGTCGCTCCATGTAAAATACTGGTATTCAGCTGCATCCGGTTAGACTGGAAGCCAACCCCAACATAGTTGGGAAAAGACTAGGCCGATGGTGATGACAATTTAACAATAATTAGTAACACATTATTATAGTTAAAAATAACCACGGTTAAAATAATACATAAAAGAAATAAAAAATCAGCATAAACATATTATAAAAAACATACCTGACAGTTCGGAGCACCGTTGTGCCGTGCCCACCGTCGGACAGCTTCTGATCCGTCGAAAAACAGTACGCCCCTCTTTATAGCACAACTAGCTCGCAAAGTGGGAAAAAAGTAGTCAGTTACAATACTATTGTAGACCAGAGGTAGTTCAAAATAATATATGTGACATTTGTTCAAAAAAACATTAAGTAATTTATCTCTCACATAGTTGTAATATCAACTCTTTATTAGTGATTGTCATGAAAATCATGTTACATGGTTTAAATTAAATTAAATTAAATTAAATAAACGTTTATTTCAGGAAATTATTCCCATATAAAGCACTACAAATTACATTACACGTTATAATCATTACATTACAAATAAATAATAAATTAAAGTGAATAAAATAAAAATAAAAATATTAATAATAATAAATTAAAGTTAATGAAAATAGGTTAATTTTATTTATGTAGATTATTTTACATATTGTGAATGAGAGAACGTTGTAGGCCTACAGACTGTAGATTTGTAGACGATTTTGTATTCTTTATTTTTATTCCTCTAAGTACCTGGTACTTATTGACAGGCCTGCACTATCCTCCAACACCTATTATCACTGTAATTTGAAAACATTGTAAAAGCCAATTATTATGAAAAGAGTAACCGTGGAGTTTCTTGCCGCTCTTCTCCATAGGAAGCGACAAATTGGAACCATGCACCTAGCTTCTGACGTTTCAGAAGTGCCCATGCAGGTTTATGTGAAATAAAATATTTTGATTTTGATTTTATCATTTCGAAATGAAAAAGTTTTGTAAGTGTACTTAGGTGGTAACTTAAAATTATATGTGACTAGTTTTTGCCAGCAGCTTCGCCAGCATGTAGTTTGAAAATTATCCCTCGTGAACATACTTCCGGGATAAAAACTACCCTTTTTGTTAATCAAATCAAATCAAAATCAAAAGTCATTTATTCAAACTAGGCTGAGAGTCAGCACTTTTTGAACGTCAAAATTACATAAGACAGTCCCCCCAAAAAGCCCGCCCTTCACCACTTCCTAGTGCTTTAGCTGGGAAGAAGAAGTGGCGCAACAAACTCCCCAGCAGCACAGCTGTCTGTTATGTTGGAAGAACTTGATTCTATACAATAATAGCATATAACCATCATTCAACGATAAATGAAAATTTAATTAATAAAAAAAAAAAAAAAAAAAATGGTTTATGCAGTCAAGATTAATAAACAATGATATGAAGTAATTCATATGACCTGTCAGTAGTTAAGCTAATTCTGGTGAAAGAACATAAACGTTGTCTTGAGTTAATCACAGCGACCAACAATTCTTATCGTTTAAGTAGTCGTTGATAGAATAGTATGCCTTCGAACAAAGATTTGATTTTACTTTCGCTTTAAACGCATTAAAATGTAAATCTAGCAAAGAAGAAGGAAGCTTGTTATAGAAGGTTATACCAAGCCCAGCAAATGAGTTATGAACCCTATGAAGCCGGTGAAAGGGAGCACGTAGTTTGTCCTTATTTCTAGTATTAATATTATTAGTATCACTGTTTTTAGTGTATAAGTGTATATTTTGCCTAATATATAAGATGTTAGCGAAGATGAATTGTGATGCCACCGTGAGAATACCAATATCTTTAAAAAAATCTCTCAGAGAAACTCTAGCACCTAGTCGGTAAATTGCACGAACAGCTCGTTTTTGAAGAACAAAAATATTTTAAATGTCAGCCGCTTTGCCCCACAGCAGAATGCCGTAGGACATAACGCTATGAAAATAACTAAAATAGACTAACCGAGCTGTATCAACGTCAGTGTATTGTCTTAATCTAGGTTAAATTCTATCTGTGTGCTAAATTTCATCCAAATCCATTTAGCCGTTGTTGCGTTATTACTAACTTTAACGTTTATAATATTAGCAGGATATGGTCATTATAGACCCTGTCGGGAACAGCAAAATAGTAGTAGAGAGGAAGCTTTGAAAACTTAGTTTATCAGTCTTCTGAATTAAATCTAAAATTGTTTATTTATTTTGTTAAATTTCATATCTGTATTTGGTGGTAAAATGCATAGAGGACGCTGCTGCTCATTCTCTAGTAAGTCCCTTAGTCACCTTCTACGCCACCCACGGGAAGAAATGGGATGGTGCTATTACTTTACGTCCGGCACCACACGATACTGCGATCGCCAACCCACCTGCCAAGCGTGGTGATTATGGCATAACCCCCTTTTGGGGGAGGCCTATGTCCAGCAGTGGACGCCTTTCAGCTGAAATGATGATGATGTTGATCTGTATTTAAACAGTTAACTATAGTTTTACAGTTACCGTTACTGACCCGAATCTAAGAGATTGCCAATGCTTTACTTTGTAGAACACATGTACTAAATGCCTTATTAGCAATAAAAATACCGACACAGAAGTTTCCTGAAAAAAAAACAAGGCCCACTGGACATTAACCACCTAGATTCGTTAATAAAGGAATGTTTCACAGAATCAGAGTATACTATTTAAGCAAGATAAATTAAAGAGAAATCATTTAAAATAATGTGTCAGATAAGTTTCCAGTAAGAGACTAGCTGTGCCCGCGACTTCGTCCGCGTAGATTTTTCTCAAATAAAAGTAGCCTAAGTTACTCCTTATCACATCAGCTACCTGCCAGTGAAAGTCCTGTCAAAAACGGTTCAGCCATTTCAGAGATTAGCGGGAACAAACAGACAGATAGACAGACAGACAAAAATTGCAAAATAAGTTTTTTTGGTATATGTACCGTATATGTATTCATATGCATGTAGCAAAAAGTGGTTACTTTAATATTACAAACAGACACTCCAATTTTATTTATATTTATAGATAAAATAGGCCATAAATGTTTAATATCAGACACTTTGAAAAAATAATAATCGATAAAATCAAACAAATCGTTGACTATATCCACCATATACCAAATGATTCAAATTTTCAAACAGTTATATACGAAATGAGACGTTCTAGCTCTTTTCAAATCTTAATTTAAAGTTTCAAACAGTCATATACAAAAGGAGACGATGATTTCAAATCTTAAATCCCTTCAAGTACCTTTCTACATATAACTCTTCGAACGATACATATCAAAATACGTAACATATCAATTTTATAGAACGCTATCTGGCTCACAAGTCGGGAAGGGTCTAGTCAAGTATCCAATTACTAAGCTAGAATAAGCCATAGCAACGCGGACTTTAGATTTTGGCCAAGCAACTAAGTAACTACGAAGTTTGTGGGAAGTATGAGCTAATCAATCCTTGTCAATGAACACATTTCCTTGAAGTAAAGTTATACGTAGAACTAGTACTTATATTACTTATTCAACAATTTAACTCAAAAACTGGTTTGATTACTTTTAAACCTTTTAAAACCTTAACGTTTGGATGTTGGAACATTGATAGACCATACGACCAAACCATTCTTGGGTTGGGACGTGGGATACTTTCATATCGATAGTAAGTTCTACAGGCAAAAACTAGTGAAAATTCAAAATATAAAAAAAAACACTACATCACGCCTATAATCCACAAAGGGTATAACAGATGTGTACCTAATAGTACACCAAGATTTCTTCAGTTATGTTACAGTCGCATATTAAAGGTTCGAAAATATTGCCGGGCATCAATAGAGATTCCGGACTGTTGCTAACAAATCCCTTATTGAAAAAAAAATCCCAATGCTCCAATTTAACTAAGTAGCAAGTGCTACGACGTAGCTATTACTACGCCGTAGCACTTGCTACGGCGTAGACCATAACCGTAGCAAGCCTACAAAGCTGTAGCGAGTTACTAATGTAACTACGGCGCAACGTAAACTACATTAAAAAGTAAAATATACATTCAAAAGTTTGAATAATAAACAGGTTAAGTGCGAGTGCGGGTAAACCAAGACTTTCATTTTAAAACGACCATTTTGCTAGATCTTCCTGAAAGGGTGCAGATATAAAAGAGGTTTACTGTGAAAATATTTCTGTTTTATAGAAAAAAAGATGTTAACTGAAGCTACAAACAAAAACAGGTTACCTAGCGAGGTTGCGGTGCTGGGAACGAAACTTAGGCCATAGATTGATTAAGTTCTCAGAACAATTTTTTAGTACCTAAGAATTTTAACATACTTTTCACATCACAATATTAGCTTAAACAGAAATGTAGCATGATTACGACTACATACGACACATTAGCCTGAATTTTGGACTCGTATTTTACGGCAGGTATGTCGCTAAGCTTACATTTCCATGTCAACAATATAACAAAAAAACATTCAGATTAAAAATATTCCATTTGTTTTGGAGACTGGCAACTTCCCAAAGTTGAATGTACCTATCTGTGACGAAGAGCTATCCCAAGCACTAAAACTAAAAGGCATCTAAATCCATGATTATATTCGTCCTAAGTGTCTGGGTAAGACCGTACGAATAAAACCCTGCTTCGGCCTGCAAATAGCTTAAGACCGGTCGTGAACCTCAAATAAATCTTCTTTTTCTGGGCACTTATTATCATGTTTCTTGGATTCAAGGGTTAGCATATTTCTAAGTGACGTTGGGAGGGTATCGTTTAATATTGATGATCTTGGGGATCGCCTCGTTGCCTTAGCGGTCTCAAGAGCGATTGGTAAGCCTTATATTGGGTTTAATTAATTTTTGGAATGGGCAAATAGCTTCATCTTTCTAACTCACTGACCTTGACAATTCAAAAGTGCCTGTAATTGGTTTATTTGAAATAAATGCTTTGAGTTTGAGTTGAGTTTGAGTTTGAGTTTTAGGGGCAGTGGTAGCACAGCATCATTTCAGCCGAAAGACGTCTACTGCCGGACATAGGTCTCCCCCAGACTCCTCCAATTTGACCGGTCTTATGCTTCCAACATCCAGTGGATTTCTGCGGCCTTCACAAGGTCTTCGGTCCACCTTGTGGGAGGCCTTTCCACTCTTCGTCTTCCAGTACGTGGTCGCCACGATCACATTGATGGAAATGATGTTAATCCTGTTGGGAGTCATTGTATTATGAAACGCTCTGAAAGCGGTTATCAATTGTCTAGGGCTTCGAAACTTGAAGCAAACTTTTCTTTAGTATGTCATGTTAGGTACATAATACACTATACGATTACTGACAAAAGCGTGCGCTGACTGGACAGGTCCACTCAATCTGTATGATCCTTTCTTCAAAAGACCCTTACATCATTTTACATCGTCTTCACCTCCAATTTTGTTTCAGCCTTGCCTTAGAGTAGTCAGATAGGAAACTTCGACGCTGGCGTTTGTAAAAAGCTACTTAGGTAAAGCTGCATAGCAAGCTATATTATATTAGATATTTCTTCCCCGTTCAGTAACATGCATGTGACACTTAACTTTTATGTTTTCCTGTTCAAACGTGTTCGGGGTAATCAAAGTACTGAACACCCGCAGGATAGGTGGAAATACATAAAGTGTTACAACTTTGGGTTTATTGGAACAGACAAGATACATTTATTTTGACGTGAAAGCTACACGTGTATTTTTTTCAACTGTGATAAATGTTATTATACATAACATAGTATAACGTCACGCCTGCAATCCCTGAAGAGTTAGGCAGGGGTGTAGCCACAAACAGCGGTGGCACAGTGGTAATGGCCCCAACTTTCAATTTGTAGGTCGTGAGTTCGAGTACTTTACTTTTATATATCATTTCATTATCACTGCTCTCAAAACGGTGAAGGAAAACATCGTCATTAAACCGACGTGTCCCAGAACCAAAAATGCGAAGAGATGTGACATCCACAAACCTGCACTGGGCCCGTGTAGTGGAGTACGTCCCACTCCCTCTCACTTAGAGGATGCTTGTGTCCCAGGAGTGGGAATAGAGGCTTATTATGTACGATTTTACGTTGTTACGATGTTACGTTTGGGGTCGTTCAATTCATTTCAATTTCAAAGTTACTACTTAGAAATTGATAGGAATTAAACGACCCCAAACGGGCTACTGCCCGGAGTCTATAATATATATCTATCTATGTATCTATCTATAAAGCATAATTGCGTTCTATTTCATAGGACTTACTAAATCTGGCAAAGTGTGGGTGCACTAAATAGCTGGGCCTTATAAATACCAAAGCCCAACTGTTCTATGCTTAATACTATTTGACTCTGAAGTGCGCACTGTATAAGAAGCAGCGGGGTAATTGCATAATCGGA
Source organism: Polymixis lichenea (assembly GCA_949091785.1). Classification (NCBI taxonomy): domain Eukaryota; kingdom Metazoa; phylum Arthropoda; class Insecta; order Lepidoptera; family Noctuidae; genus Polymixis; species Polymixis lichenea. The sequence goes on along the minus strand of OX420943.1, from coordinate 3,223,149 downwards.
GAATGAAAATGCCTTTCATTTTGACAATAGTACATAATTCATTGAGTCATTTACACTGTCGAGCAGGCGAATTTTTCGAACATTTATGAATTAGCTATTTCTATCAAAATTCTTCAGATTGCTAACAAAATTAGAATGCTGGGGTAATGGCGTAACACACTAACAGTAGGAACGGCTTTCGTTTTGCGTTACACACTAACAGTAGCAATGACTTTAATTTTTGCGTAACATACTAATAATTGCAATGACTTTCTTACTTCCCTTTCTTTCTTTCTTTTGGCTTTATATTTTTTTTTTCTATTTTTCTTTCTTTTTTCTTTTTTCTTTCGTTTTGCTTTGACTTTCTTTTTCTTTACTTATTTTTTTTGGCTTTCGTTTTTTTTCAACAACTGTCATTGCGTTATTTACGTTGTTGAACAGAGCAGAAAATGATTCAGAATCGTGTGTTACAGAATTATGGTGCTGTTCTGCATATTGAAGGTCATAATAATATGCCTGAGCACATTATACGCAACAAATTATTATTACATTTTGTTTTTATCGATAAAAACTTTCTTAACTCGGCAATCCTCACGGGAACCAGGTGCTTCGTTATTTTGGGCATCTTAAAGTTACTTTATTGTGAATCTAGTAGACATTTTTTCATGCAAACTTCGGGAGTGTATTACTCCACAATTCGACACTGTACATCAAAAATTGTACATGGTATGGTTTTATCTCATTATTAATATTGTCTGTACGGAAACAGAATACTAAAATAAAAAGACTCACCAGTAAGGGACGGAACATCGGTTTCATATCGTGTCCGCCTACACTGTATCAATTAACGATTAAGGGACTTACTAGAATGGGCAGCAGCGTTCTCTATGTAGTTTACCACCATACTGCGATCGCCAACCCGCCTGCCAAGCGTGGCGATTATGGCAAAACCTACCCAAAATTACAAGCTTGGGGGGAGGTCTATCTCCAGCAGTGGACGTGTTTCGATTGAAATTATGATGATGATGTATGAGCGTAAAAGAAGCATAACGAGGATGTTTGGATCGTATTATGATGCATTCTGTTTCTGCCTACCCCCATGGGAAGAAGGCTTGAGTTATATAGATGATCTCAAGTATTATTATTCGGTAAATAAACATTCTTTATCGTCGCAAACATAATATTTTGATTAACATATAACCTGATATTGCAACCCGGGTCGACGGCGCGTTGTGTTCCACGCGTGCCTCAAAGAGACGTCATCATCAACTGGTGGGGTCCACAAGGGCCGATGCCTGCCAGGTGTGGGTTATTCGAAAGAGATATCGCGGCCCCTGTCACACAGGCAACTGAAGGAACACGGGTGGGTTTTAGCCAGTAAATGTCTAACACGCTCTTCCGCTCCACCCAGAGCGGAAGAAGTTTATTGATGTTTGCCCTTAATAATTTGCCAAAATTAAACCTGATATTGCACGGGCTACCAGGGCATTAATCCTAAAAAATATCAAAAAAAATAAAGACCTTCACAACACCAATGTAACAATACGTAATAACAAGCAATCAACACGAGCGCATCACAAAATCCGTGCCACGACAACTTTGGACAAGACGAGCCTCCGTCATATTTGAATTGCTAATACCGACAGCCTTGCAAAGAACACGACAATTAATTCGGAAACACTTCAATGTTGATGTTTAATCAGTTAAGTAGAGACGTTTCAGTTGTTTTCCTACGGATTCACTAGTTAATACTTACGTACATGGGAAGGTATTTGTGGTGCGGTTTCGTGGTAGCTGTGTCGCTGTTTTGTTAGTGATGCCAATTTGAGAGTGTTTAGAGAATCGATATAGCGTGTAAATAGTCGACGGGATTTCATGTGCGTGCTTTGCAGTTTACATCCCATACCTATTATCACTGTAATTTGAAAACATTGTAAAACCCAATTATTTTTAAAAGAGTAACCGTGGAGTTTCTTGCCGGCTCTTCTCCATAGGAAGCGACAAATTGGAACCGTGCACCTAGCTTCTGACGTTTCATAAGTGCCCTTGCAGGTTTATGTGAAATAAAATATTTTGATTTTTGATTTTACAGTTCCAGAATCGTATCGTGTTACCCAGTAACTGGGTTTTGGAGGTCAAATAGGCAGTCAGTGTAAAGTAATGGTATACAGCTGCATCTGGTAAGACTGGAAATCGACCCCAAGATAGCTGAGATTTTCCAATTTGGTGTATGACTTTTTCTTCTATCGAGCTATACGCATGCTGTAATATAAAGAGATTTAAGGCAGACATCAAGATTGGTAGATTGACAGCGCAACGTGAAAAAGATTTGATGTGGTAAGTTATTAAGTGGTACTTAAAGCACAGTTGATACTTTACTATTTCAGAGACATGAAAGTCGTTATCTAACAGTTCAAATCTTTCTTCTCAATAAATCAAGTCATCTCAGTCCAACGCAGTCCGCAGTTCGTTTAAACTCCGTGATAGCAATATAATTAATTTAAGCTCATTTAAATCAACTTAGTAATCCGACACAATATAGTTGAGCTCCTTAAGTTCTGAGTTGAGCTGCACAATCACTGACTGGACAGTTTCACTCAATCTGTGTGGTTTTTTCCTCAAAAGACCATTTCAGAAACCAATCAACTTGGTCTTCACATGGTCTGACCAAGAGTTTACCTGGACCTTAAAAGAGTCTGTGGATTGGACATAGGCTTATCCCAGTCTGCGCCACAATACCTTGTCCCAGCCAGTTTCTGGTCGTCGGTCCATGTACCTGGGGGCACTCCAGGACTCATCTGCTCCACCAATTTTTTTATCACCCGTTGCGATTTAATTACCATAAGTTAACGCAACAACAAAAGATGCGCCGTCCAAACAGTGTAAGTATTCAACAAGCAAGTAACTGGCATCGCGTAAATGGGCTGAAGTCATTCTTACGCGATAGTTTACCTTCCTTTGACTTCAGTCAAAGTTTAACCCCTAATTCGTCGCTTATTCTCCTTCCTAAATAGACGACGAACAACATCAAACAAGAGCCTCTTCCATCCGAAAACTATCAAACAACTTTAAACTGACAAAATCACAAACATAATTTTTGCTGACATCTGTCCACTCTAAAGGTCTAATGAAGGGATCAGTTCAAAGGAAACCCTACTCAGGCTCATTACACGAAGACAGTTCCAGAATAAATCATCATTTACAATAGAGACAAAATTCATTGCGTATTAATATTGTAAACTCACAAAACAATGAATAAAGATAGGAAATTCGCTGAATAGACAATGGTGGGCCCTAAATAAACCAATCTTTGGAGGAGGCTATGTAAAATAACTGATCTCAAACCTGGCGTTTGCTGGAGCCTTATTCTGGTACGCTTTGATTGTAACGTTAACGTGAAGTGTAAATATCACTTCATAGCCCATAACCAGATCAATTATAACCATGATAAGCATAATCCAGGTCATTCAATGTTGGGTACGATTTTTATCAAAAACTTGCTTTTTCCGAAACTGACCATCGTGATGTTAAACCATAACGAACGACTGTTCCCAAAAACATTTCAAAACCAATTTCCAAACCCATTCACTGCTCAATTCCAAACTCCACAATATCCACACACACAGTCTTAGCTACACATCGCTTATTTTCCTTACAATGTGAGCTTCTACCACCAAGTTTGTAGACACGGCCCCGGGCTACTTGTGGCAGCAATATGTCGCCTAAATTGGATTAAGATGCAAGACCTTACCGTAACACCCTTCAGACAAGTTAACACTCTGACTTGAGAATTAACTCCTTGTATTTTAAGCAATTTCTTAGTATACAAACGTTCTTGGATTGTTTGTTTCATACATTAGTGACTCCGGTTTCTTTAGAAAATTAAGTAAGTAAAGCTTTTGCCTTTTCAAAATTATGCTTGCTGTTAAGCTTGATTGTAAAAAGTATCATCTGACTAATGAAGCACAAATTGTCTTTTGTAACTTTATTCGCGAGAGTCTCAGTCTTCCAAAATTGGCAGAAAGTATCATGTTTTCACACTGAATTCACTGCAGAATTATGTGCATTACAAGAAATAAATAAAAGTTTAAAAAACTAAAAAACACGCTTTAAAAACCAAACTAAAAAAGTATAAAATAATTTAATTCTATTAAAAAGCGTGGGGTGATTTTTGCGGTATTTTTACAATCAATTAATATCAAGCACCTCACGCTTTTTAATAGAATTAAATTATTTTCTACTTTTTTAGTTTGGTTTATAAAGCGTGTTTTTAAAACTATTATTTATTTACTATTTTTTAGTTCTGCTAACTACAAAAGCGTGATTTTTATGTTTTTTTCTATTTTTTTAAATTTTTGAATTTTCATCGGTCCTCGATAAGACTACAAAGTTTAAATGAAATCTGACCGTTTAAAGTGGGTCAAAATCACGCCCAAAGGAGTCGGTTACAAACAAACATACAAGTGAAGCTAATATAAAGCGTGTAAAAATACTTTCTGTGGCTTTTCTTCCTGGAAAATGACCATAATTCCTTTTTTACCATTCATAATAAAAAAGAACTCGGCATGCCACTACGGCAGCAAAAACGAAAGAGACAATGAAAATGCACTGCAGCTTATTGTGTTTATAGTCCATTTGTAAAAGTAAATAATTAATGGCCGATATACTGTGACCTATACGGGCCATTTTGTACAGACCTCATTACAACTTTTCCAGAATGACGAGCAACCCGTTTAAAATCCTCGACTCCCATCCATGGAATGAAATAAAAATAAATTATTTGCTCTTAAATTTTATCCAACAACAACATTGCATTACTTGTAACACAATAAAACTCATTGTTCGTTCCATTGCATACGAATTCCGGACAAAATAAAGTTACGTTTAAAAATTTCGGACATCGATAATCATAGGAAAATTAATTTACTTGTCCATGGATGGTGGAAACAAGTGCAAATACACATACAATTTGGATCATTTATCAAATTGTATTTGTACATGTGATGTTTATTAATGTGACTGGTGCCATAACCTACGTTATAAAGCAACTGAGGAATGAACTAATCTAAAGTAATACATCCCGCTAATTTGCCTACACATAATATAGTTCCCCCTTTTTTCCACTTACTATTTTTGTTTTTAATCTGTAAAGTTTATCATTGACTTTAGAGTTATACCCTATCCCTTCACATTTACTAAAAAACTGATTATGTTTACACGTCGCGTATACCCTGGTGATGTGCTGTATTACTGCAGGTATTACTAGTGCAGACACCAGTCTCTCAAAAACTAGTGTCACATAGTTTTTAATCGACTTCAAAAAAAGGAGGAGGTTCTCAATTCGACTGTATGTTTTTTTTTTGTTTGTTACCTCATAACTTTCGACTGGGTTCACCCAGTCGAAAGTTATGAGGTAACAAACGATTTTGATGATTCTCTTTTTATTTGAAAGCTCGTGCTTCCCGTGTGGTCCCATTTCATTTTCATATAGATCTGATGATACGTTTCGGAGACAGACAACGGAACTCTTCAAAAAATAACAGCAAATCAACCGCGATTGCTGCTATCGCATAAATATGCATTGTTTTGACCCCAAGGATGATGAAATTTCGAATTAGTGGGGTAGGTACTATAACAAAAAAGTGAAAAATAAACACTTAAAAAAAAAAACAACCGACTTCCGAAAAAACACTATAAAGTGAAAAATAACTTTAATTTCGGAAGGCGGTGACAAAAAATTTAAATACATATCTAAAGTCACCGCCTTCCGAAATTAAAGTTATTTTTCAATTTATAGTGTTTTTTCCGAAGTCGGTTGTTTTTTTTGGAAAAAGTTTTTTTTACGATTGTTTTAATTAAAATGATGCCATTGTTTGCGAAGAGCAAAATAAATTATTTGCATTACTGTGTGTATCATCTATTATTATTATAATGAGTCTGTGTACTTGAATTAAATGGTTAGATTTGGTTATTCTATTGTAAAATGAGAGCCATTTTTACACAGACATAAAACGTTTATTGATGTTCATACTTAGATGCTCACTTAGGGTAATGTCATGTGGGACTAGGCACAAGTTCACCTGCACACGTGAGGACCTAATAACTGCGCCAGCGCATGGCGTTAGAGCGGCTAAGTACTGAGCATAACAAGAAAATTAAATTTCTTTCCAAAAGATGTTTGAAAGTTAGAATTATAAGTTGACTTTTTACAATCAAGTCTAGGTTTTACTTTGATGTTTATGTTCGCCTTAAGTTGCCTAAGTGGTGTCTGCGAAGTTTTTGAACCGCAACTTTGAGGTCAAAAAGTATACCATTAATAGACTTCAAATTGACATTGCATTCTTAATAATTGAGGTGTGACGGTTGACCAACCAGCAACCTTATTGCGAAACTTATTTATAATCAGAATCTGAATCATTTTGAAGATTATTGCTAAATTGCTTCATATGTATGAAAAAGAGCAGACAGCTCATAACTAACGCAATGTACGTGGTTGAACTGTTAAAATGAAAGCGATTCCTATTGGTAGCATGTTATGGAATTGGCCCGCTGATTAAACATCTGTTTCACAGTCAATTTTAGTTTCTTATCAATAATACAAGCTATGCGAAACACGCTTCATACAAGAATGCTTCTTGAAAAGTTTAGCATATTATACATATAATAAATTAACAGACTACATAGGCCCACATTGTGTTAGTATCAAAATCATCTTATAAGCTATGTTAGTATAATTAATATATACATGTCACCGTATGATTGTGAACACCGTTTTTTTTTTCTGGGTGGGAAATCTTCAAATGACTTCTCCCGCTCTGGGAGGAGGGCGTGTCAGACTTTTACTGACTAAAACCCACCCGTGTTCCCTCAGTTGCCTGTGTGCCAGGGGCCGCGGTATCTCTTTCGAACAACCCGCACCCCTGGCAGCCATCGGCCCTTGCGGGCCCCATCAGTTGTTGCTGACATCTCTTTGAGGCGCGCGTGGAAGACAACGCGCCGTCGACCCGGGTTTGGTCCTTACCGGACAGCAAGCTGCCCATTACTCGCCGTCCGCAAGCCCGTGCCTACGGTGGCCGGGAATCAGCCTGGGATTTCCGACGCCCAGGGCATCTCCTGCGAAGGCCACGGCCGTGAGGGCGCATGTACTGCATCTCCCTCACGTGCGCTGCCTCCCTCTTTGCGAGAACCACTGCTTCGCTGAAGGAAGCGACTGCTAGCCATGCACTCTCGCTCCATACCATGGCCTGGACCAGGGCCAGACGCGAGAGATCGCCGCCATCGATCGCCTCTATAAGGACACGGCGGTGCTCCGCCCAAGCCGGGCAGACCTCCACCGCATGCTCCACCTTGTCCTCAGGGCGATCTTCGTAGTGGAAATACCCGGGCGTTTCCTCCCGCCTTATCCAAAGCACAGGAAGCCCCCGAAGCAACCGTGTCCGGTGAGGTGGAAGGTAAGGATGCCATGCCACCTCTCAAGCTACTCCTCAAAGAGGGGACTTACCGCCGCAATCGTGGCGTGCCCAATTGTGAACACCGTTAATTTATAATCTATCTCGCGAGATTATAAGCTGTCGATAAATTGTAAACTACACCATACTGCTTACAATATAACGCATAAGTTTTGGTAGATTATAATCTATCGAAGTGAAACTGTTAAATCACAATCTTTCACACGTTATTGGTCGGTTTTACAGTAGGCCATTCTGTGTCCATAGAGTTACAAACTGCACTTCTTTGGTTAGTCACAGATTCATTTTATTACCATAACAATTTTATAAAACTAATTCTAAAGTTGTGAGTTATTTTCAACACGAAATCAATTTACTGTCACCAAAACACTGTTTGTTGACATTCGACAACAAACGAATTAACAAACAAATATGGCGGCGCTGGGCATACGCCGTTCAACCAATCAGCGCGCGAGGCGCGTGGCGTCGCAAGACATTTCACAATTTGACGGTTTCACTTCGTTCGATTATAATCTACCGAAAAATAATGCATTTAATTGTAAAAAGTATGTTACGGTTCACAATCTTTCGACAGTTCACAATGTCGTGAGATAGATTATAATCTAACGGCTTTTACAATTTTACGGTGACATATACAAAATAAGTAATAAGGCTATATTCGGAGTTTTTGGCGGGATCGCGTTGGAACATGTCGCACGAATTTTCATTTTCATGAAATTTAGTGAAATAGCGAATTCAATTGTATAATTTTGGTAGTGAATTATTCAATTTAGTTACGTGTGAGTGCACAAGTGTAGTGAAGGTGAAACTAAGTGACTAACGTGGACTTTTCGTGTTCCCCCCAAAAACTCCTATTAGGTTGTTGTAAAGTTACTACCGCTTTACAATAACTTCAACTTTGACTTGACTGACTAAAGACGACTATGACTGTTTTGTAACTTCGTGCCCGATATCGGGCCATTTACTTTAATGAAAAGAAAAATTACTTGACACTGGCTAAATGCACAAACCGTGTGGAGCCAAAACCCAAAAAAAAAAAAAAAGGCTATATTCGAAGATATTTCAAGTGAATTTAGGCTCTCAAAACAGAGCCGTGAAACTGACCCATAACAAAAGAGGATCAATTCTACAATAACACATCCCCAACATTTTTCGATGCCAATGTTCTCGATAACATTGTTAGCGTTTTACGTTTCGAATGTCGACCGTTTCCGAATCGGCACATCATTCTACGACATTTGCAATGCAGATATAACCATTTTCATTTTACAATCAACAGAACAAAATTAATTCAATAGGTTCCAGTGAAGAATGTTTCTGGTGTTTTACGAAAGGATCTTCTCGGTTGGTAGGTATGAATTTTTAATGTTATTTAGATTTATCGAGTGCAGCTACTGTTTGTTTTTGTAAGTCCAATATTATGGGGATTGGAATCTCTTTAGTGTCGTTTTGAATTGAAGGAGATGCTTTGTTACTTTGGTAAATGGTTATTGAATATTTTGTAGCAGCGAGAGATAGCGAGCGTTTTTGTAAGCTCTTAATGATAATTGCGAATTAATGATGGCGTGTTGCCAGTGATTACATATGGAAACGAAATATTGTCGCTCACAATGGGCCTTATAAGAAGGCAATGGGCAAGGCAAAGTCACCCAAAAGGCAATGGGCTATGCTTGGAGTTTCCCTGCGTGATCGAATCAGGAATGAAGAAATCCGCAGGGGAACCAAGGTAACCTACATAGCCCGAAGAATCACCAAACTTAAGTGGCAGTGAGCCGGGCACATTGCTCGCAAAAGTTCTGGAGTGGCGACCGCGTACCGGAAGACGTACAGTTGGAAGGCCTCCCACAAGGTGGACCGATGTCCTTGTGAGGGCTGCAGGAGTCCGCTGGATGCATGAAGTACAGAACTGGTTAAAGTGGCGGAGCTTGGGGGAGGCCTATGTCCAGCATTGATAATTCAAAGAGTGAATGTTATTATGATAACCTTCTATGATAATAATATGATTGTCATAGATAGGTAGTATCGGCTATTTTCACCAAAACAACTGACAATCTGCCTAGTCTTTTCCCAGCGTAGCAGCTGGCTTTCAGTCTAACCGGATGAAGCAGAATACTTGTATTTTTCATGGAGTCTGCCCACCCGACCTCCACAACCCAGTAAATGGGTAATACGATATTCTTTTGCAAGACTGGTTGTCAGACTGTTGGGCTTCTTCTAAGATCCACGAATCCGGGACCAACGACTTAACGTGCTTTCAGAGATACGGAGAGGTAAATATGGTATGGTATGGCTAGGTATTGGTCCCGTGTGGTGTCGGGCGTAAAGAATAGCACCATCTCATTTCTTTCCGTGGGTGTCATAGAAGGCGACTAAAATACTCACTAGAAAATGGGCAGCAGCGTTCTCTATGAATTTTACCACCATACTGCGATCGCCAACCCGTGGCGATTATGGCAAACCCTCCATTATTTTTGGGGGAAACCTATGTCCAACAGTGGACGTCTATCGGCTGGAATGATGATGATGATGATGATGATGGCTTGGTATTTAAATATGGTCACCCATCTATGGACCAACTACAGCAAGCGTAGCTTAACCTGATTGATTAACTCGCGAGGTTGGTATTACATAGCCACAACCCCTTTAAGCAAAATAAAAGTGATAATAGATAATTATAGTAGTACAAACTCGTTTTCCGCAAAAGATCACTACGATAATAGTGTTAATGACAACAATATTAAAAATATATTTCTAGCAAATAAACACAAGAATCAATTTTAAATTGATTATCTCTCAATACATCACATTACCAAAAGGAACAAGAAGACTCCATTCTACCGACGACGCTTCATAAAACCGATACCAATCGGTTATTGAAAATACAAAAATACCAACACGAATCCGTACCGCCATTTCCTATTTGTCTCCTTTATGTAATGACACACCGAATTTAAAATACGAGCCGTCATAAAAATCTTGCAGTAGTAAAATGCGACTTAAAAAAAAATACAACATGTAAAAAGGAATTTCTCAAATACCCCTTCACGAAATGCGATCCCACTTATGGGATAAAAATCTCATAAAAATGCTATAAAACATTGTTCATTCCGACACTACTGCCGCCGGCAGTCGCGGTAGGGACGTGCATCGGAATCGAATGTCATAAATCGATTAATTATCTGAATCGATTGCATTACCGATATTATTGTATGCTCGTTGCGGAATTGTTAAATGATGTGAATGACGCAGTGTAAGGATAGCTTAATTCTGTGATATTTTTGTTTCATTTATCTCGAAATAATTGATGTTAAAGTAATTAGATGATTATCATCCCGTAAGCAAACTTTCTAAGTACAATATTGGCGGGGAGAAAAAGCAAATTTTTTCAATTTATTTAGCCACAGGTTTTCTTAAGTTTCATCACTTTAAAAACTATGCTTAATTGTGAACTAAACAGGAATAAAGAGATCACAAAGATAAGAGAGGATACCTGGTAATGATGTGGAGAGGAAAATATAAAATAGCTGCCAAAAAAAAAGAGTCGCGGTTTATATTTATTAGTCTGAAGACACAATTTACATAAATTAAAGCTCCTAAAAAAAGCATCGATAATGATGCAATGCGTGTTAAATTGAAGACTTGCCAATGAAACTCAATAAGATTAAAGTATTCAATTACATTATTGGATCGATTCACAACTTTCTTTAGCATTGGCTTCATTTTAAGTAATGGGCTAATTCATCAAAGAAAATGGAAGTTTCAAACTTGTGATAATGAGAGTCGATTTCAACGTTTTTCAAGTTTATATCACTTTCATCGAATAACTTGAGAATGAGCTTTTTACGCCTTTTTTGTTCGAGTATTTAATGCACTGTTTTGTATTCATGGAAAGTAGAAAAGACAGATAGGCCAATATTGTTGATAATTTTAATGAAAGCAGCTTTCAAATCAATACATTGATGAAATACTGAAAACAGTGTGATGCCATGAATTCTTCATTTGGTACTTGAATATTGAGTAGGACCGCATCGTAGCTTTGCTACGAAACGGCGTACCTAATTAGGTACGCCGTTTCGTAGTAAATGATGTTTGCTACACAACGTTCTTCGAACTTTGATTGCATAATTACGGTTAGCTTTGATTTTCAAAGTGTCCTGAGGATTTAATTAGCACAAATTTCAGTGAGCACGCTCTTTACAATTTTCGCAGAAAGAATCTTATATCAGACGGGAAAACTGCCAAAAATTACAACCATCGACAGATAAATGACTTATGACGCCTATAAACTGACGTCCCCCATCACTACGCCAACGCGTGTGAAACGATTCGGAAAAATAATTTCCTTTCAATGTACGACGTATACTTTACGTAACAGATGTCATATCCGCAAAGCAATTTATACTTTATAATGAATGCGGTAGGGTTTATAATTATATGCGCGGAGTGGGGAGAATGCTGTAATTAAATAGCTTTGGAGTTTGTTAATTGTAACAATTTAATGACGTCACGTGTGGCAGGGTGTTTGCGATGGCTCGGTTGAATCGTGTCTCTCATGTCTTGATTAGTTCAATTACTTTGAGAAACACGATCAAGTGTTATGTGTTCTTTAATTTGTGAGAGTGAACGCTAATGAGGGGCTTAAGTAAAAACCAGGTTATGAAGTGAAATGATGACATACATTTATATTTACTGATGGTCGATCAGTGGTCAAAATTTGACCAAAATTCATTTAAATTTTAAGATTAAATTGTATTAATCCGAGCTACAAAGTTTTTTTTTCACGTATTATTATATAGATTTTTGAAAATACATCTTAACGTGAATCTTGTCGACATTTTTTCCATACAAACTTCGGGAGTGTATTACTCCACTGTTCGACAATGTGTATCAAAAATTATATTTATGGTATGGTTTTGTCTCATTATTAATATTGTCTGTACGGAAACAGAATATTTAAATAAAAAGCTATTAAAAGTTAGGAACAAACCAGATTAACTTTTCTTGGTAATTTAACCTATTTTTGGGCGTGTTTAAATAATAAAAGAAGTGTAAAATCTCCAAAACCAAGTCGGTACCGACAAAGCTCAAATATCAAAAAGTTCAATAAACTTTATTAGTAATTGATTTATGCAGTGGTTTTTCCATAAAACCCGATCTTCCGAAGGACTTTTCTTAATTTTTACGCGCCTGTGTTACTTTAAATGATCCTGCATCGCACTCAATAACGTTGTGCGTGTAGGCTAGCGTCTAACTGCTCATCACTGATACTACCTCGATCGGACACGATGCCTGGTGAGACAGCGTGCTTTTTCGTCAGGCCCACCAGTTAGTTCGAGCCAGTGACTAGATTCCCCCTAAAGGCAGCCTAAAGTAAATCGCAGTATTGCCTGAAACATAATAAAAAGTTGCTGTGCAAGTTTTTCATATCGGCATGGGGCTAATGATGTAGAAAAGTTCAACAGAATTGATAGTCCAGCCTTATTTCACGAGTCTTGTGTTAAGTCTCATGTAAATAAGGGGCCAACTTAACCTTTGTCTTGTAACCTGTAGGTTTTTATCTCAGAACGCGACGCGTGCTATACTTGTGGTTACCAAGTACACAAACACGGTGTGAATGTGAGTCGGCGCATAAAAAGAAAAAGAAATACACGTCCATCTTTAAACAGAACATGTCAATTTTATCTCATCAAAGTTATATTCAAACTCCGAGGAAATTAAATTTTCACTTTTGTCCAGTTTTAAAGAGCTCTTCATTCGAACAAATGTATGGAGAATTCTCGAAGTTTCTTCTAAAATGGTAGGTCTTTATAAATTGGAGAGTTAGATAAAAAGAAGAGTGTCATTTCGCTGGGATTGACGTTTGTAAAGTCGAGATTATGTCAGGGAAAGCTTTGACTGAATTTATTAAAAACTTGGTTGGCAGCTATATTGGGCTATTCCTAGTAGTGGTTCTGTATAATATTTTGCCTGCACAGATTCAGTTTATTTATTTATTTATTTAGAACCTCCAACAAAAGGTTGTGTATACCTTTTTTAGATATATGCCACAATACTAACAGTTATTTGATGTTCAGTTTTATTTTTTTACGATTTCTTCGTTAGTTTCAAAATGTATTAAAATGAACGTTTCGATAATAATTCCTTTAAATAAGATCAAAAACTTTGTAAGATCCACATTACTCTGATCTTGATAGTTCATAACCATTTGCTAGAGATATCCATTTAGATATCTATACCATCGGTTACCATCAGGCGTGACCTAGGTCAAAAGCAGGCCCGTTCAGCGATGAAAAATATGTTTTTACTGTAAATTGTCCAGATATAGGCTGTTGTGAAAAAGCTTTTTTTGTGACAAATAACTTCCGACTCTTATTCAGCGTATGAGTGCTTAATGTGGATTGCATACCTGCGCGTTCTAAACGGTTGTTATTTAAAAGCAGTCAAGGTGACATCTACAATTTGACTTAATTAGTAAATTAATGACTTAATTTAACTGACCTGTTAATAAATTTCAAACAGGACCGTACCCTAAAAATATTCACAGCAAATAATTTCAGAGGTTCCATTGAGTTCACTTTAAACTGGCAACTTCGATGATTTTAACGTCAAGATTATGACTTTTTCTCCACAAGTCGAGTCGTTTTGACGAATTTAATAAAAATTGACTTTGAGTCGTCGAGCTGGTGGCGCCATTTCCTCTCCCCGTTTCTATATCGGGCACCTTATTAAATTAATATTCGGATTTTTTTGCTTTTCTTATTAAGTAGGTAAGTAATATGGTTGTAACTTTGGCAACTCGATTACAATGGAATCTATGGGTGGTTTTATTTATATTCTCGCGTATATTTGACGGTAGTCCTGGTATTTCTTATGCTGTTTTTGGTGACTCAGGCAATCATGGTTTAATAAAACACACATATACTCAATTCACCACACCAATTACACTCCTCATTCTTATTTCTTTTTATTTTTTATTTTAAGATTTTTTATTTAATTTAAAAAGTTTATGTTCTAAAAAACTTTAAAACATGATTACTGTGATCCTACTCAAACAGGAAGTCGAAATTATCGCTCCTAAATACAGATTACTCAGTGATCTCCACTTATTACTTTGTGTAAATTATTTTATCTCCACGGCTTTCAAAACGGTAAAGGAAAACATTGTGAGAAAACCAACATATCTTACAACCAAAACATTCGAAGACATGCGCCTATTCGTAATAGGTTTGAACATGAAAGAAAATAAAAAGAAAAAAACATATATTTGCGGTAAACATGACGCAAAATCCAGGAACACACAAAAAAATAATAAAAAAAGGTTGAGGGACACATGCGTCACATCCACACAAAACGGCTATCGCGCAGCATTTTGCTGCAGCCCTATGCAAGACAGAGCCCCAGCGCTGGTTTTCAGCGACAACCGGCTTTGACGTAATGACGTCACCCGGTGCATCAAACAATTAACATCGAACATAGAGAAATTTAATTTAATTAATGTGAATGTGATCAAAATTATACAAGAATTTAAAGAAAAAGAAAAAAATAAATATAAAAAGGAAATAGACAAAAGTGCTACGAGAATATCATCCTCAATAAACATTTTACTCTTGTAGTGGCAACATTTCGAAGCGTCATCCATAGACAAAATGTGCGTGTGCGACTTAAAAATGATGTAAGAAATTACAAAATGGCCAATGATATAATGTGTTATTATTAGGTAACATAAAATTCTAATAAAATAATGTTTGGACTTTATAGGAAACCATCTGAGTTTGTTCCGGCATTACTTCTCAGGGATCAGTGAGCTAGAAAAAGCCTGTGCCATTTAGTTTTAAAAGACTGACCAACAAAATATTGACATGTGTAAGAAGTGTCTTAAGGGGAACCTAGTCGCGGGCTCGAACTCACTGATGGGCCTGGCTAAAAAGCACGCTGTCCCACCAGGCATCGTGTTCGACAGAGGTAAAATCACTAATGAGCAGTTAAATGCTAGTCTACACGCACATCATTATTGTGAGAGATGCAGGATCATTTATAGTACAACAGGCGCGTAAAAAATTAAGAACAAACCTTCGGAAGATCGGGTTTTATGAAAAAACCACTGCTTAAATCAATGACCAGTAAAGTTTATTGAACTTTTCGATATTTGAGCTTTGTCGGTACCGACTTGGTTTTTTAGATTGTATACTTCTTTTATTTCTTAAACACGCCCAAAGTTAGGTTAAATTAGCAAGAAAAACGAATCTTTGTTGCCTCCTAACTTTTTAATGGTTTATTATTTTAGTATTCTGTTTCCGTACAGACAATATTAATAATGAGACAAAACCATACCATGTTTAATTTTTGATGTACATTGTCAAACAGTGGACTAATACACTCCCGAAGTTTGTATGGAAAAATGTGGGCTAGGTTCACCTTAATAGATCTACTTACATACATAAATAAACATTACATTTCAACAAAAACAAACCATAAATTAAATACAGTGGTTTGTTTTTCGAAGTTATGGACATACCATAACTTAACATCACGCCTTGATTACCGGAAGGGTTGGGCAGAGGTGTATCTATAGTAAACCCATATTTCGTCAGTTATGTTTAAGTCCTATGTAATAGGGCGACCCTATTGCCATCAAACGGCCACAAATCCACACTCAGGGCTACTGAGAAATTCCAGATGGAAAATGCAATAACACTTTGCGCGACCTGGGAAACGAACCGAGAACGTAATTCGCAGTATTAGCGCTTGCGACCACTATAACAACGTGACTTAAATAATTATTCATAACTTTGTCTAAGTTATAAATAATTATTTAAGTCACGACAACATTGTTTTTACCAAATTACGTCACCATACGTGAGCTGTAAACCTTACCTTGATGCCAGGTTATATCACAGCATAAATAACATCAAGTTGCTAAACCATTGACTCAGAACACCTCAAAACTCACTGGCCCCATGCCTATAACATTTTTCAAAAATATTTCCTTGTAATATATTTCCGTGCAGTTGCTTTTTCATGCCTTTTCGCTTTGGGTGAGTAGAAAAACGAGAAATAAGTACAGATGCTACAGGATGAGCAGTGGTGGGCCAGTGGAAACGACCGCGACGTGTAGGTTGTAGGTTTGAACCGAGGCAGGTGCTTCACTTTGTGTTAATTCTTTCATTACCATTGCTCTCAAAACGGTGAAGGAAAACATCGTGAGGAAACAGGCTTGTCTTAGAACCAACACTTTGAAGACATGTGACATCTACCAACCCGCACTGGGCCCGCGTGGTGGATTACGGCCCACTCCCTCTCGCCGAGAGGAGGCCTGTGTCCCAGCAGTGGGAACTATATAGGCTGATTATCCAACGGAAAGTTCAACCGAATGTGTTGTTTCAGTATTACGTCCATTTTTTAAAGTTTATAAGTGTACTTAAAATTAATACCTAAAAAGAAGTATTTTTTTTTAAAGTGAAACGGTTTTAACTAAAAGCTAAAAAATAATTCGGTAAAATAAAATCGTGGGGGTGTAGCGTAACCTGAGTAAATATGTTTCACGTGCCCCACGATTTTATTTTACCGAATTATTTTTTAGCTTTTAGTTAAAACCGTTTGAACTATTTTATTTTTTTACGTATTTTATTTTCAAGTTTTTAGTTTTTATTTGGTTACATAATATTTGTCATTCTATTTGGGTTTTTTTTTTATTGTATTGTTATCAAAACTAAAGGTGCGTACCAAATATCAGATCAATCTGCCAACAGGAAGGGGGTAAAATTTCAAGTACTAAATTTGACTCAAACAACATCAAACAGGGCAAGCTAGATAAAACCGTTTCAAAATGAAAAGTGATATAGTATGACTGGCTTGTTGGTCATAGGGTCGCAAGCGCTACTGCTGAGCAAGAAGCCCTCGGTGCTTATCCCAGGGTGAGCAGTTTTATTGGGATTTCTATCAGAAATTTCGTAGTAGCAGCCCCTGAGTCTAGATTTCTACATGGCGATTTCTGCATGGTGGTCCTATTACACGGGACTGAAACAGCACTGGCATGATGATATGTTCCTTCCAGGGGTGCAGGTTGTTCGAAAGAGATATCGTGGCTCCTGGCACACAGGCAACTGAAGGAACACGGGTGGGTTTTAGTCAGTAAAGGTCTGACACAAGAGCGGGAGAAGTTATTTGATGATTTCCCAACCTAAAAAATAAAAAAATGATGGTATGTTTTGTTATGAATAGTGGGTAAATCATACTATTACCGACTTCAGTACATTGAAGAAGTTCGAAAAATAATTTTCATTAACTACTTTTCGTACTTTATTTCATGAATAAGTTAAAGTTTTGTGGAAATCAGTTATGAAGAATGAGGAAAGTGCCATGAGGAGAGTTGAGTATGAATGTCGATGGCTATGAGAGTAGGGGGAGACCAAAGAAACGCTGGACGGACTGGGTGATGGTTAGAAAGGAGGTAACTATCGAGTTGACGACTCATAGATAAGTATGGATGAAAAAGACACATGTGCCGCCCCCAAATAAATAGGGATAAGGGCAGGAAGCTTGTGAATTTATTTCATGCATACTAAGACCCGAGTTCACCAACACATGGTTAAATTTAAAACAGTCGGTTAGACCATAACCGGCTGATTACCAATATTTTGCTGTTCACCACGCACTAACCATTGGTTAAGTCCTGTAATCGGATGATTAACTTAAACGAGGTGGCCAACTCAGTTTAACCGTTGATGTATGCTTTTTGATTTGAAGTTTTGCATTGTGAATCACTTCTGGTTACAAAATAAAAATGAGTTATTATGCTTTGAGTTACTTAGTCTTTGAAGAGGATAATGTGTTCGATGATTTTGAAGATAATATATAATTTTGCGCACTCCCCGTACATTCCAAACACGGCACAACAATTTCGAGGAATATGACGAGAAAGCATTTTGTACAAGATTTCGTACATACAAACGTAGTGAGTGCTCTGGAATTATTTGATTTAATTTAAAAAGAAGTTTGAATAGCCAAGTACGTTAGCTGCGAGTGCCGAAAGCATTAAATTTGTTAGCCAGATGTTTCCGAACCCATTTTTTTCGGCATTTGTCGTAGCGTCTTTTACAAAAGAATGTTAAACCATTCGATCTTTCGGTCATTTTCGACTCACTCATTCAGAAACGTTCGGTTATCTAACCGTTGCATAGAATTGAATAGTGAACTCGATAAAAACGCGGGTTGTTTAAACATATGTTTAATGCTAACAGGACGGTTACGTAATCAATGGTTATGTTGTAGTTGGTGAACTCGGGTCTTAGTCATATTCTGTCACTGAGCAATCGGCGGCACAAGTGCGTCATAGATTGAGACTTGATGCAGTTTAACTACCAAAGTTAAGTCTGTCGAATTTCTTTTACCATAAACACTCTTGCAATACCTATATTCATTACATCTATTGTGTATGTGAGACCTAAGTGGGTCATTCTTTCTTTTTCTCAATTAGTTTTAATCATGTTATGGCAGTTTTACTTCGGTATTGTTCGTAGAATCGTTGAGCTCCTAAAACTCCAAGTTGAGCTGCATGATTACTAATAAATGCGTACACTGATGGACAGTCCACTTAATCTGTGTGGTTCTTTCTTCAAAAGACCATTTCAGACCTCACATGATCTAGATTATATTTAAAGTTTAAACGAGACTGTGACCTCTGAGTTTGTTTTGGCTTTTCTTCTCAGACTAGTCAGATAGGAGTCCCCAACCTCATCTAGTTTTTAAAATATGACAGACGTGTTAAAATGTTTGTACAAACCCACTTTCATAATATCGAAACATATAAATTAAATGATTTTAATAATTTAGAAACAAATAAGTACAATCAATGAAATCGGTAACAAAAACAATTCACAATCTCATACAGGAAACATCTCTTACTAACGAACAGATTCTGGCAATTGGCTGAAACTCAAACGATGAACAAGACCAATCCAATTGAATACTCGTATGACTGGCAGTAGATATCTCACAAAATATTCAACAAAACTAATACGAAGTAGATCAAACACGGCACGGATTTTCCATTGTATTCCGATATGAAGAGAACACAAAAAAACTATAGCAAAACAGCGCGTAGTGATTTTAGAACAATCAACATTTGAGTTGAAACATACGGAGATTTAATGAAGACGGCCACGTTGAATGCATTTGTTCTGAGATTCGCATTTACTGGTATTTATTATCTACTAAGTTTTTCCATCGGCCCACGTGAAAATTGGAAATTATCCGACAGGAATATACTACCGGGATAAAAAATATCATAAGTGTTAATCCAGGTTATAAACTTTCTGTGTTCCATTTTATGTATATCCGTTCGTCCGATTTTGCGTTATTGAGTAACAAAAATACACTTTCACTTTTGTAATATTACTATCCTTCTATATGTATATATAGGTAAACAAATTTACCTCATATACCATGTACACTCACACTATTATACACACTCACTCACAAACACACTCACTCACAAACACACTCACTCTATTACACATACTCACGCACACACACTCTATTACACACTCACGCACGCACACTCACTCTATTACACACACTCACTCACAAACACACTTGCTCTATTACACACACTCATGCACACACCCGCTCACTCTATTACGCATACACACACCCAATACCCACCCTCATAAATCAAGCAAGTGCGCTCCGTTTTGAATTTTGTGTTTTCTTTTATTATTTTTTTCTGTTTTCAATTGCATGCTCTGTGTTAAGTGGAAGTGCGGAGTCACCAAACAAAAGCATATTCTTGCTTAAAAGGTGATCTCGAAATCACGTATGTTAAAGATTTATGTAGTTTAAATTAAAAAAATACTAATTTTCACACATTCTTATATTTTAAATGTGATAGTTTTTGGGCAGAATTTTAAACCCATGGTGTAAAGAGCTCGCGGCTAAATAATAACAGATGTACAGGTCAATCGAAGGTTAAACTACACTTTCAGCTGTCTGTTCGTGGAATGGTGACCATCTATAACACATCCAGACTCGTCTGTGCTTCGGAAAACACGTTAAGCCGTTGAACACGGCTATCATTTGAAGATCTATGACAGTTGTTACGCGTAGTCAGAAGCCCGAAAGTCTGGGGTATCGTGTTACCCAGTTACTGGGTTGTAGTGGCCAGATAGGCAGTAGCACTATATAAAATAGTGGTATACAGGGTGTAAGAGAAACGCTTCCGAAAACGAAGATAGCTGATAGGGCTAGTGATTCTCGATACAGGACCATAAAAATCTAGATTTTTTTAACAATTTTTACCTATTTTTTTAGCATTTTTTGTTCACTATGCTGTGAGAACAATTAATTGAACCATTATTTGAAATTAAACACATTTAAAAACGACCTCAAGTCAAGGTGGACTTTAGATTTAGGCATCCTTTGTAAAGCGCCGCCAAAATAAAATAAGTAGAAACATTACAGAAGCGTCAAACGTTTTGAATTGATGCAAAATAACCAATTTAAGGCGAAAGGTTATTGGTATGCGCTTGCATTAAGGTTGTTTAAACTGTGACATTTTAGTCGTCTTACAAAGGTGGTCCACTCAATGTATCCGTCATAAAATACCTCTAGACACGATTAAAACATTGTTACCATTAATTAAGATAATAGGTACAGAAAAAAAAATGCTTTAGAATTAAGAAACACTCTCCCTGTTAATAATGTTTACGTATCAAACGGTAGAAGATATCTACCTACCTACCATTACATTCCATCATTAATTCCATCTCCATAACAGGGTGTTTCAAACTACGTCATGCGACTTAGCGAATTATATATTTTTTTTTAATTATGCAAATATTCAAAAATATTTTTTTTATTATTAATGATTAGTAGTCATTGGATACATGAAGTGGGCTTCAGTTGTAAGACGACTAAAATATCACGGTGTATAACCAACGGTCTGGCTTCGGAAGCGTTCCCCTTACACTCTGTATAATATAATATAGCTTTATCTGGTTAGACTGGAATTCAAATTCAACATAGTTGGCAAAAGTTTTTTAGCCTATACTATCCCACTGATGGGGCAAAGGCCTCCCTTTCTCATGACCACTTCTCTCTGTCTTGAGCTAGTCTGAACCAATCATCTTGCCTAAACAATATTGGTCCAAACTAGTTCAAGTGAAACTCAACTCGCCATCCCCTCCTGTGTCTGCCTCTATAGGATAAGTTTTTATCCAGTGCGCAAACTGTAACCATGAATTCAGCTTATCATTCTAAACCCCCCAGCGTAGAAATTTTTCGTCTTTTATACAAAAAAAAAATCAACAGTTCCATACATTTTGACCGCGTTGGTATTGGAATTTTCTAGGAAATAGCTGATTTTTTTTTTTGTATAACCGACGAAAAATTTCTACGCGGGGGTCTAGAATGATACGCTGATTTAATGGTTACAATTTGCACACTGGATAAAAACTTATCCTGTATATCGCCGTGTTTGTGATTTTGATTTACAGAACTTTCTTATTTACTTTATCTTATCTTGTTTGTTATCCAAATGGTAACTGACGAATAATATCTCTGTTACGTAAAACAATTAAAATATCTATTTCATATTATTATAAAAACTACGAAAACACCTCCTAGCCTGGGGATCTATTTTTTAAGTGCGTCAACATAGATACGGGTCCGTACGAAAGTAGTTCGAAACATAAGGAGTGAATACTACACCAGATTAATTAACTTGTCTGGTGAAACACATCGATAGTAGGGCCAGCTGTCAAATCGTGGTGTTATGGAGGTATAAGGAACAGGGTGTAAAGTTCACTCATACTCTATTGGTAAACGAGGATCCTCCGACCAGACGGGTGTTGTGTCTGGTGGGCTACTGCGCGACGGTTGATGTCGGGTTATTGTACATATGTAGGTTGTGCGATAAACTCTGCTTGCGTGATGTAGTTGCGGTGTGACGTCAAGTCTTGCGTAGTTCGCATATGGCATTGTAGATGGCGCCACTTTACTTTTTGTGTTTTCCACATTTGTTGATTTGAAGTTTCGCATGTGGGGGCATAAATTGTAGATGTCCGCCACAGTGTCATTTATTCTTAGATTGAGCCGTAAACTAATTTTATATCAGTAGGTCTCAGACCAAATAAAAAATGGCAACTGCCCGTCTAGTCCAAAGATCCTCCCTTTTATATCCATGCAAACAAACTATACCTCATCGATGAGTTAGAGCTAGTTCGTCAATGAAGAATAATGATGAAACAATTACAGTTTTTAATCGCCAGTATCCGAAATTGTATGGTGAAAGCATTAATACACATAAATACGATGCCTTGGGCATTTTTTGTGATTTATCTAAAGCTTTCGATTGCGTGCTTCATGAAACTTTAATCAGGAAACTCCGCCATTATGGGATCCGGAACACCGCTCTGGATCTTCTTATTTCATACTTGTGTAATAGGATTCAGTGTGTTGATGTAAATGGGAAAAGATCTCCCGGATCAATAGTGTCAATGGGAGTCCCACAGGGCTCAATTCTTGGTCCTTTCTTGTTTCTTATTTATATTAATGACTTGCCTTACCTCATAAAGGATAATCATGAAATAGTGTTGTTTGCGGATGACACTTCACTTTTGTTTAAACTTAAACGTCAGCAGCTGGTTAGTGACGATGTAAATAGTGCAATCTCAAAAGTAGTTCATTGGTTCAATGTTAATAATTTACTTCTTAATGAAAAAAAACCAAATGCATTAAGTTTACGCTACCTCACGTTAGGCAGGTGAAAACTAGTGTGTTGATGAAGGGCGAAGAATTGAATCCTGAAGATAGCACTGTATTCTTGGGCTTAACTCTGGATGCCAAGCTTCAGTGGGGTCCACATATAGATAAATTGTCGAAAAAGCTAAGCTGTGCAGCATACGCTGTTAGAAAAATTCGTAATTTAACTGATATAGAGACAGCCCGTTTAGTATACTTCAGCTATTTTCATAGTGTAATGTCGTATGGTATTCTGTTGTGGGGAAATGCCACCGACATTCAGACTATCATTGTCTTGCAGAAAAGAGCTGTTAGATCAATTTATAAATTAAGTCCGAGACATTCTCTCAGAGAGAAATTTAAGGAAATTAATGTAATGACTGTGCCATCACAGTATATTTTTGAAAATCTTTTATATTCCCATAAAAATATTAAATTGTTTAAAAAATACAGTGATATCCATAGTATAAATACTAGGAACAAACACAAATTTGTTGTACCATCAAAAAGGCTCAAGAAAATAGGTGGGTCATTCAGATGTCAATGTATACGCTTTTATAATAAACTTCCAAGCCATGTTCAAGATCTAATTATCAATAAATTTAAATCATTCGTTAAACGTAAGTTGTGCTTGAAAGCCTTTTATACCGTTAAAAATTATATTGAAGACACAAAGGCTTGGGATTGACCTGCTCCAATTTTTGCACAATAAATGTTGTTTTTGTTTTTGTTTTTGCAAACTTATACTCTTTGACATTTGATAATTATTAAATACACATTGACATGAATATTTACTTTGAGAAGTATAATATTATTATTATTTTAATTATTGTGAATGTGAGGACTATGTGGGTCATATTTTTTTTTTAATGTTTGTTTTTTGTGTTTTTTTTTCATCTCTTTCTCAGTTCATCGTCTCTCCAACTGTCTGGATCACATTCTCTTAAAAACTAATTTATCAGCCACAGCTATTGTTATTGAGTCGTCTATAACTGATCATGAACCCCTACTTCTATTTTTACAAACTAATAATAAGTATCATAATTTACCCCGTATCAAATGTAAAATTAACTATAATTCAGTTGTAGAAACTATCAATGGCAAAGACTGGTCCCCTATCTTGACGGTGTTGGACCCAAATAGAGCGGCGAAAGACTTAATAGGAGGTCTTTCTACAATCATAAAGGACAACACACATGAATTTCCTGTCCCCAGGAAAAACAGATCTCTTAAGCCGTGGATCACGCCTGGCTTGCTACTCTGTATCCGAAACCGTGACCGCATGCACGTCAAATTAAAAAAATCTGCTAATAATGAAATTCTGAGAATAACATACACTCGCTACCGTAACTTCTGCAACTCATTATTAAGGAAACTTAAATGTACGTATGAAAGGCAAGAATTCTCAAAGGCAAAAAATAATATTAGAGCAACATGGGATGTGGTGAAAAAAGTATCTGACCTTCGATCACACTGTCCTCCCCCTGTTGAACTGTTACATCTTTCTGACTCTCCTAGGTCCTCTCTAAATAAGGTTAATAACTACTTTGCTGGCATTGGTAAAAGCCTTGCCTCTAAAATAAATCCTGTGTCTGGCACGCCTACAATATCGGCAATGAATTCAAGTAGCTCTATGGTTCTCCTTGAGGTTACAGAAATGGATGTCGAAGACATCATTCTGAGTCTCAAGTCCGACTCTGCTACCGGTTGGGATGGCATCCCCATTAACATCATCAAGTTGACGAGAAGTGTATTGGTCCCAATCATTACACATGTCTGTAACCTCTCGATTTCATCTGGAGTCTTCCCAGTGGTCTTCAAAAAAGCCGTAGTTCACCCAGTTCATAAGGCCGGTCGCAGAGACGACGTCAACAACTATAGACCAATCTCGGTTCTCTCTACTATGTCAAAGATTTTGGAACGCATTTTGAACAAGAGTCTCGTCAGTTTTCTAAATTTTAATAATATTTTAGCCCCCAACCAATTTGGTTTCCGCAAGGGAATGAGTACTGAAGATGCAATAATGGCTCTATCTGACTACGCAGTTAGGACTGTTGACAACAAGCGAAAGTGTCTTGGTATCTTCCTTGATTTATCTAAGGCCTTTGATACCGTTTATGCGCCGGCCTTACTGAATAAGATGGAGGGCATTGGAGTCCGTGGATTGGTGCTGGATATTTTTAGGGACTACCTGAGGAATCGCACTCAGGTGGTTAAAATTGGGCTAAATGTAAGTGAAGAGCTTCTTATTACCTACGGTGTGCCTCAAGGTAGCATACTGGGTCCTACTCTATTCCTTATCTATATAATTGAACTCTGCAAACTGCCCATTCAAAACTGTAAAGTCATTACATACGCTGATGACACTTCCCTGCTTATAGATGGAGTAGACTGGGCACAGTGCTATCGGCATGCCGAGAAGGCGCTTACATGTGTAATGGAATGGTTGAATAACAACCTTCTCACTCTAAACGTTAGTAAAACGGTTTATGTGCCATTTGCTATTAGGTCTAATTTATGCCCATCACCTTCCCTTACTCTTATGGCCCATACATGTACGCCTTCCACCAATTGTGACTGTCTTGCAATATCTAAGTCCACTAGTGTCAAATATCTAGGCGTTCATATCGACCAACATCTCAATTGGCATAAACACCTAGACACACTGTCTGGTAGAACTCGCAAACTTATTTGCGTTTTTAAAAAATTACGTAAGTCTGCAGATAGGGATACTTTGAGGGTGGTTTACTTTGCTTTGTGCCAATCGATTTTAGCTTATTGTATTCCAATCTGGGGTGGTGCTAGTGAGAGCCATTTCATCCGACTTGAACGGGCACAAAGAGCTGTTCTGAAGGTTCTGCTCTCTCGGCCACTAAGATATTCCACAGTACAGCTATATGCAGAATCTAAAGTGTTAACTGTCAGGCAGCTGTATGTCCTTCAGTCAATGCTCCGTAAACACCCTACTCGTCCGTATTCAGAGCCAACAGGCAGAATTAAACACACGGTTTTTCCTCAAGAGTCCCATAGAACCTCGTTTGCCATGAGACACTATTACGTCACTAGCACGAAACTTTATAACCAGCTAAATAAAGTGCTAAAAACTTTTCATGATACTAAAAATCAATTAAAATCTAAGCTACAGGACTATCTTTTAAAACTTACTTATCGCAATACGGAGGATCTTCTGTTGGGAAATTTTGGAAATATAAGTTAATAGATGAGGATTTTTATAAAGGAAAATTGTTAAATATTGTGAAAGTTGTTATACTTGCAAACGCCCGCACACTCACTCATACTTCACTCACAGTCACACACCACACACTCCCGCAAACACACACACACGCACACACACACACACACACACACGCACACACACCCGCACACACACATAACTCCAGACAAACACACTAGAGACATACATGAAACTATGATTATTTTTTTTATTTTTTTCTTTATTCTTGTATATTTTTTTTTTTTTTTGTTTTTGTTTTAGTTTCATCCTTTCTCATTTTATTTTCTTTTTTTGTTTCTCTTGGACTTGTCCGAATGGATTTTTTTGTATGACGTGTACTGTCCTATTACCTATATGCACATCACTTTTAAGGGACACTGGCTTCTAAGATACAGGTACATAAACCTAGTTTAGAAGTCAGGGTTTTTCTCTCTGGAACACTAATTTAAGCCATTTTTAAATCTAAGTACTGTAAATGTATTTATTGGAGAAATAATAAAGAATTTATTTATTTAGTTAGTTTTTAGTATTAATCTGGCAGTTTGAGTACTTTATGCGGCCTACCCAAATGTCCTATCTTTGGTATTGTTCATCAAATCGTTGAGCTCCTCAAGTTCTGAGTTGAGCTGCATGATTACTGATGCACTGAATGGACAGGTCCACTCAATCTGTGTGGTTCTTTCCTCAAAAGACCATTTCAGACACCGATCCACATGGTCTTCACATAATCTGACCAAGATTATGTCTGGACTTTATAAGAGACTGTGACCTCTGAGTTTGTTTCGGCCTTTCTTCTCAGAGTAGTCAGATAGGAAACGCCGACTTCATCTAGTTTAAAAAAATATATGATTAACGTATAAAAGCGTTTGTACAAACCTACTTACAGAAATAAAATCATTTATCATTTATCATTTATCATTTACACAAAAAAAAGGACGCAAAAACCAAAACAAAACAACAGTAAGTGATTAGTACAAAACACTTACTAAGTGCAAACATGTTTAAAAACCGGCCCCACGTCACTGTTGACAGAGCTGTCTTGAGATACGCAGTAGGAATCGCCCGTAACTTCGGCTGAAACTAAAGATTTCGTCCTTAGGGAGTAGACCTCCTAGAGCCTCTTAAATAACGTACCTAATGATAAAAAAGAATGGATATAAAAAATAACTAACCAATAAAATAATTGCGGCCTATTAAATATAGGCCGCAATTATTTTAGGCCAACCACAGAAGTTAACATTAAGTCAGTTGAAATACTCAGTTTGCGTGCCTGATACTGAGAATTCTAATGCTGTGTACACATATCACGTCGAAACATGCCGTTCAAATATATTCAATGCACATGAATTATAACACAACAGTTGATGTGTTACATTTTATATTGCATTGTATATGTACCCGACATAATAGACACTGACTATAAGTATTTTTTTTTACTGTTGAACCGGCTGTCATGGGACACCCGGTCGGAACAAATTTGTACCGCTGTATAATATGTTTCAACAATGAAATAAATTAACAACGTTTTAAAATAACTAAATTTAAAAAAAAATGTGTCGCAACGTTTAAACTTTTACACTTTTTCGGTCTTGCAGTCTTCGCCACTGCAATACGGAACTTCGTTTCAACTACGGCTCCAAACCAATTGTATACCCGTATAATCGAAAAATTCAGAGAGCAACGCACTGTCCTCTTTCACGTGCCATTGACTGGAAAAATGAATTATTCTTCCAATTTATCGAATAGCCCCGTCTCTGGCCGGTATCCTATTTAGTTTGTTTCAATACTGAGACTAAATGTGTCCAAATTGCTCTAACGCCCAAAGGAGATCCGTCAGTATGTTTTTTCGGACGGAAAATTCGAACAAGTGAACTGAATTCTAGTTAAAATTAACGTTTCATTTAGGAGGGAGTGGTGATGAGTGAATTAGCTTTGAGTGAGTCGGCTAGGGAATGTGTTATTTAGTGCCTGCAGCAGTTGAAGTGGCACTTTTACGATTTAATCCCCGAAAGTGGTTACACTTTTTGTGCTTATTTGTTCGACTGTTGATGTTAATGCAAAAGTATTTTATATCAAGCGATGTTGGAAAGTATTTTTAAACATAATTAGATTCTAAATTATAGATAGAGCAATAAGTGTCTGCATGTCATGTTAGCATTTTGTAGGACTTGCGTAGGAAGCACGCGTTTTTTTTTTTTTTTTTTGGGTGGGAAATCATCAAATAACTTCTCCCGCTCTGGGCGGAGCGGGAGGGCGTGTCAGACTTTTACTGACTAAAACCCACCCGTGTTCCCTCAGTTGCCTGTGTGCCAGGGGCCGTGGTATCTCTTTCGAACAACCCGCACCACTGGCAGGCATCGGCCCTTGCCGGCCCCATCTGTTGCTGCTGACATCTCTTTGAGGCGCGCGTGGAACACAACGCGCCGTCGACCCGGGCTTAGTCCTTACCGGACAGCGAGCTACCCATTACTCGCCGTCGGCAAGCCCGTGCCTACGATGGCCGGGAATCAGCCTGGGATTCCCGACGCCCAGGGCGTCTCCTGCGAAGGCCACGTTGTGAGGGCGCATGTACTGCATCTCCCTCACGTGCGCCGCCTCCCTAGGAAGCACGCGTTACACAGTATTTTTAGTTTGCTTCATTTTCTAGTTGCTAAATTCTTCCATGAAGAAGATCCTTCGACTCTTTATTGTTTTAGAGATTCGAGCTAAGTATTAGGAATCATTGAAGACCAAAGAAATGATGGATGGACTGTGTAAATGATGATAGGTATGATTAGAAACGGGGCGACTACCGACATGACGAGTAATAGAGAAGTATGGAAAAAAAGATACGTTGTGCCGACCCTAAATAAATTGGGATAAGGGTAGGTGAATGATGATTCGGAATCTTTGAAATTTTGTGAATATTTCTATAATTTTTTAAGCATTTTCACTAAAATGTCCAAAAAAATTATAACATACCTACGTACCTACATATACAGACTGACATACGTCCCTGACAAGTGAATAATAAAAAAGAAAATACAAAGATAGGATTCACACAAAGAGAGGACATATACACAATATCAAGATCTTATTTTAATTTTTGTTTTGATTTTAATTTAACTTACATAAAATATTGTTTTAAAATTTATTTACTTAATAAATTTTAATTTTGCCTTTAATGATTGTATTATTTCATTGTATCGAATTGTTATATTAT
This sequence comes from Polymixis lichenea, assembly GCA_949091785.1. NCBI lineage: Eukaryota > Metazoa > Arthropoda > Insecta > Lepidoptera > Noctuidae > Polymixis > Polymixis lichenea. Next base: position 3,193,526 of record OX420943.1, on the reverse strand, counting down.
TTATCATCACTTTTTTATACATATAAATGCTAACATTTCTACTTGATGGCTATGTTAAGTGTACATTGTTTGAGGGTTTTGGCGCTGATAGCCAAAATTTCACCTGGGGCGGCTACAGATGTCTAATCCATTTGTAAAAAGATAGTAATATAGCCTTTATGACATTTGTATAATTTCAAACAATTATTGAAAAAACTTAATAAATTATTTTAAAAATATATATGTAATGCTCTCTGCATTACAGAAAATTCACCTTTTATCCAAAACTTTTAGTTGATACAGTACGGAGTATAGGCAGTAACGCAGCTACACACTGAATGTACGTACATCGTTAAAACTTCGGCGTTCATAGAGGCAGAAAAATAAATTGCTATCCAACTTTTAATAGCACGCTTAAGAATTTCGGGGGTAAGCACGTGACTGCACGTGCGACTAATACGAGTATTATAAACGATGCATGAATTTTGTGACTTTGATTTTTGTAATGCCACCCTTATCTGTGGGGTGGGTTCAGTGATCGTGAGTTATTTTTCTAAAGATGTGATTTTTTGGCGTCTGTCGGTATAATAATTTTCCGGTGGGTTCTGAAAACTCTGTGCTTTGAGAACGCAATTTTTTTGCAATAGATTATTATGTTAGCTTGACAAAGGTGCACGATCGTAGAGTTTATTACTTACAAGTTTATTTAATTATTAACCGACTTCCAAAAGGAGGAGGTTCTCAATTCGTCGGAACCTTTTTTCATTTTCTTTTTTTTCCAGATGGCTGGACCGATTTGGATTTTTTTTTTGTTTGAAAGGGTATACTTCCCAGGTCGTTCCATGATCATCAAGTCAGGATCTGATGATGGGATCCTGGAGAAATAGAGAGAACTCTTCAAATTTTATAGGCACACTTGAAGCAATTTGGATAGGTTTTGGAAGAGTACTTTCTCGGAATAGTCCCATTTCAATTTGGTGAAGGTCTGATGAAGAACTTCGGAGATAGGCAACGGAACTCCTCAATAAATGATAGGAAATGGACTGGTATTGCAGAAATCTCATGTCTGTCTATTGTTTACACCAGTTAATAACATGACATCACGCCGGTACGCTGTGAACGGGTAAGCACATGTGAGCCACTAAAAAGTGAAAAATAAAAACTTTTTTCAAAACAAAACAACCGACTTCCAAAATAAACACTAAAAAGTGAAAAATAACTTTAATTTCGGAAGGCGGTGACTTTCGATATGTATTTAAATTTTTGTCACCGCCTTCCGAAATTAAAGTTATTTTTCACTTTTTAGTGTTTTTTTTGGAAGTCGGTTGTTTTTTTTTTTGATAACCTAGTAATATACCAATTTTTCAGTTAGTATCGTAAAAGATTACCTACTTCTGTGTTTTGCTAATAAAAACCGCTTGAAAGATGTCGGGTCACTAAGCTAGTCAATTACCACTATCCTACTAATAATAATAGTATGAATGTGAAAGTTTGAATATTTGTTACTCAATTACGCAAAAACGGCTAAACAGATTTGGATGAATTTTGGCAGACATGTATTTTATAACCCGGATTAATACATAATATACTTTGTATCTCGGTAGTAAGATTGCGTGGTATAATTAGCGACCTCTACGCGGACGAAGACGTCGGCTAGTATTCAAATAAAATATACAAAGACACTAATGATCACAGTACACCTTCGTAGTTTCCGATACAACAGGGAGCTATTTCAGCACCCTACATCACAGATGAACACAAACAAATAAAGCTCATAATAAAAGCGCAAAATCAGCGTGTACCACTTTGTTTGTGGTGGCGACGTCCTAAACAAACTGGGGACAGCAGAAATGATCTCTATTGGGTTTGGAAAAAAATGTGGAAAAACATCAACCGCACTTTTTTGACAAGATCTGAATGTTATGTTTTTCGACGGTAAACATTAAAAGATTTTATTTATGTTAGTAGGTTTATACTAATACATTTTCACGTCAATAATATTTTGAAAATTATATGAGGTTGCTGTTTTCTGTCTGACTACTCTGAGAAGACACATATTTGATTTTATGACAGAAGGGTTTTTTTTTGGATTACATCTCGCAGTGCAACCTATGAGGTTGTCAGCTGGTTATCCGGACTTGCCTGTGGCTACCATAATAAAAACTTAAAACTAGAGCGACTACACGCTAAGGGCACCCCCTGTGGGGCGGACCTGGGCTTAAGGCATTGCTGGAAGAAGGCTGGTTCGGATTGGCACATTTGGTTTTGGTAGCAGCATATGTAGTAATTCTTTGCTCCGGTGGTGTAATTGCTGTATGACGTTCCAGGTGGGAAGATAAATAAATTAAATGGCTACATTTCTCTCTACATTTCTTCCTCTGTCTACATATTTCTGTTATATTGGCCTATCTCATACCATCAAGCCACATTGCGCTTATTCGGTTACCCAAAAACAAATATTAGATTGAGCTTAGACGCATCCCTTAAGGCACGGGTTACGACCCATCTTTCATTACTACCCAAAGGGAAACCAAACAAACAATGTCTTCTGCGCTCGTTATTAAAACATGAGCGGCATACAAGTTATTCCTTTGCAGGGTCAAAACATAAATAAATGGCGGACATAGCCGCGGGGCTAAGCAGTTGCGTCAATAGTTGCATATACAATATGTGGTAACACCTACAAAATATTATGTGGGATCCTTTGCATGGGGGTTTTGTTAAGGGGGACCGCATTTGGCTGAATAACAATAATGTTTTTGGCTTTAAATCTTGATATTGAATTATCATGAATGGCATTTCTCTTAAAATGTAAATTCACTGCATCTAGCATAATTTTCTTCAGGCATTCGGTCTGTTCAGCCGACTGTAATTATCTTTTCTGTACAGAAGAGGAGACTGTTTACAGCTAAAGATAGACCATCAGAAAATAGACCCAATTACGGCATTTTCATGTTGAACTGGTTAATTTAGTTTTGCTACTAACGCAAATAAGAATGAAAGCAGTTAGCCTATAATATTCCCACTGCTAGAAGACAACCCTCCTTTCTGTGAGAGGAATACCACGACACCACGTGGGCCCAGTTGGTGGAACTCACGTGTCTTTGAATTTGTTGCTCCAGGACATGATCTCTCACGATGTTTTTCTTCGTCATTTTGAGAACAATGGTGATGAAGAAAAGCGCCAGCTTGGATTTGAACTCACGTCCTACAACAACTCGTAAGTCGGGGCCAAAAATGAAAGAAAGAAATAAATAAAGATAGGTTTCTTTGTACAAATGATTGCTGGGCAAACTTTGACTCGCAAAGACCTGGGTCTTATTACACAAAAGGGAGGAAGCCTATACTCAGCATTCGGAGGAACGAGGCTGGCAATGATAATGATGGATAAGATTTGGTCTTAGTCCTAGTTGTCCTTAGGCACATTTATTGAAGAAAAAATTACATTTATAAAACCCTTCTTCCCCTTACCTACTCCAAGACCGTCCCAAGAAACCCGAAGCCGCAGTAGCTCACCTCGGCATTACTACGCCGTAAATTACACGAATATATTATTACTCTTTATTATTACGTACTACCGTATTACGTTACCCTTAATACTGTTTGGGGATTAAACATATTTTGCTTCGAAAATGTGAGTGCTTTTGTTTTTATTTTTTATTTTTAAAAGAAATTTTGTTTCGCTTAGTGAGTACGAAAAAAATTTTCTTTTTAAAATGAAATTTGAAGACTTTTTTGTATGTTTGTCTATTTATGTAATATGTTGTGATTATACCTAGCCAACCTACGATTCTATAGGTACAATCTCCAAAAGAGATAAGTAAGAAGAGTCGTTGTTTATAGATGAAGTTTAGTAAGAAACCGATGGATATTTTCGAATAAAATTCAATTTACTTTAAAAAAAAACAGTTATTTATCTTTTATTCTATTATTATCAAATGAAATTTGAATTTAAAAACACTTTCAAAGTCAATTATTTTTAAAAGACTAAACGTGGAAGCCCGAAGAGTTGCCAAACTTAAGTGGCAGTGGGTAGGGCATATTGCACGCAGAACAGATGGCCAGTGGAGCCGAAAGGTGGTGGAGCTTGGGGGAGGCCTATGTCCAGCAGTGGACTACTTTTGGCTGAAATGATGATAATGATGAAGCGTGTAGTTTTTTGCTAGCTCTTCTCCATACGAAAGAACTAATAAGAACCGTGCACCTAGCTTCTGACGTTTCATAAGTGCCCATATAGGTTTCTGCGAAATAAAATATTTTGGCTTTGAATGAAAACATTCATTTGACATTCACCTGCCATTATAAACAAATGATTTCTTAACTACTTAAAATTTTATTATCCAATGTCAAACTAAGCATCTTAGAACCTACTAGATATCGCTGGCGCATCTGTTGTTGACAATCTAACTAAAACTTAGTAGTTGGCAATGTAAAGGGGCGATTAATAATATTGATGGTAGTTAGTAGTAGCGTGGGAAGGAAACCTAAGTTTAAACACTTCGTTTTGATAAAGCTGGTCCTCTGGTCCAAGGTCAATGAAAACAGCTGTAAAGAAATAGGACATAGGACCAAAATAGACTAACTATTTTACCAAAGACTATGTTAAACTGTTTACTGACTGCTTCGTACGTCGACAACTGCTGCTGCGCTGCTGAGCAGGAGTTCCCGGGTAGTCGATTCCTGGGTCTGGCAAAATGTGATTGGGTTTTACCATCTTGAATATGTCAGTAGCAGCCCGTAGTCTGGATTTATACCCGGTAGATGGCAATGGGCTCGCCCCTTAATACATGGGACTTAAACATAACTGGCAAAGTGTGGGTGTACACAGGCCAGCACATCAAGCTACCCCAGTCTGTCATATTTCTTTGATAGTTTTTCAACTTTATACCAATAAGAAATAAGGTTCATGTTAACTTGGGAACATTTGACAGTTTGGGATAGCTTGATGTGCTGGCGTCTGTACTATAAGGATGCCTTACCCTGCGGGGAAAATAGTTGTTATTTTTGCTATCCTACGTGTTATGACTTTGTTATCTTTATACAAGGTTTAATTGAAATAACTAAAAACCGGCTACTGGGTCACTGTACTCATAATTATACAACGTAATGTAACGGAAAGGGTATATACGGCTTCTTTGGATGATATCAAACGATATTAGAAGGGTTTTATAATCCTATCTCTACATGTTCGGAAGTCATGAGAATTTTTAGTACATTGATAACAAAAACCGATCTTTTCAAAATTGAAATCAACACATCACTCGGAAGAGATTTATCGTACCTACGTAGTGCGGTGACACGTTTGTTATGATTTGAATTTAAGAAACATGAAACCAAAAATTTGGTATCAATTCTTAGAGTATTTTATTATGAGCTGAAACTATGTACAGACGCCAGCAGGTCAACCTACCCGAAACTGTCAAATTTTCTCAATCAAATTTAAACCCTATGCTTCAGCGATAAAGTTGAAAACCTATTAAAGAAATTTGACAGATTGTAGTAGGTTGATGTGCTGGCGTCTGTACAGTGATTCTAAAGCAGCCGTTATCTTTAGTGCTTAAGGATAGCAATAGGGTTTCTATTACCCTGTATATAACTTTACTATGCCACAAAAATATAAATCCCAAAAAAAAATCAGCTGCTCCACACTTTTATGTTCGCATAGTCGACAAAACATAGGAAGCAGCGTTTTTATGTCCTCTTAAAAAGTTTTCAGTTATTTCAATGACGCTTTGATTTTTTTTTACTAACATCATGAAGATGTACAGCTCTGCCGAGGTCGGCCAAGAAAGAGATTGTAGGTGGTCGTACGCGTACCGCGAAACAAAAGTTCCTGGAAGGATTTGGGGGAGGTCTTTCACAGTAGTCTGTCAGTACACGCTAACGAAAAAAAACATTAAGTAAGAAAATAATAATATAATCAGCCAAAATCACCCATGCAACATGAAACACATAAGAAAAACAGTGCAATTTTTTTATTACAGTCGTAGTCAGCCTCGGTGGACCAACAAAATTATAATTATTTTAATTAACCTAATTTTGTACCATTACAAACATAACTAAATTATGAAAATGGATTTAGGTCGAGCTTCCCTGTACTGTTGAAACGACTCCTGCCGGCCAAAACTCTGTTCTGAAGAAGACGGACTTACCCGCCACAGGGATCTAGAAGATGTAGTACTAACTTGAAGTTTACTTGAAAGTTCTAGCAGCAATAAATTTCCTTAACTTACAGGTCTTTGACCTTTTTCTGTTCTTCGTATTCATGTAAAAGTTTTCCGGGGACCTAGACAAGTACATTAATTAAAGTTACTGACTGACTGAGAATGTAAGATAAGATACATAGGGGACATCATGGGACATTGACGCAAAACCTGTTATCATGAATTCCGTACATGATAATGAAAGACTTTTCGTCAGTAATTTAAAAAAATGGATCACAAATTGGTTGAAGATTGAACAAAATTACGCTAGGAGCAACTTACCGTGTCGCTCGTGAGTACGAACCCAGGCAGACACTTTTTTTATCATTCTTTTCAGCCGAAAGATGTCCACTGCTGGACATGGTGTGGGAGCCAGTTGAAGTTAGGTTAGGTTAAGATAAAATCATCATCATTTCAGCCGAATAACGTCCACTGCTGGACAATAGCTTGCCCCAATTGGAGTTGCCAAAATCGCCACGCTTGGCAGGCGGGTTGGCGATCGCAGTATCGTGGTAAAATGCATAGAGAACGCTGCTGCCCATTCTCTAGTAAGTCCCTTAGTCGCCTTCTACGACACCCACGGAAAGAAATGGGATGGTGCTATTCTTTTACGTCCGGCATCATACGGAACCCTAATTATATACGGCAGTTTATTATGTGTATTTAATTTCATTACCACAGCTCGCAAAAAGGAAAACATCGTGAAGAAATGTCCTAGAACCAAAAATTCGAAGACATGTGACATCTACCAACCCGCACTGGGCCCACACCCTTTCACTGAGAGGAGGCCTGTGTCTGGGACACATTGTAAACTGATTATTATTATTGTTTTTTACGCTAGGAGTTCAAGGATTATGAGCTGAATTCATGGTAACAGTTTGCGCGTCTATCGTCCCTGCCTGTATAAATCATAATCAGCTTACAAAGTTTTGACTGCTGGTACACAGGCCTTCTATTTGTGAGAGGGAGTGGACTGTTACCGTAGAGGGTTGGTAGAAGTCACATGGCTTCGAATTTTTAGTTCTAACACATATCGGAATCCTCACGATATTTTCCTTCACCGTTTTCAAAGCAGTGGTGATTAAATAATTACCACAAAGTAAACGGTCTCTCTGGGTTTGAACCTACGACTGATAAGTCAGTGGTGCAGTGGCGCGACCCTGTTTAATAGAAGCAAAATAAATTAAATCTTTCATTTAGAGGCGCTAAATATAAAAATCTCACCTGTTTTAGATAGATAGATAAGATAAGATAAGATAATAAAATAATGTACCTAATCTAACCAACCCAACCCAACCCAAATTCCAACCAATCCCAATCTATCTATCTAATAATCTTTTAGCGATATAAACCTTCATTACGCGTGTAGTCTAAAAATAAATCATTAACTGGTTCTAAAACACTGAATAAGCCTTAGACTTTTTTTTTACAAATCATCATAAAGCATCACCTTTGTTGAATTAATTAATGAATGAAATGCACCGACCTCAGCGTGGCTTGACCAGACTCGATTAATTGAATGAACCCTAAGATTTTCACTAGTCCCTGAAACCTCATTTCTCACGGTGCTTCATAGAAAATTGCAAATCAATGAGTTTACCTGCGTCATTGTAATGGTAGGAAAGACGTGCCCTTAAGTAATTAATTCAAATAAAAGATTTCAAGAGCCAAGTAAAGACTGGTTAACACGGAAAAGGCCAGAACCAGCCTATACACAGCGAGCTTGCTGGCAGAAACAAGAATAGTTTTAAATCCTACTACAACCAAAAAAACGTCAACATTACGTCCATTTTAATGTTGACGTTACCTACTCCTTGGACGAAAAGCTTCTAAGTGTGATTGAATTCTTCCCGAAATTGCATAATGTACCAGTATTACTCATTCAAAACGTGCTAACTAGCCTCGTATGACGTCAGACCTAATACTATTACCTAGTACTGCTGGCTGTGACAGTTCAACTCTAACTAATCCTTTGGAGACCATCAGCGTGACTGTTAGATAACAGTATTGTGAGGTACCTGCATAGCATTGTATGTAGCTTCGATAAGACGTGTTCCAACACCGAATAGAATATTTGCTTGATTAGAGAAAGCTTGTGAAAGGCAATTTAGCGCTAATTATACATTATTTGCCAAGGACTGTGAGCTTTCTGAAGAATAAATAAAAACAACTGACTGCCAAATAAAACACTACAAGGTGAAAAATTACTTTAATTTCGAGAGTCTTTGTATCTGTATTTTAAATTTTTGTCACCGCCTTCCGAATTAAAATTATTTTTCATGATGTAGTGTTTTCTTCGGTTGTCAAGGTATTTTTTTTTTTTTTGGAAAAACTTTTATTTTTAATTTTTTGTTATGGTACCTACGCCACAATAATTCAGATACCACTACTTACTTATGTATACAACTATCACAGGAATTATTACAATGTCATCAATAAACATTACGTGGATTAATAAAAACGTATTATCGAAGCTGACACAAAAACTCCCCAAGCAAAGTTAATAAAAATATATATGGGACCACCCTTGAGGCATACCCTATCCACCAAAAAAATAAATTCGAAATCTATTTTTACAATTACCGGAGATATCGCGGTACAATACATACAAACAAAACATACAAACGAATTAAGAACCTCCTCCTTTTTGAGGTCGGTTAAAATAAATCAACGAGCTTTAAAAGCGAATAATTACTTTTCTGTGATTCTTGAGAAATTAAAAAGGATTTACCCTGGAATTTGACTTAAATGCCAGCCAGTCCGAAATTACCCTGTTCATTGTTTTACATGCCTACCAGTTTTTTTTTTTTGTAATAAAAAGAAAATAATTTAAAGCCTTATACATGTGTATTGCTTCCCTGATTAACATACCTACCATTAATTTATTAATAATAACTGTTGACAAGTCATTAAACCCTCTATTTATCAAAGCTTTTAATTAAATATTAGAAACGACACGAAATAATTTCTCCTACCCTTCTACTAACTTAATGAGTACCTTAACACATGACTTCAAAGGATAAACTAATTAAAATCAATTCAATAGTTTCGGAGATCAAAATCTCCATATAAAGGCATATCTTTATAAGTGGTTTAATTTATTAACTTTGATCTCTGCCGTTGGCAAATTACGCAGCAATGCTTTGAGTGTAACGCTATTTGATTTTGCACTTTGGCTTAATTAAAATAAGGTTGACTTTGCGTATGTTTTGAGTTTTGTTGACTGCTCCTTTGAACGCTCTGTCATTGCGCAAACATTGGACAGAAGGGGAATTGGGGCACTTGTAAAGTACATGTTAATTTTTATGATTAATTACGATTGTGATGTTTTCATCCCTCTTTGTGAATTCTTTACGTCCAAAGAGATAAAAAAAAGGATTTCCTTATTGTTTTAATCATTCCAAACGAAAAGAGCTTAATGAAGAGTTTACCTAAAAGAGTGTAAACAGGAAAGAGGAAAATAGTGAATTTATCATTTCTGTAACAGTCGTAAAGGGAAAATTCTTGGTAAACTTAGATTAAATAAGCTTTTGATGTTGAGTTTGTATTTTTTAGCACTTCCCGTTAATTGGTCCAAACCGCCCGCTCAATTTGGTCCTTCGCCCCAAAAACAATACAACCCACTACAATTAACCTGTGTCACAACAAGCGCACTTCGAAACAGCATCTATAATGAAGATAAACAGCAGAAAACAATATGCGATACACAAATAGTGACAGTCGAAACAAATATTTGAAATGAAAAACAAATGTTTGGCAACGTTTGATGTCCTAAGCAAATAGCATGGCCAGGATTGGCAAAACATTGGACGGACGCCATCGTGTTGGTGGCTTATTTTTAGAAGGGGCTTGCGTGAATTTTGCTTGCTGCTGTACGGAACAAGATAAAAAACAAACTCTGTTGAAATGAACTGCAATGATTGTTCAATTTAGTAATATAATTTCCGTGATATATATTCAGATTAAAATATTTCCGCTGTTAGGACACAGGCCTTTTTTCTGTGAGAGGGGAGTAAGCCGAAATCCAACACGCAGGTCCAGCGCGGGTAGATGTCATATGTCTTCGAATTTTTGGTTCTAGCATATGGGTAATCACAATTTTCTATGAAACAGCAGGATTTTTTTCCCGGCAACAAATAAATGTCTACTATCTCTGGGGTCTCGAGTCTATGTGCTCAATTCAAGGTTGTAACTTGCGCGTCAATGTTCCTGTCACTTGATCGAAAAAAGAATACGAAAACGTTCGACATTTTTAAAAAGAAAACATGAACATATTGAATGCAGAGAGAATTGATATCGTAACGTATCTATGTAAAAACCCAATGCATCTAAAACGCCTTTCTTAGAGAGGGTACAGACACAACATAGCTTTCTGCTGGAGCTGCGTTTATCAAATGCTTTTATTGCCAAACAAATCAAAATCAAAAATGGGTACAGTTAGCAAGAAGCAAATTGACACGCTACGTCAATTAGTCGTGTTATACGTAATTCCAGAGCAGTGCTGGCCCAGTGTTAACGGTCCCGACTTACGAGTTGTAGGTCGTAGGTTTGAACCCAGGCAGGTGCTTTACTTTTTGTAAATAATTTCGTCGCCACCGCTCTAAAAACGGTGAAGGAAAACATCGTGAGGGAACCGGGATGTCCTAGAACCAAAAATTTTAAGACGTGTGACATCTACCAACTTGCACAGGGCCCTCGTGGTGGATTATAGGCCACTCTCTCTCAAAGAGAGGAGGCCTGTGTCCCAGCAATGCGAACATAGGCTGACTATTAAAGAATGACAGTTGGGATTTGAATAAACCGACAATTTAAGTTGGTACTCAATTTGCTTAACTAATCAACATTACTTACATTTAATTTTAAAACGAATGCCTATTTTTACATAAATACCTTATTCGGTACTAAAACTTGAGTGGCAAGTCGAGATGTTGTTTTTATCATTCAGAAATTAAATTATTGAAAAATACGTATCTACGTAAGTACCCAAATAAAATTTGTTTTAGACCAAACCATGGAGTGCGTTCAATAACTCCTATCCTAAAGTTAATCTGAACCGACTTCGATGAATTTACATGCAAATTGGGTTTCAAAACGGATCTCAGTGAGCGCCCATAGTTAATGCTCAGGCCAACTTATTTTGGTACTCGAACAAATTTTATCACACTCTTATTCCAATAGCCGTAAGGTGTGAAATTGAATGACGTTTCATGTTTTGGAGAGAAAAATAAAGCGGGTATTTGAATTAGTCGGACAAATTGAATAATGCATTCGAATTTGAAATGATTTGTTCTAAATGTGTTAGGTATAAGGTCGAGTTTCCTGTGTCAAGTTACTTCTAAAACATACTAGGGTTGCGCCATCGTAAGTTTTAACTTTTGAAGCTTTGCTAAGGACTTTCAAACCCCTAATATGTGACAAAGTGGTATGACATGTTAGTTTTTAGTTATTATTAATAGTTTGCTTATCTCTAATTAGTTTGTAATGAAGGCACGTGTAAGATTAGTTTCTGAGACACGTCGCTCTATGTTCCCGTTATAAGACACTCAATTATGTTCTTAATTAGTGAACATCGAGTCCCTATTAGTTTTATCTATATTACATAGACTTACATAAGCTCACAGCTTCATCCCATGGGAGTAGGCAGAAACTACAGAACATGGCAGATATTGTAGGTACCAAACTACTTAAAAGGTACTTAAGTAACTTAGGTATAACAAAGTAACGTTTCTTGTAGTAAGGGTAGCCAAGTGAGTATAACACCCGATATCTGAATTGAAAATACAGGATAATTTTTTTATCCATAATGCATGGAACGGAACAGCTGTTCCATACACTTTGAACACGTAGGTATTGCACTTTTCTATGAAACAGCTGATTTTTTTTGTATAACGGACGAAAAATTTCTGCGCTGGCGGGTCTAGAATGATATTATGCTGAATTCATGTTTACAGTTTGCGCCCGGTGAAAAATATATCCTGTATGAAGTTGACAACTTATACATTCCTATTTTAAAATGACTTATACTTACATAAATTGTATTCTGCTTAGCGAAAAACTCGATGGTATTTTAGGAATGAGCATATACCCCAAAATTAGAAAAGATATTATGGGTATTTTAGAACCTTCCTATCGGTTTACCAGTATTTTTTTAACAACTTTAGAACGTTTTTCAAAGATAAAAGTAAGGAAAAATAAAATTGAGTTATGTAACTCATTTTATTTAGCGTTCCTGTGCCAGTGCAATGTTCTGGTTTATATAAAATATATCTCCATATACTATTGCCAGTTTTGTAGGTGGTGTGCTTATAGTATTCTCTTCCACGGTAAAGAAGCACTCTACCTCGTCCGCGCTTTGTAAAAAATATCTCGCTGTTTTCCATAATTTAAGACTAGCGAGCAAAAGCAACAACGGAAAATAATAGGTAAGTATAGCATGCAGGTCAAATAAATTATTGACAATAAATGTCTATTTTCCTTATAAATCTGAAATCTGCCAAATGCACGTAATAATAATATAGGCCAGTTCACATATTGCACGTAGGTAAATAGGTAAGATTATTGTTCTTACTTTAGGTAATTACCATTCAACTGTACTTAAAGGCTTCTTCAAACAGGCGCGACGCGACACTTGTAGAACAATTTACATGACGTTTTCATACAAATTGTCAAACAGGTGTGTCGACGCGACCGTCGCGTCGCGCTAGTCTACACGAGCATTAATGGAACTAATGGGATTAGGTGAAAAAGTATTCTAGTTCCATGGAACTACTGAGAGAAAAAATCCCAGTAGTCCCATAATGGAACTAGAGAATGGAACTACTGGGATACGGCGAAATTAATTCCTTTATTGTAACAGGCGAAGTGAAAAATTTCCTAAGATTTTTTAAAAACAATTTCTTGAGTTATTTTTAACACTAATAGGTAAACACTCTTCCTCTCGTCTCCTACTATGCTGTGCTCGCAGGTTCCATAATTGTTTCTTTAATTTTAATCCTACCATTACCATCTGTTTCACCAACATTATGGAATGCAACAAAGAATTAAGAATTCCGTTTTCGTAAAGTAATGCTAAAGTAGAATTTGATAAAGTTATGTTTTTAGAAACCGAGTGTTAGGTCCTTTGTACACACACAGTTTTCTAGTCAAACTACGATTTTTTCGCCGTGTACAGGCGGGTCGTCAATGTTGTATGGATCACTATACGGAAGTTAGTTGACGACACGGTGGCACTACGGCTCGTCGCCGTCGCCGAATACTAAACAACCGTGTCGAATACAAGATCATACGATTTTTTTCCTGCGCGGTTCATACGCCGTACCGTAAAGAAACCCTGCCGTATACAAAGGTCCTAAGTCACAAAGATAGAATCTCAAATCGGTCTGAGATTATGGTGAAAATAAAAGAAATATGTACATTTTTGACAAATTTATGACACGACTTGAATTTTAACGTTTTTAAGTACGAGAATTGGCCTTCAGGTGTATGAACGTAAGCTAAGCAAAAGAAGTATGTACCTACGCATCGTAGCAGGTGGTGTTCTCTGGCGTCTATTTACCCCTATAAGAAGAAAGCGTGAGTATATATATGTATGTCAACAAATGAAACAAACCCTGACTTGATCAGCCTTTGAGAAACCAGTAGACATGATACTTTTTGTCACAATAAAAACTATTGCATGTTTATTTTAGAATATTATTAAATCCTCTACAACATGGACTGCCGTCTTGCAGATTCATATCCGGATTGCGTCCCGATTTATCTCAGAACAGAAAATAGAGTATCACCAAATGAAGACACCATTTACTTTTATTTTACGAGTAGATTTTCAGGACTTTTCTATACATTATTGTACTGTTTATTAAAAAATACTCTAGTGATATCTTGAAAGATTCTTGAAGAATTTAAGTGCATACGAAAATCAATGCTGGCGGCATATTGGTCACTGTTTTTTTTTTGGTTGGGAAATGATCAAATAACTTCCCCCGCTCTGGGTGGACCAGGACGGCGTGTCAGACTTTTACTGACTAAAACCCACCCGTGTTCCCTCAGTTGTCTATGTGCCAGGGGTCACGGTAACTCTTTCGAACAACCCGCACCCCTGGCAGGCATCGGCCCTTGCAGACCCCACCAGTTGGTGCTGACATCTCTTTGAGGCGCGCGTGGAACACAACGCGCCGTCGACCCGGGCTTGGTCCTTACTGTACAGCAAGCTACCTATTACTCGCCGTCCGCAAGCCCGCGCCTACGGTGGCTGGGAATCAGACTGGGATTCCCAACGCCCAGGGCGTCTCCTGCGGCGATTAAGGCCGTGAGGGCACATATACTGCTTCTCCCTCACGTGCGCCGCCTCCTTCTTCGCGAGCATCACAGCTTCGCAGAAGGAGGTGACGGCTATCCATGCAGTACCTCCGTACCATGACCTGGACCAGGGCCGGACGCGACAGATCGCCGCTACTGATCGCCTCCACGAGGACACGGAGGTGCTCCGCCCAAGCCGAGGAAACATCTACCATTTATGCTCTACTGTGTCCTCAGAGCGATCTTTGCAATGGAAACACCCGAGCGTTTCCTCCCGATTTATCCGAAACAGGAACCTCCAAAGAGAGAGACAAACGTGTCCGGTGATGACCTGCGTCGGAAGGTGAGGACGCCGTGCCGCCTCTCAAACCACTCCTCAAAGAGAGGACTTACCGCGGCAATCGTGGCGTGCCCTCAGTGGTCACTGTAAGGTTAATCTTTTCATCTGATTGACGTATTTCTTTTGTTATTTACCCTTCTGATATCAGCTCTTCTTGTAATTTGTTTCTTCTTTTGTAGGCTGGTGAATCAGATCTGAAGAGCATTGGAAACGTATTGAAAGATCTTTTGTCCTCATTTGAACCGACTGACTTAAATTTTTTTTTCGGGTACTCTGAGAGACAGTGGACCGTAATATACCGCGCAGGCCCAGTGTGGATTGGTGGATGACACAATGTCTTCTAATTTTCTATACTGGCGACCTACTCTTTAAAGTCCGTCAATAAATTTGATTCGTGCTGGCAACACAGCATTAAGTAAACATCGCCGCGTATTTTAAAACTCAAAATAAATAGTAAACCATAATATAAGTGATGTGTATTGTAGTGAATCTTAATAGACGTATCGAACTACATAAGTGAAATTGTTGGTGACTTCTATAAACCAAGACATGCAAAAAAAAAACATTGTGTTTAATATTTGGACTTTTGAACGTTATTGTGCTTCAAAAAGTGCTAATCACGGACAAAAACAAGTATACTGGACCGATACAAAGGTACTCTCATCATTAGAACATTTAAAAACATATTAAGTGGCGAGTTAATTACTAGCAAATGTATATAAAATAATAAAACGGTTAAGTACAATGTTTTGTTTTAAAAAGTGAACTTTGTACCATAAGTGGCGCCCCTAGTAGTGAGTAGCGAAACAAATATTGACATTGACGTTTTAAAAATTTACATTAACTTTAGGGTTGCTACTACTAATAATTAATACTTCATGGCAAACAGCGCCATCTAGTGTCAAGGAGCGGAAATGAAATTGACACACTGACCAGTGTTGCTATTATAAAAAAATAGAAAAGTGTTGCTACAAAAAAACTTGTGATACCAGAATAAGAAGATTAAGTCTTTTGGTAGAAAATAAAAATATTCACTTATGTGTATTTTTGGAATTACTTAAAATTTAAATTAGGTACAATTTAAGCAAAATAAATTGACTTAAAAGAATGAATTTCTTTGGAAATATAACTCATCGAAAACAACGCACCCAATCAGAACCGGATAAGGATGACAGCGACATAATTTCGCAAACGATGGATTGTACCTCAAATTCTATGCCAGATATATCTGAGGACGAGGATGATAACCGAATTACTATTTATAAGAAAGAGATAGAAGAACTAAAAAAACAATTGCTAAGTGCGCATAGGAAAATTGAAATATTATCGCTAGAAAATAGTAAGTTGAAGCAAAATAATGACGACCTATTGGAAAAAAATAAAACATACAAAGTAATTGTCAGTAGTCCACTTAAGTCCAGAGTTCAAACACCAAAGAAGAACATTCATACTCCTTATACAAAAACAAAACAGACGCAGACATCGGAAAGTTTGACAAGAGCGCCAAGCGGACATGAAGTTAACATTGACGCTGGATGTACTCAAGGTGTCGCCTCATTGAATAATATTATTAGCGCGAAATCTCATGTTCCATCACCTCCACCTGTGAAGAATAACATTTGTATTTTGAGTAGTGAAACATCCAACAGAATACAAACATTGAGTGAAAGAACTCATTTAGGGAACTTTAATATGTGTCACTACCGTACTCCCAGATGCGGAATGAAATATTTGTTAAAGGACATTGATCTAAAAGTACGTAACTTCTCTCGATTAGATTATTGTATTATATTTATTGGTGAAGACGACTTTACAAAAACGCATAATTATATTGAGTTTGTTACTTATATTAGAGATAAATTATTACCACTTAATCATACTAACTTCATAATATGTCTGCCAACTTTTAAATTTATGGACAATACAAATATAATGTTTAACAGCAGAGTTGATACTTTCAATAATCTAATTTACATGGATGTTGAGACTTACAATTATGCATTTATACTAGATTCAAATCTTAATCTTCCATACACGTGGGATACGTATAACCTACGGCATGCACACCTGAATAACAAAGGCTTTATGAAAATTTTGTCAGACTTGCATGATTTAATCTTAGACCTAGATTTTGTAAATACCAAAGACCATATACACTCACAAGTTGGTTGCTCTCAAGAAGATAAAACTGAACCGCTAATATTAACAAAAACAATAGAGAATCAGTTTTTTCTATAACTATCACCTTACCATTCTCCATCAGAACATAGCAGGGCTTATGAATAAATCAGATCTGTTAGTAGTTAAATTAGACGAGCTTTCTAGTAAGGGAACAAAGGTAGATATTATCTGTATAACAGAGCATTTTATAGAGGCGGGCTATGAATGTATATTGCATATACCTAATTTCTGCCCAGCTGCCTTTTTTACCAGAAGTGTCAAACGTGGAGGAACTTGCATTTTTGTAAGAGCAGGGCTGCAATTCAGAGAATTGACTGATATTGCAAAACAGTCGATCTCAGGTGTTTTCGAATGTTGCGGTATTGAACTGACATCTTATAATATTGTTGTAATATGCATTTACAGGATTCCAAAATATAATTATAATGTATTTTATGACAAACTGGACAATATATTGAGAAGACTTTGCGTATCTACAAATAAAAAAATTATATTAACCGGAGACTTTAATATTGACGTGTTAAAGAGAAATAAAATCACAATAGAATTTGAAAACTTTCTCTTGCAATATAATCTCAAATTAGAACTTGATAAACCAACCAGATTGGCTAGTAACTCTTGCTTAGATAATTTTGCACATTCTTACCGTAATGGTTGTAAAGCTGAAATAATAGATTTACTTCTATCTGACCACACATCACAACTACTGCAAGTTCCTATTAAAAAAACCTGTATGATTAAATATTGGAAAACAACTAAACAGGAAATATCAGTAGACAACTTAATGAAATTTAAAAATCATCTAAAAAACCTAACTTTTCTACGAGTATACGAAGCTAAAGACGCAAATGAATCCTACGAAAATTTTATAGATGACTTTATATTGCTATACAAATTGTGTTTCCCAGAAAAAATAGTAACCATTTATACTTGTAAAAAAACCAAATGGATTTCGAATGGGATAAAAATATGTAGCAGAAAACAGAGGCAGCTACTTTGGACATATAGGCATAATCCGAACACTAAAAATAGACTTGCTTTTAAAAAGTATTCCAAGCTTTATAGAAGAATAGTAAATCTAACCCAGAAGGCCCAAAACAACCACTTCATAAAGACGTCTCAAAATAAATCAAAAGCTGCTTGGCAAGTTATTAACAAATCCAAAGTATGTCTGCCGCAAGAACCAATATTGACCATACAAAATGATAAATCAACTCTTACACATCCCCTTGACATTGCGAATGAATTCAATAAATATTTTATAGAGATTATAGAAAATAATTCAAAAACAAACCTTAATAAAACCCCATTAACAAATTCGTGTAGAAATGTTATTGAAAACTCAACTTCGCAGTCTCTATTTATGCTACCAGTTTCAGATACTGACATTATAAAAGTGATAAGTAGCTTAAAAAATACTAGTACAGTAGGATACGACGGTATTTCAACTAGAGTAATAAAAGATGTTAAGGAGGTCATAGCGACACCGTTATCGCACATAATTAATCTTTGCATTTCCGATGGTATATTCCCTACTAGTCTCAAGAAGGTAGTTATTAAACCCATTTACAAAAATAATGACAAGACTGATGTTAAAAATTACAGGCCTATTGCAAAAATACCAGTCTTTGCAAAAGTTATTGAAAAAATAATATATAATTCCATTTACACGTATTTCGAGAAGTTTCAGTTATTTTGCAATGAACAAAAAGGATTTAGGAAAAATACTAATATTAATATGGCACTATTTGACCTGCTATCAAGTATAATGACTTCTGTGGATAAAAAAAATCCTGTGTGCTCCATCTTCACGGATATGTCAAAAGCTTTTGACTTCGTAGATCATCAGATCTTGCTGCAAAAGTTACACGGGTACGGCATTCGAGGAAACATTCATAAACTCCTAGAATCATACCTAAGTGATAGGACACAGTGTACTGAGATTTCCAGAATTTGTCCTATAAGCAAATTAGAAACTACATATGTCTCTGAAGCGAGGTCCGTGAAGTATGGTGTGCCTCAGGGCACTGTACTCGGGCCCCCACTTTTCTTAATATATATCAATGATCTCCCAAGAAATTTGAGAAACAAAATGGTACTTTTTGCAGATGACAGTACGGCTATCATAGAATGCACTGATCCAAACGAATATCGAAATGAGATCAATAACTCGCTAAATAACATTATTAATTGGCTAAATAATAATAATCTTGTGATCAATCTGAATAAAACTAAAATTATACAGTTTCATCAACGACGTGAGAATCCACCCCTTAATATTACCTACGATGAGTGTAAAATAGAAGAAGTTACGAGTGCAAAATTCTTAGGCATAACTGTAGACCATAAGTTGACTTGGAAACCTCACCTGGAAATGGTTTGTAAACGACTGAGTAAATCTGCGTATCTATTGTTTCAATTATCTAAGAGAGTTAATTCTGAGACACTGTTAACAGCCTATCATGGACTTGTAGTCTCTATTCTCCGTTATGGTGTTGTTTTCTGGGGGCAATCAACAAATAGGGAACTGGTGTTTAGGATGCAAAGAAGGTGTGTAAGATCCATGTGTAATTTAAAGTCAACAGATAGTTGCGCTCCCTACTTCAAGAAATTAAAAATATTAACGTTACCAGCTTTATATATATTAGAAACTGCATTAATTATAAAATCAAATCCACATTTATTTACAAAATTTTCAACAGTTAAGAAGACCCCCATTCGGAGTCAATATGAAAATAAACTATGTACGTTGAAATGTAATACTGCGTTAATGAAAAAGAGCTTCTTTGGTGTTGCACCAAAGATTTTTAATAAAATACCTGATGCTATAAAATGTATGCCATTAAAGAAATTCAAAAAGTGTCTTCACAAGTTATTAGTTGAGAAATGTTATTATACCTTGGATGACTATTTTAATGATAATACTATTTGATTAAATTATGATATGATGAATTATGAGATTATGTAATTTTATAAATTTATATTATTAATGTTCACTTGGATGACTATTTTAATTTTGGATGACTATTTGATTAAATTCTGTAATTTTATTAATTCATATTATTAATGTAACGGACGAATAATTTCTTGCATGTTCTTTTGTTGTGATCTTCTTGTGTGTGTTTTTTGTTTTTCTTACTTGTAGTGGACATTATTAAATTGATTATTTTAATGTATTTGTATAAAATTGATAGAAAATTTTGTTAACTTTGTGAACCTGACTTAATATTTGTATGTCAACAATGACAAAGCATAGTGCAACACTTATCTATTTAAGACCTTGACATGTATGATTAATGTATATGTTCTTCACCTATGTTTTACAAATAAATAATTCTGATTCTGATTCTGATTCTAAAGATATGAGCCCGTCCGAAAATAGTTCGAAACTTTGAAATTAACCCTACTCCCGATTTATGAACTATTTCGGACGGGCAAAAATACAATTATGGAGTAAGGATAACTGATACTATCAAAACGTGTTTTCATCCATTCCTCTTTCGGGCTCCGAACGAATCTTATGTCCGATGGTAATACGGAGAAGCAAACGCCCATAACTTCTGCCGAAACTACAGTAACTAGACACAGGTACTTACAGGAAAACATGTTGTGTTTTTTTATTTATTTCTTTGTTTGTCTTACAACCATTACTCACATTAACAAAGTATCAGTAACTCATACTTACAATAAACAATCCCTTACCAAGCACTAAGTAAAGAGGAATAAAACAAAAGCATGGAGGTAATAAACCTATGTAACATTATATATATTTTCGCTTCGTTTGCTCATATTTATCAAGCGATGCATAACATATTTCCTGATAGGATGAGTGAAAGGTACTGCCGTATTGGGATCCTTTCCATTAACTATTAATACTTAAGCAAGGACGTACATACACTTACGCCTTAATATATTCGCTGAAGTACGCAGAAAATAAAGTAATATTCCGATCCTTGTATTCTCTATCAGTTATGTTATTCGTCTTAATGGCACAAGAGCAGAAGTAGTATGGATTTGCAGTGACGGCCTAGCGATAATAGTCACGACTTACGAGTTGTAGGTTTGAGTTCAGACAGGCGGTTTGGTTTGTGTAATATTTAATCACCACTGCTCTGAAAACGGTGAAGAAATACATCGTAAGGAAACCGGCCATGTTTTAGAACCAAAAATTCGAAGACATGTAATATTAACCGACCCGCACTGGGCCCGCGAGGTCGATTATGGTCCACTCCTTCTCGCCAAGAGGTGGTCTGCGTCCCAGTGGTCATCAAATCAAATTATTTTATTTCACGTAAATCTGCAAGGGTACTTATAAAACGTCAGAAGCTAGGTGCACGGTTCCAATTTGTCGCTTTCTATGAGAAGAGCCGGCACGAAACTCCACGGTTACTCTTTTAAAAATAATTGGCTTTTACAATGTTTTCAAATTACAGTGATAATAGGTATGGGAGGACAGTGCAGGCCTGTCAATAAATATCAGGTACTTAGAGGAATGAAAATAAAGAATAGAAAATCGTCTTTAAATCTACAGCCTGTAAGACCTACAACGTAGAAGAATCTACATAAATAAAATTAACCTATTTAAACCAAGTGGCAGGATTTCCATGAAAATCACTAATAAATGGTCGATATTAGAATTGATGTATAATGTCAAATAATGACGAGAATATGTCAGAAATTGTAAAAAAGTGGTGGGAATATTCTACGCTGATTGTTTAATGGTACAATGGTAACTGTGATATCATTCCTCAATAGAAGATAGTAGACGCTAACCTGCATGGTATTGAAATGGTCTAACCATATCATTGTCTAAAAAAACAAAATCTCTAAAAAGTAAAAAAAATAATATTTATGGGTCTTTTAAGTTGTAGGTAATATTTTGAACAACGTAATATTACCTACAACTTAAAGACCAATAAATATTTTTTTTTACTTTTTAGAGATTTTGTTTTTGGGTCGGGGGTTTTTTTAATTTTAAATTTAACTTTTATTTCCTGCTTTTTAAACTTAATGTTTCGCTTAAATGTGCGCAGGGTTACGTATGTTTCCCACAGTGAAGTTTGTTACTAATTTATCCTCATTCTTCGTCCTGATCACCATTTATCCATAACCTATTCATTGAGACCTTTTTAATGAACCCAAACACGATACTTTTGCTGTTTGTTTAGTGAGTTACTTGGGTATCCTGGAAATTCCAGGTGATGCTCCAGCATCAGTTCAAGGTTACTTTGTTCGTCTAATATCATTGAAGTAATAGAATACCAAATTTCGACTTGATCAAACCCGTGAAAGATGCTCAAATCCCTTCATCAACTAGAAAAGAGCTGATCACACACACACACACACACACCACACAGACACGTCAAACTTATAACACCCCGTCGTTTTTACGTCGGGGGTTAAAAATAAACTTTTTCCTCTGAGTCCATTTCGTGTTTTTTCTCAGAGTAGCTAGATATGAATCACCGACCTCATTAAAACAAATATTCACAAACCTACTTTACAGATATTAATATAATTATCATTGGCTTGTACCAGAGAGATGCCCAGGATCGAGATATTTGGTGTTTTGCCGTCACCAGTCCACTACTAGATTGATCACGATGCTCAGCACTGAGAAACCGAGTTCAAAGAAGTGCCAATGAGTATCGTCCACAAAATCTCCAACACAAAAATTTGAACTGATGAGCTCTCGTTAAAAAGCCGTCGATATGAATATTTCGTAACAAAGGCGATTCTGTCAGGTCTTGATCCTGGTTAAGAAAGATTAAAGGTCACTGCATACGTAACATGTTTTTATCCGGACGGAACGGGACGTGAAGTTTTGGAAATATCGTTGCATAGAACATGTAAACGAAAGAGCATACGTCACGGATGCAGGGACACGGCGGGAACGTGGACGGGCAGAGAGGGAAAAATAACGTCGGCAACTATGTTTAGCACGTCCCGCCCTGCGCGTGCCCCGTCCCGTCCGTGATTCCACTGCGTATGCACCGAGTTACTTTCACGGTGCGTCCCCGTCAGTGTTTACTAACCACGTTGCGTCCCCGTCTCGTTTACGTTCTAACGCCGTCCCGTACACGTTACGTATGCAGCGACCTTTAGATGTACTTATCGCGTTTAGTTTCAATTCTCTTTCTCTTTATTACAAAAGGTTTTAACCTGTGTGAGATCAAAAACAAAATGAGACATTTTAGTAGACAGTTAAAACTGTTTAGTATTCCACAAGCCACTTGAAAAAGGGTCACTATCGGACGGTTAGATAAAAGATGGACAGGCTACTGAAAGTATATTATTTTACAACGTGATTAACTTTTAAACGAGCTATATTTTTGACAAACTGGTTTTGAGGGTACTCAGACCAGGGACAATCGCATTCAAAGCGTTTCGTACTTCTACAACATTTAACAGCAACAATAAAGCAACGATGGAAAAAATTCCTGCATTGAATTGATATAAGCTACTCAATCTAAACGTATCCTTTCCTAACATACAATATAGTATAAAACCTTTGTTTTCAAAAAGAACCTTTGTTTTGTAAAGATCGTTTTTATTTTTTTTTTTTCTGGGTGGAAAATCATCAAATAACTTCTCCCGCTCTGGGTGGAGCGGGAGGGCGTGTCAGACTTTTACTGACTAAAACCCACCCGTGTTCCCTCAGTTGCCTGTGTGCCAGGGGCGGCGGTATCTCTTTCGAACAACCCGCACCCCCGGCAGGCATCGGCCCTTGCGGGCCCATCTGTTGCTGATGACATCTCTTTGAGGCGCGCGTGGAACACAACGCGCCGTCGACCCGGGCTTGGTCCTTACCCGACAGCGAGCTACCCATTACTCGCCGTCCGCAAGCCCGTGCCTACGGTGGCCGGGAATCAGCCTGGGATTCCCGACGCCCAGGGCGTCTCCTGCGAAGGCCACGGCTGTGAGGGCGCATGTACTGCATCTCCCTCATGTGCGCCGCCTCCCTCTTTGCGAGCATAACTGCTTCGCTGAAGGAGGCGACTGCCAGCCATGCCCTCTCGCTCCGTACCATGGCCTGGACCAGGGTCGGACGCGAGAGATCGCCGCCGCCGATCACCTCCACGAGGACACGGCGTTGCTCCGCCCAAGCTGGGCAGACCTCCACCGTATGCTCCACCGTGTCCTCTGGGCGATCTTCGCAATGGAAACACCCGGGCGTTTCCTCCCACCCTATCCGAAACAGGAACCTCCCGAAACAGCCATGTCCGGTGAGGACATGCGTCAGGCGGACCGTCTGCCTCTCAAGCCTCTCCTCAAAGAGGGGACTTACCGCCGCAATCGTGGCGTGCCCTTGTAAAGATCGTACGGACATGAAAAGCGTCTTTACGCTTTTCATGTCCGTACGATCTTTTAAACTACGCAACATATTTTAGTGCGGTTTTCATTGATTGATAGAGTGATTCAAGAGGAAGGTTTATATTTATAATACACCGACCTCCACGCGAGCGGAGCCACTGGAAAAAGCTAGTATTTTCACGCTACAACGGCTGAACGGAATGGTGAATTGGCAATGGTGAATGGATGAAATTTCGCATATGGCTCCTATGGTTTGGCGTATGACCTAGGAAGGACATAGTATTCTTTTCATCCTGGATCGCAGGCACACAGGTAGCTCAATATATTTCTGACATTTTCATCATTGTTATCTGACAGATTGTCACTTTATCTAAGTCTTCAGGTGTTCTTAAAACTGCTCGTTAGTATCAGTAATTTATATGTTCTAGATAGAAAAAATACACAATAATAATCGACCCTTCCTTTCCTTAATAATCCTCCCTATAATGTCAACAAAACAAAATCATCAAAACAAATCTCCGACTACCTTCTTCTCCGAACATTCAATAAATATTGATAACATCTCTGACAATTTCAAGAATAACCCTCCATAGATATAATACGACATCGAAAATGCTCAGCTTAGCAACTAAGAGGGGATGAGCGTACCCCTGGCCTCTTATATTGGTTTACGATTGAGATACGATGAGGAAAGAGTTTTAGATAGCACGATACGACAGGTACTGAAAAAGAATAATTCAGAAAGCATATACAGGACATTGAAAGAAATTGACACAGAAATTGTAGTCGGTGTACTTTTATACAAACATAAATTTTACTTTCTAATTAGTGTTAACTTGAGAGCCCTGTCACCCATAACACAATTTAATCTTAGCTTGAGTGACGGAGGTTTATAACTCTGTGTGCAACTACAATTTACTAGAATAAAATCTTAATGTATAACAAGTGGTAACCCTAAAATTGTAAAACTGGAAATAAAGATTTATTTATTTATTTTGTCTGCAGGCGTTTTACAGGTCTTGTAGATAATTTTAAACTACGAGTACCTAGTTGAAAGCGCACAAGATCGCAGAGAAAACTTTAATACATTCGAATGTTATGTAAATATGTACATTATTGATCGTTTGTGAAGTAGGTACGTCTCGCTTTTCTAATCAAAGAAACATGTAGGCGGTGTGAAAATGTGCCCGACAACAGATTATGTCACTCGGATAACCTTCTCTAGTCTTTTCATCACTTGAGAATATTGGTAAACATTGATTTTATAACAGTTTTTTTGGGAATGACAAGTAAGTATTTTAGGATCTGTTTTACAGTGTTTTGACGAGCAAATAAAATTGTCTACCAGATAAATAAATAAATCGAAACAACAACGACCTCAGGGCAAAAGTCTCCACACAATAGGTGCCTGAAGATGGATGGCGCAGAAAGTCAGCCCAGAAAGCGGTGGCGAGATGTCCTAGACGCGTACCCGACGGCTAGTTTGCGGTGGAGTGAGAAAAATGTTCCTGGAAGGACTTGGGGAGGTCTTTAAAAATAAGCAATGTTATTATTGTTTTGATCTTTGACTGGCAATCAGTGTGCGTGTCATCGAAGCTAAAATTCAAATAGCTACGATGCCATTGATCTAGAAGAAAACCTCTACGATAGACTGACAAAACAGTGACCGTATTCAGAAGCTATATATCGGATAAATCAAACTGATAGATAATCCGGGATGATAATACCCATGGACTAAGAACTAAGAAATAACTGGCTAGGTACCTTATAAAGTCGTAAAGTGTAAATACCCCAATGCATCTAAAGAATCAATGCGGTTTGAATTTCGTATCATATTATTCCGATAGAAATTTTGAACTGATATCATCAATTTTAATGCGTCTGCATATTCACTATCGGATTTCGTGAGGTCCACATGCAAAATTTGGTTGTGATACAATATTGTTGAGTTTGCTTAGGATCAGTACGAAGTTTTATTATTAACTAGCTTTGCCACGCGGTTTCATCCGCCGTTTAATTTCCAATTTTTTTTTTTCATTTTGCTTGGCTGCTCAGGATCGTGAACTATGGATGATGTAAAATAGCCTATAACTAGAGATACCCCGACCATGACTTTGGCCGACTAGCCGACTAGTCGGCTGCAAAATGGCCGACTAATCGGCCGAGCAGATCATTGCTTTCGTTTGAGTTCAGGTGACATCGGCAATGTTCAAAATGGCAAACCTATAGAGTAATTGTTTGCTATAGAGTTTCTTCTCTTGACGTGACGTCTTTTCGTTCGGTGTACTGGTAGTAAGTTTTGATTTCTGACCGACAAAAATATTTAAGATTTAACCGCTAATAACTACGAGAAAAGTTTTGGTTGAGCATTCAAAAGATAGATCATATTTACATCAATTTTTAACGGGGCTTTATTTACCTATGACGTCACACTGCACGTGCATGCGTATGCGCGCGGCCCTCTATTTTTCTCTATGAATCGAAATTCCGATTCGTATAGTGCAAAAACGTGTTTACTTAGAACACTGATCCTGGAATCGTTGTCAAGAGTTGACAAAGCACTACTTGGGCATAGAGAGAAACAAAAAGAAAAATGTTGACCAAAATAGGGTTAAAAATTAATATGAAGTTGACAATAGCAAAATAACTCCAAATATCGTATCATATCGGCTCTAAATATGCTCAGAAATGAAAAGACCCCAAAATCGAAAAAAGCTTGCATCAAAAGGAATGTAATGACCCTAAAAAATCTAGTATTGAGCAAATACAATACCTGCGGCAATGCCTGAAACATTAACAAAATTTGTTGAATTTTTGCAAATAGCAAAATAGTTTCAGATGTCCTCTAATATTGGTTGTACCTATATCTGCTCAAAACTGAAAAAAAGAAAACAATCGGTGAAAGCTGACTTCACAAGAAATGCAATGAGCCAACTACATCTAGTAAAAGGCATGTTCAACGGCTACAGTTGTATCAGGAACCATAGAAATATTTGTAACCAAACCCTAAGTACAAACATCTTGTGTAACGTTTTCTTAATTTTTTTTTGTTAGAAGTAGGTATTAATTGATTTCACTTTATTTAATTTCTGGATCTAAGTCCAATTAATTAATGGACCAAACGAAAGGTTCCTATTCCTTCCTATCCTAAATTCCTATCCTATTCTAGATTACACTGAAAGTAAACTGTAAAACTGATTCTATAATTTAAAAAAGTAACAAAAAATATTTCAGTTTTATTTAAGACGGTGATTGAAATAAAATTGAAATATTTTTTGTTATTTTTTGTACTCGTTTCAATTGAAACGAGTAAATAATGGGCCGACTAGTCGGCGGTTTTAGGCGACTAGTCGGTACATCACTACCTTTCTAAGGATTATTGGGCTATGAAGTTCAAAATCAGTTTTATTCAGTTTTAGATTGTTGATCGAAGAGTTTTAGTGATTATTTCTTCAAAAAAACAAATGAATCAGCTTAATATATTAGTTTAGATATTATTTATTACTTACGTGTTGCGCAAAACAAAATGACGGTTACGGATATTCGAAATGATAATATTATTTATGCAAACATAAAATACAGAACTACCTATAAAATAAATTTTGTGCTTTGCAATAAAAATCATTCTACTCGTTGCCAGTAATTTATTTTTGCCAAAACAATAACCGAGTTATTTTTATTTGTAGATTTACACATTCATCATTTATTGCTGCCCCATTTCGTCTACTAAACCATCATGTTCATTTTTATTAAACGCTGATTCAAAATCAACAACAGATATAAAAACCACAAACAAACCAGCCAATGAACAAACGCAATAAATTGAAACTATTGACATTTGCTCTTAAAAAATAAAAACATAAAACCAAATTGAACACTTCACAAGTTTGGCAAAGTTCAGTTTCCGAACGATTACTCTTCTAGGGTCGATATGTTTGTCTTGTTCTCGTGTATGCGTGCATCTCTCTCTAACAGATGACTCGAGTCAAAGCTTTCATTTACCTAAATCGAGTTAAGGGACCAAGAAAACAAGAAAGAGCTTTGCAGTGTCGTCATCTGTCAGCGGACGGCCACTTACGGCCACCAAATTTATTTACTTCTCACACAGTCGAAAATAACCCTTACACCCTTTAACATTAAACACATGATCAGTCCTTTGTCCAAAGGTCCACAAGACCAATTGTTATTTGCGGTCGTTGAAGGGCAATTCAAAACCTATGTCGACTACATAAAGTGCATGTTGAGCGAAAGTTAATTTGTACATTTGATCTTGAAGTCAGATTCCGCAATGGAGCGATAAGAGCGAAAGACAAACGGGGCTTTTTGGTCGGTTTTGGTCAATAGCAAAAGCATGCGAGAAGTTTTTTTGATAGGTACTTACAATTATATTAGCGACAGTATATCATCCGCTCATCCACTCCGAACCTTCTGGAAAACAATAAATAAGTATCGAATATAAACTTGCTTCAATAGAAACGTCCCTTATTAAAGTTAGTAAAACGAATACATTTTGAGTGTATTTCGCGAACCTTAAAAGAAGATGGTCAGCAGCACGGTTTGCGATTCACAAAAACATGCTATTCATAAAAACATTAAATTCTTCTCCTTTTGGGCTCCACAGCAATCGGGTTAAAACTACAAACAGTAGTGGTCAAACTATCTGCAACAATAAACATAATAATATCTATTTCGGAAAGACTTCCGAAAAAAGAAAAAACACATCTGTGTCTTTGGTCATGTTTTTCTTTTTTTTGCCACCGACTTCCGAAATTAAAGTTATTTGTAACTTTAGAGTTCTTTTTTTTTGAAGTCGGCTTTTTTTAATAATCATTTCATAATTTTTTAAATATTTTAGTTGTGTTATCTACTCCACATAAATTATTCCTTTACTTGCTAAATAATTAACAGTGACGGGAAATTATTATAACAACATAAACTAAGTGAATGAAATAGGTACTTATTATTGAAGTTAACTCAATATTCAGCACTTGGCCAAATTTATATGGAATCACTAGATAAGTACACCTTTTCAAACAATAGAAGAATTACAAGAATTCTTTATAGCAATCAACTCTTTAGAGTCTTGATCCCAAACAAACGTACCAACAACGTCAGACACTGAGGACCAAACAGAACCACCATTTTTGCTAAAAGAAGATACTTGCTACTTCTAAATATAATATCTCTGGATAAAATATTATGCACACATTCCCTCGACTGCCTCACAGCTCCAAAATGACTTGCATCTGATATACTTTCATCAAATTTAGCTTATTTTACCCTTGCTTGCTCAACGTCGACTAGAATCAAATTTACTTTATCAAAATTCACTCTGAACTTTATAAGAATATATTGCTTTGAAAGTCTAAAATTGTATAAATATTGACAGGTGTTTGGTCTCTAGGCTAAGTTAGCAGGGTCATGGAGGGCTCGCCGATGTTAGGGTCCCGAGATTTCAAGGGTGGCGATCGGGGTTGGTTATTAAATTATTTGGCAATATAGGAGCGTCTGTACTGTGTGTTTTGGACTAATAAATATGGCAAAGTGGTGAACTGCCGTTTAGAAAAATGAGATCTATGAGCTGTGTCGAACTAACTATTTGCAAAAAATGATTCTCAAAGTTTCATCTTAAACGATATGAAATTTTCAACGATATGTCATGAGTAGATTAATCTTCAGAATGTGTATTTAGTCTTCTTTTACAAATAGAGGTTACATTGAGTCTCAATGTTACGTATAAGCTCATTAAAAAAACCTTTTCGTTTGATAACATCTCTCGCAATTTTATTTATAATAAACTCGAAAATATAATTACAGCCTGGAGTCTGAATTGGTCCCAGGTTGATGGAAAAAGGGACCCTTTTACATGGGACTCAGAACAACTGGCGAAAAGTTGGTTATATGTATACCTCTCCTTAATCCTTACGCGATTATAGGCGTTATTTCAGCCGAACGACGTCCACTACTGGACATAGGCCTTCCCCAAGCTCCGCCACTTCGTTTGGTTCTATGCTTCCCGCATCCACCGAATTCCTGCAGCCTTCACAAGGTTTACCTTGTGGGAGGTAATCCAATTCTACGTCATCCGATACGCGGTCGCCAGTCCAGAACCTTTCGGGCTCATCGGCCATTTGGCACGATGTTATGCTAACGTGATGTTCCAAAATACCAGAAGAATCTTATTTTAACCCTTTTTATGATTAGCCTATAATGTTCCCACTGCTAGAACACAGGCTTCCTCTCTGTGAGAGGGTGTGGACCGTAATCTATCACGTGAGCTGTTATATGTCACACTAGCTGTGCCCGCGACTTCGTCCACGCGGAATAGTTATTTATACAACGTGTAACGGAAAGGGTATATACATACAAAGGGCATGGCTTCCTTGGATGATATCATCGATATTGGAAGGGTTTTTTAATTCTACCTCTACATGTTCGGAAGTTATGAGAATTTTTAATACATTGATACCAGAACAAATTGAAACAAACATCACTCGGAAGAAATTTATCGTGATATTGGCAAAGAACGTGGAAAGTTATTGATCTACGTAGTGCGGTGACACGTTTGTTATGATTTGAATTTAAGAAACATATGAAACCGAAAATTTGGTATCAATTCTTAGAGTATTTTATTTTGAGCTGAAACTATGTATAGTGATTCTATACCAGCTGTTATCTTCAGTGCTTAAGGATAGCAATAGGGTTTCTGTTACACCCTGTATATTAATAAAAATAAATAAAATTTCTAAAATAAAAGTAGCCGAAGTTACTCCTTAATATATAAGCTATCTGCCAGTGAAAGTCCCGTCAAAAACGGTCCAGCCATTTCAGAGATTAGCGGGAACACACAGACAGACAGACAGACAAAAATTGAAAAAAAAAATATTTTGGTATATGTACCTTATATATATTCATATGCATGTAGCAAAAAGCGGTTATTTTAATATTACAAACAGACACTCCAATTTTATTACATTTATTGTATGGTCTTCAGTTTTCGGTTCAAGGAGAGGACAGCCATTTTTGACACTAGAACATGCCGGTTTCCTCACGGTGTTTTCCATCACGTTTTAACACAAAATAAAAGCCTGCCTAGGTTTGAACCCACGTCCTGACACCTACTCCTTTTCAATATACTTAACAGTAATTTAATCACCAAAATTCCATGTTTCTCAAACGACACATGAGACATGAAATTACATCACAAAACATTCCTTTCAGAAAAACATACAAATATATTCTTAAGAAAATCATCCTTAATTTACAAGTTGTTTGTGTACTGTAACATCAAAATAACTAATTCATTTGGGACTAAACTCTGACGTCAGAGCTCTTTGACATGGGTCCAAAACCGTGACTGTACTTTTCTATAAGAAACCACGTAAAAATGTTTTTAGTCTTCCACGAAATGGTTAGACAGACGAAGTAAAAATCCATTTTTGAAATAAAATGAATATTATTTATTCTAATCTCGCAGGAGTGATAGTAATTAACAAGGGGAATATAAAGAGAGTTATAATTAGTATGCGATGATTAACAAAGTTTTTATCAGCCTATGCTTCAGAGGGTAGGGCGTCGAACGTCTAAAGGAACTTTGAACTCTAGTCCTTGCACTATTGAAGTTAAATTTTCTCCGAGATTGGAAATGGCTGGATTACTTCAAACATCTCCCTCTACGGTAGATTTTTTATATGATCATAGTAACATTGAAAAATAATAAAAAAGTTAGTAACTTTTTTGTCTGCACATTACAAAGCATTCAGTCAGTCCAGATAAAACTAATTTTCGGTAAAGAGAATTATAATAATCTCTTCTTCATACTTCCCTCAAATTTTACGATATGTTACTCTGCTTCATTGATTTTGTGTTACATATTATAAAAATAGCCCATTGCTCAAAAATGTTGACGAAACTTATTTTCCCTCTAATTCTTAAGAAATCGTCAAAGAAAATGAATATCCGAAATAACTTATCTCATAAGTAAGACTCACACTTGACTAGTTGTTTCAGTCTGTCAAGGAAGTACCTCAGTTTGTTAATGTCAGTGAAACCCAGACTTATAATGACGTCACTCATTCTGCATTTGTAGATTGAGAATATATTTCAATAAAAGTAGTCTCTGAAAATGTCAATGACTTTGTAATAAAAGCTACAATTCTTTTAGAAGTTTTGAATATTGTAAACACGTTCGGTAATTATGGCCCAGGCTGGTCCAAGACAACTAATTTAATTCCAAGTCATTATTCAAAAATTGTAAGTGTAAAATGTAATTACGTTTCAGCTGTTCTATCACGATTATGATCATTATTTACAGCTTTTATGTTTATATGTATCAAAAAGCTTGGAGATATTTAAACTGTCTAGTCCATTCTTGAAGCAGTTCAGTGTGAGAGTTATCACAACATTTTCCGGGAGCCTTTTCCGTGCTGTTACAACTCGGTTGGACAAGAATTGCTTCAAAGGCTTTTTCTTTGATGAATTTTCCCATAACTTAACTTTAATAAACCTACCAGTAATAAGCTTTCTCTCTTACTAGTTAATCTTCTTTTTAAACGACTTCAAAAAAAGGAGGTGTTTCTCAATTCTACTGTATGTTTCTTTTTTTTTGTTTGTTACCTAAGAACTTACGACTAGGTGAACTGATTTTAATGATTCTTTTTTTATTTGACAGCTTGTGCTTTCCGTGTTGTTTTTTTTAGAAAAAGTTTTTTGAAGAGTTCCGTTGTCTGTCTCCGAAACGCATCATCAGATCTATATGAAATTGAAATGGGACCAAACGGAGAGACGAGCTTTCAAATAAAAAAGAATCATCAAAATCGGTTCACCCAATCGAAAGTTATGAGGTAACAAACATTAAAAAAAACATACAGTCGAATTGAGAACCTCCTCCTTTTTTTGATATTGGTTAAAAAATAACAGTAAATCAACCGCGATTGCT
The DNA here is from genome assembly GCA_949091785.1 of Polymixis lichenea. Taxonomy (NCBI): domain Eukaryota; kingdom Metazoa; phylum Arthropoda; class Insecta; order Lepidoptera; family Noctuidae; genus Polymixis; species Polymixis lichenea. Next base: position 3,160,273 of record OX420943.1, on the reverse strand, counting down.
GCTATCGCATAAATATGCATTGTTTTGACCCCAAGGATGATAAAATTTCGAATTAGTGGGGTAGGTACTTAAAAAAATTTAACTAAAAAGTGAAAAATAAAAACTTTTTCCAAAGAAAATAACAACCGACTTCCGAAAAAACACTACAAAGTTAAAAATAACTGTAATTTCGGAAGGCGGTGACGAAAAATTAAAAAACATATCCAAAGTCACCGACTGCCGAAATTAAAGTTATTTTTCACTTTGTAGTGTTTTTTCGGAAGTCGGTTGTTACTTTTTTGGAAAATGTTTTTTTGTAAATCACATTTATTTTATAATATCCAAAACTGCACTCGTGTCACAATAACCATCCAAACACCCGAAAAAACGACCTTAACTCGGCAGAATGTCTAACCTAACGAGCCATCTCAAATGAGCACTTCTGTCTACCCCCAAAAACGCAGCAATACTTCATATTTCTTCGTACCAGACAAAACATGGTGCTATGATATCACAAGACGAATGCCCCACATTTGTCTTGACGATTACTGAAATAGCAAAGTTAGTGGCCGTATTATGTTATATCTGGCCGGAATAGGGCAGTGCTGACTTATGTGTTCAGTTGTTTGTTGTTGTAATGCTTCTGTTTGTTCTTTGATCGATTGGGCGTTTTAAGAATGGGAACTTTTAAGTGTCTTCAGCGTTCCGTATGCAGTTAGGTCAGGATTGATCTGAGGATTTATCCCAAGTATGATTTATTCAGCTTCTAGTCTAAGCGGATGCAGTTGAATACCAGTATTTTACATGGAGCAGCTGCTTATCTACCCAGTTACTGGGTAGTACTATACTCCTTAGTAAGACAGTCAGGAGCCCGAAAGTCGGTCAACTAGGCAGACTTCCCAGGCTGATTCGTAGGCGCGGGCTTGCTGACGGCGAGTAATGGGTAGCTCGCTGTCCGGTAAGGACCAAGCCCGGGTCGACGGCGCGTTGTGTTCCAAGCGCCTCAAAGAGATGTCAGCACCAACTGGTGGGGTCCGCAAGGGCCGATGCCTGCCAGGGGTGCGGGTTGTTCGAAAGAGGTACCGCGGCCCCTGGTACACAGGCAACTGAGAGAACACGGGTAGGTTTTAGTCAGTAAAAAATGACACGCCCTCCTGCTCCACCCAGAGCAGGAGAAGTCATTTGATGATTCCTACTCAAAAAAAAAACTAGGCAGACTTTCGGGCTTCTGAGAACCTGCAACGACCGTCAAAGATCAACGCATGACAGCCGGGACCAATGGCTGAACCTGCTTTTCGAAACACAAGGGTTTCTCAGTATGTAAACCGCGGCAAGTGTAGTAAGCATAACCTTATCCCCGTGTGGCTGTTATTACTTAGCCATGAGCCCTTCCCAGTCAGCTACAGGCTTAAATGGCCGACTAATAGTATTACCGCAACCTAAAGATTTTTCTTTTTTTTTTGTTCTTTGTTATTAAAATGGGTTTTTATCCACACAGATATGATAACCCCATCGTACCTTATTACCTTTTTAACTGTAAGTATAATAACTACATGCTAAATGTGTTAGGGAAAAGGAATGATTGATTAGGTATCTTCACCAGGCCACAAAACCTCTTTTCAATCGCTGATCTAGGATTTGCTCAAATATTCTGCGTTATCCCAATGTACAAAATCATCATCATCATCATGCCAGCCGAAAGACGTCCACTGCTGGACATAAGCCTCCCCCAAAAGGAGGGGATTTGCCATAATCGCCACGCTTAGCAGGGGGGTTGGTGACCGCAGTACGGTAGTAAAATGCATAGAGAACGCTGCAGCCCATTCTCTAGTAAGTCCCTTAGTCGCCTTCTACGACACCCACGGGAAGAAATGGGATGGTGCTATTCTTTTACGTCCGGTACCATACGGAACTGTACCAGTATGTACAAAATGTTTAATTTATATTCTCTTATCAATGATTTTCTTTCACTCTTTGCTCTTTACACATTCCAGCAACAAACGTTGTGACATCTTCAATTTTACATATTTCACAATTTGGTGATGCAACCTTTCGTATGTGCTTAAATGAAGTAATTGATAAAGCTACTTTCCTCATAATACTGCTTAAATGTGTGTATCTTTACCTAGCCCTAGATAATTCCTACCTAAACATAATATCATTTGAGTATTCATAAATTACATAAAAGCCACTTTCCCATATTACATTTCTCTATTCACATTAGGTACAAGTATAAATTACCGACCTTTAGGTACATTTGCTAAGTATCAATATTTATTGCATAGGTATTCACGCTCCACCAATTACGGAATTTATTGTCTATCCAAAGTTTTGTTACATCCTGAAGCTCTAAATTGAGTGGGCTTCACTAAAATGCTAAGTTTAGTGCTTGTCAACAAATTTACTGACAGCAACTAAGTTCTCTATATGGTCATAATCAACCTTTAATGTTCACACTGCTGGGACACAAACCTCCTCTATTATAAAGGGAGGAGGCCGTAATCCACCACATGGGCCCAGTGCGGGTTGGTAGATATCACATGTCTTCGAATTTTTCATTCTAGAATATGCAGATTTCCTCACGATGTTTTCCTTCACCGTTTGAGAGCGAATGGTGGTGAAATAATTTAGACAAAGGAAAACGCCTGCTTGGGTTCGGACCTACGACCTATTACTGGGTAATTCGCGGCCATTTCAATTTGGTCACCACTGCTCTTCTCTCTGTGATCTGTATGCTATTTATACGAAATTGGAAGTACTGAACAAGTAGCAGTAGAATTTTGTGTGTATCAAGAGTTTGGGAAAGACAAAAATAACATAACATCACGCCTTGTTTCCCGGGAGGGTTGGACAGAGATGTACTATAGTTCAGCCACATTTCGCCACTTATGTTCTGGTTCCATTTAATAGGAGGCGAGCTCATTGCCATCAACTAGGCGTAAATCCAGACTCGAGACTTCTGAGAAATTCCAGATAGTAAACCCCATTAACACTTTGCCCGACCTGAGCATCGAACCCAGAACCTCATACACAGCAGTAGCGCTTGCGACCACTAGACCAAAAAAGCAGCTAAAAAAAGAGAAGAAAATCCTTAAATACATATTCTAAAAAGCGACAAAGGGCATCAAGGCAACGGTAGTTCTTACTCTTACCCGGAGAAATACGATCGCAGAGGGGCTAACCGCTTCAGGCACACGAGACAAACGTACTTGAGCACCAAATGTCATGTAGACCGGCCGGCAAAGTAGTACTTGAGCACCAAATGTCATTTAGACCGGCCGGCAAAGTAGTAGAATCTTTATATGAACGCCTCAATACAATTACTTTGAAAAATCAATAGTTAAACAAGCAATGATATTTGTTATTTGCGATACCCCATGGGGTATCGTGTTACCCAGTAACTGGGTTGTGGAGGTCAGATAGGCAGTCACTCCATTTAAAATACTGGTCTTCAGCTGCATCTGGTTACACTGGAAGCCGACCCCAGGATAGTTGGGAATAGGCTAGGCAAACGATGAAACGGGCAAAATCAAAGCGAGCATCAAGCAAACACTCAACTTAAAATATTGTAATAATGGCTAAAATTAATATGGCATGGACAAGTACCATTGACAATGTCGAGCGAACAACCATAATAACAAGAACTGAAAATTAAAAGCCGAGGTCAATAATTCGAACAGAATGTAGGAAACATTGGCCCATGATAAAGGCCTTGTTAAATTAGCAATGTTGGGTGGAGTGGCTGATATTTTTGGCTTATTATTTGATTCGTGCGAATTTACTCTCCTGAATCGGGCGAATAGTCTCTATAAAATGATATTATATTTTCTACACGCGACTCGCATGTAGTTAATTTATTTGTGGGCAAATCGACAATTACAGAAATATGGATGAAGCAATTGGCACATTTTGTATTATAAGTAACAAAGTTACTGTAAAAATTTTCCTTAATTTGTCGTTATTTGCACAAAACGTGCAAATTTTCTAATACCTACATATTTATGAAATTGTTGATTCGTCCTCAGATAAATTAACGTCGTACGAGTCACCGGATTATTTTATTATTTAAAACAGAAAATTTGCCCGATTCGGGCGAGTTAATTTGATAGTCAATTCGCACAAATAAGCTGTAATGTTTCTCGAAAGCCTTGTTTATATTGATAGTTTTGAATGACACTATGGGATTTAATTAGTTTATGGACGGGAACGTATTATATATATGAGGCCAAACTTTTATGATATGATGTTGCCTTTTATAGTAGGAAAAGCAAGAGTTACTTTTGTGCCATTAAGAATATGGTCAATCCTTTGAAAAAACATTTTAAAAAAAAACAGAAAAATCGGCCAAATCCGAGCCAAACTCGCACACGAAAGGAACTGTGTACCTACCTATCACACTGCAAAAAATAACGTTAAATAAACACGTATTTTTTTCCTTTATTCTTTGTATTTGTTGTTATACAGGCAATAGAAATGCACACTGTGAAAATACCTGTGACAAATGATAAATGATAAATGATAAATGATTTTATTTCTGTAAGTAGGTTTGTACAAACACTTTTACACGTCAATCATATTTTTTAAACTAGATGAGGTCGGCGTTTCCTATCTGACTACTCTGAGAAGGCCGAAACAAACTCAGAGGTCACAGTCTCTTTTAAAGTCCAGACATAATTTTGGTCAGATCATGTGAAGACCATGTGGATCGGTGTCTAAAATGGTCTTTTGAAGAAAGAACCACACAGATTGAGTGGACAGAGAACGCTTAGTAATTAAGTTAGGTTCCATTGACGCTTTTTAGGTGTAGAAACCTAACTGTACAACCCGAGTTACTATTTTAGTACTTTAAATTAACTTATTGATTCCTACATTGAAAGCTAATACGAAATAGGTAGCTAACATGCTTCCGATTCCCTTAAGGGACGTGAATGAAGAAGTAAATGAAAATGAATCACCTACGTACACGAAACCGTATTTAAAATATCACTTAAACTCATTAGCTAAAAGCGGTAATGAGTACCTTTCAATAAATTTACATTCCGACCCCTAACGCCCAGGGTTCCGTATGTTACACGAATAAAACCAGCCCTGACCGGGTCCCGCATAATTTTCGTGTATTCTTTGTGAATTTACTCTCACATTTGCAATTCTGATCGGAACATCCCGACTGTGACGTTTTAGCTCCCAAATTGGTGACATTCGCTATTCGAAGCCAAGTTTTATATGGAGGGTAGTTTTAAATATTGCTTACGCTGTCAATGTGGATAACTGTGATTTCCATTGGTATTACGCTATATGGATGATTTACTATTCTGATTCGACGATCCGTTTTGACGTCTATGTGGTCCTGGTATCGTTCAATGGATTTGCGCGTAGTTTTATTTCAATATCAAAGAGTTTCTTATCTACTCTATAGAAAAATAACTCATGGTCATCTTCAAATCATTCTCTTTCCGAAATATTATCTTTTTGTTTAAATATTTCTCCAGTTTGTTTGCGCGTAGCGAATACAATACTCAAGGCTATTGAAAGATCGGGGGTCTATAACGTACTCCCGGCCACCGTAGGCGTGGGCTTGCGGACGGCGAGCAATGGGTAGCTCTCTCTCTAAGGACCAGGCCCAGGCCAAAGAGATGTCAGCAACAATGGATGGGGTTCGCTAGGGCCAATGCCAGCCAGGGTCACGGGTTTATTCGAAAGAGTTACCGTAGCCCTGGCACAGGCAACTGAAGGGACATGGGTGGGCTATAGTCAGTAGAAGTCTGACACGCCCTCCAAGTGATTTGATAATTTGCCATCCAGAAAAGAAAACCTATTTAGGACAAATTGACAAAAAAATAAAAAAAGTAATTTATTCAAACTAGGCTGAGAGTCAGCTCTTTTTGAACGTCAAAATTACATAAGACAGTCCCCCCAAAACGCCCGGCCGTCACCACTTCTTAGTGCTGACAGTTTACTATAAATCTCTCTCTTTCTCTCTTAATATACAAATCCTAAGCCATTATTGTAATTGTACCATATAAAATGTCCCATTAACATTTGATATAAAACACTGCTTTTCCTCTTAGTACGTGACAATAAAGGGTCCCTGGAGTATATTCTCGTAATGTCCTGGCTTAACAAGTGAAGCGATGTAACTGCTTTATATCTAGTTGGAATTACATACATATTTTAGAACATGTGGTCGCCCTGTAATCGACATTTGACCATAATTGCATGCATTATTTTATAAAAATATTAAATTTCTGCACTCCTCCATATAAATTTTAACTGTGCCAAGTTTCATTCTGCCCTATCCGCATAATGTTTGTAAAAAGGGGTACAAAGTTTTTGCCTCAAGTATTAATATATAGATGTAGGTCAGGACATGTGCATTATAGTGTAAATTTATTTATATTATTAACTTTAAGCTAAAGTTTTTCTTAGGGACCTCTTTATCAGCAAATATTATGAACTTGATTTCTTCTGCTTAATTCGTTTTATCTATTAGGACACGTTCAAACAAACGTTGCGCCGAAAAAGTCTTCGGTCTTGTTTAAATGCTCTAAGAAACGCTTTTTATAGAGGGATATCGACGCGCAAACTCTAACCATGAATTCGGCACAAGGTTCTAATTAAAACAAAATATCTGCCGTTTCATAGAAAAGCGCAATATCTTCGCGGTCAAAATGTATGGAACAGCAAATTTTTTGAAGTGAAACATGCGTTGGGCATTTTTTGAGATGGGGAAAACAATTAACCGTTACCGATATCACTGTGTCGGTAAAATTTATTAGCACGGAGACTAGGATCATCTGCTGAATTCATGGTCAATGCGGGGCTGTTCAGAATCATGGTATTGAATCAATGGTTACAGTTTTCGCGCCGATGTCCCTGCCACCCTGTAGGTATATTTCAAAATGTTTCCTTTTAATGATGAATTTGTCCAAAATATATCCATTAATTTAATAATCCCCAATTGCAAAGTCATTTCCAAAAGTTAAAATTTCAACACTTGTCTTTAACAATTGTAAAAACATTTATAACAAATATTTACGCCTCAAATCACATTTCAATTTCGTTTCCAACAACTTATTGGCGTTCAAATGTTTTCAATCCATTGGGACTCGAGAATGCGTTAAAAGAAATAAAGCCACGTAATTGACTAGCCCAGTGTTGCCAGTGTTAAGGAAAAAGCGAGTAAAATTAGAAGGGCGTCTCTTTGTCTCCTTTCTAGCCAATCAAACCTTTGTATTGGATAAAATTGAAATATAAGAGAGAACAGTAGCGGCCCAGTGGTAACAGCCCCGAATTACGGGTTGTAGGTCGTGCCAACCGGACCCAAGCTGGCGTTTTACTTTTGGTAAATGATTTTCATCATCACTGCCTCAAAACGGTGAAGGAAAACATCATGAGGAAACTGGCATGTCCTGGAACCAAAAATCTGAAGATACGTGACATTTACCTACCCGCAGTTGGCCTGCGTGGTAGATTGTGGCCGACTCCCTCTCACAGAGTGCCTCCACTCTGTCCTGTCTCCTGTGTCCCAGTAGTGGGACTATTATAAGCTGAATACAAGTACTATAAGAAGCTGTAAAAGCTAGGGATTTACTCTTAAATATTGTTCTGCAAAGTGGTTTTGTATTGATATGGGTGATGTAAGTGAAATTATGCGAACAAAGTTACAGGGGTACTTCGAAAGGGATGTCAGTAACGGGTTGCTTTATATGGTATTATAATAGTAAGCTTGTTTTATGTTGTGTAGGGGTAAACTTGTTTGATTCCATAATACCACGGGATAAAAGTTTAGACCTATTTCAACAATGTATATATTTTTTAAGAGCTGTTATTTTAAGTTTTTAAAAGCATACGTTAATTTTTTTATTTTTTTACGTTGCCCCACACTAGGAATGTATCCTGTATTGTGATTGCGTTTACAAACATTTAAACTCACATACACAAACAGCCAGACCCGGAACAACTACTTATAGGTCATACAAATATTTGTTCCGTGCGGGAATCGAACCCGTGACACGCAGTGCAGCAGTCAAGCGCTTAACCACTGCGCCAACCGTGCCGTCAAATGTATAAGAGTGGGCTTAAAAATTTTTGTTCATTTTCTAACGTTTTTTGCAATTTCCAGGTCAATTTCATGTATGTCGACTAAAATATGACGCGCTAATGAAAAGAATATGCCAAAATATGACTAAAACCTCTGGCTTCTAACAATATCTACAAGAAAAGCCAATTTAAAAACCCTTCCACACCAAAAAGCAAGACACAAATGCTGAAGGATATTGATGCCATAATAAAAACGGCTATAAATAAAATTAGCCTAGATTTTTTCAATAAAATCCCACATCACGAGGGCTCCGGTAAAGGATCAAGTGATGCTGGAGTGAAAAATAATTTTCCATCGTTCAGAGTGACACGGGAGCGATCCGAGCGATTATGTGATCAAAGGGTCAGGGGCTAGAAATATAATAGTTGCGGATATTAAAAGTGCTCTCGAACGAAAATAGTGTGGAGGATTTAACCACGGTTGAGCAAAATGTGGAGGTATAGAAATTTTAAATGGTTTTCTTTGATGGTGCTACAAGCTGATAGTTAAGTAACTATGTTAGATATTTTATGTATCTGTCTAACCGGATGCAGCTCAGTACCGGTATTCTACATGGAGTAACTGCGTATGTGACCTCCACAACCCAGTAACTGGGTAATACGATACCCCTTGATAAGACTAGTAGTCAGATATTCGGGCTTTTGACTACACGTAACGACTATAATTTTTTTTTTTTTAGAAACGCAGTTTGGCAGTATTCTATTCTAATAAATGGATGTAGCTACTGCAACCGAACTAGGCAAAGCCTGTATTTCGGTTTTCAGTGCCTTTTCCCTCGATGTTTTAACAATAAAATGCTGACCAAGCAAATATGGGTGGTTGTACTACTAATTAATTGTGACAAAATCAAAATCTATAAATGACAACCAGGGTCAACGGCTTAATATGCCTTTCGAAGCATGGGGTTTTGGTATTTACCTCCGATCGACCCATGCGGTTGTTACTATTTAGCGATAAGGCCCCTTGTATAGATTGCAGTATACGACATTATTTTCATACCCTTCAAGGCAAACGAACGAAGATGATGGGAATTAGTTATCGAAAATCAACGAACAAGTAATATAGACGTTGGCAAGAAGGCTGCCAGCCTTTTTTTTTTTGAGCGCGGGAAATCGTCAAATAACTTCTCCCGCTCTGGGTGGAGCAGGAGGGCGTGTCAGACTTTCACTGACTAAAACCCACCCGCGTTCCCTCAGTTGCCTGTGTGCCAGGGGCTGCAGTATCTCTTTCAAACAACCCGCACTCCAGGCAAGCATCGGCCCTTGCAGACCCCATCAGTTGATGCTGACATCTCTTTGAGGCGCGCGTGGAACACAACGAGCCATTGACCCGGGCTTGGTCCTTACCAGACAGCGAGTTACCCATTATTCGCCATTCGCAAGCCCGCATCTATGGTGGCCGGGATTCAGCCTGGGATTCCCGACGCCCAGGGGGCTTCTACGGCAACTAGGGCCGTGAGGGCGCATATACTGCCTCTCCCTCACGTGCGCGGCCTCTGTCTTTGCGAGCATTTCTGCTTCGCAGAAGGAGGTGTCGGTGGCTCTCACTTCGAACCATGGCCTGGACCAGGGCTAGAAGCGAGAGATCGCCGCCGCCGATCGCCTCCACAAGGACACGGCTGTGCTCCGCCAAAGCTGGGCAGACCTCCACCATATGCTCCACCGTGTCCTCAGGGCAATCTACGCAGTGGAAACACCTGGGCGTTTCCTTCCGCCTTATTCGGAATAGGAACCTCCTGAATCAATCATGTCCGGTGAGGACCTGCGTCAGGCGGAAGGTGAGGACTCCGTGGCGCCTCTCAATCCACTCCTCCAAGAGCGAACTTACCGCCGCAATCGTAGCCAGCACTGGGTTGCGACAATCGCAGTCATATCAACATATTTTAAAACAAAGAGAACATTGTGACCGGTTTCCTAGAAGAGTGGTGACCGCCACACAGCATCTACAATTTATGACGTCCCATAAACAAACAAAGAATAACTACGAACAATAAATTGAAAAAAGCAAAACAGAAGAATGAATCAAACTATTTTAGAAGAAGGAGAACAATGTGCACGGTTTTCCAGAAGAACGGTGGCCTCATTCTCCTTCTTTTAATTTTTTTGATAGAATATTCTTCTGTTTTGCAATGGTTTTGTTTTTCGACTCCCTGTCGCAAGTTATCTCTATGTATTTTTTTACTCTTTTATGCCTTCTGTGGTTACATGAATTCTTTTTAGCTTTTAGTGACGTCGTTCAGGAATTACCGCATCTCATTAAGTTTAATGGACGATAATAGCCACGTGCGTACACACGTACTAATTACTCAATTAAATTAATTATAACAAACACGTCCTTATGTACGTGTTCGTTGTTCTCTACGTACACAAGTACACTTGAACATTACACTAGTTGCACCAAGTGACTTTAACGATAACCAATACCTTGCCAGCCGTCAAATATCCGGTTAAGCGAATACAGTTTGCACCATTTGACCAATAGTTAAAATGACGGCACAAATAATGAAAATTATAACCACTCAACTCTGGACGACTAAAGACAATGAGTAATCCCGCTGATTTTATTTTTTAACTCGGTTAAATCTAAAAGCGTGATGACAAGAAGCTTGAAGTGTTGCCCTTGTTAAAATAACGTACGTACATTTTGAGTCAAAAAGTCGTCTTGTCACCTTTTTTGCTTTAATGTTTACATTTAAAATGATGGTACAACAGTCGGCAGTTCAATTTTATGGTCAAAACTAACTTCGATTTACGTATAACGTAGAACTTGGTGAAACCCACCCTTACATTGAACGAAACAATTATACTACTATAAAACGGTAATAGAATTGATACAGACTAATATTACTTATAAAGAAGTTACACTTGTGAGTTTGTATGTAGAGGGTAATTTTCGGTGAAATAATGTACGACGCCCTCAGGCTAGGCGGAGCGACAATCTTCGCAGGGTTGCTGGTAGCAGCTGGGTGAGAGTTGCCGAGAATCGGGCTGAATGGCGTGCAATTGGAGAGGCCTATGTCTAGCAGGGGACGGCTGTAGACTAGCGATAATGAAGATGATAGGTTATCTTCAGAACTACAGATCCGATTCCAAAAATTATTTATTATCAAACTCTAAGAAAGTGGAACATACTTCAGTTGTGTACAATCGACACTACTGAGAACAGTGTTGATTGTACACAACTCAGTCTGTTTATTTAAAATAATTAGGTATCACGTTTTAAAAATAAGTTATTTTAAAATTGCGCTTAAAGGCTAGAATATAACCTAATTATTTTCATTAAAGAAATATATATACAACATTATTTTGTGCAGAATCAAGTCCTTGTCACCCCGTATTGGGAACAGTAAATAAAATGCGAAATCTGCAAATGAAGATAACCTTTTTCTACAAAATATGAATGGAAAAGCAGCAAGAGGAAACAAAAAGCCATAACAAACATAATCAAAAACCACCCTTCAAATATGTAAGGGACAAAACAATATCTATAGCTCCATAGCAACACAACATCGTGCAAAACAAACTGCTAATTCCACCAGTAAAATCACAACCAACAATTTTTACTAAACCACTGAACATATTTTTCGTAAATACATTTCCCCTGTTTCCCATTACCCTTTGTCTTAGCCGGGATAATCAGAGATAAATAAAAATAACGAATTACCCTCATATCGCGTTTTGTTTATACCAAAGTCTACCTTTGCTAATATTCTTATGGAATATTCGAGAAATTGTTTTCGAAATAAATGCTGGAACATTTCCAGTGTTTCTGATAATTCCAGCGAAACACTAATTTGTTTTGTCTACCTCATGATAGTGGAAACTAAAAACTTAATGAGAGTGTATTTTTCTTTCAAAATAGTAATAGTTTAATAAGCGACCTAAAATAATAATCATTGTGCCACACACCAATTTCATAATTACATCTACCTTCTGGACAATATCAACATTACCAGCCCTTTCTAGAAAATATCCAAGCAATAATGGCTTATATTGCTACTGTTTAATATTGTCTCTGCCAAGTGAATCCCTTGACGAAGATTTTGTGAAAAATCATTACGCACATTCTCATACGATATAAGTGGGAGACACTTTACGCAAACAGCATTTGGCATGCGTCAGGCCCAAGGAAAAATACAAAAAGCAATTTCTGCCAATTTAATTCCGGTGAATTCACAATGATATCTTCCTTAGGCAGTTTGCATACTTGAAATTTTGCGACTGTATTTTCATCGTTGTTAACTGAGATCATTATCATACGGCATACCTTACTTCAAAACGGTTAATGTTGCCAACATAATTGTGCTTAACTAGGTACTCATAGCAACTCGCATTACGTATTCCCAAGCGTTTTGCTAAATAACATCGAATGGGGGACTGTACAGAATAGCTCCTGTTATTGCTAGCATTGTGGCTACGTCATATTAAAATTTTGAATAAATTATTTCGTGCTCAACTGAACGGAATTATAATTTGAATGGATATAATGAGTGTCCCTTTTTGTTAGTTAAATTCGTTGTTAATCGACTACGAAAATGTTGGAATACGGGGAACTATAACGCGGGAGAAAATTAACAGTGCAAAAGTTCTCTGAATTGTGATTGAAATTTTAAATAACTTTGAAATAATGAGTGCTTTTGCAGCGGAATGGAATAGTGAAGCATAATTTAAGTTATGTTTTATATTTTGTTATTTATTTAAAACCACAGGAGAAACAATAGCTATAACAGCAAGATAGCGGTTGTATAGTTATCACAGAACCAATTAAATTTGAGTATTTGTAAGAATATATAAATGTAAGGTTCTGTTTGCCAATCAAGAATGGGCTTAAATGCATTGTGGCGTAATATTTAGGTAATTCAATATTCAGGATTAAAGGTTACTACACAATTAATTAATACTACAGTATTTTCAAAGCGACGTCCAAAGTAACATAAAAGAACAACAATACTAAAATTTTCAACGCAGCATTTCCTTTAAAACAAAAACAAAATTTGAAAAGCGAGCGTATTTTCAAATATTTACTCTGAAAGAGATCCATTTCGTAGGAGCTTTTAAGATCCTTAATTTGTTATAGGGCTGGGACAAATCTTCTTTTCTTTTGTTAAATTTTTCCCCTTGGAACTCGCTCGAACCGAATGTCACGCCTGCGTCACGATATCTGGGAATAATCAGTTGAATCCGACGTCAAATAGCTACTCGTAAAACGTAGAAAGAATACTAATCTTTGTGTCTGTCAATTTTGATAGCTCATCTATGATTCGAAGACGATCCCTGAATACGAATTCGTTACAGGTTTTTTTTTGTCTACAAGTGATTTGAGAGCGTTTCCCTTTCTGCTTATCTTTATGTCAGTCTTAATGAAGGTTCGTACATGGAGGCTTAACATCACGAACCATTTATTTGAGGAGAATACAGGTCTTACTAGACATTTAAGTTGGTGGTTGGCAATCCATATTGTGTCTATTAAGGGCATGCAAATTAATTTTACATGAATAATACAATAGCCGTGTTCCGTGTGGTGCCGGACGTAAAAGAATAGCACCATCCCATTTCTTCCCGTGGGTGTCGTAGAAGGAGACTAAAGGACTTACTAGAGAATGGGCAGCAGCGTTCTCTATGCATTTGACCACCATATTGCGATCGCCAACCCGCCTGCCAAGCGTAGCGATTATGGCAAATCCCCCCATTTTGGGGCTTATGTCAAGCAGTGGACGTCTTTTGGCTGATATGATGATGATGAATACAATAGCATATCTGGAATTCCTTTTTAACAGATTTGCAAAAGGAGGAAGTTTTCAATTCGTCTGTATGTAAATAAATAAAAGAGATCCAAAGACACCGCCTCCCGATATTAAGACTATTTTCCACTTTGTAGTTTTTATTTTATTTTTGGAAGTTTTTGTTCTTTTTTCTATAAAGTTGTTTACATATAAATGCAATATTTTTATATTTTTATGTGGCTATCAACTACCTATTACTGCTATGTAGATAATCGACTACTATTCTTTTTACATGTAATTAGAACTTGAACTCATCAAATATTTATTAGTGATTCTCATGAAAATTATGTCACTTTGTTTATATAGGTTGATCTTACTAATGTAGATTCTTTTACATGTTGTGAATGGGAGAACATTGTAGGCCTTACAGACTAGATTTATAGACGATTTTCTATTCTTTATTTTCATTCCTCTAAGTACTTGGTACTTATTGACAGGCCTGCACTTTCCTCCCATACCTATTATCACTGTAATTTGAAAACATTGTAAAACCCAATTATTTTTATAAGAGTAACCGTGGAGTTTCTTGCCGGCTCTTCTCCATAGGAAGCGACAAATTGGAACCGTGCACCTAGCTTCTGACGTTTCAAAAGTGCCCTTGCAGGTTTATGTGAAATAAAATATTTTGATTGATGGAACTAGATTTATTGTTGCAATGATCACTTCAAACAAATTGATGCATCACAATCCCTTTTATTGCTAACCAATTTATTTAATTACTACCCAACATCGTTCAGAATACCCATAGCGGTAAAACGTATTTCTGCACCAAACATTAAGACTCTTTATAGCACAGTTATGGATTGTTTATACAAACATTCTGACCTCTGTAAAAGCAGAATATGGTTGAATTAATACAGCTTCATTACCACTAGCGTAGCAGTAAATGTTTCAACACACATTTCTCATTCTCACGGTCAAGTGAGCCAGACATATTCACAGCTAAATGGTAATTCTAATTGACTTAAGACAAATGAAATTCTGATGGGATATCATTCGAACTCAGACGGTTGCCAAATACGATAGTTTTCGTTGAATACATCAAAATGAGCGTACTGTTGTAATATTGGAATGTCTTGAATTTTAATGAATATTGTATTCGATCAATGTTTCGGTAAGATTTTCTAATCATAAATATTAATGAGCTAGAGAAAACGCATTTCAAATATTATGTAGATTGAAATCAGTTACCTGTTTACATGATACGTCAATTTGTTCTTCAGTAACAATATAATTTCAATTCAACAACGCTTCTTTTCTTTAAAGCTGCCTCGTTGGTCTAGTGGTTGCAACCGCTGCTAGAGCACGTGAGGTGGGTTTGATTCCCGGGTCGGGTAGCCCAGAGTCTGGTTTTCTACCCGGCTGATATAGCATTAATCTTGGCCTCTATTACAATAACTGGCGAAATCTGGGTATACTATATCTAGTTTTGTTTTTGTTTTTTGCCTAATTTTTTTGCATTTTTTGCACACTGTGAGAGCAATTAAATGAACCATTATTTGATATTAAACACATTTAAAAACTTTTTTTTTTAACTCTAGCAAGCAATGTAACCAAAAATTAAAATCAGCTGATAGGCTCACGCATAACCGCGCTCAACCCCAAGTCCAGGCGGCAACTTTAGGTTTAGGCATCCTTTGTAAAGCGCCGCCAAAATAAAATAAGTAGAAACATTACAGAAGCGTCAAACGTTTTAAATTGATGCAAAATAACCAATGTATGGCGAAAGTTTATTGGTATCCGTTTGCATTTAGGTTGTATTTATGTTCTGGTTTCGGAAGCGTTCCCCTTACAACCTGTAGGTGCGCCTCTGCCTATCCCGTCAAAAAACACAGGCGTGATGATAAATGTGTTTTCGTCAAGACGAATTATTCGTCATAATTAATATGACGTCACATTTCATCTCCCAATAATGACTATAAATAATAAGCAGAATTCCGAAGCTAAACATCTCGACAACGAAACACGTGATCGGTCAACTCCCAAAAGGGCAATTTGAGGGTCTACTTAAAGACATGTCAGCCAAGATAAGGGTTCGCTTGCGTTGGACGGATCGATCTAACTGTGCAAACTCGATGCTAACTCGCAGCAATTTATTGCCGCCTTATCTGAAAGTGACCTTAAGCATTTTGCATCAAAGCTTTTTTTAAATAAGTGGCCCGTTTACTGGTTTTGAGAAATTAATTCTCATTATATTAGCTTTTTCTAAATCTTGCAAAGTAGTCTTAAAAATATGGCTAGTCACTTTTGATATTTTTTGAATAGCGACAGCAGCGAAATACATTTACACGTCATCTAATTTTACACTAAATTATTCGATACATTTCATTTTAGCATAGCTATTTTTTTTTTAATTTTACATTTATAACACTTTAACAGATTTGTCTAAGGTGATTTTATAAGTCATAATGTATAAGATCACTCAAATTTACAAAAAAGTAAAGCATAACTTATAAAAAAAATAACAAATAGTTTTGATTTGTGCCATCTTAATTAATTTAGGCAGGTTTTGCCCCAATATATCCTCCGATATCGTAATAAAATAATATTAATCAGCGAGGAGCTCGTGGTTAAGGGGCAAACTTGAGCAGGTTAGTCCTAGCTGCGGGCACGTCTAACAGAGCGGGAAGGTGGTGCGCACCTACACTACTGCATATGCTGCATCCGCTCCAGCCTGCTTAGCACGGTTCTTACGACTTGACAAAGCGGCGAGAATTCTTTATTATTTGTAAGAAAAAGATACTAATGTAGCTAAGTATTTAGCCTTACGAAATAAATGCCCTAAATTATGATGAATATCGCATCAAAACTGTTCTGTACAGTTCGTTTTTTAAAGTTTGACATTAATTTGACAGGTGTAATGTCAAACTCCTATACAAAAACCAAACAAACAAATATTTATTTATATTTACTTAGTTACACAAGGTAATAGTGGTAGTGAAATTTGAAATTTTCACTAACTGAAGACTTACAAATTAAGCACCCGGTCTCAAAGTATGTACAGCCTGTAGGTATTTTGGTGACCACTACACAAAGTTAATAATTCTTCTAGCGCAAGATTGTAATTCATAAGTTCGTTACAAAATTTACAATGATTTGAGTGCAAAAAAAAATTATATAAATCAAACACGCAAGACTGTTAAGGTGAGTAAGTGAGTCGACTAAGTGTGAGTGAGAGTAGGTCTATCAGAGTATGTATTAACATGTGCTGCAAAGTAAACTATCTGTTTCGTTTCTTATTTTTATAAACGACTTCCAAAAGGAGGAGGTTCTCAATTCGTCGGAACCTTTTTTTTTCTTTTTTTATATGTATGTTCCCCGATTACTCGAAGATGGCTGGACCGATTTGGATTTTATTTTGTTTGAAAGGGTGTACTTCCCAGTTGGTCCCATGATCATCAAGTCAGGATCTGATGATGGGATCCTGGAGAAATAGAGAGAACTCTTCAAATTTTATAGGCACATTTGTAGCGATTTGGGTAGTTTTTCGAAGAGTACTTTCTCGGAGTGGTCCCATTTCAATTTGGTGAAGATCTGATGAATAACTTTGGAGATAGGCAACGGAACTCCTCAATAAATGATAGCAAATGGACTGGAATTGCAGATATCTCATGTCTGTCTATTGTTTACATCAGTTCATAACATAACATCACGCCAGGACGCTGTGAAGGGGTAAGCACATGTGAACCACTAAAAAGTGAAAAATAAAAACTTTTTTCAAAAAAAACAACCGACTTCCAAAAAAAACACTAAAATGTGAAAAAAAAACTTTAATTTCGGAAGGCGGTGACAAAAAATTAAAATATATACTGATCCAAAGTCACCGCCTTCCGCAATTAAAGTTATTTTTCACATTTTAGTGTTTTGTTTGGAAGTCGGTTGTTTTTTTCCTTCTTGAAACTTCAGATTAGTACTGTAGTTTGCAAAATCAACGCAGTCATACAAACAAGTACGAAAAGCAACTTAAATTTATAGAACGTATAGATATAATAGATTATTCCGTATATTTTCTCGATCATATTGGTGTCACCAATTCACATAGGTAACTTCTATTACACGAACATAGGTAGGTACACTACTTGTTTATTTATCTTCAATCTATATAAATGTATGACTACCGTCTCCTGTCCTCAGAGGACAGTGTTTATGGTATCTCGTAGGCTACGACATACGATAAACACTATCCTGTCCATTACTTCAATATTCCCAAAAGCGAGTCTCGCGACACCAGTAGAATAAATATTTAGAAGTATGTCGTGTGCGGTTGAAATAGCAATATTCGTCTGCCTATTTTTGACATATATAACGGGATATCAGGAAGGCCGGGCTGTTGCATCTGATTGCTGATTCGTGACTTCCTCAGCACGGGAATCCATAGTGGGCGTTAAACTTCAGGAAACGTTGAAATAAATACGCTGTAGCGTTGTCTGTTCACTATTTTAATTTTACAGACACTTAAATGACTTAAACAATTAAGGATTGCAGTAATAATTAACGATTTAGAGCCAATGGGTTTGCGAGTGATCACGTGCAACGGCTGTCAACAACTGACTGAATTGACACGACGTCGCCCGCCATGACAGACGCAACTCTATTCGGTGTTACCCGCTCTTAATTAAAATTACCATTTAGTTGAATTCAAATCGATTAGTCGTTAAAAATAACAAAATAATGGCCAATGATTAAAAAAATAACAAAATAAATTACAACTCTCGAAATTAACTGATTTTCATTATTTAATAATGTCACGCGCCGTTATATATATTTCAAATGTCGTGTGATGACAAATTGCTACCCAAGGTAAGCTTACAGAGGGGGGCTTGTTGCTAAGTAATTACAGCCGCGCGGGTCGATCGATCAGGTTAACCAGGTGACCATCTTTACATATCAAGACCAAAAGCACATTAAGCTGTTAGTTTCGTAGACAGTCGTTACGAGTCGTCAGTAGCCCGAAAGTTTGACAGCCAGTCTTACTAAGGGGGGTATTACCCAATAACTGGGTTGTGGAGGTCAGATACGCAGTGGCTCTATTCAGTTGTATCCAGTTAGACTGGAAGCCGACCCCAACATCGTTGGAAAAAATATGTAAGCTTTACAGCAATCGAGTGTTTTCATGATGGTTCATCGGAGGAAGTCTAGAAAACTAACATTGACTTACCGCGTCCGCCATCAAACGGTGGCGGCCCCGTCCAGGCCGCGGAAGGGAAGAGCGCTACTCAGAAGTACCGGCACTCCTCCTCCACCGCAGCCTGTAACCCTCAGCCGCGATTCCTCCCATTCGACATCGCGGCCCGCCTCAGCTGCGATGCACCTCACCGCCACCTACTTTTTGGCCGCGACGTCGTCGGCTTGGAGGTAAAAGCCCTGACGAGCGGCCCCACCTTGGGGTTCCTCTTCGCTTCACCGTGGGGATGACCACGACTACTGAGCCCCCGCGCAACGACAATGCGGGAACCCACTGGGGGATCTTACCCCTATCCTATTTTTGGGGTCAACCCAACATTTTTTTTTCTTCAGTACTTCTCTATTAGTCGTCATCTCAGTAGTCACCAAGTTTCTGGCCATATCATCTTTTAAATAGTCCATCCATCGTGTTTTTTGTTTTACTCTTGTTACACATACATTCATATTCAAAACTCAAACAATCTGCCTAGCCTTTTCCCAACTATGTTGGGGTCAGCTTCCAGTCTAACCAGATACAGCTAAGTACCACTAATTTACATTGAGCGACTGCCTATCTGACCTCCACAACCCAGTAACTGGGTAATACGTTATCTATTGGTAAGACTGAATTCTCAGACTTTGGGTTTCTGACGATCCGAAACGTCTGTCAATGATCCACGAATGACAGCCGGGACCAACAGCTTAACGTGGTTTCTGTGGCAAGAAAGGGGTCTTGGTATGTTTAGATGGTCACCCATCAACAGGAAACCACATTCATACAGAAAAAACTAAATAATGTTGATGTATCGTAGTAATCTTGCGTGGCAATTACTTTTCGTTCTGCAGAGTCGCTAGAAAACTAGCTAACTTTGTCAGTATCATATTAAGTGGGCAGTTTATCGGTTAGAATAATCAAACATAAAAAAAGGCAAAAAGGGTCGTTGAGCTTTACGTACGCATATTTTCTTGTACAGTCGCCCGCACGTCGATGGCAACACTTGTGCTTTGAGCTGGCTGGCCTAGCGTAGTTCGAAGTTTCAATAGAATAAGAGGATTTTGCCCTACAGGGGACAATCTTTCCCACTGACGCTAAAAATCGCGGCGAATAAAACGTCCGTGCAAACATTGGTATACACCGTGAAATTTAAATGGTTGTTTTCCCGCGGCAGAACAACTTGCCATAAGGAGTACTTTCGAAGCATAGAGTAAAAGTAAAAAAATTAAGAATTTTTTGTTTTAAAATAATGAAAAAAATATTCATCAACTCGATAAAACACTACTCCTTAGTAACACTAGAGGTAACTTGTAGCTACTACTCGAACTGCACGCACCGCCGACAAAGGGAACAGCGATGCATAAATCTAAAAACTCTCGCACGTGGTGATTTTTCACAATGGTTAATCTGCGATTTTTTGTTTCTAATATTTTATTTGTTTATAAAATGATTGTATTACCAAGACAAAACCATTTCGTTGCGGGAAAACAACCATTAAAATTTCAAGGTGTATATACCTTTTTCAGGGCCACCTCGATCCAACCCCTGCTATATGAGCCCCCCCAAAAGACGCTGTGCCACGTCACTACAGAGTTCTAGGGTCGTTAAGTGGTACCTAAAACAGAAAAAGCCAGTGATAACTCGGGTCGATAGTTGTAATGTTTTAATTTTAATTATAGTATTCATTAAATTAGTTAGATATATTGTTAAAATAGCAAACAAACAAGGTTAGATTATAAAATTATGGCTTTTTAGTATATTGTTACATATATTAATATAACCATAGAATGGACGTAGTGAAATAAAAGAATAGTATAGATACAATCAAAATCAAAATCAAAATCAAAAAGTCATTTATTCAAACTAGGCTGAGAGTCAGCTCTTTTTGAACGTCAAAATTACATAAGACAGTCCCCCAAAACGCCCGCGCTTCACCACTTCCTAGTGCTTCAGCTAGGAAGAAGAAGTGGCGCAACAAACTCCCCAGCAGCACAGCTGTCTGTTAAGTTAGAAGAACTTGATTCTATACAATAGTGGGTAATTAACATTACGAAACACAAAAACATTAAATTTGCCATAACTCAGCTAGCACAGGCTTATATACCAACAAAACATTGAAACATATTACAGGCAAATAAAATAAACCAACACATGAACTAATATAATTATATAACAAAGTAGAATTACCAAGATTAGAATATAAATAGAAACGTAAAAAGACAATTTAAAAAAAATACTAAGAACTTAAAAATAAGGGTGTGTTAGTGTTGTAAGCTATGGCTTTAACTTATGAGTTATGTTAGTAAAGTAAATAAACAGTTAAATATATACATACATTTTAGCATAATGAAAGAAATGCACAGCTCTGAAACTTTCAATTATCCCAAAAGACAAGTTGAAAGAACGAAACAAAGATCACGATCACAACTAAATTATTAAAAAACTTTTTAGTTATAGTACCTACCCCACTAATTCGAAATTTCATCATCCTTGGTGTCAAAACAATGCATATTTATGCGATAGCAGCAATCGCGGTTGATTTACTGTTATTTTTTGAAGAGTTCCGTTGTCTGTCTCCGAAACGCATCATCAGATCTAAGTATAAAAAATGGGACCACACGGGAAGCACCAGCTTTCAAATAAAAAAAGAATCATCAAAATCAGTTCACCCAGTCGAAAGTTCTACGGTAACAACATTTAAAAAAAAACAGTCGAATTGAGAACCGCCTCCTTTTTTAAAGTCGGTTAAAAAGGCTCTGATCATGTTAGAGGTAACTGGCAAGGCATTAGTGGGTTTTAGCTGGTAAGAGTCCGGCACTGCCCAGACTGCGTCACTCGTGAGGCAGTCTGGGCGTCCATGAGGATCCACTCCTGCCCAAACAAAAAAAGAAACAAAAAACCCTGCTATATGCGTCAAGGTCATCTCGCCACCTCTTGTTGGTTGGTGGACAATTATTCCCACTGACGTAATTTAATCGCGGCAAATAAAAAGTCTGTGGTATATACATATATACATTTAATTAGCGCGTTGGACAGACCTTATAAAAGCTGCAACACAAACGTCCATAGTCCAAAGCTCCCGAGACGCTGAAGACCGCAACAGGTGGAGGCGCATCGCGAGGGCTGCTTCATCCAAATAAAAATTTTATTTTTTTTATTTATTTATTTAAAATGCATCATCGTCAACCACGACCATTCTGTCAAGAATGCACGACTGAGGAGGAGGATTTAATTAGCCTACACTACCCCCTGCTGAGCAAAGGCTGCCCCCAAATCCGTCTGGCATCCATTACCAGGGTCACCTCGATCCAACCCTTGCTATAAGCGTCTAGGTCGTCTCACCACCTCTTCTTGGTTGGTTTAATGTTAGTATATAAGAGAACAAAAACTTGCAGCGAAGATACCGATTACCACAATAAAGAAAATCTACGAAGCTATGAATGATCATTTGATCATGAAAGAGAGTATAGATATCAAAGATGAAAGACCTCACATAGGCGAAAACTGAAACAGCAAATATTTCAATATTCCCACGTCCTGTCAGAGAGGCCGATGACAAATCGTTTGATGTCTCATCCATCACCATCCATCGCAACCTTTTAAGTAAACCTGCCTCAACTTTTATTTACTATACCTGCTGTCAAAATTCATGGTCATTGTTAGGGTTCTGTACCTCAAAACGAAAATACTGAACCCTTTTTTTTTGGGTGGGAACTCATCAAATGACTTCTCCCGCTCTGGGTGGAGCAGAAGGGAGTGTCAGACTTTTACTGACTAAACCCCACCCGTGTTCCCTCAGTTGCCTGTGTGCCCGCAGCCGCGGTATCTCCTTCGAACAACCCGCACCGCTGGCAGGCATCGGCCCTTGCGAGCCCCATCAGTTGCTGATGACATCTCTTTGAGGCGCGCGTGGAACACAACGCGCCGTCGACTCGGGCTTGGTTCTTACCGGACAGCGAGCTACCCATTACTCGCCGTCCGCAAGCCCGTGCCTACGGTGGCCGAGAATCAGCCAGGGATTCCCGACGCCCGGGGCTTCTTGCGAAGGCCACGGCCGTGAGGGCGCATGTACTGCATCTCCCTCACGTGCGCCGCCTCCCTCTTTGCGAGCCTAACTGCTTCGCTGAAGGAGGCGACTACTAGCCATGCACTCTCGCTCCGTACCATGGCCTGGACCAGGGCCGGACGCAAGAGATCGCCGCTACCGATCACCTCCATGAGGACACGGCGGTGCTCCGCCCAAGCCGGGCAGACCACCACCGTGTGCTCCACATACTGAACCCTTAAAGGATTACTTCGTTGCCCATCTGCCTGTTAGTCTGTCATGATCCTTTTTTTACAATTGGGAGGTAACAAGTTTAAATGAATATCAAATACAATACGGTCAACAGTCCATTAGAGTTCTGCACAAATTAAGCTTTTGAGTCTCCACTTTAAAAATTACGGCCATTTATGAGACATATTTTGATACTCGCAATTTAAACCTACACGTAGGGTACTTCGCATTGAAGTATAATCATGAAATTCGTCAAGAAGCAAGTTAAAAGCAAAAGTCCGAAATTCGTTCATTTGTAGTTTTATCTCGTAAATCAATATTCTTCTGCGATAACTAACTTACATTTAGCCGTGACTTTTATCGATGTATATGGTTGATATATTTGCAACTGTGAAAATAACTGACGGCATGTCGTTTTATATAAGCAAAATACCAAAATAACTGTAAATTATAGCATACAAACGTATAAATACCAACAATCTAGTGCTTGGCTGAAAAAAATAGTCATCATCATCATATCAGCCGAAAGACGTCCACTGCTGGACATAAGCCTCCCACAAAAGGGGAGGATTTGCCATAATCACCACGCTTGGCAGGCGGAAAGGGGAGGATTTGCCATAATCACCACGCTTGGCAGGCGGGTTTGCGATCGCAGTATGGTCAAATGCATAGAGAACGCTGTTGCCCATTCTCTAGTAAGTCCCTTAGTCGCCTCCTACGACACCCACGGGAAGAAATGGGATGGTGCTATTCTTTACGTCTGGCACCACACGAAACAAAATAGTACTTTTAGTGATTTAAACTTCATAAGAATATCATGACAAACCACTTGAAATGCGATGTTGCCAGCCCGCGTCGGATGAACTCTCTTAAAGTGGTTAATGAGCTGATCGCGTTCAGTTCCCTTGAGGACACTCGCCCTAAGTATTCAATATTTTATAAATGAAGGTAGGGGTTCAGTATTAACCTGTGTAAATGCTATACATTCGATTTTGTACCCTATACTACATCAGGCATTGTCTGTACAATGCCTCATCTATTATATGTAAAAAATCGAATTAAAAAAACAAAAACCTGTATCGGGTTTGCATGGCAACAAATTTCAGCTTTCCTGTAATAAAAACCGAATCATACAACCTCTATTAATAACACAAAATAAAAAGATAATAATATTTTTCTCATCTCGTATTGTCATCATAAATTGTATGGGAGGCGAGAGTTTTTACAAAAAAAATACCTACTCTAATCCCCGCGGTGGAAAACCCTTTGTTCATAAAATAGAAAAAAAATAGGTTTTTTCATAAAGGTTCCGTATTTTTTGGGGTAATGTAAGGTACGTAATCTCTGTTCCTGTCATTTGGTGCTGTGTTGTTATTAAAATGTGTCCGCGATTTTTAATATGATTTAGTATTACCTTCTCGCTTTTAAAGGTACTAAGCAGATATTAAAATACTTTATACTAAATTATTACTGGGATTTTAGCTTTTGACACGCGATACGTCAATTACTTCTTCAAGTATTTTTTTTTATCTATGTAAGTAACTATGTCACGCTCAAGTAGACTATAAAATATTGACGTCCATAATTTAAAAACAAATAGTCTTAAAATAATAATGTACAAATGATTAAGAAAAAGAATAACAGGGTATCAAAATATTCGTTCGCATCGTTGTCAACAGGAAAATTGCCCAATGGCTGGCAGCATTACACGTTATATGGTAACGGTGATTCTCTAGCCAATAATAGGCCAGCCCTCCGGTTGCGAGAGAATCGGTTAATAAATTAAGTACAGACACCAGCATATAAAGCTACCACAAACTATAAAATTTTCTCAATTGAACATGAACTTTATACTTATGCAATAAAGTTGAAAATCTATCAAAGAAATTTGACAGATTGGGGGTAGCGTGATGTGCTGGCGTCTGTACAGTAGAATGTGTTCAGGTAAGGCCGTTTGTCTATCACCACGTCAACCGGACGTCAACGAGATAGCCGTGTGTGTGGTGACCGGTGGCGGGTAGACAAACGGTGTCTTCTTTTTAACAGACTTCGAAAAGAGGAGGAGGTTCTCAATTCGACTGTATTTTTTTTTATGTTTGTTACCTCATAACTTTCGACTGGATGAACCGATTTCAATGATTCTTTTTTTATTTGAAAGCTGGTGCTTCCTGTGTGGTTTCGTTTCATACAAATCTGATGATGCGTTTTGGAGACAGACAACGGAACTCTTCAAAAACGAACAGTAAATTATTGCTTTCGCATAAATATGCATTGTTTTGACCCCCAGGATGATGAAATTTCGAATTAGTGGGGTAGGTACTATAACTAAAAAGTAAAAAATAAAAACTTTTTCCAAAAGAAAAAACAACTGACTTCCGCAAAGTGAAAAATAACTTTAATTTCGGAAGGCGGTGACAAAAAATTTAAATTCATATCCAAAGTCACCACCTTCCGAAATTAAAGTTATTTTTCACTTTGTAGTGTTCTTTCGGAAATCGGTTGTTTTTTCTTATTTTCGAGTCGATGGCAAAGGTAAAAATGATACCATAACTATAATGTACACTTGGGACACTTCAACTTATGGGGCATGGTTTCGTCAGGAGCATTCGCAATGGGTGTCTGTTGGGTCAATAGTTCCTCATTTCCCTAGATTGTAAGTAATTTATAGACAGAACTTAACAGAATTTTAGCACACGAAATAAATACTTCATGTGCTAAAATAAAACGTACGTAGTTACCTAAATAGGTACCTACGTATTTGAGTTAGGTATTAACAAAGGATCTCTAAAATAAAATGGTGAAACACATTATATTCTCAATGTTCTTAACGAGTTTTTAACAGTTAATCCGACGTCCGATACAGAATTGCTTCGTTTGTGTAATAAAGGATTAATTGATACGAATTGTCATACAATGAGCAATATGAAAAGCAATTTTGCAAGTCATGTGAAGATAAAACATGTCATGAAACATGTTGTGTAGTAATTTGCTCTTTACGTTCTAAAAATTAACAGTACAGGGGCTTGTGACCAAGTTATAACAGCGGCATGGATCGATCTTCAAGATTAAGCAACCACCAATTGCACACCAAGACCCCTTCATGCCCCGGGAAGCTAGGTAAGCCGTTGATCCCGGCTATTATTTGTAGATCTCTGACAGTAATTACAGGAAGAAGCCCGAAGAGGAGTTTGTTGCGCCACTTCTTCTTCCCAGCTAAAGCACTAGGAAGTGGTGAAGGGTGGGCGTTTTGGGGGACGGTCTTATGTATTTTGACGTTCGAAAAGTGCTGATTCTCAGCCTAATTTGAATAAATGACTTTTGATTTTGAAAGTCTGCAACCAGTCTTAAAAAGGGGTATCGTGTTACCCAGTAACTGGGTTGTGAAGGTCAGACAAGTAGTTGGTTTATATAATTTACTGGTATTCAACTGTATCTGGTTAGGCTTAAAGTCGACCCCAATATAAATGTGCGAACGATGTAAAAAGTTGACCCCAATATGAATGTGCGAACGATGTAAAAAGTCGACCCCAATGTAAATTTGCGAACGATGTAAAATAGTCGCACACGTCAAAGACGTGCAGAGTACAAAAAGACAAAAGATAACACAATTCAAAAATAAAATAATGAAAGTAAGCCGTTGCTGCTAAGAATGACCAGTCCCAATTGGCGGCACCCATTGACGAACAGGACACATGGATCAGCACCATTCAGCTGATCCATTTTAAAGTGAGCTAAAAAGGTTGACTTAGTAATAGTTTAAGTCGTTCTGATATGAAGTCTTTCGTCATCATTAAAGGCCCTTCTCTTTCAGTCATTAAGTATTCCTTACATTTTCTGTGCCAAATAGACATTCTTCTTTCATAACTCTCTCCCTATTGGACAGATGTAGCATCGCATCTTTGCATTTCCACAACACAATTCTCCAAAACAGTTATCTCACAAATATCCAAGTATAAAATTATAAAAGTGCCTTCTATTTACAAGTCATGTCCTCGCAGCCTGCCGCTGGCACTATAGGAAGCCCATACAATGCCTTGTGTAGTTCTCGGCAAAATGCGTGCAGCTATGATATAATAATTTGAGAGAAAGAAACAAGATAAAAGAATGCTTGTACTTATGTGTTCCTATTTATGACGTATGTGAAGTTGTATTCGATGTATTCTGTGAAAATCTCACGGTGAAAACTTATGTGAAGTGAGCTGTCAATAGTGTCAGAATTACGTAGAATGACAGCTCACTTCAACCAAGATTTCACAGTAAGATATTTACAGTATCGAGGTTATGCCGACTGTTATTTCACTATTGGATATTTACATAATATACCTGTCAATTGTATTGCATTTTATGCCCCATACTCTTGGTCAACGTAGCCAATACAGACATGCGCACCAGGTGCGGGTACTCTTGTACCTCCCTGGCTTCTTAATAAAATGTGAATGTAAAATCATGCAGAATTTAAAAAATTTCCGAAAAGACTGAGTACAGACGCCAGCACATCAACCTACTACAATCTGTCAAATTTCTTTAATAGGTTTTCAACTTTGTCGCTGAAGCATAAGGTTGAAATTTGATTAAGAAAATTTGACAGTTTCGGGTAGGTTGACCTGCTGGCGTCTGTACAATAATAGAGAACTTAAACTATTCGAGGCAAGATCCAAAAAAAATTCAAGCTCGCTCCAGTCGCTCTTGCATCCTACTCTATACAGGGTTATTTGTAAAACACCGGTAACCTCTCAGGACTACGTTACTAACATCATAATCATCAACTTTTGTTCTATGACTTTTAAAAATTCATCATATTTTAATTCATCAGATTTACATACAAAAATAAAAATATTTAAATTCAACGCTCTAAATGTTACGAAGTCTATGCGAAGCAAAAGAAAGCGATAGGTAGTACCGACAATAGCGAGGGGAGCGGGGGAGGGGGCGGCGGGGGCGCTTGAACTTGACCTATTTACGGGCGGCCTTCAGTCATTCGTTTGCTTTGATGCGCTTGCGTCGCGTCATTACGGGTCCTTGTAGTGAAATTCAGCAGTGCAGACGTATACGCAATGTATGTAGGTACAGCAAAATACAGAGTTGAAATGTGTTACATAGGACAACGAAATATTTAAGGTTTGTTTTTGGTAAATGTATTATGTTTTGTAAAAAGTCGTAGAACAAAAGTTGTTGTTTATGATGTTAGTAATATACTCCTGAGAGGTTACCGGTGTTTTACAAATAACCCTGTATATTTTGTTTGCTTTTCTCCGAGATTTTCTTATGGGACATGGTCAGAAGCATTAAAGAGTTTTCTGGTTTTATATGTAATTAAACACATTGTACTTTCTTATTTCAGGAGAACTGCCATTTCGTTCGGGCTCTGTAGCAAGGCGTTCTCGCGGTTGAATATTCTGAATGTGCACGAGAAAACGCACTATCCGAAGTAGGTACACTAGCAAGTTTCTGTTGCCCTGCCCTTTCGAAACCGAGGAGAAGAACCTGCATCAATGAACCTCGGACCTAAATTAAGTACTAATGGCTTTTTATACCTAGAACATAAAGTCAAAAGTACTTTAATTTTATTTACACAATACTCCCCTTTACAGATCACTTAACATAAAACTCGCTAGCAAACTGTTCAAAATCCCATTGCAATTCAATTAAGTACTTGCAGACATAAATCTACCTAAACAAAACAGAAAACTCACACGCATACAAAAATTAATAGTGACGTCCTCGATCACATCACGGCTCATAACTCGCATTGTGCGAGTTAGGAAGGGCACGAGATGAGGGGTACGAGACGGGGGCGACACGACCGCGACGTGACCGCGGATTGTCAACGAGATGTATCGACGTGTATAGATTTATGAGAGTGACAGTTTTGGGTATGAGAATAGGGATGAGATGGAGTTGTATTAGAACATTTTTTTTGTAGTTGTATCTTTTTTAATCGACTTCAAACAAAAAAGGAAGAGGATTTTTTTGTTTTATGTTTTACCTCAGAACTCCGACATTTATAAACCGAACTGAAAATATCTCATTTTGTTTAAAATGTAGGTACTACTTATAGAGAGGTCCCTTACAAATTCGGTCAATTTCCGATAAGTGGATTTTGAGTTAGCTTTGATAATACGTATTTTTCCACATATTGTATATTTATGCTGTAATAACTTTCTGACACTGATATTCCATACACTTAGCAAGTCAAGCTATACTTAATTGACGTGTAAAAGTGTCTTTTAAGATCTACTTACATAAATAAACATTTCATTTCATTTCATTTCACTAGTGTGGGGTAGGTATCATAACCAAAAAGTGAAAAAAACGCTGCTTACAATTGGTTTTAGAAAAAAAAATTGCGATTCTTGGGTTTTAGATTAGTGCTTACAGCTTTTAGCTTTTAGAAGTACTATTGTTTTTATTTTATTTTACTTGTTTCTATCTAATGAGCTACCTACAAAACCATAGCAAAAATGTAACTCAAAAAAACGACTGTTCTAAGACATTGGGCTCATCAGGCTTTTTTTTTAAATTATACTGTTATCGAAGGGCAAATCGAGTGGTCGCAATCTGATTCTAAGATAAAAATAAACCGCAGTTCACGCAAATCCAATCACAACTTTTTCACACGTACCGACTCCACCCCACTCAAAACCCGTACCCTCCTCACGGCACATTACACACAGCGGGTACGATTCGATAATATTCCCATTTTATTTTATTTAGCACCCATCCCTTACCGATTGAAATCTTTCTATGGCGTTTTTCAAAGAGTTGTTACCACATAATTTGTTGATTTAATGATGTATGCCATGGAAAGTGGGTCACATTGTGTATGTTGTGTGCCGTTATAGGTGATGGGCCATTGACTGATTCAGTTTCATTAATTATTTTTGGGAGAAAACTGTATGTCGATTCTGTAACATCTCACCGCGTGAAGTGAGTGTACAGTGAGCTGTCAGTGTTATCCCACTGATGCTAGGGATTGACTAAGCATCAGCCCATGTATTCTGTAAAAAATCTCACCGTGAGAACTGAGGTGAAGTGACCGTGAAGTTAGCTGTCAATCCATTTGATGCTAGGGATTAATACTAATGACAGCTCACTTTAAGCTTACTTCACCTCAGTTCTCACGGTGAGATTTTTATAGAATACATTGACTGGTGGAATGACACTGACAGCTCACTCCACGCTCACTTCACGCGATGAGATCGTTACAGAATAGCAATGCAGGAGTTGTATTAAGTGTACAAATATCATAATGCACATTTTTTTTGTTGTTTAGCCTGAACGGTGGCACTGCTGTGCAAAGGGAGACCTTTTCCCAGCAGCGGCCTTTCAGGATTTGTCCACTAATATAATATTATAGTGTACAAATACATTCAAAACCTTTTAATATTAAGTGGATCGTATAATTTAAATCAACACGAATTTCAATTTTATTACGTCAAATACTTAAAAACCTAGGTTTTGAAGAATTAAGATATTTTGAGGACGAAAACAAACTCGGACTCTTTCGAACATTTTAAAGAAGCAAAGCCATAATTATTCTAGTCCAAAAAGGGATGATGCCATCGGTCATGAATGTCCTGTCGCTCTCTAGCACTGGACTCATGATAATATTCACACGTCATAATACGGGCCCGGTTGACGTTTTCCGAAAAAGAACACTACAAAAAGACGAAAAGAAATCTAGCAGAATAAAAATAAAAAAAACACCACACATTACCACCTAAACAATAGCCACAAACAGTGACCAAAATTTCTAATAAATTTTACTTGTCCCACAGCTCACTGCGCGCTGGTCACCCAGGCTTTTGTGTTGGTCACACTACATTAACCCTAGCGCGCCGATTTTAATTAATAACACAATAAAATATTACGGAACACAATTATTTTGTTTATGCGCGAATGATCACAGCAATTATATATTATTTGATAATTAGGTATGATCGATTTAAAATGTACTGGAATTGACAGGTTACTTTTTTTGGTTTGATAAGGGTTAACAAATGAGAGTTTTGCGGTTGTACTGTTTTAAATGAAATGGAAATGATTCATACGCACTTAAATGTTTATTTATTTGTATTCCACAAAGTTACAATAGTAATTGTTTTTGAAACCCAATTTTGAACGTACCTACTGAAGAAACATAACACCTAGATAAATAGCTTGCGAAAACATATCTTTAACAAAAGAGGGTAAAACAAAATATTACGATACACAATTATTATGTTTATGTGCGAATAACCACAGCAATAATCTAAGGTTTAATAGATTTGAAATGTGTTGGAATTGACAGGTTTCTTGTTCGTATGTGGTTAGTTAACAAATAAATTATCGGTTTTGTGGCTGTGAAATTTAAAATTTAATTAGAATGATTCATACTTATTTGGCATTCCGCAAAGTTATTTTAGTTAGAACGTACACCTACAGAAAAAATAATACCTTGATACATAGCTTGCCGAAACATTTCTTAAAGAGAAAACGGTTAAATAATTATGATTTTACCTAATTACCTTCGTTACCCTTCGATTTTTTCCAGATTTCCACTGAATTGACGTAACCTTTTAGACACTTCCAGATTTAATATAAGCCCAAAGTAAATTCTCATTTAGGGATAAAGCGACACCTAACTCATCTACCAAAAACAAATTATTCTGACCCTTTAAATTTCGAACCATTCAATACCAACAAATAACAAAACAAATGGAGGCGACCCTCTAGATGTCCCCATAAACTATCGCTAGCCATCCCTTTCATACTTATCAAATTTCCGTGCCAAAAACCGCAACGCTGCGCGCCCAAGCCTTTGGCTAACAAAATTGTATACGAAATTAACCCACCGGAATAAATTAAGGGCTCTATTGTTCGTGAGCACAACTACAGAATGATTTGGTCTCGATTTAAATACGAAAGCGTCACAGAACAAAGGTAGCCCTAATCTAAAACTGTGGAAGTTTGTTACAAATACCACGTTTGAAACTGACTTTCTAGTTGAAAGATACGGTGTGTTTTGTCAGGTTCATTTTTGGTGATAATTAATTTAAAGTTCGCCTTTGGTATAAATAATTAATAACTTACTTAACTATTTGAAAGGCGACTGATAAATATTTACAAAGCAAATGTAAGTGGAAACGCCAGATGACGCATTAGGATGACATAGAGTGATCTTATTGGTAAGACATACCTACATACATGCATTTAAGGCAGGGACTACCGAATGGCACCTAAAACAATGCTGTCATACTCCTTTTGCATAATTTACGTTTAATTATTGGTGATATTCTACAAAAAAAGTCAGGTGCGGTGTACTCTCAACTAGCGTGCGTGCATGGTCTAATGTTTGAACTTAAAAGAACCATAAGAAGGCTTAAAGTCACCCAAAGGGTAATGAAGAGAGCTAGGCTTGGAGTTTCCCTATCTGATCGAATCAGAAATAAAGAGATCCGTGGGAGAACCAAGGTAACCGACATAGCCCGAAGAATTGCCAAACTTAAGTGGCAGTGGGCAGGGCACATTGCCCGAAGAACAGATGGCCGATGAGGCTGGAATGTTCTGGAGTGGCGACCGCGTACCGGAAGACGTAAAGTTGGAAGGCCTCCCACAAGGTGGACCCATGACCTTGTGAGGGCCGCAGGAGTCCGTTGGATGCGGGAAGCATAAAACCGGTCCAAGTGGCGGAGCTTGAGGGAGGCCTATGTCCAGCAGTGGACGTCTTTTGGCTGAAATGATGATGATTGACCAAAAAGAGTGTGTAAGGATCGCAGCAAGTGGCGTTCTGCAACATCTGCCTACATCCATTGGAAGAAAGCGTAAATTTATGTATGTGTGAACTGTTTCTAGATAGACTGTAATGTTGATTGAAGCAATGACAATGGCAATTTCAACATGAATGTTTAAATTAGAGTCCAAATATATTATATAAAAAAAAATTACAACAGGTTTTTTTAAATGTATTACAAAACATTGAGAAAATAATATCCTATAGTCTATTCGCGTTTCGAATATAGTGACTCATCGTTGTCACTCAGCTTAGCCACGCCCCTTGACCAATTAGATCGTAATAAAATTATAGTGTATGTCTGAAGTAAGCCTACTTCAACTTGTCAATGTGAACACGGCTCTCTAATTTACTATGATCTAATTGGTCAAGGGGCATGGCTGAGCTGAGTGACAACGATGAGTCACTATTTTCTTAACGCGAATAGACTATAGTGTTACCTTCCACTCATTCTTCATAGAATGAGTGGAAGGTAACACTATAGTCTATTCGCGATGATATCATTATCATCTTCTAAATTAAACAGAAAGTTCTCAGCCCTCAGTTGCAGTATTTATTGCATCTGGACACTACACAGTTGCAGTTACCACAGATAATAAATAAATGTTGCAAATCCAGAACAAACTAAATAAATGCATTCATGGTCTTTTTATTTTCAAACCTCAAAACCAAAATAATTAAGTCAGTGGTTCCAAACATAATCCCAAAGAGATCGTCGTAACAGAAAAAAAAATTATAAAAATCGTAGACCTAACACAACTGTAAACAGCTCTTCCCTTAGAACACCATATTAACCCCTAAATACCGACGAAATGCGAAAGAATGCGATTCAAGGTTGGGTAAAAGTCACGCGTTGGTCATAATGACCGCACGCGGCGACGGACGTGTTAATCTGACCACAAGGGTCACATTAATATAGCTCAGGACACTGACACAACATTTTTAGGTAACTATATGTACGATTTCATTATTTTTAGTTCACGACGCTTTCCTTCACCGTTTTGAGAGCAGTGGTGATTAAATAATGTACACTAAGTAAAGCGACAGTCCGACGTTGCCGCTAGACTACGGTATGGCACGAGGGCTTACGACCTTAAGGTATAAGATATAAGATATAAGATCATTTATTTGTCAAACATGCGTTTACATAAACTGACTGTGGCGGACATCTACAGTGCCGCACATACGAAACTTCAAATCAACAAATGTGGAAAAACACAAAAGTAAAGTGGCGCCATCTACAATGCCATATGCGAACTGCTCAAGAATGACGTCACACCGCAGCTACATCGCGCAAGCAGAGTTTACCACGCAATCTACATAAATACAAACATCCCGACATCAATCGTCGGGCAGTTGCCCATCAGACACAACACCCGTCTGGTTGGAGGATCCTCCCTTTACTATAGAGTATGAGTGAACTTTACACCCTGTTCCTCATACATCTACAAATTTTGTAAGTATAAAAATTACATTTAATTGCATTTGAAGGCTGCTTGGAGTGCGGGGTTGTTCGAAAGAGATACCGCGGCCCCCTGGCACACAGGCAACTAAGGGAACACGGATGGGCATTAGTCAGTAAAAGTTTGACACGTCCTCCTGCTCCACCCAGAGCGGGAGAAGTCATTTGATGATTTCCCACCCTCAAAAAAAAGGGCATACGACCTTTCAAAACATCCGTATATCCCAAGCAAGAAGGAAATAAGTCACATTTTGATGTCCCTTAAAACGAATTGATAATAAAAGTCAGCTTAAACAGTTAACAGCAATAGTAAAATTACCCCAAGTTAACAGTTTAATAATAAACCTTTACCCTGCGGTCACCAGCAGGGTTAACTAAAAGGGTTAAACGTTTAGTATTACGATTACGACTTTGTTTACGGTTTTATGGGAATTGACTTTATTACGTTGAGGTAATTGAAACATGAACCACGATATGTTTACAAAAACCCTTTCAATGTTGGGTGGTTAATGTTAATTGCTAGGAGATGGAAACTATTAAATGCCGTCTGTTGGGATAGCTCAGTATAAAGCTGCAATGACTTTTCCTTCAAATGGTCCTTCCAGACATGGCCCTGCATTGTTGGATTCTGTAGTATATCTACTTATTTTTTGCCAGCGGCTTCGCCCGCGTGATGATCGAAAATTATCCCGCGGTAACGTATTATCAGTATAAAAAGTATCCTATGTATTATTACAGGTTAAAAACTATCTGTCTGCCAAATTTCATCCAAATCCGTTCAGCCGTTTTTGCGTGATTGAGTAACAAACATCCAGACATACAAACTTTCACATTTATAATGTATAAGCTTGGATATCGGTTAAGGCGTAAAAAAAGTCCATATCCCTGCTAAATTTCATGAAGATTGGTTCAGTGGTTTAGTCGTGAAAGCGTAACAGACAGACTGAGTTACTTTCACATTAAAATATAAGTAGGCACAAGAGAAGGCTGCTGTCACTAATGCTATCTGCCAGCCACGAGGAATAGCGGGAAAAAGATAAAGTGAGGCAGGTCTATCGTTACACTTGGTGTGGTAGTGAGCCAGTTCGATTTACATACGGAATCAACAGGATTCTACAGACTCACATAAAATCATAACAATATACCATCTTATTTATAAACGTAGCTTAAACTTAAGAGGTGTTTAAACGTCTAAAATATATATGGTTAAACAGACGCTAATCACGCTAAACCTAAAAGGGATAATATTTAGACTTTAAAACAGATCTCCGAGTTTGTTTCGGTATTTCTTCTCAGGGATCAGATAGCTATGAAATGCCGAAACAACGATATCATAGTAAATCTAGACTCCATCTTGCTTATTTCTTAACTCTAAAATATTACGTGTATTGTGGTGTCCTATTGCCAGAATGAACAATTTCATTTCATTTCACTTCATTACGAATAGATTTTGGAAGTTTCTAGTAACAGGAATAGGCCTTTTGAGAATACTTAATCATTACCATGAATATGACAATGTTTAAAGTTCTTGTTAATGGATAAATGAACGAGACGATATTCCAAGTACCAGGTGGTATTAATCTTAATCTATTGTTATCATTCCTGAAATGTTTCCACTTTCCCGGAAGTCAAACAAGGGAATTTGGCGGGTACAAAGTTTTAATTAAAATAAATTCGACAACCCCTCTTTTATCTTTCTAACTTTTTTTGTATTACCTGGAAGTAACAGCTAACAATTCTTAGTCATTTGAAGCGTAAAAGTTTCAAGAAGATTAGCATCACCATTTGCCTAGCTTTTTCCAAACGACTATACGATTTCCGGTCTAACTGAATGCAGCTGAATACCAGTATTTTGCTTGGAACGACTGCTTAACTGACCTCCGCAACGGATATGGGTAAAACGATACACCTTGATAAGACTAGTTGTCAGAATTTCAGGCTTCTGATTACCCGTTACGACCTACGGTTTAAAGAGGATTTGATAAGATAACCCTTGAATGACATTTTCATAAAAAAAGCAATTCAATACATATAAATGAACTTAAATGGTTGTATTGATGACTTTAGTCTTTTTGTTTAGCCTACCTGTCCCACTAGTGGGCAAAGGCCTCCTCCAAGTCCTTCCAAGAACTCTTTTCCCTCGCCACCTCGAACCAACCCTCACGGTACGCATCCAGGTCGTCTCGCAGCCGCTTTCTGGGCCAACTGCGGTGGCGTCATCCATCTTCAGGCACCCATTGCCCAAGTAGCAAGTAGCATTGCAAGCTGTATACAAGCTGTATTTAAGTTCGTTTTTATACTAAAACGCTGTATATTCAGACTGTATTAAGGCTGTATAAGCACGCATACCTACAGTCTTTATAAGAAAAAAGGCACATTTAATACAGCTTTTTGCGTTAGTAGAGCTGTATGTAGCCTTAGAAGCAATAAAATAGCTGTATTAGAGCTGTTATTCAATGTACAAAAAAACTATTACACTGCAGATCTTATAAATATCTAGTAATGAAAAGTGTTCTAAATGGGTTTTGAAAAAAATTACAAAAGAATAAAAGTTAGACGAACTAGATTTTCAAGAAGCGTGAATGGCGACTTTATTATTTATAATATTTATTAGTAAGTAAACGTAATCTTGGACTTGGATATCTGAAGGTGTTAATTCGTGAATTTAAATTTATTGTGAATCTGTCTATGTTTTCCGTCAAAATATTGAAGCGCCAGCAAAA
The DNA here is from genome assembly GCA_949091785.1 of Polymixis lichenea. NCBI lineage: Eukaryota > Metazoa > Arthropoda > Insecta > Lepidoptera > Noctuidae > Polymixis > Polymixis lichenea. The sequence continues at coordinate 3,123,020 of OX420943.1, read as the reverse complement.
TAATCAATCTGATATAAAAGAAAAAATACTATTTATATGGTAAGTCAACACTGTTTTTTTTTTATGGTTACACTAAAAAACAATTTTAACATAACAGAAATAAGGCCACAGTGTGATCATTGTATCATATCAAGCTAAAAATCATGATACGGCTTTAACTGTTGTAAAATATTCCTTAAATTATAATTCAAATTTTGTTTTGTACATTCGAAATTACGAAAAAGGCGACTATTTGCTAGTCGTTGTTGTAGTCTGACTAGCTGTACTAAGTAAGTTAAGGATTATATTGTACAGCTTTTGGCTTTGAATCAGCTTTATAATATAATATTTTTATTACTTTAATTAACTGTATATCAGTTCTCTATACATAACTTATAATACTCTTTAGAGTTACCTACTTAAAATAAATAAAAAACCCTGCGCCCACGATGATAAGTACCTACGTATGGCTAAATCGAAAGAGTTACCTGTTTAATTTTTGTGCCTTCGAAGTACCAAGTTGTTCAAAGGCATAAACCGTTTTCTAGCTGACACAGGAATGTTAGGCGAGCTTCCTACTAAGTCATGACGACCAGCCTCGAAAGCATCGGTATTAAAAATTAATTACAACTGTTCCTTTAATTTGGTCGGGTTTCACGGCCAAGAAATTGATCTTCCACTGTACCACCAAGGGACCAGCCAGGAGTACACAGGAAAAAAAGAGATTTAATCAAGACTATTGATGGCACACAGTAAACAGGTGTGAATTTGCAGTAATTAACTACAAACTTATATCAACAAAAATGTCATCTGGGAATTATATTATGTTACGCTCATATACCTACCTATAGTTTCTGCGGTGGTATGCCGTGACCGCAAGTAGGTAACTAATATTATTATTTGCCGCAAAATTAATCACAGAAACCAGATATTATTCTATACAAACCTGTAATAACACCGACTGGCAGGAACATCGACGCTCAAAACTAAAACCCTGAATTCAACACATGATCCTAGACCCCCTAGAGTAGACATTTTTCGTCGGTTATCAGAAAAAAATAACTTCTGGCTCATAGATAAATGCAATACTTACCTACGCGGTAAAAATGTATGGCAGCGCAATTTTTGAGTTTGAACAGTGGAAGTATTGCCTCACAAAAATTAACTCGCCGTCCTCAATTATTATAAATAGCGATCATCAAATCATCTGTCATGCATGTGAGGCTGATGATCACAATCGTAAATGTCTACAGCTAAACATGCTCATCTCGTTTCCCTTCATTGAGCTTCAAAGTGCAATTGCCACAATCACCATTTTTTTGGCATTTAAATTCGTATTTACTATTTGCTGTTATGGCTAAAAACGTAACTATCGATGCTTTAGTGCCACTTACAAATTGAGTGCTTAGATTTGATGATTTGAATACTTACACCTGAGTTAACCTTCGTTTTAAGTCATCATATAGATGATGACAACTGAATACCTTATTTTTCAATTGTTAATTTGAAACCTCAAGTTTCGTACAGGATTTCACAATCACTATTAATTTAATCATTTTAATTAGTTGTTAGGTTTTTGGCATTATTTATTATCCCTGAGATGAGATTATGACTTAATTTTTGTTTTTAATGATGACAATACCCTTTCTCTATTAGTAGGTATTTAGAGAACCAATTTACAGAAAAGTCGCAAAATGTAAACGAAATAAACTTAAAAGGACACGGGCCTAAATCATGAAAAGCGACATCTATGAGTTGATATTTAAATCGACAGGAGAAATGTGTAGACAGTTAGGTAGCTAATATCAGAATGTAAATATAGAGGGCGCTTTTTACAAAATCAACCATCTGTCTTCAGTTTTTGCTCTTTTCTTTGAGCTTTCTTGAGTTCTTTCACAGTTTGTATTTAACCTCCGATTTTGAATCTCGGTGATCATCATTTTGACCTCTATTATCTGTGCTTTATGTAAGGTTGGTAAAGCGTTTACTATTTAAAAATTGGTTTATTATTAAAGCAGTTCTTTTATAATTCTATTGTTATTAGTCGTGTTTGCATTAAATTACTTAGTTTTGTCACTCAAAGCAACAGTCAACCCCAAATAATGTTTAAACAAATTCACCCATTTTGATTTTTATTCGGGAAAGAACCTGATTTACCGACGACGTAGCTTGCAGAGTAAGCAAGCTGTCGTGGCGGTGGGCTAACCACGTTTATCGAAGAACTGATGCCCGGTGGAGTAGATGAGTCTTGGAGAAGAACCCACTTATCGGCAAGCATAATATAAAGACGGTAATCTGAAAAAGGTAGCTGAGACAGACTGGATGCGGAAGGCGGAAGGCAGGGTGCTGAACCGTGGCTTGGGGTAGGCCTATGTGTTGCCATGGACGGCCATTGGCTGAGCCCTATATGAATGAACCAACTAATTAATGATTGGTGGAATTATAACTCTTAAAAAAAGCCAATATTTACAAAAAAAGTCTTTATTTCAATATTTACACAGAACTTTTGTATGAAATAAGTGATTTCTATTTAATTACACAATTAATGATATATTTCTCGTTTTTTTTCTTATGATATAAAAGAGACACTGATGTCTACATTGTGTTATGTTTTTTTATGTTTCTTCGTGCCCAAATTATAAGACTACTAAAATCGTAAATAAAATACATATTTTAAAGTATTTCAGAATTTATATGTATAATGTTTTTACAATCTCTGATGTTTTTAAAATACTATTATTCGTTATCGTTATCACGAATAATCTAGCACGCTCTTACTTGTGACTCTGATTTTTCTAGTCTGTGTAATACTTTAATACTGTATAGTTGACGGTCTCGTAGAAAATAGTAAAGATTGTATTACGTACATTTTTATACTTTTTCATGCCTAATAGAAAGCCGAGCTTTTTTTATCACAATATAAATTCAGTAGGCTTCCCTCAATTACAGATAGGTACCGAGGACAGCATTCTGAAATTATAATTTTATATTTTATTATGATTTATATTTATATTATAATAATTATAATATTATATTCCCTGTACTTAAAGTAAACTTAAATATCAGCATTATTCAAATAACAATAATTCTATTAGTATTGAAAATTCAATTATTCTAAATGCAACATAAAATTATTGGCCATAAATGACAAACCCATACAAATCTTTTTCAAATAAATCAAACCAATAGTTGAGTATTTTTCAGTCTAAATATTAGTATCTATTGATATAAATCGTCTTTTATAAACCGACAAAACAATAATACCTAAATAATATAATTGTTTATTATAATATAAGATTAAAATAAGTACGATGAAATTATGTCTGTTTGCATTTAACATTCTTCTACCATTCAAATGTGCTGGAATAGAATAACAAAAAAACGCTTCGAATGACAAAAAAATCACATTCATGGATTTAAAACACACTCATACATTGATGAGTATCTAAAAATAATATCTATCCTGTGTGCGTGTGCGTGCGTGATGCATTTGTCACTTTCTGCATTGTATCGTTTCTGAACCTACTTAAAGCATCAACTGTAGTCTGGAGGATGCCAAGTCCTAACCTTAACTTAAAATCAACAAGTCTTTGTAAGAAGGTGAAGAATCCACCTTGTTGGTTCAAAGGAGGATAGGTTACAATCTCAGGATCATTCCATGGCTTCGAAGTTGCTGCTGGCTTGTCTGTCGACACAGGGAATGAAGTAGGCATAGTTGATGTCGTTTCAGATTTCAAATCTGTTGTCGTTTCAGTCATCATGTTACTTACAGTACTCGTTGGAGAGTAAATCGGACTATTTCGCTCAGTAACATCAGTATCGCTTGAAGGGAATACTTCGTACACTTTGAACGTTTTAGTTGTTGTTTCCATATCATTAGTCATTTCTGTTTCCGTTGTTTTCTCATTTTTACTGTTTATTGGAATTGTTGACACGCTTTCAACAATTTCTACTCTCTCGGTTGTCGGAGCTTCCGTTGATTTGACATCGTTAGCAGATTCAGATATGGCGTAAACTGTCGTAGCATCTTTAGGTAGTACTGTAACGTCATCAGTGCTAATAGGAGCAAGATTTCTGATAGGGCTATTCATGTTATAAATGTCATCAATCTCGTTACTTATAAAAATTTCTTTATTATTCTCTTTTTCAGCTAAAAGTTCTTCTAGGGAACCGGAAATACTTCGGCGTTTTCTTAACTTTCTCGGTCCATGTTCGGGTACAACTGCAGGTGTAGCTGAGTCTACAAGTTCCTTTGGAACATTACCAACCACAAATTTGTTGTCTCCAGATTCTGAACTGGTGTCACTGCCGCTTGGAATTTCATCATATTTATCTTCTTGGTTTTGCTCATCATTATTCGAACCTAAGTACATTGAAGTTGGTGGATATGTTACAGAGCTGCTCGTTGTTTCGCTATAAAACTGACCTTCAAAAGGATACACTGGTTTGAAGTCAGATTCTGCTGCTGGTTTTACTCCGTAGACTACCGAGTTTGAATTGTCATTTCCATATGCTGAAAGTCCTGTTGGACTGGTTTGTGGCGCGGCATATATAGGTTCTACTGCAGGGTACGGAGTATAATTTGGTTGCTGTGGTTTCTCATAATTATATTTCCCTTCTGTAGTGTAAACGTGTCTAGTCTCATACTGAGGGCTATAATTAATTGGCTTGGAATACACAGCAGCATGAGCTATACCTGTCTTTTGTTGAGCGTAATGTACTTTACCATAATTTGTGGTAGGTTTGTAGCCAGTTGCAACTTGTCTGTACCTAATATCTTGTTCCTTCTTCACTGGATACCGGTTGATGTGAGCAGTTTGGCCAGCGTAAGGGTTCAACTTCTGTTTAGCGTGAGCAGGCATTCCAGCTAGCACAGTCCCCAGCATGTCTTCCTCAGCTTGTCCGTTGCCGTCGTTAGCATACTCTTCAGCATTATTTCTGTATATGTCATCGCTCTTATCAACCTCAAAGGTTCTACGCACTGGAGTTGCGAAAGGATATAAGAAGTATCCAGCAATACCCACCAGACTTGCAAGGCCTAACATACCTACACCGACAGATGGCATAACTTCTCTAGACAAGTAGTTGTAGATCTGGGTTGTAATAGCGCCAGTGGCAGCTGTTGCTGGTTTCTTACCATTTTTATTTGATTTAGTTTTATTTGTCGTTTTAACATCGGATACTGCTACATCTGTGCTCGGTTTAGGCGTAGACGTCTTTCGTTTTTTTGTCTTATTCTTCTTTCTGGTTGAACTTCTCTTTGGCTTCTTGGTAGTGGTTGCCGGTGTACTAACTTCTAGTTCAATTTCTTGTTCCTTTGCTTCTGTAGGGAGTAATGCAGATTCGCTGAGCACAAAAGGTGCTGAAGTAGTGCTGGTTTTCTGTTTGTTCTTGTTCTTCTTCTTTGGTTTAGAAGTTACTGTGATCACCGGTGTTGAAACTGGGGGTTTCGTTTCTTTTTTCGTTGTTGGTGCTTCGGTTGTTGTTGTTGTGGTAGTAGTGGTGGTTGTCGTAGTGCTAGGACGAACTGACGTGTTCTTATTCTTTTGTACGTTAGACAATACTGTATCTTTAATCTTATTGTAATCATTCTCACTGATGGCGGATCCACTGGCCACTAAATCAGCCTTGTTTGTGCTACCAATTATGGGACGTTTGGCTACTTTATTATTCTGAGGTCGTTTTGGCTTGTTCTTTGATACTGCAGGCTTAGGTTTCTTCGTGATTTCTTCTATTCTTGAAGAATCGGTAGTTGAATTTTCTTTGACAGAATTGCTTAAAGAAATCCAAGTTGAAATACCTTCATTAGACGTCGAAGACTCACTAGGCATATCGCTTATTTTGTTCTCTGTTTCTAATTCATCCATTGTCATGGGAACAGCAACACCAGGGTGAGCGTTTTCAAGTTCTTCGCCATTCTCGTTTCTTGTTTTTATTCTATGTTTGATTTGAGTTTTAAGTTTGGGTGGTATTCTAACATCTGCAATAACTGGTGTTTCAATCGTAGTATTGGGTTTGTCAAGGAGTTGTATGGCGACCATTTCCATGGATTCTCGAATCGGAGTCTTTGATTTGACATTCCGGGAAGAGTTTTCGGGAGTGGGGGTTGATGATTGCTCAGCCTTGACTGCTTCTGTAGTTTTCGGGATATCCCTGTAATGAGATGAAACAATATGTTAGCGAATTTAGATCAAATAATCAATGAAACTAAAAAAAAAACACAATAAAGACGTGATCATCGTTCAAAATCATTTCTGCAACCTAAACATTTATAGCGGCCTGAAATTGCTTTACTTGATTGAGAATGAATCATCTTGAAATATAGACTTACAACAATACTCAAACATTATTTGAAATCAAAATAATGTTATTATGCAAAGATATAAAATAATAAAATTCTTTTTCAAATTAAAATTTATATAATCAGGTTGACTTTTATCTTGATTATACCTGAGCATACTACTAATTAGTTTATTATTCGTTCCGTATGGTGCCGGACGTAAAAGAATAGCACCATCCCATTCTTCCCGTGGTTGTCGTAGAAGGCGACTAAGGGACTTACTATAGAATGGGCAGCAGCGTTCTCTATGCATTTGACAACTATACTGCGATCGCCAACCCGCCTGCCAAGCGTGGCGATTATGGCAAATCCCCCCCTTTTGGGGGAGGCTTATGTCCAGCAGTGGACGTTTTTCGGCTGATATGATGATGATGATGATGATACTACTAATTACTCATGAATATAAAATGACACTGTATAACAATAATGTTTTAAGGACATACTCCCTACACAACTACATGTAGGGTGAAAACAACATCGACGCTCATACTGAAGGTCTCTCAGCACATGGTGTTAGACCACCCTAGCATAAAAAAAAAATGAGTTGGTTATCAATATAATAGAAAAGTGGCATTCCTCCGAATTCACGGTCAAAATGTATGGAATAGCATATTTTTTTTAAATAACCGATCAAAAATTTTAACGCGTCCAAATCATGTAAGTACTGAATGTTAACGGGTTACGCGTCGATATCCCTGCCACCCTGTACACAACCTAGCACAAACACTACAGAAATTCTATTCTTAAATTATAGTAACTTAGCTAGACGGATTGTTGTTATAGATTTAACCAAATATTTTTTATTTTTTTTTGTCTGGACAGAAACATTAATGGCGGTGCGGGTTGTTCGAAAGAGATACCGCGGCCCCTGGCACACAGGCAAATAAGGGAACACGGGTGGGTTTTAGTCAGTACAAGTCTGACACGCCCAACCAGAGCGGAAGAAGTTATTTGAAGATTTCCCACCTACAAAAAAAACTGTGCTCGATTGAGTAAAGTTAAACTTTTAATAATTTACCAAAAATTAATAAGACTAACTTATTTCTTTTAACTAAAATAAATAGAGGGTAAATTGCTTCATTTATTATCCATACATCTATACTCCATACACATATAAATAAAATTGGACTGTCTGTTTGTAATATTAAAACAACCGATTTTTGCTACATCCATGTGAATATATATACGGTACATATACCAAAATATTTTTTTTTACAATTTTTGTCTGTCTGCCGGTCTGTCTGTTTGTTCCTGCTAATCTCTGAAATGGCTGGACCGTTTTTGACGAGACTTTTACTGGCAGGTAACGGATGTAATAAGGAGTAACTTAGGGTACTTTTATTTTAGAAAAATCTACGCGGACGAAGTCGCGGGCACAGCTAGTAATAACATAAAGTTGGTTAAAGTTTTGTTTTGTGACTGATTCTCTGGAAGTCGCAATTCTCAAGATAACACAGGTAAGTCTTTTCTATCATAATTTTTTTTTATTCAGTGTGTAAACATTACGTAATGTGCAAAATATTATAAGATATATTCTTGTTTACAATAATTGTAATCGTTTACTGTATTTTTATTAAATTTTGGCTGATTTTTATGTTGATTTCTACAAGTGTACTACGAACATCCCATGCCCAAAATGTTTTATATTTTCGTTTTTTTTTTGCCTTTTTGTATTGCTCCTTTATTTTTCCTTTCTGTATTACTTCACTCATTATAAAAATAAATCATTTGAAACAGTACCGTTTTTAATATACTTTTGGCCATTAATGGGAAGCTACGGTTTCCTAGAAGAGTGGTGGCCGCCACATGAAAGTGAAAAAACCGGGGTTTGACGTTACAGTGTCAAAAAATGCTCTCTAAGAAAATAGGTAAACACACGAACTTCATAAATAACGTTTCAGTGACATCATCCGACGGTAAATCGGTAAATCGGACGTTTGCAGCCACTGTAGTCTTACGAATCCCTAGCTTAAGGGGAATCTAATCGCAGGCTCGAACTCACTGCTGGGCCTGGCAAAAAAGCATGCTGTCTCACCAGGCGTCGTGTCCGCAGAGTTAGTACCCGTGATGAGCAGTTAGACGCTAGTCTACACGCACAACATTATTGAGTGAGATGCAAGATCAGTTAAACTAAAACAGGCACGTAAAAAATTAAGAAAAGTTCTTCGGATGATCGGGTTTTATGAAAAAAGCACTGAATAAATCAATGACCAATAAAGTTTATTGAACTTTATGATATTTGAGCTTTTTCGGTATCGACTTAGTTTTGAAGATGTCACACTTATTTTATTACTTAAACACCCACCCAGGTCAAATTAGCAAGAAAAACTAATCTTTTTTGGCTCATAACTTTTTGATGGCTTTTAATTTTAGTATTCTGTTTCCGTACAGACAATATATGAAAAAAAATTATACCATGTTTAATTTTAGATGTATACACGGTTACACATCAAGCTATACATTTCCAGTTTACGCTGATCTTGCACTGTAAGGAAATCCTTTACACCCCCCCAATGGGGTTCCCGCATTGTCATTGCGGGGGGGCTCAGTAACCGTGGTCATCTATACGGTGAAGCGAAGAGGAACCCCAAGGTGGGGCCACTCGTCAGGGCTTGTGCCTCCAAGCCGACGACGTAGTGGCCAAAAAGTAGGTTGCGGTGAGGTGCATCGCAGCTGAGGCGGGCCGCGATGTCGAATGAGAGGCATCGCGGCTGAGGGTTACAGGCTGCGGCGGAGGAAGAGTGCCGGTACTTCTGAGTAGCGCTCTTCCCTTCCGTGGCCTGGACGGGGCCGCCACCGTTTGATGGCGGACGCGGTGGGGCTGCAGGGGAAGAGGAGTGTCGGTATAGCGTTGGCCGCTCTCCCTATCCCCTGCGGCCAAAAAGTGGTAGGCGGCGGGGCCACTGTGCAGACCCGTCGCAGGAGGACGTCAGCAGCAGCTGGTGGGGCCCGCAAGGGCCGATGCCTGCTAGGGGTGCGGGTTGTTCGAAAGAGATACCGCGGCCCCTGGCATACGGGCAGCTGAGGGAACATAGGTGGGTTTTAGTCAGTAAAAGTCTGACACGCCCTCCTGCTCCACCCAGAGCAGGAGAAGTCATTTGATGATTTCCCACCCACAAAAATAAAAATCCTATACAATGCAAGATTAGCTTATACTAGAAATGTATAGCTTAATGTGTAGCCGTGTGTACAGACGCCAGCACATCAAGCTACCCCAATCTGTCAAATTCCTTTGATAGTTTTCAACTTTATTGCAAAGGAGTAAGGTTCATGTTCAATTCTGACAATGTCTGTACATTGTCGAACAGTGGAGTAATACACTACCGAAGTTTGTATGGAAAAAATGTCGACTAGATCCACTTTAACAACGTAAATAACGCAATGAATTTTGGTTATCTGACAAAATTACAGCCATTCCTACGGTTAGGTAGTGTGTTACGATGTACAATGACCCGGAGTATAAGTGATTCTGGCTTATTAGTAGATTCGTAGTAGATTTCGGTTCCGTGAGAATATCGGGATAAATAGTAACTGCTATAGGGAACAGCTATCAAGTTTCAACGCAATGAGTCAATTTGTTTTTGCATGAACAAGTAACAAACATATTATGTAGGTACATACTTACTAACAAGAACTTACGCAATTAGAGTAGGATTTGATTAATGGAGACTGCAATAAAATGTTTCACAGCTAATATTTAATTTACTTAAACATATTGGATGGAAGAAATAAACATGGACAAGATAGCTAAATAAAATGTGACCATTCCTTAGTCGGGTAAAAGAGAATGAAAATAAGAATGAAATGTGCCTTTAACGAATCATTTCAAGGCTTTGCTTTAAACTATATTTGCTGTGCTATTCATTTGAAGCTTAATAAATTGATTTTCCGGAGATCACAAGCAAGACAGGCTAACGTATAGTTGCCGGTGCGAGAAGCATTCTTGTCTTAAGTTGATGCCGACCTGTGAAAATGTTTATTCCTGGGATTTATTAATAGTTATTGCAAATGATACTTTAACCAGGAACTGAAGCCTCTTAAATGATATAGGCAAATCCGTCGTTATTATTGGAATATGCGGCATGTGTGCGTGCTGTCCGGCTGCGGGACCGGTGATGATGGTGGCTACAATGCCATTGCTTTGTAGTTCTTTGATTAAAACTCTTGTGCCATTACACAGGCTTGGAGGGTTCAAATTTCTTAATATAATTACGGGAATTTCAACTTTTAACTTTATTACGTGTGGTGGCAGACCAGATGGATTTAAAGAGTTCAAAATTCTTGAGGGTACTGTACAGTGCCCTCGATATTGTACACTATGTAGATTTGTAGATTTAATGTCTCCTGGTAGTTTTTGTACTATAATATTATTAAGCCTTGTCGTTATCGGCACGTGTTCCCTTGGTGATAAGTGATAACAGAAAGTATTTGCCTAAAATCGCAGCATCATGCTGAAATAGTGGCCTTTTGGCCTCGTACAGGAGTTAGCTTTTTTTTATTTTACTTGTTTTGTTGTTTAAATCTCATTTTTATTTTTTACTGTAGTGTAGCTTTATTAGTGATTTAGTTTTTTTATTATCTTTTTTTAACGTGTTTAATGTTTGCGTGCTGTAGTAGATTTGTGATATTCCTGTGTGAGTCCAATAAATACTTTTTCTTTTTTTCTTTCTAAAATCTGGCAAAGACAAAAAAGTCACCCCTCCCATCGCATCACTTGAGTTACGAAGGTCTTTTAATGGCCGGTTTACTGCTTCAATATAAGCCCTATGGCTCATGGTACGTTCGTCCTATATTATGAGGGACGTATTTTGTGACAGGATTCCCAAAGGGCCATATTTACGAATTGAGCATACTGACTGTTGCTCTAAAGACACAGTCAACGGCAATTTGAATGTCGAGTGGGCAGTTTTCTCGTTATCTAAAAGAGTTGCGGCAATTCCGGAAAGAGCAACTGCTATTGTTGTTTTTCTGGATTGTCGTACTTTAGCTAATATCATATTAGCAAGGAAAGTAAAAAAAATATTTTGCGACGATTATTTTCTACGGTGTTAATTATCGCATCATAAGCATTTTTTTTGGTCTTGGGGCTAAGTAATATTAGCCACATGGGTCAATCGATCAGGTTAAGCTACGCTTGCCGCGATTTGTCCGTGAATGGGTGACCATCTTTACATACCAACACGCCTCCGTGCCTCGGAAAGCACGTTAAGCCGTTGTTCCCGGTTGTCATTTGTGGATATTTGACAGTCGTTACGGGTCGTCAGAAGCCCGAAAGTCTATCAAACAGTCTTGCCAAGGGGTATCGTATTACCCAGTAACTGGGTTGTGGACATCAGATAGGCAGTCGCTCCATGTAAAATACTGGTATTCAGCTGCATCCGGTTAGACTGGATGCCGACCCCAACATAATTGGGAAAAGGCTAGGCAGATGATGATGAAGCAATTTTTTGGTCAGCTACCAATTTTGATATTTTGGAATTGACAAATTCAGACAACTCGTTAACATATTATGATTGTAATTGTATAGTATCTACAGCATTTTGTGAGCGATTGGGGGAAGGTAAACCAGAGTCTTTAAGGTATTTATAGTTCAGTTTTCGCGTATTGAATTGTTATACTCGTGATAACTTCAAAATATCATATCCAATTTGAATCAATTAAAAACTATTTTACTGCTACATAAATACCATTGATGATAAATTTGTTTAGTTGAATAAGAATTAATACAACGATAGGAATGTAACCAACTTTTGTTTATACCAGGGCGATCTAATTAAATTTTAGAACACAAAAGCTGTTACTGTGACTTAACTATAATAGTTAGATATAAGTCCTTGCCGACTTTTTTGTAGGTAATAATGAGTACTTAAATCATGTAGTAGAACTTTTTTATGTATCATCAATAGTTTACTCGGCGCACGCCAAATAAAAAAATTATAGGCAAAATTTTGCTACATTGGGTTACATTATTGCAATTTTCTTAAGGATCTCTATACTTTTTTTATTATAGCCTATGTTACTTCCTGATAATTTAGCTTACTATTGGTGAAAAATGGTTCAAATCGGTCCAGTAGTTTCGGAGCCCATTCGGAGCAAAGAAACAAACAAGAAAATCTTCATAATATTTCTAATATTGTCTGTTTGTTTGTTCTATGTTTATAATATTAGTATAGATTATTTCGTTTTAATTGATATTCGAAAAAACATGGTTATTTACGATAATAACAACGTAAAGCTATTCCTTTTTAAGAAAGTTTAAATTGAAAGAAGTTAATAAAAACGAAATCTTAACATCATACATAAAGCCACGTTTTCATGGTAAACTTGTTACCGGAGCGAGGTTCAAACATAACTAACTAAAGTAAAAATCTGCTATCCGGTTATGACTAGTTAGTTACGCCGCTGCCGCTGCCGCTATAAAGTGACAGACATGGTTAAATGAAACTCACACCAGCACCCTAATTCACGAACATTCATAATCTGAATTATTTTGAAACAGATTGCTAATCCATTGATTCATATGTTCGACAAATGTAGGTATCTGCTCAACAACGTAAATAACGCAATGAATATTGTTGAACTGTCAAAATGAAATAGATTATGATTTTTTTTGGGTTTTGGCTTCGCACGGTTTGTGCATTGCCAGTGTCAAGTAATTTTTATTTTTGACCAAGTAAATGGCCCGATATCGGGCACGAAGTTACAAAACAGTCATAATCGTCTTTAGGCAGTCAAGTTAAAGTCATTGTAAACCGGTAGTGACTTTACAACAACCTATTAGGAGTTTTTGGGGGGAAGACGAAAAGTCCGCGTTAGTCACTTATTTTCACCTTCACTACACTTGTGCACTCACAGATAATTAAATTGAATAATTTACTACCAAAATTATACAATTTTATTCTCTATTTCACTAAATTTCATGAAAATAAAAAGTCGTGCGACATGTTTCAACGCGATACGCGCTTGGTATAACCTTTTATAACAAGCTTCCCTCTTCTTTGCTAGATTTACATTTTAATGCGTATAAAGCGAAAGTAAAATCAAATCTTTGTTCGAAGGCATACTATTCTATCAACGACTACTTAAACGATAAGAATTGTTAGTCGCTGTGATTAACTCAAGACGTTTGTGTTCTTTCACCAGAATTAGCTTAACTACTGACTGGTCATACGAATTACTTCATATCATTGTTTATTTAACTTGACTGCATAAACCATTTTTTTTTTAAATTTTATCAATTAAATTTTCATTTATTGTTGAATGTTGATTATATGCTATTAATGTATAGAATCAAGTTCTTCTAACATAACAGACAGCTGTGCTGCTGGGGAGTTTGTTGCGCCACTTCTTCTTCCCAGCTAATGCACTAGGAAGTGGTGAAGGGCGGGCGTTTTGGGGGACTGCCTTATGTATTTTTGACCTTAAAAAAGTGCTGACTCTCAGCCTAGTTTGAATAAATGTCTTTTTGATTTTGATTTTTTTGATTTTTGCGATCCCGCCAAAAACTCACACATTATAATTGATCGTTTGTTACGCAATTAGCATGGTGGCAGGGCCACAGATAAAGTTTTTAGCTAGTTAACCATCTCTTACCCTAGGTAGTAAGTTGTAGGTACAGCAAATTGTATTGTCGTGTGTCGAGGTCAGTATTTTTTCCTGTTTGATTGAGTACCAAGAATGTTTATTATTTACTGCTAAGAATGATTTCAAATATTTATTTTTATGCAGTCTGTCTATTTGCTTTGCACTGAATTGAAGACGCTATAGGAATGAGGCGTATTTATCGTAACAGCTAAATATAACAGGTATCTGATGTTAACAGACTATAACTGTGACAAACAAACTGAAATAACAGCTACTGTTCCTCGATATAATAAAATCCCTTACACACACAATCATAAGCTTTTCTCTATCATGCTTATGACAGTTGCCTTAGTTAGAACCATCGAACACTAATAAATGGTTAGAACGAGATAAAAACTGTTACTGTTACATCGTCACTCTTTCCTTTTCTTGCATAGGTGTAGCATCTTAATTAGAAAGAGTAGTACCTACCTGCTATGTGTACATGGAATAGGAACAGGCGAAACAGATATGTGAAATGTATAGTTTGTTGCCACTTAAAAAATGACAGCCTGTTATTTTGTAACAGGTTTTAGGAACTGTTATTTACATGGGACAGGAACAAGCGGAACAGATATGCGATTGTAGCTGTTACAACCCACTCCTAAGACGCTATAGAACGATTTTCGATTGAAATAAATTATAAACTTCGCCGAAGCAAAGTTGTCAAAAAATACAATAGACTCATTTGAGTGTCCCCCTCCACGGAAATCTTTAGTAAAAGGCGAAAGATTTATGCGTTTTGAAGGGAAACCAGAGATACCGTAAACAGCCGATTCGAGATCACCCAACCAAACGGCGGCGAATCTTAACACCGCGATTCAGAAAACGGTTGGGATTACACAGTGACATCTATTGAGTAGAGTTGGAACTAATGAAAAAATTCAACATTCACTTATGAGTATTTTATTTGATCACTATTATTTATTTAGTATTTTATATTAAACTGTAAGCCCACACCTGCAGAGATTTTTTTTAACATGCATTATTAATTTATTACACAAAACCAACAAAATTATACAAAAAGCTTTGTTAGCCATTGTTATAGAAACACCCTTGGTTAGGTGGCTGTAGGAATATTGTGATAACTTTTAACTTTGGAAAAGAAGGATATGTACCTATTTCTAAAGAATTTTGAGCATACCTATTTACAGAATCATAAATAAAAAACCAACATGTTTTCACGGCGTTTTATTGGTTATTTAAAGATAAATAAATAATTAAATGTTAATAAGTTATGTACTTAGTCCTAAATTATTTTTGTACAGCATTACCTACATAATATTATAAATAGAACACGTAGACTTTAATAAGATATTTACATAACGTTAATAATAATAAAAAACTGTTTCATATCATTGTTATGAACGGTAATTAATAAGTAGGTACTTATATTAATTTAACACCCATTATTGTTCATTAAAGGACATTTTTCTTAAAGAATATTGCATAACAGTACCACCAAATTAAGATCGAAATATTATCATTAAAAAAAAACAAATAAGCCTATAGTATATTTGAGCAATATTCGAGCCAGACAGAGACCGAAACAAGACTAAAACTAAAATAAATAGTTATTGATAATTTATCTTAAAAATATGTTAGTGGCTTAAAATAAAATACTTGAAAACTTAAAAAATAAACGAATAATATAATAATACTGTTATTCGTCGAAGATATTATTGTTTCTTCGGCTACGTGGTTAGCGCCATTTTATGAAACTTTGATGACCTCGTTTCTTAACTTGTTTGATAGATGGCGTTAGATGTACCTACAATTTTGACTACGGCAAAAATGAAAGAATCGTTCTTTTTCATTAGAAAAAGTATAGTAAAGGCAAGCAAAGTATCTTTTTTTATCAAATGAACTGTTTATGCCAAAATTATTGAATAAATAATATTTTTTATTTATTCAGTGAGCTCGTTAGTGGTATAAGGCAGGCATTACAAACACTTTTGCCCATTGTGATACGATTTTCTACTTTGTGACTCTAACTAACACAATTAGCAGTAGATGCAGATTTAACACTAAAAGATCATGGGGCACTTCCTTTTAGGGAGCACACCCTATGTCAAGGTATTATGATTATCTTTATGTTGACACCGAGTATGATCGTTTAGTATTTTCTATGTAGAGAAATATTAACATCTAAAGTCATTAGTTAATGTATTGCACAGTTTTCAGCATACTTCAAAGTCTTTTCAAATTCTGGAAAATCTGTGTATATTTGACGGTTAGCATTTCAAAAGCGAACCACCTTTCTAACATTTAGAAAAGGAAAATGCTTCTAAATCAACCGTTTTTTACTTTTTCTGGTTACACTAAATATACTATGTAAAGACAAAGAAATAGTGACAAGCGGTGCACAGACTCAACATCAAATTATGTACTTAGGACTATAAAGATTTTCATAAAGATTTCGAAAAAGCGTTTAATTTATTATTTTGTTTTTGTTACAGAACCAGCGAATGTTCTGTTAGGATAATTAGTGCCATAAATGATTGCTTATTTAAGAAAACTTAAGTCGTCGATTCCACGCTTCTCGTTTCTTCCTTTTTGTTTTCCGACCGTTCAAAAATGTCTGACGACTTTGATCTTCTCTCAACTTGTTTGTTAAATTTTTCATCCATTCCTTCAATTTAAAAAATAAAGTAGCTCTAACGCCTCCAAGTCCCTTACTTTCCTTACTTGCTCTGCCCATTTCTGGAACTAGTCTTCTATTATTTGGAAAAGAATGCAAATGCCAAGTTTTTAAATCATCATCCCACCGCCATTCGGGCTTATAAACATGTATTACCTTAGGAGCTTCTCTTGCATAAGGTAAAATCCATGGAGCAAATAGAGCTGCGAATCCTGACCCCGCAAATAATAATCCTAGAGGGGCTAACAGTAAAGGAAAGAGACCAATACTCAACGGGCTTATAGTCGTTATCCAACCCAATGCATCTAATGCTGGTCGGAAAAAATCTACTAACGATGAAAAGCTAAATATATCATCATCAGAGCCTCCTGAACCCCCCGGGGCAATTATAGCAGAGCTAGGTGAAGACGCAGCTCCAAAGCCCGCTTCCGCAGAATCGGGTTTAATAACACTATTTGCAGAATGATAGTTGGTCAATTCTGTGCCTTCAACTGACGCACTATCATCGTCCTGCTCTTGGTTCTCCTCGGATTCGAAATAATCCTCATCTTTTGATGAATCGGCTGCTGAATCGTCTCCTAAGCCTAACCCGAATCCTCCAGGAAATAAACTCTCGCTCTCTTCCTCCTCTGATTCTATAACAACGTTCTTATTTATTACATTCGTGTTTACTGCAATATTTAAATCTGGACAAGCCTCTTTAGCTTGGCCCTGAAAAGTATTATTTAAAGTTAGATAAACGGTAGGACAATCTTCAGCATATGGACTATATTCTTCAGGTCTTATAACAATTCTATCAGTATAGGAGTTAGTTGGTTCAAAAGTAGAAACTTCGTAATTATTTGGTCCATAATTTTGAACATTGTTATGATAATCATAATTCGTAGGTCTTGTGTTGTGCATTGGCCGTTGTGTTGTGGTTTTTCGAATAATTTGTGTAGTCCAGGGTTTTGGGTAGCCTAAGTTTGTAATAATTGGGGTAGGAGTTGGTATATTGGTGTGATAGTGTGGTGGTCTAGTTGGACGTGGACGAGTATGAATTACCTGAATGTTAGGGGCGTAAGCTTGGGTTTCGTCTGAATATGGATATTGTGGGCGTTGGTTATTGTACATATTATTATCATTATAATACTGGTCATAGATATCGTTCGGAGGAGGTCTTGTGTATCTTTTAGAGTTTATTTCACTAGAACTTTCTGTACTTGAGTCTTCATTTGGCCT
The DNA here is from genome assembly GCA_949091785.1 of Polymixis lichenea. Taxonomy (NCBI): domain Eukaryota; kingdom Metazoa; phylum Arthropoda; class Insecta; order Lepidoptera; family Noctuidae; genus Polymixis; species Polymixis lichenea. The sequence continues at coordinate 3,105,216 of OX420943.1, read as the reverse complement.
ACTACTAAACTTGGTCGTACCTTTGGTATTATCATCCAAAGTGCTAGTTTCATAGGAAAAATTTAAATCGTTTAATTTTGTTTTGTCCCTCCATTTAGTAATAACTTTTCTTATTGCTGGTTTCTTTCTATCGTAAGACTCTTCCTCACTTTTATTTTGTATTGATGCTGGTTTGTATTTCTTTTTTCCTCCGTACGCGTTGGTTCGAATCAAACGACTTGTTCTATTACTTGATTCTAACCCTCTTTTTGAATTGTTAGCAAAATGGTTATTTACGAGTATATCGTTCGGAATATTGACAGTAACCAGTCCATTATTAGGTTTTCTGTTACCGTTTCGTCCGTCATCCGTTTCATTTAGAAAACTAATGACTTTAGGTGCTAACTTAAAACTATTAAAACTTAAATTACTAAATGTATACCTTATTGGTGGATGCGTAGATTTTTCATTCTGTGCTTTAATTGCGGCAGAAGCAGAGAATTCTTCTTGAGGTCGCGTATAAACAGACGGACAAACTATAACTACTAATAAAACTAAAGTCCACTTTGAACACACACTTTTTCTCCTCGTCATCGTGTTTGTCGCGAACTTTACCTGTAAAGAAGAAAAGTAATTGTTAGTGATGATGACACAAATAGCAGTATACGTTGTAGCAGTGGTAGTGTAAAAATAGTAGTAAAGTGGTAAAAGTGTGAAGAACAAACCTAACATAATTTCGAGTAGGTTGTTGTTACTCAAAGATTTACAGTTAATTTGATTGTTTTGTACCACAGAGAGATTTTTGCTGAAATCAAAATAATTATCAAAAAGTTAAAGCAAAGCTTTAAAAATAATAGTTTAAAAAACTAAAAAACACAACACGCTTTAAAAACCAAACTAAAAAAAAAATTGAAAATAATTTAATTCTATTAAAAAACGTGGGGTTCTTGATGTTAAATGATTATAAAAATACCTCAAAAAGCACCCCACGCTTTTTAATAAAATTAAATTATTTTCTACTTTTTTAGTTTGGTTTTTAAAGCGTGTTTTTTAGTTTTTTTTAACTATTATTTATTTTCTATTTTTTAGTTCTGCTAACTACAAAAGCGTGATTTATTAGTTTTTTTTTTCATATTCTTTTTTTAATTATTGGATTGTCATTGGTCCCCGATAACTCTACAAAGTTTAAATCAAATCTGACCTTTTGAAGTGGGTCAAAATCAAGTCCAAAGGAGTCGGTTACAAGCAAACAAACATGCTTACAAACATACAGGTAAAGCTAATTAAAGCGTGTTAAAAATTCAATAAAATTATTAATCGTGATAGCAAGTTATTTGGAAACTGATCTTCCTAATATTATAAATATGAAAGTTTGGATGTCTGTTACTCAATCATGAAAAATCGGCTAAACTAATTTTTATGAAATTTGGCTCACAGATAGTTCATAACCTGAATTAACGCATAAAACAATTTTATCTCGGTTAATGACATCCACGCGGGCGAAACCGCAGGCAAAATTTAGAATTCTATAGTTTATAAAAATTCAAGTCTAGTACAAGGAAGGACACAAAACAAGTTTGTCCAATGACCCAAATGACCAACATTCCGATTTCCATTCGATATAAAAATAAACAAACAAGTTAAAAAAAACCGGTGACCACAGTACAGAACTAAAAAACGGTCCGTTAACCCATCGTTAACCTGAGGGGTACCGTTAAGCCGGCTATAATATCGGTCAAGGCTATTTGCTTGGACTTGTATAATATTAAGCTAATGGCTGAAGGAGTAAAGATTATGATTGATTCTTGGTAAGTAAATCAAAATAGATGAGACAGCAGTTTTGAGAGAAAAGGATGCAGTTTTTAAGTACTGTGTGTAGGTACAGTTTTGTGGTTCTTTAAAATCTACAAACTTAATTGGGTTAGGAAGCCACAGTAGCTAAGCTTGTTATGTTCACAAAACTGCTGCTGTGGTAGAACATTATATAAAACTTAAAAGTGATCAAGGAAGAAATGGGCAATGTCCTTTATACGTTTAGTCACAAAATAAAACATAAAAATATACTTTGGAAAACCACAAGTTTTACTCATAAACAGTTTATAATTATTTAAAAAAGCTTGTGGTTTCTATTCAATTAAAAGAAAAAAACCCATCACGTATTGCGGTTTTTTTAATAATTTATTCTTGTTTTGTTTCGACTTCTTATACTGACTGATGATTCACATTAAACAGACATAACACAGGTGCCAATTCTAAGAATACTACTTTCTCGAGATTAACTTCTTAGGTATTGACCTAGAGAAACTTAGGTACCGGTTTATGAGGATAGAATTTGATTCACTGACCGACTAGCATTCAAAATAATACATAATGAATTTATGATCATGGGGAAAATATAGAATAATTTCTGTTTGCAAAAGAAAATTGAACCTAACCTAGTCTTTTTTATGTCGGGGTGGAAATCCTGTTGTTTCATGAAAAACTGTAACCTACGCGGTCAAAATGTACTGAACAGAATTATAACCGACGGAAAATTTCAACGTACGGTTTTCAGAATCATATACCTACCTACTGAATCACTGGTAGCAAGATGTCCTTGTCACCCTATATACGGGGACCACAAAATATCTTCTGGTGGTTTGGCAGGTGCAAAAGAGGCGTAAAGACAATTCGCACATGCGTATGGAGTTAAGTCAACAGCTATCATCATTTAGCGTACGCAAAAATACAGTTATGTTGACATAAACTTGTATTATACTGTACTACCCTTTGTGTATTGTAGGCACATATAGAATTTATATACGGTTGGCAAATAACCTTCACGAATATTTTATAATTCGATGGTATTATAACATTTTAATTGAACGACCCCGTAACAGTACCTACCATTCAAATTTTAACTCACTAAAAATCTTTTGAACAATTACAGTACTTTTGCATATTTATTCCGGTTAGGATGGGTGCCAAGATCAATTTAAAAATAACTGTATTAAATACACATGTTCTTATAATTTGTGAAACATTAATAAGTAGGGTAGGTACGCGATACCTATATCTGATTCTATAACTGCTGATTAAATAGATAGTTGACTTACTGACAAGAAAACTTTCTTTAATTATGCATTAAATCTATAATTAACTCAACTAGTTTAATCAAAGGTGGTCATTTAATAGAAAATAATCTCAAAGTTATGTGAGCCACTTTATAGTGAAGTGCAGTTTCCCTGGCTCTCTGGCAATTATAATTAATAATCCCGCATTAAAACTTAATAGCTATAGACTGCACCTATCAAATTAATGACCATACAATATATCTATTATTACTTTATTTTCTAACTTCCTTCCTAGGTAGGAAGGAAAATAATCTTCTTGATAAGGTTCGTCATTTTTAAGAACAATTTTGCGGATAAATCACCTATTTTTTAACCGACTTCCAAAAGGAGGAGGTTCTCAATTCGACGGAACCTTTTTTTTTTATGTATGTTCCCCGATTACTCGAAGATGGCTGGACCGATTTGGATAATTTTTTTTTTGTTCGAAAGGGTATCCCATGATCATCAAGTCAGGATCTGATGATGGGATCCTGGAGAAATAGAGAGAACTCTTCAAATTTTATAGGCACACTTGAAGCAATTTGTGTAGTTTTTGGAAGAGTACTTTCTCGGAGTGGTTCCATTTCAATTTGGTGAAGATCTGATGAAGAACTTCGGAGATAGGCAACGGAACTCCTCAATAAATGATAGCAAATGGACAGGGATTGCTGAAATCTCATGTCTGTCAATTGTTTACACCAGTTAATAACATAACATCACGCCGGTACGCTGTGAAGGGGTAAGCACATGTGAACCACTAAACAGTGAAAAATAAAAAACTTTTTTCAAAAAAATAAGCAACCGACTTCCAAAAAAACACTAAAAAGTGAAAAATAACTTTAATTTCGGAAGGCGGTGACAAAAAATTAAAATACATATCTAAAGTCACCGACTTCCGAAATTAAAGTTATTTTTCACTTTTTAGTGTTTTTTTGGAAGTCGGTTGTTTTTTACGGTTCTAAATTGTTTTGGAACATTCTATTCTCTTCCGTTCTTTTTTGTGACAAAGTAGATCATTTAATTAATGTTCTGTGTCTCGTAATGTTTATTACTTGGCCTATGTATCTATAGAATCAAGTCTTTCCTACTAAACAGACAGCTGTGCTGCTGGGGAGTTTGTTGCGCCACTTCTTCTTTCCAGCTAAAGCACTAGGAAGTGGTGAAGGGTGAGCGTTTTGGGGGACTGTCTTAAGTATTTTGACGTTCGAAAAGTGCTGATTCTCAGCCTAATTTGATTAAATGACTTTTGATTTTGATTGATTGATGTTGATTTTGATTTTAAGCAATTTCTGATAATATCCCTCTTTATAACGTTTATAATTAAACGTTGCTTAACGTTAAGAGATGTTTAAACGTAACAAAAATATGGTTTAACAGTCGCTAATCATTACTTAACTTTAATCAACGTTTATAAATAAGGGGGTAAGAATCCTGCCTCCCTCCTGACTTCCTTGAGATTAAGTGCAAAGAAAGAGTTCTAAAAATATAGTGCCTATACCGAAAAATATCTGATTAGATATTGATGACTGAAAAAATATCTGATCAGATTTTTCTGTTTTAAAAATCGTAATTTTCTTTCTATCAAATTGCATTAAAACCCAAAAACTACACAGTTCCATGGTAGAAAGAGACAACGCATAAGGTCATTGACCGCGCGACCATGACCAACTAGTTTCGACTACCATACTCGACACATTGTTGACCCACTTGTACACTTTTTAAAAGTTCCCGTTTTTCCGTTACGTTTAAAATCTTGATTATATGACATTAATTATATTTAATACATAGAAAGCCTAAGAAGGACGTGTTTTAAGTTAAATAACTGTAACTTTTGCTTAAATGGTAGAAAAGAAGGGTAATGTCTTCGTGGTTTTTTGCAAATGTCTAAAGGCTGCATGAATCATAATTTAAAATTAATTTGGTTTTAATTTGTGCTTTTTCCTTGTATATATTTCTTTGTCATTTTTAAATATTCATGACATGGCATGCCAGCAATAGTTTTATTTTATTCACCCACCACGCAAGCGCGGGTTTTAAAACGCGATCAAGTTAATTTCGCAAAGTTTCGCTGAAAGTCGGCCATTGCGCTGATTTGTGTGCAATGTTTACCGGACCCGTGACGTCACTATGTTCCTCTTCAAACTTCACCACTTTTAACCGCGCATTTCACATATTTACGTGATAGGTATATCTTGAAAAAATATATAATTACAAATTAGTAATATTGCCTAACCGAAACATAACACACTAGGTACACATGGATACACATCAAGCTATACTATAACATTACTAGAAAACTTTAGTAAGATTCGGTATAAAATATGATCAAAAAATATATGTTTAAATTGTTTTACTGATTCGAACAATCTCATAATCACCTTGTATACACGGCTACCCATCAAACTATACATTTCCAGTATACGCTGATCCCGCATTGTATAGGATGTCCGTGCAGTGCGAGATCAGCGTCAACTGGAAATTTATAGCTAGATGGTAGCCGTGCAAACGTCATTGAAATACCGACACAGTTTCAATCCATTAAAATCCTCAGTAATCGTAAAATGTCGGCTCATTTCACTTATGATGACGCACACGCAAAATTTTCCTTTATTATCTACGGAACAACTTAACTTGAAGCCATTAAGATTTCCTGGCATTATAAACCCATAATACCTGTGCCGGATATGGGCATCACCCACAGAAAGCCATGGAGAACGGTTTTAGGAATAGCTTGGTTTAATTAAAATGTCGACAACGACCTATGCTTGGAGTCTCTTTGAGGGATAGAATCTGGAATGAGGTGATTCGGCAGAAAACCAAAGTTGTCGACATACCTCACAGAATAAGCAAGCTTAAGTAGTAATGGGCTGGCTATATTAGCCGTTGACCCGATTGCTGTTGGGGTAGACGTGTTCTTGAGTGGAGACCCCGAATTGGCAAACGTAGGATGGGACGCCCTAAAGCTAGGTGGAGTGACGATATTTGCAGGGTGGCTGGTAGCAGGTAGAGGAGAGTTGCCGTGAATCGAGCTGAATGGCGTGCAGAGAGGTCTACATCCAGTCGTAGATAGCTGTAGGGCGATGATGAATCAAAGTGTCAACCGCATAAACTAAATTTCATAGTATGATCATCACCCTTGAAAACTATAATCATTACCCATTCATGTAGGTATATTCCCACAGGAAAGACATCACCGAGTATAAAGATTTCCATACTAATTGTGATGACTTGATCGCGATATCTGCATAACGCACAACTTAATGCAATAAAACCATAAAGATACAATTTTCCAGTTATGTATATTTGTATCCGCAGCCTCCCATTTCCCGGTAGTAACCTGCCATGTTGATCGTACTTGACCGTAACATTCAACTACTTAATTGCAACTTGTATGGTACGTTGACATTGAATGCCAAGTTAAAAGAATTAGCGTGAGATATATTTTAAACAACATTTTAACTGTGATCATATCCACATGTGATTTTAAATGTTATTTCCACTAAACAATTTGTTTATATGTAGACTTCCTTATCGTCATCAGCCTACAGCAGTCTACTGTTGGGCATAGGCGTCCCCAATTGCACGCCATTCAACTCGATTTTCAGCAACTGTCTCTCTCATCCGGCTGCTACCAGCTAGCGTTTGATGATCGTCGATGCAGACTTGTGTTTGCTCAATTCTATGGTGGTAAGTGCTCAACTCTTGAATTGCAGCAATTGTACTCTAGGAATCAGTTTGTATTTCCGTTGCAGACAGTCACTCCATTAAATTAATGAATCATACATGTAGTTTAAGATTCAAAATTGAAAGTTGCAACCTGCATCAACTTCAAGTTCATCAGTGCTATTTAAAACCTGTTTGATGTAATCTATCTAGCAGATTGTACACGGTGAGTAAAGAGCTATGTTTGAGCTAATGCATATCTAGATTTAGTTTCTAGGTCAACCTTTCACGTTAATGTTTTATCTGATTTCGGAAATGATGGGTTGGGTATCACGCAATGCCGTTTAGAAATTCAGCAAAGATACATCAACAACGTTGAGTATCCTGTTCGGATCTGTTCTGAAGAATTAGACAAAAAAAATATTACAACGATAATTTGTGAATATATCTGCCGAAGGTAGAAAGGTGATTAACATAAATTACAGACGACTGTGACAAGATTGAGAAATGATATTATATAAGAACTAATATTGAACTTCATATTTTTTTTGTTTTTCAGAAGGGACTATTAGATAATTATTTTTGAAAGTAAGTTTGGAGAAACACTTTTACGCGTCAACCATATTTAAAAAACTTAAAGAAGTTGGCGTTTCCTATTTGACTATTCTGAGAAAAAAGGCCGAATCAAACTCAGAAGTGACAGTCTCTTTTAAAGTCCAGACATATTCTTGGTCATATTATGTGGCGACCATGTAGATTGGTGACTGGAATGGTATTTAGAGGAAACAACCACACAGATTGAGTAAACTAGAAACAAGACTTGACCGTCAACATTTGAAAAATTACCTGGGAAGTTTATTTATTTACTGCTTTTCAACAATTTCAATACATTATGTTAGGACTGCAAATCTGGAATATTGTCAAACTTCGCTTCCTCACCTGCCTTGCAGCCTACACATCGGAGTTGCGCACGATTATTATGTTAATGATATAACTGACGCGCGCTGGCACGCGTTCCCATTTCTACTTCTACTCGTTTTTACTTGGAGAGATTGCATGCTTTCAAAGGGTACTATTAGGTATTGAACGGTATATATATAATTAAAGAGGAGAGGTCTTCTTCATTGCCTCTTTTAATAGTCGATTCTTAATTAATATTGAGTAGTGCATGGACTTATGTATCGATTATCACTCCATTTACTTTCTAGTGTCTAATATATCTATCTAATGTCAGGATACTGTGATCCTCAATAAAATCATCAAAAAAATGTCTCAATTTCTAATTGATTAGCAATTATTTTACCATACATCGCTCTGATGCTAACTTATTGAGCTTGGTCTTTGTACGACCAAACCTTTTAATCATTCTCTGTCATATTAATTTAAAATAACTTATCTTTCAAATGACTCAAATGTTTATTTATCAGCAAATTCATCGATAAAATGTAATGAAGCTCAATTAAGTCAGTGCGCATAGCTGTATACAATAAAATGGTACAAATTCGCGTTCTTGATTCTGATCATGACTGACCGAATTTTTAACATTCTTGTTTTGTAGGAGAAACAAATAAGTAACCGTGACTTTGATTTTGTTGCCATGCATCATGAATAGCATTTTCGTTATTGGAACTACTCCGCGGTCCTATTAGTTAATCGTAATTATCATTGGTTTGTATTTTCAAAAGGTCTGCTAGGCTGAAAGCAAGCTAAATGCTTTCTACTTTGTGATTTGGAAACTATTCATCTTCGCTTCATCGATTATAAATTCCAATTAACTACAATTGAAGTATCTTTTTGATATTCCAAAATACCAGCGTTTTACTAAAAGCATATGAAAGTAAATGTAGCACCTACCAAAAAATAAAAAAAACATGTTTGTTTCGTCTGTCTGCTTGTTCCGTCTAATCTCCGAAACAGCTGGAGCAATTTTGACGGGACTTTCACTAGCAGATATCTAATGTTATAAAGAGTAACTTAACTTTTATTTTTTGGAAAAAACAGAAACAAGGACACATTTTCCTTTTCCGATATCTACTCGAACGACGTCCCGGACACAGCTAGTTGATTAATATACTGTGTCCCTTGATAATCCCCTTGATAGCCACGCGTAAAATTGTGCAGGACCCCATATGTGATCATGAACCCGGACTATAAATAAAGGTAGCCTTTTGCATAATCACATGTTAAATGAAAAAGCCTTTGTAGCATCTAGTTTGATTAAAGATTTAATGTTAGCTGGTTTCGTTACTCTGCAGATTTCCAGTTATGTTAACAAAAAGACCTATAACATCTATCAGTAAAGTATTGTTTACACTTTCTGACATATTCTCGTCATTATTTCATATCACTTCTAGTATCGACTATTTATTAATGATTCTCATGGAAATCATGTCACTTGGTTTAAATAGGTTGATCTTACTTATGTAGATTCTTTTACATATTGTGAATGAGAGAACGTTGTAGGCCTTACAGACTGTAGATTTATAAACGATTTTCTATTCTTTATTTTCATTCCTCTAAGTACCTGGTACTTATTGACAGGTCTGCACTGTCCTCCCATACCTTATCACTGTAATTTGAAAACATTGTAAAAGCCAATTATTTTGTGCATTTACTGAAGGAGACAAAATAAATGTACTCACCATTGTTATGGGGTACATTTGTTTTGGCTTCCTTGGTGTGAAATGGTGGGTTGTTTTATTGTTATTTTTCTGTACTTTGTTTTTTATGTTCGTTTGTTTAGTTTATCTTTTGTTTTGTTTTAGGATAAGTTTTAAATTTTAATTTTATGGGTGCTAATGCCTGAAATAACGATTAATAAAAAATAAAAATAAATTTAAAACAGTAACCGTGGAGTTTCTTGCCGGCTCTTCTCCATGGAAAGCGACAAATTGGAACCGTGCACCTAGCTTCTGACGTTTCATAAGTTTGCAGGTTTATGTGAAATAAAATATTTGATTTGATTTGAAAGAAGCTGGCAATTTTCCAGTACGCAACCTTTTCCAAGAACAGGTGATGCATAGAACGAAGAACCGGCAGCAGCAGTGCAATAACCCGACGCACACGTATACCATAATAAAAGGTTTGTATCAATACACGATAATTTGTGTGCAATGCTATGCCATGGTTGGTCCATCATAGGCGGAAACACTTTCCAATTTATGTCACTTTGCGCTTCACAACGTACGAAAAGTATACAATCGATTTCCTACTGTACCTCTGTGACTTTAAGTTGTTTTTTGACAAAATGAGGAGGTGTGTCTTAAGTGATATCAAAAGTGTTATTTTTGCTGTCAGTACCATATGTTTTTTTAGTTTAATAGATCGTGACATTGTTTTGTGTTCGTTTCCGTTACCGCTCTATATTGCAAGATACTGTCAAACTGCGTATATTTATGGTACACGATTGCTTCTTTTGTAGATTAAGTGATGGGTTCCAAGTAAAGCAATGCTTATGTAATGGTTAAATGTCATATGTGTTTTTGCTCAAAGACGACAGTCTTTCGTACTATCCTACTTAATATACTACTTATCCTGCTTATACATATAAACATATTTGTAATATTATAAATGTGAAAGTCTGTATGTTTTGATGTTTGTTACTCAATGACGCCAAACGACTGAACGGATTTGGATGAAAATCGGTACACAGATAGTTAATAACCTAGATTAACACATAGGGTACGTTTTGTTCCGGTAATACGTTTCTGGAAAATTCCGGGATCATTTCTGACATCCACGAGGATGAAGCCACTGACAAAAGTTAGTAAAAAAATAATAAATTTGACAAACACACGATAAAAATGGGGGAAAGTAGCATGGGACAGCAGACTACTAGTAACATCAGAAAAAACAAGATGTGGATGATCAAAATTATGACTATGAAAATTACAATTCAATACTTCATCAGTCTGCCAGGGGTGCGGGTTGTTCGAAAGAGATACCGTGGCCCCTGGCACACAAGCAACTAAGGAAACACGGGTGGGTTTTAGTCAGTAAAAGTGTGACACACCCTCTTGCTCCACCCATAGCGGGAGAAGTTATTTGATTATTTCCCACCAAAAAAAACACTTCATCAGTCAATGAAAGTACAGGTACTAAGTACTAAGCATGATAATGGAGTCAAAAGACAAATGATATTGAATACCGCTGTTGATAGAAAGGATGATAAAATGAAACATAATGGCAACTTTAAAAATACAAATGCGAATTTAATGAAATCATAATAACATCAACAACATTGAAGGGAAACATCGTGAGGAAACGAGCCTGTCCTACAATCTAAAATTCAAAGACATATGACATCCAGCTATCCGCACTGGGCCTGCATGATGGATTATGGACTACTCCCTTTCACAGAGAAGAGGCCTGTGTCTGTGGGGACCTTATACGCTGATTCTGATGTGTGTGTGATAACATCCACAGTAACACGTATTTTCTTTAACACAATCTATCCTCATGAGTATATAACAGCATTATTCAGTTCTATTTAACCTGACCACAAAACTGATGCCACAAACGTAGCAGCACCACACAAAATGACAGGAGCATCACTTCAAACTCATTTCCCTTTCTCAAACAGTGCGAAGAAAGCCATCCTTTTGCTTGTTATGGTACAAAAACCATTCATTTAAGGCAAAGTGTGCCACTTCGCTCACGAACACAACGGGACTTTAATGGTCACAATGACTGACATACATCTGCCTTTTTATGTTTTACAATTGATAAATTGAATTAGTTTTGTTCACGAAGACTATTTCACTTATATGCTTATCATCATTATTATGTTTGCCTTAATCTCAATATTATCGTGATTAGCTGTCTGTTTCAATAAGGCATTACCATCAAATTCCTTGCGGTCTTAAATGACTGAGTCTAATTTTTTAGGATACTTTCTCTATCAGCAAATATCGCCCTAACTGACAGTCTTTAGCCCTAAATCTTAATTATGGTTGGGGCATACACTTCACAGAAGTACCAAGCTTCGCGGTTATATTTAGGTATACAATCTTCACTTCCATTTTATTATAATGTTTTGAAATGTTGGTAAAGAAAGCGAGATTTGTCAGCACTTTGTGAATTGACACTAATGAATAAATAATGTCACTGTTTTATCTCATCATTTATCAGTAGGAATCTACCACAGAAACCTACTTCTCACAGTTGACATTTAAACTTGACTGTGAAATTCTTCTCTTTAATACTACTTCACAGATTTTTTTGCCAAATTGGCTTGTCGCGTGCCGGTTTGCAAGTGCATGACCGATTTTTTTTATTCATGATAATCGGTTATTTTGTGGTTTCGCGTGAAGCTAACATGGCAAATCTCTACAAGCATCGATTTTAGCAGTTCGGTGGCTATGCTGTATCACGGCAATGATGTCCCAAACTACGTTATTGACCGAAATCATGAGCAGTTCGTATATACATATGACATTGTAAAACTTGCGGAAACCAAGACGAGGTGAATAGAGATTAGATTTAACAATCAAAAACGGTGTATTTATTAGAAGCCTAACTTCTAGACACTGAAAATAATAAATCTTAACATAAGACATCACTATTACCATAATAAGAGTAAATTAAAGCCCTTATACCAAATGTATTGAGACTAACTACAATAATAAAAGCACCAAATCTCTCCCGGATGGACGGAGAAAGCGTTAAACCTACCTATGTATAATGAAACAAGGATAACTTGTACCAAATGAAAGTGCCCTTAAAACGCAGTAATCTTTGAGCGAAAGTAGCCTTGATTCAGTGTAGGGAAACATTACATCTACACAGAGCTAAGACTACTTAAACATACAATAATTTTAAAACTCATTTTATTTCCAATGCACTTATGTATTCCATGGACATTTGACAGCACCTATTCTGAGACTATTTCATTTCTATTAAAACTCTATTTGAACTGATTGCATTAATGGATTCCTACCAAGAAGTGAAACAAAATGAGGAGGCCGTTATTCAACAACGGGTGGAACAAGGCTATCAATGATGATGAAGTAAGAAGTTAAAACGACGGAAAGTTCAAAAAGTGATTGTTTTTTTTCTAACCCTTTCCAACATATTCTCTGGAAAGTAGAAGTGATCGACAAGTTTTCAACAGCGACTAAACCAATTCTGTAAAAACCTTCATTCATGGAACAAAAAGCATGTAGATATAACACAATACTCAACATCTACGGCTAGACAAGAACAAACCAATCGAATACCATGTCCCATTTCTAAGAAGACAAGTATAGTGTAGGTAAATGTACAGCTAATGTTTACATCTTAAACAAAATGTTACACAGCCTTCAAAGTGTAGCTGAGAGAGGCACTTTCTCCAGTTGTTATATTATTTTGTTTGTACACACTGTCAGTTACTGGTCAAGATGTCATTGTTCTAAGGAGGTTAGTGAAATGTTAAGAGTCTTGTTTGTAAAGCAAACTGACATCGATGATTTGTTTAAATAACTTGCTATGTTTTTTTTTTTTGTGAAAATGTGGCCTGCAATGTCAACCATATAAAATATGTCCTAATAACAATGAACCAAAAATAATTATGTTAATCTAAGCCATTGATGAAGTCACCCGAAGAGCAATGGAGAGAGCAATACTTTAAGTTTCCCTACGAGATCGAATCAGAAATGAAGACACCCACAGGAGAACAAGGTAACTGACTTGGCCCGAAGATTTTCCAAACTTAAGTGGCACACTGCTCGCAGAATAGGTCAAAGTGGTTATTGGGGGAAGCCTATGTCCAGCAGTCAGTGGTCTCGAACCTACCGATTTTTCGGTAGTTCTACCGATATGGGCTCTGTCCTACCGAAATAATTTTAATAAATATACGAATGTAATTGAATGAGATGAGATTGGAGGGGCTTGTGGCTAAGTAACAATAGCTGCACGGGTCGATCGATCAGGTTAAGCTACGCTTGCCGCGGTTGGTCCGTGGATGGGTGACCATCTTTACATACCAAGACCCCTCCGTGCCTCGGAAAGCACGTTAAGCCGTTGGTCCCGGCTGTCATTTGTGGATCTTTGACAGTCGTTACGGGTCGTCAGAAGCCCGAAAGTCTGACAACCAGTCTTACCAAGGGGTATCGTATTACCCCAGTTACTGGGTTGTGGAGGTCAGATAGGCAGTCGCTCCATGTAAAATACTGGTATTCAGCTGCATCCGGTTAGACTGGAAGCCGACCCCAACATAGTTGGGAAAAGGCTAGGCAGATGATGATGACGAATGTAATTGAATATTGTATTTTTTTTTTGTCATATACCGATTTTCGGTACGAATTATACCAATTTTAGTGGCAACTCTACCGATTTCGCACTATGACGTTCGAGACCACTGCCAGCAGTGAACATCATCCTTGAAATGATGATGATGATGATGAAGTCCTTGATGACACTGATGTATAAAAGTATCGTATAGTGTTAAACAAATCTTTGGCCAACTTCTGAATTGGGATACTAATGAATGTCCTTACTCATCGGATGTACGATAAAGCAAATAGCAATTGGATCAGTGTTGTGTCCGGCGGTTAGGTATTGTTTACATAACAACAAATTAAGTGACAGCATTTCATAATATCCTTCCATTTCGAGTGCCTAAATATTTTACCTAATCGAATGCTTAGACGCCACCAATGCATGATTATCGTTAGATTGTTACCTTATATGCTTTATATTGCATTTTTGGGCGTTATTCGAATGACTCCGGTAAGGCAACTATTAATGAATACCTAACCACTACCAAACAACAATAATTTTCCTGTCAAGTTAACAATATATTTTTCAATCATTACAAACGCGAGTGAAACAGCACTTGAAATCTTAGATGAAGTGAGCCTGAAATGATCTGTCATCCACTATCAAGTGGGTCCCGGTCCCTAGTATCAACTAGAGATTAACACTAAGTATTAACAGTACATTTCAAATTGAAACAAAATATAAACTACACGCATGTTTTCATGGTGAGATTTTTACAGAATAGTTCCGATGGTTACATTATGAATCCTCCACAGCATTATAGCGTCTCCGCCTTGGATACTATCCGCTTCGATCAAGGGCATATAAAATCCATCTTGTATAAAATTATATCATAAACATCAGTAAGACGATGACATGTCCTTAAGATATATTTTATTTACTAATGCTTAAGCACTGGGTCGTGTGTTATACATAAGTAAAGACAATAGTTTTAGTTGTTTGTTAGCCTTTACTTCAGTTTTAAGTTTAGTCTAGCAGTCCAACCTTTCTATATTCTTTTAAGCCCGCCCATCTTCTATAGTTTGTATAGTTCAGGGCCCAATATCATTCTTATTGAATTTATTTTATTTCTTGGGCTGTTTAACAAGCAATCATTTTCTACTTTTTTTGCAACTACCTAGCATCACCATACAGTTCGCCCTTTCTATATACTTGACCTATACTCTGGGGCCCAATTTTATTCTTATTAAATTTAGTTGTCTTTAGTTTTAACACCTCCGTTTGGCAATCAAACATTATCCAATCTTTTTGTCAGTATCTACCGCCATTACTAGCTGCACAAAAGCTTAACGTGCATAACTTTGTGTCATATTTTTTACTATTGCAATTCTACAAATTGCATAACTTTATCCTCTCTCCGACACAATGTCAAGAATTTAGCAAGTGCATGTTAGTTCGAAGATAACTAGATGTTAGTGAACCCACGCACGAATGGATTTTTTGGTACGTTTTAGTGACGTATTTCACGCACTGTGTTTTTATTCCTTCTCATTCTGTGACCTGATCGAGCTGTCTTTTTAGTTTTCAGGCGCCATCGAAGGCATCATTGGTACACCTTTGGTTTTGATCTAATTTGGGTAATAAACTATTATTTTCTTCAAATTTTTAAGTAGGCTTGTACAAATACTTTTACGCGTTAATCATATTTTAATAACTAGTCGAGGTCGTCGTTTTCTATCTGAATACGAAAAGAAATGCTGAACAAACTCAGAAGTCAGTCTTTTTTAAAATCCAGAGATATATAGATATATATATAGATCTTAGTCAGATCATTTGAAGACCATGTAGATTGGTGTCTGAAATGGTCTTTTGAGGAAAGAACCACACAGATTGTGTGGACGTTAACATTATAATTTTTTTTATCAATACCAGCTTTTAATTGCGAGTCAAAGCAGAACAATCTTCTCACAAAGAGAAGAAATGAAGGAACGAAAGTCGAACGTATTCAAAATTGTTGCTTTGTAATACTGGCGGGAATAAATTGCGTACTAGAAGATTATTCTTAAAACAAATAAAATCTTTATGACATGTTCCTACTTTCTGTTAATTCAATGCAAACGTATGCAGCTCTTAACGCCTAAACTAAAATTAAACATTCTTTCCGCACTTTCTTTAAGTGCACGTAAAATATAGTTTTCTAAGCTTTCAACCGCAACCTTACGAAGTAATATTCAATGGTGGTTAAGTGATTCTACGCAGCTCTATTAAAATATAAAGTATCCTATAAATTAGCCGCGGCGCGATGTTGAACGCTCTTGGCCGCAAGAATGCACCAACCTACGTTAACAGGTTGCTAGCTCATCGGTTAGAGAATCATAACAACCTAATTACCTCATTTCACTTTTAACTATAACACAATTCCAGGAAAATACATACCGAGTTACTAATTTTTAGGAATAAAGTAGAAAGATTGAATTTTTTGTCATTAAAAAATGCGCTAAACATGCCATATATTCTAAAAAAGAAAAGAAAGACATTCAAATAAAAATTTCAAATTCAGAACGCAATCCAACAAAAACGACTGAACGCATCGCATCACAAAAAAGAGTTAACTTACCGTTAATTAATACTTGAAACGAACTTAACGTTAACTCGCGATTACCCGTTGCGATACGCCCGGGTACCACCGTGTATACCGATAGACTGGCGGTCGAAGATGCATAACGGTATGTCGTGCCACTTCCCCTTGTGGGACACACGAGACACAGTGGATTCCAACAAGAACTGTGTCGACACAGGTAAACTAGATTCCGTACCCTTCGGAAGAAATTAGAAGTCTAAAAATGCGGCCTCGATTAGGTTCAGTATGTAAATTAATTTACTGTTTTCCTAAGATGTCAAGAATTTCGATAGATCTTTGAATTCTCGATATGCTTAGTTATTGACGCAGGTAGAGGCTATGGGCTGTGAACTAGTTCTTACAATACAACAGTAAGTTGTAAATAAATAATTGAACTGAGGATCAAGACGAGGACATCAGCTTTGAGGAACAAGGTCTCATTCTTCTTGTGCAAAGGGAGGATATTACAGCCAGGTAATACGACAGGCTTCTATTTATTTCTATACATTTTCAATCAACATTGATGTACTAGTAATTTAATCGTCAATAGATTGTATGAGTCGAACACACGCGGAAGTTAAGGAGCATGGGCAAACGCACAGATCCCATGAAACATCAAATTGGACAAGTGTTAACCAAAACTACCATTGGAAGCCAAACAACAGACACTGCGCAATACTAGTGCAACAGTAGTGATAAATCTCAAGATATGAAAATAAAGCAGGGCCATTAACAAAAACCTATGCTACTAAACTATGCTATACATATTATAAACCTTTGAATTCTACTCTAAATACAGCAACAGTTTCTTCAAATATGTAGTGTATATATTGTGTCATCGACTCATCGGCGTTCTTAACATATCCGTATTGCATAAGTCAAGTTCCAAACTTACATTTAAGTAGGTGCTTCCGTAAGTCAATATTGAAAATAGAATGGCATAGGTCAGATGTAAAAATGACAAAACGTATCTAAGTTAAACGAGTACATAATCAATCATGGTGAATGTGTACTTTTTTTCTGTGGAGACGGGAAACGTAAACAATTACGAGTTGCCCGATTCTAGGCATGTCGTAATTATTGAGATTTTCTGTCTCCACCCCTTTGGTCAGCCACACTAAAGTGTTAAAAGCAAATAAATAAATAGTAACGTTAATATCGGTCAAAAGGACCTACTTTGGCTTGACTAGCCACGACTAGTACCCTTGTTGGGTCTTTTGCTTCTAGTAGCTCTAATACACCTAGTACTTAAACAAAATAGCTTTAATACACGTTAATGTAGGGCCGGTATAGAACAGTCCTGCCCTGACCACTGTCATAATGGTAAGTCACGAAGTCCCATAGTATCAGTCATCACTAGGTCTCCAAATCTCTCAATTCCAAACCGAGATCCCGCGTCATTTTTCAGCCCCGCGCTTTGCGGGATTTATGGAGACTAGAAATTAGAGACTTTTTGATATGATTTATCATTTTATGATGCGGATACCGAGGATTTATGGAGACTAGAAATTAGAGATTTTATGATAAGATTTATCATAAAGTCTCTAAATTCTAGTACCCATAAATCCCGCAAACCACGGGACTGAAAAATAACGCGGGATCTCGGTTTCAAATTGAGGGATTCGAAGACCTAGTGATGCAGAATGCAGTTCAGCCTTTCAAATTCATCTGAGAACAATGTCAACGAAGAGGTAGTTTCGAAGTATCCGGACTTACGTTACAACAGGAGTTGCCTTGGCGTTGACTATATCGTCAGCATCTAACGTAATTTGCTGGTCATTATCTCGAGCTAATACACTTGAGTCCATCATAAAAATGTCAATCACTTTTTATAAATCTGGGGGACAAAGGATAATATCTTAAATTTACATATAAAGTTTTAAAAGGTATTAAAACTAAAAAGTAGAAAATAATTTAATTCTATTAAAAAGCGTGGGGTGCTTTTTGAGGTATTTTTATTATAAATTAATATCAAGCACCCCACGCTTTTTAATAGAATTAAATTATTTTCTACTTTTTAGTTTGGGTTTTAAAGCGTTTTTTTAAAAAAATATTTAAACTATTATTTATTTTCTATTTTTTAGTTTTGCTAACTACAAAAGCGTGTTTTTTTCTATTTTTTTTTAATTATTGAATTGTCATAGGTCCTCGATAAGTCTACAAAGTTTAAATTAAATCTGACCGTTTAAAGTGGGTCAAAATAGCGTCCAAAGGAGTCGGTTACATACAAACAAACATTTTGTATGTTCGTACAATATAAAGCGTGTAAAAATTTCAACGTTGCGTTGAAACTATAACGTTTATTTGGACTCAATAAAAATATAGCCTAATACAATAATATTCCTAGGAACTAGGTTACAAATAATGTAGGTGAGTAGACGGCTAAAACTATATGAACTCCTGACTTCCAAACTAGGTGAGAACCTGTATCTTGGAAATCAGTGCTCTTCCGTGGTGAATTAGGTGTAAAACGTATAAATCATATACATGACAATTTCAATTTTAAATGACTTAGACTATAAAAGGAGATATAAGTACTTAAGTCTAAAAACTTGACGGGTGAGTGATGCAAATGAATGCGAGAGGTGTGTGTAGTGTGGGTGTAGGGTATGAATGTGTGTGGTGTGTAGTGTAGGTAATGGGTGGGAATGTGTTTGGTGTATGTAGTGTAGATAATGGGTGTGATTATGTACGCTAACTTGTAGGTGTGTTTCGGTATGTTAATTCTATTTTAAAATGTTCAGTATTTTTTCCGTATTTATATAATCAAGGCCTAGAAGCCATTTGGTGACCACTATTTTACATTGTTGTTTCGTTAAAGGATATATTTTTACGGTGTGATTGATTTTGTTGTACAAATGGCCACCTAAGAAGTTGAAAAATCTCTGTGCAAAATGGGTGTGGCAAGTTTTATTTACGCAGACTGTATGTTTCCTACGTTTATGTTGAAACGCTGCAGGGTCATACGTCAGTGAACCATGCATTTTGAGGACAGTGTGAAGTATAAAGAGCTGTCTTACTGTTAATACTTCGCAGGTTTTGTAAAGGTCGGTAGTGGGATGAAAGAATGGGAGGAACGCACTAACTTTAAGAAGCGCTCTCTGAGCGCGCTCAAGTTTCAGTATTATTGTTTTACACGCACCGCCCCAGGAAGTTATACAATATACTAATAGTGATTGGCATAAGGCGGAGTAAACAGTTTTTAGTACCTTAGGACTAGTTAAGCGTCTGAGATTTTTAAAAATATATATTAATTTCCGAACCCTTGAAGAAACAAGATCTATGTGGGGAGAAAAATTAAGTCTGCTATCTATTAGGACGCCGAGGTACTTAATAGTACTTGCTTGATCAAGGGAAGGACAGTTACAGGGTCTTAAACGACTACAAGTATGGGAGTGGGCCAGAATGGGTTCTAAGTTGCTATCAATTAAGTGTGGGACCTTTCGGAGAGAAAACTTTAAAAGTTTTGTTTTGTCAACATTTAATGTTAAAAGGTTACATCTCAGCCACTGGTTAACGGCATCAAACCCACATTGAGCGTGTTGGAAAGTGCTGCCCCATGAGCTACCTCTGAAAACAAGTGCCGTGTCGTCTGCAAAGGCAACAATCTTCCCATTTTGGAGTTCAAGGTCACAAAGGTCATTAATGTAGATGAGAAATAGAGTAGGGCCAAGGACGCTACCTTGAGGAACTCCGTAGGTAACGGGAAGGTCGTCACTTATCCAATCACCAACTTTGACACACTGAAATCTGTTACTGACATAGTCTGTAAAGAGTTTAAGCTGTAACCCCCTAATACCCATATGCTCAAGTTTGACTAGCAACCTAGGGACAGAGACTGTGTCAAAAGCCTTTGCCAAATCGAGAAAAATTGCCAGAACTTTATTTTTATTATCAATATTATTGACAACAAAGTCCGTGACTTCATGAACTGCATCGCTAGTAGTTTTATTACATCTAAACCCGTATTGAGAAGCAGAAAGTAGCTTGTTTTTCTCTAAGTAGTTTATCAATCGTTTATTCATTAGTTTTTCCAAAATCTTTGACAAAGTAGGTAATATTGAGATTGGTCTATAATTATTAACACTATCCCTGTCACCATTCTTAAATATAGGTAGGATTTGTGAGATTTTGAAGGCTTGTGGGAAAGTTCCAGATGTAAATGCCAAGTTAGAAATAAAAGTTAGTGGAGAAACTAGTGTAGATCTATAGCGGGAAAGTAAATTTGCAGAAATATTGTCACGTCCAGCAGCACAGTTAACTTTTAGATTAAGAACTAGGTTATTTATCTCATTTTCATCAGTAGGCAGCATTACGAAAGAATTACGATAAGCAGTCTTAAGGGGTACTGGAAAGACCGGCGAAGATTCATGAGATATATGTTTTTCTGCAAGTGATTTTCCGATATTCGCAAAGAATGCATTAATAGCATCAACGGAGCGCTTGGGATTAGTTGGTGATATCAATTCAGAAGCGACTTCCTTGGATCGAGTAGTGTGAGTGATTGTTTTAATGGCCTCCCAAAGCTTTTTAGAATTGTTTCCTGCATTATCGATTTGTTTCCTTTCATATTCACTTTTCACTTTTCCTAATAATCCATTACAAAAATTTCTGTACCTAGTATAGGTTAGCTTGAGTGTCATATTATTAGGGGATTTATTTGACTTGAGGTGGAGGTTATCTCTATTTCTCATACATTTCAAAAGTCCTGGAGTTATCCATGGCTTTAAAATTATTTTGCGTCTTGGTATAGTAATGGTTTTTGTGCAGGATACCATAGCAGTATTAAGAGAATCAGTGAAAGTGGCTACAGCATCATTCACGTCAGTCATTGTGAAAAGAGGCGCAAAGTCAATGTTAGGAATAGCCAAATCAAGGGCAGCATAATCAATTCGTTTCAAGGTTTTCGCATGCTGCTTAGCTGGAAGCGACTTATTAATGGAAATTATGACACTATAATGATCAGTAAGGGAAGTCTCAGCTACCAAGCATGTTGCTGGAAATTTGGTTTTGAGCATGACATGGTCAATGCAAGATTTTGAGTGAGTAGGAATCTGGTGAGCTGGCAGCATGCCATGCGAAGCCATTAGATTTAAGTAGTTGTGTTTTCTTATGTCCAATGTGTTTTCGGAAATGTCAATATTTAAATCACCAGTTAAGATACAGTTTTGATATTTAGTCGCAACATTACACAAACTATTATGTAAACTTCCCAGAAAATTATCAATATTCCTAACACTCGGTGACCGGTAAATAGCAAGGACCATAGTATTCTTTGCAAGTGTAATTAATAAACTATTACAGTCCAAGATGGATGGTTCCTTTACACAAGCATTGATACCTTTTTTAATAAAAACGACTATCCCTTCATTTTGGGTTTTGTTATTAGAAGTTGAATAATAATCGTAACCATCCATTTTAGGAGGATTATGAACACCACGCAACCAGCACTCGGTTAACACTATTAAATCCCAGTCAACATTAGACCTACCCAAAAGAGTAAGCATACCAGCTATGTTGCAGTTAATGCTTCTAATGTTTTGTGTAATGATTTTCAAAGTTTTACCAGATGTTGAGATTAGAGATGAGCATTCATCAATGCTGCAGGTAGATGCATTAGCCACGGATATAAGGTCAACATCAGTGGATATATCACTAGCTATATTATCGAATTTTCGATAAGGACGCTTGCAAAACTAAAGGTGTTAAAGGAAAAAACATTTTAAATGCAAATAGAATTATACCGGATGTTAAGTACATTTGAAGTTGGGTGTGTGTGTGTACGAGTGTTAGTGATGAGACCGTCAAGTCAATGCCCAGAAAGTGTAAAACATTTTTTTCAATCAGTTTGAGCTTACATTTTAAATATCGTAACTGACTTAAGACCTTGATATTAGCTGAAAAAATATCATAAGTGATACCGCTGCTCAGACGGTAAAGTCATGCTTGAGTGAGTTTTAAAATGTCTTCCTCGTTATCAACACGTATGGATGGTTCATTATCACTTTTCTTCATGTAGATTTTGCCATATGAATGCCAGCAACCCGTGAAAGAGTTTTTTTTAGCATGTTGACGAGCCATGTAGAACAGTTTCTTAGCATATGGAGTAAGATATTCAGAGATATAAACAGGTTGCGTTGGACCGATAATCATTAGGTGTGAACTATTAAGTTTATTCTCTTTGTTGCTCTTATTAAACAGCTTAGCCTTCTGAATAATATTTTCTTTTACCGATGTCGATGCAAATTCAACTATAATTGGTGAATTAGCATTACTTTTGGTTTTCAATCTATATGTATCCCGAATATCAGAAAGTTGTATGGATTGCTGAAGAACCTCACCGACTTTGCTTATTATTTGGGAGATATTTTCCTTGGTTTCAGTCGGTGACTGCGGAACATTTCTCAGCTCAATAGTGGTGGACCTGGCTTTTCTTTCCAAAAAATCAATCCTCTGTTCAAGCAATGCAACCTGAACTTTATAGGTGGAATTTTCTTTCTGCATTTTGCCCAAGCTTTCCAGTACTTCATCATATTTCTCTGACATGAAGTTTACGGATTTTCTCAACTCCGCAGTCTCTTGCTTTAATAGTGACATGGCTTCAGTAAGAGCATCAAATTTTGTAGTTTGTGTCGTGGAGAATTCATCAAATAGTTCCCTTATTTCAGCCATATGTAAGTCACCTTGTTTACGCTTGTTTCTTCGTGAGGCGTTAAACATTCCAACTGAATCGCTATCTGAGACTATTCTATCGGATGCAGTATCAGAATCCTGAAGAACATGCAAAGGATCAACCACATTCGATTTAGATGTTTTAGGTGGAGTACGTGATGTCGACATGTTGGCACACTTGTTTACGACGATTTAGAATTTAATAAGTGTCAAGTTTATGATTATGCAGCCGTTCCGTGAGATTTGTAGGAATGTGAGTGAGTTACCTGGCGTAGCCGATGTAGTATGCGTTGTTAGTCCTCGTAGCAATTTCGTAGCAGAATCCGGTATCGTAGCAAGTGCTACGGAGTGCAGCAATGTTAGGTGAGTGAAACAGCAATTGTGTCAAATCCTCTCCTTTCCCCACGGCACGTGGTATGTAGCATGCGCTGGCGGCTCCGCGCGGCGTGATAAGATGACGTTTCTTCGCGTGAGCAGGACGACAATTATAGCGTTGTTTCTTTTCCTCGCGGATTGCGGGTGAACAGAGGTGCACCGCCGCAATGTAGGTGTTAAATTACTTGTGTACGTTAACTTGATGAGTAGTATACTTAGAAATATGCACTAATATCGCTTGTTATTAAAATAAAAACTGTATTATGGAGTAAATAGAAACACGTCTGTTCTCGGTGCGAGTTCGAACGGAAGGGGAAACTTGTCGTCGGTTATTTAAAACTAGCTTCTGCTCGCGACTTCGTTTGTATCAAATTTCTTGCTCCCCCGACAAACCCCGTAGCGTCGCTTCGCATCGCCTGCCCGTGTGAGTTCTTCGTATTCGTGACTTTCTCTTTTCTCAACTCCTAAGGATCTTAGCGTGATGTTATATAGCCTATAGCCTGCTTCGATAAATGGGCTATCCAACACTAAAAAATATTTCAATTCGAACCAGTAGTTCCTGAGATTAGCGCGTTCAACCAAACAAAACAAACTCTTCAGCTTTATAATATTAATAAATAAAAACATAGTATAGATAAAAGGTTCAGAATCATGTATTGGTTCCTTGGTAACAGGTTGCGTGTCGATGTCCCATGTCAGCCTGTATGTATGTCCAGGC
Organism: Polymixis lichenea; assembly: GCA_949091785.1. Lineage (NCBI taxonomy): Eukaryota > Metazoa > Arthropoda > Insecta > Lepidoptera > Noctuidae > Polymixis > Polymixis lichenea. Next base: position 3,080,897 of record OX420943.1, on the reverse strand, counting down.
CTATAGAATATAAGGGGGCATGGAATGGACAAACAAACGTGTAAAATGAGGAACAAGATGATTGGACGCTATGGAAAGCTAGCGAACGCGAGGTTTAGCATACGACCTACTTCGACTAATTAGCGGTTAGTACTTAGGTGTCTACGAGATATATACTTTTAATTAATGGTGTAATTTGTAGGCAGTCATCATCATATCAGCCGAAAGACGTCCACTATTGGACATAAGCTTCCCCCAAAAGGGGGAAGATTTGCCATAATCGCCACGATTGGCAGGCGGGTTGGCGATCGCAGTATGGTGGTCAAATGCATAGAGAACGCTGCTGCCCATTCTCTAGTAACTCCCTTAGTCACCTTCTACGACACCCATGGGAAGAAATGGGATGGTGCTATTCTTTACGTCCGGCACCACACGGAACAGTTGTGGGCAGTATTCATACCTAATTCCTACCTAATATATTTCTGAAATGATCTGGGCAATTATCTTAATTTTAAGAACGTTTAAAGTCTGATCTCAGTCTCAATCTGTTAAAAATAACTCTAGTTTTCATAAATTTTTGACAAGTTTTTGACATTTGCTTGTCGCCGACATGAGACTGCGACTAGATTTTAAATGTTTTAAATGAAGAGAATTGGCCTTCAGTTTATCAAAGCTATAGCATTTATTTCAATTGAACCATTGATTAAAATGTAAAAGAAGGTAACGGAACTTTTGAATTGTTTGAGGACTGTCAGTTAGACACCAAATCATTATGCAGTTTTGCATCTGTTATTTATCCCTGATTTCAAATAATCTCAAAGCGCTTTGGCAATGATTGAAAAAAAAAACGACCTCAAACCTCAACCTCAGATGGATTCTTCCAGTATTTCACATTCTTATCAATAGGCATAACCTACCTGTAATTTAAACACATTTTTGACAAGATTTTAGCATTGATAGTCGCTGAAATGAGAATGTGATGAGATTTTTAACATTTTGAATTACGGGAATTATTGGCCTTCTCATTTGGCCACAAACACACATAGTAAAAAAACATAACCCTCCTTTAGGCGCAGTCGGGTAAAAACGGTAATAGGGATGATATGTAATATATGGACATACTTAATATGTTTTATGGACGCTGCTGCCCATCCTCTCAACTTTATATCTATTACCTTACTACCCCTGCGGATCAGTAATGCCTATTCTTTGAATCAGACGGAACAAGGCCTTTTCAGAAGGAAAAATTTACTTAATTAGTATTATCATATATTAAACCGTTCCGTGCGGTGCCGGACGTAAAAGAATAGCACCATCCCATTTCTTCCCGTGGGTGTCGTAGAAGACGACTAAGGGACTTATCAGAGAATGGGCAGCAGCGTTTCTCTATGCATTTTACCATCATATTGCGATCGCCAACCCGCCTGCCAAGCGTGGCGATTATGGCAAATCCCCCCGTTTTGGGGCAGGCTCATGTCCAGCAGTGGACGTCTTTCGGGTGTTATGATGATATATTAAACACAGTGATCGTTAAAAAATACCCTGAATACAAACGTGGTTTTGCCAAATTGTTTAAATGAAGACAGAATGCCTTTCCCAGTCTATCCAAAATAACGGCATCTGGCGGCAAAACGTTAAAGTGCCGTCAAGTTGTGATCAAATTCAAGTTAAGTAATATCAAGTTGAGCATAGCGCCATCTATTCAGAAGTTAAAACATTAAATTTCATGTTTACCTCCACGCTTGCTAGTACGTCCATTGACTAATAGATGGCGCTGTCGTCAACTTTTCTCAAAGTACTTCACTGGCTGCATTGGGTTGAGATTTCGACCGTGATGATTGAATTCAATTGTGATAAATATGAGGACACAGACAACCCGATTCTCATTGGCAAATCTATATGGACAAGATAATAATTTATGAGACTAGTTGAATTCGATTTTACAAACGTCACGTCAAACTACGACAAACTAAAGCGATTTCCATTATACCGGGCCCTGCCCTGTGTGTTTGCATGGGCTAATTATATTGCCTTTGCCGATTATTATTAAAACACTAAGGAGTGCTTAAGTAAGCGGTATTTTCACCAGAATCCTTGCTTCCCCTTTCAACACAATCACTCTTCAGAACCCCATCCTCGTCACGACAAGATAATATCTTAATTAGAGCGACAGTTATTGGACGTGTCTACAGAATCGTGAGAGATAGCATCTGTTGGTACTAACTTGTACTTACTTACAACTTGTAACTATTTACTCACAAAGGTTGTAGGTTAGTGGTACTCAAACTTTGTGTTCACTGAAATATTATTCGGGCTATGAAATTAGCAGTGGTAGCCCAGTGGTAACTGACGCGACTTACAAGATGTAGGTCGCAGGTGCGAACCCCGTCAGGCGCTATACTTTGTGTAAAATATTTCATCTCCACTGCTATCAAAACGGCGAAGGAAAACATCGTGAGGAAACCAGCATGTACTAGAACCATAAATTCTAAGACAGGTGACATTTACCAACCCGCACTGGGCCAGTATGGTAGATTACAGCCCAATCCCTCTTGAAGAAAGGAGGCCTGTGTCCCTGCAATCGGAACGATTTTGTATAGAGTCTGTCCAGCATTCCGCGGCTGAACGGATGCGTACGCATCTCATATAAAATCGTTATTTTCTATGTACAAAAGCAGAACAGAGCTGAATAAGTGTGAGTAGTCCATTTGAATGATTATGCTATGGAATTAAATGTTTATATATGTAAGTAAGTACAAGACACTTTTACACGTCAATATTCTGTTAGTTAACGTTTTAAAACTAGACTAAGAAGAAATACCAAAACAAAGCCAGAGATATGTCTCTTCATCATCATTATCATTTCAGCCGAAAGACGTCCACTGCTGGACATAGGCCTCCCCCAAAAGGGTGTTTGCCATAATCGCCACGCTTGGTAGGAGGGTTGGCGATCGCAGTATGGTGGTAAAATGCATAGAGAACGCTGCTGCCCATTCTCTAGTAAGTTCTTTAGTCACCTTCTACAACATCCAAGGGAAGAAATGGGATGGTGCTATTCTTTTACGTCCAGCACCACACGGAACCGTATATCTCTTATATTATTCAAATTGTATGAGAGTCTAACAATGCAGGGCCATGTCTGGAAGGGCCTTTTTAAGAAAGAGCCATTGCGGCTTTGAGTTGACCTGTCCCAAATAGCAGCATGAATGCATCAGTCATTGTGCCGTTCAACCCTTTTTTAGGGAGCTCACCGACACGCTACAGATGATCTCTTTAGTATGTATCTGCTGACTTTGACAGTTTTATTCCCGACAGAGCTTACCTGACCCAGCGATACAGGGGTTTTATCAAATAGACGCGTAGCTCCTTAATTCCGTCTGCTAATAACGAAATACAAACAGCAATTCACATGCTTAATGGTGATTATATGGCAATAACCCCATTGACTGAACATGGTTGTCTTACAGATTAGCAAGTTCCTAGTAGTCGATTTTGTTTGTGTCATTTAATTGAGCAATTTTCTTGTTGACTCATTCTATGACAGACTTGACACAACTAGCCAGCTTTGCAGAAGTATCTAGGAATAATGTTGACAACCAGTGTTAAAGACAGATGAAATCGATAAACACGTTCGAAACGTGAGGTAGAAAAGTGAATTCTCAGAGGGAACTTTGAGGAGGATAATTCGTTAGCGAATTGATGTTTTACGTGTACTGTTATCATGACGTAATAATAAAGTACTCATTCATATTCAACACGATTGACACGCTCTTTCAGTTTAAGTAGCCTTCAGTGAAATTCCTAAGGTTCAACTAAATCATTTCTAAACTTTTAGCCAGTTTTGTTTCAAGTGCGAAAAAATATTATATTTTATTCTAGCGAACCTGACATACGTTGTCCTGACCGAACAGCACCACCTAGTCCAGTCCAATTATGAATATAAACGATCCAGGACCCCTTTTATACACTCAACAAATTTCAGGAGGAGTTCAGTGACAGACACACGTAAAGATGAATTTTGTATTTAAAGATACGTTTCGATTGTCATCAGCTGTTGCTTGATGACGAAACCGACGTGACGAACTACACGTTTATGATCTTTGAACCTGAACGCATGATGACGTTTCATATGGATGGTAGTCAAGTCTAATTGCATGACAACTACAGCGAGAGTGCTACCTACACCGCTAGAATTTGTAATGAGCTGCAAAATAAAACATTAACTTTCTCCTGCCAATGTAAGTGTAAGGACATCGTATGTTTCCATTAACTACAATTTAATTACAATCACGATACTTTGTTCTTTTAAAGGATGCACTTACTATTGGGTGGTCAGGACTCAGGACATAATGAAGATTTTTTAAATCAATATCTCACAGGGCATTTGCGTTGTAACCATTTAGATGCATTGTAAAATATGGTGTGAGTAGTACACACACACCCTAACATACAAACACATATACACACACACACACATACACACACACACACATACACACACACTTCTAATTGTCCCTATTAATGTTAACATGTATGTAATTGTGTCTGTTGGCAATGCAAGAAATAAATAAATGCAGAGAGAAAAAGAAATAAGCCTTCATTCCGACACAAGTAATGGAATGCGTCCCATATGTATTTAAAAACTGAACTTGCTATGACATACATATTATGGACCCGCGAGGCAAAGGTGAAGACAAGAATGCCAATAAGTATGAAAATAATACGTTCACAGAATATTTTTATTACGTACCTTCTTCAAAAAGTTTTATAGTCCAAACACGTAATGTTTTTTAAGCTTTCGTTGGAAATATGCGGAGTTACATTTTTGTGCTCTTTACTTTATAATGTCGTGAATTCGCAACGTAGATAATCATGGCGCATGTAGCTTATTTGCAACAAAGTTCAGTTTGTGTTAAAAATGTTAAGATTTTTATCAGATTTTTTTAAACAGTTCGTGAAACTGTTTAAAAAAATCTGTCTGTGTGGACTTGAGATAAAACTCCCCAACCATGTGTCATCATCTGCATAGCCTTTTCCCAACCATGTTGGGGTCAGCTTCCACTCTAACCGGTTACAACTGAATACCAGAATTTTACATGGAGCGACTGCCTATCTGACCTTCACAAGTTACTGGGTAATTCGATACCCCTTGGTAAGACTAGTTGTCAGACTTTCGAGTTTCTGACGACCCGTAACGACTGTCAAAGATCCACAAATGACAACCGGGACCAACGGCTTAGCGTGCTTTCCGAGGTACGGATAGGTCTTGGTATGTTAAGATGGTCACCCATCAACGGACCAACCGCGGCAAGTGCAGCTTAACCTTATCAATCGACCCGTGCGGCTAATAATACTTAGTCTTCAGCCCTTCCTCAACTATAGGTATATATCTCTAAAATGATTATTATACTCTTTGATGTATTTCGTTCACAAATTCAAGGTCCGGTTCTATAAATATCAAATTCTAGCATTAGTTGTCATCAAGGAGATGACAACTAATGCTAGAATTTGATATTTAACAAAAAAAAAATAGGAAGTCTCCATAGTTTCCTGACTAATTTAAATATAATCAATGAAACCACTTTCTTCGGCTGCCAATCAACAAGTTTTTGTCAACATGAAATTATAAAGCGCCAACTCTGAACAAAAAGTGTCTGCAGCCCTTTTTGTCTCGTAGGTACTTCCATCCAAGGTTTGGATGTCGATAATAGTAAAGTATACCTTTGTTTTTTGAAAAGCTATAGATAGCTACCGTTTCTGGAGTAAGATTAGAGAAACTTTTATTACAAGAACTTCATAGTCAATGTTGGTGGTCCCTTTGTAATTAGAGGCCCCGATTTTTCATCAGTGATTGAATTGACTTCATATACAGTGGTATATAAAGTGTAATGTGTATATACCATTATATATATCACTATATCACTATATTATATATCTGCATTATAGTGATATACAACGTGTCGTTTTGCATCCTCGTCAAATTCAAGGAGGTAACTATGCTAATGATTCTCGACACGAATCAATAATAAAATAAGTAGGTTTTTTTTTTTTTTAATTTTAAAACGCGGCCCGTGTGATACCGCACTGTAACTGGGTAACCTGGGTTCAAACAGTCTTCGTCGCACAAACCAGTCCTCGAATTACTTGTTGCGATTTTTTATTTTACGGCTATGAAAATACAGTCGAGAACGCAATGGTTCAATTACCATTGCGTTCTCGACTGTATTTTCATAGCCGTAAAATAAAAAATCTACTTATTTTATTATTGATTCGTGTCGAGAATCATTAGCATAGTTACCTCCTTGAAATTGACGAGGATGCAAAACGACACGTTGTATATATCACTACATTGCAGATAATATAGTGATATATAGTGATAGATATAGTGATATCTGCCACCCTACTAATATTATAAAATGTGGAATTTTGGATGTTTAGATGTTTCGATATTTGCTACTCAATCACGTAAAAGCAGTTTTGGATGAAATTTGGCACACACATAGGTAGTTTATAACCTGGATTAACACACAGGATACTTTCCATCCCGGTAGTAGGTATACGTTCCTGTGAGATAATTTTCGACATCCACGCGGGCGAAGCCGCTGGAAAAAGCTAGAGATTGTATTTAACAACGACTTCTTGTTCAGTAGTATCGACAAAATATTTTATTTTAGCCAGAAATATGAAATTAATAGGTACCCCATTTCAAAGTGACAAAAAGTCATTTAATAGTTTGTAGTTAACGAGTTTATCTTTTCGTGAATATGAATTACATGTAACCTCTAGTATATGTTTACTAGGGTATACATTATCTTGTTTCTGTCAAGCATATTTAAAAAACTTGATGAGGTCGGTATTTCATATCTGACTCTGAAAAAAAAGGCCGAAATAAACTCAGAGGTTGTCTCTTTTAAAGTTCAGACATATCTTGGTTAGATCATGTGAACACCATGAAGATATCTGAAATAGTCTTTTGAGGAAAGAACTCAATCTGTGAGTGGACCTGGCCAGTCAGTACATGCATTTGTCAGAAATCTTGCAGTTCAACTGAAACTTAGGTTGAAAAGTAAGAGTGCGTTAGGAATTTAATTTTCTCTTGAATTTCACTGGCATTGTCATATGAAAGTTAATAGCATGACATTGTTTTCTTAAAAATAACTGTACTAGCTTTGTTAGAGAAATTCAGTATAAAATATGAGTGAAAACAAGAAAAGTTTTTAGGGCACTGCAGTTGCATCTACGGCTAGAAACCACCAATTATGAGAAACTGAAAGAAGATTGCCTTTTCTTTGTACCTAATAGAAGTCTCACTCCACTAATTTATCTTGTTAACCGCAAACGAGTTATACTAGCACTAAGCAATGTAGGCTTCCAAAGATTTTCCTTTGCGTTTGTCACCAGGTACGGGTGGAATCCAATTTGTATCTTTTTTAATGTTTCCAGCAGAAACAAAAATACCAAGCCGATGAAATGCTGAGGTAATAATGACTTACAAGATTACTCAGCATTATAAAACAAAAATGTGAAAATAAAAAACCAGACTGCGTCATGCTTTGCGTTATGGTCGTGAACAGGTGGTGCTTGTGGTGGTGTCGTCTTGCTGACCATGGTTTTGTTATTATTAATAGTTTTAACTGTTTTTTTATTTTACTCCGAAGGTCCTAGTTTAAAATTTTTGTTACTTCTAGCTATAACTATTTGAACAGAATGCCACATTGCATACGTAAGCGGGCACGCCCTTTATGCTTAGAGCCTTTAATTTCGGTTTTAAGTTCTGTTTATGTTTTTGTTTTTATTATTTGTTTCTGTTTGAGTAAATTTTTAATGTTTTTTTTTTGGTATCGGCGTGTGCTAGCTGACATGGCAAATATTTTAATTTAAATTACTCGTAACGTTAATTACGTACCTCTTGTATAGAATCTAGTTCTTCTAACATCACAGACAGCTGCGCTGCTAGGATGTTTGTTGCGCCACTTCTTTTTCCCAGCTAAAGCACTAGGAAGTAGTGAAGGGCGAGCGTTTTGGGGGACTGTCTTATCTAATTTTGACGTTCAAAAGGTGCTGTCACTAGCCTAGTTTGAATAAATGACTTTTGATTTAGATTTTGGGTTAAAAGTGAACTTTAAAAAAGATGCAAAACAGTAAATTTTGTTTAAAGAGGCTGTATTTTCAACTCAAAACTATAAGTATCTAATCTCATGTAGTCGGAAAAACAGATGTTCCTCCGACTGCCATTCATAGATCTTTGACAGTCGTTACGGGTCATCAAAAGCCTGAAAGTCTGCCAAGCAGTCTTACCAAGCGGCATCGTATTTCCCAGTAACTAGGTTGTGGAGGTCGGATTGGCATTCGCAAGTCCATGTAACATACTGGTATCCGATTAGACTGCAAGCCAACCCCAAGATAGTTGGAAAACGGCTAGGCAGATGATGAGGCAGTTTGAAGCTACTGTTTCAGAAAGGCACTTCTTCGTTAGTTATTTCTATAAAAGCCACTACAAAGTTCAGTAAAACGCTTCTTTGCCTATCCATGACGTTATTTTATTATTATAAAACTATTATGCGAATCTTTACATTAATACTTCAAACTTGTTTTTAATCAATTTGCGTGTATGAAATCATAAACAAGTTTATTATTTAACTTTTGATTAATCACGCAAAAATATACGGAACGACATAATACGGTCGAAGTCACGGTTAAAACGAGTTAAATTTTAATTGATCAAACTTGCTTCTAATAATTTTATGGTTGTTATAAAGTTGTGTACAGCTTAGCATGCATGCAGACATAAATATTGATGGCAAATAAAATATATTTCTAATGGCAAATATAGATTTTATAAGAAAACATCGTGGGAAAATCATAACAGCTCTCACCTTTGCACCTCGTGAAAACGACAATGACAGTCGTTATATGCAAATTGCTTCAGCAGTTTGCAATAAAATTACATCAACAATGCATACAAACATAAAATCGCACTTTAAATTCACGGGTTACATTGGCTTTATGGATTTCGAGAGCTGTTTTTAGCGTCAATTTTTTTTTTAAATTGCTAGCTACAATTTTTTTTGTTGCTCTGTAGATTCTAGTTTTGATTTAGAGGTACATGTTGTTGTTAAATATAGGGCTTTATTCCAAGAATGTTTACTTTTTCCACAAAATTTCCTTTACGGTCAAGTTTTTGCAGAAGATAATAATATAACAATAAAAAACTCACCTGCTAAATACATTTGTCCAGCGCCGTGCCTACCTTTGCTCGTTCACTCCACTTCTTCAATAATTTGTATCACTTTCCTTTTTTCCATAACACTGTTTCTCTTTCTTGGTGCCAGCAAAACTACAACTTTATTACGATTCATAATACCATCGTCATTTCTTGTAACCTTTGTAAAGGTTACAGCGTGCAATATTACATTTACCGTTGCTAATCCAATTGTCTCGTCTACATCTTCACAATTTTCATCGGAACAAAAAGCTATTAGAGATTTTCAACCGCAAATTACAATTTTGTTAGGCAAATAATAGGTTTCTACGCAAGTATCAATTATATTGTCTTGATTGTAATGTTATCTTTCATTGTGATGATACTCAATTACTTAAGAAGCTGATTCTCGTCTTTGATGACTTAATAATCTTGAGAACTGACGGTCTTTGACGTCTTCGGTAGGAATTATGATATATTATTTACTTTCTCTAATAAATCAGCTGGTTATATTTTCTTCATGTGCTGCAAGTGTGTTGCAAACAAAGAGTGATGCCAATAATGATAAACGATTTTCCTTTCTTCGATCAATCTATGATTACCACCGTTGCGAATTGGTGCAAACAAAGACGTTGAGCGTTAAAGACTGAAAGTGCAATTCTCCTGTTGATGCATTTCATACTCTCGATTCGATTTCCAATTCTACAAAATATTCCCGTAACACTATCTAGGATATAACTTTATTGCAGTCGTCCAAATTTAATTCAGCACCAACTTGAATGTCAGTCAAACATAACGTTTCCAAATAATATGTTCTCTTTTTGTTATCCTCACTTTCGATTTTTCGCGTTTGTCCTCTCGTACGTATATTAATATTTCCGTTCACAATTTCCTCAAGCGCTCTTGATCTGCGGTTTCTCAAACATCTAATCTTGTTTTACATCCCTTTATACCAGTTTGTTCCAATCTTGATACGGTTTATCCGCCATCATAAAGTTTCTAGCCTCTTAAAGTTTTTGCTTCGTCAACGGAATCTGCAATAAAAGTATTGTTTGTTATTAGTAACAGTTTAATGTTTGATACAGCTAGACAGGTTTCACTTTCTTTTGATTATGATCTTTACGTCATTTGTAAAGATTGCGTGGATGGGTAATATTGCCGAGTGCAAATCGATGTCTGACACAGTAAAAAAATGAGTGTATCTAATATTATTGGAAACTAGACATAAAATAAATATTGCAGAAACAAAAGTGGGTAGGATTCTCCTAAAAGTTCAAAGGGGCAAGTATTTGAACTTACAGTGAACTCACGATCGCTTTGTCAGCGACTTAGTAGGTGGGTTTTTGCTGTCTGTAATTTTGATGACTCTTTTAGTCAAGATTTTGGTCATGAAATGTTACTTTAACGTTGCAACAATATACTCAGTTAAAAGATGGAAATTTTCAGAGTTCAATCTCGTTTTCGCTGCTAGATGCTAATGAATTAAACTTAAAACCGCTGATGGTCACTATATTCTGCTAACAATTAAGAGACAAGAAGTTAATCAGCTGCGGGGCAATTGGGTAACACTTTCATTTTGACATTCATTGCGTTATTTACGTTGTTGAGCATTCAAATGATTCTAACATAAGAGGCAATGTATTAGCATAACCTTCAAAATAATTCAGATTTATTGCGGGTTACGCAAAAAGGGTGCTGAACGAAGAAATGAAGTCACAAATTGGCAAACATTTGAAAAAAGGGTGCTGAACGAAGAAATGAAGTCACAAATTGGCAAACATTTGAAAACAATCTCTATAATTTTATACTATTTCGAAAAAAAAAAAAAAACAATTTTAGTTAGCATCACATTCAACTACGAGTATTAAGTTGTATCCTGCTTTCTCACTAAGAAAGTACGCCCATAGTCAAATAGCACGTAGCTCAGTTAAATAGCTTGCCATATGAATTACAAGTAATTGGCTTTAAATAATAGTAGGCTCACAGAAATTTATTACTGGAACATTGTTACGCTAATTAGCAGAAAGGCAGCAAGTAATTCTTTGGGTTGCCATTGAAACTGGTTGTAAAGCTTGATATTGAACGGTTAATGTGTCGTTTGAAAGACCTGATTCATTAAAGTTATCTAAGTATATTAAGGATATCTCATGATTTTATAAAGGCAATTAATAATATGTTATTGACCGCTAAATAATCAATTAAAATTGTTGCCAATAATTCCATTAAAACACTATTATATCTATACATCTATGCTAGAATTGAATAAAATTGAAGCATTCTTTTAATCGGTTTTATTTAGCTTGCCCTGTTTGTTTTCTGGGTCAAAGGAAGACGGGCTCTAGCGTCCCCAAAATTTAAAGTTAGTCAACAGACTTGAGACGTATCTCATTTAAAAGGTGTTCACTTACTGATCATTCTTTGCTATGGCGACGACCGTCATATGTATGGGGTTTTCTAGGAAAAGAAGGAAATGTAATGTATCGTTTTACCCCCCTCCTGTTGGCAGATTGATCTGATATTTGGTACACACCTTTAGTTTTGGTAACAATACAATTTAATTTAATCAGTATAATTTTAAATCCAAGATGGCCGCCGCTACAAAATGGCGGATTGCATGTTTTTCACAACCCCCTCAATACGGGTATCAAACGAAAGGGCTTGACTATTAAAATACCTATGAAAAATTTTAAAAAATATATATAGGGTAGGTTTTTATCCAGTGCGCAAACTGTAACCAAGAATTCAGCATATCAATCTAGACCCCCTAGCTGTTTTTTTTTTCATAATTGACGAAAAATTTCTGCGCTGGGGGCCTAGAATGATATGCTGAATTCATAGTTACAGTAACGAAATAAAAAGTAAAAACGTGAAAACAAAATATGTAAAAAAAAATTAAGTTAAACGGTTTTAGTGAAAATAATGATGTAAAAAAAAAAAATCATGGGGCGAAGCGTAACCTGAGTAAATATGTAAATAGCATACGCTCGTATACACGTTACATATTTACTCAGTTGACTGTTGATAAAAATTTCACGCGCCCCACGATTTTATTTTTTATCCACATCATTATTTTCATTAAAACCGTTTTCTTAACAAATTTTTTACTTATTTTTATTCTATATGAAATTGTATATGAAAGTAAATACGGTTCGAATAAAATAAAATAAAACAATTTTAGATTTTCTAAGTTTTTGTCTGGCGTTGTGTCTGTTTTTTCCGGCTCATGTCCGAAACAGCTGGACCGATTTGATGAAAATCTCGCTGGTTCAGATAGCAGATGAATGATAGCAGAAGGAGTAATGTAGGCTATTTGAAATATTTTCCGCCAAACACGTAACCGGTTGACGGATGAAAAACTACTTTTTAAGACGCTTTTATTAGCCTCACCTGTATGTTTGTAAGCATGTTTGTTTGTAACCGACTCCTTTGGACTTGATTTTGACCCACTTTAAACGGTCAGATTTCATTTAAAATTTGTAGACTTATCGAGGACCGATGACAATTCAATAATTTTATAACTTTGTTCCATAATGTTTAAAAAAAGGCACAGTCAATCGCACACCTGAGGTAACAATTTGATATTGACAGCTGTATTGCGTAGGAATAAGGGTCATTTTTGTAGCGCAAATGTTACCACTGATGTGTTACCTTAGTTTTAAACAAACTAACAGTTACATGCACATTGCATCCCTATCGTTCGAACTCGTTACTCAGAATTGCAACCACGCATTGCATGGATCATAATATTTCTCATACAAATCAACATACAAACAATACCATACAATGTTTGTATTTTTAAATCTGCACTTTCCGTTACCTACCATTTTCTATAAGATGAATGTGGGAACCATAATTACTTAGAACATAATGAAACGTTTATGTTTCTTATGATGCTTTACAAAATGAAACTGTAAGACAATAACAGTATAGTTGGTATTAAGGTAGCTATCATGATTTACAGTAGAAGTGGTTTAAGAGTAAATCGTCTAATGTAATGACTTTAATTTGTCCCTCATCACAAGTGATGGATTGTCGTGTGCTGTGAATTAGTGCAGAGCGCCAAAGGTTTGAAAAAATACTGCAGGTACTAAAACCTTAGATCATCAATTCAAAGAAAGAATTTACGCTTTTTATTTTTTTAAGGGAAGCACAGAACCGATCGAATTGATGGAGCTTGGAGGAGCCCTATGTCCAGCAGTGGATGTCTTTCGGCTGAAATGACGATGGTGAAATATTTATACAGCTAGGAACGGTCTTGAAACGGTAGACTTGAAAATCAAAGATAATTATCTGAAAAACCGTAGGCAGATAAATATCAGAAGCGATGGGACTACACAGGAATTTAAGAAGATACCCAAGCCAATCATAACTATTATAGACAGAGATGCTTACCACGAGATGTAACAAATAATATAAAAATTTTGGATTGCAAATTCCAACTATTTGCAATCCAAAATTTTGATCTAATTCAGATTTACTTTAGCAATTGCCAGCAACGAAATTATAACTATTTTCAATGTATTCATTATTTTCGTTCCGTGTGGTTGCCGAACGTAACAGAATAGCACCATCCCATTTCTTCCCGTGGGTGTCTAAGAAGGCGACTAAGGGACTTAGGTACTAGAGAATGGGGAACAGTGCTCTCTATGCATTGTACCACCATACTGCGATCGCCAATCCGCCTGCCAAGCGTGGCGATTATGGCAAATCCCCCCACTTTTGGAGGAGGCTTATGTCCAGCAGTGGACGTCTTTCGGCTGATATGATGAATTATTTTCGTTAAAGATAAAGATATTTCGTTTTTGCAAATATGGGTATAACTGATAAATAAATGATAAATGATTTTATTTCTGTAAGTAGGTTTGTACAAACACTTTTACACGTCAATCATATTTTTTTAAACTAGATGAGGTCAGCGTTTCCTATCTGACTACTCTGAGAAGAAAGGCCGAAACAAACTCAGAGGTCACAGTCTGTTTTAAAGTCCAGACATAATCTTGGTCAGATCATGTGAAGACCATGTGGATCGGTGTCTGAAATGGTCTTTTGAAGGAAGAACCACACAGATTGAGTGGACCTGTCCATTCAGTGCACGCATTTGTCAGTAATCATACAGCTCAACTCAGAACTTGAGGAGCTCAACGATTTGACGAACAATACCAAAGACAGGACATTTGGGTAGGCCGCATAAAATATTCAAACTGCCAGATTACTATTAAAACTAGCTGAGAAAGAGATGAAACACAAAACAGAAATCACAAAAACAAACAAAATATGACCCAAATAGTCCTCACATTCACAATAATTAAAACAAAAATAATATTATACTTCTAAAGTAAATATTCATATCAAAGTGTATATAATAATTATCAAATGTCTGAGTATAAGTTTGCAAAAAAAAAAAACAACATTTAATATGTAAATAAATACTAAATGCTAATGCTATACATGGGTACAGTAGTGAAAAATATGTAAGACTAAATCCGAAGCTTCTTTTCCGTTTTCGGCTGATAATAATACATTTACAGTCGGAACTACTTAAGTTTGCAAAATCATTCAACTGCTTGACAGAATTCGAATCAGAATCTCGTTACTCTCATCATTAATGTATTTCTTTTACATATATTATCCTTATTTTTATATACGCACGAGTAACTAGAAATTCAGGTCAAATTTAATAATGTTCTCACTGTTCTGTCTTTAGTCACGATTTTGGTACTGACGATGATTTTCCAAATGTATCGTGTAATTCGTGACTTAGGGTAAAAGTGATTCGCTGATTTGCGAATACTTGCGCATGACCTTCACCCATGATGCGGCTAGTTTATGGTTTAGGGCGAAGCGACTGCCATTTGACCTCTGGCCTGTTCTAGGGAAACTTGGGTTTTGTGTGAAGAAACTACAATATACCAACTTTTTGAAGTAACATTGTTTTATAGTCAACTAGCTGACCGGTCAGACGTTTTCCTATTTCCTAGAACTCATTTGCAGTGCTACCTACTGGGTCCCATTGTGAATCTAAATCATCCAGTCCCTGGATAATTTCATCAAAATCGTTCCAGCCGCTTAGAACAAGTTCAGTGATATACAGATGTACAGAAAAATTATACAATATAATATGAAGATAGTCCAATGCAAGTAAGCCAGAAAGGGACACAATATAATACACAAATTGACAAAAGTTTTGGAAGAGGTCTTGACCAAAATAAGATTGAACATGCCAAACCTTGGAGTTTTGAAAATACTAAGTATTTTACGCCTGAACTAATTTGGGTTAAAGAAACAGAAATAGAAAGCATTTTTAATAAGTATCGTCACATGGAGAAGTTTCCCATCGAAAACTATGAATTTTCACGCAGCGTTGAATATACAACTTTTAGATATAAGTATATTAACTATTATTTATTTTCAATCTCTTCCATAACCTTTAATCTTTTCAGCGAAGAGTCCCATGTTAAATTGTGCATCATAATTACAGTCAGCTGATTTCGAGTGACTTGCCTTCTCGTTAGGCTAACGAGGTATATCGTTTTATGGTTTGCGATCGTCATAATCATCAGCAATCTTGTCAGTTAAGGGTATCAGTGTTTGATTTCTTTATAATTACTGTATTATATATGTACTGATATCGTAATTTATGTTATTAAGATTCTTGTACTTATTAAATCTGATTTTTTGCATTGTGGTTTAAAAAGAAGGAATTTTAGATCAATCTTTTTCGTTTACTCGATTTGGCTTTTTACAACAAGTTCGTCAATATCATTGTCAGACCCACTGAGATTACAAAAAAATGAGATGTTATCGATAAAGTCCAATGTGGGTTAATCATTATTTATTTCTGATTGATAAAGCAGTGACTATTGAAGTGGATATCAGCACATCATCTGCTTAGCAATTTTGGGATTAGGGTTCCTGGAGTGTTTTATTATCTGGAGTGTGAGTGACTAAAGGTACTATAAGCTCCATCACTTTTTCCACTTTTTATCTCCGATATTACAGTTTTTCCATTATACTGTACTGATTTTGTGGGAATAGGTCATATTCTCAAGTAAGGTTATCGATTGTATGCGCATCAAGACGGCTTATTGTTACTGTGAGAAGTTTTAAATTAACGGCTTTTTGTTCAGACTCAAAGTGTTGGTTTAGGATCATAGCTGTTATTTTTTCAATAAATATTTGTGGAGATACGTGTTAATTGGATAGGTGTTGCTATTCTTGGTATTTGCTTTCACTTACGAGCGAATCAGAAGAGTTATTTATGTACTCTGTCTAATTTATGATGGTTTGCATGACACATACAAACTTAATATTTGTACTTTTTTACTAAGCTTCCACGATAATTCAATATGGAAGATACGATATGCAATAAACTGCATGCCGTTGGTTAACAATAGATTATCGAATAAGCCACTTTCGATTTATCGGAGAAAACCTCACAAACGATGTGCATCATTGCAGAGATCTCTGCAATTTTTTTACCGACTTCAAAAAAAGGAGGAGGTTCTCAATTCGACTGTATGTTTTTTTTATGTTTGTTACCTCATAACTTTCGACTGGGTGAACCGATTTTGATGATTCTTTTTTTATTTGAAAGCTGGTGCTTCCTGTGTGGTCCCATTTCATATAGATCTGATGATGCGTTTCGGAGACAGACACCGGAACTCTTCAAAAAATAACAATAAATATGCATTGTTTTGACCCCAAGGATGATGAAATTTCAAATAGGGGTAAGTAGGTACTATAACTAAAAAGTAAAAAATAAAAACTTTTCCAAAAAAAACAGCCGACTTTCGAAAAAAACACTACAAAGTGAAAAATAACTTGAATTTCGGAAGGCGGTGACAAAAAATTTAAATACATATTATCCAAAGTCACCGCCTTCCGAAATTCAAGTTATTTTTCACTTTGTAGTGTCTTTTCCGAAGTCGGTTATTTTTTTACTGTAGAATCACAAATTAATTACGTAAAATACATAACTATTAGTAGCTTAGTTTCTGACATTAGCAATGTGGATACGTTAATACAACAATCAATTATGAAAATACTAGCAATACTTAGCACAAAGGAGTATTTTGAAACTATCAGAAAAGTGTTAGGATTTATGTGATAGTTTTCTAATACTTCTAAGTAATCGAAATTGTAAAAGTGTTTTTTTTTATTACAAACTAAATAGTAGTAGTGATAGTTCAACTATGGGTTTGACCAATCTTTGACTAGCTATAGTGAAATCCTTACATATTATAAAAAAACACAACACACAATAAATACTTTTTCTTTCTTTATTTTCTTTTCTGATAGTTTCAAAACACTCATGTGTACTAGTATTGCTAGTATCTATGTATTAACAAGTGAAGCAAAAACATTTAGCCTCTTTTTACGAAAATTACGCGGACCGAGGAGTATGAAATTTGGCACAATTAAATTTAATATGGAGAAGAAGTGCAGAAAGCTAATATCTTATCTGTATACAACGTGTAACGGAAAGGGTATATACATACCAAAGGGCACCGCTTCTTTGGATGATATCAAACGATATTGGAAGCGTTTTTTAATCCTATCTCTACATGCTCGTAAGCTAAGAGAATTTTTAGTACGTTGATACCAGAAACCGAACTTTTAAAATTGAAATAAAAACATCACTCGGAAGAGATTTATCGTGATATTGGCAAGTATCTAATGTGGAAAGTTATTGACCTACGTAGTGCGGTGACACGTTTGTTATGATTTGAATTTTAGAAACATTGAATCCGAAAATTTGGCATCGATTCTTAGACTATTTTATTTTGAGCTGTAACTATGTATCGTGATTCTATACCAGCTGTTATCTTTTGTGCTTAAGGATAGCAATAGGGTTTTTGTTACACTCTGTATATATGAAAATTTATTCATATTTCCCTTGGTCACGACATCACACGTGAACGGCTGGACCAATTTTGCTAATTCTTTTTTGTTGTTTTTGGTATTGTCAGGAGAAGGTTCTTATGAAAGAAAAAAATAAGAAAGATGCGCGTAACATATAAATATATGTATACACCGTGACATTTTAGTCGTCTTACAAAGGTGGTCCACTCAATGTACCCGTCATGAAATACCTACAGGCGCGATTAAAACATTGTTACCATTAATTAAGATAATAGGTACAAAGAAAAATAATAATGCTTTACAATTATGAAACACCCTCCCTGTTAATAATGTTTACGTATCAAACGGTAGAAGATATCTACCTACCTACCTTTACATTTCATCATTAATTTCCTCTCCATAACAGGGTGTTTCAAACTACGTCATGCATCTTAGTGAATGATATTTTCATTTTTGTAATTATGCAAATGTCCAAAAATTTAATTTTTTTAAATAAATTATTAGTAGTCATTGGATACATGAAGCGAGCTGCCGTTGTAAGACGACTAAAATGTCACGGTGTATAATACATAATGCGAATTCAATATTCATGGTTAAGACAGGACGTCTGTCGGGTCAGCTAGTTTTTATATAATAATTAATTAGAAATACATTAAGTTTCAAATGAATTATGGTCGAATTTCGACCACTAGGCGATCACTAGTTTTCATTCATTGTCGTTTTGTCGTCTTCCTTGTGTATTCCGAAAAATTATAAAATACTACACGCTAGTGGAGGCGTCATAGTAGTTGACAATAAACTCTGTTGTGAACATGCCTCAATTTGGCAGCACTTGCGTGACTAGAACAAAACTGATGATACATTTCTTTTAAATTCCTAGATCAGTTAGTCAGTTTTAATTAAATAAATCACATAAATAACTGCTGTATAATGTTAATTTGGACAGTTAATTATCTTCACGCAAATTCCGCAATGCATATGTATGATACATTGCTTCGTAGGTACATTACTGCAATGCTGACATTGCTCCTTCATGATAATTTTTCATCAACGTTACAATACAATTAACACAACTAAAAAAAATTCGAATAGTGGAAAAAAAGAGAACAGAATTTTTGTGTACTGCCCCTCTCTCAATGGTACACAAAAAAAAACCACTATTCGGGTTTTTTTTTAAATACCAAAACCACATGAGTAACTATGGTTACTTCACCGGTTTTAAAGCAGTAGTGATGAAATAATTTACTCACAGAAAAGCGCCTTTCTGGGGGTTCGAATTCGCATCCACGACCGACAACTTGTAAGTCGCGGCCGTTATCACTGGGCCACTATCGCTATCATTATGTTTAATTGCACTTTTTTTATCTCCAAATACTTAGTTTGCCTCCAAATACTTTATTTCTATGTATTGATTCAATTGTAACGAAAGATTTGTAATGCCAGCAGGTTCAATAATAGGCTCACCACACATTTCCATGCTCTCTCTGCTATGAATTAGTTACTATAGTCGCATTTATCATAAAGATCACAAAGATAAACACTCAAACGCCTCAAGCTCCAGGCTATCGAGTCACTATTGCGCTATAAACATAAATTATTTATTTTAAGTCAAGTGCAGTGGCCCACTTACGGACCACTTTCTAGGGACAATACTCCAGTGGTGATCAGAAGCACTTTTAATTTTGCAAGTTTCGCAAACCATTTTTTGAAAGTGAAGTATCAGCGTTCAAGTCCGTACAAAAGTTAAGTGAGAATCAAAATTTGGTTAATCAGTACTTCAAGTGACAAATTACTACAATTGAATAATTATTGTTGCTGGCTCCTATCTGGGCGAATAACAATAACTCGCCATCCGAATTTGAATTCTTAAAAAAAAAAGTAATTTCTAGGGAGTTACGATTACAAATGCGTGCACTGGAAAGGCCTACTCAATCTCTGTGGTTCTTTTCTTAAAATACCTTTTCAGACATTGATCTACATGGTTCTCAGTAAGACTATGTCTGGACTTTAAAAGAGACTGTGACCTCTAAGTTTCGGCCCTTCTTCTCAGAGTAGTAAACCAATTTACAAAAATACATAAAATCACTTATCATATACGAAAATGCTAAACAGTACCTAATACAGTTTACAGAAGCTGGCACAAAAGATTTAAAAGGCGATTTTTACTCTAAAATAGGGACTGCAGCATTCTATTAGACCATTTATTCATGCAAAATCGTGATCAAATCGAGCACAGTACTGCTACCATGTCGTGACTGACCACTGTCGGTGTCAACTCGATAGGCTACGGTTCAGTTCGTATATTTACGTGCAAAAACACGACACAGATATAGGCAGGAAAACTAAAGTGAAATTGAACAAAGATTTATTTCTAAAGTCATCTAAAAGCATCAAAAAGGTATCCGGCTCCAAGGAACATATCTTAAAAACTATGCGTAGGAGAAATGAGATATTTTTATTTATAAAATCACATAATTTCTTTTAAAACTCTAACTTTTATAAGATCGTGGTCTTCATGATTAAATACGTGGACACTATGCGTCCAAATTAATAGTTCTGTCAGTTTCATACCTTACTAGAAAATAAAATTTCTCGTTTTAATATAAAATGTATAAAATGACTTTCGGCAATACTGTAGCTTCCCTTTGCCAAGAGTCATGTTAAAGAATTTTCTGAACAGAACGAAAATGACCCCCTACATAACAGAAATTTACCTCTTTATAATATTAGTACCTGCACACAATAATTAATGCACATTCCAATATTTGATATCAAAAGATAAGATTACTGTGTGTTTCTAAAATTTTGACATCTAGCATAAATCACTCAACTTCTTTACCATCAAGCTCTTGCATAGACCGGGAGCTAACTATTATCCAAAGCCATCACGTCGATCTTCATAAGTAAAAGCAATTTCACACAATATAATGACAGGTTTTCCAATAATTAATTCTCATAAAAAATCTGCATATCACTACACCTTGCTTGAACGTAGTTTCACATCAGATATTATTTATATGTTTCTCATTTCAATCAGAAGATTGGACTTGATATACGCATTTCTGAGCTCTAAAGGCGTGAATAGATTGATTAAATTGATAATTGTTGAGTTAAAAACTGTTTCTGATGGTACGATTTTTTGTTTAATTTATTTGAAATCAATTAAACTAATTTAACTGGAACTCACAAGTTAATTGGTCACTTCCAAGGGGCTTGTAATAAAAGCCGCTCGGCTCGATCGATCAGCTAAAGCTACACTTACTGCGGGTGATCCGTGGATGGGTGAGCATCTTTACCAGACCTTAACCTGTTTGTCCCGACTGTCATACGTGGGTCTTTGATAGTCGTTACGGATCGTCAGAAGTCCGAAAGTATGACAACCACTCTTGCCGAGGGGTATTGTATTATCCAGTAACTGGTATTCAGTTGGATCCGGTTAGACTAGAAGCCGACCCCAACATTTATTAGGGATATGATTAGAGTTATTCAATTTGCTTAGTACTATGTTTTACTTACTCTAGCAACTTTAGAAGGAGCGCACTTGTAGCTGTCAATTATTGGCCAAATGGTTGGGTACCTGTCACCGTGGTACAGTACAAGAATATATAGCTGAGCTAACAAGACAGCTCTTTTCAACTCAACCTTTCATTCTAATTGGCACTATCACTCGATTTCGACGGCATTCGTATTAGCTGTGCCCGCGACTTCGTCCGAGCTGAATAGTTATTTTTTATTATTTATTTATCCTACTAATATTGTAAACGCGAAAGTTTGTAAGTGTGGATGGGTGGATGAATGGATGGATGGATGTTTGTTACTCTTTCACGCAAAAACGGCTGAACGGATTTGAATGAAATTTGGCATACAGGTAGTCTGTAACCTGGAATAACACATAGGATACTTTTTATCCCGGTACTACGTTCCCGTCGGATAGTTTTCGACCTCCACGCGGGCGAAGCCGTTGGCAAAAGCTAGTATTATATATATGTATTATATAAAAAAAAAAAAAACTAAAATATAAGTAGCCTAAGTTACTCGTTATTACATCAGCTATCTGCCAATGAAAGTCCCGTCAAAATTTGTTCAGACGTTTCATAGATTAACCGGAACAAACAGACATACAGACAGACAAAAATTAAAAACAAATTTTATTTTGGTATATTTACCGTGTATACATCCATATGCATTTAGTAAAAAGCGGTTATTTTAATATTACAAACAGACACTCCAATTTTATTTATCTGTAGTATGTATAGATAAGCTGAAAAGAATATTTTCTCTAAGTAATTCGCGGCCGTTACCACTAAGGCGCCACTGCTCTCTCATTCATTACATAATTATACAGCTTTAATAAGAAATTGCATAAAATGAACAGAACTGCACCGATACGGACGCTGTTGCAGACATTACAATTAACTCACCATTTTCCCTGTCAATGTATCTGAAACCCCAATCTGTTTTTGGAAAGCGACAGTGGTCTTTTTGCCCAGAAAAAACAACAGTTTTTAGTGCGGAAATGTTATTATATCAAAGTTCCCTATCCATATGGCTGGTGCAGTTGACGGCAGTTCCATACGACTGCACATTTGATCGTAATCTACTAATGACTGCAATTGAGAATGTAATTGTTCTGCCACAGTTTATCCGACACGGTTTACATCTAAGGTAGGTGATTTTGTTTTGTTGTTTTTAAATTTTTTATCTCTTTTTGGTTGGGAAATTGATTTTCTTGAGGATTGCGAATATCATGTTCATAAACGTTTATTTGCTTGGAATGCAATTAGGTAGACATAAAAAACAAAATTAGTTACAAAACAATTGTAATCACTGTACAATTTACCTATATAAAACCATATGTGTGTGTTGTGCATGTAGACATTTTTTTTTTATTATTAAGAAATTTAATGTTTTTATTAATTTATTTATCTGCTGATTTCTTGACATAAGTGATATACGTTTTATTTAATAATGATTTGAAAATTAGTACTGGGTTAGTGGGTTTTACATCAGGAATTTGTCAGCAGCAGCCTTAATTCTGTATTTGTGCCTAGCAGATGGCAATAAGCTTGCCCCCATTACATGGGACTTAATAATTAGTGACGCAATGTGGGTGTTCGTACACCTATGCCTTAACCTTCGGGAATTACAAGCGTGATGATTTGAAAAGTATATGGAAAATATGTAAGTAAAGGATAAATACTTTTCGAAAATCAAATGGTATAAATTTTTTACTTCAAAATAGGGGTTTAAACAATAATGACATCTAAAACAAGATGTGATTATAATTATTGTATGATTGCACTGATTCTGTAACTATGCTCAATGCTTGTATCTAACTTATTAATTAACACTGATTGCCGATATTACACTGACCTATCTATCATAATCAAAAAAAAAGTTCAGCAAAGCACTCATTCAGTTACACCAGTTCAATTCATAAGTAAATTAAACCAACGCCAAACCCATATTTTCTCGTAAAAAAATTGAATGCGAAAGAAAAGTTGACGCTGTTCCATTATCGGCAAATAATTGGCAGTCTAATTTCCTGCAAAGTTTTTCGTTTTGATACCACAATGAGTTTTGGGAAAACAAGAAAAATATAACAACAAAACTATAAAATAAAAGAAAATACTCACATGAAAAACTTAGAACAAAAAATCCACAACTCAAAGTTTAAAAATCGAAACTCAACATTCGAAAACACACGCTCGAAATTATATTTATAAAAAAAACAATTGAAGCTCACGTCATCACGTCACTACGAGCAATACCGCAATGATTCTCTACACAGTCAACAAGCCACTACTTGTGTTTATTTAGCTTTAAAAACAAAAATAAACCTTGACGTCACCAACTTTAAGTTCACTTTTCAATGAATTTTATTTTGAACTCGCACCTTATGGATCACTGAACTTGTCACAGAAAAAGTAACTTTGCTTAAAAAAGTTATGGTACATTTTAAAATGGTAGCCACGCTGGATTTAAAGGTAAAAGTAAAAACGTTGTTTATTGTTGTTTACTAAGATTAAGAACTTAATATCTAAGGGCCTCTTTGATAATCATGCTGCATGAGATTAAGCATATACTTTTTTACCGTAAACAATTTTTAATTCAGGGCTGCCATCCTTCGAAATATTCACCAATTTTCTGTAGTTCGAGACCATTGGAAAGCGTAGTAAAGAGACTTTCTTTGATTTTTATTACGTCCGGGTAGCATACAGTCAAAACATTTAAAATAATAAAATCTTGCAAAAAGGACATAGACTCACATTAAAAAAACAATCGTAATCAGAATTTTCAAAATATTCGTTCTACAATCTTTATGATTTTAAAAAGGCAGCCCTAGGTATAATCAGTAGATATGGGAGCCAGAAAAAACAATACTTAATTACAGATAATGCCTAAGGAAAAGTTTTTTAAGAGTCAACTGAAGAAAATTGGTAATCGTATGTCACTTGGACATGGATAGTTTAAAGTTGAAACGTTGTTGCTAGGTTTGTGGTAGAGGAATAAGCCGTCAGTGATGATGACATTGTGATAGTCTTATAGATAATTTTCACCTCACTACACCGAAGAAAATGCTAGGTAAAAAAACAGTCTACATAGTATTTTAAATTAGTGTAATTCAATGAAGTATGATAGCATTGCACTGTAGTCTTCGTAAACGTTTTCACGCCTTCAGAATGTCTCCATTCATTGAACAAATTATTGTACACTTGTAAGTACTTTTCACGCGATTTTTTCGGAGTATAACTCAATTTAGTATCCGCTTGCACTAACTTGTAATGTAACACCTGCAGTGTTAAATTATATCTTCGTCGCTGCTGGACTCGCTCATTTTCTTTGATTTCTTACGATTTTATTAAACGACAAACCAAAATTATGGAAGTGAATTGAACAGAGACGAAGTTTCCTTTTTAATGCAGTCGTCGTGCTGGCCAGTGCGATTATTCTAAAAATGGGTTTGCGCACTGACATGAAATAAGTATTAATGCATTTTCAGTGGACTGGCGGTATAGAATTTTAACCGCGTGCTCTATTGATGACCGAGCAAGCGACGGATTCCAAAATTAGAATCCTGAGCGTTAGCGAGGGATTCAAAGAGCACGAGGCGAAAAATCTTTGTACTCCAGTGCAACACGTAACTTTTCATCCCACCTCAGCGAGGAAATGACTTAATGCAAAAAAAAAATTACAATCACAAGATACTTTTATTTCAGTTTAGGTATTAACTACTACAGTATGATAGGTAAGTATTGCAGAATAATCTGTAAATTTCAAATAAATTGAAAGTAACATCGCTACAGTTACTTAAGTTGAGTGTAATATTTTTGTTAGGTACTGTAATGTTGGTGTTAGTGACTTGTGTACTGTTTTTCGGTAAACTAACTGTCATACTTAATAGTTGTACCGATCCATCGGATTCCTTAGGCGTAAATGTTGGCGAGAGAGGACGATGGTTGGGTGTTTCGTAACGACTCATTTTTGATGTTGAAGGGCCAGTCCAAAGCTGGTGCTTTCCGTGTTGTCTCATTTCAATTTCTTATAGATCTGATGATGCGTTTCGGAGACAGACAATGGAACTCTTAAAAAAATAACAGTAAATCAACCGCGATTGCTGCTATCGCATAAATATGCATTGTTTTGACCCCAAGGATGATGAAATTTCGTATTACTGGGGTAGGAACTATAACTTAAAAGTGAAAAATAAAAACTTTTTTCCAAAACAAAAAAATAACCGAGTACAAAAAAAAAAAAGTGAAAAATAACTTTAATTTCGGAAGGCGGTGACAAAAAATTAAAATACACATCCAAAGTCACCGACTTCCGAAATTAAAGTTAGTTTTCACTTTGTAGTGTTTTTTCGGAAGTCGGTTGTTACTTTTTTTGGAAAAAGTTTTATTAGCACCCATAGGCTGTCTAACACACTTTCCGTTGTAATATTGTAGAAAAATCGATTGATTGGAGTGTTAGGCGAGCGTAAGGCTTGATATTTCTCAATAATAGTTATGTATTCCTTGTGAATGACGAAGTTGCGGTCTCTTTTTGTCTTTGTATTAGTTTAATTAATTAATAGTAAGTCATCTGAATGTTTCGCAATGTTTTTGACATTAATTTGTGTTAGTTCATTAGTTCGACATGCTCCGTTTATAGGTACCAATAATAAGAACAACCTGTAACGTAAAGAGTATTCTGATGGGGCCCGCAAGGGCCGATGCCTGCCAGGGGTGCGGGTTGTTCGAAAGAGATACCGTGTCCCCTGGCACACAAGCAACTGAGGGAACACGGGTGGGTTTTAGTCAGTAAAAGTCTGACACGCCCCCTCCTGCTCCACCCAGAGCGGGAGAAGTCATTTGATGATATCCCACCCAGAAAAAAAAAAACGTAAAGAGTATTGTAGTATATAAATTAATAAAATTTATATGTATGCATAATTATGCCTATCAACATCTACTAAGTACATATTAGATTATGTTAAGTAGTTGATTAATATACTTAAGAAGATAATGAATGTACAACTGCCTTACTTTTGTCGCCAAATAAACGGAATCAGGTGCTTTTTTCTTTTTAATAACTTTTCAATTTCAGATGCTGTGAAAACCTTCGAATTTTTGGTTGATGACCAGATGAGGCTCTTTTTAAAAATGCCACTAATTTAGGATAGGTGTCGATATGTATGTCTTTTTATCTTTATTGTTGCTTTTAGCATTGAATACGTACGCCATATACCTAGTGCTTGATTTCTTGGTCTCGGATAATTCAATAAAATATGGCAGCAAAACGTTTTCTGAGAAAGTTTTGGCTTCTGGCTTCTTTAGCTAGTCGCCACTTGTTAAACATAATATCGTACTGTTTCAAATACTTCTCGCGTGATTGTTGAAGGAGAAAGCTCATTTGCGCATTATTAACAGTTTCAGTAAGTTCTGTTGGCGTCAAATAAACTTCCTCGTCCTAGAACCACTCATTTTAGGTTTTTCACTTATTGTCAAGTTTCTTGGTGTTAACCTAAGGTTTTAACAATATGACGTGAAAATAAAATGGCGCGCGCAAAGCAAATTAAAAAAAGTACACCAAGAAGGTTGAGAGTTTGAGTTTTTAACAAATTAAAAAAGGTTGTGTGATAAATTCGGCACCATGGAGGGAGAAGTAAATAGGTTTAATGTTGTTTTGAATTCACAAACTTAGTGCACACGATGTTCTAAATTCAATTTACTTTATCCTCTAGCGGATAAAAACGGCTTTTGCACTCAGATATCGAAGACCAAAAATACTCTTTCCGAGATGGGGGGATGAAAAAGTTATTTTTCACTTTGTAGTGGATTTTTGGACGTCGGTTGTTTTATTTTGAATTTTTTATCTTATTTTTGAATTTTAGATTTGAACCCACCCAAATCCGTATACCACTACTTGCTATGTAAATAACAGTGACAAGAAGATATTAACTAATATCTAATCTAATACCTTTAAGGCTTCTTCAAACAGCCGCGACGCGACAGCGCGACGCTACAAGAACAATTTCCATTTAGTTTTCATAGAAATTGTTCTACGAGTGTCGCGACGCGACCGTCGCGTCGCGCTAGTCTGCACGAGCCTTTAAACGAGGAATTCTTGTATATATGTATATATATAGGTATAATCTGAATCTCAGAAACGGCTCCAACGATTTTCATGAAATTTAGTATGCAGTGGGTTTCGCGGGCTATAAATCGATCTAGCTAGGTTTCATTTTTAGAAAACGTTAAACCAAAAAAAAACCAAGCAAAGCTCGATCATCCAGATATTAACATCATTAATAAATAAAACGTACACGTAAGCGGAAAAAATACACATTATGGAAGCTCACTCAAAAACTACCCAAAAATAGTTACAATTTATATTATGGGACTACCCTTAAGACATACCCGATACCAGGTATCGATTTAAACATATTAAACATATTAACATATATAAACATATTAGATATAAACATATTAAAAAAAGAATTGTCTAAATCGATTTAATTTTATATAATATTTTTAACACAAACAAAAATTCAGCCAAATTAAGAACATTCTCCTTTATGGAGTCGGTTAAAAAACTCATGATAACAGCATTTGGTTTTTTTTATAAATATCTATTCGCCTTGTCCGGATTCTGAAGCAGTAAAGTTCAAGGGTAAACAGTAAGGCAGCGTAAGTCACAAAACGCTAGAAGCTTTAAGTATTCACTCCATGATTTATTATCATTATCTTTTATCGTTCTTATACCAAACCTTTTCAATTACCTTTTCTCGGATTGAATTAAACCATAAAATGCCTAATAAACTTATAAGAACCGATAAAACATTTTTTGATACTAAAATTAACACAGAAGCAGTATTGAAGGGAACCCAATCCTCTTAAACTATGGCACATAATAATAAAATATAGGCAGGTACATACTTTCTATCATGATCCGGCCACAGAAAACTCAGTCCTGTGGGCAGGTACAATCATTTATTCTCGATGGCGTGATGGGCAATGCGTCGTTTGTGTAGGGACCTATTATGTTTTTGGGTAGCAACGCATTTCAATACTATATAGCATTTTTTTTTTATATAATTGGTTTGTAGGGTGCTATTATATTGTAGGTATGTACTGTCTATTATAATTACTTTGTTTTTTGTTTTTGTTACTTGTTCTGTCTAATTGTGGAAATCCTGGCTTGATATTCGTATGTTGTTTTCGGGTGACCACTGAAAATCAGCGCTGTGCTGTGGGTCCCATCCCATAGCATAGCATCATGCTGAGTGGAAGCCTTCTTGTCACAGTCACGGCGTGCAGCTGCCGATTATTTATCTTCTTTATGCCTATGTATAAATATCAGTGTGTGTATCATGTTTTTTTATGTTAAGTATGTCATCTTTTATATGCACGTGTTTCTGTGACAAATAAATCTATTTTTCTTTCTTTCTTTCTTTCTTTCATTTAGATAATTTATTTATAAAGAAAATA
Organism: Polymixis lichenea; assembly: GCA_949091785.1. NCBI lineage: Eukaryota > Metazoa > Arthropoda > Insecta > Lepidoptera > Noctuidae > Polymixis > Polymixis lichenea. The sequence goes on along the minus strand of OX420943.1, from coordinate 3,051,881 downwards.
TTTTTGAGATTTTTCACTACCGGCTATATAACACACGGCACACCAAGGTCAATGCTGTGAGGTGACGGATTGCAAAGTCTTTTATTTTTTTCTCTAGTTAACTTTACAAAAGTAAAGATACCTAGAGCAAAAAATTAAATAAATGCCTATTGCAATTGATTTGTAAATTTCTATTCGTAGTAGCAAGATTAATAGAAAATAATGCCTAACGTGTTTACTTTGTACGTATAGCACGTTTTATTTGTAGGTACTTTCTTAACACGTCATTTATTATTTATGCGAATGAGTTGCATGATTTCCCGGAGATATTCTAAACAATCAACTCATTTACATTGAGTTTAAATTATGTTTATTATTTGCATCCAAAACTTTTTAAATTCAAATACTTAGCATTCTTACTTTCGCAGCATCGGCGCCATCTGTTGTTAGATATTTGAACTTGTACAGAACATGCAAGAGTTCGCAACCGTGAAGTTGCGAATTGCTTCGCCAGATGGCGATATCTTCGTACAAAACGATAAAATATTTCTTAAATCTACTTGACTATTCAAAAAACTTATAGGTTTTAATTCTTCATTAATCAAAAGAAACGCGTTTTGACAAAAAAATATTATATTCCTTATTAATATTACCGACCTAGATAAAAACTATAATCATGTACATTTATTTACATAATAGGTAGATAGTATATAGTATATAATATAATACGAGAACATACGAAATATAATTACACGGGTCGCAACTAAGTTTTCCTACTACATTAACAAATGAAATAAGAAAATAATAAAATAATGTATTTCTCGCCGGCTGGTCGACACTTCACGTGACCAGAGGGCTGGGTCATTCTTTGGCCAAAGAATTAGCATTGCCATTCAACGTGGCAATGCTGCCAGTCTTCTGGGCACGTTTCCTGATGACAGCGATGCGGACGAATACTTTGACGCCTAAGTCTCCTTGTGTTTTTGTATTTATTTGTTTAGTTAGTTAGTTTAATTCCCTAGTTAAAAACAAATTATATTCTTTTAGAAAATATGTAACGAAATAATAACATTATCTAACAGTACTATGTACCAGCCTTACTTGGCCTTCCATTTACTGAATTACTGAAATTAATTTCATAAGACTTTTCCTGTACAGGGGTCTTATATAGCGGGTGCTCTTAAAATGTCTGTTAGGTACGTATACATGTTCAAGGCAGCCCCTTTCACATTAAGCTAAATTATAAAACTTGAGGAGGGAAGTAATTAAATTATTAGTAACATAATCATATTTTTTATTCGCTAATGAAGGAGAAACATTTCATATAAATGTTAATTGTTGATTATGGTAATGGCTGTTGGTGGAGAAGTTTGGTGAGCCTGTAAAAAACAACCGACTTCCAAAAAACACAAGTGAAAATTAACTCCGGACCTAACGGAAGTCGGTGACTTTGGATATGCATTTTACTAAAATTTTTTTCACCGCCTTCTGAAATTAAAGTTATTTTGCACTTCGTAGTGTTTTTTTGGAAGTCGGTTGTTTTTTTATTGAAAAAGTTTTTTATTTTTCACTTTTCTGTTATAGCAGCAATCGCGGTTTGTTTGCTGTCATTTTTTGAGGAGTTCCGTTCTGTCTCCGCAACGCATCATCAGATCTATATGATTTTTTTATGGAATCATTTTGGAATAAACCTCTTTCGAAAAAGAAATAATTTTGCAAATCCGTCTTTATATGACGGAGTTATGCCCGAACAAACATTTAAAAAAAACATCTCGAAATGATAACCACCTTCATTTTGAAGGCGGTTAAAAAATAAACAAAACCTGTCCTAGCCTAAACTCGATGTCGTATTTAGTTGCAAATACCTGAATAACGCAGCCAAGGGATCAGTAATTGAAGTTTGCAGTAGGTAATTTGCATATAGGCAGACACTGCTTCCTCAATTAACCAATTAATGCTATCGAATTCTACTGCTAGTCTCCCACACACTGTCCGCCGCCTTCCGCATCCAGTATGTCCCAGCCACCTTCTTAACGACCTTGGTCGATCTAATTGAGGAGCGTCTCACACTACGCTTGCCAATACGCGGTCTCTACTCCAGGACTCGTCTGCTCCACCGGCCATCGGTCCTTTGGCAAACATGGCCAGCTATGCAAGCTATATCGGTAACTCCAGGTCTTTCCCGGATAATTTCATTCACTGGTGCCTATCTGTTATGTATAATTTTGTCCAATATCTTAAACTTTTGTCACCTGACAGTAAGTTGGTCATGGTCTAGTTATGACACGTCTATTTTATCCAGTTAATAGTCCCTATGTGTATGCATAATTTTGCCTGTAATATTATTCTCAGTCCTTGACAAATGCGGCCTAACCAAATGTCCTGTCTTTGGTATTGTTTATCAAATCGTTGAGCTCCTCAAGTTCTGAGTTGAGCTGCATGATTACTGATAAATGCGTGCACTGAATGGACAGGTCCACTCAATCTGTGTGGTTCTTTCTTCAAAAGACCATTTGATCCACATGGTCTTCACATGATCTGACCAAGATTATGTCTGGACTTTAAAAGAGACTGTGACCTCTGAGTTTGTTTCGGCCTTTCTTCTCAGAGTAATCAGATAGGAAACGCCGACCTCATCTAGTTTAAAAAAATATGATTGACGTGTTAAAGTGTTTGTACAAACCTACTTACAGAAATAAAATCATTTATAATTTATCATTTATCAATTTATTTCAATTTTCTTTCAGAAGAATTTAAATAATCAATCGTCAATTCATACCCCTTCATCACTTCGCCGATTCCCATTTCAATTACAATCGGCCTCTCGTATTACGATACCGAGATTGACATCAATGGCACTCGCAGTCAATAATGCCGGTACCAATACTGGTACCAATACCGTGACGGCTATTTAATAGTTTGTAAGTGGCATCGGCGATTTCACGGCAGACGACATTTTTCAATTAATAAAATTGGTTATCCAGGCTTTCAATCTGACGAATTGATTAATTTTTTCGGCATAATGGAAGTTTTTGTTATTACTTTGATTGGATGCTTATTGTTTTATTTGGAGTGCAATTATCGGAAAATAATTATTCGTTCTTTGATGTTACTCTGAGGGGATTATTAAGTCTATAGAGCCAACGGCATCATCATTTTGGACTTAGACTGCGATCTTTATTTGTTTCTCAAACGTTATTAATTTCATTCGTTCAACATTATCATTCGCCTAGCTTTAATCGAAGTTGTGTGGCTTAATGAGAACAATAAAGCATAAAAAAATAATTAAAGATTTTTTGCGAGAAACAGAGAAATTTATATCTTTCTTCTCTCTCATGTAACGAAATGAGCCTAAACGTGTCGAGTCCTTAAAATGTCACTCTCAATTTTTTCCGTAATCAGCACAATATAATCCAGGCAAAACAATATTGAACTCAACTTAAGGTTTGTATTTTTTTACCTATGTTAACAAATAAATAAATAAAAAAACTTAAAAAAGGTACTTAATTCGTTGTAGGTCTGTGTTATCGAATAGCCGCCTAAGAAATTTCACTTTCACTCGCAAATTTTGAATTTGTAAGAACATTCTCTCAAAAAAAACTACCAAAAAGATTCCTAAAAGATAGTAAACAAACACAAAGTACCAACAAGTACTTTATCACTAGTTCTGGACGAGTGAACAAGTAACTTTCAGGTTTCTTACTGACCGACCCGTTTCAATAGCGTGACGTTATCAATTCACTCCTCTTGTTTTCTGCGCTGAATAAAAAAGATTCAAGTTAGGGCTGGGGTGCATGGTAGGGAAGATATTATTTAAATGACCAGTTCAGTTTTGAGTGGTTTTATAAGTGCTCCCTTCGCTATAGATAAAATATGCCTTTGTTTTGAAGTATTGGCAATTATTTCAGTCAGAATATTCAGTTATCTGGGTGATGAAGACTAATACGAGAAAGATCAAGTGTGGTTCATCTTTCACTGTAGAAAATCGATGGTAATAATTATGGTCGAAAGTGCCAAAAACACAGGTTATATCTATTTTTCTTTGGGCAATAAGTGACAGAATATGTTTCACGAGACTCGACACATAGTCAAACAAAAATTTTTAAACAGTTTTTTTTTTAAATAAAGACCGTAGGTATATACTTTCAAAAGCATTTAGTAAAAAGCTGTTATTTTGACATTACAAACTGACACTTCAATTTTATTGTACATATGTATGTATAGAATATAATTAAATCTTAACAAAGAATCCGGTTAGACGGAAGCCGACCCCAACATAGTTGGGATAAGGCTAGGCAGATGATGATGATGATGATGATGTACGAATATTTATAGAATAGATTTGAATAACCGTGTGTCCTAAGCCTAATAAAACATCTGTACCTACATGGTCTGAAGGGAAAAGGGGTAAAAACCTCATTGTGAAATACGGAGAGTTGACAACGACTGATGTATTCCCATTGTCTTTATAATTAATAACCCTTTTTTATTCACTAAATTGTAAGGAAATAAAGGCTTTGTCTATTCTTGGGACACCCGAAATTGGGGACTTTTTGATTTTATATTTTTGCATTTAGATCGGTTATTTCAAGTTTTAAGTGAAAGTAACTTACAGTTAATTTATTAATGAATAGTTTTTAGAGATGTGAGCGTATTTTTGTTATTTTTTAAAGGCTGAGAAATCAGCAAATAACTTCTCCCGCTCTGGGTGCAGCAGGAAGGCATGTCAGACTTTTACTGACTAAAACTCACTCATGTTCCCTCAGTTGCCTGTGTGCCAGGGACCACGGAATCTCTTTCCAACAACCCGCAACCCTGGCTGGCATCAGCCCTAGTAGACCCCACCAGATGGTGCTGACATATCTCTTTGAAGCGCGCGTGAAACACAACGCGTGGACGCGTTGACCTGGGCTTGGTCCTTACCGGTCGGTGAGCTACCCATTACTCGCCGTACGCAAGCCCACGCCTACGGTCGCCGGGCATCTCCTGCGGTGACCAGGGCCATGAAGGCGCATAGATTGCCTCTCCCTCACGTGCGCCATCTCTCTCTTCGCGAGCATTACTGCTTCGCATAAGGAGGTGACGTCTTCCGATGCACTCTCGCTCCGTACCATGGCCTGGACCAGGGCCACACGCTAGAGATCACCACCGCCGATCGCCTCCATGAGGACACGGTGTTGCTCCGCCCAAGCCGGGCAGACATCCACCGTATGCTCCCCCGTGTCTTCCGGAAGACGTGAGTCCTGACACAGCCAAAAGGCGTCGTGACATCCCGTTGAGAAACGCGGTACGAGATGGAGAAAACCCACGATCAATGGTTAACTTTAGCCCTGAAGCGAAAAAGCTATAAGTCATGTAGAGAGGCCTTTGGCCAGCAGTGGGGTGATGTGGGCTAACAGCAACTGTTACAGTAACATTATTTAAATACTTTTAGGTCGTTTTCCTGTTGAATTATATCACCAATTAGCCGAATTCTTGGCCGTCTTTATTCATATAGATTGCGTCCTGGCGTGTTTGTAGCTTATAGTCTTCCGCAAAAATTGAGCTGTCAAATGCAAAAATAATTTTACAAATCCGACTGCGACTTTCAGAGATAAACGCGTTCAAACAAAAACAAAAAATAACAAAACCCGACTGCCTTGAATTTTATTTTAAAGATGAAAACAAGAAACTTGTTTTAAAGATGATGATAGATTGTGATTATGATGATAGATGATGATAGATTGATGACTATTAGACTGAATACTATAAGCAATCTCATGTAGTCGGAGGCATCTTCGTAAATTTAACTATAAAGACCTTTAATGCCTCCGATTAATATAATTATGTTTGACGTTAATGAAACCTATTTATGAAACCCTTTATTTTGATACCACACTCAATAGTTTTTGAGACAAAAACATTTTGAAGACACAATGTGGCGCCAAAAATCAGTTTTGATATACCCAGTGTCACTCTCACAATTAAAACGAATCTAACGGCACCTCTCAAGCTGAAATCGATCAAGCCGTTTAGGTTAGGCTACAGAGCATGCCAAAGAAATATACATACATACATACACTCGAAAAACATAACCCTCCTTCTGGCGCAGTCAGGTAAAAACAAACTTTATCGTCATTATTCATATATAGATGATAAATACGCAAGGTTATCCAATCAATCCTGAAGTGTTCAACATACTTGAGCAGACGGATCGAATATTAATTGAATTCCATCGAATATATTCATTTAATCAATACATTTTGTCGCATAAAACATTATTTTCAACAATACACACATCAAACATTCATCCGCATCTATTTAAAGAATACGAACACACGTTCGTTATCATACAAAAATCTCTTCCAACCTTAATTCCGGAGCAAACCATAATATTACATGGAATCGTACTCTGAAAAATTTTCATAAACGTAAATTGATTCCGTAATACGAAGCGACGTGACATGCCAAGCCAAATTCGACCTTGGAGCTGTCAATTTTAAGTTCTAATTTGACAGATTGAAGCGTCATTATAGACACATGGATGAGTACGAGTGATTTATGAGTTTCGTCAAAGGGAAAGCGACCTTGTATTGAGAGGAGCAAGGTGTAAATTTTGTCAGGTGAATTTTGTAAAGGAAATGCTCCCGGGTCCCGAACAAGTTCTCTCTGTATTCACTCTCGAATAATCGATAGCTGACGTCTGGCCTCCCCCCGCACAGGTGGTCACCCCTCTCTCATCTTTAGTTAAGGGTTTGTTTCGCTGCGACAGATTATAGTCGGAATGTCTAGGTATTTCAAAGCTGCCGTTGATATTTGCGATTGATCTATTGTCAAATACGAACGTCATGAACAGGACAGGACAGCTGGGATATACTGGATGTGGAAAGTGTAGGACCGGGTTCCTATTTGTTAGGTCCGAGTATTGTGGTGTTAGAAGGTAAGTAGGTAGGTGCCCAGCAGTGGTTAGGTTTTGGGATTTATTTTTCTTACTTAAAAGAGTTATCTGATTTAAAACTGTATATCAATACCTGTAAGTCTGTATTGAAGCCTTTGTGAGTAAGTAGGTAGGTATATATATAAATATATAACAATAAAACTAAAACCAAGTAAGCAAAATAAAACCAACCTAAAAATGGAGTTACAGAAATACCTACGTGTCTGTCTGTGTGACCACGTTGGTTTTATAAATCTACTACGCAACAGTTTTTGATGCAGTTTCCATCATTTAAAGAATTAATTTCGGAAAGTTCATGTGTATTGGAAAATTGGAGACTATTATTGAAAAAAATCCTTTTAAAAAGCAACGGAAATAACAAATCACCAGAATCACCTGCATGTTTTCCGCAACATCGAGAAAACTATGTTGTACCATCATAGCCACGCGAATTTCCACCTTGTTAGTCGCTCGCCTGTCACAAAAAAGCGCGCCAGTGAAACTCCCCCGTAAGCTAGACACAGACGAGCGTCTAACAAGCTCTCACATGAATGAACTGCCGTTTCTGCGTGCTGCGTTCAGTAATTGGGCATTGTGTCGCTTCTGCATTGTTCTGTGACAAACTTTGTTCGGATGTCGTTATTGAGTCGGTTCAATAGTTCGCTAGTTTGATTCTGAAGTTGGGTTGTTACTGTTTAAATTAGCATACGGCAACTTTCTGTTTGTATTTACACGGATTGGTTGGTTTTGTTTCATACAATATTTTGATTTAAGGGATTGTTCGTGGAGTTTCTTGGCCGTTTTGCTTCATACAAAAACTACTACGCTTTGGTTCCAAGGTAACCGACATAGCCCGAAGAATTGCCAAACTCAAGTGGCAATGGGCGGGGCACATTACTGAAAGAACGGATGGTCGATGAGGCCGGAAGGTTCTGTAGTGGCAACCGCGTACGGGAAAACGTAGCGTTGGAAGGCCTCCCACAAGAGGGACCGATGACTTAGTGAAGGCCGCAGGAATCCGCTGGATAAGAGAAGCACAGAACCGGTCAAACTGTAGGTCGTTGAGGAGGCCTATTTTCAGTAGTGGTCATCTTTCGGCTGAAATGCTGATGATGGCGCTTTAGAATGGGCAACTATAGCTTCATTTCTTCTACTGACCGACCCTTTGATAATCCAATAGAGCGCTATAAAATATAACTGGCAAGTTACAATAAAAGCCATACCTAACACAAATAGAAATAAAACTTTCAACATGCAATCTTCGTTCGAAAAACATTCAAACATTCCACGAATAAGCTACCAAAATGCTCTTTCTTCTGTTAATAAATCCCATTTTAGTTTAAAACACCGACTGTATGTATCCGAATCCCTTATCGGGAATTTGAATTTTGTTACGGGCGCAAGGGAAAAAGTGATTCATTATTCTTTCCCTTATGTGGCGAGGAATACCGGAGGAGTGCGATTTCGCACCTCGGGACTCCACGACAAGAAACGAGCGCGCGACTGCGCAAACAATTGAGACAGATCTGCGGAATATCTTTCGCATTTCAATGGATATTTTAAGAACAATGATTTCTGTGGGGCATTTAAAAAATAATGCTGAGTATTTTGAAACTTAAGAAGTGACCTATTTGTATTGAAATCTTGAGAGAATCATCGAAAGGAGTAAGTAAGGATCATGGCAGTTGGCGTTATGTAGTTTCTGCCTTCTCTCATGACTAGACGGCGTGAGTTGACATATTTGTGTGTATCATGAAAGCATCTTTACGGTGAAGGAAAACATCGTGAGGAAACCGGTATGTCCTTGAACCAAAAATTCATAGATATGTGACGTCTACCAACGCACAATGGGCCCGCGTGCTGGGTTATGGCCCACTCACTCTCACAGAGAGGAAGCCGGTGTCCCAGCAGTGGGAATATTATAAGCTGATTATGATATCATGCATTAAAGACCCCAAATAGTCTTCAAGTAGAGAGTAAATAGGTTATTTCTAGGCAAGTTTCCTTCATCGTCGAGCAAACGTGAGCCGAAAAATAATGATAAAAAAAGATGTTACAAAATGACTCTTTTTGACCAACTTCCAAAAAGGAGGAGGTTCTCAATTCGAAACTATCGACTGGGTGAACCGATTTTGATAATTCTTTGTTTATTTGAAAGCTGGTGCTTTCCGTGTCGTCCCATTTCAATTTCATATAGATCTGATGATGCGTTTCGGAGACAGACAACGGAACTCTTCAAAAAATTACAGCAAATCAACCGCGGTTGCTGCTACCGCATAAATATGCATTGTTTTGACCCCAAGGATGATGAAATTTCGAATTAGTGGCGTAGGTACTATAACTAAAAAGTCAAAATAAAAGCTTTTTCAAAAAAAAACAACCGACTTCCGAAAAAACACTACAAAGACAAAAATAACTTTAATTTCGGAAAGCGGTGACTAAAAATTCAAATGCATAAGTCACCGACTTCCGTAATTAAAGTTATTTTTCTTTTCGTAGTGTTTTTTTCGGAAGTCGGTTGTTTTTTTTTTGAAAAGTTTTTTAATTAGTAAGAAAAGAAAAAACAGGTCGGGAAAAGTGTTATAGGTTTTTCAATCTGGAATTTTTCAGTCTGGATTGACCACAAATCCACAAATCGGTTGATGGCAATAGGCTTCATTTTAAAATTTAGTCATCATAATGTACAAGAAGAGTGGGCGGTGACCCAGTTTGTCTGTATCTTGGGTATCACATGGGACCTAAATATAATTGGCAAAATGTGTACTATGATAGGTATAGCTCTGCCCAACCCTACAGGGAAACGGCGTGATGTTATGTTAAGAAAAAAAAACACAGAACCTTTATTTTTATTATAGACGGGTAAATTAGGCAATTTCCAAGCATATTATCGATTCAATAACAGCTTCATAAACAACACAAAATCCATAAACAAAAGACGTGACATCATAATGACGTCACGGACAGCTGGTGCGACAAGGTAATGATATAAAGCATAAAGGCTTCTTCAAGCAGGCGCGACGCGACACTTGTAGAACAATTTCCATGAAGTTTTCATAGAAATTGTTCTACGAGTGTCGCGACGCTACCGTCGCGACGCGCTAGTCTGCAAGAGCCTTAAAACATATTAGAAATAAGGATACAGGATGGTTATAAAATTCGTTTATTGCAAATAGTCCTTAAAGAAGCCGGATGCGACGTACGACTGTCGATTAGGTAGGTGCCTAGTGCGTTTATAGATATTAGTGCATTGCCTCTGAGAGGTCGGGCAAGAGAATAAAGAAAAACAGGAGAAAATTCAGAGATCACAAAATGTTTTGAAAACATTTTTTGATGTCTGAATTTTCTTCGGACTTTTTTCGATAGGTAACTACTTTTAACTACACGTTTTTATATCAACATTATGATATGGTGACGCTATGAGAGACCTATGTTCAGTTGTGGACGTCTTTCGGCTGAAACGGTCATATTCATATTCATTCATATTAATCAACAATAATTTGTTTTTGAATTTACACAAAATAAATTAAATCTAAATTGTACAAAAAAAAAATCCGTTATATATAAATTATATAATAATTCTAAATTATACAACAATCAGATAGGCATGATAATTATCAAAATTATACTTTTCTATTGTTTTGAGTTCGACTAATTGTTTACATTGACTAAAAATCCTATCACTACCTTACTGTGTTACAAGTGTTTTGTGCGGAAGAATAGATTACATGCATTAGTAATACTCTTTAAAAATTGTGTTGTATGAATAAAATTTAAACAAAACTTGAAAGCATTGTAAAAGCCAATTATTTTTAAAAGAGTAACCATGGAGTTTCTTAACGGCTCTTCTGCATTGTAGGTTTACGTAAAAAAAACTTATTTTGAACAGTTTTCCGTTATGTGTGATTTTAAAACTCACTTGTGTTTTAGTAACAAAAAGGCATGTCTACAACATAGCCCACACTAGCTACTCTATGACAGACCTCCCCTAGGCTCTAGGCTATATCCCCAGGCAGTGCTCGAATAAGAAAGGGTAGTTTTACAACTCGCGAGGGATAACTTTACGTGTTAGGGGGGAGAATTTCCACCCCTTTATTTTGGGGTTCTTTGCTATCATGGCCACTGAAAGTCTCGAGTTTTAATACGAAATATACCTTTTCCGTTTCAGTACGTATAAATAGGTACGTTAAGTAAACATCTAAATTCTGAATGGTCCCTCTTTAGTTGATTTTAGAAATTGGAGAATTGTGCCCTTTGTTACTCCTGTTTTATTAAAAGTAGTGACTTTAATCATTGTTATTTCAATGTAGGTGGGAACAATTAGGCTATTTCTTGCTTTGGAAATTGTTCGTAATTGTATTTGTAAAGTAGATTTGTTTAACAAGTAAATTTAAGCTAGATGATTTTTCGAATACCTTGTTGTCAACTTGAAAAGATTGTCACATAATTCTGATAAGTATAAGTGAGAGTGGCACAGCAAGTGAATTTTCAATGTCAACCATTCGCACGTATCGAATTATCCACTAGGTATACATCACATGGGGAGTTTTTAAATGATGTGTTTAATGAATTTAAAAAAACGGCTGACTACCAAATGATGTACATTCACCTCAGAATCTGAAGGGAAGTACAGATTAGTTGGCAAAATGGTTTTAAATATGACGTCATCTGAACTTCGACATTGATAAACGTTTATCTCCTTATGTTTAAATGAATTTAAATAAGTTGACGACTAATAAAGAGGCGTGGATGAAAACGACATGTTGCACCGACCCCAAATAAATTGGCAAAATGGCAGGACAATGATGATGAGTTAAACAAATTTAATTATATTAATGAGGAATAACACAGCAGTTGTATTTCCCCGTAATAATGAGGAGTAATGAAGAGTAACTCTTTAACAGATATAATATAAATTATAGGAGATATAAACGTTTACAAGTCGTTTGTAATATTACGACCATTTACGAGACATAAAACGTCACTTATCAGACTACCTAAATCTTTTGAATACAGTTCCAAATCACCATATTTAAAAATACACATTTCCAACCTATTAAAAGAAGCACCTTAATCATACAACTGCACAGAAGACTGGAGATAAGATCTTCCAAAACACACAGTGGAGCAGTACAAGCTTTAGCACAGTAATCACGCGGATTGATGTTAGTAATTTAGCACAAGTCAGTGCCGAGATTAAACGCAGACTCTTAAGGAAAAGTGCTACAGTCAGTTACTATCTTTTTTTATTTGGTTTAAAATTGTGATTCACGATGTGAAGTCTGGAGTTAATCTGTGGATTAAGCGGAGTTTTGTGTTGTGTTAGGAGTTGTTAGAACAAGAGACACTTGCTTGAATTGTGTCTTTAGTTTTGAACTAAAGTCCTCTGTTTGGTTTTGTGTTATTGAAATACCAGCTACTGATGTATTCTTAACTCTAATACAGACATCAAAAGTGCCTAGAAATCAAAGTATTAAAAAAAAATTATTGCCCTCATCATCATCTCAGGCAATAGACGTCCACTGCTGGACATAGGCCTCCCCTAAATGTAATGTCGATATAACGTGATATCATGCGTTTTGAAAAGACTATCTTATGTATTTTTGTCGTTCAAATTGTCGTTTGTATAAATTAATTTCGATTTTACAGTTATCAGTTTACAATAGATTTTCAAGGCAGACTGGGTAGGTTTTATACATAACTAAAATCTTAAGAATAGCTTTTGTAAAAAGCCTAGTTTAACAATTTATTTCAGTTCTACGTTGTCATGTCCCAAACTGACCATATACAATTATACCTGCCCTTTTTTCAGTTTATGAAGGGTCAGGCCTCCTTGTGCATTTGCGCCAGGAACATTGGTCCCGGGTTGTCTCAGGTGATACCTAAGATTTTAGGTCCTCCGCAACAGTTGACCACCATGTGGCCGATGGTCTGCCGCTACCTCTTGGCTGTGTGTCCATATTTAAGCACAGTCTTCACGGAGTAGTTGCCATTTCGACGTATTATATGTCCATACCAACGGAGTCTACCATATACATAGCCATAGGTACATAATGTAGAAATATCCCAACATATTGGTCGGGGTGTAATTAAATTTGAATCCATCGTACAAAGTTTAACAACCCACAAAATTAGATTTTAATTGCATTATAATTGAAATAACTTTGTCCCTGATTCGTATTTGGGATGTATTTCAACTAGATGTGGCAAATCTTGGAGATTATACGACAGAAGCTTAAGGTATTGCTGTCCTTTGTTAACATGCTGAATAAGAAGAAGACGGACAATATATTTATTTGATACTTTCGGCAGAGCGTGGTTCTAGATTCTAGGTTCTACGTTTCAGGTTTAGAGTTCATTTGAATATAGAGATTAACTTAGTATAAAATCTACATTGTTTGTGAATAAAGGCTTAAATTTTAAACGTAGGTATTTACTACTATCCCGCCTAAATCTAATGAACTACCAACTACTAACTAACCAAAATCAGACACAATCACGATGCCATGTAAAATTTATTATTACGGCTATCAAGTTACAGACTATAATTGAACTGCCATTCCATTCAGAGATAGTAGTGACATTTCACCACGTTGATTGGCGTTTAATTAAACGGAGCTCACGCATTCAATTGATTTTTAGCCAATCAACACTTCGTGATAATTAAAAATGGGACAATACAAGTGCGTATCGGTTGATTAAAATGAACCGCCGGGTTGATTATAATTTGATTATGTATGGAATTGATACAATAAAGTATATTTCCTCTTTTATTCGTGGATGTCTACTGCTACTGAGAATTAGCATGAGGTGATACCCTCTAAAAGCAGGGGTAGGTACTTAACATACGCTTATAGCCTGTGGCCTGTCTATAAATTATCATCATAATCAGCCTGTAACGTTCCCATTGCTGGGACACAGGCCTCCTCTCGGTGATGGGGGGAGGACCGTAATCCGCCACGTGAGCCCAGTGCGGGTTGGTAGATGTCACATGTCTTCGAATTGGTGGTTCTTGGACATGCCGGTTTCCTCACGTTGTTTTCCTTCACCGTTTTGAGAGCAGTGGAGACAAAATCATTTACACAAAGTAAAGCACCTGTCGAGGCTCGAACCTACGACCTACAACTCATAAGTCGCGGCCGTTACCACTGGGCCACCACTACTCACTAATACTCACTATTAATCTACAAAAATCTTTAAACAAAAAACAACCCATAGTTTGCTTTTTATCAATAAATTAGTCTTCACAACTTCACAAAGACAGAGACAACGACATCAAAAATCATATTTTAAAGTAATTCTTAAAAGAAAACGCTGCCCACCTCCTTGACTTCACATTTTCTGCATGACATTAAAAGTAGAAACGCAAAGTAAATACAATATTACCTGACTGTCAAGTCTACCTCCAAAACCTGACAGAAGGTACATAGTACGATGTTCTTTAACGTTTATTCTTTATCAAAACCCTTTGCGGCCTGTCACTTCCAGGTGACGTAATATCCGTGACGTCAATAACAGGTAGCAGCGGGAAGGGTTTAGTCTCAAGTTGTGACCGTAGTCTGATCGACGAATTAATAGCTATAGCGTCTATCTATACCAATACTGTACCGAGATAGGACTTTAGATCTAAATTGAAGATGTACACAGGACAATATTGTGTTATCTGCTGGAGTTCGAGATACGTACGTACTTAGTTATAATTGGGACTGAAACGGTTTACCAACAGTCGATTGGTCCATGAACCGTAGGTCAACATTATACACCGTGACATTTTAGTCGTCTTACAAAGGTGGTCCACTCAATGTATCCGTCATAATATACCTCTAGGCGCGATTAAAACATTGTTACCATTAATTAAGGTAATAGGTACAAAGAAAAATAAATAATGCTTTCGAATTATGAAACACCCTTCCTGTTAATAATGTTTACGTATCAAACGGTAGAAGATTTCTACTTACCTACTATTACATTCCATCTCCATAACAGGGTGTTTCAAGCTACGTCATGCGTCTTAGTGAATGATATTTCCTTTTTTTAATTATGCAAATGTTCAAAAATATCATTCTTTTTTTTATAAATGGTTAGTAGTCATTGGATACATGAAGTGGGCTGCCGTTGTAAGACGACTAAAAAGTCACGGTGTATATAGGTAAGCCATTAAATTTACATCCAAAGAACTTTTCACCCACGAACGTTTTGCCAACATAACTCTACGTCAGTGAATGCTTAACCAACAGAATGTTTTGACCAATAACTTTTAACCCAAAGAACAATTGGCCAACAGATACCGGGACAGGTACAGGACGGGGCAATCCATTCTTTCACATGTTCGAAAAAATTATCTGCTTAGCAACGTAAACAACGTCATGAATATTATGGAAATGACAAAATGAAAGCGATTTCTACCCGCCTCTTTATTGTGTGCCTTTTTACCCTCCTGGTACTATTATCATTTCTATCATTCTCGTAATAATAAATAATTAATTTTCTCACGACTGTTATCGTAAAACCATTTTCCTATCTCAGCAGTCACTTCATATTTTACGTTAGCCGTCCGCCATTTTGATATCACAACCCGAGTGACTTGAAATTGTTTTGCATAAAACCTTTAGTTTTTAATGGAATACCGCTGTTTTGTCCATTAAAACGTTTTTGATGAAACACTTTTATTGTTCCGTTTTTGTTTCTATGTTTGGACGGATTAAAAAGGATAGCCTCATTGAGCTCTGTAGAGACTTAAATTAGAGAAATGGATTGATGTGAGGTAGCGGTATTGATATACGAACATCGTACAAAATAAAAATATTTGTGTTTTGTGGGCTGCCTCATTGGTCTATGTGTTTTAAGTACGACTTCGGAGCATGGGGTCTTGGACTCGATCCCTTTGTCAGGCAAAATGTGACTGGATTTTTCCATTACAAATTCTCGGTGGCGGTCTGCAGTCTATATTATCCCAGTTAGTAACAAAATGCTTGCTTTCTTTGAGAGTGACATGTCTTGTTTTAACTAAGACCGGGCGAAACCGAAATTTACTGTGAAGAAAAGAAAAACAAAATACGTTTTACGCCACACAAACACGTGCATTCAAAAATATTATTAACTCGGGTACATAATCGGAAAATAAAACGTGTAAAAATTAGATCTCAATATAATCATGAGCACAAAACACAAAAAGTCGGCAGCTGCACGTTATTGCAGTGAAAAGAAGGCTTCACCTCAGCATGATGCTAAAAAAGACCTAAATACTATTATTGCACGTTGGACTTTCAAACTTCCGGCGCTGAGTCTAGAGTCGAAAATCCAAAAGTGCGCTTTTGTTAAGGCAATACAGTATTATTGAAAACGGGAGTTAAACTGGCCAAATGTGAGTGTGTGAGTTCACTCTTAATACCCATTTTCACTCACACTCTACTTACTGTCTTAAGAAATACGCACTTTTTCGATTTTCAACGCTAAGCACAGCGCTGGAAGTTTGAAAATTCAACGTGCTATAGTATTTAGGTCTTTTTCGGGAGTTACTGGCTTTGTGTTTATAGCAACAATTAAAGTTCAAAATTTTACATCCATTTTGACAAATAAAACATTTTAATGTTTCATTTGTCGAACTCGCTCCGAATGATTGTAAACTCTTCAGCATTTCCAACTGACTTTGAGTCCATTACATAACGAAAATATATAAAAAATCTTCCCGACACGTCCCGGCCTCCCTTCCCCTACAATAAAACCGGTATTTCAAACATGTCAGGTAATAAACTTGAAAGTCGCGTTCCATACTTTACACTTAGAATGAAGAAGGTTTAGAAAAGGCTTTTTTTGTTATTTAAATATTTATAGGAAACCGACTGTTGAACGCGACTTCGTCTGCGATCCAGAATAAAAGATCATGGTATATCTGTGTGCCAAATTTCACCCAAATCTGTTCAGCTGTTTTAGCATTAAAGCGTAACAAACAAAGAAACTTACTTTGGCATTAATAATATTATTATGAAGTTGGGACATAATGAAGGCAAAAAAGATTTTACCTCTTCATCAGTACGCCAATTCTCATATTTAAAAAAAAACGCCAAAACGCAATCTCATCTCAGTCAATTTAAAAAACTTGACAAAAATTGTTTGTATTTTTGACAGATTGGGACTGGGATTAGTACTCAAACATTCTTAAACATCTATTCGGTACGGACCCTCTGTTCATGTTTTCCAAGATTTATTCATTTATCGATATAGTAACTGAAAACCTGGCTCCGAATTTTAATTTCCATTTGTATTTTGTACTTTAAAACCTTTAACGTTATGACGTTAAAGGTTTTAAAGATCGCTTTTTGTAATATGTTACAAAAAGCGATCTAACTTCAGTTGTAGCCCGAACCACAGATTAATACCTGAAGCTCTGAATCAGTCTTTGCATTTCCTTTGAATCTGTTAGAGATCTTAATACAAAAATAAATTTAGCACCACGAAAAAGTTGTCAGTTTTCTAAAAGGAACTGTATTTAGATTGCTGTCAGGTTTTTATTTCAAAAACAGGTTTGATGGTTTATACCATGCCTATAGAAAAACCTTTTTTTTGTAATAAGACGCTAAATTAATCAAAACAGGTTTCAAAATTAACGTTTTGCATTCTTATCACAATAATTTGGCATCTTGCTTCTCTCAACGAACATCTTCAACCCCTCTAACGGTTGCTAATTCTGCAACCTTTCGCATAACTTCTACCTGGAATGTGGCAATATTTCTACGGCGAGCGAAATGTAATTAATCAAAAAGTTTGCAGGATCCCCGCGCTGTCAGGAATGAGGTGACGTTCGCGCCTCCCGAATACTTTTTCGATTGTTGGAGGTATGTTTATTGTATATTTTGTGTTCGTTATGATTGCGAGGAAGTCGTGTTTTCAATTATAGCTACCCAGAAATACTGAGAAGTGACCTTGCTTTATTTTAACGTAATTGGAGTCTTGTGATAAAATTTGTTCACATTCGTAATTTGAAAGATAAGACTTTCACTTAGAAAATGAATTATAAATGAGGAATAAAATATGGAATAGTTGTTGTTAGCATTTATAATGCCCATAACTTTCCCACTCCTCGGACGCACGCCTCCTATCGGTGAGAGGAAGTGGGCCGTTATCCACCACGCGGGCCCAGTGGGGGTTGGTAGATGTCACATGTCTTCGAATTTTTGGTTCTAGGACATGACGGTTTCCTCACGATGTTTTCCTTCATTATTTTTGAGGCAGTGCTGATGAAATAAAAACAAATTTGCACAAAGTAGGATATAGGAGATAGGTGCTCTATCTGGGTTTGAACCTACGAACTATAACTCGTAACTCATTTTACACGTCAATCATATTTTTAAAACTAGATGAGGTCGGCGTTTCCTATCTGACTGCTCTGAGAAGAAAGGCTGAAACAAAGTCAGAAGTCACAGTCTCTTTTATAGTCCAGACATAATCTTGGTCAGATCATGTGAAGACTATGTGGATTGAAAGAAAGAAAGAAAAACGTTCATTTGCGGTAAAAGAAATAAGAAAAGTTTGAGGGAAACATGCGTCACATCCACGCAAAACGGCTATCGCTCAGCATTTTGCTGCAACCCTATGCAAGACAGAGCCCCAGCGCTGGTTTTCAGCGACAGCCGGCTTTGACGTAATGACGTCGCCCGGTGCATCAAACGATTAACATTGGTGATTGGTGTCTAAAATGGTCTTTTGAGGAAATAACCACACAGATTGAGAGGACCTGTCCGATCAGTGTACGCATTTATCAGTAATCATGCAGCTCAACTCAGAACTTGAGCTTTAAAACTATACCAGCCGCATACATCTGGAGACGTGTCTTAAGCTAGCTATTGTAAGACTGACCCGCTTATGACCCCCAACTGCCACCACTCCATCTATCTTTCTAAGCCATTACAGATTTGCAACCCACGTCATAAACTATTAATCAACCCATGCATTATGTGTATTATGTACCTGTGACATAAATATTAAGTCCTCTGTCCCACAAACAATGCTTCACGTTCAACAATTGATCAATGTTGACACGGAACGATTTACCTTCAAAATAAAGACACTAAATCCCCGAAAAAGGGTCCAAAGAGAAAATAACAATAATACACCAAGCGGTCAATTGTTTACCCACCCTACGGAACCCTAAATTAATATCACTTCCGTCAACACGTGACGTGTAGGGTAAAAACGACAATTAGGTACGAACGGACGAGAATTGGAGCTTTCACCCTAAGGTTGGAAGAAAAATATTTTCACGAATAATGGCAACCCTTTTTGTTAAGGAGCGTGTCGGGTTTATATTTAGGGAAGATGTAATGTGGAAATAAATATGCTGTGGGGCTAACAATAAGCTGCTCTGACTTTTTTCTAGACTCACAGAGGAATTCTCATTTTTTGCGAAGGATAGAAACTCAAATAAATTGTGTGAAACTTTGTCAATGATACAAGAGTTTTCTTTTCGGAAGACCGAAGAATCATAATCTGCAATCTCCTCCGTACTATGCTGGGGTCAAGTTCCAGTGTAATCGGATGCAGCTGAATACCAGTATTTTAAATGGAGTGACTGCCTATCTGACCTCCACAACCCAGTTACTGGGTCACACGACCACGACACCCCTTAGTAAGACTGACTGTCAGACTTTCAGGCTTCTGACAACCAGTAACGACTGTAAAAAGTCCAAGAATGACAGCGGGCTTAACGTGCTTTTCGAGACTCGAGCCCCAAGAGTATGTAAAGATGGTCACCCATCCACGGACAAGCGTGGCTTAACTGAAATGAAAATGAATACGAACCTACCTACTTTTTGTCTAAGGCGTGAAAAGGGACGCCTGATAGGCACCTTATACCATCACTCAGAAACAACGAATCCTTGAATTTTTTAAACTACTCAGCACAAAATATTCAAAACACATCTACCTATATGAAATTCTCGAGATTTTCTTTACAATATCCTTCTTCAAGCTGCACTCTCAGGGGACCTATAGAATTCCGAGTACAGCTGAATTTAAATGTCTATGTCATCCCAAGAGGTAGCTTGGTGTGTACAGTGTTACATTTGAATTGTACCCTTTTTTTCTTGTTGCAGGTACATACAATGCAGATATGGATAGAGGAAAGTGAATAAACCCACTCAACTTAAAATAAGCTCTTTCTCTTGCAGATGAAATAAGAAAGAGATAGAAGAAAATTTTGAGCTGTTAATCTAGGTCAAATTTTTACAGCGTATTTTCGGCTTAATTGTGCCATTTTGCTTCATGTTTAGTGAAACATGCTGTTAGCTGATGCCACCTTTTTAATTTAACACTTAGTTGAATTGCAAATTTTATTCGTTTTTTGGACAGATAAACGTGTGTTCAGAGAAAATCTACAGCACACAAAAGAAGAAAAAGGACATTTTCCCTATGGCGTAGCACGCGACGATGGGAAGAGGCCAGACGGAATTACCATAATGCCTTGGAAGTTGGGCAGGCTTTTGTTGTGGGATGACCTGTGTTGACACCCTCGCGCCATCCCATCTTCTGAGCACGGCGGGCTGTGCTGGTGCGGCTGCTGCAGGTGCAGAAAGCCTCAAACGGCGCAAATAAGTATAACAACCTTATTAGGAGCTATATGTTTGAGCCGTTTCTCTGCAAATAAAGAACTATTCTATTCTATCGTCCATAGTCTGTACTATTTTATTTTATTGACATTTTTATTATTAATATTTTAGTGATATTTATTTTAGAAGTATGTATGTATTTATGTTTGAATGTATGTATGTATGTATCATCATCATCTTTATTTCAGCCGAAAGACATTCACTGCTGGACAAAGGCTTCCCCCAAGCTCCACCACTTCAACCGGTTCTGTGTTTTCCGCGTCCAGCGGACTGCTGCGGTCCTATGGAAGTATATTCTCATATTATTTGTTTAATTTTATTACGTGAATTTTGGTTTTTGATTATAAATGTGTTTTATTTTCTCTTTTACCCTTACACACGCGGTCTACATCTCTTTATCTTTTCTCCTATCACAGGTATGCTGGAAGCGATTTCCTTAGAAATATTACCGCTGTACCTATTATTCGTATCTTTTTTCTTGTCTGTTTATATACGTGTTTACATAAACGGTTAAATACATAAATAAACAAGCTTTGTGATGCAGAAGTTTTATGAATACTGGTTAATTTTGTTTGTCTGGCCTAAAACAAAGAAACAAAATGGCCGCTCCAAGAAGCCCACAAACAAATGGCAACATTCCTTCAACTGAAGTTATTTCAAATATTGCAAATGCGAACAATATTTAATTCAAAACTTGTCCCCCAAAAACATCATCTAATTCACGTGGAGTTCTGAAGAGTGACAGGCGGGGACTGAAGGAGCGGGGAGAGAGGTGGAAAATTTTAAACTTGTCAAAATTACACAAGTTGGCGCAAGCTGTGGCGGGCGATATTCTGGAGAGGTGAAGCGATGCTGCAAAGATGACTTATGAATCAATTTACGGAAATAAGTAAGCTATTTTTCTGCTTTGTTAAGTTCCTACTTTTACTTAACTCGTTTTGGTTTTGAATTAGTTTGGAAACCACAGCAGGCCAAAAATTAAGTGCTTTACTATAAAATTTCATACTTTCTTTTGAAAGTTCTCATGCTTCATAACTTCAAGTACCTCTAATTCCACGATAAGTAAAGCATAGTCTTAAAATCTTTTACTTGGCCGCATACTAAGTAATTGAATAAAAAAAAAAAAGTATATAAGCAAAAAAATCTCGATCTACTCGTAAGTAGGCAAACCCTCTCGCTCCAAAATCCACCAGTTGTTTTCATATTAAATTATTATTCTAATGTTATTATAACATCTGTGGAGTTGTAATAACACAGTGGTACTGGCCGTCATATACCAAAAGATCGAGCCTAAGCAGGTGCTTCCATCATCATATCAGCCAAAAGAAGTCCACTGATGGACATAAGCCTCCCCCAAAACGGGGGGATTTTCCAGAATCGCCACGCTTGGCAGGCGGGTTGGCGATTGCAGTGTGGTGGTCAAATGCATAGAGAACGCTGCTGCCCATTCTCGAGTAATTCCCTTAGTCGCCTTCTACGACACTCACGGGAAGAAATGGGATGGTGCTATTCTTTTACGTCCGGCACCACACGGAGCAGGTGCTTTACTTTGTGTAAATCATTTCATTACCGCTTCTCTTCAAACGGTGAAGGAAAACATCGTGAGGAAACCGGCATGTTCTAGAACCTAATATTTGAAGACATGTGACTTCTACCAACCCACACTGGGCCCACGTGGTGAGATGACGACACTCCCTCTCACCAACAGGACGGATGATTATCCATTAGAACATAATATTCTTTATAACAATTCTAACATCTTCCAGAATACGTCTTCAAGGCTCGTCACAGTATCTAACGCGGATCCTGAACTCCGCGGCAACTTTTCACACGACACCTGCGGATGAATTTTAATTTCTTCTCTTGTTTTCAGCTTCTTGAACCTTTCAGGATGACTAAATTTCGGAGCAGTATTCAGATAATGAAGCGTATTTATCATGAGTTTGATCCCAGGGAGGAATGCACTGTAAGTGTGTTTTACGTGGGACACTCAGAAAGTTTTGCGAAAATAAAAACAAATGTTCTATATGTATTTCTTTTAAATCTTTTTAAAGTACTCTCCACTAGCCTCTGTACAAAGTTTCATGCGTCTGAACTAGTTTTCGAAACACTTTTTCCAGTCCGCCGCAGACACCTCGCTTACAGCCTGCTCGAACGCTGACAGCGCATCTTCCGGCGACGAAAACTGTATCCCTTTGAGCTGATTTTTTATTTTCGGGATAAAAAGAAGTCACATGGTGATAGGTCAGGGCTGTAAGGAGAGTGACCAGGAGTTTGACGGGCGTGCTGTTCAGGAAGTCCCTCGTTTTGAGAGTGGTGTGCGAAGGCGCGTTGTGTGGAGCGCGTCGTGGTGGAGCAGTAGCCAGCGGAGCCCTGTGTTTGGTCGCTTGTTGTTCACAACAGAGAAAACTTCTGCCAAGCATTTGGTAGTATACCATTCAGCGTTGATGCTTCTTTGGTTCCGTAAAGGAATTGGAACCAAGTAACCAGTCAAATTGAAAAAGCTAGCGATCAAAATCTTCCCCCTGCTTCTAGATCGCTTCACTTTGGTAAGCGTTGATTCGTCGTAAACCGTCGACTGGCACTTTGTTTCTGGATCGTATTGATAAATCCAAGACTCATCACCTGTAATGATGTAAACACGCTGAGACAAGCCTGCTTCAATTTTGTTTATAATATCACAGCACCATTCCACCTGGGCCTGCTTCTGAGCATCGGTAGATTTTCGTGAAGGCTTCCCGATCCGACCTGCAGTATGTGCTGAATCTGTTGATACATAACTCGCCTATTGTCATGGATTAAATTTTTACTGCTAGCACGTTTTCTTCCGTAACAGCCGTCGAAGGGCGACCACTTCTTTCTTCAGCCCCCAAAGTCAGTCGACCGCGCTTGAATTTGTTATACCAACGAAACACGGTTGCCTTAGAAGGGCCTTCATCCATGAACGCCATTTGAAGTCTATCGTACGATTGGTCCGGTTTCAGGCGACACTTGAAATCGTAAAAAATCACAGCGCGAAAATGTTCCCGGCGCAGGTCTATTTTTTAATGAGACACGATCATTTAAATTACCTCGAAAATAATGTGGAGGGAAATTTTGAAATTGGAACGTACCTATAGTAAAATAATCATATTTTCAAAATAGATTATAACTGGCCAGTCTCTCATACATACAAACTTTTTTTCGCAAAACTTTCTGAGTGGCCTGGTATTTCGTATCCTCATCTGCCTACCCCTTTTTCCAACTATGTTAGGGTTGGCTTTCAGTCTAACCGGATACAACTGAATACCAGTATTTTATATGGAGCGACTGCCTTTCTAACCCCGTTACTGAATAATACCCCTTGGTAAGATTGGTTGTCTGACTTTCGGGCTGTCAGCCGGGACCAACGGCTTAACGTACTTTCCAAGTCACGGAGGGGTCTTGGTATGTGAAGATGGTCAACCATCCACGGATCAACCGCGGAAAGCGTAGCTTAACCTGATCACTTGACCCTTGCAGCTGGTATTACTAAGCCAACTCGAAGACTTTCAGCCCGACAAACCGCACTGTTCCCGCATGGTAGATAACAAATCCACTTCTCATAGAAGGAGGCCTCCGACCCAACAGTATGAACGTCATAGGCTGATATTTATCCGTGTGTAAAATATTACCTTCATCTAAAAAATAAATTGGCGTTTCTAAGTCAACTATCGACATCTCGTGACTTTCTTCCTGGACAATATTTTCAGGTCTATGACCTGTTTATACCAAAAATGTGGGTGGTGTAACCCTGGTTATTCTTTTAAGCCTTGATGTTACAACTTAGGTATTATTTCTGTAACAAAAATGGAAATATTTCGTGCCAAGTTTTCTCCTAAAATGTTTTGGAAGAAAGCAAATAATTATATTCATAACATTATGGAGTAAAACCCTTGTTTTTAGTTCATTGCCTGGCAGAATTATGTATGCGTGTAGCTTCAAAAAGAGGTCGAAATAAGCGAAAAGGTTTGACTAATATATAACCTATTCTCCACTATAATAGAACAAATGAATTAAGCGTTAATATTTTTAATTTGTGTTTAATACAGGGGGTAATAAGGTCGATCGATGAGGTATGCTTGCCGCGGTCGGTCCATGGATGCGTGACCATTTTTACATACCGAGACCCCTCCGTACCTCGGGAAGCACGTCCCGGCTGCCATTCGTGGATTATTTAGAGTCGTAACGGGTGGTCAGAAGCTCGATGGTCTGAAAACCAGGGGGTATCGTATTACCCAGTAACTGGGTTTTGGAGGTCAGATAGGCAGTCGCTCTATGTAAAATAATGGTAGTCAGCTGCATTCAGTTGGACGGAAAAACGAGCCCAATGTAGTTGGGAAAGGGCTAGGGAGATTTATTCAGTAGAAAAAGAAAGTGGTGCGTTTATCGCAGTTCTTGTTAAGCCGGGAAAATTTATAAATATTTATTACAGGCAACAGAGTCATAACATTTTCCATACCGATACCAAATATAAAATATTTGATGTCGTGATATTAAATATCATTATATTTACCTACCCAGAAAGAAAATACGCAAATATTTCCTTCGAAAACAAATTCATGAGGGGATTTATATTAAGCGACGTTTAAATTAGGAGGGTAGGAAATATAAAACTGCGCTCAGAATGTGATAGAGGTGGCCGGGCTTCTTTCAAAGAATAAGAAAGTAAAATTATATTTATATCTACACTTGTACTCGTTACAAGAAATCCCATCAAATACTTAGACTGTGTACCATTGCGAATTTCAATTTCGATTTTTAACCTAAAAACTACCTTAGCTAACAGCATAATTGACTGAACTACGATGTGTGATTAGTGCCTTTTTATTTATACAGGATAAGATTTTATCCAGTATGCAAACTATAACCATGAATTCAGCATAATTATCATTCTAGAGCCCCTAGCGCAGAAATTTTTCGTCAGTTTTACAAAAAAAAAATCAGCTGTTTCATAGAAAAGTGCAAAACCTACGCGGTCAAAATGTATGGAACAGCTGTTTTTTTTTGTATTACCGACGAAAAATGTCTGCGTTGGGGGTCTAGAATGATATGCTAAATTCATGATTACAGTTTGCGCACTGGATAAAAACTTATCCTGTATTAAAAAAATAAATTGAAAAAAGATAGGAATTCTTTGTATAAAATATTCGAAATATTTTGAAATAGGTTTATAGGAAGAACAAATTGTTATATGCCTATCTAGAAAAAATCAAATTCGGGAAAAACTGAATGTTCTTTTTCTTATCGGTTCTATAGGTACGTGTATATATTTTTTAAATTTGTGAGCTAGCTTTAAATAAATAAAAAAATCGGGTGGGATTAATACGGCATTCCTTGAAATAACATAACATCACGGCTTGTTTTCCCGAAGGGCTGTGTAGAAGTGTACTGTATGACCCCGAGAGTCCTGGGTTACCGGGAACGATGAAATAGGATAAAATGAAAGGCTTTAAGCGTATAAATATAAACTTTACGTTTATTCCACGTATGTATAGAACACCCACATATTTACATTCCACGACCTCTCTATACCACGGAAAGCACGTTAAGGCGTTCGTCCCGGCTGTCATTCGTGGATCTCTGACAGTCGTTACAGGTCGTCAGAAGCCCGAAAGTCTGACAACCAGTCTTACCAAGGGGTATCACCTAGTAACTGGGTTGTGGAGGTCAGATAGGCAGTCGCTCCATGTAAAATACTGGTAATCAGCCGCATTCGGTTAGCTTGGAAGCCAACCCCAACTTAGTGGGGAAAAGGCTAGGCAGATGATGATATTTACGTCACACGTAACAGAGGTCATCAACCGGGAGCAAATCCAGACTGCGGGCTGCTACTTAAAAGTCCCAGATAGAAAAACTATAACAATAACGCTTTGTCCGACCTGGGAGTTGAAACGAGCTCCTCGTGCTCGGCAGTAGCGCTTACGAACTGTAAAACTAACGAGGTGTTCGAAATTCCTGTCGGGGATTACAATGTTTTAGCCAGTTCTAAACATTCCTAGTCCCTATACTCGGATGTAATAAATCGGTGTCTTGGTTTCGTAAATTTTTAAGGAGGCCTATTATAAATCATTCGTTTTTCATAACATTTTTTACGTCTATTTTTTTGTAAGGCTTAGTTAAGTTTCTTATGCTAAAAAAACTTATGGTGAAATTTTTCTTTTTTCTGTATTTTTTTTTCTAAGTTTTCCTTTGTTTGCATTGAGAGAGTACGTATTGTGTTCAGTTTAGATGTAATATTGTTTTATTCGAGTCTTTGTAATCTAATATAAATAATATAAAATAAAGGCTGTGTTTTTCTCATTTATTTTGTTATTGTCGAATGGGCCTTCTCTTGACCTTGATCACGCCTGATGTAAGGCGCTGGATTAGGTCTATTATGGAACTAGCGTGCCCAGAAGATGCCTGTTCACTCTTGCTTTGAAGGATTAAATGTGGAATCGAAAGACGCTGGCCGAGAGTTCTACATTTGTGTTTTGTGTAAGGAACATTTTTGCACAGTTTGTTGAACATCTGGAAATCTGCATTTATATAGGTTTGTATGTTTTTTAGAGGGTGTAAAAATATCCATAACAAAACCATTATCTACGCATCACAGATCGTACGATCGATACGTAGATCAGACAAAGAAGAATTGTGCAAAAATAATTGCTGGCAAACAACTTTTAGTTTTGGAGTACAAACTCACTGTTTACGTTAGTGTGCAATATTACGCACGCAAAACGGATTATTTCAAAATCAAAATCAAAATCAAAATATTTTATTTCACATAAACCTGCACTTATGAAACGTCAGAAGCTAGTCGCAGCATTTCTAACCTGACCCAAAATCCTAACCCGGTCGCGGGTTAGGTTAGCTTAGCTTTTTATTGGAGAAAGAGGAGAGGTAAATACCTATCTATATCGCAATTCGGGTTATGATAATCTGAATGATACGTCGGGTCAGGTTAGGAAGAAGATTACGTTCAAAAATCAAAATCAAAATCAAAAGTCATTTATTCAAATTAGGCTGAGAATCAGCACTTTTCGAACGTCAAAGTACATAAGACAGTCCCCCAAAACGCCCACCCTTCACCACTTCCTAGTGCTTTAGCTGGGAAGAAGAAGTGGCGGAACAAACTCACCAGCAGCACAGCTGTCTGTTTAGTCGGATAGACTTGATTCTATACATACATAGGCAAAGTAATCAACATTACGAGACACAGAACTTAAAAATTTGTCATTTATGTCAGCTAGCCATGCCAATATACCAACAAATAAAATGAAAAATTAACTCAAGCACAAAAAATAAAAGTAAACAAAACATATACCAAAATAAAAGTCTCCTGGTATAAATGGCGTGATAGCTTACATAAGCAATGCTGCATTATGTTTACAAATGATAATCTAGGACCATCGACGTAAAATAAATAAACAAGTAGGTAATTATTAGCAACAATAACAAAATCATGGTCAGCAAGACGACCAGTCACCACAAGCAGCACCCGTTCACGAGCAAAACGCAAAGATCAGCCATTACCCCCCTCGCCATATTTGAGGGAAAGAGGTAACCCGATCCCCAACGCTACCGCAAGCAGTGACATCTACGGGAGCATGACGAACTTGCTGCCGGTTACTCAGGCAAGAATAGAATTATCAATTGTCGAGGTCGCTAGCTAACCATAATGCCATACAACTCTTCATAGAAAAAAAAAATTGTTATGAGTAGAACATGTCAATAACTAATGAAAACACAGATTATAATTTAAAAAATTACTTAGTCAATAATAGAGGGGCTTGTGGCTAAGTAACAATAGCTGCACGGGTCGATCGATCAGGTTAAGCTACGCTTGCCACGGTTGGTTCGTGGATGGGTGACCATCTTTACATACCAAGACCCCTCCGTGCCTCGGAAAGCACGTTAAGCCGTTGGTCCCGGCTGTCATTTGTGGATCTTTGACAGTCGTTACGGGTCGTCAGAAGCCCGAAAGTCTGACAACCAGTCTTACCAAGGGGTATCGTATTACCCAGTTACTGGGTTGTGGAGGTCAGATAGGCAGTCGCTCCATGTAAAATACTGGTATTCAGCTGCATCCGGTTAGACTGGAAGCCGACCCCAACATAGTTGGGAAAAGGCTAGGCAGATGATGATGATGATGACTTAGTCAATAAAAATATATATATCAATAATTATATGAACCCATATAACCTGTCTCTAGGTACGATTCTGGAGAAAGAACATAAACATTGTCTTGAGTTAATCACAGCGACCAACTATTTTTGTCATTTAAATAGTCGTTGATGGAATAGTAAGCCTTTAAACACAGGTTGGACTTTATTTGAGCTTTAAACGCATCAAAAGGCAAATCTAGCAAAGCAGAGGGAAGCTTGTTATAAAAGTTTATACCAAGCCCAACAAATGAATTATGAACCTTATGAAGCCGGTGAAAAGGAGCACGTAGTTTGTCCTTATTTCTAGTGTTTACGGTGTGAATATCACTGTTTTTAGTGTACAAGTGTATATTTTGTCTAACATATAAGATATTGGCAAAAATGAATTGTGATGCTACCGTGAGAATACCAATTTCTTTAAAAAAGTCCCTCAACGAAACTCTGGCACCTAGCTGGTAAATTGTTCGGAACAAATATTATGATATTTTTCAAGTTCCTAACCTAACCCGCGACCGGGTTAGGATTTCGGGTCAGGTTAGGAATAATCCCGCAAAACTTTGTTATTTGGATTTATTGTGTTATTTCGTTTATCCATCTAGGATTTCTCAGTAGCAGCTCTGTGTCTGGATTTGTAGCAGTTTGATGGATCGCCCCCTATCACATGGTACTTAAGTATGACTGGCGAAATGCGGATGTACTGAAAATACAGCTGAAAATACACACAGGGCTAGCCTATTGCCTGGACGGCCCCATTACCATCATCATAACCTGCGTAGCATTATCCCAACTAAATTGGAGTCGTCTGCCAGGCTATACGGATGCAGCTGATTACCAGCTTACCAGCCCCTTACCACTCAACCAAGGAAACGACAGCATCTAAAAAAAAGTCGCGTCGTGGATGGCGAAATGTGGGTGTACTATTAGATAAACCTCTATCTAACCTTTCGAGGGAAATAGGCGTGATGTTATGTATTGTGTGTGTGTGTGTCTATAAACACCGAAGGTCAAGGCCTTTCCCCACAAAACAACAAACTTGAAACATTTGTTTTATCTCTAGCACAATAAATAAGGGTTGTGTTCAGATTGATTGCGTTTTGAACAATTTATGAAGATAGAATGCTCGATACGGTTGACGACGATCTATCAAGGGTAGTGTCGCTACCTTGAATAATAATTTAAGTTGGGGAATGTTTTATTTTTGGACGTGAATGTAGGTCAATGTGAGCCATTGAAAGAGAATAATTTTTGGTAGATATAATGTTCTGAATATAAACTTAAGATTGACCCGAGTTTTTAGGAACATATTTAACGTAACATAACGCCTTGTTTCCTCGAAGTGTTGAACAGAAGTGTAACTATAGTACACCTACATTGTGCCAATAATTTTGTAAGTCCCATGTAATTGAGGCGAGCCTATTCCCATCTACCGAGCACAAATCTGGACTCCCAGCTGCTACTGAGACACTCCAGATAGAAAAACCCAATAGCCCTTTGCCCAACCTGGGAATCGAACCCAGAACTCACACTCAGCAGAAGCGTTTGCGACCACTAGACCAACGACGCAGTTATGTTATTCCATTGATAATAACTAAATATCTGGACATTGGCACAAGTACTATTATACTTACGTTTTAGCCAGCGGTTTCGCCCGCGTGGAGGTTGAAATTTTTCCTACAGGAACGTACTTCCAGGATAAAAAGTATTCTATATATTAATTCTGGTTATAAACTATCTGTGTGCCAAATTTGATCTAAATCCGTTGAGCCGTTTTTGCTTCATTGAATAACAAACATCCAAACCTCTAAATAGCCAAACCACGTACAAAATTTCACATTTATAATATGAATAGGATCTGCCAGTATTTATAAGTTTACTTAAAAAATAAAATAACAGTTTATGGAGTGATGGCTGTCATGGAGTGTCATTGAGGGTTTTCATGAATATTCAAGCCACCAGTTGGCGCCACTTTGACAAGAGGTCTTCCAGTTCGACAATGAACTTAAAATATTTGATGTCGTTTTTTTTTTTAAAAAAAAAACGACATCAAATATTTTGCCAATATATGTAATATGTTGCCAAAGGAATCACTCCTGTATTGTGGGTGCATTTACAAACGCACCCACAATACAGGAGTAATTCCTTTGTCGAACTGGAAGACCTCTTGTCAAAGTGGCGCCAACTGGTGGCTTGAATATTCATGAAAACCCTCATTCATCAAATATTTGAAGTCGTTTTTTTTAAAAAAAAACGTTGCCAAAGGAATTACTCTTGTATTGTGGGTGCGTTTACAAACATTTAAACTCACATACACAAACAGCCAGACCCGGAACAACTATTTGTAGGTTTTACCAATATTTGTTCCGTGCGGGAATCGAACCCGCGACACGCAGCGCAGCAGTCAATCGCTTAACCGCTGCGCCAACCGTGCCGTCGTTCGTTTCATTGTTTCGTTCACCATTCAGTCCGTAGGCTTTGACACTTTTGACAGGTGCCCAGATCTGACGTCTCAGTGCTGCCACCTAGTGAACGTCATTTCAGAAAACCCTCATTGCTTAATACTTCCCTATTTCTGGAATTGTTGTTTCGCCCACAAATAAAGTGCGAATCGTGATCTATGTTCTCGTTACAATAAGGTTGCTTTTCGGTTGCTGCCACTATCAAGCCCGTCAATATCACAGTGATCTTTATTACCGTTGTTACAAGGTTGCTGTTGAATTGTCTCTTTAAGGCAAAATTGTCAGGGTAGCTCACAAATTTTTTTTTTTTCTTTTTGCAATTGGCAGATCAGTATAAGGTTGTATATTGATCTAAATATGAATCGAGGTCGTGACAATATTAACATTGATTGCTCTATCCCAGTACTGCTACTGGCCCATTCGTAACGGTCTCGATTTACGAGTTGTAGGTCATTAGTTTGCACCCAGGCCGACAGTTTACTTTGTGTGACTCTATTACTATAACTACTTGTAATTCATCATCACTGCTCACAAAACTATGTAGAAAACATTGCGACGGAACCGCCATGTCCTAGAACCAAAACTAAGGACATGCCGGTTTCCTCGCGAAGTTTGCCAGACATGTAACATCCATCAGTCCGCACTGGGCCTGCGTGGTGGATGAGGGACCATTCCGTCTCACAGAGAGGCCTGTGTCCCAGCATAAGGAGCATTATAGGCTGATTATAAACATTGATAGAACTCTATAAATAAATAAAACAAATTGGATTGGATAGGCACCAATCAAATAAAAACATCAATAAAATGAAATCCAATTCTTCTCAGTAAGATTGAACAAACGAAGCCCAGTAGCATTGTTTGTTTCATAAGATAAAGTCCTGAGTACGACATCGGATAATCCCAGCCGATCTAAAGTTTCTATACCAGAGGGACTCAGAAAACAAAACAACTCATATCGAATATCATTCGCTGTTTTACAGATAAAATATTCGAATTAGAATATTGGTTTACACGATCGTGTAGTTTTATTTGTTTTTCTTTAGCTGTGTAAGCAAGGTTTCAGGTTCTTTCAATGGTATTAGTTACACCTATACAGATAAAGTTTTCTTGATACACATGCCATACAGTAACGCTTTCTTCCCATGGGGTAGATACTAGGTGGAAACTACAGAACTCCATCTGTTGCTAACCTTATATACTCCCTCGTTTATGTTCATACATCTGAGCCTTAATGTCAGTTGCATTTAACCATCTCGATCAAATGCATCGAGCGCGTTCGGCGCTCAGATTGGTCCATCACCAATCCAGGGCCAATCGGAGCGCCAAACGCGCTCGATGCGTTTGATCGAGATGGTTAAATGAAACTCGCACAAAGGTCTCTGGTCATAGATGCACGTCGGTTTCGAGTTCTACCTGACCTCACCAATAAAGTTACCTACTATTTGTCTTTCTAAAGCGTCCCCTCCATCATTTGTAAATAGCTTTTGTTCTTTCTGGGTAAGATGTATTCAGTTTTATAATAATGGAATAAAAAAAGCCTTCATTGAAACCAGTTACGAAACCCCGGTTTCCCTGACGGCCGAAGCGGGAGTGTTATAGAGTTTAAGGATATATATGCACATATAGCACCGACGAATATAACATTGATGAGACAAGAAGGATAAAACATAAAGTTAAGAATCTAAAAGGCGCTTCATCAACATCAGGCATCTTGTCCGACGGAGGGAGTATCAGTGATAGAAGCTAGTCTACACGCACAACATTATTGAGTGAGATGCAGGATCATTTATAGTACAACAGGCGCGTAAATAATTAAGAACAGTCTTTCGGAAGATCGGGTTTTATGAAGAAACCACTGCATAAAATCAATAACCTATAAAGTTTTTTGAACTTTTCGATATTTGAGCTTTGTTGGTACCGACTTGGTTTTTCAGATTTTACACTTCCTTTATTACTTAAACAAGCCCAAAGTTAGGTTAAATTAGCAAGAAAAACGAGTCTTTGTGGGCTCATAACTTTTTAATGGCTTTTTATTTTAGTAGTAGTAGTAGTACTTTTTATGTTAGTAGCAGGGCAGTTTTGTTTCCATACAGACAATATTAATTATGAGACAAAACCATACCATGTTTAATTTTTGATGTGCATTGTCGAACAGTGGAGTAATACACTCCCGAAGTTTGTATGGAAAAAATGTTGACTAGGTTCACCTTAACATTTTTAGGTAATAAATATCCAAAATCCTGAACCTTTTTCGTTGGTGTTAGGCACGAGCTTAGCACACTTGCTCAAGACGTGTTGGCGATTTTAGACTATATTAACTAAAAGTCCAAGTTTCCTCACGAAGTTTTTCCTTCAGCGATGTCAATAATGTCCAAGATAAAGTACTCATACAATTTTACTAGGTACCAATATCTACACAGATGCCCGAATTTTACTAGTAGGTACTTACAATATTTTCTATCATCTTTCCTTCCTTCGTTGCGGATAATGTAAGTCCTAGTATAACTAGGTCATGTATGTGGCTGTCGTCGATCCGTTATTGGATCCCATACAATGGTAGGCTTGCGGCTTTGTACTACTTCTAGTGAGTTTTGTAGTGTGTCTGTACGGAGCCCTATTATGAGGAACGAGATTATTGCGGATCTTTATTTCTCTGCAATGAACACTGTACGTCATCATCCTCATATCGCCACGCTTGGCAGGTGGGTCGGCCATCGCAGTATGGTGGTAAATGGCATAGAGAACGCTGGTGCCCATTCTCTAGTAAGTCTCTTAGTTCCCTTTTACGACACCCACAGGAAGAAATGGAATGGTGCTATTCTTTTACGTCCGGCACCACAAGGAACTGTCCGGCACCACACGGAACTGTCTGGCACCACACGGAACTGTCCGGCACCACACGGAACCGTCCAACACCACATGGAACTGTCCGGAACCACACGGAACTGTCCGGCAGCACACGGAACGCAACGAATACTGTGTGTGGTCGGTTCCTTATCATCTGCCTAGCCTTTTTCCGAATATGTCGGGGTCAGCGTCTAGTCTAACGGATGCAGCTGAATACCATTATTTCAAATGGATACTATCTGACTGCCACAGCCCAGTCACAGGGAAACACGATACCTCATAGATTTTCAGACTTTCTTCAGGCTTCAGACGACATGCAACAAATTTTAATGTCTAAGATTGACGAAATACACTTGGGACCACGTACTTGTGAACCTGAAATAAATCCTAATTCAGGGTCCTAAAAGTACTAAATAGCCTAGTAACTAAAAAAGAGGCTCAATTATTTTAAAAAATGTGTTCATCATTAGAAGGTCAATACGTTTTTTAGATCAGTTAAAAATCAAATGAAAATAACATGAACTGTCTTATGTAGTTTTGACGTTCAAAAAATTGCGGACTCTCAGCCTAGTTTGAATAAATGTCTTTTGATTTGGTTTTTAACTGATGCTTTAAACACTTTTTGACTTGACCAAAACGCCTGAGAAATTATCGTTAAATCATCGGTTCCACCCTAATATCCTCTCTCCTTTAATAGGATTTTGATATTGTGACCGTGGGCAGCAAAGGTCGCATTGAATTAGGTGCCTCCTTTCACGGGGCTTTGCTCCGAGGTAACTATATTTTGCCTTTGCCTGCATTTACGACGAGATTTTAGAGAATATTGCCTGAAGCGATAAGGTTTCGATGTTCGGGCACCGCTATTGTATGGAGAGTTGCAGTAAAGCTTTCATTGTTAAATGGAGAGATACTTTTGTACAGTATCAGGTAGAAGTTATCTAAGGATCTTGCATCAACTAACCACCTACCAACGCCGAAAGTTACAAGTTCCGGACTAGAATAATATATCCAAAATATGGACAAGTAGTTGTTGTATTGCTTTCTACAAGCAAACATTGATAAGTACGAAAGTTTGACTGCCTTGATAGGTAGAAAATAGAATTGCTTAGTAGGTATAACGACGGCTTATAATAGCTTCGCAGGAATTTACTCGGCCGAATCAAAATCGACTTTTAAATAATCCTACTTCCTACTAATAATAATAATATACTGGGACCGGTCTATCATTACTGACAGGACTATTGTAGCCAATAAGCCTGATATAGTGGTGATAGATCGGTTAGCGCGCCGCACAATGATAGTCGATGTTACCATTCCACATGACGAGAACCTCGTGAAAGCTGAGAAAGAGAAACAAATTAAATATCTTGACTTAGCACACGAGGTTGTTGACATATGGAATGTGAACTCGGCTGTAATTGTGCCGATTGTCGTATCAGTCAATGACTGATGGCCGAAAGTATCGACCAACATCTATCGAGGCTCTCGTTAGGCGGTTGGATCAAAGGCCTAATTCAGAAGGCAGTACTCCTCGATACGGCACGTATCGTGAGGAGGTTCCTGTCTCTGGAGCCCTAACCACCGGTAGCTTGGACCCTGCTCCCGATATCGGCGGACAACTATTTTTTTATATTTTTAAATGTTTTTTGTAAGGTTATTTTATAAAAATATTTAAAAATGTATTAGAATAAGGAGTTAATGAATATATGAGAATAATAATATAATATATAATATTATAATAATATTATATAATATAATAATATATAATATTATAATAATCCTAATAATATTATAAATGTGAAAGTTTGTGAAGATGTTTGGATGTTTGTTACTCAATCACGCAAAAATTGCAAAACGGATTTGGATAAAATTTGGCACATAGATAATTTGTAACCTGAAATATGGATACTTTTTATCCTAATAGTACGTTCCCGTATGATACTTTTCGACCTGCACGCAGGCGAAGCCGCTGGAAAAGCTAGTAGGTAAATAAATAAAAACCAGTCTTTAACTAGACTCTCCATGCCCACACTTAATACAATTGCGCACAAGCTCGTTCAAGGCCTACCATCGAGCAGGATCCAGTCTAGACGCTCTAATAAAACTAGGCTTACGGGGACTTTGTTTACCGCGCTAACTCGATTTGTGAGTAAGGCATGCATGTAGCAGGCATGTAGCCTCGTAAAACATGATTCTGTTAAAAATGTTTTATAATAATGGTATCACAATAAAAATGGTAGGTGGTTTTTATTCAAATAAATTCAGATAAATAAGGTATCATTGTTCTAGGCAAATTATACAAAAAAAAAATTGAAACTATACCTCAATTTGCTGTGTTATAACCATTTAAAACAAATGTCAAAGAATGACAGTTGTGATTTAAATTAAAAAAGAGTTTATGTTGGTTCATTTTAATTTCCCTGAGTTAAAATAGACACATAATTTTGTTGAACAACGTCCGGAAGACGATCACAAAATTTGTGATACTGAAAATAAATCTTACTTTACTAATATTATAAATTAATGTAAGTATCTTTGATTATTTAGATGTTCGTATCTCAATCACGATAAAAAGGCTGAACGGATTTGGATAAAATTAGACACAGATAGATAATAACCTGGATTAACACATAAGATACTTTATATCCCGGTAGTACGTTCTCGTAGGATAATTTTCGATATCCACGATGGCGAAGCCGGCAAAAGCTAGTAACAGATAAAATAAGTAGATAAGTTATATTTAACAAACTCAGATAATAACGCTGTCTACCTCAACCCTAATAAATTCTAACATAGTGAGAATTATGAATTTAAGACCATTTCTGAAGTATACATAGTTGTCACAAACGAATAAAAATTGTGAAAAGCAAAGTCAGGGCTAAAATACCACAGATGTCAGCGATAACTGAAGGGGTCCGCTAGGGCCGATGCCTGCTAGGGTCGCGAATTTGTTGGAAAGAGTTACCGTGGCCCTGGCACAGGCAACTGAAGGAAGACCGGCGGCGTTTAGGCAGTAAAAGTCTGACACGCACTTCCGCTCCGGCCAGAGCAGGAGAAGTTATTTGATGATTTCCCACTCAAAAAAAAATTCACCGTTTTGAGAGCAGTAGTAATGAAATTATTTACAAAAAAAAAACACCTGTCTACTTTCGGCATCTCTTCATCATTGAGGGTTTAACCACCACTGTTATTCTTTAATTACCGCTCAACGCATCAACAACACCCCTACCAAATACCTACCTCCCCAAAAACCGTTCTAATCAAATTTTAATACTATCTTTTCGTCTAAAACAAAGGGCTTCTATCGAAATTTATCTTCTAGCCTAAACAATCGTGGTATAAATCCTGTAATCTATTTGTAGGCGCCTGCCGCGTAAGGCTTAGGTGGAGCGACGAATGAGAGAGGGGAAGGCTTAATTGAAACTTAGTCGCGGATAGGGTAGATACGCTGAGATTAATACACGAACCGGTCCGCGGAATCATTCGGCAATTACAAAGGTTTGAGTAAAAAGTTTAGTTTTGTTACATCCCTACCAATGAAACTATGAGAATCATCCAAATAGCGACAGCGGGGTAATTTTGTAACACACTTACAGTAGGAATGGCTGTCATTTTGACCGTTCAAAAACATTAATTGCATTTTTTTTTCTTCATTATTATTTTTTTTTTTGAACATAAATTAAACAATGGATTAGCAATATCCAGTGGCGGATTAACACATTTGCTGCCAGTAGGCTATAACATTTTTGCCGCCCCTACTAACTCTTTTGAATTGTAATATTGAAACGCTATTGGAATATTTTAAAAATTCATATTCACAATTAGTCTACTTTACACAGGGTTTAGTAATTTTTCATATACAGACATTGGAGTATTTGGTATACCTACTGTATGTATATGAAAAATTAAAATATTTATTAGGTACTAAAATATTGTAATTTTGTTAAATTTTCGAGACTTATTTTCTCCGCGTATATAATAAAGTTCTTTTTTTTCCAAATTTGCCGCCCTAGGCTCCAGCCTACTCAGCCTGTTGGTAAATCCGCCACTGGGAATATCGTTAAAAAATAATCGGATTGTGACTAATAGTGTGTTACGCAATAATCCTAATAATTTATTTATTTTAATACTACTATAACCCTCCGATTTGCTTTACTTTGTGTAGTGCCATGGGACTCAATTCCCAAGCAATGGTTTCTCTATTCTATAAACCTCCCCCTCTATTTAATTTTTAACACAATGAACGGAACTTACGAACTTCCAAACAAACCTTCATCCCCCATAAGTGATGACAAAAATACTTCTTTAGTCCTCACTGTAGTTATAAAGGAACTCTTGAACAAAATTTTACGTTTTTTCGTGTATCTAACTGCCCATTCCAAATTTTTTTCCTCCGTTTATTACACTTTTCGAGTGGTTCTTGTATTGACACAATTTTCTTTCTTTATTGTTTATGATATTGTTTAAACAGTAAAAAAAAGAAAATTTAAAATATAAAAAAATGGGGACTATATAAAAAGTCCCCATTTTTTTTCGCTTCCTAAAATTACAAAAAAAACTGCCCGTTCATTATTTCAACTGATCATAATAACCTCCTTGACGTTTAAATTCCAGTTGTAAAAAATATTTACCTTTTTTACGAAGTAACTTTTTTTAAACATCTCGTGTAATATAATTTAACAAAAAAAAAACTCAGTTACATAAAATTTTCATGAAAATACTTTCACTTATTTATCCTAAATGCATACGCAGCATGGTAACCCCAGCGCAAAGGGAGTGGTTGTGTCGACAAGTTATTTCGGGAATTAACGTACTTGTACACCCCTGTGTAACGTGCCGGTCCCGGTTTTTGAGGACCCCGGACTGAGCACTTTGCTCTCACTGAGTTTCTAATAAAATTTTCTTAATCGATTAATGTGAAGTGGAGTGTACCTTTAAAGCGAGTCGTTTTACATGTATTAAGTAACATTATTTTATCGAGACCTTTAAAAAGTATATGTATATCATAATATCTGACAATTCGTGTCGCATCAAGTATTTTAAGCAAATATCAAAAACTTTGAACGTGAACAATGTCCGACCGACTTCCGAAACTAAAGTAAATTTTCTCTTTGTAGTGTTTTATTGGAAGTCAGTTGCTTTCTTCCGTAATATGATGTACGGATGTCTTACATGTCAACGATAGTCTAGCTGTTCTCTCGAAATGGTTTGCGGCTAATAATCTTTTACTCAATGCGAACAAAACTAAATGTCTTAAGTTCTCATTACCAAATGTACCCCAAGTAGGGCTAAATTTAAAACTTGATGGCAAGAAACTAGATGCTATTTCGGAAACTGTATTTCTAGGAATTACTTTAGATTCAAAATTGCAATGGGGTGCCCACATTAGAGCTCTTTCAAGTAGATTAAGCTCAGCTGCTTACGCAGTAAGAAAAATAAGGCAGTTGACTGATGTAGCCACAGCTAGGTTAGTATACTTTGCTTATTTTCACAGTATTATGTCTTATGGCGTTCTGCTGTGGGGGTCGGCAGCTGACGTAGATTCAGTTTTCATTCTACAAAAGAGGGCAATCCGCGCAATCTATAAAATGGGGCCTCGCGAGTCTCTTATAAACAAATTCAACGAAGTTGACATACTAACTCTGCCTTCTCTTTATATCCTAGAAAATATCTTGTATGTTCGCAAAAATTTAGGTCTTTTCAAAAAAAGATGCGACTTCCATAATCTAAATACACGTAGTAAAGATGAAATTGTGATTCCAAAATTTAGATTAACTAAAACTAGCAAGTCATTTCTAATAAACAGTATCCGCTTCTATAACAAGTTGCCAAAATCGGTTACAGAACTTAGCGATGGAAAGTTCAAAACTCACATCAAACGTGTCCTTATCAAAAAAGCATATTATAAGATAAAAGACTACGTTGAAGACAAGGAAGTTTGGCGTTAATTCCTTCTGCACACGTGGCTTCCCTGGTAACTCATTAGCACCATAACTATGTGAGCGTCTATTAACTTCTTCCAAATTACAATGTTAATTTTATTAATTTTATTTTTTACACTTTCTGACATATTCTCGTCATTATTTGACATTATACAACACTTGTAATATCGAGTATTTATTAGTGATTCTCATGGAAATCATATCACTTTGTTTAAATAAGTTGATTTTACTTATGTAGAGTCTTTTACATATTGTGAATGAGAGAACGTTGTAGGCCTACAGTTTCTATTCTTTATTTTCATTCCTCTGAGTACCTGGTACTTATTGACAGGCCTGCACTGTCCTCCCATACCTAATATCACTGTAATTTGAAAACATTATAAAATCCAATTATTTTTAAAAGAGTAACCGTGGAGTTTCTTGCCGGCTCTTCTCCATAGGAAGCGACAAATTGGAACCGTGCACCTAGCTTCTGACGTTTCATAAGTGCCCTTGCAGGTTTATGTGAAATAAAATATTTTGATTTGATTTGATTGAATAAAGTTTTTATTTTACAGTTTTTGGTCGTGAAAATAAAAGAGGCTAGTAGTTATTATTTTTATTATAACATCAGCAACATAATTACTCTAAGTGGAAGAAATACGTATCAGTGAAGATATCAAAACCAATCTTCAGAAATTGACCAAATTTATATGGGACCACCCTATTAGTATACTCCATACAAAGAAAAGAAAAAAAAAATCAAATTGATTTATAAATGGCGGAGTTCAAAGGTAACAAACAATTAAAAAAAAGTGCAACTGAATTGGGAAAGTCTTTCATTTTGAAGTCGGTTAAAAACAATAAAACTGACACTTGTACGTACTTTAAGGAAGTATTAATCTACGATAGTACACTTATTTAGATAAAAGAGTGTACAACAAAGACACTATCAACATCTGTACCTGTTTAGGAAGCAATACTTTTTTCTTCTTACTAGTTGATCTCACGATGCCTCTCTTGATGTCTCAATTACAAATGCAAAAACACGTTCACTCCCATTCGTCCACAGTTTTCCAAACCCAATTATGATCGTAGTCGATCACAGACAGGTCCAACTTGTCATCCAATTTGTTGGCCGACAGATCTTCAGAACTCACTTCCGAATTCAGTCAACAAATACCTATTTGCTGACGCTTTGCGAAGTTTGTCGTTTTGTACATGAGGAATGGTGGATTCCGCTTGTGTCTTTTGCTTTGACTGGACGAAAATCGTTTTTGTTTATTATTGTTTCCAGATAAAGAAGGTCATCGCACTGTACACGGTGAAATTCATGAAAAAAAGATAATCTATTTTTTTTAAATCAATAATTTGCTATGATTGCCTGCCTCGTTGGTCTAGTAGTCGCAAGCGCTACAGCTGAGCATGAGGCTCTGGGTTCGATTCCCAGGTAGGGCAGTGTTATAAGATTTTTTTCTCTGGAATTTCTCAGAACCAGTCCGAAGTATGGATTTGTGCCTTATTAAAAACAAAAATACCAAAATTTCCTGTTAAGAACCTCCTTGAATTTTCTTCCCATAACAATTCCGAACTAATTTACCAATTTAACACCATTGTAACCAATCCATAACAATAAGTTCTCACCGAAAATTAGCCGATTTGTACTAATGACGTCATTTAGCCGATCGCGGTGAACGGCTAATACCTGTCGATAGCCGATGTGGATGTTAAGTGACGATTACCTTTTGTTTATTGCGTTGAATCGGCTTTTTTGGGGACTTTCGACTGATAAGGGGAGTGGTGTCAGTGGGGTGACAATCTTAGGTGTAGTATTGCAGATAGATGGGGAGCTGCTATGGAGTCGCAGTTCAGTTTTCTAGAACGATACGGAGACATTTGATATAACTTTTTGCTTGTAATGCGTTTTTATTAGCTATTTGTAGGTGAAAATCAGTTGAGATTATAGGACTAATTACATATAAGCATTCGAGCCCTTTACAGTTAAAACCATATTTTTTATTTAACTCCTGTAACAGGTTCACAAATATAAACAGGGGTTAAAGACCAAACGATAAATAGACACGAGATTTAATACCTTGGAAAAACAGATAGCTTAGAAATACTATACAAGGCAAAGTTAAAGATAGTCACAATATCTAAGTCTAGATATTATAGCTACTATCTCCTTTCCTTATATTTCCAAGCTATAATTATTGCAGCCTACTTAGAAAACTGTACCTTTTTGTTTGTTCCCAGATGTTGGTATCCAGTTTAGTTGTAAAATTATAACTTGACGGTTAAACCAAAAGGTCTCAATAGGAACCCACCAGCGGGTGTATATCGAAGCAACCGGGGGCGTAGCGAAGGCGCACAAACTCTATTAATTATATTACGCGCTGTCACAGGCTCACAGTTTGTGCAACTCCACGTACGTCACGGCTCTACAGTTATGAGGTGGGTAGAGCTTCAGCGTAGCGTCTAATTTACTCTACCTGTTGTGAACTAGTGGTACATAAAAGGCAAAAGATAGGTGGAAAGAGCTGCAATACATTTTAGAGTTTTGGAATTTGAAATTCGTGTTTATAGATTTAGAGCTTTGCCCAGAGGAGCGCAGTAATCAATAGTAAAAAAAAAAATGCACTCATGTTAAAAGAAAGAATGGAAAATATGATTTATAATCACGTAACAGAAATAGTCGGCAGCACGTCGTGACTGTGGTTATGTTCCATTTAGCATCATGCTGCGCTAAGGAGGACGCACAGCAGAGCGCTGATTTACAGTCGTCACCTGAAAACGATA
Organism: Polymixis lichenea; assembly: GCA_949091785.1. Lineage (NCBI taxonomy): Eukaryota > Metazoa > Arthropoda > Insecta > Lepidoptera > Noctuidae > Polymixis > Polymixis lichenea. The sequence goes on along the minus strand of OX420943.1, from coordinate 3,009,194 downwards.
CAAGTGAAAGTTTCAGAACATATTGGAAACATTTATTGTCACTCCCAGATAATAATATACAATTTAAAGGATAGATGGCTAAAAACTTGCTGTAAATAAAAATGTATAAACGTTAGTATTTAATTTTATCTTGGGTGCAACAAAGTGTCCTCAAAATCAGCCCATAATGTTCCCAACGGTCGGATACAGGCCTTCTCTCTGTGAGAGGGAATGGGCCATAATCCACCACGCCAGCCCAGTGCGAGATGGTGGACGTTACATGTCTACGATTTTTTTGGTTCCAGGACATGCCGGTTTCTTCATGATCTTTTTTTCTGCCGTTTCGAGGGCAATGGTAATGAAATTAAATACACAAAGTGAAGTGTCGGTCTGGGTTCGAACTCACGACCGAGAAAATGATAACAAGGAACGTTAAGTTAAAACATTATTAACTATGTATGTATATAACAAAAAGTAAATTTGATTCTTTCTTTGTTCAAAATACAATCTATTGTCCAACTTCTTACAATGCCAAGAAATCCAAATTCAATCAAATAATTCCTGTACCTACCTACTTTAAAATTTCGATTATGAACGCTTTTTACAATAGATTTCCTTCGCACAATATTCAATGAATTATTATTAGCTCCATTTATCAAAAACCCTTTCTATTTGGCAGTGAACCAATATTATATTGAAACATCAAAGGTTCGGAAAACAATTTCGTCACTTTCATAATAAAATAATAATAAAGGGATTGCTTCAAGCGTTGGTAATTGAGTGACAACAAAGTGATTTTTTGCCCTTATTTAAGCAATTTTGATTTTTATTTACTAAATGATAACAGGGAAGAGAACACAAGAAAGGCTCTTATGCTAAATGGTAAAAGTTATTAGTTTGAGTGCGTAGTATATGCGGCCTACCCAAATGTCATATCTTTGGTATCTTTCATCGAATCGTTGAGCTCCTCAAGTTCTGAGTTGAGCTCTGGAGCTGCACGGTTACTGACGAATGCGTGCACTGACTGGTCAGGTCCACTCAATCTGTACCTATACTCCTTGTCTCCAAAGACTATTCCAGACACCAATCTACACGATCTTCACATGATCTGTCCAAGATTATGTCTGGACTTTAAAAGAGACTGTGGCCTCTGACTACACGTCAACCATATTTTTGATGATTAATCGATTTTACAGACCTACTTACAGAAATAGATAATTAATCACTTAAAGTGACCAACCATGTTTTGTTTGTTCCATTTGTTATAAATATGGAAAAAGTTTTTTCGTATTTTATATCCTACAAATTAAAAAAAACTAGTATTTGTGCCATTTGTTTTGACAACTTATTACCATGTTGTATATAGTGATATACTCCCATTGCTGTAGACATTTTGGAAGTTCTGACAGTCCCCTCTTGATGTTAACCTAACACTACTTAGAATTCGGAAGAGATCGAAACAGGATTCACTCCTTTTGGTGGACATAAAAACAATTGAAAACTGGCGGGAAATTGTTAATATTATTTTTTAATTGCCATCTATTTTTTGGTATCAAAACCAGCCAGACACAAACAGCCAAAGAGATTTTACTACAACTTAATACTAAAATACGGAAAACTTTTTCCTCGGCCTGTTTATTTCTATCAATGGTTCAATGAATGGAATTCTATACATTTCTTTAAATGTTAATTTGACAAAGAAACTGACTGCCAATAAAACTCAATCAACAATTGTTAATTTTCTTATAAAGCGAGCCTTAAACCTAAATATTTCAAATCAATTTTAAAGCGTTACGTTCACAGAACGCCAATACTTATTTAATTAAAGCTTGTTCATTGTTTCGCCCCCAAACTGATAGCAAACTTCTCGTTTAATTACTAAACGTTTTAAATAACTCAAAGTCATCTAGCAAAGTCGATAAACAGTTGAAATTGGACATTCTTTACTTATCTTGTATCTTTTAAAGGGAAGTTTCAGAGGTCCGTTTAAAGGTTTACGTTGCAGAGTTACATTTTGACATCCGTAGGTAGATACAGTGCACCTCAGGAGCCTGTGGCTAAGGAATTACAGCCGCACGGGACGATGGATCAGTTTAAGGCTCTGGTATCTTTAAATATTGTCGTTATGAGCGATAATAGTTTTTATTGCAATCTGTTACGGGTTAAAATCGAGGTATTCCACTAAGGGCACAGATTTGAACGGCACGTGCTCGAACGGCACGTGAGCACTTCCACTAACGGCACTGAAACAAAATGTCGTAACGTGCCTTTCAGTGGAACAGTTTATTTATATTGATTTCAGTGTCCGAACGGCACCTACGTTAAATATTTTTTTAGTGATGGGATATAATTTTTTGTTGAAGGCTTTAGAAACAATACATATCGATACAAATTATTCATGTTTTATCTTATCCTTCAAAGAAACTCCGAGCATAGGCCGCTCTATAATCTTGAATTTGAGGACCAGCCAAACTGTATGTACACGTTTCGGCATACGGGCACGGACGGACTGGTTGAAGACCTTAGGATGGGAGACTTAGACGGGATAGGTGACGGGGAGACTTGACAAAGATATCCAAACGCTGTCCATCCCAACTGGAACTCTCTTTCTCAAAGTTTTGAGCCTAATGAGTTTACCCAGGCAGAGCCTTCACAACTTCAAAAAGTGAATCTGATGTAGATTGGTCTCGGCAAGACATGTTAATTTGTACATGACTATCGTCTTGTTCAAATTAATTTCGAGGCCAACCCGTTCTTAGGCTCCATTTAGGCTGTGTATCATCTGGTCTATCTATTTCAGTGTCTCTGCAATTATGACGCGAATCCAGAAAGATGTGCTCGCCGTTCACGTTGATACCGTGTGCCGTCCAGTCCAGCGTCTTAAACACGTCCACTAACACGTCGATGAACAGTTTCGGTATCACATCCCCATTTCACCCTACTTAACAGTTGAATGGGGCTAGTTTTCTTGTCCTGGATCTGGATATTCATCGTGGCAGCATCATACAAACATCTCAATACTACGATGTAACGCCAGTCAATTCAGTCTACGAGATTATGAAGTTAACAAAACTTAGTTAGGTAACGTGGGTACCATCAATTGATTAAACGCACCTTTGAAGTAAAAACCCATTTTTCGGCGTAGGTGTGCTCACGGCGTTACATATTTGAATGTTATTAAAAAATATTTTTTTTCTACAAAGGTTGCTTTACAAATATTCCAATAATGGGGAACGTTGGTTAAAGCTAGTTTGTACGGCCTGTAATAAATTGTCATTTTGTGCATAAAAAAATTTCGTGTATATTCATGAGTTAGGTTTTATTTTACTATTTCGTTATTTTCGGTGATTTTAAATCAATTATGTATTTGACATGGAAAATGTCTGAAATGAAATCCTTTAATATTTATTATACTTAATATATCTACTTAATAGTTATTTCTCGTAACAATCACATCACAATGTTTCTGACGTAACCTCAATAAAAAAATATACAAATGACTTTAAGTCACAGTCTACTAATTTTACGGCATTTAGGAAAATGATGGACCCCAATTTCAGAGTATTTAGGAAAACAACAACTAGTAATTTTCACAAAATAAAATAAAACAGCTCACGCCTGTATTATTAAATTGTTTTGGGAGCTAGCTATCAGCGCGATTTCAACAGTTTTCTTCGTCATTTACCCAGGCGTCAATTATGTGATTTAAATCCAACGTTAAACGAATGTATACGTAAACATTTAACCGCACTCATAACGCATGACAACGGAACCATTGACTGTACGTGGGTCGACACGAACTTGCCGTACCGATATGTTGGTAATGTCCTGAACAAAGAATACATGTCTCATCACTACAAGCTGTATACATGTGCCGTTTGGATACTAAAATCAATATGAATAAACTGTTCCACTGAAAGGCACGTTACGAAATTTTGTTTCAGTGCCGTTAGTGGAAGTGCTCACGTGCCGTTCAAGCACGTGCCGTTCCAATCTTTGCCCTTAGTGGAATACCACTTAAAATCGGTTGTATTAAATTCGAATAACAAAAATGCAAATAAAATCGTATAAAATTAGATATTAACTATTTAATAATAAATAATCCATCACTGGATGCAGTCTGGCATTTGGAGTTTTATGGTATATTTTTAATTATGTGTATAGCTGTTATTGAAGGGATAAACCGATTTTAAAGATAACTAAGAGGTAACTTTGATGATTTTTTTGATGCATTATAGTATGTTTAATTATGTTTTGAGTTCCATCTCTGTATGCAAAAAAGACTTGAATATATTATATATTGTTTTGCTTTCAAAATTATTTACTGTTAAAGAGATACACAGTTTTAAAAAAACACCTTTTTGAGCGTTTTCCAGAAATCTCCGCCTTAAGCTACGCTTGCCGCAATGCGGTTACATCACCATATTTTGGTACCAAGACTTCTCCGAGCCTCGGAAAGCACGTTAAGCCATATTGTCGAGATTATCGATTGTGGATTCGTGGATCATTGACAGACGTTACGGGTCGTGAAAAGCCCGAAAACCTGACAACCAATGCTATGCGGCTTGTGGAGGTCAGATAGGGAGCCACTCCTTGTAAAAATGTGGTGTACAGCTGCATCTGGTTTGACTGGTAGCCGACCCAACGTAGTTAAGAAAAAGTTTCGGGCTTCCGACGTCCCGTAACGACTGTCAAAAATCCACGAATGACTGTCGGAACCAACGGCTTAACGTGCTTGCCGAGGTATGTAAAGATGGTCACCCATCCACGGACCGGCCACGGCAAGCGTAGCATAACCTGATGGATCGACCCGTGCGACAGTTGTTAACGTCTTGGTTATTCAGTAAGATCAAATAAAACAGACTGACGTGCGAAAACAAATATGATAATCTTTTCAGTACACAGGATACCACGAAATCCGTCCATTACAAAAGTCTTCAGGCGAATCAAATAAAACCTTATATCCTGCTGCCTCTTTAAAGCTAGAGATGCGTGAAGACACGGAGGTGGCACACGAGGGTATATCGCGCGACACTCAAGACACAAATGTCGACCAAGTGATTTCCGATCCAGCCCACAAGGAACACAAGGATGTAAAAAAGAACTGGAACGTCCGTGCACTTTACAAACTACATCTACGTAATAAGATTCCAGGTTGGAATCTTGGCAGGGTCGCCATGAAGTGTGTGGGTTGCGGGAAGACAATCAAAACACGTGTGTACGCCACAAATGGTTTATTACGTCTCTCTACTTAATATACATGAATAAACGTGCTTAGGCTAAAATATATAAAAATAAAAATTATATTATAATTATTCATTAAAACAACGCACAGCCGTTGAGTCTAGACTTCTTTTAAGATTGTATTTCCTAACAAACAAACTTTTGAATCTTGTATTGACCGTTGCAGTTATCTAGCTGGCATGACCAAATAAAATCCGCATTTAGTCCACTGCTGGACATGGGCCGCCCTCTCAATAACCGCTATTTATATGCAGAATAGTGCTTTAAGCTATTTTCTAATAGTTTGTGTGTTTTTTTTTTTATGTCTTATTTGTGCAGCAATTTTCTTAGATTTCTTTCATCGCTTCAGAATGGTTTACCAAGTATATATGTTACCGGAAATGAATGAAACCTAGGAATAGTACACAATTCCTAGGAAATATAAGCACTTCCGAGCCCACTTAGGAAATGTGTAAAATAATGTTTCAAAGATTCTTTAATGTACACATTTCCTATGAAATGTTTGTATTTCCTAGACCTTCTATACAGTACCGAATGCGCAGCCGGCAATGTGTGAAAACTTATCCTACGCGTGATATTATGTCGCAACCAACTAGCTTAATTAGCCATTTCACCTAACAGCCTTTGGAAGTAGCGCTCGCCGGCCGCTGCCGCGGCACCGCTCGCTCGGCTCGCGCGCTTTTGGTCACAGTTCTAATCTAACCTAACCTAACCCATTTAACCAGGCGGCTTAATAAATCAATTTGGCTCAGGACAAACTCAATCTTTATATACCTTTTTGCTTTTGTTGACATGGTTCACAAAGTTGAGGATAGGATTCTGTATCCTTACGTGTTATGTTTTTGTAGGAAAAGATTCCCTGATCGGATGACGCAATACCCTCCTCTCGCTCCGCTATCCCGGCTGTACTTACAAACATCATGAATGTAATAAGTTTCCGATTTCTATTTAGGAAATGTATAGATTTCCTAGGAAAAGTGCATATTACAAAATATATCATAGATTTTCTATATATTTTAGGAATTGTACACATTTCCTAGGAATTATATACAATGATGGAATACCCACTTTTTCGTTAACATATACATCAAGAACTAACGAAATTACGTAAAAAATTACAAATGGTTGTTTTCTTTTTTAAAACTAAACTCTCCGACAGTGTCTGTGTTACATCCAGCATCTCTAACTCCACAGAGCACTTTTGTCTCCCACTGTGGTTCACTCCGCTCACTTCGCTCGATCAAGCGCTTATTCGCGATTACGCTCGTCTCACCGCTCAGCAGGTGATCGCTCGAAAAAATACGCCATGATAAGCCTCGTTTGGAATCTCTTGTGGTAAGCAATTCCGGAGATTCGGAAAGATAAAGACATGAAGGAATAGTTTCAGGATTGGGGAAGTAATAAATATATCTGTTTATAGACACTTGAAAGGTTGAGGCATATTTTGGGAGAAAGTAAAAAGTTTTCGTGAAGCATAAAAATACGTAGTTCAATATTATGTAGGTAGTCTACCTTGCCAATATAGGTTATTGGCAACGTTGGTATGTTCATCATCATTATTATCGGTTTATAATGTTCCCACTGCAAGGACACAAGCCTCTTCTCCGTGAGAAGGAGTGGGCAGTAATCCACCACGCACGTCCAGCGCGGGTTCATAGATGTCACATGTCTTCGAATTTTTGGTGCTAGGATATGCCCTTTTACTCACGATGTTTTCGTTCACCATTTTGAGAGCTGTGGTGACGAAATAATTTAAACAAAGTAAAGCGTCAGCTTGGGTTCAAACCTACGACTTACAACTCATAAGTCGGTACTTTGCTGACTGGCTATTACCTAGATCAGTGTTTCCCTGACATTGTTCTGTCATGGTCTAGTAATTTTCATATTGCCCCTTCGAGGCCTCACAGCGAAACATTTTCGGTGATGTCACTGGTTTTTCCAGTTCAACGACGCATCTTTTTTTTATATGTCAGTATTTAGGGTATATCTGTACTGTGGTGTACCTCGTATTATGCCATGTATTACCCACCATAATGTTTCTTTTTTTTACTAAATGGTGTAGGCGTTCACGTGAACTTACTCAAAAAGACCCAACAAATATTTAAAACCACAAAAGGAAAATACGAATTTACATATTAAATTATTCAAACAAAAAACTCTACTGAAGTGAACTCGAATCAAACCCATCTGTCCGAATTCCGCAGCTGAGCATTGAAACAAAATATCATAGGGATGGGCTCAGGCCGGTTAAATTAACCGAAACAGTACGAATTTATCCGAATTAGACGCACTTCGGATACGCTGAGGCTCGTGCACTTGACTACTGAATACGATTTGGGTAAAGGATTTTTACAGGCGAAGCGTTTTATGCGACTCCGTACATTTTTTTTTCATGTTTTTTTTATTTTGACTTTACGTGTGAAAGAGAAGTTCGGGATGAGATAGTGTGTCTTTTATGAATTCTTCATAAAATACGATAATTATATTTATTCTGTATCCAGGACTAAAAAACGTCTTCAAGTAGAACGTAGAGAAGAAGTGTAAAGAAGTGTCTACCTTGTCCTTTCAGGTCTGCTCTGCTTTAAAAGCACATGTTACTACTAAACTCAATGTAGGTAGTCATAAAAGAGCAAGAAACGCTGCACTTACAAAGCCTCACGTACACCGACCCTAAACGAAAAATTCCGCTTTCATCCGGTGGAAACCGCTTCGGAAAGCGGCGCGGTTCATAAAAAGGACTATATCCAATTTGTAGGATCCGACTAAGCGTGGCCGGACACTGTGGTACATTTAAATTAGAGAACGGAGATTTGCTTTACGAAATACTGAAAATATTCAGGGATCCTTCCTTTGATGATCGTCGGAATCCATTTATAAATTCGTAAGTTGATTCTCGTTCATTTACTTAAATACCTTTTCTGTATCAGAAGAGCCTTTTATCTTAAAATACGTTGTCGTATAAAATAAGTCATTTTACTCAAAAACAATATAAACACTGAGCTACTCCAAAAAATATTTTCTCGATCGAAAGTTTCCGTTACGAACTACACTTACTTCTTTAAAGAATAATGTAAAACAATTTCACATCTTCTCTACAATATAACATCTACAGCAGTTTCCAAGACAGTGTTGGAAAGAGACAGAAGCCAAAACTCCACAATTTCAATTAAATCAGTCTCCCTTCCCTATCAAGACATTACAAGCGTCAACACTTTGACCAGATTCCATTAACATACCCGGCTCTCGACCCCCATATTCCTTTATTAAGAAATCCCGTAAGTAAATAGGTGTTACCGGATGCAAATGACGCGACAATGCAATAATCTATTCGTTACGAGTGGCACTCGGAAAGTTGGGATACGCACTCGTGTTGTTAATAGCTGCGGTTCGGATATGTTCGGATATTTTATTAGACATTATTATGAGTTTTGGCTGAGAAATTGACAGCGGTAGAGGTGCTGATCGTATCCTGTACATATCTACTAAACTGTGATGTTTTCTGATGCTTGATTACTTATAAATTATGACCAAATTACTGTGCATTAAACATGAAATGAAATTATCTGGAAAAGAACCGGAGTTACCAACCATAGTTTGCAGAGTAATCAAACTGAAGTGGCAGTGGGCTGGCCACGACTGTCGAAGAACAGATGGAGGGTGGAGCAGACGACCTCTAAAGTGGACACCGCGTATTGGTAAGTATAGCATAGGACGCCCCCAGTTAGATGGACCGACGACCTGAAAAAGGTGGCTGGGACAGACTGGACACGGAAGGCGGAGTACGCCGTTGTGGCGCAGCCTAGGAGAGGCCTATGTCCAACAGTGGACTTCGATAGGCTGAGTTGATTTATTGATTGTTTAAGTGCATTGCTATTACGTTTCGAGTAAAAGATTACATAAGTATACTACAAATAATAATCGTTTTTTAGATAATAAAATTAATCTAGATAGGAAGTTGCTTGTTTATTTTCTTGTACAGAAACAGATTTAAATACTAATGTGGTAGGGTTAACTGTTAGTAATGCAGTCAAATAATAATTTCCCAAAAACGAAACACACGTATTTTGATAAATGCAGAATATTAGTAAAAACACGGTAATAAATCATCTTAGAATGATTAAAGAAACAAACGCTCCATTTCTCGAAATAGACACGAAAACGCAGCGTTTTATTCTCCCACTGCGTACAAAATAAGTCATTTCTAATTGGATGGAACGCATATTTGCATATAGATTGCATTGGGTCTCAGCGGTGACACTTGAGGATTCCATCTTTTGCAGACAAGTAGCCTAGCAGGGGTAAGTAACCCTAGTGCATTCCTGTAGTTGCATTACAAGCAATTTTCTGAAGTAATTCGGCAGATTGCACTGGGGTCATATTTATAAACCAAGTGTGTTGTTATTTAAATCCGTTGAGAATGATCTGTAGACTGTGATTTTTGTAATCTATCAAATTCTAAATTAACCCGGCGCCATAACGTCATAATTGGGAACTAAAAATTCATACAACAGCAAGTCACGTGGCACCGCTTGATATGGAGGAGAGCCAGCCGCTGTACAACGGGTTACGATGGAGAAAAATGCGTCAGCGAGAACGAGATGGAGGAATATTGCACATTTTATTTGTTTTTCAGCTGCCCGATTTTATTGTATTTAATTCTTTATGTTAATTTTAGAATGATGGTAAGTATTATTTTTTGATAAGTCTGTAAGTTAAAGCCGGCTTCGCACTGGCTTCTCTTTTAGAAAAATTGACACCTCGCCGCTGTAAGTTACGGCCAATACCACTAAGCCATTACTGCTCTCGATCGCCGAAAGTTAGTTAAATATTTCAGCTTAATAAAAACTGTTCGTAAAACCAATATCCAAAGTCACGGCTCTTGAAAAGACATCTTTGACGTAAGAAGATCATTTTATTAAAACCCTGTGAATACTATGAGGAACTTTCGGCAAATTAAAAAAGTTCGACTTCTGATTAGACCTATTCATTATTAAACGAAACCGAACTAATCTGAAAAAAATCTCGTTACCGAGTCGGGAGTTTACGAAAGTTGCCGAAGTTGGCCGAAGTTGCGCCCCTTTGATAGGCCGCAACTATTGGTAGCGGATAAGTTTCGCGATGGGAAGGATGTGTGGTGCAAGACTGGAGATGATAAAGAAGGTTTTCTTTCGGGGCAGAACCCTCATGTTACGTGATATTTTTACTCGACTGACAAACTGAAAGTCTGCTTAACATTCCAACATTTTAGGTTCTGTCGGCGCCCGTAACACAGAAGAAGTCCATTTGAAAACTTACATCGAAAGTAGAATCTATGCACCTGTGTTTTTCTGCTCTACTGAAATTGCTTCGTAATCCTATTTTACTTACTGGTAATGTTATCCTACTAATAAACTTTGCTTGCTACGTGCTTTTGTATCGAAAATATTCTTTATTTAAGGTAAAAAAATATTTATTTTAACTAACACACACAACCTCTTCTTTTACAGACTTACACCCTACATACACATTTGCATCGGGGTTAATTTTAAATAAACATGCATCTGAATAGTTATGCAATCCTAATAATTTAGAAGTCGCTTCCATACTATAAACCTGACTAGTTATGCATTCCCGGTGTTCCTGGCATCCTGGGTTTTATTTACAAAAAATATATTATAAGTATTATAACAAGCCGCTTTCATAATTCAATTCAATTAAAAAAAAAAAAAAAAATCGAATTAAATTCATTCATTAATTTTTTTCCTTCATTTAAATTCATTAAAAATTTACTTTATGTAAATATGCATCCAAATATCCGATCTCTGTTTATAACCTACATTAACACATAGGATACTTCATATCCCGGTAGTACGTTACCGTGGTATAACTTTTGCCCTCCGCCGACAGTATCTATTTACATGACCATTTTCAAGTAAAGAATATCTAAAGCCTCTTTTCCCTTGCACCATACACCATAAAAGAGATCAAAGCACGCCGTTCACGACATCATTAAATGACTACCATACGACCATCAAATCAAATTTGCCGTCGCTTCCAACCTTAACACGATTCAATAAGGATCAATTCCCTGTAGTTTACCACTCCAACTATTTTGTCAAAGTAACATGCGTGATTTCCTATAAGCACTATGAAATGATTATACAATTGCTTGTGTTTATGGAACTGTCGTCTTTGTGAGTTTGTGATAAAGGCGAGATTGGCACATAGATGTCATTGTTAATTATTGCCTTAAGCTCTGTTCTGCTTTGATGTTGAACAAAGAAAGGTATTAGTGCTGAATATTGGTTATGTACATGTTTGGTAATCAATTTGTATTAATTATTATGGTATTGCGTTTGATCGGTTATCGGTATACCTTTACTTGAAGTAGGATAGCAAAGGCATTATTGGTATCAAAGTATGTATTGTGAGTTGTAGTATGTGGATGGAAGGCTTGATTCAAAATGTCATGCGAAGCCTCTCTTAACATGAACAGTCACTTCAACTGTCGTCAAACTTACTGTAAACACATATAGGTTGATCTTAATGCTTATTCTACACGAACATTACGTAATTAGTATTCCTAGTCTACATTCGGTGTCTCAGTAAATTAAAAAGTTAATGTAATCCTGTCTTGTGGAAAATTAGTCAGAAGCAGTCCACTTAGCAATGAGATACACTATTAAATAAAAAATAAACAAAACCCGTCTGCAAAAATGAACTTAAAAAAATATAATAAAAAAAAATATTTTAAGAGGTTTTATATTAAACTTAAGCTATTTTTAACCCCCGACGCAAAAACGACGGGGTGTTATAAGTTTGACGTGTCTTTGTGTGAGTGTGTCTGTGGCATCGTAGCTCCCGAACGGATGAACCGATTTTGATTTAGTTTTTTTTTTTTGAAAGGTGAATTTGTCGGGAGTGTTCTTAGACATGTTTCATCAAAATCGGTTTAGCCGTTTGAAGATTATCAGCTCTTTTCTGGTTGATGAAGGGATTTGAGCATCTTCCACGGGTCTGATCAAGTCGAAATTTGGTATTCTATTACTTCAAAGATATTAGACGAACAAAGTAACACCTGAATTTTCCAGGATACCCAAGTAATTCATCAACAAACAGCAGAAGTATCGTGTTTGGGCTCATTGAAAAGGTCTCAATGAATAGGTTATAGATAAATGAAGATCAGAACGAGGAATGAGAATAAATTAATAACAAACTTCACTGTGAGAAACAAACGCAACGCTGCGAAGATTTAAGCGAGACATTAAGTGTGAAAAGTGTGAAATAAAAGTTAAATTAAAAAATTAGAAAACCCCCGACCCAAACAAAAACTATAAAAAGTAAAAAATAATATTTATTGGCCGTTTAAGTTGTAGGTAGTATTTTGATCAAGGCATTGTCAAGTTTTGTTTGGGTCGGGGGTTTTTTAAATTAAAAATTTCAGTTTGACAGCTTTTGTATAGCAAATAAACCAAACTATCAGATTTATTCTTCAGATAAAAGTTATTTGACTATTGAAAAATCAGCTCTTAATATTAAAAACAATCTTATGTAGTAGTATGAGTCGAAGGCAATATAGGTCTCTATAGATGCCTGTCTAGTTATATCTTTAGTGACACTCGCAAGATTAAGATAAATCGATTGACGTAGAATCAACAAATTGAGCCCACGCGTTTTGTCTCTAGAGCGCCTCAAAGGAACAAACACATAGAAAGACTGACAAAAAACAAATTACCCTCCTTTGCGTCGTGCAGTCGTGTAAAAAACCATCTCCTATCTCCTTTATACTTATTTTTAACCGACTTCAAAAAGTAGAAGGTTATCAATTTTTTTATGTGTTCGGGCATAACTCCGTCTTATACAGGATAAGTTTTTATCCAGTGCGCAAACAGTAACCATGAATTCAGCATAGCATTCCATCAGCTGTTTCATAGAAAAGTGCAATACCTACGCGGTCAAAATGTATGGAACAGCTTTTTTTTTGTATTACCGACGAAAAATTTCTGTCTAGAATGATATGCTGAATTCATGGTTACAGTTTTGCGTACTGGATAAAAACTTATCCTGTATAGACGGATTTGCAAATCTTGCAATCTTTAATTTCCGAAGGCGAAGACAAAAATTAAAAGAAATATTTAAAGTCACCGACATCCGAAATTAAAGTCATTTTTAGTATTTTTCCGGCAGTCGGTTGTTTTTGTTTTTTTTGGAAAATGTTTTTTATTTAACGCGAATGTGGAGTCAAGGTAGATACGCTAGGTCTGCCCGCGAACTGCAAATTTCCTTACTTTTTTTTGCAATTTGCAGGTCAGGTTGTATGTTGAATAAAATAAAATTCTTGACCGTAACAAATACGTCTTTAAAGAATTATAACGATTAAAATCGATAGAACCCTCCAAGTTCCTGGGCACGTAGCTAAAATTTTAACATTTGGAAGATTTGCTTCCATTTTTTAATTTTATTCTGACATTACGAACATTTTTGTTCCTATTATTATAATTTTTGTCACATTACGAATATGTTTTATTTTTTCTGAACCAAGTGTTAGTTATTGAATAATTCAATTTATAATGTTCTTTCTTTTAGGAAATCAAATTTTATTAATTTTTCAAATAGATTGCAAACTATTGTTTTGTATAATTTAGAAGCATTTTGTAAAAATTTTGTAAATGTGAGTACCATGCATCCGTTTATTTGTTGTTTTGATGTACGTTGACTTGAAAAAGCATGGCAGTTGAGAGTATGTCATGCTCACTTATATGTCTCACTGATGTGGCGCGTGTGTTGGATCATTCGGTTCCCTACAAAATGGTTGAGCTGGATGGTGCTGATCCACGCGTCAAGTTCGTGAACGGGCGCTGTCGGATCAGACTGGTCATCTTCTAACTTCCAGGGCTTATTTTTAATCTTGTTTTTAGAATTGTTTATTTATATTTTTTCACATTGTTCTCACATAAGATGGAAGCAACAAGAATAATGTTCCCAAGATTTTGTAATATCCAACTTGATTTTAAAAGAGTGTCCGTGGAGTTTCTGGAATAATTGGCTTCAACTATCCAATTGATCGACTTTTTGACAATTCAAAAGTGCCTGGAAATGGTTTAATTGAAATAAATGGTTTGAGTTTGTTCATTTAATCAATTTTTTTTTTTTGAAATAGTAATTCATTGGGATTTAATGAAAACTAGGCGTCGATGTCAGAAAGTTCTCGTTATTTTAACTCAAAACAAGTAAGTACTCATGAAACACCAAACATCACACACTTCTTTATAGCCCACGAAGCCTCCCAACCACAGATAACCTTGTTCCAGTACAACATAATATTGTTAGTAACACATGTCTAATGTCTGGACCCTTCTCAGTCCGTTAACGTCCTTATGTGAGTACTGGTTCTGGAGGATAAAGGGCTTCGTTTTATCAAAGATTTAAGAGATAATCATGAGTGGGAATGTAGACGTAAATTGTTGTGAATCGTCTTAAATTATAACATAGTTTCAAGCCTATACAGGGTGGCAGAAACGTCGACGCGCATACTGTGACCATGATTTCAGCAAATGATTCTAGACGTAGCAAGGCCCGTTATTAAAACAATAATCTGCTATTTCATAGAAAAGTGTAAGGGAACAGCATTTTTTTTTAAATTACCGACAATACATATCAACGGCCCCTGCGTTGATATTAATTGTCATTATTGTCAACCAATACATTTTTTACGTTTAAACATGTCTTAACTTTAGTCAACGTTTATTAATAAACCACATGATTAATAGTTATAAGAGTTAAATAAATTAATAAGCCAAAATACTAACAGTTCCACTAAAAATCAAAACATAAAAACTATAAAAATAAAAACCTAAAAATGTCTCTTATTTCGGCGTGCTTCTCGTAAACCGACGAAAAATTACAACGCAGGGGGTTCAAAATCATGTACTGGTGGTAAACTATTATGCGTCAATATCCTTGCCGGTGTATATCTTCTCTATCTTAACCTCATTTAGAAAATAAAACAGTATTTTTTCTCCATCCCAAAGTCTACCTTACCTTGCCTCTAGTCCTTTATCCACACTTCCTATGATCGCAGTCTCAAACTCATCATAACTTCGTGCGAACTATCACTTTATTGCGAATTTTCTTCGGGATCAGGCGTTAATGACGCTCAAACAAGTGTTAACGAGCATCGTCTGTATTCGTGTCACGTTCCCGTGACGTAACGTTAGCAGGTCGGGACATGTTGCAAAAATTGTTGGAAATACAGATGTAATAAGAAAAGTTTGGATTCTTTAGTTAAAGAGAGATTTCAGTATATATTGGTGGACTGGTGTAGTTAATTTACAGACAGAAGAACTGTCTAAATAAACCTAGCATGCTTGCCTAGATTGGCCATGAGCTAATTTAGAAATCAAAGAAAAAATCTGGCAGCAACCGCCACAGAATTCGCGAGTGGCAGGGACATCGACGAGCAACCTGTAACCAGTAATTACATCATTCGAGACACCCTAGCGGAGAAATTTATCGTCCGGTATTAAAAAAAAATCTGCCCTTTCATTGAAAAGTCCAATACGTGGTCAAATTGAAATAATAAAGGACGAAAAATTTAAATGATTACAACACAGTGGAGTTCATGGTTACAGTTTGAGCGTCAATGTCTCTGCTACCCTGTTGGTATAGTAGATTTTAACAAGGTTTGAATTACAATAATTATATATTATCATTCATCATTATCATTTGTCTATAAGTATACTTTCATATCTATCAAAGGCTGTCTGCAGAGGCGAAACGATGGTGGGGCAGGCAGGGCACGAGCCCTGGGCGCCTATCGAAGGGGGGCGCGAAAAGTCGCCAATTATTAAAATAAAACATAAAAAATATGTCAATAAACCATTGCATACTGTTCTATCTAAGAAATCTGAAGAGCTACTTGAATTTATTGTGCAGTATGGGGATGAAAGCGTATTTCCAAATCAGCCCATATCTATTATTTGCTTAGAATTACAGCATTGCAAGTTGTGAGCGATTTTATAGCAAGTTCAAATGAATACCTGCCTTCCTTATTGACCAAGAAAGGTTATGCGACCCAGCTTTGCTCAGTGTAGACGGAGAAGATAATTTGCGAAGGGGCGCAAATATAATGCGTGCCCTAGGCGCCATTTACTATTGGTACGCCCCTGGCTGTCTGATAACGACTAACTTAGCGCAGGGAAATCGTTATCGATTTCCCTGCGCTAAGTTAGTCGTTATTATTGTGAGTGAGTGATGTGTGAGTGAGTGATGTGTGGTGAGTTGGTACCTGTTTCCTAGGTACCAACTCACCTAAATAATATCTGTATAAATATTATGTAAGTGCTCATCCCATCTAACAAAAGTTTTATTGAACAGAGAGGGTTGAGAGTTACCTACCTATATAACTGTTTCAAATAATCACTTTGATGAACTGTGCTGCGTTCGAACGTTAGTGCTCGACAAGTTGAGGGACTAGTAAAGAATAAATAACATCAGGCCTTGTTTCTCCGTAGGGTTGGGCAGAGGTGTACCTAATACGAACACCTACATTTGGCCAGTTATATTGAAGTCCTATGTAATAGGAGCGAGCCCTATGGCCATCAAGCGGGCACAAATCCAGAGTCCGAGCTGCTATTTGAGAAATTCTAGATAGAGAACCCAATAATACTTTGCCCAACCCGGGAATCAAATCTAGGACCTCAGCAGTAGCGCTTGCGACCACTAGACAAACGAGGTAGTCTAAAGAAAAAACTTTTTCCAAAAAAAAACAACCGACTTCCGAAACAACACTACAAAGTGAAAAATTACTTTAATTTCGGAAGTCGGTGACTTTGGATATGTATTTTAAATTTTTTGTCACCGCCTTCCGAAATTAAAGTTATTTTTCACTTTGTAGTGTTTTTTCGCAAGTCGGTTGTTTTTTTTTGGAAAAAGTTTTTATATTTCACATTTTAGTTATTTCATCATCCTTGGGGTCAAAACAAAGCATATTTATGCGATAGCAGCAATCGCGGTTTACTTACTTTTACTTTTTGAAGAGTTCCGTTGTCTGTCTCCGAAACGCATCATCAGATCAATATAAAATTGAAATGGGACCACATGGAAAGCAACAGCTTTCAAATAAAAAAAAATCATCAAAATCGGTTCACTCCGTCGAAAGTTATGAGGTAACAAACATAAAAAAATACAGTCGAGTTGAGAACCGCCTCCTTTTTTGAAGTCGGTTATTAAATATAAAAGAAATGCCTCATGAAATTAATGTGAGTTGAAAAGTCTATGTCCACTATATACATATATTCCTACAACCGTATGTCAAGTACGGAAGGATCGCTACTGCGTACAGTTATCTCTTCAAATATTTTTTATTTACTAGCTTTTGCCAGCGGCTTCGCCCGCTTGGTGGTCGAAAATCATCCCACGAAAATGTACTACAGGGATATACAGTATCCTATATGTTAATCCAGGTTATAAACTATATTTGAACGAAATTTCATCCAAATCCGTCTGCCCGGTTTTTCGTGATTGAGTAATTGACATCCAAGCATAGAAACTTTTACATTTATAATATAAAGTGGGATAGTCGGATAATTTCTTATTAGCTTCAATAATTCTTCCATGACGTAGATATGCAACTTCGAGTTTCGTTACTTGAGTAATTATTACAGGAAACCATTTATCCCAATTCATTACCATCATCATCATTTCAGCCGATAGACGTCCACTGCTGGACATAGGCCTCCCCCAAAAAAATGAGGGGTTTTGCCAAAATCGCCACGCTTGGCAGACGGGTTGGCGATCGCAGTGTGATGGTAAAATGCACAGAGAACGCTGCTGCCCATTCTCTAGTAAGTCCCTTAGTCGCCTCCTACAACACCCACGAGAAGAAATGGGATGGTGCTATTCTTTACGTTCGGCACCACACGGAACATGTCCCAATTATATGTACCGTAATGTACGTGTTTACCAACCTTTATGATGTCATAAGTATATTCATTTCTACGTTGGCCACTACTGAAATGTTTTTTCTTTCTTTACTATTGTAATATTACAATTTAAATCCACGTAAATTGGATTCTTGGTTTTCGTGGTATAAGGGCGCTTACGGACAGATAGACAGACGACGTCGCATTTTGCGTCCGTTTGTAAGTTATGTGTTTTTTTTATAATTACATAAAAATTTACTTATGTAATGTAAAACTAACGGTCTTTAAATATTAATAAGTACAAAAATATAAAAAGAAAAGAAACAGAGTATGCAAAATTTGTCCGCAGCATAGTTGTCAATGGGAAAAGTGCTCAAAAGGCTGGCAGCATTGTCACGTTGTATGGCAATGCTGATTTTGTGACAAAATGTGCTAGCCCTCTGGTCTCGTGAAGAGATGACTAACCGCTTGGAGATGTCTCGGAAAACTTAGTGCGCACTCGGAACCCATGGCCCTATTAATGACAGTAGTGTATATAAAAGAGAGACAGTAAAAAGACACACGATGACGTTACTAGACAAAATGGCTCCATAATCTAGATTATAATGCATATTACTAAGTCATCCAAAATAGTCCGTCCCGCTAGTTTTCGAACGCATTCATATCACCCTTTTTTCCACTTAGGTACTAATCTTTTTGTTTTATTGTTTTTAATCTGTGAGTTCATTTTTATCACTGCTGTTTTTATTGTTTTATTTTTAATTACTATTTTTTAAGTGATGTTTATGTTATGCCCTATTCCTTCACAGTTAATAAATAGCTAATAATATTTATATACCGTGTGGTGGGCCCCGGTGATCTGCTATACAGGGTATTCCTAGTGCAGACACCAGTCTCTCACAAGCCAGTGTCGCTTAGTTTTTAAGCTTTTATACCCTTGTTTGTGAAGAGAAAAACAAATAATTTATTTGAATTTGGACAAAAACGACATCAACGCTGTAAAACTTACAACAATTTTTCTACTATCCTGTGTTCTGTCACTACTCGTACAAGTAACTAGCACATCTAAACAGTGCCCAGTCTATTTCGGGCGCTCTATCTAGTGTACTCAGGGCTATTGGGCGCTGGCACAAAGCTTTGCGTCACCTTCACACCTGCACTGAACAGGGTAGGCAGAGTGATCGCTTTGTGTTGCTAGATTAATATCTGTACTAACTACTTTGAGCTAAATTGTACTTAGGGCTATGTCGCTTTACATGTTGGAGACAGTTACATTATAATATCACGGTTAGGTTTTGGCAGGTAACTGAGGGAAAGTGTCTAGTCATTAATCGGGTACAACGTCTGACTATTGAGGATTCTTAACGGAAAAAGCCAGTAATAATTTAGCCAACTCGAGATTTGAACACAGGACTTTACTCTATGCAATCGCTCTTGCCACTACTACAGCAACGTAGCAGTCAAAATATATGAATTTTAATAAAATAAAAAAACACAAAAAAAGCAACAAACACACAACACAACACACATACACACAAACACACACACACAACACACGCACCACTCAACACGAACACCAACACCACCAACAACACACACACCAACACCAACCAACACCACCACCAACACCACAGGAATTATGTTCCTACATCAAACAGAGTAAAAGGAAAGAGCTTTTGTGCCAAGTGTTTCGCGAATGTTGAAGGTTCTACTTTATTTTGCACATTCTTGGAGTTGCGAAGCTGAAGTCCGCCAAAAGAAACCTCAACGCTTCTGAAGGACTAGCCTTCAAAAGTACAGCTTTATGTCTGCAGTCCATTATGCTCGACAACCAACACCAACTAACGCCAACATTTTTCAGGTCAAAAACCTTGCAACACAAACGAACTTAAAGAGCTTGTACACTTCCCATTCACAAAATAGACAGCAATGAAAACAAAAACACCCTAGAATATCCACTTAAAAATGTCAACATTAACACAATATAAAATAGGCCAAAATAACAATATTTTAACCATACGCAAATCTTTGGAACAAACATGGCACACCAATTAAGTCACCGCAAAGATAAACCCCAATTGTACGGGATTGGCAAACTGTAGCGGACAAGTACTAACAACACTAGTGATGTTATTCGCGGGATTTAGTTATGTTCCGGTTTAATTTATTTATTATAATCAGCAACTTATATTTCAAGTTTGCACCACGTACGTATACAAGTTAGGCATTGGTCAGTTATAGTTACTAGTGCTTATCCAGCGGTCACAATTCGGCCATGTTTTTTTAATTACTTTAATTAAAGTAATAAGAGTCTAATGCATTAATAAATAAAAATATAAGCTTTCTGCACTCCTTCTCCATACCTTTAAACGGGCAATTCGTGTATACATATATGTATATCTATACAGGATAAGTTTTTATCCAGTGCGCAAACTGTAACCATGAATTCAGCATATCATTCTAGACCCCTAGCGCAAAAAATTTTCGTCGGTACTACAAAAAAAAATCAGCTGTTCCATACATTTTGACCGCGTACGTATTGCACTTTTCTATGAAACTGCTGATTTTTTTTTGTAAAACCAACGTAAAATTTTCATGGATTGAATTGATGTTGAATTCATGGTTACAGTTTTCGCACAGGATAAAAACTTACCCTGTATAATCTGAATCTCCAACGATTTTCATGAAATTTAGTATGCAAGGGGTTTCGGGGGCGATAAATCGGTCTAGCTAGGTTTCATTTTTAGAAAAATAAAAACCGAGCTAAGCTCGGACATCCAGATACTAAACTTTAACTGTGCCAAATTTCATACTCCTCCGTACGCGTAATTTTCGTGAAAAGTTTATTCTTCGGGTATATGGATTACACATACAATCATAAAATTAGGTTAAATTAATGAAACTAGACAACATTTGATGAAATTAAAACATTAAACAAAATTAGTTAAAATGTAAATAAATTATATAAAAGTATATCAAATTTTAGTCTGGTATGAAAACTAGCATGCAACAGTGGGTAGCTATAATATAGTGATAGCATAGTCATACTGTGTGTTTGGCTACTGACGCAGATGTTCCAATAGGTAGGTAATACGAGCTGGTGACCGCAACTCCGCGTCAATGAGCGTATTTTGCATTCGGACCGATGCCGATGCTCCAACACAAAAAGCATTGGTACTTAAAACAAACATGCTCTTTACTGGTACGGCGTTAGGGTGTTTAAAAACGTACCATGTTTTGACGTACATGCGACTAAGTGGCCTAAGCAGTGTCTTTAAGTCCCCGAGTTGTATACTCAAAATAAGAAAACAGCAATTGCAAAAAAAAGAAATAAATCCTGATTCAAAAAAAATTAGACTATCTAGAATTTAATTAAACCATTTAGATTTTACACAAATCCACCACGATTAACGGTGCAGAAAAGCAAAATGCTTCATTTTCAGAGGTCTCAAATAAAAACCGTCATTCTACATCCGGTGTACCCGGAAAACCTCATAAAAACAAGGAATGAAATCAAAACATAATTCTAATACCCGGGAATGTCCCACAATATCCCATCCCTACTTCTAAGCCAACCTAACGATTTGCCTGATTCTCTGCTTGTTTAGGACTTAATTTAATTGATAGGTACTCGTGATTGGATGATTTTGGGAACGAGGATCGAGTGGCCTTACCTGCTTTCATTATGTATGTATTAGGTATGGTGGATTACTTGGTTCTGTAAGGGCTGATTATTCTTACTTGTTTTTGAGTGAATAAATAGTAGGAAATTATTTTTTTAATAAAATTTATTTTTAAGGGTTGAAGTCATATTGGGGATATAGTGGGGAGCTGTGTTGGCCCAGTGATAACTTACGAGTTGTAAGTCATAAGTACGAAACCGGACATCACCACTGCTCACAAAACGGTGTAGGAAAACATTGTGAAGAAACCACCTCATCATCATCATTTGCCTAGCCCCCCAACTATGTTGGGGTCGGCTTCCAGTCTTACCGAATGCAGCTGAATACCAATATTTTACATGGAGCGACTGCCTATCTGACCTCCACAACCCAGTTACTGGGTAATACGATACCCCTTGGAAAGACTGGTTGTCAGACTTTCAGGATTCTGACGACCCGTAACGACTGCCAAAGATCTACAAATGACAGCCGGGACCAACGGCTTAACGTGCTTACAGAGGCACGAAGAGGTCTTGGTATGTTAAGATGGTCACCCATCCACGGACCAACCGCGGCAAGCGTAGCTTAACCTGATAGATCGATTCGTGCGGCTAATATTACTTAGCCACCAACAACCACCTACAACCAAAAATTCGAAGACATGTGACTTCTGCTAACACGAACTGGGCCCGCGTGGTTGATTTCAGTCCACTCCCTCTCAAACAGAGGACATAGGCCAAGTCCCAGCAGTGAGAACATTAAAGGCTAATTGTGCTATACTATACTGTGAAGTCATATTCGGAGGAGGAGGTCTTATTGAGGAGAGCGGAGAAATGTATGGTTTAGTCAAACGGTGTTTTTTTTTTCTGGGTGGGAAATCATCAAATAACTTCTACCGCTCTGGGTGGAGCGGGAGGGCGTGTCAGACTTTTACTGACTAAAACCCACCCGTGTTCCCTCACTTGCCTGTGTGCCAGGGGCCGCGGTATCTCTTTCGAACAACCCGCACCCCTGGCAGGCATCGGCCCTTGTGGACCCCATCAGTTGGTGCTGACATCTCTTTGAGGCGCGCGTGGAACACAACGCGCCGTCGACCCGGGCTTGGTCCTTACCGGACATCGAGCTACCCATTGAGCTGATTTTACTCGTAATATCGTAAACTTCCCTCTCACGAAGCAGTTATGGAATTTAAACTGTTGCAGAAAAGTAGAAAGAGTGATTTATAATCTGACAATTTTTTGAGAACGCACTTTTGTTTGGCAGCATGTTCCTTATAACTTTGGCAGCACGTTCCAAACTTTTTGGTTATTTATTTAATTGGTATTTTAAGCACACAAATTTACAAAGGCAAACTTAATGAAGATTATGCATTTCTACCAGTCGACCATTCCAACTTTTCTATTTCAGTTTCAACAAAAATCGTACCTCAACGGTCGAGAACCTGTCTACCGCGTTAACACCCACTGCAAATCCACACATTCAATAGTACACAAACATGTCAATGACGACCCGTGACGTAGCACCCCTGTTTAGGGTTCCGCAGTATCGCCCGTGGCTAATTGAATGCCGATGACGTGAACCGTGATGAGGCGTGACGTGCTAAGAGGGTTCCGTATTGCGCTAGCTGGTGCTGTAGTTTAATTATTGGGTGTCTCTTCAAGTATCCACTAATTTTTAAGTTATTTCTTATCTTTAATAATTATGATGTTATTTTCTCTAGCATTTGCTGTATTTAAAGAAAACAGTTGGTGCGTACATTTAACAAAGATCTTCAAGAGATTTTAGAAATGTTTAAAAGAATATTCTATACAAACAAACAAGCTTTGCAGAGGTCTAGGACACTCATACTGAGAGATCTCGAAATCATAGAAAAAGCAACCTAATAGCCTGATAATAAGAGCTGTGTAACGTCACCACAAAGTCCATTGGCAAACAACTTTAAAAACCCGTTAAAAAACATTCCTAAGTTTGAAATCATAACATTAATAACACACATTTAATAACCTAACCACCAGAATACAGCACAAAAAACCCACATTGAAATACAGAAGTTTAAAATTGTTTAACATTTTTAAAACCATACTCAGGTAATGTATTCTCACGGCGGTTTCCCGGAGGATAGACAGACCCGTCTTAGAAACGAATTAATGAAGATTGAGTGAGGTATTGAAAGACGTTTACTAAGTGTATTTATAACATCGCTTTTGTTTTAAATATGTAGACAGCCCACGTGTATTTGAAATTGTCCTAATTCCCATTCTGTCATGGTAAAAAATTATTTGAGCAAATACATTGCAAACTATAGTTTTGTATAATGTAGAAGCATTTTGTTTCAGTTTCATCCGTTTATTGTGTTGTTTTGATGTACGTTGACTTAAAAAAACATGGCAGTTGGGAGTATGTCATGCTCACTTAAATGTCTCACTGATGGTGGCGCGTGTGTCGGATCATTCAGTTAAAGCGGAGATTTCTGGAAAACGCTCAAAAAGGTGGTTTTCTAAAGCTGTGTATCTCTTTAACCGTAAATAATTTTAAAAGCAAAAAAATATCTGATATATTGAAGTCTTTTTTGCATACAGTGATGGAAGGATGGAACTCAAAACATAATTAAACATACTTTAATGCATCAAAAAAATAATCAGTCACCTCTTAATTATCTTTAAAATCAGTTTATCCTTTCAATAACAGTTATAAACATAATTAAAAATACAAAATTCCAAATGCCAAACTGCATCCAGTGATGGATTATTTATTATTAAATAGTTAATATCGAATTTTATACGATTTTATTTGCATTTTTACGACATACGCTTGCTCATTTGTTATTCGAATTGATTACAACAGATTTTAACCCGTAACAGATTGCAGAACTATCATCGCTCATAACGACAATATTTAAAGTTACCAGGGCCTTAACTACAAAATGGTTGAGCTGGATGGTGCTGATCCACGCGTCAAGTTCATGAACAGGCGCTATCGGTTGAGACTGGTCATCTCCTAAATTCCAGGGCTTATTTTTAATCTTACATTCAGAATTCATTATTTTTTTTACATTGTTCTCTCATACAGAAGCAGCAAGAATAATGTTCCCAAGATTTTGTAATAAATCCAACTTGATTTAAAAGAGTGTCCGTGGAGTTTCTTCCCCGTTCTTTTCCATAGAGATCTACATTTTGGAATGGGCAACTAGCTTCAACTTTCCAACTGATCGACTTTTTTGACAATTCAAAAGTGCCTGGAAATGGTTTAATTGAAATAAATGCTTTGAGTTTGAACTTTATTTTTTTATTTCGTTTTAAAGTCACAAACGACAGTTACCATTTACCAAATATGATTTTAAGTGGTCACACATTTATTTACCAGTAAAAACAATATTCTCATAAAACGGTGAAGGTAAACGTTGTATGGAAACCGGAATTTCCTAGAACCAAAAATCCCAAGACATGTAACATTGTGTGACATCCACAAACCCGCACCAGGCTCGCGTGGTGGATTATGGCCCACTCCCTCTCAAAGAGAGTAGGCCTGTGTCCCAACATTGGGAAATTACAGGCTGATTATGAACAAAATTCATGACACCGGTACCTGTGAAATAAAAATTAAACCTTCCTAACATTATGAACAAACAGACAAGCTAGCTTCTAATAATTCCAACCCGTTATACCAATTTCTATTAAGTATCATATACCCACGAATTATTACCATTAATCTCTCCTAGACTCTCATAAATAAAAAAATTAAATCCACGAACGGAACCACGAACCAAAAATATTCAAATCGGCATTATCCTGCAATTTTTCACCGTCGCGTGGGCAACGCGATTATACACGGCGTGTCCATATGTTGGGGATAGGGTGGACACCCTTCTTCGACCCCATCACAGAGTGTGGTTATCGTAGTCTTTCCGATGCATTGAGCAATTTCATTGGCTTTTTATACTATGCTTTGAAATGTGAAATGTTAGCTTTTTTTTTCGAGCTGAAGTTTCAGTGAACTGGAGTTCTTTTGTAATTTTTTTAATGTTTTTTCTTTCGGTTACGTGAAGTGGTAGAAGGGACTGTTTTGAATGGAAGGCTTAGGATTTTTGTTTGTGGTGCATATGAATTAGAGGCCTATGAATACTGATAATAAATTGAAAGCGATAAATAAACTTTTATCATTAAGTGTCATAAAGAAGCAACGAGAATAATGTACCCACGATTTTGTATTATCTTCATTTAAAAGAGTGTCCTTAGAGTTTCTTGTTTGTTTTTCTCCATTGGGATCTACTTTTGGAATGTGCAGGTACTTAGCTTCAACTTTCTGCCTAATTGACCGACTTACGACACTTCAAAAGTGACTGTAAATGATTTAAATGCTTTAAGTTTGAGTGTATTTCTTATTAAAATTTTCTAAGGAATTTGTAAGCAAAATAATTGTTCCAAGCATTGCTTTTATTGAATTATTTATTGTAATTATTATATATTACAACAGTAACAGTCTTATGAAGTAACCCTCCAATACAGATCCTTTTGAGTCAACCAGGAAAAACCCTATTGTCAAACACAAAATTCTAAAAAACGAACATAAAAGAAAATTCAGGTGATGGAGGAAGACAAACAGACATTCATTTCCGGCGCCACCTAGCGGCGGGGGGCGTCAACTACACAAAGTACGCCACTTCCGGTTAATCTTCTGAAAGCAAGTCGCTTTTCAAGATTTTCTCTTTTTTTGTTAAAAACGTGTTTTTGACTTGAATTTAGGGATGTTGGGATGTTCTGCGAAATTATTGCAAAGGATGGGATGGGAAGGGATGTCTGTGTTTATTTTTATGTTTTTTCGTTAGAAAGTAAATGCAGTTTTTTTTATGAAAGTGACAGGTAGGTTGAGAATTAGATATATCCATAGACATATATATCGATGGATATATCAAAATTGTAAATAGACCGGAATAAAAAACAGCAAACAATGAAGTTAACACAAAAAAAGCAACGTTAAAACCCGTGTACCAAAAATTCACGCTCCGAAAAGTATAAAACAAGAAAATATTAAATATTGGTATTAGAACCAAACGGCTTGGTACGTGACGATGGGAAGAGACCAGACGGTATGACGTTATTGCCTTGGAAGATGGGTAGACCTCTGGTGTGGGATGCAACCTGTGTCGACACCCTTGCGCCATCTCATGTTGCTGCTGCCGCTGCTGCGGCTGTTGAGTCCCTCAAGCGGCGTAAAAACTCTAACCTTATTGGTAATTACATTTTTGCGCCGTTTGGGGTCGAAACGCTCGGGTCATGGGGCCCGAGTGCACGTCTCCTTTTTAAGGAAATTTCTCGCCAGCTGGTCGACACTTCACGTGACCAGAGGGCTGGGTCATTCTTTGGCCAAAGAATCAGCATTGCCATTCAACGTGGCAATGCTGCCTGTCTTCTCGGTACGTTTCCTGATGACAGCGATGCGGACGAATACTTTGACGCCTAAGTCTCCTTGTGTTTTTGTATTTAGTTGCTATTCAAATTAAAATAACGTTATTACGTACTGCATACAGTTCCTTTGAATAAATGTTATGATTAGTCAAAAAAAAAATAGGTATTTCGTTATTCGGTTAAGGACAGATTCTGGCTACGGTAGATTCGTTAAAAACAGAAATTAATTTACCATATAACACGATCTCGCATCGATCGATCGCATCTCTAACGCTTTTGAAAAATAGCACGTCAATAGTGTTAAAAAAAATATAGTTACACTACGGGTATTTCATTCGTAACATACCATTCAAACAACAAAACCGCTTATTTTTAGCTTTGTATTACTACACCGAAATAAAACGTTCTAAATTAACCCGGCGCCAAAACGTCATCAATTCACTAAAACTAAGATGAAAAAGTCTAAAATGTTATAAATTGAGATGCACGATATGGCACGCCAAATCCTGCCGAATAGTCGGTTCGGTAAATTTTTAACCGAATATTCGTATTCGGTGAAGGTTTATTCTCATCTGCAAGCCTGGTCGTATGCCACTTTGCCCTAAAGCTTATCATCGCTTACGACTGTTATGTATGTATTATTTTGTTAGGGTAAGAAGAAGAAGAAGAAGAAACCACGATTCCTTCAGCTGAAAAATCAAATGTCTATTAGTATGAAGATTCAATCTTTTCAGTCTAGCTAAGTGACTAGACTAAATTAATGGCTTAAAAAAGGGCCTTTTAAGTAAAAGGCCATTTTCTTTATAATACTAAAACCTCAGTCTCAAGCTCTTTCGTATAATTTCTCTTTATTATTATATTCTCCTTCACGTACATACATCCACACAACTCTCAAGCCAACATCCAAATATACCTCGTACACCGTCTAAGACACAATATAGGGCCGCTTACCTTGAAGAGCCCTACAGCGATATTATCTAGTAACTCAAAACATATTGGTTGTTAAGTACACCTGCAGACGATATTGCCACTCCAGTTTGAATAAACAAGTTTGGAGAAAAATAATGAAGCTTATTTTGTAGATAGAATTTATTTTTGGATATATTAAGGAGTGAAGACTTTTAATATAGGCGGAGATAATTTTGTTTGAAGTTTATTACTAACTAGCTTTTGCCCGCGGCTCCGCCCGCGTGGATGTCGGTTATCGCGTAAAAAAGTAGCCTATGTCCTTCTCCATATCCCAGGCTATATCTCTGCCAAATTTCATGACGATCGGTTCAGCGGTGTAGGCGTGAAAGCGTAACAGACAGACAGACAGACAGACAGAGTTACTTTCGCATTTATAATATTAGTAAGGATTACATGCTTTTATTTAACTCGCTTTGTTAGTTAGTTAGTGTGTATGGGTCTTGTCTTGCACATTTATGTGTATTTTTTGAAAAGATAAAGGCATCAACGTCATTTTTGTACTTAAAAAGAAACCTCAAGATTTTAATAAAATATTAAAGGTCTATTAAGTAAGTACAATTTTAAGTAAGTTCTATGTTTTATTAATTACTTTTTAATTCAATAAAAGCTTTTTACTCTAATTTCATAATTGTTTAATTTCCTATTCTAATGCCATCCTTCGCGATTGTTTTTTTAAATCTGTTCTGCGAGGAACATGCAATGTGTACTCAACCCAGGGAACAAGGCTGACGAATGACCTGGTGAAGGCTGCAGGAATCCGGCCGAATTGCTTGGGGGAGACTTATATCCACCAGTGGACATCTTTGGTCTAAAATGATGATGATGATGAGGTAATAAAATGTATACCTCTGTTATATTTGCATAGTTTTGATATTTCATCGTTTACCGGGGGTCTTTGGTACGTAAGCCTTTATCATGGCCTTCTAAAGTTCTGAGACGAGGGAATTCCTTCAAACGGACTTAGAAAATCGGGCCGAATACAAATAATTTAAGTACCAAGTATAGTACGTCAGGCACTTTATGCAGCAGTTGAAATTGCCCTCTAAATATCGACTTAAGAATGTATGCACGGAACACGAAAGAGCCCTGTTTTTTTTTCATTGTATCTACACAGGCTTATAGATACATACACATTGTTATACCTATGTGTAAGTATTCAATATGCAGATAATACGGAACAACTTAATACCTGCTTTCATATCCCTTTATACGATTGTTTATTGCAATATACAGTATGAGAAGCATTTTGCGGGAACATAAAACATAAATGGTGTTTTCTTTTTATCAATACAGACCCGGCTGTCGCTGCAGACAGGCTCATAAAATGGACTGAGGACACAGATGTTGAAGTACTTGAAGAGGTTCTATCAAACGAATCGAAAACGAAAATCTAGAGATTTGTTATTAATTCTTGTTTTAAGAATGTCAAACAGAGCGTGACTCGTGAGCGTGATCGGTGACTATATCCCCTTTATTTTATAAACGTTGATTAAACTGATGATATACAAATGCTTGGCCATACATTTTGTGGTTTAAATTTCTCTTAACTTTATGCAGTGATTATAAATAAACCCTATAGCTACACGAGAACGTAAAACATCTCATTCGGTTCTTTTGTTTTTTTGCTGTAAAATATCAACTTGCTCCAGATCGAGTTTAAAGTTATATAACCAACTTTTGTTACATTTTGCACCTCACTATTCAAAATCTTTTTAGCTTTTCACCAACTTATTAGTTTTTTTATCTTACACTACATCAAAACAAAAATCAACTTGTTTTATTTTGGTTGTATGGTGGCTTTGGGTTTGTGCCTATCACTTAAAATGTAAAGGCATGGCGCATGAAAAAAAATCCCATTTTCACAAATATTTGTTACTAGCTTTTGCCCGCGTAGATGTTGGTTATCGCGTAAAAAGTAGCCTATGTCCTTCTCCATATCCCAGGCTATATCTCTGCCAAATTTCGGTTCAGCGGTTTAGGCGTGAAAGCGTAACAAACAGACAGGCAGAATTACTTTCACATTTATAAATAACATAATATATATATAGTAGGGATAGTAGGGATATTATGGTTATGATTATTTCCTTGTTCCGTTCTTAACACACTTGTGTTAAAAATATCATTTCACACACGTGGGCAATTTTAGTTCCATAATAAAGACCCCAAAATAAAAATAATTCTGTTAAAACCTACACGGGCTTCATAGCTTCTCGAGACGAACATCTAGTTTCCTATATCCACGCCACGGAACCCATACGACGACACGTGTTCAGACGACGTCTATTTTACGGCGTAACCCTAAAAATGTTATTTACAGGCGGGAAAGAGCGATTTTCAGCTTCCCCTCTTTCAGACTGCCGGAAGTACTTCGGTATTCGATTATATACCAGTGATGTTATTATTGAGATGTTTATATTTTTCTCTTTTTGATAAAAAGAAGGTGTTGTGTAATAAAAATTATTGACGCGTCTATATGTCTTTGATTAAAGTGAGGTGCTGAAAAGGTTTTGTGATCTGAAGGTGTGTGGGAGTGAAGAAATAAGCTGCTTTTTCTCCCACGCTTTTCGCTGAAGTTGGGTGAAGAAAAATAATTAATTCTATTATTGAGTAGGTAGGTAAGTTCGATTTCGTTAAAAGGGGGCTCTTCTTTCGTGTCTGAGTCATTCTGTTCAAGATGCGTTGTGGTTAAAATATCAACTAGGATAGAAGGTGAGAAGTAGGAGGGGCTTTTGGCAAAATGATAACAACCACACAGGTCGATCGGAGGTTAAGCTACGCTTGCTGCGGTCGGCTTGCGGATGGGATGATCATCCATTACATATCGAGAGTCCTGCGTGCATCGGAAAGCATGAAGTTGGTCCCGGCTGTCATTCGTCAGATCTTTGACAGTCGTTACGGGTCGTCAGGAGCCCAATAGTCTGCACACCAATCATACCAAAGGGTACTGTGTTGCTCAATATGGTCCTAGGTTACCATTTGTAGCTTCGAGTTGTTACCCGGGTCGTAACAGCTATGTGAACATAATCCAGCATTGCATATGTAAGCTATCACGCCCTTTATACCAGGCTTTTATTTTGTTATTATACAGTATTTACATTTTTAATTTTTATTATTTGTGCTTGAGTTAAGTTTTCATTTTATTTGTTGGTATATTGGCATGGCTGGCTGACATGACTAATTATTTAATTAATGTTCTGTGTATCGTAATGTTTATTACCTTGCTGTATTATAGAATCAAGTATATCCGACTAAACAGACAGCTGTGCTGCTGGGGAGTTTGTTGAGCCACTTCTTCTTCCCAGCTAAAGCATTACGAAGTGGTGAAGGGCGGGCGTTTTGGGGGACTGTCTTATATATTTTGACGTTCGTAAAGTGCTGATTCTCAGCCTAATTTGAATAAATACTGGTATACGGGTGTATCAGGTTAGAAATAAAATGAAAAAGCGAGGCAGATTGATTGAGTACGTGATCAGTAAGACACCACAGTTATTGGAGAGCTTATCTTTAGCATTAACATTTTAACCACCCGAATTCATATCAGTTGTGCCCCCAGCACCCGGCACAGTGAATCGAAAAATAAATACCTACAACAAAGAGGGATGTTGCAATACTTAACTTTTTACAACAGATTAAACGAGCTGTGGTATTTTGGTAGTAAATATACGACTCTGGCGAAATGGACCCGAAAATATTTGTCGGCTTAATCCGACGTAAGCGGTTAAAAGGTTAAACAGTTTGATAATTATGATACTAGTTTCTGCCCGCGACTTAGTCGACATGACGCCTGCCGCGCTGTTACTTCGTTCGCTTAGCGTATTTTATTACTTTTATTCTTTATGAGGTTCCTAAGGGTCGTAGCCTGATACTAAATAGTCTATAACCTACATCAAGAATCTGGCTATCAACCCAAAACGAACTTTTCAAATTTGACTTGTAGTTTCAGAGATAAGCGCGTCGAAACAAACAAACTCGTCTGCTTTATTATTAGCATAAAATAGATAACACTGTTAATTCAGTTGGTTGTATTCAGAAATATCGGTAGTTACTTACATTCCATTAACAAGTTTCCGAAAAAAGTCGTAATAAACCAATTTCCCAAAAAATATTGAAACATTTTCACTCAGAATATTCAAGAATAACATTAAGGCTGTCTTAATCACAGGCACACCGAAACATGCCTCCAAAACTCAACTTAATTCTCTTCTTCTGACAAGGGTGGTTGAGTAATCAACTTAACTTGAGCTACCCACCCTCGCTCAACTACACAGTCTTGGTACCAAAATGGGGGGTCTCAAGCAGCGACGACAGGTCAAAGTTAACTGGCAAAAGATTACGTAAAGGGCCATGAATGATAATAGTCTTTCGCTGTTATATTTCACACCTTATAATGTTTGAGTGTAAGCAGTATTGTTGCTTAAAGTTATTATTGCGAGGTTTTGTTTGTCATTGTTGAGAGAAAATAAAGAAAATAATTTAAGTAGGTAAATGCTGTTTTCCTTAACGGGGTTAAAATGACTGTAAGGGTGTTTATCTTTTATTTTTATTGTTTTATCATCATAGTTCGCATTTACAGTTTATTATTTTTGTTTTGTTAGTAAAAAGCTTTTACAATAAAATTTAAAAAATAAAACAACATTGTTTGGTTGAACATTATGGTTTTGACAAAATGTTTGATCAGTGAATTTTCTGCCAAATCTATTTATATTTGGTAGACGGGAAAAAAGTTCCTAGAAGGAGTTGGGGTACGCCTTTGACCAATAGCGGCATAGTATATGCTAAACATAATAGGCATAAAGCGCGCGCGCGAGTTATAAGCATTAAGTCCGCCTTTGTACCATTTTATAAATAAATAAATAAATAAACAAAGAAACAAAAATTCCTTGACCAAAGTACCAAAAAAAATAAACAAAGAAACAAAAATTCCTTGACCAAAGTACCAATAAAAAAATCGGCTTTTAAAAGTTGATGATAGCAAGTAATGCAGAAACATTACTTACTGTCACCAACTTTTAAAAGCTGATTTTTTACTTTGCATATTATTTAAGTTAGGTTCGAGACCGTGTATTGTCAAACGTTGTGTGGGACACAGCCCAGCTGACCACCAGATGCTGACCACTAGATGGACCGAGGACATAAAGAAGGTGGCTGGGGCAGTCTGGATGCGGAAGGCAGAGGAGAAGTTGTAGTAACGTAGCCTGGGAGAGGCCCATGTCCAGCAGGCTTAGCACGAGCACCGAGTTGTCAAGTGTTAGAAGAATAGACATGACTATTAACTAAATAATGTACTATAGGATAATTATACCAGTCCCAAATCCTACAGACCAATTGGACTGGAGAAGATGATTGTAAGAAGGCTGGATTGGTACCTGGTGTCCCGAATAAGTCTTCATGCCACAGCGAAGTATGGAAGACGCCCTCTATGACTTGATAGCCCACGTGAGAGGCAAACTCCAAGAGAGGAAGCTCATCATGATGGTCTCACTGGAAATAGAGGGAGCCATAAAGGTCAGGCTGGCGGAAGAGAAGTGCCCAGAGAACCTCAGGAGAATGGTAGCCAGCTATCTAAGCGACCGTAAGGTCCGGGTAAGGTATGCTGGCCATGAGTACGCGAAATAAGCGGCCCTCTCCTGTGAAATCTCCTCTTAAACCCGTTGCTGGAGAGTCTTACACAGAGAGGCGACTATTGTCAGGCGTTTGCAGACGACGTGGTGCTCATCTTTTCGGGGGAGACTGCTTTAGACATCCAGATACAAGCCAATGCCGCTCTCGAACATGTTCGGGTGTGGGGTGTCGTGAATAAGCTGAGATTTGCACCGCACAAAACCTGCGCTATGGTGCTTACCCGAAAACTTAAATACGACACGCCACATCTGACCATGGGAGGCATCGACATTGAAATGTCCTCGGAAATAAAAATTCTGGTGCTCACTGTGGACTCCAAGCTGACCTTCAATAGTTATCCGGCTAACGTCTGTAAAAAGGCACTTCCCCGGAAATCATCCAAATCATATACACCGCCACAGTGGAGCCCATAATTATGTATGCGGTTGGTGCCTGGTTCTCTGCAACTAAAACGTTAGGAGTCCAACGCCACTTCAATGCGGTTAAGAGAGGATTTGCTCAAAAACTGTGTGGAGCGTATCGCACGACGTCTCTTCACTCAGCGCTGGTACTGGCTGGAATATTGCCACTTGACCTCCGCATACAAGAGGCAGCCGCCCTGTACGAGGCGAAGAGAGGGGCACCTCAGCCAGAGCTGGCAGACAGAGAAGTCGAGCGGAGAACTGAGTTCTCGTGTACACCTCACCCGGGGAAACATGTTGCGATGGAGTTTGTGAGCTTGGTAGACCAGGAGCAAGTGGATAGCCATAACAACCAGGCTATTCGGATCTTCACTAATGGCAGCCGAATTGAGGGAAAAATTCGAGCAGCGCTAACCTTATGGGATAGTGCGGCAGAGGTAAAGTCCCTCAAATTCAAGCTCGCACCATACTGCACGGTATACCAGGCGGAACTCCTCGCAGTATGCAAAGCCACTGAGGTAATAAAACGAAGAAGCGAAGGGAGCTATGGCATCTACAATGACTTCAGATCACCCTGGACACCATAGTTAACATCAGCACAACGCATCCCTTAGCAGTAGACACCCACAAGAACTTAAGCGCCATTAAAACCCAGAACGAAACTGTGTCTTTGTTCTGGATTAAGGCACATGCGGGTTTTGCAGGTAACGAAAAGGCAGATGAACTGGTGAAAGACGCAGCATTGAAAACCAAAATCAAGCCAGAATATGACCTTTGCCCGGTCTCATTCATCAAACGACAGATCCGAAAGCGGTCGATTTTCGAATGGAACCGAAGATACAAAGAGGGTCCCACAGCCAAAGTGACAAAACTACTTTTTCCCGACGTCACGGACTCCTACAAGGTGGTTCGGCAAATAAAAGCAACTAAAGTAACAACGCAAGTGCTAACGGGGCCCGGTGGGTTCTCGGAGTACCTGAATCGACTCAGGTGCAAAAAGAACTCATCGTGCATCTGCCGACCCAGCACACCCCAAAACGGTGGAGCATATTTTAACCGAATGCCTTGTTCACGCCCTGAAGAGACTTGAATTGGAAAAAAGGCTGAACTGTAAAATAGTAGCTGAAAATTTCATGCAGTTAATAGCGAATAAGAAATGTAGGGAAACATTTATTGAATATATTGTAGAAGTAGCTAAAACTGTTACAAATAGAATAAGAAAATTATGCTAAATGTATATATTAGATTATAATATATTTACTAGCATATAAGAATAAGTGTATAGATATAACATAAGGTAATAGAAAATAGTATATGAAAATAGTATATTTTGTTTTTTCCGCTTATGCCAAGCGGAAAAAAACAAAAAGTACAAAAATAATAATATAGACACGAAAGCTATTAGCCATGTAAGATGTTAGAATAATAAGAAATAAAGCTATCTCTAACTTATAACATGACATTCTAAATCAGAACGAAGCCAAATAAGATCTCTGATCATGTCAGAGGACACTGTGCTTAGGCAGGAGCGGGTTTTAGCCGGTAAGAGTCCGGCACTGCCCAGATTGCGTCACAAGTGAGGCAGTCAGGGCATCCATGTTGATTTCCCACTCCTGCCCAAAAAAAAAAAAATTACAATAGGAGAAGATAGCTATGTTTTTCTATTAATTATCACTGTTGTGCGTTCTAAAGGAATCATGATTTTTAAGATAATCGTATAATACTTTGTAGCCGTCGAGTATTAAGTTTGTGGTCAGTGTGATTTTGACAGTTTGAGAAGAAATATTCTACTGAAATAGTCTACTATATAAAAGGACCTTGACAAAGATCGTTAGAAACGAAAGACAAAATGACAGATTGTAGAAGGGTATCCAGATGCGATGTCAAAAATGGAGAAACGAAATGTCATTTTTTATTGAAAAAGCACTGTCAATTCTTCGTAGAAACAGAAAACGTCATGCTAAGCCTGCAGCAGTGGACTGTGATTGACTGGGTTGAAGGTTAGTAATATTTTTTTATTTATTTATATTCAGAGAAAATAAGTAACAAATGACTCAAATGTGTTAGTAACAATATCTCTTATCCCTATGTTAGTAAATGTAACCTACACGCTTATCCTACACTGCCATATAGTTACAATGCGAATCCCTGCTACAAGCTCAACACCGAGGTGGAGAGTTTGCAGCAGCGGTTCACACACAAGCAGTCCAGTCTGCTCGCGATACACCGCAGTATAATGTTGGGGTTGGCCCGCGCCCGGCGCAGGAGGGAAGCACATCTTTTTCGCATCGTAGCGTAGAAGCAATCCACCCGAGCAATGACGACATCCTCTTGAAGATACTGTAGAATCAGAATTCATTTAAACCACATTTTACAATGACGTACCTACCTAATACGTTTTTCACTTTGTCGGCAGAATCGGAGTTTTGAAAGCTATCCCGGTGGTTCCCTCATACCTGTTGCTCGTGTTTATATAAATCTAGGTGAGGATGACGATGAAGCAATGGGGATTAGCCCCAGCGGCTAGGTGCTTATTACTTAATGAGTGCTAGGCCTCCTCTGTTTGGCGTTTTCATTGACCGTCCCCCAAGGCAATGTCAAGCATTGCCTTGATCAAAATATTACCTACAACTTAAAAGGCCAATATATATATTTATATATATATTTTTACTTTTTAGAGTTCTTGTTTGGGTCGGGGGTTTTTAAAATTTTAACTTTTATTTCCTGCTTTTTAAACTTTATGTCTCGCTTAAATCTGCGCAGCGTTGCGTATGTTTCCCACAGTGAAGTTTGTACTATTATAAAAAGTACTCTGTGGTTTGTACCCTCATTCCTCGTCCTGATCACCATTTATCCATAACCTATTCATTGAGACCTTTTCAATGAGCCCAAACACGATACTTCTGCTGTTTGTTGGTGAGTTACTTGGGTATCCTGGAAATTCCAGGTGTTGCTCCAGCATCAGTTCAAAGTTGCTTTGTTCGTCTAATATAATTGAAGTAATAGAATACCAAATTTGGGCTTGATCAGATCCGTGGAAGATGCTCAAATCCCTTCATCGACCAGAAAAGAGTTGATAATTTTCAAACGCCTGAACCGATTTTGATGAAACATATCTAAGAACACACCCGACGAGTTCACCTTTCAAAAACAAAAAAAAAAACAAAATCAAAATCGGTTCATCCGTTCGGGAGTTTTGATGCCACAGACAGACACACAGACACGTCGAACTCATAACACCCCGTCGTCGGGTGGTTCAAATACGGCTATGCCTACGCGGCTACAGCCTATTTCTAGCCTCTTAGCTAAAAAGGTAAGGTAATAATAAATAAAACCACAGATGGAGTGCCACAAACGTGTTTACTGACAAACCGTGGATCATTGTCCGTAAGTATATTATGTACAGCGAGCTAAGCGTTCTGCTCATTTGGTGGCCTATGTTCAACAATAACGAGACAAAAATAGGCTATTTTATTCCTTAAAATATAAAAAATGGGTACAATGTAGAATCTGATTTTTAATTTGCTAGACAAAAATGACATCTGTGATGGACCTTTTTGTCAACTTGACAGCTAAGCGATAGTTACAGCTGTCATTTTGGTGTAGCAAAATAAAAATTGTAAAGGTCCTCTTACACGGGCAATTTTTTGAGCAATTATTGCTCCGCAACACGAATGGATGAATGGTCGATGGATGGATGAAGTTAAATGGAGCAATCTGGAGCAACAACAATATAATGCGGAAATTGTTTCGGGAATATTGCTTCTGATTGCTCCATAAATTTCACATTTCTCAATGTCGCCAATATGAGTTACCGAATAACCGATCGGTTTGGAAATGTTTAGTTAACATTCTTTCTATCGCGTTTGTATGTAAAACTACGTCTCGTTTTTGCGAGAGGAACTGACCGGCGGCGGAGGCGGCGGAAGTTGAGCGTATTGCCTAGTTTTTTAAGTTGCTCTATATTGCATGGTATTGTGTGGCCGTATCTCTGGCAACAGGTTACTACATGTAGCCATTGCCCTAAATTGCTGGATGTAGCCATGATATCATAGTTGATGAGAATTGACCTAGATGGAGCAATTTTAGTTGCTTGTGTAAGCGCACCTTAAACCTAATCCTTATACAGGAGGGATATTATAGCTCTTAGCTACAGGGGGTTTGTCCATATTTAGGCTTAAACCACATCGTCCATAATAAAGTTGGGTTATTCGGAGATTAATGTAGTACCGACGTAAAACTCAGTATTGCTTGGGGTAGAACTATCTTCTGGTTTTATGCGTACGATGCTCGCGAGACGGCCCTTATGCGGTCCCCGAAACGATCAATTGCAATCAATTGCTACTAGTACCCTTTAAAATATTTTCAATGTGAAGTTTGAATCGTGGACGTGAGCATAATTAAGGATTGTGAAAACCAACCCAGGGATTTGCAAACTTGCGTGTTGTGTGAAATAGGGTACTTTACTCTAGATGAGAAAAAATCTAAAAATATATTATTGAGATAGATAAGCAAAAAGCAGTCTGAAAATGTTGGTTTTAGTTCATGAAATATCAAAATTAATTTTAAAACTTAATTTCAAAGATTTTTGTATTTTTTAACTGTTTTTGAACCGCCATGTCATTACGTCATA
Organism: Polymixis lichenea; assembly: GCA_949091785.1. Classification (NCBI taxonomy): domain Eukaryota; kingdom Metazoa; phylum Arthropoda; class Insecta; order Lepidoptera; family Noctuidae; genus Polymixis; species Polymixis lichenea. The sequence goes on along the minus strand of OX420943.1, from coordinate 2,970,377 downwards.
CCGCTGTTTAAACTAATCACCTGAACAACTTTGTACTTTTATTATATTTTTTATTGAAATAATATCTTACATTCAGGAACAGCAAACCAAATATAAGTAGAATAATAACTCATTTTTTTAATTATAAACAATTATCATACAAAATATCGGTGCATTTGTTTACACAGCAAACTGACGTCATCCACTGAGTCCAACGATTTCGTCAAATTACGCGCGAAATATGAAATAGTAAAATTTAAATGTAATTTTATGGCACTAATCGATTCAATAAAAATGTTGTTTTTTTTTTTGGTGGTTTTTTAACATTTTAGAATTTAATTAATTACCTATAGGATCGCTTCACCAGAGATCAGACGAACAAATTTTATGACTTTATTAACGAACTTAATGGTGGGTTTATGATACGTTATTCACTAGATGTAGGTACATTTTTACATATCCCTGGTAGAAAGAGAGTCTTAAAGAAATTTTGTTATGAAGGTTAAGTGTGACTATTATTAGCTGGAAGTACAATAAGATTTTATATACACCGTGACATTTTAGTCGTCTTACAAAGGTGGTCCACTCAAAGTATCCGTCATAAAATACCTCTAGGCGCGATTAAAACATTGTTACCATTAATTAAGATATTAGTTACAAAGAAAAATAAATAATGCCTTAGAATTATGAAACACCCTTCCTGTTAATAATGTTTACGTATCAACCGGTAGAAGATATCTACTTACCTACCATTACATTCCATCATTAATTCCATCTCCATAACAGGATGTTTCAAGCTACGTCATGCGTTTTAGTGAATGATATTTTCATTATTTTAAGTACGCAAATGTTCAAAAATATCATTTTTTTTTAAATAAATGATTAGTAGTCATTGAATATATGAAGTGGGATGCCGTTGTAAGACGACTAAAAACTCACGGTGTATAAGTGTTGGTGAATTATGATTCTTATAAAACAGTGACCATTTTAGTCGATCAAACTGATCAAATTAACTTGTATGATGATTATGTTAAAATTATATTTTTTGAATCATTTTTGTTTGGAATTTCTACACACAATCAGTTCTATTTATCACATTGTTCGAGTTTGAAATGAAAATTGTAAAAATATAAAATGTGTCAAAATGGATGAAAATAATAATTTTATTAAAACACATTTTATTGGTAACTCAAGCCCAACACATCAAAATAATATGAAAGTTACAATTATGGACTTGCTTTGAATGAGGATGCGGTTTAAATTATATATTTGTACAAAAAACGCTACTCTTATTCATTCATTATGCGACAAATTAAATTCATATTTTATTAAAGATACGAAAATAAATTCTCGATATTGTTTGACAGTAGGCCACCGACAGTTAGTTTTAATGACATTTATACAAATCACATAGTTAAGACCAATAGATAGATATAATTCGGTAGTTAGAATTCATTACACTGATTCGCTTCCGACAATTCATCAAAAAGAAACGCACACTTGAAAATTTCCGGTAGGAATAATGCATCGACTTTGGAAAATAATTCGTGTTAATACGACTATGGAAATCAGAACCAAAGTCGTTTTTTCCATCCGGAAATTTTAGCTTATCGAACTTTTTAGTCTCCTGTATATATTTTACAAACGTACTTTGCATTCCAAAACAATTTTGACAAAATGGCTGTTTTCGTATACGTCAAAAATAAAATCTTGTTCTTATTAATATTTCACGATATTTGTTTTAGCATAAATTCTATCTCACTCATGTTAAGGACTGTCGTCATTCTTACAACTTCTACCTTTTAAGAAATAAAAATGTTTTCAGTATAAACGAAAAAAAGAAAAACAAAGTTTGACAGAATTAAGCAAAAAAAAAAAAAACAAAGTAAAATTAAAACACGAAAAGCATCACAAATTTTGTTACTCGCCTAGTATTTATCTTAACTAAGAAAACAAACTTAACTCGTTAAAAAAAAGAAACAACAACATGTATTCTAAAAATAATCACATTGACCCAAGTTTCCCAAACTACCATTACTAAACAACACCATTTTGGAAATCGAAATAATTTCGAATGTACTTTCTACGAATATAATTAATTATTGGCAAAAGAAATTTAAAATTTTTACTAAAAGAAACCTAAGATTAAATCACTTGAATCTCGCTTTGGGAACATTATTAATTACACATCCCTGTCAATATTCCAATTATGAGATTTCCCATAGTAATCGAGACGGATCGCAGAATATTAACCCTAATACCAAGATTCTGGTAACTAATGATTCTCCTTATTTATTTTGAAGGTACGGTCACCAGAGAGATAATAAACCAGGGTCGTCGGCTATAGTTGAAGTTTGGTAAGAAACCGATGGATGTTTTCGAATAAAATAAAATAAAATTAATAGAAAACAAACAGTTCATTTTATCATATCAAATTTCATTCGAAAACATCAATTCGTTTCTTAGTAAAGTTCAAGTATATTCGACGACCATAGTTACTTATCTCTTTTGGTGACTGCACAGTACAAAAAAAAAATACAGCCACTATAAAAATGGCAGAATCACCGTGACAAAAACATAAAATGAAATAAATCATTGTTGCCCTCAAGTTATTTTTATCATTACAAAGGGTTTTGATAAATAAAACTTCGGTTTAAATATATTTTTGAAATTCCCGCAAAATCTCTATTTATCTAAAGGTCCATTCTAAAATGTACCATAGTCGATTAATTAGGTACAAGGTTGATCGGATCCGTGTCAACGAGTATGGAAACTCCCAAAGGATACGTTAATTTAAAACAATGTTAATACAGTGATGTTAATTTCGTATAATACAAACCTGTACTTTAAATACAAGCCACATTGTTTCTCAATGCGACTTAGTCGCCATTATAATGTAAAATGACAACTACATATTTAACTAAAATTACTGTGTACTGAATAAACTGAAAATTTGAGATGTAATTTCTCCACGTCATCCTTTCAGTTTGAATTTCTTTACCCAACTATTTAATATATTTAGAAACTACAGTTATACAAGTTAACGCTCGCAGTAAATAAAAATAACAAAGGTAATACAAAATCATCGACATACGACTAGTCTTCAAACATCACATTGATAAGAAATTAAAGAAGATAACCTTGAATCCTTTTAATTATACCCTCCCGGAATACTAAATCAAGCTTCCATGCATTTTCATGTAAGGCAACAAAATAATTTAGGACTACATCAAAATTGTGTTAAGTCAAAGAAAAAGTTTTGATGCAGATTTGAAACCGACATCCTGGCTATCATTTTGGTGTCTTCGTCGTTACAAATTTGAATCCACAACCATTTAAAAATGTATAGAACTTATAAGAAAAAAAAGCGGGATCGATTGATTTAAAGATCTCCGGGAGCTTAATAAAAAAAAACTATTTGATAGTTAAATGCAATAAATACGTTATATTTAAAACATAATACTTGAAGAAATGCGAGTTTTGACATCTGCTTTAAACGCGTGCGGATATGTTGAAACAGAAGTGCGCAATGAAATAAAATTAGTTCAAGAATTATTATTACAAGTTCGTTTCAAATATAGCTCGACTATAAATTTGCATTTTGAAGAGGATTCAAAACTGATATTTTAAACCAGCTACTATCAAATAAACGTACCTACGACAAATCCAATAACCTAGTTTTATTTCAATAAAAAAGTGTTCGTGTAAATATCAGAAAATTTTAACGTGCATTCAGTGTTTTTAATTTCAGTATACAAGATTTTTAAGCAGCTTAGTTCATAAATAATCAGACTGGAAATTTACAGTGGACATTTAATGTAGCAATCACAATTTATTTATCCATTCTAAGAACAAAAATGTCACAAATGTTGATATGGTCACAATGATACTTACTTAATTGTTTTACAAAATTACTTTTCAATAAGGAAATAAAGGGTTTTATCAACTTTTCTAGATATCGTTTATAATTCATTACAAATAATTCGTTTTTCAACGCTCAAATAAGGGCAAAATGTTCGAACAAAAGTTGGCTAGTCGAAAAAGGCACACATTTGGACAGAACAAAGGAACTTGGTTGGATATGATCAATTCATGTCTATTTATAATTTAACTATTTGCATATTGGGATAAAATATATCTGCTTCAATTCTAATTACTTATGTAAAGCGTGCTTTTATTTATTTTTAAATTACATTGATAAAGATCCAAATTGTTGCCTTTTGTATGAACTCATCCTATTTCTCACATTTGGCTTTCAAAATAATCTTTTCATATTTAATTTTAAAGTACATTATCAAGATAATTAGGTACTATCAATTACATTCTTGTGTGACATTTAAGAAAGTATGTACATTTTTTTTATATTTTTTTACAATGATAAACTACACCAATATAAGCCTAGGCACTTACGGCAAATATGTTTTGGCATATTCATTATTTCATATATTTTAATTTTACCACAAAACACATCACTTAGAAATAGTTATATGTTGAATAAACCTGTACAGTAGCTATTAACTAAAAGGAACGATGCCCACATTTTCAGTTAGAACAAAAACGTGATTCTTAAACGCTATTGTTATTCATACTACATCGACTTATCACTAATTTAGACATTGACAAAGGTACCTGGCACGTAGTTCGATCTTCGACGTTTGAAAAACGAAAGAAATAATACAATATAATATTATGTCCAAACCAAGGATCAACTTACAAATTATGAATATAATATTTCCGGAAAGAAAAACCACACTGATTTCCATAGTCGTATTTACGTTTGACGGAAAGTTAGTAAATCATTTTAGGAATTTTCAATCCGGTTTTTTTTTTTACTTTTCCAAACGCCAACCACGAACATCGTTCGCTATTTCAAATTTATTTAGAATTCTCACCACGAATTGACTCGAGAATTCTTCGTATAAAATTAGATTTTTTTAAACTTTGAAGCGAGAGTATCTGATTAAGTAGAACGTGAAACGTGATAAAAGTGAGGGATAAAAACTCGTCTATTTTTCTTTTTTTATTGTCACAAGGGATTGAAATTTGGTTCATTGCGAAGCACAATTACTATGCTAAGATTTTTTTTAAACTTATATATTGACTTGTATGTCACAGCACGCTTTGATTAACACATATTAGTGTCACATACGATCGGTTCTACGTTTAAATCGATTGGAAATTCGATTTTCCGAAGTCGTTTTTTTCCAATTAATTTAAAGTATTGAGCGTACGTAGTCTCTCACTAAAAGAAAGTGCTTATTGGTCTTAATTAAGTGTGCCCTGGGCACGAAACAATCGAGCTCTGACTTGATATGTCAAACTCGAGGTAACCTCAAACGCACAAATTAAAACTAAAAAAAAAAACTTAATAAATTCTAAAGTACAAGTGAATTAAAATTAAAAAATGTACTTCCGCCTTGCACCTTTCTAAAATGAGGGCAAATTTGAATTCGAATATTGACTGCAATAAATATTTGGAAAGATATGATTGAAGATTTTTCGTTGGATCAAGAGCTGAACCAATACGGTTCGCAGAAAAATCTTATTCCATGTTTCTTAATCGTCCTACCTCAGCTCATGTTTTTGTTAGGGATAAGTACACTAGACTAGTTCACTGCGTACTATTTTAATTCCCACTGTCCATACAAGAATTAATTATTCACTAAACGAATATGGCGAAAGACGAAACAAAAATAATTGGATAACTAGTTCAACCGGATTTTGTATAATCAGTCTCGTAATTCTTTCACTACCCTTACATTGAATATCACTTGGACATCGCAAAACGACAAGGTCGATTTGTCTATGTAACAGTTAGATAATTTCAACTTTAGTGAAGTTTCAATTTACTGAGAATTGTTGTCAGTGGCAATACGATAACAAGAACAACAATAAAAAAGAAAAACCGATCGACTGTTCGAATTAATAATGTTTCGATGATTTTTATATTTAGTAAAGACATACATTCTTGTATGGATAGTTGTGGACATTTATTATCTTTAAAAGTACTGATGGGGGTAGAAAATTTAGCCATGGCGAAACAGAAGACAGCATGACACTTGCTCTATTTAAGGCATATAGCATTGTCTCACTCTGTCATCCGGGACTATATATAATATTTATATTTTATTCAGCAGTCAATACCCAAAAACTTTATTTCGTTACAACATCATTTTTCTGAAGACCAGACGTGATGAACTGAAGTGGTGTCATATTATAATGTATGCACGTAAGTATTTTTACAAACATAATTAAGGACTAATAGGGAGCACCTGATTTATGAAGAGTATTAATTTGACCTATTTGATTATTATTTTAGTATGTTTAAGTTGTTGTTGTTGCTGCTGTTACTGTTGTTGTTGTTGTTGTTGTTTTAGAAATCAGATTTGCAAAAGTTAACTAAGTAGTGGAAATGTAATGTATGACAACTAAAGACTTATACATGAGATAAATTAAAATGACCACTCATAAATGTTCGCTGGTAAAAACATCTCTGGAAACGAATGTTTAGTCACATTATTTGATAATCAAAAATTAAACAAGACACATGTATAAGAGAATCCAGAAACCTCAAGATTGACGTATTTGAATAGAGAAAAACAAATAATTGACACAGCACAAGAAACTCCAACCATCACACACGAAATCAAAATAAATGATAACGTTCATCATAGTACTAAAAAAATCACGTCTGGTCCCACAAATGTTCCGTTACCACATATAGTTATAGATGGCTCTCGCCACCTCAAATTGTAAGTAAGTAGAAGCTATAAAGAAGGTATGAAGGATCAGGTATCTAAGGTTGTCTTGTCTGACGACCCTGGCTAGGTGGGGACCGCTGCCTTTGGTGGGGAACCGGCCTGTGCGGTAGAATTCTTCTAACATCTGGTCCTTTTCAATGAACCTGTCGTATAGCCATTGGGTCATGCCTTCGGTGTCTGCTGGTACCTGCATAGGAGAAGATAGATTAATATCCATACTACCTAATATTATAGATGCGAAAGTAACTCGTGTTTCTGTCTAACACACTAGGGCCACTGAATAGATCATTATAAAATCCACAGACAGGTCGCTTGGAATCTGGAGAAGAACATCGGCTACTTTCTCCCTGGACCGCAGCCAAAGTCGCAGGCTACAGCTAGGACTGCACAGTGCAGGTAAATTTTTTCTAGTACACATTTTTTGTAAGACTGTGGTTTTTGGAAAATATTGATGAAACTTTAAAGGTATTGTAAAACACTGGTCAACATTTTGTACGCTAAAACGATGGTCAGTTTTCTCTCTCCTTGTCATAGTGACAAAATAACAGCAATACCTCTTTTTGACCGTTATTTGTAACAGAATACTAAAAGCTTATGTTCAACGCACGTCATTTACAGGCCAGCATAATGAAGCTTTAGAAATGACCTTTTCCAGATAATCAAAAAGGTTCTTTTAAAGGCCGAAACAATGGCACATTTTGGGAGTCGCCAAAAACGCTTTTTATGCTAATTTTTAAAATAGTATACATATATTTAATTAATTGGCAATTATATTTTCGAGCCGTTTGGGGTTGAAACCCTCGGGCCGTGGGGTCCGAGTGCTCATGGTCTCTTTAGGGAAATCTCAAAAAGGCTGGTTGCAACTTCCCGTGACCCAAGGGCTGGTTTGTACCTTGGCCAGCGGATAAGCATTGCCATACAACTTGGTAATGCTGCCAGTCTCTTGGGAACATTACCAGTCGACAGCGATGCGGATGAATTTTTTGATGCCATTTTTTAAGTTGTGAATAGGTTTAATTAAGTTAGTTTTTATTTGATTACTTATATATTTCATAATAAAATAGTTCGTCGTTAAATTCAGAGTGAAGTAGAGCGTGATGATTAATTCGAGAGAAGAAAAGAAAAAAGGTTTTATCGCTAGGAATTTTAACTTTGAACTAGGTCCAAATAACCTGAAGCTTTGCACTAAACATTAAGAGGTTTTCTTAAAGAAGTTTTCTTACTAAATCTTTCGATTAAGTTTGAGGAGTTTTATTTCACTTCTGTTCTCATGTCTTATTCAGAAGAAATCAAACAATATTACACCACATTCTTGTTTCAAACTTAAAAATGCTGAAAAAGAAGATTATCAACTTACATCACTACTAGGGTACAGCCTATAATGCAGATGGGTGGCACACGCAGGCCGGATTCCACACACCACGTCCTGCAGATGCAGGGGGATCCGGTCAGGATAGGCGATTGTGACATCCAGGATCCATTCGATGCTGTCACCAACTGGGGATTCACTGATCAATTTGGCGTTGTTCTGGTTGAAGTTGTCATCTGTGGAATGTTCATAAGTAATTAAATGATGTGTTCTTTAACGCATCTAAAAATGAAAATTCTATAAAAATTTCATGTGATTCTTTTGATTTGTGATTGGCTAGCTGAGCTACATGACCGAAGTGTTGCAATCTTTTGTATGACAAGTATGTCAGTCCATGGAGGGCCTCAGTATATTGCTGGATAACATCAATAGAGCTTCTGATACAGTAGAGTTACATTCGCACGACCATATGTAGACCATTTTGTATTTAAATAAATACCTAGTACTTGTTAGACTGTCCTCCCACACATATTCACACTGTAATATGAAAACATTCTAAAAGCCAATTATTTCTGAAAGAGTAACCGCGTAGTTTCATGCCGGCTCTTCTCTATAGGAAACGACCAATTCGAACCGTGCACCTAGTTTCTGACGTTTCCTAAGTGCCCATGTCGGTTTATGTGAAGTAAAATATTTTGATTATGATTTTTGACTCAAAACTGTTCATGATTATGTTTACCTAAGAAAAACTATCTAGTTAAGGTGCAACTTTTAAAAAGAGATCTATCGTCAAATTTGACATAGCTGGGTAGTTCAAAATGAAAGTCTTTTCGTGGTTGCATAACATGGGTTATAAAGAAAGTGGTCGCGTACAATGGGCCCGATAAAAAGGCTCAAAGCCACCCAAAGAGCAAAGAGGGTAATGCTCAAAGTTTCCCTGAGTGATGGAATCAGAAATGGAAAGACCCGCAGGAGAACCCTGGTAACTTGCCCAAGAAGCATCGCTCATCTTAAGAGAGTGTTTGTGTGTGTGTTTCAAGTAGCGGTTTAGTGGATGGGGCACATTGCTCGTAGTATGGGATGGCTGATGGGGCCGAAAGGTTCTACTAGGGTACTAGGTGACAACCGCGTACCGGAAGGCCTAGAGGGCGTAGGCCCCTCACAAGGTGGACTGATGACCTGGTGAAGGTCACGGATATCCCCTGGATTTCGGAAGCACTGAACCGGTCGAAGTGGCGACGTTTCGGAGACGCCTATTTCCAGCAGTGGACGAGTTTCAGCTAAAATTATTATAATTAATGTGAAAGCAATAAGAATTATTGCTATTAATTTGTCTTAGTACCTCTGAACTACTGTCCGCCTGCGGATTCATAAGAATTTCTCTACCAGTCAATCAAGTGACGCAGAGACAAATACACTGCAATCGCTAACGCCTGAGACAGACGGGATAAAACGCAATTTGTTTTTATTTACAAAACATAACATCACGCCTATACTCCCCGTAGGGTTAAGCAGGGGTGTACCATGGTACACCCACATTTAGGTACGGAGCAATCTTATTGCCATCAATTGGGCAGAAATTCAGAGTCCAGGCTTCTACTGACATAATCCTGATAGAAAAATCCAATTGCATTTTGCCAGACCTGGGAATCGAACCCAGGAACTCACACCTAGCATTCGCACTTGTATCCACTAAGTATACCAGCGAGAAAGCAAAAGCTTCATTCTGCGCAACTCACCTTTTTTCGAGTCGTCTTTAGAAGAACCTGCGCCCTGATCTCGGTGGGGCCCCACCTCCTCCATGATGACTTTCATAGCACCAGCGCGAGGTAGTGATACGTATTCCAATTTCGGCAAGTTGTTCTTTTGTGCAAACCTGAGGATTTAGAAGAATTATATATTTAAGCCAGTGGTAACGGCCCTGACTTACGAGTTGTTGTAGATTGTGGATTCGCTTCCAGTCAGGCGTTTTACTTTGTGTATATAATTTTACCACCACTAAACTCAAAACGGTGAAGCAAATCATCGTGAGGAAACCGATATGTCCTAGAACTTGAAGCTTCGAAGACATGTGACTTTCACCAACCCGCACTGGGGCTCACGTGGTGGAGTACGACCCACTCCCTCTAACAGGGAGGGGGCCTAAGTACCGTGAGAGCATTATCGGCACGTATTCCAACCCGACCGGAGTGATATCAGGCGCAGGACCAACGGCTTTTTTTTTTGAGGATGGGAAATCATCAAAAATGGCTTTTCCCACTCTGGGTGGAGCGGGAGGGCCTGTCAGATTTTTACTGACTAAAACCCATCCGTATTCCTGCAGTTGCCTGTGTGCCAGGCCACGGTGTCTCTTTCGAGCAAACCGCACCCCTGGCAGGCATCGGCCTTAGCGGACCCCACCAGTTGGTGCTGACATCTCGTTGAGGCGCGCATGGAACACAACGCTCCGTCGACCCGGGCGTGGTTCTTACTGGACGGTGAGATACCCATTGCTCGCCGTCCGCAAGCCCGCGCCTACGGAGACCGGGAGTCCGCTATGGACTCCTGACGCCCAGGGCGTCTCCTGCGGCGGCTAGGGGCGCGAGGGCGCAATCCTTGCCGCTTCCTCACGGTCACCGCCTTCCACTTCGTGAGCATTACTGTTTCGCAGAAGGAGGTGACGGCTTCCCATGCACTCGCACATGACGCGAGAGATCGCCGCCGCTGATCGTCTCCACGAGCACAAAAGGCGGTGCTCTGCCCAAGCCGGGCAGACCTCCACCGTATGCTCTACCGTGTCCTCCGGGCGATCTACACAGTAGTAACAGCCGGGCGTTTCCTCCCGCCTTATCCGAAACAGGAACCTCCCAAAACAGCCGGACCAACGGCTTACGTGCTTTCACAGGCACGGGCTGTATCCTACCGCCAAATTCCAAACTCCGTGCTGTTACTAAGAAATTCCTAGTGGAAAAACCCAATAACACTCTGTCCAACCTGGGTCTCGAACCCAGATTCCCATGCTGAACCCATCCAAAACCATTCGATGGGTTCATTCAAAATTAATTTTTCATTCTTCATTAATTTGTGTGTTCAGACATTTCATTTTTAGAGATGGCGAATGAAAGACAGACTTAAGAAAATTTTATAACAATCTTCCTTACCTTTGACTGACCTCCCGTCTCTTGTGCAAGAAGCCCCCTTCTGGGAACAGTACGATGAACTGCCTTGCGAGGGGGATGTAGAAATTGTGGATGTGCTGTCTCAAGTCTTCCAGGGATTGATCGCGTTTCGCCTGGCCCTGTTGACAAGGACAAAGAAATTAACTGATATACCAAGTGACTACACTAACTGAGATCAATAACCCAATAAATGTACCTTAAAACAACTTTATATACCATGTTTTATGCAAATAAATACTATTACTATTACTATTACTATTACATATATAAATCATCTAATTATTATTATTTTGTTTTAGAATTTAAATCAGATAGTTATGATAGTCAGGTTATATCGTATGTGGAGTTTCGATAGCTAGATAGCGAAAAAAAAAAACACGAATTAATTCAGCTCTTTGAGGAAATACACACTATAATTTCACTTCTTCATTGTCACTATCATCAGTATCACTACATGGTATAAAACAAAGTCGCTTTCTCTGTCCCTATATCCCTATGTATGCTTAAATCTTTAAAACTACGCAACGGATTTTGATGCGGTTTTTTTAATAGATACGAGTGATTCAAGAGGAAGGTTTATATGTATAATACACCGACCTCCACGCGGGCGAAGCCGCTGGCAAAAGCTAGTACAATTATAAAACAAAGTCCCCGGCCACGTCTGTCTGTATGTTCACGATAAACTCAAAAAGTACTGAACGGATTTTCATTCGGATTTTACCGATAGACAGAGTGATTCATGCGGAAGGTTTAGGTGTATAATTTGTAAAGGTTTTGTTTAAATTGCTTAATGCGAAGCCGCTGGCAAAAGCCAGTAAATACTAAACGTAGTAGTTCCGCTCGCTCTAAAACATATTACATACCTTCTAAAACCCTAACATTGCCACCCAAATTACGTGTCACTTTTTCCTCAACGAAGGGTAGCACAAAAATGACTCTCATGATTTCATCCAGCGTGTATAATTAGAGATAAATCGTTTCCTGCATATTTTAATATAAATTCCTTATAACAATGTGAAACCACTATAGATCTAAGACTATTGGGCTCGTACACTCGCCCGCACAATGCGTTAACTATTAACGTGCATTTCATACGTCATTATCGGGATTGGTCGTGGGATTAGGGTTGTCGATACGAAAGATTTTTTGTGTTTTTCCGTGTGTCATTATTTCGTTGATCTTTTTTTTTCAATTTTATACCTAACGGTATATTTTGTTCAACGTAGCTGTTAATGATGATATACAACATTTTGCCATACTAGACGGCATTACTTTTGTACACAAATTAATCAGAAACAGACAGCCAGACTAAGGCAGACATGATTATGTTGTGCAACAACTAAACTTAACTTATATTAGAACTGTCAAATTTAGTTTTAAACTAAGATTTTCTGCCTGCCAGGGGTGCGGGTTGTTCAAAAGAGATACCGTGGCCCCTGGCACACAGTCAACTGAGGGAACATGGGTGGGTTTTAGTCAGTAAAAGTCTGACACGCCCTCCCGCTCCGCCCAGAGCGGGAGAAGTTATTTGATGATTTCCCACCCAAAAAAAAAGGCCGTTGGTCCTGCGCCTGATCTCACTCCGGTCGGGTTGGAATACGTGATGAAATTCATGATGCTTAAAATCACTCCAAATACGAGGCGTATCGTATTGAGATGTATTTTAGTTTGACAGTTCTAAAGCGTCACTTGTCTTTTACTTTCGTGATATGTGAGTACGAGTTAGCAAATATAGCAATATTCTGATTTTAGTTTAGGTAGTAAACAAAAGAATCGGCACCATAATTATTTCAGAGTGGGATGGCCTTTTAAACAGTTAATTGTCACTATCGGTAATGGGCTCCTACCGAATGACCAACACAAAAAACACACAACACACTAAAAACAATATTTTTGTTTTATTAATCAGATAAACTAAAACCAAATCATCAGGACAGCCCTACCCATACGGGCACCTCTAATGGATATTGTCGATATTGGCCCGTCGATGAGCGGGCAACTTTTCGACCACCCCTGATTGGACACAAGGGTCGGCTAACGCGATGTTTTAATTAAAGCCTGTTGTGTTTGCACCGAACATGGTCGGCGCACGATTTCTGCTCAATAGAAATATATTATATTGTTTTTATGTGTTAGACTCTTGTTAGTGATGGTACTTAGTATTGTTTATTAGGAGACTTTGATTTTGAACAAGAAACTTTTAAAACTGTAAATTCACGGTTTATAGTTTTAAAACTATTTTGTTTTACTTCGTTGTAAACTTTGTCTAGTGGTGTACCTAAAATGCCATTATGTGTCGATACCTTGATAGGGATGGTTTTAAAAATGGTAGGAGTACTTAGGTACTATTTATTTATGTAATTAATCATGTAAGAAGGTATCATACAATTTATGCCGGTATATTTCACATGAGTCAACATTCAATGTAAAAATTAGGGCCGATGAATAAAATTGACGTTCGTCTGTTCTAGTATAGAATAAATGTCAAAAGTATTATTCTAAGACTTATTCTAAGTAGATATACATGTTTGGTACAATTTGACCTCAGTAGTAGAAAAACAATCACTATTCTACAATGCCCTCTAAAGGGAAACACAGGATGCTCCAGAACTCCCAACACGTCGAAAATTCAAAAACAAAAAACGTTCACTCTAAAAATAATCTACAATTAAATTCCAATCAAAGTTCATCGTTCAGCACACTCCACGAAACGTGCCAAGCCCCTGATTCCCTAGCCAACAATATGGACCTAGAAACATCTCAGACCTAGACTCAACTTCTTGAAGTCCAGTAAGAACGCAAATCGCTCGCTTCCCACGGGTGCAATGAACCGAACAACCGGGAACTATCCACGAGATCGGATCGGGAACCATCGGCAGGACTTTTCAAAACGCTAACGACCGTCCAATTGGGTAGCGTGTTTCCACTGTTGACGACACAATTATACCTTGTCGACATGTTTCAAAGAGTCAAAATGAGATAAATGTTTTTAGTGGGCACATCAGATGATGAGAGCAGCAGTGGTAACGGATGCGACTTAGGTACCGAGTTGTAAGTCATTGGTTCGAACCCTCATAGGCGTTGGCACGCCTATAGGTGTGAAGGAAAATATATATAAATATCGTAATGAAATTGGCTTATCCTGGAACCAAAACTTCTAAGACATATGACATTTCAGATTAGCTAAAGTACATACATCTTTTATGTGGTACTGTGTTAAATGTTATAACAAAATGCCTTGTGATATATTGCAATTAAATGAAAGGAAATTTAAAACTCATAAGTAAACAAGCTTATTACAAATTAGAGGATTATATACAAGATAAGAATGCTTGGTATAACATGCTGGTCCTGCTCCATAGGACAATATAGAGTCTAGACAAAATCAAACTGGTTGCTAATTGAATATTGTATAGTTAATTATATTTATGAAATTGATTTACACTCAGTGATTACTTTAACTCACACACTGACTTATTACTTGTAAATATTCTAGGAAAACCGTATACTTACTTTTACAATGTTTGTAAATATGTGAGCACCATGTTTCTATCATAAAATTAATTTGTCTGTAATTGCTTCACTTTCATTCTTTTTACCTTTTTGCTTTAGTATGGTAATTTTATTCTGGGTGCATCGTTTTCGCACATAATTATATCATGAATGTATGTTAAATATTGTGCTTAAAACATTTTAAAAGAGTAACGGTGGAGGTTCTTGCCCATTGTTCTCCATACGAAACTACATTTTGGAAGGGGCGACTAGAACCAATTCTATTTTAATGTAAATGTTGACGTTTCAAAGTGCCTTTTATGTGCCTATTTGAAATAAATGCTTTGACTTTGACTTATCAACCCGCAACGGATCCTCGTGGTGGTTTAGGGTCCACTCCGTCTCACAGAGAGGAAGCCTGTGTCCTAACAGTAGGAACATTACAGGCTGATGACGCTACTGCAGACGATGCGTTCAACAAGATTCATCATCATCATATCAGCCGAAAGACGTCCACTAATGGACATAAGCGTCCCCTAAAAGAGGGGGATTTGCCATAATCGCCACGCTTGGCAGGCGGATTGGCGATTGTAGTATGGTGGTCAAATGCATAGAGAACGCTGCTGCCCATTCTCTAGTGAGTCCCTTAGTCGCCTTCTACGACACCCACGAGAAGAAATGGGATGGTGCTATTTTTTTACGTCCGGCACCACACGGAACCGACAAGATTATACGTATCTAATTTATAGATTTTACAAGTACGTTTACAGTCTTCCATAGAATGTGATATTCTTGCTGTGTTAGAATAAAATCGGTAGTACAAAACAAGCGAAGTCTTTCAGATTCCCTTTTCTTTTTACTGTAGTTCTAGGTTTTAGTACGCAAACCATTAATTGTAATTTTTCTCCATCAATTTTGTACCTTTAAACCCAAACGGTAATCTCATACCTACATCATACGAGTCGTAACCCAGTATATATGTTTGTGGTACTATCTTATTGTTGACAACAATGGACAACGACACCATCGTGAGCATCGCAACAGACGGAGCGTGCGTCACAGTAAGTAACGCTATCCGATACTTAACGTTTTTACAACAAATGCTTCATCTGTATTGATTCCTATTCGACTCTTCTATAAGTAAGTTAAGTAATGTGTGGCTAAAAACGAAAACAATTAAAAGACAAATAGAACAATTTTCTGGAATACTGTTTCAGTTCCTAAATCCCATTAAAAACTGATTGAACAAAAATATGTTTAGAAAGGAGTTACATATATCTAGAGATTCTGAGTGATGTCTACGCATATGTCCTGCAAATCTGGTAGCATCTTGTGACGAGTCGTTGAGCTCCCTCAAATAATGTTTAGCTACACGATGACTGTAGCATGCTGTGGGGACTGGTCACCGGTCCGCTCAAACCTGCAATGTCTCTTTCTTCAAAAGGCCCTTCCAGACATGGCCCTGTATTGTTAGACTTTTATAAAATTCTAATAATAAAATGTTTGGACTTCAAAAGAGACCATGACCATGACCATGTTAACTGATGGGGCCCGCAAGGGCCGATGCCTGCTAGGGGTGCGGGTTGTTCGAAAGAGATACCGCGGCTACTGGCACACAGGCAACTGAGGGAACACGGGTGAGTTTTAGTCAGTAAAAGTCTGACACGCCCTCCTGCTCCACCCAGAGCGGGAGAAGTTATTTGAGGATTTCCCACCCAAAAAAAAACCGTGACCATATTTCGACATTTTTTCTCAGGGATCAGTCAGCTAGGAAATGCCGGCGCCATCTAGTTTTTAAACACTGACATAAAAAGTGTCATAGAAGGTCTATTTACATTAATAAACATTTCATTTCATGTACCGATCAACCTGTACGAGCATTATTTCCCCTTTTTTAGGCGGAACCTGCTAAATAGGCGCTACGACAAATGAGATATATTTTTTAAAGCTGCAAACCTAAAGAGTCCAAACCTGAATTAAAGAAAGAGACTAAAAAGGCAGCCAATATAGAAAAAAAAAAACAACAAAAAGTGTTAAGTGCGATGTCAGAAAATAGCATTAAAGTGTGCCTCACGGCTGCGCCAAAAAGGCCCAGTTAAAAAAAAATGACAAACAACTAGTGCCTGACGCCGGTTTTCAAAAATTAGGCACATAACAGGTTGTAAGGACATTCGAAGATACATTTGTAAGAGTAATATTGTATGCTAGGACAATTAAGTCTATATTCCACTTAAATATAACTCCAACAGTTGTGTCAGTTTATTAGCTGCGTTTAATCCAGCGCCGCGTGTCTTTGACTAGGGACTACTAATTAGTGGCACACTGTGCGATATTGTACTGTATGTGTTTGTGTGTAACGGGTTTCTTCAATGTTAGTTCTAGAAGACTATACTGCTGTTCAGTTATATGAAGTACTAGCTTTTGTCAGCGGCTTCGCCCACGTTGAGGTCGGAAATCACATGTGACGATGTTATATACAGCATTCGAGTCACCTCTGGCATACTTATCAAGCATTGAGCGGCACCAATTTTAACGACGGCGTTTTTACACGCTTTATATTAGCTTCACTTGTATGTTTGTATGTAACCGACTCCTTTGGACGCTATTTTGACCCACTTTAAACGGTCAGATTTCATTTAAACTTTGTAGACTTATCGAGGACCTATGACAATTCAATAATTTACAAAAAAAAAAACAAGCTTTTGTAGTTAGCAAAACTAAAAAATAGAAAATAAATAATAGTTGAAAAAAACTAAAAAAACACGCTTTAAAAACCAAACTAAAAAGTAGTAGAAAATAATTTAATTCTATTAAAAAGCGTGGGGTGCTTGATATTAATTGATTATAAAATTACCTCAAAAAGCACCCCACGCTTTTTAATAGAATTAAATTATTTTCTAGTTTGGTTTTTAAAGCGTGTTTTTTTTAGTTTTTTTTTAAACTATTATTTTTTATCTTCCGTCAAATTATGAGGTATCCATCTAGTACTAAGCTTTCTGACGCCTAAATGTTTATGTAAGACTTTTTCTACTTGACTCATACCAATGCCTAGAGCTGCCCGAATCTGTTGATATGTCACCATTCTATCAGGCTCTATCAAGTTCTATCATTACCCGCACAGCAATCACGTTATCTTCAGTTGGCGCCTTAGAAGGACGTCCTTCTCGCGAATCATCAGTGAGTATGCTCGACTACGTTTAAACTCATTAAACCATTTGTAAAGTGGCACGGGATGGGGCTTTGTCATAAAATGCTAATCGAAGTCTATCGTAACATTGTTGTTGAGTAAGACGGCAACGAAAGTCGTAATACATCATTGAGGGAAAATTTTCTTTAGTCAAATCCATTTCGACGCACGACCGACACTTTTTTTAATTGCCGCCAATTTGTAAAAAAAATTACATGAGTTCATTATACATCTAAATTCCCAAAGAGTTCCTAATTCAATTTTTTTTATCGTCTGCTTTTCTTACTGGCCTATTCTAAAAACTTTCAGTGTGACCCCCTTACAATACTTTTAGCTAAGTGGCAGAATTTGTACTAATTTTGATAACTTACTTGTCAGTTGACACTTACAATAAAACCAGTTGTACATTCATTCACAACCAATATTCAAGCAAAAGCAAAGAACACGACAACTGAACAACTCGCGTAACTAATTCAACTCATTAACACCCGCTTCTCACCTATGTTTTCCCGTTTGAGCACAACAATTAAAAGCCGGATATCAACTTAGTACGTACTAAACCCTAGGGTAAGCACCTTTTGTGCAAGTTCTAACTGAATATGGCGCGATGATATGCAAATGTGATGATGAATAGCGTTTTGTGGTGGGAACTAGGGTTTTGAGAGGATTCATGATAAACTAGCCGGCATATCCTAGAAACAAAAATTTGAAGACGTGTCATAAACCAACCCGCACTGGACCCGCAAGGTGGATTATGGCCCACTCCCTCTCACAGAGAGGAGGCCGGTGTCCCAGCAGTGGCAACGTTATAGGCTGCTATGTCGCTGTGCTTGCGGTTTCGACCTTGTGGTTGTCGGAGATTATGTCACTGAGTCGGTCACTCAAACAGTCAGCTATCTGCCAGTGAAAGTCCTGTCCAAATCGGTACAGCCGTTCCGGAGATTAGCCGGATGAAACAGACAGAGTACACATAAAAAAATTAAAATGTTTTTTTTATAAGTAGTGATATGTGGTTGTCTTGATATTGCAAAAGAGACGCTTCTATTTTATTTATTTGTATAGATGCAAATAAATTAAGTGATAATAAATAAATAAGTGAAAGTATTGTTTATCCCGATTAAAAGTGAGAATGATGATAATAAAACATAAGCCAATGATGCAAAGTCGTAGTTCCTCGTTTAAGTAAAAGCAAATATTTATGCATAAGCTTTAGAAAAGAGGCATACTACCTACAATGTTGCTAACATAAATACAACTTAATTTTGAATTTATCTGTAGCCGCAGCGACTTTGCCAAAATTAATTAATTAATAAACCAGAGCCTTGAAAAAACTGTAATGAAATACACAGTGTTAAAATACTGAACTTGTGGAATCATAAAATCCGGTCACTTACGAGTATAATAAACCCCTACGATCCTAATAAGATTAAACAAAAAAATCATATTACACACGCGACCAAAATTACTCGGACACACTTGTAGATAATCCGCTTAGAGTAAACCGTCAAGCTGAGCTTGTTAATCGTCCAAACTATTACAAGTCGGGCACGAAGAAAGTATACACAAAACTGTGTCCAGGGAAATTCGTTAAAAGAAAAAAGTCTCGTTACAAACGTCCAAGGAGCAGTAACGAGGGTATCTAGTTGAAAACTTTCGCATCGTTACCGCTACTACGGGTGAGATAAGGGAAAAATCTTAGTGTAACGTTTACAGTGGCGGCGCTGTTAAGTGGTCGCCTGGTAATTTTGGCCGGACTAATATTGTCGACGTATTTAAGTTGAAATTATGAATATGGATGCGGGTTTTTTGGTCGGTATCATGAATACGTGGTTAAAAATACGCAAATAATTAAAACGAAATTGTAACCTAATTATTTAATTAATATTAATGAATTTATTTTTATTTACTTAAAAACAATTGTTCGTTATGGTGATTTTTTTTTGTATAAAATAGTTAACAACGGCCTTTGACTGGTTGTTTTGGGGATTAGCGAGTATTATGTTATATCCATCTCACATAGGAGTAGTAGGTATAGGCCATTCCTGATTATGATTGGTATTATTATGTGACACTAAATCTGAAGGTGCACATAGAATGACTTAGTTGATTAAATGTATGACCCAAAGTTAGTACTTATTAATTACTTCAATACTTTTAGGTACATAAACATCAAACATGAGCGAAATAAAAAAACAATAATATGTCTCGCCAACAAACACATACTTACCTACGTATACTATTTCAAAACTTTTCTAGCCCCACCACTAATCACCCCCCGTCTGAAGTTACCTCCATACGTTTTATTGGCCGCCAGTGTACCGCAAAACTTGCTACGTGTGCCGTTCTCATAGAAAGCAAGCCTAATTACCTGCGGCCAACTTCCCTCCGTTTTTCTATTTTTGTTTTAATTGCGACTATATATTTTCTTTCTGCAAAAATGCGACCAGTTTTCAGGCACGCGATTTTGAGGTTTAATATACATGATTACTGTCGAAAATGTTCTTTAATTCGGGTTCCATGAAACTAAGTATTAATTTACGTAGAAATGCTGTTTTTGTATTACTTTTTGGAATGTTGAAAAAATTGTGTTAGGTCGAATATCCGTAGGTCAATTTTCCATAGCATTACTGGATAGATCTTGTAGGTACTGTACCAATATCAAGTTTTAAGTTTCAAGATTTTTACCTAAACTACTTCAAAAAGGAGGAGGAGGTTCTCTATACACCTGTATTTTTTTTTGTAAATAAGCTACGCTATTATATCATGCAATTGTGAATCAATTTCGAAAAATCTTGTTTTAATAGATAGGATATAGATCAGGAGTGGTCCCATATAAATTTCGAAAGTCGGTGGCAATACAAAATTAAATACACCGACTTCCGAAATTAAAGTTTTTTATCACTTAGTATTTTTTTTGGAAGTCGGTTGCTTTTATTGTCGTCTTTTATAAGTACATTATGGTTATGCACTGAGTAGGTACAACATTATAGAATGAATCCGACATCCCATTATCACTGGCAACTACAATACAATTAAGAATTACCTAAAAAAAAAAACAAAAGGTTAATTCATTCAGGTAATTAAATGGTGCGTTAACCTGCACGCATTGATGTGCAAATGAGGTTGCGGTCATGGCCACTGCGTCCGCGCAGTAATAAAATAGTAGAATATAAACAGAAGATCAACTACCTAACTAGTTTATTTATGTCGGGGTATTGAACTTTCACTCTTAGTTACTTGAAATAGGTAGATATCTACGCTAGAGGTAAAATTTGTTAGTTTGTATGTAAGGGGTAATCTTCGGAACTACTGATCCGATTTCGAAATTCTTACAGTACTGCCGCGTGTCATTTATACTAATAATAAAGACAGGTCAAATTTATCCTTTGTGCTCACAAGTTCCTTTAGCAGTTCCTTTGAAGGAGCTACCATCCACAGGTACGTTTTATGATCCCTATGTTTCCATTTTCATCACCGGCCTTTGGAACGCACTATAGCGAAGAAGACCTTTTAGTTTTGCCTATAGGTAGTGTTTGACTTCTCACGAGATCAAAAAATGGTATTTCTGCACTTTCTTTCGCTTGATGACGTAACATGCGCACGCGCTTCGGAAGCGCCGATGGTAGTAACTGACGCGTGCTTGAATAAATTAAAGATAATTCATTCAAACAAATTATTGTGATGGAACAAGCTAATAAGCTTGCTACCTACATGGACGCTGAGCTTTTTTGTATATCTCCTGTTCTGTCATATAGGCTTAGAGGTAGATAATGTTTTTATAATGTAATAAATGGATATTTAAGATTGATAAGTTGATCAAAGATGGTTTATTCTCAAGGTTATAAGGTATATTGCAAGTTTTTGTGCGTATATGAGGCCAGAATGAAATCGCATTCGTTAATATTACGTACCCTTTATCCGGTTACGGATGTATTAACTGATCCCAAAAAGTGATCATATTGAATGTATCACAATTAATTGTATTTGGATGATTGTAAGTCAGACTTACATCTGTATTTCAATAATATGCTTGTCATTTACTTGATGAAAATTCATCATCCTACTATCCGATTAATATTATAAATATGACAGTTTGTATGTTTGTTATGTTTATAACTCAATCACGCATAAACGGCTGAACGGATTGGGATTAAATTTGGCAAACAGATAGTTTAAACCTACGATACTTTTTATCATGGTAGTTTGTTCTCGTGGGGTAGCTTCCGACCTCCATGCTTGCGAAGCCGCTGGCAAAAACTAGTCTTGAATAAACAAACATAATTCCTCTTATTCTTAAAAAGAACTCATGAAACCTCTAAATACATGATCATATTTCACCACCTGCACCCGCATAACCACAATATGTCTTATTCTACGGAACCCACAGAAGTATTTCCTGCTACATCACACTCACAACTGTTGTTTTACGGAACCACGGTCCAACGGACAACACGTGCCGTGCGCGGGCGCCGGTGATACGACCATTGTTCAATGTAGAAGTGTTGTTTGTCAGTGCTATGCTATAGCGATGCGATTGATGAAACTATTCTGCTATTTTGAGCGTCCATGCCTACTAGGCTGCGAAATAGGCTACTAGCTTTATTTGAAAATCAAAATCAAAAGTCATTTACTCTTTTTGTAATAGATAAATAATTTTTACCTATACGTGTTACTAAATGGCAACAACCTTGGCTGTCAAATTTGTATACTATTAATAGAACCCATGGCTGAAAGCCGACCCCTAAAATACAGGTCCAGGCCTAGTTTGGGGGTTAGGATCATATTTGTGGCAATACATTCGTGTGCTTTTTTATTGTGACTGGCTTGTAACATGTATTTTTAAGTGTCAAATAAATATTTCTGTTTTGTTTTTATTTATTGAAACTAGGCTGCGAGTCGACACTTTTTGAACGTCAAAATGACATAAGACAGTCCCCCAAAGCGCTCGTCCTTCGCTACGTTCTAGTGCTTTATTTAGCTGGAAAGAAGAAGTGACGCCACAAAGCTTTCCGACTGCCCGACTTCTTAACAATTCAAAGGTGCAACGGTGGTACTGTCTATTGTTTCATAGAAATAAATGCTTCGAAATTGATTTTGAACTATTTTCCTATCATTCAAAATCAAAATCAAAATCAAAAGTCATTTATTCAAACTAGGCTGAGAGTCAGCACTTTTTGAACCTCAAAATTACATAAGACAGTCCCCCCAAAAAGCCCGCCCTTCACCACTTCCTAGTGCTTTAGCTGGGAAGAAGAAGTGGCGCAACAAACTCCCCAGCAGCACAGCTGTCTTTTATGTTGGAAGAACTTGATTCTATACAATAATAGCATATAACCATAATTCAAGGACAAATGAAAATTTAATTAATTTAAAAAAAGAAATGGTTTATGCAGTCAAGTTAAATAAACAATGATATGAAGTAATTCATATGACCTGTCAGTAGTTAAGCTAATTCTGCTGAAAGAACATAAACGTTATCTTGAGTTAATCACAGCGACCAACAATTCTTACCATCTTACATGGCTGTGATGAGCTTTGTATGAGGATGAAAACGCAAATGAATGCCACTATTAAGTAGGTATACTTCAAAGTAATTAAGTCATCGATGGTAAAGTAGGTACCCTTTCTATATGCCCTATTTATTTCAAGGTGCAGGTGATATGCAAGGCAGGTCAAGCTGACACTTAATAGTTAATGCGCACATAGTACAAAATTGTTTGAATTTTGCCTCTCCAATCGCACAGCTAATATGGCCGGCGCATTGCCACTTCAGCTTGCTTATTTTGTGAGCTATGTCGAGAGCTTTGATTCTCTGCCGGATCACCTCATTCCGGATTATATCCCTCAGGGAGACTTCCGAGTTCCATAACTCGCTAAGCGATCTTGAGTTTATGCACCAGCCGGACCGTGAGTGTCCACGCTTCGACTCCATAGGTAATAACAGGCAGGACGCACTGATTGAAGAGTCTTTAGGCTCTGCGGAATACGTGACGTGAAGACTTGACGAAGATTCCCAAACACAGTCCAGCTCAGCTGAATTCTTCTGTTATCTTCCTTCTCAAAGTTGTTCTTGTTCTAATGATTTTATCATCCTGCCTTAACCCACCTTTTCTTAACTATGTTGCGGTCAGCTTCAAGTCTAACCGGATGCAGCTGAGTACCAGTATTTTACATGCAGTTATAATTGCTTACTTCACAAAAAACATTAAAGCCAATTAGTTCAAATCAGGAAAACTACGCCACATGCAAAGGACCAAATTAAAATTCACGATTGGTAAATCCGAAAACCAGCGTAAAAATCCAAATTTTTACATAAACATTTATTTAAAACCCCTTTTAACACCACTCTTAAACATGTAAACGCTCACGACTTTCCAATAAATAATTCCAGCGCTTGATATATTTCATCGCTCCACGTTACAAGTAGGACAAGCAGTTAAAAAATATACGCTTCGTTGGGCTCTGTTGATCGTACCAAGACATATTGCTTTCATTAATATGGCCTGTTAAAAAATGGAAGTGAATAAGCTTCTTCTCGATACGGCTGTTGCGGTTGAGGGTTGACGTCCAGGTGCGAAGAATAATTAGGTCGGTGTTTACAGTTAAGGGCGCATTGAGGAATTCGCAAAAGAATTGCGTTCGTTTGATCCCTTGCTCGATGACCTTGTGAAGGCTGCAGTAATCCGCTGGATGCGGGAAGCACAGAACCGGTTGAAGTGGAGGAGCTTAGGGCAGGTCTATGTCTAGCAGTGGACGTCTTTCGACTGAAATGATGATAGGGATCATCATTTGCTGCATCGTTTTTACTTAACCTTTAGCTATGCAATTAATATGTAAGACATTTAGGAATTCATTTTATCTTTAGGAATACAATTACTTGTAATTTCTTCGACATAAAACCAATCCAAAGTTACCTCTACAACAAAATAAACCCTTTGTATGGCGTAAATACTTCACTGAAGCTCATAAGTTTTTGATAATAACCCAACTACCTACTTTGCATTTTCAAAGTGTGTATTTGTTTTAATAATTTTAATGATATGAAGGGAAAACCTAAATGAGCGCATGCACCACCCATTCTAGCCAGAACCGCTACGGTTCAATTAGCGATAGAAGCTCGGTGCGCCCTTACAGTCTACGTAGAGAGGGGAAAGAAATTGTAGTATGGTAAAAGGCCATGACTGTAAGTTGTACCAAAGACTTTTTTCAATGACGCGCTAATCACTTACACATAAATCATGAAGACAGCGGGCTCTTCTCCTAAGCGTAGCAATCGAAATGGTCACAGCCCAGAATTCGGCTATGTGTTTGGCACCATCACTAGCGTTTTGGCTGTAACGTGCAGTTGACAGACAGAACAAGATAGTAAGTATCCCATCGTTTGTGCACACATTTATACTCCAAGGTGGAGTCATCTATGAATCTTCACCTGAACAGGTTCCTAGGTCCTAGGAACCTAGGTCCGGAGTCTGTTTAAAAACTTCCAGGATTTTTTTTTTTTTACAGCTAATACATTCGAGTAGTCAGAAGTAACATGTAGAAGAAATCACATGAATGGTTTAAATCTTATCTACAAAATAGAGCCCAGTTAGTAGAAATATAATACTTTAATAACAAAATGAACGAACTTCAAAAGTTCCGCTCTGACAGTAAGGCGATAAACGCATCAATACCTCAAGGAAGTGTTATTGGATGTTTTCTATTTCTCGTCTACATTTAATAAACGATCTCCAAAAATTCATAGCAGAATCCGGACCATGCGTTTTGTTTGCGGACGACATCTCCATTCTCACCCCATGTCATAACAACCTAAATCTCAAAGTACCATTAACGATATATTTAGCAAAATAATAACCTGGATGAACCAACACAACCTCGAAATTAAATTTACAAAGACTAAACTCATAACCTTCCATCCCCGCCAAAAAAATCCTCTAAATGTAGTTTTTTCTTTTAATAATTGTATACTAGAAACAGTCAACGAGTTTACATTACTAGGCATAACCATAGACAAGAATATGAATTGGAAGTCACACGTACAAAAAATTAAATCAAAACTTTCAAAATTCTTACATGCTTTTCGCGAAGTTAAAAAAACTACAAATTTACAGACTGCCCTCGTAACATACTACGCCTATGCATATGCATGGCTAGGTTACGGCATAATAATGTGGGGTAACAGCACAGATGCACCTACACTGTTTACATTACAAAAGAAATTTATCCGTATCTTAGTAAATATACAACAGATAGATAGCTGCAAACCCCATTTTATAAATTTAAATATCCTAACTCTGCCTTGTATATATATATTTGAAATATGCAAATTCGCTCATAAACACCAAGAGTTTTACACCAAACGAGAAGACATACAAACAAGATACACACTCCGATACAAAACACGACTGAACTTACCAACATCCCGCTTAAAAATACATTCAACAAGCCCTCTAGTTATGTCAATAAAAATATATAATAATTTACCAAAATCAATTAGAAAAGAAAAAAAACTCCATCTATTCAATAACAAATTAAAAAATATGTTAATAAGTAAATGTTATTATAGTGTCTACGAATATTTAAATGATAAATCCCTAAAACTAATTTAGAATACCCAAACATTTCTTTCTATTGTTAATTTTTATTGTATTTAGAATAACTTAGATTATAAGATAAACTATAGGTCCTCATCTCTACCTTCTAAATTTCTTTTGCTGTGCCCGACAGGGTCCACGATTGTGTCGTAAAGCTAATGTTTACCACCTAAGCATATACATTGTGGAATGCAATAAAGTATTGAGTATTGAGTATTGAAAGGCTTATACAAGTTTCCACTTATACACCGTGAAATTGAAATGGTTGTTTTCCCGCGGCAGAACAACTTGCCATGAGGAGTACTTTCGAAGCATACAGTAAAAGTTAAAAAAATAAGATCTTTTTGTATTAAAATAATTAAAAAAATATTCATCAACTCGATAAAACAATACTCAATAGTAACACTAGAGGTAACTGGTAGATACTACCTGCATCGCACGCACCGCTGACAAAGGGAACAGCGATGCATAAATGTTTAAAGTAAAATAAACTCTCGCACGTGGTGAGTTTTCATAATGATTAATCTGCCATTCTTTGTTTCTAATATTTTATTTGTTTATAAAACTATTGTATGATCAGGACAAAACCATTTCGATGCGGGAAAACAACCATTAAAATTTCACGGTGTATAAAGTTATGTATAAAATTATCAAAACGATACAAACAGCGTGAGAATCAAACATAGACACAACTGAAGAGAATAAACAAAAATAAAATAAATTACACAACAACAAAGTTAGACTTCAAAGAAAAAGTTATTTAACATTTTTCTTAAATTTATGGACACTGTTTGAGAATAAGTCAAGCTCAACTATAGTTCGTTTTCACAATAGGAACATGAAGGAGATGAGGTCTCCAAGGCAAGTCATTTCTAGGTGGGAGATCTTCAGAGGGTTAATCTTATGTATATGTTAAGTTGGTAAGCCTTACTAAATAAACAATAGGTACTCCTGACGTACCTACTGAGACAGATGCAACAATAATACTGTGCAGGACGCCCACACATAGAACAATAGAGAGTCTATTCAAATGTATATAATGATAAATCAATGTAATAATAGTATACGAGTATATCCATAAGTTTGCTACTAGTTATAAGTTTGATTTTGTTAACTACTAAGAACTTTGTTATGATCACACTCGACTCTAAGTCAAGTTCAAAGCAGGTCTAAACTTGTCGAAACCTGTCCAAACTCGTAGACGCCCCTGCCCATCTCTGATTGGTGGACCTAGGATCGAGCGTGAACACGATTTATTTTTGAGTAATTCTATTAGTGGTTTTAGTTAAGTGGCACGGCGCTACCACCGCTACTTGCACCCATGTAAATTAATATAATTATAGGGCATTTTTAGTTTTGGGTTGCTTGTCATATTTTTAGTCCAGATGTTCTTGTGAATTCAGATCTTATAATGAACAATAAATAAGTCTTCAAGTATTAAGGAGTTTTAATCAGTGAACAACATAGTAATGTCCTCCAATCCAGTGCACTTGATGTGAGACCTACATACCTCACAAATACTGCCTTTTATACGTAAGTTTTATATTATGTAAAACGGAGATTCTGGTTGCAACATTTCAAACGAGTATCGAACAAAACGAACTCCAATCTCCAATTTCAAACCACAAATTATGTAGATAGGCGAAACGACTGTAACAGAAAACTAGATAGGCAGCCACTATCAATTCTGCCTACAAAAAGAGTGGTCGAAAAAACTAATGAAAATCCTTTCATCTGGTCGGCGGTGGCGCAATGGTTGCGGCCAGGAAATGAAGACCGCAAACTTTGCCCCAATTTGTTGTACGGATGGGAATAGTGATGTACGTTTGACGATAAGATACGGGACTGGGAAATGAGATTTAGCTATTTTTTAAAGGCTTTGGAAAATTTGGTTGTGTGTGAAAAACTAAGATTAACTGAAAATCAAAATGAATGTAGTACACGCACAAAACCCATGGAAAAAAAATAAAATTTAAAAAACTTTCACAATCTTGATTTTATGTTTATGAAAAATTCTGTAAAACCACGCAAGGATCAGCACTGTCTCAAGAGTTCTAATTACAAGTAATACACAATAGTAGAATCTATACTGTGGTATGTTTCACATCATTCATCATCAATTGCTTTTCCAGGGCCACCTCGATCCAGCCCTTGAAATACGCATCGAGGTCGTCTTGCCACCTCTTCTTGGGCCGGCCTCGGCGACGCCGTCCATTTTCAGGCACCCCACCGGGTGGAGACTATTACCCAGCGGATACTTGGAGGGATTTGGGGGACGCTTTTGCTGAGCACTAGGACAGTGTAAGCTTATTTGAAAATTACCTTCTGCTAAATTACACTAAAGTACTTCACACAAACATTGAACATATATTTACTGCTATTTGCCATACACAAATATGCCAATATCCGGTCTCTGAGTAATCAGGGCAGCAGTTCAGCAAATTGATCGCCTGGGGATCGGTGGAATTTTGTTATATTTTAATTAGCCGGGCAATCCCCGCAATTTTAGGAACAGTCACATCCTAATCTCAGTCGCAATCTGAAAAATATATCTATCTCTAATTTACCAATTTTTTACAAGTTTTTGGCATTGGTCGTCGCTGATATGAGATTGTGACTACGATTAGAACGTTTTTAAATAAAGGAATTGGCTCACTAATCTTTACTAGACTTTAGAAAACGTAACATCGCCACATAGGTAACGCTCTCACAGTACCGGGTTCACGGAAAAAACGTCCGCAGAATCTCGGACAAAGCACATCCCTAGCAAAGGCTCGCTGTCCACAGTCCGAAGTTCCACCCTTGGAGGAAATTAACCAGAGGCCGGAATATTTTCGTGGCCGTCTTTATTTCTTTAGTATGTTTTGTGTAGTTCGTGTTATTTTGTCTTAGACGCAATGATATCTTGATTACGTAAGAGATAGAACGAATGTGTGGATAGATTGTTTTCGCTCGTTTTGTGCGCAGTTTTGGCTAGATTATTTTTTTGTTAGAGGCCATCAATTCGGTTTGTTTTAGTAGGTAACTCGTATTGATGCTAGAGTTTTTTTTGCGCCACTTCTTCCCAGCTAAAATACTGTGAAGTGGTGAAGGGCGGAGGTTACAAAAAAAAATCGTAAAATTCCATGATACTGCACCCAATGTACTGATTCTCACCCTTTTTTTTTTTATAAACTTTGACATTTTTATAACAGGCTAGGCTACATTTCCATAGTCCTTCTTTAAGCTGAGAATTAAAGGCATTACGGCAAAGAAGGAATTTCGTATTTTCTACCCCGAAATACTAATGAATTTGAAAATTCCACATTCTCATTTCTTAGTTACACTTTTCTTTTATTGTATTTTGAACTGGATGTCGTGGGACGACATGTCACATTATTACCCTAAATACTTCCACCTCCCGCAGGTAAGACTATACAAGGGTGGAATCACCCGCGTTAGCACAGGCACGCGGCAAGCGATGCGTGAACTAAATAATTGGGGACACTCGTACGGCATCAGATCGAATGTCCAGTCTGTTTGCTGATCAGGTGGGTCACTTGAATGTAATACTGCCGTATTGGAATTATGTCAGGTGACAGCGATGCTAGCGCCATGTAGGAATATTATCGAGCGGTAGTTACCTGAACGAATTTAATGGTAAATTGTTTCATTGACTATCTCGTTGGTGTAGCGGTCGGAAGCGCTACTGCTGAGCATGAGGGTTCGATTCCTAGGTCGGGCAAAGTGTTATTGGGTTTTTTCTATCTGGAATTTCTTAGTTGCAGCTCAGAGACTGGATTTGTGCCTGGATGATGGCAATAGGCTCTCCCCCTATTACATGGGACTTAAACTGAACTGTCGAAATGTGGGTGTACTAAAGGTACACCTCAGCCCACCCCTTCGATGAAACAAGGCGTGATTTTAATGTTTTTTTTTTTAATAAATCAAAATCAAAAGTCTTTTATTAATTATTAAAATTTTAACTTTTTACCACGGCTTGAGTGATTCTTGCATAGCTCGTGCTGACATGAGGGAAGAAGAACTGGTAAAGAAAAGACTAGCTGCGTTACAAAATAATATATGTTTAGCGCTGTCCGTGAATGAAATAACTTAATATCAAAGTCAAATCAATCAAATTAAATTATTTATTTCATGCGACTTCTAGTTCAATATTCGAGATTAAAATGTTGCCCCACACTAGGAATTACTCAACATTGGTACATGCATCAACATTGGGATGGCTGCTTGCTTTTAATAAACACGTCTTATAGTAAAAAAGGAAGAAATAAAAATAGTTTATTCTGCTCAAATAAGACGCACATCACTACATAATATAAAACAAAGTCACTTTCTCTGTCCCTATATCCCTATGTATGCTTAAATCTTTAAAACTACGCAACGGATTTTGATGCGAGTTTTTTTAATAGATAGAGTGATTCAAGAGGAAGGTTTATATGTATAATACACCGACCTCCACGTGGGCGAAGCCGCTGGCAAAAGCTAGTTACAAAGTCTAAAACTTGGTAGGTATTACTGTATATTTTTAGTCTTTATTATATATGTAGATAGCTATATAATCTATACATCTATAGTACTTATATACGTTTATTTTAGAAATTTTATTTGTTTTTATTGACATATTTAATAATAGCAAAAAAACTATTCCGCGCGGACGAAGTCGTGGGCACAGCTAGTAAATAATAAAATCCTCATTTAATTTACTGATTGACTATCCCATTAGCTCTGAAAGCCACGCAGTACAGTAACGTACCTGGACACACACACACGCACATACAAATACACAATTAGGGCTAAGTATTAACGATGCAATCGCGACGGCCATACGATGCTATCGGCAGTGTACTGATGGCAAATAAAGCTTGGAATAAAATTTGGGTATTTGTGTATATTGGGCAAGTGAGGTCCGTACCCACACAAGGGGTGCCCTTAGCGAGCAGTCGTTCTAGTTTTAAGTTTTTTTATGTCCTGCCTGGTAATCTTAATTCATTAGGATTATCACAAGCAAGTCCGGTTAAGTAGACGACAATCTCATAGGTAGAACTGCGAGACGTCATTCCCAAAAAAAAATTTGTGGGCAAGTATACATCGCATTTAGGTTGAGGTTCACCAAATCTACTCAGTCTATCGAAATCTTTTATGACATATAATAGCTTTGCCCGCGCTACTGCGAACGTGCTACTGGGCCAAAAGTAGCATATGTTGCTCCTTAGACGTAACATCAGCTAGTAGCCAGGGAAAGTTTTGTAAAAACGGTCCAGCCGTTAGCCGGACATTAACCGGAACAAAAAGACCGACTTAAAAAAAAAAATATTATGAGTACCTACCGTATCTACTTTTATTGACATTACAAACAGACACTCCAATTTTATTTATTATTTGCATTATGTCATATCATCGCTACATAGTATAAAACAAAGTCGCTTTCTCTGTCCCTATGTATGATAAATCTTTAAAACTACGAAACGAATTTTGATGCGGGTTTTTTTAATAGATAGAGTGATTCAAGAGGAAGGTTTATATGTATAATACACCGACCTCCACGCGGGCGAAGCCGCTGGCAAAAGCTAGTATACAATATATCATTCAAGCTTCTTGTACGCTTTGACGTGAGCCATATAAGATCCAGTAACCTGAATCAGTTTCTTTTTTCTAGTTACAGACAAATTTTTAGATTCAGTATTCGTTCCTAACAGGCTAATGACCTGAAATGGAAAGGATGGATGGATCTGGGTGGAAATGATGGGCAACATGCAAATCATTTCATCATTCAAGTAATACTTTATGTTTGAAAAGGTGTTACATAAACTCTATATTACGTATTGCAGATGAAAGGCCAAGCCAGTATACTTCTACTTCTGTTTTTGTTGCAACGGAGCAGCCTTTTTGGTGGGAGCCAGTTGAAGTTAGGTTAGGTTAAGATAAAATCATCATCATTTCAGCCGAATAACTTCCACTGCTGGACAATAGCCTACCCCAACTGGAGTTGCCGAAATCGCCACGCTTGGCAGGTGGGTTGGCGATCGCAGTATGGTGGTAAAATGCATAGAGACCGCTGCTGCCCATTCTCTAGTAGATCCTTTAGTCGCCCTTTACGACACCCACGGGAAGAAATGGGATGGTGCTTAATCTTTACGTCCGGCACCACACGAAACGAAGAAATACATTTTACTTTTGCCAGAACGATGGACAGTATTCCGAACATCAATTATTTTTAAGTCTGCAAAAGTAATTTCATTCAGTTGGCGGGTTTTCATTTTACTTTCGATAAATTAATTTCAGAGCGAATATAACCTCAGTATATTCCACTGATATTTTGTGGTGCATGCTGACGGTACAGTCCAATATCCGTCGTCCAGTCGTCCATAGTCGCGGCAGACCGCGGCTCATATTGAAATTACGCACGTAATCCAGCAAGCGTTGCGGTCGCATTTCACTTATTAATTTGCAAGCAATGACATTTTCCGTATATTCTGTGTATGTGAAACTATGACATAAGGTCTAGTTTTGATAGCAGATGAAAGATTTTTCTTTTGTATGAAATCGGTTTTTTACAAATTAGTTTCAGACTGTGATGAATGCAAAAACTTTCTACGCGAACTTCTTTCGCAATTGTTTCGTTGGTCCTGTATGGAGTATTGATGACCTGCGAGGTAATTGCGTAACACACAACAGTAGCAATAGCTTTAATTTTGACAGCTCAACAATATTCATTGCGTTATTTACGTAGTTCAACAAGCAAATTTTCCGAACATATTTATACTAAGAATGAATGACAACACTATTTTCAATTCCTAATGCCATGGGACCACGGACCCGGTAATGGGTCGACCCACCGGGACCACGGGTAACGAGTCGTCCCTACTCGTGATGACTTTTTTCTGTTCGAAAAATTGTATTTGTCACTTGTTTTGACAGATCAACTATGTACTTTCGGACCTCCTTCTTATTAGAGAATTGGGAGTTATTTTTTCAGCTGTAGCCGCTGGCTAAAATTAACACATGCATAAACACAAAAACATGCATATGACTAATATTTATGTCGAATCAAAAGACATGTTGCTGAAACTCCAAATCAATTCTGACAAATTGTTAATTTCCACCCCCGATCAAGATAATACTACAAAGAGTTGACTTAGGCAACCAAAATCTTTGTGTAAGAATGAATTTTCAATTTAGTAGAAACCGGAGCTAACGACACGCTCACAGAGCTGACAAAACATTTAAAAAACCCAGCACCCCTTAACATCCCAAGTTTATTAAAAACCTTACTTTCAAAATCGCAATTAGTTATACAAAACTGTCTACCACCTAAATGATGGTTAGCAGTTGGAATGACCGGTCGGTGACTTGCACGCGTGCTCATTACCAAATGAATGTTACGCCGAGTTAAATTCGGGAAATGAATGGGACCTCCTTATCTGTGCTTTCAGATACGTAGGGTGTGTGCGGAAGGGGGAGATACTTAATTATGTGGAAAGAAAGTTGGTTGAATGTGTGGAAATTATTGTAGCTAAAGTAGTTATATAGAATTAAGTATTTTTTACAAGTAATTTACTAGCTCTTTACCGTATTAAGTTACTCTTTGATATCGTGTGCTGCTACACATCGATTTATTTAAATAGCAACTTATTTTTTAGTTTATCTTATGATTCGTAATAGGTAGACAGTTGAAATTTTCACGGAATGTGTATTTCTGTTGCCGCTATAACAACAAAATAAAAATAAAAACAAAGTTAAATATTTAAGGGGTCTCCATACAAGAAACGTGTTTTTTTTGGCGTTTTTTGCCTCGTGGTACAGAACCCGTCGTGTGTGAGTCCGACTCCCAATTGACCGTTTTTTTTTCTTCACATAAATGCTGCACGGTGTACGGTTCCAAGGCTAAGAGCCGGCTAGAAACACAACAGTTTCTCTTTAAAACAAAAATGACTTATAAAACATTATCAAATTACACTGATTAGGTATGTTTGGATAGTGCAGGCCTATCAATACGGACCAAAAGGCTTATTAAAGGCCAACTAGGTTTATAACGAACTGTTTTAAAACACTAAACCAACAACTACCTTATTTTCAACACAGGATTCACGTCAAAAGCAACAACCTAACACAATCCAATGAACCAGTCCAAATTACGCCGGCAGAATATGTTGACTTGATAAAAAAAGCCGGTAGACTGACCAAAATACGTTGACCGCCCTCCGTTTGGATTGGTGTAAAAAATCGGGGTCAGGTGTACCTGGTCATGTGACAGGGAGGCATTTGGTAACAATATCGCAATTTATCAAACGAGGCACATTGTTGCGCCCCTCACGGAACTGCGCAACCTGTCTCCCTGGTCTGGCCACGCTAAACATTGAACAAAAGGTCCAATGAAGTCTCCCGCAGTGCTTAAGCCTGCTTGTTCTTGCGGAATTTGTCCATAATGGCCATAGGTTGTTCTGTGGAACTAAAGTCTGATTCAACACTCTGCGTCTGACCATACGTGGTTGTTACACTAGGCACAATTTCTTCACGACCATTCTCTGTAGTGTATGGCTAAACAAGGTCTTTGCTTGGCACTAGACATCTCCGGACTTGTTTATTTACTTTAAGGAAAATAAGCTTTTAAAATGCGGAATCTATCTCCAGTATTTGAAATGCTTCATCTTTACTAACTTACATCTTATCTTATATATAAAATTTCCATGTCACAATGTTAGTTACCGTACTCCTTCGAAACGGCTTTACCGATTTTTACCAAATTTTATATGCGTATTCAGTAGGTCTGAGAATCGGCTACTATTTATTTTCCATACCCCCAAGTGATAAGGGTTGTTCACCCTAAATAATTTATAAGGCAAAACAACGTTTGCTGGGTCAGCTAGTCATAGATGTAATATAGACATTGAACAAGTCATGATATGCTACTCTATCGATTAGCAATTTCGTATAAGTCTTTTCATCGCTTTATCTAAGAGTGGTACTTCTGTATATTCTTCTTTTACTCCAGTACTATCATCTACATACAAACATCTGTACAGGGTCGGATATTCGTAAGATTTTTTGCAAGTAATATATTTTTTCTCGAGTTCAGATTTATTTGGCCTGCCTCCTTTATGCCTTATAAATTCATGGTAAAACGTTCCAGGTTTTTGTTTAATTTTATTGCCATCCGTGGCTTCCAGTGATATTTTTAAAAATCTGTTTTATTTTTTGTAAAAAAATTCTAGACTTCGCTAAATTATCCTGTCTGCTAGATTTGACGTTATATTTAACTTTACGTTTTGTCAAACTTAAGTAGCAGTGGTTAGGGTACATTGCTCGCAGAACTAATGGCCGGTGGGGCCGAAAGGTTCTGGAGTGGCGACCGCGTACAAAAGACGTAGAATTGGAAGGCTTCCCAAAAGGTGGATCATTGATCTTGTGAGGGAAACACGAATCCGCTGGATGAAGGAAGCACAGAACCGGTCGAAGTGGCGGAGCTAGGGAAAGGCCTATGGCCAGCAGTGCACGTCATTCGGTTAAAATGATGCGGTTGATTTGAGCCGTTTTCTCTCTAAAGATACCATTCTACCCATAAGACATCGGCCCCATAGACGTAGAATCCCGAGGGGACATGGCCGTAATTACACAACTGGTAGTTACATAGATTGGTAATTACAATGCAATAATTATTTGTACAGCGATATATGCTGTCCGGTCTACTGTGAAAGTCAACAATTAATCTAATGACGCTCATGGGACGTTATGCGGTAATCCGATTGTTGACGAGTAATTAATAGATTTAGGACAGTTTTATTTATGTTTATATAATCTCCAACAAAGGATATACACAATACATTGCATTTAAGTAAAAGCAACATCAGGTATCAAGTTGGTCTACTCCTTCACTTACAGAAGAACATAAAACCAGCATTTTCAATATTAAAAAAAATTAACATTCGCATCTAGCAGATCTTCCAAAAAAATTGTTTACCGACCTATCACAACGATAGTTATAAAAAAAAAGCTTTACTGCTATAAATCTATCGTCAGAAAGGACATTAGCTCAAATTCTTCTAAAAGATTTTTTATGTATTTTATGTCAGACGTTGATACATTTTAACACAAAATAATCATTTAAAAAGCCCAAATCTTTCCTTCTTTAAAATTAATCCTATTAGGAAAAGGAAAATAAGCAAACCGAAAATTCTCGCCGTCACACTCGCCTCGCTCCGGCCCTGTGCAACTAAATGCAGAGCAGGTGATGTTTTTATTAAAAAAATTCGTCAGCGCCACGCTCCGATCGAAATTAACTTCAGCTTGTTTGCGCCAAACTACTTGTTTTTAACAAAAGATCCACAGATTGGCATAATTTCGAGTTTAATTAAATGTTTCAGCAAAATATTGTTGTACAACGCTGTTTACATTTATTTACGGACAATAGCGATGTAGCTGAGGCCTGAAATCATTCATTTTCATGCTCACGACAAGGTAAAAAAGGTTGTGGTCAGTTTCTAGTTCTACCGCATACAGCTGATAACCAATATTTTACATTGAGCGACTGCCTATCTGACTAAGTACTACGATACCCCTTCGTAAGATTCGTTGTCGGTGTTTTCGAGCTTCTGACGACTCGTAACGACTGTCAAAGATCTACGAATGACAGCCGGGACCAATAGCTTAACGTGCTTTCCGAGGCACGGAGGGGTCTTGGTGTATAAAGATGTGTGTTCTGTGTAATTCAATTGCAAGACCCCTCTTGGTATGTTACCCATCGACAGACCAACCGCACCAAGCTTAGCTGAATCTGATCGATGGACCCTGCTGTTATTTTATTACTTAGGTTACAAACCCCCCCAGGTAAGCAAATTGAAGTATCAATACTAGAAGACGATACAGGGGTTTTTATTTGGTAGGGAAATTATCAAACGAATTCTCCCGATCTGGGTGGAGCAGGACGGCGTGTCAGACTTTTACTGACTAAAATCCACCCATGTTCCCTCAGTTGCCTGTGTGCCAGGGGCGACGGTATCTCTTTCGAACAACCCGTACCCCTGGCAAGCATCGGCCCTTGCGGACCCCACCAGCTGGTACTGCTATCTCTTTGAGGCGCGCGTGAAACACAACGCGCCGTCGACCCGGGCTTGATCCTTACCGGGCGGCGAGCTACCCATTACTCGCCGTCCGCAAGCCCGCGCCTACGGTAGCCAGGAATCAGCCTGGGATTCCCGACACCCGGGCTCCCTCACGTGTGCAGCCTCCCTCTTCGCGAGCAATACTGCTTCGCAGAAGGAGGTGACGGCTACCCATGCACTCTCGCTCCGTACCATGGCCTAGACCAGAGCCGGACGTGAGAGATCGCCACCGCCGATCGCCACGACGAAGACACGGCGGTGCTCCGCCCAAGCCAGGCAGACCTCCACCGTATGCTCCACCGTGAGAAAGAGGGGGTTAGTTAACTGTTTTGTGAGTGTTGTCTGAGATTTTGATTTCTAAAATCATCACAAGAGAACTTTTGGGTCGGAAATTTTTCACCTATTTTCGGTTGTATCTTTTATTCATACATGCTAATGCCGTTTCATCTGACAGTGAACTACGAGTTGACTTAAGTGTAAGTACTGAAGTTATTTTTGTATCCTGTGTGACGTTTAATTACCCGTAATTGTATTTCCCACACATAAACAACTAACATAGCTACTCATTGTCCCAATTTTCTTTGTCTTTATCCTTCAATATCAGACCATCCTTATGATATTAGTGTGTATTAAGACACGTAATATCCGTCTGTCTGGCGTGTTGCCAACGCCTTAGTTTTCCCAATTTGGTGTAACCTCGACAGTGCGTACGGAGATGATACCTAAATCCGTGGCCTGTCTGTACGGCGGAGATATAAAGAAAACACAATTTTCACATTATTATATAGGACAGAAAATATTTCGTCTATTTTTTGTTTGTTGAAGATAAAAATAATAATGACTTCTTTTGTTTTTTGGGTGAAAGAGTTCAAGGCCACATAGCAAGAAAACTGAGTTGTTTTACAAGTTTATACCTAGCGACTTTAGCTTCTACACAAAAATAAATGCGTTCTGAAATACGAAAGACTGAAAATCAAACCATCCAGAACACTGATGATGCTCGTACGATCCACCACCGGCCGTCACTCGGCTCATCAAACTTCCCCACTACTAAACCTGGCGAAAACCCATCCAATTACAATCGAATCGAACGTTAATTTAGCCGAACGTTGCTCGAACCTTCCAAATACACTTCATTAGACGCAGAACAAAAGCGGAGCCGATCAAGAAAAAAAATAACAAACAAATTAGTACCACGGAACAAATAAGAAACGAGAGACAATATTACAAAAGAAAAGAATGGAGACGAGGTTTCAATAATAAATTATCAAAGGGAGGCGGGGGCGCCTAGGGACAACACCTCCCGTCGTCTTCCTTATTGTCTGTACTCGACTGTATGTTGAGATCTAAGTTACAAGAGATTATAGAGGTATGAGAAACAAGGTGTAAGGTTCACTCATCCTCTATAGAAAGGGATAAACGTCCGACCAGACGGGTGTACTGCCCGACGATTGATGTTTTTTTTTTTTGGAAATGACACCTCGCAGTTGACCTCGAGAGGCCGTAACTGCTCAACTGGGCTTTCCTGTGGGGACTTTCAGTTTTTAGACTAAAAGCCTCCAGCCAGAGCTTACAAAAGCTACTTATAAACTATAGCAACTGCGCACTGAGGGCACCCCCTGCGGGGTTCGGGTCTCGGCTCAGGGAGTCACTGTTGAGAGGGCAGCAAGTGGGGACAGGCTGGATCAAAACATTTTCTTTATTATTATCAATAGGGTATTTTAACTCTACTTGCTCAGCTTTGGCGCGGGCTTGGCACTTCTACAGCAAGGGACGCTTGGGGGGCATTTCGTTAACTCGGGGACTTCGCAGGGCGCGAGGACCTCGGCGGCGAGGTCGGGAAGACCGACGATTGATGTCGGGAAGACATATGCTAGTCGAGCCGTAAACTATGCTTGCGCGATGCAGGATTTTGCGTTACGTTGGTACGATCTATAGTTCGCATGTGGCGATGTAGATGCCGTCACAAGATAATCGCTTTTGATTTTCTTATAAAATCAAAATCAAAAGTCATTTATTCAAACTAGGCTGGTGTCAGCACATTTTGGACGTCAAAATTACATAAGACAGTCCCCCAAAACGCCCGCCCTTCACAAGAGCCTAAATCAGTGCTGGTGAAAGTTTTATTCTTATGCAGAGCAGCTTTTTTCAGCAAAAATCTTCAATTATTTGTAAGTTCTTCCTTGGTTACAGTATAACAGCTACAGCTATATTGTTTTTTATTTTTATTTTGCTGTTAATTACTTGAGTTTTACTTTTCTTTCAGATTTTAACTAATGTTGAGATGTTCAATAGTTGAAAAACTTCACTTATAGAGCGATTTAACGCGAAACCTTAAAGCTTCAGTCATAAAGCGATTTCATAAGGAATCTATTCTTGCTTCTGCCTTTAACTTGGTACATCTCTAAGTACGCGTTCACGTAGAACTTTTGTGATACAAAATTAGCGTTAGGAATAAAACAAAGAAATCGCCGAAGGGGATTCAAACAGGGTCGTTTTAATCAGCATCATGTGCGTCACTGCTCGGAAATGATTTAAAATTTTGAGCAAAAGTGGATGATTGCTTAACTTTTATAATTCAAGAATGAATGACGGATCTAACTTTGGAATTGTACCGAGAATTTAATGTTCTATTTTGTGTTTGTAGCGTTGTGACATTTGGGTCAACTTTGTGAGGCAAAAGTAGGTTCAAAGATTCTTGGTCAACCTTTTTAGAAAATGTGCGTGAAGTGCCAAAAGATGTTTTATAATTTTTCTTAATATTTCGGGACGCATTCCTAAATATATAACAAAACAAACATGTATAAAGTACGTATGTGTCTGAAGTTTAGCCACGGTATTTAAGCTGGTACCTAATGGATATGGTTTCCCACTTGCTTTCAAATATCTTTCTATCATTTAATTAATTTATCTGTCACTGCTGCATTTTTTTTTTTTACCTATTGTGGTATGGTACTTTTATTCTACGTGCATCGTTTTTACATATAATTAATGCATGTTAAATGTTTTTAAAAAAATAAAAGAGTAACAGTGGAGATTCTTGCTAATTCTTCTCTTATAAAACTACTTTTTGGAAGAGACGACTAGAATCAATTCTATTTTAATGTTAAAGTGCCTTGTATACGCCTATTTCAAATAAATTCTTTGACTTGTAAATACTTTGAAATACAGCTTTAAAAGTCCTCACTTAAAACAATTCCAACGTTTCAACAAGAAGAAAAGTGAGCACTAAACGAAAATTCTAGCCCAAAAATAAATCTCCCAAACTGAGATTAAATCTGAAAATACAGACGAATAAATCGTGTACATAATTTTGATGTTCACGACAGCTTAAAACAAACGCCTGCAAAGTTTTCGAAGCCTCTGGTATCGACAGCGTTCGAAGTCGTGTCGCCAAGTTTGATGATGAATAGACTCCCAATACTTGACTAACTGTTGCAAATAGTTGCTTTGTTCAGAATTGATTATCGCTAAATAAAGTGGTAGATATATATGAAGAGGAAATTGCTACAGTTGTAAGATGAAATTTGTAGTGAAAGCTCTTGTTGTGGATAGTTTTGGTTGAGTTGTCAGTCACGGTATGTTGGGTTTATGTAGATGTCTTTTGAAATCAAAGTGAACAAACTGAAACTTAAGTGGCAGTGAGCAGGGCACACGGAAGCTTCTGGAGTGGCGACCGCGTACCGGAAGACGTAGAGTTGGAAGGCCTCCCACAAGGTGATAACCTTGTGAAGACCGCAGGAATCCACTGGATGCGGGAAGCAAAGAACCGGTCGAAGTGGCGGAGCTTGGGACAGGTCTATGTTCAGCAGTGGGCGTCTTTGGGCTGTAATGATGATGATGAACTACCTCAACATGTATTATTTTATTAGTTAATAAGTCTTCAATTCAACGCAACAAAAAAAAATACAGTGATATCCGTAGTATAAATACTAGGAACAAACACAAATTTGTTGTACCATCAACAAGGCTCAAGAAAATAGGTGGGTCATTCAGATGTCAATGTATACGCTTTTACAATAAACTTCCAAGCCATGTTCAAGATCTAAGTATCAATAAATTTAAATCATTCATTAAACGTAAGTTGTGCCTGAAAGCCTTTTATACCGTTAAAGATTATATTGAGGACAAAAAGCTTGGGATTGACCAGCTCCAATTTTTGCATATTAAATGTTGTTTTTTTTTGTTGTTTTTGCAAACTTATACTCTTTGATATTTGATCGTTATTACATACACATTGACATGAATATTTACTTTGAGAAGTTATTACTTCTCAAAGTAAATATACTATACTATTGTACTTATACTATTGTATTAATTATTATTGTTTTAATTATTGTGAACGTGAGGACTATGTGGGTCATATTTTTTATTTATTTTTGTGTTTTTTCATCTCTTTCTCAGTTAGTTTTAATATTAATCTGGCAGATTGAGTACTTTATACGGCCTACTCAAATATCCTGTCTTTGGTATTGTTCATCAAATCGTAGAGCTCCTCAAGTTCTGAGTTGAGCTGCATGATTACTGATAAATGCGTGCACTGAATAGACAGGTCCACTCAATTTGTGTGGTTCTTTCCTCAAAGGCCATTTCAGACACCGATCCACATGGTCTTTACATGATCTGACCAAGATTATGTACGGACTTTAAAAGAGACTGTGACCTCTGTGTTTGTTTCGGCCTTTCTTCTCAGAGTAGTCAGATAGGAAACGCCGACCTCGTCTAGTTTAAAAAAATATGATTGACGTGTAAAAGTGTTTGTACAAACCTACTTACAGAAATAAAATCATTTATCATTTATCATTTAACGCGTCAGGTATTTAAACAATATTTCAAAGAAGATAAGTTTTGATAGCGTATGCCAATCACAGTCTTCAAGACTTTGGAAGGCATCAAGATTTCAGTCAAACTTTCTAGTCAGTGCTAAACTTTCTAGTGCAAAGGAATATGATAAAATCGAAAGTAAACACACATAGAATTTATAGATATTGTTACCGTCATTCCAGTCGACATTACAGCAAAAATTCTTTTGAAAACAAAAACAAATAATTTCAATATTCGCTGGGCATTCTCTATCATCGTTATTATATTTATTTGAAAATTTTCCGCGTCTGAGCGTCCGGTATGCCTGTTATTTAGCGCTAGCGTCTCGGCTCCCATTCGAAGGGGAAATATTTAATAAAAACCCGATTTTCTTTGAAACGCCCCGCGATTTCAACGTGCCTCGCACAAGTTATTGTTCATAATAGCTGATGGATTTATGTGAATTAGTATTGGTATGACGCCTGGAAAATCTATTGTGAATTTCATAATGGCATTCTGTATTTTTGGAGTTCTAAAGATAACTTTAAGATAACAGGTAAAACCTAGTATTTTTATGCTGCTATTATTGTTTTATTAGAATACTTAACTTTGACTATGAACTGTTTAATTCAATTCAATTCAATTTATTTCAGTAACAATTCACATTGCGTTCGAATATAATCCAGCATAAAACATAACTGTATTACAAATATAAAATAATACAAGCAAATAAACCAAAAATTAGAAAATAATATTTAGATAAAAATTAAATATTAAAAAAAAATATAAACCATATGTCAATAAAGTAATTGCAAGCAAAAGGAACGAACGAATCATAAGACCAACCACGTATAAGATACTTAGAAGTTTTTATGACTAACCGTTTTTAGTATTACTTCTATGTTAACGCAGATATCATATTCAAATATATGTTTAATCTATCCGTTTCAATAAACCCGTTTATCCACGACGTTACTCAAAAGCAGCCAACATAAAAATCAAATCACCAATGAGGTAGCACCTATCTAGCTCGAATATCACAGCACTACTATTTCAATGGCGATCCAAACGATCGCGAAGGAACGCGAAGCGATTTCAAACGCGAAAACCAATCACAAACTAGTTAATAGCTCGCTAGTAAGTCAGACCTCCATTCACCTCTATTGGTCTTATTTCAAAACGCGTTTTTCTTTATGAATGTTTTAAACCATCGAGCCTGTTTTTGAATTAAGAACCCAAAATGTATAGAATTTCAGTTCTTTTTATTATCATTTTTGTATTAGAACTTTACACCAATCAAAATAAAGTTGGATATCCAAAAACTGGCTAGAACTAAAGTTAGATCGCATTTTTTTTTTTTTTTGATTTTGGCTTCACACGGTTTGTGCATTTAGCCAGTGTCAAGTAATTTTTCTTTTAGATCAAGTAAATGGCCCGATATCGGGCACGAAGTTACAAAACAGTCATAGTCGTCTTTAGTCAGTCAAGTCAGAGTTATTGTAAAGCGGTAGTAACTTTACAACAACCTAATAGGAGTTTTTGGGGGGAACACGAAAAGTCCACGTTAGTCACTTATTTTCACCTTCACTACACTCGTGCACTC
The DNA here is from genome assembly GCA_949091785.1 of Polymixis lichenea. Lineage (NCBI taxonomy): Eukaryota > Metazoa > Arthropoda > Insecta > Lepidoptera > Noctuidae > Polymixis > Polymixis lichenea. Next base: position 2,926,392 of record OX420943.1, on the reverse strand, counting down.
ACACGTAACTAAATTGAATAATTCACTACCAAAATTATACAATTTAATTCGCTATTTCACTAAATTCCATGAAAATGAAAATTCGTGCGACATGTTCCAACGCGATCCCGCCAAAAACTCTTAGATCGCATTATTTAATAATTTGGTATCGCATTTTAGAATTATAGTGACCTATTTTGCTTGTGGCAAATTTCGAAATAGGTCTCTATAACTCTGAGTTATAGAGACCTATTTTGCTTGCGGCTAATTTCGCATTAGGTCTTTATAATTCTAAAGGTATGTTACCATCCCCCAATCTATACAACTTTATCATTACACCTCATGTTAATATTCCTACACGAGGCAGACCCTAAGTGTGTCCAGGGTAAAGGTAATCAATATGAGACTGTCGCTGCCTTGAAACAATGAAGGTACATGTATAAGAGGCCTATCGCAAGGGTCATGGTCGATAGACACTAGCGGCAGGAGGGCTACACTATCTTTAGTAGGGTTGGTCAAAGGGAGCTTTAAATATTTTGCCAGCGGCTTCACCCGCGTGGAGATCGACACTTAGTTTTATCCATCCTGGTGACTTAACTGTGTGCTAAATTTCATCCACATCCGTTTAGCAATTTTTGCGCGAATGAGTAACAAACGTACAAACCCTGACATTTTTTTGTATGATTTTTAAGCACTATTTTTTTTTTTGAGAAAGAGTACAGTTACTACAGAACGCTTCGTCCATGTTCATACATCGATCAGGCTTTGTCATGTTAATGGCCATAGAAAATAAATATTATGGAAAATATTTAATTTTTATAAGGTTGTAGATAGATGGAAGGTAAATAAAGCAAACTGTGGATACATTGTGATTATAAGTTTACGAAATGGTGCACTAAACTAAGACCACACGCCACTGTAGGCACGGGCTTACGGACGGCGAGTAATGGGTAGCTCGATGTCCGGTAAGGACCAAGCCCGGGTCGACGGCGCATTGTGTTCCACGCGCGCCTCAAAGAGATGTCAGCACCAACTGATGGAGCCCGCAAGGGCCGATGCCTGCCAGGGGTGCGGGTTGTTCGAAAGAGATACCGCGGCCCCTGGCACACAGGCAACTAAGGGAACACGGGTGGGTTTTAGTCAGTAAAAATCTGACACGCTGAGCGAGAGAAGTTATTTGATGATTTCCCACCCAAAAAAAAAAACTAAGACCACACAATAACTAAAATAAAAATCTGAAGTGTAGGTAGTCTAACGAATGTTGTTACCACAACATAATTAAACGGCTTACCAAATCCCCTCTTATCGCTCGCACTAACCTCAACAAACCACACAGCTACCTTATTAGCCACCTGTCCGAATTTCAAGACACAGGTAAGCCCCAAATTACTTTCGACATCCCTAACAGAACCCCAAGAAAGGGACAATCGAAATCTGCGGGACACTAGTGCCTTTTATCTGTAATGGGATAGACAGAAACGTCTAATGTCTGGACATGCGAGTTTAACTTAATGATTGGTTTAGTGGCCCTTCCGATGGGCTTTCGATGAGGGTACTCGGATATTTTCCCTTACCCGGCTTTTGAAGGTAGGGGTTCATTTTAAGTGGTGTACTTGTGTTTTTTCCGGATTTTCATTTGTTTTTAAATGTGGATTTTATGTGAAGGGATATGGAAGATCTTTTTATCTCGATTGGTCGAAATACCTTATGAATTACAGAGTCCACCGACAACCCATAGGTACTGATCAAGACAGCTGTTAAATAAAAAATCAGCCTGTACAGTCCCACAGCAGGGCCGAAAATGGCCTCCCTTTCTTTTATCAACTCAACTCCACCTCGACCCACAAAAAAAAAACAAATATAAAAAATATGCACAAAATATCAGCTGCGAATTAATTCATTACATTATAGACCTGAAGATGAAACCTCTGGTTTAATTTTCAGGTGTATAATGTAATGTAATGTATGTGTATTTTCAGGTGAAAATGAAACCTCTGATTTCATTTTCACCTGAAAATTAAACCTCAAAACTAAAGGATATGTCACAATGCTTGCAAAATTACACGTACGTAAAACTTCCGCCATCTTTTTTTCATCTGTTTTAAAATTTAATAGACTAGGTATCTTCTATATCTATCTATCACTACATAGTATAAAACAAAGTCGCTTTCTCTGTCCCTATATCCCTATGTCCCTATGTCCCTATATCCCTATGTCCCTATGTCCCTATGTCCCTATGTATGCTTAAATCTTTAAAACTACGAAACGGATTTTGATACGGATTTTTTTAATAGATAGAGTGATTCAAGAGGAAGGTTTATATGTATAATACACCGACCTCCACGCGGGCGAAGCCGCTGGCAAAAGCTAGTAATATATAAAAATGAATCCCTATTTCCCTTGGTCACGGCATCACACATGAACGGCTGGACTAATTTTGCTAATTCTTTTTTGTTGCGTTTGTTATTGTTAGGAGAAGGTTCTTATGAAAGAAAAAATTAAAAAAGTTGTGCATAACAGTAGAAAATTTAAGCAAACTTAACGACCTTATTAAATTTTCTAATAATATACCAACGATATTCATAGTTACGACAAGACAAAGTCTGTCGGGTCAGCTAGTCCTACTAAAATTATAAATGTGAAAGTTTGTGAGTATGGATGGATGGATGGATGGATAGATGGGTGGATGTTTGTTACTCTTTCTCGCAAAAACGGCTGAACGTATTTGAATGAAATTTGGTATACAGGTAGTTTGTATCCTGGAATAACCACATAGGATACTTTTTATCCCGGTACTACGTTCCCGTGGGTTAGTTTTCGACCTCCACGGGGGCGAAGCCGCGGGCAAAAGCTTGTAAAGATATAACTCTTCCATCTAAGTTATTCAAAATGTTCCACAGCCTGTACATCCCTAACAAAGTTTACCATTGCGTTCTCGCTCCACAATTTCTCCTGTTTCATTATTAAAATAATCCTTTTAAGCTTAAAATCCCCATTACACGAACTGGACTATCTGTGAGAATGTTTCGAAACATTTAATACATAATGTAGCATTTAAATGTTAATAGGAAGTTGGGCTTGCCTCATATTTGCGAATGTTTAGACGTCGGGTTCAGTGGGAACGGTAAAGGCATCTGGTTCTTGGTTAGGGACGAGCCTGTTTCTTCTAGTCATTGCTTATTAGAGTATACACACAAACATTCATATTTGTAATTCATGGTGTTCATAATTAAGAGCAGGTATTCAAATCTACGAGTATTCTAGCCTAAGGTAAATCATGTCATACACAAACATTGATATTTTCAACAAGTGAAACTCCAGATTGTCTTAACGCGACTAGCGTTAAAAGGGCCTTATATTTCGGAGCCAAAATTAATAGTTCGTTAAGAAAACCAATGAACTAACGATTTAAGTAGGTACTATTTGAACGATAGTTCCAAAGGATTTGTTCTTTTAGAAATGATGAGGGAATAGTAAATTCCCACACTTGATGTAATTAAGTTTCGGTGTAACGTTTCTAATTTGTATTTATCAAAGACTGCACAAAAAGTATTGATGTGAACAGCCAATTTGAGTCATAAAACTCTTGTCACTGCGATCGCCGAGCGATCCCCAATAGCCTGTGTGAGTGGGCGCTTAAACCGGAATTCATTACACAAACAGAATTGACCCCTGACAGGTAAATTACAAACTTAATCAACATAACGAACCAAACAAAAATAACCTTTGAATGACAAAAGATAAAGGCTACAATAACGGTAAAACACAACGTTGTTTATGCGTAAATAGGGAAGGGAATAAATAATCTTAAACTCATCTAGTAAGTCGGCGAATTTAATTTCGACGCTTTTAATAGATCCCGTCTTTGAGAATTCGGGAATATCAGCTATTGAAAAATTAAAGTGAATTTTGTTAAAATTGTTGTTTATATTACGCTCATTTCGGATACGGAGTATTTCTGCAACAATTTCTTGAGATAAATTTTATTGGAATACTTCGGAGCATTTTTAAAGTTATTTATTTCTTGTAGAAGCTGAATATTATTTTATTTTTAACAATGTTAATGTTCCGACAGTATATACTCGTAATATCGTGCTCTATATTTTTTAACAATAACAAAGGAAATTTTTAGAAAACTATACATTTTTCGCTTCATTTTTGCCATCGACACGCTTAGAAGAAGACAAAGGAATTTTCGATTCCACATTATTGCGACAGATTTGGTACCAAAAAATAAAATGTTAGCTATAATTCCTAGACCGAAACGAGCACTATAAGAGAAACGAAATAATTCCATTAACGAAAATTTACTGACTTTGGTATACTAGTAACCCCAGAATTCACTAAATCACCAGTTTTCATTATACTCCCCTACGATTTGGGGACTTACGATTTATTTATTTTCATAATGTTCTAGTTATAAATCTGTGATAGGACCCTTAAGAATTGTGTAATTTTATGATTCGTAAAACAAAGGTTTAGAGCGAAAAGGCTATATCTATTATTGCCCTCGGGGGTATCATGAAACAGGACTGAAATTGTATCAGGTAGATTAGAAGGAAAACATCTCGATAATTGAGATAATGAAGCAAGAAAAATTAGGCCACACAATTTGACGCATCCACAATATAAATGTCGGTACTAATAGATCCAAAAGCTCATATAGATGAAGAAGATAACATATTCTCGAATAATGAAGACAAAAAATATTGTTACATAAAAATTGAAACGAAATCAAGTGCCTGACTTCCAACAACCCTGTCTACAAGTTAATTAACAGAAAGACAGCAATAAATAATCTACATATTACGTGTGTGAAAGTAACGGTGGCCCAGTGATAACGGCCGCGACTTACAAATTGTAGGTTCGAGCCCAGACATACGCATTAATTATTTAATCACCACTGCTTTCAAAACGGTGAAGGAAAACATCGTGAGGAAACTGGCATGTTCTTGAACCAAACATTCGAAGATAATATGACATCCAACAAATCACCCCACGTAGTGGATTACGGCCTACTCCCCGTCAAAGAGAGAAGGCTTGTCTCCCAGCAGTGGGAACATTATAGACTTATTATTTATGATATAATGTTACGTGTTCTGTTCCTAAACCATTATAAAAGATCACGGGATAGTTGCCCTTTGTAGTAATTAATTAAAACCAACAACTACTTAAAACAGTAATGTTAAAGTCTCATTTTCGAACACAAAGAAAAGTTTTCAAAGGCCTCATGCCTTGGGGTAGGTGTAGTTTATGAATTTCTACAAAATGGAGTGACCTTTTCTTAGCCAGGAACAATACTTCCACCCGAAAATTCTACAAAATTCGAAATTGAAAATTATCTATTCCAAAATCAGGACCCTCAGGACCATTATTTCTCTCATACCATTTCGTGATAGGTCGTCTCTTCCAAACAATAGTATAGCTAGACAAAAGGTGTATATTAAGACACTGGTCACGTAAAACTCGTTGCGAGTGGCTCGCTCTGCACGATATTAGGGAAAGGGGCGCTTTTTAAAGTTATTATTGCCCCCAAAAACCCATTTTGTCTTCGCCAGTAATAAAATAAGGCCCCTTTATGGACGAATTATGTGACGTTTATTAGACTGTTTGAGTTCAGTTAAAGCCTTGCATCCGATTAACGTGATATGCGAAGGACTTTCCGTAGTAACAGCAACGAAAAAAGACAAGTTGGAAATTCTACTTTTGGGGGTGGAACACAAAAAAACACGCTATAACTCGGGAGAGGGAAAAGGTCGCGTTTGCAATGATCGCACGCTTATTTCCTTTCAGCAAAGCAAGACTTAATAACAAAGTGCGAATAAATGTTCGGAGATAGAAAATTTGCCAAAAAGCTCATGGTGTGAATACTATACTTATCTGTGGAATTTGAATTAAGAGACTCATTTGAAGCAGTGGATGATAAGGAAATAAGTAATGAAGACGAGTCACATATACTTGTAATCACTGACTGTTGTCAAATTGGCGGTGGATACGTATAAGCACGATACGTTGAAGCAAAACATTATTACCATATAATTCCGCACATAATTTTGCACAACCAACATCGAAGGCACAGAAAATACGCCATCAAAAAACATGGCAGTGTAGGTGCGTGAAGCGATCTCGTTACGTCTCCGGAAATTAATGTTTCCTACCGATAGCTTCGCGAAATATTCACATAAATTATCTGCTCAGGTACTCTACCGAGACTGAATATGATAAACGATTAGTGGAGCAGTTTTTGTGATGCCTTAATATATGGAACGATGTGCACTTAAGTGTTACGTGGGGACCTAGATTGTGGGAGCAACCTGAATATATACGAAAATGATTATGATTGATTAGGTTTTTGTTGGAGCTCATTAATATTCTGCCAGAAGTCTTTTGTCTTTGTCCTTAATTATTTTTGCTTAAAGATTAAGTTTTACAACAGTCTCACCTGATGCTACGTCTAATCATGATCTAATATGGTCTTAAATTTTAATATTCTACATTGTTCTAACATTACAAATATTAATTTAAAGTATATTATAGTAGCAGCCCTACATTCATAAATAGTCGGTAATCGTCCACCACAATCTGACTCGGCCACAGCAAACGGCCCTGGGGGACACCGGTGTAATCGCCACGTTTGACAGTAGCATTGGTGGTCGTGTCATATTTATTAATTAACTTGCTGTTGCCCGCAACTTTGTCTGCATGATGCAAAGGGCAATCGGTAGTTGAATTTTGGAAAATCTTTTTATACATTAAGTCTACACCCATCAATCTTAGCTGCGCTCACGTGGTAGAATACAGCCCACTCCCTTCCACAGAAAGGAGAGGAGGTCTTCCAGTAGTGGGAACATTAGAGGCTGATTATGTTTCATCAATAATAAATCTTGATACAAAAAACATACTTCTATCATCAATAATTTAGGCTATGCGTTGTCTATCAGTAACGGAACTGTTATTTTTATATGACTAAGCTTTTCTTACCCACAATTTAATGCTAAGACATAAAGTCTCCTCAATCACCCACAAAGTGATAAGCCGTTCCATTCATTACCTCAAAATCTCAATTGACACAATAAATCACTCGAGATTGCAGGTCCCAAAAACCTTACTTAAGACGGCCTACGTTCAATAGGCGTACCTGAACAAACAGATAGGTGGCGGTATAAAAAGAAGCATAATCCGCTTTCAAAGAAAAGCTTTTAGACTTTATGGTTCCAAATTTACATGTCAATGTATCTTTATGGACCTTACACTGGCATGAACTGAACCTCTTTCATGAAGGCCTTCACGGTCTACATTCGATGTAAAATTAATTTCATCTACCTTTACTGCGTGAACGCTGTTAAATTCATCTGCTCATATTAAAGTTTTTGATGGTTTCTGTAATTTTGGTATACATTTATTCTGATGTAATTAGTAAGACACAGTTGGGTAGTAACAAAATATGATGAGCGTGGGAAGTGAAAACAGCCCTCAGTTTGCCCAATTTGAAACTAAAGTCAAACCAACTTATTGTTAACAGAAAAGATGATTTTTGCTTTGAAGTAGAAAATATTGTGAAGCTAAGAGGATTGTCGTTTCTACAAAAATAAGTATAACAATACCTATTTCAGTTTCCCTAAACTATTAACATCATACCGCCCACACACATTACGTAGGCATTAAGATTATCTGAAAATATGGTTCCAATATAATATAATCTTTTAAAAATCTGCCAATATAAATATTGAAATAGTTATTTAATACAGTAACATGGTCTTAATGGTAGATGCCACATGTAAGGTACATAGTACGTCATTCAACAATTTTTTCCTCCCTCTCGACGCGCCGTCAACAATGTAATTAGACTATTTGGCTTGAGACTGCTTTAGCCAGGCGGAACCGCGTTGAAAGCACTAATACTCTAGACTATGTAACAACAAAGACCTCGACGATTCTAAGTGCACACAATATCACACAGAGTTGCGCAGTACTCGGAAAATTAAACAATCAACAGCCAACACAAAGGCATTACGGGAAAGAATACAATTTCTCTCTCGCTCTCCTCAAAATGAATTGATTTATTGATATATAAAATAAGAAGAAAGAATGACAGTAGACGAAATAAGAAATAATCATTGAAAAGCGAAGTTTTGAGGTCTTCGACAAAATAAGGCTCTTTACAGATATTACCGAAACGAAAAACGAAGAAAAAAATATCGCATCGACAAATAAGCGAGACGGTATAAAATGAATAATCGGGCATTACGAGAGCTTTCGTACATTTATTCGTCTGTTTATTCAGTTTGGCGCTGGGGCTGCCAAGTTGCCAATAAAAACATTTTCATAGCTCGCATTAAAACACTGGCGAAAGTGAACGCCCTCAAATAATCAATACAGAAACCCTCCATGGCGGGAGTCGCCGGGCGCAGGTACGCACCGCCCGCACCCCGCGCCAGCCCCGCCGACGCCCCGCGCTCTCTCCGCCGGTTCCGCGGTCACAGAATAGACAGACAGACGACTGTGCAGTAGTTCGGACGTCAATATTTTATGGCGGGTGATGGCGTTGGCATTACCGCACAGGTGCTAAAACGGCAACTTGCTTAATATGTTCGTACTAGAATTGAGTACGGCGACTCTTAACTGACAGTAAGTTACTACTGATGCTAGGTTCAGCATTAAGTTTTATATCATGTAGCATGTGCTAAGATATACAACTAACGACTAGGGTTAGAGACTCCCTGAGGACGTACGAACCACGTACATCTAAACCGCTTTTAGGATTAATATTTAAGTCAGACTTCTGCTGGATAATGTAGAGAAATAGATCAAAGCGTTATTGATTTTCTTTCTAGTGGATAAACTTCATTCATTTATATCTACTAAACATACGGAAGTCCCAATGGATGCAACAGTTGATAATATAATTCACGGACGAGTGTACTGCTCACTGTTAACAGTCATAACTATAGCCAATAAAATATTTCTGAATACATTCCCACACGAAGCCCTTGCAAGGACGAGATGGCAGTAAAACGAATAAAAGATATTCAGACATACCATGTTTGACATTACGATGGTAATAATAAGTCATGATTTTATTCATTGAATTACCTGAATGGAATTCACATTTATTGATGCATTTTTCCTGGGTCCAAATATAAAGTAAAACTTTCTACTCACACTTAGCGGAAATTCAAAATTTCTAGAACTAAATGCTCTAAAAATATTAGAAGTTTAATTGATTTCAACGTCTGACGCAACCGTTATTCTATGAGAGAATTCAGTCGCCATGCTGTCTACACCGATTGATGCGACTGAATTTTGTCCGTGAAACGAAATTTCGTTTCGTTTCCAATGCGCTTAAGAGCTTTGGCGAGGTGGGTGACCTTTTTATTTACTTTTTTTCAAAGTACCTCTAGGTAGTCCCCCGCCCTTTTCAGAAAAATCCCATTGGGACTTGTAACGTTCAGACGGCTGTTAACATTTTTCCCTTTAAACGAATAATTCAAATATAGTATCAAAATACTTAGCATAGACACAACAGGTAAAAGGCATAAAAAAAGTTGCGAACATAAGAATGAATGCCACGTGGAAATCTTAAGACGATAATCTTATCTTGCCTTTTATGTTATCTTTTATCTTATTTTATCTTACTTCTTTGTCTTCTTATCTTCTTCTTTCTATTGATATGCATGTACCTATTAAAATTGATTTTATTACTAATGTGAAAGGTTACATAATTTTATATAATTCTACCACTTTATGACATCTCAAAAGTTAAAAGTAAAAAATTCAACAATGTTAATTAAATATATTTGTTCGCCTCTGGGCAAAACACAGAGGATCTACTTATCTGTAACATCTCGCATGCTATTGTAATTTGACCTATGTTTACAAATAAAGCATTCTGAACAAAGGACATTATGAAAATCAACCTCAGACTAGACATAGACCATGAAGAAGCCAATTACAGTAATTGAAAACACCTTAATTTTCGCGTCCATAAATAAATCTCGTCAATAATATTAAACTACGGTGGCTATTCGGCATCAGATTCGGCCGTGCGCTTGATGTGTAGGGTTGTGTCAGAAAATGCATAGGCGGTGGATTGCAACCAGACATACACGCGACCACTCACGTATGTATTTATATCTAATTAATCATGTACCTCTGCATAAATTTTTATGTATTTTGTCTTTGGTTTATTTCCGTCTTCAGATTGAGGGTAATTATTGAACGGAAAATTCGATCATTGTGGTTAGTTGCCTACCCCCACCTCGTGCATAAAATTTGTGCGAGTTGAGTTCGAAATTGTTGCGAACGCGTTTCAACGCACACGAGGTCCGCAAAGCGTTTGTGTTGTGGTTTTGTTTTTGACTATTTAGCATTTAAGTAATATAAAGTATGCATTTGTTTTCGAAGGTTTTTACGCCGGTATGACGCGTGGGCTTGACGAATCCCCGGGCCGCGCGTGGTTCCCTAGCCCATGTTATGGCGACCTGTAGATACACAACTGGTGGGAGCTTCGATTTCCCCCACCTCCTCCAGTTGTATGTATCTATATTGAATCTGTTTACATCTGCTTAGTATGAGAGATGTTCTAATTCTATTTAAATTATTTTTTTTGACTGAATAATTATTGTTAATCTGAATTTAGTGTATGGTTCAAGTGTAAAATAATAGCGGTTTAGTAAAGAGCGGGTTTTTTGAGTGCTTTTGGAGTTTTCTTTTTTGACTGGATAGAATAACGTTTTGGTTATTTGTTGGGCGTGTTTGTTACAAACGCCTGGAATGCGATATTTGTACTATGGGATTTTGAAAAATTGTGAACATTTTTTTTGTCCACACAACAAACGTTCTGTTGGGACATTTTGGGACACTGTAATGTTGAACACAGCGCTATGGAGATGTTGTTTTATTAGGACATTATTGAAATCATATCCACACAGCATTCTCATCTTTAATTTCACTTATTGTGTAGGTATCTGTTGTGTTTCGGGTTGATACATAGGCATTTAATTATTTATGGATGGTAATTGTTATTTTATGGTATTTTTATCTTATAGTATCTGTAAAATCCTGACTTGATTTTCATACTTATTTTTCGTGTGACCACTGAAAATCATCGCTGTGCTGTAGGTCCCATAGCACAGCATCATGCTGAGTGGAAGCCTTCTTGTCACCGTCACGGCGTGCAGCTGCCGACTATTTATGTTCTGTGTTCGTACCTAGGTATACGTCTGGTTTGTTATCATGTTTTTTATATGATCTTATCTTTTTGGATGCACGTGTTTCTGTGATGAATAAATCTACTTTTATTTCTTAACTAACCCTTTCCAGTCTTCAAGTCTTAAATCTCTTAATATTCTCTTTCCGAAATAGTATAGAGTCACTGTGTTCGTCTGTCTGTTTCTCCGCTCACCTTCTTCTTTTTTATTTAGATCTTTATTTACATACACAATCAGCCTTTAATGTTCCCACTGCTGGGACACAAGCCTGACTCTGTGAGAGGGAGTGGGCCTTAATCCACCACGCGGGCCCAGTGCTGGTTGGTAGATGTCACATATCTTCAAATTTTTGGTTCTAAGACATGCCGGTTTCCTCACGGTGTTTATCTTCACCGTTTTTTTTATTTACAAACAATATATTTTTTTTATAAATATTGTAATGTTATTTTAAACTTGTAGCAACGCTAACCTTAAATAAAACTACGAAATAACTAATTAATTCTTAATAAATATCTTATAAGGTTCGGAGTGAGTTCTTTGCTCGATAATGACTCAAACCCCGTTATCGAGAAATAAAACTCCTTAATTCCGATTTTAGAATACCCTTATTCAATTTAGGGGTTTGCCTTAACATATTTATTTTATGAAATACTTTTGGTACTACATGTCTGGAAAATCTTTCCCCATAATAATTTGTTATTTTTGGTGTAACTAGTCTTTTCTCTTTTATACTTGTTGTATTATATTTATTTTCAACAGATAGTTTAATACTTATCACTAAAATAGTGTTCTAATGTTCTTTGTTACATTTTTTCTTAACATTTTTGCGAACTAGGAGCTTGATGAGTCTTACCTGTAATTGTTTTATGTTTGCCCATACACAATAAGTAATTTTCATACAGGTTTCATTATCATTTACAAAATTTCTTCTGGTAGGAATATACGTCTAATACATGCATATTAAAGTTACACATAATAAAGAAATCTCAATGTTTTGTCAAGCTGTACAAACCGTGCGAAGCAGGGACGGGTCGCTAGTTATTAATATTTTATTGATTTTGTTACAGGTAATAATGGCAACAAGATCAGAAGTGCTTATAGCAAGATGGCTTGAAGAGGATAGAGAAGAAGATTTCATTGATGGACCAGCTGGCAGTGATTACGATGTAGATCACATTGAAGAGCAGTTAGAAAGTAGTGGAAGTGAATACAGCACTGGAACGGAGGATAACACGGATATCGACGATCTGGATTGGGAAACGGTTTTTAATGTTATAGAAGGCCCTCGTACCAGTAGTTATCATTTGGGCCTCGAAGGCACAAAGTGGATGAAACAACCCATAGAAGCAAGAATATTCCTGCAAAGCGATTACATTCCAAACATTCAACCACCTACCTACAGATTATGCTAAATCGAGAAAAACTCAGTCTGAATGCTTCGATTTATTCTTCGATCAAAGCATTATTAACATAATTGTAAAACATACAAATGAACGTATTACGAAACAACAACATAAGTTCTCGAGAGAAAGAGATGCCAAAATGACTGATGAAGTCGAAATACATGCACTGATTGGTATTTTCTTCCTTAGTTGATGTACAAAAACTAGCAGAGAAAACTTCTTGCAATTATTTGATTCCAAAACGGGCATTGGAATGGAAGCTGTTTACCTAGCGATGTCTTCTAATAGATACAGATTCTTAATGAAGAATCTTCGTTTTCACGACCCCGCGACTGTTCGCATAGCTGAAGATAAAATGGCACCAATCAGGGTATTGTTCCAAATAGTGGTAAACAATTTTCAAAAACACTTTACACCTAGTGACGAACTTAATCTGGGTTACTTAATGACACCTTACAAAGGAAGATGTTCATTCCGTCAGCACACTCCCAAGAAGCCCGTTAAATTCGGAATCAAGATGTTCGCATTGGTAGACTGTCAGTATCCATATACTTATAACTTGGAAATTTACGTGGGTGATAATCCTGGCCCGTATGAAATTATCAATCGTAAGTTAGATATTGTTGTCAGAATGACTGATCCAATTCAAGGAGAATATCGCAATGTTACGATGAGTAACTGGTTTACTACACTTGAGATTGCGGAAGTGTTGTTTTATAAGAAGATAACAATTGTCGGGGCAATCAAACCAAATAAAAAAGAAGTGCCAAGAATATTCAGATCGATTAGTAAGAAAAAATTGCATTCATCGCTATTTGGATACGGCCATATCGCCACCTTGGTTCAGTACGTCTGCAAGCCAGATAAGGCTAACCTTCTGATGTCCACAAAACATTGCGATGGTTCAATAAATAAGGACTCTGGTGATCAACTGAAGCCAGAAATATTGGTTGACTATAATCGGACCAAAAAGGCAGAGAGTGGAGAGCATGTGTTCAAAGGCTGATGTGACTCGGAACTCACGTAGGTGGCCACTAAATGTATTGTTTCGCCTACTAAATTTAGCTGCTCTCAATGCACTATGTATATTCTCAATTAACAAAAGACAAGAGAGAATAGTGCGCCGTGAGTTTCTAACAGAACTGGCTCTCAACATGATAAAGCCGATGGTTCAGAGGAGAATGCATGGAGAGAAGGTACCAAGGGTAGTAAAACAAAAAATGTACGAGTTCTTAACTCTTATGATCTTAATGATAAGCCTCCAACTTGTGTTCGGGGTGGACCACGTGGACGATGCCACGTTTGCCGACGATCAAATCAAATTACCAAAACATCGCGTGAAGTTTGAACACAGTAAATACATTTGCATTACCTGCTTCGCTAGGCACTCTAGGAATAATAATTAAGTATTATATTGTTAAGTTATAAACATTGTGATGACTACAGGCCAAAGTGATTTTATATTTGGACTGCCTATTTTTAAAATATATGCATATGTTAATCGTATTAAATACTAAATATTTGACTCTTAAGCGTTGTGCGCGTATAATAAGACTTATGAATACTCATAATTAAAAATAGGTTAAATTTTCTGGAAGTAATTATCCTTCCATAAGTGAAAAATTTCTGAAATTATTCACATGTTTATGCAATTTTTTAGAGTAAACTCACTTTTGCATCAACGTTTTTAGTGTAATTAGCATCTTAATGCAATTTAATAATAAAGACGACGAATTTCGAACGATACAGTGTTTTATTTCCGTGAACAGTCACTATTCCAGTTTTCTTTTCCATCATTCAATTAAGCGACAAGTGTTAAACCATAATTATGTTTAATAAATTATCTACATAAAGACCAGAATATAATCGCGGCATATTTTTTTTATTTTTTTATTTCCGACTCACACAATAAAGACGACTAATTGAGAGCGGCATCCGAAAACAGCAGTTATGGCTTATGAACTAAGGTTGAATACAGTGTTATTGGTAAAGAGAATATCGGAGTGCCAGCTTGTTTAATTAATCATCTGCGTTAGCGGAAAATCGAGCTGTTTGCGAACAAAATCGTCTAAAAAGTTTGATGGCTGACAAAGATTTTGACAGCAGCTGTCTATCTGCGTGATTCGCTGTTATAAGCTCATTATACTTAGTGTCGCCATTGTTTTGGGAGATTTCGTGAGAAAACAAGTAAGTCTTACGATTGCCGGGTTTGGTTTCTGTAGCATTGTCTTTTAACGATGATTAAATGACACTTAATGTCAGCAACATCGTTGACACAAAAAGAGAGTAAGTTGAGTATATATGCTTATTTATGAATAGCATTATAGGATACCGGATAAAACTGTCAAACTGTCTATGTCTGATTTAGGTTAGATTAGATTTTTATAATGAATTTAATTGCCAATCCTCGAGAAATATTGAAACACGAATTTCGTCTCAGCCTAAATAGACCAGCCTGCGATAAATTCTATCAAATTACCCAATTTAATTAATAGGAGAAACCGCGAATACCTTTGCCAATAATTTGCTCAGAGGCAATTAATTCATCAAATATCTCAACTATTACTTAAAACCGCATTGTTTCTAAAGCAATCGACAAGTAATCTAAGTTTGCCAAAAGATAAACTTCGGATTTCAACACCAACTGTTTGTAGAGTCGTAACAAGGAAATCGTCAGATTCAGAAGATTCCTTTCTAAGTTATGTTAGTTCACAATGGGTCTATTATAGTTTTTATGCTTTATAGTTCAAAATCAAAATACTTTATCCTACTATCCCTACTAATATTATAAATGCGAAAGTAACTCTGTCTGTTCAGCGGTTTAGGCGTGAAAGCGTAACAGACATGTTACGCTTTCACGCCTAAACCGCTGAACCGATCGTCATGAAATTTGGAAGCGATATAGCCCGGGATATGGGGAGCTGCTGCTGCTGCTGCTGGAGCTTTTTTATGCGATAACCGACATCCCCACGGGCGGAGCCGCGGGCAAAAGCTAGTCCTATTAATATAATGAATGTGAAGGTTTGGATGTTTAGATATTTAGATGTTTGCATGTTTGTTACTCAATCAGGCAACAATGGCTAATTATAACCTGGATTAACACATATGATAATTTTTATCCCGGTAGTGCGTTCCTGTGGAATAATTTTCGATCTTCACGCGGGCCTAGCTTCTGGCAAAAGCTAGTTTCACATAAACCTACATGGTCACTTATGTAACGTCAGAAGCTAGGTGCACGGCTCCAATTGGTCGTTTCCTATGGAGAAGAGCCGGCAAGAAACTCCACGGTTGCTCTTTTAAAAATAATTGGCTTTTACAATGATTTCAATTTTATAGGTATGGGAGGTCAGTGCAGTCTGTCAACAAGTACCAAGTACTTAACAAAATAGAAAATGGTCATAACATCATCTACCTAGCCTCATCCCTACTAGGTTGGGGTCGGCTTCCAGTCTAACCGGTTGCAGCTGAATAACAGTATTTTACATGGAACTACTGCCTATCTGACCTCCACAACCCAGTTACTGGGTAATATGATACCCCTTCGTAAGACTGGTTGTCAGACTTTCGGCAACGACGACTGCCTAAGATCCACAAATTACAGCAGGGACCAACGGCTTAACGTGCTTTCCAAGGCACGAAGGGGTCATGGTATGTAACGATGATGGTCACCCATCCACGGACCAACCGCGGCAAGCGTAGCTTAACCTGATCGATTGTCCCGTGCGGTTAATATTACTTAGCAGTCCCTCGAAAATAGAAAAAAAAATAGAAAATGGAAAAAAGATAAATTGTTGGATATGGTTAATTATAAGTTTATACAGTGTAGATTAATAACTGCGATACGGAAAATCGTTTGCGCATAAACCCGGTTGATTAATGAGTTTTTGGACGATATCATCGTTTCATCAACGCATGGGATGTCACTGAGAGTTAAATTGTTTTAATTTTTCGGTTAGTTAGTAAATAAAGCACCTTTTTTAAACCTTGTAATTCATTAAATCAAGTTAATATCTCGGACTCAGCTAGGCCGAAGTAAAAAAAAACCCGCTAAGGTGGAGATTCACAGATGACTCCTCCTTGGAGTGTAAATGTGGTGCTGTTCCACAAACAATGGGGCATTTAAAATCTTGTCCAGCGTGTCCTGCTGTCTGCACGCTGTAGGATTTGATGGACGCTACTGAAAGTGCCAAGCTCGTAGCCAAATTCTGAGCCGACTGTATTTACCTATATTGCTATCGAAACTCTAAGAAGAAGAATAATGAAAACGATACTAAATAATTATACAACAACAACACCGTATAACATCACGCCGGAGCAGGTAAGTGCCCTCTTTGAGGAGTGGCTTGAGAGGCGGCATATTGTCCTCACCTTCCGCCTGACGTAGGTCCTCAACGGACACAGTTGTTTCGAGAGATACCTGTTTTGGATAAGGCGGGAGGAAAAGCCCGGGTGTTTCCATTGCGAAGATCGCCCTGAGGACACGGTTGAGCATACGGTGGAAATCTGCCTGGCTTGGGCGGAACACGACCATGTCCTTGTGGAGGCGATCGGCGGTGGCGATCTCTCGCGTCCGGCCCTGGTCCAGGCCATGGTACGAAGCGAGACTGCATTGGTAGCCGTCGCTTCCTTCAGCGAAGCAGTGATGCTCGCGAAGAGGTAGGCGGTGCACGTGAGGGAGAGGCAGTATATGCGCCCTCACGACCCTAACCTCCGCAAGACACGCTCTGGGCGTCGGGAATCCCAGGCTGATTCCCGGCCACCCTATGCGCGAGCTTGCGGACGGCGAGTAATGGGGTAGCTCGCTGTCCGGTAAGGACCTAGCTTGAGTCGACGGCGCGTTGTGTTCCACGCGCGCCTCAAAGAGATGTCAGCACCAACTGGTGGTGTCCGCAAGGGCCGATGCCTGCCAGGGGTGCGGTTTGTTCGAAAGAGATACCGTCGCACCTGGCACACAGGCAACTGAGGGAACACGGTGGGTTTTAGTCAGTAAAAGTCTGACATGCCCTCCTGCTCGAGAAGTTATTTGATGATTTCCAAAAAAAAAAAAAAAATGACGCTTTGTTGCTCATATGTGTACATACATCCAGATTTCGCAAGTTATGCAAATTTGTGGGAGTGCCGGCAGAAGTGAAAACTTGAACAATTACGTGTGTATTTTTTGAATCGTCAATACGGGATTTCACTTTATTCATAATCATAATTTTGGTCATATCTTCTAAACAAGTTATCCGATTTTCATCATTCTAATTGAAATATCAGTTTTGAACCTAAACCTATCTTTTGAGACTTAAACGATTGAAATAACTCTACTAAAAACAGAGATGTCGGATGGTGTCGCGAGTTCAATTGTTTTTTCCCATCTCAAAAAATACCCAACGCGCCTAAAGTAGTTTTTACTTCAGAAAATATACGGTAATGGTTTTATGATCATAAAATTGCAGAAGAGAGTCGACAAAAGACTTGACATATAATTAAGTGAAAGCTTCTATAGCAATAAGGTTTAATTAAACACCCGCAGGTAGAAGACGGATATACCTACAGCATATTTTAAACCCCAGTTTAAATAAAACACACATAAAGACCTCTTACGTATTCATCTCTTTATCTCGCCATCTACGGAAACCTTATTTCGGACGTATCGTTATTTTCACCTTATCAGGGGCACTAACTAACGTTTATGTAGGTCCCTTAAGTACCTCACTCTAATTAAGATTAAAATACACTAAATTACCGCGACATTTTTAAGCCCATGCCATAAATTAATAAAGGCTGGGGCCATAAAGTGGCCCACGTGCGGAGGCCTTAAGCCTTGGACTGGGAAGGCCATTCATTAAAACTTACAACAATGGACTCAGATATGGATATAATTCAATAAACATCTCCGACCGGGCTGCAACTTGCTCAATATTTTACAACTATGAATGGGGATGTGTGGTTCGAACTACGAACGATGAGAAGTAAAGAAACATTTTTACCTTCATAAAATTTTGCACCCCATATTACTGTAAGTCTTTTATAAATTATGAAAATTGTCTATTCGATACTAAATGTTTTGATTGATTTACCAGCTATTGCCAGCGGCTTCGCCTGCGTGGAAGTTGGAAATAATCCCACGGGAACGTACCACCGAGATAAAAATATCCTACGTGTTAATCCAGGTTATAAACTATCCGTGTGTCAAATTTTATCCAAATCCGTTCAGCCGTTTTTGCGTCATTGAGTAACAAACATTCAAACATACAAATTTTCACATTTATCTAACTAATTCCTTCCTTCTAAATCGTTTAAACAAGCTATTCTTGTATATATATATGTATAATCTGATTCTCGGAAACGACCCCAACGATTTTCATGAAATTTAGTATGCAAGGGGTTTCGGGGGCGATAAATCGATCTAGCTAGGTTTCATTTTTAGAAAACGTCAAACGTCAACGTCAAAAAAAACCGAGCAAAACTCGGTCATCCAGATATTAATAATAGTAGGATTGGCTTATTTGAGAACTTAAACATACAATGGCTTCATCCTAATCCAATTAACTGCGCCTATCGCAGTCCACTGGTGGGCTTAGGCCTCTCCCAGGTAACGCCACAATACCTTACCCTCAGTCTTCCGCATCCAGTCTGTTCCAGCCACCTTCTTGAGGTCGTCGGTCCATATAGCTTAGGAGCGTCACCCTAATTACTGTACTTTAATTTTAGTAGAACTTAATATCCCGTACGGTTATAAATATGGACCACTAAGCTCGTGTAGAGAAAAATTCTTGTACAGTCAGCCTGAAAACCCTTTCCCAAAATAATGTATCTTGGTGAGAGTATAATATATTATACAGACCCTTAAATTAGTTCGTACATTAAAAGGAATTATGTAAGCGATTTAGCTAAAATAACCTTGGTTAGATTATTCCAAAGTAAATGTGGTACAGCGTTTAAGATTTTCCAACCTCCAAAGCGTGATGAATATTATTTTGCTTTTATGAACACTCAGAGTTAATCTTATCGCTCTTATCAATTTAGACTAGTTTCATTATTAGGACATCCTACTAATTCTATTAATATTTTATTTAATGTGAAAGTTTGTATATTTAGATGTTTGGATGTTTGTTACACAATCACGAAAAACGGCCGAACGAATTAGGATGAAATGTGGCACACAGATAGTTTATAACCTGGATTAACACATAGTAAACTTTTTTTTATCACGAAAGTACTTTCCCGTGTGATAATTTTCGGCCTCCACGTGGGCGATATTTTGAACACTCGATGTATTGAGTGCACGATATATTGAATGTTCGATTTTTTTACCATTCGACATTATCGAACGTTTGAGTATTTAGACGGTCGATTTATAGTGGTCGATCAATTGATATTCGATCTTTTGTTTTTTTTTGTCCTACTAACCGGTACCAATATGAAAATCACCTGTAAAGTTTCGATAATTAATGAACATACTCTTTTGTCAACACCACCTTTACCGTGGCCTACCTCCCGACGGTCCCTCGTAGGTCCTTCCTCAGGCATCCGGTGAAAGACGATCTTTGCCTATCTCTCCGGGTGCATTGGCGACTTGTCCAGCCCACTCCCACTACAACCTGACTGTTTTTTCTCCAACATCCGCAACTTGAGTTGGGATGTTGGTTCTTAATCGGTATGTGCGCTTCACACCATAGATGTTAATTGGCTTAATTTTAGTACACACTATAATGACTTCTCTTAATCTTTTCCGTAGACCCAGCTAGTCCAATACAACCTTAAAACCTTCCATGTTTTTCTTACACAACAACACTAGAAGAAAATAAAATTGTGCCAAACTCCACAGCAACAGTGGCACCGAATGGCTATACATTATTATAATGTTAGATATGATCCCGGCTTCCAGCTAAAAGTTCAGAAACTACTAGGTACAACATACGGCTGGCCAATTTGAATCGTAACTTAGTGAATTTCATTTCACCATGTTAGAACTTAGTTCATAGTAAGTGATGTAAAACGTATTATTCAGGTGGCCGGTCTAATAAAATTTGTAAAGTTCGGATTGTGTGTGAGTGTGTTGGAGGCAGTTGTGTCGAAATGCCTTTTATACGTGTTCCCTGTTTTGGTTTATTGGATTACGTGGTGCTGTTTAATGGATGCTGTTATAATGAGATACGTCTTTCATTAAATATTATGATTGGAATTGTGATAGCTTTTGTTTTATTTATCTAAAAGTATGTAGGGTGGTACTGAAACCATGAATTCGGCACATGGTTCTAGTAACTTGGTAGTAATTTTTCGTCGATTATCAAAAAAGCAATCAGCTGTTTCATAGAGAAGTGTAATACTTAAGCGGTCAAAATGTATAGGAGTGCTTATTAGCGCCCCCTGCGTTGCAATTTTTAGTTCAGAATAATATACTGAATCCATTTTAAAAGTTTGTACATCAATATCCCTGCCACCTTGTTTACTGATTAACAACTAGAGAAACATAATAATAAAATTACGTAAATTATGCGTTAAAATTATGTGCGATATAGCTTAGTAAATAACAAAACTCTGACCTTTAAAACAACTGACATAACACTCAAGACTAATAAAGACCTTACACAACCATTCAAACCAGAAAAGTCATTTAAAACCGAATAGGGTTGCCAACATAAACACATATTCTGCTAACAAGGTCTGCGGTACCTCACGTACTTGCCTAATCCCACACGCTAGCATTATAAATACTATTAGGTACCCCACCTCACAATCCTTGGGGGATCTTGGGGATCCCGCTTGCAATTTCCCCCGAAACTATCCCACATTAATCCCTACCTCAGTTAAGGTTTTTATTATGAGGCTATGACGAAACAATTGGTATAAAAGGATCCCTTTGGCCTTTATATGTTACGGTTACGGGATCCAAAAAATAATAATAGGAAATATGGAGGTGCAATGAAATTTTGTGATGGCAAACGTTAGTGTCAAACAGTTTGTTTTTATGACAAAAAACGTAGGTGCGGCACGTGTCTTGCTTAATAATGATTATGTGAATATGTGGAGGAGGAAATCTTGCGCGATTCTGTGCTGGAATTTGAGTACGTTGACTCTAGCCTCAACTGTCAAGTAATTGTAGCAAGATAGGTAGATTTAAGCGAACTTGTTTTCAAGCTTGACAGGTAACCATAATATGCAAGTTTTGTTGTAATTTTTTCCCGAAATTTCGGTACAAAAACTAAATTTCCATTCTTATGGCTATATCGTCAATTTTGTGTAAATCTAGTTAAAAATAAAAGCAATGTTTTTGAAGGAGAATATTTTTATTGATACCAAGAGCGCCATTAAGCCATTTTAAATAATGTATGATATTTTTGGTATTCCCCTAATGGAACGTTTTTTCTGTATTATTTCCGTTCGTTAAGCCGTAGAGATGTATTACTGTTTAAATTTACTTGTAGGGGACTATTGTTCAAGAATAGAAACACGACTCATGCAAGTTCCATTATTCAGGAATATTCTCCTTGTGACGCTACAATAAATATTAAATTTTACGACGGAGCGATAAAACGAGATACTTATGTATACAAGCGAGTATTAAGTATAACGGGAAGGCACAAGTATCTAAACATCATTTTCTCAAAGATAAAAGCTTAAAACGAAACGTTTCTGCTCTTAATAGAAAGTCTTAACATAAAAACAGTGATCGAGATATCAAAAAGGAAAAGGAATTAAGTGTAAACAAAGATGATCACGGCTCATTCCCGAGGCAGCGCTCCGCAAATAAAACATTCATGCAGTACAGTTAACTGAATCACCCACCTCGTACGCCTAAACACCGTATTATTTGGCTCACGTTCCTATTTTACTCAACTGAGTACAGGTGGAGCCACGGCACATCTCGGCAATATTTTTCCGTCAACTCCGCATTTATATGATAATGCGTACCCTAGCAGGAGGTTCGGTACTGATCCGGTGAGTTCCGAAAATTCCCGAACTCGTAAATCTAATTTCGGTGGCCACCTAAGTTCGAGCTCATATTTGCCGGCAATTCAGCGTCGCGTTTTGTTTGAGATTCGACCTTAACTCCGAGTTATGAGTAGTGCTGTTGATGTATATCGATAAATTCATGATAATAGTTCGACTATCGATATTTATCGACGGCGATAGCGAGCCAATAAAATTTTATTGTAGCAATAGTGGCGCAGACGATAGCGAAAGGAAATTGACAGTTTCAAAGTCCCAATACAGCGAAACTGTGTTAATAACTTTGCTCGGTTGAAATGTTCCATCTAGTCTTATACGATTTTATTTCTGCAATACAGAAGTTGAGAACTAAGAATATTTAAGTTGTTTACGTGAATATTTTGCAAAGAATATGAATGTTACTCTGTATCGTTCACGAATCCAAAATGACTGGAGTGATATTAACATAAAGTCAAGTAAAAATTGTTTATTTCGACTTTCAAAATCACATTCGGAGGTATCGTTGGTCTCAAACTAGGCACAAACTGTATCTTGGGCACCATTAAATAGGTATAACTGTTTATAATTTGCTGTTAATTACCGTTTACTTTCTAGCTGATAAATCACACACTTAGTTTTACTCCCAAAACTTTACCGTCTATCCTAATCGCCTTGCAAAGTTACCATTTAAAACGCATTATAAAAATTCATCGACATTACTGTCATCACATCCCTATTTAAGTAAGGAAAGTATGTAGATCCGGAGGCGTGGAGCATTAACTTTTCTTTTTTGTTTGCGAGATATTTTGCTTTTTAAATGTACATACGTTATATTTTTATACCGTATTCCATACGGTGTAGGTAGGGAATAAGAATCAGTTATTGGTTCTTTGTTTTGATATACATTATCCGTGTTGGAGTGTGTTAAAAAGGCGCACGCTTTGTTTTTCATTTGTATCAGAAAATAGAATAGATTCAATATTAGCTTCTTGTTTAATATTTTTTCCCTATGTATTATGTATTATCTATGTGTACTACTACAAATTCTACAGTTCGATATGTCAAGTAATAAGTTACATTTTATACACAGTGTTTTTGTGGTAAATAAACAATTTTAATTTCTTAGTTTCCTCTTTCTATTTATTCATTGGACCATTTAATAACAGTCAGAAGTATTATATCACAAATTTCGTCCAATTTTTTATTAACCTCTATAAAGTTCTGATGATCAACTATACTTTTAACATACCAAATAAAAAGAATCACAGCATTCATTACAAAAAATATTTTCTTAATATAAATTCCGTACAAAAATGAGGTCTAGAATATTTTCAAAGAGATGTTGCCAGCTCACCGAGCCATTTTCACAGCACGTATAGCAGATAAAACATTTTTAAACTAAAGAGGGTTGAATAAAGAAGTTTTCTTATTAGTTACCCGACTGAGTTAGCCCGTGCTAACTCAGTCGGGTACGGTAGGGTCAATTTTATTGAAACTTTCGCCTAACAATATAGCCAATTAGTTAAACTTAACTAACTTAATATTTATGGACGAATTGTTAATTAAGAAGAGAAATACTTAATTATTACTTGAAAAGAATCGGTATAACGAAATTAGTTATTTTGAAAGTTAGACTTTAATTACGTGTCTTTATGGATGAATTAAAGTTGTCGTCATAAAGAAATAGTGAAATCATCAAAATATGAATACCACTATATTTTTTAACACGCTTTTATTAATTCGGTATGTATGTATCTAAGTAACAGAATATTATTAATTCGTTTTAAAGATCGTATCGATATTAATCACAACACTAAAATATAATAATAAATCCGAAATTGCTATTTAATATTTTTGAGAACCAGACTTAATTATTTACGTATTCTTTATGACTTAATAAATAAATAAAACAGAGCGTAGATAGTAAAACGTGACGGGTACACAGAAAACAACTGAATAAACATCCACGTCTTAATTTGAGAGGGACAAACAAGCGCACCGAAGCAAATATTAAGATAAGAGACACATCAAAAATAATTTAAACACGAACAGATGCAGGGGATGCAATTAAAATAATCATCAACACTCCCTCGAAAAATAAACTTGATTTATTTGCCGAGACCAAACCTACCGAAAATGTCAATACTACATACATTTCACTCCAAAAAAGGGTTCTTTTTTAATTAAAAAAAATTAGCGTCGCAAGAAAACCATGACTTGAGAGGGTTCGCGATAAATTACATTAAATGCCAAATTAATTAAATACGAAAGAGGACACGCTACCGAAGGTTTGGGAGAAAAATAAATCTAATCAAAATTCATAAGTTAATAAAAGTTGGTCTAATTTCGGAAATTAAGTAATGAGATAATGGTACTTTTTGCTCCCGAGTTTTAGCTTTACGCACACCGTTCGGGTTAATTTTCGTTAACTTCTGGTTGATGGTTTCAAAAGACCAGAAATCAAATATCACACTTTGTGTTTCCAGATTTTGTGTCATGACTTGGCTTTAACGATACGTCATTCATATCTTTTTCGTTCTTTTTTTCCGTACTCATTTCATTTTTATTTATATAATTGAGGTTTTTAGTCTAAAAGCAAATAAGCTATACCGGTAAACGGACAGGTACTGTTTTTTTTAATGATTATTGCCTCCTACAATCCTAAGCCTAATCCCTAAGAACTAATCTAATCATCATCATCATTTCAGCCGAAAGACGTCCACTGCTGGACATAGGCCTCCTCCAAAAGGGGGGTTTTGCCATATTCGCCACGCTTGGGAACTAATCAAATGCCTAAGTATAATCTACCAATATCAAAACTGACTTCAAAATTATCATTATTAAAATGTAGACCCCAAAACAAAGCATCAACCATCACCTGAACAACCCACTGCTACAAACAATGATTAGATCTGGGAAAAAATTACACATCAAAAAAATTATAAATGACAGCAAAACAAAGTACATTTGTCTTCGTCAGGACAGTTAATCTAACGCCCATTATTTCAAAGGTTCGATGGTTTTGACAGGCCCCTTTGTGAACGGTTTTGGCCTGTAGTTCTTCCCCTTTACCTACTGTTTATTTGGAATGATAGATTTTTTTTTCATTTACGTGTTACTGTATTTATTTTGAGTGACGTTCAAAGGATTGTCACAGACAGGTCGTATTGATTTTATATTATGATAGAGATGCCATTACGTTGAATAAAATATGTTTTCGTTTTACCTGAGCGTGTTTTCATGTTTTTTCGAATGTGGGCTTTCGAAATTATGAATAACATAGTTTCATGAAAAAGCGAAAGAAAATAACTCTGTAAGCCTGACTTTAAAAATATTTAACTTAGTTTTATTTATAATAAAACCTTATTTCTTTTTCACAGAATTTGTTTAGTGAATCAAGCGAACAAAGCTTTAGTGGGTGTTACAATAATGAAAAAATTCAAAACGCAATTTTCTAAAAACGACACGTCGACATTTTTTCGGGCCATTTTAATTTTCGTTTCACGAAATTAACGAAATCCACGGATTAGTCCGGACGAGTCACCGGGGGTTTTTTTTTTTCTACGGAATTTTTAGGCAACTCCGCTCTGCAAAATATTCGTTTACAAAATGCACTGTTTTGATTTCGTTAACGTAACTAAGTTTAGAAATTGCGGTTGGTCCGCAAGTAGGTTTTAGCTTTTGATTGAATGACAAGTAAGAAAAAAGACCTAGGTAAAAACAGCATGAAAGTTTTAAGTATTCATAAGATCCTAATTTCCCCATAAAGACCAAACATTATTCGCTTCAAAGGACCAACTACTTCCTTACCCCTATATTATTATGCTCAATACACCAAACCTTCGGAAGCAATTACCTTCAGGTGGGCTATAAACGAACCTGACTTGATCCTCCCAGAAAAAATACATAAAATCGGTCCTAACGACCGGTGATATCAATCACCAAACGACTCCAGCACCGAGTAATCCCGGTCTCATCAATAATGTGGAATCAGGGCCAGCGGGCCAAACTTGGTACTCAACCTATATTTTTTGATAAGCACTTTAAATGTCAAGGGTCGTGTCAATCGTAATTTATTGGATTATTTAAGTCAACTTTCATAGACTTATACAAAAACTGACGTGTAAAAGTGATTTTATTTTCTAAGTTTTAGAATAATTAACTTCATCACATAAATCAAAAGTGAAAAACTAGTCTTCATTTTATTTTAATTTGTTTTAAAACTTTCAGTTTTTTATTTAAAAAGCTTTGTAAGTTAAAAGTATTTGACGTCCTTTTCACTTTAATTTCATTAAAATTAGAGAATTTATTCAAAATATCATCGAATATCACAGGATTCTATTATACAAGTGTGTGTGTTTTTCAGTAACACCCTGGAGTGTAGAGTTATGTCCGGTTGACAACAACAGGCTCGCTTCCTATTCCATCGACTTCGAAAAATAACTGGCAAAATGTGGGTGTACTATGGATACTCCTCTGCCTTACCCTTAAGGAAATACAGGCGTGATGTTATGTTTTTGTGTTATTTCACTTACATTTCAATGAAAACAGAGCCTATAACACCAGACCTTCACTGACAAATGCGCGCACTGACAGGCCGGGTCCACTCAATCTGTGTGGTTCTTTCCTCAAAAGACCAATTCAGACACCAATCTACTCGGTATTCGCAGATCTGACCAAGATTATGTATTGATAGAGTATTGATCAGTGGTAGTGGTATAATTTTTATATTTATTTAATTCTTATCAATTTTACCAATGCCAAAGAAACAAAATTTCATACATTTTATTTTCATTAAAACGTAACATTTTTAACGCTGTTACCAAATTTTGAATATTTTCGTCTATTACTAACAAAGTTAGCTTATTTCACTGAATCATTAATTCATACACGTAGTGTTTAACTCTGTGTAACTGATGCACTGTTATTTTACTTTAAAAAAAAAATATTATTTGCTTATATCAGTGTAGTCTACCACAGAAATTAAATAATTTATCATGTCCAAACACTTCCACATTTTCTATTCTTCTCATCGAATAAAATTTCTCGTTATGACATTAAATATATGCAAGTACATCTTGCTTTCACCTAAATAGCAATTCGGAACCGAATCTAGGTCCTTTGTGGAATGAAACATTACAGACTAGGGCGGGTCAACCATAAAGTTTGACAAATGAGACATTTATAGCCTGCGAGCGAGCCGCTTACTAATCGAATTCCGATCAGCGCTGTTTATTCTTGAAAGAAAGACTTTCTAGGCTAAATTCAGGAAAGCTTTTAGCCAGCTGCCTTCCGTCTAGTGTTAGTTATAACAGATTTGGTATATTTAGTCGCAGTCAAGCCATTTTACGGATCCTACGGATTGTACGGATTCCTTCGTGTGCGAGCCCAATTCGCACTTGACCGGATTTTCGTAATGTTCTACTTTTTAACCGACTTCAAAAAAAGGAGGAGGTTCTCAATTCGACTGTATGTGTTTTTTTTTTGTTTTTTTTTATGTTTGTTACCTCATAACTTTCGACTGGGTGAACCGATTTTGATGATTCTTTTTTATTTGAAAGCTGGTGCTTCCCGTGTGGACCCATTTCATATAGATCTGACGATGCGTTTCGGAGACAGACAACGGAACTCTTCAAAAAATAACAGTAAATAACCCGCGATTGCTGCTATCGCATAAATATACATTGTTTTGACCCCAAGGATGATGAAATTTCGAATTAGTGGGGTAGGTACTATAACTAAAAAGTGAAAAATAAAAACTTTTTCCAAAAAAAACAACCGACTTTCGAAAAAAACACTACAAAGTAAAAATAACTTGAATTTCAGAAGGCGGTGACTTTGGATATGTATATAAATTTTTTGTCACCGCCTTCCGAAATTCAAGTTATTTTTTTCGGAAGTCGGTTGTTTTTTTTTTGCCTATAATTTTAAATGTTGATAAAAACTTCTTATTTTGAAAAGCTGTTTTGTGTATCCTTATTCAATATTCAAAAGACTGTATTATAATATTCATACAAAAGAGACGTAGTGTCAATATTTAACTAACAAAAGCTGAGTATAATGGTAAATCTCTTCATATGAAACGTTTGAATCAAATCAATAGCCTTATACCTTAAGGGAATAACATACTTAAAACATTTTGCTTCAACGCTTTGCTTCGCTTTGCTTTGCTTGGTAGTATAGATGCAGGTCTACCCTGCCGCCTCCTTCAGAAGCAGCAGGGTGGCGGGGTCTTGAGGGGGAGCGCTGCAGTCGTGTAGATCCTCAAGGCAAGTCTGGTGGATGTACCTTCCCGAGGTTGCCACCCCGTTTCTTGGTCTAATTCCTTAAGAAATAGACGTAACAAAAACCACCAGGCGCCAGTGCATTCCCTTCCAATTAACTACCCACTCCATCCCACCTACATCCCTATTCCTTCCATTCCCACTCCTCGTACTTCCGCTCCTAACCGCGACCCCGTCGTGACTGGGCGGTGGCGGGCTCGACCGTCACTACAAACAGCTGACGGCGAGTAGGAGCATTTAGTCACCTGCGCTAGGACCTGCGCAGTTGAGCGCCGTGAGCGGGGATGAAGGAGTCCTGGGGGGTTGAGCCGAGCGGCTCTGGTTGTAATGTGCCCGCGAGGCAACACGCCCCCTTTGGTCTGGATTTCAAGCGAAACGGTGGCCCTACCCAATAGCCGGGGGTAGGGAAACGGCCACAGTGTCCCGTCAGAGGGCCACAGGCGAGGTGCGTGAGGTCCGCTGAGGTTGTCCTCGGACGACTGAAGCGGTAGGTAAAGGTCATGCTGACGGCGCAAGTGAAGGTTGTTCAGCTCGTTGGGGGCCAACCTGATCGAGCGCCCGATGTCGCACTGTAAACCAGCCTTGCGCACCTATATCTCTCTGGTAGTCCTAACGTTCGAGCTAATTTCATAGTGAGACGTTCCCAGGTGCGGGCTCCATGGTGGGTGGGAGCCAGAGAGACGAATCGAACAGAACTTTTAACATGGATGCCTCAAGGCTAGTTAAAACCCACACCAACGGAGTGGAGGCGAAAGCCGTCGAAACTCCCAAGGGAAGTGCTCGCACTTCTCTCGCCCCTGGTCACCCTGCGGCTAACGCCGCAGGAACCAGTGCGGGCGCTGGTCCGGCTGTGGCGAGAACCACAGCCAAGACCAAACAGAAGTCCCAGAAAAAACAGAGGGCGTCGGCGCTGATTGGGACCAGTACCGACCCCTCTAAAACCCAGGCGGGAACGACGGCGGCGACTAATGCCACTGCCGGTCCGACCCACGCCACACGAACTCCGGTGCCGGGTAACACCAGCACTGTGAAGCACCCTCCCACTCCTGCGGCACCTCCAACCTCCTCTCACCAGGCGGCTGGAAGGGGCCTAACGGAAACGGCCAGCCTCACCGAGGACGCGTTCTCACGCGTATGGCAGGTCGTGGGAAAACGAGGTAAGGGCAAGGGCAAACGCACTCAACAAGCCCTTCGCCCTTACACAGACCCCTCAGGCTCATCTGTTGCACAGAGCGGGCGGCCGACAAGGAAGGAGAGACGTCAGGCTCGTCAGGCTCACAGGAGGCCAGGAAAGGGGTCTAATAACCCGCAGCACCCTGCCGCTGGTCCGGTCAAACCAACCAGCGGCCAGCTGAACTTCTCCACTGGGAAGCGGTCGCAAACTGAGGCAGGCCCGAGTCGAGCTGCGCCCAGTCGGCGGCCACCCACTGTCCCGGAGAGACCGGCTGCGACAACACAGCGACCCGATTCGAAGGATCAGGCCGCGGCCAAGCGAGTTCTCAACGAGACCTCAACACCTCGAGGAGATCATAAGCGGCCGCGTCTTGACCAATCCAAGCGGGTCGCTATACGGAGTTACGCCCAAGCTGCCAGCGATACCCTTAACGTCGCAATTACTTGCGACCGCACGGGGATCCTCAGCAAGGACGTTTCGGACCGGGTGCTCACTGCGATTCAGAAGCAGATCATCCTGGAGGCCCGGTCCCCTAAACCAGACACCCCAGGGCCGAAATTCAACGCCAAGCCGGTGTTTGCCGGGGGTGCCCTTAAACTGTGGTGCGATAACGACCACACTCTAGCCTGGCTGAGAGAAGCTGTCCCCGCACTGTCCCTCCTCACTGGCACCTCGCTAGTTGTGAAGTGCCAGTCGGAGATTGAGAGACGAGCACGGTGCGGGATCGTGATACCAGACGAGCAGGGGGTCTTCGAAGAGCCGACCGATATCGGGCGCGCTCTGAGCTACCAAAACCCATCGGTCGACATCAAAAGGTGGGTACTCCTGCACGTCAATAAGCAGGCCGCGGCGTGGTTCGTCGTGGTGGGTGTCCCTGCGGACCAGATTCGGGCCCTAATGAGGGCCGAGCGCCGGCTCTCAATAGGAGTGGGGTCGGTGTACATTCGATTCCAGGGCCAGAACGGCAGGTACACCGATGCCCCGCACGGATGGGACCCGTCTACGGAAACCTTCTCCGACGCCACGGCGCAGCGGCCAGAGACACCAGTGGGGGAGTCCACTCCTCCACCAGACAACCCGGAAGCACCCGTGGCCGAACCTGCTGTAGCAGAGTCGGCCGCCCCTGCTGCCGCCACCGCGGGGGCCGCTCCTTCCCTGGGCGAGGAGCTGGACGACATAACCCTGTCGCCAGCTTCCTGCCAAGGGGAGGACGGCTTCGGCGAGGGCGACCTGTTTGCCGGGTTAACACTGGGGGAAGACGACGAGGGGACGACCAGCGATGGCGTGCCTTTCGTCAAACTGTAAAGTCCTCCAGGCGAACCTCCACCACAGTCAGACCGCGACGGCTCAGCTCCGCAAGTGGCTGGAGGTTCAACACACGGCCATTGCCTTGATCCAGGAGCCGTGGATTAGGGCCGGCCACATACAGGGACTTTCCAATCTTGGAGGTAAGCTACTGGTCACCACTGATCACGATCAGCCCAGGTCGTGCATCTATGTAACAGGTAACCTCAAAACACAGCTCTTAACGGAATTCTGTTGCAGAGATGTCTCTGCAGCTAAGCTGCAAATACGTGTCGATGCCGTGGAGTCGGTGATCGTCTTTGCCTCGGCCTACATGCCTGAGGCGGAGGCGCCGCCCCCGCATGACCTCGCCCGTCTCGTGAGCTATTGCGAGAGTCATGGGTTTGAGGTCGTCGTAGGGGCCGACGCCAATGCTCATCACCAACTGTGGGGCATGGACACACAGAACGAAAGGGGTAAGGCCTTGGTTGACTATTTATTCTCGACTAACCTATCCCTACTAAACACCGGTGCCGAACCGACATTTGTAACAAGGCGAAGCCGCACAATCATAGATCTTACCCTGGCAACGCAGGGCGCGGCGGAAATCACCACGGGGTGGCAGGTCTCCAAGGAGGCTTCCTGCTCTGATCACAGGTGGATTCGCTTCGACATCCAGGTCTGCGCTCAGCCGGTAACACCACGTCGCAACCCGCGCAACACGGATCGCGGCACCTATACACGCAGCCTGGAACTTAAGCTTGCAACACCAACCGGTCCGCCGCCTTTTGCGGACACAACACTGATTGAGGCACAAGTAAGCCAGATAACCAATTCAATAATAGACAGCTATCATACTGCCTGCCCTGAAACCACCCCGCGCAGCACACCGGGTAAACAACCTTGGTGGGGCGCTGACCTGGAGCGCAAGC
Source organism: Polymixis lichenea (assembly GCA_949091785.1). NCBI lineage: Eukaryota > Metazoa > Arthropoda > Insecta > Lepidoptera > Noctuidae > Polymixis > Polymixis lichenea. Next base: position 2,894,205 of record OX420943.1, on the reverse strand, counting down.
GCGGGAAGGTAAGGAAAGCACTAAATAGAGTCATGAACACATGTGCGGACGTGGACTGGGATAGCTACTATGCAGCCAAATCCCGCTACAAAAAATGCATCAGATACAGGAGTACCACGGGCTGGCGTAAATTCTGCGGCGGCATCGAATCCTGCCAGCAAGCCAACAGGGTAAGGAAGGTTCTAGCGCAGCGGCATACGTCAGGGCCCACTACCCTCCGCAAACCTGATAACACACTCACGACGTCGCCTGAAGAAGTAAATCGCGTCCTAATTGAAACTCACTTCCCTGGATGTGTCTTCGAGCAGGTAATTGACTGGCAAGACGTTATTCAAACACCATCAGAAAACGATTGGCAGTACGCACACAGGGTGATCACACTGGAGAAACTCCAATGGGCCATCCGAAGCTTCCATCCCTTCAAGGCAGCTGGCCCCGATGGAGTGTTCCCCGCTTTATTGCAATGGGGGGGAACCCCGGTCGCAATTAGACTAGTGCCTCTAATGAGAGCGTGCCTGGCCTTTAGATACGTTCCCAAGGGATGGAGGGAAGTGAAAGTTATTTTTATTCCAAAGCCAGGTAAAAGTGACTATACTAACGCCAAATCCCACCGACCAATCAGCCTAACCTCCTTTCTATTGAAAACGCTGGAAAGGCTATGCGATAGGGAGCTGCGAGATGGCGCACTTAAAAACATACCACTTCACGGTAACCAACACGCATACAGCTCAGGTAAGTCGACGGAATCTGCTCTTCATCAAGTGGTCAGCCAGATAGAAGAAGCGATGCACCAAAAAGGCACCTGCCTGGGCACTTTCATAGACATCGAAGGAGCCTTCGACAAAACCAACTTCTCCAGCATCGGTAGCGCCCTCTCCAGGCATGGGGTGGAACAGGTACTAACGGACTGGATTACTAACATGCTTAGCAAACGAATGGTTCGCCTTGAGGATGAACAGCAGCTGGCCATGATAGCCAGAGGCTGCCCCCAGGGAGGGGTGCTGTCCCCCCTTCTATGGAATCTGGTGATAAATGACCTTATCACCAAACTCAACGCCAGCCATTACTTCACAATAGGCTATGCGGACGACCTTGCAATCCTTGTTTCGGGGAAGGTAACGGGAACGATCTGTAACCTCACTCAGCAAGCACTACGTATCGTAGAGAGATGGTGCAGGGAATTTGAACTATCAGTGAACCCCACCAAAACTGAACTAGTCATGTTCACCCTAAAACGAGCATTAGGCCCTTTTCGCCTACCGAAACTGTTCAATACAGAACTTCAGTTGGCCAACGAAGTCAAGTATCTCGGGGTCACTTTGGACAATAAGCTAAACTGGAGCAGTCACCTAGACAACAAGCTGAACAGGGCCTGCATCACCTTCTGGCAGTGCAGGAGAATGATAGGTAAGAAGTGGGGACTATCACCCAAAATTATACTATGGCTGTACACCGCAGTGATCCGCCCCATGATCACCTACGGGGCCGTGGTCTGGTGGCCCCGCACCAAGCTAACTACAGCCGCCAACAAACTACAGCGCATGCAAAGACTAGCCTGCGTCGCGACCACGGGCTGCATGAGGACTACTCCGACTGCAGCGATCGAGGCCATGCTGGGGTTGCCGCCGCTCCACCTGTTCATACAACAGGAAGCAACGATGGCGGCGGCGCGTCTAAAGGCTATAAATCTCTGGAGTAAAAGAGACACACAACACACCGCGCTACTTAAGGAACTCAATAGCGAGTTACCCATTACGAGGGCAATAAATGACCGGGTGCCCAAACAATTTATCTTTGATAAAAAATATAGAATCCAGCTGCATGAGGATCGACGATGCGAAGGCTTGCGCCCCGCAGAGCTGCGTATCTTCACGGACGGATCAAAAACAGGTAGTGGCACAGGGGCTGGAGTCTTCTCGGAGGACCTCAACATCCACATAGCCACACCACTGGGAGTCCATAACACAGTGTTCCAGGCCGAATGCATGGGCATCTCCCTGGCAGCGTCTGCCATCATGGCCAGGGTAGTTAAGGACCACTCGATCCGCATACTCTCGGACAGCATGGCTGTTCTGCAAGCGCTGAACAGTCACACAGTTGACTCTGGGCTGATATACGAGTGCCACCAGCGCCTCAACGAGGTACTCGTAGGTAGCCTCAACAACATTACCATTCAGTGGATCAAAGGACACAGCAATTCGCTAGGCAACGATGCAGCCGATGAACTTGCCAGGAGGGGGTCGAGCATGGCACCAGTGGGACCAGAACCCATTGTGCCACTCCCCTTCGGGTATCTACGCACTCTGGTAAGGAAACGTACCAGGGATCAACACCACAAAATATGGTTGGACCTAAGTGAGTGCAGGCAGGCTAAGGAAGCACTTCCTGCGTTCGATGCTCGCGTCACGAAACAGGTTCTCCGTTTAACTAAACGACAGTTGCGTACAGTTACAGCAGCCGTAACTGGCCACGGATCATTTAACAAACACCTCTTTGTCTTAGGAGTAACAGACAGTCCGCTGTGCAGAGCCTGCATGGAGGACGACGAGACAGCGGCTCATGTGCTGTTGAACTGCCCGGTGGTCGCTAATTACAGGGCAAAATACTTCGGTAACCCAGGTACCCTACGGGAGATTGTCAGCAACACCAAGGCGTTGCTGGCCTTTCTCGAGGAGCTGGGGTGGATCGAATAACCCATTCTCCCACCCATACGCAAAATACGCGCCTTGACGTGGAGTTGCGGAAAACAGCCCGTTTTACCTATTACCTATTACCTATTACCTCATAACTTTCGACTGGGTGAACCGATTTTGATGATTCTTTTTTATTTGAAAGCTGGTGCTTCCCGTGTGGACCCATTTCATATAGATCTGATGATGCGTTTCGGAGACAGACAACGGAACTCTTCAAAAAATATCAGTAAATAACCCGCGATTGCTGCTATCGCATAAATATACATTGTTTTGACCCCAAGGATGATGAAATTTCGAATTAGTGGGGTAGGTACTATAACTAAAAAGTGAAAAATAAAAACTTTTTCCAAAAAAAACAACCGACTTTCGAAAAAAACACTACAAAGTAAAAATAACTTGAATTTCAGAAGGCGGTGACTTTGGATATGTATATAAATTTTTTGTCACCGCCTTCCGAAATTCAAGTTATTTTTTTCGGAAGTCGGTTGTTTTTTTTTTGCCTATAATTTTAAATGTTGATAAAAACTTCTTATTTTGAAAAGCTGTTTTGTGTATCCTTATTCAATATTCAAAAGACTGTATTATAATATTCATACAAAAGAGACGTAGTGTCAATATTTAACTAACAAAAGCTGAGTATAATGGTAAATCTCTTCATATGAAACGTTTGAATCAAATCAATAGCCTTATACCTTAAGGGAATAACATACTTAAAACATCAAACAAATGAGAGCTCGTATTGAAATATAAAGTAGCACAAAAATCAATGTTCTTATGAAAATAATCCTACGTAGCAACTGTCGTAGGCGCGCGCGTAGCAAAGCGCTACGATGCTACGGCGTAGCATTTATCAGAATTAATTCGTAAATGATGTTGTGATTTATTCTGTTAGTTTCTGTGTGTGTGTCTTACAAGGTCAATATCTTTGTGTGACCTTTGTATAGGAGCTTTGATCGTATTAGTTGATGATAATCTAATACACACTACCTACACTGAATAGGTAATCAAAATTGATGATTGCTTCTGTCGTTTCGAGCTAACTATTTATACAGTTTATATGATTAAAACTATTTCTACCATATGGAAACATTAATTAAGGCTTAAGTTGACCCTGGCAGTACTATCGCAGCAATTACAGCTGAAGGACCAAATTATTTGAAGAAAAGAAGAAAAATGTCTTCTCTCCTATCGCAGGTATGCTGTAAAGATTTCTGTAGAAACAAGCATCAGCTTAGTAAAAAAAAATCTGGTCCTTTCTTCTTGTATGTTTATATGCGTTTACATAAATGGTTAAATAAATTAATTAATAATGACTATGTTAAAAGCTAATAATGACTAAGTTAAAAGGGCCGGTCACATAGCACGTCTTAAAGATCGCAGATGGACCAAAACGGTTACATCATGGAAAGGCCCACCAGGCAAACGGCATAGAGGAAGACCGTTCAATAGATGGGACGACGATATTAAAAAAATTGCTGGTCCAGAATGGCAACGAATAGCCAAAGACCGAGAGAAATGGATAGCTTTGGAGGAGGCCTTTACCTGAGAGGGGTTCCAGTACAGTTAAAAAATGCTACAGCCTATTATTATAATATTAGTAAAATTGAAGTAGTTATTAAGATAATTGTATTTAAGTGTATAGATATTAGTTTTCTCAATTTTTTTTATCCTTTTGCTAACTAAGTACTATAGGTAGGAGACAACATTTGCATGTTAATGTGTTACTGGAAATAAAAGGCTTTTTTATTTATTTTATTTATTTATGTTAAAAGAACATGAAAATAACTTTTTGAATTTGATTAATTTGGCTGAAAAATATGATTTCTTTCAATAAGACTTTTTCATCATCATCATCGTCATCATATCAGTCGAAAGACGTCCACCGCTGGACATAAGCCTCCCCCAAAAGGGGGGATGTAGGCTTATTATAGTTAATTTACTATAATGCTAAATGAATTTGATTAAGGCTTAGAATTTTATAAAATTAAGTATATGACATCGTTCCAATTTATTGTAAGCCAAATGTCAGACCCTAGTTTTGTGCGAGATATACCGAGTTAACGATTTATAACATATTTGTATAGTAAACTGTTTTAGAGAACATCTATTGCAAAAATATTTTCAACAATATCGACTTAAAAGCTCGACAAACGTTTTATGAAATGGTGGAAAAAAATGTTCCTACATTTTTTTTTCTATAAAACCAGTACAAAACACATTGTAATACTTTCCACAAAATATAGGTTTCTTTTTTTTTTTTCTGGGTGGGAAATCATCAAATAACTTCTCCCGCTCTGGGTGGAGCGGGAGGGCGTGTCAGACTTTTACTGACTAAAACCCACCCGTGTTCCCTCAGCTGCCTGTGTGCCAGGGGCCGCGGTATCTCTTTCGAACAATCCGCACCCCTGGCAGGCATCGGCCCTTGCGGGCCCCATCTGTTGCTGCTGACATCTCTTTGAGGCGCGCGTGGAACACAACGCGCCGTCGACCCGGGCTTGGTCCTTACCGGACAGCGAGCTACCCATTACTCGCCGTCCGCAAGCCCGTGCCTACGGTGGCCGGGAGTCAGCCTGGGATTCCCGACGCCCAGGGCGTCTCCTGCGAAGGCCACGGCTGTGAGGGCGCATGTACTGCATCTCCCTCACGTGCGCCGCCTCCCTCTTTGCGAGCATAACTGCTTCGCTGAAGGAGGCGACTGCCAGCCATGCCCTCTCGCTCCGTACCATGGCCTGGACCAGGGTCGGACGCGAGAGATCGCCGCCGCCGATCACCTCCACGAGGACACGGCGGTGCTCCGCCCAAGCCGGGCAGACCTCCACCGTATGCTCCACCGTGTCCTCTGGGCGATCTTCGCAATGGAAACACCCGGGCGTTTCCTCCCGCCCTATCCGAAACAGGAACCTCCCGAAACAGCCATGTCCGGTGAGGACCTGTGTCAGGCGGAAGGTGAGGACGCCATGCCGCCTCTCAAGCCACTCCTCAAAGAGGGGACTTACCGCCGCAATCGTGGCGTGCCCAATAAAATAAAAAATAAAAATATAGGTTAGATTCAAACAAGAATTCAAACTGCTTACATTCATCACGGTCTACGCAACAATAAAGATAACATCTACGCGCGTAGCAGATCTACGGCGTAGCTCGCGTGCTACGGAGCTACGAGAGGCGGATGCTACGCTAAATAATGCAGTATGTGCAACTATGTATGAACGGGTGTGTTAGTTATTTGCTTTGCTTGAAATTGTTTTTAATTAGCTGAAAAGACCTTGGAAATTGTTGTTTTAGTATGAAAATATAACGTTATGTGTGTTTATAGTCAAACTATAATATTAACCAACTCAGAATTTTAGCGAATGTAGCTTTTGTTTAGTTTTTCTACGAGAAAAATGTTTAATACGAACATATAAGTAGCAGAATACTTATCAAATAGAGACTTAAAGAACCCAGATTTCCCTAAGGCATACAAACAATTTTAATCATAAAAGAAAATAAACAAGCCTTTGTAGCAGGTCAAAGAACTTATATTAAAAATTAATATAATATCAGAGTGATTGAAGAATAAAAGTAAATACAGATATCAATCAATACTCAGCTTTAAAGCCGTCGACAAACTATATACAATACATAGTTTGTATATACGTATGTCCGAGCAAATAGCAACGGGACCTTTGACCGTACTGTGACCTGCCAACGTTGATTGCGTCAACAAACCTTTCGTATCTAGTCACTGTGACAATCAACCACACATATAAACCTTATTTCGTGGACATAAAGTTCAAATTTCCTCAACAAACTGCAGTTCTGAAGTCACTTGCAAAAGTAAATCAGAATATTGATTTTGAATTCTATTTGTTAGAGGATAAGGTTGGAATTTGGGCGTGAGATAATGTATCTGTTGAATACGTAACTGCCCCGAAGGCAATGGATATTGCCATGGCCGTTTTTTATACGATTCTAGTATTGGAAACTGTGAATGATGAATTTCTATTGGTATTTGTATTTTTTCGTAAAGTTTTGATGGAAAAATATATTGGCTCATACATATGGATTCGAGGATCCGAAAGTTAAAGCTCTATTATCGTGAAAACGAGGATTTTATTTATGAAGTACTTGGACAATATAAATAGAAAGTAGAAATTGAAGCACCAAAATAATGTATTTCTTGCATGTATTATTATTATTTTGCATTAAACAGGCCAAAACAGTCCCAACATTTTATTTTTTGACTAAAATAATATAACTACTTTTATTATTCTTGTATTACCAGCATAAATTGTTTATTATACACCTTTTTTAACCGACTTCAAAAACGAGGAGGTTCTCAATGCGTCGGAACCTTTTTTTATGTATGTTCCCCGATTACTCGAAGATGGCTGGACCGATTTGGATTATATTTTTTTGCTTGAAAGGGTATACTTCCCAGATGGTCCCATGATCATCAAGTCAGGATCTGATGATGGGATCCTGGAGAAATAGAGAGAACTCTTCAAATTTATAGGGACACTTGAAGCAATTTGGGTAGTTTTTGGAAGAGTACTTTCTCGGAGTGGTCCCATTTCAATTTGGTGAAGATTTGATGAAGAACTTTGGAGATAGCCAACGGAACTCCTCAGTAAATAATAGAAAATGGACTGGCATTGCTGAAATCTCATGTCTGTCTATTGTGGTGTTACACCAGTTCATAAAAACAACATCACGCCGGTACGCTTTGAAGGAGTAAGCACATGTGAACCACTAAAAAGTGAAAAATAAAAACTTTTATTTCGGAAGTCGGTGACTTTGGATGTGTATTTGAATTTTTTGTTACCGCCTTCCGAAATTAAAGTGTAAGTAATAAGTAGTTTAAGAAATTTTTTGAAAAAAGTTTTTGTAGTAACTTGATTCCTAAACCCGTATACCGTGTGTCTAGCCTGTTCCCAAACATTTTGGGGTCGGCTTACAGTCTAACCGGATGCAGCTGGATATAGATTACATGGAGCAACTGCCTATTAACTTAACGTGTTTTCCGAGGCATGGAGGAGTCTCGATATGTTATGGCTAGTCACCCATCCAAGAACCGACCGCGACAAGTGTAGCTTAACTTTCGAGCGGCCCGTGCGGCTACTCTTATAAACCCGCGAACTCCTTTAGACTCCTTAAACCAAAACCTAAAAAACCTTAATACTTAAAAAAAAAATCAGTGGCACTCCGGGAGTGCAAACAGAAGTGAATACTAGAACAATAGGGTAACACAAATTTTTGAAAAGCATCTAACTTAGATTCTAGAGTGCTAATAAACCACAAAAAAAAAACACTTTTTATTTAATCGATGAGTGCCATAAAAATGCATTTACATTTTATATTTTCAAATTTCGCGCGTAATTTGACGAAAACGCTGGACGCAGTGGACGCCATATTCTGTGGGTATGACATCAGTTTGCTATAAAAACAAATGCGCTGATATTTCATAAGACAGTGGTTTATAATTAAAAAAATGGGATATTTTTCTACTTATCTTTGGTTTGCTGTATTGCAAAATAGTATTTAAATAAAACTTACGTTGGTTACGAAAATAATAAAAGTACAAAGTTGCTCAGTTGACGTGCCGTAAGACGTAATAACATGGTGGCTACTATTGCATAGTGTTCAAAAACAGATTTTAAAAAAATCTATAAATTGTATTTTAAAATTTATTTTGTTGTTTCATGAACTAAAACTAACATTTTCCAACTGAATTTTGACTAGGCTATCTCAATAATATATTTTTAGATTTTTTAACCGACTTCCAAAAGGAGGAGGTTCTCAATTCGTTGGAACCTTTTTTTTTTTTTTTTATGTATGTTCCCCGATTACTCGAAGATGGCTGGACCGATTTCGATCATTTTTTTTTGTTTGAAAGGGTATACTTCCCAGGTGGTCCCAGTCAGGATCTGATGATGGGATCCTGGAGAAATAGAGAGAACTCTTCAAATTTTATAGGCACACTTGAAGCAATTTGTGTAGTTTTTGGAAGAGTACTTTCTCGGAGTGGTTCCATTTCAATTTGGTGAAGACCTGATGAAGAACTTCGGAGATAGGCAACGGAACTCCTCAATAAATGATAGCAAATGGACAGGGATTGCTGAAATCTCATGTCTGTCAATTTTTTACGCCAGTTAATAACATAACATCACGCTGGTACGCTGTGAAGGGGTAAGCACATGTGAACCGCTAAAAAGTGAAAAATAAATTCCGAAATTAAAGTTATTTTTCACTTTTTAGTGTTTTTTTGGAAGTCGGTTGTTTACTTTTTTGAAAAAAGTTTTTATCTCACATAGAGTAAAATACCTTAGTATTTTTGAATAGACAGGAAATATTTTTTGAATCGTCAGCGTATTTTGAGCAAGCTCAACTAAAACTAACTTATATACAGAAGTGTCGGTAGCTGTCGCGAGTTCAACCGATTTTACATTCTTAAAAAATGCCCAACGCACCTAAATAAATGTACACTTCAAAAACGAATTATCAGTCTGATGACCAAGAACTATAATGATTCTACTAGCAAACTAGAAAAATGTAAACACACAACTTTCGCAAGAACATTTACAAAACTATTCCCCTAACCCCGAAACTAAAAGCTTAATCGTAACCTAAACTCTTTATTTAGCATCCACCTATACAAAAATATCAACCACCAATATCCAAACCAAGTTAAAAATAAAGCAAAGCTCGCAGGCGCAGCGGCAGGAAACGTTTTCAGTAACAACTTCCGGCTCAGTTATTTTTGGGCGAGGCCATTGTGGAGGTTAACTTAACGAAGGTTAACTGCCAAAACGTGGTTAATTTTTGGTCAATAGCCAGCTTATCGAGAGCGGATTTAAAATAGAAGGGTTGATGTTCTATTTTTGACAGAATTCGCCGAATAGTTCGTCATTTTACGAAACGATTTCTAACTTTATTTCAAGCTTAAGCTATTGGCCTACTCATTGTATTTGTATTTTATTCTGGCACGGTAAAGTTCTCAATTCAAAATTGACATATTGTTTATTTATAAACGTTGCTTAAACTTAAGTAATGATTAGCGACGGTTTATCCATATATTTTTGACGTTTCTTGAAGTCGACGTTTATAATTAAGGAGTTAGACTCGGGTTTGGCGTCACGTTTCGAAAGAACTGTCTGTGACTGTGGAAAACAGGTTCGAAAATAAAAATGTTTCGATGATTTTAGCCTGGCTCTATAGGTAAATCTTGTATTTGAAATAAAGCCTTCAAAAATTTGATCCTTGCTTGCGAAGCCGCTGGCTAAAGCTGGTTGGTTTTGCCAGCGGCTTTGCCCACGTGGAGGTCGAAAATTATCCCACGTGTACGTTCTATCAGGATAGTAGTAGTAGTAGTAGGTCTCATGGAAATCATATCACTTGGTTTAAATAGGTTGATTTTACTTATGTAGATTCTTTTACATATTGTGAATGAGAGAACGTTGTAGGCCTACAGTTTCTATTCTTTATTTTCATTCCTCTAAACTACCTGGTACTTATTGACAGGCCTGCACTGTCCTCCCATACCTAATATCACTGTAATTTGAAAACATTATAAAATCCAATTATTTTTAAAAGAGTAACCGTGGAGTTTCTTGCCGGCTCTTCTCCATAGGAAGCGACAAATTGGAACCGTGCACCTAGCTTCTGACGTTTCATAAGTGCCCTTACAGGTTTATGTGAAATAAAATATTTTGATTTGATTTGATTTGATAAAAGTATCATTTGTGTTAATCCGGGTTACAAACTACCTGTTTGACAAATTTCATCCAAATCTGTTTAGCTGTTTTTACGTGATTGAGTAAAGAACATCCAGCTCTCCAACCTCGCAAACTTCCACATTTATAATATTAGTCGGAAGTAGGATAGGATAGTAGCGTATTTTCTTGTTTTACATATGTACAGCAAAAACAAGTACAAAATTTAATAAAACTGATGTTAGGAAAACTAAAACAGCATTTTTCAAAGAAAATTGGATACCCTAACTAGCTTTCCCAAGTTCCATTAAATTACCATCTTCCCTTTTCATATAGCGTTCCCTTTGAACTATTCCGTTCCATAAAGTACCTGGAACTCCCAGTTCCTCTGCGTACGGCTACCTAAAAAAGCCTGTGAAGCTTCGAGCAATAACGTTCAAAGGCATATTAATTTTAACGGTCGCTGGCTAGACCGGGAGCCGGAGCAATAAATATAAAAACATCATCGTCTATGAAAAATGTCCCTTTGGTGTGTCGTTGTTTCGTTTTTCGATTTTTATGGGTCGGTGTTAATGGTTCAGTTGAGTTGAGTTGAAAACTAGTAGTTAGTTTTTATGTAGGAGTTTCTGGTCAGAATTTCATTTATTTTCATGTTCAAAAAAACCTCATTATTCACGTTTTTTCTCACAAATCCAGGGAAAACAACAAACATTCGGCCTACGCAAGCCAGCACGAAAAAAAATCCCTACATGCAACCTGCAGAAGCAAAAGTAGTTCACCAGGTACAAACAATGCATGTCGCTCAATCAACGTACTATTGGAAAAGAGTTTGCAATACACATCGACACTTATTGTTGTAACCAGGCGCGCTTACTCGACTCCCGGCCTACAGTGCTAAACACTCGCGCCGATTGGTTTTTCCAAGCAATTAATACAGTGGACGCATGCCCGGTATCCCTTTTATTAAAATTAACTGAGTTTTGTAACGATTGCCATCAACAGATGTTGGCTGATAACAATTGGGTGTGTTTACATGTTAGTATATGATTCTGGGATAAATTACGTAGATCTTTTTCTGGATTTCTCCGCCCAAATCAATCGATATTTGATCAGATAGGTGAGCACTTCTTCGCCACATAAGACCTATCACGTTACAACATGAGCTAAACGACTTACTAAATGAGTGATAGAATTTTATGTAACTACTAGCTGCGCCCGCGGCTTCACCCGCGTGTGTTTTGGAAATTATCCCACGGAAACGTGTTACTGCGATAAATAGCCTATTGTGCTATTTATATTATAACATCAACTAACTGCCAGCGAAAGTCATATGAAACTCGATCCAGCCGATTCGGAGATTCGCCGGAACAAACAGACAGGAAGCCAAACATTTAAAAAAGTGTTTTTTTTTTGTCATAAGTACTGTATAAACTTTCACATGCATTCAGTATAAAGCTGTTCTTTAAACATCTTCAATACAAGACAGTTCAATTTCATTAAATGGCATTAGTAGTATGTAGTAGAATATAGAAAACTATCAAAAAGAGTAATAATATCAGCACAAGTTTTAAATAGAATTATATGAAAGTAAAGAAACGGGCATTCACAAGAGCAGTAGTAATTTTTTCCACGAAAAAGATTCCGAATTTCAAAGTCAAACCGAATCGACACAATCATATATATCCTATTTTCAGATAAGCATTAAAAAACCTGTAATAAATAAAAACAAAGAAACCCATGTCTATCACGAATTATACTTTTGGGTTGACAACCTAAACCTAAAAGGACCAAATAAATGTCCTGGATATCCGAAAATATGTTGCTGAGGTTGAAACACAAAAATATGAGAACACGGTCATGTAGAGGTTTGGCTAAACAAATATTATTTCTATTACATTTACGAAAAAAATGTTTCAAGAAACACAGAAAGGAATGAGTAATAAATTTCAGGTTTTACCACATTTGTTTGCTTGTGAAACTAATAAAGGTCTGTCCGTTATAAATTTAAAAGTGTACTACGTCTATAAAGCATCTGCACGATTACTGATACATGTGTGCCGTCTGTTGAGTAAGTTCAGCTCAAAGCTGCAATGGCTCTTTCTTCAAAAGGCCCTTCCAGACATGGCTCGGCTTTGTTAGTCATCCCCTTTCCCCCCTTATTTATAAGCTTTGCTTAAAGTTAAGTAATAACTGTTTATCAACAAGAGGGATAATGTTTGGACTTTAAAATATACCATGACCTCTTAGTTTGTTTCGGCATTTCTTCCCACGGATCAGTCAGGTAGGAAATGCCGGCGCCATCTAGCTTAAAAAAATTGACGTGTAAAAGTGTCCTAAAAGATCAACTTCGTAAATAAACATTTCATTACATCAATCCTCTTATGAAATGTGTAAAAAACAGATAACGGACTTTTTAACCAGTTTAAACTACGACGACACTGAATATCTGCTTACTTCATAATCATAGTGACTACTCTAATACTCCGTATCTTTGTAAACTTTACCTCTTTCACTTCCGTTTAAACACACACCACATCTACATCACAGAACACATACGTACACAGCTACATCACAAAACACACACACACACCACACCTACATCACAAAACACACACACGTACTAACACTTAGTATAAGTTAAATGCGTTTGCACCTTATTGTCCTAAGCAGCCTCTATTAAAGTGTTTGTACTATGGGAACCTGGGCTGGTAGATAAGGTCTACCAACAGGTTACCATGTAATCTAGCTAGGACGCCAGATTCAATGTGTCAATGTTACTTTCTTTCTATTCGATTAACCCTAAATTGTAAAATTATTATATAATTTTACAATTTAAGGTTAATCGAATAATTAATATAATTAATAATAATTAGTTTAGTATTAGTTATAATTTTTTTAAATGGTATTAGGTTATTAATAACAATTTATTTATATAAATTATTATTAGGTTATTAATAACAATTTATTTATATAAATTATTATTAATAACCTAATACCACTTTTCCATTGCCAACTTTTAATAAAAAACTTAAATTGGTCGAAGCAGTACTTCAAAAAAATATTTGAAATTTTGCGCGCTATATGTTTTGTAGTGAATGGAGTCGGAATCAATTAGTGGAACGCGCGGTCAAAGCGGATATTGCACTTGGCGCCCGGTTATTCACTATCGCGATGTAGCGCAGAAATGAACAGTGGGTCAATTTCGGGTATTGTTTTTTTTTAATTATCCTCTTTGTAAAGGGATAAATATTGTATACCAAGAGGTATGAATAACAGGATGCAAAGTTCGCTTATCCTCCATAGAAAAGGGAGGATCCTCCGATAGATGTTGTGTATTGTGGGTAACTGCTTAGCATAACATACAACGACCCTACATCAGTATGTAGGGTCGTTGTATTTTATGCTAGTAGCGCGGCAAACTCCGCTTGCGCGATGCAGGATTTTGCGTGACGTCAGTTTGATGCGTAGTTCGCATGTGGCGATATAGATGCCATCACTAATATGCAGCGGCGAGGTGTCAATTTATCGAAGAGAGAAGCCGAAGCAAAGTTGTCTTTAACCTACTGACTTATCAATAATGAATACTTACTATGATTTAAAAATTAATATAGGAATTGAAAGAATTAGTAGCCACCATTGACGTGCCATTATTTAATAACGATAGAGTTGTTGATGCGAATCCCCGAAGGGAAGCCGATAGGAATCGTGTTATATGGTGCTTTCGCCGCTGCTAACATGTACACGCTTACACGCGCAATTAACACCAAGCCTATGCTTGTGAGACTTAGCACCAATATTTTCGTCCACTGCACTTAACTAACACTACCGAAATAAAATAACATAATTTTACTTATAAGCTAGAAAGCTCCACAGCCTGGCTGCTAGATTGTGGAGCTTCTGATCTCAGCCTAGTGCTCCAAGCCTCTCATCAGAAAGCCCGAATCTAAATTTGTTTTTGGGTAAGTAAAATTGGCAAGGCGCAATACTGACCGGTGGGGCGGTAAGACGGGCAGATGACATTGCTGCCATCGCGGGCAAAACCTGTATGATGCTGGCACAAAAGCGTGAGGATTGGCACAAGAATAGAGAAGCTTATAAGTAGTGGGTGAAGTCGGACTGTGGATGATAATGAAGTTAAATTGAAGCCATTTCATTTAGTAGGTACTTACTGAGAATCCTAAATTATTTTGTTAGGAAAAACGCAGAAATATTCACAGATAACTTAGTTCTACTGTTTTGGAGAAACTATGCCTTTTGTAAACCGGACCCTTGGTCGCTGCTGTTCAGCACTTGTAAACTTATGAAGCAGTAAAAAGGAACCAGATTTTAACAAAAATCTCGCTTTTTACTACATTGTACTTAAATGTAACTGGCGATGAAGATCGCCCTGAGGACACGGTGGAGCATACGGTGGAGGTCTGCCCGGCTTGGGTGGAGCACCGCCGTGTCCTCATGGAGGCGATCGGCGGCGGCGGTCTCTCGCGTCCGGCCTTGGTCCAGGCCATGGTACGGAGCGAGAGTGCATGGCTAGCAGTCGCCTACTTCAGCGAAGCAATCATGCTCGCAAAGAGGGAGGCGGCGCACGTAAGGGAGATGCAGTACATGCACCCTCACAGCCGTGGTCTTCGCAGGAGACGCCCGGGGCGTCGGGAATCCTAGGCTGATTCCCGGCCACCGTAGGCACGGGCTTGCGGACGGCGAGTAATGGGTAGCTCGCTGTCCGGTAAGGACCAAGCCTCGGGTCAACGGCGCGTTGTGTTCCACGCGCGCCTCAAAGAGATGTCAGCAGCAACTGATGGGGCCCGCAAGGGCCGATGCCTGCCAGGGGTGCGGGTTGTTCGAAAGAGACACCGCGGCCCCTGGCACACAGGCAACTGAGGGAACACGGGTGGGTTTTAGTCAGTAAAAGTCTGACACGCCCTCTCGCTCCAGCCAGAGCGGGAGAAGTTATTTGATGATTTCCCACCCAAAAAAAAAAATAACTGGCGATTTGTACACCACGTACTATGGGTGCACCTTTGTGTAAAAAGTAATTGTTTACTGCTGTCCATATTTCACTACCTTTCTCACATTTTTCAATTTATCCCTACTGTATTCATCACACTGTGTCATTTTCGCTCCGCGCCCCGTCGGCTGCTCCCCACTGATAACGCGCGCATATATGCATTTGTTAATGGAACGCAACGCAATATTGACTTTTCAGAATAACGCGTTTGAATGCAATATAACGCATCACGTTATATTTATTTAGGGAATGGCTGTTGTATTGGGATGTCACTATACAAAATGGGCTTAAAAGTGGTTGTATTTTATCGTACTCCCACAAAATAGACGCGCAAAATTAGTTCGAAAAATACTATTTGATTGGACTGGCAATTGTGCTAGACTCAAATTCACGGTCTATTGGAACTTTTCTATCTCTAAAATGCTACAATACAAAGGCTTTGGTTATAGTCAGGAGGGGCTTAGAGCTAAGTAGTAATACCCGCCTGAGTCGATCGATCTGGTTAAGCTATGCTTGCCGCGGTTGATCTGTGGATGGATAACCACGTTTACATACCAAAATCGTGAAGCCGTTTGTCCCGACTGAAATTCATGCAACTTTGACAGTCGTTATGGGGTCTTCAGAAGCCCGAAAGTCTTTGACACAGCTAGCGGTACGAGTAAAATTGTAGAAATCGTCAAGTAACGGAAAAAAGGCTTACGTAACTGTGGGGCCACGAAAAAGCCCATTCATGCACTTTTTTATTGTATATTTAAATAGAAAAAGACAGAGACAGTTTCCATGGTTTGACTATGTTAAAGATTCAATAAACGACATTCAATTTACTATTATATTTATTATTTTAACGTTGAAAAAAAGGCGTTACATTCTCGACGGAGGTCTCCCGACCTTACATTTTTTTTTTTTTGTAATTAAAAAGTAGTTTTCATAAAATTAAAAAGTACTTGAAAAATAGAACTTATCAGTTGAAATAGGGATAGATAATGAAAGGAAAGATAACATAAAAAAAAGAGAAATAGATTAAAACAAACTAAATCCTCATCCAATCGGAACAGGAAACAGCCCGTTAACACCAAACAATTCGATACCGGAGCGAAGCAAATATTCGCAGTTCATTGGTTCGCAAACACCACATTCTAATACCCCTCCCCCCTTAATAGGGTAGGGGTAGCTTCCTAAATAATTACCCCAGCACAGTTTGCGCAATAAATAATACTTATACAGCGATTCTGCTCATATTACTTGGGTAACTTAAAGTCCCCAGTTTTGCTAACTGACTCAGCTATGGTAAGTTAAGAAGTGTAATTTTCTTTAAGTGTGTGCATACCTCGCGTTTGTGTTTTATTTATGAGAGATGAGTGGGGTAATATTACCATGTTTATTTTTGAAGGAAAACTCTTGGTTCCATAGATTTTATAGGTGGATATTAATCACGGATCTTTCAGATCCTGAAACTATCTAATAGTGGTCGGCGTAGCACTTTCTCCTCGTCCTATACAATATAACGCTAGCTTTTACCATCGGCTTCCCCCGCGTGTATGTCGAAAATGATCCCACGAAAATATACTATCGGGATGAAAAGTATCCTGTGTTAATCCATGAAATGAATGAAATGCACCGATCCCAGCGTGGCTTGACCAGACTCGATAAATCGAATGAACCCCAAGATTTGCACTAGCCCCTGGAGCCTCATGCTTCATGGTGTTACAGAGGCCATTGCATATCAAGAAGTAGACCGGGGGGCGCGGTAATGGTCAGGTAGACGTGCCCATAGGATAGGAAAGGATTGCGAGCCTACCGGATATGCATCCTTGAGTAAGCATTGGACTAGTGGAGAGACGGGTGGTATTTATTTATAGGATCTTTTCACGACAACGCCGGCATGTTGATTCAGGTCGGGCTTCTTGGGTACGTTCAATTGTTTTCTTAGCTCTTTTCTATGCCGTTGCTTCGCTATGTTCTGTTTTGTTGTTTTCGTAGTAATATTCTGAGTTCTCGCAGCTAACAGTTTCTGGTTTTTTGTAGATACAGTTTATAAATTATCTGTGTCCCAAATTTTACCCAAATCCGTTCGGCCGTTTTTGTGTGATTGAGTAACAAATATCCAAACATCTAAACATACAAAATTTCACATTGATAACTTCACCATAATTATAGTAGGAAAGATTTGATAGGGAAGCATAACAGAGCTTACTTATGACAGCAAACGTTACATAATTATTATTTAAAACACGTGTTTGTTCTTTATGAAACGTGTGTACTCATACAGAACAAACCTACTCCAATATAATTACAACAGAAAAATAAAAACACATGACATTTCTCAAACAAAGCCGATTGCACACTGCCTACATGCAGAGTCTCTTTTAAAATAATTTGCGTTGTTCGCAAGTACATCATTATTTACGGATTACACTTGTCTGTACTCCGCTTTATGAGTGACTTCATATAGTGAGGATTATATCAATGGGAAGACATGTCAGGATGTATGATTTATAAATCAAAGTAAGGGTTACGTTTTTGTTTCTTTTACATATTGTGAATGAGAGAACGTTGTAGGCCTACAGTTTCTATTCTTTATTTTCATTCCTCTAAGTACCTGGTACTTATTGACAGGCCTGCACTGTCCTCCCATACCTAATATCACTGTAATTTGAAAACATTATAAAAGCCAATTATTTTTAAAAGAGTAACCGTGGAGTTTCTTGCCGGCTCTTCTCCATAGGAAGCGACAAATTGGAACCGTGCACCTAGCTTCTGACGTTTCATAAGTGCCCTTGCAGGTTTATGTGAAATAAAATATTTTGATTTTGATTTTGTTTCAATTGGCCTAGAATATCGGATGGTTTTGGTTCAGATTTTCTACTTATTTGATCACCAAATGAATTGCCAATCTAAAATGCGGCTCATTGAAATAGACTTTACGAATAGCGATACCATTAAAAAAATTGGTCAGCACAGTTGGCTAGCTAGCTTCTATTTTGACTAGACATGAGCTAATGTCTAGTCAAAATAGAAGCTAGCTAGATTCTTACAGAGTTTGTGCTAATGAATATACGAGAGAAGTAGAAATTAGAATAGTTCATGGATAGAAAACCTTTTTGTTTTTACCAAGTGACCATGAAAAACACGCTCAAACGACACGTGTCTTGCGCCACTGATTGCTGGGAAAACAAATGCAAGAAGGTGTTTAGAGCATGCCACGAGTCACTGCGACCGACGCGACTTACGAAGTGACATACGGAAACAAGTGGCGCCCACGCGTGTCGTTTGACGCAAGTCGCGTCGCTCGAGGCCGTGAATTCGGCCTAAAGTAAAACACCGACGATCAGCGTTTGAACCCCATATGATGCACTTTTACCGTAAGTCACCTGACACGAATTGTCGTGCATTTTATGAAATGTAGGTATAAAATTATGGTGCAGTGGTGGTCCTGTAGTAACGGCCCTGACTGATGAGTTGTACGTCGTGGGTTCAAATCTAGTAAGGCATTTATTTTGTGTAATTTATTTCATCTCTGCTGCTCTCAAAACGGTAAAGGAAAATATCGTGACAAAACCGGCCGACGGTATGTCCTAGAACCAAAAATTCAAAGACAATGTGACATCTACCAAACCAAACTGGACTCGCGTGGTGGATTACGGCCCACCTCCTCTCAAAAGAGATGAGGCATGTGTCCCAGCTATAGGAATATTAATAAGCTGATTATGTAAGTAGGAATGACTTCTGTACCACCTAAACCAGTGGTGGGAAAACTTTCTTAATGGGGGGCCAGAAAGTTTAAGAAATTTCAGAGGAGGGCCAGAATTATAGGAAAAATCCATTATGTGTTGAAATTTTTAATCATATAAAAATATTACAGCATTACACACTTGCTCAAATGTTAAAAAATACTGTTTAACTTTTATTCGAAGACCCTGCCATGGTAGGCGTGTGAGACATTTGAAATTGCTTTTGATTTACCATAATATTTTCGGATGCAGGTTTGAGCTGTGACGAAGTAACTTTCAGTAGCGCGAAAATGCTAGTCTAGCTGGCTCCTTTCCCTATGCGTCTATTATTCTACCAAGTAGAATCTACTTTATACTTCGGAACCGTCAAAATATAATTATCGCGGGCCATATACTATTCATTTCGAAGAACCGTCGGCGGGCCAGATTAAATGCTTTCGCGGGCCGGAGCTGGCCCGAGGGCCGTACTTCGCCCATAACTAACCTAAACGGTCAGTAACTACTACGGCACAAATTAAAAACTCACAAAACCTTCGATGACACACACTTTAGCAAAAAGGCAGACAGTCAGATAGCATTATTGTACTGTAGTTACTCTAGGGTTCAAGGTCACCGCGGTGAAGAGTATTGGCACGCTGCCAGTTAGAGTCTAACTGAACTCAGGTAATTTATTTTGTTCGATTAACTCTCACCGTTTTGGAGGAGCTTTGTTTGTTGGAACAAGAACAGGTTTTTACTTAATAATTCAAGACAGATAGATGTGCTAACTAAACTAGCTTCCGCCCGCGACTTTGTCCACGTGAATTTTCTTGTTTTCACACTAAATATATCCTATAGCATTGCGTCACCCGCCCATGATATTACTTCGTTTTTAACCGACCTAAAAAAGAAGGAGGAAGGAAAAAAAGCATGTCGAATTGAACATGTTTTTTTTAACGTATTTTCGTGCATGACTCCATCATATCTAAACGGATTTGCAAAATTCTTTTTTTGTTCGAAAGGGGTTTATTCCGTAATGGTTTCATTTAAATTTCAAATAGATGAGTTTCGGAAACAGACAACGGAACTCTTCAAAAAATGACAGCATATCAACAGCGATTGCTGCTATCGCATAAATGTGCATTGTTTTAACCCCAAGGATGATGAAATTTCGAATTGGTATGCGGTAGGTACTATAGCTAAAAAGTGAAAATAAAAACTTTTTCCAAAAAAAAACCAACCGACTTCCGGAAAAAATACTACAAACTGAAAAATTACTTTAATTTTGGAAGTCGGTGACTTTGGATAGGTATTTAAATTTTTTGTCACCGTTTGTGGGTTTTTCCGGAAGTCAGTTGTTTTTTTTTTGGAAAAGTGTTATTCGCATAGCGTTCTTTCTGACGTTTTTCTTTATACTCGGCTCCTCACGGTCGTGGCGTGATGTTAAATAGCCTATAACCTTTCTCAAGAATGCGTCTATCAAATCCAAAATTTTGAAATACGACTGCTAGTTCCAACAATTACCCCCTACATACAAACTTATAAACAAACATGTTATTATTAATACAATTTTACATAACATAACATCACGCCTTGTTTTCCCAATGGGTTGGCCAGAGGTTGTTGTGTTTAAGTTCCATGTAAGGGTGGAACCTATTATATACAGGGTAAATTTTTAACCAGCGCACAAACTGTAACCATGAATTCAGCATATGCTTTGACCGCGTAGGTATTGCACTTTTCTATAAAACAGCTAATTTTTATTTTGTATATCCGACGATTTTTTTTTGGAATGATATGCTGGATTCATGGTTACAGTTTGCGCACTGGTTAAAAATGTATCTTGTATAAGCTTCGGGGCATAAATCCAAATTCCAGGCTGCTACTGTTACTTTCCGACCCCAGAATCGAACTCAGAACTCAGCTCAGCAGTAGCGCTTGCGACCACAGGACCATCGAGGCGGACAGTCTGTCTGTTTACGATACAAAAGTCCCTACAAAGCTACAGTCAATCATTCATTATCAATTCACGATACAAACAAAATAAAATCGTTTATAAATACGTGAAATAAATTCAATTTTACGTTCATTTGTGCGTATTCACGATCAGAGAGGCAAGCGGAGCGATAAAAACGCTTCGTTACATTTCTAAATAAAATCACTCACTCTCCGTGTTATTAATAAATGTTTAGTATTTATTTAAACGTGTTTAAACATGATTTAATTATGGAGGTAACGAAAATATATGTGTAGCTGCCATTGGGCTAAATATAAATTTAATTAAGCTTCATGCGTGATTGAATTTGGGTAAAGCATCGGGATTATGAATACAAGTTATCAATAATAGTGATTTAAATAAGCATATTTTATGTCAATAGTAGTTGCTTATTCACTGAGCCGTTTTATTTATGTATTCCAGTCCATCATGGCTGCTTTAATTAATTAATAGCTTAGTCCGAAATTATTAATATTCATACAGCTTGTATCTGAGGTAATAACGGCCGCACGGGTCAATCGATCAGGTAAAGCGACGCTTGCCGCGGTCGGTCCGTGGATGGGTGACCAAATCTACATATGAAGGGTCTTCATATGTAGATTTGGTCACCCATCCACGGAACCGGTAAAGCACGTTAAGCTGTAGGTTCTGGCTGTCATTGTAAATCTTCGATAGTTGTTCCAGGTCGTCAGAAGCCCGAAAGTTTGACAACCAGTCTTACCCAGTAACTGGGTTGTGGAAGTCAGATAGGTGGTCACTCCATATAAAATACTGCTACTCAGCTGCATCCCGTAACCTGGAAGCCGACCCAACATAGTCGGGAATAGGTTAGGCAGATAATGACGGACTAGGCTATTCCGAATGACAGAATTCCATTTTAAATTCAACACCTACACTTCAGACTACAAAATTCGACCCAAGACCGCGCCGTCTTCATAAATATACACGTCAATACAGAATTATGCCGCGACAAGATGACGTCACGCCTCTAGGGTTGCGACAACCACTCGCGCGTGTTTCGCCACACTTGTCGTCGACGAACAAGGGACGGATTTTCATATTATTTGCATAATCCACGGCCTCAGAA
This sequence comes from Polymixis lichenea, assembly GCA_949091785.1. NCBI lineage: Eukaryota > Metazoa > Arthropoda > Insecta > Lepidoptera > Noctuidae > Polymixis > Polymixis lichenea. The sequence goes on along the minus strand of OX420943.1, from coordinate 2,872,023 downwards.
TTTACAATCCCCTCCTCTAATCATAACATTGGGACGATGTTTTATTGTTTTACTGGAGTTTTACGTACGTAGGAACAATGGGAGCTTGTTAATTGTAAAGTCAACGGTCTAATGTATGTGGGTAGGTGTTGGCACACGTTATAATGAAGTAGAATATGTGGAGAGTAATTTATGGTGGAGTTGTGCCGCAGTGAGAGCTAGTTTGGATATTTTGACGATGTGTTTTATGTGTGAGGGGTGAACTAGGCAAGGAAGTCGGTTTTACCGGTTGTTATGGCAGAATATGGATTACTGAGTAGGTCTCTAGGGGAATTTCAAAAGTTCTCTTCAGAAAACGTTAAGGATACTTCAACGGATAATATTAGTCGCGACGATAAGATTAGTCTTTGTTGGTAGTGAGCAAAATATTTATTTGAACATGATCACCATCTGCCTAGCCTCTTCCCTACTATGTTGGGGTCGGCTTCCAGTTAAATCGGATGCAGTTGAATACCAGTATTTTACAAGCGACGACTGCCTATCTGCCCTCCACAACCCAGTAACTGGGTAATACAATACAAAGTTTCGGGCTTCTGACGACCCATAACGACTTTCAAAGATCGACGATTGACAGCCGGGACCAACATCTTAACGTGCTTTCCGAGGCACGGAGCTCTTGGTGTTTAAAGATGGTCCCTCATCTACGGACCAACAGCCAGTTATTTCTTAGCCATAAGTCGTCTGGTGTTCAAAAAAAATTAAGAAATTATTGGACATTTCTGCAACTCGTCAACCCTTTTCAAGGAGACTACTTTATTTTTACTCCGCCTAATTATAGTTCACATTATGGAAAATAAAATAGAAACCCGAGCCCCCCATCCTCACGTCACCCATCACCGACTAATATCATACCACCGAAATCAGAAACGTCAATTTCACGCTACGGATACCCTTCATATTATTAATTTCGGGACACCCCACTGAACAACATCAAAACAAAAAAAAAAAAAAAATGTAACAAGAGAAAAAAGCGAGTTCTAAATTACAATTTGACTCAATTTATACAAATTACAAAGTATGAGAATTTTACACCCTAACCCTCTCGATGATAAAGGCTTGAAATTGTAGGCCCGTTATAACCAACCCTTGTCAGAACCACTTTGACAAATTAAAAAGCACGCTACGCAAATAAAATTGCCGGCTTGCCAATTTGTAATTTGCAATTTGTGACAGCCCTAGTGATCTTATCGTGTGTTAGATTAATAATACGTAACTATTAAAGTGGTAACTTGCATGTTTGTTTTTCGTTTGACATATTTTAAAAAGGCGTGTGTGAAAAATTTCTTTGGCTACTTTGAATAAAGAAAAACGTCCAACAGTTTTGTGATCACCGAGCTAAATTGCCCACTGTTATGTAATATACAAAACATATTCAGTCTATAACGTTCCCACTGTTGGGACACAGGTCTCTTCTCTGTGAGAGGGAGTGGGCTGTAGTCCACCACGCGGACCCAGTTCTGGTTGATAAATGTCCCATGTCTTCGAATTATCGTGTCGGTTTCATTAGGGTATTTTCCTTCGTCGTTTTGAGAACAATGATGCTAAAATAATTTACACAAAGTGAACGTAAGACGCGGCCGTGTCAACGTCCATACTACGTTGAAAACACCGGTTCTCGTCCGATCACCGAAGTTAAGCAACATCGGGCGTGGTCAGTACTTGGATGGGTGACCGCCTGGGAACACCACGTGACGTTGACTTTTCTGCCAGGGGTGCGGGTTGTTCGAAAGAGATACCGCGGCCCCTGGCACACAGGCAACTGAGGGAACACGGGTGGGTTTTAGTCAGTAAAAGTCTGACAGGCCCTCCCGCTCCACCCAGAGCGGGAGAAGATATTTGATGATTTCCCATCCAAAAAAAAAAAGACGCGGCCGTTACCACTTCCCTTATTCAACACTATCAGCCAATTTTTGGTTCATGACGGTAATCACAAATCAGAATCAGAATCAGAATCAGAATCTTTATTTGTTAAACACAGGTATTTACTTAATGGTGTTAGGTTTACATATTTGAGCGCTATGTTTTGCCGCGAAGGCATACAAATTTTAATTAAAATCCCGAATCAAAGTCCCGAGCCTCTATGTTTAGTATCTGTACTATGTTCTAAATATCTATTACCTAGCTTTTCAGATCTTACGGTAGTCCAGCTAAAGTAACTACGAGACGATTGACAGACAAAATGATAATCTTTCCAAGACTAGAACATGTGGAATCACGTATGAATATTATTGTGCTTGTGACATAAATAAAAATCTATAAATAGAGGATTATATCCTAGATAAGAATGCTTAGAAACATGCTGGTCCTGATCTATATGACAATTGCTAATTTAATTGACATTTATTGTGATTTAATTAGTGTATGCAAAACCTTGTTAAACATTTTAATATAGTAACGGTATAGTTGTTGCCCATTCTTCTCCATACGAAACTACCTTTTGGCAGGGGCTACTTTTCTGTACATTTTTACGTTCAAAAGTGCCTTTTATTTGAATATAACTAAATATAAATTTGATAGGAATGATTTGACTTTAGCATAAATAACACCTACATCGCAAAATTACCTTTGTGTATACTCATAATAATATAACAGTAATGCTATCAAAAACTAAATATTCATGTATTAGATTTAGCTTCCTTGATAAATAGAGAATACTAAAACATTTATGCATTCGTTAGTAATGCAATATCGATGTTTTTGAATATTCAGCTTCGTATTGAATTGGAGTAAATTCGCTCTCTTTTAGCTCGAAATTGTCACTGAGTTTCATAAAATCCTGCCGGTATTTTTATATTTTCTCTAAATAAATTATTGTCACAATTTCATATATTTTTATGGAAGAAATTTTATTGTGTTTTCATATTTTTGAAAAGTTTTTGATGATTCATGAATGCCTCTTTCTCCAACTACTTTGGATTTCCTATCTAATATATAAAATTCTCGTGTCACAGTTTTCGTTGCCATACTCCTCCGAAACGGCTTGACCGATTTTGATGAAATTTTTTGTGCTTATCCGGTATCTATGAGAATCGGCCAACATCTATTTTTCATCCCCCTAAATGTTAGGGGTAGTCCACCCCTAAATAATTTACAAGGCAAAACAACGTTTGCTGGGTCAGCTAGTTAATATTATAAATGTGAAAGTTTGTATGTTTGTTACTCAATCACGCAAAAACGACTTGACTGATTTGGGTGAAATAACCCGAATCAACACTTAATACACTTCTTATCCCGGTAATACGTTCCTGGCTGCGCTGACAAAAGCTGGTGTAAATATAATAAGGATTAGATATAATTAGAATCTTCAAATGCAGGTATTTGCTGGAATTTCCATCACATACATTGAACATACAGCACATAATTATGTATATCTAATTTACGTAGTTTCCAATTAATTACTTGAGCCTTAGTTATAAGCAACACAATACACCTACTTACCTACATTATGTCATAAGTATCCCACTAATTCACGACTACCCTCAAAACATAAATTTTCACTTCCACCGCTTAAGACCCGCACCCCATAAGATGTACCTACAACTTCACGCAACATCGAGCTATACTGTTCTAGTATAAGCTGACTCTTTATTGTAAGGAGAACCTTCTCAAACTGGGGTCAGGTTATACTTGTAATAACTTAATGTGTCGTCGAATGTATAGTCAATCTCGAAATTACTTAAACACTTTTGGCAATAATTTATATGCAATTGTTCATCAAAGGTGACACAATCAAACTATCACAAAGATGCGATGATTTATTCTGTAAAAAAACGTTGTTTAACTTCACTAATACAATAAGCAAATAACAGCGATAGGAAATTATTATAATGACATCATCAACAAAATACAAATAATACGTATTATTAAAACTATCTCATAAACCACACACCATAACTTGACCAAATTGATATGGGACTATCCTATACGTAAGTATACCCTTTGAAACAAAGGAAGCATTTTTGAAATCAATTGAATTTACCAACCGATGGAGTTAGGTTAGGTTCTAAAACTCCTCCTGTTTTGAAGACGGCTAATAAAAATCTGACTGTGAAAACGTAGGTGAAGTGAGCGGTATTTCCAGGATGGGGTAGACCCTAGTAACAGCTTACATGAAGCTCACCTAAGATGTCACAATGAAATTTTGACAGACTAGAGCTGGATGTTTTATGGGTGTAACGTAATTATGAGGTTGACTATACATTCGCAACACATAATAACGATGGTAAATTAAACCATGGTGTTATGGGGGATGGCTGGTAAGCCGTATTTATGGCAAGTGCCCTTAACAATTAGTAATATAATATTACTGGGAACTATAGTAATGGGACGCGCCCTGTAGATCATTTTGATAATTTAGTACGTTCTGTAATTGTTAAAGTACTCATAGGGTCTTTGTGTATGATGAGGCATGCGCAATGTAGGTTGTTGTTACTTGGATGGTTAACTTTTCTAATACGGTAAGCAACTTGTTTTCAACTACATATTACAATATAGGTACTAAGACAAACTGTGATGTAGCAAGCAACGAAAGTCGCAAAATATTTCAGTCTTTAAATAATTGACGTGTAAAAGTGTTTGTACAAACCAGATAGAAATACAGAAATTAAATAATTTACCATTTAAAATTCACATTATCGTTATGTCATGTTATATTCTTTTTACACTGGCTGATCCCACAGTCGTGGTCCTGTCCAAATTTCAATCATTCTAACAGAAATCATGTAGGATTTTCAATGTTCCGGGTAATTTTTCTGTTTTTTCCAAAAACCATATTCGGACTCCACAGGCTAAATAATGGTTTTCAGAAAAAAACAAACACGATTTTTGGATCCAATTTCTTTTTTAAATATCCATATAATATAAAAAAAATCGATCTCGCCATTCTTAAGTGACGCGCGTACCAACGAACAGCATTTTATATTTAATTACATAGGATAGAAAATTACTTTAATATACTTACATAAGTACACCTCTTCGTAACTCTTTGGGGAAAACAGATGGTATGTGTATAAATCATATCATATAGCTACAGAACATATCATATTTTCTTAATGAAAACATAAATGAAACTTCCATTTTCTGCGATGAAATTCCGCGGCTCCACGTGTCTTTTTACCTACACGTGTAACCCAAATAAACAAATTTCCATGTCGCAAATTAGACATATAAACGTAGCCAGTGAGATATAACCTAACTTTTGCATTCATAAAAAAGTGAGTACAAAAACGAACCACGACTATTGAAAAATCACGGAAAACTAAAATATCGTCTGCTTACGGGTAAAAAGTAATAAGTGCAGTCTGTGTCATTTCGAGTAAATGACATTATGTTTTAATTTGATCTATTTTAAACACATTAATTTAAAAAAACTGTTAAAGCAAACTGTTGCACTAATTACCCTTCTTTTAAGATATACTGTTATCTATATAATATTTAATGTGAGAAGATATCATTTCTACAAACTTACTATCTCAGAAGCCATTGGACATGGCATTTTTTGATTTTACCAGTAGATAGCCCGTAAAAAATTACACGTGACTGCATTTTTAACTCGATTTAGTAAAAAAATGTATTTAACTTGTTTTACCAGTAAGCAGACGATATATGTAACAAAGGATATTCTCTTACCCGTGGTCATATGCCACCTACCCTAACAAAACAATACATTTTAACAGTAGGAAGCGAACATAAGCTCACGGGGAAATTGGCACACAACCATGAGAATATTTTCTGGTTTCGTACGTTTTAGAGCGTAATTTTTCAGTAGTCGGGTTTTCTAACCTATAGTGTCCCATTGCACAGTAAAGCTCTTCAAAATATATATGCCTTGTTTATCTAAACCTATTATTTTATAACAAACCATTCTACAAGATACTATTTACATCTTTCCTATATAATATGACATACCTCCTACTCCTAAGAACGTCCCCCATTACCCCCAACATATAAAACTACAAGCTAAATAAGTACAAAAGTGCGGGTAGTCAGCAGTTCAGCACATCATTTGCGCAGTGCCACAGAATAGATAGGTACAGAAGATCAACTCCATGCAACGAGCGAAAAGAGGTGCATGCACACGTATAGCGATCTCAAATTTTGTGAAATGAATGCCAACGAAAGTTGCTAACGCTCATGCTCGGCGTAACTAGTTTGTGAGTTGAAAGTGACATCGAGAACAGTTTGAGGGTGGAGGAACAAGGTGTTTTTTTTTTTTTTTCATTGAAAATGGAGGATCCGACTGGTGCGTTTGCCGTAGTATTGCCCACACATGCAGGGACATCGACACACAATCTTATACCAAGGATTGAGTACATGATTCTGCATAGAACTGTGATTAATTTTTTTGGCGGTTATCATGAAAAGATCAGCAATTTCGTAGAAAAGTGCAATAACTACTTAGCGGTCTAAATGTATGGCACAGACATTTGTTTTTATCAACCACGAAAAATTTCTACGCCAAGGATCTACAATAAGGTGTCGAGAAAGTTGTCATTATCTGCAACTTTTAGCTAGCTCGTCTGCCAGGGGCCCAAGTCTGCTATTTTTATAAATTCGTCATTCCAACACAATCCCATTGTCAGTTTGCTAAAAGTTCGTAATCTGCTAAATTCATATGGGTCGATCATTGGTCGGTCAATGGTCTCGTAATAGAATTGTGTTATAATGGCATTGTCGTATTGCCATTATTATAAAACCCGTTAGTAGAAATGATTTTCCAGAAACGACTATTAAATTTGAACATTTATTCATGCCCGATTTCATTTATATACATTTTTACATATAATTTATTAGTTGATTAGTGTTAAATTTTAGCAGTCATTCATTTGTACGAGATTACCAATAAATGCCATTTCTTTCAATGGAGTGTCAGTGGCTGACCATTGGAAAGTCATAATGACGCCATTATATTAGTAGATTACCAAAACTTGTCAAAATCAACAATTACGAAATCAATGATAGGCCATTCTGACACTATTGTAATAGCAGAGTTGAGGCCCAGGTAGTACGTATATCGACATGTACGTGTCACTACATGCGCTATCATGCGTTGTATAGAGTTAACCCTCTGTACCTATCTTATCTATGGCGACGCATTCGCTACTCGTATCTCATTAACACCACTCGTATTCATAGCTGAATGTGAAACTTGAAACTCGTGTTTGTAAAATTTAACTGCATAAAGGCGTACGTGGTTGGCGTAGTTATTTTATGTAGGAGTGAACTGCAGGTGGGGCAAAAACTTAAAATGATATGATACTGTGTACCCAATATCTAGATAGAGACATATAATAATGAGAACATAAGGCCTTTATGGGAATGCAAAGAATTATTTAATTCTTTATTTTAAAAAAAACGTTGCCCCACACTAGGAATTACTCCTGTATTGTGGGTGCGTTTACAAACATTTAAACTCACATACACAAACAGCCAGACCCTGAACAACTCCTTATAGGTTATACAAATATTTGTTCCGTGCGGGAATCGAACCCGCGACACGTAGTGCAGTAGTCAATCGCTTAACCACTGTGCCAACCGTGCCTTCATATAATATAAAACGTTATAATTTACAGGAAAGGGGTTGGCAGAGGAGTAGGTAGGTGGATATACTAATCTAATAAGTTCTGTAAAAGGTGAAAAATCTTGCCATTAATCGGACACAAATTAAAAAGAAAATTTCTATAACTTCGAAATATTTAATTTCATATAAACCTACATGGCCACACTCTGTGCTGCTAACTGAGGATTTCGTAATTTCGAAACCCATAAACGAACCCAGAATCCCAAACAGTTTTTTTTTTGGATCGGAAATAATTAAATAACTTTTCCCGCTCTGGGTGGAGCGGGAGGGCGTGTCAGACTTTTACTGACTAAAACCTACCCGTGTTCCTTCAAGTTGCCTGTGTGCCAGGGGCCGCGGTATCTGTTTCGAACAACCCGCACCCCTGGCAGAATCCCAAACAGGTTGAACGCTTTTAAAATTACACTTTCAACTGGAAGAAACCCCGACTAACTAATGGCTCCTTCAAAAACAATTAAATACCAAAAACGGTCCGGTTTTTGATTTATAACTTTTTGATTTATCCTACCCCACACCAATTCGTATAGCACTACTTGTTTTATAAACAATAGTGATAGGAAGTATTTCAACATCATCAAGTGGATTAAATACGTATTATCGAAACTAAAGCAAAAACTACCCAAACAAAGTTAGTAAAAGGACGATGGACAACCGACTATGGACTTTAGTCCCCAATTTTTTATTTTTTTGATCCAACAGACTTCATTTGTGTCTCATATTTTCCGTTACGGGCTACAAACTGGTAAACCGTTTGTCATCAAGCCTGAAATATATGGGGTTTCCTGAAAAAAGTAATCTTTCAGATTCATCTATCTAAATATGTACGGGTTGTAGGTGCACAATCTCTACCAACATCTAAGGGGTATATAAGCGTACATATGTTATTTCATCAAAAATAAAATACGATATGAAGTACATTAAGTAAAAACAATTACGAGTTTCACTTATTTTATAGATTTTATTTGCTTTTTTTTAAAGTAATCAAAACTTAATTTGTACTACAGTTGTACCATTACATTTTCGTATTTTATTTGGTAAACCCATACTTTTGACGGTCGTTGCTATAATAAAAAATGATCAGTAAGCTAAGACCTTTTAAATGACCTTTTAAATGTTACTCAAGTGTGTGTGTGTCTCAAGTGTGTTGACCAAGTTTCAATTTTCGGGACGCTAGAGCCCATCGTCCTTTGACAGCATTTTTCAAATCTTTCTATAATTTCCGGAGATATAGCAAAACATAAAATATAAAGCAAAAGATATAACAATATACAAAAAAAAAAAATACAGACAAATTGAGTTAAAAAGACAAAGCACCTAATGCAAAACCACCTAATTACGTGTCACCGTTCCCACACAATCCTTCATACCAGCAAGCCTTGCTAACACATCTCTAACACACGATCAAGTTTCTGCACTTCACACCTTCCCGACACATCCAATTACTACAACTAGGTTGTAAATCTTTACGCAACTCAAAGGAGATAGAACCTTGTCTCAGTGAACTGGCGCAGTCGTTTCGTTTCCTTGTGAGGAAAACTTTAGGAAGCGGCTTAAGGCTGGGTGTATACGTGCTTTAATTTAGAAAAAATAAATGTAGGTAGTAAGAAAAGTAAGAAACAATAACGTTTATTTGGACACAGTTCGTGAAACACAAATACAAACAACTGGCTTCCAAAAAAACACTGGAAAAAAAAAACATCGGAAGTCGGTGTCTTTGGTTTTGTATTTTTGTTTTTTGCCACCGACTTCTGAAATTAAAGTTACTTTTCACTTTGCATTGTTTCTTTTAAAAGTCTCTTGTAGAACTTTTTTTATTTTTCACTTTTCAGTTGTGGCCCAACATACACCCACACAAATTCGTAAATCTTCACGTGCTAAGCTAATAACTGTGGCAGGTAGAAAAAATACGTATTATTCGGCTAACTCAAAAACTACTAATCAAAACTTGACCAAACTGATATAGGATGATTCCAAAAGTATATAATACCTATATATACCATTTCCAACAAAAAAATATTATTCAAATCGATTTAAGGATGACGGAGTTCTTTTAAATCATAACGTCCTAACTAATATTATAAATGCGAAAGTGAGTTTGTTTATTACGCTTTTACGCTAAAATGGCAAAACAGATTTGGAGGAAATTTGGCACATGGGCAGACCATGCCCTGTACAAAGAAATGGCTACTTTTAATTCTGGATCGCACATATTCCTTTCTGCACATGATTTTACACTGTTCCTGTGACACAGAAGGAAGCATCTGCTCCTGTGTATCTATCTTCATACAATTTCTCCTAAAGTATGTCACTCAACGTAACATGAGTGTTCACCCTTACATTATTCGCGCACTGAATACAAATTACAGTGTCACAAAGTGTTGCCAGGCAGATTAAGTGCCGAACTGACACAGAGTTAACGAATCATATTATTAACACTAGGCGAGTTTTGTTGATGAAGGCTTTTTCGCGCTTTCTTAGTTAGGGAAAGAAAATGTATGATAGCACAGTCACTAAAATTAATTGGTTATTAATTTGACACACTACGTCAACTTTCCGTGTTTTCTACATTTCATAACACCGCCAATGAGAGACAGTGGTCATTCGAATATACGGACATTGTAGTTGGTAGTCTATTCGATAAAAAAATATTTCTCTAACTTTATTTTGGATTTATTATCAGACTGGACTTTGCTGATGTCTTCGACAGGGAAGCCAAGACTTTAAAAAAAACTTTTCCAAAAAAAAAACCGACTTCCGAAAAACACTACAAGCTTTTTCATCTTGTAGTATTTTTTCGGAAGTCGGATATTTTTTTTTTGGAAAAGTTTTTATTTGCCACTTTTTAGTTATGGTATCTACCCCGCACCGTTTGGTATATCACTACAGTTAGAAAATGTGAGTGTACCCTGATATTCTGAATACATCTGCTTAACCCTTCCGAGTGTACAGGCGTGATGTTATGTTGTGTGATCGCGTAAACAATGCATATTTATGCGATAGCAGCTATCGCGGTGGATTTGCTCTCATTTTTTGAAGAGTTCCGTTGTCTATCTCCGAAACTTATCATCAGATCTATATGAAATTAAAATAAACCCCTTTCGACCAAAAAAAAGAATTTTGTAAATCCATGGAGTTACACCCGAACATAGACAAAAAAATATATATATCTAAACATGTCGAATTGATAACCTCCTCCTTTTTGAAGTCCGTTAAAACAATAAAAAAAATTACCTCCGGCTAAAGGAGTGCAGATCACAGGATGTCTGTATAAAAACCTGGGTGTCTACTCTAAGCATGAAATCCGTAAATACGATTTGACATTTGCCCTTACACCCAATATGTATGTGCCCGTCCGGAAAATTGAAATTGACAATGGTTTTGACGGACTTCTTTCGGACGAACCTTACGTATCTTCGTTGACGGATTTAGGGAGTAGACCCTTTTTAATCTGAACTCAAACTCAAAGCATTTATTTCAAATAAACAAATTACAGGCACTTTTGAATTGTCAGGGGGTCAATCAGTCAGAAAGATGAAGAAAATACTATAGGCAATACGGTTTGAGGTGTTATATACCACCATGTGATAGCCAAATATCTTACTTTTGTCATAACATGTAGAACCCAGACTCTGAACAATTGGTCCAATCTTAAAAAGAGAGAAAGAATTCGTAAGCATTTTTGGCAGAGACCGCGGACTCTGCAAAAAAGCCAATCGTCACTTAGAATAGAAGAAATTTGCCCCAATTCTCCAGAACTAGCCACCGAAAGAAAATCAATAAAAAATGTAGTAGGGGGAAGTTAATAAAACATTCATATATTCAACCGCCCCGTTCCTAAATTAACTTTTGAATTCGTCAAACGCGTAGGGTTGCCCTCATTAGCACATAAAACAAACCAGCACCGACAATCAGAGGAGACAATATTAGTGGCCCCAATAATCGGAAGGAACACAGCCCTGACTACAAACATTTGTCTGGAGTGCCTCAGGGCTGTCACAGTACAAAATTACATCAATTTATATGCAGATGTTGGAGGAATTAAGTCGGCACGCGTTTGACTCGATGCAAATAACTCTTGGAAATTAAGCCATCGATAACCAACCCTATCCTGGTCTAATGTTAATAGACGCAATCAGAAATAATTTTTCAAGTAGAGAAATTTAATTCGGAATTCTTGATGGGCGATATTAGGATAATGGCTTCGGTTCTAGGTGGGTAGTTATTCTCGTATCTAATGGAGGAATTTATTTTATGAAAGAAGTATTTTTAATATTTCCAGGTAATTTGGTGATGAATGATTCTATTTGATGATAAAATTCATGTGAATATTTTCATTTTGAATACTTATCCTATAAATTATAATTACCAAATTGATCGATTGGATTCTTGATATGGAAATGGAGTGCAATAGAGTGTGTATTAAGTTTCTTTTTTTAATAATTATCTTAACATTTTTTTTTTAAATCATGATTCATTCTGAATATAATAATATTATAATTTAAGGGGTACCGCTAAGGTAGCTCGCTAAATTCAATTTTAATTAGCAGGTCAGTGTCAGACCGAATCCTGAACAAAATATGATAAGCGACCGTAAAGGCTCCTGCAAACAGGCACGACGCGACTCACGTAGAACAATTTCTATTTTATATTAATAGTTCTATAAGTGTCGCGTTGCGCTGTCGCATGGCGCTGTCACGTCGCGCCTGTTTGTAGAAGCGTATGTATTTATATACGTATGTATTTACAAAAATATGATACTTAAAACGGTCAATACAAGGCCTTAAGTTCATTTAATACCACTGAATAACTCAGTTCATGAAAAAGTCATTACATATTTCCCTTAGCGCCATCCACCTTAAGCTTTGCGTCAGTAAATTAAATATGTAGCAGATTTGGTTCTTTTTTGATAAATATAAAAATAAACCGTATATCACGCCATTACCACCGATCAACATTACTAGCCACACGAACCCAAGTTCTTCATCCCGGAAAACAAAACAAATGCAAGGGGAAAGGAAAATGATTACTATTGATATATTTCAGTGTTGCCATCCTCGTTATGATAAATGGCTGCCACGTCACTGCCGGCTGGCTGTTAATTACTTTATTGTATTGAGGGATTGTGTTGTGTCCGTGGCTGAGTATGGGATACACGTTGAAGGGGTTTGGTCAAGCATATGTGAGAGAGAAAATTTAGGCTCAGTGTAGCGGCTTAGCACGTACTGTATTAATTAAATTAATTAAAAACTAAGTTATAATCACCGCACACGTTACATAACCTCATACCAGTTAAAATATTTCTCGTTTGACAGGACATTAGATCGATCAGTCACATTCACTCACTCACGCATTCGCAACTTCATTCGAGATTCATCAGAGACAACTATAGAGAAATAATGATCATTGTCTATCGACACGAGTAGTAAACAAAATAAAAAAACCTACTCACGGTCCAACGACCTTAGTGTTCGACCTTTGTCTGTTTAGAATCACATCTGCTCTGTTCCTCTCATAATTCAACCAGAAGCTTCTATGTTCGATTTTGTTCCGTGTTGTATCCTTGTATAATAAAGAAGTGTCGAGGTAGGGAATTAATACAAACACATTAGCTCGTCGAGTATTTATTTCTGCCTATCCCGAAACCACTTCATCATCGTCCACGAAGCTGCTCAAAATTAACGTGTTACAAACTCAAATGACCGGTGAGTATCCATAATGTCACAGCACTAGTATTTCAATGACGGTCTGTGTACGACTAGTACGCATTGTAGTTCGTAGGTTTGAACCCAGACAAAGGCTTTCATTTGTGTAAATTATTTCATTAACACTGCTCTCAAAACGGTGAAGGAATGTTGAGAAAACCGGCGGGTCCTAGAACTAAAAATTCTAAGACATGTGACATCTGAGAGACAGTACATGCGCCCTCACGGCCGTAGCCTTCGCAGGAGACGCCCGTCGGGAATCCCAGGCTGATTCCCGGCCACCGTAAGCGTGAGCTTGCGGACGGCGAGTAATGGGTAGCTCGCTGTCCGGTAAGGGCCAAGCCCGGGTCGACGGCGCGTTGTGTTCCACGCGCGCCTCAAAGAGATGTCAGCACCAACTGATGGGGCATGCAAGGGCCGATGCCTGCCAGGGGTGCGGGTTGTTCGAAAGAGATACCGCGGCCCCTGGCATACAGGCAACTGAGGGAACACGGGTGAGTTTTAGTCAGTAAAAGTCTGACATGCCCTCCTGCTCCACCCAAAGCGGGAGAAGTTATTTGATGATTGCCGAAGCAAAAAAAAAAAAATTGACGTGACATCTACCAACCTGCATTTGGCACCACTGGTGGATAACGGCCCACTTCCTCCCACGCCTGAGAAAAGCAGCTGTATCCCAGAAGTAGGAACATTATGGGCTAATTAAGGTGATGCTGTGCACGAAGCGACGTTATTCGCTAGTTTGTTGCGTCGTATACGATCGCCGTTCAAATACTACTGGACATTAGAGTAGCTACTCGTTGGTGATCCGAGTAAACCAATATTGTCGCATATGGTAAAAGCCGGATAGTTGCCACACCTTTTAACATCACTCTAGGTATATCTCTCCGTAGAAAAAGCAAAATACTTTATTTGTAAAACTGGCCGATACCTTGGTTTTTTATCTACTTTGTGTAAAGTTAAAAATATAATCTTTAATATTTCCAGAGTAATAGCGATTTTTGCAGACCTCTATATATTGGGACATCTATCCCACAAAGGGGATAGTTGCCTAATTTATACAAATTACGTTTAGGATAGGTGCCCCGCCGAGAAACAGGACATCTATTCCGCAAAAACTTTGATTGCATTTTGCCTTCCCATGCAATCGCACAGAGACATGCGACTCGGTCAACTTAGTGGTAGTTGGAGAGTCTTTCGGTAAATTAATAAAATAGCATGCGATGCATCCGCGAAAGTCGAGTAATTACAATCGGGGCAACTATACCCCTGGGGCAACTATCCTTGTTTTACCCTACGACTTTACCGTGAGAAATATCAATTACACTATTACAATTAACCTATTTATCAATAATTATCTAAAACCTTTGCTTATTGTCTATCCTTCCTTATATTACATATCTACTGACAGAGAGACAATACGGACGGAAATAAGTGACAGCTTCAAATGGCGATACATTTCGAGCCAAACCTACGCACCCTGGAAGTAAATAGGCTGTTCTCACGACAAATGAGTGGTCCAGCCTTAGTTAATTATAGCGTTCGTTCAGTTAATTGTGTTGTTGTATTGGAGATGGTAATTCTCTCTGAGAGCTGTAGTGATCTATCAAACCTTTTCATCCTAAAAGGCTTTTGTTCGTAGTTCTATTTTTTTATTGGTGAATCGTCCTGCTCTAGACTTCGATCACATCTGATGGAAAACGATGCATGAGGTCTATGATGAAGCGAATGTGCGCAAAAGATGCCTGTACACCCTTTCTTTAAAGGCGGTTGGGTTGAATGTCACACATGGACAAAGACGTTGGCAGACATTTCCACACTTTGGCTGTGCGCATAATAAATGTGGAGGAGAAGGTGGGATCAGGACGTGGAGCTCCTGCGCATACTCTCTCGAGTTTTACTTTCATATGTACCCACATGTATGTACATTTGAAAAAACCTGGGTTAATGGCATGCCTGTCAGTTTTAAAAACTCTTAACTTTGCAACGTGTTTAACACTTTTTGTCGCTAAAATATTTCCAAAATGGACAGGAACAGCATGAGATTAAATGCTAAATTGATGTTTTATTGTACCCACCTGCTGCTCTTAAGTCTGTCCTAATCATCATTTCTGCTAAAAGACGTCCAATCTTTACACACACATCACAACATAGGCCACCCCCCAAACGCCTGCCTATGTGACTATATTAAAATCAAAATGTAAACACCATCTAAATTACATACAATAAAGTTATGTCATGTGATGTACATTCGTATTTGACCTGCAATCCTGCCTACCACCCTGACCTCCCATTCTGTCATGACAAATGGCCAGTCAGTACACAACGACTGTTAATTACGTCACTGTATATTAAGGGCAAGCGAGGAATGTTCCGCGTACCTTCACACCGAGAGGAATCCTTCGCAGAATGATTAATGCGGTAGATGACATTTTTGAGGCCCAAATGGAGCCTCAAAGGGCATTAAATGGTGACGCATAAAAGTTTGGTTTTGGTTAAACGTGGCAGATGTTTTGAGTGAGTTTTAAGCCAATTTAGGAATGTTGGCTAATTTTATTGTTGACGAAATAATGGTTGAAGTATTTATATGGTCAGTGAAATCATATCAGTTTTGAATCGATTTTTTGTAAAATACAGGGTTGCATTATCGACGCGCAAACTGCAACAATGAATTCAGCACACGATTCTATACCCTCTAGGGCTGAAATGTTTTGCCGGCTTAAAAAAAAATAGCTGTTCCATACATTTTGACCGGGTTCCACTTTTGTAGAAAACATCAGATATTTTTTCCTTCTGCTCCAAAAGTTGGTCCAGAATCATCAACTGATTTCATGGTACCAGTTGTGCGATAACCCTGCCCCCTTATATCGCAAATAAGCATAACTAAACAACACATTCCTTGAAACGAGAAACCACTTAAGTACAGGCTTTAATAATGTTTCTATAGCGATGGGGATCAAGGAATAAATATGATAAGCGCCTCGACAGAAAGTTACAAAAGGTGTAATGCACCCGCTATGTGAAAAAATAATTTGTTTAAAAATTGCTTAACACTATCGCACCTTAGCCGTAAAAGAACTAAGTACGAAAAAGAAATGATCAACAAGCCACAGGATTTCAACAAAAAAAACCCAATAGCTTGTTTCAACTTCCCTAAATACCTGCTGGTGGTATACCACCACAATTTGTCAACCCGACCCACAGCAGTCTGGCATTAAATTACTTTTTCTGTCCTCAAAGACACACCCTTTTTTTACCTTCATCCATCTTCAAGGGAACACATCTAAATTAATACGTTGGAAAATCCCCAAAGGATGAAAATTCTCATTTTAAAATAAACATCCTTTTCGAAGCAAAAGTATGTACGAACTCATCAGATTATATTCATTCCGGGGCGGTTCTCTTGAGTAACCACGCCGTCTCGACGTGTGTCAACCAATACCAACCAGTGTCATCAAAGGCTAGTGCACACATACGAGACTTAATGTTACGCACGTATGAACACGGGCGAATATTATGTGGACGGGTTTCACTGGACTTAATTAAAACAGAACATGCAAAGATTAGGTATGGTTGGAGAGGACTTGTTGCGTTTATGCCTATCTACTGATTTTTTAGATTTGGCAGTTCCAAGCCAAGAAAAAATATCATTTGGCTGTTTTCATTTTGAAGAAACGACTTTTTCTGTATGATGAGTTTATAACCTTTTTCAAGTTTTTCACATCATCTATTTACTGAAAAGAGAAATGATTAAACATATTAATTTACGTGTCCATACTTCTCAATAAAGCCATCTCGAAATCAACGCATTTATTTCAATTAAACCATTTACAGGCACTATTGTATTGTCAAAAAGTCGGTCAGGTAGTCAGAAACTTGAAGCTAGTTGCCCATTCCAAAAAGTAGATATTTAAGAAAAATAACGGGCAAGACTCCAAGAACGCAAACACTTTTAAATCTATATATTACAGAATCCTGGAAACATTATTCTTGTCTCTTCCATATGTGTGAACAATGTCAAAAAAAAAACCTATTCCAAAAATAAGAGAGGACCAATCTCAAATGACGCCGCGTTCAAGAAAATGACTGATCTGTATCTGTACATTATCATTGGCAAATGCATAAGATAAAGAACATTCTTTCCATCCAAAAACCTGTTAAAATAATACCAAAACTAACACCCGTCGCCTCTATCCCGTAATCATTACTCGCAATGATTACGTAGCCAGCGTACGTTTAATAAGTGCTTCATCTAAGCACGCAAGCCGCGGGCGATCGGACGTCCGCTAACAAAATTGTGTCTTTTGCACTGTTCTACTAGGTAGGGACCCACTCCAGTCTGTGGGGAGGGGCGTTTATTTGCACGGGTGGTCCTGTTTTAATAATGTTGTTGTTTTTGGTTACTTGGTCCTTTTAGAAGAGAAGGGTGAAAATGTATTTATGAAAATGGGTATCGGATTTTTAGAAAAGTTTTGTGCTTGTGACTACCGTTCCGGTTGTGACGCCTTTTATTTTAAACACAATCTGCCATATTTATAAACGTTGCTCAAAGTAAAGCAATGATTAGCGACTATTTAACCAAACATTTTTGACGTTTAAACGTCCCTTAACTATAACCAACGTTTATAAATAAGAGGGAATATTGTATTACACAAAAACAGACAAGATAAACAGTAGATACTACTTTATCGAAAAATCAAAACCATTCGGAAGTCAGTGTCTCTGGTTTTGTATTTTAGATTTTTGCCACCGATTTCTGAAATGAAAGTTATTTTAAAATTTGTAGTGTTTTTTTTGGTGTTCGGGTGTTTTTCTTTGTATTTTTTTTATTTGGTGTATGGTACCTCCGGTACCCTACTAATTCGTGTACCACTACTTGCTAAATAGGTACATAACATTGGCAGGAAGTTATTATAACATCATCAACACACACTACGTGGAAAAATATGTATTATTGAAGCACACTCAAAAAGTACCGAAGCAAAGTTAATAAAATTTATATATAGACTACCACGCAAGGTTCTTCTACCAAATGAAAAATAATTTCCAAAATCGGTTCACAATTAACGATAATATCGATGAAAATACATAAAAATATTTATACAAACTAATTAAGAGCCTCGTTTTTTAAGCAGTTGGTTAAAAAACGTAAACACACAGATAAAACAAAATACTCCCCTCAAGCGCTTTAGAGTTCCGAGTTTCTGGAAGCCTAATTAACTTGGGAGAGTCTCGTGTTGTTTTTTAAGTTAGCGGGACGTCTATAAAATTATTATACATTGTACTTTTTGTGTAACCGCGTAATTTATTTTCAACTACGCAACGGATTCCGATGAGGTTTTCAGTTCATTTAGAAAATTTATCCGGCAGGTTTATATTAATTACATTAATATTAAACTTACAAAGTAAAGAAATGTAGAATAGAGTAATGCAGTGTAGAATAAAACACGTGGGTCGGGGGAACGAAGTTTATTAAGCCAAGATGAAAAATTTGAAAAATATCACAGCCACCATCTTGGATTTTAATTTTGACGTCACTGTCGGTATCAGCACCCTCAAAAATCATGACAGCGACACGATTTTTTTATCATTATTTATTATTGTTGCCATTTTAGATTTTCATGTTGATGTCACAATTGGCTTCAGCATTATCAAAAGCCTTGAAAACTATCTCACTCTCTCTATGTTTTTGTTTTAAATTATAGGTACACAATAAAAAGTTACATTGGGATTTTTTCGTTACGTCACAATTTCTAAAATTTTCATTACGTGACGATTTCTATAAGTTTATTTCTACCGCAAGCTACGTTAAAAACTTCGTTCCAAATTCCAGAAGTAATTCCATTGCTTTCCATAAAACAATAGACAGCTGCAATCGCTCGTCTTTCCGAAAAAAAAAACTACATAGCAACAGAATCAGTAACATTCTTACTGCGGCAATAAAATAGTGTGACATGTCGTTGTCGTGTCGTGTGTGACAAATGAACATATTCACGGATTACATACAATGACATGGTCATCTTCCGAACCGAGATTTATTGTCACATGTATAGAGATCGACGTAGTGGAATATTCATCGAGATTCATCTCGTATAAGACTGATTGAATAGGAATTGTTATTGGAGTAAGTGTATTTCCTGTTTTGTTTGAGGAGCAAAAGAAAAACAGAGTTCATTGACCGCTTATCACCAGAGGTCGGAGTAGGTAGATTGATTTTATGTACTTGCGTCAAGATATTATAATATGGACATGCCATTTTATCCATAATGTGCGGGAAGTACCGGAAAAAGTTCCGGAATTGGAATTATGGAATAAAATAAAATAAAAAAACATACAGATAGGCTAACAAAATCGTTTAAATAGGCTAACAAACACCCAATGAATCATACAGGATACTTGATTCTGATTGGTCGTTGCGTGCGGTCAATGAGTTGTGAACATAGATGAACATGAGATAAAGAAACAAAAGGCCCTGTCTAAGTTTTGTCTCATACTGTCAAGCGTCATTTCTAATTCAACATTAAGGGACAAAATACGGTGTAACTATTCCAAGGTATTTTTGTATAAAATAAAATACTGATTTCTTTCACCATTAGCTAACACTGGTAGCGTAGATTGATATTATTAATACGTTTTTCACCTTAAACACAAATTCGTGCTAATTTCAAAATTCCGGAACAAATATCACAATAAATATGAAGTTCCGGTATTTTGGAGGCAAATCCATATTATCCTCTACGTTTGACGTCAACGACCTTAAATCTATCTACCTACTCCAGCCTCTGCTTATCACTCTACATTGTAGAATTCTAGTGGATAATTTTAGTATTACCGAGGGAATAAATGGTCTAGCGCTTTGCATAAAAATAAAACTGGAACCGTTTTTGTCTCGTAGTAATACACAACTATAGTCTGCAAGTCGATCTAGGTACAGACAATAGTTGTAATAAAGTTAGCCATTATTTTATAGTTGCTCTTTAAATACTAGTCGTTTAGCTAAGATCATGACATTTTATTGTCATCTAAACTTATATAATATGGTAAAGAAAACGTTGTTTTTTAAGTTCCTTTGGTATGCTTTCACGCTAAAATGTATGAACGGATTTAAATGAAATATAGCACATGAGTAGACCATGACCAGGACTAGGACATATGATACTTTTATTCTAAAAGTTCAACGGCTTTGACACGTATGCAGGTGAAACAGCAAGGCACAGCTAGTCAATCATCAAATAATTAGAACTTTTTACCACCTTGGTACTTCCACCACACCCTCACAATACTAACTCCAAAAATGATACCACACACACCCACAATTTCCCTTCGACACCAGCAATATTTAACAAAATCGAATCAAGATAAATTGAAAATTGAACACGACGTATTTCCTTCGTTTGAAAGGACCAAATGCCACTCGCACATACCTAAACACAAGGTACCATCCCCTGGCACATCAAAAAGCCCAGGGGAGGCCGCGTGACTTTGGAATGCATTCATTAAGATGCATTGTGTCCGCGTGCCCTATGCCCAGACAGCCAGCAAAAATGCACGCGGCATGCAGAGGGCGCGGGCAAAACGAAAGTGATGTGCTGCCCTTAAATTTCCTTTGAGGTTCGTTTGTTTGTTTTTTTTTTGTTATGGCTGCGCTTTTCCGTTTTACCTGTAAGGACTGTCTGACGTGCAGGTTGTTTCCCTTCATTTTATTTAAAACCAGCTTTTGAGAGCGGCTTCGCCCGCGTCAAGGTCGAAAATCATCCCACGGGAACGTACTACCGGGATAACAAGTATCCTATGTGTTATTCCAGGTTACAAACTATCTGTGTGCCTTTCATTCAAATCCGTGCAGTCGTTTTAGCGTAATTGAGTAACAAACATCCAAACATCTAAACATACAAACTTTAACATCTATAATATTATTAGGATAGTATACACCGTGACATTTTAGTCGTCTTTCAAAAGTAGTTCACTCAATGTATCCGACATAAAATACCTCTGGACGCGATTAAAAATTG
Organism: Polymixis lichenea; assembly: GCA_949091785.1. Taxonomy (NCBI): domain Eukaryota; kingdom Metazoa; phylum Arthropoda; class Insecta; order Lepidoptera; family Noctuidae; genus Polymixis; species Polymixis lichenea. The sequence continues at coordinate 2,850,694 of OX420943.1, read as the reverse complement.
TTACCATTAATTAAGATAATAGGTACAAAGAACAATAAATGATGCTTTAGAATTATGAAACTTCCCGTTAATAATGTTTACGTATCAAAGGGTAGAAGGTATATACCCTTATTCATCCATCATTCATTCCATCTCCATATCAGGGTGTTTCAAACTACGTCACGCGTATTAGTGCATGATTTTTTTTTTTATTATTCACATGTTCAAAAAAATCAATTATTTTTATTTAAATGTATAGTAGTCATTGGATACATGAAGTGGGTTGCCGTTGTAAGACGACTAAAATGTCACGGTGTATAGTATTGATTTATTGATGAGAAACGGTTTAAACTTATTACTTTCTTAAGGTAAATGTCAAAGATAACATGAAATAACACGACGCCAATTTTCCTGAAGGGTAAGACATAGGTGTATCTACATATAGGTAGTGCCCACATTTTGCCATTTAACCTATTAAAGGGTATTATGGGTTAGCAGTATAGGTCAATTCAATGTGACGGATATCATACCTTATGTTGCGTTCCGGGACCCAAACTACATGTGTGAGGAAACTCTGGAAATAATAACCAGAACTGTTGATGAACACCAGTTTAATAATTACAGTATTAATTTTTTCACAATAGGTAGGTCGCGACGCGTACAGTGCTCGTGTCGAACGCTCATTCTTCCGAATTGTCCCGAACGATCGGTGCGTCGGCGCCGCTCATCTCAGTGGCCACCCCTCCTCCTTCGTCTGCGTCATACCCCTCCGTCGTCCGGCCGGTTAATACCAAACACCTTACCAGGCAGATATTTAAAAATATTTTCACTAGGTAGTACTTTTTGTGTTATTTAACATAACCTAACATCACACCTTGTTTCCCCGAAACCCGTTTCCCAGTTACGTTTAAGTCCCATGTAATAGGGGGTGAGCCTATTGCCATCAACCGGGTACAAATCCAGACTCTGAGTTGCTACTAAGAAATTCATATAAATACGAATTCAATTGTCAAAGATATGGAACCTAAAGTTTGGAGAGTGGTGCAAGATGAGCCTTCGTTTAATCCAACTAATATTATAAATGTGAAAGTTCGTATGTTTGGATGTTTGTTACTCAGTCACGCAAAAACGGCTGAACAGATTTGGATGAAATTTAGCAGACAGATAGTTTATAACCTGGATTAACACATAGGATATTTTATATCTCGGTAGCACGTTCCCGTGGGGTAATTTTCGACCTCTACGCGAGCGCAGCCGCTGGCAAAAGCTATCGTACCGTGATCGTGATAAGTAGGTACATTTTCAGTTATTAGGTAATTTATCTCCTTCGATAGTTCAACCAAACTACAGCTGTTTTTAATCATAATATCAGCAAAGTTAATACCGAACCGAAAACATGATGGCTAAAATAAGGATCATGTAGAAAAACTCATGTTATCAAAACTCCTAAGTTTCAATTTATGACCAAGTAAGTGTCATTGAGAACATTTATCTTTCGTGACCGATCTAGAAAAAGACATGAGACATTTATTAGTGAATCATCTTTTTTCAGTTTAGCATTTTAATAAGCCTTTTCCCGGCTTTGTCTACCGTAAATAACTATGTTGCCAGATTGCTTAGTGAAAATTCAACATTTTACCATTTTAAAATATTACAAGCTGCATTTTAAGAAATTAAAGATTCATTTTAGTAAATAATAAGACCTTTTTTAATAAATCAATATCGAAAGCATTTTTTTCAAACTAGGCTGAGATTCAGCCCTTTTGGAGCGTCAAAATTACATCAGACAGTCCCCCAAAACGCCCTTCAACAAACTCCCCCGCACAGCTGTCTAAAACGAGGGGCTTGTGGCTAAGTAATATTAGCTGCAGGGGTCGATCGATCAGGTTAAGCTACGTGGATGGGTGACCATCTTAACATACCAAGACCCCTCCGTGCCTCGGAAAGCACGGTTGGTCCCGGTTGTCATTTGTGGATCTTTGACAGTCGTTACGAGGGCGGAAAGCAGTGGGTTAAAGATCCAATGCGCAAAACATTCCAGCCGCGATATTTTTACGTGGACTTGTCTCCTCATCATAAAATAAAGAGAGCATAAAAACGATATTATTCTTACTCAATCATGCTCAACCGGGGGATCTATTTACCCGAATTATGGGAGTAATTATTTCCCCAGGGACATGAATATAAAATTGCATTTCCCTGTTACTTGATCAGGTCTTATCGGAAAACGGAGGGCCCTCAACGTTTATAGGCAGGAAATCATGCATGAAACGAATATGAGTGAGTAATATCTTTTTATTCGAGTTCGGTGGGCAATTATTTATGTTAGTTCTACTTACAATAAGTTTTTTACAGCGTTATAGAAAAATTTACGCAGACAACAAGAGTGAAACAATGATTGTACAAATATTAAGTTTAAAAAAATGAATGAATGGAATATTGTTATGTCAAATTGATTTTCAATTTCGAACAGCTTTTTAGTTTCCACAAATAGATAATTACAATCGATACTGACAAACGCGTGCACTGACTGGACAGGGCCCCTCTATCTGTGTGGTTCTTTTCTCGAACGACTATTTCAGATATCAATCTACATCGTCTTCACATGATCTGACCAAGATTCTGGACTTTAAAACACACTGTGACCTCTGACCTTGTTTCGGCCTTTCTTCTCAGAGTAGTCAGATAGGATACCGCAACCAGTTTTAAATACGATTGACGTGTAAAAGTGTTTCTATAAACCTCCTTCCAGAGTTAAAATTCATTATAATTTATAACAAATTGTAACTACAATCAACCTTGGGATATTTCTTTCTTTAATTAACTTGTTCATTAAATCTAAATCTCGTTTAAAAATAAAAAAATCTCAGCAACCCCACACAACGACTGCTTTAAAAACAACCATATAATGACGGACGACTCGTGAATGTAGGTATGTATATAATCCTACCATACAAAAATGTTACGTAGGTACTCAATACGTGAAGTGCACACGTCTGCGCCGCTAGTAATGAAAATCAAATTTACACAAAACCGTACGAGTATGGAGTTTAAGAACCGACTCCACTGCTAAGCAATTAATGTAGCTTGCGTATAGCTTGAGAAAATTCTGGGACAAATTTTTGTGCAAATAAAATGCTTTTAATACTAAAAGCGGAGATTTTTCTCATCATGTCGTGGCCGATAATAAACGGTCTCAATTCCGCCATAATTATATTTTGAATGTGTAATGTTCACTGAAATGCATGCTTTCATTAGTTTGAAAGACGTATAATTAATATCTTGATTTAAAAGAGTGTCCTTGGAGTTTCTGCCCGTTCTTAGCCATATAGATCTACGTTTTTAAATGGGCAACTAGCTTAAATTTTCTGATTCAGCACCCAAAGGGTGCCAATGGGGCCCTATTACTAAGCCTCCGCTGTCCCTCCGTCCGTCTGTCTGCCAGCGGGCTGTATCTTATAAACCGTAATAGGTAGATAGTTGAAATTTTCTCAGAGAATGTATTCAAATTGTGCTATGACATCGAATAATAAAAAGTAAAGAGGGTCTCCATACAAGAAACGTGTATTTTTCGGCGTTTTCATGTGCGAATTCGATTCACTTTTGGCCGGTTTTTATTGGCAATAACAAATTTAGTTGTTTTTTTCTATTGTCACTATCTCTTTTGTACTAACAAAGGAAACTATTCCTTATCGCATATCTTTCAGTACGAGCTTACCCCCTCACTAGCACGGTGTAGTGAAACTATTTCACAAAAATCCCCGACTAAGAGCTGCACTGCTGTACTGGCGCTGTTTTATGCGTTTTCACTGAGCTTTAAATGTTGACAAAGCCAGCCCTACTCGACAGTCTTTTGCCGTACGGATTTTCTGTACCACTGCAGATAAATGTGCGTTTTTATTTTGTAAAGGAAAACGTTATTTCAACGAAGATTTTTAATTTTCGGAGTGTTTTTCGAAGAATAGCTTCGTTAATGTAGTTGTAGGGAGTAATTGTGGGGTTAATTTTCCGGGTAGCTGCTACCTTGTAATTATTCGGTTAGTAGTTAGTTACGTTTTAACTAGTAGACGTCTTGGAAAATGTTTTGAGTAGGTAATTTATTTTTACGTATTATTCAGGCAAAATAGAATAGCATTTTTTTTCATCTAAATGTAGTTAATAATCCCTACTATATAATATTATAAATACTATATAATAATATTATATTTGTGTGTATTTGATGAGGACCTGTTGACCGATATAAACGTATACGAAAATATTTCTGTCTGTTACGTTTTCACACCTAAACCGCTGAAATCGGTTCAGCGTCATAAAATTTGGCAGAGATATAGCTGGCTATCTTAAAAAATGTACTTCACCATATCCCTGGGAATATGGAGAAGGACATAGGTTACTATTTTACGCGACAACCGACATCCACGCGAGTGAAGCCGTGTGTAAAAGATAGTTTCTATCATAAAGTCATTGATCTGTGTAATATTTTCATCTCACGAAGCAACGTGCGTTTTACTTGTGGTTACCAAGTGTGAATGTGTGTGTAAAGACAGGAGCTCTCGGTACTGAAGTCAGAACTGTGAGTGCTGACGCTACTCGTCTTCACGCTAACATTCACAGCATGTTTGTACACTTGGATACCACAAGTAAAGTGCGCGTCGATTCGTAAGCTAAAAAATACTATACTAGAAAGTGATGCCAAAACGAAACTTGATCTTGTACGAGGACATAGAATATGATTCGGAAAATCTAAGACAAAAACTGCACTTCTTCAACATCCATATACAGTTCTTCAACTAAAACCCTCAACTTCAACGAAACGGATACCAAATACTCCAAAGAGCTTTCCAAACTCGGTAATCTTCGAACTTGGCTGCTCACAATTTAAATAAATCACTCCGTTGATTCGGATCGTTCTATCGTTGCACCCAGCCCGTCACAGGGGACTTAGCGCCCCAAAATACTCGTTGCGGCCATTTTTTTCCTGTCTGTCAAGCTATAAAGGGATGCACGCGTTAGACCAATGTAATTGGATAAACTGACAGATGGTACTTTTTTATGTGTGTTGTCGTCATTTGTCTATCAGATGTTCGTAGATTGGCTTGTTAGATATGGCATTCTTTTACGAATAGTATACCATCTAAAAAGTACAAGTTTTTACCTAATTTTACTACTTCTGTATGTAGACGACTCGTATTAACAAAAATGTTCAAATACATTATTTTCTCTTTGAGCAACCAGCTCAAATTACCATTTTTTGGCGACTTAACTATATTTGGTAACGCAAATAGTATAAGAATTGTGCAGTTCCAACATTATTCCAGACAAACAGATTTTTAAACTCATATATTTTAAAATACGTTTCCAGCCAGTTCAAACTTCACCTGAACCAAGAGATACAAGATTTGACTTATTCAAAAAGCAATATATGCGCAGTATAGACTCTAACATGTCCCAGTCTCTGTACATAAACACACGAGACTGGTTTGCATAGCTTTGATAAAAATCTAGACCAGAATATATTCTGATTCAGTTTGAAATTCTATTCAACGTTTGCACAAAAAGCTTTGAAAAAACAGCCAGTCGGAAACTTACATCCTACAGCACAAATATTACAATTTTTGTGAAACAAGAATATTCTTTTTATTTAATAAAAATCTGTGCTTTTAAATCCAGCTTTATAAACCTGTGATCAGTGAAAGAAAAGAGAGATTTTTGCTCGCTTTTTTAAATATTACTGGTTCTGAGCTGATAGGCACTCGTTTTATTAATATATTATCTTCTCTATAGACACATGATTATAGCTATTCTACACTAGCTGTGCCCGCAGCTTCGCCCGCGTGGTGTTGACATTTATGCCACAAGAACATGCTACCGGGACAAAAACTTATGTTACTCCTTATAACATCAGCTATCTGCTCTGAAAGTCCCGTCAAACTCGGTCCACCCGTTTCGGAGATTAGCCAGAACAAAAGAGACAACCAAAATATGTGAAACTTAATTTTTGACCTTATATTGATCGTATATATTTTCATATGCGTTGAGTTAATAACTGTTATTTTGACATTACAAACATACACTTCAAATTTATTTACCTGTATAGACTAAAGATGTCACCGTGTGATTGAGAACACCGTTAGTTTATAATCTATCTCGCGAGATGATAAACTGTCGGTAAATTGTGAACTGCACCATACTGATTACCGACCGAATAGGTTAGGTTAGAACTGCGACCAACCGCGCGCGAGCCGAGCGAGCTAAGCGAGCGGCGCCGCTGCAGCGGCCGGCGAGCGCTACTTCCAAGTTAGTGGCAGTTACTTGACTATTTAGTAATATCGCAAGATACTATCCATCTTGTTATCAGTTCACAATTTGACGGTTTCACTTCGATAGATTATAATCTACCGAAAAATAATGCGTAAAATTGTAAGCAGTATGTTACAGTTCACAATCTTTCGACAGTTCACAATCTCGCAAGACAGATTATAATCTGACGGTATTTACAATTTTACGGTGACATAGATAAGAACTTGCTTTAGTACACCTGTTTCGTTTTGTAAGCACTCATAATAGAATGTAAAAGTTTGAGCTTAAAAAAAACAGCTGACCCCGTAAACTCAATAGCTACCAAACACAAGCTGACGCAACAACGATGTCACAACACCATTGTTCTGCATCATTGCATCACCGCGCCCACTGACACCCACGTGTCGACCAGTTTATTGTACCATAATACCTCTATAATGTACCATATGAACAGTTATATAGTTAGAGAAAGTTTTATTCGCTTGAATGGAATTACCGATCAGGGAATTAAGAAAGGGTAAGGATAAGATATATGCCACCTACGCACCTAGCTTTGAAAAGGTCAAGTGTGTGGTACTCGCAACGGCCACGAGTGTATGACTTGTAATACGTATAAACGTGGGTAAAACAAAAGAAATATGTACACGTGGATTAGGTTAGTAGATTAAATAAGACGATGAACAAACATAACATCACGCCTGTTATACCTGAAGGTCTGTCTAAGCTAAGGGCCTATTCTTTAAGTCCGCCAACGAAGATATGGGCGCGTTCAAAAGTAGGTCGAAACTTAAAAATGAATCCAAATGAATGAAAATTTAATAAATCTGGTGTAGGCACCAGATTTATTAAATTTTTCAGGCGGAAAAAATCACATCGAGAGTAGGGACAACTGTTAAATCGTGGTGTCATTCATTGTTAGGTCGGGCTCCAAACTAATTTTATGTCCGTATGTGAAGAGAAGTAACGGTCACCCGTAACTTCAGACGTATCTATGGACTTCGTGCATAGGGAGAAGACCTCCAGAGCAGTGGCTTTAGTACACCCAAATTTCACCAATTCTATTTAAGCCTCATATAATAGGGAGCGAAACTATTGTCATCAACCGGAAACCAAATCCAGACTCCGAGCCGAAGAAATTCCTGATAGATAAAAAACCAACAACACTGCCCGATCTGGGAATTGAATCCAGGATCTCATTATCAGCAGTAGCGCTTGAAACCACTAGACTAATGTACCAGTAAAGGAGTAGGTATGGGTAACCCTGCATTGTTAGACTCACATAAAATTTAAATAATATTATGTTTGGACTTTAAAAGAGACCATGACCTCTGAGTTTGTTTCGGCTTTTCTTCTCAGGGAACAGTCAGCTAGGAAATGCCGGCGCCATCTAGTTTTTAAAAATATTGACCAACAAAATATTGACGTGTGAAAGTGTCTTTTAAGATCTACTTACATAAATAAACATTTCATTTCATAACATGGGGTAATCCTTATGTGACCCATACCTACTCCTTTTGATACTCTAATCTAATGATTGGAGGTTCAAGAGCATTAATTCCACGCGGGCTGGCAACAACGTATTTATAGTAGTATTTCGTGATTATTTCATTAAATACAAACAAAAGTAATTTTTTTTTAGCCAAGCACTAGATCGTTGGTATTTATAATTATTTTAAATATTTACTCTTTCATAAAAACATTTAATCGTACTTAGTAATGCAAATAGAAAATAATTGACATAATGTTGATTTTTATAACCAAATACCAAAATAACTGTAAAAAAAATAGCATAAGAACTTGAAAATACCAACGATCTAGTGCATGGCTGAAAAAATTTTTTACTTTTGTTTGTATTTAATGAAATAGTCACGAAAAACCGCCATAAATGCGCCGTTGCCAGCCCGCGTGGGGAGAATGCTCTTAAAATGAGGACGAGGGATAAAATAGTAAGATAATGACGTAAATGTACTAACTAAATATGATACGAACTTATTAATTAGCCCATTCTTATCCCACTTCGTCTACGTCGAATGGGACAAATCCAATAGGACCATTTCTACCGACGTAACTTAGTGCCAATTCAAATAGGTTCGTTAGTATCAAGTTGAATAGAACCATAAATCATGTCTGGTGTAAATGAGGTGAATTTAAAGCGAATTATATTACATTCTATGAAGACAGTTTCATATCTATTTGTATCAGTTGACGTTTAATTAATGTTGTATCATAGATTTGAATCATAGTTTCAGAGCAGTGCTTGGCCCAGTGGTAACGGCCGCAAATTTACTTTGTGTAAATTATTTAATCACCACTGCTCCTAAAACGGTGAAGGATGACATCGTGAAGAAACTAGCATGTCTTAGAACCAAAAATTCGAAGACATGTGACGTCTCATCATAAACCCGAACTGGACCCGCGTGGTGTATTACGGCCCACACACTCTCACAAAGAAGAGGCCTGTGTCCCAGCTTGGTCCCAGCAGTGAAGAACATTATAGGCTGATTATAATTATATCTTCAAGCTCTCAGTAATTGAAGCGAAGGACACACGCGTCCTTCAACTCAAAAAGAAATATCAAACGCAAAAATAAAACATTTTGTTCCAAATTACATCTGTGGCTAATGCATTATTGTATAAAAGCCAAAGTGAGGGGAAAACTCATTTGGAATTTGACTCGTACAAAAGGACCGAAAGATTCTCGTTTGTTTAAAAAGAAATCTTGACGGCACTTGGACGAATTAAAAACTTTTTGGACGAAAAAATGGTAACAACAAAAAAAAAACTTTTATTTGAAAGAGGAAGAAAAAGTCAAACGATGTACTAAAGCTTTTGAGGACCTCAAATTGTCTCGAGTGTTACGGATTTAAAGATATTTTTTTGTACAATATTGAGGAAAATCAGGCGAAAATGGTAAAATAATGAAAATGGCTTCGGAAAAAGCCACTTTGTGAATGACGGTTTTTCTTGCAAAAGGTGAGTAAATTTTTTGTCTTCTTTGTTTGTGCCTGTGATTTGTCAACAGTACAATAAAAAAATAAAAAATATATGAATGATTTCAATGTATTTTTTGTGCAATGCGGATGAATGCGGATTTACGGATATGTTTCGGGAATATTGCATCTGATTGCTCCATATATTTCATGAGTTGCCGAATATCCAATCGGTTTGGAAATTTTTAGTCAATTTTCTTTCTATCTCGTCAAGTACATGTAACTACGTCTAGTTTTTGTGAGAGGAACCGGCCGGCGGCGGAGGCGACAGGGCGGGGGGGGGGATATTGCCTAGTTTTAAAGTAGCTCCAAATTGCATGATATTGTGTGGCTGTATCTCTGGCAATAGGTTTCTACATGTTGCCATTGCCATAAATTGCTGGATCTAGTCGTAACGTCATAGGCGAGCAATTTTAGTTGCTCGTGTAAGCGCACCTTTAAACATTAAGCTACGATCCTAAGGACCAGAGTTAAACGAACAAAAAGTCAGAAATAACACTAAGAGAAAACGAAGGAATAATATCGATGCGATACTATAGGATATATTTTATGTAAAACTAGAAATTTTTCACAGCCACAGTCGCGGGCTTAAGCTAGTAATTAATGTAATTGTCATCGTAATTATAGTACACTGAAATAAACACCTAACAAAAGAGTTTATGAGCTTTTAAAATAATGCTTTAGTTGCTATAAAAGAAAAAAGGTTTTTGTGCCTAAAAAGGCAGCAATATATCTAGGTCTACCTAAAACTTTTTCATTTCCAAGTACTAAAGAAAATTTCCTTCACAACATTTTTCAACGTAAGAAAACTGCTGAGTAAAATAAACTACCTACCTACTATTAAGCACACTTTATTTTATTATCAAAGTACATTCCCCTGGCGGTGCGGGCAAGTTCTAAGTACAGGGGGCAGGGAGGAAGCCGGGGTCATATCGACATACGTTTACTGGCAATATCCGAGACGCTTTCTTCAAGTCGCCCATTACGTACGGAGGTTGCAAAGATTAAGCAGTGTAGATGTGAAGACGCTTTGAAAATGAAAGGAGAGAAATACGATAAAGAATTCTTAGGAAATGCGAGAATGTGAAATCAATACGTAGTCTTATGGGTGTTGGTTATATAAATATAGAAATTCTTGAAGTATATTTAGTGAAAAGGATTTTCTCAAAACCGTGTTTGAGCTTATGGTATTTTAATTAAATGTGATAAATGCAATAAAGAATTCTTAGGAAATGCGAGAAAGGGAATGCAATAAGTAGACTAATGGTTAAATAAATATAAAAATTCTTCACGTACCTAAAGGTATATATAGTAAAAAGGATTTTCTGAAAACCGTGTGGAAGGTTATGGTATTTTATAAATATGATGTATCGAATTAATGTTAAGCTTGATAGCCAAAATTGCTGAGATTATACAGAAAACTGAAATTAATGCTAGTCTTGTTTCATATAGTGAACACAGGGTTCTTTGGTTCATCTATCCATCCAAAGGAAAAAAGAGAACTTAAATAAAAAACTTTTTTCAAAAAAATAAACAACCGACTTCCAAAAAAACACAAAAAAGTGAAAAATAACTTTAATTTCGGAAGTCGGTGACTTTGGATATGTATTTTAATTTTTTGTCACCGCCTTCCGAAATTAAAGTTATTTTTCACTTTTTAGTGTTTTTTTTGGAAGTCGGTTGTTTATTTTTTTGAAAAAAGTTTTTTATTTTTCACTTTTTAGTGGTTCACATGTGCGGTAAGCCTTCACAGCGTACCGGCGTGATGTTATGTTATTAACTGGTGTAAACAATTGACAGACATGTGATTACAGCAATCCCTGTCCATTTGCTATAATTTATTGAGGAGTTCCGTTGCCTATCTCCGAAGTTCTTCATCAGATCTTCACCAAATTGAAATGGAACCACTCCGAGAAAGTACTCTTCCAAAAACTACACAAATTGCTTCAAGTGTGCCTATAAAATTTGAAGAGTTCTCTGTATTTCTCCAGGATCCCATCATCAGATCCTGACTTGATGATCATGGGACCACCTGGGAAGTATACCCTATCAAAAAAAAAAAATATATCCAAATCGGTCCAGCCATCTTCGAGTAATCGGGGAACATACATAAAAAAAAAAAAAAAAAAAGGTTCCGACGAATTGAGAATCTCCTCCTTTTGGAAGTCGGTTAAAAATAGCCTATAGCGATAAGATCGCCCATTGTTTCACCCCTTGTGAAATTATTACATTTATATCTGTAACTAGCCGCTTTGGCAGCGTGGAAGACGAAAATGATCCCAAACAGAAACTTTTGTGTTAATACAGGTTATAAACTATCTGTGTGCCAAATTTCATCAAAATCCCTTCAGCCGTTTTTGCGTTATTGAGTATCAAACTTTCAGATTTATAATATTAGTGGGATTAATGTCGTACAATTTTTATGGACTACAAAATAAACAGTATTCTATGTATATAACTGTATTTCTAGGAATTACTTTAGATTCAAAATTACAATGGGGTGCCCACATTAGAGCTCTTTCAAGTAGATTAAGCTCAGCTGCTTACGCAGTAAGAAAAATAAGACAGTTGACTGATGTAGCCACAGCTAGGTTAGTATACTTTGCTTATTTTCACAGTATTATGTCTTATGGCGTTCTGCTGTGGGGGTCGGCAGCTGACGTAGATTCAGTTTTCATTCTACAAAAGAGGGCAATCCGCGCAATCTATAAAATGGGGCCTCGCGAGTCTCTTAGAAACAAATTCAACGAAGTTGACATACTAACTCTGCCTTCTCTTTACATCCTAGAAAATATCTTGTATGTTCGCAAAAATTTAGGTCTTTTCAAAAAAAAATGCGACTTCCATAATCTAAATACACGTAGTAAAGATGAAATTGTGATTCCAAAATTTAGATTAACTAAAACTAGTAAGTCATTTCTAATAAATAGTATCCGCTTCTATAACAAGTTGCCAAAATCGGTTACAGAACTTAGCGATGGAAAGTTTAAAACTCACATCAAACGTGTCCTTATCAAAAAAGCATATTATAAGATAAAAGACTACGTTGAAGACAAGGAAGTTTGGCATTAATTCCTTCTGCACATGTGGCTTCCCTGGTAACTCATTAGCACCATAACTATGTGAGCGTCTATTAACTGCTTCCAAATTACAATGTTAATTTTAATTATTTTATTTTTTACACTTTCTGACATATTCTCGTCATTATTTGACATTATACAACACTTGTAATATCGAGTATTTATTAGTGATTCTCATGGAAATCATATCACTTGGTTTAAATAGGTTGATTTTACTTATGTAGATTCTTTTACATATTGTGAATGAGAGAACGTTGTAGGCCTACAGTTTCTATTCTTTATTTTCATTCCTCTAGGTACTTGGTACTTATTGACAGGCCTGCACTGTCCTCCCATACCTATTATTACTGTAATTTGAAAACATTGTAAAACCCAATTATTTTTAAAAGAGTAACCGTGGAGTTTCTTGCCGGCTCTTCTCCATAGGAAGCGACAAATTGGAACCGTGCACCTAGCTTCTGACGTTTCATAAGTGCCCTTGCAGGTTTATGTGAAATAAAATATTTTGATTTTTGTATCTATAAATCTTTATTCACAGTTTCAATTGCCAAATTCCTCACAAAGACCAGACAAAAATAGGCAGTAAACCTGTCCCAAGAACTTATTTACCTGCAAATATAAACTCTAAGGTTTTATGTAGGGGAAATACGGGTAGAGCGTGGTTCACGGCAACCATCTAGTTAAATCAACCCTCGGTACCGCGCCGATAACGGACGTGAATAGCCGCCTTTATTTTGTTACTATTGCCTGACTCACTGTGTGTAGTGTGTATGTGGTCTTAGATGTGTAGTTTGACTTAGAGTATGTTTGTTGGTGAATGTTTAAAGTTATACAGCGTGTATAAGTAATGTGTAATCATAATTAAGGGTGTGATACGACCATAAAACTGAAAATCTTTCTCCAACATCGTAATAATATCTGGGAGTCTACTCTCTAAGCACGAAATCCGTAGCTTCGGACGCAGTTACGGGCGTTTCCTACTCCGTATCAACTTCGGGCATACGATTACTTCGGGGCCGAACTAAGAATGAATGACACCACGATTTGACAGTTGCCCTTACTCCCGATGTGATTTTTTCCCGTCCAAAAAAGTTAATTTATCGGGAGTAGGGTTCATTCCCAGGTCATCAACATCATCTGCTTAGCTTTTTCCAAGCTATGTTGAGGTCAGCTTCAGTCTAACCGGATGCAACAGATTACTAGTATTTTACATGGAGCGACGACGTTCCGTGTGGTGCCGGACGTGAAAGAATAACACCATCCCATTTCTTCACGTGGGTGTCGTAGAACGCGACTAAGGGACTTATTAGAGAATGGGCAGCAGCGTTCTCTATGCATTTGACCACGCGGAACGCGATCGCCAACCCGCCTGCCAAGCGTGGCGATTATGGCAAATCCCCCCCTTTTAGCGGAGCCTTATGTCCAGCAGTGGACGTCTTTCGGCTGATATGATGACTTGTAGCGACTGCCTATCTGACCTCCACAACCCAGTTGCGGGGTAATACGATATGACTTGGTAAGACTGGTTGCCAGACTTTCGGGCTTCTGACGACCCGTAACGACTGTCAAAGAAGGTTCATTCCGAAGTATCGAACGGGCCCATATCTTCGTTGGCGGACTTAGAGAGTAGGTCTCTAGCTGTTATCACACATTTCGGCTGAGTAAGTATTGAAGTTTTTTTATGAGACAATCTGATTATCCCACTGTATATCTGAATTGGCATAATTCCTTTTATAAACTTAAATAAAACCTTGGAAAAATCTAATCAATACCTATTTTCTACATTACTTATACCTAGAACGCTATTTATTTCCATTGAGTTCCTATAAAAGGCATATAACCATAGCAGTTCATTTAAATGAATAAAAGCGGTTTATTTCGTGTTAATGATTCAAGCCTTTCATTTTATTTTATTCATTGAAGTAGTTGAATAAATAAACCCTACAGATTTTTTCGTTCAATCAAACTATTCAATAAAGCTTTCAACTTTCAGGTTCTGACATCAAAATGTTATTTCCTTTGAAAGTTTAATGAACCGGTTATTCTTTTACAAAAAATAAACTACGTAGTTGACCTTTGAGGAATTTCAACTTAGTCCTTTTCATTCCTTTACATCCAACCAGACCGTCACAAGATCCAGTACACGCTAATCTTTTTTCAATTCCAAATTGAAAAAAGAAATCTAAAAATCGACCATAGAGAAGCGAACATTCGAAATTAGAAAACTCAGCGCGGCCAATCGACGCGAACGCGTGGGTTAGGTGCGGCGCGCACTAGCGCCCACTTTGTGCAAGTGCAGCCCTCGGGTCGAACGTCGGTCGCCCGGGAGACGAGCTCGGCCCGGGCCGCCGTCAGGCCCCGCGGGGTGCAAACGAACCCTCATAACACCCCCCCCATCCCACAACAACACGCCAAAACCAACCTTACGTTACAAGCATTAAGGTTACAAACGCTTTCCCAATTTCAGAGTAAAGTAGAATTAGCGATTTGTATGCTATGCAACACGAAATAGGGTCTGCTTTTCGAACGCTAATTCGGTTATCGCTAAGTACAGGCATGCTCGTGTAATTTTGTGCTCAGTTACGTTGGTTTAAAGTTGAAAGTTGTGTGGTAGAATGCGGTGCGTGCGATACGGTTTGATGGGGGGTAGGTAGGGGTGTCCCCTCATTCATAATCACAGGGATGTCGAATGCTCAGGTGGTTTAGGTAGCAGATTTATCGTTTCTAGGTGAGATGGTCCGCCGCTGAATAATCTGTATTGTTTATAAACCTCGCGTATTGTTTTATTACTGCGATTAATATGTCTGAAGTTTACAGGAGCGTCATATGACGCCTTTTTGTGAGGCTTTGTGTAAGCTACAGTACAAAGGGAGAGTTGGAGTACAATGAGTTATATTAATTGTATAATAAAGCAATTTTAGTGATAACGTTAAAACACGCACACACGATTATGGTGGAAAATAAGCGTTTTAAACGGCAAAGTGCTCAATTGAGCAGTTTTATTTGAAACTAGAATCTGCCCGCGGCTTCGCCTTCATGAATTGTCGAAATGATGCCACGGGAAAATGCTACCGGGACAAAAAGTAGCCATGTCCTTCCCCAGGATGCCATCTATCTCCTTGCCAAATTTTATCGAAATCCGTTCAGTGGTTCAGGCGTGAAAAGGTTGGAGTACCTTTTAGCCCCGGCCAGTGGAAATCCCTTCAAAATTACTCCAGCTTTTTCGGAAATTAACCGGAACAAACAGACGAACAAAAAAAAGTTTTTCTTCATCAGTACCGTAACTATGTATGTACTTTCATAAGCATTTGTTAAAAAACAATTTTTGACATTTCAAACAGACACATCTCTCATTTATGTGTACAAATGAGCGAGTTAACTTATAAACACAAAATTTTGCTTTTAGGGACGTTAAATTACGTTTAAGGGAAATTAAGTCCGTAGTAAATGTGAAAAACTTACCTGCTACTAGTAGCTACTATTTCCTATAACTAGTTACTCGTACACCACCTTTACTAGCCATAAAGGGAACCCTCTATTGCTGCACTTAATCTCAGAACTGGACTTACCTGAAACAAAAGGAAGCATAATGTTAACGAAAGCCTTTCCAGCTTATCTTGATAAAGTTGGTAAGTAATAATCCTACTTCTTTGCCATTTTCTTCTTATTAAGTGAGAAAGATTGGATTTTTATTAGCCAATTGTTTTGATATTTCAAAGTATATCACAGATCAGCATAAGGTCGTCTTGAGCCATTTTACTGGTTTATACACAATTTCTAGCATAATGGTAGATGAATCGAAATACAAACTGTCTTATTTCGGCAGATGGTCTATATTAAGCACAATATTATAAATAAAAAATGAAAAAATGGACTTAAAAAAGAAACATAATTAAATTAAATGTGGCTATAGTACAGGTATACCTCTGCCCAACCCTTCGGGAAACAAGGCGTGATGACACGTTATAATTAGGACAATTTCAACAGTAATAAATAAACCTAGAATCGATAAAATGTCACGGATGATTTCATTACTTCGCCAATTTAAAAAGTTCCTAGTACCCATTCGTTACCAATACGGTTTTACTACAGATAGTGTCCGACACGACCACGGGTACTCAGAAAACTTCAAAGAACCCATTAATAACAGACAGAAGACATCAAACAACAGCAGTTCAGAGCCTCCAATTGAAGCCTACACGCAACGAGTTTTTACGACACCCAGTTACGACCTGAGTAGCGCGGAAACTCGCAGACTGCCTATTAAAGTCTATCCTAGAATCTCATAAAGTCATACTAACACCCCATTTTCTGCACACTTCTTTATCATCTTTATCATTAATAAAATAAGGGTCATTTTCGGGTAACAAAACTGAAAGGAAAGTTTCCTCCAGTTTTCTCCCGCATTCGCCATTTTGTTCGTCGTAAAAAGTTAATGGCATTTCTGTAATTTTGCGGCCAGCAACAAGTAAAATTAAACGTATAATTACTTGAGAGTGATTCCTTGTGTTACGGTGTTAGGTACATAAAATTGTGTGTGATGTAAAAGTAATTACAGAAAAGTTTTCTAATTTGTCACAGAAAGTATTTTGATACAGATTATTCGGTTGTCTGTAAGGACAACAAAAACGTTCTTATTTATTTGTTACTTCACGCACAAAAATGTACTAAGGCCGACATAACGCCATAGGCATTTTCTACTAGTCAACCTTTGAGTGATGCAGAGACTAACAGTGGTAGGTGCAATTCCGAAAATCGTGTTATGTCGTGTGTTTTTGGTAATAAAAAAGAAGAAACTAAAAGGGTAAAGTAGGTAACAAGATAAGCCTAATATCTGTATAATTCGTCCAAGCATTCGATAAAACTTCAAGAAATACACAAAATCTGCTAAAGCTGTGTGCAAACTTCAAATCACCTAGTTACAAATTATAACTTAAACAAGAATGAGACTTAAATCTCAAACGTACCTATTCCAACTAAATCCGTGAAACAAGCGAAAAATCACGAACATTGCAACATAACGAAACATAAAACTCCCAATCGATTTATCCAACAAAATCACAACTTGGTCATCGATCAGTTTGCTCCAAAAGTAATCCGGAGACGTTACGAACGAGCTCTAGGAAACACAGCACGACAGGCTGACCAATTACGGTCATTTGTTACAATGTCCGAGTGAGCTGTATCGCTGCAACACACTCCAGATTCGCCGTGGTTTTATGTGGTCGGTATATTTGTTCGTTTTTACTTTGTATTTATATTGAAGTGGGGATGAGAACTTGTGTTTTGTAAATTAATTGTAATCAAAGATATTATGTTGTTCCTTTTTACATAAGTATTTTTGGCATTTATAAACGAAGCCTTAAAGTAACTAAAAAACTTTTCAGACAAATAACGTCGCCAGTTAGCGTTATTATACTGTCAAGTGTCAGGTAATTAACATAATTACTTTTCAATTGGTATCAGACTCAACGAGTCTGCCTAACAGATGACGGGTATGATATTTCTACCATGGAATAAAAGATTTGGAAAAAGAACCAGTGTCTAATTTATTTTAGATCACATTTTTTATTAAAAACTCATTACTTGGACCTAGAATATACTTTGTATCCAGCATAGTAATCAAAATAACAAAGTAACAGTTTCGTCCTAAAGTAAATTTTGCACTTGGCAGTAACACGTTGGATTTAAATATGTCTGTCACACGGGCTGACCGATGTCGGTCATTTGTTTAAATGACCGAGTGAATTGTGTCACTGCAACACATTGCTTGCAGTCCTATTGGTATGTTGTAAGAGGACATTTTGAAGCTAAAGCCGCTTTTAGAAATTAAGAAAGAAAATAATAAACGAAAATACATTTATTTAGGAAACATCGTGAGGAAATCTGCGCCATAATGGTGTACTTTCAATTACGAGGACCAAATGTAATACACTAAATGATAATTATGTATTTATGACTGAAAATACAAAAACTTCACTTATTAATTGTGTTCTGAATATTTATTATAATAATTAATTGTGTTCTAAATGTTTATTACACAAATTGGTTTTATTCTAACTATTGACAATCATATCTATAAATTAACAAAGTAACAGGTAACATTGATTTAAATTCTTAGAATGTTAAATAGTGTATGCTGCTAATGGGTAGTTTTTGATTATTGAATCACCAAAAATCACACGAATAAACTACTACTTTGACTTTGAGGAAGTAAATTCTTAAACCATTCCAGGTTAGAAAAACTCGTCTACAACGATGTAACCAAAATGCAAACGTGACTGAACTGCCAAAATGAAAAGCATTGCGGTCTATTGCCATTATATGTGTGTTACGCTACTACCTACCCCGCTGGACTTTTAAATAATGTAAGTCTGAATCGCTATCCCATTAATTCCAATCCAGCCTGTCCTTTGCTGCCCATTGTCTACCAAGTCGCAGGGCACCCCTTAGCGAGTAGTCGCTCTAGTTTTAAGTTTTTTAAGCCCTGGCTGGAGGGCGTTCGTGAATCATATTTTTTTCAACTTACATTCTGACGCTGACCTGCAAATTGCAAAAATGTAAGCACTTCACGTGAGGGAGAGGCAATCTATGCACCCTAGTCGCCGCAAGAGACGCCCTGGGTGTCGGGAATCTCAGGCTGATTCCCGGCCACCGTAATCGCGAGCTTGCGGATGGGGAGTGATGGGTAGCTCGCTATCCGGTAAGAACCAAGCCCGGGTCGACGGCGCGTTGTGTTCCACGCGCGCCTCAAAGAGATGTCAGCACCATCTGGTGGGGTCCTCCAGGGCCGATGCCTGGCAGGAGTGCGGGTTGTTCGAAAGAGATACTGTGGCCCCTGGCACACAGGCAACTGAAGGAACACGGGTGGACTGACACGCCCTCCCGCTCCGCCCAGAGCGGGAGAAGTTATTTGAAGATTTGCCATCCTCAAAACAAAAAAACCCTGTTACTTCCTCCTTAAGTAGCAATGGTACTGCCGTAGCTTGTATACGCAAGTCGGTGTTCGGAGCTTAAGCCAACTAACATGTTTTATTTCAGTATTGATTTGGGCGAAAACAGTCTTTGTCATATTTACTTAAACTCCTCGCACTCAATAACTTATAAAGGCTTTACATCATACAAGGCGGTGGGTTAAACGAGTTATTAAAAAAAAAATCTACCGTTTCTACAAAGTGCAATAAGTACCTACGCGATCAAAATACAGGGTGGCAGGGACTTCGATACACAGAATGAATCCATGAATCCATGAATCCACCCCCTAGTGTAGTCGCGTTGTGTTCCACGCGTGCCTCAAAGAGATGTCAGCAGCAACTGATGGGGCCCGCAAGGGCCGATGCCTGCCAGGGGTGCGGGTTGTTCGAAAGAGATACCGCGACCCCTGGCACACAGGCAACTGGGGGAACACGGGTGAGTTTTAGTCAGTAAAAGTCTGACACGCCTTCCCGCTCCACCCAGAGCGGGAGAAGTTATTTGATGATTTCCCACCCCAAAAAAAAACCCCCCTAGTGTAGAAATAATTCGTCGATTAATAAAAAAAAAATCTGCTGTTACAAAGAAAAGTGCAATAGGTACCACGAGGTCAAGATTAATGGATTTTTTTTTTATTTAGTAAAAGAAAAAATTGCTCATGTTTTGAAACCATGAATTCAGAATCCTGCACTGAATTCATAGTTTCAACTTGTGCATCAATGTTTTTTTTTTTCATATTTCAGAGTTAGTCCCATAGCTATTAAAACTTCTTCATTTTCATGAGTACTACACTCCCTCAAAGTACCTCAATAGCCCTGTAGGTATATGCTTTGTGTTTCAGTATAAACTCGGCGTACATTATCTTTCCTTTGGTAGACTGTTGTCTTACCCTAGCAAACTCTTGACACAAAACAAGGCACAACTTCCCGTCCCTTCCCCTCTTAGTATACGTCTTTGAACTAATTTTTCAGACTGCGATAAGCGAAGAAACATTTATGAGGTCATGAGCGTTAAAACTCAACGTCAAGAATGGAAAATCCGGGTTGAAAATTTTATGAAAACTAGTGGAACTCCCCCTTAAGCATTTGCCTTGGATTTAATTTAAATGAATTTTGTTGATATAAATGACACTGTGAATTATCTGGTTATGTACAGTCACCTTAAGAAAATGTTGATCACTTTTTGGACTATCTGGATTAAACTCGTTCCTTGTTTACTGTCATCATCACTTGTGTGTTGTACTTAATACTAGCTGTTGCCCGCGACTTCGTCTGCGATCCAGGATGAAAAGTACCCTATATCCTTACCTAGGTCATGGTCTATCAATGTGTCAAATTTCATCCAAATCCGTTCAGCCATTTTAGCGCGAAAGCGTAACAGACCAAGTTACTTATAATATTAGTTAGGATTTACCACATTACTCAACGGTACCTTGTGGTGCCGGACGTAAAGAATAGAATCCCATCTCTTCCCGTGGGTCTCGTAGAAGACGACTAAGGGACTTACTAGAGAATATACAGCAGCGTTCTCTATGCATTTTACCACGATACTACGATCGACAACCCGCCTGCCAAGGTGGCGTTTATGGGCACGCCGCGATTGCGGCGGTAAGTCCCCTCTTTGAGGAGTGGCTTGAGAGGCGGCATGGCGTCCTCACCTTCCGCCTGACACAGGTCCTCACCGGACATGGCTGTTTCGGGAGGTTCCTGTTTCGGATAGGGCGGGAGGAAACGCCCGGGTGTTTCCATTGCGAAGATCGCCCAGAGGACACGGTGGAGCATACGGTGGAGGTCTGCCCAGCTTGGGCGGAGCAACGCCGTGTCCTCGTGGAGGTGATCGGCGGCGGCGATCTCTCGCGTCCGACCCTGGTCCAGGCCATGGTACGGAGCGAGAGGGCATGGCTGGCAGTCGCCTCCTTCAGCGAAGCAGTTATGCTCGCAAAGAGGGAGGCGGCGCACGTGAGGGAGATGCAGTACATGCGCCCTCACAGCCGTGGCCTTCGCAGGAGACGCCCTGGGCGTTGGGAATCCCAGGCTGATTCCCGGCCACCGTAGGCACGGGCTTGCGGACGGCGAGTAATGGGTACCTCGCTGTCCGGTAAGGACCAAGCCCGGGTCGACGGCGCGTTGTGTTCCACGCGCGCCTCAAAGAGTTGTCAGCAGCAACAGAGGGGCCCGCAAGGGCCGGTGCCTGCCGGGGGTGCGGGTTGTTCGAAAGAGATACCGTCGCCCCTGGCACACAGGCAACTGAAGGAACACGGGTGGGTTTTAGTCAGTAAAAGTCTGACACGCCCTCCCGCTCCACCCAGAGCGGGAGAAGTTATTTGATGATTTCCCACCCAGAAAAAAAAAAAAAAAAAAAAAAAAAGGTGGCGTTTATGGCAAACCCCCCAAATTGGAGGAGGCCTTTGTCCAGCACTGGACTCTTCCGGATGAGATAATGATGACAACATTACTCATCAATGTTGCTTAAAGTTAAGAAATGATGAGCGTCTGCTTAGCCATAATATTTTAAACTTCTCTTATTTTTAGACAACTTTTGATAAAGAAGGGGTAAATGTTCATTATGACAAGGTTCTGTCTGAGTATGGTTAAGGGTTTGATACGCCGGCTGTACTTATAAACAATTTTGTTAAGTTCTTCTGTTGCTTAGGGAGTCACTTAATGTAGTTTTTATATTGAAAGATTTTTCTTTTATGTTTGATTGATTACCATAGTTATTACAGTCTAGACTTAGACGAGGCATTACCTAGATTAGATATTTGGCTGGGCTTTTGGTATTTTTTAAAATTAATGTTGACATCAACTATCAAATATCTTTTAAACTTTAATAAAGGTGTCTTAGGTATTTTTAACCCCCGACGCCGACGCAAAACGTCTGTGGCACCGTTGCTCTTGAACGGGTGAACCGATGTGGGTGGGGTTTTTTTTAATTCCAAAGCCGTTTTACTAGAGGTGGTTCTTAGGTATGTTTTATCAAAATCGGTTCAGCCGTTTCAAGGTCATCATCTGTTTTGTTAGTTGCAGTAGGGTTCTTAAACGCCTAATGTGTAATTACTTTACTTTCAAACAAACGTGCAACGTAAAATTTGAAACACCCATGTATGCTATACAACCATGCAAGATTATGGCATTCTTAGTATGATGCTGCAGCCAGGATATCCAGTATACCAGTACCTACACTCTTGAAAACATAATAGCAGATATGTCGTGTTTGGATTCGTTTTGACCAGTATTAATTTTGTCTGAAAGGTGAGTATATCGAGAGTGATCTAAGTTAGCTATGTTTCAAGAAAATTTGTTCAGCCGTTTGAAGACGATCGGGTGTTTGCTGGTTTATGAAGGGATTTGAGCATCTTCCATGGTTCTGATCCAGTCGAAATTTGGTATTCTATTACTTCAATGATATTAGACGAACAAAGTAACCTTGAACTGATGATGCAGCATCACCTGGAATTTCCAGGATACCCAACTGCCACATCTACAGCTGAAGTATCATGTTTGAGTTCATTGGAAAGGTCTCAATGAATGGGTTATGGATAAATGGTGGTCAGGGTCTGATAATGAAATAGCAACGAGCAGTGAGGATACACAAACATAGATGAAGCTGCGCAGATTTTAGGAAGACTTGTGTCGATCGTAGCGTGTTTACTATTACTATATTATGTTTAAGGAGTCGGAGATAAAATTAAATTTAAAATTTAAAAAACTTCGGACCCAAACAAAAACGCCAAAAATTAAAAAATATACATAACGGGAAATCGGGAAGGCCGGGCTGTTGCATCTGATTGCTAATTCGTGACTTCGTCAGCACGGGAATCCATAGTGGGCGTTAAACTTCAGGAAACGTTGAAATAAATACGCTGTAGCGTTGACTGTTCACTATTTTAATTTTACAGACACTTAAATGACTTAAACAATTAAGGATTGCAGCAATAATGAACGATTTAGAGCCAATGGGTTTGCGAGTGACCATCACGTGCAACGGCTGTCTACAACTGAATGAATTGACACGACGTCACCCGCCATGACAGACGCAACTCCATTCGGTGTTACCCGCTCTTAATTAAATTTACCATTTAGTTCGCCATGACAGACGCAACTCCATTTGGTGATACCCGCTCTTAATTAAATTTACCATTTAATTGAATTCAATTAATCGTTAAAAATAACAGAATAATGACCAATGATTAAAAAATAACAAAATAAATTACAACTCTTGAAATTAACTGATTTTCATTATTTAATAATGTCACGCGCCGTTATACATACGAGTATATATTGGCCTTTTAAGTTGCAGGTAATATTTTAACCAAAGCATTCTTATGTTAGTTCAATAAAAACGCCAAACAGACGAGACCCAACAATAATTAATGTAACTATGCTATTTTAGTAAGGATAACATATTAATTGAGCAACTACCTCTCAAGTATAAAAATCATACTTATCGAAAATAATAATATTATTCCACCGCTGTCACCATGAACTGAAACATGATCTTGCTAGATAATGACTGCTTTATTACTTAGTAAGGTGTGCGTACAAAACAGTATTGTCAAGGTACCCTCAATGTATAACATTAATATATAATAAGCCTCGTCTTTTCTAAACTATATTGGGGTCGGCAGCGGTGGGGATGCAGCTGAATACCAGTATTTTATATGGAGCGATCTGCCTATCTGACCTCCACAATCCAGTAATTGGGTAATACGATTACCCTTGGTAAGACTGGTTGTCAGACATTCGGGCTTCTGACGACCCGTAACAACTGAAAGGTCCACGAATGACAGTCGGGGCCAACGGCTTAACGTGCTTTCCGAGGCACGGAGGGGTCTTGATATGTAAAGATGGTCACCCATCCACATTGATCGAACCGTGCAGCTGGTATTACTTAACCAGAACCCCCGTCCACCTAGATATATTATTATAAGTGTATTATTATAGGTAAAAAATAAAGGCTTGTGCAGACTAGCGCGACGCGACGGTCGCGTCGCGACACTCGTAGAACAATTTCTATGAAAACTTAATGGAAATTGTTCTACATGTGTCGCGTCGCGCTGTCGCGTCGCGGCTGTTTGAAGAAGCCTTAATGCTTCATTGCTTTTTAATCGATTGTTTCAAAGAGCCATTTGTTTAAATAAAATCAGATATTATAAACCAGGAAATATTATTAGGACAACGAACAGACAATGATAGTTGTTACTTATATTACCAAGATGCCCAAATACAGAATAACAGGGAGTAACAGAACCGGACTTGATAGTGACCTGTTCCACGACGCACATAGTTCAACTTTATGTTTGTAGAAAGTATATCAAGAGTCAGGGCTGTCACAAATATCCGAGTATCATAATTTTGGTATTTTTGGTATTGTTAAAAGTAGCAGAGTATCGAAAAAAGTGAAGTAAATAGTGGAAATTCCATAGTCCAGGACTGAGGCTGACTGAAAATTTTTGGAATGAAATTCTTTAAGACAGAATGCAGTAGGCGAAAAAGCGTAACGTAACGTAAAAAGCGTTACGTGACAAAAAAACGTTATGCCCACTCCATCCAACTTTTTATTATATTTAATAGAAAGAGACAGAGAGTGAGATCATTTTCATGACTTCGGGGGTGCTGAATAGTGAGGTCAAAATGAAAATTCAAGATGGCGGCTGCAGGAATTTTCAAAGTTTTCATCAGGGGTGTGGTTTTAATAGTTTTCGAAGGAGCTGAAGCCGATAGTACGGTCAAAATTAAGTTAAAGTATTTGAAATATAGACTAAAATTTTAATAATTGTCTACTAACCGAAAATTAATTTCTTTATTTATATTTGATATCAAAATTAATCATTTTACCAAAAAGAATTACCATAGAATATGCACAGATGTTACTTCTCGCACCCATTATTGTTATTTTATGTATTTTTCATGACAGCCAGCAACAATTTAATTAGGTCATCATTAAGGATATTAAAATCAATAATCCCACCAATAATGAAGTGGTGAAAACATAAATGTATTCGCTTTTATCAAAAACCAATATGGTAGTCATCATATAACGTAAGTGTCCACCGCTAATTACAGGCTTCCATTAAAAACCGCTTCAAAGAACGATTCGTGGGTACTAATTGGTATAATAATTACCACTTTTAGTTGCAAAATTGGTGAGTGCTTAATTATTTCATTTATTGGCGTAGTGTCATTATGATGTTTATTTTAAAACATGAAATTGTAGCAAGTACACAGAAAAAACTGTAACCATGAATTCAGCATAATAATATGCTAGTGAAAAACATTTTCGTCGGTAATCTAAACAAAAAATAACTCCACAGAAAAGTGCAATACCTACGCTTTCAAAATGAATGAACACCATTTTTTTTAACCGACTTCCAAAAGGTTCTCAATTCGTCGGAACCTTTTTTTTTTATGTATGTTCCCCGATTACTCGAAGATGGCTGGACCGATTTGGATATTTTTTTTTGTTTGAAAGGGTATACTTCCCAGGTGGTCCCATGAATATCAAGTCAGGATCTGATGATGGGATCCTGGAGAAATAGAGAGAACTCTTCAAATTTTATAGGCACACTTGAAGCAATTTGTGTAGTTTTTGGAAGAGTACTTTTTCGGAGTGGTTCCATTTCAATTTGGTGAAGATCTGATGAAGAACTTCGGAGATAGGCAACGGAACTCCACAATAAATTATAGCAAATGGACAGGGATTGCTGAAATTTCATGTCTGTCAATTGTTTACACCAGTTAATAACATAACATCACGCCGGTACGCTGTGAAGGGGTAAGCACATGTGAACCACTAAAAACTGAACACTAAAAAATAACCGACGAAAAATTTTTAAGCTAGTGTGTCTAGAATCATATGCTGATATCGTATTCATGTTGACTGGTTAAAATTTATCCGGTTTTGAAAGAGTAGTAATAAAATATTAAAAGAGTACCTATGCTTAGATGGTTTGGTCGTTTTGGTAGGGTGAATGAGAGATACACACAAAAAGTTTTTACAAGCCAGACGTGAGTGGAAATGCTGGGACATGTCCCAGGAGGACATAAATAGTTTATTGGTGATGTTCTTTAGTAAGGACAGGCGTGTAGTATTCGCAACAGGCATGCGTGTATGACCAGCAACCTAATTATGTGACACATTATCAATCAGAATTTACAGGATATGGCTAATCCATTGCTTCAAATGTTCGAAAAAAATGGCTGCACAACAACATAAAAAACGCAATGAACAGCCATTGCATATAGTTGAACTGTTAAAATAAAAGGCCTTCCTACTGTCAGTGTGTTCCGAAATTACCTCGCTGATGTATGAACGTAACGTACCGTAAACGACGCAAAAGGATTACGTATGGACCGTAGCAGGTGGAATTCTGTAGTTTCTGCCTACCCCTATGGCAAGAAGACGTGAGTTTATGTATGGTATGTATTTGTAAGCAACTAAACCTTGCCCGCCAGGGGTGCGGGTTGTTCGAAAGAGATACCGTGGCCCCTGGCACACACGCAACTGCGGGAACACGCGTGGGTTTTAGTCAGGAAAAGTCTGACACGCCCTCCTGTTCCACCCAGAGCGGGAGAAGTCATTTGATGATTTCCCACCCAAAAAAAAACCCTTTGTACCACCAAATCGTGCATATTATTAAAATAGGATACACGTGCCTCTTTTATCTTGTAGAATGTCTCATAAGTTTAATTAATTGGCTTACCCATTTTCATGGTATAAATTATTACCTAATCATTTTATTTTATACACTTAGCCCACTGTGCAAATCTTCAAATAATTTAGTGACTCGGATACAGCTGTCAAAAATATCCGCGTTTAAAAAACCCTGCTGAGTGCAAGTGAGCTTGTACTCTGCAGGGTTTTTGAGCGCGGATAATATTAAATTAGTGTCGCGGATACAGTTGTCAAAATATCCGCAAGACGATAACCCTGCGCAGCGCAAGCTCATCATTGTACAAAGTTCATATGTCGCGCCGTTTGTAGAGGTCGCTAATGTTGTGATTGCCATTCTGCTGATGCAATGTCTTTGCAAAATGATTATTTTTACTTTTTAGAGGTGTTAATAAATGATCTCAGTATTTTATAGTTTTTGTGATTTTCTCTCTAAATACAAAACTATTCAGATCTTTAAAATTAGTGTCGCGGATACAGTTATCAAAATATCCGCAAGACGATAACCCTGCACAGCGCAAGCTCATCATTGTACAAAGTTCATATGTCGGGCCGTTTGACTTCTATATTAGGCCTGTAGAGGTCGCTAATGTTGTCATTGCCATTCTGCTCACGTATAAAGCCTTATGCTCGTCTCGGGAATTCCGCTTATTATGCGACCGCCGCGCACCTCGGCACATCACTTTGTATTTAGATAATTTACGCGTAAAAATGTTATGGGATCTGTTCTTGGAGCAATGAGATAGGTACATTAGAAAAGGTCTCAGAACCGGGTTAATAGACGGCTTCTTTGAATTTAATCGCCGCGTTCTTGAAATTGTAAAATGGCGGATTGCCTTAGTCTATTTTCAAAGACTACTTAAGTTTATGAAAAAAGCATGATCAGCCCAAAATGTTCGGCCTTCTGGACTCTTCGACTTTTTGGTTCTAGGACACGCCATTCCTCACGATGTTTTCCCTCACCGTTATGAGAGCAGTGGGGATGAAATAATTTACACAAAATGAAGCGCCAGTCTGGAGCCCAACCTACGACTTACAAGCCGCAAGTCGCAGAAAATTAGACCCAAATTTAATTGCTAAGTTTAAGCTTTAAGCTTTGAAAAGGTAATACGTTAATCATTTTTACAAAAAAAAAAACACAATTATCTTTTTAGAATAACTTCTAAACTAAACAAGGACACATCAATTAACAATCCTAACTAACCTCCAAGTCCCTTTAATAAAGACGAACAATATAATGAAACAGTTGTACGTGTAAAATTAACATACCATACCCTCCGCCATTATATCTTGACCGTTTACAACAGCGCTGATGGTAGAGGCAGATCTTAATTATTTGTCACCCTTCTGTTTAATATCCTATTCATATTATAAACTAGCTTTTGCCCGTGGCTCCGCCCGCGTGGATGTCGGTTATCGCGTAAAATAGTAGCCAGTCATGACAGACAGACAGGCAGACAGAGTTACTTTCGCATTTATAATATTAGATGGGAAGTAGGGCTGTGAAAGTTTGGATGTTTGCTACTGAATCACGTAAAACGGCTGAATGGATTTGGATGAAATTTGACACATGGACAGTTTATAACCTGGATTAACACACAAAATGCTTTTTATTTCGGTAGTACGTTGCCGTGGGATAATTTCTGACCTCCATGCGAGCGAAGTCACTGGAAAAAGCACTTTATAACATAAAATCACGTCTGTGTTCCCAGATTGGACCTACATACTCGTATATCTTGTTACGCAGTTCTGCCTATAGATGTTTTTAAACAGCACACTCATAGTTTGACAGTTATTTTATCATTCCTATGTAATAGATTATTGCTAGGGGCACACACTCAGACTCCGATGACCCGCAGTGCGACTGTGGAGCCACATCGCAAACTATGCCCCACCTATTGTCGTGCTCTCTGCGCACTAGTACTTCGATGACCCGCGGTGCGACTGTGGAGCCACATCGCAAACTATGCCCCACCTATTGTCGTGCTCTCTGTGTACTAGCACTCTGTAGGACCTTTGCGATGGCGACAATAACGTGGTCGAACTGGCTGAATTCTGGTCTAAGCTTATTTAAAACCATCTAAAGGAATCATCGATACGACGAAGAAGGTACCCAGACTCCAGGTTGATGATGGGATTTCCTGAGCCCATAGCGCTGTTTGGCCCTCAGTCGTGACTAACAAACAGTGAGGCAGTCACATCAAAACCAGCTCATTTAAATGAAGTTGTACATTCTGCCGTAGCAGCCCAAGATAAACTGGTCGTCCAGTGTGTGAAACCGCGCGAAAAATGCGAAATAAAGGGTGAAAGTTTGACATCACGGGTTCCGTCGTTAATCTTTTTTGATGATGTAATGTGTCTTCATGGTTGTCTGACTCCGGGATCAGGATTATCATGGTGGTAAATAAAATGAGGAATAACAATGAATTTTACAAGGGTATATCCACAAGCTTTTTTTTTTTCATTTAAATGTTATTTCTTTTATGACGTGTGTTTTGTTTTTCTGGACAAGGACAAGACGTAACATAACATCACGCCTGTTATCCCTAAAGGGACAGGCAGAGGTGTAACTACATAGTACACCCACGTTTCGACAGTTATGTTTAAGTCCCATTTAATAAAGGCTAGCCTATTGCCGTCAACCGGGCACAGATCCAGACTCCGGGCTACTACTGAGAAATTCAAGATTGAAAAACCCAATAACACTTTGCTCAACCCGGAAATCGAACCCAGGACCTACCACCAAGGCCAGTGACAGACAAGGACAAGATTTCCCTCGAATTCTTTCAGAATTCAAAGACTAGACATATCCACCAATCCGCACAGGTCCCACATGGTTGATTACGGCCTACTCGGTTCACACAGAAAAGGCATGTATCCCAGAAGTTGGAATGCTAAATGCAGACTATAGGTAAGTACTACAAATGTTCTCATCAATTCAGGCATATTTTCTCTAAGCTATACTAAAGTAATTTCTTATGCTTAATTTTTGGTGTACTTAACAAAGAGTTATCTATCTATTTATGTTACGAAAATTTAAATTATACAAATATTTTACAGAACATTTCAATAACTGTCCAGAGACTATTAATCTGACAGCTTACGATTACTTAAGTAAGGTTAGACAAAAGCCATTTCACTTAGAATTAGGTGTAGAAATTATTAATGGTATTAATTAAGATTTCAAATAATTCATATTGCTTGAGGCATTATCGCAGTTAAGTATATAAAACAAGACGTGTTTCTATTCTGCGATGGTTTAATTAAAGTTAAAATTAGTTTCAAAAGAGAGAACTTTAATATCGATTCTATTGAACCCTTAAACGTGATGAATAGACGAGATAATTTTTATATTTCTCCTCTTAAGCGGCCGTATACGAAATTTTGTCGATTTCTACATTTATTTCTACGAATATTGCATTTCGATCACTTTAAATGCACAACATAAAAGATCGTTTCAACTGTTATAATATTATGAACGGGCACCTTTTAAATTTTTCCTTCGAGAATTATAATGCAAGATTTAGGTTGTTTTGAAAGATTATTTACTGCCAATTTTTTTTACTTTTTTTTCGGGAAACGGATTGATCTTGAACTGAAGTTTATTACTGTAGTTATATTTTATTTGAACAAGAGTTCTAAGTAAATCGTAAGACAGCGAAATAGGATAAATTTTGTAAACGGCCTCTTAAAGGTGAATTTTCAGTCGTCAGATTCGACGTTTTGATGGATATTTAATTCCGGAGCCGTCAAATCATCAACATTATTCCTGTCAAGCCAAAGTTCCCTTTCGTATTCCACCTCTCTTGTGCCCTTCAAATCTGTATTAACATTTTGCACACCATCTGCAATAGACAGGCAGACTAACCACAGGTGAAAAGGGGTCTCCTCTCACAGAACCCTGGATACACGACATCCCCCCGCTCCTCCCCGTTGAAAAGTGGCGTGTGACGTGTTTTGTCATGCCATAATCAAACGTCACGTGACAAAGGGATATGGCACCCCTGCAACCCTCATACCCCCTCTCGTCTCCGCAAACATTCGTGTAGCCACCTACCAGGGATTAAGAAGTGTTTGTTCGCCATCCGATGGATGAAATAGTACTTTTTTATTAGAAGAATTTAGATGGATTTATTTAAGGTGTGCTTCGGTTTTCGTTATTGATTTTAGCAGAAAAACACTTTTCATTGATTTATGTTTAAAATTGATATAGCACAGCTATAGAGGACTGTTCTAAAGTATCTTAGTAATGTACCGAAGATTATTTCAGACGCTATTGATTTGATTTGCACCACATGTATTACAAAAGTATCACCTGCACACACACACACACACACACACACACACTATACTAGGTGTTTCTAGCGTCATAATAAACCCGACTACCGAAAACCTCGCTCTAAAAAGTATGATTCAAGAAAATATATTCATCTGAAAACCGTTAGGGCCCATAAGACCGAGTCCATAACCAGCGGACAATCAAGACGCTTCCAATGATACCATCATATTTATTAGGGAACAAATGAACATACATACATACGTACATACTGGTCAAAATCATCCTTTTGCTTCACCTTACCTACTCGGGTAAAAACTCGAACGCAACCAAACGGTTAAAGTATTTCTTTTGATTTAACGATTTAAGCATAGAACGCCGATATTGCAGTTCTTTCTAAAATAGCCCACCCTTATGTTCGTCTACCTTTGAGTGGGTAACCCCACAATTCGACTGGATGTTTGTATTGCATTAAACATTCTTTGTCGGAAATAATGAATGAGGAGCGCAAACTTGGCCGCCGAGCGAATATTAACCAATGTTGATCTTGCTTCTTTGCTCTTTTTTGGTGGCGCACTTTTAGGGAGACTTGGGAAAATAAAATTATTACGTCACGTCTGTGAAGGGTAGGCAATTTTTTAAGCTGCACTAAAGGTGCTCTTACACGGGCAATTTTTTGAGTAAGTATTGCTCGGCAACACTAATGGACCAATTAAATGGCGGAATCTGGAGCAACAACAAGAAAATGCGGAAATTATTTCGGGAATATTGCTTCTGACTGCTGCATATATTTCACTTTTCTCAATGTCGCCAATATGAGTTGCCGAATATCTAATCGGTTTGGAAAATTGTACGTATAACTACGTCTCGTTTTTGCGAGAGGAACCGGCCGGCGGCGGAGGCGGTGGGGGCGTATTGACTAGTTTTTTTAAGTTGCTCCATATTGCATGGTATTGTGTGGCCGTATCTGTAGCAACAGGTTGCTATATGTTGCCATTGTCCTAAATCGTTGGATGTAGTGGTGACGTCATTGTTGTCGAGAATTCACCAGGATTGAGCAATTTTAGTTGCCCGTGTAAGCGCACCATTACACAGGCAAGTATTTCTGAGACGCCATAGTTACCAAAAGCATAATCAGCATATAATGTTCCCTCTGCTGGGATACAGGCCTCCTCTCTGTGAGAGGGAGTGGGCCGTAATCCACCACGCTGGCCCACTGCAGGTTGGTAGATGTCATATGTCGTCATCTTCTAATTTTTGGTTCTACGACTCGTCGGTTTTCTCACGATGTTTTTCCTTCAACTTTTTGATGATCAAATTATTTTCATAAAGTAAAACGCCTGCCTGTGTACCAACCAACGACCTAAAACTTGAAGTCGGGGCCGTAATCACTGGCCTATCACTGCTCTCATAGTTTCCATCATTGCTAAGAATTCAGCAATTGCTTTGCCCCTGTGCACCTTTAGAATAAGGAGTAGGAAAAATTAAAGTATCGATGCGGAGCTAAATAGGCTTAACAGATGGTATACTCCATGTCAGAGTCCAAATAATAACTTCAAAAGAATTCTGAAAAATGCTACTACTTATTTCAAAATTAACTAACTCAAAACTTTCTTGGCCCGTATAACACCAGTTACAAAGATTACACTTTAAAATCTAGCGCCAAGGGAAGTGTAAAAACTTCATCTGGGCATCACCTCGGAACCAACAGTCTCTGGCCGTGAGCCAAGATATAACAAATCTTTAAGATATTTTCTGATCGGGATGTACACGACCCGAATTGAACCATTCAATAAATAAACAAAAATCTCTATTCATACAAATCGTTTCAGGAACCGTATAAGCCCAAACTCATTACCAGTTCTGTTCATCAATTAATTAATACCTTACATTAATTCGATTTCTATTATCAGTAACACGTATACCAAGGGTCGATTAAAGGGACAAACCTGTTTTAGAAGATTCTTATCAAGATTTAGGGGTTCGCGGATCATTCAGTAAAGAGATTACTTGTGTAAACAGCTTTGCCAATTTGGATTATACTTTATTTTTGTGAATGGTTATTTATTTTGGCTTCGTGTCTTTTATTACTTGGAAGGTGAGTTGGCGATCTTTATTTATCTTATTGTTTGTTTAAGAGGCTTTAAGGGTGCAGGGCGATA
Source organism: Polymixis lichenea (assembly GCA_949091785.1). Classification (NCBI taxonomy): domain Eukaryota; kingdom Metazoa; phylum Arthropoda; class Insecta; order Lepidoptera; family Noctuidae; genus Polymixis; species Polymixis lichenea. Next base: position 2,817,264 of record OX420943.1, on the reverse strand, counting down.
ACGAATGGTATTTCACTCCTAGTGAGAACGAAGCGTTTAGGGGCCAATTATTTCGGGTAAAAAGCTTAGGCTAAGATATTATTAGAACGTCTCAATAATTACAACGACAGCTACTTAATGAAGCAGATTATAAAATCAAAATAAAAATCAAAAGTCATTTATTCAAACTAGGCTGAGAATCAGCACTTTTCGAACGTCAAAATTACATAAGACAGTCCCCCAAAACGCCCGCCCTTCATCACTTCCTAGTGCTTTAGCTGTGAAGAAGAAGTGGCGCAACAAACTCCCCAACAGCACAGCTGTCTGTTTATTAATCAACATTACGAGACACAGAACTTAAAAATTTGTCGTATGTCAACTAGCCATGCCAATATACCAACAAATAAAATGAAAACTTAACTCAAGCACAAAAAATAAAAAGTAAACAAAGCATATACCAAAATAAAAGCCTCCTGGTATAAATGGCGTGATAGCTTACATATGCAATGCTGCATTATGTTTACAAATGATAACCTAGGACCATCGACGTAAAATAAAAAACAGGTAGGTAATTATTAGCAACAATAACAAAATATAAATGTGGAAACATAAGGGAAAATCATTCAAGAGTATTTTGGGTAACATATTGATCGAGCGAATTGCAGCGAATTGAAAAGCGTTAGTGCACTGCAAACGCGAGATCGAAATCTGACGTCTATCGCAAGGGGAATATCGGTTATTGTTAATAATTGCTGAACCAAGTGTTAGTTATTGAATACTTCAACATATATTCAATGTTTTTCTTTCTTTTAGGAAATAAAATTTATTAATATCTCAAATAGATTGCAAACTATAGTTTTGTATAATTTAGAAGCATTTTGTTTAAATTTTGTAAATGTGAGTAGGTACCATGCATCCGTTTCTTGTGTAGTTTTGATTTACGTTGACTTGAAAAAGCACGGTAGTTGAAAGTATGCCATGCTCACTTAAATGTCTCACTGATGGTGGCGCGTGCGTTGGATCATTCGGTTCCCTACAAAATGGTTGAGCTGAGGATGGTGCTGATCCACGCGTCAAGTTCGTAAACGGGCGCTGTCGGTTCAGACTGGTCATCTCCTAACTTCCAGGGCTTATTTTTAATCTTGTTTTTAGAATTGTTTATAATTTTTTTAAATTGTTCTCACACACAGAAGCAACTAGAAAAATATTCCCGAGATTTTGTCATTTCCAAGTTGATTTTAAAAGAGTGTCCGTGGAGTTTCTTGCCCGTTCTTCTCCATAGAGATCTATGTTTTGGAATGGGCAACTAGCTTCAACTTTCCAACTGATCGACTTATTGACAATTCAAAAGTGCCTGTAAATGGTTTAATTGAAATAAATGCTTTGAGTTTGAGTTTGAATTAAAATACTATCAAGATCAACAGAAAACATAACGGCGTGCTATTTTAAAACTCCTAAAAATATTTTTCGGTGCACTTGCGTAACTCTTTAATAACACAATATGTTAGTACGTACTACGGAACCTTAGCAATAATAACGTATAGTTCATCCTCTTTTTATGAAGACATAATACTTCTGTTTTTACGCATCTTAAAACAAATAAGTACATCTCCTTTACACAAAGCAATCTAAGTAAAAGTAACTTAACGGTTTTTTGTTTTACATTTATTTACATAAGCTTAGCTTTGAGAAAGATTCGGTGTTGAGATCAAAACAATATGTACTTGGTTATACTTTACATTTCTGTCACGTAAATCTTGGTCAAAGTTTCTTGGGATGTTGTATATTTATTTCACTGGTGTTTTTTTCCCATAGGTATTTCCCACGATTTGCCAGCGATATTTTTATTCACTAGTAGATTTTGCCTGCGATTCCACCGGTGTGGATGTCGGTAATCGCGTAAAAAGTAGCCTATGTCTTTCTCCATATTCCAGGCTATATATCTGCCAAATTTCATGACAATCGGTTCAGCGGTTTAGATGTGAAAGCGTAACAGGCAGGCAGTTTCTTTCGCATTTATAATATTACTAGCCACGCTCCGCAGTTTCACCCGTGTAGTTCCCGTTCCCGTAGGAATACGGGGATAAAATATAGCCTATGTTACTCCGTGATAATGTAGCTTTCTAACGGCAAAAGAATTTTTGAAATCGGTCCATTCGTTTTTAAGTTTATTCGTTACATACAAAAATACAAATCTTTCCTCTTTATAATATTAGTGTAGATTACTCGCTTTTGCCCGCGGCTTCGCCCGCGTGGAGGTCTGTAATTTTCCCACGGGAACGTACTATCGGAATATAAAGTATCCTATGTGTTAATTAATCATTCCGTAATACATTGTTTTCACATAACTCTATTGGTTTACGCGGCGCGTGCCTGTAAAGATCCGAGCCGGCATGATTTTAACCAATATATTCTGAAATTATAGTCGAATTTCAACCAATTTTCACAAAATCTTAACAATATAGTAAAATGTTCCTCGAGAATCACTCTATCCATTGGTGCAAAACAGCATGAAAATCGGTGCAGTAGTTTTTGAGTTTCAAAATCAAAATCAAAATCAAAAGTCATTTATTCAAACTAGGCTGAGAGTCGGCACTTTTTGAACGTCAAAATTACATAAGACAGTCCCCGCAAAAAGCCCGCCCTTCACCACTTCCTAGTGCTTTAGCTGGGAAGAAGAAGTGGCGCAACAAACTCCCCAGCAGCACAGCTGTCTGTTATGTTGGAAGAACTTGATTCTATACAATAACAGCATATAACCATCATTCAGCGATCAATGAAAATTTAATTACTAAAAAAAAAGAAATGGTTTATGCAGTCAAGTTAAATAAACAATGATATGAAGTAATTCATATGACCTGTCAGTAGTTAAGCTAATTCTGGTGAAAGAACACAAACGTTGTCTTGAGTTAATCACAGTGACCAACAATTCTTATCGTTTATGACAGAATAGTATGCCTTCGAACAAAGATTTGATTTTACTTTCGCTTTAAACGCATTAAAATGTAAATCTAGCAAAGAAGAAGGAAGCTTGTTTTAGAAGGTTATACCAAGCCCAGCAAATGAGTTATGAACCCTATGAAGCCGGTGAAAGGGAGCACGTAGTTTGTCCTTATTTCTAGTATTAATATTATGAGTATCACTGTTTTTAGTGTATAAGTGTATATTTAGCCTAATATATAAGATGTTAGCGAAGATGAATTGCGATGCCACCGTGAGAATACTAGTACGTAGTTTATCGCGAACAGACAGACAGACGCGGCAGAGGACTTTGTTTTATAATACGTAGTGATAAGTAGGGATTGACCAGATGTACGTTCAGTAAACGAGGCAAAAGGAAGCGTAGCAGGTGACGTTATGTAGTTTCTGCCTATCCCCATGGCAAGAAGGCGTGAGTTTGTGTGTATTATTTTCTAACTAAGAATTAACAATTAAGTCAATACTGCATATGAAAAGCCGTGACGACTACTTCAACGTTATATATGTAACGTTATATGTGGCTACGAACTAAATAAAACTTTACTACTAGGTAATAAAGTTTTATTTTGTTCTTGTTGTTATTTAGTTGTTGCTGTAAGTTCAAACTTATTAGGTGTACCTATTTACAAATAGTTATGAACTGTACTCTTTACTCTTTACTTGTCAGTTTATATATTGTGTTCTTTTATAATAAAATTCAATATACTTCTTCTAACATTATTCTTTTAATAATAAGGTTATATTATCCTTCCAACACCTAGACAGAATGATAGAGAATTTGATGTTGAACTCAACCATACTTATGAGTTAACTCATTTAAAAAAAAGACTTATTTTCACCGTATGACCACAATATCTGCTGACAAATCAGTGTTGCAGTCTATGCCTATATCTACTTTCAGGAGTACTTGGATGTCTACAAACTGCTTTAAGTTTGCACGAACAGTTTCAAGTCAAGCTATTTTCCCAATAGTTCGTGCTGCAACATGAAGTCTAGAAATAAAAAATGTTATAGAAATAAAACGGGTTAATCCACAAAATTCAATTTCAAACTGTAGATACACTAAAGCGAAATATTTCATCGAGCCAAAGCACTAGAACCAGTGCACAAAGTCAAAATTATAGCTCAGCTTACAACTCCTACCTCCCGAACAAAAGCGTACAGTATCCCTACACATATTACACCAAAAGTATTTCATACCAAAATTGCAGACGCAGTTACCACAGTTTTCGAACTGAAAACTCCGACCACAGATTATATTCCATACAGAGACTTTACTTGTTATACTGGCAACTTTAGCACTCACATAGACATCTCTCTTTTGTTCTAACTTGAGAGCCAGTCAGTAGTGTAGCCCCGTAGTTTTCCATCGATTACGGTGTGAACGAGTGTTGCATATGTGTGCGTGCAGTGAGTTTTACTAGTACAGAGTCAAGTTCTCATTTCAAATTGTTCAGTAAGTACGTCAGTTTCCGAACTAGACGCTCAGACCGCAGACATAGCTCAGGGCCACACGTATAGAATATGATCCTTCATTTTAATTAAGAATTATTTACATTCCCCCTATATTTGTTGAACGATGCGTATTAAGGGCAAGTTCGTTTTAATGAAATTTTAAACTAAGTTTGAATCAATCGGATGGTGTTTGCTTTGAGCCTTATCCGGTGTAATGTGGTGTGTATTGAAAAGCTTTAAATCCCTTTCAAAATAAGTTTTACAGACTAATTTTATATTAGGGTTGGCTAATAAATGAATAAACACACATTGGTTAGAGTTAGCAAAAAAAGCTTTTGCGAGCGGCTTCGCCCGCGTGAAGGTCAGAAATTATACCACGGGAAGGTACTACTGGGATAAACAGTATCCTATGTTTTAAACCAAATCCAGGTTATAAACTATGTGTGCCAAATTTCATCCAAAGCTGTTTTTGCGTTATTGAGTGACAAACATCCAAGCATACAGACTTTCACATTTATAATATTAGTAAAATTCGCCCTGCAATGGGATAGATAGATAGATAGATAGATGGATAGATAGATAGATAGATAGATAGATAGATAGATAGATAGATAGATAGATGGATAGATAGATAGATTGATAGATAGATAGATAGATAGATCGATAGATAGATAGATAAATAGGTATATACCTATCTATCTATCTATCTAGATAGATATCTATCTATCTAGATAGATCTATCTATCTATCTAGATAGATAGATAGATAGATAAATCGCTTATTTGTTGCACACAAAAGACACAACACAACAAACAAAACACGATGAGATAAAAACTAATTACATGAAAAGAAACAAGGTATCAAACATACTAAAAAAAGAAGAAAGGATGACATAAGTATAGTGATGGCACTTTAGGCTATGACACAATTTGACATTCAAACAAAATAACGTGCGGTGGAGTGCAAAAGTGCGGTGTGTGTCTCAAAGTTGCACCAAATGGGAGTCCAGCTCAGCATGTGTCAGGCAATCTGCTGGATCCCTGCAGTGACCTACGGACGACAGGACAACACACGCTGAAAATAAATAAATATACACCGTGAAATTTTAGTCGTCTTACAAAGATGGTCCACTCAATGTATCCGTCATAACATACCTCGACGCGCGATTAAAACATTGTTACCATTAATTAAGATAATAGATACAAAGAAAAATAATGAATGCTTAGAATTGTGAAACACCCTTCCTGTTAATAATGTTTACGTATCAAACGGTAGAAGATATCTACCTACCTACCATTACATTCCATCATTAATTCCATCTCCATAACAGGGTGTTTCAAACTACATCATGCGTCTTAGTGATATTTTCATGTTTGTGATTATGCAAATGTTCAAAAAAAAATTTTTTTTTATGAATGGTAGTAGATAGCAGTCATTGGGTACATGAAATGGGCTGCCGTTGTAAGACGACTAAACTGTCACGGTGTATAGCTCAGATATTCCTATCAAAACTAAATTTTCAAGATTATTTCTGTTCCCTGTATTCTGAGTCCTCTGATCATTGATTTTCGCCATAACCATAGAGTTATGCCCACACCATCAAAAATGATTTTCCATAAATGTGGCCACCATTCAATTACACAAACAAACATATGGAAATAATTCCAATTCCATATTGGAATAAAAGAATAACAATGACACGGAATAAGGGGATAGACGTAGGGGAGAAATGCCGATTGGTATTGGATGTTTTGCGTGTAAAATAAAAATATAAGCGCGTATGAGAGGAGCATGGGGAGCTAAGTCTAAGTAGTGTTTTTATGTTTATGTATGAGAGTGCTTATTCACGGTGTGATGGTAATTTATGGTTGGAAAGAATAAGGATGAATATTAGCATTTATTATAATTTTTGTATGAACGAAAGAGACGTAACGGTGTGTCAAATATGTTTGTAAATACAACTGGTACTAATATCATAGTCATAAAAAAAGGTAATTAAGTGCTGAAGACTTAACCTCACAATTTTAAAAGAAAACAACTAAATGTGTCTTAAATATTTGTTAATACAATACTAGTATTATACTTGGTGAAAAAGGTAATTAAGTGTTGAAAACTTATCAGGATTTTAGCTCACAATTTTAAAACACAATGTTTATTGTTTACTGTTAGTAAGATTACGAACATTTTATTTTAAAAGAACTGTTCAGTAGCAGTAAAAAATGTATTTGATAAAAACTAAACGAGTTTCAAGAACTGTAACAAGTTGACAAACTACAAAAACATCGTTTCATTTTCTTCAACCCTTGCAACACGACTACGAAGCCAATTAAAATTCATTTAACTCACAAACACATCCTAATTTGTTTGACCATTTAAAACTAAAACTACTCCACCCAATGCTCTTGACGCCAACGGAAAAATTCTTAGACTAACCGGGGATCAAATTGCGACTATTCAGTCGTTGAAAATAGTCGCAACTCCGCGCTGCAATAAAAAGGGGCGAAAAAATAATAGAAATAGCTTAGCCGTTTGGGAGAAATAACGGAATTGGGAAGGTATGAATGGTTAATACGAAAAGAGGGGAAAACTGGGGATTAATTTGCCGTGGTGAACACCATAGGTACGTTTTCCCATTGGGTTCGCCATTATGTTCTTTTAGACAATAAATGTTTCGAAGATATGTGTGAATTTTATGTGTGTAAGTGTGGTTGCTGTTTGTAGGTTGTGTTAGGATACATTTTTGGGTCCAGTGTGTTTAATATTTTGCCACAATGTAAAGATAAAATAGTTTAAAGGCCGAATGAGTTCTATACAGGGTCAATTTAAATTAAATGGCAAACCTATACCGACGTGTCGGGGATCGATATCGAAAACGAATAAAAAACTACAACAAAAATATGATTTGTTTTCGTGTTTCTAAAGTTTGTTCAAACCTTTAAATGACACTGAGATGTCCTTAAGGCAAGCAAACGACTGTTGCGTTATGTTTTTTGGTAATTCGTAAAAATATCTGTTCCACGAAAAATTACAAAAACAGCTGATCGATTCCGGGCATTGTCTTCTAACTTCGCCTATCGAATGACGAAAAAAAAATTGTTTTATTATTTTTATCGTTACCTAACACGTGGGGAAAGTACTGCAAACTAATTTAATTTGACCCTGTAACCTACCATTTTTCCCATCATCAAATTCACAAATACAGCAATCTGTAAGTATTTGTGAAAATGATGACAATTAGAGATTTTTTTATTCGCAGAAAACTCTTCATTCATCGTGATACATTTACATCTCTGTCGTTCGCAAAAAGTACTTGTATAACAAAGTAGAACCAAGTGACCTTATATCTCTTTTATAAAAATCTTGGCCGTTCGTGACAACAGACAATTCCTCTCTACTTTGGCTGTAAGTGCAGCTACTGAATGGCTCACTTCCTCATTTAATTCATACAACTTCCACGCGATGAAGGACGGACACGCTATGATCTTCCATATCATTTAGTTTACAAAATGCAGTTGGCAATGCGATATTTTTTGATTTTTGAGTGAAAATCTAGAAAAATTTGGGATGGTAATGAAAAAAACCGCCTGCTGCTTGCTGTACAAAGTCAATTACATGATCCAACCACTTATGGGTAGGTAAGACTAACAATACTACATGGAAGAAACGTAATTTGTGATTTATTTCATAGTTTGTTAATTTTATAACCGTTTTCACAATTCTGAATTCTCATCATTATACTAAATAATTGTTCGTCCCCGTCGCGTTTTTTCAACTATGTTGGGTTCGGCTTCCAGTGAAACTGGATGCAGTTGAATACCAGTATTTTACATGGAGCGACTGCCTATCTGACCTCCACAATCCAGTTACTGGGTAACATGATACCCTTTGGTAAGACTGGTTGTCATACTTTCGGGCTTCTGACTACCCATAACGACTGTCAAAGATTCACGAATGACAGCCGGGAGCAACGACTTAACGTGATTTCCGAAGAGTCTTGGTATGTAAAAATGCTCACCTATCCATAGACCAACCGCGACAAACGTAGTTTAACCTTTTCGCTAAATCATTATAACTACCAAACTATATTTTCCGCCAGTTAAACCTGTTAAACGCGCAAAAGCAGGCAAACAAGCTCCATTTTAAAATTCATTTAAACAAGATAAATAATAAACAGAACTGTTTACTCGCAATTAGTGCCTTTACTTAGAACGCGACTTGTTTGTCTAGTAAAACAAACAAGCGATCAACCTATTTAAACAAACACGGTGAAAACACTTTAAAGCCTTACTGTAAAACTCGATCAATATCGAACTTTCTGGAAAAACAACCAATATCGAGCTGAATTTGTATCTACCAACCCGCACTGGGACCGCGTGGTGGATTACGGCCCACTCCCTCTCAGAGAGAGGTGGCCTATGGCTGTATATTGCGAGTCTGTGCTAGGGGTGTCCACTTAGCAAATACATCGATTTTATTTTTCGATGATATACATCGAGCCTATGCATCGATAATTTCCGATGCATCGGTTAAAAACATCGATGTTTTCTCAAAATCGAGTACTTTTTCCAACGTTGCATCATAATGTCAGCCCTTTGACACTCCATAAAAACAACCCATAATTTTTAATGATCTACTCGTATTACTCCTTTCTTCCGTACGCCTGTTACCTAAGGATGTTCAAGGTACCTAAGAGAAAAATAAATGGCATTTCATGCAAAGCTTCGCTGATTCAGTTGTAGTTTATTCAAAAAAATAAAGACAATGTGACAATATTCTTTGTTAGAATAATTACAAAAGGTACAATCGATATGCAGATCTAAGATTATCGCGCGTATTGTTATTTGAAATTAAACAAGTTTTACCACGGCAAAGGTGTCGAAACGTCGGAAAACCATTAAAAACCATAAAAAAAACACCGATAAATCGAATATCAAATAAATTCTGTGACTACCCGTAAAAGTTGTTTATTTTCAAAGTACATCATCATTCTCCTGCCCTTATCCCAATTAATATAGGATCGGCGCAACCTGTCTTCTACTTTCACCAGTAGGTAGAAGAAGAAGACATGCTACAAAAGGATTTGGCTAAGTTTTATGACTGGCCGCCTGCCTACCTCAACCCTCCTTAGGAATGCTATCGTTGGACCACAACCACAACAGATGAACAGACCAGAGATAAAACAAACGATTATATTTTTCTCTCTTGCAGTCTGTTCTGCCAATGTCAATTTCTAGATTCCTCGTAAGCGGCCGACAGCAACCAACTAGCGCCACCAACAAAAAAAAATGAAGGTTTAATTTGATTTCTATTTTGTTCGAAATCAGCAGAAATAGTAATAAATAGGTATAATCATTAGTTGGTTACTATTTATTCGATGTTTTATGAAAATACATCGATGCATCGAGTAAATCAACAGTTTTTCAAAGCATCGGACCGATTCGATGCATCGTACTATAAACATCGAGTGAATTCGATGCATCGATGTATATCGAATATCCCTAGTCTGTGCTAAATAAATGTATTTTTTGGTAATCCCTTTCTTCTCCTAAAATTGTTTGTCCGAAAATCACTATCCATAACATAAACTCGAAATTTTGTTTTACATTTTCTTTACTTCTAAAACTATTCTGTCATATTATCGAGTACCATAATAATTGAATCTCCTAATTTTGCATGAAATAAAGTCATATGTCCTAAGTATTGTATTGTATAATGTGTATTATTCCTAATGATCATCTACATTATGTGACATTAAGTTCAGGCAAGTTATCATTTGCATAAAAAAAATTGTGCTCTTTAGATTATGGATAAAAAAGTTAGGGAACACAATAGAGAACCATTTTCTTTCTTTCTATGTCCCAGCACTGGGAATATCAAAAGCTGATTATGCTACGCTTATGTTAATATCGAGCTGCTCTGCCTCGTTGGGCGCAAGCACTACAGCTGAGCACGAGGTCCTGGGTTCGATTTCTAGATCGGGTAAAGTGTTATTGGGTTATCCCATTAGGTATTTCTTAGTAGCAGTCCGGAGTCTAGATTTGTGTCCGGTTGATGGCAATAAGCTCGTCTACTATTACATGGGACTTAAACGTAACTGGAAATATGTAAAACACCTCTGCCAAACCCTACATTACAGGTGTGACGTTATGTTGAGGTGCAAACAATATTGAACATTCGAGAAAAACCTCAATCGATATCTCAAACATCCGAGAAGAAAATACTTCAACTGTCAAAGGACATTTTAATGTTGAAAAATCATTCCCTCCGAGATCTCATTTTACTAACGTTCGACTAGGCTGTTACTGGCTGCCATTTTTTATACACCTGCCAACAAAGACCCACTTTTCTTAGGTATATTTGTACAAACTTGTATTTCCCACCACCCTGAATCATTATCAACTCTATCTTTAAAACATAAAGGTGAATTTTCCTTTCCAAAGTGTTCGGTTAACTTTGCAATTGTTGATGTATTAGGGAGGCACCAAGATTGAAGATCGATTCTGTGTTGCGCACCTTCTGTGGCTTAAGTACAGGGGATTTTGATTTTAAAATGAGTTTAAAATGTTCGCCGTTGTATAATTAAATGCGAGGAGATTGCCCAGTTTTATGGCTAAATTTGATGGGTAGAGCTCCTTGTTATAAAATTAATGTCGGCAATTTAAAACGATTACAAAGTTTTAAGACATTTTTGCTTTAAGCCTTGCTTTTGTTTTGCAACGTTGTCTAGGAAAAAACTGTTTTTCTAAAGTTTGCAATTAAACTAATTACGCTATATACTTATACTGGATGGAGCGCTTGTGGTTAGCCACAGCCGCACGGTCGATAAGGTTAAGCTACGCTTGCCGCTGTTGGTCCGTGGATGGGGACCATCTTTACATACCAAGACCACTTCGTGCCTCGAAAAACACGTTAAGCCGTTGGTCCCGGCTGTCATTAGTGGATCTTTGACAGTCGTTACGGGTCGTCAGAAGCCGTAGTCTGACAACCAGTCTTACCAAGGTATCGTGTTACCCAGTAACTGGGTTGTGGAGGTCAGATAGGCAGTCGCTCCATGTAAAATACTGGTATTAAGCTGCATACGGTTAGATTGGAAGCCGACCCCAACACAGTTGGGAAAAGGCTAGGCAGATGATACCTATACTGGGTGGCATGGACATTAACGTGCAAACTGTAACCATGAATTCAGCACATGATCCTAGACTTATGAAGAAATTTCTGTAATGAAAACTCACGACCGTTCGCTTCCACCATCTTCTCTCACCGTGTTGCCAACCTCATCACCAAAAAACCCCCGCTTACGTCCTCAACACGGTCAGTGCAGCCATCACCTTCGCGATCAAAATGTATGGAAAAGCTAATTTTTCATTTAATAACCGACGAAAAATTTCACGATGATTGACAGTTGATTTCAGAATCATTTACTGAATCCACGGTAACGATGTAAGTTAGCTTATAAGCCCTTGTGTAATAGAGTAAGCATTCGTATGCCTTTTAGAGTCAGATGTGGCCTGAACATAAACCTATTAACTAAGAGATGTCAGCACCAGCTGGTGGGATCCGCAAGGGCCGGGTTGTTCGAAAGAGAAACCGTGGCCCCTGGCACACAGGCAACTGAAGGGACACGGGTAGATTTTAGTCAGTAAAACTCTGACACCCCCGCTCCCACCGAAGTTATTTGATGATTTCCAATCCTCAAAAAAAAACCCTACTAACTAACGTTACATAACACCTACCACCTATATTCGACAAATAAATATGTTTCTCTTTTTCATTAAACGTTTGACGGATTACCACTCCGTATACCTTAACAAAAACTGAATTCACTGAATTCGACACACAAAAATACATCAAAACAAATAAATAATCACCTAACAAAACTCACCAACACATCGATCCATTCATTCGAAAAAGCGGGAAACATCCAATCCTGTCAAAAATTACCTTTCGCCCAATCAAAGAGGAAGAATACACTCCGATTCGCGCACTTAAATCAGTCCGGTTTTATAAAAGTATTTTCCTATTTCAAATCATGGTAAATTACTTTCATCCCCGTTTGGGCACAGTCACAATAGGGGGATGATTCCACTGCCCGAGGGGGCACAAAGAGGACCTTTTTAAATCGCCGATAAGAGTTAATGAGGTTGAAAATCTAAAATTTATATTCAGAAAATGAATTCTTTGATGAAAGAAAGCGATAGCGCGGTGGGAATGATTTAATGTATTTATGTAAATGTAGTCTTTAAGCCGAAAGCCGAATACTACGCGTGAATTTCGACGGTAGTTACCCATTTTATTTCGGTCTTTTGGGGTTCCCTGATATTCAGATTACGCGTGTGTCCCCCGGCTATCGAAAACTCCACCCTACTTTTTTCTGTGAAGACAAGATTTTATAAGGTGGATTAGTGACATCGTAATACCTGGTGAAAACCTGCGATAAAAAGATTATCAGTAACTATTTGAAGGTTATTTTTGTTTTAGGAAACTATCGCTGTAATTGCAATAGAAAGAAAGCTTTTGGCTAAGTAACTGCAGCCACAGGGGTCGATCAATTAGGTAAAGCTACGCTTACCGCGATTGTCACTAGATGTCGGTTGAGACTGGTCATCTCCTAACTTCCAGGGCTTATTTTTATCTTGTATTTAGAATTGTTTATAATTACATTTTTTACATTGTTCTCACATACAGAAGCAACAAGAATAATGTTCCGAAGATTTTGTAATATTTCAACTTGATTTTAAAAGAGTGTCCGTGGAGTTTCTTGCCCGTTCTTCTCCATAGAGATCTACGTTTTGGAATGGGCAACTAGCTTCAACTTTCCAACTGATCGACTTTTTGACAATTCAAAAGTGCCTGTAAATGGTTTAATTGAAATATATGCTTTGAGTTTGAGTTTGAGTTTGATGGGTGACCAACTTTACATACCAAGACCCCTGAAACCACGTGCATCGGAAAACACGTTAAGCCAACGTCCCGGCTGTCATTCATGGATGTTTGACAGTCGTTATACGGGTCGTCCGAAAGTTTGACAACCAGGTTTACCAAGGGGTATCGTATTACCCAGTTACTGGGTTGTGGAGGTCAGATAGGCAGTCGCTCCATGTAAGATACTAGTATTCAGCTACACCCGGCTTCACTGGAAGCTGACAATAAATGTAGTCTTTAAGCCAAACTTGGGATAAAGCTAGGCAGTATTAAACAAGAGAAAGAAAGGTGTTAAGAGTGGAATCGAGGTCATCTGACCAATGAACTGAAAATATACATAAATTAAGGACGCTCCGTAACACTACCCACGCGCCAATGAAAGAGCAATATACACAAATAAATATTGATACGTAGACTTTTTCCATGCAAAAATATACGTATTTCATTTTTTATATCACAATTTGTGAGAGATACGGGTTTTTCCAGAGCTACTAATTGATTGATGTTGAATAACGGAAGAGTTTATTGGAAAAAGTAACGCTATCAATTTTATTCAGGCTCGTACGAAGGTGATGGTAAAAGTACATTGGCATTGTGAGCAATGGAGTAATGGGATATTTATCGCGATTCTTTTATGTTTTTGTAGAATATTCTGCTATTTTTCGAAAGTACACGGTGGCATGCATGGCATCGACGCGCAAATTGTAACGATGAACTCGGGGCATGATTTTAGCCCCCCTAGCATAGGTATTTGGCATCGGTTATATGAAATAAAATGTTTATTTATGTAAGTAGATCTTAAAAGACACTTTTACACGTCAATATTTTGTTGGTCAATATTTTAAAAACTAGATGGCGCCGGTATTTCCTGGCTGACTGTTCCCTGAGAAGAAAAGCCGAAACAAACTCAGAGGTCATGGTATCTTTTAAAGTCCAAACATTATATTATTTGAATTTTATGTGACTCTAACAATGCAGGGCAATGTCTGGAAGGGCCTTTTGAAGAAAGAGCCATTGCAGCATTGAGCTGACTTGTCCCAACAGACGGTATGTATGTATCAGTCACCGTGTAGCTCAACTCTATTTTAGGGAGCTCAACGACCCGTCACAAGACGCTACCAGATTTGCAGGACATTTGCGTAGGCCATTCACAAAATACTCAAAACCACCAGACGAGTTATAAAGTCATGTGTTCAATCTAGCCTGCATAGTACTCACATTCACAGTTAGTTTTTTCTTTAAATTTCATCAAAAATAATGTCAGGTAGATCAATACTTAAATATAAAATGTCCACAGTATTCTATTAACACTAAGCTTATACATAATAGTTTGTTGCTTGAACCCTCAAGCAACAAACTACTAACAAATAAAAAAAATATTATTGTTTCATAGAAAATTGCAATACCAACGCAGGTTCAAGTACTGAATCTATAAAACAGGTTGTTCCTGCCACTCTGCGTATTTACTTCATGAGCCTATAACTAATATTAAAGATGTTGTACAGTGCAAGCACCTCGAGCATGCGAGATACCTACGTGGCTAATACCATGCGTGATTAAGTTACAGCTGATTTATTATGTGTATGTTTTTGTGAAAACTAATGAGAAGTGAGCTTGAAGTGAACTATTCACATCACACATCGTCACATCATATCAGCCGAAAGACGTCCACTGCTGGTCTGGTTGGTAGCCTTTTCCAAAAGGAGGGATTTGCCATAATCGCCACGATTGGCAGGCGGCTTGGCGATCGCAGTATGGTGGTTAAATGCATAGAGAACGCTGCTGCCCATTCTCAGGTAAGTCCCTTAGTCGCCTTCTACGACACCCACGGGAAGAAATGGGATGGTGCTATTCTTTTACGTCCTAGTCATCATGTGCCGAGCCCTGTCCCAACTATGTTGGGGTCGGCTTCCAGACAAACCGGATTCTGCTGAACACTGTGTGAACTGTTTTACGAGTCTGGGTGTGTAAAGATGGTCACCCATCCACGGACCAATAGCGGCAAGCGGTGCTTGACCTGATCGATCGATCGACCCATACGGCTGCTGCTATTAAGTAGCCACAAGCTCCTCTACAATTGTGTCAATCTCTAGTATCCGGTGGAATGACAGCTCTCTTCACCTTCACACCAAGTTTACACAATATATTAAATCAACCAGGTACCAGGGTATATATTTTAGAACGTTGCATCACTGTTCAGTCGCCGGCCGATAAACCCGGCCACCCCCTACTTCCCTCTCGAAGCCAGATGACAGTAAATATTTCATCAAAACGACTACAGTTACAAGTTCTGCGGTTTTTTTAATTTAAAATGTTCCGCCTCATTTTTATTTTCGACGGACAGATTCTGTAAGGTAAATAGTTGAGACGTCTCCCTGGGTGTATTTTCAGCGCAAAATTTATGCATGTTAGGCTTTAGTGCGACAGAAAGCGAATCGTAGCTAGCCTTATTTTATAATCCTACCAATATTATAAATGTGAAAGTTTGTTTGTTTGAATGTTTGTTACTCAATCACGAATAAACTGCCGAACGGATTTACAATTTTCACAGATAGTTAATAACCTGGATTTACTATATGTACGAGTAAATCCAGGTTATTAACTATCTGTGAAAATTGTCCCCGAACGATCTACCGAGATAAAAAGTATCCTATATGGATACTTTTTATCTCGGTAGATCGTTCCCAGGGGATAATTTTGCGAACTTCACACGGACGAATCCGTGGCAGGTGGACGCACGTGGACAAGCGGCAAAACCTTGTTATTCATATTTTGCAAAAATCAATTCAATCAATTATATAAATATTTACATTTGTCTACTGTAGGTACACATCTGCTCAAATCTTCGGGGAAAACAAGGCGGGATGTTATGTTTATGTTATGTGTTGCAGTGGCGAAAGAGCCATATAACACGATTCCTACCGGCTTCCCTTCGGGGATTCGCATCGGCAGCTCTATTGCTATTAAAAAATGGCACGTTAATAGGTAGCTACTATTGTCAAAAAATATAGTTACACTACGGGTATTTAATTCACCGTAACATTCAAACAACAAAAACGGTTATTATTAGCTTTGTATTACAATTTAAAAAAATGTTCTAAAATAACCCGGCGCCAAAACGTCATAATCGGGAACTAAAAAATAATACAACAGCGATCCCATAATGATATCACTTTAGGTCACGTGGCACCACTTGATATGTACGAGAAAAAGCCGCTGTACAACGGCTTATGGCACAGACAGATAGAAAAATGCGTCAGCGAGAACGAGATGGAGGAATATTGCACATTGTATTTGGTTTTCAGCTGTAAAATTTTCTTGAATTTAATTCTTTACATTCCTATATTAATTTTAGAATGATAGTAAGTATTCTTTATTGAAACGTCAGTAAGTTAAAGCCGACTTCGCTTCGGCTTCTCTCTTAGAAAAATTGACACCTCGCCGCTGATGTGTTATTTATTCAACTTTGGAAATCTCATGAGAAAATAGCCCACAGATAACTTTGGGCTAGTTTTACCTATTAGAAGCTATATGGCCTTGCTTGAAGATGTTTGATTATATTTTTATTTGTCAGGATATGTGAGTACCGTTCTTAGCTTCGATTGGATCAGTCCAATGAAGTGGTTGATCATCATTTGATGCGAGGCTAGCATGCACCGTGCATGCACCAATGTCTTTCTAGGTAGTAAGGTACTAATAGATAAGTGTCGCAATTATTTTTAAACGGATCCTGAGGCACGAAAACCTTAAAGGCTTCATCAAACAGGCGCAACGCGACACTTGTAGAACAATTTCCATGAAGTTTTTCATAGAAATTGTTCTACGAGTGTCGCGACGCAACCGTCGCGTCGCGCTAGTCTGCACGAGCCTTAAACCACAGCTGGTTTTTATTTCTTAATAGCTTTTCGTTTCTAAACCTATACTTTCAACCGATGTCAAAAATATGTATTGGAAAAATAATAAGTAAAAATAGGTATGTATACCTATAAATGCTTGCTTTTAATTTAGAAAACCGCTAGTCGTACCGCACTGGTCTTTGTCAGACCAAGCTCTACATGCATTTCACAAAGTATCTTTTATAGTCCTAAAATTACGAAAGGGACTGGCGTGTTATTCCTTTTTCGACGACAGGACACGGTTCTGCCTCGCTCCTTTAATATTTCCGCGCAATGGAATACCAAACTGTGCTTGTCTACTTATGCACTATTCTTCTTTAACCAGCCGTTTTTCTGGCTATTTGAATGGTACTATCTACTTAAAATTCCACAAGTTTTTCTTTATTTTTTATGACTGGTTTAAGGAGCTTCGTTATACCGCGGAAGCTGTTCTTCGTTGAGCATAAACATAGCATACGCATAATAAGCCTTTAATGTTCCCACTGCTGGGATGCAGGTGTGGCCATAATCCACCACACGGGCCCAGTGCGGGTTAGTGCATGTCACATAATAATAACACATTATATCATTGGCCATTTTGTAATTTCTTACATCATTTTTAAGACGCACACGCACATTTTGTCTATGGATGACGCTTTGAAATGTTGCCACTACATAAAGAGTAAAATGTTTATTGAGGATGATATTCTCGTAGCACTTTTGTCTATTTCCTTTTTATATTTATTTTTTCTTTATATTCTTGTATAATTTCTATCACATTCACATTAATTATATTGATTTTCTATAAATTCGACGTTAATTGTTTGATGCACCGGGCGACGTCATTACGTCAAAGCCGGCTGTCGCTGAAAACCAGCGCTGGGGCTCTGTCTTGCATAGGGTTGCAGCAAAATGCTGAGCGATAGCCGTTTTGTGTGGATGTGACGCATGTTTCCCTCAACCTTTTTTTTATTTATTTTTTGTGTGTTCCTGGTTTTTGCGTCATGTTTACAACAAATAAACGTTTTTTCTTTCTTGCTTTCTTTCTTTCTTTCACATGTCTTTGAATTTTTGGTTCCAAGATATACCGTTTCCTCACGATGTTTTCCTTCACGCCCCGTATTGTATGGGACTGAAACATAACTGGTGAAATGTGGGTGTACTATAGCTTACTACACCTCTGCCTAGTCCTTCGGGGAAAACAGGCGTGCTGTTATGTGACGTCAAATTGAAGGTGCAGTATTTTAAAATTGAAACAAAAGAACATTGGCCATGGCAAACCGCAACGCACTGCGCGAAATTATAATATGTGGAACTCACAACTTTATAGATACTCCTACTGTCTGTCATGTCATATTGAGTATCTTAAACATCTCCACTAACTATTTCCAATAAAGAGTACCCTAAAAATACCTGTTCCGAAGTATTGATAGTGTTGTTCTCTTTGTGGAGAACACAGCACCGCGAGCCGCAAATTTCACGCATTCCACTATTTATATACATTACGTCAAAATCGTTGAACTACCGAGGATTATAAAAGTGTGGACTGACCCATAAAAAGTCCTTCAATAAAAGCTTTTTTGCTGTAAATGTAGAAAGATATTTTAGGTGATTAAACTGTACTGTTAATGTCTTCAGAATTCATTCACAATCAGCCTTTAATGTTAGGACACAGATCTCCGGTCTATCACCACCATGCGAGCCCAGTACGGGTGGTGGATGTCACCTATCTTCAAACTTTTCATTCTACATGCCGGTTTCCTCACGATTTAGCCCTTCGCCGTTTTGAGAGCAGCAGTGATGAAATTAAATACACAAATTTAAAAAAAAAACCTAGGCAGGGTTCGAACACACGACCTAAAACTCGTTAATCGGAGCCAATACGACTGGGCCACCACCGTCTTGAGATTTCATAACAGTCAAGATTTTGAAAAACTCAAAGACCTAATCAAAAGAATGTCTACTCAATTAATTGTTCATACAAAACCTACAAATCCCAAGTTGTAAACCTAAAACCCTTAACCACGAAACTAACAAATTAACCTTCATCCAAAACCCAATTCAACACTTTACGACATTCCCGCACACTCCCTATCCGTCATTCGGTTAATCCAAGTAAATCCTCAACTACAAAGAGCGGTAGACTCAAAGGCCTTCGATACGAAAAATCCCGAGTAATAAAGATTTACTATTACCGCAGGGATGGATAATAATGGAATTTCAATCAGTTGTGGCGAACGCGGGGAGTGAGGTGGAGAGGTGGGGGGGGTCTGGGCAGGTTATTGCTGATTGGCTAAAACGTAGCTTTGACTGTCGGGGCTGAAAGTTGGACTTTTGATTAGTAATATCGGATTGGGAACAATAGCTTGTAATGAAGATGGATTTTGTAGTTCGATGGTTGAAATTGGTTGAAAAGCTTGCAAAGGCTTTGTTTTTTTCAGGTGTCAATAATTTGCAGTATAACCTAATATTGCTTTTTAGATTAAGCAAGAATTTAATGTTGAGAAAAAGCTTTAGGACTAATTTAAGCAGATTTTTCAATTCTTTTGGCTATAAGTCGTTCAAACCCAGAGCGAATTTCAACAAACTTTTATACCTAGATTAAGTTTTATCCTGACAATAAATCATGAATTTTTAACAGTTTTGTTACACTAAAACGTGAGACGTTAATTTTATCCAACGGATAAAAGATATTATCAGCTCTTAGCAGAATTGTACCGTCCTTTGATTAAAGTAATATTGCAAAAAAAAATGCAATTTTCCCTTAAACTGTATGTGCCAAGTATACCTTTTTCGCCCCTCTATAAATCGTAATTAACTCATCACAATCAGCGCTCCCGCCAAAATCATAAAGATAATATAATGTAAATCAGAGCCCTGATGACTACTGGCCCTCACTGAACACAAGAATGCTATTTAAACTTTTTTTATGTCTCACTCGGTATAGGAAAAATGGCCACCAACTTTCTTATTAAAGTATTAAGGTCTGACGTCAGGTGGAGTAGGGTCATCACGTTCGAAGAAATTTTTTGATGGCGATGCGGTTTTAGGATATAAAATAAATGGATAAGTTCATGTGTATTCTTAGGAGTACAATAGTATGAAATAAAACTTATTTTAAGTACCTACTACTAATAAACTGTTTCACACGCCCAATGTACGAATGTGGCGATGTGTAAAAACATCGAGATTTCGGATCTATTTCAAAGTTAAATATTAATTATCCCAGAGGAAATTACACGGTCACACAGTACAGCGTCAATAATATCGGTACAAACCTTAGACTGTCCAAAATGATCTAAACAACTATGAAAATTAAATCATAACTCATTGACACAAGGAATGTTTCAGAATGAAGACAGTACACGACAACTGTCATTATGACAAGAACTTTATCCCACTGAGATAAAGTTTGATTTTCTTAGTTGTTGATATAATTTTGAACAGACAGTTCGTCCCGATATGTTTGACACTGACTGTTCCACCGGGACAAAAAAAACTGTGTTATCCCGGTTACAAACTATCTATCTACTTAATTTCATCCAAATCCGTTCGGCCGTTTTTGCGTGATTTAGTAACAAACATGCAAACATACTTACTTTTACATTTTTTTTTGCTTTTAATAGCCCAATCTCAAAAGCTCGAGAAACGCTTTGGGTTATTTAACATCACGCTAACACTCTTAGTAGCCTTACAAAAAAACGTAAGATAAAATGCTAAAAGAAAAGGAAGTAATAGCACGAACAATAAATTTCACGCAGACGAAGTTACGGGCACCAGCTAGTGTTTCATACTCAAAAACCTTCCAGAATAGATTTTTCAATTTATGGTGAAAACCGCATCAAAATCCATTGTGTAGACTTAAAAAGAACTCAAAATCGAAATCGCAATATTTCATTTCACATAAACCTGCATGGGCACCTATGAAACGTCAGAAGCTAGGTGCACGGTTCCAATTTGTCGCTTCCTATTGAGAAGAGCCGGCAAGAAACTCAACGGTTACTCTTTTAAAATAATTGGCTTTTACTGAGCAGTCAGGCAAACAGGAAAAGCGACATTGTTTTATACTATTTAAATACATAGATTGTATAATCTGTACACATCTACATGAACGGGCACATCACTACACTACTTTAAATATTTCTACCAAGCTCACAAGGTAGACCTTTTCCATTTTATACGTTTTACTACCCGACTATTATTAATACTTTCATTTTACTATAAACCTAAGTGCATAACCCCACTGCACTACAAAATTATCGGGCCCTAAACCTACGATTTTCTTTACCGTCTATGCATGGTATTATAGTGCAGATAATATTATCTATAACATTTTTCCTCACTGTGATCACTATGGACTATGGAAGCCATTGAAGAATTTTCAATATACTCGTTGAAGCGCGGATGCCTGTGATGTCACTGGCTTGTGTTTTGTCTTCTTAAAATAATATAAAGATGGATTTTTGTTTGCGTTCTAGATTATAAATACTGGACTTAAGCAATGTGATCCTTATTTATTGTGTGTAAAGCTTTAATTTTCTACTAAAGGTTAAGTAATATGTGATATTATTAACCGACTTCAAAAAGGAGGAGGTTAGCCATTCCACATGATCATATCCTGCTAATATTATAAATGTGAATGTTTGTAAAGATGTTTGTATGTTTATTACTCAATCACGCAATAACTGAACAGATTTGGATGAAATTTAGCAAACAGATATTTTGTAACCTGGCGTTTTTCTGACTTTCTTCTTTTTGCTCGGCTCCTAAGGATCCTAGCGTGATGTCAAATAGGCCCTAAATAGGCCTTTCGCAAGAATTGTACTACCATATACAAAAAAAATAATCTAATCCAACTGAGAGTTCCAGAGATTAACGAGTTCAAACAAACAAACGAACAAATAAACAAACAAACTCTTCAGCTTTGGTATAAAGAGAAGGTAGATTATATATAGATACGGTAACCATTTCTGTTTCCAAGGCTATTATAGCTCTTTTTTTTGTTTTTTTTTTTTTTAAGGTGGGAAATCATCAAAGAACTTATCCCGCTCTAGGTGGAGGTGTCAGACTTTTACTGACTAAAACCCTCTCGTGTTCCCTCAGTTGCCTGTGTGCCTGGGGCGACGGTATCTCTTTCGAACAACCCGCACCCCTGGCAGGCATCGGCCTTGCGGATCCCACCAGTTGGTGCTGACATCTCTTTGAGGCGCGCGTAAAACACAACGCGCCGTCGACTCGGGCTTGGTCCTTACAGGACACCGAGCTACCCATTTCTCGCCGTCCGCAAGCCCGCGCCCTCGGTGGCCGGGAATCAGCCTGGGATTCCCGACGCCCAGGGCGGGAGGCGGCTGCTAGCCATGCACTCTCGCTCCGTACCATGACCTGGACCAGGGCTGGACGCGAGAGGTCGCCACCGCCGATCGCCTCCATGAGGACACGGCGGTGCTCCGCCCAAGCCGGGCAGACCTCCACCGTATGCTCCACCGTGTCCTCAGGGCGATCTTTGCAATGGAAACACCCGGGCGTTTACTCCCGCCTTATGCGAAACAGAAACCTCCGAAACAGCCGTGTCCGGTGAGGACCTGTGTCAGGTGGAAGGTGAGGACGCCATGCCGCCGCTCAAGCCGCTCCTCAACGAGGGGACTTACTGCCGCAATCGTGGCGTGCCTAACGGCTATAGCTCTTAGGTGGCTAATGTAGCCATCATTGAATGGTATTTTTTATTATTAAGTTCTCCTATAATTATGCACCGTTTACGTATGTACTAAAAGCTAAGAGACAAAACCTAAAACAGCGTGAAAGATTTTCAAGAACCAACGATTCTGAACATGGAATTAGTACACAATTTCATTATTAAAGATACCAAAAAATGTCTACCTACAGAAAGCACCATTTTTTTTCCATAAAACACACAGCACCTTGTTTTTCCTGAATGGTATTCATTCCCGTCACCACAGATATAACAATATATTCATTTGTGTGCTCGTTCAGGAGATTAATCAAAAAGTTGTCACAAACATTTTACGGGAGAAAAAAGGGACATTCTTTTATCCATTGTCTTCGCAATTTCGGTGATAGCAACCCTGCAACTTGAATATTCCATTAGGGATGCGACGCTGAGATAAATTATTCGTTCAGAGTGAGAATTAGGTGAATGCCATTCAGTGGTGATTAAACTTCCCTTTTTAAAAGTCGGATATTTGTCAAGATGAGGTGCTTAATTGTATTTATGGATATTTATTAGTGTTTATTCAGCTTTGTAAAATTGCATGAAAAATGCTACAAAATATATTGCGCCAAAAAAACTACTGTGCTTGGAATAATATATGTAATTTCTTATGTTTATTATAACAAACGTGACGATGTCGAATTCTTTCACAAAAAATAATCACAGGTTGAATCCTATTTATTATCCTAATAATATTGAAAGAATAAATGTGAAAGTTTGTGAAGATGTTTGGATATTTGTTACTCAATCACGCAAATACGGCTGAACGGAGTTGGATGAAATTTGACACATAGATAATTTATAACCTGGATTAACACATAGGATACTTCTTATTTCTGTAGTACGTTCCCGTGGGACAATTTCTAACCTCTACTCGTGCGAAGCTGCTGGCAAACGCTAGCATCTAAATAATACAACGGTACAAATTCACCTCACCTTACAAAATCCTCGAATTCTCTAAAATAAAGCACTAAACAGCAAAACTCACTAAACCGGTTACCCAAAACGCAAAATAGTACGTTAGAAACCCATTAAGAAGTAACCACAAGCATCTCGTATGCTGAAGGGGGGAATCACAGGATAATGTCATTCGAGTTCGGTTTCAATACACCTGCCGCGTAAAGGTTTCATTTTGTCGATCGTTATTTTGTGAATACTCGACATAATGTCATGCGAAATGG
Source organism: Polymixis lichenea (assembly GCA_949091785.1). Taxonomy (NCBI): domain Eukaryota; kingdom Metazoa; phylum Arthropoda; class Insecta; order Lepidoptera; family Noctuidae; genus Polymixis; species Polymixis lichenea. The sequence goes on along the minus strand of OX420943.1, from coordinate 2,793,145 downwards.
CTGGTGACATTTTAGTGGAGGGTGCAGTTTGGTATGTCAAAACGTTGTGTAAGGATTTAGGGAAATTCTATTTGTTATGTGCTAAGAAATGATAGGAATAGGATATCTATCTACGTTCTAGATCGACTTTTTTAAGTTTATGGAAAAGTGGTAAGTAGTTTTTAAAAGTCTTTAAAAAGAAGGAGGTCCGAATTCGTTTTTTTTTTTTTTGTATAATTATTTCGCGATATCTACGTCAATTGTAGATGGATTTCAAAAAATATTTTTTTAATGGATAGGGTATGCCTCAGGGGTGGTCACATATAAATTTTATCAACTGTGCGGTGTTAGCTTTTTGCGTTAGCTTCCATAATACGTATTAATTCCACTTTGTGTTATTTGATGATGTCCTAATATACCACCTACCTGTCACTGTCATTTTTAGTAACATAACATTGCAGCCTGCCTGTAATATTCATAATAATATGGCACCAGGCACGTCAAATTCTGACATAATTTTTATCGCATAGGACCGAAAAGCCCTTGATACACAAGGACCATTCTATCGAGTGCCACCATAATATGGTCCTACTAACATATGCAGAGGGGCGACAGTAAGAAACTTCGTTGCTATTTGTAAGATACGTTTTATTGCCATTTATAATTCAGGCAGGACATTTGTAGGTACACGTTTTGAACTGTTTTGGACCGTCAAACTTCGACGAGACATTCAAGTTTTTAATTGAAATGGTTCAGGTAACGGTTTTCTAATTTAATTTGGATGGGAGTATTGATATTTAAAAAAAATGTCACAGTGACACCCCGATGTGGCTAGAAAATAAAAAACTAAAAATAAAATAAAAATTAAATCCCTCGAATTTCGTTCTGAAAACTATTACGAGTATAAACCAAAATGTTATTTATTGTTTTGATTTCCATGTTATTTTGTGTAGGTTAAAGACGAAGTACGAGTGCCAAGAAGGGTTATTTTATGTTTCCAAAGTCCATAATATCATAATCTTTATGTAAGAGCTACGAAGACTTCACATTACCCCTACCAGGTTAACTCAGAAAAATTTACGTATGCAATATGCAAAATACAGGACGCTTAAAAAAAACAAAGTTCATTGACCTACTTCCCTTTGAAGGACGTTCATATTCAGTGCTGGCCTTTTGCTCACACCCATCATAAAAAAGCCCATAGATACAATCTGCCCTCGGTCAGTCCACTTGAAAAACGGCCTGAATTCATAAACATGTCTTCAGAATGTCGAACAAAAACACGATATACAGGCGCACATAATAAATACATGTGAACCCGCTCCACCTGGCGTAGAGCCAACTGAAACTCCTGAAATTTTGAGCACACTGCCAAGGGAAACCTTAAACTTTTATAGTGACCTAGAACAAGTTTCAGCTTGTCTTCTTTTGAAAGGCTGGTTGTTTCTGAATCAATTATATTTAAATTATTATTTATTGGAGTAAGGTGTGTCAGTTTTAAGTGCAGTGGATTTATTACCTTGGGTTAAGTTGCATTTATACCTTTTTCTCAAGAGAAAATGAAGGCGATAAGTGGAGAGGTATTCAGACTCCTACCGACCACACAAGTAAAAAAAATTGTTTATTCTGCATACATCATTTCAGTCGTAAGACGTCTACTGATGGACATAGACCTCCCCCAAAAGAGGGGTTTTACCATAATCGCTACGGTGCGGGTTGTTCGAAAGAGATAACGTGGCCCGTGGCACACAGGCAACTGAGGGAACACGGGTGGGTTTTAGTCAGTAAAAGTCTGACACGCCCTCCTGCTCCACCCAGAGCGGGAGAAGTTATTTGATGATTTCCCACCCAAAAATAAAACATAATCGCCACGCTTGGCGGGTGGGTTGGCGATCGCAGTATGGTGGTAAAATGGACAGAAAACGCTGCTGCCCATTCTCTAGTAAGTCCCTTAGTCGCCTTCTACGACACCCATGGCCAGAAATGGGATGGTGCTATTCTTTTACGTCCAACACCACAACTTTCTGCATACGCATAAAAAATAATACGCATACGCATAATACGTAAACGCTGTAATACGCATTACAAACGAAACGATCACAAAAAAGCCTTGTATTCAAATAGAAAAAGTTTGCAATTTTGTCCATTGCTTGTTGATGACGTCAGAGCTAGCGATCAAAGACAATAAAAATGGTTCTGCGTTACGACAATGGCTTCAAGCACAGCACCAGGCGCCAGCGCTAGTAAGCGCAGTTCAGAATTTTCGAAGGTATGGAATGCAGCTATATGTATACTTATTTTGATTTGAACTATTATAATGATAAGTACCTAAATGAAGGGCTCGTGGCTAAGTAATAATAGCAGCATGAGGCGATCGATCTGGTTAAAGGACGGTTGCCGCGGCCGGTCTGTGGATGGCCATCTTTACACATCGAGGGCGGCACGGAGGGTGTGCCTCGGGAAGCACGCTTAGTCATTGATCCGGGGTGTTGGTCTTTGACAGTCGTTACGGGTAGTCAGAAGCCCGAAAATCTGGCAATCAGTCTTACCAAGGGTAATTGCATTACCCAGTAAAAGGGTTGTGGCGGTCAGATAGGCAGTTGCTCCGTGCTAAATACTGGTTTAAGCTGTATCCTGTTAGACTGGCAATATAGTTAAGAAAGGGCTTGGCGGATATTTAATTATAAATACCTAAATAGTAGAGTATTCTGGCTGCTCGTAATATTGTCTTAATCACTTTAACGGCCATTTATCGTCAAGAATAAAAGAATACGATATGATATAAAGAGTTATCGCCTCGTCACTGTGCCGATTGGTCACCATAATTTTACTCCACAAAAGACATCCTGAATTGTCGATTTAAATACAGAAGCAGATATAAAAACAATAGGCAGTGTTCATGGACAATACAAACTCAGAAATGTATTACATTCAGTTACAAAGAACGTACTAATAGGTTCTTTTTAAATGAAACTGGGTGCTTCTATAAGCAACACAAAAGAATATTAAGTCACACAGAAATGGTCCAATAGTATCCAGAACGTTCCACAAAACGAAAGTCACCCGCAATGTTCAGTTCTTGACATTTCCAATACTATTTTAAATAACCACTTTTTCTCAAAGTCGATAAACCCAGAACTGTTGCAACCGGTCTGAAGAACGAACTAGCTTGCACGAGTATGCATTGCTGGAAATCTGCCAACATTACAGAGGCTTTAAAGAAGTCCAAGTTAACTTGCCGAGATATAACTTGTGAATTTTGTTTCGTATTTATTTTGTTTTCTGCTTTTGTAATGGTTGGAAATTTTGACGCAAACGGTGTGATTTTCAGTTTAGTTTTGGAGGCGCTTCTTGCAAGTTGTGTGGGTATGTATTTTGTAAACATCTGTGATGAGCTAAGAAGGACCTTAGTCACGGTTGATAAATCCGAGTAATTTGGCAAAAGGTCCACATTCATGCTTTTAAGGCTGAAATATATTTAGAACTCTGAAGGAGTTGGGCAGAACGCGATGAAAGGTTAAAGGCTGTGACAGACTGGTTTTCAAGGTCACAAAGAAGAGATGCCATCCGGCGGCGAGACAGGCGGACGACATTGTTGCCATCGCAAGCAAAACCTGGATGTGACTGAGACAGGAGCGTGGAGATTGACACGAGCAAAAAGAAGCCTATGCTCAGCAGTGGGCGATGATGGTCGCTAGATACAGAAGCGTGCATGAATGTAAACCATCCTTAACTATTTTTTTTTAATTCTACCAGAAACACCAAACTCCAGTTATACACCGTGACATTTTAGTCGTCTTACAAAGGTGGTCCACTCAATGTCATCATCATCATATCAGCTGAAAGACGTCCACTGCTGGACATAAGCCTCCCCCAAAACGGGGAATTTGCCATAATCGCCACATTTGGCAGGCGGGTTGGCGATCGCAGTATGGTTGTCAAATGTTTCTAGTAAGTCTCTTACTCAATGTATTCGTCATAAAATACCTCTAGGCGCGATTAAAACATTGTTACCATTAATTAAGTTAATAGGTACTAAGAAAAATTAATAATGCTTTAGACTTATGAAACACCTTCCTTTTTAATAATGTTTACGTATCAAACGGGAGAAGATATCTACCTACCTACCATTACATTCCATCATTAATTCCATCTCCATAAAAGGGTGTTTCAAACCACGTCATGCGTCTTAGTGATTGATATTTTCGGTTTAAAGACATTTATTTCTCAAAGAACAAATAACAGTTCGCTTAAAGAGAAACTTAGAAAAATTAACAATAGGTTGTAGTTTACATTATAGTCCAGTAAGAATACAATAATTTTTCCACATAACCTTCGATAATTCTAAAGTTTTTTATTTTCTCTGGGTGGATAGCTTTAGTGAATCCAGTGCTATGTACAAAAATGCTAACAGTTTAGAGTTATGCAATAGGTATGAAGTAGGTATTTCCTATTATTTCGTGTTATAACAAGAATATAAAACTTAAATTAAAATGCTTTACTGATTCTTTATTAATACTATCTAAACTATATATTAGTGAAAATGCTAACAGATAGGTATTGTGGAACAATAGAAAACTGAAAATGTCCCGTAACTCATTCAATAAAAAATTTAAGTTTTTTAAATCATCTCCATTACGGGCATAGGTATTAGTTACACCTTACAACAAAAGTTCTAACAACTAAGTAATATGCTGCAAAAGTAATCGTTTTTTTACGTTGCGATATGCGCAATATTGAATTTAAATTGATAATTTTGCGCCTACATATTCGTACTAATAAACTCAGCTTCCACACAAAAGTTTCAACAAATATGTGCTATGCCTTTTGTTTAATAAATAAAATACAACTTGGGTACTGCAGGGCGCGGTACAGGTACCTACGATAATGCGTGCGCCGCCGCCGCCGCGCCTTGCGGCGAAGTGTGGTGATACTCCACTGCGGAAATGCAGACGTATTTAATGAGGCACGAAATCATTTAATTATCGTCTCTTCTCAGAAATCACTAGGTACTCTGTTCCGGTCCGTGATTTCGCCCGTGTGTAACTAATTAATCATCAACAATTATCAGAATCCCGTCACTCCCGTCTAAAAAAGACTGTTTTGAAAAATACGCTGTTGTTCGGTTCTTAATTTCAAACAACTGAATAGGTACCTACCGACCAAGATCGTAATAATTATGTACACTTTCACTATGTAGCTACTTGTTATAGTGATAGGGGAAGGGCACAGAGACAGAAAGTGGAGATTTCGTTACAATTTTTTTTTCGGGATAGTTTTCCCGGGAACAATACATTTATATGTATTTAATATATTAAAAAAAAAATATATTGAAGCGGTAAAGTAATTGAATTCAATAAGTAGGTACCTGTTTTTGTTCCATCATTTTAAAAGTACCCTTAAGTGATCTCCCGAAAACCGAAACAAGAAATTCCCGCAAAAAAAAAAGATTGTCGTAAGGAAGTCTACACTTTTTGTCTCTGCTACTCGAAGTTTAGCTAAATACTGTCTTCCTATTGTGATGTTTGAAACATGATGCTTTGCAATTTTCATAGAACACTAGTGCCTTTGGGTACAATTGTAACTAAATTACAGTTTGACTTTCTAGTATGGCAGCCAGCACTTTGTTACGTTAGTATCTACTGCTCTGAAATATTACGTATCATAGTGTGGCATCTGCCAGCCTTCCTACGATATACTCCCAACACTAGTTGACGATAAATTTACTATGTGTAGTAGGAAAGTGTGATAACGGCAATGCTGCTATTATGAATCAAGCTCCTGAATAAGCAGCAATAAAATAATAATGCTACTATTTTTTTATTATAATCAAAACTATAGAACCAAATTAGTCATACAGCTGTATTTTGTCAATAGCGAAAATAACTAAGACATAATGCACAACACCCGAATATAAATAGACTTACGTATACGAATTAAGAAGACCAACTTTAACTAATATGACAGTATATGTATAACCTATATGTCAACGACCTGATTGAAGAGTTGAGCAGCACAAGAGTCGGATGCCATATTGGCGGTGAATGTTTAAATAAGCTCAGTTATGCAGATGACATGGTTCTGCTCAGCCCCTCGGTCAACGGCCTCAGAAAACTAATTTCCCTTACACCAATTAACCTATAATGTTAAAAAGACAGAAGTAATGATTTTCAAACACGACAATCGCCCTAATAAGGTCTTGCCAATTACTTTGTGTGGTTTAAAATTAAAAATAGTTAGTCAGTTTAAGTATCTCGGACACATCATACCGGAAAATTTAAAAGATGACGATGACCTGGAGAGGCAAAGACGTAGCATCGCATATAGAAGTAACATGCTAAATAGACGTTTCTTCCATTGCTCGAAACAAGTAAAATAACTCTGTTCCAGGCTTACTGTCAGTCGTTCTACACCAATCAACTTTGGTACAAGTACACGAAGAGTGCATACAACACGCCTCGTGTACAATATAATAACGCATTTCGGGTCATGCTCAACCTGCCCTGGCGGTGCAGTGCGACTGAGATGTTTGCTGAGAGTAGAGTAACCGACTTCTTTGCGCTCATGGGGAAGCTCAGGGCGTTGTTCTTTTCGCGTGTGGTGGCAAGTCAAAATAGTATTGTCAAAGTTGTTTTTCATACTGTGCATTTACTGAGGGAGACAAAATAAATGTACTCACCATTGTTACATTTGTTTTGGCTTCCTTGGTGTGAAATGGTGGGTTGCTGTATTGTTATTTTTCTTTACTTTGTTTAAGAAGACTATAAGGGGGATTAGCATGGAAGCTATGGAAGGTTCAGCATCAGCTACAAATAATTGCTTAATGAACCTCTTTGTTATTGAGAAACAATATATACTTTATAAAAGCTTTCGTCTCTTAGTAGACGTTGTGTTTCATGTTGAATATTCCTGTTCTCCGAGGTTGCACCTGGTTTCATAATCTCTGCATTCGTTTAGTTAGATGACTAATTTGGACCTCGGTTGCCGAGTCCAAATCAGGCTCGCTTGTAATTATGTGTGCTGTGCTGCATGGTTTATCTATGCAGTAGACGCACATAGCAGAACATTTCATTTAATTTTCTTTGCAGGTTAACTTGCACTTGCAAGATATAACTTTCAGTATATCGTCAGGTGCGGGTTGGTCGAGTGTTTTGATGGGAACTAAATAAGGTGCATCCTACATAAGGTGAGGAGATACTTCACACCTGGACAGCTTTTGAGCCTGTATAAATCTCAAGTGCGTTCTTGTGTGGAGTATTGCAGCCACTTATGGGATGGCTCAGCAAAATACCAGCTTGCTGCCCTTGACTCGGTGGAACGCAGAGCAAAAAAAGCTCATAGGTGACGAAACGTTGGTGGCTGGGCTTCATGATCCCACTATCGCCCTTTTACTACCGAACTACCAAACACACTGCAGGGTACCATCCGCACTTGGTTGATATCCCGACCAGTCGTACTCAGCGCTACTTTTTTTTGTTTTTTTTTTTTGTTTGGGAAATCATCAAATAACTTCTCCCGCTCTGGGCGGAGTGGGAGGGCGTGTCAGACTTTTACTGACTAAAACCCACCCGTGTTCCCTCAGTTGCCTGTGTGCCAGGGGCTGCGGTATCTCTTTTGAACAACCCGCACCCCTGGCATGTATCGGCCCTTGCGGGCCCCATCATTTGCTGCTGGCATCTCTTTGAGGCGCGAGTGGAACACAACGCGCCGTTGACCCGGTCTTGGTCCTTACCGGACAGCGAGCTACCCATTACTCGTCGTCCGCAAGCCCGTGCCTACGGTGGCCGGGAATCAGCCTGGGATTCCCGACGCCCAGGGCGTCTCCTGTGAAGGCCACGGCTGTGAGGGCGCATGTACTGCATCTCCCTCACGTGCGCTCCCTCCCTCTTTGTCAGCATAACTGCTTCGCTGAAGGAGGCGACTGCTAGCCATGCACTCTCGCTCCGTACCATGGCCTGAACCAGGATCGGACGCGAGAGATCGCGGCCGCCGATCCCCTCCATGAGGACATGGCGGTGCTCCGCGGAAGCCGGGCAGACCTCCACCGTATGCTCTACCGTGTCCTCAGGGCGATCTTGGCAATGAAAACCCCCGGCGTTTCCTCCCGCCCTATCAATGATATTAGATGACTAATTTGGACCTCTCCAAATTAGTCATCTAACCAAACGAATGCACTGGGCACGCCATGATTGCGGCGGTAAATTAAAATGAAAATATTTTTTGCTCAACACAATACATTATCATACATTTCTAGATGTCAAGTGAATACGCAGTCCACTGTGTTGCACCAACTCAGGCATGCAAAATTATATTAAACCAATAAAATTATACTATTTCATAAATTCACCTTAATATGTTTTACAATTTCATTAATAACTCAAAATAATACCATAGAAAATGTCTTAAATTCAAATCAATAAGTATGTAATGTCAGAATATATAATGTCATAATTACTAAGTAATGTCTATTACAAATATGATAATTTTAATAAAACTAAAAACAAAACGAACTCAGGTATTCTCCCTAATTACACGTATTATTATTAGAATTACACACACAAATTTCTATCAGAGAGGTATTCATTAATTGTGTAGAATGTCTTACTTATCAGTAGATTATTGAGTTGCTTCTTAAATAAATGGGTATATATATAAATATATGGTGCTATTTCTAGGAAGTTTTTACGGAATACTGCTTTTTTGTGTTGCTTACTGCTTATTTTATTTCTATGTCGCGAATTGTGTAATTTTTCAAAAAGGTGGAAGTTTGTTTTGACAAATTCGGCCACCTCATATATGTATAGGCAGGGTACTGTTAATATACGGAAATTCAGAAAGAATGGTTTGCAGCTTTCCGTGCTTTGAATACCGTATATCGCCCTCACACATCTCTTTTGCGCTCTAAATACTGTCTCCTTGTTGGTGGAGTTACCCCAGTATATAATCCCGTATCGTAAAGCAGACGTAACATATGCATGACACGCCGTAACCAAAACTTTTTGATTTACCTCATTTGAGAGATTACGTAAAGCATAGGAATTCCCCTCTTTGAGGAGTGGCTTGAGAGGCGGCATGGTGTCCTTACCTTCCGCCTGACACAGTTACTCACCGGACACGGCTGTTTCGGGAGGTTCCTGTTTCTAATAAGGCGGGAGGAAACGCCTGGGTGTTTCCCATTGCGAAGATCGCCCTGAGGATACAGTGGAGCATACGGAGGAGGTCTGTCTGGTTTGGGTGGAGCACCACCGTGTCCTCATGATGGCGATCGGCGGTGGCAATCTCTCGCGTCCGGCCCTGGTCCAGGCCATGGTACGGAGCGAGAGTGCATGGCTAGCAGTCGCTTCCTTCAGCGAAGCAGTGATGCTCGCAAAGAGGGAGGCGGCGCACGTGAGGATGCAGTACATGCGCCCTCACGGCCGTGACCTTCGCAGGAGACGCCCTGGGCGTCGGGAATCCCAGGCTGATTCCCGGCCACCGTAGGCACGGGCTTGCGGACGACGAGTAATGGGTAGCTCGCTGTCCGGTAAGGACCAAGCCCGGGTCGACAGCGCGCAGAGCGGGAGAAGTCATTTGATGATTTCCCACCCAGAAAAAATAAAAACCAAACGAATGCACAGATTATGAAGCGAACTGCAACCTCGGAGAACTGGAATCTTCAACATGAAACACAACGTCTACTAAGAGACGTAAGCTTTTTATAAAGTATATATTGTTTCTCAATAACAAAGAGGTTTATTAAGAAATTATTTGTAGCATTTTTTTTTTAGGAATTATTGTTTCGGTTTTCGGGACATCACTTAAGGGTACTTTTAAAATGATGGAACAAAAACAGGTACCTACTTATTGAATTCAATTATTTTACCGCTTCAATATAATTTTTTTTTATGTATTAAATACATATAAATGTATTTTTCCCGGGAAAACTATCCCGAAAAAAAATTGTAACGGAATCTCCACTTTGTCTCTGTGCCCTTCCCCTATCACTATAACAAGTAGCTACATATTGAAAGTGTACATAATTATTACGATCTTGGTCGGTAGGTACCTATTAAGTTGTTTGAAATTAAGAACCGACCAACAGCGTATTTTTCAAAACAGTCTTTTTTAGACGGTAGTGACGGGATTATGACAATTGTTGATGAATAATTAGTTACACACGGGTGAAATCACGGACCGGAACAGAGTACCTATTCTTTATTTGAAATATAATTAGACATTTAAACAAACCTTTTTACAGTCCGACCAACCGATTTCGTCTTTTATTTCGTATGCATAAGGATGACATTAAAAGTGGTTACAATACCAACTGCTTACTGCAGATGCCATTTGTCATGCTACCAAAGCAATAGAAGTCAAAATCAGTTGAATGGACTGTACAAAAGGTTTATTTAAATGTCTAATCTTATTTCGAACGGAGTATAGTAATTTGTGAGAAGTGAGAATATTGAAATGATTTCGTGCCTCATTCAATACATCTGCACTTCCGCAGTGGAGTGTCGTCGTACCTCGCCGCACGCATTATCGTACCTACACCGCGCTGACCGCGCCCCGCAATACCCAAGTTGTATTTTATTTATTAAACAAAAGGCATAGCACATATTTGTTGAAACTTTTGTGTGGAAGCTGAGTTTATTATTACGAATATGTAGGCGCAAAATTATCAATTTAAATTCAATATTGCGCATATCGCAACGTAAAAAAACGATTACTTTTGCAGCATATTACTTAGTTGTTAGAACTTTTGTTGTAAGGTGTAACTAATACCTATGCCCGTAAAGGAGATGATTTAAAAAACTTAAATTTTTTATTGAATGAGTTACGGGACATTTTCAGTTTTCCATTGTTCCACAATACCTATCTGTTAGCATTTTCACTAATATACAGTTTAGATAGTATTAATAAAGAATCAGTAAAGCATTTTAATTTAAGTTTTATATTCTTGTTATAACACGAAATAATAGGAAATACCTACTTCATACCTATTGCATAACTCTAAACTGTTAGCATTTTTGTACATAGCATTGAATTCACTAAATTTATCCACCCAGAGAAAATAAAAAACTTTTGAATTATCGAAGGGCATATTTTTCTGGCTACTGGACTATTACGACGTTCAAGCCATTTTCATTTTGTTAATAATGCAAAAACTCAAAAATATCTTTTATAAATTATTAGTCGTCATTGGATTGGATACATGAAGAGGGCTGCCGCTGTAAGACGACTAAAATGTCACGGTGTATATTACTTCCTCAAATAGGGTTTAGACATGTTACAAAATACATTATATGTTTTAAATCATCGTAAAATCGCCGTGACACAACGACACCTAATCAAACAACAATAGCAGTAATCCTAGCCATGTGAAGTCAAACGTTAGCCGGTATATCTGGTACACAAAGGACGCTGTCGTGGAATCGAATCTTGTCCGACACGATGGTTGGCTATCTGCCAAGTCGGACAATTATCGCGTCGTCAGTGATTTTACTAATTGGATTGGTTATATTTGAAATTTTAGTGTGCAATATTACTATGTTATTGTCTTTTACTTAATGATTTCTCCTTAGCTTCTAATAAATTTCTCTATTCTCACTACCAGTGAGAAATCTAGTTAAAACGTATATTTAAGAAGCAATTTTTTAAGTAAGTGCTGTGTACGCCTGCAATTGAAAAATTCACCATAACTCAATGCAAATGTTATTTTTATTATGTTATTGCTTCTAGTGATTAAGTCGTTGGCAAAAAGGTACCTTTTAAATAAATAAATATCGGTTAAGCTTGAGTCTTTTTCAGAAGACAGATTAAGAAAATAAGGTTAATGGGCTGGTTCAGCATTTCAGAAAATTGGTGCTGTACAAAACAAACATTAGGTAAACAGAAAGAAAATACCTTCAGATTCATTAATAGGTAGTTACTACGTCAATAATCGAAAACCAAATGCAACAGCCTTTAGTTGAAAGTTCCAGGGTAGCCCGCGACGCGACATTCAAATTTTCTTACGATTATTGTAATTTTCAAGGTCAATTCAAGCTGTATATTGAACAAAATATGATTGACCAGTGCTCAAACTGTAACGATGAATTCAGCGTATCATTATATTACCCCCCAGCGCAAATTTTTTCGATGGTTATACAAAAAAGAATCAGCTGTTTCATAGACAAGTATACTATACCTACGCGGTCAAAATGTACGAATTCTGCGCTGGGGGTCTAGAATGGTATGCTGAATTCATGGTTTTAGTTTGAGCACTGGTTAAGAACTTATCCTGTATATGACTTTACATAATTATACTCCTAAAAAATATCAATACAAAACTCATTTAATTTTATTGAATGACTATTTCATGAAAAATTCATTCAATGGAATATCCGGGAATATTGCAGATAATTATGCCCGGAGCTTCCACCATAACTTGCTGATTTCCAAGAAAAACCGACACTGGTTTCAATCACCATAACGCATCCCCTTGAAACAATTCCTTTATCGAATTTCGTTACCCATGGATTGTTAATGTAGTTATTCCATTACTACTTAGCAAAATAAACCTGAAGAATATATCAGCAAGCAGGCTCCAATTGCGACCCTTCCAACCACGAACACATACATACTCATGTATGAACACAACGTGTTATAGAAGACTATGACCGGAACAAGGCCATGGTCACCGCGACGGGCATTACCACCTACTGAGCGAAACTAATTAAGGGACCAGCGTAACCATTGACACAGATAATAAATACATATTGACCACTAACAGGTTTGCAGTTTTCAATTATATGCAAGAAACATGGATGAGTCAATCACCACGAAAACTAACTTACATCCAGAACAAAACTGGCACAGGGCAGCAAGAAGCGGCTTTCGTACTAATCCTACTATTCTGTTTCCTACAATCCTACTTATATCATAAATTTCCGTGTTTGAATATGTCATCGTATGATTGTGAACACCGCTAGTTTATCATCTATCTCGCGAAATTATAAACTGTCGATAAATTGTGAACTGCACCATACTGCTTACCGACCGACTAAGTTAGATTAGGTTACAATTGCGACAAACCGCGCGCGAGCTGAGCGAGCGAAGCAAGCGGTGCCGCGGCAGCGGCCGGCGACCGCTTCTTCCAAGTTAGTGGCAGTTACTTGACTATTTAGTAATAGCCCAAGGTACTATCCGTCTTGATACCGGTTCACAATTTGACGGTTTCACGATACATACAATCTACCGGAAAATAATGCGTTAAATTGTAAGCAGTATGTTACGGTTCACAATCTTTCGACAGTTCACAATCTCACGAGATAGATTATAATCTAACGGTATTTACAATTTTACGGTGACATATATTTCGATCTTTAGATGTTTGTTACTCAATCCCGTAAAAACGGCGGAGTGGATTTCGATGGCACAATGATATTTTGTATCCTGTATTAACACTGGATACTTTTTATGCCAGTAGTACGTGGGATCATTTCCAACCTCCACGTGGGCGAAGCAGCTGGTAAAGCTAGTAACAAATAAGGCATACCGATACTCAGAACTGAAAAGACACCGGTTGAAGAGAAGTACAAAGCCAACATATTATCGTTAAAAGAAAATCTGTCCATATTCATAGCAAACAATACCGGATAAAATTTAAAAGCCAACTCAAAATAGGAGGTTCGGTACCTGATACATTATCATGATAAATTTTCATTTCTAATATCTGAATTCTTGAAAGATAGAGATAGTGCAAACTAAGTCATTGTTTTCAAGTAGACACGAATTATAAATCGGCGGTCCAGTAAAAAGGAATTATCAAAACAAATAACAAAATTAAAGTATCAAACACGCGCGCCCGTTAAGCAATCCATTTTATCGCAGAGTTCACAACATGAAGCAAGTTGGCAACGCGTTGAGCTAGCGGTGTAATTTACCTAATTTTGATAATTCCTACGAAAAAAAGGGCGCGGGACAGCGAGGCATCCCTTCCCATAGTGACATGGTCTACATTTTCTTTACAAGTTGAATTTTATGTTCAATTTGTCGCATGTATTCAATCTCATCCAGTACATCAATCACAATGCTGCAGATGCAGACTCATTGGTAACATCAACATTTATGTAATGCATGAAGTATAGCTACCACATATTAACAGTCAAAGGGATGTTCCAATACCCACCTTCAATGAGAACGTCGAACGTCGTGCCAAGAACGACTTAACCTTTTTCCCTAATCAATTTCAACAAGAACAAAACAAAAAATAACATTGGAACAAGTCCTTAATCCTAGAGTTCCATTTCAATCAGCCGGTTCTCGTAATAAGCAGTTTCAATATCCAAAGTTGTTCAAAGGCCAGAAACAAATAGGTTGGCTTCTCAAAATCCCATCTTTAATTACAGGGAAATCAGGTGGCAGGTAAATTAACCGCCCCCACCTGGGCCCCGCTGATAACACCTCGATATTTTATGCGTTTACTGCTCTAGAGGAAATGGAAGGAACTCTTATTTGCATAAAACTTTTAGCCACTACAGTATCTAAAAAGTTTATAAAAAATAAACAAACGGCTTCCAAAAAAAATACTACAAAGTGAAAAATAATTTTGATTTCGGAAGTTGGTATCTTTGACTTTGTATCGTCACTTTTTTGCAACCGACTTTCGAAATATCAAGATATATTTTACTTTGTTGTGTTTTCTTAGGAAGTCGGTTGTTTTTATTTAATAAACTAAAACTTATTTCTTTCTTTCTAAGTAGATTCAATACGTATAATCGAAGCTAACGCAAAAATTAAGCAAAATTAATCATATTTATATTGCACCACTCCTGAAATATTACCCCCTGAATTATGTGCGAGAAATATTCGATGGGATAGTAGGTAGGTGGTGGTGCTGGTGGTGGTACGTTCGGTAGGTAGTGGCAAGATGACCTAGATACGTATTGCAAGGATTGGACCGGTGGTCGCCATATACATGGCAAATTACTTCGGCAACCCAGTGACGTGAGATTGTCAGTAACAACGTTGCTGGCCTTTCTCGAGGAGCTGGGGTGGATCCGAACCGATTCTCCCACCCGTACGCAAAATACGCGCTTTGACGTGGAGTCGCGCAAACGAGACCGTTTTACCTGTTTAAATGCTGGATCGAGGTGACCCTGGAAAAGGATGCCTGGGAGGTTTTGGGGGATGCTTTTCTTCAGTAGTACGACAGAGTAGGCTTTTAAAAGAAAAATAATAAAAAAGTTCCTATTCGATATTCTGCTGTTCCCATCAGAGCAACAGACACGACTTACGGATTCTTGTGCGATATCCTTAAAGCGTTCTACTAGACGTGATTTAACCAATTTACTAGTCGTTATGGAAGGTGATTAGGTATTTAAAGTAGCTAGTTAGCTAATGACATTATGGCCTGATGTGTGTCATCGAGGTCAGCCTTCATTAGATAATGTCGGAATTATGTATGTTCATGTAGCAGTGCTTATCATACTACCCAGTTACTTGGGCTCTAGAGGTATCAGATGGACCTTCACTCCTTGTAAAATATTGGTATTTAGCTGGATCCAGTTAGACTGGAAGCCGGTCCTAGCACATTTCGGAAATGGCTAGGTAAATTGATTGATTGACGTAGCACTGCTAAACAGCGAATGTCAAGAAGTGGATAAGAAGGAAAAAAAGTGAGCACCAATTAGTTCAAAACTGGCAAATAACGAAGCTTTGAAAACAGACTGGATTTTTTTTACTTTTACTATGAGTTATCTTAGTTTTCGGTCATAAAACATGCCCCAACCCGGTTCTACTACCTCATATATTTTAATCAAAAAACCAAAAATAAATACATTTCCTTATCTCTTCCAGCGTTCCGACGTCTGTTTACTCAGCGGTTACCCAATTGGTAAGAATTGTTAATTTTAAATTCAGTCGGAAGCGCCTCCTCGAAGAAACTCAATTACGCTGAGCCTTCGAAAATAAACACCGATCCAGGTATTTATAATGATACCAGTGCCATTTTATAAGGAGCTTTTGTGAAGAAGAAAGCTTTTTAGTAAGTTTTCAAAGTTTCATTTCGTAAGAAAATGGCTTTCCATTTTTGCTGTTGTTAAAACAAAATCACCCAAATTCTTGGAAATTTAGGCGAAGGATTCAATCTGGTGTAGGAAGAAAGCTATTTAGTTAGTATTCAAAGTTTCATTTAGTAAGAAAAAGGGTTACCATTTTTGCTACTGTTAAAAATGATGGCGAAGGATTTTACTGCAGTAGGAACTTTCTGGACGATCTCCATCACAAAAAAAATATATACCACGAATTCAAACTACTACTCTTTTCTATCAAAATCTAATCATTTATTTCCAATAGGCCATTAGAAGAGGATTTTGAACGTCAAAATTATACACTCGAAGTCTTTTCTCTTTTTTCCTAAATAAAGTAAATATAAAGATACCCAAAATCATAATTTTCGTTATCTACAATAACAATTTTATGGTGATTGCTGCATCTTTATAGGCCAGTCGTATTTTTATTATTCGACAATAAAATTATGGGCGAACGAACTGAATTGCACCCTACATAGGCCGGATATAAAAAATATCAAGTACTTTGCAAATAAACGTAAATCTTCAGAGTCCTTGAATGTAATGTAAT
Organism: Polymixis lichenea; assembly: GCA_949091785.1. Classification (NCBI taxonomy): domain Eukaryota; kingdom Metazoa; phylum Arthropoda; class Insecta; order Lepidoptera; family Noctuidae; genus Polymixis; species Polymixis lichenea. The sequence goes on along the minus strand of OX420943.1, from coordinate 2,776,561 downwards.
GAAGACCGAAGGTTTGGACCCTTACATTTGAATGTAAAAATCGTATGTAAAAACCGTTTGAGGACACAATTACCATGAAAATACAGGCCTATAGCTTAGAATTTTCTGGCGGTTATTTAAAAAACAACTGCTGTTCCACATATTTTGCCAGTGTGGAACAGGCCTATTGCAGTTTTGTGTAAAACACCAGATTTTTTTTATAGTGTCCGATTAAAAGTTTCTTCCCTAGGGGTTTAAAATCATGTTCTAAATTCATGATAACATAGTTTACAGCAGCAGTGCAATGGAGGCCCAGAGGTAACACGTCCCCGACTTACGAGTCATCGGTCGTGGGATCGAATTCAGGCTTTACTGTGTGTCTGTAATGTGTAACTCCATCACCGCAGTTCTCGAAACGGTGAAGGAAAACACCGTAAGGAGACTGCGAACTCACCCTGGAACTCTCTCCCGAAGAGAGAAAGCCTGTGTCTCAGCAGTGGGAACATTATCGTCTCATTATGCTATAGTTTTCGCGGCGATGACCCATCGCCATCACCGTGTACAGAAATAAATCTACTTAAAATTACCCCTTTCCAACTGTTTGTCTCATGTCAGCACGAGAATAGCACATGCCATGGTGAATAGATTAGCCATGCAGCAAGATTGGCAGCCGTTGTGACTGTGAGTCCGGCGTGACGTACTTAAGTAGCGTCACGCCTGATTGATGTGTTGCAGTGTTTTTAAAGAGACTAAACATACTTGTGACCTAAACACATACCATATTCATAATCAGCCTACAAAATTCCCAATGCTGGGACATGACCCTTCTTTCTGTGAGAAGGTGTGGGCTGTAATCTAAATGTGTAATCTGTGCGGATTAATAGAAGATACATGTCTTCGAACTTCCTGCTGGTAGGACATGCCGGTTTCCTTACGATGTTTTTCTTTACCGTTGCTTGTGGGTTATAGTATTTTTTGACGATGGCTTTAAATATTCGCATTCCCAATACATCGTCATAAATTTCAAATATAGCAAAATTCCAAGTTTTGGTCGCCGGGGAACTTATGGACGTGAAACCCGACATCCTAGCTAGAAGCTATTAGACGATACGAAATAATTTCTAAAACTCGAAAGACTCACACGCAAACTTTTCCCTACTTCCCTCATGTCTAAACTGGAACATGCCACAAAATCTTCCTCCCAGAGTTGACCTACTGACACAGGAGCTTCATAAATCCATCACTAATGGAATCCCGGGCTCCCGAGATTGTTTCCTATAATAACTCCTTGGCTTCCACGATAAAGGTGGTCTTTGTAATTATGAGCTTGAGCTCGAATCCGATTTAGAATTCTGTTGGAAGATTAATATTTACAGGCATTTTATTATATTTTAGGGATATGGCTTTTAATGTCAGATTTGGGTGAAATTTTAGTCTTGAATGTTAATGGCAATGCACAGATATCTTCATCTATTTATACTAGAAGTCACATCATCATCATTGCAGCCGTAAGAGGTCCACTGCTGGATATAGGCCTCCCCCAAAAGGGGGGGGGGGGGGAATTGCCATAATCGCCACGCTTGGCAGGCGGATTGACGATCGCAGTATGTTGGTCAAATGCATAGAGAACGCTGCTGCCCATTCTCTAGTAAGTTCCTTAGTCGCCTTCTACGACACCCACGGGAAGAAATGGGATAGTGCTATTCTTTTACGTCCGGCACCACACAGTGCTCGCACGGATACTAGAAATAAGAGTGCTGGTTTCGGTGAAAAATTGGTTCAAATTGAGGTATTAAGAAAGAACAAGGACGACAAAGACGTTCACCTGGGAGGGTTTATATTTCTACCAATTGTTTGTTCAAAAGACAAAAGTCATGTGCAATTCTCACATTTTGCCGAGTCCAATCCACATCGAAGGGTCGCTCCTCGAAGTTGTGAAGGAATATTTCTACATAAGGCCAGTCATCCAGCTCGGTACAAACAACTTTGAGAAAGAAGCCGACAGGAGGATCCGGTTGGGTTGGGCAGCGTTCGGGAAACTACGTCAAGTCTTTTCGTCGCCTATTCCGTAATGCTTGAAGACTAAGGTCTTCAATCAGTGTATCCTGCCCGTGATGACATACGGTGCCGAAACGTGGACACTGACAGTTGACCTGGTCCACAAATTTAAGGTCGCTCAGCGAGCTCTGGAGCGGGCTATGCTCGGAGTTTCTTTGAAGGATAAAATCAGGAACTAAATTATCCGGAAAAGAACCGGAATTACCAACATAGCTTGTAGAGTAAGCAAGCTGAAGTGGCAGTGGGCTGGCCATGTTTGTCGAAGGACCGATGGACGGTGGAGCAGACGAGTCCTGGAGTGGAGACCGCGTATCGGCAAACGCAGTGTGGGACGCCCCCTAACTAGATGGACCGACGACCTTAAAAAGGTGGTTGGAACAGACTGGATGGAAGGCGGAGGACAGGGTGTTATGGTGCAGCCTAGAAGAGGACTATGTCCAGCAGTGGACTGCGATAGGCTGAGTTGATGTTTGTTCAAAGTATCAAATAATACATCAATTTTTATCATTAAAACTTTACGTTAAGTTTAATATTATTCGTTTCTGAATCTCAATTACGTTCTACTCCATCAAAATCTTTGTGTAGCTACCTATGTATTTACCACTTATTCCTTCAGAATAAAGTTCCCACTCGAATAGCATAACATCCAGTCCACTGCAGTTTGTTGACAGTAATAATTCTGGACGCCAATAGAAATGATAGAGGTAGTGTTGTTATTGGAAAGTGTCTGAGTTACCAGGGAGGAAATTCAGAGAGGAATATTCCAAGTTTCTAGTGGGTATGATATTAGATTTACTTACTTTTTTTTTGGGTGGGAAATCATCAAATAACTTCTCCCGCTCTGGGTGGAGCAGGAGGGCGTGTCAGACTTTTACTGACTAAAACCCACCCGTGTTCCCTCAGTTGCATGTGTGCCAGGGGCCGCGGTATCTCTTTCGAACAACCCGCACCCCTGGCAGGCATCGGCCCTTGCGGGCCCCATCAGTTGGTGCTGACATCTCTTTGAGGCACGCGTGGAACACAACGCACCGTCGACCCGGGCTTGGTCCTTACCGGACAGCGAGCTACCCATTACTCGCCGTCCGCAAGCCCGCGCCTACGGTGGCCGGGAACCAGCCTGGGATTCCCGACGCCCAGGGCGTCTCCTGGGGCGGCTCTGGCTTTACTTTAAGAGACTAGATTTACTTTAAGAGAGTTCATCCCACGCGGGCTGGTGCCAATTGTAATTTTGACATTCAAAAAGTGCTGACTCTCAGCCTAGTTTGAATAAATGACATTTGATTTTGATTTTGATTTAGGCATCCATTCGGTCTTACACTCTTTAGAGTAAAATCTAAGCTAGTTTTACAAAGATACGCCGATCCCTACATTGCTCTGTTTCGAGTATTTTAAAATAAATGTAGACAAAATTAAACAAAACCCCAATATCAAAAACATAAATAAATAATCCTGCAATCTTTATTTTCTAATCTGGTAACATGTACAGCGATCGTTCCGCTCAGATTTGTCGCGGCCATCTTGGATGATGAATGTCTAATACCGCTGGTGTCGCAATCCAATTAATAGCTTAAGTTTGACACTTTGATAAATAAGCTTCCTCTGTGAAATGATTTTTATTCGATATAAATAGAGATGAAATTAGTAAAATACTTTGCGGTTAGAACATGTTTGTTTGAAAATTAATTAATAAATCAAATTTTGTGTGTGGTAATTTTGTACAACTTTGGTTTAATTAGAAACGAAATTCAATTATTTTCCATTTGTGGATATTATTGACTACGTAGTTCCTAAATTATCCAAGGACAGGAAAGTCTATATTGGTTTAATTCTACAAAACACACAATAAGCCAACACCTATTTCAAACTCTGTATTTCAGAACAAGTTGTTCAAGAAAATTATAGAGAAGGGTGTGCCAACTGAAAAGAAGCATGTGAAATAAGAACCAGGACAATTAAAAAGTTAAAATAACAAAACATAACATCACACCTTGTTGCCTTTAAGAGTTGGGTAGAGGTATACCTACCTAGAGAACACTCACATTTCGCGAGCTATGTTTAAGTCCCATGTAATTGGGGGCGAGCCTATTGCCATCAACCGGCCACAAATCCAGACTTCAAGCAGACATTCTAGATAAAAAAACCGGCCAAGTGCGAGTCGAACTCGTGCGCCGAGGGTTCCGTACCTACCCATAATACCGCCATAATAAAAAAGTTATGGCCAAATTTTGATTTTCGCGAAAACTTGTAAGTACAAAAAAAAATACCTTAATTTTCAACATTTAAATTTTTTTGGAATTTGTCCTTTATTTGTGCTGTGACATTGCTTTTTGCCAAACTTCGTGATTCTAGGTCAACGAGAACTACCATATAGGTTTTCGACCCAAACCTATAGAGTACCTACTACCGGTTGACCTAGAATTGTCAATTTTGGTTAAAAGCAAGGTCTTATGGCACAAGTAAAGGAAAAATTCCGAAAAATAAAAAAGTTGAAAATTAAAGTAAATTTTGGTATTTCTCAGAACTCAGAACCTTGATTTTTATACACCTAATAGGGACTATAGACTTCAGTATCTGGTATAACTTGCTATTTCAACTTGTTAGGTCCACCCGTTCCTGAGAAAATCGGTGGTGACAAACGGACAGACAGACAGACGGACAAGAGAGTGATCTTATAAGGGTTCCTTGATTTACCTTTTGAGGTACGGAACCCTAAAAACCAATAACACTTTGCCCTTTGCCCGAGTTAGGATTCGAACCGAGAACCTCATGCTCAGCAAAAGCGCTTGCAACCATTACACCAACAAAAAAGAAAAGTTAAAATGTTTGAATGAATATGACATGATGACATGGATAAAAGAGACGATAAATTAAGAAACACATTGAAGACGAATATCAAAGAAGGGAGAGGATTCTGAAAAAACAACTAATGGAATTTGATGAATAAGTAAAAAATGTAATATTATAATTGTAGTAATGTATAATTAATTGCATAGCACTATGTACCAACTATAAAGCTACCATTTACAAGGTACGTCTTCCATTGACTAGAATGTGCCCAGGCGGCTGAGAGTATGTCATGCTCACTCAAATGTCTCTCTGGTGGTGGCGTGTGTATTGGATCATTAAGTTCCCTTCAAAATGGTTGAGCTGAATGGTGCTGATCCATACATCATGTCATCTCTTAACTGCCACGGCTTATTTGCTTTTTTTGTGTTCTTCTCCAGAGGTGCCTACTACGCTTTGGAGTGGGCAACTAACTATGTTTGTGTGTCATTGTGTTACCTGCCATTGGTTGTGTCATTGGTTTATTTGAAATAAATACTTTGAATTTGAATAAGTACCTACATAGTTAGATAATTTCGTGTGGTGCCGGACGTAAAAGAATAGCACCATCCCATTTCATCCCGTGGGTGTCGTAGAAGGCTTTACTAGAGAATAGCCAGCAGCGACCTCTGTGCATTTGACCACCATACTGCGATCGCCAACCCGCCTACCAAGCGTGGCGATTATGGCAAATCCCCCCTCCTTTTGAGGGAGGCTTGTTTGGCTATGTCTAACAGTGGACGTCTTCCGGCTGATATGATGAAGTACCTACTTATAGGAAAACAACCAACTCATACCGTAATTCTTACCTGCTCCATTATCAACAATAATACCACAAATGCAAACCGTAACACGCTCTAATTACCTAACAACAATACAAAATTAGAACAACGCAGGCCCATTAATATCCATAATTATTGGAATCCGACACCACAGCACATACATCACAGGAAACCTCCATACAAGCATAAAATCATTAAAATCCCATACTGGACACTCATTATCCACGTACCCTATAGGCTATAGAGTATAGCTAAACTCCATAAGATCGTAAGTATCTGAGTTTTGTATGCACTTAAGTCGTTTTTAAAATGGTGCGTCGCCACACCGGTAGCAAGGCGATTCAAGTTTATTAGTTGTGTCTATAAAAGGGGCAGGGGTCGTAAACTCGCTTCGGGAGGGGTATGCAACATTGTTTTTAATACTTTCCGATAGGGTTTAAGTTTTGAGCGAAAGCGGGGATGATTAGTGTGAATGGGCAAAAAGATGGCGACTGTTGGCTGTCACCTCGACCTGCCCTGTCATGTTTACTACCAATAAACGTATTTTGATTTCTTTCTTTCTATTGACCTGCCTTGTGAATGATTATCGTAGGGACCATGGTCAAAAATATGCTACTGTTAACCATCGGTGAGAGGTATTATGCGAATAACCTTTGGCAGAAGTAGAGCATGAAGATCGTAATATCTAAATGTATTTGGTTAGATTTTTAGCCTTTTGCCAGTGGAAAATAACAAATAAGCGTCTTTGAATTTAATAACATACCTTTGACAAACGCATAAAAAATCCTTTTCAGAACAATGATTCCAATACCAATGACTTTATTTACAAGACTCAACCAAAAGTCGTTTGCAATATTACAGAGAAATGTAACAAGTAAAAATCGTTTATTTCAACATAAAAAATTACAGTATTGAGATATCGATGGTCCCAAACTAGGCACAGCCTGTATCTTGGGCACCATTATACATATAAAACATTTTGGTTACTGCTAGATGCAATCGTTTAAGAGTTTTTTGCAACACAGGCAGAAATTTCAAAGTTTTCCGTCGCCACAATCTTACCACTTGCACCACACATATCCCAACTCTTATTACAACATCTGGCGTGCACTCTGCAATTAATTTTAGACTTTGTTGCATCGCAATAAAAGCTATAACAACAGTAAACATAACTTTGTACGGCATTAACGTGTCACATCCGTTGGTACGTTCATTGTATGTTTTTTTAATAAGACATTGATTTTCTGTAGAAACTTACTGTTAACTGAGCTGTTCAGATAGGAATTGTAGCAAATGTTTTGTTTGATTATAAACTGTAAAACTATTAAGCGTTTTTGAATTAGGAGTACTATTAAGTAGTATGTGAACTGCAAAAGAATCAAAATCAAAAGTCATTTATTCACACTGCTCTTTTTGAACGTCAAAATTACATAAGATAGTCCCCCAAAACGCCCTTCACCACTTCCTAGTGCTTTAGCTGGGAAGAAGAAGTGGCGCAAAAAACTCCCCAGCAGCAAATACATTTTAATTAGAAAGAAAATGGAATACTCTTTATGGTAAAGTGGCCGGGGTACAATATCTACGTAAAACGATTCGATGTCAGGATTTAAATTTCAATTGAGGTGTCACTTAAACTATTCAAGTATTTTCATCAATCATCATTCTTCAGCCCTTTTCCTAATTTTTTGGTGTCGGCGTTAAATGTCTTTGTCTTCCGTACTTCTCTATTAGTCGACATCTCAGTAGTCACCCCTATCAAACTCATTTACAGGCACTTCTGAATTGTCAAAAAGTCCATCAGTTGAAAAGTTGAAGCTAGTTGCCTATTCCAAAACGTTGATCACTATGGAGAAGAACGGGGAAGAAACTCCACGGACACTCTTTTATATCAAGTTAGATATTACAAAATCTTGGGAGCATTATTCTTGTTGCTTCTATATGTGAGGACAATACAAAAAGAAAACAATTCTAAATATAAGTTTTGAAATAACTATGTAACCATGGTCATATTGCGGGCTTGCGGATGGCGAGTAATGGGTAGCTCGCTGTCTGGTAAGGACCAAGCCCGGATGGACGGCGCTTTGTGTTCCACGCGCGCCTCAAAGAGATGCCAGCATCAACTGATGGGGCCCGCAAGGGCCAATGCCTGCCAGGGGTGCGGGTTGTTTGAAAGAGATACCGTGGCCCCTGGCACATAGGCAACTGAAGGAACACGGGTGTTTAAGTCAGTAAAAGTCTGACACGCCCTCCTGCTTCACCCAGAGCGGGAGAAGTTATTTGATGATTTCCCACCCAAAAAATAAACCATGATCATATTGGTAATTTCATACTGTCACAAGACAATGATGGTGATGACCTACAAAGCAAAAATGCTACTTGAAGACAGTACAATAATGAGTACGGAACAAAAACCTTTTTCAAAAACACCTCTTTTACAAAAGCAAAGAATAAATACTTTACGAAGCTCCTTTTAAATAAAGCAATTTCACACGAGCTCTTTACTGAAATCATTCACGTACGTCCCAGCTGAATGTTTGTCACTAAGGTCTGCTGTAATCTCCGCCGGATTAAGAGGGGGTGAGTGCAGCCGCGTTTTAAACCCTCCTTGAATAATTAACTGCGAAAATGTAAATCTTAATGTTTGAGGTTTCAGTACGTTTTTGAGAGAATTTCGTGAAATTCGCCAGATGACGGGATTTTTGTTCTGTTTGGGTGTGTGAAAGGTTCTGTGGTGAAAATGTGTGCTTCTTAGAACGGTGTAAAGTGATACATATTTAACACATTGCCCTGTCCCTTGAATCACGTATAGTTCAGTTTGATAATGTAACTATTGTATTTACTTTGTGGGCAGCGAAAGTGTTACTGAGAAGACCCATACTAATACATGTTACAATCTGAATTAAAGACTATTACGAAATGCGGTTTCTTGCTGGTTAAATTTTAATTAAGAAGAAACACTCGATCTTCGTATTTAAACATATTGTTCATGATTAAATCTTCCCAATCTCTCTCATTTGAAATACAGAAAATTCAAGTTTAGCATAAAAATAAAGTTGGAATGGAATTATTGTTGTTTAAAAGAAAAGTCGCTGTATTTTACCAAATATTGGATAAATATCGCGATGTCCCAGTCAAACTCAAACTCAAACTCAAAGCATTTATTTCAAATAAACCAATTACAGGCACTTTTGAATTGTCAAGGTCGGTGAGTTAGAAAGATGAAGCTATTTGGCCATTCCAAAGCGTAGATACCTATGGAGAAGAACGGGCAAGAAACTCCATGGACATCTTTTAAAATCATGGTATTGTTACAAAAAGTTGGTTACATCATTATGTTGAAATTATCAATGTGAGAACGATGTAAAAAGACGTGCACATTCAAGCGTCCGTAATTAAAACAAAAATAAAATACCAATTCAGAAATTAAAATAAGCCGTGGGAGCTAGGAGATGACCAGTCCCTACTGGCGGCGCCCGTTCACGAACATGACGTGTGGATCAGCACCATTCAACCAACCAGTGTGTAGCCCTCGCCTTTCATGCACGAAGGTTGCATGCTTGAATCCCGGTAAGTACCAATGTGACGTTTCAATTTATAATATGAATTGAAAATATAGTGACTTTTCTTTTAATGTACTTTCTGAGTTTTGGACATTACTGACGTCGTTGAATGAGGAAACCTGGACTTAAGTCTGAAATCGCCAACTCGTCTTGCAAAAGCGTGGCGATCAATGCTCGTACTTCTCTTAATAAGAAGAGGGCTTTAATCTCCAGTGAGAAATAATAGGCTGGTATTATTATTAAATGAATGGCACATAAGTAGTTACTACAGACACCTAAAACATCATAACAGAATAACACTAGCGCAACATCCAAAAAAGATATACATTTCTCATTGTAGCAAGCACTATGTTACATTACTCAGCGGCAACATGGCTCTCGCGAATATCACAGCAGTAATTCGGGAAATATATCACCAAAAACAAAAGCAGAACGAAATATGTTAATACAGCACACAGTGCATACAATACATTATGATGTACATGCTAGTTAAAAGCATTAAAACATTTAGAGACAAATGTAGCAACGAGACAACAAAGACAGCTTCGAGACAATGAATGATTGCGACGTGCGTTTAGTCGTGACGATCTTTTGTCGTGTCGGAGTCGTGACGGAAGGATTACGTGTGTGGGAACTGTGGGATATGTTTGGGAATGTGTGGATTGGGATATTTCATTGAGTTTGAGAGAAAGCTTGGTGTGACTTATGATGACATCTGAATTGTTGACACCAGTCTGTTTGATTTATCATTTGCGTACTAACGACGCGTCTCTACTTCGTACGCTTTATGCAGCTTGACAAAACATGGTGATTTCTTTATTATGTGTAAGTTTTATATACTCGTATTATACATCTAAAACTTCCGGAAGAAATTCTCTACATGATCGTGAAAACCATATCAAAACCGTTTGGGTGGGAAATCATCAAATAACTTCTCCCGCTCTGGGTGGAGCAGGAGGGCGTGTCAGACTTTTACTGACTAAAACCCACCCGTGTTCCCTCAGTTGCCTGTGTGCCAGGGGCCGCGGTATCTCTTTCAAACAACCCGCACCCCTGGCAGATAACAAAAAAAAACCGTTGCGTGGATTAGAAGAAGTAAGCGGCAAAATAGACAGACGAAAAAAAAAACGATTTAACTTTGTACTATTTAGAGATTCTAAAAAGGAAGCTCCAATAAGTAGTTGTTACGGTATTTACTTGATAAAATAATAAACCATTTTTCATTTTATCAAACGGTCTATAATAGTAGGTACGTCATGCTTTCAAGGCCGGCCGAACCCGAAATGGGTCACGGAAAGCGCGATCCTTTCAAGGCCGGCTGTGCCCGATTCACGGCCGACTTACGCGATTTTTATCTTAATTTCATAATACTACTAAGGTGCGATAATTTCATTCTGTAGCCAGATAAATATTTTCACCGACTTACTAATTCCATAGCAAAAATATTGTGTGGCAACATTAGAATAAAGATGAAAACGATGACATTGTGACGATCTGTCAGATAATGGCGCGGGGCTTGACGGATGTGGTGGTGGGCCGGTGGGCCGGCCGTGACCGATTCGGGCACAGCCGGCCTTGAGCGGAAAAGTTTTTAATAAGAAACTTTGTTTTCGAGTACACGAGTATTTCTAAAGTTATATTGCTTAGTAAGTGCTTCAGGGTGCAAAAGGGATATCTACTGCTGTCAATCTACTATTATCTGTCTGGTATTCATTATTACTATTTCATTGCTACCACCCAAGATACCAAGAAAGACGTCGTGATCTGGAAATATCTACAAACGGTCATAAGGTGACAATTACCATAATCATGGAGTCATCACGATTGGCAACTACTGTATAAACAACTGTGAGTCTATCATGAAAGCAGGGACCAAAAGTAACGTACCTAAATTTGAACAATTTTAAAATTGACAATACCCATATCCCACGTAATATTAACTTCGTTTTAAGACTCGGGAACGTAGTACCGACATAAAAAGTATCCTGTGTTAATCCAGGTTATAATCTATATTTGTGCCAAATTTCATCCAAATCCATTCAGCAGTTTTTGCGTGATAGAGTAACAAACATCCATACATACAAATTTTTGCGTTTATAATATTATTAAGGATAGGTTATTGTACTTTTAGCTAAAAATTGGCAGTCATTGGAACTGTCGACAGAGGTGAAAACTTAAATTCATTTTTTTCAGTTCTGGTGACAGGTCCCAAGCACAGAGGCCGCCCTTATTAGCTACAGGTAAACTATAAACATAAGTATATCGTTTAAGCGAACCTGTAAGCTTTTCTCCTACCAAAAATCGCAATTAAAAAAGAGGTTTTCAATCAGAAATAAGAAATCATTTATTTTTTGCCATGAATGTGGGTACAAAATAAGATGTAAACATTGTAAAAAGAGTTCCAACACACGGCATACCTTACGGCATGCAAAAGTAAAGAAAATATAATTAAATGCACTCAATTATACAACCAAATAAACACAAACAAAAAAAAAACAAAAAAAAGTACAGTGATGTGGATCGACAACCTTCCTAGGTAAACTAAGCATCTAAAACACCAATCTTAATTCTATATTTTATAGTAGTTGATTATTTACACTTAGTTACAGACGCCAGCACATCAATCCGAGGCCAATTCAAATTAAAACAAGATGCTATAAGATGGTTGTATTTTCGGTCCAAAAATCGTTAAAATTTACGTTACGTTTACGTCACCAGATCGTGCTAAGGCATCTGTTCTTGTAACCGTAACCCAAAAGTCTTTTTTGACGAAACCTGGAAACCGCAACGACAGTTGTTGATAAATTTCTCTTGCTAGCGCTAACTATACTGCAGTACGATAACCTATTCTACACCGTGAAATTTTAATGGTTGTTTTCCCGCAGCGAAATGATTTTGGTTCGGTAATACAAACGTTTTATACACAAATAAAATATTAAAAATAAAAAATGGCAGATTAACCATTGTGAAAAATCACCACATGCGAAAGTTTATTTTGCTTTGAATTTATGCATCGCTGTTCCCTTTGCTGACGGCGCGTGCGATTCGAGTAGTACCTACAAGTAACTATTGTGTTACTAATGTGTAGTGTTTTATCGAGTTGATGAATATTTTTTTTATTATTTTAAAACAAAAAATCTATTTTTTTTTTACTTTTACTCTATGCTTCGAAAGTATTCGTTATGGCAAGTTGTTCTGCGGCGGAAAAACGACCATTTAAATTTCTAGGTGTATATGAATGAAAATCGTATCGCATCCGTCCCAGCAACCAAAACCGCATTACATCCCCGCACTTGGTGTTAGTTAGTGAATCACGTCACTGTAACGGCCAATTGTGGGTAAATTGTACCCGACTCATAAATAAAGCGCTGACTAAACTGTCCCGCTAATATCCAGCGCTGTATTCCGCTATAAATAGCTGCTGTTTATCCGCAGTTTATCATGTGTTTGTGACGTGCGCTGTGATATTTGCATTCAATAATATGTACTGTCATTATTTATTCGACATATGGTTGACTGCAATGTGGTGCAGAAAAAGGAATGTTTCAATCTCCTGATTTTTTAATATCTAAGCTTAGATATCAGTAGCTGCAATTAAAGACATTTAAAATATTGGAGCATCATGCTGAGATGCCTTTTGGCCTCGTTCAGTACTTTGACTGTTGTTTTTTTTATTTTTTTACTTTTGTTTTATATTTATGTTTTATAAGTGTCTAAGTTCATTTTGTGATATTCCTTTGTGAGTCCCAATAAATACAATTTTCTTCCTTTACTTTAAAGAAAATGCAACGCTAATATTTTTTCAGAATAATTGACGTCTAAAATCCGCCATATTGGTTTTATAATAAAATCAAACCTACGCTATAATTATCCCACGAGCCAGACTACTCGCTGGTCACCTCATTTATTAAAATTCATCCAGCCAGTAGAATGCTTCAAGGGAATAAAGATTCCCACATTCAAAGACACGTGAAAATCATAACCCTTTCTTAGTGAATTGTTGCACCCACCTCTCATTACTTTTCAAATTTAAAATAAATTATGCTCACCATCATTTTAATTAAATTTTCGCAAACAATCAGTGTGAACATTCCTTTACACATGCTTAGTCAAAACGTTAAGCATGCAATAGTAAGCGCAGCCAAGATTCGCACATACTAAGAAGAACAATGTGACTTGAGCCTTTGGCAAAACGCACTGAGTTGAGCGCGATTGAGCTGTGAGCTCAACTAGCTTGCTATAAATGGAAAGAAAATATTCCACAACATTTTTAGGAATACAAATCTGTAGCTTACATTGTAAAAATGTGTACCGATAACGTTGGCTGTCTGATAAATGCGTGCACTGGTTGGACAGGTCCACTCAATCTGTGTGGTTCTTTCCTCAAAAGACCATTTCAGACACATATCTACATAGTCTTCACATAATCTGTTCAAGATTATGTCTGGTCTTTAAAAGTGACTGTGACCTCTGAGTTTGTTCCGGCTTCTCAGAGTAGACAGATAGGAAACGCAGACCTCATCTAGTTTTTAAAGTAGCATTGACGTGTAAAAGTGTTTGCGCAAACGTACTTACAGAAATAAAATCATTTAACATTTAATCACTTAGACTAGATGAAGGCTGACACAGAAGCGTGGAGATTGGCACAAGGAAAGAGGCGATGCCCAGCAGCGGGGAAAATCGGGCTGTGGAAGAAGAAGAAGAAAGAAGAAATCGGAAGAAGAGAAGAAGAAGTCGGGGATAAAGAATCACATGATCTCACCAAGATAATGTCGGGACTTTAGAGACTGTGTCCTATGAGATTGTCTGGGTGTTCCTTCTCAGAGTAGTCAGATATTAAACAACGACCTCGTATTGCTTTTTTTATAAATATTATTGACCTGTAAAAGTGTTTCTATACAGACTAGCAGGGACATCGACGCACAAACTATTACAATGGATTTAGTACATGACTCTGAATCCCTCAGCGTTGACATTTTGGCTGTCGGATATTTAAAAAAAAATGCTGTTCCGCAAGTATTACCGCATGCAGTAGGAAAACAGCAGATTTTTGTACTGCTGGAACACAGGTCTTCTCTCTGTGAGAGGGAGTGGGCCGTAATTCATCACGTGGCCCCAGTACGGGTTAGTGATCCAGATCGACAAGAATTCGAAATTTTGGTCCTAGGATATGCCGGTTTTCTCACAATGTATTTTTTCACCGTTTTGAGAGCAACGAGAGCAGACGTTTTGAGGTGATGAAATGAAATACAACAGTGCCTGCCTGGGTAACTCACCAGTCACGACTTATAACTCATCGGGCCAAAAGCACTGAGCCTCCACTGTTCGATACCTTTCGCCCTAAAAAAACTAATCAAACTGCACGAGAAAAACCGATCGGTAATTACATTTCAATTTAACAGAACGTGACCCAAGCGCCCATAACCGTATCTATAATAATCCAATATAATCTTGGTATACATAATCAAAATCCATAATTATGAATGCAGTAACCATCAGAGATGATCTGTATGATAATAATCTATAAAACTCATCTGTATACTGCATTACATTCAATCAACATTGATTGGATGGATTACATTGAGTTTTGTCCTACTCATATTTTAAAATTGGTCTGTGTACGAATGTTTTTGACCCTACTAGTAAACAGAATAAAAAAGTATTGAGAGTAATACAGACAAGATTTAACACAAGCTGTACCGAAGCATCGACAAAGCATTTTCAACAAAATGTAAAAACAAATCAAAATACGTAGCTACTTTTATGCTTATGCCCGAGACTTATTCCGCGTGTAATTTCTTGTTTCAACATAAAATATATCCCATTGCATCGCATCGCCCAACTGCGATATTAATCCCTTTGATCTCAGCGTTCTTTCTGACTTTATTTTAATTTCATACCTTGCACATTAGGGTCCTAGCATAATATTAAATAGCCTTTCGGTAACCTTCCTCAGGAATATATCCCCCTCAATAATGGGCTATCGAATGCAAAAAGGATTTCTCAAATCCGACTGGCAGTTCCAGAGATTACCCCCTACATACAAACTTGCAAACAAACAAATGCAACCCCTTTTATAATATTAGTATAGATATGTGAACGGGGTTACTCAAGACACCAATTCTGCATCTATTATAATACGTTTTCAAATACTCCATAGCAAGGTATGATCACGTAATTTCGCTCGCTGGTCTAAAAAGGAATTCACCTCCGAACATGCAGTCAAAATATCGAATATTTCCGAGACATCGCTAAACGATTATTCGACTCTTCACGTAATCAGAGGGGCTACCCTATTCTTTGGCCAAAGAATCAGCATCGCTATACAACGTGGCAACGTTGTCAGCCTTTTAGGCACTTTACACATTGACAACGATGCGGATGGATTTTTTGGATGCCCTGTGATTCTTTTCCCCCTATTTTTTGTTATGTACATGTACATACTATTAATATTTAGACCACTCTAACAAATATTTTGGCGTGAAATATATCTCACCTCTCTAATACCTCAACATAATCAAATAAGACTAACATGGATCTATTTGATAACATAGCCCTACACTATAAAGAAAGTTCTTCATTTAACTGTTCATCTTCAATATTGTTTAATGGAGGCGCGAGACGAAACGGAATGTATGCTTTTAATGTGATAACGATCAAGCAACGGGTCTTTAAGTAATTGTTGGCTATTGCATGTTGGTGTAAGTGGCTTGGTACGTGTATAGTAATTTGTTATGTGTTGAGTGCGTCAACTTAATCGAGCCTTGATGACATATTGATAACCAAAAAAGATATGCACTGACCTACATTATGTTAAAGTTTTCATTTGGAGTCAAAAAAGTCACAGATCATTCGTCTGCACGCTGAAATGTAATAGCTTACATTTGACCAGGTTTAGTAAACAACTTCCTACTGCAGAAACTTGACAATAGTTTTATAAAACTGGAATAATATAACAGGTACAACAGTTCTTAGTACCTTCCGCAAACGACTTATTTTCACATTATTCTAGCTACCCAAAGTGTAATCCTCCTTCCACCTTGCTGTGACAAAAGGGATTCAGATATCAAAGCACATAATCCCAAAGAACCGGTTTCTGAAATTCTGGCGTTCCAATGAAAGGATCATCACTAAACGCCTTAAAAGCGCTCCAACCCGGGACATATGGCACCTCTGTTTGTGTATCGTGGGAACCCGATCCCGGATGAGCTAATTATCGATGGGTTATTAGCGCCCCCTAATTGTTGGCGAGAAGAATTTGAGAGGATACTCTAACAAACACTTTTGAAGCTGTTTATATAGATGGACTGGTTGGAAGCGTTTATGAGAGGCAATTATTTAATTCAATATTAATGGTTCTCGAGTGAATAAAACCATAACCCATCATCAAAGGGCAACTTTTCCTGATACTGATATGAATGAAATTTATTTATATAAATTGGCCCAAGAAACACAATTAAACACGTCGAAAATAAATTTTGTTTTAATACCGATTTAAAGACCGAAACAAACACAGAGGACGGTCTCTTTGAAAGTCCAGACATAATCTTTGTCAGGCCATAATATAGGAGGACTATGCAGAGTTCCAGAGTATGCAGGGTTCCGTGTCGTACCGGACGTAAAAGAAGAGCACCACTCCATTTCTTCCCGTGGGTGTCGTAGAAGGCGACTAAGGGACTTACTAGAGAATGGGCAGCAGCGTTCTCTATGCATTTTACCATCATACTGCTATCACCAACCCGCCTGCCAAGCGTGGCATTTATGGCAAAACCCTCTTTTGGGGGAGGCCTATATCCAGCAGTGGACGTCTTTCGGCTGAAATGATGATGATGAGGATGATGCAGAGTATTAACAGAGAATCTGCAGGATTTGGTGACTAGTAACAAAAGAGCCAATAAAAACTGAAGACAATAAGGACCATATAGAAGAGTTATCTTAGCTGCTTGACAGACTCTGACAATAAACTGACAGCAGAAGAACTGACAAGTCCATCCTTATTTAAAACTCATGATAGATGACACAAGAAAAACAAATGTTACATTGATACAACAATCAAGATTGACGACCCATACTAATTTATAGTGCAGGATAATTAAGGTTATATTGGTCTTTGACAGCTCGACCTGGTTAGGCAAGTGGGTCAAACGATTAGACTTTACGATTGGATGTAAAGTTTAGTTTTACGGGGACACCTGGCCTGGTGATTTTGTTGTATACGTCAATAAAGAGAAAGCCCATAAATTAGTTATTGTGATGGATCAGTAAGACGTAAGTGAGTAATAAAGATTGTTTCTTGTTTGAGTTTTATGGTGTAATCATTGTTTTGTTGTTTCTTAAGTGAAACAGTCTGGTTTTAGGGGTTAAGTACTCGTACACAACCAGCAATAATTGAACTTTGCTTACCTACTTTCGCGATCACCTTAATTTCGATATGTGCATAAAATTACGTGGTAAGTATGATTTGTAGATAGGAAATGTAATCGCTTTTGATAGATTTCATTTCAGAAATTGTAAAATAAACACATAACATAAAAATTCAATACTTTTTTCGAACTTTAATTATCGAAAACGTAAAATTATGTCAAGAAATCGTAACGCATAAAAAACGCTACCCTTAAAAAAATATATAAAGTCACTTACCGCTTGTATAAAGAAGTCTTTATGCAAGACGCTGACGATGCCGAAGTTGGTGAACTTGAACACCCTGTCCATTATCCACATGAGGTCGGGCAGTACTCCAACCCTGGGGTTCCAGGCTGCCATCAGCATGGGAACATCTGCTGTGCTCTGGTGGTTGGCCAGGACTAGAGTCCTTCTCCCGTTGCATGCTGCTGGCTCGTCCCCGGTTTCTATTACTGTGAAAGAAGGTTGAACATGAGAAAGGTTAAGGTTTTTTGAAGAGTTAGAGTCAATCAGAACATTCTGAGTTTATCTTGGACATTACTGACATCGGTGAATAAAAACATCGTTAGGAATCTTGGAATTATTCGTCATTGTCATCATCATTTCAGCCGAAAGACATCCACTGTTGGACATAGGCCACCCCCAAGCTTCGACCAGTTCTTTGCTTCCCGCATCCAGCGGATTCCATTTGGAATTTGGATTGGAATTATTGTTAACTAGCTTTTTCGGTGGCTTCGGCCGCGTGGAGGTTGAAAATTATCCCACGGGAACCTACTACCGGAATAAAAGTAAAAGTACCGGTAAATTCCATCCAAATCCACTGTTTTGGCGTGATTGAGTAACAAACATACAAACTTTCACATTTATAATATTAAGTAGGCTATAAGGTGTTCAAAAATCAATGTTTAAAAATTTAAGGAGTTGATTAAAATGACATTCAAACCACAAAAAAAATATTTAACACAACAATCAGTTTCAAAGATATGCAATATTTTCCCCACGTACTAATTAAAACTGCACATGCGCACCATACCTACACCGTGTAGGCACAGACAGCCGCGCGAGCGAGACGAGCGCGTTGTCAAATACTTACGTAAACAGCTGATTCTAATTTTCCCATCACATTTCTCAGACTTTGGACTGGCAATTTATCGAACTTACCTGAAATTAAAATCGCAATGTTTTTTTTTGGAATATGTTACTATTTTGCTATCGAGCAAGTACGCGAAATTCGGAACATTAATTTTTTAACACCTTATATTATACATAGCAATTTTTATCATTTTAATCCTTTAAAAGGGTCATTGTACTCATCGCTATGAAAAACTTTTACAATGGGATCAGCCCTGAAATCGTGAAATAAAAATGAGCTGATCCAGACATTTATGTTCGCATAACTCGACGCAATGCTCAGTTCATTTTAAAACGACAAAAAATAGCGGTGTATTTGTCTGAAACCGCCAGTGTTGAGCAAGCGAGGTGATCATTGCTCGTGCCTTCTCTATATGAGAAGAGGCTTTTGTCCTGCAGTTGGAAAATAACAACGTCGGGTACAACCAACTGAGGGTAAGACGGGAATTCACGCATGTCGCGTATCTGGTGAGGTTACTTCGTGGCATTGAGCATAACCCAGGAGTACTGCAGCACCTGAATTTATGTGTACCATACCGCTACGTGTGGAGGCGGCGCCGCCCGCCGCTGCTGGCCGTACCGGTTGCCAGGACCAACCTTCTCGCCAAAACACCACTCACCCGCGCAATTCGGGTTATTAACGAACTTCATTTGAAGGTCGATGTAATCACATGCCATTTGAGTGAATTCGCAAAAATACTGTTGTTTATTTTATGTTATAGATGTATTAGATTAGACTTTATGTTGTTGTTTTTTCTTATTTCTTATATTTTTAATATTGTGTTTGTTACGTTTTTCATAATTTTTTAATTGTAAGTTCACTTCAAGACCGCGCTATCGCATTAGGTATACACCTGTAATGACAGTTGTAAGGGAGATTTTAATAAATAAATAAATAAAATAAATAACATGCTGGTGTTTTTTAACCGACTTCCAAAAGGAGGAGGTTCTCAATTCGTCGGAACCTTTTTTTTTTTTTTTATTAGATGTAATGATAAATAATAACATGCTGGTGTTATTATTAAATCCAATGATAAATAATAACTTTCTATAATTAAGTGTTAATGTTTCGAGAGCCACTAACTCCCAAGTCAGCCACGAACAATAGTTGATTAATTTATTGTGTGTGTGTGTGTCTGATGAGACACAAACAAAAACAGAATAACAACTCTGTTGAGTTTGTCTGTTTGAACAAAGACAGGCATGTTTCCAATTGAAGCGAAGATCCACCATCCCGAAGATCTCGTCTAATTTTAGGAACCAATTTTCCTCGCCATTAGAATAATTAAATACACTGTTTCATCTTTCTTCATCGCTGTACTTTTAACCGATCAATATTAAGATAGGTACTTAGAGAGGGGAGACGGACGCGGAATTGCCGACACTTAATAAGAAATTTAGCATCCTTCCATTCAGAATCCTCTAAAACTATAACAGTACAGTCTGAAGACTCCAAGGACTGTTTGTTTGAGCGTCGCGTAAATACAAACTACACTGAAATATTTATTTGCCCCGAGACCGTTTAGATGCTGCCTCGTGTGTGCCGAACGTGACATATAAGAAGATGGATATTGATTCTGGTATACGTATGGTTTGTCTAAGAATTTGGTGGTACGGTTATGTGGATAAGAAAATGTGGAAGCATTTTTCTGGATACGTGTTTGAGTGTCGTGCTTCGAACTATAAAGTAGGCGGGTGGTATGATGGGACTTATTTATCACTTGGGGTTCGCGCAGACATGAATGAAAGGGATCAGAAAAATGTTTTTTTGGAAGTACTATCGTCTTATGGAAGATACACTAAGGTCGCAATAATTTATTATGATTTTTGCAATTTTCAGGTCAGTGTCACTTTGTTTGTTAATTAAAATATGATTCGCGACCGGAACAAATATGGCTTTAGAGAAACCCGACTATTTCGTGAAAAAGTCATTCAATGGGATTATTATACAGCCTGAAACTGAACGGCAAATAAATAAAATTTCACGAGCTACCTAGCCTAGCTAGACGAAGCATTATTTGAAGGCGAAGCCCGCAACAAATATAGAAGCAGATAAGCCGTCCAATATTTGGACAAATAATAAGAAAATACTTTCAAGTTACAAGCAAAGGTTCTGCCAACCTTTGTCCTGTCCACTAACTTCCATGGTACAAGTGCCCTCCAAACTTCTAACACACTTAACATCAAACGCTCAATTGCCTTCAGTATCTCAAATTCTTCGCAAAAAGAATCACGCATTTCCCTTCGCTACTTAAAATAAATAATGGCTTTCGTATTAAGATTCAAATTACAGAATATCTACTTAAACACCCTCCCGGAACCTCCCTTATAAACCCCACCCTTCTATTAGACTGAAGGAAAAAAATCCTACCTCAGTAAAAATTATTAACATTTTCATGAATTTGTAATTCTGTTTGCTTGAGACGCAGTGATCTACGAGCTACATTTTCTTGAGGTTGCCAGAATTAAAAATGTATTAGCGTTGCCCTTTTTCGAGAGAATTTTAATTTCGAGTGGTACGTATTGTTTTTTTCTTCTGAAGCATCATGTAGAATAAATACTGTTTTTAGAAATACGTCACACTCAAAGTTAACATAATTTTGTAGCTCTAGGCCATTCTAGTTTATTGAAAGTTCTTTTACTTTATTTGATACCGTACGTTTTCGCTATGTATGTCAAGATTCAAGATTCAAGATTCTTGATGTCGTAACGATAAAGTATTTTCATAGGATTGTTTCAATTAATTTTTCACTGCTGCACCCCAGAGTTTCATCCGCATAGGTCTCGAGCCTATATCTTATGATGAAAAGAATCCTATGTTCTAAACCAGGTCACGGTCTATCCATGTTCCAAATTTCAACTCACTCCGGAAACAAACAAAAATACAAAAAAAAACAATACTTTTCTCTTTATAAAATTAAAGGTCTGTGGGACTGAAATGGTGAACTTTATATCCTTTATTTTATCCGAGCCACTCTTGATACTTCTTATAATTTTACTTTTTACTCATATACGACGACTACCCCATCGCAATTCATCATTATTCATCTCCATTACGCTACCCACCTCCTTGAAATACATCACATTAAAACTCCATTCTTCTTTCAACCTATAAATTGGCAATACATTACAAAAAGCGCTATATTAATTCTTCAAAGTCAACTGCTGGCAACATTAGTCCCTTGGGCGTTGCATCCGAAGGCAAAGTAAAGACGGTGGCTAAAAGAAAACCCTTCATTAGTTGCCTTTATTAGCTCGTGATATTGTATGGAGGAAGAATGGGAATATGGATACGATAGTTAGCTGTCAATTATTTCCTTGTCATTACAAAAAGTGTCAACCAACTTTCAACCAGCTAGTTTTTGTATTTAGAACTATCACTAAAAAAAATCTCGATGGTTTAACCTGTCAGTACACACGAGCGACCCGCGTCAACGGCAGAAGTAACTGCCGCCAGCCATCGACG
This sequence comes from Polymixis lichenea, assembly GCA_949091785.1. Lineage (NCBI taxonomy): Eukaryota > Metazoa > Arthropoda > Insecta > Lepidoptera > Noctuidae > Polymixis > Polymixis lichenea. The sequence goes on along the minus strand of OX420943.1, from coordinate 2,754,359 downwards.
GCTATTGACGGCTGTCGTCAACGCCGTGACGGCGACATTATACCGCTCGTATTTTTTTTATGGTATCTCGCAGTTGACATTGAGATATCGTGACTACCTAACCGGACTTTCCTGTGGCTGCGTCAAGATAACTCGAAGACTCCAACCAAATTTCTTACATTAATGCCGCTCGTGTTGAGAACCGTACTCAAATATACAAGTCGACGACTGCAGTGGACGCATATCGGTCGTGTGATGCACCCTAACCGATGTTAAACCTGCATAAACCTGGTTTCAGGAGTAAGTACTCAAATATGTCAATAGACATGATTTGACAAAGTAATCTATTCAAGTAAAGTTACTTCTGAACCAAAAGCACTCTGACTAGATTAACTCTAGTTACACGAGGCACACATTACCTTGGAACATTCAACGCTCAACAATCTAATAATTAATTATTAAATTGACATAATGGACCTGTCAAACACAAACGATTGTCATTTCCCACTGAACATAGACTTGGTTATTTCTGATTAATTTAAAAAGAAACGAGAGATTACGGTAAAGGACTTACGACAATTTCTTAATCAAAGATTCAAAGATACCTAAGTCCATGAATTTACTTTATTTAAATGTTTGGTAGAGAAACAGTTCAGTGCTTTAACTAAATTAGGTTTTTATTAATCACATTTATCTTCATACAGTACACAAGCTAACACTAAAATATATATATTATATACAAGTATATAAAGGAATAAAGGGAAGAGCTCACTGGGCATCAAAGAATTCGTCCGCATCGCTGTCATTGGGAAAAGTGCCCGTTGCCACGTTGGCGTTGGATTGTAATGCTGATTCTTTGATCTAAAAATAGGCCAGTCCTCTGGTCACGTGAAAAGTCGATCAACCCCTTGGCGATGGCCCGAAATAAACGAGTACTTAATTTTGTCAAAATTTAAAATAATTTTTATCTGACCATAAGCTTCCATTTCGATCCCGGTGTGATATTTTTACAGAATTGAAAAATAAGTACAAAAATGTGGGTATTTTAGACATCATAATTATTCAACCCGGAAACATTTTCTTTGTTTCAGATACCACATCCAACTGCTATGACCAAGCTCCCGGTACACAGACATCCCTGGGGCGGGTTGCCGAGTAATTACCAAAGAAGATGCAGTCGTATTGCTGACGTGGCGTGCCCACAAAGAAATATCTTAGTCTTGGTGCTATGTATAGCTACGTAGGTGCTCCTTTTGATTTAAGTGAGCTTAGTACTTTCTTAAGCCGATGTTACTTAGGTATAGTAATATTGGCACTAAAGGATGTGCTAGTTTCTTTAGAAATGGGTATACAAATGTTAGTATTATGAATGAAATAGATACTGAACAAGATCTTTATTGAATACTGGGCTTTTGGCTTTAGTACCTTAGTAGTTTACAAATTAACCATACTAACAGTATGGTTAATTTGTAAATAAATGATTGATTGATTTATTTATTTATTGGTGCAGAATAAAGTATTGTTCTTAATTTCTAAAATTTTCTTGAATGTTAACGCAAAAGTGCATGCAGAGTTAAGATAACCGCAGAACGTTATGCGAACTACAGATCGGATATTCGGATGCATATTTACCTAAAGTTACAATGTTGGCTAATATGGAATGCGCTTGTGTATGAAATAATCCTAATTTACTTTTTTTTTTACACCTTACATACATATATTTGCATCGGGCTTTAATATTAATTCTATATAAATATGTATCTGAATAGTTTTGCAATGCCAATAATTTAGAAGTCGCTTCCATACTATACACCTGACTAGTTATGCATACCCGGTGTTCCTGGCATAAAAATATGTTTTTAAAAGCCGCTTCCATACTTTCATGACCAAAAATTAACTTTAGGTAAATATGCATCCGAATATCCGATCTCTAGTCATGACTTATATTTGTATTAGGGCTGCCTCGCTACTTTCCTTAGTGTGTGTTTTTTTAAATCTTTCAACCATATAACGTAAACAGTAAAAGTAAGTACCTAAATACAATTTTGAACGAATAAATAACCTTAAGTGTGAGATCACAATGTATGTTTGTGATATGCCCTTTCGCGTATTGTGTTTAGATGAGTCTGACTAAGATACATTCTGTCTCCTCATACATAAGAGGTTTTAACCATTCTCTTAGGGTTTTTTATACAGCCATAGAGCAACAGCCGGTTTTTTTTTTTTAACTCCATGCTACTTCAAAACGTCTGTGTCATATTTAAGTATTCAAAAAAACTTAAAACAAAAGTATCTTAATGTCAATCAAAATCATAACCAATAAGTAGCAAGCTTATGCATATGCTTATGTTAGTATTTAATGAATCATCAACAGCTGATGTGCTCAGATTTTGAACAAACAAATTAAATCTACACGGTAATGTCTTAATAGAAATTCTTGTTTGATGAACGTATTTATAAATAAATCAATGATATCGGATATGCTGACACTCTTAGGTATTGGTACCCAAAAATAAATCTTTAAGGAACTCAGAAAATGTCTGTTCTCCTGATTGAGAATGAGGAGTGAATTGTACATTTATAAGATTACAGTGTAAGATATCTCGATCATAGTGATTCCAGCTTATTTTAGACAACAGGTAGTGGTTGAATGGAATTGGCAAATGAAGAAAATGTTTACATACATACATGTGTACATGTAGGAAGAAAGAACGCCGCCTGCCACGATCATCATCGTATACTCCTTTTGCCACGTTAACGTGCATACACGGTATATGGAACATAAACTTTTTTCAAAAAAAAAACAACCGACTTCCAAAAAAAAAAACACTAAAATTTTAAAAATAACTTTAATTTTGGAAGGCGGTGACAAAAAATTAAAATACATATCCAAAGTCACCGCCTTCCGAAATTACAGTTATTTTAAAAATTTTAGTGTTTTTTTGGAAGTCGGCTGTTTTTTTATATTTTTATTTTTCACTTTTTAATGTTTCACATGTGCTTACCCCTTCACAGCGTCCCGGCGTGATGATATGTTATGAACTGATGTAAACAATAGACAGATATGAGATTTCTGCAATTCCAGTCCATTTGCCATTTGCCATTTGTCCATTTTCCATTTACTGAGGAGTTCCGTTGCCTATCTCCGAAGTACTTCATCAGATCTTCACCAAATTGAAATGGGACCACTCCGAGAAAGTACTCTTCCAAAAACTACCCAAATCGCTTCAAATGTGCCTATAAAATTTGAAGAGTTCTCTCTATTTCCCCAGGATCCCATCATCAGATCCTGACTTGATGATCATGGGACCACCTGGGAAGTATACTCTTTCAAACAAAAAAACAATAATCCAAATCGGTCCAGCCATCTTCGAGTAATCGGGGAACATACATAAAAAAAAGGTTCCGACGAATTGAGAACCTCCTCCTTTTGAAAGTCGGTAAAAAATTAGATGAGTATCAATTGGACGTAATTAAGCAGAAAGGACTTAATCCACACTTAGGCCAAAATTGAGTTAAGTATGGCCATCGTACTCTTGAGGGTCGTCGAATCTATCATGTAGTGAAAACCCTATTTTTAAAATATACACAGAAACTAGTTTTTCTCGCTACCCCGACTCAACCCACAGTATTAAGAGCACATAAAATGTCAAACTTCAAACGCCCATAACTCAAAAGTGACTTTGTGTGGATTGAGTCTTTTCTGCTTAACTAGGTCCAATTAAGTTCTAGTTTCTGTTTGTAAAACGTATTTTTATCGTAACCAAAATTAAAATATTTCTCGGCCAATCAACAAACAATAATTTTAGAAACTTAAATTAAAGCAAACTGGCAGAGAACGCCAACCTTTTCACTCCTCTTTCATATTCTACAATGTTAATGCAGAGTTGAATTTAAATACGAAAGGATACCCGTAATTAAGCATCTCGAGGCGTTTGCCTAAGTAATTGGAGGTTGCAATACCCGGGATTTGAGGCAAGAGCCGCGGGTAACACGGCTTCCATTACCTATTGTAATTTACACGGGAATTTCATAAAATCGTTAGTCTGTTAGCTTTGTTGTTTGTTACTCATAGCGACTGTGTTTTGTTTCAATATTGGTGTCAAATTGCTGTTAAGTGAGGCTTTGTTTATTATGGAGCATAGAACCTTTTTTGTATTTACTTACTGAACCTTTTTCAGCGGATATTATTGCCTCGACTGCCTCGTTGGTGTAGTGGTCGAAAGCGCCACTACTGAGCGTGACATCCTGGGTTCGGTGCCTAGGTCTGGAATTTCTCAGTAGTAGCCCGGAGTCTGGATTTGTGCCCGGTTGATGGCATAAGGGTCGCCCCCTATTACATGGGACTTAAACATAACTGGCGAAATGCAGGTGTACTATAGTACCACCTCTGCCCAACGGTTCGGGGAAACAAAGCGTGATGTTGTTGCCATCTCGCGTCGGACGTGGATGAGGCTGGCTTAGTGGCGTAGAAATAAGCACAAATAAAGAGAAGACTGCTGCCTAACTGTAGGCTGTAGATGGTAATACAGCTTATGCAAACTAGTCTCGATATCAACTCCTTCCCAAGGGACAGAAAACCAATATCAACTCAAGTAAAAAAAACTACCCAAAAACATTTACAAAACGCAAACCTTCGACAAAAAGATACCAATCTCCTATCAAACGGTTTTCTTTCCCTATTTTTACAATAGCCTATATCTTTCATCTCGCTCAGTCCCAAAACTCGTTAGGCAAACGAGTCTTAAAGGAATTCGCATGACAATGGAAGAGAAAACAAAGAGGATTTGGTAAAAGAGGTCAAGGTAGTGCGTGGCTAGTAGCGGGCAGTCTGTAGGTCAGGTAGGAATGTCAAGGGTGGTTTAAAATAAGTAGAATTAGGAAAAATAATTACTGAAATGTAATGCTAGGGAATCTACATATTTTTTGTATTGTAGGGGTTATCACTGGAACTACCAGGGAGAGTTTAAAAGATCTTTTTGCATTTTATGCCTTAATTCTCGAAGAAGGTTAGGCTATTTAACATCACGCCCGTCGGAAAGACCACTAAGTGAAAACGAAGTATGGATGGATGCGACGCGGCGGGTTGAGGGCCAGAACATCATGCGGGCGAAGTGCTAGTAATGAATTAAATGCCACAATATAAACAGAGCATAATATCAACCTATTACTGCAGGGCAGAGGGCTCTTCAGAGAAGGCATGTGGTTCTCAAGACAGTTTGCGATTTCAGACTTACGAGTATATTAACTGTGAATCCAGCACCCTAATTGCGTAACTAACGATTAATCATAATCTTTTTCGTTTTGTTAAACCATTGCTTCATATGTTCGAAAAATGTGTCTGTTCAACAACGTACATAACGCAATGAATATTGTTGAACTGTCAAAATTAAACAGATTATGATTAATCGTGAGTTACGCAATTAGGGTGCTGGTTCTAGGGATCATGAATTTTGCCTTTACCGAAGTCAGTAATGGACAAAATAAACTCAGAACGTACATATGAATTTTAAAGATCTTTTGAATTTTGAAGAGAGATTTTGAAGATTTTGAAGATGATTTTTTTTTTAGTTGTTATAAAATAAATAAATAAATAAAAAATATATTGGTTAGTAAAATCTATGTTTTAATATTCAATTCATAAGAGTGATATTTCAGTCTGCAGCTGTAGAATCGTAAAAGCGGCCTACCCAATGAAGAAGGTGAGAGTTTTCATAGAAAGAATGGTTTAAAAAAAACCATAAAGAAATAGTAATAGCTCTGTCTAGAAAGAGAAGCCAAGTCAGCCAGATCATTAAAGTAGCAAGCATGTATGTAATATGTAGCAAGATTCTTTAGCCACTCAACCATTTTCAAGAAGTTTTAAAACCAAGAATATATAAGAGGTAGGTCAAAAGTAAAACAAGCATGTCTCGTGGAATACTTAAGGTAACAACCCAGGGCCGCACTCGGGACACAAAGGCATCGTGTTTATACGATACTACTCGACATGTCAAGGTTGGTGCCATTTCCGGATTTTGGGCCGCATGACTTGGAAATTTTGAACCACTGCAGTATAAGGAACTGTATGTGTTTCGGTGGTTTGAATATGGAAGCAATTCAATCGATGTGAATATAATTTGAGTTCTAACAAAGCGATTTAGATATAGTTTTAATAAATAAATAAATTCTTTATTGCCATAAAAACAAGTTACAGAATAATGTGAGACCTTGACTCCAGAGCTAGGTTAAAATACCTGTATTTCAGGAGCCAGTGACCTCTTCCATTTAAGTTACAACTAAGCAGATTTTAAGCAGCAAACGGTGATATAATTATAATACTTAAACTTAAGTTCAATATGTACTAAAAATAATAAGAGTTAAAGAAAGAAAACTAAACAATATAATTAAATCAAAGAACTAAATTAGAATAAAATCCGGAATAAGACAAAATTTAATTTGATTTAAAAATGAATTGAAAACACATACTTAGAATCAAGATTAAAATAAAATTAAAATTTCATAGAATTTTTTCTACTACAGTTGCATCGCGCTGTCATATCTGGCGCCTACCTTCTCGGTTATCATATATCTGACGACAGTAAAATCGGCCCAAGAAAAAATTACTCAATTGAACCTGGTCAACTCTCGATTTGAGTGATTGAACCAACTAGGTCCAAGATTTTTTTGCTTTCTGCTTTAGCTTTTATAATAGCTGTAGATTTAATTTAAATGGAGTAGAAAACGTAAAAAATACGGCATAAATTTAATGATGGCTGTTCTCATCTCGCAAAGACTGAATAGAGCCCTTGATCGAATGAGTTGTGGATAATTGGAGTGCGTATGAGAGTCGGATTGCACGGGGATTTAAAACTTCAGCTTAGCTAAAAAAACTGAGCCAATACACCGGCAAATGGTATTGGAATTGACCATTCAATGGGATCGTCGATTTTAATCTTAAAACATAATTGAACGTACAACACATTTTACCAGAGATTGGCTAAATAGAAATACAAAATGGTTCCAATTATAGTAGTAGGTTGTTAGCATCAAGTTCCTAATTTTTTTGCTGTGTGCATGCTCTTGACATCGATCACGCCTGAAGAAAAGCGATCGTGAAATGTTACTTAAAGTTCGTTTTTAAATTCAGATACTAATCTGACATTTCAAATTTTATTTTGTTGTGTTCACTTTTTTAATAAGCATAGGAGTTTGGCGTGACTTTGACATTACACCTGCCAAATTGATATCTAGGTTTTAGAAATGGGGCATTTTCTTGTCAAGTGAACAATATTTTCACCCCACTTCTTCTTTTTTGTGTTTTTTCTTTGCGTCATGATTTTACCGCAAATAAAAGTATTTTCCTTTTCTTTCATTTATTAATTTATATTTGTATATTTATTTGCGTAAAACATGGTATAAAAAAGTCTTACAATACAGAAAAGAAAAGAGCAGACATGTTTTGCCACGATTAAACATAGCATGCAAATATTCCTAGTAACAATTTCCTTAGCAAAATTATTATTATATTACAACAACACTATTTTCGTTGTAGGAATTGTTTTATACTATAGAAGTTGTTATCAATTAACCATTCATACAATTTATTCTTAAAAGCATATCTCGTGTTTAACATTTTTAGATAACTAGGTAATTTGTTATAAATTCGTACACACATAGTTAAGCAGCTTTTATTGTACTTAGCAAATCTGGGAGCACTGTTAAGTACGACCCAAGCAGCACGCAAGTGTTTTTAACATAAATATAACAGCCTATATAGAGCTTAGAGTTCTTTTAGAGACTTACAAGAGTGTCAAAAAATTATTCAATCTGTATTAAGGGATCCGCGAAAGCTTAGGGTATTTAAACAGAATATGAAAACTCCACTATACAGCTTATGTATTTTGTGACACTTTAATCTGGTTTTATCGTTAAAGCTGTATACAAGCTGTATTTTGCATGTGAACACTTACTTATTACAGCTCTTAGTGTTATTATAGTATCACTTAAGACTTGTTTCTGTACAATGGTGTATGCAAACTCCGTTCTAAAACTTATTTTTATGGCGTAATTGTACACTCTTGTAAATACAGTGGTTTTATGACTTCTGTTTTTGAGGGTGTTTTAAAACTAAAAAAATAAATGACAGCTACAGTACAGCTTTATTTTGTATTAATGACAGTCACTCGGAAAGACTTTACGGTCAACCGCCAATTCCGTCGACGTCCAACGAAGAGGGTTCCGTAGCAAAAACATTAAACAGGGTTATTAATGATCATGACAGTTATGTTAAATGTGTAAATTTAATTCAACCTTCGGAACATGATTTGACGTTTCTTCATAAAGCAGCGCAAGTAGTTCAAATGATGATTGATTTGAACCATGAGATCTAGTTCTCTTACGGCTTCGTCATATGACGATATTGATAGCCGTTTTACACAGCATTTTGAGGTGGACCAATTATGTAAAGGCCGAGATGTTCGCGATGATGATCGCTTTCTTGGCCATCTTAACTTGCCTTTTAATTCCCACAAACTTGGTACAATGCAAAGCTTGTTTTGCCCTTTCTCAATGGTTGCTTAAATTTTACTCGGCATATTTTCCTGAAAATAAAGTAAAACTGATAAAATACATACAACAAACTAATAATGCTTTACAATAAGTTTACTTAGGTATAAAATATAAGGTCAAATTGAGAATCTCTTCCTTTTTTTTGTGGGTTAAAAATTAAACAGCTACTTGTTTTAGTTTTACTATATGTAGGTACGTATCATATTGAGTCAGCGTTTTTTATTTCTTTTAGGTAACCCTAAAGAGCATTATAAGTTATGTATAGAGAACTGATATACAGCCTAAGTAATAAAAATATTCTATTATAAAGCTGATTAGCAGCCAAAAGCTGTACAATATAATGCTTAACTTACTTAGTACAGCTACTCAGACTATAATACACTCCGATTATCGTTTAGGCTGTTTAGCAAATAGTCGCCATTTTCGTGATTTCGAATGTAGGTATAAAACAAAATTAGAAACATAATTTAAGGAATATATAATGATTTTCAACTTGATATGAGGGCACAATGATCACACTACCCTCACTTTTGTTATTATAAAATTGTTTTTTATTCTAACCGTAAAACCAACATTGACTTACCATATAAATGGTATTTTTCTTTTATATCAGATTGATTATTTTGCTGGCGCTTGAATATTTTGACGGAAAACATAGGCATGTTCACAGTAAATTTGAATCCGCAATTTCAATTCACCAATTAACACCTTCAGATATCTAAGTCCAAGATTACGTTTACTTACTAATAAATATTATAAATAACAATGTCGCCATTCATTGAAAAGGATAACATTCATTTTGTGATTCTCTTCAAAAACCTATTTAAAACTCTTTTCTCTATAAAGTATTTATAAAATAATATCTGTAGTATAATGGTTTCTTTGTACACCGAATTACAGCTCTAATACAGCTATTATACAGCGCCTCTATTGTTTCTACAGCTATTATACAGCTATACTAGAGCCTAACGCTGTATAAAATGTGCCCATTTTTTATTTATAAGGTCTGTATAAGCGCTTATACAGCCTCTTTACAGCCTGAATATACAGCTTCTAGTATAAAATCGAACTTAAATACAGCTTGTATACAGCTTGCAATGCTACTTGGGGAGTCTGTGAGGATCTCGTCTTTCTAAATATCAAAAATATTTAGTATCAAGATTGTTCACGTTCTGTTAAAATTTCGCAACTGAAGAAAAGGGACCATCTATGGAAAAGGTTCAATGTTTAAACGACTAACCTCAATCCGAGCCTCTACCTTGATTTCTTATAGAATGATCTCTGAACAACTTGGAAACAAACAAATGTTTATAGTACCTACACAGATACCAACTACCTGGCTAACCCAGCTATCTTCAAGGCTACGTCACTGCAGCAACGTGGCACGCATACCTGCAATGCTATCCAATGCATGCGACGACCTTGCACTAATAAGTATAAATGGCAGAAGAACAACAACTCCACAAAATTTACTAAAAGCAACTCAAATGACGCACTATTATTTAATTTACTATAACACATAGGCAACAGGCAAAATATGGACTGTATTTTTTTACAAATAAAATCATTCTTAAAGATAACACGTTACTCAGTAGTAAATCAAAAAGTTTGATATTTCAGTGTCTCGAACTTCATTTCCTGTCGTTTAACTCTAATCATGATCTAAATAAACGTTTAGCAAAAGAATACATAACAAAAATGGCGATAAAACCGTATGATTCAGTCAGTATTCCTAGTACCTATAGGGAGGTTTTGTTTTTCATTGGGCAGCGTACATTAAACATAGATAGAGAAAGAACAGAATGTATGGAATGCTCTTGAGTGGCAACCACAAATCAGAAAACAAAGTGAACAATATCAAGCTAGGTGAAACGACGATCGTCGCAGGTGAGCTGGTAAAGATATGAGAGTGGACAACGATCAATCTCGGTAGCGTGTGAAGAGGTGACTAATCCATGAGAAACAATGCCGAAATAAACTCAGAGGCCATGCATGACCTCTGATTTTGTTTCGGCCCTAGTCTCTCAAAGACCAAACATTATATATTTAGAATTTTGTGTGAGTCTAACAATGCAGGGCCATGTCTCGAAGAGCCTTTTGAATAAGTTCAGCAGTGAACTGGCAAATAAGAACAAACGCCAAGTTAAATATTCTAAGTGAACCTTCTGAAGACTTTCCTGTACTTGCGATAGCGCGGCGAATTGTACCACAGTATTGCATGAATACGCTAGGCATTGTACGAATACCGTGCATGACACTGATGGCATTGTGATGCCTTACTCAATGAATAGGATATTAATATTACATAATAACTATTCACTATGAAGCTGTGACCTCATTATGGAGGACATAAATTGTGATTTGTCCTAATGGGAATAGTATAATGGGCTGTGAGGCTTTGACAGAGTGGCGAAAATGGAACACAAGATGTCGGCCGGCTACTGACGAGAAGGGCGGACGACAATCATTAAAAACATCACTACCTCTAAGTCCATATAATCCCATTGAATTTTTGTTTTTCAGGAAATTGTCATACAATGTGATTACAGTAGAATTTCGTATTAGTGACTTTGTTTCTCTTTGCTCGGCTCCTAAGGATCTTAGCGTCATGTTATATAGTCTATAGCTTTCCTCGATAAATGGGCTATCCAACCCTAAAAGAATATTCTAATTCGAACCAATAGTTGCTGAGATTAGCGAGTTCAACCAAACAACTTCAGCTTTATATTATTATAATATAAAAATTATTAAATACATTATACTATAAAGTATAGATAAATTATTTTTAAATAAAAAAAAAACCGCCTTCAAAAACGCACAGGAACTAAAAAGCAAAAAATAATTTGTTATATTTACATACGATATCTTACCCAAACCTATAAATCAAATTTATTTTACAATTTCAGTACATAAATAAACTTACCTAACCACCTAATTATTAGAAAAAACACTTATTTTAATAACTATTATGATAAACTATTATTATACCTAACTAATTATTATATACATTTTATTTTAATTTTTAATCACCTTTTGAAGTCGGTGCCTCCTTTATACACATACAGTAGTTACAGATTTGATTTCTTGATATTGGCAAATTCTAAACTTTCTTTTCAAACGTATCTGCTAAATCCCGGAGGTTTCAGCGTGAATATATTTTTTTCTATACATATTACATATTATGATATCCCTATATATGAGACGTGACCGTCTTACTTTGTAACATTAAAACAATTCAACAAAAAATAGTTCCACATTTATCACTAGATGGCGTTGGCGTCGAAATAGATCGCGATATGGTTTCGTTACCAAGTGATGCTATAGGAAGCAGCAACCGCTATCAAGAAATCTAATTTAGTTCCTAAATTACTCACCAGATTGCGCCACACGTCAAGTTAGATTGCGACATCGTTGTGTTTCACGGAAATTATATAAAATCGAGGCTATTTTTGCTATCTCAATTTTTTTCGTTAATCTTGAACATTAAATTTCTTCGCTTGAGACAATACCCAAATCAAATATCTTTCATTTCTTTTACTTATTAATTAATTCGTTAGGGAGTCTAGGAGGTAAGTTAGTAGTTTATAGGAGGCACCGACTTCAAAAGGTGATTAAAAATTAAAATAAAATGTATATAATAATTAGTTAGGTATAATAATAGTTTATCATAATAGTTATTAAAATAAGTGTTTTTTCTAATAATTAGGTGGTTAGGTAAGTTTATTTATGTACTGAAATTGTAAAATAAATTTGATTTATAGGTTTGGGTAAGATATCGTATGTAAATATAACAAATTATTTTTTGCTTTTTAGTTCCTGTGCGTTTTTGAAGGCGGTTTTTTTTTTATTTAAAAATAATTTATTTTTTGCTTTTTAGTGGTTTAATATACAAAAAAGTTACGTAGGTTAGAGGAGGTGCTACATTATGGGGAGACCTTCCTTACGCGCATCTCGTATGAGAAAGCGTCGAGCACAGGAGTCAGAAAATGACAAAAATGAACGCCTAAAGCGCAATAGCGAAAGAAATAAAGCACAGCATCTTGAAGAGTCTTCAGAAGACCGTGTAGATAGACTTTCTCAAATGCGCAATTATGTACAAAAAAAATTGTCAAAAGAGACTATAGAACAACGCGAACATCGTTTATCGCTTATTCGTGAGCGGTTGTCTAACGAAACACTAGAAAAACGTGACCACCGCGTTTCATTAATACGTGAGCGACTAGCAAGTGAGTCTGCTGAGCAGCGCGAAAGTCGTTTGTCGCTTATGCATGAGCGACTGGCAAACGAGTCAGCTGAGCAGCGCGAACATCGTTTGTCACGTATTCATGAGCGACTGGCAGACGAGTCAGCTGAGCAGCGCGCACATCGTATGTCACGTATTCATGAGCGACTGGCAAACGAGTCAGCTGAGCAGCGCGAACATCGTTTGTCACGTATTCATGAGCGACTGGCAAACGAGTCAGCTGAGCAGCGCGAACATCGTTTGTCGCTTATTCATGAGCGACTGGCAAACGAGTCAGCTGAACAGCGCGAACATCGTTTGTCGCTTATTCATGACCGACTGGCAAACGAGTCAGCTGAACAGGGCGAACATCGTTTGTTGCTTATTCATGAGCGACTGGAACATGAGTCAGCTGAGCAGCGCGCACATCGTTTGTCTTTAGCTAGACGCCAATCCGCTCAAGTACTACTTAATGAAACAGCAGAAGAGAGAGCGATTCGTCTCACTAATATGCGCGCCCGCGATAACAGAAGATTGGCGAATGCTGAACAATTTAAATCAGCGATAAATGTGTTTGCTGATGTGGCATGCAAGATTTGTAATAAAATGTTGTATCCTCAGCAGCGTTCAAGACTACCAACGGTCAATTTAGATAATTTACTTCCTGCTGACTTAATCGCTTTAGGTAATATCGTGACCTGTACTCGTTGTTCAAAGTTTATTAAGAAACGAAAAATTCCTGCTCAGGCATACTGGAACAAAATGACAGTTTCAGATATTCCTGACAAAATAGCCAGTTTGACAGAAATTGAAAAGAGATTTTTGTTGAGAATTGTGCCATTCTTACAAATTATTCGGGTACAAAACCGCTTTAGTCAGGATTGGTGTAAGGGCCAAGTTGTTCTTTTCGCCAAGGACATAATCGAATTGGCTGAGCAACTTCCGCTTCAACCACAACAAGCTGGGCTAGTTATAGTCACAGAAAATTTAGAAAATTTACAACGATCAAGAGAATTTCAAATTGATATGGCAAAATTGAACCAAGCATTGCAATGGTTGTTGGTTAACAATGCGCTGTACAGAGATGTTCGCTCGTCATTTTCTAATATAATAGATCTTTCTGTAATAACACAAATTGCCGTGGCACCTTTAAATATACAACCAGAGTCAACAGTAGAGCCAAGACCATTAAACACGTATATTAACATTGATGAAAATGTAGCTATATTGCAAGGATCTTTTCATCAAGCAAATGAAAGATTTAGCCCAGAATCACGCGGTAATCAATGTACAGCCATTGCAACAATTGCTTGTACCGCTTTTAACCTTCTAGATCCCAACACATGGTGCAGAAGTGACATCGATTATGTTGTTTTATTGGGAGATAAGTACTATCGTGAGTGTATTGTAGCTAGAGTTAACCCAGACGATCGCGAAGTAAATCGTGATTACTTAGCTGTGACAGAGCTGCTACCACAAATTGTTTTTTACAGGCGGGCTGTAAATCTTTGCGTTAACTATGAAGCAGCATTTAATGGTCATATTGACAACGACAACAGCAGTGAAGGTTTCCCTAACTTAAAAAATGCTTTACTACAATTTTTCGACGGAAATGCTAACAAAGCCGGAATATTAACTTGCAATGCTGTTACAGTCGCAGTACATTGTAGAAATGATTCGGAAACGCCTACATATTGGTTATTTGATTCCCATGCCCGCGGTGCTAAAGGGTGTAAAGCTCCATCAAGGGGTACGGCTTGTTGCATGCGATTTCGCAGTGTAGAAAAGTTGTATGCCATTTTGAGACGAAATTTATATATTCCCAATAAAAAAAATTCTACAAATTCCATAATGTTAAACGTATATTCATTGACCCCTATAATGCTATCACCAGAAATAGAACAGTTGGAAAATCAGCCAGACGGACAGCCGATTTTTGAAGATTCGGCCCAAAGTATCCAAGACCGCCGTATGCCGCTGTCAGGTCATCCAACCCACTCCCAAAGTATTAACCCAATCTTGCCCCTGGCTCATAGCGAAACCACTGACACAGACACCCGATACGTGTATACTACCAGCATGCTTCACACTATTGACGAAGGGATTCCTGATTTAAGAAACGTTGTTTCTTGCAATGATCATGATAATGTAGAGGCTGAAGTGAGGTTGGCAGAAATCACCCGTAAAACAGCTCCCCCTTTAAATTTAGAGCGGGAGCGAAGAATGGAGGAATTATCTTGGTATTTTTTGTTTCCTGATGGAAAAAACGGGTTTGGAGAAGAAAGGGAAATATCAATCACGGCTTTAGACTATTTTCAAGCAAGAGTAATGGGTTCAGAAAAACGATTCCAGAGAAACGATTACCTTTTTTTTGCCTTGTCTGTTGTCGAATACTTTCGTGCCAAATCCAGTGTTTCTATATCCTGTCGAATGAGACAAGGTTACGGAGAACGAACACCTCAAGGACTAGTGGAGAACATGCACCTAACCATGAGGAATATAAGAGGTTCTGCTTCCTATTGGAGACAGTGTTGTTCAGAACTGATTGCGATGGTTAGGAGTCTAGGAGCCCCCACTTGGTTTATAACTTTGTCCTGTAACGATCTAAATTGGCCGGATATGACCAAAGCGCTACTTATCGCTGACGGTGGTGATTTATGTAACGCTGAAATATTGTCATATCCAGAACGTTTGGCACTGGTGCAGAAATATCCAGTGGTAGTAGCACGTCAGTTTAGTGTACGAGTAAATGCTCTAATGCGTTATTTAAAAAATAATAACAGCTGCTTGGGAGGTTCCGTTCAAGATTACTGGTATCGGATAGAATTTCAGAATAGGGGAAGTCCCCATTTGCATATGTTGTTGTGGTGTGACGGGGTTCCCAATTTTTCTACTACAGAAGGCATAGCAGTAATCAATAAAATTGTATCATGCTCTTTAAACTCTGACGATCCATTGCTGAGCAGTCTTATTGAAAATGTACAAATACACAAACACACAGCCACCTGTCACAAAGACCGCAATGATAGTTGCTGTCGATTTGGATTTCCTAGAGCACCAGCAGAAGTCACATCGTGTTTAGGTCCCGATGAAGCTCTCTCAAATAACGGCCGATTTTGTGTTTTGAAAAGAATGCCCTCTGAGACCATGGTTAACAATTACAACCCCGAACTCCTTTATCTCTGGGAGGGAAACATGGATATACAGCCATGTGGTAACGTTACAGCTGTCGCATATTATGTGGCGAAGTATGCCAGCAAATGTGAGCCATATGATACGGGAGAAGTAGTTCGGGAAGCAATAACAAAAGCAAAGAGGAGCGGTGGCGCAGCATGGAAACAGTTGTTTGCCGTGTCAATGGCTATTCTTTCACAGCGGTTGGTCAGCGCTCCCGAATGTGCATATCGTCTTTGCCATCTCCCGCTCAAAATGAGTACCCGCAAAGCAGTATTTGTAAACAGCTGTAAACCAGAACAACGATTCCGGCTGCTGCGTTTTGATGGAGATGAAACAGCAATTTACAGTAATATTTTCGACCGTTACGTGCTGAGGCCTGATGAGCTAGAGAACATAAGTCTCGCTGAATTTGCCGTCCGTTATGAGACTGTCTCTTCTTCAACATGGGCTGATGATGAGGGCGACATAGAGATGAGACACGACGAAAACCAACCGTTAAGGTATATTAAATTGAGAGATAACTCACGAATGCGGATCCGCAACAAACCAGCAGTACTACGCACGCGGTATTATACTCTCAATAGTGACAAAGAGGCTTATTATTATAACCTTCTTGTTTGCCATATTTCTTTCAGAGATGAGAACGATCTTTTAGTAGAAGGAGAATCTGCGGAAGAATGTTTTTTAAGACGACAGGGTGAGCTGAGACCTCTGCTGAATGACATTAGCTCGGAAGAATTTGCCCATGCAGAGCAAGTAATACAACAAGCACTCGCTCAAGCAGCCGCATTGAATGCCGTTCATGGTACTCATACCGATGGTACCCGAAATGAGCCGCTAATGTGTGCTGACGAACATATAATCCATGACCATGATGATTATTGCGATGATCTCGATCAACGCGCAGCAATGACGGATGATGCATTTTTTGGTAATATTCGTGGGTTGAACGTCCAGCAAAACAATTTATTCCAAAAAATTACACAAGCTATCCAAAACGATCTGAACGGCGGTGATGAACGATTGTTGCTATTTATTACTGGTGGAGCTGGAAGCGGCAAGTCTTTCGTTCTAAAATTGCTGGTAGAGCATATCAAGCGATGTTATGCTCCTACTGTAGACTCTTTGCTTAAACCAACTTTCGTGGAAGTAGCTTCCTTGACTGGAGTTGCCGCACGACAAATATTTGGTAAAACCCTACATGCCGTGTTCTATTTGCCAATTGAAAAGGGAAATGCTAGAGCATACACTCGCATGACTGGGCACAAATTAGAACAAGAAAGAAGAAAATGGCGCCACATTCGTTGGTTAATTATTGATGAAATCTCAATGGTCTCGTACGAGAACTTTCGTATGATACATTTAAGACTCCAAGAATTTAAAAACAATGATCTAATCTTCGGAGGGATTAACGTACTGGTCTTTGGTGATATAATGCAGTTGCCACCTGTCAAAGGGAATTGGTGTTTCATGCAACCAGCATGGTGCTCGGCAGAAATCAACTTATGGCACCAATTTTGTTTCTGCGAATTGACAATAAACATGCGTCAACGAAATGATCAGGATTTTATAGATCTTCTTAATCATTTACGATTTGGAGAGCTGACAACTGAAGAATTAGAGTTGTTATGTGAAAGACGAAGGATCCCATTAACGGGGGACTTTGCGGATGGTGTCGTGGTTCGCATTTATCCCACCGTTAAACAAGTTGACGAGTACAATAGTAAAATGACTGTTGTAAATGCAGCATTAAACCGGATGTACAAAATACACGCAATTGACGAATCACGTGAAGCAGCAACCTACGGCAGAAAACCTCCGGATAATGTAATTCCCAGTGATGTTAATAACTGTGGTGGTCTTTTACCGACGATACTTTTAGCTATCGAATCTCGTGTTATGTTAAGACGAAATATCGCTGTTTCGGATGGGCTCGTGAATGGGGCTATGGGTGTTGTACAAGGGTTAAAATGGCCAGCGTTACGTAGAGATCAGTTGGAAGAAGGCGAAATGCCAGTCGCTGTTCTCATTAAGTTTGATGACGAGACAATAGGTAGCAGATTAAAAGATGCTAATGGATTCGTTTCCATTCCACCAATGTGTGCTACATTCCAAGCAACTAGAGGCTATGGTGATGTTGAGCGTCGAATGCTACCTCTTATTTTATGCTGGGCTGTAACTGTGCATAAGTTACAGGGTACAACCCTCGATAGAGCTGTAATAGATTTAGGAACAAAGAACTTTGCGAAGGGGCAAGTATACGTAGCTCTCAGTAGAGTCAAGACTTTAGAAGGAATAGCTCTATCTGATTTAAATCCCTCTAAACTGTTAAGTAAACCCCACGATGAACGAGCATTAGCAGAAATGCAACGATTGAGAAATCTGATTTCTGACAAAAGGTAGACCGGTTCCAAATCCTCCTTTTTGAAGTCGGTTAAAAAGTTTTATTTTTCACTTTTTAGTGGTTCACATGTGCTTACCCCTTCACAGCGTACCGGCGTGATGTTATGTTATGAACTGGTGTAAACAATAGACAGACATGAGATTTCAGCAATCCCAGTCCATTTGCTAACATTTATTGAGGAGTTCCGTTGCCTATCTCCGAAGTTCTTCATCAGATATTCACCAAATTGAAATGGGACTACTCCGAGAAAGTACTCTTCCAAAAACTATCCAAATCTCTTCAAATGTGCCTATAAAATTTGAAGAGTTCTCTCTATTTCTCCAGGATCCCATCATCAGATCCTGACTTGGTGATCATGGGACCACCTGGAAAGTATACCCTTTCAAACAAAAAAATAATAATCCAAATCGGTCCAGCCATCTTCGAGTAATCGGGGAACATACATAAAAAAAAATAAAAAAAAAAAAAAAAAAAAGGTTCCGACGAATTGAGAACCTCCTCCTTTTTGAAGTCGGTTTTTGATACCGTACGTTTTCGCTATGTATGTCAAGATTCAAGATTCAAGATTCTTGATGTCGTAACGATAAAGTATTTTCATAGGATTGTTTCAATTAATTTTTCACTGCTGCACCCCAGAGTTTCATCCGCATAGGTCTCGATCCTATATCTTATGATGAAAAGAATCCTATGTTCTAAACCAGGTCACGGTCTATCCATGTTCCAAATTTCAACTCACTCCGGAAACAAACAAAAATACAAAAAAAAACAATACTTTTCTCTTTATAAAATTAAAGGTCTGTGGGACTGAAATGGTGAACTTATATCCTTTATTTTATCCGAGCTACTCTTGATACTTCTTATAATTTTACTTTTTACTCATATACGACGACTACCCCATCGCAATTCATCATTATTCATCTCCATTACGCTACCCACCTCCTTGAAATACATCACATTAAAACTCCATTCTTCTTTCAACCTATAAATTGGCAATACATTACAAAAAGCGCTATATTAATTCTTCAAAGTCAACTGCTGGCAACATTAGTCCCTTGGGCGTTGCATCCGAAGGCAAAGTAAAGACGGTGGCTAAAAGAAAACCCTTCATTAGTTGCCTTTATTAGCTCGTGATATTGTATGGAGGAAGAATGGGAATATGGATACGATAGTTAGCTGTCAATTATTTCCTTGTCATTACAAAAAGTGTCAACCAACTTTCAACCAGCCAGTTTTTGTATTTAGAACTATCACAAAAAAAATCTCGATGGTTTAACCTGTCAGTACACACGAGCGACCCGCGTCAACGGCAGAAGTAACTGCCGCCAGCCGTCGACGCCTATTGACGGCTGTCGTCAACGCCGTGACGGCGACATTATACCGCTCGTATTTTTTTATGGTATCTCGCAGTTGACATTGAGATATCGTGACTACCTAACCGGACTTTCCTGTGGCTGCGTCAAGATAGCTCAAAGCCTCCAGCCAAATTTCTTACATTAATGCCGCTCGTGTTGAGAACCGTAATCAAATACACAAGTCGACGACTGCAGTGGACGCATATCGGTCGTGTGATGCACCCTAACTGATGTTAAACCTGCATAAACCCAGTTTTAGGAGTAAGGACTCAAATATGTCAATAGACATGATTTGACAAAGTAATCTATTCAAGTAAAGTTTCTTCTGAACCAAAAGCACTCTGACTAGATTAACTCTAGTTACACGAGGCGCACATTACCTACCTTGGAACATTCGACGCTCAACAATCTAATAATTAATTATTAAATTGACATAATGGACCTGTCAAACACAAACGATTGTCATTTTCCACTGAACATAGACTTGGTTAATTCTGATTAATTTAAAAAGAAACGAGAGATTACGGTAAAGGACTTACGACAATTTCTTAATCAAAGATTCAAAGATACCTAAGTCCATGAATTTACTTTATTTTAATGTTTGGTAGAGAAACAGTTCAGTGCTTTAACTAAATTAGGTTTTTATTAATAACATTTACCTTCACACAGTACACAAGCTAACACTAAAATATATATATTATGTACAAGTATATATAGGAATAAAGGGAAGAGCTCACTGGGCATCAAAGAATTCGTCCGCATCGCTGTCAGTGGGAAAAGCGCCCGTTGCCACGTTGGCGTCGGATTGTAATGCTGATTCTTTGACCTAAAAATAGGCCAGTCCTCTGGTCACGTGAAAAGTCGACCAACCCTTTGGCGCTGGCCCGAAAAAAAATAGTACTTAATTTTGTCAAAATTTAAAATAATTTTCATCTGTCCATAAGCTTCCATTTCGATCCCGATGTGATATTTTTACAGAATTGAAAAATAAGCACAAAAGTGGGTATTTTAGACATCATAATTATTCAACCCGGAAACATTTTCTTTGTTTCAGATACCACATCCAACTTCTATGACCAAGCTCCCGGTACACAGACATCCCTGGGGCGGGTTGCCGAGTAATTACCAAAGAAGATACAGTCGTATTGCTGACGTGGCGTGCCCACAAAGAAATATCTTAGTCTTGGTGCTATGTATAGTTATGTAGGTGCTACTTTTGATTTAAGTGAGCTTAGTACTTTCTTAAGCCGATGTTACTTAGGTATAGTAATATTGGCACTAAAGGATGTGCTAGTTTCTTTAGAAATAGGTATACAAATGTTAGTATTATGAATGAAATAGATACTGAAGAAGATCTTTTTTTAATACTGGGCTTTGGCTTTAGTACCTATTAGTATGGTTAATTTGTATAGCTAAGGTACGTTTTATTGGTGCAGAATAAAGTATTGTTCTTATCTTCTAAATTTTTCTTGAAAGTTAACGCAAAAGTGCATGCAGAGTTGAGGTAACCCCAGAACGTTATGTCATTACTTATATTTGTATTGGGGTCGCGGTGGTAATTTTCTTAGTGTGTGTTTTTTTTAAATCTTGCAACCATATAACGTAAACAGTAAAAGTAACCCCAGTGGGTTCCCGCATTGTCGTTGAGCGGGGCTCAGTAGCCGTGGTCATCCCCATGGTGAAGCGAAGAGGAACCCCAAGGTGGGGCCGCTCGTCAGGGCTTTTGCCTCCAAGCCGACGACGTAGCGGCCAAAAAGTAGGTTGCGGTGAGGTGCATCGCAGCTGAGGCGAGCCGCGATGTCGAATGGGAGGCATCGCGGCCGGTACTTATGAGTAGCGCTCTTCCCTTCCGCGGCCTGGACGGGGCCGCCATCGTTTGTTGGCGTACGCGGTGGGGCCGCAGGGGAGGAGGAGTGTCGGTATAGCGTTGGCCGCTCTCCCTATCCCCTGCGGCCGAAAAGTGGTAGGTGGCGGGGCCACTATGCTGACCCATCGCAGGGGGACCAAGGGTGCCAGACACGGGGTCGTCTGGGGCCCGTATGCTATTTGGTTCCTGGGGTGGTTACGGCGTGCCATGTGTCCTGGTGCACCGGTGATAGGGAGCCCCTCCGAGGAGGGTCCGGTGACGGACAGCCGCGGCGGGTTCGCGGATGGCTTGCATTTTTCCGTGTTCCCGCCTCAAGCGGCACTGGAGGAAACCGTGGAGTTTTAGGGGTTACAGTCCCACATAACTGCGCTATGTCCCCGTGGTAGCGCAGTAGGCATTTCTCCACGTTAAAAAAAAATGCCTGGGTAGACGGCGCGTTGTGTTCCAGGCGCGCCGTCAGAGATGTCAGCAACAACTGGTGGGGTCCGCAAGGGCCGATGTCTGCCAGGGGTGCGGGTTGTCCGAAAGAGATACCGCGGCCCCTGGCACACAGGCAACTGAGGGAACACGGGTGGGTTTTAGTCAGTAAAAGTCTGACACGCCCTCCTGCTCCATCCAGAACGGGAGAAGTCATTTGATGATTTCCCACCCAGAAAAAATCATCGACAACTCATGTACTCCGATTTTGAACAAACAAATTAAATCTACACGGTAATGTGTTAATAGAAATTCTTGTTTGATAAACGTATTTATAAATAAATCAATGATATCGGATATGCTGACACTCTTAGGTATTGGTAATAAAAAACAAATCTTTAAGGAACCGAGAAAATGTCTGTTCTCCTCAATGAGAAACAGGAGTGAGATGTACCTTTATAAGATTACAGTGTAAGATATCTCGATCACGGTGATTCCAGCTTATTTTAGACAACAGGTAGTGGTTGAATGGAATTGGCAAATGAAGAAAATGTTTACATACATACATGTGTACATGTAGGAAGATAGAACGCCGCCTGCCACGATCATCATCGGATACTCCTTTTGCCACGTTAACGTGCATACACGGTATATGGAACATAAACTTTTTTCAAAAAAAAAAAACAACCGACTTCCAAAAAATACACTAAAATTTTAAAAATAACTTTAATTTTGGAAGGCGGTGACAAAAAATTAAAATACATATCCAAAGTCACCGCCTTCCGAAATTATACCTAGTTATTTTTCACATTTTTGTGTTTTTTTTTTTTGGAAGTCGGTTGTTTTTTTTATCTTTATTTTTCACTTTTTAGTGTTTCACATGTGCTTACCCCTTCATAGCGTCCCGGCGTGATGTTATTTTATGAACTGATGTAAACAATAGACAGACATGAGATTTCTGCAATTCCAGTCCATTTGCTATCATTTATTGAGGAATTCCGTTGCCTATCTCCGAAGTACTTCATCAGATCTTCACCAAATTGAAATGGGACCACTTCGAGAAAGTACTCTTCCAAAAACTACCCAAATCGCTTCAAATGTGCCTATAAAATTTGAAGAGTTCTCTCTATTTCTCCAGGATCCCATCATCAGATCCTGACTAGATGATCATGGGACCACCTGGGAAGTATACCCTTTCAAACAAAAAAACAATAATCCAAATCGGTCCAGCCATCTTCGAGTAATCGGGGAACATACATAAAAAGAAGGTTCCGACGAATTGAGAACCTCCTCCTTTTGGAAGTCGGTAAAAAAATTAGATGAGTATCAATTGGACGTAATTAAGCAGAAAGGACTTAATCCACACTTAGGCCAAAATTGAGTTAAGTATGCCATCGTACTCCTGAGGGTCGAATCTATCATGTAGTGAAAACCCTATTTTTAAAATGTACACGGAAACTAGTTTTTCTCGCTACCCCAACTCAACCCACAGTATTAAGAGCGCATAAAATGTCAAACTTCAAACGCCCATAACCCTTAACTCAAAAGTGACTTTGTGTGGATTGAGTCTTTTCTGCTTAACTAGGTCCAATTAAGTTCTAGTTTCTGTTTGTAAAACGTATTTTTATCGTAACCAAAATTAAAATATTTCTCGGCCAATCAACAAACAATAATTTTAGAAACTTAAATTAAAGCAAACTGGCAGAGAACGCCAACCTTTTCACTCCTCTTTCATATTCTACAATGTTAATGCAGAGTTGAATTTAAATACGAAAGGATACCCGTAATTAAGCATCTCGAGGCGTTTGCCTAAGTAATTGGAGGTTGCAATACCCGGGATTTGAGGCAAGAGCCGCGGGTAACACGGCTTCCATTACCTATTGTAATTTACACGGGAATTTCATAAAATCGTTAGTCTGTTAGCTTTGTTGTTTGTTACTCATAGCGACTGTGTTTTGTTTCAATATTGGTGTCAAATTGCTGTTAAGTGAGGCTTTGTTTATTAAGGAGCATAGAACCTTTTTTGCATTTACTTACTGAGCCTTTTTCAGCGGATATTATTGCCTCGACTGCCTCATTGGTGTAGTGGTCGAAAGCGCTACTACTGAGCGTGACATCCTGGGTTCGATGCCTAGGTCTGGAATTTCTCAGTAGTAGCCCGGAGTCTGGATTTGGCCCGGTTGATGGTATAAGGGTCGCCCCCTATTTCATGGGACTTAAACATAACTGGCGAAATGTGGGTGTACTATAAGTACCACCTCTGCCCAACGCTTCGGGGAAACAAAGCGTGATGTTTTTGCCATCTCGCGTCGGACGTGGATGAGGCTGGCTTAGTGGCGTAGAAATAAGCACAAATAAAGAGAAGACTACTGCCTAACTGAAGGCTGTAGATAGTAATACAGCTTATGCAAACTAGTCTCGATATCAACTCCTTCCCAAGGGACAGAAAACCAATATCAACTCAAGTAAAAAAAACTACCCAAAAACATTTACAAAACGCAAACCTTCGACAAAAAGATACCAATCTCCTATCAAACGGTTTTCTTTCCCTATTTTTACAATAGCCTATATCTTTCATCTCGCTCTGTCCCAAAACTCGTTAGGCAAACGAGTCTTAAAGGAATTCGCATGACAATGGAAGAGAAAACAAAGAGGATTTGGTAAAAGAGGTCAAGGTAGTGCGTGGCTAGTAGGGGGCAGTCTGTAGGTCAGGTAGGAATGTCAAGGGTGGTTTAAAATAAGTAGAATTAGGAAAAATAATTACTGAAATGTAATGCTAGGGAATCTACATTTTTTTGTATTGTAGGGGTTATCACTGGAACTACCAGGGAGAGTTTAAAAGATCTTTTTGCATTTTATGCCTTAATTCTCGAAGAAGGTTAGGCTATTTAACATCACGCCCGTCGGAAAGACCACTAAGTGAAAACGAAGTATGGATGGATGCGACGCGGCGGGTTGAGGGCCAGAACATCATGCGGGCGAAGTGCTAGTAATGAATTAAATACCACAATATAAACAGAGCATAATATCAACCTATTACTGCAGGGCAGAGGGCTCTTCAGAGAAGGCATGTGGTTCTCAAGACAGTTTGCGATTTCAGACTTACGAGTATATTAACTGTGAATCCAGCACCCTAATTGCGTAACTAACGATTAATCATAATCTTTTTCGTTTTGTTAAACCATTGCTTCATATGTTCGAAAAATGTGTCTGTTCAACAACGTACATAACGCAATGAATATTGTTGAACTGTCAAAATTAAACAGATTATGATTAATCGTGAATTACGCAATTAGGGTGCTGGTTCCAGGGATCACGAATTTTGCCTTTACCGAAGTCAGTAATGGACAAGATAAACTCAGAACGTGCATATGAATTTTAAAGATCTTTTGAATTTTTAAGAGAGATTTTGAAGATTTTGAAGATGATTTTTTTTTAGTTGTTATAAAATAAATAAATAAATAAAAATTATAATGGTTAGTAAAATCTATGTTTAATATTCAATTCATTAGAGTGATATTTCAGTCTGCTGCTGTAGATTCGTAAAAGCGGCCTACCCAATGAAGAGGGTGAGAGTTTTCATAGAAAGAATGGTTTAAAAAAAACCATAAAGAAATAGTAATCGCCCTGCCTAGAAAGAGATGCCAAGTCAGCCAGATCGTTCAAGTAAGAAGCATGTATGTAATATATAGCAAGGTTCTTTACCCACTCAACCATTTTCAAGAAGTTTTAAAACCAAGAATATATAAGAGGTAGGTCAAAAGTAAAACAAGCATGTCTCGTGGAATACTTAAGGTAACAACCCAGGGCCGCACTCGGGACACAAAGGCATCGTGTTTATACGATACTACTCGACATGTCAAGGTTGGTGCCATTTCCGGATTTTGGGCCGCATGACTTGGAAATTTTGAACCACTGCAGTATAAGGAACTGTATGTGTTTCGGTGGTTTGAATATGGAAGCAATGCTATCGATGTGAATATAATTTGTTCTAATAAAGCGATTTAGATATATTTTTCATAGAAATTGTTCTACTAGAGTTGCATCGCGCTGTCATGTCTGGAGCCTACCTTCTTGGGTATCAGATATCTGACGATAGTAAAATCGGCCCTAGAAAAAATGACTCAATTGAACCTGGTCAACTCTCGATTTGAGTGATTGAACCGACTAGGTCCAAGATTTTTTTTGCTTTCTGCTTTATTTATTTATTTATTTACTAGCTGACCCGGCTAACTTCGTACCGCTACTAAATTTATATTATCTCACCTTTTAAACCTTCCCTGGACTGCCACAAATATTTTAAAACCATAATTAGCCAAATCCGTCCAGCCGTTCTCGAGTTTTAGCGAGACTAACGAACAGCAATTGATTTTTATATATATATATATAAGATATTTAAACTTCTCGCACATAAAAAGGTACAAAGGCGGACTTCTTTTATAATAGCTGTAGATTTAATTTAAATCGAGTAGAAAACGTAAAAATACGGCATAAATTTAATGATGGCTGTTCTCATCTCGCAAAGACTGAATAGAGCCCTTGATCGAATGAGTTGTGGATAATTGGAGTGCGTAGGAGAGTCGGATTGCACGGGGATTTAAAACTTCAGCTTAGCTAAAAAAAACCGAGCCAATACACCGGCAAATGGTATTGGAATTGACCATTCAATGGGATCGTCGATTTTAATCTTAAAACATAATTGAACGTAAAACACATTTTACCAGAGATTGGCTAAATAGAAATACAAAATGGTTCCAATTATAGTAGTAGATTGTTAGCATCAAGTTCCTAATTTTATTGCTGTGTGCATGCTCTTGACATCGATCACGCCTGAAGAAAAGCGATAGTGAAATGTTACTTAAAGTTGGTTTTTAAATTCAGATACTAATCTGACATTTCAAATTTTATTTTGTTGTGTTCACTTTTTTAGTAAGCATAGGAGTTTGACGTGACTTTGACATTACATCTGCGAAATTATTATCTAGGTTTTAGAAATGGGGCATTTTCTTGTCAAGTGAACCATATTTTCCCCTACTTCTTCTTTTTTGTGTTTTTTTTGCGTCATGTTTTTACCGCAAATAAAAGTATTTTCCTTTTCTTTCATTTATTAATTTATATTTGTATATTTATTTGCGTAAAACATGGTATAAAAAGGTCTTACAATACAGAAAAGAAAAGAGCATACATGTTTGCCAAGATTAAACATAGCATGCAAATATTTGTAATAACAATTTCCTTAGCAAAATTACTATTATATTACAACAACACTATTTTCGTTCTAGGAATTGTTTTATACTATAGAAATTGTTATCAATTAACTATTCATACAATTTATTCTTAAAAGCATATCTCGTGTTTGACATTTTCAGATAACTAGGTAATTTGTTATAAATTCGTACACACATAGTTAAGCAGCTTTTATTGTACTTAGCAAATCTGGGAGCACTGTTAAGTACGAGTCTGTGAGAATCTCGTCTTTCTAAATATCAAGAATCTTTAGTATCAAGATTGTTCACGTTCTGTCAAAATTTTGCAACTGAGGAAAAGGGACCATCTATGGAAAAGGTTCAATGTTTAAACGACTAACCTCAATCCGAGCCTCTATCTTGATTTCTTATAGAATGATCTCTGAACAACTTGGAAACAAGCAAATGTTTATAATACCTACATAGGTACCAACTACCTGGCTAACCCAGCTATCTTCAAGGCTACGTCACTGCAGCAACGTGGCACGCATACCTGCAATGCTATCCAATGCATGCGACGACCTTGCACTAATAAGTATAAATGGCAGAAGAACAACTCCACAAAATTTACTTAAAGCAACTCAAATGGCAATAAGCAAAATATGGACTGTATTTTTTTACAAATAAAATCATTCTTAAAGATAATACGTTACTCAGTAGTAAATCAAAAAGTTTGATATTTCAGTGTCTCGAACTTCATTTCCTGTCGTTTAACTCTCATCATGATCTATGTAAATAAACGTTTAGCAAAAGAATACATAGCGAAAATGGTGATAAAACCGTATGATTCAGTCAGTATTCCTAGTACCTATAGAGAGGTTTATTTTTTAATTGGGCAGCGTACATTAAACATAGATAGAGAAAGAACAGAATGTATGGAATGCTCTTGAGTGGCAACCACACATCAGAAAACAAAGTGAACAATATCAAGCTAGGTGAAACGACGATCGTCGCAGGTGAGCTGGTAAAGATATGAGAGTGGACAACGATCAATCTCGGTAGCGTGTGAAGAGGTGACTCATCCATGAGAAGAAATGCCGAAATAAACTCAGAGGCCATGACCTCTGATTTGTTTCGGCCCTAGACTCTCAAAGACCAAACATTATATTTTTAGAATTTTGTGTGAGTCTAACAATGCAGGGCCATGTCTCGAAGAGCCTTTTGAATAAGTTCAGCAGTGAACTGGCAAATAAGAACAAACGCCAAGTTAAATATTCTAAGTGAACCTTCTGAAGACTTTCCTGTACTTGCGATAGCGCGGCGAATTGTACCACAGTATTGCATGAATACGCTAGGCATTGTACGAATACCGTGCATGACACTGATGGCATTGTGATGCCTTACTCAATGAATAGGATATTAATATTACATAATAACTATTCACTATGAAGCTGTGACCTCATTATGGAGGACATAAATTGTGATTTGTTCTAATGGGAATAGTATAATGGGCTGTGAGGCTTTGACAGAGTGGCGAAAATGGAACACAAGATGTCGGCCGGCTACTGACGAGAAGGGCGGACGACAATCATTAAAAACATCACTACCTCTAAGTCCATATAATCCCATTGAATTTTTGTTTTTAAGGAAATTGTCATTCAATGTGATTACAGTAGAATATCGTATTAGTGACTTTGTTTCTGTTTGCTCGGCTCCTAAGGATCTTAGCGTGATGTTATATAGCCTATAGCCTTCCTCGATAAATGGGCTATCCAACACTAAAAGAATGTTCTAATTCGAACCAACAGTTGCTGAGATTAGCACGTTCAACCAAACAACTTCAGCTTCATATTATTATAATATAAAAATTATTAAATACATTATACTATAAAGTATAGATAATTCGAACATTCCAATAATCCGGCACCTTCTGGTTTTTAATAGTGCCGCCGGATTAGTGAGATTCTTTTTGTATATGAATTAGGAAGATTGTATTGACACCCTGACGCTGACCTGCCAAATTGCAATAAAACCTACGAATATTACAAATTCGCCTTAAACTACCTTAGTGAATCATTCTGAAGGTAGCTTCTACGATTGACAATGTTTATGTACTTCCGGCTCTCTGGCGTAGCCCGTCTGCGGGGTAGTCCATGTTTTTCTCATGACATAACTTATTCATGTACCTCACGGTACAAGAAAAGAAGCCTGGTTTAAAAATGCAAAACTGCATTCATCTGTTTAAAGTTGTAGCTTTGCACGGGGAATCTGGAGAGAAACCAGCATCATCACCATCTGCCTAGCTTTTTCCCAACGATTACTTATTTATTTATATATACTTTAATGCTAGCGTGCTTTAATGCTACTTTTTATGCTCCGTGTGTTGCCGGACGTAAAAGTATAGCACCCTCCTATTTATTCCCGTGGGTGTCGTAGAAGGCGACTAAAAGACTTACTAGAGAATGGGCAGCAGCGTCCTCTGTGCATTTTACCACCATACTGCGATCAACAACCCGCCTGCCATGCGTGGCGATTATGGCAAAACCCCCTTTTTGGGGAAGGCCTATGACCAGCAGTGGACGTCTTTCGGCTGAAATGATTATGATACTTTAATAACTAACTTTGTTAGAGCTTCAGTTTAACCGGATATAGCTGATTACTAATATTTTACATGGAGGGACTGCCTATCTGACCTCCACAACCCAGTTACTGGGCAATATGATCCCTTTAGGTAAGACTGGTTTTCAGACTTTCGGGCTTCTGACGACCCGTAATGACTGACAAAGATCCATTAATGACAGTCGGCTTAACAATGACCTTCCGGAGACACGTAGGGAAGGAAGGCGAAACCAGCCCAAAAAAGCGAAAACAATACTATACTTTAACAACAAAAGAAAACCAGGTTCACCCACTAACAAATTAAACATTATTAACCTCACTAACCCACATCCATAAAATCTCTAAATTAGCATTTAACAATTAGTTTAACGAGCAAAACAGCCATACATTAACCGTACCTCCTTACACCAATTACATACATGTATGACTCAATGAGAGGCGACAATTAAAAACGAATTTGAATACATTAGCGAACAATCGTGTCGTTTGAATAATTTTACTTTGCTGTATGCAGTGTTGGCAAAATAGATAAATTTGCAGACATCTAACTAGGCGGGGTATGGACATGGAATAATGAAGATCATGTGATGATACTAAATTTAAGACAAGTAGGCATAATCTTTGTAAGGTACGAAGACTTGAAGGGCTTTGATTTCGGAAATCGAATTATGGAACTCCAATGGAGTGGTTGTTCCGTGGGGTGCCGGACGTAAAAGAATAGCACCATCCCATTTCTTCCCATGGGTGTCGTAGAAGGCGACTAAGGGACTTACTAGAGAATGGGCAGCAGCGTTCTCTATGCATTTGACCACCATACTGCGATCGCCAACCCGCCTGCCAAGCGTGGCTATTATGGCAAATCCCTCCATTTTGGGGGAGGCTTATGTCCAGCAGTAGACGTCTTTCGGCTGATATGATGATGATGATGATGATGATGATGATGATGATGAATGGAGTTGGGCAGGACACCTGGTAAGGCGCAGGGGACAGGCGGACTAAGGGTTTGATAGAGTGGTATATAAAGACGTCTTCCAGAGACAACATGTCGGTCGTCCTGTGGCGAGATGGGCGGACGGTATTGTTGCCGACGTGGGAAAAACATGGATGAGGCTAGCACAGGAATGTGGGGATTGGCACAAGAAGAGAGGCTTATGCCCAACAGAGGGTGAAGTCGGGCTGCAGTTGATGATGATGATGATAATGAGGCATAGTGTAATGTTATGAGCGATGACTGGCTAGAAAGAGAATGTCAGAGTTAAAAAGACGGATTGACTGTGTGAAAGCTGATACGATAAAAAAGGAAGAGAAAACTTAAATGATAGCTGAAAATTTATAACAATAACGTGAGAAACAGGATGAACTAAACCAGCAAATATCCAGCAAATAAAATCCGATAAAGAGAAGAGGTGTAGATACTTTTTGAACTAATCTTTGAGTTAGTCACCAACTCTACTCGTGTTTATTGATTCTGATGATTGATTTTCGGTCAGCTAGTTCTTTATAAATTCACAAATGTTGAATAATTTTACAATAACATACAAAACTACCCGTTCCCATCAGTGGGACGTTTAGTGGCCGATAATGAGTGTGACACAAAACATTAATCTGCATGACTGTACTTTGTCATGAATTCGGGTAAAATGCGAACGTCTGTCCAGTTGGCGAAAACTTTTTGATTTTATTTAAGTTTCACTATGTGAACACGCGTAAAAATCTTGGCGCGTTCATTTGACGAAATAATAAGTGATACTAATTTTGAGTTTCACCAACTGAACATACGCTTGTCCAGTCTCTCGTGTCGAGCTGGTGACTAACGCTAATCTTTGACGTTATTCGTCAGAATTTGTGTTTTATTTTAACAAGTTGTGTAAGATTTTTATTCCTAGCCTGCATGCCAACTTTTGTGTTGACTGTACGTACAATTGTATCGATGTAAGCAGAAGTCGTTATCTATAGCCATAGATCTTGTGATGGGAACAATAATTCTGGTTATGGACTAAAACATAGACGAAAGCGAATCATCATTCTCGAGATCATTGAGGACAGTGACAAAGTCACGATTAGTGCAGTAGTCGCCATTTCAGCCTAAAAACGCCCACTGCTGGACAAACGCCTCCCCAAGCATCGCCACTTCGACCGCTTCTGTGCTTCTCGCATCGAGCGGATTGCTGCGGCCTTCCGAGTCATCGGTCCATCTTGTGGGACACCTTCGAACACTACGTTATCCGGTACGGGAATGCCACTTTAGAACCATCCGGCCCAATCGGCCATCCGCTCTGCGACCAATGTACCCTGCCCATTGGCACTTAAGTTTGGCAATTCTTACTGGCACCAACTAATTAATCTCTTCATTTCAGTTTCGATCGCGTAGGGAAACTCTAAGCATACTCCTCTTCTTTGCCATTTGCGTGACTTTTTAGCCTTCTAATTAGGCCCGTTGTAGTATTGACATTGGTATTCTTTGGTTTTTACACGCTTTATATTAGCTTCAGTTGTATGTTTGTTTGTTTCTATGTAACCGACTCTTTTGGACGCTATTTTGACCGACTGTCAGATTTCATTGAAACTTTGTAGACTTATCGAGGACCGATGACAATTCAAAAATTAAAAAAAAAAAACAGAACAAAAAAACAAAAAAAACTTAAAAATCACGCTTTTCAAGCAAGCAGAACTAAAAAATAGTAAATAAATAATAGTTTAAAAAACTAAAAAACACGCTTTAAAAACCAAACTAAAAAAATTGAAAATAATTTAATTCTATTAAAAAGCGTGGGGTGCTTGATATTAATTGATAATAAAAATACCTCAAAAAGCACCCCACGCTTTTTAATAGAATTAAATTATTTTCTAATTTTTTAGTTTGGTTTTTAAAGCGTGTTTGTTAGTTTTTTAAACTATTATTTTTCTTTTATTTGCTAGTTGTATCAAACGGTATTCAAAGATAAGGTAAAATGCCTAGCCTATCGATTATCCCCTGTGCATTGCATTTGATCATTCAAGGTAATTCGTAGCCGTAACTACTTTTCAGACTCGGTCTGTCAGAATTAACCCTATTTGCCGCTATTTGCCGGCTGATAAAAAAAAAATGCTCCGTGTTAATCACATAGAGTATGGCGAAAACATATCACACTTTTAGAATTAAAGAGAACTAATGCGAAATTAACCGCAAGCAAAATAGTTCTGTATTATTCAGATTAATAGAGACCTAATTCCAAATTAGCCGCAAACAAAATAGGTCTGTTTAATTCTAAAGGTGCGATATATCAAAACGCGATTTCTCATGACAAATTATTTATTTAACCGTATGCGCTTCTACCTATCACAGGAACCACCGACGCAACGAAAGTAAACCACACATTAGCGATTCAGACTAACGCTGTGCATTTCAATAATTCATACGTCCGATGCGCCCACGCAGCCAAACGGCGCGTGACGTAATATAAACTATTTTGATTTGATACAGATTTAAACATTCAATTGATTTATTGATAATTCATGGAATTGTAAACAGGTGTAACGTTGTGTGGCTTCTCATCGGTAAATAGTCGAGTGATACTCAATAATTCGCAATTAGTAGGCAAGTTGCTAACCACATCACTAGACTCACCATATCATCATCATATCAGCCAAATGACGTCCACTGCTGGAAATAATCCTCCCCCAAAAGGGGGGGATTTGCCATAATCACCGCGCTTGGCAGGCGGGTTGGCGATCGCAGTATGGTGGTAAAATGCATAGAGAACGCTGCTGCCCATTCTGTAGTAATTCCCTTAGTCGCCTTCTACGACACCCACGGGAAGAAATGGAATGGTACTATTCTTTTACGTCCGGCACCACACGGAACGAGACAAAACTAGACTCATGGAACAACACAAATATTCTAAGGTCAGCAAGTGGACGTTGAAATGAAAGAGTGTTTCTTTCATTTCAACGTCCACTTGCTGACCTAGCAGAAGGTATTCGCTGACCCTCAAGATTCTGTGTGCCCCTACCCAGGGCTTCCACGTCCAGGCTGTGGGCTGACGCTACATACATATCTGCTGGCGGCAAGCCCCCTGCGTCTCGTGAAACCAAGGAACCGTCATTGGTTCTACCGTTTTCATTTTAAAAGTTCAACAACATTAATTGCGTTATTTACGTTGTCGAGCAGACAAATTTGTCGAATATACAGGGTTTTGGCAGAACGTTGAACATACGAAAATGGTGGATAGGTGGGGCCATCTGCTACTTACTCAGCCCTAATTTATGTGGCCCTGGCTCCCTGGATATTTTTTTAAATTTATTTTTTGCTGTCTTCTAGTTTCACCATTTTCTTAACTTTAAAGTGTTATTTTTAGGCAGATTCTTATAAAATTATTGCTTTATTCAGATGTTAGCTAGAAAAAAAGTTATGAGTCCTCAAACTTACAGAAAGATGTAAAAAATACTTAAATCTTAATTTCAAGTTGCATAAAAAAAAAATTTGCCTGTTTACCCATTTTTAAAAAAAATACGCTTTAAAGTTAAGAAAGTGGTGAAACTAGAAGAAAGCAAAACAATTTTTTTTTTTAATTTCACCACTTTCTTAACTTTAAAGCGTTTTTTTTTTTTAAATGGGTAAAACAGGCAATTTTTTTTTTAATGCACGTTGAAATTAAGGTTTAAGTATTTTTTTACATCTTTCTGTAAGTTTGTAGACTCATAACTTTTTTTCTAGCTAACATCTGAATAAAGCAATAATTTTATAAGAATCTGCCTAAAAATTACACTTTAAAGTTAAGAAAGTGGTGAAACTAGAAGAAAGCACAAAAAAAATATCCAGGGGGCCAGGGCCACGTGAATTAGGGCTGAGTGAGTAGCAGATGACCCAACCTATACACCATTTTCGTATGTCCAACGTTTTGCCGAACACCCTGTATAAGGGAATGCATTATCAATATCCTACAAAATGATTGTGATTTACAGTTACGCAATTAGGGTGCTGCAGGCTTAGCATGACGCTTTATATTTCTACGAAGAATATACAATGCTTATTCAATACAAAATGACATTTCGTTTCTCTATATTTCACATCGCACCGTAGATATCATGGTGCGGGTTGTTCGAAAGAGATACCGCGGCCCCTGGCATACGGGCAGCTGAAGGAACATGGGTGGGTTTTAGTCAGTAAAAGTCTGACACGCCCTCCTGCTCCAACCAGAGCGGGAGAAGTCATTTGATGATTTCCCACCCACAAAAAAAAAAAAAACCGTAGATATCCTTCTACAATCTATCATTTTGTCTTTCGTTTCTAACCATCTTTGTCTATGTCGTTATAACTGTAGAATATTTCTTCCCAAACTGTCAAAATCACACTGACAGCAAACTTTCTACTCGACGGCCACAGGGTATATACGATTATCTACAAAATCATGATTCGTTTAGGACACATAACTGTGATAATTAATAGAAGAACTTAGCTATCTTCTCCTATTGTACATCATTTAGTTAATAGTCATGTCTATTCTTCCGTCGACAAATCGGTGCTCGTGCTAAGCCTGCTGGTGGTTAAGACAATACAGCTACTTACAGCTCATTTTTACGGTAATTAGACTATTGACAATTTAAGCAACCTACCTACGTGAAGCCAAAACTTTGTACCATTTTTACGAAAATTACGCGAACACGCAGTTAAAGGCTTCTTCAAACAGGCGCGACGCGACAGCGCGACGCGGCACTTGTAGAACAATTTTCATGAAGTTTTCATAGAAATTGTCTACGAGTGTCGCGACGCGACCGTCGCGTCGCGCTAGTCTGCACGAGCCTTAAAGGAGGAGGAGTGCAGAAAGATAATATTTTTGTACAATAATGCGTTAAAATACATAAGGTTTTAAATGAACTATGGTCGAATGTCGACCTCTGAGCGACTAATAGTAAAGATAAATCAACGAAAGTGTACTCATCATCAGCAATCGTCCTCACGCAACATTAAATTATTAATATTCATAAACCTGCGCCCACGCACCGGCAGACGTTATGTGACGTAAGATGCTTCAGTTTGTCATGTAATTTATGTATGAGTGTGATACAGTTTAAAGAAGTAATCGGTCAGTCAGACAGACTACAGATTTTAGCATTGAATAGAATTGTTATAATAAGTCCTTTTTTAAGTAAGTAGGCAGAAATGGTAAACTATGTTTTAATTAAGCACTTACCATAATTAGTGTAATTTGTACTGTGTTGAAATTGCAGAATGTCTATACAAATACTACAGAGGCGTGAATAAGTATGTCTGTTTGTATGAAACAGTGGAACCCTACCTTACTGTGATGGCCATGGGAAACATCAAACAATACAATACAAATAAACTACAAGCCAAGCTTGCCATATAAAAAAATATAAACAACTAAACGAAAATCTGTTCACAAAAGGAAATTCTTAAAACAGTACGCCGAAAACAGAACAAGAAAGAAAAAAAAAATCTATTTATTTTATCTCGAAGAAACAAAAACACGACATGTCATCCTATAATTTTCAGGCTCCTTACATACCCTTATTTTGTGAAACAAACTTGGACAGAGATAGCCCTTCGACCAATTTATATTGATCCCCACGTTTATACACAACAAACAATTTTTCTTTAGTTAGTCAAGCTTCTCAGGGACCAATTTGTGGTGGTCGCAAGATATAAGGAAACATAAAATTTCACCACTATTGCCTGATATGAGAGGAGCTGAAATCGGCACAAATACACACTTGGGAACCTTCCAGAATGGTTCGCTGTGACCTTTCGCACTTGACCTTTATATGGCTGCTTATAAAGACAATTACATAGTATACAAAGTATTATCACACGTGTTATAGCAGGAACTGAAATGTGTATAGCAAAAGATTTAAGAAAACTTATAACTGTGTCAAAATCAAAGCATTTATTTCAAAAAGGCACATGAAAAGCACTGAATTGATTCTAGTCGCCCCTTCCAAAGGGTAGTTTCGTTCAATAAACTCCACAGCTACTCTTTTAAAATGTTTTACAATGTTTAACATAGGTACATACATGAATTATATAATTTTATGAAAAAGCGATGCACCTAGAATAAAATTACTATACCAAAATAGTTAAAAAGAATTAAAAGTGTCTGTGTCGCATAAACGTACGTACGGTCAACAAGCAAAAATTTTCATTTTTTTCAAAGACATTCTTTTCCTATGTAAAGACGCCAGCATATCAAGCTACACCAAACTGTAAAATTTTACCCAATTAAACATGAACCTTATGCTTTTGTGATCAAGTAGAAAATCTATCAAAGAAATTTGACAGATTGGAGTAGCTTGATGTGCTGGCCTCTGTACATGGCGGGCGGATCTCGCCCTTTGAACTGTCATTTTCATTCAAAATTATGACGATGACTTTGCGGAAAAGTAATAAGATGAAAGTAAAAATAAGTAATAGATTAAAAAAGCCAGTTGAGGTATTTTTTTTAACCAATTAATTTCAAGCACGCTTTTTTGAAATTATTTTCTGCTTTTTTAGTTTGGTTTTTAAGCATGCTTTTTAGATTTTTTTAACCTATTTTTTTTTTTTTCTTTTGTTCTGCTAACTAGATAAGCGTGATTTTTCAGTTTCTTTTTAACGTTTTGGAAAAATATATAAAATTATTGAATTGCATTGGTTTTCGATAAGTCTACGAAGTTTAAATGAAATCTGACCGTTTGAAGTGGGTCAAAATCAAGTCCAAAGGAGTCGGTTCCAAAGAACAGGCTTACAAATATACAGGTGAAGCTAATAAAAGCGTGTTAATTAACCACGAGGTGCTTAACATGGAACGGCCCACTCCCTCTCACAGAGAGGAGGCCTATGTCCCAGCAGTGGGAACATTGGAAGCAGATTATGCTAATGCTATGTGCATAAGTACGTCTGAATCAAACCGAGTAACCCCAAAACGAGAATGATCTAACTAATCGATGACTCCAAACACGAACACATTTATAATACGCGTCCAAAATTATGCTCAATCATTCTAATTAGATTAACTAAATTACTATATAGACCACCCATTTACTTACATACATAAGGAACACACATTTACTTACATTTCCATATATTTCGTACACTCGATACCTACGTAATTATAATTGACACAAAATCACTGTTAATTTAACACCGATCAATATTAATTATTTATACGAAGGTTAAGTCGTTCAGTTAGGTTACTATGCCAGTACATTGACCTCGCATGCTAAACAGGTTAATATTTTTAACTGAAGTTTACAATTAACCCAGTTATGACTACTGCATGGAGTGCTACCGGGCAATTCTCTCAGAAATGGATTAACATAAATACCACTGGGCATGGGAATTTTAAAACATGGTTATGTACTTATTAGCATAATAAATGATCTGATATTAAAATCGTTAAATTCACATTAGTTACTGGTGCTTACAGTGCCTATGAAAAATACTGCTTTGTTTTTAAGTTTGACAGTTTCCTTTAAGGAGAACCTAGTCGCGGGCTTGAACTCACTGGTGGGCCTGGCTAAAAAGCACGCTGTCTCACCAGGCATCATGTCCGACAGAGTTAGTATCAGTGATCAGCAGTTACAAGCTAGTCTACACGTACAACATTATTGAGTGAGATGCAGGATCATTTATAGAACAACAGGCGCGTAAAAATTAAGAACAGTCCTTCGGAAGATCGGGTTTTTTGAAAAAAACCACTGCATAAGTCAATGAGCAATAAAGTTTATTGTACATTTCGATATTTGAGCTTTGTCGGTACCGACTTGGATTTTCGGATTTTACACTTCTTTTAATACTTAAACACGCCCAAAGTTAGGTTAAATTAGCAAGAAAAACGAATCTTTGTTAGCTCCTAATTTTTTAATGGCGTTTTATTTTAGTATTCTATTTCCGTACAGACCATATTAATAATGAGTCAAAACCATACCATGTTAAATTTTTTATGAACAGTGTCGGACAGTGAAGTAATACACTCCCGAAGTTTGTATGGGAAAAATGTGAACTAGGTTCACCTTAATGCGAGCATTGTCAAGGCAAGGTCACGGAAATGAAAAAAGGGGAAAATTTCTACATAAAACCATACTGAAATCACTCCGGAAAGCACGTTAAGTCGTTGGTCTCGGCTGTTATTGCCACTGCTGAAACACAGGCCGCGTTTAAGGAGTGGGATCATTATAGGTTGATGCTGCTATGCTATGCTATGAGCTTTGACTAACAAAAGTAGTAAACTTCATTTCTTTCTACCTATCGCACTTCTCAAGCTCTAAGTTCATCTTTGAAAGAGCCAAAACGACCGCGCATTCATCTTAAAGTTACGAAATCAACATCTCTGGCCGTACCCTAGGGACAAAGCGTGATGATTTCACTTATACAACTGTACCCTTTCGTGGTTCTTAAAGTTTATTACAGTAATCTTGGTCCTACACTGTTCTATGAGAGTGTATAAAATTCTTGAGGTTGCCAAGTCCCTTGTGTGGACAATTTAGAGTTCTCTTGGGTACACCGCGAACAGTGGCTTTTGTTTTCTAAGGTTTGTGTTAGTTTTTAGGAGAACTCGGAGGTTTGTTAGAAGGGTTTTTATTAGAAATTATCATAAAATCCTATCGATTTCAAAGAGCTTTCGAAGAATGGGAATTTGTATATAAATTTTCAATAATTCCTTCAAATAATGGAACTGCTTAGCATATATATCGATGGTAAAAAAACAACAAAAATCTTGGGGCCCAAAATTCAGCTGCGCGAACTCCGCTCACTGACGCAGTCATAAAGTCATCACGCGCAGGCGGCGTTCCCTGGGCAATCGACTTCAGTCGATTGGGTAATCCTTTTACCTCGATGGCAAATATAAATAATGGAACTGTACAGCTTGTATGCAATACCTTTGCTGGGCTATTCATGTATTTGTTTACAGTGAACAAAGTTTGATGTAGCAATCACAGTGAATGCTACACTCGTTTACATATAATACCAATAAATAAATAAACTTAGCCCAGTCTACAAACAAAGAATACAAATAGACAAGCTAAAGTTTTGTTTTATTTCGTGTTTATCAATTACCGTCATTATTCATACCACTTTCCCTAAATCCATATAAGAAAAGAAAACACATTAAACAACAAAACTTATTGGGAAAGCCGTCAATCACTCCCGAATTGACCAGAGTGTCTTATTAAGGACATCGGAAACACAAATGACATTGCACTTAAATAAATTATTTCCTGTTACCCATAGTTTTATCCGTATCAACAAGGAAAACACATCAAAATAAACATGCAGTAATTGTGCCTTCAATTACAGAATAGATAGGTACAGAAGGCTTACAAGCGAAAATTGGCGCACGTACACAGACGCTATGCGGCGATCTCAAACAAATGCCAGTCGCGAGTGTGAGCGCCCTCGCTGTACGTGAAGCGTGTTTATGAGTGCGTGCGTTCGCGCTCTTTGGACGGAGCTGTCCTTCTGTAGATACGTATCTATGCTGCGCTACGAATCAATTCCATGGCTATCTATTATCATAGTTCCACCACCCTTTGGTCCGTTATTATAAATCGATTAGATATTTGTTTGTTTTCGCTTGACGGCTCCTGGTTCTTTTATGGTGGTAGTAAACATTATGTTAGATGTTTGACTCATATGTATTTTTGGTTCATGTTTGTTTTTTTGTTGTGTACTTACCAGAGCAGCGGCCCAGTGACATCGGCACCGATTTACAAGATGTAGGTCGTGAGTTTGAACACAGACAGACACTTAATTTTGGGTTTTTAATTTTCGTTATCACTGCTCTCAAAAGGGTAAAGGAAAAAAGGAAATAATCGCGGGGAAACAGAAATGTCCTAGGACCAAAACTTTGAAGATACCTATGCGAAATCCACCAACCCGCACCGGGCCCGCGTGATGGACTCCGATCTACTCCCTCCCACAGAGAGGAAGCATGTGTTGCAGCAGTGGGAACATTATTGGCTTATTTGTTACATAAACATCAAAATTATGGTTCATATTATTGCAATTCAAAAATTGCTAAGTTTTTCGAATTTAAAACACAACAATAGTATCGTAGCTCAGCAGTATTATCAACGT
The DNA here is from genome assembly GCA_949091785.1 of Polymixis lichenea. NCBI lineage: Eukaryota > Metazoa > Arthropoda > Insecta > Lepidoptera > Noctuidae > Polymixis > Polymixis lichenea. The sequence continues at coordinate 2,713,530 of OX420943.1, read as the reverse complement.
TCCATTTTCTCCCATTTTATATTTAAAAAAAAATACAAAGAAAATAATGCGTTTAATAACAAAGTAAATACGTCAACCACGTAAAAATTTTTTCATATCTCCTATTTCCTGTTTTTATTAATTCCCGTGAGCTACATAGTACAAAAATCACAACAAAGCCTCCAGAATAAAACCATAAATAAATCTACAATAAACAACAAACAAAATGAAAAAACTAAAAGAAAATACAGAATACCCAAAAATGACGGCTGTCAAATTCAGCCTTCTATGAAGAAAAATATGGAATATGATTAACATGCAATGTTGACGAGATCAGCAACTCGAAATGCACGCCTACCACCCCCGGAGTCGTCGCTCAGCTCCGCCTCGCCGCCGCCGGAATCCAGCCCCATTGAGAGTGCTGTGACACCGGCCATGGCAGTTGCGTCGAGCTCGAGCGACGAATATTTTTCCCCGCCGACGTCACCAACACCTGTACGTCGGCAGGGGAGAGGCCGGCCACCGAGGAGCTTGGGACTTAGGGGTCATCCGGCCCCGAGCCGGGTCCCCGCTGCCGGTGGTTGTGTGCAGCGCATGAGATGGACTCAGTCTATGAACGAGAACGTCATGCGCGCATATCACGGGTCTACAGAGGGGGGAACTAACCTCACTGCGTACCGCGAAAGGATGCTGTCTCTATTTCAGGTACTAGAACCAACCGTCAACGTCTCGGCCCAACGACTGTCGGATCAGGTGCGGGTCATCCAACGCAATCACAGGTTGGACGACACCGCACTTGATAGGCTGCGCTCAGACGTACTGAGCAACCATATCGTTCCAACTCCGACACAAACCGCGGGACATGTGTCACCTATGGATGCAATCTCGCCGCGGTCCAATCGTGTTGAAGAAGATAATAGGGTTGCCACAGTAAGTAGCCAGTACAACACCCGACTGAGGAGCGCACTGGAGGATGCGTTTCGCGAGTATCGGTCCACTCCGACCGAACTTAGACCCCGATTACCACGGTTACCTATGCACAAAAAAAATAGGGCGCTGGTGTGTGCCTTGGACTCGCAGCTTACGTATTTCTTTGAGAGCAGCGAGGATCTCGTTGATACACACTCGATCCTGTATTGCGCGGCTGTTGCGGCATGTCGTTTAGCTAACGTCAAGTTTCCAAGCTGTGACGGAGCTTCTCGACCGAAACCAGCCGCACCAGCCTGGCAGTGCAGGATCGAGCGTCGTATTGATGGGGCCAGGGTACTCATCGGCAAACTATACTGCTTCAGGGAGGGCAACACACGACCACGAGTGATGCGCTTTGTGAAGCGGGCTTTCTCGGGGACTGGAATCAGTCCTCCAGAATACATGTCCCGTGTCACAGAGCGCATCGACTTCCTGAAGCAGAAAGTCTGTGCATGGGCGAACCGTATTCGGCGGTATAAGCGGCGGGTTGACCGATACACGCAGAACCGCATGTTCCAGAGCGATGAGAGGTGGGTATATAGAGCTTGGGAGCGACCCGAACAAAATGTGATGGACGTGTGCCGCCCGGATGATGCCGCCACGAGTGCATTTTGGCGGAGCATTTGGTCGGTGCCCGTCTGTCGCGTTGAGGCAGACTGGATGCAGGAACGCGTGTTCATTACACCAATAGACGTGGCCAGAGCAGTCCGTCCGTTACTCAATTGGAAATCACCGGGACCGGACGGACTGCATAACTTTTGGTTAAAATGGCTTACTAGTTCACACAGTCGACTGGCATCTCAATTCCAGTCATCCTTAGAGTCTGGGTCGCTACCACGGTTTCTAACAGCAGGCGTTACCCACCTGCTCTATAAGTCAGATAGTCCCGCGGAACCCAAGAATTATAGACCAATCACATGTTTGTCGACGATTTATAAACTTCTTACATCCATTTTGAGAACGAAAATTAATACGCATATTGAGAATAACTCGATCATGTCTCCCTCTCAAAATGGATGTAGGAACGGGTCCCGCGGTACTAAGGAGCTACTCCTCATCGACATGGCCATAAGCCAACAGGTTCGTCGATCCCGCAAAGATCTGTCGACATGCTGGATAGATTATAAGAAGGCCTACGACTCGGTGCCACATGCATGGCTCATGAAAGTGCTGGAGTTGTACAAAATTAATGCAACTCTACGCACCTTCCTTGAGTCGTGCATGGGGCAATGGAGAACAGTCCTTCGCTATCCAGGATGTCCACAGATCCAAGGGAATGATGAGCCTGTATGGATCAAACGGGGAATATTTCAGGGCGACAGCTTGAGTCCACTTTGGTTTTGCTTAGCCCTGAATCCTCTAAGCACTCTGCTGGAGGATTCAGGTCTAGGCTTTCGGCTGAGGAGAGGTGGTGAGGTTATATCTCACCTCCTATACATGGATGACCTTAAACTCTTTGCCCCCAACAAATTGCAACTGATGGAACTACTGAAGGTCACTGCAACTTTTAGTAGCGCCATCAGGATGGAATTTGGTGTGGACAAATGTGCAGTCATGCATGTAAAGCGAGGTGAGATTATGGAATCCGAGGGAATTCAACTCTCGGATTCCATACACCTCAGGTCCCTCTCTTCATCCGAAAGCTATAAGTATTTGGGTATGTCGGAAGCGTTAGGCATCAACACTGCTGACATGAAGCAATCGTTGAGGGAGCGCTTCTTTGGTCGCCTGAAGAAGGTATTAATTAGTCTTCTTTCAGGCGGAAACAAGGTGCGCGCCTTCAACGGTTGGGTCATGCCTGTTTTGATGTACTCTTTCGGCATACTCAAATGGACTCAGACTGAACTCGACGCCCTGGATCGACGAGTCCGTACACTGCTGACTGCAAACCGGATGCATCACCCACGATCATCGGTGATGAGACTGTACATCCCGCGGAAGTGCGGGGGTCGAGGCTTTTTAAATGCGAAGACCCTCCACAACCGCGAGGTGTGCAGTCTCAGGGAATATTTTTTTAAAACCGAAGTGGGTATGCACCGTGATGTGATCGCAGTGGACAAGGGGCTCACCCCGCTGTCCATGGCTAAAGAGAACTGGCGCAAACCTGTTATACTAACTATCGATGACCGCAAGGAAATATGGCGAAACAAGGAGCTTCACGGGCGCTTCTATCGGGCTCTCCATGAACCCGGTGTTGATTTCTTGGCGTCCGTATCCTGGCTACGTTTTGGTGACCTTTTCGGGGAAACTGAAGGTTTCGTCTGTGCAATTATGGATGAAGTTATCCTGACGAATAACTACCGGAGACATATTATGAAGGACGGGACGGTTGACGTGTGTCGGGCATGTCACCATCCAGGTGAGTCCATCAGACATATTATCTCTGGTTGTTCTCGGCTGGCTAACGGCGAGTACTTGCACAGACATAACCAAGTAGCCAGGATTATTCACCAGCAACTTGCTTTGCAATATAAACTTGTGGATTCTGAGGTACCGTATTACAAGTATGTGCCCGACCCAGTTCTTGAAAATGACCATGTCACGTTGTACTGGGACCGGTCTATCATTACTGACAGGACTATTGTAGCCAATAAGCCTGATATAGTGGTGATAGATCGGTTAGCGCGCCGCACAATGATAGTCGATGTTACCATTCCGCATGACGGGAACCTCGTGAAAGCTGAGAAAGAGAAACAGATTAAGTATCTCGACTTAGCACACGAGGTTGTGGACATGTGGAATGTGAACTCGGCTGTAATTGTGCCGATTGTCGTATCAGCCAATGGACTGATGGCCGAAAGCCTCGATCAACATCTCTCGAGGCTCTCGTTAGGCGGTTGGATCAAAGGCCTGATCCAGAAGGCAGTACTCCTCGATACGGCTCGCATCGTGAGGAGGTTCCTGTCTCTGGAGCCCTAACCACCGGTAGCTTGGACCCTGCTCCCGTTACCGGCGGACCGCTATTTTTTATATTTTTAAATGTTTTTTTTTTAAAGTTACTTTTATAAAAATATTTAAAAATGTAGTAAATAAGGTATAAAATGAATAAACGAATAATAAGTAAATACTACTATTTAATATTTCTCCCACGAAAATGTTGAATGAAAAACTCTTCACGTCATTACAGAGATAAAAATCAACTATTTATTCACACTATTAATGGGTTTATTTAATACAGAGGCTCCATTAAAAATACAAAGAGGTTTATTTTTAAAGAATTGAATATTTATAAGCGTGTAATAAGGTCCAACGGGACCTGAATATTTTTATTGAGTTTATTTGCGTGAGACTAAAAACTGTTGTTTCAGGTTATTTACAACATTGCGTTTTAGATTCAACTGATTGCTATTCAAATAACTATTACAATCATGTTTGATGGAAGTCTTACCTACTGTAAAACTAATTTTAATTTTAATTGAAAAAAAAAACAACCGATATGATATCGAAAAAAATATATCAGCTCCTCCCAATATTTTGCCGAGTTTCGCAAACATAAATTTAAGGACTAGAGAAGCGGTTTTTGTCTTATTTTTATTCAACAAAACTATTGATGTTATCATCTATTGCATCTTTCCCATATTTCGCTGTACGGTTAGCCGCTTTAAAATAACATATTTTATGCACGTACGGTCTTCAAAAGACACGTTGTGTAATACACTATCTATCAGTAGGAATCGCTTTCATTTTGACAGTTCCACAATGTTTTATTTTTGTGCTGTTGTCTTTTTTGTTGAGCAGACAATTTTTTCGAACATATAAAAGAATGGATTAGCAATAGCCTTCAAAATGATTCAATTTCTTTTAGTGTGTTACGTAATTAGGGTACCTAGTTTCGTATCTCTTTTGGTGACCCTACTTTCTCTGTACGAGAAAAAGAAAAAGCCTCGATATAACTAAAAGTTACGGCACCCTTACATAGAACCATTTACAACATCTCACATACAAGTCTTTACATCCATACAAGTCACAAAGTAAACAGCATTTAAGTGGGCTAGCCCGAAAATATCGCTATCGACGGTCCGAGGGTGACGCGGGGGACTGATTTAGTTTGTTGAAGCCGCGACGTTATCGATTGGCCAGTGAGAGAGCTACAGGGTTGTATATCGGCACTACATAGCATTGGTGATGAGTACAGAAATTGCTTTATGGAGAGGAACTTGAGGTTGTAACAAATAGTGATATCATAATCAAACTATAATGTTCCCACTGTTGGGACACAAGCCTCGTCCTCGTCTCTGTGAGAGGGCGTTAGGCGGGGTCGCAGCCCAAGACTTTGGGGCGGTCACAGACAAAGACTACCTAGATATTAATAAGAAAATGTATAATATTTTCGAAAAATTACTTTTTTTAAGCTTAACGTTTACGCTTTGGGGGGGTAGTCATGACCCCTAGGACCCCTCCTCTCGGATCGCACCTGGAGGGACTGGGCCGTAATTTTAGGCCAAGAGGTGGACCACGCGGACTCCTTGCGGTTTGGTAGATTGCACATGATCCTCACAATGTCTTGCTTCACCGGTTTGAGAGCGGTGGGGGTGAAATAATTAACACAAATTAAAGCGACTGTCCGCTGGATTTGGGAAGCACAGAACCGGTCCAAGTTGCGGAAAGCCTATGTCCAATAGTGGACGTCTCGAAAGTCCTACAACTCGTAAGTCGCGGCTATTAGCACTGTGCCACCACTGCTCACAATTAGTGATCGGGTTAAATAAAAATAACAAAATCCAAAAAAAAATTAAACAAACGTTTAGGTGATATAATTGTTTGGCCCCGTTAAAAACTTCAGTGTTATGCAGTGTTTTACACGCCAAGGGCGGAGTCTAACGTCTTTTACTGCGGAAAGAGGTATCTAAGTAGTTTTAATACACAAAACCAAAGTCAGGGCTACTAACTGATGAGTTATCACTGATAACCTTGACACTTGAAGACTTAAAATGAGCAATCTAGATGTTTTATAGCTTATTACATTGAAATATCTAGGCACTTAGTAAGTAGATCATTTGCAAACACAAACAGATGACTTTAAATCCAACCTGACATTTATAGCCACATCTAGACAGCCCATATCTCTTACTTAACCAAAACGAAGTTCCCAAGACAATGACTGACACGGCCCATTACATCTGGGTCACAAAGAATGGCCGCCCACCTCCAGTTATTTGGTAGATATCAAAATAAGCAGATATCTGTTCACATCCTTATAAGCGTGTTCTGTAGGTGGTCCCGGTCGTAATGAACGTATCCTGTTAAACAATTGATTAATTGTGACGACTCTGGGAAACTGGCCTATTTCACGTTTTGTATTGCAGTGGAAGATGATTGGTCTTGTAATGGTGATATAACAGACCTATATTCTAGAAATCTAGACTTGACATACCGTCTAGTTTAGATAAAACCAACACTGATTTATAATGGTTCATCATCATATGCCGAGTCTTTTCCGAATTACTCGTATATAATTAGGAAAAGACTCGGCTATAATTATTATTAAACAGGTTGATTTTACTTATGTAGATTCTTTTACATATTGTGAATGAGAGTACGTTGTAGGCCTACAGTTTCTATTCTTTATTTTCATTCCTTTAAGTACCTGGTACTTATTGACAGGCCTGCACTGTCCTCCCATACCTAATGTCAATGTAATTTGAAAACATTGTAAAAGCGAATTATTTTTAAAAGAGTAACCGTGGAGTTTCTTGCCGGCTCTTCTCCATAGGAAGCGACAAATTGGAACCGTGCACCTAGCTTCTGACGTTTCATAAGTGCCCTTGCAGGTTTATGTGAAATAAAATATTTGATTTTGAATTATATTGGGGTCGGCTTATTTTATATGGAGTGACTAGCCTGCCTGACGTCCACAACCCAGCTACTAGGTAAGAAGATACTTTTAGGTAAGACTGTTTGTCAGACTTTCGGGCTTCTGACGACCCGTAACGACTGTCAATCCATGAATAACAGCCGGGACCGACGGCTTAAGGTGCTTTCAAAGGCACGAAACGATCTTGGTATGTAAAGATGGTCACCTATACACGGACGAACCGCAACAAGCATAGCTTAACCTGATCAATCGAGCCGTGCGGTTGTTACTACTTCGCCACAAGGCTCCTCTCTAGTGATGTACATATAATGATTGCAACATAAAAAAGAAAGTCAACTTTAATCATACATTAGACTAAGTTGATTTCAGAATGACAAAAACGATCATAAACTGTGTCTAACTGGCCCTAATTTTAAGTGCAATCAGTGTCCAAACTTAGGTACTATAAGACACAGGGACCACTACGACACAAGCGCCAAACCACAGCGAAATGCATAAACACTTGCAATTTCCCTTCAAATCAATGCAACAATAGCTTTATAATTACCAATTACCACAGCAGTGTGTCCTGTGGGATGCTTAAGACAATAATTATCTCAATTGGCAGTCAAATTAATGAGCACTGTGTGTTATTAGCGCTCAGGAGAATCATGCAAATTTAGGATGCAAATGGGGCGACGACATATTATTACCAATGCACGTATCTGTTGGTATGTAGTTTAGTCTACAAGATGTATGTAATTACAACCAATTACAACCAATTACAATTATGTATAAACCTTAAATACAACCCTCTTATTTCATATAATTATTGATTGATGTTTCATAGTCATTTAAGGTGAATCTTGTCGACATTTTTTCCATACAAACTTCGGGAGTGTATTACCCCACTGTCCGACAATGTATACCAAAAATGAAACATGGCATGGTTTTGTCTCATTAATAATATTGTCTGTACGGAAACAGAATACTAAAATAAAAAGCCATTAAACAGTTATGAGATACGTTTTTCTTGCTAATTTAACCTAACTTTGGGCGTGTTTAAGTAACGCCATCAAAAACAAAACAAATACAAAAAAAAACAAGTCTCGCAACTGAGTTCTTCTACTATAAAAAGTTGTGAGATCCATGTAATACCAAGTCGGTTGATTTATTCAGTCCCTACTTAAAGGAACCTTCTGTCTTAAGTTATTACGTAATTAGCTAATCTAACATCTTATAGTGACCATATCAATATTAAAAATCTTTTGTTTTAAATAAATAGATTGACTTGGTCATCGCATGAAAACACAATGTCTCACAAGTAATACATATTATATTAAATTAGATTGTTTAGTTTTTGATGGTATCTCACTTCTTTTTGTAGATTATACATTATACAGGTACACCGATTCATTCACTGCAAATGTAACTTTGTAATCCTATATATTTATATGGGATTACAAAGTTATTTATGCAGTGGTGTATCTAGAAAACTAGACCGAAATTGCAAAATATTTAGTATTTCCTTAATTTATACACTAAACACTAATTGTATTCTAAATTTGAAGCTTCTATATCTACTAGAAGTGCCTTAGAGTTTTGATGGTCGGTCAGTCAGTGAGTGACAAAATTAAGAACTTTGACTAGTTATAATTCTAAAACTACTGCTTCAAATTGAATGAAATTTAAAATATACCGTGTTTATACAATGCTTGTTTGGTTACTAGAAATACAGGCTTCTACGAAACGAAGTTACAGGAGGTCAAAAATGGCCTGAACTGCTTCGAGAAAAGGATGGTAACGGCCGTACCGCTTTTTTTTGCTCGACTTGCGGGAGCACTGCCGTGCCCCCTGATAAAAGAAGTGTAAAACCTCCGAAACCAAGTCCCTTCCGACAAAGCTCAACTAGCGAAAAATTCAATAAACTCTATTGGTCATTGATTTATGAAGTGGTTTTTTTCATAAAACCCGATCTCCCGAAGGACTGTTCTTAATTTTTTACGCGCCTGTTTTACTATAAATGATACTGCATCTCACTCAATAACGTTATGCATGTAGACTTGCGTCTAACTGCTCTTCATTGATACTACCTCTGTCAGACATGATGCCTGGTGAGACAGTGTGCTTTTTAGCCAGGCCCACCAGTGAGTTCGAGCTCGCGACTAGATTCCCCTTAATCGGGTTTTATGAACATTAAAATTCTGAATACATACTCGTTAAGGTCGCGAATCATATTTTGTTTAACAGACCATCTGACACTTACCTGCTAATTTGAAAAAGCACAATCATAGCATAAGTCAGCCTATAATGTTTCTATTGCTGAGACACAGGCGTCCTCTCAGTGAAAGGGTGTGGGTCATAATCCACCACGCGGGTTGGTAGATGTCACATGTCTTCGAATTTTTGATTCTAGGAAAAATTTAATTTCACAGTCTACACTTATCCATAAAGATAATGTTAGTTCCATCGTAAATGCTGTTCATAATTATTAGTGCATTATCCCACTAAGTTGATTTCAGTCATCCTCGTTTATGCAATATTGCTAGCAACATATTTCAAGAATCACAAAACATATTGCAACAACAATATTGCGCAACTTTTGTTTACCATGAATTCGAGGCTAAAGAGAAAACTATAACCCCAACCAAACTACCACAAAGTACTTCCTATTCAGACCATCAATGAAGCACAGACCTCACAATGTCTTCAATAGTATCCTAATGAAACCTCGCATCATAACAATATAGTTCAATAGTCTGGGGAGGGAAGTGCCCTCCGTTAATCAGATTAGAGTATACGGGCAGCGGTCACGACCTCATACTTACTAATATGTCATATGTATAGCTATAACAATACTCCAGATTTTGTATCGAAAAATCGGCTTGATTGGTTCAATGGAGACTCGGAATATGAGTATTAAGTTACGGTGTTTATATGATGGGTACAGAATTTATTAGACAAGTTCTACTAATCAACGGATAGAGAGAGAAATCATGAGACGGCATGATGCTAACATTGAGGAGTTTGGTACGTGACATCATTCTGTCGAGCAAACACGTTTGATTCATTCAATATTTTAAAGTGCAAGTAGTGGAACGTATTTGTCGAAATTAAATCGATAACAACTTGATTAATCTATATGTCGCAGCCATCTGGTTAAATTAGCTAGCTAATTGGACGCCTAGGCTGTTCATTAAACGCCGGCATTCAATTAAATAGCTGAAGGACAACTAGCCAAGTAATGGAGCGTAACGTTTAATCAGATGGCTAAATGTCGTATAGTCATTTCATTAAATTATATATTGATGAATTTGTAATTTTCGGTCAGGGTAACGATGAGTTCACAAATTATGTTCGACTAATTTTTACTAATACCAGGAAGTAACTAGTAAAAGTGAAATGTTCTTAAATAAATGAACAATATCACTTAAAAATGCACACAAGTAAGAAAAATTACATTCAAGGTTTACGCTATTGACGCCATATTTGTTTTAGTGACTACTAGCGCCGCAGCCAGTCGAAAAAACTGAACAAAATTTGAATCACTTGGCTGAGTCTTGCTCAGTCATCTTCAAAGGGCTGACTTTCAATACGCCAAGTTGTTAAACGTTGAATGATTCTGGTTCAGTTTACTATCAACCTAGGCATCTAATTGGATGCCGGCGTTTAATGAACGGCCTAGGCATCCTATTAGCTGGCCAATTTAACCAGATGGTTTCGACATATATATTGCGACATATATATACATATAATACGTGAAGCAAAAACTTTGCACCACTTTTTACGAAAATTACGCTGAGGGAGAAGTATGAAATTTGGCACAGTCAAAGTGTATATGAGGAAGGAGTGCAGAAAGCTTATATTTTTATATGTACAATGATGCATTAGAAATGAATTGAATGAATGCATGAAAAAATAAATAACGGGCGAATTTCGAGCACTAGGCGACCACTAGTTTATTTAATTATGAGCGACACTTTCATCAATTTTTTTAATGAAAGACGAAAAGAAATACTCTTAACAAATTATACACAAAGGCTGATAACGTTACTCACTGGCCAGACAGCAGGACAAAACCAACCCACACAATCCAGCCTAACTGACACTGTAACGAAGGCAGACGTTCGTCCATCACCATGAAACCAAAGCACTTAAGCATGTTTCGAAGATCGGTTGACCACCAAACGTCAACATAGCAAAGACAGTGGGTAGTCAAGACACACAACACTGTGTGAACGAAGCCACAGTATGTATATACACAGATAATATAGAAACACCTGAATGTTACTCAGACACGGTGGTATATATAGAGATATTGACGTCTAATCCAGAAATCCTGTTTTAGTGCTTAGAGTATTTGAGGTTAAAGGATGTCGGTAAAGAGGGTCGATCTGTTAGGTACACAATGTTAACTGTGATATTTTAAAAGCAAAAAGACGTCAACTCTTTTCAGAATACTTATTGTTAATTAAAACTAAGAAACTGATTTGAGGGATTTGCCAGACAGGTGACAAAGTATCTGGAAAAAGACTAGGGCACACTTCTAATTCTGGAAATAAAAGAAACGGGTTGGGAGGACCTTCGTCACGAACAAAGTTCCTCACACTTTTTCTTCAACTCTGAATGTACCTATCGTCGTGGTTTACTGTATCTTTTAATACTCAAACTTTATTTTCACCTCACTATCGGCTTCAGCACCCTCGAAAACCATTAAAACAGCCCCCAGTATTTGAACATTTTCGCAGCTGCCATCTTGGATTTTCATATTGACCACAGAATTGGCTTCCGTCACCATGGCTTCGAGGCCTCGAAAGTCATGAAAAGGACACCCAAGATGAAAAAATTTAGAATTTTTAGAAGATCCTGGATTATTATTTCACATCGCTCCGAAAAACTATTCAAACAAAAATTCAATGAAGTAGAGACCAAATTATCCAAAATGGATTGGAACTGGAATTGACCATTACAATCGTTTTCTTTGCCAAAACGCCTACACACAGAGCATCTCGACAGATCATAATAACATCTAACACCCAGTCTAAATTGTCCTAATCTAAAGCACCTATATATGCCTAAGAACGCCTGATTAACCCGTACCGTCTAAGTCTACGTACATACGTCCGTCAACAAGCCGCTGCCTTTGGCTAGCCAAAATACACAGAGACGGCCCATGGACATTGAAGGCGGAATTACTATGGCATTGCCATGTACTTCTCCAGACAATTTAATTGGTAACGTAACGTACAAAGGAGTGTGTGCTATAGGGAACTGTGTGGGAAATTGAACAGTTTGGACTGAAGCGAATGGTAGAACAGTTAACACAAAAGCTGTTTGTTTCTTCTCAATTTTGTGCCGTGTGTTTTGTGTATGAAAATTTGTATATTATTTATGTTGTGTATATTTGTGTACATTAAATCTGTCATTTTTGTGGATGTCAGATAGGCAGTTGTTCCATGTAAAATACTGGTATTTAGGTGCATCCAGTTAGACTGGTAGCTGACCTCAACACAGTTGGGACTAGGCTAGGCAGATGATGATATCTGTAATGTTTGTGGTGTACTTAATAGAGCGTAATCTATGTTGTGTTGGTGGAATGTCTTTGTTTTTCTTCTATCAGACATAATCTTGGCATAATGGAAGGATCCATCCCGTAAAGAAAGACTTCCTTCTCGGCCTTGTCAACTTTAGAAGACCTATACAAATAAATAAAATTGAAGGATTAGTTTGTAATTTTAAATTAACAGCGCTTTACTAAATGCTTAAGAAAGCCTATACGGTACTCGTAACAGAAAAAAAACATTTTTTCCATTGTTTTCTATCGGTCTGAAAAATAATTAGGGTTCCGCGGAAAAAAAATAAAACCCATGAGATACAATATTCACGCGAACTAAGTCGCGGGTACAGCTAGTCTCGTTTAAGTTTCTTTTCGATCATTCATAGTTATATTTTAAAAACCAACTTAATTTAACTGCATTTTATTTTGACTTAAAATTCATAATATACCGATGTCAACCCTATTTTCATTTTGATCGCAAAGAACAGTTACTTCAACCGATTCGTCCTGCAATTCAATTATTATTATTATGTGAGATGCCTATCCAAATCGGCCATCCAAGGTACTTTAGATTCCACAAACACACCTATATCACAAATCTCTCTATTTACTTGTACGCTGGCGCCTTTGGATATAACACCAACACCACAAGACATATATCAGGCCGCCCACGGACCAACATTTCAACGACGGGCACCGTAAAACCTCTACTCACATTAAGTAAAGAAACCTACAACACTACTCGAAACGAAATACACTGCTAGTTTTGTTCCAAAAAGTTTGAACCATATTAGTTGGGACTCATCCTTGGATGTTGTACACAGCGATGCATATAGTGATATCAGCATCTATTCACATACGAATGAGGGGCTATTGACTGGGCTCAAGTTTCACTGCCGACCGGTGACCATACCATAACACACTAGCCATGCATCAAAATGGCGGATCGCGTCAACATCGCATTTCGAAAACGCATAGAACTTGTACCGAGGGTCAAATATGGGACTATTGTTTGAGATGAGGTACATGGCTGGTTGATTTTCAAAGGAAATTATTAGTTGTGAAGATGAGCAGCAAATTACATCTCAGTAAATTACAACTAAGGAATAATTGTATTATACACATGCAAATATTGTTATGCTTTCTTTAAATAACAACCAAGTCGTCGTAAAATTAGTTCAGTTTGTCAAACTAATTAATAGTTGCAGTGGGTTTAAACTTTCTGTTTTTTTATTATGGTTCCGTACCCATAGAGTTCCAAAGGAACCCTATTACAAAGCCTATGCTGCCCGTCGGTCCGTCTGTATCAAAGAGCTGTATCTCATGCACCGTTAATAGGCAGACAGTTAAAATTTTCACAGAGTATTTATTTTTATTGTCGCTATAACAATAAATACTAAAAAAAGAATAAAGTTAAAATTAAAGGGGGTCTCGATACAAGAAACGTGGTTTCTCTTTGGCGTTTTTTGCTATGTTAGACGGAACCCTTTCTGTGCGAGTCAGACTTACACTTGGCCGGTTTTAAAATTGTTTTCCACTACCAACCTATAAGTTGACTAGTTCATATTTTAAACATAACATTATATCAACTCTTAAGATAGTGCTGGCACAAAAGAAAATATTAATAAACGAAGAATAAATCATCAAAACTCAATCTCAATTGTTCCGACCGAGCAATGTACTGCACCCGTTACCACCGTACTCCCCTGTCATGGCGCCTACAAATAGCCCGGGCCCGAGGAATTGTTGACAAATAGCGTGTGTCGTGCATTTGATGAATTAAGTCGACTTACGACCCGCACTTGCTGTGTAGTCCGGGCTTAGAATAAGCTGCCAACAAGGTGTTGGAGGCTAAAATGTCGCGTTGGTTGTGGCATATGCTATGGTGATGTTTTACCGTTTTCAGAGGTACTGGGTAGTATTTTGATTTTTATTTTCACATCCTACTAATATTAGTATAAATGTGAAATTTTGTATGTTCAGATGTTTGTTATTCAACCACGCAAAAGTGGCTTCACAGATTTGGATGAAATTTGGCAAACAGATAGTTTGTAACCTGGATTAATAATCAAGATATACAATATGTAACAAAAACCCTGTTGTTCCTTTTAGGGACGTATACACTTACCCACAAGCACAACATTTACGAAGTTATAATTTAAAAAATAAGCATTGGCTAGTCGAGAGTTCAACATCAAATAACTATTAAAATCGACATATTCAAAAAAAATGTTAACAGTATCTGATTTTACAAGTATCCTTATTTCGCACAATAGACTACGAGCTTGGCGGCTTTCTTTGATCTAATCAAAATCAGTTAAACATTACAAATATTCATAATTAAATATTTATTTTAATTATTTTTGTTAAACAGTTTTTATAAATGACTTGCTTTATTACGTATGTATACCGATTCTGAAAACGTGGGTAGAAGGAACAACAGGGTTTTTGTTACATATTGTATAAAGATTATTAAAATTAAATATTTAAAGGGTATTATTGCAAAACTTTTTTTTCGCTGTCGTCGGTAAGTCAAGACTATTTTGGCACATCATGGCAACATTAAATAATTGTTTGGAAAAAATGGTACGCCGTTGTACAGAGGTTCACCGTTCACACACTATACTTATTTAATTTTAGTGAAAATGTGCAATTTTGCTACCCAAAATACAGTTGAACGTCTAATTTGGGTATCACCGTCCAATCTACTATTATACAAGGTGATTTTTAGTCACCATTGAAATTGAACAACTTTCTCCAAGAAATATGGGTCGAAATATGAAAAAAAAACGGACCTCCCATACAAAATCGATCAGCTGACTATTGATTTTGCATGGGAGGTACAATTTGGTTAAATTTTTTTTTTTTTGGTCTTGGACCACTGTAGGTGTGTGATCAGATTTTGAGTAGCGTCTCTGGGTGTCGTATTGTATGACTACTTTTATTACCTTGGGTTCTGCCTGTAAAAATAATTGTATGTGTAAATGAATAAATAAATAATAAATAATTTTTTTTTCACCGTGGAAAATTTAAACAGTGACTAAAAATTCACCTTGTATACAGTACTCGATTTTAAACAATAAATGTAATGACCATTGCATTAGGTACAAATCCAAATAACATTTCGGTTGTTGTATGAAGATGGCATTGCTTATAATAATGTTTTCGCTGTGAAAGTTGCTTTTAAGTCAATGAAAACATAACGCCAAAGACCGGTAACTTAACACTGTATAGAGACTATTTTCTAAATAAATTCCAAAATAGAAGATTATGGATGAAGTTATCTTACAGAAGCAAACTTAGAAGTGATCGAAAAGAGGCCAAACGCGATTGAAATAAGAATGGAATTTGCCTATCATCCCTATCCGACATTAAAGCTGTCAAACTAACTTAATTTGTTTCAAATAATGGCTGACTCATGTCATTTTTTTTTTTTTGGGTGGGAAATCATCAAATAACTTCTCCCGCTCTGGGCGGAGCGGGAGGGCGTGTCAGACTTTTACTGACTAAAACCCACCCGTGTTCCCTCAGTTGCCTGTGTGCCAGGGGCGGCGGTATCTCTTTCGAACAACCCGCACCCCTGGCAGGCATCGGCCCTTGCGGGCCCCATCAGTTGCTGCTGACATCTCTTTGAGGCGCGCGTGGAACACAACGCGCCGTCGACCCGGGCTTGGTCCTTACCGGACAGCGAGCTACCCATTACTCGCCGTCCGCAAGCCCGTGCCTACGGTGGCCGGGAATCAGCCTGGGATTCCCAACGCCCAGGACGTCTCCTGCGAAGGCCACGGCTGTGAGGGCGCATGTACTGCATCTCCCTCACGTGCGCCGCCTCCCTCTTTGCGAGCATAACTGCTTCACTGAAGGAGGCGACTGCTAGCCATGCACTCTCGCTCCGTACCATGGCCTGGACCAGGGTCGGACGCGAGAGATCGCCGCCGCCGATCACCTCCACGAGGACACGGCGGTGCTCCGCCCAAGCCGGGCAGACCTCCACCGTATGCTCCACCGTGTCCTCTGGGCGATCTTCGCAATGGAAACACCCGGGCGTTTCCTCCCGCCCTATCCGAAACAGGAACCTCCCGAAACAACCGTGTCCGCTGAGGACCTGTGTCAGGCGGAAGGTGAGGACGCCATGCCGCCTCTCAAACCACTCCTCAAAGAGGGGACTTACCGCCGCAATCGTGGCGTGCCCATGACTCATGTCATTGAAGGTAGAACTCCAGGTAAGGCCTGAGCTTACTACGATATGTATGTTTATTGATAATAAACTACAATAAATTCCTTATACAAATAGTCTGTACATAAATTAATCAAAAGCTTTCAAATCGTATCAACACCCACCAAATCTTTCCACTATTATTTTTTTTTCAATACTTTAACCCATCCCTTTACAAAAATCCAGTCCCAGTATATATTTCCACGACCATAGTCAGCAGTGTACACTCAATACAATTCCTTCTACAAACAGATCGTGTTGACGAATGCCTTGCGCCGTACATTTGATGAATTAAGTCTTCAGATTGATAGCGTAACGAGTGGGCGGACGGCACGTTCCGCTGAGCGACTGTTTGCGTTTCTGACTAACGTGATGTGGCGAGTTTTCGTGTAGGCGGAATTTTTAGTATTTTCAAATACGTATTTTTAGATATTATTTGAGGTAAAGTAATAACTGTTGCCGCCTACGGTATATCTACAAATAACACTGAACTATTCTGTAACAAAAAAAACACTACAAAGTGAAAAATAAACCTCATTTCGGAACTCGGTGGCAAAAAAAGAAGAAAATACAAAACCAGACACACCGACTTCCATTTTTTTTTTAAAGTCGTTTGTTTTCTTTTAGAAATCATTTTTCACTTTTTGCTATTTTCTTACCCTACAATTCCTATCTCTACCTTTAAATAAATACCTTCTTTAAATAATGGTGACAGGAAATTTTTATAAAGTCATCAACACAAACTAATTGAAAAAAGTACGTATAATTGAAGCTAACTCAACTAAGACCAACTCTTTTTTTGAAGTAGGTTAAAAACCACCGCGAAGTATTGTAGTGAGATATCAATAGTGTCAATCTTTAGCATCAGGTGCAATGACAGCTCACTTCACCTACGTTTCCACGGCCAGATATTGTACAGAACAGATCGTCAGATTGTCTTAGCTTGAAAATAACGATTTACTTTGGACTTAATTAACTTACGTCACACACTCGTAATCACAATCTCTGAACGGCTTGCGGTTGAGTAATAACAGCCAAGCTACCAAGCAAACAAAATGAGGTGGTAGGGACAACTTACACTTATTCAGCTCTGTTCAGCTTCAGCAAACGATTTTGTATGAGATGCGTACGCATCCGTTCATCCGCGAAAAGCTGAACGGACTCTTTACCAAATCGTTGTTTTCTATGGACAAAAGCTGAACAGAGCTGAATAAATGTGAGTAGTCCCTTAAACACCATCATCTCTTGTTCCTTCTTCAGACCACTGAGATCTAAGTAATCTGACCCAAAATTTAAGACAATCACAATCTATTAAGGTGTCTTCCCACATAAATATTTGGGAAGACTTATTCTCAGCTTAAGACAAAGTCTGTACCGAGAATAAAAGGATAATCCCAAACTTATTTCTCCAATATTTTTCAATCAGATTACTAGATGTAGGCGAATTGAAATTTGTATTTTTCTGTCCTACTCTTTTCTTAATATCAATAGAGTTACGGCTATAGTACGGGAAGCCGGGATTCATGCTCCCGATAGTCCGGGGATTCTAGTTCTTCCTGTTAATCGTTGTAGTGCAGATCTGTTGTAATCCAGATATTTGGGATTACCAGGTGCACCAAAATCTAGGTACATAACGAAATCTGTTATTCACTGTAAGATTTTTTAGCATATTTATTAGCTTCTAAGCGATTTATAAAGGACATAAATAATGTGAGTCCTGATTAATTCAACTCCCGAAACATAACCTAATATCTAAAGAAATAAATATGTATAAACTCTCGCCCTTTTCCCATGGGGGTAAGTACACAGTACAGAATGCTATGTACTCGCTGCGATATAGGTACTCTTTCTTCATCCACGTTCAGAAATCTGAGGAGCAATGCCCGTGTTTTTACGAACGTTCTTTTTTTTGGGTGGGAAATCATCAAATAACTTCTCCCGCTCTGGGTGGAGCAGGAGGGCGTGTCAGACTTTTACTGAATAAAACCCACCCGTGTTCCCTCAGTTGCCTGTGTGCCAGGGGCACCGGTATCTCTTTCGAACAATCCGCACCCCTGGCAGGCATCGGCCCTTGCGGGCCCCACCAGTTGGTGCTGACATCTCTTCTCTGAGACGCGCGTGGAACACAACGCGCCATCGACCCGGGCTTGGTCCTTACTGGACAGCGAGCTACCCATTACTCGCCGTCCGCAAGCCCGCGCCTACGGTGGCCGGGAATCATCCTGGGATTCCTGGGGAAGTTTTGCATCATGGCATTTGACCACCGGATCATACACGTGCGCCGTTATCAAATATACTTTCCAATCAATATTACATAAATTCCGAAAATGGTTGGAAAGACCCCGGATCACAAAAAAGGTCAAACTCGTGTACTCCAGTAAAAATGTTGGTTACAAATATTGGACGGGAACCTGGCTACTTTAATTCGCTATGCCAATATTTGTACAATTGGAATAGATGGAGTTTAAAGTATGTCATGTCCATATGAATATCGATATTTTAGGTTCCTACTGAAAAATTGGCCTCTATTTTATGTCAAAACTAGCAGAATGTAGTTTCCATATAAATGTTTCTTAAACTTTGGAGATATAAAATGTCAAAAAATGCACGGTTTAGCAAAACGTTAATCATAACTTTATGTAACGTTTATAAATAATCTCCGAAATGTCATGATACCCATATAAAACTGTATAAGCAACATGCACTTATATACTAACACCGGGTTTCTGATTTCTTATCAGATACTGCATCCACGCCCCAACAATACAGAAAAACTCGGGTGGCCTATCTAAGAAATTCTCCTACGAAAAATAAAAAATACTTTCTCATGCAAATAACTTCTTAGCTCAAGGAAATCCCTACAATATTTTAACTCCGGCTTGCGTTTATTTAAAGGCTTCATCTGAACTGTCACATATAAATTTGTCAAAACGACAACCCGAAAGGCTCACTAAAGACCGTAACTCATGTGTAACTTGAGTTTCGTAAATAATAGGGCCTTCGCGATTCGGTCACAACATACTAGAACATATTCTAGCCTTAATTTCCATAGAAATAAGGTACGAAATCATTTGTAACTATTCTATATTAGTGGTCAAAGGAGGCACATTGTAGGAATTAATTACGCATACAAAAGGGCACTGTAATGGTGTCGCTGAAATGTCACCGTGGCGTTATGTTGTGACAAGTTGATGTAATAACGCTAGTATCGGTTACCGAACTTCTGAGGGAAGGCGGACTTCCGAACTGTCTTCGAGCTGGAATTTGGTTACTTTGTGAAGTTCTCCGTGCTTCGTTATTCTGCGTATCTGTACGTACCCCGCCGTATGTTATTCTACGTGTTATGTCGCCTTGCGTAATTCTTCGTAGCTTTAGAAACTTGCTACGATTGCCTATTTTTTTGTCAGTAGGCGTAGTTATGAACTCGTATTTACAACAGAAGAATACTGGAAACATATAAGTATTATTATTTATCTCAGAAAACTTAGTGCCAAAGATCTATTGTATACACCGTGACATTTTAGTCGTCTTACAACGGCAGCCCACTTCATGTATCCAATGACTACTAATCATTTATATTTAAAAAAAATTGAACATATGCCTAATAAAAAAAAAGATATAATTCACTTAGACGCATGACGTACTTTGAAACACCCTGTTATGGAGATGGAATTACTGATGGAATGTAATGGTAGGTAGGTAGATATCTTGTCCCGTTTGATACGTAAACATTATTAACAGGGAGGCTGTTTCATAATTCTAAAGCATTATTTATTTTTCTTTGTACCTATTATCTTAATTAATTGTAACAAAGTTTTAATCGCGCCTAGAGGTATTGTATAACGGATACATTGAGTGGACCACCTTTGTAAGACGACTAAAATGTCACGGTGTATAAAGGGTTTGTATCGATACTCAACATGGAAATCGTATCAAATATCGATTTTGGTACGATTTTTATAAAAGTATCTATATTACTCATAATATTATAAAGAGGTAAAATTTGCGAGTTTGTATGTAGGGGGTAATCTTCGGACTTACTGATCCGGTTTCGAAAATTCTTTCATCAGTGGGAAGCCACTCCAGAACCTTTCGGCCCAATACGCCATCTGTTCTACGAGCAATGTGCCGTCTCCTCTGCCACCTAAGTTGGCAATTCTTCGGGGTATGTCCGTTACCTTGGTTCTTCTGCGGATCTCTTCATATCTAATTCGATCACGTTGGAAAACTCCAAGCATAGGCTCTCAATGGAGAGGGCTATTCTTGGAGTTTCCCGACTTGATCCCAAAACAAAAATCACTTTTTAAGTCTTCTAATAAGGCCCATTGTAAGCGACCACGTTTTTAAAGGTTCTTGAGTGCGTCCCCGTACCGGAAGACGTACGAGTTCGAAGGCCTCTCACAAGGTCGACCGATGACCTTCCGGAGCCGCAAGAATCCGTTGGATGCAGGAAGCACAGGACCCATCGAAGTGACGGAGGTTGGGGGAGCCACAAATGATGATGACGAATGGGAAGCTACATTATTGCCAAGTGTCATAGGGTAGATATATTTTGGATTGTAACAATAATTTCGTGCGGACGAATTCGAGAACAGAAACTAGTCTCTATATCTTTAATCAACGCTTGACTATCACTACCGAGTGCTATATTGGAAGTTCACGTAATATGCAAGTAAACTATGTCACATCGTGAATAATCCATGACGGCTTATTAGTCGATTTGAATGAATTTATTCGCCCGGGCGAATCGACACTTTAAAATAATATTTTGTTTTCAATAGGGTTGCCCAACTGCCGCACTAATTTAACTTATTTGTGGGCGAATCGATAACTCCAGAATAAGTATCAGGCAATTGACACGATTTAAATTTCATGCAAGAAAGTTATAAAAAAGGTGACCGCACTTACATGCAATAAAGTGCATAACATTAAAAACGAGCAAAATCAAAATCAAAAGTCATTTATTCAAACTAGGCTGAGAATCAGCACTTTTTGAACGTCAAAATTAAATAAGACAGTCCCCCCAAAAAGCCCGCCCTTCACCACTTCCTAGTGCTTTCGCTGGGAAGAAGAAGTGGCGCAACTAACTCCCCAGCAGAAGCCAATTGCCTAATTCGTAGGTATTTCAGGAGTGGACGATTGGCCGGGTAAATTCGGGCGAATCGACTAATAGCCTCCTAGACGATTAATTTCCCTTCAGATCCTAACTTCAAGATTTAATGGTCACGTTTATTATTATAATTGATTTATGAATTACGATAAACATGTCTATAGTTCAACACTTACTATCACAGTTCGTATCGACACGAATTACAATAATAATAAACTACAAAACTGAATAAAATTGGACTATCTGCACTTAGATCTGTAATGACCACATAATTATTGCGATTAGTTAAAGGTCAATAATAAAACACAACGCTTACTACCACTTACACCTGGTTCAAAGAAATCGATTTAATTCGAATTCTGTATATATCATTGCTTTTAATCACATTTCTAGTAAATTTTGCGAAATATTTCAGTGATCCTCTTTAAGTTTTTGGCGCTTCTACTGATGGACATTTATTTAATTAATTTAACGAGCATTTTTAAAATTTCTGGCCTGTTCTCACAGTTGTTCGCAGTAATTAAGCTAGAGTACTCCGTCCAAACGTTACGTTAGGTTTTTCTGAGCAGAGCTCTTCCCTTCCGTGGCCTGGACCGGGCTGCCACCGTTTGATGGCGGACGCGGTGGGGCCGCAGCGGAGGAGGAGTGTCGGTATTGCATAGGCCGCTCTCCTTATCCTCTGCGGCCGAAAAGTGGTAGGCGGCGGGGCCACTGTCCCAACCCGGCGCAGGGGGACCAAGGGTGCCTTACACGGGGTCGTCTGGCACCTATGCGCTATTTGGTCCTTGGGGTAGTCACGGCGTGTCATGTGTTCTGGTGCGCCGGTGATGGGGGTTACTCCCCAGAGAAGGGTCCGGTAACGCACAGCCGCGGCGGATTCACGGATAGCTCCCGCTTTCCCGTGTTCACGCCACAAGCGGCACTGGAGGACACCGTGGAGTTTTAGTGGGTTACAGTCCCACGTAACTGCGCTATCTCTCCGTGGTAGCGCAGTAGACATAAGCATTTCACCACGTAAAAAAAAGGTGAATGTTAGGTTAGGTTGGAATAATTGTGACCAACCACAGGTGAACTGAATTGGTCGCAGCTGCTAAGTATGACTAAATGTATGTGGCGAGGTAGTTTTTAGGACCCCAAAATGGGAATTATTTGAGGTTCCCAAAAAGAGGCACAATATGAAAGAGTTCAATTATATTTTTAGAAACACAAAGTGGAAATGATTAGAGGTTCGATTATAAATACTTGCCGTACATTTTGATCACACCGGTAGCGTTAGCCAGCGGCTTTGCCTATGTGGAGATCGAAAATGATCTCACTGACTGGAACGTACTATACTGGGATAAAAGTATCCTTTGTGTAAATCCAGGTTATAGACTGTGCCAAATTTCATCAAATCCGTTCATAGGCCGTTTTATGCGTGATTGAGTGACAAACATCCAAACGTTCAAACTTTCACATTTTATAACTATACTAATCTAATATATAAAATTTCCATGTCACAATGTTAGTTAC
Organism: Polymixis lichenea; assembly: GCA_949091785.1. Taxonomy (NCBI): domain Eukaryota; kingdom Metazoa; phylum Arthropoda; class Insecta; order Lepidoptera; family Noctuidae; genus Polymixis; species Polymixis lichenea. The sequence goes on along the minus strand of OX420943.1, from coordinate 2,690,393 downwards.
CGTACTCCTCCGAAACGGCTTTACCGATTTTTACCAATTTTTATATGCGTATTTAGTAGGTCTGAGAATCGGCTACTATCTATTTTCCATACCCCTAAGTGATAAGGGTTTGTTCACCCTAAATAATTTATAAGGCAAAACAACGTTTGCCGGGTCAGCTAGTATATTATATTAGTAAGTAGAATGGTATAGGAAGTTCTTCTGACACGACAGAAGATCGAAATAACGCTTACAGGGCCTCAAGTCTGCTATTACAATAGTGCCAGAATGGTCTATCATTGATTTCATAATTGTTGATTTTGACAAGTTTGGTAATCTACTAATATAATGGCGTCATTATGACTTTCCTATGGTCAGCCACTGACACTCCATTGAAAGAAATGGCATTTATTGGTAATCTCGTACATAATGACAAATGAATGACTAACTTCGGAGGTAAGCTGCTAAAATTTAACACTAATAAACGAATAAATAATATGTAAAAATGTATATAAATTAAATCGGGTATGAATAAAATGTTAAAATTTAGTAGTGTTACGAGACCATTGACCGACCAATGATCGACCATTATGAATTTAGCAGATTGCGAACTTTTAGCAAAATGACAATGGGACCGTGTTGGAATGACGAATTTATAAAAATAGCAGACTTGGGCCCCAGGGCTGTAGATCCCGTACCACCGGCAAACATAGTTCAAACATTTCGATAGCCAGTGCTACCAATATCCATTCGATTACCAAGTTTACTGAACCTTGATATCGATACTTGTTTAGTTCCAAATACGACCATGCCGCTGTTTCGATCCTCATACAAATGTCGATTACATTTTACCAAAAGTTCGTTCGGAACTGGAACTGTCAAAGTGTTATTATAGTTATTTGTGAATAAAATGTTGTACGCGAAGTCGATACTAATTGTTGTATTTTGGTATTTTAAGAAGTATGAAAAAGAACTGCCTCGATGGACTAGTGGTCGCAGGCGCAACCGCTAAGCATGAGATACTGGGTTCATTTCGAGCAAAATGTTATTGGGTTTTTCAATCAGGAATTTTCCTGGAGTCTGGACATGTGCCCGGTTGACGGCAGTAGGCTCGCCCCCTATTACATGAGGCTTAAACATAACTGGCTAAGTTAAAGCTGTACTACAACTACACCTCTGACCAACCTTTCGTGCAAACAAAGCGTGATGTTGCATTACGTAATTTCCATGTTAATCCCTTAAAGGATTATTTTTATCACGTCTGGGGGCGTATTGTGTCCCGCAAAGTGTTAGTAGCAATAGACTTGCTCCTGGTACCCGAAGTTTTCAACAAACTTGCATTTTAAACTTAAACAACCCTGATATAATTTTTTGTTCAACACGATAAAGAATATTTATTACAACAACCCCAGCCACCAACAATACTAAAAAACAACAAACTAAAGTGTAATAAAACCCTAAAATCCTACAAACAATCAAACTTAAACATATGAAAATAATCGGAGTTGTAAAGCTAAGTATACACCCGCGACTATTCGAATTGATCCGAATAGTTTTCGAACGGACGTGAAAATTCGATTGCGCGGCGACCCGATGCGGTATTCACTTGTATTGGTTCAAGCAGACGTGCTCTCTCGCAAATGCACTTTTGTTGTCGCTGTTTAGCGTTGCGTCGGCAAATGTTGGCTTTAGCGTTTATATTTTGTGGGAAGCTGATGTGTTTATGGTTTTATAGTGGTTTGGTATTGATTGGAGGAATTGTATATTGTTTTGTATCTGCCAATATGTGGTTGCTGGAAAAAAAGAACTTTGAAATCGCCTCTCTCAACTTTTGGGAATTATTCGAGGTTTCGATACGACAAAATCTATTCTAATTTTATACGTAGGTACATAACATATCGGCACACAGGCAACCGAAGCAACACGGGTGGGTTTTAGTCAGTAAAAGTCTGACACGCCCTCCCGCTCCAACCAGAGCGTGAGAACTTATTTGATGATTTCAAAAAAGCCTCAAAAAAAAAACGCCTTTTTCCCCGTAGGGTTGGGCAGAGGTGTACCTAAATTACACCCATAATTCGCCAGTTATATTTAATTAAGTCCCATGTAATAGGGGCGAGCCTATTGCCGTCAACTGTGCACAATTCCTAAGTCCGGGCTGCTACTGAGAAATTCCAGATAGAAAAACCCAATTACACATTGCCCGACCTGGGAATCGAACCCAGGACCTCATGCTCAGCAGTAGCGCTTGCAACCAATACACCAACGAGAACGAGATTATAAAGAGGTAAAATTTCTAAGTTTTTACGTAGGGGGTTATCTTCGGAAGTACCTTTTTTTTTTCACTAATGTGAAGCTACAGTAATGCCGAGTATACATAGGATATAATTTATGTTAAAACCATAACTATCACGCGGACAAAGGCGAGGGCAAAAGCTAGTGTTATATAAAAGCCGTAGTCAAAAGAAATTTTACTTAAGATATTCATCGATCACTTTATTAATTCAAACACGTTATATTGGAAAATGTTACATTTATAAATCATTTATAACATATTTACATCGAAGTCGCATTAGGTTTAAGTACTTATTTTTCAATTTTCTTATTTTTAACAGTAGACGACCGCGTTGACCTTTTTGACCTCATGTCTTAGTCTCATATTCAGATTTTACGACGTAGGTAATTTTGTTTAAGTAGGCAATCATTTAATTCAAAATAAACACATAACCTTAACCTCCAGACTAATGACTCAGGCATTATTTTATTAGTAAGCAATTGTACTTAATTGTCAACAAAATAATAAAGAAAAAAAAAACAATACATAGTACAGATTTTTATCAGAATCTGTCTCAAAAAATAAACCTCAAGAAAATCTCAGAAGTTATCCAATAACTCTGAAGATGCAATTTCTATATTATCCCTTATAATGATCCACCTACCGATCAAGTCAAGCAATTTATTTACAAGTTGTACTAGAATCTGGTACAAATTGAAGTTTCTTTTACAATCTTGGACTATTAACCTCTACGACCTTTATGACCCCTTATGTCACATTCAAAATATTTTAGGGTTGGCGAATAGACAAGCATTTTAGCCAGCTGATTATTTCTGTAGATAATTAGTTTGTTCAATCAAAGTTAAACGTGAAGATTAAATCGCACATTAATTCTGATTCAAAAATAAACAACAAGATAATAATTCAACGAGCTCTGAGAATTTAAAACAGTTCAGACAAGAAATACGTGCTATTATATAACACTGATAGGATTCTTGAATTAGTTCTTCAAACACAAAAAACTCGCCTTTGAGTACAAATCAGTATTTTTCTCACTTAAAGCCAGAATAAATAGAGGTCATAGATCCTGTTGACTGACTTATTCAGTCTAGACTAAGTATTTTCTTTTTCTTTTATGTGCCCAATAGGTAAAACGTAGACTGAAAGAAGTCTTAAGGCGACTTTCACCAATAAACAACAAACAAAAGATTAGCACACCGGAACCACATTCACGAGCTGTCAGTGTCATCGTTGTGGTATATTGACACTGACACCTCTTGAACGTGGTTTAAGGCTGCGACACACTATGCCGGCGGTACAGCCGGCGGGTCTTCGCCTTGCAGGTATGCTGCAGGTGTTATTAGGCCGCCGCGCCGGCATTTGCCGCAGAAACCGAGTACGCCGCCGCCCTTGTTGGCAGCATATCCCGCCGGCATAGTGTGTAGGAGCCTTTAGATGAACTGATCGCGTTCAGTTTTATTGGTGAAACTAGGTTTTGCCATCGGCTTCGCCCGCGTAGAATTCGAAAATTATCCGACGGGAACGTACTACCGGGATAAAAAGTACCTACTCGTAAATCCGTTCAGTGGTTTTTACGTGAAAGAGTAACAAGCATGAAACCAACCGCACAGACTTTCTCATTTGTTATGTTGGTAGGATTAGCCTCAAGATCCTCCACACGTTTTAATATTACCAGCTTGTCTTTTTTGCACTTATTTATAATTAAATACGTAACAGCCATGTTAAACTTTGTTCTTTAACAGAAGTGGTTAACAATAACAAAACTAAAGGGTAACTCGCATTCCCAAAAAAAAAATATTCGTCGATATCTTAGACGTCAATCAATGCTTTATGTAATATCTATTTAAATGCCTGGCAGCCCTCACCACGTGTGACCTTAAACCTTCAGTGTAGACTTAGCTTTACTCCCTTCGGTTTGTTTGTAGTTCTTTGAAATGGTAATTTATAATTACAGGATGGTACAAGTGGACCTTTAGAGTCTCCGAGTGACTCTAAATTCGACCTCTGACCCTCAACGAAAGTAAAGGTCATTACCATATTATTAGCTTTTAGATTTTCTGTAATTACTTTTATATTATGTGGAAGGTATTAAGGTGGTATTAAGATTGCTTCGTATCGTGTGGGCTTGAGCTAAGAACATACAGCCGTTCAACGATTATAAGTATTTATAATCATCAATTAGTTTTCACAGAGGGGCTTGTGGCTATGTAACAGTAGCCGCACGGGTCGATTGTATCCTTGCCTCGGTTGATCCGACCATCTTCACACACCAAAACCCCTCTGTGCCTCAGAAACTTAAATTAAATCGTTGGTCCCTGCTGTCATTCGTGGTGTCAACAGTTGTTACGGGTCGTCAGAAGCCCGAAAGTCTGACAATCAGTTTGAATGATTATAATTCTGTCAATACATAGGTACGTGTTTTGAGAGCACTGGTGGCCTAGTGGCATCGGCCTCGACTTACGAGAGTTGTAGGTCACGAGTCGTGAGTTCAAACCCAGGCAGGTGCTTTACTTCGTGTAAATTATTTCATCACCACTGCTATTAAAACGGTGAAGGAAAACATCGTGAGGAAACCGGCACGTCCTCGGACCAAAAACTTCGAAGACATGCGACATCTACCAACCCGCACTGGGCCCGCCTGGTGGATTACAACCCACTCCGTCATACCGAGAGGAGGCCTGAGTCCCATCAGTATAATGTTCCCAACATTATAAGCTGATTATGTCTGTATACATGTTCCGGTCGCGAATCATTTTTTTTCAACATGAAAATTGCAAAAAAAGCTTTAGAAAATTAGAATTTTGCGGGCTACCTTGGAAGTTCCACATAAATAAAACATGTACAGACGCCAGCACGTCAAACTACCCTACAATCTGTCAAATTTCTTTGATAGATTTTCAACTTTATCCCGTAAGCATAAGGTTCATGTTCAATTGAGAAAATTTGACAGTTTGCGGCAGCTTGATGTGCTGGCGTCTGTACATCTGGTCTCCACACCCAAACCACTTGATTTTAAGTCCCTACAATAATCATCCACTCACTACTGCCCATACACTGTAATTCCAATTAATTGTCATCTCGACAATGGCCACTAAACCGATACAATGTACTAATTACATCAAACGGTATACATGTTCAATAGCTAGGATTCCGTGGCCATCATTAACTAGCCTAAACATTTAGGGGATGCCAAAATAGCAGTAGGACATTGCGATCGTGGATCTAATTACATAAATTCGGATCATTGTTTGAGTTGTTGTGGTCTACGGGCTATGGTTTGATGTGTTATGTGTTTACAATAGACATATTCCCCATTATATTTATAAACGTTACTTAAAGCTACGTAATGATTGGCGACTATTTCACCATATTTTTTGACGTTTAAACGTCTCATAACTTAAATCATCGCTTGTAAATTAACCCCATTTTGTACAGTGAAATTTGGGATTGGTGGCTGTTTTGCAATAACTGCATGTCATTAGCTGACCCGACAGACATTGTCCCGTTCAAATTTCAAAATTTGAACAGGATAGTGATGATGGTACCTGCTGGTCATGATCCCGGTCAGGATAATGAGACAAAGTTTTTAAATTATTGTTTTGTCATCGGTCCTTGTTAAGTGGGCTAAATTACAATTTGATCTGACGTTTTCAAGTGGGAGAAAATCAAGATTCCGTTGCACGACAGCTGAACTTAATAATAATAGCGTGTTAAAATAAAAATGCCAAATCGATCTAGCTGTTCTAAAGTGATGCGATTCCCAACGAAAGTATTTTTTATTTTTTGTATACTTAAATCATCCTACGTGCAAAGTGTCAAGTGATTTTAGCATTACAACGCTTTAAAATCATAGACCCTGATAATTAAACTGGTTACAGGATTCTATTTCACATGTATTTTCCATGACTATACATAATACAGTCAAAATAACACGAAATAAAATTAAAATAATTAATACGTTTATTTTTCTCTCTATTAAAAGTTACATTTATACAAATAGGTACATGACAATATTTCATAGTAAGGTCAGCAAACTCATACATTTACAATTTTCATGATAAACTATTCTATCAAACATGAAATCACAAATAATAACTAGTTCCCAGTTATCACCGCAAAGCGGCGCAACTTTTCAACTGCCACGGTAGAACTCTCAAGGCCAATGCGGTACCATTTTCAGCCATTATGAAAGAGAAGCAACAAATAAATCAACATAAAACTTTATTAGGTCGGAAGGCGTTCAGTACATGCTAATTAAAGACCAATGTTATGAATAATTTACTAAGACCTGAAGCCACAAAGTAGGTAAGGTACAAAAGGTATATGTTAGACACCGCACGAATAAATAACCAGTAAATAATTCTACTGAAATTAATAAAAATTAAAGAAAACAAAAGATAGGTACTTAAGTACATAAAAAAAGTTTGAATTGGAAAATGGAGTTTCCCTCGTTGGTCTTACACGGCGCAAGCGCAAGTGCTGAGTAGTACAAACCATGCAACTCATGTTTGAACAATATTTTTATTCTTCTTTATGTTTGGTGTGTAGATTGTAATTGTAAATTGTAAAGTCAATAATTCCGTCAGTGATTCCATGTATGGTAACAGTTTGACTTTAACAGCTTTTTTTTTCCTAGCTATATAAGGGCTAGTTTCATATATCAATTGTTATTTTTTTAGTTCGCAGTTCAATTATTAGTCTACTAATGTGCGGCAGATCAAACACAAAATAGGTCTTCTGTTTATTTATTTATGTTTTGTGCTGAAACAGAGCCTTCATCGTGACGTAATCAGTGTCGAGTTTGAAATTCGTCCAAAAAGGGAACTTACAAACTACCCACTTTGAATTATTTTAGTGTGTCCTACCTAGTAGCGGAATGGAAAATATTAGGGTACCTAGCTACTCTAATATTTTCTATTTTTAGTTTCTCATTCTGAACATTTCAACTACTTATATAAATAAATAGTATAAATGTTCAGAATGATCAACTTTAAGGGTTTTTTTTTCTGGGTGGGAAATCATCAAATGACTTCTCCCGCTCTGGGTGGAGCGGGAGGGCGTGCCAGACTTTCACTGACTAAAATCCACCCGTGTTCGGGACAGTTGCCTGTGTGCCAGGGGCCACGTTATCTCTTTCGAACAACCCGCACCCCTGGCAGGCATTGGTCCTTGCGGGCCCCATCAGTTGTTGCTGACATCTCTTTGAGGCGCGTGTGGAACACAACGCGCCGTCGACCCGGGCTTAGTCCTTACCGGACAGCGAGCTACCCATTACTCGCCGTCTGCAAACCGTGCGTACGGTGGCCGGGAATGCCTGGAATTCTTGCCTTGAATGCAGCCTGGGATTCCCGACGCCCAGGGCGTCTCCTGCGGCGACTAAGACCGTGAGGGCGCATGTACTGCCTCCCCCTCACGTGCGCCGCCTCCCTCTTTGCGAGCATCACTGCTTCGCTGAAGGAAGCGACTGCTAGCCATGCACTCTCGCTCCGTACCATGGCCTGGACCAGGGCCGGACGCGAGACATCGCCGCTGCCGATCGCCTCCACGAGGACACGGTGGTGCTCCGCCCAAGCCGGGTAGACCTCCACCGTATGCTCCACCGTGTCCTCAGGGCGATCTTCGCAATGGAAACACCCGGGCGTTTCCTCCCGCCTTACACGAAACAGGAACCTGCCGAAACAGCCGTGTCCGGGGAGGACCTGTGTCAGTCGGAAGGTGAGGACGCCATGCCGCCTCTCAAGCCACTCCTCAAAGAGGGGACTTACCGCCGCAAACTTTAAGGGTGTATCCAAAGCGAGCCAGCTCTTCGTAGCCTACAAACATGAAATGCACGCGCGCAGTTTGCAAGCGGCTCGCGAGCGGCGCAATCGCCAGGTCTGGATACACCCTTAGGTTTTAGAGTAGGGCCACCGAAATATATTATTTAAAACATAAAATATTTTTTGCACGATTAAGAAAGTAGGTACCTACTTAGACGTACAAAAATAAAGTTTTTTGTACTTTTTTATTACTTATATAACTTTTACGTACATTATTTAACCGATGACTAACACTAGGTACTAAATTAAATAACTAACCAACGATTAAAATAAATACAAAAAAATATGTTTTATTTCATACTTAATAACTAAGCTTGAAAGGTCGTCTGTGTTTTATGTCAAACTGTTCAATATTTCAGTGCCAGCGTAAAGCCTGACATACACGTCGCTATTTATTCGCTTGTGACATACCATAAGTAGAGGCAACAATAGAAGTTGCACCATCTAAAAAGTTTTAGACAAAGCAAGTAATTTTATAGTTCAAATTTTCAAATGAAACTAGCTAGTGAATCTCTGCCGACGAGATGAGGAAATTAATTTGATGATTTTTTTTGCGGAGTCATCGACCACAGTTAGTGTAGTCACTTAAGACATCACTTAAGTAACGATCAGTTTTTTTTAGTAAACAGTCACAGAAGTATCGGTATCTAAAGACGATAAAACAAAAGAAAACAGATTCTCCCAACTCATACTTCTAGTAACAACAATACCAGCGGTCGTTAACCCCCCAAAAAATATATTTTTTAATCGTGTTTAGATATCTATGCACATCTGAAGAGTTTCGCTAGATAATTTAATTTGACTGTGTATACCTACCACGCACAAGAAACTGGCATCATCATATAAATAGGACTTAAGTTATACCGTACTACAATTTATCTTAACGTTATTCAAGTTTTACCCATTTATTTCAAACCAGCTTCCGCCCGCGGCTTCGCTCGCGTGGAAGTCGGAAATTAACCGGCGGGAACATACTACCGAGATAAAAAGCATCCTATGTTTTAATCTAGTTTATAATCTGTGTGCCAAATTTCATCCAAATCCATTCAGTAGTTTTTGCATGAAAGAGTAACAAACATCCATACATACAAACTTTTGCGTTTATAATATTAAGTAAGGATAGCTACTTAAACGAAAGTGTAATAATACAATCACGCGGATTGCCTGTATGGAACGGACTTTGAGGAGTTAGGCTGTGGCCGTTCCCGCGTGGACCGTTGTAAGGCTCCTCCTGAAAGGCGCGCCGCGATCCCGGTAGAACAATTTCCATGAAGTTTTCATAGAGGTTGTTCCATCAGAGATGTGTCGCGCCTTTCTGCGGGAGCCTGTACTGTATGGACCGCTCCCAAACATTGTGGGTGACGAGTGCGATAAACCCGGCTGTCTCTGTCTCGCTCTGCGCCGCACATCGCCCCCGCCCCCAGCCCGCCCGTGCTCGGCCCGTTGCATGAACTCGGTTGTTTGTCAGTAGTGCTCACACGTTCACAAAGAGAAGTTTATTCGATCGCTCGCGAGTGCGCCACACATAAAATAACACGTTTCTTTCTGTTTCACTTCTAAATACGTATTATTAGTCTGTTATTTCTAAGGTGCTCACATGTTTTTGTATTTTCGTTATGTTCTAGCTGATTTTAACCATGTCTGAACCGCGACCTTCTTCAAACACACAAGAGATTGCAAAACAGATCGGGTATACTTACCTGTCTTGTCCAACAAACAAGAACCATTCTATTGACGATTCCGCTGATTCTTCACGCCTTATGATTTGTGATGATGACTCCGAATATGAAGAACAAGAAGAAATAACCAAAAGTAAACGCATAAAAAGCCATCTAAAGGATCCCCTAACTACGTCATCTACGGAAGAGACCAAAAATCCTTTAACTTTCTGGAGTTTGATTTTTGATGAATCGATGCTTACGCACATTGTCGAATGCACAAACAAGAAAATTGAGAGTCGCTCCGTATTCGTACAAATGGAGTGGCGTCCTTTGTGCATGACTGAGTTACAAGCATTCCTTGGTTTACTTATTTATACGGCTGTGTTCAGATCAAATGATGAACATTGCGATGATCTGTTTGCCACGGACGGTACTGCACGCGAAATATTTAGACTAGTGATGAGAAGAAAACGCTTCAGTCTCTTACTGAGATCGTTATGTTTTGATTCACCAAAACCGGAAGGACAAGAATGGGGCCCTAAAGAAGAAAAACTTACCCCGGTCTCCTACATCTTCAACAAGTTCGTAGAAAATTGCAAAAATAATTACACTGTTGGTCCAATTGTGGCGATTGATGAACAGTTTTTTAGTGATGAAAATAATCTCGTTGCCGGCAAGCACTCGAAACAGAAACCTAGTGCATATGGAATTAAGATTCAATTCTTATGTGATGCTGAAACTAATTATTTTTACGATGGGCACCTTTGTACCCAAGAATGCGAGGACAAGGAAATATTCACAGATGGAATAGCAATAGAAGAGCACAAAGTGGGTGAAGTAAAGCCTCCCCACCAATTCGAAAAAGCAAAAACTATGGACGAAATTAATAGAAAAAGTGTTGTTTACACTTGCAGACGTCAGACGGATATGTGGCAAATGTGTGTACTCTACTATTTATTGGACATTAGCACTGTGAATTCATATGTGTTATATCAAAAGCAAACTGATGATACTGACAGTATGGAAGTATATCTTAAAAACCTTGCCCGAAGTCTTGTTTTGAAATATCTGCTAGAACAGTTTAACAAGACGACGCTGCCTTTTGAAAGTCGGCTTGCAATTCGTCGGATCTTGGGTAATGAAGCACCTACGTTGGCATCAACGACTGCAGCGGTGGACAAGAAAGCCCCAGAAAGAAACCATAGCAATAGACAGGCTTGCAAACTGTGTCCTCGAGTAAAGCAAAGGAAAACTTATCACATTTGCATGGGTTGTAAGATTCCTATTTGCTTGCAGTGTTGCCATATGGTATGTGTGCCCTGTTCTGAAAATGTTACATTTGAAGGTGAATAACTAAATTTTCATTAATTTCTTCATTTCTTTTATTCATTTAATTGCAGAACTTGAGCAGTGTTTTTGTAATCTTTTTTTTAAGCTTATTGGATTTCAATAAAACATTGTTATTGCATAAATCTTGTTGGTTTTTTTTTTCGATAAATATTTCACTGATCTATTAGGTCAATGTTCTATTAGATGGTTAGTAAGTTTTATGAGGATCATTAATAGGGAGGTTCATAAATTATAAAAGTATATCATTAGGAGGCCGAACCTCATCCAACCTTTTTATTTTAAATAAAAACTGAGCATCTTTCTAAATGTCTGGCCTTTTCTAACTGTTGGTCACAGTTACTTAGCTATTTAGTATTTTAGGTTTAGGACAAAGTGGCGCATTTATTATATTCGGGTGTTCAATAATAGCTTTCGTGGGTAGGTGTAATAAAAAAGATATGTTTATCTTATTTTGAATTTATTTTAAAACTAGAAATACACAGTTTTTTGCTTGAATTTCTATTGATTATAAGTGTAAAACAACCATTACACTGGTTCTTAGCTTTGCGGCACATTTACGTGATTCAAATTTTAAGTTACAACATCTGCCTGCTCATCATCTGAACAGTCACCAATCATCACTTCACTTTGTCACTACTGGGTCGCTTTGTCTCAACTTGCTGAAGTATTGTCTGCGCAAAAGATTCTTGAAAGTGTTCTTCACACAGAAGATGGAAGCACTGGTAGCTCAAATTCAGTGCGCTGGACCTGCCAAGAATATCGTAGCAAGGGAAGCTGAGGAATTCCGAAACTTCAGGGAGCTTATTTACAGCATGCTTGGCTTGCTCTGGACTCAGATCAATGAGTGTGCTAAGCAGATTGACGGATTGGAGACAAGACACTGATATTACAAAGTGTTGCCAAAGTTGAAGGTGAAGACAGCACCACAGCTGTCGTGGATGTAATCCACAATAAACTGGCCATCAAGAGCTTCTTGGCATCTTCCATTAAGGTCTGTCACAGACTTGGCACTGCCAATAAAGAACATGACAGGCCCATGCCGGGGAGATTTTCTAGTTACAATGAAAGATCTGTAGTCTGGAAAGTCTGGAAATTACGTAACATACGATTAATCATAATCGGTTTCATTTTTCATAACTATCCATTAGTACTAGGTGTCTTGTACGAATCCTTATCGCTGTGGAATGCGGTTCTTTTGTTCGAGCGGCCAGATGTTGATCGCTCCGTAGTTACTGCGTTCGGCTTGAATACGACCATATGCTGATAGTTTTAAGGTTCACTTTACTTTGGATAGGTTTAGAGAGATAGCGTTCTTTCACTCTTCTTTTGTTTCTTCTTCTATTATTTAAAACATGAAAGATTTTTATGTATGTACAGCGCCAGCACATCAAGCTACCCGAAACTGAAATTGTCAATTGAACATGAACCTTATGCTTATTAAATAAAGATGAAAATCTATCAAAGTTTGACAGATTGGGGTAGCTTGATATGCTGGTGTCTGTACGTTATTAAGTACTTAATTACTTTTGTACTATGTATATTGTTTATTGGATTATTAACAGAACTGACTATTAACTCTAGGTACCTACTGAATAAAAAAAAAACGAAAAACTTTACAAATAAATTAAAATAATATTTTTCTGTTTTATTTTATAATTAACTACTAATCAATATATTAAGTGTTCACATACTTCAAGAAACACCGCTCCCAGCGGTCGTTAACCCCCCAAAAACGCATCAAATATTTTAGTATTTTTTATCTTATCGGGTTTAGACATCATACCTACGAGGTCTCCTGAGTTTTGCTAGCTAATTTAATTTGACCTTGTTTGTATCACATGCAAGCAACTAACTGACATCGTATATAAGGGGCTTAAGTTACACCGTACCAGAATGTATCTTGGATATTTATTTATTTATTTATCTATTTAAACTTCTCGCACACAAAAAAGGTACAAAGGCGGACTTATTACAGACATTATTTATTTTTGCCCTTCTACTATTTATTTCAAATAGCAACTTTAAAGAAAGCGGTATAAGTAATACAATCATGCGTAGGTATAGCCTGAGTATGGCATGGACCTTGAGAAGTCAGGCGGAGGCCGTTCCCGCGCGGACCGTTGTAAGGCTCCTCCAGAAAGGCGCGCCGCGACCACGGTAGAACAATTTCCATGAAGTTTCGGAGAAGTTGTTCCACCAGAGTTGCGTCCAGCCTTACTGTGTGTGCGTGAGCCTGTATGCTGGGCCTCCCTTATCCATTGCGTGTGACGAGTGCGATAAACCGGCTGTCTCTGTCTCGCTCTGCGCCGCACAACACCCCCGAACCCGCGCCGCCCCGCGCTCGCCTCGTCGCATGCACTCAGTAAGTCAGTAGTCAGTAGTGCTCAACGTTCACAAAGAGAAGCTTGTTCGAACGCTCGCGAGTGCGCCACAGATAAAATAACACGTTTCTTACTGTTTCACTTCTAAATCCGTATTATTAGTCTGATATTTCTAAGGTGCTTACATATCTTTGTATTTTCGTTTTGTTCTAGCTGATTTTAACCATGTCTGAACCGCTGTCTTGTCCGACAAAAAAGAACCATTATATTGACGATTGTGCTGATTCTTCACCTCATAACATTTGTGATGATGACTCCGAATATGAAGAAGAAGAAGAAATAACCAAAAGTAAACGCATAAAAAGCCATCCAAAGGATCCCCTAACCTCGTTATCTACAGAAGAAACAAAAAATCCTTTAACTTTCTGGAATTTGATTTTTGACGAACCGATGCTTACGCACATTGTCGATTGCACAAACAAGAAAATTGAAAGTCGCTCCGTATTCGCAAAAGTGGAGTGGCGTCCTTTGTGCATGACTGAGCTACAAGCGTTCCTTGGTTTACTTATTTATACGGCTGTGTTCAGATCAAATGATGAACATTGCGATGATCTGTTTGCCACGGACGGTACTGCACGCGAAATATTTAGACTAGTGATGAGAAGAAAACGTTTCAGTCTCTTACTGAGATCGTTATGTTTTGATTCACCAAAACCGGAGGGACAAGAATGGGGCCCTAAAGAAGAAAAACTTGCCCCGGTCTCCTACATCTTCAACAAGTTCGTACAAAACTGCAAAAATAATTACACTGTTGGTCCAATTGTGGCGATTGATGAACAGTTTTTTAATGATGTAAATAATCTCGTTGCCAGCAAGCATTTGAAACAGAAACCTAGTGTATATGGAATTAAGATTCAATTCTTATGTGATGCTGAAACTAATTATTATTACGATGGGCACCTTTGTACCCAAGAATGCGAGGACAAGGAAATATTCACAGATGGAATAGCAATAGAAGAGCACAAAGTGGGCGAAGTAAAGCCTCCCCACCAATTCGAAAAAGCAAAAACTATGGACGAAATTAATAGAAAAAGTGTTGTTTACACTTGCAGACGTCAGACGGATTTATGGCAAATGTGTGTACTCTACTATTTATTGGACATTAGTACTGTGAATTCATATGTGTTATACCAAAAGCAAACTGATGATACTGACAGTATGGAAGTATATCTTAAAAATCTTGCCCGAAGTCTTGTTTTGAAATATCTGCTAGAAAAGGTTGACAAGACGTGGCTGCCTTTTGAAAGTCGGATTGCAATTCGTCGGATCGTTGGTAACGAAGCACCTACATTGGCATCAGCAACTGCAGCGGTGGACAGGAAAGCCCCAGAAAGAAACTACAAGAATAGACAGGCTTGCAAACTGTGTCCTCGAGCAAAGCAAAGGAAAACTTACTACAGTTGTATGGGTTGTAAGATTCCTATTTGCTTGCAGTGTTGTCGTATGGTATGTGTGCCCTGTTCTGCAAATGTTACTTTTGAAGGTGAATAACTGAATGTTTACTAGATTTTTATTAATTTCTGCATCCATTTTGTTTACATAATTTCAGAAACAGAACAGTGTTTTATGCTATATCTTTGTAAAGATTGTTGGATTTCAATAAAACATTGTTATTGTATAAATCTTGTTGGTTTTTCTTTTAAATAAATATTTCACTGATCTACTCAACTTTCTATTAGACGGTCAGTTAGTTTTAAGAGGATCGTTAACGGAGGAGGTTCATGAATTATAAAAGTGTACATCATTAAAAGCCTTCTAATCTCTAAAATAAATTAAAAATTATCCAGTTTCTGAATGTCTGGCCTTTGCTCACAATCAGTCACAGTTACTTGGCTATTTAGTATTTTTAGGACCCTGAAATATCAATAACTAGAGGTAAGAAAAAGTGGCGAATCTATTATATTCGCGGGTTCAATCATATCTCTTGGGAAGTAAAATGGGCATTTGACGTTCGATTAAATACATGGCCTTTTTTCTGTTATAACAGCTATTGCAAGTACAAGTACTTGTAAAGAACGCACGAACGCACGAAATGCACTTCAAGCAACCCCAATCTGTCAAATTTCTTTGGTAGAATTACAGCTTTATAACTTATGCATAAGATTCATGTTCAATTAGGAAAATTTTACAGTTTGCGGTACCTTGTAGTACTTGTACTTGCAATAGCTGTTATAACAGAAAAAAGGCATGTATTTAATCGAACGTCAAATGCCCATTTTACTTCTCAAGAGATATTATTGAACCTGCTAATATAATGGATTCGCCATTTTTTTGAACCTCTGTACTATTGCATATTATGTGGTATAAGTAGGGTCAACCTCTATCACCTAGCATTACAGATGGATAACACCATCATCTGCCTAGCCTTTTGCAAACTATGTTGGGATAAATTTCCAGTCCAACCAGATACAGCTAAATCCCAGTACCTATATTACCGGCTTAACGAAGCACGGATTTTTTGCTTACATTGTCCTCATGTGGAGAAGCAACAATAATAATTTACTCAGGACCTTGTAAAATTTTGAGATCTAAAACAGTGTCTTAGGAGTTTCTTGCTTGTTCTTCTACGTTTTGGAATGACCACTAGCTTCAACTTTCTATCTGACTAACCGACTTTTTGACAATACAAAAGTGCCTGTTAATGGTTCCATTAAAATAAATACCTTGAATTTGAGTTCAGTTTCTTCCGCTGCGAAAGAGTCAGCAATACGGCACTACAAATGAAATACTTAGAGAAGAAGTTTTCATCTACCTTAGTTAAACAATTACATCCAGAATGACCACACAATGTTACAGTAATCGCGTACAGCATACGGTCAGTAATAACAATTGAACTACGAAAATCTCCCTTACTGGCTACGAAATAAAGGCAGTGGCCAAATCAAATTGTAACCATGGACTGTTCTAGCTGTTGGGCTAAGCACCCCAGATGTAGGTCGCTGGTTAATTGCTGTTCCGGTGCAGACAACCACTGCGATTTGTGTGAATATTTGCTCAATTGCACCGAAAAATTACGTAAATGCGGGACACGATCGTAATAAGGCAATAGTTTTTGTGAGTTTTCACCTTTGTGGAATGACGTTTCTGTTTTTCGTACCATTGTGTAGTTACCTACCTGATAAAAAGCCGAACATTTGCGAGAATTTTACTTTTATTTTTTATAAAATTTACTTGAATTTTAAACGTTTTCATGGCGTGAGTGGCAGGTGTACCTACAATAGGTACATCTGCCACCAACGCCATGAAAAAAGACACCCACAATTCGCCAATTATGTTTAAGTGCCATGAAATAGGGAGCCAGCCTATTGCCACCAACCGGGCACAAATTCAAACTCCCGGCTGCCAATTTCCAGATTGAAAGACCCAATAACACTTTGATCACCTGGCAATCGTAACCAGGACCTCATGTTCCGCAATAGCGCTTGCGACCACCAGACTAAAGAGGCAGTCAGACTTACGTTTTAGTGGCTTTTTGGTTTGGGGATAGTTGAACATACCAAGATCTTACTGTGGCTCGGTAAGCACGCTAAGCCGTTGGTTCCAGTTGTCATTTTTTAATCTTGGTCACTACAGGAAAGTAACTCATAATCAAAATCGCTCATCTAACAACTTATTCAAATTAGAATAAGCTTTATCTGCTAGAAAATCAATAACTGAATTGTATTATAGACTTGTGTTATTTGTTGGAGAGCAGTCAGTGGTGGCCCAGTGGTAACCTGCGACTTCCAATTGGTAGGTCGTGTGTTCAAACCCAGACATGCGTTTTACTTTTTAATTATCACTGCTCTCAAACCGGTGACGGAAAACATCGTGAGGAAACCGCTATGTCCTGGGGAGTTTGTTCCGCCACTTCTTTTTCCCAGCTAAAGCACTAGGAAGTGGTGAAGGGTGGGCGTTTTGGGGGACTGTCTCATGTACTTTGATGTTCGAAAAGTGCTGATTCTCAGCCTAATTTGAATAAATGACTTTTGATTTTGATTGATTTTGATTTTTACAACCGAAAATTCGAAGACAAGTGACATCATCATCATCATCAACACGCACTGAACCCATGTGGTAGATAACGGCCTACTCGCTCTCACAGAGAGAAGGCCTGAGTCCCAGCATTGGGAAATTATAGGCTGATTTTATATTTTGTAAGGAAGCCAAATATTTTCACACAAAAATAAACTGCTCTACATGTTACCACTAATCTCATGTTAGTACACAATAATATCGACCGCCGAGGAAACAAACGCTCACCACCCAACCCCATCAAAAGCAGGGCAGCACTCGGCAGCAGGGTATCGGCGTCATTCTCACTACATTACACTTAACAGACGTATAATCTTGTGTTGTAGTTATTATACCTCGATGTTGTTATGGAACTGTTATGGGGGGAATATCTTTTCTTAATAGTGTCTGATACTGGAGTTTGGATCATGTGAAAACGCTTGTGTTTTGAAATCAAAAGATGATATAACAGTACTTTTAGGTGTAGATTTTGAAAGTGTGTAGCAGGCAGGTGGTGTTAAATCAATCAGCTCAACTTATCGCAGTCCAGTGCTGGACATAGGCCTCTCCTAGGCTATGCCACAAAAGACCCTGTCCTCCGCCTTCCGCATCCAGTCTACCCCAGGTACTTCGTGCCCGTTTAAAGGTCATCGGTCCATGTAGATGGGCGGCGTCCCATGCTACGCTTGCCCATACGCACTTCCACTCCAGGATTTCTCTGCTCCACCGGACATTAGTCTTTCGACAAACATGGTAAAATCTGACTGGTCCAAAAATACGCGCATTTTGTGTATAAGAAAAACACGAAACGAAAATAATCCCAAAACCAAACCAATTTGACCCGCCCTTAGTTTCACAAGGAAACATCGAAACACGAAGCCATCAACTCAAACGTCACTCACACACCATTACACCTAACTGACATTAAATCTAACGTTATCGCCCAGCGTCCGCCATTTCCCGACGTCAAGCAACAATCTAGAGTAGTCCCGTGAATAAATCAGCTAGGGCACCTCTGATCCCTTAAATAAGTGGGTTCTCGTGTGTGAAATATCGAGTACGGGCGAGTTTGTGAGGAGTGTGCGTTAGTGTGGCGGTGACGGGTGGGAGATGAGGAATCAGGACTTTGATGATAGTGAGGTGTAATTATTGTTATTAGTGGTCGCTCAGTGGTCGGAATGCGACCATAATTCATTTAAAACTTATGCCTAGCTTTTCTTTCCCAAGTATGAAGGGGTCGGCTTCCAGTCTCATCGAATGCAGCTGAATACCAGACGTTTACTTGAAGCGACTGCCCCTCTGACCTCCACAACCCTGTTACAGGGCAATACGATCTTTGGTAAGACTGGTTGTACGACTTTCGGGCTTCTGACTACCCGCGTCAGGCGTAACGACCATCAAAAATGTACAGATAATAGCCGGCACCACCAACTCAACGTGCTATCCGAAGCACGGAAGACTCTCGATATGTACCTAATGGATCGTCAACCCATTCACAAAACAGACGCGGCAAGCGCAGCTTAACCTGATCGTTCAACCACGAGCTCCTTCTTCTTCTTCTGTTCACTTAATATCCCACACAAAACCAAAGTCCTCCTCCATACAGCTGAGTATCCCGCCATCGTATCGCACAGCATACATTATTATTCAGGCGGGGTACACAACGAAGCGACACGTACGGCGGGCATCCTTCAAGCAGGACGAATATTGTGACGCGACTATCCACCTACCTACGATATATTAGTATGTAAAACTTTAGCATGTATTAGGTACGTTAGCTGGTAGCCTATGTGGAAACAGCACTTCCGTTTGTATGCATCGTACTCTTATTTTCATTCAGCAAGCATCAGCACACCTATAGTTGTATATAATATAAACCGTTTGAAACGAAAATACTTGGTTTAAAACCACGACCAAGTGGACCGTGAATTGATCGAGTACTTAGATTTATTCGATGTTACTAAAAAAAAAATAAGTTGAAAATGGCTAATTAAAATCAGTCACCATTTTTGTTAAAATTGTACATGTTTTATCTAATATATAAAATTCTCGTGTCACAGTTTTCGTTGCCATACTCCTCCGAAACGGCTTGACCGATTTTGATGAAATTTTTTGTGCTTATCCGGTATCTATGAGAATCGGCCAACATCTATTTTTCATCCCCCTAAATGTTATGGGTAGTCCACCCCTAAATAATTTATAAGGCAAAACAACGTTTGCTGGGTCAGCTAGTATCATATAAACTTATTTACGAGGATGAGACAGGCTAAAACAATCTTGTATGTGTATTTATTACGAATATGTTGAAGGCTAATTATCAATTTTAAAAAAATTGTCATGAAGTAAACTAGTTATGGAGTCTGATTAGGTTTTTACCCCGCCACTGCAAATTTTAATATTTTATATGTCACCGTATGATTGTAAACACCGTTAGTTGATAATCTATCTCGCGAGATTATAAACTGTCGATAAATTGTAAACTGCACCATACTGCTTACAATGGTACACCGACCGAATAGGTCGCGCGAGCCGAGCGAGCGAAGCGAGCAGTTCCGCGGCAGCGGCCGGCGAGCGCTACTTCAAAGTTAGTGGCAGTTACTAGGCTATTTAGTAATAGCGCAAGGTACTATCCGTGGCATGCAACTTTGATACCTACTAGTTCACAATTTGTCGGTTTACCACGAACAGATTAAAACTATCGAAAAATTGTGCGTTAAATTGTAAATGGTTTTTGCAGTTCACAATGTTTCGATACTTTGTAATCTCCCGAAATAAATTATAAACTGACGATGTTCATAATATTACAGTGACATATTTATACTCTTATTGCCTTTGATATATCCTAAATCAGGGAATAGGTGTGGGATAACTAACGTGGGATAACTTCGTGTAAAGTCACCGTGCACTTGAAAAAAAAAACAATATTAAACCGCTAAGTGTGGTTTTAAAGCGTTTTGAACCGTAAAAACGGTTTAAAACCAAATGGTTTAAAATCCGTTTTGCATCATTAATTGCACCTAAATTAGGATATAACCAGACGGCGTCCGTTCGATGACATCGTGACATAATAATTGTTTTATTTTGAGACGATCAATATCGAGTGGTCGACATGATTGCCCGCAATCTAGTTGCACCTCACTTGGCAGACTATTTAGGCTTCTGAAGCCTATGCTCGTGAATCTTAGGTATTCTGTAAGGCAAATAGAAATCGTTTCATAAAACTTTCTTCATAAAAATATTTTATGGTCGATAGCGGCATTTACAAAAGCGGTTTTTAATCATTTTTTTTTTCTTCTGTCCTTCTCAAATAATTATGCTCGACCTGGCGGGGGCACTGCCGTGCCCCCAGAACAGATACAGAGACGAGCTTTTGTCAGCGGTTTTAGCGCGTGGAGGTCGACAATTATCCCACGAGAACGTACGATCGGGATGGACAGTATTCTATTTCTGTGCCCAATTTCATCCGAATCCGTACAGCCGTTTTTGCGTGATTGAGTAACAATCATTATGAACAAGTTTTACTATGGGATCAAACCTAAAATCGTGAAATATAAATGAGCTGATCCATACATTGCGTCGAGATATGCGAACATAAATGTATGGATAGTAGCTGGATTAGATTAAAACGATAAAAAATAGCCATGTTTATACACTGAGAAATTTT
Organism: Polymixis lichenea; assembly: GCA_949091785.1. Taxonomy (NCBI): domain Eukaryota; kingdom Metazoa; phylum Arthropoda; class Insecta; order Lepidoptera; family Noctuidae; genus Polymixis; species Polymixis lichenea. The sequence goes on along the minus strand of OX420943.1, from coordinate 2,669,253 downwards.
AATGGTTATTTTCTCGCAGCGAAATGGTTTTGTCTTGGTAATATAACCGTTTTATAATCAGATAAAATTTTAGAAACAAAAATGCCAATTGTGAAAAGTCACCACGTGCGAGAGTTTATTTTGCTTTGAACATTTATGCATCACTATTCCCTTTGTCGGAGGTGCGTGCGATTCGAGTAGTACCTACAAGTTACCTCTAGTGTTACTATTGAGTAGTGTTTTATCGAGTTGATGAATATATTTTTAATTATTTTAGAACAAAAAAGTCTTTATTTTTTTACTTTTAGTAGAGTTATTGTTATCTTGTTTAATACAAGTTTTAATTCGCCAGCCATTCCATCTTGAGCAAGCGCACTGTTCAATGCTCAAGCATTCTCTGTACGAGAAGAGGCCTTTGCCGTGCAGTAGGACAGTAACAGGCTAGTATCATTGTTAAAGAGACCCGTATTTCGTGACATGTGGTGCAAGCGCCCCTTTAAAACATATTTGACACGGTTTATTTAAAAACGCTATCAAAACCTTCGTCGGAATTTTTTCCAACAACTCATTTAATCAAGCCCAAAACCGAAGGACCTATGACTAATCCCAATAACGGCCCCATTCATTAAAGGTACCAGGAAGCCATAAAGGCATTGGTTCAACAAACTCGTAAACTCGAGAGCAGCCGAAAGTCAACGTGTGTGGATTATTCAATCACTTCCCTCGAGTAATTGCTTTCGTTTCCTTTAGACCCTTAAAAGGGACAAAAGCCTACAATGGAATATCGGTATCTTTCCTTTGGCCCAACCAAAGGAGGTATCGGAGGTCATGTGGCGCCTGGCGAATGCTCCGTGTGATCTATACTGACGTCATACTTCCAATAAGATTTGTTTATACTCGCAAAGACACCTACCAATATATCTGTAGGAAAGGTTTATAAAGAAGTCGAAAATGATGTAAAGAGTGACTGTGTACACACACACAAGCCTGGGAAGCACTCATTTTATGCTTCTTCTTACCATGTCCTTAGGTATAAGCTAGCAAACAGTTAACAAATCAAACCTTCCAATAAGACTGACGTCATTCGCAAAAAACAAGAAGAAAAAACTATCTATTAAAGCTACATTCACAACGGCACTTAATAACAGTGGATGTCAAAAAATTTCTTCCCTGGCAGCAATCATATTCTCATCTGCGTGCAAGTGACTATTGTCAGCGAAGTTAATTGACTGGAAGTGGGTGTGTTCATCAACGATAGCATCGAATACATCTGTCTTTTAAGATGTAACAGTTATGTATGTACAAAGAATGCTATTAGTAGCATATCATGGGAACTTTTATGAAGCAAAGAATTAGCATTGTCATTTATATTAAACGTCAATAGCTAAATGTAAACTAGTCGACACTGAGCTATAATAAATATAATATTAATTATGTCAGCTGAGGGGCTTGTGGCTGACTTATATTAGCTGCACGGATCGATCGATCAGGTTAAGCTTCGCTTGGCGCGGTTGGTCCGTGGATGGGTGAACATTTTAACATACCAAGACCTCTCCGTACCTCGGAAAGCACGTTAAGCCGTTGGGTCCCGGCTGTAATTTGTAGATCTTTGGCAGTCGTTACGGGTCGTCAGAAGCCCGAACTGGGTAATACGATACCTCTTGGAAAGACTGGTTGTCAGAATATCGACTTTAACCCAATTATTAAAAACAATTGGGTTTGTTCAGAGAAACTGCTAATCAATTACATGGGGAATCAGAGGCTACTCATTGTTACCACGTTTGAAAACCAACAACACACAAACCATAGAAATCTATCTGTAATTATATATACGCCATGACTAAAGGAAATCACAAGCAATGCCTTTTATAACCACACAAATTCTCTTAAAGCAAAAGATGAGTAATATTCCGACAAACTCCTAGTACGAGGAGGGATATCATAATGCATTCACATTTCAAATGCATACATGATAAAGTTTGAAGCAACGGAAGCTGGTACAAATTGTATTTCGTAACTATAATTCCCAGAGTGGCCATCGTAAAACTGAGAGAATAACCTGAAACTTTAGCGAGAGACGGGACAGTATGGAGAACCATGGCATCTGATAAATAACATGTTAGATCATCCTTATTTCCAATCAGATTAGAAGAAGTAGACCTATTGGAAAATGATACAGTAGATATTCTTATACGAACGCACGAAATAACATTGACATTATACAAAACGCAACATCTACCCGGTGCAGCTTTAAAGAATTCTTAATTAATTTAAAATATGTTCAGATCATCAAATTAACAAATGTATTGCACGGTGGTGCATTAAAATAGACAACAGAAGTGGCTAATAAATGTCTAGCGCACCCAATTTTATGGCTTTTATACATAAGAGTAATTCAAAATTTCGTGTCAATACGACAGACTCAGAAGTTGGACTGCTCATTTCGAGTAAAACGTAAATAGAGAATCTCAATAGCTGCAAGGACCTGCAAACATAAATAGTACATCTACTGCCATGACTCGCGACCGCAGTGTTTGAATATGCATCGCGAAGACACACAGGTCCAACTTGCTAGATAGATAACAAAGTAAAATAGAAAGGACTCACACATAAACTTTACCCTGGACGGTGCAGAATTGTATTTGCCTCGGTTATATTGGATAGGTGAAGCTCCAAGTGGATTTTACTTTGGAATATATGCATCGTAATCTTGAAGGAAGAGTAGTTTTATGCATTTTTTTACAGATGAAACTCATGCTTAGCAATATTCCATGTTTTAATCAGCTATGTCTACGTGGTGTCTTGTTATACCAATAATGACAACATAGCTTTTTGGTAAAAAGCATTGCAAAATACGTTTATTCATGAAAAAATTCTCGTCATGACCTTCCGAAGTTTTGCTAAGAAAATATATTTTAAACTACGAAGACACATGGACTTTACATAAGTGTCTTCAGAAATTATAATTAAGACTAAGCGGTACAAAAAACAGCAGACATTGTGCGGTACAAAAGCACATAACATAATAGTTCAGATGATAGTTCAATCACCTTTCACCAAAGATTCAAACACCGCACAGGGAACCAGCGCTATTAAATTCTTAATTAACAAAGTTCTTGCACTTCCTAAGCTTTCAAAGAAAACAGACATGGCCCAAAGGTTTGCTAGTTTAATAGAGCAGCCTTCTAGTTTCTCATAAATTTTCCAGACACCTTCAGTATTCCAGGCAAGCACTAAGTGATGCCCTAGGGCGTTTTCTTCAGTTGGAAATAAACGCAAGACTGTGGACGGGAATAAAAGCTGGGATGCTAATCAGGTACGATTTATTGATAGATTTATTAGGCTTTCAATTATAGAAACGTGGCTTAAATGTTGGTGTTGTTAATTTATATGACTTTTCGCTGTCTTCAATGGATTTAGTTTAGCTACAGTTACAACGATATTGTAGCTATACAATGCACATGGGCTTCTTATAAGCTCCGCTATCAGGCTTACGGACTAGCTCATCTTTTCTGCACGATACAGCGTTCTCTTAAAGCTCGTGTAGACGCAACAAAGAAGCAAAATTCTGTATACGAATCTACTGTATTAATTTCAGCATTTTGGATTTGATGGTCGTTGTATGCTATACATTGCTAAACTAAATCTTTGAGAATTAGAAATGTTAACACTTAGTTAAGCTATGAAAGTTTGGACAAAATGACAACTTAAAATAACGCTAAATCTTGGCCTTGTGTTTCCAATAAATCGTTGACCACTTATCCGTTTACTAATTTCTCGGGCACCATTTCAAATCCCTTAATAGTCCCTTTTATTTTTTGCTCTCGTCGCCTCTCAGACCTTACAATAGGACCCTTTGTGACCAGGGCCGGTCCGACCTTTTTACAATGTCTGTCTATTGTCAAAGACTATTTATAAGCTTTTTTTCTCACTTGTCGAACGAATCCGACAGGTCCCGACATGATTTCGTAACGGCCAAAGATAACAGTTCCAATTTCAAAATTGAGTTTATTTTTTTAGGCTGTGATTTCGCCTTTGTCATTTGAAGGCGCTGTTGTGTGCCAGTGATTGGATTTTAGGTATTGAGTATTTCGAAATACGATTTACGAAATTCGGAAGGTAAAAAGAAAGTGCGTGTTTTAAAACCTCTTTTCTCCCACGAGGTAAATAGTAGATTATACGGTGTCTAATGTCACAGGCGCTATATTGATTTCGTTACCGCGTAGCAAATTTTTGCACTTGACCATAATTATACAGAAAACAAACGAAATAAAAAAATAATCACAATTAAATTGCGTCTTTTAATGAAATGTTATGTTGATTGAACCTATGATAAAATGAGAACTCTTTGGTCGAACAGTACTATAATAGATAAAAGATGTTTTATATGAATTTGTAACTGTTGAGGTTTCAAATTTAAATCATATGGACCAACGGGTCATAATGACATTCTGAACAATATTATTGTCCAGCTAGAGCCTAGACTTTCTATGACTTGCTTTAGGTTACGTTGTCCCGTCATAATATAATCTGACATTAACAAGCAGGCGGTGTGAAAATATATTTGGTTTCTCCAACGACCGCAAGCCTTCTTTGTAACCGATTCTTAAGTATTTCTTCCAAACGCGTAATAATACAGCAGAAATCCTCAATCCAGTTCGGAATTCTTTCATTCCCACGGGATATTATTGCAAACGATTCATACATCGATATATTATACAATTCTCCCAGAAATTAGGTATAAAGCTGGCTTTATGTGCAATAAAATATATGGAGATGAAATTACGTGTTCCATACAATGTATCAACGCTTAACGTATGTGTATTACCGGCATTATGTGTTCTGGTAATGGCAATGGCAATGTAGCGTTTGGTTTAGAGCGCAATAAAATTATAATTAATATTTAAGTTCATCTTGAAATAATACTTAAAAGTGTGGGACAGATGTATTTTGAGGACCATAATTATTGACTGTTTACTTTTCATTCTTAGTAAATGAAGGCACATTAGAGCCTTATACCGAGAGGGGTGGCCTTCAGTCACCACGCTTGGTCACTAAGTCGCTACGTGTTAGTTATTTTAGAAAAACTTTGCTTTTGATTTTTTTACGCATTGCGGAATGATAGCCATTTAAATTAAACTGAAATAAAATATTTCGTGAAAAAATGCTTTTAGTGTACGGTTGTTAGTAATTTCAGCGCTGTAAGGATTTCCACAGTCACACACACACACCCTCACAATACACCACACACACGCAACATCACACACACACACATATCACACACACCACGTACACACACACAAATCGTCCCATCTGGGCATCGTCCAGCTAAATTAAGAAAATGTCTTCTCCCAATTGATACTAAAACTTCTGTTTATCACGAAAAATCAAAAATTTTAGATCACTTAGCGCCACAAAACTGTTACCAAAAACGTAGAACAAATTATAATACTGTTACATTGAAAACTCTGTCGATTTAACACGGCACTTTCTTAAATCACCGTGGTGGAGTATCGACCGCAAATTGCATAATTTCGCCCGCCGACACCGCCCGTCATAATAACAACACGACACAATAATATGGGGCGTGGTACAAGTTATAGGAAAAAGAGCTCATTTATATAGTATCCCAGAGGGGCAAGTCCCATATTTTTAGGAGCTTTCGAATTCTAATCAGTTTCAGTCTGTCAAATCAATTTACCTATAAAGTACATTTGTACATTTTTCCGTGTGGTGCCGGTCGTAAAAGAATAGCACCATCCCATTTCTTCCCATGGGTGTCGTAGAACGCGACTAAGGGACTTACTAGAGAATGGGCAGCAACGATCTCTATGCATTTGACCACCATACTGCGATCGCCAACCCGCCTGCCAAGCGTGGAGATTATGTCAAATCCCCTCCTTTTGGGGGAGGCTTTGTCCAGCAGTGGACGTCTTTTGGCTGATATGATGATGACATTTGAGTAGTTTCTGACATGGTTTGCCGCGGCGATGAGAACGCGACTTGAATTTGAGCTTTTACGATCTGATCATGACTATTTTTGGCAGATGACTAGTGTAATAACGTACCACAAATGTCCAACGTTTTGAAGATAGTCCGATTAATATTAAAAAACAAAGTGTGTATGTTCGGATATTTGTTACTTCAACATGCAAAAATGGCTTATTGGATTTGCATGAAATTTGCCACACAGATAGTTTATAGCTAGGATGCCTTGATGTGTTACATGGTATGCTTTTGACCCTAGTAGTATGTTTCCGTGGGATAATTTCTGACATCTATAGGGACAATGAAAGCGGTTGTGGCAAAAATGTCTCAAAGTGGATGAGCCTATTGGTCCGCACAAATATCCAGACTCCAGGCTGCTTTTGAGAACTTCCTAATGTTAAATCCCAATAACTGTTTGCTTGACTTATAGATCATACCCTAGAACCCCATACTCACCAGATACGTAGGTACAGCCACTGGTTCAATGAACTGAATGAGAATGCGAGAATAAGTTAGTCGTAAGTATTTAGACAAGTTAATGATGGAATGTTATCTGGCTTGATTCTTAATCTCATGAAATATTTTGCATACCTACCGAAACTTGATTCGTTTTTTTTTTATAATATGTCAGATTAATCTAGGTATGTTAATGAGCTTTGCCTGTTAAATTCTCGATAAGATATTAGATAAGTTTAGTTAAAATCGAGATTAAAATATAAATCACACTTAAAAAAATCTGCAAGTTATCGTTATGATTTGACAACTATTTCATTTTATTACAAAAATTCCGATCACAAAAAGTTCCCACGGTCTATGAACTTAAAAAAATGCAGTTTACTTTAAAATTATACCTGATTAAGTATTTATAAACCGGATATTTTACATTAAAAAGTTATAAAACTTTTTAAGTTACTTTTAATATCTAATTTATGTTATTAGCTGACAATAATTAATTTTGACTGCATTTTTAAATAAAAATTTGAACAACATTTATGACCACAAGGATAATAATCATTTAAGTTAATATAAACTTCCGCATATTAATTTAGCTCACACGTATTTTGACAGTATTATTTGACGTATACAAATAAATGCTATCTTTTGTTGTCTAAACGATTCGTCAGTACTTCGGTCATTCCAACCGATCAGGGCGATGCCCGGCCACCGTAGGTACGGGCTTACCGACAGCGAGTAACTGGTAGCTCGCCGTCCGGCAAGGACCAAGCCCTGGTCGGCGACGCGTTTTGTTCCACGCGTACCTCAAAGAGATGGCAGCACCAGCTAGTAGGGTCCGCTAGGCAATGCCTGCCAGAGGTGCGGGTTGTTCGAAAAAGATACCGTAGCCCCTGGTACACAGGCAACTGAGGGAACACGGGTGGATTTTAGTCAGTAAAAGTCTGACACAAAGAGCGGGAGAAGTTATTTGATGATTTCCCATCCTCAAAAAAAGTGCTTAGGTAATTGTACTTTAAATACTATAGACATAGGAACCTGTACATGTAAACTTTAATCACAATCGAACAGTCAAGCTAATTTAGAAATGGAATGGCAGAAAAGCAGTAGGAGTGAGATTTGACTGACAAGTGACATGGCGAAGATTAAAATTGACTCCTAGAATGATTTTCTAGGAATAATTATCAAAGTTGCACCACAAAAGTATACTATTAGTCGATAGGTACAGAGAGCCTATAAGGATCATAAAGTACCCTTACTATAGGGGCCTTATGGGCTACATTAAGTCCCCGCTACCGCTCATAACTCAACCCCCACGAAAAACTTTGGACAGCCGATACGATCTTCGATACGACGCGACGGCTACAAAAAGAAACGCCGTTATTTCCCACGGGGTGTGGAATTCTTGTGCCATTTCGGACACAAGCCTTTTGTGATCCCCGTCCGGCTGTCCGCTAGATTATTCGTTTCATATTGAAACTGTTTACACTGAAAATGGATACTTTTTGTTTGCTGAAACTGTTATTGGTAGGTTTTGTTTGTAGGACATTCATGAGCAGGTTTGCTTCGATAAACACGCAGGTAATTCAGGTTCTCGTTGGTGTAGTGGTCGAAAGCGCTACTAGCATGCAGAGGAGAGCATGAGGTCCAGGGTTCGATTGACGGGTCGGGCAAAGTGTTATTAGATTTTACAAAATGGAATTAAAATCAAAACCTCAAGAATTTGAAACCTGTGTCCAGCCTAGCCTCTGGGATTACAGGCGTGATATGTAATGTAATTCAGGTAAAGCGATGCTCAAGGGGAACCTAGTCGCGCGCTCGAATTCAATGATGGGCCTGGCTAAAAAGCACGCTGTCTCACCAAGCATCGTGTCCGACAGAGGTAGTATCAGTGATGAGCAGTTAGAAGCTAGTCTATACGTACAACATTATTGAGTGAGATGCAGGATCATTTATAGAACAACAGGCGCGTAAAAAATTAAGAACACTCCTTCGGAAGATCAGGTTTTTTGAAAAAATCACTGGATAAATCAACGACCAATAAAGTTTATTATATATTTCGATATTTGAGCTTTGTCGGTACCGACTTGGTTTTTCAAATTTTTCACTTCTTTTATTACTTAAAACACGCCCAAAGTTAGGTTAAATTAGCAAGAAAAACGAATCTTTGTTGGCTCCTAACTTTTTAATGGCTTTTTATTTTGGTATTCTGTTTTCGTACAGACAATATTAATAATGAGAAAAAATCATACTTATCATGTTTAATTAATTATTGATGTACATTGTCGGATAGTGGAATAATACACTCCCGAAGTTTCTATGAGAAAAATGTGGACTAGGTTCACCTTAAAACCTCGGTGTACACAGCAAAATAGGGTACGACTGAACTTGAAACATTAGACGAAGACTTAAGGGGTATACTGCAACTTCTTTATTATGTTTTTGCGTTTCATGGTGGCATTGCGCAGCAAATTGTAAGGAATGGGTTTAAATTGTGTATTTCATCACCACTCCTCTCAAAACGGTGTAGGAAAACATCGCGTGGAAACCGGTTTGTCATAAAAACCTAAAATTCAAAGACATGTGGCATGCACCAACCCACTCTGGGCCCGCGTTTTTACTTATGGTCCCAGTTCCTCTCACAGGAGGGCTCTGTCCCAGCAGTGGGAAGATTATATGCTCATTATGGATCCACCTAGCTATAACTATAGCTAAAGCATAATATACAGGGTAAATGACTTTTTGATTTTGGTAAGTTTTTATCCAGTGCGCAAACTGTAACCATGAATTCAGCATATCATTCTAGACTGCCCAGCTTAGAAATTTTTAAATATCAGCGTTGTATGTTTAATTATCAGCTGTTCAATACATTTTGACCGCGTAGATATTGCACTTTTAAAATAATATGCTAAATTCATGGTTACAATTTGCGCACTGAATAAAAACTTATCCTGTATGTATTACAAATATCATCACATTCAAACCAACATAGGTTAAACAGATTGACACTCGGTGCCAAAGCACTTGTTCCAACCACGTGTGTCATAAAATGACCACATTTTACGGCAACGCAGTGTAAAAGTTGATAGAGCCGTAACTTAGTAATAACTTACTGACCTAACACTTACTTATCTACTTGTGGAATAGTAACCCTTTTATTGATCTGACTTGCATTTGATGAAATGCTGCAGTAGAAGGTCGTTTACCAGACTTTAAAAAGACTCAGACTAATAAAATACATTTCTCTTTATGGCCTGTTCCTGTTCCGTGTGGTGTCGCCGTGCCGGACGTAAAAGAATAGTACCGTCCCATTTCTTCCCATGAGTCTCGTAGAAGGCGACTAAGAGACTTACTAGAAAATGGGCAGCAGCGTGACGCGACAGCGCGACGCGACTGCGCAACGCGACACTTGTAGAACAATTTCTATGAAGTTTTCATAGAAATTGTTCTACGAGTGTCGCGACGCGACCGTCGCGTCGCGCTAGTCTGCACGAGCCTTAAATTGCGAGGGACTTAATTCTAAGTTCATTACCTACTGTTTTTTAAACCCTAGCTTAAAAATTAACTTCATCATCATCCACAGCCTAACTTTATCCACTGCTGGCATAGACCTCCCTTTTCGTGTGTCAATCCCCATGCTCCTGTGTCAGGCTCATCCATCCAGGGCCTACCCGCGATGGCAACTATGTCGTCAGCCCATTTAGCCCCCGAACGACCGCGGCAAAATGGGGACTTAATTGCGTTAGATGGCACTCTTATATGTAACAAAAGCGACGTTATGAAGTTTATAGCGCATAACAATGTATTAAAGCTTCGATCATAAGATCCATGTTTCCCAGAATCTTAGCTAAATCGTGCTTCACTCCGCTTTAGTTTCATCGATGGCAAACAACCAACCAAGATTTCAATCTGTAGGTTACCGAACTTTCTCAAAGACATGCTGTCCCGTTTACTGTTACTGCACAAATAAAACCAACCTAGTTAGAAGTAACAGCGTTTTGTCTATCTTCACGAGTAGCAGCGAACCGCTCTAGTTGGGCTTGTCAAATACACTACTTATTTAGCAAGCATTGTGCGGGGCTCCTAAAGGTCCTAGCGTGATGTTAAGAAGCCCATAGCCTTCTTCAAGAATTGGGCTACCATATGCAAAAATGCTTTTTTCCACAGATCACCGCGTTCTAACACACAAACTCTTCAGCTTTAAGATGGATAGCTTACTATACACTGCCATACAAAAAGGCTGTAACACAGACGGACATGGTAAAAACTGTGAGGGTTCCGTGGTCAAACACGGAACCCTTAATAAACACCGCAGTAAAATTCTTTCTTTCTTTCTTTCTTTTCTTTTTCTTTTTTTATAAAACGTCGCCCCACACTAGGAATTCCTCCTGTATTGTGGGTGCGTTTACAAACATGACAAAAAAAAAAAAAAAAAAAAAAAATTGTATGTACATGACAGGTTATCTACACTATACTTCCGATAAAGGGTTACAACCCGCCACACCCTACAAGTAGTAAAGATTGTTTGCAGAATACGAACATACTTTGTACAGAGGGGTAATTGCATAATACACTCATCATCTGCCTAGCCTATTCCCAACTATGTTCGGGTCGGTTTCCAGTCTAACCGGATGCAGCTAAATACCAGTATTTTACATGGAGCGACTGCCTACCTGACCTCCACAACCCAGTTACATGGTAAGACTGGTTGTTAGAATTTCGGGCTTCTGACGACCCGTAACTACTTTTAAAGATCCACGAATAACAGCCGGGACCAACGGCTTAACGTGCTTTCCGAAGCACGGAAGGGTCTTGGTATGTAAAGATGGTCACCCATCTTCAGAACAACCGCGGCAGCTTAGCCACAAGCCCCTCTTATCAGTAGTTATTGCTTTCATTTTGACAGTTCCAAAACATTCATAGTTTTTTACGTTGCTAAGCAAACAATTTTTTCTAACATATGACAGAATGGATTACCTACCAGTAACCTTCAAAATTATTCAGATTCAGATTAATAGTGTGTTACGTAATTAGGGGTTTTTTTTTTTGAGAATGGGAAATCATTAAGGCCAAGATTTCTTGAAAACGGTCAAAAAGGTGTTTTTTTAAACCAGTGTATCTCTTTAACCGCAAATAATTTTGAAAGCCAAAAAACGTATGGTATTTTCAAGTTTTTTTTTTTTTTGTATACAGTCATGGAACTGAAAACATAATTAAACATATTTTAATCCATCAAAAAAATCATCAAAGTCACCTCTTAATTATCTTTAAAAGCAGTTTATCCCTTCAATAACAATTATAATTTTAATTAAAAATATACCATAAAAATCTAAATGCCAAACTGCATTCAGTGATGGATTATTTATTATTAGATAGTTAATATCTAATTTCATACGAATTTATTTGCACTTATACGACATACGCTTGCTCATTTATTATTCGAATTCATTACAACAGATTTTAATCCGTATCGGATTGCAATAACAACTATTATTGCTCATAACGACACTATTTAATCTTACCAGGGTCTTAAATAACTTCTCCCTTCCGCTCTGGGCGGAGCGGAAGGGCGTGTCAGACTTTATCTGACTAAAACCCACCCGTGTTCCCTCAGTTGTGTGCCACGGTATCTCTTTCGAACAACCCGGGGTCAGGCCAACTGTCAAAATAACTTTAATACATTAGAACTAACAAGCTAGTCCAAAATGAGAATAGCAGAAAAAACAGTACCTATTTGTGAGATTGGGCTGACTAACCGAAGGTAGAAGATAAAAATTAAACTCATAGAACGAGTCCAGAAATTCCTCAACAAACGTGTTTCGTTACTCAATCCCGGTAGAGAGACCCTCAGGTTCTCACAGAACCTATAATATTCAACCCACTTCCTGTTTATACGTCACCCTCCTCTTCCAACCGATATACAAATTAAATTTCGGAAAATCTATTCTAAGACGTGAGAAACCGTACATAAATAGCAATCTTGTAAACGATCTAAAAATAATACAACCTTTTTACCTTTCCAGGTATGGTATAATGTTGTAGGAATAAGCTGGTAATCACGAATTCATGGAGCATTGTAATCAAAATCACATTTGTTCTATCGTATGAATCCCTCGTTACCAGCCAGAGAGCCTTCAAGACGAAGGATTAACATTCATGTAACAGGAATTCTGTGATTAAAGCTCAATATCTGAGTACCGATAACCTGGGTTCCTAGGTATGTAGGAGAATAAAGTAGTAAAGCATCGCTCGTAGATTGCTCACATGATGTTCTGCTGATACTAAAAGAGTGAGGTTTTGAAGTCCCGCTGACTTCAAAACCGTTGGAGAGCGGCGCCATAAGCGTGTGTACCGTTCGTGTAATAAATGCAAAATGTTTTAAAAAGTTTTGTTGCAAATTAACAGTAGGAATATTGATACTAATTCGTGTGTTACGAACAAGCATTTGTTTCAAATTTTAGTAGGTAAATATAGTTAAGTACTTACCCATCGCCGTACATCACACTCGGCATAATTTATAATAATAATTCACTTACCTAAAACAAAAAAAATATCAGAATTAATAAATAAATAAAACATCATTATGGTCTACAAATAATCCTCCACCACACATAAAACAGGGTAAATTTTTAACCAGTGCGCAAACTGTAACCATGAATTCAGCATATCATTCTAGACCGTAGCGGAGAAATTTCTCGTCGGTTATATAAAAATAAATCTGCTGTTTCATAGAAAAGTGCAATACCTACGCGGTCAAAATGTATGGAACGGCTGATCTCTGCTTGCATTACGAAAATATTTATATTCTAACACTTTGAATTTTCAAGGAGATAAAAGTAGGTAACTCGCAACCGGGGCATACGTGTATGCCCAGATGTATGACGTAAACGAGGCAAAAGAAGTACGTAAGGATCGTTACAGGTGGCGTTCTGAGGTCCTAGTGTGAGTTTCATTTAACCATTTACATCAAACGCAGTGAGAGCGTTCGGCGCTCCGATTGGCCCTGGATTGGTGACGGAGCAATCGGAGCGCCAAACGCGCTCACTGCGTTTGATGTAAATGGTTAAATGAAACTCACACTAGGGCCACTGTAGTTTCTGCTTTCTGGGTGAGTTTACGTAAGTATTAATATAACAGTAGGTACCACTTCTTTTCTCTCTTGTCTACTGTTGGCGCTTAAGACACACCCGCTGCTTTCCCAGCCCCAATCAGATACTCAACCTGATTGGCTCCACACATGCAGAAACGCAAACATTTTTACTGGTTCCGTAGCCATAGCGAATGAGGATACGTTCATGAGATGCAACTCCAAACGGAACCATTCAGCAATGTTGGCAATACTAATGCATTTCCTAGAGGAGTAACAGTTTGTAGTGGTTCAGTTTGATTGTAAGTGGAGAATCTGAGAAGACGGTGGTCTATTGGAACCTTTCGTGGTTGGAATGAAAGACTTTGAACATGTACTTGGAAAGGCTAAGTTGTTGGCTAGAGTATTTGATATCAAAGAACTTGGAGACTGTAAATCTATCAATTTCTGCGAACATTCGTATCTTTGTGCAAATAGGTACCCATATAACATCAAGCCCGTGTCCTGAAAGGGTTAGGCAGAGATAGCAAGCCAGTAGGTAGAAGTTTGTTCATAATTTATCGAGAATAGATTGACGACATTACCAAAACTTGGAAAAGTTGGAGAATGAAATCGTGAGGTAGACAACACTGACGCCTGTCTGACATGAAGCTTTTTAAGCAGATAAGTAAGTCGATATAGGCTTAGCCAGAAGAACCAACGTCAAAACAAGCTGCCTAGCCTTTTCCCAACTATGTTGGGGTCGGCTTCCAGTCTGACCGGGTGCAGCTGAATAGGTGATTACCAGTATGTTACATGGAGCGACTGCCTATCTAACCTCCACAACCCAGTTACTGGGTAATACGATACACCTTGGTAAGACTGGTTGACCGACTTTCGGGCTTCTGACCACCCATAGCGACTGTCAAAGATCTACAAAATAACAGCCGCGACCAGGTCCTTCACATGCCTTTTGAGGCACGGAGGAGTCTCGATATGTTATGAATGGTCACGGTCACACATCCACGAAACGCCCGCGGCAAGCGTAGCTTAACCTTCATTCGACCAACGTAAGCAAGATAAAGTTAGCCATCTAACATGACCCATGTAAATTTTATTGCCTACAGTACCAAAGGACACCGCAAAATGTCGGCTACATCACCACACATAAGTTACCTAACCTATTGCATACTCAACAAAATCCGCTAATCGAGTATCCATGTTCCTCCAACTCCAAGGTTCACACAGTAAACACAATTTTCTTCAGCAATACACACATAACAATTGTTATGTTCTGCCGCGGCAGTAAAGCATAAGGCGGGACAAGTTACAAGCCCTGAGCCGACTCATACAACGAGCTGATAACACGCTGTTTAATGTTTTTACTACCTTACCTTACTAGCTTTGCAGTCACAAATGGAAGGGTTTATGGACTTGAATGGTGTTTGTTACCAACGTATTAAGAAAGCGCTTTATTTTCTGTAAGTTCAAAACGGTGAAGGAAAACATATCGACGGGAGGAAGCCTGTGTCCCAGCAGGTTTAGCACGAGCACCGAATTGTCGACGGAAGAATAGACATGACTATTAACTAAATGATGTACAATAGGAGAAGATAGCTATGTGCTTCTATTAATTATCAAAGTTATGCGTTCTAAACGAACCATGATTTTGTAGATAATCGTATATTCTTTATGGCCGTCGAGTAGAAAGTTTGTTGTCAGTGTGATTTTGACAGTTTGGGAAGAAATATTCTATAAAAGGACCTAGACAAAGATCGTTAGAAACGAAAGACAAAATGGCAGATCGTAGAAGGATATCTACGGTGCGATGTCAAAAATTGAGAAACGAAATGTGACTTTGTATAGACAAAGCACTGTTTATTCTTCGTAGAAATAGAAAGCGGCATGCTAAGCCTGCAGCAGTGGGAATATTAAACGCTGATTATGAAGACGTATTAAGAAAGTTGCGTTTGGAAATAAGCAAAACAACGCAACGAACCACATAACATCATGCCTGTTTTTCCCGAAGGGTTAAGCAGATGAGAAAAATGTATAAAATATTGAAGTGATTTCGAATTGAGTTTTCAGCCCAAAACGGCCCAACTAAGAGCCATTACGCACTGTCGACTGGACGCTGGCGACTCGGTCGATGGCGACAGCAACACCAATGTTTGTGTTACATTACATGTAGTTTCTTTTGCAGCATCTTTGGAGCTATGACAGTATTTAAAGTCAACGTTATAGAAATATATGGCTTTCCCAAAGGGAGTCAGTTTTCCTATGCTTTGGAAGCAAACTTTTACACAAGGACTATGGAAGGTTAATCATAATTGAGTAATTATCAGCTTTTACCAGCACGGCTCTTCAGAACAGATAACTTCAATTATATGATTAAGACTCATTGGTCATCACAAATAAAAACTCTTTGTCTGTTCGCACAGTCAAAGCGAGAACAAGGGTAAAAAATTAACATCTTTCTGTTTATAAAAACACGAACGATAATCTACTTTGGTGAATTTAAGATAAGGTTTAAAATTAGTTGTAAGTAAGCAGTAAAACAAGTACTGTAGTGCTAAACGGGAATTAACTTTATGAAATGTAAAATAAGATTCAAAATAGCTTGAATTAAAACAGTAGTTATCAACGTTACGTGTGGTCGTTTATAGAATTAAACTTTATTACAATCGTAAAGTAGTGTAGTGACTGCGCCCGCGCCATGCGCCCGTCAGTTAAAATTACAATTAATACATGTAATTTAATGTATTTTCTGTTACTTTATGGATTTCAAATGCTTCATAATGGGACTTTTAATGGACATTTTCCTCAGATTTGTAATTAAGACGGAGAATTGTGAAGATGTTCGTCGTTATTCATTTTACTATTGCAATTACTATGTGTAGTTATTCCAGCTTTGTATTATAGTAGCCACGCCGACACTATTGTACTAATTTAATAACTGAAGTCTTCATAATATAATGATTATTCATTATCCGGTCGAGCAGAAAAAGTAAAAATGTTAATTTTTATCAATATCAATAATAAGGAACGTTTAGTTTAATCAAAATATAACATAACAGGCCTTGTTTCCACAAAGGGTTGGCCACATTTAGCCAGTTATGTTTAAGTCCCATGTGATGGGGACGAGCCTATTGCCATCAACCAGACACAAAATCCAGACTCCGGGCTGCTACTGAGAAATTCCAGATAGAAAAACCCAATAACACTTTGCCCGACCTGGGAATCGAAACTAGGACCGCATTCTCAGCAGTGGCGCTCGCGACCACTAGACCAAAAAGGCAGTCTAATCAAAATACGATCTATCTAATCTCAAGTACGTTCTTTTACTATCATATTTTTCAGTTACCAGCAACTATAATTCCTAGTAAAAGCTGGCCTAGAAAATACAATGATTGAAAATTCTACCAACCACAAGTTCCGTTTAATTTAATACACTATTAAAAATCGTTCGATCAAAATCGGGTCCGAGACCAACCATCACGTTATGTCAAGGGCGCACTCGGCGACTTGTCGTCACATGATCATGAACGATCAGTGAACCAACTTATTTCTTTTTCATAATCAAATACCTTTTAAAATCTTTTACTTTAAAATACCACAACACACGTTCAATCGCAATTCGAAGGATGTTACATTGTTGTTATAAAATTGTCAAAATGTATTAAAGACCCGCAATTACACCGCTAATTAAAAATCTTACCGAGTAACAAGTGCCATTTCCTGCAATACAAATGCACCTCTTACAAATCGTTCGATCAAAATCGAGTCCGAGACCAACCATCTCGTTCCGTCAACGCTGTTGGGCGCGCTTGGCGTCTTGTCGTCACGTCACCAGGAACAATGATTGAATTAAAGTATTTCCTTTATTTACTTAATAAAAAATAAAAAATCATTTATTCACTGACAAACATATGCACAACCTAATCCCAAGAGTCCCTTATGCAAAGAAAGAGAAAACTAAATAATTTTGAGAATTCGTTCCCTAAAGAGGTTAAGTATAGGGGATAAAAGTTTATATGGAAGATTTTCATTTTTGCCGATGGGAAATTCAATAGTTTTAAATCGTAGTATAAGCTCTCCTAGAAATTATCCCAGTACTACGATTCGATTGCCTCAATAAAAATCCACCTATTATAAATCGTTTGATCAAAAGCGGGTCCGAGACAAACCGTCTCGCTGTGTCAACGTTGTCGGGCGCACTCGCCGTCCTGCCGACTTGTCGTCACATTATTGTCTTGTGAACATCTTTCCACGCCGGAATCTTGATATCCGATACTTTGTAAAACAACAGGTAGGTTTTATTTGATGTTTAGGTCTTAGAATGGACAGTTTTGTAATTCTGTCATGATGCATTTTATCTGTTTAGTGTTTAGCTGAGTCCTAAAAGTTTGTAATGCCAGCTGCTTTTTTAAATGTTCAATATTACTGTCAGTGTAGAAATAATATGTCATGTATTGAAATCTGTTAATGTACTATTAATAAAAGATGTAGTTTAAAAGTCCAAAACGGAAAACGGCGACGTCCTTTAAAGATGTCCCAAAGACAAATATCATCCGTCTCTCAACTAGTCCAATGCCTACTCTAGGATGTGTGTCCGGTACGGCTCGCAATTCTTGCCTATACTAGGAGCACGTCTTCCGTCATTACGGTGCACCATGACAGATTAGGTTTTAAGGGCTATTTGCAAATCTTGTGTTTCATCCGATTAATCGAGTCTGGTCAAACCACGCTAAGCCGAAACGTCGAATGCACATTTGCAGTGATATGAAAACTCTGACATTTATGTCAACATTATTGCACTACAGTGTGTATTTATACGAGATTTACACAAGAGTTTCTTCAATATATTGCTACAACTAAACTATAAAAAGATTTCCTTTCACCAACACACCAACAACAAAAACAAAAATTTATAAGTAACATCACCCAACTATTATCTGAACAGCGTAACATATAAATTAGGAAATATCTTCGCAACACGTAGAGCAGCTGGCACCGGTGTCTGACACACGTGTCGACACTCGGATACACTTCGTATACACTCGGATTTATTTGTTGCCCGTTCTTTGCGCTGTAACATTTGTTTCCAACTTTGTTTGGAAAGGAGATATTATGTTTTAAAATTATTTTGGCACTAGCTCCTTGCCTTTTGTTTGACCGGGAAAGAAATTTGTTAGTAAACTTAAGTCTTGTACTAACGGAGTAGCACGTGTCATCTTGGATTTTGTTGCTATGCAAAAAATCTTAAGAAAAGTTTCCTTACATGCATACCTGGGTGCTTATGTCTTGAGCACACATTGTAGGTAATAGAATAATTGTTTGACCATGAAAACTGTGAGAACAAGAGTAACTTAGCTGGCCAGGCCATGAAATGTCCATCGATGGCAAAAATAACGCAAAACAATAAATGAGTAAACTTTTAACAATTGTTGGCCGAAGATTCAACATTAGGTCCTCACGTGTGCAGATGGCAGGGCATGCGGTACAAGATGGGAGGTGAGCCATTATCTGTGGAGAGACGCAGTATAAGCCAACGGAGGTCTTAGCCGTCCATGAACATGAAAGGTAAAGAAAGAAAGAAAGAAAATAAGTTTATTTGCGGTAAACATGACGCAAAAAAGAACAAGAACACACAAAAATAAGAAAAGGTTGAGAAAATCATGCGTCACATCCACGCAAAACGGCTATCGCTCAGCATTATGCTGCGACCCTATGCAAGATCTATCTTCCAGTTTCAACTGTCGCTGAAAACCAGCGCTGGGGCTCTAGCCCCAGCGCTGGTTTTCAGCGACAGTTGAAACTGGCCGGTACTGATTGCAGAATTATAACAACATTTTACGCTGAGGCAAAAATAGAAAATCATGCGTTTACCAAAATCGCACTAAGACATTCTAATCCTTGAAGAGATAGAAAACCCTAAAAGACAGTGTAATGAGGCGTAAACTCACGTGACATCACAAGAAGCTACCAGGATCTCATAAACAAGAAAGAGGATAACATAAATCTCAATTCGTCTCAACCGCATACTCCTCACAACATAACCGAACTAGGACAATCTGTTAGCAAATAAAAACAGTTTAGTGACGTAAGTATTGTCAAGTTTTATAGCAGCATGCATTAAGTCGTTTGCATCTATTTGAGAGGCGCCGTCACGACTGGCGCCGACATTACGCTTGCTGCCGTGAAGAGTTCTAGCTTTATATCGGAATATGGAGCTAGTTTATAGGTTGTTACAGATTTCTGCAGTTTTAACTTTATTTAGGTCACGTTGCATTGTAATAAGATTATCTCATAGAGCGTTTGAGCGAGTATTATATGGAATATGTAAGGAGACCTAGCTTAAAATATCTAGCGAAATGTAGGTGTACCTGGAAATACAGTGCGATGTTTTGTAATGTATGTACAAAGATAATTATGGTTTCCTGGCAGATTTTAGCCAAAGTACTAAAATGCCCTTTTTGCTGAAACCAAACGACGCTCAGTAGTCGGACTTGCAAAGTTGCAATCACTTGATTAGTGATGCGAATAATAGAGCTCTAAATATAGCTGACTTTTTCCCAACTACGTTGGGGTCGGCTTCCAGTCTGACTGGATGCAGCTGATTACCAGCAATTTGCATAGAGCGACTGCCTTACCAGGAGGTATCCTGGTGAAATTGTTTGTCAGATTGTCGGGCTTCTGATTATCGGTAACGACTGTCAAAGATGATGAAATAATGACAGTCGGGACCAACGGCTTAACGTGCTATCCGAGACGCGGAGGGATCTCGGTATGTAAAGATGGACACATCCACGGAACAACCGCCGCATGCGTAGCTTAACTTAATCGATCGATCCGTGCGGCTGTTATTACTTAGCCAAGAGCCCTTCTGAAAGCGATGAAACAATCAAATAATTGAGCTAATTAATACTAATGGATTCTTAATAGCCAAACAATGAGTAGTAGGCGTCATCAAGTCTGTCACACATCTCTCTTTATCGGAGGATTTCCTGGTGCTCTGACCCGCGATACGTTATCACTTATCACTGACGGAACAGTTACACTGCGAGGAATTTGTTTGTAAATAGAGGAAGTAACGGCTGTGTAGTGTTGACGAGCGATATGGGATGTAGACTGTTTGTTTTAGAGTGTGAGATCGATTTCTGTACTGTATTTTGTCGGTGTGTGGCCTCTGTGGCGTATGTGCGTCTCGAAATTTGTAATTATGTAGATTTTTGTAATGGAATTGTCTACAATTTTCCTGTCATTGGAAGATGTTTTAATCCTGGCAAATAAGGCCTTCGAATTTCCACATTTTAAGACAGCATTGTAAAGCGTCGCTCACAATAACTATACACCAATACGTCAATAATAAACGCGTTATAATTACCTATAGACTGGTATCCTCAGCGAATTTAGTGGGTCCAACTACTTCTGCCAGCGAGGACTAAGACGATTAAGGCGGAGATTTATGGAAAACGCTCAAAAAAGTGCTTTTTTTTTTAAAGCTGTGTATCTCTTTAACCGTAAACAATTTTGAAAGCAAAAAATTATATGATATATTCAAGTCTTTTTTGCATACAGTGATCGAACTCATAATTAAAAATACTTTAATGCATCAAAAAAAAAACGTTTATTTTTACATCGTTCTGGAGCCGAAACACAGTAACTCCAGACGAGTAACAGTCACTATTGGCATTGTTATTTTTGTTTTAAGACATTTAATAAAGAAGTTAGAAATTTATCACTTTTTTTCTGTCATTCGAGTTAAATTTTAGTAGCGCTTCCACTATTTCATTCATAAACGCAAGATCGTACGCGATCTGCTCGGTGATGACGTAGCGCGGCACAGCTGTGCGTGTGCGTCAGTTCAGCGCGCCCGCGGTGGGTCAACGGACGTCGGACGAATAATCGGCTGCAAGTAAGTAGGTACGCACGGCTACACATCAAGCTATACAGTTCCAGTTTACGCTGATCTTGCACTGTACGGAAATCCTATTCAATGTGAGGACAGCTTATACTGGAAATTTATAACTTGAGGTGTAGCCATGTGTACCTACAAGTAGGTATTTCATTTCAGGTACGATTTAGGTTGGTGTAAGTTCATTTACCTCCATCATCTCGTATCGAAAGCACGGCACGGTGTTTACCACTATCACATCTCGTAAACGTGAGAAATTAATTGACATTTAATTCACCACTCTCGCATCACCTAGTAGGTACTCGTACCTATTCAACTAGACACGACGAGTAGGCTTGGGAGTTGTATTTTACCGCTATCGTCCGGCTGCTACAATATCGTACCAGTAAGTCGAGCACCCTTCAAGCCCGGCTGGTACGATATCGTACCACCCAGAAGCAAGCGGTTTTTATCTTAATACTTCATATAAATAAGGTTTAATCTCGTCTGCGATGATTTAACTCTATGAGCCGATAGCCACTCTTTCGTGAACTACATCATTCAAACGCGTAAAAGTTCTGTGGCATTTATAAAAATAGTTGACAGTGACGCTTCGAACGCGCGCGTCGACAGAGCGTTATCTTGTTAGGCTCTCCAGTTATTTAGTGTTTTTTCTTATTTTTTGTGCATATTCGACGTGAAGTGGATAAATATTCATTTATAAGTAGTTATTACATTGTTTTAGATAATATTTGCATCAAATAGCATCATAAAAACTGTTTTTTCGATAAAAAGTGCTACGTAAACAAACCGTTGCTCAGTGACGTCATTGTTATGTGAAGTTTGATTGTGTTGAGTGTTTCACAGTGATTTAAGTGTATCCTGGTGTATTTAATGGTATGTACAGAAATCGTACTCATAATTAAAGAAAATTCTAGGTATATTTCACAACAAAACTATTTTTAAAAGATCTTTGAATGTTCGAGTGCACAAAACGGCCTTTGACCTCCGCGCGATATGAAGTTTGAGTTTAAATATTATGCAAATGTTCAGTAGGATTCCCAAAAAAATACTGCTGTTAGATTAGGTAAGTACTTGTCTATTCAACAAGAAACGAGCAAAATATCGTGCAAATTAACATCGTAATTTTATCAGAAATCATCATAACACGGGAACCTTCCGCCTGACACAGGTCCTCACCGGACACGGCTGTTTCGGGAGGTTCCTGTTTCGCATAAGGCGGGAGGAAACGCTCGGGTGTTTCCATTGCGAAGATGGCCCTGAGGACACGGTGGAGCATACGATCGAGGTCTGCCCGGCTTGGGCGGACCACCGCCTTGTCCTCGTGGAGGCGATCGGCGGCGGCGATCTCTCGCGTCCGGCCCTGGTCCAGGCCATGGTACGGAGCGAGAGTACATGGTTAGCCGTCACCTCCTTCAGCGAAGCAGTGATGCTCGCAAAGAGGGAGGCGGCGCACGTGAGGGAGAGGCTGTACATGTGCCCTCGTGGCTGCAGCCTTCGCTGGAGGCGCCCTGGGTGTTGGGAATCCCAGGCTGATTCCCGGCCACCGTAGGCGCGGGCTTGCGGACGGCGAGTAATGGGTAGCTCGCTGTCCGGTAAGGACTAAGCCCGGGTCGACGGCGCACATAGGAGTATTTCACATAAAAAACCGGACAAAATTATTTTGTATTTTATTTTACTATTTTATGTAATAAAAGTCAATAATTCATCATAATTAGGCATTTATTTAAAAAGAAAAACAAAAAAGGTTACAAATCTAAGAGAGTATTTACTCTTAAAACAGGATTTGTTTTCAAGAGGATAATCATGAGGAGACCGAATCAATCAGAATCACTGTCAGGGAGTTCACAGGTGATTTGGTCCTCATCATCTTCAAAGTCGTAGGAACTGTCATAATTCAGTGTTTTCGTGAGAAGCATACTAATAGCTTCCTGGGAAAAAGGCTTGCTTTTCTTCTTCCGTTTTATTCTGTTGCAGCTGATGAAGGGATCAGATGTCAGCAACAACCTATTTAAAATATCTCTGTTGCAGTCCACTCTTGAAAATTTTCTTGCAAAGTCTACGCGACATTTACGGAAATGTTTGTTTCGGGCTTCAGCAGCCTCCTCTGATAGCTGTCCGATAGTACAATGTGACTTGATATTACTTGAGCGCCATGTATCAGAATCTTGTGAACTGTAGGTGACATGGGATGCCAACCATACAGTTCCACGTACAGTTTGGCAGTTGTGTGAGCGAACTAGCGAAGTCATCGAATTTCGTAGGATCAATACCATATCCGCTTGATATTACTTCAAGAATGATTTGGAATCTTTTTATCAAATCTATATTTATTTTCAGTAATCCGAGACGAGCATTCAGGATTGTCAAAAAATCTTCTCGACGTATTTCCGTCGTTACTATTGCCGTAACCGACTTTGGGTATGTCAACAAGAAGGCCCATCTCTTCTTTGAAGCTGCTGCTTTCTTTGAAACTGGTCTTGAAATATTTCAAAGAACGGGTAAGAACACTTGTTTCTTCGGGTGGACATGAAGTTAGTTGCGCAAGTCTTTCTTCCAACAACGAAAATTTATCTTTAATCTTCTTTCCTTTGAACTCTTTCATAATAGTATAAAGCTCCATTCTGGTGATTTTTTTTCACTCTTTCCGAAGGATCTATGACAAAAGAAACAAAAAAATAAGCTTTGTCAATATAATTATAATCTTCCCCATATAGTTTGAAGTACTATAAAACAATATGGGGTACGTTGGGGGGACTTTTTATTCATGTTTCTACTTCCTCAGAGTCTACATTTTATGCGCACATAAAAATTTTGAGGCGACAAGGCGCGACACATAAACAAAAACACTAATGTATTTCAAATTTCTTTAAAAAACGAGCCAAAAAAGTGCCGCTGTTTATACTTATAGGTGGCTATACAAGTAGAAAATTTGGAAGAAACATAACAAAATATACTTCAGTACATAGTACTAACCTTCTATATCCATGCCGGAATAGTTAATCTCCTGTTGTTTGCTACACGAAGCCATTTTAGCACAGAAAACTGATAAACACAAACGAGAGCGCCGAGAACAAAGACACGCGTACGCGATGACTGGGTTCCGACTGACGTTGTGGCACATGCGCGGGAGTTGAGGGTTGGGGGGTCTGCCTTTTGATAGACCGGTTATCGTAGGTAAAGAAACATGTATTTTGGGTGCGGTTGGATTAACATCACTATTTTCAATTTTGTCCGGTTTTTTATGTGTAATACTCCTATGTGCGGCGCGTTGTGTTCCACGCGCACCTCAAAGAGATGACAGCAGCACCAGATGGGGCCCGCAAGTGCCGATGCCTGCCAGGGGTGCGGGTTGTTCGAAAGAGATGCCGCGGCCCCTGGCACACAGACAACTGAGGGAACACGGGTGGGTTTTAGTCAGTAAAAGTCTGACATACCTACCTATGACAGCCCTACCGCTCCACCCAGAGCGGGAGAAGTCATTTGATGATTTCCCAACCCGAAAAAAAAACAACCATAATGATAAATACTAAATATGCCTAAAATATTTTTTATGCGACAATGCTTGCGGCGGCTTCACAAAGGCAGGCAATTCAAACAGAAAAATGAATCGTTAAGTCTGTTACATAGAGTTCATTATTAGTTGGAGGTGCCCTTTTCTATGAAAATATTGAACCGAATTAAGATCTTATTGTATTAACTTTAACCGCGAAATTCGGTTGTGCATTCTTGTAAAGGCCGGTCGAACACGAGACAATAGGTTTCTAAGAATAATTTTAGTAAACTGCGGACCTACTTACCTAGTTTGGTGTAATTTATATTTTTACCCTTTACTGTTAAGAAATAAAGTCTGAATTCGCTTTTCATATTTTTACACACATTACACACGCATAAATTCATTGATGGCAAGGAAGCGTTACTTCGAGTTCTCATTATTTCACAAAAAAATCAATAAATTTAAGTTTTCGTGATTTTTTTTATTGTTATTTATTGAAAAAAATAGTCCCAATCGATTCGAGTTCGATGATTGAGTTCATGGCTTTCGGTTCCAGAACGACCTAAAATTAACCGTGTATACAAACTTAAT
Source organism: Polymixis lichenea (assembly GCA_949091785.1). Lineage (NCBI taxonomy): Eukaryota > Metazoa > Arthropoda > Insecta > Lepidoptera > Noctuidae > Polymixis > Polymixis lichenea. The sequence goes on along the minus strand of OX420943.1, from coordinate 2,643,762 downwards.
GCATAAGTGAAAACTTAAACCTGTTATGGATCTGTCACTCAATATTTAAATATTTTCTGAGGAACTTGCCTTCATCATGGGTCGTCTTTTAAACGTTATAGTTTCAAAGTGTCAAAATAAAAATTACCTAGAAAACACTCAACAGTAACTAAGTTAAAGTAAACAAAGAGAGATGAATTACCCACGTTCAATTAAAAGCCACCCTTTTACCTCCACGGTAATACGTAGGTAATTCTCCTCAGGCTGCACTGCGTAAAGCTACATACTCGTAAATTAAACTTTCCACAAACAATCCCTGCACAAAAGGTTTTGCAAACGAAACGTCATTCGCAAGCCACCGACACACGAGTATCCGCACAAAGAATGTTTATTCCTGGAAGGCGTATAATAAAAAGCGCAATAAGCTCGCGTGCACTCGGCCTAACGGGAATAATCGCGGTTTCATTAGAAGTCATTATAAAAGGCACACGCCATAAAATAATTGTTGCATTTCAAATATTTGTTGAATAAGAACATGTTTTATATGGCATATTAAATATGCGCCAGTAGTAAGTAGATAGTATATTTCAAAATTCTGCAATGAAGAGAATATTTCAGGTCGTCGGATAAACCGATGTGTATCAGACGTCCTACTTTTGTAAATGATGTGAGTCATCATTTACAGCAAAAAATGTGTTAGTAAAAAACCATCTGAAAATATTACTTGAAATAATACAATACGTATCCTAACAACAAAGAAATAGCGTCGAAAAATTGCTCCGCATCGCTATCATGGCATTGCCACGTTGTCTGGCACTGCTAACCTCTGGCCAAGGTAAAACAATAAAGTATTCTTACACTAAACCTAACAACAAACAAAATAGCGTCAAAGATTCCTCCCCATCGCTGTCAACTTGTAATCTACGAGACTGGCGGCATTGCGACGGTGTCTGGCACTGGTTCGCGTCTGGCCAAGGTAAAACAATAAAGTACTCTTACACTACACCTAACAACAAACAAAATGGCGTCAAAAATTCCTCCACATCGCTGTCAATTTGTAATCTGTGAGAAAGACTGGCGGCATTGCCATGTTGTCTGGCACTGCTTAGCCTCTGGCCAAGGTAAAACCCAGTCTTTCAGTCTCGGGAAAACAACTCACCGTTTACCGAGATTACTCATAATTGTCATAATGTTAATAAAATAACAACGCACCGGTAAGTTACTTCCGTTGACATCACTATCACGAAATAATAATGCGTCATTACTGAGTTAGATTATGTACACAATAGTAATTAAGATTAAGTCATTGCCTCGCCTTTATCAGAAGGACGAAGTGACGCACTTATTAATTATTTACTAAGTCTTTGTAGATACGTGTTTTCTTTGTCAGCTCTTCAACCTCGTCTAATTGTTAAATGAGGCATTCTTCTACATCTTGGCATAATAAATGAATATCTAAACTAATAAGTCAAAGTATTATTATTTTGTTAGTTTTAAGATACATACGTACTACGTGTAGGAATATTTTATTTTAAGATACGGCTAATGGCACATAAAAATCTATTTACATTTTCTCTATTTTTATTTATGCTTCTTTTTTAGGGTTCCGTACCCAAAAGGTAAAACAGGACCCTATTACTAAGACTCCGCTGTCCGTCCGTTTGTTTGTCTGTCCGTCTGTCACCAGGCTGTATCTCATGAACCGTTATAGTTAGATAGTTGAAATTTTCACAGATGATGTATTTCTGTTGCCGCTATAACAACAAATACTAAAAAACAGAATAAAATAAATGTTTAAGGGGGCTCCCATACAAAAAACTTGATTTTTTGCTCGTTTTTGCTCGATATTGGTAACGACAGCAGGTAGATGCTTGAAATATTCACAGAATATTTAATTATAATATATTCACTTTAAAAATAAATAATTAAAATAAAACGAATATTTTAGTGGAGCTCCCATACAACAAACATGATTTTTTTGCCGTTTTTTAAATAATGCGGGTTGCCCAGTGCGGGTTGGTAGATGTCACATGTCTTCGAATTTTTGGTTTTCCTTCACCGTTTTGAGAGCAGCAGTGATGAAATAAAACGCGGTAGGACTTAGGAGTGAAATTATAGAAATAGTCACGTAACGAAAAAGCAATGGTGACACTCTGAAGGCAATAGTGAGGTAAAATGAATCTCAAAGATGGCGGCTGCGAACATTTTTTTTTAAATCATGGGTGTCTTTTTCATGGTTTCCAAGGGTGCTGCAGCTGATTGTGACGTCAAAATTAAGTTAAAGTATTTTAAAGACACACTTACCGACGTGTCATTTCCGAATGACACGTTGTAGAAAAAGCGTAGGGAATTTTTTTCCACACGTTTTTTTATTTAGGTATATCAAGAACAATCTAATCCCGATTTCAGAGAAGTAGATATATTATTATTAAATCGATTTTCTCAATTTTCAGGTCACCGGGGCCAAATTATCGTGAGCGACTGATTGTGATAAAAATACTTACTCATCAATTTTTGTTATAAGCCAAGCAGAATGATGAAAAGCTAACTTATAATACAGCCTTCAAAGTAATGAAAAAACAAAGTGAACCCAAGAATTATGTAGGTTAGTACCTACGCTATGTTTGTTCAAAATGTCCTCTACCAAGATAAATACACGTCACGCGTCTCCATATTGTCTGCTCGTTACAGATGTGCTCAAGAAAACTCATAGGTCATGACAGCAGACATCAGTCATGGCCTATTAGGTCGTGCCGTACTTAGCATAACCGCAGAATAAGGTATATTTCTAGTGCCAAACTGCCAAGAATAACTTTAATGCCTGTGATCTTGGAAGTTAGGTCGCAGAGTAAATAGGTCAAATATATTAGGTTGGTTCAGTTATCAATGACCGAAAAAGAAATTCTGTGTTCCCCCTGAATGTTTTTTTAGTTATAATCTCCAACAAAATATAAACACAATTTAAGTATACGCAACGTATACTGCTTCACCTATTAAGGTAAAATATGAATAACAATTTAATTAAATGTTTATAATAAGTAAATAGAACTTTTAAGACATTTTTACACGTCAGTATTGTAAAACTAGATGGCGCCGGCATTTTCTAGCCGACTCAACCCTAAGAAGAAATGCCGAAATAAACTCAAAGGTCATGGTCTCTTTGAAGTCCAAACAGTATATTATTAGAATTTTATGTGAGTCTATTAATGCAGAGCCATATTTGGAAGGGCTTTTTCAAGAAAGAGCCATTGCAGTTTTTAGCCGACGTGTCCTTACAGACGGCATGTTCACATCGTCAGTCATCGTGTAGCACAACGATATTTTAGGGAGCTCAACGACCGGTCACAATGTTTGATACTGACAAACAATTACCTCAACTTTCCCGAAAGAACGCTTTATACTGTTAAAAAATGTGTTGAAGATATTAAAGTGTTGTGAATACACAAAATAATTTTACCTATCGAAAAACAAAGCCGACTAAACGTCACTAACAACCGTAACACAAAGGCCATAGACAATGCTGCTTTAACAAATGGATTAGCGGTAAATGTCGCAAATTCACACGCCGAGAAAAAGTGAAAACTTACAAAAACTACATCGATTGGAACCAGGAAAGACAGCTAAACGAACAGTGAAAGCATTTTCACTATTGCTCCAATAGCAATGCGATACAACGATCCGAAAAAAAGAGTCAGCGCAAAACCTTTTAGAAAACGTAGCGTAGTTCGGCGGATGTATTTAATACCTCTGTCTCGTTAATCTAGTGGTCGTAAGCGCTACAGCTGAGCATGAGGTCCTGGATTCGATCCCCATGTCGGGCAAAGTGTTATTGGGTTTTTCTATCTGGAATTTAGCTCGAAGTCTGGATAAGTGCCCGCTTGATGGCAATAGGCTGGCCCCTCTTTACATAGGACTTAAACATAACTGGAGAAATGTGGGTACCTCCGCCCAACCTTTCGGGTAAACAAGCCGTGATGTTATGCATGTCTTTAATTCACTAATGACTGTATATTTCAAAAGGATCCTTGTATGTAAGGATCGTGGCAGGTGGCGTTCCATAGTCACTGCCTGGCCCCGTGGGAGAAGGCGTGAGTCTATATATGTATGTATATAGCTGTAGTAACTTCTTCCAGTTCTTCGGGTTTTGGCTTCTGGGGAATAAGATTTTTTATCCCCGACAACTGGAAAGGATGGGAATTGAGTTTACAAGTTTGTCTATAATATATGTATTTCAAGATGTTGTATATCTACACCGGTATTAAACGAATTATGTAAAATTAAGTCATTGTCCATTTGTTCAATCATGCCTTCTATAGTCATTGACAGTTATATATTATTGCTAAAGACGGTGTATTGACGTGGGCTGTCAATTTACATTTAATTTCACTGGCTTTATTGCAAGATATTGTCATTTTCAACGATATGACGTTTACGCAGTAGGACTATAACCATTAGCTGCTCCCAACTTACAATGTTAATTTTATTATTTTTATTTTTTACACTTTCTGAGATATTCTCGTGATTATTTGACATTATACATCACTTGTTATATCGACTATTTATAAATGATTCTCATGGAAATCATGTCACTTGGTTTAAATAGGATGATTTTACTTAGTAGATTCTTTAACATATTGTGAATGAGAGAACTTTGTAGGCCTTACAGACGTCGTCTATAGATCTACAGATTTATAGACGATTTTCTATTCTTTATTTTCATTCCTCTAAGTACCTGGTACTTATTGACAGGCCTACACTGTCCTCCCATACCTAATATCACTGGAATTTGAGAACATTGTAAAAGCCATTTATTTTTAAAAGAGTAACCGTGGAGTTTCTTGTGTGCACCTAGCTTCTGACGTTTCATAAGTGCCCTTGCAGGTTTATGTGAAATATTTTGATTTTTGATTTTGACGATTAAGAATTAACTCGTCACCAGATTAATTGTAAATTGTAATAAAATTATATTTCATAAATACTTTTATTTAAGGCACTATATTTGTATGGGAAATTTACTAGTGTTGGCTAAATGTACAATTTTTAAATACGTTTCTTTTTTTACTAAAATTATAAATTACTAACTAAACTATAAGCTATAAACAAGACGCGTAGAACAAGTAACTCACAATACCATATTCTTCATTCATGGCGTAAAAACACACAGTTCATGGTACTGGGCGTGCTTCGTTCACGGGTAATTAACCTATAGTATTTACTTTTACACTTATCTTTACGCTCTTTTTCATTTATAGAGTAAGCAGACCTTTCATCCATGACTGTACGTGTGCAGCAGTTTGATTGAAATGGAAGTCTGAACTTAGACTTAGGTATGTAGTTATTATGTAAGTTGTTGTTCATTATCCCTTCGATTAACGCAATGATAAGCCTGCTTAGGACATGTGAGAGATACGCGGAGGATGAGCCTCCGCGTATATGAGGTGATGAGGCTCATATACAATGTCAAGAAAAGTCAGGTACTAACCTTTAAGGCGGGCACTAAAACTTACCCTGACTTCAGTTAAAATTTTGCGGAAGCTCTTTAGAACAAGTTACTACTTTCAAAGGGGGCCACTGAGTTTCCGAAGACTTGAAAGACAGACTGGATATTGAGCGTGAGCGCAGGGCGTTGGCTGTCCGCTGCAACATGTTGGGTCGCAGATTTACAAAATGCACGACTGAAGTAAAGGCTTACACTGTTTGCGGCGTACTGTCAGTCGTTCTATACATGCAGTCTGTGAGTTAACTACACGCAAAGGACATACAGCGCTCTGCGCGTTCAATACAATAATGCATTCAGGGTGTTGATGGAGTTGCCGCGCTACTGCAGCGCTTCCACCATGTTCGCTGAGGCGGGGATAGATGGCTTTCACGCTATCATGCGCAAGCGATGCGCCTCCATCATGCGCAGGGTATGCGTCAGCCCCAACAGCAACCTGAATGCTATAGCTGATAGGTGGGGCAGACCCATACTGGGACATTGGATACGCCTACATGCAACTGTGGCGTAATAATAAATACAGTTTTTGTTAACTCTCCAATAGATGTCAGTACTAACACTAGTTTCTACGTAATTTGTATACTAACCAAATGGACGTCATGGGTCTGAAATATATTTTATTTTATTTTATTTATTTATTTATTAAAAATAAGCAACATAAAATCACAGAAATATGTAAGCTTCTAAGCAATACAATGAAATTGGTCCTTATTAGAAGGCTTCTTGAGTTAACATGATCTTGTTATACGAACTCATAATTTTGTTTAAAAATTCTGAGTCTAATCAGTATTTCAAATAAAAACGGATTCAAAGTCTCTAACTAAACTAGTCTGGAATGTCTTAGTAGTAGCCCGGTGTCTGGGTTTGTGTCCGATTGATGGCAATAGGCTCACCCCTATTACGTCTTCTTTCTTGCATCACTTAATCCCGGTTCTAGGTGGGGTTGGGTCTTCTTTATGTTTTATCTTTATATTACATGGAACTTAAACATAACTAGTGAAATGTCGGGGGTTAACATCCGTGATATTACATTGAGTGTAAAAATCTAGTTAATTCAATATTGTCAACCTTCCTGGCTTAAAAAGAGAATTAAATCATTTATCCATGCCAGTTCCTGATTCGTATGAAATTAATCCAATAAAATTGGTTCAATTACATTCATTAAATTATCTTGTTCGACACTCGACGTGCAGTGACAGGTTCACAGAAATTATGCTAATTAATAATTGTAATAATTGACGAAAACAAGACCGCGGTCGTACAGGTATTTTGACATAATAATAATATGTGTATTGATCACGTAGTTAATTGAACAAACACGAAAGAGCTGGTATTGTCCCACTTCACAACAAAGGCTTCTTCTACTAATAAAAGAATACAGGTCTTTATGAAATGAATCATTTCTCTGAATAGTTACAGTTAGGCGTACGGAAAGAAGAGTGGAACAACTGAAAGAGCTCATGAGTGTCAAATCTTGAAATACCACATTCTGTAACAGATGTAGCATTAACAGCTAATAATGTTCCCACTGCTGGGACACAGGCCTCCTCTCTGTGAGAGGAAGTGGCCAGCACGCGGGTCAGTGCGGTATGGATGTCACATGTCTTCGAATTTTTAGCTCTAGGACATGCTGGTTTCCTCACAATATTTTCCTTCACCGTTTTGAGACCAATTGTAATAAAATAGTTCACAACAAAGTAAAGCGCTTGTCAGGGTTCGCTTCTATGACCACTTTTTTTTTTAACTGACTAAAATTTTTCCTAAAAAAGATCGTAAGTTCCAGAATCGTGTACTGAATTCATGGTTACAGTTTGAGCGCGACAATCACTTAGAACTGAAGAAGGATCTAGCAAAAGCACAAAACTGTAATAATAAAGAAGCATGACTGAAACATGATACATTATTAAACAAATAAGCATAATATAACAAACTTATTTTAGAAAAAAAAAAAACAATTGAAGACAATCGGTATAGTCCCACTTTTAACATCATTCTTTAAACAATAAGAAACCATTAACAATGATAAAACCACAAATCAAATCATTTATTTACTTCTCATTATTATATTCTAAACTATGCGCATACAAACCAGTGTTAAATTAGTATGACAATATAATACTATTACTTAGTCGTTAAGAAGAACGATAAAACTGTGACTTTATTCTTTTTGAAACATTAAGCAGACCGATAATCTGCCTAACATCCCAGTTTTTCCTCAGTCGCATATAGTCTATAGTCTTTTGCTCTGGATGAAAATTTTGGAATTCTAAGTGAGTGCCTAGACAAAGTAACAAAGTATCAGCGATAATTATGATGGAAAAGAATATGTTAATCCTACGCCCAAATTGCGTTATAAACTTTTGATCAAAATCTGAATCATTTTGAAGAATATCTATCGCTTCATATACTCGAAACATTGGTCAGATCAACAATGTAAATTACGCAATGTTGTTCTACTGTCAAAATGAATGCCATTGCTACTGATAGTGCCACTGTGAGTCGTTAAAGAGATTAAAACGCCTTAAAAACGAATGCCCCTTGCCGTCTAGGTAATCCAACATTGTAAAAGTAGTTAGGAATATTGACCTAAAGATTATACTATATATCGTAGAAGATATCAATCAATCAAACAAAATAACCATCATCAAATTTATATTCCGTAAGCTAGCCAACGTAATCAATTAGATGAACCTAATTATTGTACACGACGATCAATCAAATCGAACACTAGTATCACTTCTCGACCTGACCCCAACGTAGATAACACCCAAATTAATCTCCGCCAACACCATTAATCTTCAATCTGGGACACCGAAAGGTTTTATTTGTCCAACACCACATTTCCAGAGTAATATTTGAAAAGGAATTCATTCCGGAGCTAAGTCGGCCATAAGTTATTCTGTCGTGGATTCTACAAATATTACCCTAAGGGTTTAGCTAGACGATTTTTGGCCGAATTGACAGTTTATCATGATTTCCAGTGTAGAGTGCGAATGTGAAATGTTCGGGTGTGAAGGACTGTACATTTGATTTTTGTCAGGGGATTTTGTACTGAAAAACGTGCCAGCACAAGCAGACTAAGGTCAATAGAGTCACATTGCTATGATGAAGATGAAAGAACAGGTGAAATTCTGCACGATAAAATCATGTAGAACACTTTTAGAAAGAGTGGACATTAAAGCAATCTGTAGTTGGTAAACCTTCACGAGGACATAGACCTACTTGATGAAAATAATCTGCTAATTAATGTACTGCCTCATGATATGCAACAACCCTAAATGTTGAACTATGCATCTAGGTCTCCACCCTATCATCGCTTATCATTTTATTAAACAGTCCAATCGATCATATCCTTATTAACATCGTTTCCTTATTACTTTTAATCGTCGACAGAACTGCCGTCCAGTCAAACATCTATTGTGTTTTAGCCCTTACTTTTACCCTTACCCGTAAAAAAGGGCTTAGCCTTGACGTGACAAGGGTCATTAGTAAAAAGAGTAAGAACTAATATGGCGCCCACATTGATGTATTGACGCCTGAGGATATTTTCGGTTCCTAATGTAACAAGTTTGGAGTTATTCATATAAAATGGAGTGAATTTTTGAACTCATAGTGAATTTGGAGTAGTTCTACAACTATTGAGGGTGGGAACTGAGATTATCAAATTATATGTAACAGAAATCAAACTGACGGACGGAGGAGGACCCCTTTATCATCATTACCACTCCTAGTCGGTCCCTTTAACTGCGGGCGTTAGTGGGTAGTCTTGGGTGAAGAAAACAGATTCGTACGCTCAATCAGATTCCAATCCAACAGTAACAACCAAGTAGGAACGTTACGCAGAACGCGCGATGGGAACGCACAAGCAACAGTGAGTTACACAAAATAGGTACACAAAAAAATATCCTGTTACACAATCACAGTTTGCCAATCAGCTAGGCTTTCAATAGTTAGGACTCAAATGAACAGCCTTTTATTGGTCCAATCACGAGTAACGAAGGATTTGAAATCAAGCCATCCAATTACTCTTTTTCCATTCTGAATGTTAGGATTTCATTTGCATCCAAAATTACTAGTACTTTTGAGGGTTTGAAGTACAAATAGCTTGTTATATGTACGAGTGCGTTATAAGCTCCCTCCGAAAACTTTATGTTATTTGGGACAACTTCCTAAACATGGACAAAATGAACGGTAAACATTTTTTTAACAACCTTTTTACGACTTCGTCCCTTTCCTTCCTTCCTATTAGCTTTAACTACCTGGACCCTATTCCTTGAACCGGATCCAGTCAATTCAACAAAATATTTTGGTAAAAGGTACACAGGGCTTGATATGGTCTCTATACAGTGTCTACGTTTTACGTTATATTCCTGATTGATGACAAACCACACGACGAGTGGTCCACACTAGCCATGCATCGAGAAACCTGGGAGTCATGGGACCTTTGCCCATCAGCGGGATGTTGCAGGCTTACAGTAATAGTTTTAGAAGTGGATATATAACATCCACCGACGATTAACATAAAAATATATGCGCATCATCGTTCAACTTGGTCAGAAATTGGAAGATAGTGGAACATACCTATAACGACTCGTAATATAACATACCTTTTCATAGTCTGAATTTATCTACAGTATAAAGTTGAATGAACTCCTGTAACCGGCACAGGAGGAAAACCACAAATGTTTACTAGTCTTTGTGTAGCAGACAATGTTCGTTCAATTATTCATAAGCGTTCATCATTTCCTATGCTTAATACATTGAATTTCGCGATACATACAGTGATTTGTGGTACGCATTCGACACAGGATTTGTTTACAACGTCTTCCAATTAAAATAGGAATTGAATATTATATGCATGAGCATCGAGACACAATATGACGTGTATGTGAACATTCCTATGCAATCCTTGAATGTTGGATTTGGCAAAGTTCTCGCAAATCAAGATGGCTACGGAAAGCGGAATAGAATTAAAACTAGTAGGACCTCTGATGACTTCTTTGCTGGAAGTTCATTGCTCTCACATGATTCTAATAGTTACTTCAATAAAGACAACCTGGTAGGTACTGAGCTTAGTCTACATGTTTCCATTTGCAATGTAGACATGCAAAACAGATGTAGATGCCAATCTTACTGAGCCAGTCCTTAGAAACCTAGAAGCTGGAATAATTTAAAATAATTTAATTTCTCAACATCGAATCTGAAAGTTCAATCACGAAACTGCTGGCTAACAGACCAGTGGTCCCTAAACTTATTTAATTTGACTTCTTCAACTTTTTTCCAAGATCTCTTTGTCAAAACTTTATTCATTGGACCACTTTAATTTTTCCAGAAAGGATAGAAAGTTGTAATTGATTTGATTTTTATCACCCACTCTAGAAAGTTTAATTTCGTCTTCCTTATGCTTTTTCTTTGATTGAATGAAACTGGAACAAACTGGTTAGTACTAAATATGACCAGATTGAGAAACAAGGTATAAAATAATAAGCGCAATTCCTGAAAATAGTTTGTTCACAACTGACTACCTAATTAATACATTTCAGTGAATTTTTAGAGGTATTTTGCCATGCCGACCGCCGATTGAGCCAAAGCAAATTAAATCTTATGATAAGGCAGTAAGACTCAATTTTAACGCGCTATCATCTAAATAATAAGTCTTTAAAAATAATTTTACGAAATACTCTAATTGGGGTGTCTAAGGTCTTCAGTTAATTATGTTACACATTGCATTTAAATTCCCTACCTGGCCTCAACAAGGTCCAACCTTAAGCCACGTTACACAAGCGATATCAGCAGACATAACTTACAAACAAATTGCAACAACAGAATGGGGTTCTGCTATAACAGACATTATACTGACCTTTTCATGTTTATCTTACGAAAGGTCAACGCAGGGCTTATGCAAACCTGACCCGTAGGCTTCGCGATCGCCAAGAGAATTCCAAACCCGTTAACTATAACATTTGGACCGACCAGGGTAACTTGACCTCTTTTCTTCCATTATTCTACTTCTTCTATGCCTATATTGTGTGTGCCATATGAGGGTTCATGTGTCTCTTTAAAATGGTTGAGTAAGAAGCCTTTGGAGCAAGCGGAATATTTGTAATGATAGGGCTGACCAGAATGAATCAGTAATTATCCATTGTCTGTTATGCAGTCAATATTCGTGGAAAATTAATCCTTGATAACGAATGCAGGCAGGTGGGATACGAGACGGCTACACACTACTTGTCTTCTGTTAAAGCATACCGTTTCGTTACATAATACAAAAATCAACAGTATAGTCACTTACAACGAGTTATAGGAAATGCCCAACAAAGTGCTTCAATAAATAGCACATGATTGCTATAAGCAAAAAAATCTTGGCTTTCTTACGAAGAAGGTAACTTTCAACAGGGCACAGACCAATAACATTCGCACGATTTGGAAACAGTATTCCAACAAAATCGGTCAGAATAACGGCGTATTTGCTCTCCTGTGGCGTTGCACAATGCTCGTCCAGCGATACCGTCTCCCTGAGGGTATACCCACGACTTTTGAGCCTTGTCGTTCAAAAATGAACCTTAAGTTTGAAGAATGTAAGTTGGGGTTTGTGTGGGTATGGTGATCGTGTATCTCATTTCAACACAGCAAATCCAAAACGGAGATATCATAGTGTACTCATATTAAAGGATTACCCGACGCCACCTGCATATTTACTTTTGTTCCTTAAAAATAAGAATATTGCTGATGATAATAATGAGTATTGAAATAAATGGTTCATAAAATAATCACGTTGACGTTTATAGAAAATAGTTTTGAACAAAAATACCAGATTTGCGAAGGACAGCAAAATTGAAAACTGCAAAAGATGTCTACAGAAATAAATACTAACGCAAAAGAGCATTAAAGTAATTCGCAGAAACATCTGATCAATAATTTGCTTGATACAATCAAATATGCAAACGGAAAGAAATTTTATGTAGTTGAAGATACTGTTGAAGTTATAAGCAGTGCAGTCACGACGGACATAAATAAAGACGGAATCTTTTACAGATTAATATAATGGATACTCACTCCTATTCACTACACTATAAAGTTGATATTTGAAGAGGAACTAATGAAAGATCTGCCAGATGCGCGTGAGTAAAGTTATGCGCCACCGACTCCTTATTGAGGGAACGAAAGGGACGTACATTCAATAAGACGTGCATGGTTACAATTGGACATTGACAGCGCCTCTAGTTCCAAGCAATAAGAGTGGTTTTCGTAGTCAAAGTGTGATTGTCGGTTGACCTTACGTTCTTCAAGTAACAGCTAATAGATGTCGCTAGGTGCGGCGCGCGTTTCATTTCACGCTGTGATTTTAAATGAATGGACTTCGCGCATATGCGGCATTCGTGATGTCAGAGCGAAACGGTAATACAATAAAAAGTATTCTTACAAATCTTTTGATTTGTGAATAACGTATTGATGAGATTAATTCGCGGCGTGACAGTACAATGATTCATAATAGGTTGTAATCACTCACTTTTTTTGTATAACTTTTGAAGCATTAGCCTTTGATGTTGCCAGGAATATTAATGTCTAACCTCTATGTGAGATAGTCTGACAATCGCGATTTCTTATCTAAATTGTTCTCGGTACATCGATTTGTTAGCGTCTACTATGAAACATGGATCTCTCATTAGATATCTAATTAGAAATTTTGAAATTAATTTATAAGCTTCTTATAATGACCAAGGATAGACAGAGATGGCGGAACATCATCAGGGATAAAATGTTTTCAAGGGAGGATCACGACTCTCAGTAATGAGGAGCACGACTTGAAGAGGAGGATAATGATCTAATAAAATGCATAAATGATGTTTTTGAGGAGATGGGAGATAACGTCCATAACTGAATGACAGAAGTAATTAACTATGTACAAGTTAATCACGATTGTGCTAGAAATACTAAGTACTTTAGTGAGAACTAAAATATGTGTCTTAATGTCAAACCAATCAAAGTTGATTATATACACAGCGCACACGAGAATGTTTCAATCAAGGAGTTAAGTGATAGTAGAAAATAATGAAAATCGAGCAGAAAGAGATGGATAAAAAGTCGGTTTAAAACTAAAAGTCGATTACTGATACATCACGCTCGAAAAAGGTGAAATGTCCTTCTTTATACCCTTTCATTTGGTGCCGACCACGGCGTCATTGAAAGAAACAAAATTGAAGGGCGGGCGTTTTGGGGGAATGTCTAAATTACTTTTGATACTGATTTTGATTGCTAGGTCCTCCCTTTATGTCCTCTAGAGGGCGCCATTTTAATGTGACGTCACATAGCTTATAACCAGCAGACGATCAAGACGCTTCCCACTATACATCATTTGTCAAATTATGATAAGCAGGTTAGAAGTTATGAGGGAACAGATGAACATACATACATACATAGGTACATACCGGTCAAAATCATGACCTCACCTTTTTGCTTCGCCGTACTCGGGTAAAAACGCAGGCTACCACATAAGATAAACCATCACCTAAAAAGACCCATAAAAAAACACAACAAAGGCAATTAAATAAAAATCTGTTCAAAGAACGAATGAATATAACAAAAAAAAAATGCACGAACATAGAACACAATATAAAAATAATTCAGTTTCGTCCTCAAACAATGGAAGTATTACCGAGGGGACGGACAGGAACAAACATATTACTTGCCATATACATGGACAATTAATGGGCAAAACGATGAGTGAAAATTCTTTTAGGGTCATAAATATATGGAGAAATATGTGGATAACATGTTGTGGGCAATGAAATTATGTTTTAATTAATGAATATTTGTGGTTTTGGTTAGTTTCGTAATAATTGATGTCCTTATATCTATAGGTACCTAGATATAAGTAATTCGGGAATGTCATTCGTAAAAAAAAATACGAAATCAACAAATCATTAATGATGCACTACTCGAAAATATTAATTTATATTAATTTATTTTGGACATCGTATTTCTTAAAGTGTACAAATAAAAACATACTATTAAAAAAAACTAACAAAAAAAAAGAAACAACATAATATCACGCCTTGGTTACCCGAATGGTAGAGCAGAGGTGTACGGTATGTATAGTGCCCACATTTTGCCAGTTATGCTTTTAAATCCTATGGGATTTAATGAATGGAATGTAATAGGGGGCAAACCTATTGACATCAAAGGCCACAAATCCATGCTACGGGCTGCTACTAAGAAATTCTAGATAGAAAAACCCAATAACACTTTGCCCGATCTGGGAATCGAACCCAAGACCTCAGGCTCAGCAGTAGTGCTTGCGACCACTAGACCAACGACGCACTCAAAAAAACTTAAATCGCCAAAAAAACTGAAATACCATAATAACTCAAACTCAAACTCAAAGCATTTATTTCAATTAAACCATTTACAGGCACTTTTGAATTGTCAAAAAGTCAATCAGTTGGAACTAATTTTGGAAGTCGGTGACGTTGGATATGTTTTTAATTTTATGTCACCGCCTTCCGAACTTAGTTAATATGGTTAAACAAAAAAGTTTCATTATTTTTTTGCTTTTCAGTTTTTTTGGCGGTTAATTTTTTTTGTTAAAAAGTTTTTATTTTATAATCAATCATCCCCTGTTTTCCTACCTTACGGGTTGGATTTTTTTTTCCAAAATTATATGGGACCAACTTCGAAATAAACCCTTTCCAATAAAAAAAGAATTATCAAAGTCTACTCTGTAAAAAGTTATGCGGTGGTCATACACAAAAAAAACTATACGCGTCGACTTGAGAACCTCCTCCGGTTTTTCGTCGGTAAAAAAAAGGAAAATAATATAAAATATAGATATCCTTGTTTTGCGGTCATCAGCTAGTTTATTCCCCAAATAAATAATTAGAAAATAGAAAATATTTTATTGTCCAGTTAATACAGTAAGCATACTTAAGTTAACATCAAGTTGAGACGACATATTGAGTAGCTTAAATATTACCTACAACTAGTTACATACATTATTTGCCAGTGAACCCCAAACTACACAGTTAATCTGTGTCTTGGGGTTCAGGATGCGAATTCTAGAGTGGAGACTAGAGAGGTGCTTTCAAGCATGGTATTTTATGAGTGTATGTGTAAAGTTTGTGTGGTGTGTGTGTGTGGCTTGCAAAGGTGTGTGTCAGTGTGTATTTTAGTCCCCATAAATACACTTCGTTTGATTTAGTGTCAGGTCAGGGTCGTTATATGAATTGTTCCGAGGCATCCAGTAATATTATAATAATTAAACGCGGTATATTTTTAAGAGGTACCTACGGTCAAAGAGGAAAATAAAGACAAAAGACAAAGTGTTAGCGTCAATTAACTATTATACCTAGCTAGTATATACCTTCACTCTATATGAATAAAGGTCAACCACAAAACATAATCTATTCAACAAAAAGGAAACCGCACATGTTATAGGCAAGAATGTTATCTCAATAAACATATTTCCCATAGTCATGTTTAATAACAAACAACATGTCGAACAAAACTGGGCTTTTACTTTAAAATTAAATATATAAAAAACTACCCTTCTTTTAAATCTTAAAGCCGCAGTGAGCTTTGGTGTCACTGAGAGCGATTGAACAAATTGCTATCAATTTTAAAACCCAAAGTTTAATGTAATTACTGTAGGTGTTGGAATTCAAGTCATGTCTGTAGGTAACAAATAATGAGTTAGATTTATAATTAACTAGCTTTTGTGAGTAATTTAAAGTATCATTTGTGTGCCAAATGTTATGTAAATCCGTTCAGCTGTTTTTGCGTGATTGAGGAATAATCATCGAAACATAACTTTCACATTTATAATATCAGCAGAAGTAGATAGATAGTAGGATTTAAGTACTCAGAACCGCCACAATTAATGACAGATGAAATACTGTGTTCACGGCGCAACTTGGGAGACGAATATTTTTAGCAGCACGATAGGCTGAGTTGATTGACTGATTCAGTACGTTCATTGTAAAATAAAACGGAAATAAACTGGCCTGTACATTATTGTACACGTATTAAAATTTTATAACTACAGTACATGATACTTAACCTGTTTTTTTTTTACCCGACGGAAAATTTTCGCGCTAGGGATATAGAATCATGTGCTGAATTCAAGGTTACTGTTTGCTGTTTCAAAGCTATACCATCTATCTTTGGAGATCACACACTCTACAGACAATGTATCAATCTTCCATCTCTCATATCAAATCGCTATCACCGCGACCACAGCCTCACTTCGCGTGTAACCGTGAGAACGTTACCCCGATTACAACGTTGTAGTCGAATCAAAGGCGCCGCCGGGGTGCTTAATCGTAGCTCCTATTTGAACTGCACCCCTTTGAACCACATGTGCTCTTGGATTTAGAACAGTTTAGAGCTTAATTCTATTGATTATGTCTGGAAGTCTCGTTGTTAGGGTGAGAGAATGGTGTCTTCAGGCTACGGGTATGATCCTCATCATAGGTATTGAGAAGGTTGTGGATCTTAGGTTGTACAGGCTGGCGATACATAAGCAGCCTATTTATGTTCCCACTGCTAGGAGTAGGCCATAAAGCACCACGCGGGCCCAGCGCAGGTTGGTAGATGTCTCATGAATTCGAATTTTTCGTTCTAGGACATGCTAGCTTCCTCACGATGTTTTCCTTCATCGTTTTGAAAGCAGTGGAGATGAAATAATTTACTCAAAGTAAAGAGCCGGTCTGAGTTCAAACTTACGACCTTTAATGACAATCGAACTATCAAGCTGATTAAGAAATGGAATAGCAGAAACATCAGTAGGTGGATGAGTATTTGGATGACAAGGCCCCTGGCACACAGGCAACTGAAGGAACACGGGTGGGTTTATTCAAAAAAAAGTCTAAAACGCCCTCCTGCTCCACCCAGAGCGGAAGAAGTGATTTGATGATTTCCCAACCTCGAAAAAATACCCACGAGTGCCATACGCTAGAATAATAAACTTACAGGGTAAATTTTTAACCAGCGCAAACTGTAACCATGAATTCAGCATATCATTCTAGATCCAGCGCAGTAATTTCTCGTCGGTTTTACAAAAAAAAATCAGCTGCTCCATACATTTTGACCGCATAGGTATTGCACTTTTCTATGAAACAGCTGATTTTTTTTGTATAGCCGACGAAAATTTTCTACGCTGGGGGGTCTAGAATGATACTTATACTGAATTCATGGTTACAGTATGCGCACTGGTTAAAAACTTATCCTGTATAGAGAAGTGTGTCCATCAGTGGCGAAAGCACCATATAACACGATTCCTACCGGCTTCCCTTCGGAGATTCGCATCGGGAACTATATCGGTATTAAAAATGGCACGGCAATATTGGCTACTATTGTCAAAAAATATAGTTACACTACAGGTGTTCTATTCACCATAACATTCAAACAACAAAAACGATTATTTTAAGCTTTGTATAAAAACAAACAAATAAAAAACTAAATAAACCCGGCGCCAAAACGTCAGAATCGGGAACTAAAAATTCATACAACAGCGATCCCGTAATGATGTCATTTTAGGTCACGTGGCACCGCTTGATATGGACGAGAGAAAGCCGCTATACAACGGGTTATGACAGATATAGAAAAATGCGTCAGCGAGAACGAGATGGAGGAAAATTTCCCCTGTTTTTGGGTTTTCAGCCGTTCAATTTTATTGTATTTAATTCTTTACATTCCTATATTAATTTTAGAATGATAGTAAGTATTCTTTATTATAAGTAGAGATCGGATATTCGGATGCATTTTTAGCTAAAGTTGAGAGGTTGGCTAAAATGGAATACGCTTTTGTACCGATTTTATTTTAATTCATTGCAAAAAAAAAATTTTTACTAACACACACCACCCCTACTCTTACAGAATTACACCCTAGGTACACAAGTATAGGTACCAAATTTCCATCAGATATTTTTTTTATAAATATGCGTCTGAATAGTTATGCAATCCTAATCATTTAGAAGTCGCTTCCATACTATACAACTGACTACTTATGCATTCCCGGTGTTGCTGGTATCCCAGGATTTTTGTACAAAAAATATTTTAAGAAGCCGCTTCCATATTTTCATAACTAAAAATTAACTTTAGGTAAATATGCATCCGATTATCCGATCCCTAATTATAAGTCAGTAAGTAAAAGCCAACTTCGCTTCGGCTTCTCTCTTCGAAAAATTAACACCTCGCCGCTGGTGTCCGTAATAGCAAATCATAGGGTATCTTCATATTGTGATATATGTATGACAATGTTACGTCTGTCGCGTTCGTCTAATAATCCTAAGTGTTGCTGAGCATGCGGTCTAGTATTTGATTCCTAGGTCGGGCTAAGTGTTATTAGGATTTTCCATCTAGAATTACTCAATAGCAGCCCGGAGTCTGGATTTGTGGCCGTTGATGGCAATAAGCTCGTCCTATATTATATGGTGCTTAAACATAACTGGCAAAATTTCGATGTACCTAGGTACACCTCTGCCTAACCCTCCGAGAAATAAAGGCGTGATGTAATGTAATCTGTCTACGTTTAAGGTATTCCTGCACGTATGGAAGATGCAATAAGGTGCAATTAGGATGGCGTGAAGAAGAATGCACCTAACGACCGGCAACACGGAAGACCGCATACCATAGACAATTATTGTGCGAAGGTCGTGACCATAAGCCTTTAGAAAAGGACGGAAAAGAAACTAGACGTGCGGTCCGACGTGGATCTAACTGAACGTGCCAATAGAGAACTATAATTAAAGGTGCTCTTACACGGGCAATTTTTTGAGCAATTATTGCTCGGCAACACTAATGGATAAATCTGGATCAATGAAGTGGAGAAATTTGGAGCAACAATAATAAATTGCCGATATGTTTCGGCAATATTGCTTCTGATTGCTCCATATATTTCATGAGTCGCCGAATATCCAATCGGTTTGGAAATTTTTAGTAAATTTTCTTTCTATCTCGTTTGTACGTATAACTACGTCTTGTTTTTGCGAGAGGAACCGTTTGGCGGCGGAGGTGATGGGGGAGGCGCATTGCCTAGTTTTTTAAGTTGCCCCATATTGCTCCATATTGTGTGGCCGTATCTCTGGCAACATGTTGCCATTGTCCTAAATTGCTGGATGTAGTCGAGATATATTAGACGATAGATCATATTTGACGAGAATTGCCCAAGATGGAGCAATTGTAGTTGCTCGTGTAAGCGCACCTTAACAAATAAAAAGGGAGCTCACTCACGTTGTCCGGTTGCTTGTGCGGCAGGGATAAATAAACAAGATGTGTACCTATTAATTCTATAAATACTAACCCTTAGTTGATAAGTTCTTTGTACTAACCAGTGGATCTATGTTGTTTAACAAAATAAAAATATATTATATTATACTAGCTGACCCGGCAAACGTTTTTTTGCCTTTAGGGTGAACAACCCTTATTACTTAGGGGTATGGAAAATAGATAGTAGCCGATTCTCAGACTTACTGAATACGCATATAAAATTTGGTAAAAATCGGTAAAGCCGTTTCGGAGGAGTACGGTAACTAACATTGTGACATGGAAATTTTATATATTTGCTTAAAAGTTACTGAAATGCAGTATTTTAACTGTAAAAGCACGTCTGGAACATCAAGTAAATCAGCGAAATTCACAAATTATCGCATACGGCTTCTTAATACACTGGATTTATAGTTAATATCTAGATGACCTGGTTTATTTTTTAATTTTGACGTTTTCTAAAAATGAAACCTTGCTAGATCGATTTATCGACCCCGAAAGCCCCTGCATACTAAATTTCATGAAAATCGTTGGAGCCGATTCCGTGATTCAGATTATAATATATACTTATACAAGAATTGCTCGTAGGTATTAGATGTACAGTTATTTGACGTCTTCAGTGCAGCCAAGCACGCTTTTTTTTGCGTGGGAAATCATCAAATAACTTCTCCCGCTCTGGGTGGAGCAGGAGGGCATGTCAGACTTTTACTGACTAAAACCCACTCGTGTTCCCTTAGTTGCCTGTTGCCAATATGTTATGTACGTATAAAATTAGAATAGATTTTGTCGTATCGAAAACTCGAATAAATTCCCAAAAGGACGAGTTTAACTTTACAGATTTCACAATCCTGTTTTCCAGCAACCACATAGTGGCAGAAACAAAATATTTAAAATTATTTAGAAATTAAGATCCATCTTGCCCTGTCTATATGATACGTGTGCTAATTAAATTAATTTTGCATGAATTGGTAAGATACTTATTTGTTATTTATTTTGATTTCGTTTCTAATCCTTATAATATTACTAGTGGTAGCCTAGAGGTCGAAGTTAGATTATGTTTTTTTAACTAAATGTATTTGTAATGCATCATTTTTACATAAAAATATTAAGTTTCTGCACTCTTGCTCCATACAAACTTTAACTGTGCCAAATTTCATACCCTTTTGCGTAGTTTTCGTGAAAAGAGGTACAATTTTTTTGCTGTAGGTACGTATTAATTTATGGATTTGAAAGTCTGACTAAGACTGGTTGTCTTACCAAGATTCGTGTTAAGGCTCGTGCAGACTAGCGCGACGCGACGGTCGCGTCGCGACACTCGTAGAACAATTTCTATGAAAACTTAATGGAAATTGTTCTACAAGTGTCGCGTCGCGGCTGTTTGCAGAAGCCTTAAGGCTCGTGCAGACTAGCGCGACGCGACGGTCGCGTCGCGACACTCGTAGAACAATTTCTATGAAAACTTAATGGAAATTGTTCTACAAGTGTCGCGTCGCGCCGTCGCGTCGCGGCTGTTTGAAGAAGCCTTTACTCAGTAACTGGCTTGTGGAGGGCAGATAGGCTCCATATAAAATACTCTCAATTCATCATTCATCATCATTTCAGCCGAAAGACGTCTACTGCTGGACATAAGCCTCCCCCATGCTCCTCCACTTCGACCGGTCTTATGCTTCCCACATCCCGTGGCCTTCACAAGCTCGTCGGTCCACCTTGTGGGAAGCCTTTCCGCTCTATGTCTTCCAGTACGCGATCGCTACTCCAGAACCTTTCGGCCCCGTCAACCATCTGTTCTGCGAGCAATGTGCCCTGCCCAATCAACTCTCAATTATTAATTAGGTATTTGTCTTTACTGTTCATTCTTGTGCTGGTATTCAAAATATCCATACCTAACAAGCAATCGTCGCATACTCTTTAGGTACAAACGTACCCCTACTTCACAAACAAGAGATTACACCCAATGAAGTGAACAGAAATTATCCATCCATGAACAAAGAGCATCATATTCTATCACAGAACGCTTGTGATCCTGGTGATTACTACACCACCCCATTTTTAAACCCCGCACGTGTGCAGGTTTGAGTGGACTTAAAAACTTAATACGCTATTGATTATATCGGTTTCACTTACGCGTAATAATTTGTTATACGCTCTGAGAATGGCAGGATGTGACAATTCACACCATGGTGTTATTTTTAAACGGTCAGTGTGAACTGTGTACCAATTTCGTCTTGTATTTAATAATATTTATCACTGTACTGTATTTTTTTTTTTGGGTGGGAAATCATCAAATAATTTCTCCCGCTCGGTGGAGCAGGAGGGCGTGTCAGACTTTTACTGACTAAAACCTACCCGTGTTCCCTCAGCTGCCTGTGTGCCAGGGACCGCGGTATCTCTTTCGAACAACCCGGACTCCTGGCAGGCATCGGCCCTTCCGGGCCTCATCAGTTGCTGCTGACTTCTCTTTGAGGCGCGCGTGGAACACAACGCGCCGTCGCGACGCGGGCTTGGTCCTTACCGGACAGCGAGCTACCCATTACTCACCGTCCGCAAGCCCGCGCCTACGGTGGCCGGGAATCAGCCTGGGATTCCCGACGCCCAGGGCGTCTCCTGCGGAGGCTACGGCCGTGAGGACGCATGTACTGCCTCGCCCTCACGAGGGCCGCCTTCCTCTTCGCGAGCATTACAGCTCACACACTCGCTCCGTAATATGGCCGTACTGTTGCCCTGTTGGACTACCAGAAGATATGCGAATGCATTCTCAAACAGACCCACCCATACCAGAGAGATGTGAACTAGCTAGAAAAAAAAATTTTCAGAGAGTCTAACCTACATAAGGTTAAAGCATTTATTTCATACTTACTTTTGCCAGCGACTTCGCCCGCGTGGAAGTCGGAAATTATCCCATGGGAACGTATACCGGGATAAAAGGAACCCTATGTGTAAATCCAGGTTATAAACTATCTGTGTGCCAAATGTCATCCAAATCGTCGGCCGTTTTTAGTGACTGAGTAACAAACATCCAAAGTCTAAACATCCATACACACAAACTTTCAAAATAATATTAGTAGGAAGACTGTCCTGCTCCTGACTATGACTGAACCTTCAACAATAACTCATAAAGGCTTATAACGTGCTTTTTATACATTTGGAGCTGAAAGGGCACACTTATATCAAACTCTTATAGACGTCTGTAAAAAAGTCCCTACAAAATATTTATAAGAATAGGTACGTGCCCTTTAAAAGCTATATTTTACTAAGTATTAGTCTATCCTGTTTCACTTAGTAATTACCTGAATTAGCTTCATATGACACACAGCTGTAATTTAAACAAAAGCCTGTAATATTCGTATCAGTACCTACCTATGACTATGTTGAATGTCGGAAGGACCAGAATATAGCTCAGACTTTGCAACTGCTTTCTGGTCCTTTCGGTCAAACCAAATCAATATCAAAATATTTTATTTCACATAAACCCTGCAAGGGCACTTATGAAACGTCAGAAGCTAGATTTACGGTTCCAATTTGTCGCTTCCTATGGAGAAGAGCCCGCAAGAAACTCCACGGTTACTCTTTTAAAAATAATTACTATGTTTTCTAATTACAGTGATGATAGGTATGGGAGGACAGCGCAGGCTTGTCAATAAGTATCAGGTACTTAAAGGAATGAAAATAAAGAATAGAAAATCGTCTATAAATCTACAGTCTGTAAGGTCTACAACGTTCTCTCATTCACAATATGTAAAAGAATCTACATAAGTAAAATCAACCTATTTAAACCAAGTGACATGATTTCCATGAAAATCACTATTAAATGGTCGATATTAGAAGTGATGAACAAAGTCAAATAATGATGAGAATTTGTCAAAATTTAAAAAAATAAAAAGAATAACATTGAATTTTAAATAATTAAATTTTTAATTTATTTGGGAGTAGTTAATAGACTGTCACATAGTTATGCTGTTAATGAGGTACCAGGGAAACCACATGTGCAGAAGGAATTAATGCGAAACTTCCCTGTCTTCAATGTAGTCTTTTATCTTATAATATGCTTTTTGATAAGGACACGTTTGATGTGAGTTTTAAACTTTCCGTCGCTAAGTTTTGTAACCTCTATTAAGATTGCAGTTAAATATAAATAATTTACACGGAACTACTGCCATCTGCCGTCTGCAACCCAATTACTAGGACCTACCCACGATTTTCTAAGGTAATATTGGCTGTCAAATTGGCTGACGTCTGACAATTGCTTTAATAAATACATAATAAGGTTTTCGTATATTAACCAACAACATAGTTATCGCGTTTAAGCATGGCAACAGCGGTCATTGCCCTTTCGGTTTAAAGATATTTATTTCTCAAAAAGAAGATAAGTAAATAGTTCACTTCAAAATGAGAAATTTAACAAACTGTTTTACCTAAGTAATATACATATTTGTCGTATGTGTTATTGTTGGTTAGCAAAATAGACCTTCAAGCTATTTATGAAAATGTTTACTAATGAAGGATCTCTTATTTCTTTCGGTAACTTATTATAAAGCTGCGCTATTTCAAACTGGATATCGCTTCTTCCATAAATATTATGTATTTCTTCGAAGGACCCCAAAAGATAAACTATGTATGGTTTTTCGTTATTCGAACATATTGACTATCACGATAGGTATTAATTCAAGACGTTAAAGACTTTTTTTTTTAATATAAAACATGCTAGAAGATGTAAGTGGGTCAATCACCGCTATTGCCATGCTAAAATGCGACGAACTACAGTAGAATCACGGTACAAAATGGTCCACCAACCACTCTGTCCATCTGGTTGTTGCACTTTGGTCTTTTGATACGAATGCTTCGATCAAATACCTTATACGCATAAGAATAGTTGACGCAACTAATATCTTTATCCAAACACAATGAACATATCGAAGACTAACGAAACGTTGTAAGCTGAGTCAGTGTTATCATTACTCACGTTATCAGGCGACCAAGGAGTATGACGTCACGTAAACATTGACTCATGTATACATGGTTCTCGGAAAGTACCGGCAGACGAGTCTGTGCCTGTTTTGTTTTTATGGAAGTGTGAGGAATAAAATAAGCCTTTTGTGTTTATAGGTATTATTTTTAAACGATACCTACGATGATGAAAGCATTAATGGAATAATATTTTGATTAGCCGACATCCTGTGACGATAACAGTCAAGTTACACGATAAGCAAGTTAAAAATATATAAATGACTTTATTTCTGTAAGAAAGTTTTTACAAACACGTTAACTCGTCCATCATTTTTAAAAATTAGATGAGGGTGGCATTCCCTATCAGATTACTCTGAGAAGAAAGGCCGAAACAAATTCAGAGGTCAGTCTCTTTTAAAGTGCAGACTTTATCTTGGTCAGATTTTTTTTTTATTGAAATCGGTACAAAAGCCAACATTTAAAAAATGGGTTAGGTATACTATACTACCCAACATGTAACATAATTCACGTGTTGACCCTAGTATTACTTGATGCATTTGAAATTGAGTCTTATTCCTTTGAAATAAGATTTAATTTTCTTTGGCTCAATCGGAGGCAGTTATGGCAAAAGACATAATTAAAAAATGAACACATTTTAAAAGTTACTGAAATCGATGAAGTGGTCAATTTGGAACAATCTACTTTCAGGTCTTGCGTTTATTTTGTTACACCTTGTATATGATGGTATTGTTAATCAGTAGGCCAAAGATCCCTAATAAAAGCAGAAATCTCAACAAAAAACAGTACAAAATCTCCAAATCTCAGTCAGCGCCTATCTCAAACCTCAATTACGTACCAGAGTACATTTCGACATGGCCTCTAATCCTCTATTCTGCCAAAACACGCAGGTGTTAATACAAATCCTGTCTACTAGCTCGCTAGGCGCCTAGGGGTGTCATCGCATTTAATTATACACACTGTAAGCCTAAGCCGAGCGTACGAACTTGGCGCACGGATTTAATTCTGCACAGCCATCAGAGACTGTCTTTGGAATTAAAAAAGTGAAGTTTTGCGGGTGCGCCAATTGCTTTGTGGGTTGTGGAGGGAAATTGAACTCGTACTGGTATGTTTAACTTATTTGAAACTACAGTCTACAGCTGGATAAGGCTCTCCTAAATCGAGTCACATGTCGTGGTTTTTACTACGTGTCAATTTTAGACATTGTTATTCATCAACCTTCTGAAAGCCACAGGAATCCGCTGGATACGGGAAGCACAGAACCGGTCGAAGTTTTGGAGCTTGGGGGAAGTTTCTGCCAACAGTGGACGTCTTTCGGCTGAAACGATGATTCATCAACTTCCACACAATGGGTGCCTGAAGATGGACGGTGCCACCGCGGTCGGCCTGGAAAGCAGTGACGAGATGACCAGGACGCGTACCGCGAGGGCTGGTTCGAGAAAAGAGTTCTTGGAAGGGCCTTTGCCCAGCCATGAGACAAGATAAGCTAAACAGAAAAAAAACGTCGTAATTCTTCTTTTCATCCATGGTTCCATTCATCATGACTTAGACTAGATAGATAGATAGACTTCGCAAGTCGGAAAAATAATAGGTAAGTCTCATGCAATACGAAAGTGACTTCAAGTTGCTCAATCTTTTCCTTACGTCACTGTAACTGGCTTTTCACCTATCACCACATACCACCCGTTGTACTTACCCCACAAAGTATAAAAGTAAACAAGACCACGGGCGACGCCGTGGGGTGCTAACTTGCTTAATTATACAAAGTCTCAGGCGGCTAAGCTGGTTGTCGAACGACCGACTAAAGCGGGCAGAAGTTGGCATACGGATTTAACTTTACGGCTAAACAGTCGGTTAAGGCCTGACATGCTGTTGTGTTAGCTATTTTGTTTTCTTAGCACTAATTAAATTGATTTATTTTGTCTTTCATTTATGTGGCTGCGACATCAACGTGCAAACTGAAACCATGAATTCCGCACATGATTCTAGTCTAGACCCTCTACCTTTAGCGTAATAATTTTTAGCTGGTTGTCACAAAAAACATCCTGTCTCATAGAAAATTGCAATACCTCCAGTCAAAATGTATGGTACTTAGAGCAAATTTTGTTATGGTAACGGGTTTGTGCGTCCCTGTATGTTAGGAATAAAATTTCAAGACCGAATATGTAGCAGGTAGCGTCATACATTCACATAAAGTACCAAACTATAGAAGACTACCAAAGTACAGAAGTTTCTAAGATGGGATGGTTGGTTGGTTGTTGGATGTTTGGTTGATTTCTTGGATTGCATTGGAGTTGGATTGATTGTATGATTGATCGAATTGATTGATTCATTAAAAAAACTTCATTTTAAAAAAGTTAGAAGGAAATAAATTTAGATAATTTCACATTGTTGCATCATAAACGTGCATCATACATACCCATCGTATCTATAAAGGTAGTAATGATACAAACTGCACGTCAGCTAATCCCTTGTCAAACGAGGTTTAAGTTAGCACATAGATGTAACTGCAGACTGGAAGACGATCGCTTAGGGCCTTTGTCTGCCGACACTTACACCGTATTGTAACATGACATTTTAATTAATAACGACATTCAGTTTGTTGATGTGTTACTGGTAGCTAATGAGGTACTTATACAGGGTGTAACAGAAACCCTATTGCTATCCTTAAGCACTGAAGATAACAGCTGGTATAGAATCACTATACATAGTTTCAGCTCAAAATAGAATAATTTCACACGTTTCATATGTTTCTGAAATTCAAATCATAACAAACGTGTCACCGCACTACGTAGGTCAATAACTTCCACGTTACTTGCCAATATCACGATAAATCTCTTCCGAGTGATGTGTTTATCTCAATTTGAAAATTTCGGTTTCTGGTATCAATGTACTAAAAATTCTCATAACTTCCGAACATGTAGAGATAGGATTAAAAAACCCTTTCAATATCGTTTGATAGTATCCAAAGAAGCCGTGCCCTTGGTATGTATAGACCTTTTCCATTACACGTTGTATACAGTAAGTATGTAGATATATATATAAATACAAATTAAATGGTAAGCACATCACTTGAGTACGGCTGGAACGATTTGGCAATTTTTTGTATTCAAATATTAATAAAAGTCGGAGAGAAATATTGGGAACGATGCCCATATTAATTTGAAAACTCGAAAGCAAACAGAGAGTACAATTTTATAGAAACTCAGGAATTTGTAGGAACATAAGCACATATTGAAATTTTGACTTTTTGGGTCAGCCAGTACTAGTTTATGAAATACTTAGAAGAACAGTAACTTCAATTTCTAAAAGGATATCATTTTACTGTTAGTCAACACACAAATAGTCCTGGAGTACTCTTAAAATGTATTGTGTTAGAGGTCTAAAGGTTTTTAGGGTAAGGCAACAATCGCTACGTACCTATTTGATATGAAAGCAAGAACACGATTTACTTCTCACACATCTTTTAAAAGTGTCGTTTAACTACCGGTCTTAAAACAAACCGACTCCAAAGATTTGGTCCTTGGAGTCGACCTTGAAGTTAGACCTGGAATTAATGGTCTAACGAAATAGAAATTGAAAAACTTTAAGTGCTAGGTCGCATATTGACTGTCTAACTACAGTCAATACGGCGGTAGACACCGCTTGAATGTGTAATTAAATAGACACCATTTGGAAACATTACAACACCATGTAAAGGCAGCCTTTAGTCCTACCTACAGGCATGGCGGCGGCGCGCGGCGCTACCGTTGACGACTAGCGCCAGATCCACCGATGTAACACCCAACTAATTAAATTCGGCAACACGGACGTAAAATTTGAACTGACTTAATTACCTACCCAAATTGGTTGTGTTATCATTTGCATACAACAGCATTAGCAGGAGTTTGTTAGATGAATGTGTTATGTATTCATCGTTTACATAGGTAGGCGTCCTGAGTAACTAGAGGAGGTACTTTGATGTTCCTTACAATAAGATGAATCGAAAACTGGTCTTGCTTTAGCTAACTCAAGAATATTTCCTACTACCTTTTAAATATATCCTATAGCATCGCATAGACCGCCCCGCAATTTTATTTTACACGGCTCCTAAGGGTCGCAATGTGATGCTAAATAGCCTATAAACCTTTGTCATGAATTAGGCTATCAAATTCAAAAGACTTTTTCAAATTCGACTGGTAATTCCAGAGATTACCCTTACATACGAACTTACAAACAAACAGATTTTACCTCTTGTTAATATTATATTAGTATCGATTGAACTCTTTAAGTACGCATGTGTTGTCCTAATTGGTTGTCAGATTTTCGGGCTTCTGTCGACCTGTAATGGCTGTCGAAGATCCACGAATGATAGTCGGAACCAGCAGCTTAACGTGCTTTCCAAGGCACGAAGGGGTCTTCCGTATTTAAAGAAGGTCTTGTCAACTCAAAACCTTCTTTAAATACAAAAAATTCTTTAAAATATTCTTTTCATGATTTAGGTCAACTCGCTAAGTCATGAAAAGAATATTTTAATTCAGTGTTTTACCACGGCAGGAGCCAGGAGCCAGAGAAGCCAGGAGCAGAAGAATCGCTTGAACATGAAAGATAACTAGCAAGATCAACGATGCAGTCGAGAGTGTGTTTAGTGAGTCATCGAAATATAATGCCTTTTTTTTGAACTTGAACTCCAATTAACCATTAATTTCGTACCGAAGCCTCACTAATATTAGTCCTCATATCAAGTAAACACTAAACCAACACATTCAAGGCTGATGTCACAATGTGTTCCGAGAACACTTGACATTCCGTCGTCGCGGCGATGACACGCTGACAGCCACTGTTGACATATTGATTAACATTCGGTTCGGGTAGTATAATGTTATTGATTTTGTTAGTAGAGACAGTTACTTTTATACTTAGAACCCAAGGTTCATTAAAGTAGTTCATTGTTATGAGCAGGACTATTTTAAACGGTGTTCATTGAAAGTCTGTGTGGTGGGTGGCATTACAAATAGACATGAAATATCGACACGTAAAGAAATTAAAGTTTTGCTGCTATTTCGTATACTATATATGAAAGATAGGTTAAGATGTTCGGTAGTACGTTAAGACTGCATAAGTTAACCTTAAGAGATCCGTTGAAAAACCAAGGTAACCAACATTGCTAGAAGAATTGCCAAACTTAAGTGGCAGTAGGCAGGGTAAATTCCTCGCAGAACATTTATGGTCATTGGGGCCGAAAGGTTCTGGAATGGCGACTGCGTACTAGAAGACGTCCCACAAAATGTACCGATGTCCTGGTGAAGGCCGCAGGATGCGAGAAGCACAGAATTGGTCGAAGTGGCAGTGCTTAGGAGAGACCTGTCGTCTTTCGACTAAAATGATGATGATGATGAAGTTAACTTTAACCATCAAGGTTAACTTCATAATCATCATAAATGGTGAAATGCTACTGTTTAGTTTGCTATTTATAGTATTAATGTAAACTCATGTAACTTGTAAGTAATCGTACATACAAACCATTCAACCAGAAATATACAACTGATCGTACAGCTCTAAGAACGTACAGATAATTTCAATCATGCGGAGATCCAACCTGCAACCGGTCGTAGACAGTGTGTTAATCAGGTCGTTAATATTCACGAGTGACTAACCCTACGCAGCGCCAGTCAGCTGGTTAATATTGACGAGTGATTGAGCTGAGCGATCAAAATATGGTGCAATGATGGCCTGACAATTTGCAGACGTTGCTGCTTACTGATTTCTGCATAATAATATGGATTTGAACTTCAGGGCTTGGATTGACGTCATAAAAAGTGTAAGAAATTACACTTACCTATTGGTTTTGTCTTGTAGGTAGATCAGGTGACAGGCGCCTATTTGCATATCACTATCCTAAAGAACTTTGTTATCATTAAACTTAAAACATTCTCCAAAAGTCTAAGTTCTAAACTTGCGCAGCTGCTACTGTTTTTTCTAATCAGTAGTTTCAAATACACCACAATCTCTCCAAGTCCACGTTTTTGGTCACAAGTAGGAAAACTACCCACGAAAATCGATAGTACTTATCTCTCACATACACGAATGTAACTATCTTCAAAACCAAAGTTTTTTTGTAACAACTACTAAATCACTTGTCGCGATGCGTGGGGTCCCACACGTGGGACAATGGCGCCCCTTCAACGACCCTTGTGTCGAAGGACTAGAATATATTGGTCCTCCTCTTCCCTCTTTGTTCTTTGAAAATTTGACGTTTGAAAAGACTTTCTAAAAGAGAGAGGGGTCTTGTGGAAATGGGTGCCCGTAACAGCTGTTAGGAGTGCGTACTCTCGTTGTCTGCCAATGGATGTGTTTAAACGTGTTTGTGTACTGTTCATATCAAAGTTTTAAAACGTCTCAAGCCATTGTTTATTTATGTGATGAGTTTACTGAGGGGATAAGGTGGGGGCTAACATCAGACGGTGCAGGGCTTCATGTCGGGAGAAGATTATTGTTAGAATTTCTTAAGATGCTTGTTAAAGATGCATGTAACGATACCGCAGAATACGCACTTTCACTTTTTTCGTAGAAAAACTTTGAAATATTGGAAAGAAAAATTATCGAAAGTGACGCGGTTTTGGCATAACAAATTTGACTGATCTTTACATTTTTCCCGACCTTGCTCTAGTTTTCTTGAGCGTTTCAAAAACCACTCCAATTTACCACACTTCCTGAATCCCGTCACACTACGTACGCATACAGTCTCACTTAAAGCAATTATATTCAACACCCTGTTAAGAACACCCAAAAATCCCAAGGCTTTTAAACCCCACTCATACACACTTTTGATAAGCATCCTCAAACATACAAATCTCGTCGCATTGGAATATATTATCAACGTCGTATGTTTAAAATTCCTGCACACTACGCAAGGACCACTCGATTCAGCATTACGGCCATTCAGTGCCGCGCGGCCATTTTGTGTTGGCCTACCGCGCCGCTCCGATTCTCTGTTGGCTGAAGAGTTTAGAGGAAAATTTTTAAGCAAACTCCGGGGTCTTAGTCGAGTGGTCAATGAACAATGGAGGTGTGAAAGGGGTTTAAGTAAACACCCTTTTGTGAGAGCTCATGGTATTGTACGGTTGACGCTCTGTGCAAATAGATTACCGCGCATTGTTGCGGTTCTTGCTGACGCCTGTGGTGACACTGCGAACGGTGTCTAGAGGAATACTTCGTGTTAATTCGAAGTAAATCCGTGAATACGTGTCATTTAGTATGAATTGTTGGTAAATTAGTTCATAAACAACATCAAATTTCATGACGCCTTGTTTCTCCAAAGGGTTGAGCAGAGGTGTGTCTCTAGTACATCTACATTTTGCCAGTTTGTTTAAGTCCCGCGGGGGCAATGAAGGTGACGTTCACTAGGTGGCAGCACTGAGACGTCAGGTCCGCCCGGACCGGATACAAAAGTATTAAAGCTCCTACGGACTGAATGGTGAACGAAAGAATGAAACGAATGACATCAAATATTTTAAGTTCATCGTCGAACTGGAAGACCTCTTGTCAAAGTAGCGCCAACTGGTGGCTTGAATATTCCTGAAAACCCTCATTGTATTGACATCAACCGAGCACAAATACAGACTGAGAAGTTCGTGATAGAAAAACCCAATACACCACTTTTCTGACCAGGGAATCGAGGACCCGGGACGGCGGGACCTCATACTCAACAGTAGTGCTTGCTTCCACCAGACCAACGAGGCATTGGTTAATAAAGACTTGAGAAAATGACCCATAACCAAGTTCTAAGAATCACACTAGGCCAGAAAATTAGAAGTCGTTATTAAACACTAACTTTTGCTAGCGGCTTCGCTCACGTGGAGTTTGGAAATTATCCCACGGGAACGTACTACCAGTACCAGAATAAAAGTATCCGTTAATGTTAACCCAGGTAATAAACTATCTGTGTGCCACATTTTATGCAAATCCCGTCAGCCGTTTTTGACACATTTGAAACATCTTAATACACAAACATACAAAGTTTCACATTTATACTATTACTAGCTTTTGCGTCGCCCGCGTGGATGTCGATGTATTATACATATAAACCTTGCTCTTGAATCACTCTATCTATTAAAAAACCCCGCATCAAAATCCGTTGCGTAGTTCTAAAGATTTAAGCATACATAGGGATATAGGGACAGAGAAAGCGACTTTGTTTTATACTATGTAGTGAAGTAGGATAGTAGGATTTCTTGGTTATTTTCTCAAACGATACACTGGATGTTTGACTATGGTTTGCAAGCGGTATATTACCCACATAATATGAATAACCCCTATGGTCTGTAGCACGAAATCGCTGCAGCATTGATGCATTTTACGACGAAATTAAAGAGTTTAGGCCAGAAATAAATGTACTGAAAGTATTTCCACAATTTCAGAAGGATTTTTAGCTACTCCTAGCTATACGTATTTCCTAGCTACTCCGTTAAAACTCGGGATTAAAACTGTTCACGGTAAATGCGTATAATCTCGCCCCCTTTCGCCACAGGCCACGGATCATACAATGGGAATTAATTCTGACATTGGGGAGCTTTGGGAGCAGATACGAATGTCTACTTTATACGATTTTCGTTTTGGCGATGTTTTAACTATTATTATTTCATAGTATCAGCTACTAAATGTACTGATAGAATATCGAAAATGGCTTGAAATTATCTGAGCCACATTAAGTAAACAGATTGGATTTATGTATTTTTATTTTATTATGACGGCACGGTTGGCGCAGCGGTTAAGCAATTGACTGCTGCGCTGCGTGTCGCGGGTTGGATTCCCGCACGGAACAAACATTGGTATGACCTACAAATAGATGTTCCGGGTCTGGCTGTTTGTGTATGTGAGTTTAAATGTTTGTAAACGCACCCACAATGCAGGAGAAATTCCTAGTGTGGGGCAACGTTTTTAAATAAAATAAAAAAACATATTATTTGTATTTTGTATAGTACTTATGTTGCTTAGACGCAAACATGTTTAAAGGCTACTTAAGGGGAACCTAAGCGAGGGCTCGAATTCACTGATGAGCCTGGCTAAAAAGCACGCTGTTTCACCAGGCATCGTGTCCGACAGAGGTAGTATCAGTGATGAGCAGTTAGAAGCTAGTCTACACGCACAACATTATTGAGTAAGATGCAGGATCATTTATAGTACATAAGGCGCGTAAAAAATCAAGAATAGCCCTTCGGAAGATCGGATTTTATGCAAAAACCACTGCATAAATCAATGAGCAATAACGTTTATTGAACTTTCCGATATTTGAGCTTTGTCGGTACCGACTTGGTTTTTAAAAATTTTCACTTCTTTTATTACTTAAACACGCCCAAAGTTAGGTGAAATTAGCAAGAAAAACGAATCTTTTTGGCTCCTAACTTTTTAATGGCTTTCTATTTTAGTATTCTGTGTCCGTACAGACAATATTAATAATAAGACAGAACCGTACCATGTTTAATTTTTTATATACATTGTCGAACAGTGGAATAATACCCTCCCGAAGTTCGTGTGGCAAAAATGTGGACTAGATTCACCTTAAGTTATCGTGTCGTACCGAAAACTTTATTTTCTATTTCAATACTTACTTAGGTAAGCTACTGAAGGCGCCAAGCTTGTAACTCAGTTTAGTTCGCCATCGATACGCTCAGAAGCAGTGATGGCTCAGTGGTAACGGGGACTCAACTTACAAGTTATACTTCATAGGTATAAGTAATTTGTATAAAAATATAGAAAGAAGAAAAGAAAGAAAAATGTTTATTCTGCACAAACAAAACGCATAATACAAAAAAAATAAAATTATGCTAAGAAACTTAAAATGCACACATACAATTTAGACAAAAGCCCCGTATCCAAGTCTGAAGGTTATACAATATTGTCCATTGACTGTTAATGTCAGTTGATGTCAGTCAAGGCTTGGGACCATAGACAACTTATATACTGCGTTACGGCGCCGGTAGTTATATAATATCCATCAAAACAAAAACAAAATGCCGATAGCAGAGTGCATTATACTACTTCATACCAAAAAAACCACAAATTTTAAAACAACAAAGCCGTGCGTCGTATCTGTGCAAGAACAGGTCGTTGCTCAGCAAAATGCTGTGACTTCGGACGGACCTAGTGTCAACAGCGCTGTTTTTCAGAAACAACCTTTTGGAGTGACGTAAAGACGCTCGCTCATCGTGTGATCTAACATGTTACATTATCGGGTAAGTGCAATTTTCCATGAGAAACTTAAGTAATAGCTGAGCCTACCACTTGTAAATATAAAACATATCTGTAATAAACGGAATAAATTATAATTATTGATTAAAATACATAAAATAAAACAATGAAACAGTGCTAATAAATATTAATGCTAAATAATAAATTTAAATGTCGTGTACCATGGGAGCTGTAATGGTATGGCGGCCATTTGCGTGCCCTTCGATCAAAGCACAGTTCCCAACCAATTGGTATAGCTTATAATAGTGTTAATAAAGATAATTTTGATTTTAGTGGGATTTTCTTTTCGATATACGAAGAAGCAAGATACACCTACATAACCAATCAGTTAAAAACCAAACCAAGAACTCAAGTGACATTAACACAGACCGGACCCAGCCAGGGCAGAATCAGACAGAGGCCACACACACTGTTGGAAAGCCAAATCCATTGCCTGTAGGCCGTGACCCTCGAGGTAAGTATAAAAAAAGGAGTTGTTAGATCCTAGCTAAATCATGTGGATTGTTGTATCTGCATGAAATATATCTTTAAAATACTCAAAAAGTGCTTTTTCGTTCTCAGGACTCTTACTGGCGGAGGAAGGTTATTCCAACAGTGCGTGGCCGCATATCTGAAGCTCCCCCTGAATGCCATGGTTCTATGTTTTGAGGAGCAAAGAGGTTTGGTAGAAAAACGTGGTTCGTATTTACTTTGTCTCCACTTTAACTTCTCAAACAAATAGTGTGGTTTTTGTGTAGTGACTACTCCAAAGAGTAAACTAGCCATATGTAACTTTCTCCTAGCAGCCATTTTCAAAATATTATTTTCGTTTATAAATGGAGTGACATGACTTCTACGAGGTATCTTTACACAGAAGCGCGTACATGCATTTTGTATGCGTTGTATTAGCTTCTCCGTTCTTGATAAAAGACACGGGCCATACACAGTATCACAATAGTTAAGTCTTGATAAAATTAGGCTATCCACTAATTGTTTACGCAAATCAACACTCAAGAAGTCTCTAATTGAATATAGGAGTTTCAATCTATAAAAGCAATTCCTCATGGAGTTACTGATGTGCTTCTCAAATCGTAGTTCTGGATCCATGGTTAACCCAAGGTTGCACGCTATATCCACCCTTTCAATTTTTTCCCCCCTGATAACGACTTCTGGCCTGGCTGACAGTATTGCACTGATCATTTTCCTACTTCCTAAAACCATAAATTTAGACTTCAATGGGTTTAATACTAGTGAGTTATTATCTGACCATAGCGCTACCCTTTCCAAATCGGCATTGATTTTTTCTACTGCCTCTAATGTATTTGCTGGTTTAAAAGTTATATATAATTGGATATCATCAGCGTACATGTGATACCTACAATACTGGAAAGACTTAATAATATCAGCGCTGTAAAGAATATACAGAAGGGGCCCTAAGATGGAACCCTGAGGCACACCGCGTAGCACCTGACGAGGGGGGGATGATATCCCCGATCCATCCTCCTTCTGAATTTCAACGAGCTGTGACCTATTTTGCAAGTAGCTAGCAAACCATTGTATTGTTTCCGTTGCAAAACCATAATAGGCCAACTTGGAAAGTAGTAGATTGGTGTTTATTGCATCAAAGGCCCGTGAAAAATCAAGAAGTGCAAGGATTGTTCCCTCCCCCCTGTCTCGTGCCTCTAGGATATTCCCAACTACATCAGAAAGGGCTGTGGCCGTCCCACGGCCCTTTCTAAAACCAGACTGCAGGTCAGGGAGCATATTGTTTGCTTCTAAATATTCCAACATTTGGTTATAAACCACCCTCTCTAAGACCTTAGATAAACAAGGCAAAATGCTAACTGGACGTAGATCTTTAAAAGAACTTGGGTTACTGACTTTAGGTAGAGGACGCACAATAGCACACTTCCATAATTCAGGAAAGGTGTTGGTATCTATCGACTTATTTACTATTGTGGTGATAGCCTGAAGGGTGGTTGGTAACGTTAGTGTTATCATATCAAGACTCACTCCATCAATCCCTTTAGCGTTAGACCCCAAACTCTTAATAATTTTAGAAATTTCTTCCTCATTAATATTTCTTAGCTTGAATTGAGTTTCACCAAACTTATTCGTATCGAAATATGAAAGCTGCGATTTGGGCAGTATGCACTGCCCTGGTACGTTCAGGAATGCTTTGTTAATCTCGTCTGGGTCATTAAATTGTCCGGGAAGCATACCTTCACTATGTTCAGAGAACACATCTGTCTTAAGATTTTTCCAAAGCTTTTTGGGGTTTTTTATTTGACCATTAATGTGTCTGTCAAAGTACACCTTCCTTTCCTGCATTAGCGCTGTAATAGCTTGTTTTTTCAAATCCAAATAATAGTTTTTTGTAGTATCTAGCCTGTCCATGTGATAGTTATTTTTTGCCTCGTCTCGCAGTTTAAACATTAATTTAATATTATCCGTTATCCACGGCGTGGGCCGGTCTCTAAATATCTTACTCTTTATGGGAGCATGTAAGTCATACAATTGGGTGATGAAGACATTAAAGTGTTCTACCATGTTGTCAACATCCGACAGTGAGTCAATTTCAAACCATGGTATCGATTTCAAATCTACCTCAAAGTAATCCAACAATATGTCCCTTAGAGGCCGATATACAATTAGCCTAGGTTTGCTTTTTACCTTTTTTATGACAGTATCACAAACAATAAACGAGTGATGACCAAGTTCACTGGTATGACTGACTAGCACGCTACGAACCCCTACATCGGTACAGATCACGTCAATGAGAGTACTACTATCTCCTACAAAATGAGTTGGTGACTGTACTACCTGAGTTAGATTGGTATAGTTTAGGAATTCCATCATATCTTTAACTTTTGCATTGTTTGTATCTAATAGATTAACATTGAAATCCCCCAGTAATACCAAATGATCGTAAGGTGCCAATGCGCTAATACTGTCAGTTATTCCATCCAGAAATTTTGGCAACTCGAACCAGGGTGGCCTGTATGCAGTGCCAATCAACAATTTTCTGCCATTGAAAGAAAGGTTCAACCACATCTGTTCCACATCAGACTGCACTGAGTGGGGTAGTACGCGCGCCCTAACTCCTGTTTTAATGTAAAACGCTACTCCTCCGCCTCGGCCCCCGCGTATATTCGCTGGGCGCGGCACGTGCTTCAGCCTATATCCCGGAACCTTGGGCGCGCGCCCCTCTTCCCCAGGTTTCAACCACGTTTCGTTGATAGCCATTATATCCACTGCGTGTTGTGACATGGCAATCAGAAACTCGTCCTGGTTAGTTGCCAGAGAGCCCGCATTGAATAAACCAAACTTTAATGATTTTGACTTAGTCATGTTATATAATGAGAAATGGCTGTATGGGTGTAGGTATATAGTAATGGTAGTATTTTATTTATGTATTTGCTATAGTCATTTTGTTTATTCCTTTTGTGTAAATAATTATTGTACATAAGTTGCAGTCTGGGTAGAAAATAAATAACTGTGTTACCTTTAAAATAATGTTCCCATTCAAAATAAATTGCAAGTAATATATAAATATTGTTTGTAAATAATGTTTTTAGTGTATAGATAATAATATATGTAAATAATATAACTATGTTCCTTACATTATAGTAGTACTCACTCTGATACTCCCCCTTGTTCAGATTACGACAGATACGACACACAGACACCATGTTTAATAAACACACAGACACCATGTTTAATAAATTATTATAAATAGAAGAGCTATTTTCTAATACAAAATAACGAGCCTCTTTGACAAATGGTCTAATTATTAGTGTCCACGTATGGTCCAATAAATTGAAGAATGTCTTCCTCAGATGCGATCCTGTGAGTGGATTCTCCAGGCTTTTGCCGGACCAAGATGCGACCGCGCTTCGTCCATACGAATCGCCATCCATGAATCGCTGCGGCGGCCCTTGTCTGACGAAATAACTGCTGGTTGAACCTGGTCAGCCTCTCATTGACAAAGACGCGCACAGGTTTCCCAGAGAGTCCGAGGTTCTCTGTTGTAGCGTCACGTCGCACGCGGGCACCGTTCAACACGGCGTCACGCTGGTCACGACGAGCGAGACGCACCATAATAGCTCGAGGGCGGGGCACTGTAGATGTTGTGGGGCTTGACGCCTTTATGTGCCTGCCGCCAACTCGCTCCGCGCACACGATGTCGCGGTCCTCCAAAGTGACCCCTAGCTTTGTGGCAATTAGCTGGAACAAGTGTGTCGGGTTTTCCGCTTGCGACTCAGGCACGTTCGCTATCATTAAGTCATTTGCCATCAGCTCTTGGTCCCTGTCATTAAGGTCCCTCTTGAGCTGCAGAACCACACTCTCCACCGCACCTAAATTTGTCGGATTGCATCCTGCATCGTGACGCTTTTCTAGTGCCTCCAACCTGGACTCAATCCCATCCATCCGGGTGTGACTCGAGTCGTTAGACGCCTTCAACTCTGCCACGTCTTTCCTTAGCTCCATGACCTCAAATCGCAAGGTGCGCAGCTCCTCAACTACCATTTTCAAAGCGGAGCCGACGTCCTGTGGGAATTCGGGCATCCCCTCCAAAGCGGTCACGATCGGGGGAGGCGTCAAAACCTGCAAGAGCGTCTCCACCAGCAGAGGCGACGCTGGGGCAGTAATAGACTGAGGCGTCAACGGTGCGGCAGCTGACAGAGACGACGGCGATGCGGCACTAGACAGATGCGTTTCGGCAGTTAGCACAGGTGTCATCGGATGTACCATCACTGTTGACGGCGTGGGCGTCCCGGGCTCCAGCGTTGCCACAGCTGGCGGCGTTGTCATTGACGTGGACACCAGGTCCACACCCTGTACTTCCGCCACACAACCTCTTACCGGCGTTTCGGCCTTGTTATCCCTGCGGACGTTTTTCTTACACTCAGGGCAATGCCAGGCGGAGACTAGAGGACCTTTCGTAGGGAGACCGACGCACACCCTGTGATACGGTACGCTACATTTTGTGCACCTAGCTGTTTCAGATGCTGACAAAAATTTTCCGCATGCACCGCACTTTACCGGCATTCTTGCAAGGGCTGTATAAATGTTCAATGAACCTCTTTATGGGGAACACAAAGTTTGTTTACTTTTTGATCTGACGTCAATAAAAAAAACGTTGACAGTAGCAACACACTAATTATATGGATATTGTGGGTATATAAATATGACTTGCAGATTTCTTATTTGATTACGGACGAATTATGCACTTTAGGAGCCCTCTCGAGATCTCACTACACTGTATGTTCTGTATTGGTTTGTTAAACACTTTATTAAATAATTTTAAGAACTTTATCGTCGTTATTTTATTTTATTACCACAAAAAAATCAGTCAACGATCCCGCCAGTACAAACGTCAAAACGTCACTCCTAACTACTGTCCTACTGTGTGTATATGTATTAGTTTATAGTTATTGTTTTCTATATTTATAATATATGTATTGTGTTTTATGGGCCTTAGTTGCCTGAAATAAAGGACTAATAATAATAATAGGTTCGAACACACATAGGCACTTTTCTTTGTGTAAATTATTACATCACCAGTGCTCTCAAAACGGTGACGGAAAACATCGTGAGGCAACCAGCATGCGGCATGTCCTGCAGGCTTAGCACGAGAACCGTAGATAAGCGTTTTGTCATCGGAAGAGCAAGACAAAAATGACGTACACGTATAGACAGTTGACGGTTTTTCACCGAGATAGGTATGAAGACAAGCGATTTATATTCTGCAGTAGAGTAGAAATAGAAAGCGTGATGCTAAGCCTGCTACAACCAAAAAATCGAAGACATGTGACATCTACCTACCCGCAAGCTGGAGAATATTGTCCTAGTAGTGGTACAATTATAGGCTGATTATTATACACCGTGACATTTTAGTCGTCTTACAACGGCAGCCCACTTCATGTATCCAATGACTACTAATCATAATTTAAAAAAAAAAAATTGCATAATCAATAAAATTAAAATATCATTCACTAAGACGCATGACGTAGTTTGAAACACCTTGTTATGGAGATGGAATGTAATGGTAGGTAGGTAGATATCTTCTACCGTTTGATACATAAACATTATTAACAGGGAGGGTGTTTCATAATTATAAAGCATTACTTATTTTTCTTTGTATCTATTATCTTAATTAACGGTAACAATGTTTTAATCGCGCTTAGAGGTATTTTATGACGGATACATTGAGTGGACCACCTTTGTGAGACGACTAAAATGACATGGTGTATAAGTATGAACATATATTGTGTATGTACGTTCATAGATACACATGCATGTTGGCATTTTTTGAGATGGGAAAAATACATTGAACTCGCGACACTGTTACCGTTACCGACACCTCTGTACCTACGAATTTGAAGTGAAAACTTCGTTAAGCGCGTTGGGCATTTTTTGACATGGGAAACACAACTGAACTCGCAAAACTTTTCAAAAAATACACACGTAATTGTTCAAGTGTTCACTTCTGTCGGCACTACCGGAGTGCCACTGTTTTTTTTATATTACAGATTGAAGAAACCAGCCGGTGGTCGCTCTACTGTCCTTGATGCCGTCTATAGAAACCTGCAATACCAAAAAGTTTAAAAATGCAAAACCGAACTTGCCATTACTATCAAACATATGGTAACATTCTCACTGAAATCAATAGTATAGTATCTATGATTTCAAGACTATTTTGTGTATTAAAAGATAGCTAGCCAGCTATTGTGAGTCACGATTGGCAATACTAGATATTCCCACAAGTGCAATTGGATCGATGCAAACGAACAGCTTTCGAACTCAGCACTGTCATTATTCAAGCTGTTTAGATTACAACTATGTTATTTGCATTGTTTGTGTAAAGAAATTGTTACCTCATGAATGTTTGAGGGAATCTATGAGGAAATGAGTGTTGTATAGTTTATATATTCTCATATTTTTACCCCCGACGATAAAGAGGGGTGTTATAAGTTTATTGTGTGTATCTGCGTGTGTGCGGGTGTGTGTATGTGTGTGTGTGTGTGTAATTCCGTTTATTTTTGTATTATCTGAAAGGGTACTCAATCGAGACTGTCTATGATTAAAGAAAATCGGTTCAGCCGGTTCAGGATTATCAGTTATAAACATTTCTATTCTAGTTGATAAGCATCTTCCACGGGTCACATCGAGTAAAAATGTTATATTCTATTACTTCAATGACATTAAAAGCTGAAGTTGAACTGATGCTGCATCACCTGAATTTTCCATGATACCCAACTACCTCAGCAAGAAACAGCAGAAGTGTCGTAATGTGCGCTTTGTCTGTAATACTCTCTATCTTTTTGCTGATTTAGATTACCTATCTATAGTTGATTTTGCTAAATGTGCACTATGATTATTTACCAAACCTATAAAATTAAGTATCCAAACAACAATGGCAACAGACTTTGTATTTCCTCCATTTCTTATCTCTGGCATGATTTTAGTCATTTTACATTTTGTCCTCATTACGGTCAAAGTCAAATTTGTTACCTACTATTTTAATCACCTCAACAGTACTTCGGCAGTCTGCATGTATTTGTATAATGTATATAGTTTTTTTTTTTAATCATGATTAAACAACTCCGTTTATAGAACAGTGCGAACTACTAAAATATTAATTTAATATCACTTACCCACACAATGGTTATATATTTCAATCTCCAACAAATTCCGGCAAAACTAATCAGCCTCGGAATCCCCTAGATCCTCATATATCAACGTGAATACGCGGATTCGGACAGATTTAGAAAAAATACGACACCGTCTTCTCTCGCCATTCATACAGAAAACACCCCATTAAGTAATTTTTTCTGCCTAAATCTAATTTTGAGGGTGGGCATCCCATATGTGCCTATGGGATTTTGATTGTCCTCACACAAAATTGCACGTTATCTGTACGAATATAAGGTTTGAATTTGGTTGAGTGTAAATAATTTCTACCCCACACTGGACGGAGAAGCAGCTGCCATCAAATGCACTATGCGATCTCAACCCTCGAAATGCAATGTTGTGTAATAATAATAAATTTACAAAGACAAGGTAATATTGCATTCGGTGGGGACCGTTGTAAGGGTTGCAGCAATCGTCAGGAGATTCTGAACATTCATTTGTTATATTTTAATGTATTTTTGAGACGCAAGAATCGTGCGCTGATTTGCCCTTCGAAAATTTCATATTGCATGGGCTTGAGCCTTGATGAGATATGAAATAAATTCAGTTATGAAATGAAGGGATGCGTGATTTTACACTGAGTCATGTAGATTGGTTTCTAAATGACATATTTATGAGCGGAAAATTAAACTTAGGGATACTTAGTGCCGACAATATTGAATTCGGAGATGTTGGAAGACGAACAATCATAGTGCTTAGACAGATAGATAGTATATTCTTTATTATGAACACCATAAAAATTACGCAATATAAATTACCATGCTTGTCACCACATCAGAAGCCAGATCTATTGCCTATGCATCACCTCGTCAAGGTCATAAAATAAAGGGATTAGGAACGTGGCCTGTTCAATACTTGTCTCTCTCCGAGATTTATGAATCTACAAAGAGCCTTCATTAATATTGCACACGTTACAAACATTTAGTCATCAAGACTGTACTGAAACTCACTAGTCTCCAAGTTACCCCCCGACTTAACCTCCCATGTGCTATGGGTACTTAAAGCGATATTTACAAAACAAGTCGCCTAGAACGATCTAGGTGTAGTGACAATGGCTCCACCCCTCTCCATTGTCGCTAATACCTCGTTGAAAGACTAGGAGCATAGAAACAACGGATTTGTTAGTAGTACTGAAAATGTTTCGTGGGTGTCCTTTGTGTGACGTAGGATCTACAAAATGATCTGTCTTGAAAAGAAAGAGAACATTTTCGACGTTGGATTAGATAAACTTCAGTATTAAATCGTTGAGATTTGAATCAAGATTGATCTTAATCTTTATATTGCGAAACCCAGTCTGTCTTCGTTCTTTTTAGGCTGGTTGGAATAACCACCGACAGCCGCCAAGGCCCACGACAACGGACAATGGTTCATCTGAAGGACTAAGTGCGGAAACCAAACCCTCTAACATAGAACATAGAATTGTCTTTTTATGATTGATACAAAAACCATTTTAATTTCGGCTATTCTTCTCAGAGTAGTCCCATAGGTAACATACTTCTCGAGAAAAATGTATTTTTTTACGTGTCAAAATGTTTGTAAAAACGAATTTACAGTAAAAAATATAGTTTATAATTTCATAATTTAACCAACGTTAGGTTTACTGTAATCAGCTTAGAAACTATGGTATGTTATATCTGCTATGGTAAAAGTAAAAGGTTTTGTGAAAGTTTAGCAGAAAGAAACCTTAGTAGGTGAGTTTGCTGTTATCGTGTAAGATCAAATAAAACTTTACTATGTAGTTTAAGCATTGTTGAACGATAAAGTCCATAACTACCTACCTAGCTGGTTGTAACGATCGAATGCTCAACCCCGAACATTAAAAAGCGAGATCTCACGATTTCTAGTTACGAAATGCTACTCTAGTCTACAACCAAATGTGTTTCTCGAACGCAAAAACGCGATGCAGTATCGTTGTTGTTTCAAAATCACTGGTAAGAAAAATTGTGCATAGCCTAGTTTGTATAGCAACACATACAATCAATGTTCTGTAAAAACTGAGCCCCTTATTTAATAAACGCATCGTTACCTCTATTATTCTCCTTAAAAATTACAACGACAATAACAGAC
Source organism: Polymixis lichenea (assembly GCA_949091785.1). Lineage (NCBI taxonomy): Eukaryota > Metazoa > Arthropoda > Insecta > Lepidoptera > Noctuidae > Polymixis > Polymixis lichenea. Next base: position 2,599,088 of record OX420943.1, on the reverse strand, counting down.
AGTTTATTTTTGAATGTCAAGTTTGTGTTTAAGTTAAGGTACTTCTTCCGTAACACTATTCATATTTATCTGGGCGCTATAGTATATTTTAGATTCAAGAAGGGCCTTAAAATGGCGAATCCCTTGTTAGATGTTTTTCTTCTTAGTTCCAAGTTATTTGTAACCCTTGTGTTTCGTACGAGTCATTTAGAGGGGACGATATCGCAGATAAGTGAGGTTAATCGTGTTGCTTTATACTGTATTGTGCAAGATGAGGCTCTTCTACTTTTAAGGGTTGTGAAGGCAGATCCCTATATTGATAACGTTCTATAGCGCATAAACGAAGTAAAAAGAAAGAAGATTGTTAAAAGTATTCATGAACTAGACCAAGCTGTTGTGCTAAATGACAATGTAGATATGGTGTGATAAGCGAATGCAAGGTATGATTTCAACAATTTGAATTCGTAAAAATGCTTCTACATCATAGCTACAATACTTACAGAAGATAAGCGTAATGTTACGAACAAATTAGCACTTACAGCCCACATGCTCCGCTACTAGGTTAAACAACCTGTATACGGTAATAGACTAAACTTCTTTGCGTAATATGCCGTCACAGACATTACACATATCATTGTCTGCCTATAACACAAGTAATACAGTCTTGTCTAATGTCTGTAACAAACAAGGTAACAAAATGTACACGAACACCGGTTTTGACATGACTTCGGCAGATACCTAGCTTCTCTATTACTTGTACCAACACCCACGGAATTCCACCTATATCTAACAGTCAAACAACTTGCTCAAATTACAACCGGTACTCACGCCCACAAAAACAAAAGGAAAAAGTTTAAAAACAAAAAGTATTGCTCTCTAGAAAGAAGATTTCATTGTCCACAATTGAATAACTTTTCAATGGTGATGAAAACAAGACGAACAGTCGTACGGACAACTAAAGAACTTTTAAAGAATGCAACGACAGAATAAGAGAGGTCGATGCAAGGTAATTGTGCATCAGAAAGGGATGGAAGACGTCTCATGTCAACAATGAAAGATAGACTTCGTGCAGTAATGTGAGCACTCAATGGACATGAATACAAAGGCGTGATTACAACTAATGGAGGATTCGAATATTCGAATTTGAGCTTTGCAACGCCCTTAATACAGTTCATAATTATGTTTGGTGAATGCAAATGATTGCAGCAGATCGTGAACGTATATAATGTCATTGACTCAGTTTATCATAAGGCATACGACCTAGACGCTTTGCTAGTCTTTATGACTACTAATAACATGATTGAATATTTCTGTATATTGCTTCTGAGTACTTATGGTACTATTTGAGTATCATTAAGTACAGGTTGGCGATGTTGAACCGTCCAATTGACGGGTGTAATCGCGTGATAATCAATGATTTGCCGGTTTGTAAGGAGAAAAAGCCAAATGTTTCCCACAGTGAGTGCAAAAGTTTCTGTGCCATAAAATGATGTAACTTAAGGAATATTGAGAAAAATCTTTGTCATTATTAACAAAACTATTGCTACGTTAGCAAGTTATGTTGCACGTGACCTTTCGAAGACCATAATGGTGGTTGAGATTAGGGATGCCTCGGTACGCCATTTTTTCCGATACGATACCGATACCGACGCTCTTATAAAAATATCAGCGATACCGATACCAATACCGATACCCTTATTGATTTCAAAAATGAAGGTAAAATAAATAAAACACTAGTCAGGTTTTTTTTTTAAATTAATATAAAAAGAATAAATAACAGGACAAACTAAAACCGTTTATAACTATAGACAGATTGAGATTAGTTAATAGTATATTTAGCATAGTTAGTTCGTGCCTCGTTTGCAACGAAAGAGGCGAGACAACACCCGCGTTTACATTACATTTTTAAAGCGCCAAATTTGAAACGTATCGTTGAATTGGCCATAAAAATATCGCCGATGCCGATATATCGGCAAACTTCGAGTATCGCCGATATATCAGCATCGGTATCGGTATCGGATGCATCCCTAGTTGAGATATCATAACATTGCCATGATTGGAGATTTAGCAGATCAGTGCAAATAACACTATGTAAAGTAAGTTTATTAAGAACTAGATTGTGTGCCGTTGCCACGGTTGACAGAGATATTAAATCAAAAACGAAAAACCGATTAATCTTTATATTGGTCCTTTCGACCACGTGGCTCGTGCAGAGCAGTGGTGACTTACGAGTTAGTAGTAGTAAGGTCGTGAGTTCGAAACCAGGAAGGAGTGCCTTCCTGGTTAAGTATTATATGTGACATCTACCCGCAAGAAGCCTGTATCCCAGACTCCCAGTAATGGGAACATTATGGGCTGATTATGAAGACCACATGACTCAATGAGTAAGCTCAAAAAAAGCAGTCTTCTTCACAAATTACTTAAAATTGCAACCAAATAACAATTACTTGAATTCTAAAACAATCAAAGAATATATTGACATTAACAAATTCACAATCAAGTAATTTTACACTGACAGCAAAGTACAAGGGTCAATTGGCACAGTTAGCATCGCGTGGGAAAATACAAGCAATGCTCAAAACGATAATTGTGATCATTAAGTTGGTAACAGCTGTTGCTATGCTGATCTAGGACGCGTAATTACTGGCTGTAAACAATCGTGGATTTAATTAAACAATACCTATAGTATTGGGATTTTGTATAGCGTACTAAGGCTTGGTTTGTATACTTATGGCGCAATTTTGTGTAGACTGTTAAGGAAAGCTTTAATATTAATAGTAATGCATCGTATCAGTGTCATCATCTGCCGAACCTTTTACCAACTACGTTGAGATCAGCTTCCAGTCCAACCAGATGCAGCTGAATACCAGCATTTTACACAGAGCGACTACCTATCTGACCTCCACAAACTAGTTACTGGGTAATACATAATACCCCTTGGTAAGACTGATTGTCAAACTTTCGGGCTTCTGACGAATCGTAACGTCTGTCAAAGATCCACAAATCATAGCCGGGACCAACGGCTAAGGGACTACTCACACTTATTCAGCTCTGTTCAGCTTTTGCCCATAGAAAACAACGATATTGTATAGAGTCCGTTCAGCTTTCCGCGGCTGAACGGATGCGTACGCATCTCATACAAAATCGTTGTTTTCTGTGGACAAAAGCTGAACAGAGCTGAATAAGTGTGAGTCCCTTAACGTGCTTTCCGAGGCACGGAGACATAAAATATTCACACTAAATTTTTGCCTTTCTTAATCATCACACCAAGACCACACCGTGCCTCGGCACAGTGCACAGTATGATAAATGCCTCAATAATCGAACATCGCTTTTTTATTCTTCTAATCGATAGTATGCACTGTTTTGATTGCGAGAGTAGAACTCCCATATTTGAATTCAACTTAGAACCAGAGCTATAATTTATTTAGTATTTTATTCAGGTTATCCATAGAAATAAAAAAAATGTTATAATTTGTTATGTATGCAACATTTTTGTGTTTTAATTATAGTATGCGATAAAGCCAAATGTGCTATTTTTAGAAACGCAAAAATATTTTTTAGGTTTAATTTAAAGCAAGTCACGTATTTTTTGCAAGTTACGGATTGGTCCATCTTTACAAACAAAGACCTCACTCACGGTCTTGGTATGTAAAGATGGACCATTCCATGGACCAACCGCAGCAAGCGTAGCTTACCCTAATTGATTGACCGTTTCAGCTATAATTACTTAGCAAAGAGCACACACACACACATATACACACACACATAACGCAACGTATCAGAGTCATGATATAATTAACCAGTATAATTTTATTTGGAAAGATAGTAATTTATTACAACACACACATACAGAAACGCACGCCTTCTGACCATAAGGGTACGCAGAAACTACAGAATGCTACGTTTCTGACATACCCCTTTATCTTTGCTTACGAAACATAGATACACACGGCACAGAAGTTCAGAATAAGTGACATATAACTTATATCATGAGAATAGGATGGTTCAAAGACAAAAATATGAGACAATTCGTTTTGAATAAAACTTAAGGTGCCAAGTGATAGAGGTTTACCACTAACCCGACAAACATCATAAATGAATTAGCGATTGTTTAAAAGAAAAAGACACTTGAAACGACAGTGCTTCTACTAGGCGATCGTTTGACGTGTTTGTCAGTGTAATTTATAAGAGTACAACTATACTAAAATCAAGAAAGTAACAAAATGCTCTTGTCAAAATACTATTAACAAACAATTTCCCATCGTAACAAATCCTAATCTACATCTACACGCATCATCCTATCCAATAATAAATCGTAATTACCGGCCAAGGCGACTCAGTCCCGATCGTTTATGAGTAATACCTTCAAAGGCCTATACAGCTGATATTAATGACAGCAGATATGCCAAGTTACGACCGACAGATTACCTTGAGGGAAGAATTTCAAAAATGTTGAATGTATTCCTAAGAAATATAGGTCAAATCCTGTTTGTTTATTTGCTGATAGAGTTTTGTCTGGCTGTGACCTGACTTTTGATAATTTGGAACCCTTAGTGTACCTATGTGAATTAATTAATCAACTCAGTCTTCACTCAGTCCTCTGCTGGATAATTATAGTCCTCTCCCAAGTTGCGAGACAACACTCGGTTCTCTGCCTCCTCCAATTGACTTCACCTATTTCATAAACCATTTTATCTACTCTTATCGTAAAATTCGAATGACAAACTTCAAAACGAGTTTATAAATTGACATCCTTTATCAACAAAACACCGAAATTAAAAATATAATCTTAATATAACACTTCTAAAACGATATAGTTCATATTCAAGAAGTTAATATTACCAAGGAGTTTCAACATTATTTTTTTTTGGTAACGGAACGCATATGCGGGGGCGCTTTTTTATAGTATTACAAAATGATTTCTTACTCTGTTAACTTTGATCTTTTATTTAGTAGGTTCAATCACAATGTATGATATAATTAGATAATAATATTTTATGTACTCTAATAATCAGGTAAGTATTTAGTCACAATTATCACGTTTTACATGAACATCTGTAGTCGCACTATAATACCACTACACTACTACTCAGCTGCACGCTTCTGTTCATTCAATGAATATCAAGAACCACCTTTTGATACCCAATCCATTATGTCACCGGAGCTGACCGGTGCTCCACAAATATTAATAGCAGCAAATATTCTCGGAACGGTTGAATTTATCTCAGTATTCTCACTTCTGTCATATTACATCGTAGGATCAGCGTGATATACGTTATTGTTCGCAAGTCAGGTGAATTGTGCAGGCGATGGGATAGTAACCTGTCGCTTGGATATTGCAGTGCTGAATTCCAATGTGTGGTCAGAGAATGATATTTGTATTTCGTAGCTTTGAGAGCTCTGTTCTAGGTTTTAGGAAAGTGGGTTCAAAGAATTATTTTACATTATTGGTGAATTTTGTCTGGAAGAAATATATCTCAATCAAAATAAACACCAAGTCCAAGAAGAAAATTTACGAAATGAATTTGGGGTTGTTGATAAAATCGCGTCTAGACCCAGAAACCTAAGTGCTACATCGTTCGTCCGAATTTGATGTCAACCCAAAACCATTGACGGTTTTAGAAGATTTAGAGAGAGAGAAAAATGTTCCAACCTAATTTCTATGTCTAAAAATAGCTGCAGTATTTTGGTACCTCTTGAATAAAACAATAAAATAAAAAGGAAACGAAAACGAGAAACGTCCACGTATCATTAATAAATAAGCAACTAAGATTCCTGCAGGGCTTTTACGAAACCGTGTGCCGGACACGGCGACCGGACCGACGTCTCTTGTTAAATATTCAGCCCTTCCCACATATATCTGTCCTTAAGTGACTACCGATGTTCAAATTATTTCGTGTTTACCTAAGACTTTTTGATTTAGGTACATTGTTTTGTCTGCAAAAAACGACAGCTGAAATCAGGTCAGTCTAATTGGGGCTGCTCGCATAACGGGAAAATATTGATATCGAAAAGTTTTGTTCCAAAAATATTTCAAACCAAGCAAAATGGATGATGATAAAATACGAAACAAAAGCCGGAACAATTCAACGTCAACTTCCCACAAAGTCAATAGTGGCTTCATTCATATTATAATATTCATAATGAATTCCAACCTTTTACCTCAAAACAAATAAAGCGAAACATTCTTCGCCCACGTCCGCGCTATAAGGTTGATATATAGATATGAGACTCCTAACATAGCTGATAATGATATAGGGCACGGTCACATTACCGCATGTCAAAAGCATATTAATGGAGATTTACTGCGGACCATAGGACCAATATAGAAAGCGAACATTTAAGAATCTTTTAGTGGGGAAAGACGAACGGGTATCCGAAGGTAGGTTTTGAATAATCCTTTGATTTATACCGGGTCTACAGACTCAATCAAGTATATGGAGATTGCAGGTGATCAAAGTGAAATCAAATGTTCTGGAACGAAAGCATTTAAGATATCGATCAGTACTGTTTGATAGTGTTATGATTACCTTTTTTGGAAATGGAAATTGAATAAATTGAATCTTAGGTTATTGGCATTAATCAGTCCATCAAGAGAAGGCTACTAAAAATAAAATGTGCACGAGCCTCCTCTAAAATATTCAGAATCACAAGCTTATCCTTTCAGTATGAATTATTAATAGAATTTAAAAATGCTTCCCACATATATCTGTCCTTAAGTGACTACCGATGTTCAAATTATTTCGTGTTTACCTAAGACTTTTTGATTTAGGTACATTGTTTTGTCTGCAAAAAACGACAGCTGAAATCAGGTCAGTCTAATTGGGGCTGCTCGCATAACGGGAAAATATTGATATCGAAAAGTTTTGTTCCAAAAATATTTCAAACCAAGCAAAATGGATGATGATAAAATACGAAACAAAAGCCGGAACAATTCAACGTCAACTTCCCACAAAGTCAATAGTGGCTTCATTCATATTATAATATTCATAATGAATTCCAACCTTTTACCTCAAAACAAATAAAGCGAAACATTCTTCGCCCACGTCCGCGCTATAAGGTTGATATATAGATATGAGACTCCTAACATAGCTGATAATGATATAGGGCACGGTCACATTACCGCATGTCAAAAGCATATTAATGGAGATTTACTGCGGACCATAGGACCAATATAGAAAGCGAACATTTAAGAATCTTTTAGTGGGGAAAGACGAACGGGTATCCGAAGGTAGGTTTTGAATAATCCTTTGATTTATACCGGGTCTACAGACTCAATCAAGTATATGGAGATTGCAGGTGATCAAAGTGAAATCAAATGTTCTGGAACGAAAGCATTTAAGATATCGATCAGTACTGTTTGATAGTGTTATGATTACCTTTTTTGGAAATGGAAATTGAATAAATTGAATCTTAGGTTATTGGCATTAATCAGTCCATCAAGAGAAGGCTACTAAAAATAAAATGTGCACGAGCCTCCTCTAAAATATTCAGAATCACAAGCTTATCCTTTCAGTATGAATTATTAATAGAATTTAAAAATGAAACCCTTCTTTCAATTTCAACATTTAAAATCTCCGAGCTCCGATTATATCCCTTTCCCATGATATAATATTTATGGTGCAGATACATCTTATCCCGTTAAGAGACAGTTTAGTAAGGAATTATGCGTTTATTAATTAAAATACCAACGAAGGAGCATTTCCTTTACGAAAATGGATGGTGATTAGACTAAGTACTAGTGTTCTTACAGGAAGTCAGATAGTTTAGTTTAAAATATACGTTCCAATACTTAAATCTTCCAATTAAGGAGGACGTATAATTAAATTGGAAGGGTCTCATATAAATTCTATGGGATCGAATTGGAAATCACGACCTAAGGTTCTGGTAAATTTTAACTGCTGTGACTGTGTGTTTCTCTATTATTGAAATTATAATACGTGTACCTTGAGGGCAATATTTCAAACTAATATGCATGCAAAATAGTTTTTTAATACAACTTGAAACAACAATATAATAGAAATCCAATGACGTACGTTCCAGTTTCTTCACATGAACTAGAGTGACGTATCATCTCTTAAAAATAGATAACGATCAAACACGCCAAAATTAACAAAAACCGTGTTAAATTATAAGTAAAGATAAGACTACAGAATTTTAATTAATATTTTGAATATATGAATAAAGATAACGAACAACATAGAACTGTCAATAAAGAAAGAGATACAAATGATCACGTTACACTTATAGATGGCGATAATAATGAGTGTTGCAATGAAAAGCGTTGAGAAGAAAGCGTTATAACCATTTAACCTACTTAGATATCTAATGAAGATAGACCATAATGCGGAGAATAGTCACGCTCATCCGACTTTAGAGAGATCTACTAAGGGCATAATTTTAATGAAGATTTCGTGCATAGAATGTCAAATTGCGTTCGCAATGATAAACTTATCAGGACTGACTTTGACCTGAAGTTTGCATGAATTTAATTAGAGTCAATAGTCAAGACATTGATGGCGATGATATGAGAACAAAGCGTGCTAAAGAATTTAAGCTAACTATTGGTGTAGTAATAAAAACAAAGTACCTTTACTAGTAGAAAGCCGTATAAAAAGATTATATCACATAAGTTTAAACATACAAGAAATGCATTCGTACCGCTTAATGGGTTTTTTACAATTTTGACTTGCATTATGCAGATTTATGCGATGGCAAGTAATAATAAACAAAGGTAAATCTATGTTACCACGCGAGCTTCTACAGAAGCAATCAGTAATAAATACATTTATTTACATAATTAAACGTTAACAGCAATTAAAATGAACAAAACAACTACCATAGCGACGACGCAATATTTTCGATAAAAATATTAGATAAGTGGAAATCGAATGGGCTTATTAATCTAACAGATATGTACACGAATAGTTTTGATACAGGCATCGTTAAATATCCGACATTTTTGTTATCTTGGTCGTAAATATGCCAGATAAACTGTGAGGAAGAGCCCCGAATCGAATTTATGGACTCATTTCTAATTCTTCGGGTATCACGAATTTTATCTTTGAATTATTAGCTAATTTTATAACTAGGTTTTGATTGGAAGGAAGTAAGGTACATTTCAGTATAAAAGCAGATTACGTTTCGATACCTAATTCGGTTTCCATACTTCATTTACATACCTTGTATTAGCGGTTCAAAAGGAGCTTAATCAGTATTAGAAGACACGCATTCGGAATTCATCTATAATGTCAAATTGATATGACATACCACAGCATTCAAGGCTTTTTACTGCAACCTCTTGAAGTACTGTTGGTGTTATTTGCTTTAGTTTATATTCCATCTAATTCTTTTACCACAACACAATCACTAGCCGAAAACGATTAGCTTTATCAGATATCATTATCAAAAACATTACATACACCGTGCCTATCATCCCCAGCCCAATTTCAAAGTTTAATTTCGTTTCTAACTTCTGTACTAACATAAATTTTCCTTTATTTGTATTTGAACAATCCAGAGCCAACAAAACATGTTCCATATCTCTTTACATCAATAAGGAAACTTGGCTCCATTAAAACCGTTCAAAACAAATGTTCAACTGAATGAAACGTATAATTATAAATACTACCCTACTTTTACATAGCTCACTGCATGATACATTCATTGATAAATAACCAACTGGCTGTTACCAAGTTTGTGTATAATTTGAAGTATTGTTACGTTTCTCGTATAGTAACAGGATTGTGGAGGTCACATAGGCAGTAGCTCTGTATTAAAAACTGGTACTCAGCTGCATCCGGTTAATCCCTAAAACGACCCCAGCATATAGCTGCGAAAAGGCTACGTATTCTGAGTTGATGAGCTAATATCATATGGTTCTTGAGAGAAGGACTAGACTAGACAGTTTGGCTTCTAAGTCTTCCTCAAAAAGAGGTATTTCAGTTAAACAGATTTAGTACCAATGTCAGTTATTTATAGAGAAGTATCAATGGCACGATTACACGCAGCTCTAAAAACGTTTAGAAAATATTCGGTCGGCGGTTTGACGACCGGCATTACTCACGTTTGCCTCACAAGGTCGAATCTTTAACACTTTTTTAAGAGAACGTTCACACTAGCGGTTTGGTCACGTGATTTTATTTTGTTGTGGTTCCGGGTTTGAGATCTGGCCAGTAAGCTTCACCTTTAACTTTGCTTGCGAAGGTTTTTCCACATATTTTTTTGTAATTTACTATGCCATAAGCGTCAGAATTACATTGTATACGCTTTGTAACCGTATAAAATTGATATTTGTACTTCGTTTACTTAATCTGCAATTAATAATGACTCAGGCCCATGTGACTGTTCCTAAATGACCCCAGGCCGATAAAATTTTCGTTTTTCCTAATTATGTTAATATTAGCTCTTAGGTCGGTTCTGAGGCTCAACGTTTGTGTGGATACGACCTTATAAATAGTACGTGTTTACATATTTCCACCAATAGTGGACCATGGCTCTATGTGTGTGTAACTAAATACTGGCGCCACTTCTGTGCGTCTACGCAGTGTTGCACGATTTTTTGCGTTCAAATAAAAATAATTCATATTCTGTTATTGAGTGCCTCTGATGTACTTGACCTGTGCTCGAAATCCGAATCGAATATTTCTAGTCAAAGCAAAAACTCATTTAAATGAAAAAAGATTTAAGCGATCGTATGATATCCTTATCTACAAAATCTAATATGGGTTATATTTCAATGATGTCAAATATCAATTTAAAAGGCAAATCATTACGTTTAAGTATTAGCGTCTCATTAAAAAACTGTTTTACATATTGTGATGGAGCGGTTCTGTTATCTTTAGTTGGATTATTAACATAATATCCTTAGTTAAAAGGATTAGTTTTCAAAGAAGGCTTTATGGCTTATAGGTAATATGTCTGCGGACAAAAGGCCTCACATTTTATTAAACTTTGTCCTTATTGTACTGGCTCTTATAGAATTGTTGAATATTGTATAGAATTATAGATATGTATCGACATGATTGAGATCTGTGTTCCATTTAACTTCATTATAGTTTAAGTATCAGATTATGGTATTGTAATATTTCAATCCGGTATTGCTCAATAAGTTTTCTGCCGATCCATTTAATTTAAAAGTCAGACACTTAATATAATCCTATCGTGCCTTTCTTAGCTCTAAGCCTCTTTACTTCATTTACATCAATGAATTTTCCGACTAAATTACCAACCTTGGGCATTCGTTAAAATTTCAAAATTCTCTCAAGGCGATGAATGAAAAGAAGACGGAAAATCCCGGAAGCAAATGAGACGAAAAAAGCAGTAATTTGTTTTATTATATATATATATTTGCATTCCCCTTATATCCCAGGGCTACTGAACTGTGTATCATAAAAAATCTCCACATTTTGAACAAACTATCAGTAGTAAATTGCTCGTCTTCAATGTAAAAGTAAATAACACATCTAAAATCTTGTAGATAACGTTGAAACAAGCGTCAGTTGTTTTGGAACATAGCCAGAGGGAAGAGTTAGTGTAGTGCAGACCGGCCATCTATGACACTCAAAGAGGGCAACTAAAAGTGGCGCGCTTTGCTGATTTAAATAGGTAAATACGAGCACGATGTTTTATTTAAAAAAAAAACATTCTAAACCTTTTGAAGCAGTTTTTGCAAAATCACGAAATTACTATCTGCCTAGCCTTTTTGCAACTATCTTAGGGTCGGCTTCCAGTCTTACCGAATGCAGCTAAGTACCAAAAAGTATTTTTACCTAGAGCGACCGCGCATATCTGACCTCCACAACCCAGATACGGGGTAATACATATCATACCCCTTGGTGAGACTGGTTGTCAGAGTTTCAGGATTGTGAAAGATCCACGAATGGCAGCCGGGACCAACGTTCCGGGGCAAAACTACTATACGGTTGATTAAATACTGTTCCACTAAAATCCAGATTTTATTATTAATTCCGGTTGATTAATAAATTCGATTCAGTATTTCAAAGTACCTACCATGTTTTCATAAATAACAATTTACTGCGAAAACGCGGCATTAGCGTTAATTTTCAAATTGCGACACACAAATCTGCGGTTAACCACATCATAAATGCTTTTATTTAGTCAGTTTTCAGTTACTAATGTTGTTGTTTAGAGATTTCAAGGAAACACAAAAGGGTCATGACATGAGTCAATTACATTGACATTATTTCAATCACTCAAGAAGTATTAAATCAATAAGTTTTCGCGGTTTACCTTGAAATTACATCAATTAACAAAGGCAAAGACCGCGAAGTAATCCGCTAACTAGTTTTGTTTTAATGTAAATTACTTTTAGTTGCCTAATAAGTGAAACGCGAATAAGTATTTTTTATATCCGCTTAGAGTTTTAACTGTTTGTCGACATTATTAAATACTGCAATGCAAACCTTATGACTAATAGATAAAGTTCGAAATCAATCACGACATGTATACATCGATAATCACTCGTTTGCATTACCAATTGACATATCACAGATTAACAATTGACACTCGTGACTTAAATGTTACCAAAACAAACACTCATTCTTATGAACTCGTACAAAACCAAACAAGTTCTCATTTTTTTTTTTCTTGCTTCCCAAGCAGGCCCAATCATTTGGTAACAGTTTTAATGACTCCCAAGCCGTTGCAGACCGCTATAAACCTACACCAAACCTATATAATTTGAACATAAGGTACTTTGTTTAATATTCATTTAATTTTATGAGTAGGTACTAGGTTTATTATTAATAAAAAAGCTCTCTCGATGAAATACTTATGACTTTTTGTAGCGCATCCTCTTCAGTAGTTTTTTTACAAATTAAATTTTGGTCGATAAATATGAAACGACATATTTCTGTGGCCCGTCTGCCCAACCCTTTAGCGCATCTCGGCAAGTTCGTCGCCGCGACAAGCCGAGAGGGTTTAATTAGTGAGAGGACAAAGCGCTTCCCTTCCTGCCTCAAAAGACCAACGATATTACGAGTTCGGACAATGAAGGTGCTCCTTCAATTCTTGTTTATACGTTTTTTGAAAGGACCTTACTGATCTTAAGGTCTTTGTACGGAAGGGGGGTGAAAGCGGATAATGTCTGTGTTTTTATGAGAATGTGTTTTGGAGCGAAAACGGAGCTGTTTGGTACTGAGATTGCAAGAGACTGTGCAGAAAATTATGGTGGAATAACATGGTGGATGTAGTGAAAAATACGTATGTACCAGATACCTACATTTATGTCTGCCAGGGGTGCGGGTTGTTTGAAAGAGATATCGTGGCCGCTGGCACACAGGCAACTGAGGTTTTAGTCAGTAAAAGTATGACACTCCGTCCTGCTCCACCCAAAGCGGGAGAAGTTATTTGATGATTTCCCATCTTCAAAAAAAAACCTACATTTATGTAACATTAGTTGTGGTTAGTAATAACAGCCACGTGGGTCGAACGATCGGGTTAAGCTACGTTTGCCGCGTTTGGTACGTGGATGAGTGACGATTTTTACATACCAAGACAGCAGACAGCACGATATTCGTGGATCTTTGACAGTCGTCACGTGTCGTCAGAAGCCACAAAGTCTGACAATCAGTCTAACCAGGAGGTATCGTATTACCCAACAACTGGGTTGTAGATAGACAGGCCGCCATATGAAAATTACTGGTATTCCTGCTGCATCCGATTAGACTGGAAGCCGACCCCAACATACTAGGGCGGACATAGAAAAGGCTAGGCAGATGACGAGGTCAATTATTAGCATCATTGTGTCCATATTTAGCAACCAGTCTTACCAAGTGTATCGTGTTACTGATTATCTGAGTTGTGGAGGTCAGATAGGCAGTCGCTCCATGTGAAATACCTCCGGTTAGCCCGGAAGCCAACCCCAATATAGTTGGGAACAGGCTAGGCAGATGGGGATGAATTGTGGTTTGTAATCTACGTGATTAGCTAGCAGAGTAATGCGGCCGACAAACAAAGTAAGTCCTAAAAATATTCATGTTACATTAGCACGAGTTTTTGAATGCGTGTAGTGGATTTTTGTAAAAAAAATATTTGTAAACACCTATTTTCCATTTTACGCAACCAAAGATTTCACCTGCACGTAACCCCACAAGCAAAGGCATAAGTCAAATGTAACCATAAAATGTTTCACTCCACAGATTGCAACAATGCATAAGTTATGACAGGCTTCAACCTCCCGCCGGCATATTAACCACGTTTCTACTCCAATAACTAGAGCAGAAACATACGAACAAAATGGACGTCAAAAACATCGCCAAACAAAGCCTTACTTAACGGTCAACGGCTGAATAATTCAATAAGCACAATCAGCTATCGATAGATTTCTTTTTCACTTTTGTCTTTTACCGTTAGCTTTGCTCAATGAAAAGGTTATTGATTCGGTAAAAAAAAAAGTTGCGATCAATGCTGCCATACATGTAAGTTAACAAACGGGAACATGATAAAAAATTGAGTCTACACTAGATAAGCGGGTTATACAGTAACTGCACTAAAATTAAACAAAATTAGACAAACTCTTTAACATTATCTATAACAGATGCATCGTTTTTTTTTTGTTCAGATATTCCGTGACCTATATCGTGAAAATTGGTCCATCCTACTTTTTGGTATCACCCACGAGAAAGGACCAATAACTAAAGAAAATTAGTATTCAAATAATTAAGAAAACCCTTCGTAACTTAAGTAACTGAATAACCGAAATAAAAATATTATTATTATTAAACTAACTTGAGAGTTTCATAGTTAACGTACGATTTTTTTTTTTTTTTTCTGGGTGGGAAATCATCAAATAACTTCTCCCGCTCTGGGTGGAGCGGGAGGGCGTGTCAGACTTTTACTGACTAAAACCCACCCATGTTCCCTCAGTTGCCTGTGTGCCAGGGGCGGCGGTATCTCTTTCGAACAACCCGCACCCCCGGCAGGCATCGGCCCTTGCGGGCCCCTCTGTTGCTGCTGACATCTCTTTGAGGCGCGCGTGGAACACAACGCGCCGTCGACCCGGGCTTGGTCCTTACCGGACAGCGAGCTACCCATTACTCGCCGTCCGCAAGCCCGTGCCTACGGTGGCCGGGAATCAGCCTGGGATTCCCGACGCCCAGGGCGTCTCCTGCGAAGGCCACGGCTGTGAGGGCGCATGTATTGCATCTCCCTCACGTGCGCCGCCTCCCTCTTTGCGAGCATAATTGCTTCGCTGAAGGAGGCGACTGCCAGCCATGCCCTCTCGCTCCGTACCATGGCCTGGACCAGGGTCGGACGCGAGAGATCGCCGCCGCCGATCACCTGCACGAGGACACGGCGTTGCTCCGCCCAAGCTGGGCAGACCTCCACCGTATGCTCCACCGTGTCCTCTGGGCGATCTTCGCAATGGAAACACCCGGGCGTTTCCTCCCGCCCTATCCGAAACAGGAACCTCCCGAAACAGCCATGTCCGGTGAGGACCTGTGTCAGGCGGAAGGTGAGGACGCCATGCCGCCTCTCAAGCCACTCCTCAAAGAGGGGACTTACCGCCGCAATCGCGGCGTGCCCGTATGTACGATGGGGTTGGCATATACGTGTGGATAAAAACCCCTAATAATCAGAATAAAAAAATTAAAAAAACTATATTAAGGCGTCCCTCAAGGTATTTTCACCAGTGAACAACATTAGCCGTCCCATCTGAATATCCTGACAAAATCACAAAACCTAGTAACACTAATAATTAAAACTCAGTGTGGGGTATGATACAAAGAAATAGTCAATTAAGCAATTAGTCACCCGACCATTGAATGGCAAACGCAACGCTTTGTAATACTTTGCACGCTACAGCGAATATAACTTAAAAACCACTTAAACATATTTGAGAAATTTTAACAGCATTTACTTGGCAGATGTCGGCAATAAAATGAGCAAGGTCGAGTATTAGATGTAATAGGTAATACATAATGGAGAAAGTCTAGCCAAATGTCCTCTGTTTTCGAGATTTATTCAAGTTTTGATCTTGAAATTGTCAAACGCAACCCCCAGCTATTCGAAATACCAAAATTGAATTATAAGTATTTCTAATAAATTATTATTCACAGACTTCTAGGCTAGACTAAAGGTCATACGAATCCAAAATCTTTGTGCACTTCAACAACATATGTAGATCACTACATTTTATAAAACAAAGTCCCCCGCCGCGTCTGTCTGTCTGTCTGTTCGCGATAAACTCAAAAGTACTGAAGGGATTTTCATGCGGTGTTCACCAATAGTCTGAGTGATTTATGAGGAAGGTTTAAAGGTATAATTTTAGTTTAAATTGGTTAACACGGGCGAAGCCGCTGGCAAAAGCTAGTAATATATATTCAAAATTATCAAACATATTCTACCTCCGTACCTTTTTTAAGTGCGAAAAGTTTAAATAAATAAGTAAATATTGTTCGATAACACCAAAATTAGCATGTTAGTGTCCTCGTTTGAAGTAGTTTGAACTATGTTTATTAAAATATCCTCATTCTTTACCACAGTCAATGTCAAGCGAAAAACGTTCACTTCCTGCCTATATTACAATATTGCCAAAAGTAAATAAGAGTTGCATAGGAGTAAAATACTGCTCACTGATAATATTGGTGGTATGGTTGTATTGTGTTCCGTGTGGTGCCCGACGTAAAAGAATAACACCATCCCGTTTCTTCCCGTGGGTGTCGTAGAAGGCGACTATGGGACTTACTAGAGAATGGGCAGCAGCGTTCTCTATGCATTGGACCACCATACTGCGATCGCCAACCCGCCTGCCAAGCGTGGCGATATAGCAAATCGCTCCCTTTTGGGGGAGGCTTGTGTCCAACAGTAAACGTCTTTCGTTTGATATGATGATGATGATGATAATATTGGTATATTTTTAGTACATCATAACTGAAGTACACGTCATGCTGGTATTTCCCAAAAGTAGTAAATGAAGAGAGTATTGTATTATAGTGCTTATACACTAGGACCCAAGGACGATTATCACATAATTTTATATCACTGATGATTTAGGAAGCAAGCTAGCATGCCTCATTTCAAACTTAGAGCAACTGAGGACATTCCAAAAAACAAACATTCATTAAACCCTGATTTGAAAATGGAGCTAGCCTCAAATGGCAGTATGGGATTTAATTTACGTATCGAAAACAT
This sequence comes from Polymixis lichenea, assembly GCA_949091785.1. NCBI lineage: Eukaryota > Metazoa > Arthropoda > Insecta > Lepidoptera > Noctuidae > Polymixis > Polymixis lichenea. The sequence continues at coordinate 2,581,950 of OX420943.1, read as the reverse complement.
ATACATATTTCGTTTCCAACCGGAACAGGAAATAAAACATGAAAGCAATGCTCATAATTTCACAAAAGCCCATGATTCCATGAGTCATGGTACTGTCAATCTGTCACGTTCACCCAATGGCTCAGTTGGACAGTTTTAATTGTCCCATCACGAAGGTCATGCCCATTGTTCGTCTGCCATTGACGTGCGTTCTCATGTTATATCCGATGCATGACATAATCGAATGGACAGAACAAGTGCCGAAATGTGGGAAATGTAAATATAAGTTACGAAGGAATATTGTCTAAAGGCGTTTGTAATTGTGGCCTTGGACTTTACCGTGTCAGCGGTGATTATAGATTGACAAATAACATTAACACACATTCGGCCCGTGAGCAAATATCTTTAGAAGTGTAAATATTCAATGATATAAAACGGAATATTGTCCAATTGAAACCGATGCAATGAGAGGCCTATTGAGTATTAATAACATCACTAATAACATCAATCTCATTAATGATGTCACTTAAGTATCTATTGTTTAATTTAAGGGGGAAGCGCCAAGTTAGCCGGAAAAATTACATTCATGACTTTTTCATGAAACAGGCAAGGATAGAAAAGTCATTAAATGGGATTAAATGAACTTAAAGGGTTGTATTGATGGTTCTAACCTAAACGAGGTGAATTTTTAGTCACCGTTAAATTTTTTTAGGGTGATAATGGTGCCAATTCTGTTGTACACCGAACTAAACTAACTAAACTATCACTAAAATTCCTTACTTTTGGCTATGAGAATCTTAAAGCTATTCTGCAAAAAAAGATCTCTAAATTTAAAAATAATTTTGACACAACTAAAATCGAATTTGACAAACGCGACTCCACGTTTGCCCTAACCCGTGATCTTTTTTAGAGCCGGAATCGCGCAGGGGGGGGCAGCCTCAACGTGTTTTAAATGGATTTTTTTACTTTTTGTATCGAAAATATGAAAAATTATTACCTACATGTTGAGTTTTAGAGGTATATGGGGTTTTATAAAGGGGGTCGAAATTTTCATTATTTTTACGATAGGACACACCAATTTCGAGATATAAGCAAAAGAAAAGAAAAAAAAGATACAGTACTGTATTTGCGCCCGAAGTCGAGGTGTCAGTGTGAATTTTAGTTCTTGGCAGCTAATTTTATTCCACACCTTTTTAATCGCGATTAAAAATAGTCAGATTTAGTTATAGAATCAAATTTATGTGTTGAAAAGAATAATGAAATTGACACCAACAGAATAGCAAAATTACTATTTTCACTAAATTATAAACTCAGTGCAATCTTAGTGCTGTCAAACTAAAATATAGTTAAGTTGTGTCACTTTAGTCAATTTCAGAATGGGAAATTGTCGTTTGACAGGAATAAACTTAATTTTGGTGATTTTTAGTTTAGTTTAGAGAATTTTGTGACAAGAGAATCGGCACCAGTAGCCGTGAAATTAAACAACTTTCGCCAAGGAACATGGGTCGTGAAAATCGTCTATGAAAAAAAAAAACGGACCTGCCATACAAAATCCGATTATTTCCGATTCCGATATTTTAATATTTCGATGTTCCTTGGAGAAATTTGGCACAGTTAAAGTTTATATGGAGAAGGACTGCAAAAAGCTAAAATGTTTATATAATAATGTATTTGTACTTATTCATTCAGTCATACATTGCACTACCTATACAGGGAAAATTTTTAACCAGTGCGCTAATTATAACCATGAATTCAGCATATCATTCTAGACCCCTTAGCGTAGAAATGTTTCGTCGGATAAACAAAAAAATTGCTGTTTCATAGAAAAGTACAATACCTTCGCGGTTAAAACGTATGGGACGGCTGATTTTTTTTTGTATAACCGACGTAAAATTTCTTTCGGGGGTTTAGAATGATATGCTGAATTCATGGTTACAGTTTGCGCACTGGAAAAAATTTTATCCTGTATTATTTCTAAAATGTATAAAGTCTTTTACCAATTTTTTTTTTTTTTTTAATAAAATTTATGATTACTATAAAATTTTGTTTAAATGAATAATAGTCTAAATTCGACCACTAGTGATTATAACTCTATAAAGCCGTATTTGCCACGGTCATGAATTTGTCAATCAACATACAACCTGCTGACCTGAAAATAGCAAAAAAAAAACGTAATAAAATCTGGATTTCGCGGGCTATGTTGGCACATCCACCTTAAACATCTTATATCTTCACAAGATATGATTATTATACGAATAAGAATTCTCAGACTTACGACAATGAACTTAAACTCACAACCTGATATAACGCCAAATGATTTATCAGCAGCGTCTTGCTAAGCACGCTTTTAAATACAAACGTGAGAACCTTAAACAACAACAAAGATGAATTTACGCAGTCTTCCTAATAAATTAATGTATATTTAATGTTGACCGTTGCCTGCAATAAGCCCATCAATCCAGCAATGGTCGGCCCGTGTCTCCCCATGGGTATCGTAAAAGGCAACTAAGGAGTAATAGGTTCTGGGGGAAGGGCAGAAGGCCACCTGTGAACAAATAGTAACATCATACTGCAATTACGGAGCCCTAGCTAAATGTGGTGTTTATGGGAATTGTGCCGAATTCACCGACCATCTTGGATTGAGAATAGACACATAAATATATGTTAAGGAAAATGCATCGATTATTTGGTTGAACTGTTACTACATTTATGTGATAAACAGAGATGTAATTCCGTAACACACACTACCAGTAGGAATGGCTTTTATTTTTCAGTCCAACAACATTCGTTGCGTTAATTGAGTAGTTGAGCAGACGAAAAATTTCGAACATATAAAGCAATGGGTTTGTAGGAATAGTCTCGAACATCTTGGTTTTAGAATAGATACATTCATATATGCCAAGGAAATGCATCGATAATTTGGTTCGACATTTGTTAAACAGATGGGTAATTCCGTAACACAATACCCGTAGGAATGGCTTTCATTTTCACAGTCCAACAATATTCATTGCGTTTTTTAAGTTGTTGTAGCAAACAAATTTGAACATAAGAAGCAATGGATTATCAATAACTCTCAAAATTATTCGGATTCTTATGGGTAACGTTTTGTGTTACGCAATTAAGGTGCAGAAACTACAATATTGGTTTAGTGAATTGATCGTGCATATACTATGTTACGGGTCGTCAGAAGCGCAAAAGTGACAACCAATCTTACCAAGGGGTATCGTATTACCCAGTTATTGGGTCGTGGAGGTCAGATAGGCAGTCGCTCCATGTAAAATACTGGTATTCAGCTGCATCCGGTTAGACTGGAAGCCGACCCCAACATAGTTGGGGAAAGGCTAGGCAGATGATGATCGTGCATCTACTAACTTTGGGTGGCTCGACTCGTAACTCGTAAGACCAAACATACAAAGCCAGCAGAACCAATTTAAGTCTGTCTATAAGTTACTAACAAACGTTTCCTTTTGACGAAACCTATAGATTTCTTAAAGCGTATGTTAATTTCACGAGTCAAATGAGACGGCTTCGCCGAAGCCGAGTAAAATACGATTTTGTCGAGCATGAATATTCACATTAGACCAAAAGATTACTTTGCCAAGTATCCTTTAGATTTTTTCTTACCATTATTTAAGATTAGATTAGGTATTAGGATCACTTTTAATATGGAATGTATTTTATGTAACGTGATTACATCTCGACACAGCTTGAGGGTAAATACCAAGCTAAAAAAAATAATAGATGTTTCGTTAGGGTTGTGAAAAACTGTTAATTAAAATGATAGCATATGTGTTATAGACATTAACTGATATTATTTTAGGTAAACCACTAAAACCGTCCTAATAATTGCAACAAAAAAAATAAAAGGTCAGATGTTTTAAAAAACAGTTTTTTTTTCTTTAAACTGATACATCAAGTGACTACCCTTAGTTACTTACTTACTTACCCGAGGGGCTTGTGGCTAAGTAACAACAGCCGCACGGGTCGATCGATCAGGTTAAGCTACGCTTGCCAGGGTTAGTCCGTAGATGGGTGATCATATTTACATACCAAGACAACAGATCCTTAACAGTTGTTACGGGTCGTCAGAAGCCCGAAAGTCTGAAAACCAGTCTTACCAAGGGGTATAGTATTACCCAATTACTGGGTTGTGGAGGTCAGATAGGCAGTCGATCCATATAAAACACTGGTATTCAGCTGCATCCGGTTAGACTGGAAGCCGACCTTAACATAGTTAGGAAAAGGCTAGGCAGATGATATCAAGTGACTGCGATCCATGACCCATTTTTTTTTAATTCTGTTAATTTTTTGTTGTCTCATGCTTAGATCATATCTATACCCATCCTGTCTGCCGATTTTCGCTAGCTAATTTTATTTGACCCTTTATATTCAGCAAGTGCGAATATAGCAATTTTCACCCTATGACCTTCGTTCTCTTCACAGAGGGGGAACCTGAGGGCCCAGTCTTTAATAACTATGTACCAATTTAATGCTTAGTGACGATTGTAACATAATAACGATAGAGCAACTATAAAGATGCACCTTCGCGGTTCAAGTTTAGATATTGAAAAATGGCTGGACACAGCTTTAACACCGAGGATACTGTGGATCAACAGACCGACTTTGGAGACAAAGTTGAAATGCCTATTTCGGCAACCAGGCATTTCAAATTTATCTCCAAAGAGTAGATGATAAAAATACTCAGAGAACTTTATCTCCTCAAAAAAGCAACTATTCATGGCATAGAATCAGGGATGATTATAAATATTTTATTAAAAATAGTCTTGAACATCAAGTCATAAATCCAGGGAATCACACATGTACCACGCCTGGCCGCAAGATGCGTCATTAATCCAAATCCACTGCTAAACAGATCTAATAAAAAAGTATTAGCACTCAAATGTGTCATTGATCTAGAAATTCCACGTCATCTATAATAATAGCTGCCACCTTCGATCATAAAGATATTTACGACATGGATTTCGAACGTCGAGATTTTTTACGTAATTTCTGCACAACATGAATCATGGGACTGATACTCATATCGGGGCAAAAACAAGATCCTTCAATCATTAATGAAACCGATATACAGGGTAAGTTTTTATCCAGTGCGCAAACTGTAACCATGAATTCAGCATACGCAGAAATTTTACGTCGGTTTTACAAAAAAAAATCGGCTGTTTCATAGAAAAGTGCAATACCTACGTGGCCAAAATGTATGGAGCAGCTGATTTTTTTTATATAACCGACGAAAAATTTCTGCACTGCGGGGGTTCTAGAATGATATGCTGAATTCGTGGTTACAGTTTGCGCACTGGACAAAAACTTATCCTGTATGTACCACCAATTTTTCTACGTGCTTCAGAAAACACGTTAAGCCGTTGGTCCCGGCTGTCATTCGTGGATGTTTAACAGTCGATACGGGTCGTCAGAAGCCTTAAAGTATGACGATCAGTCTTACCAAGAGGTACCGTATTATCCAGTAACTAGGTTGTGGAGGTCAGAAAGTCAGTAGCTCCTTGTAAAATACTAGTATTCAGCTGCATCCGGTCAGACTGGAAGCCAACCTCCGGGAAAAAGCTAGGCAGATGATAATGATGTTACGGCAAATTATAATATAGGTACCCAATTCACATTCAAACCTTCATGAAGAAGGAAGAAATAAAAATACAGAAGACTGATATCAAAAAAGATAATATAAAACTTATACTTAAACGTAGACTTGTTACGAGATGCATAATCCGCAGGCCAGGACAGGCCTCCTCTCTGTGAAATAATCCGCAGGCCAGGCCAGGCCTCCTCTCTGTGAAATAATCCGCAGGCCAGGCCAGGCCTCCTCTCTGTGAAATAATCCGCAGGCCAGGCCAGGCCTCCTCTCTGTGAAATAATCCGCAGGCCAGGCCAGGCCTCCTCTCTGTGAAATAATCCGCAGGCCAGGCCAGGCCTCCTCTCTGTGAAATAATCCGCAGGCCAGGCCAGGCCTCCTCTCTGTGAAATAATCCGCAGGCCAGGCCAGGCCTCCTCTCTGTGAAATAATCCGCAGGCCAGGCCAGGCCTCCTCTCTGTGAAATAATCCGCAGGCCAGGCCAGGCCTCCTCTCTGTGAAATGGAACTAGCCATAATCCACCACGCGGGCCCAATGCGGGTGTATTTCACAAGTCACATGTCTTTAAATTATTGGTTCTAAGACATGCTGGTTTCTTGGTTTCTTCACGATTCCTTCACCGTTTGAGACCAGTCTCAGCCTAATTTGAATAAATGACTTTTGATTTTGATTTTAGTGGTGATGAAAAAAAACAGAAAGTAAAGTACCTGCTTTGGTTCGAACCCATAAGTTGGGATTGTTACCACCGGGCCATCACTGCTCTCATTTCGTTCTGATATACTCAATTTTCTTGAGGAGTAACAAGCTAGGTATTAGGCCCGTAGAAGATGGCGGGATGAGTTGGAGGAAACCCTTGAACAGAGGTCCACTTTAGCCCTGGATCGAAAGACCTGGAAGTTAGGGGAGAGGCTTTAGCCCAGCATTGGGATTCGGCCACATTGTTGACTAACGACTTATTGTCCAGAGGCAAGTAGAAGGCAACAGGTCACGCGGTAGATCACCTACGCGTTGGACAGACCTTATAAAAGCTGCAACACAAACGTCCATGGTCCAAAGCTCCCGAGACGCTGAAGACCGCAACAGGTGGAGGCGCATCGCGAGGGCTGCGTCATCCAAAGAAAATGCATCATCGTCAACCACGACCATTCTGTCAAGAATGCACGACTGAGGAGGGGATGATGCGCTAACAGTAACAGGCTATAAGATTACAAGACAGCATTTTCTTAAGAACCCAACACATTCAACCTTCCCACATAAACACCGGCCCACCTCCAGATGAAAACAATCCTATTTTCCAAACAATACAACATTTATAACGGAGCAATAACAGATTGTACCGCACACGTAAAACAAGTTTATTGCCCCCAGGGAAAACCTGCTTTCCACACGACAATATTGATTTATTCATTGAAATTATCCTATGTGGGTAGTCAGGGTTTTTAATGACAGGTGTTGAAGTATGATCCGATGAGGTTGGACGCCCATTTTTATCAAATCAATGGATTTATTAGTGCACAGTATAGTCGGGTTGTTGGCATAATGGCTTGTGTATCAATGTATCATTCGTGAAATGAACACACCTTATCGAGTATTGACTATTTCTGTATTGAAATTTGTGCACACATACAAACTCGGTATGTATATTTAACAAACGATTTAATTAGATACTCAACATAATATCAATATAGACTTCTTGAAGACAATCTTTTCATATTCAGTATTTAAGTAGCTAAGGTTATGTTTATGAAAATATTATATAGGTCTTTGTTTATTCACGAAACTCCATAACCTAATTTAACTCGATCATGTTTTTAGTACCTATCAAAAGACTTTTTTTGTAACTGGGAAACCCTGGTCTAGGGCATCAGAACTGCATTCTTTTTCTGTTATTTATCGTTCCTACTATAATATAATTTATTTAATAAAAAAATGTGAAAGTTAGTACGTTTAGATGTTTGGCGCACAGTAGTTTATGCCTGGCTGGCTACCTGGCTGAACACAAAATAGTTTTTATCCTGGTAGTACGTTTCTGTGGGATAATTTCCGCCATATACGCGGGCGAAGCCGCTGGCAAAAGCAAGTCTTCAAACCAAAAATCTTAAATTCACTAACTCATTTGCTGACAGACAACGCACAACCGCTGGTTCAAGCAAGTGCAAGTGCAAGCATGAAATTTTGCATAAGAGTTCCATTACTAACAAAAGTGAGCACTAAGGTCGACTTTTGAAAAATGTGTGCCCCAACGGGGATTAATAAAAAATAGGGGATGAACGTTTGTATGGATATTCGTCATTTTGCCGACGGCTAACCCTATCGGGTGTCTCCATGCGATCTGGAGGCAAAGGTCCTCGCGCACATTAGGGAGTGGCGCGAGGAGGCCAAACGCCGGGGCGTAACTTCGCTGCCGCGAGAAATCTCGGTACAGCGGACAGAGCTCCGGCGGGATCTCATGGCGACATGGAGAGTGCGATTGTCGCAACCCAGTGCTAGGCACGCCACGATTGCGGCGGTAAGTCCCCTCTTTGAGGAGTGGCTTGAGAGGCGGCACGACGTCCTCACCTTCCGCCTGACCCAAGTCCTCACCGGACACGGTTGTTTCGGGAGGTTCCTGTTTCGGATGAGGCGGGAGGAAACGCCCGGGTGTTTCCATTGCGAAAATCGCCCTGAGGACACGACGGAGCATACGGTGGGCGTCTGCCCAGCTTGGGCGGAGCACCGCCGTGTCCTTGTGGAGGCGATTGCCGGCGGCAATCTCTCGCGTCCGGCCCTTGTCCAGGCCATGGTATGGAGCGAGATCGCATGGGTAGCCGTCGCTTCCTTCAGCGAAGTAGTGATGCTCGCAAAGAGGGAGGCGGCGCACGTAAGGGAGAGGCAGTATATGCGCCCTCACGGCCGTAGCCTTCGCAGGAAACGCCCTGAGCGTCGGGAATCCCAGGCTGATTCCCGTCCACCGTAGGCGCGAGCTTGCGGACGGCGAGTAATAGGTAGCTCGCTGTCCAGTAAGGACCAAGCCCGGATCGACAGCGCGTTGTGTTCCACGCGCGCCTCAAAGAGATGTCAGCAACAACTGATGGGGCTCGCAAAGGCCGAAGCCTGCCAGGGGTGCGGGTTGTTCGAAAGAGATACCGCGGCCCCTGGCACACAGGCAACCGAGGAAACACGGGTGGGTTTTAGTCAGTAAAAGTCTGACACGCCCTCCTGCTCCACCCAGAGCGGGAGAAACTATTTGATGAAATGTCATTTTCAGTGTGTTCCAAGACAATTTGTCGATATTATTAATACGATACTAGTAGAATTCGTGTGTGACTGACGTGGTTACGAGTAAGGAATCGTTAAGTAGTCATAGTGAACTCAGGCCCTGGTAAGTTGCAGCTCTATACTCCTCAAAAAACGTCACGAAAAACACAAAAAAAACCATCGAACTCAATAAAACACCTGAACAAGGACTTTATCGATCGTTTCCCGGGCGCATGCCAAGAATCAACTAAGTAAAATGGATTACTTCTTAGTTCGCTATTGCATTACTGCGATTTGCACCACCTGTTCCAAGTTCGGAGCAACTTCGCACCTGCATTATCATGATAAACAACGCCCAACTTTGATGAATAATAAGGCTGAAACTTGTGTTATCGCGATAAACTTGTTAATTTATTGAGAAATTACTGCTTCGTGGAATTAAGACTGTTGGAATTTTACTGTATATGGAAGTAATATTAGTTGAGTTTCCTTTTTGTTATATCTCAAACCTATTCTGGTTCATATCCTAGCTAGTATAATCTTTATGGTTTTAAAGGAAGTATTTTTGGGAATTGGCTTTGTGATTCTTTGGAATACAGTATCGATATTTACACGTCGCATCAATATGTCATCGGAAATTCGGATATTCGGATGCAGATTTACCTAAAGTTGCGATGTTGGAAATAATCTTAATTTAATGTTTTTTTTTTTACTAACACACACAACCCTCCCTTACACCCTACATACATATATTTGCATCGGGGCTTAAATATTAATTCTAAATAAATATGTATCTGAATAGTTTTGCAATACTAATAATTTAGAAGTCGCTTCCATACTATACACCTGACTAGTTATGCATTCCCGGTGTTCCTGGCACAAAAATATGTTTTTAAAAGCCGCTTCCATACTTTCACGACCAAAAATTAAATTTAGGTAAATATGCATCCGAATATCCGATCCCTAGTGATAATGTATCACTAACTGTTACAGCAGCTAAATATCACCGAGAAAAGCTAGGTGAAGTAAACAGTCATTCCACCTGTAGTGCTATTCTTGAAAAACTCACAGTGAAAACTAACGTGAAGTGAAGTTGAAGTAAGCTGTCATTCCACTCGACGATATGGATTACAGGAACACTATTGATAGTTTCACCCTCACTTCACCTAAGATTTAACATTGAGATTTTTACAGAATAGCTTGACTGATGTAAGGCAATGACACTATTGACAGCTTACTTCAAGGTCACTTCACCTCCGCTTTCACGGCGATATTTTTCCAGAAAAGACCGGTTGTATCAATCAAAATCAAATTCTAAAGTCATTTATTCAAATTAGCCTGAGAATCAGCACTTTTCGAACGTCAAAATACATAAGACAGTCCCCCAAAACACCCAACCTTCACCAGTTCCTACTGCTTTAGCTGGGAAGAAGAAGTGGCGGAACAAACTCCCTAGCAGCACAGCTGTCGGTTTAGTCGGAAAGACTTGATTATATACATACATAGGTTAAGTAATAAACTTTACGAGACACAGAACATTAATTAAATAATTAGTCAAAATGTCAGCTAGCCATACCAATATACCAACAAATAAAATGAAAACTGTCGAGGCCAAATAAAGCATAAAACAACTCATCATAAAAAATATTGTTATTAGTAGATCATGTCAATAACTAATGACATAATAGATAATAATAAAAAATACTTAGAAAGGCAATAAAAATAATAAAATAATTATATGAACCCATATAACCTGTCACTAGATAAGCCAATACTGGAGAAAGAACATAAACATTGTCTTGAGTTAATCACAGCGACCAACTATTCTTGTCATTTAAATAGTCGTTGATGGAATAGTAAGCCTTTAAACAAAGGATGGATTTTACTTGAGTTTTAAACGCATTAAAAACCTACCTATACTAAAAATGCATCCTATCTTTTATCGAGAATCGTAAACTCCAGTCGTTCCAGTAGTCACTTATCTAATGCGTCAGGCACATAATATATAACTTGATTCCTACATCCAATAGTGACCATTGCCTATTAAAAATTCAGACACTCATACTGCAATTAGTCGATCCATGTAAAATTTGTATGGCGGCCATTATCGACACGAACTGACTTCTGCGCTTAATTTAAATAAAACCACAGAATAAACAGCACATTACCGTAGGACATTGCACTGTGAATATTATTAATTAATTATAACAGTTTTATTAATGATGAATGGTGGGAGCCTGGACTTTATCTGATGTTTATCGGAGTACTAGTTGACAGAAACTTGGCAACGAGCCATTCCTTTTTCCGTTGTAGCGTTTACTCCACTAGTTCAAAGTCTGCTTTGTTAAGAAACTTGTAGTGAGTTCTTTCGTGTTATATTGAGGGTACGATGTTTATCTAACTATTAGGAGTAACCTTAAAACAAGATACAAGCAAGTAGCCTTATATTTTCGCTGTCGAGTTTCGACAATGGTTTTGTCAAGAGAATGGGAGTACGATTCTAAGAGCCGTGTGCCCGTTGGGATTTCCCTTCGGCAAAAATGACGAACTTCCATGCCTACAAGCTTTAGGGTATGAAATATCGAAAATCCTTACTTTGTGCTCACCTTCATTATAGAACTCTGGTGAAAAATATCATGCTTCTAGACCCAGCTGCTTAGGATTTTTATAAAGTAGGAGATAGAACCGCCGGGAGAGGACTCCCTAGGAGGACATTTAGTGACCTTGTTGGCAATGTTTTTCGGAAAAGTCAGGTGCGTAATATTCGCCACCAGCGTGCGTTTAAAACCAGTGGCCCTAGCGTGAGTTTCATTTAACAATCTCGATCAAACGCATCGAGCACGTTCGGCGCTCCGATTGGTCCGTCACCAATCCAGGGGCAATATGAGCGCGAAACGCGCTCGATGCGTTTGATCGAGATGGTTAAATGAAACTCACACTAAGGCCTCTGATGTATGAACCCTCGTGCGTTGAAATTTTTTGTCGGTTATTTAAGAATAAGAATAAGAATAATTTATTGTTTTAAAAGTTACATTCAAATGCGTTGCTTCCTGGAACTCACACTAGGATTCCCTGTGTCGTGAGATCCAGGCTCCTTCGTTCCGTTTACATTTATTGCTATATATGTAATAAATACTACGTTACAATAAATTTCTTAATTTCTACTAATTTACTGGTAATCTACTAGAAAGGAATATACAATATAACTTAAAATAATAAAAGAATAAAAAAGAGAATAAACCTAGTATGTTACATGTTGTTAATGTATGTTGTGTGTGATTTTATGGAGTGTGTGTATGTGTGATGATGAGTGTGTGTATTTAAAACACAAATAGGTGTTCCATACTGTATTTTGACCTTTTTTTTGCTAACCGACGATAAATATCTACGCTGCGGTCTAGACTAGTTTGGTGATTTACTACCAATTAATACTCATTTCTTATTCCTTTTGTCCTACTGCACTAATACTAACAATACAAAATATACCGACTGGCGACAGCCACCAGTCCACTAGCCAACGTATTCCCGGTGCCGATAATCGTATCAGTCATTAAGCCCATGTACAGTAACGGATGTTTCCGAGTGATATGTTGATAACATAACTCCACATACTATTTCCAGAAGTATCTTCTGACAATTAATTGCTCACTTTAGGTTGAGTACTATATTCAGTTCAATTTATGACACTAAAGTGATTAAGTGATATTTACAACGCTTAGAGAGAGTTATTTAACATAGATGTTTCGATTTGTTGCTATTTTCTATTTTGTTAAGTACCTGATTCGTGTTGACAGACCTGTCCTCCCATAGCTATTAACGTTGTAATTTGAAAACTTTGTAAAAGCCATTTTTTTTAAGAATATAGATTTTGTTGCCGGCTCTTCTCCATGAGAAACTTCGAATTTGGAACCGTGCTTCAAGCTATTAACGTTTTATAAATGCTCGTGTAGGATTCTGTGAAATAAATAGTCACATCATCTGCCTAGCCTTCTCCCAGGTACGTTGGTGTCGGCTTTCAGTCTACCCGGAAGCAGCTGATTACTAGTATTTTAGAAAAGTACATAGAACAAATGCCTATCTGGCCTCGACAACCAAGTTACTGGATAATATGATACCTCTTTGTTTTTTTTTAGCGTGGGTAATCATCAAATAACTTCTCCCGCTCTAGGTGGAGCAGGAGGGCGTGTCAGACTTTTACTGACTAAAACCCATCCGTGTTCCCGCGGTATCTCTTTCGAACAACCCGCAGCCCTGACAGGCATCGGCCCTTGCGGACCCCACCAGTTGGTGCTGACATCTTATTGAGGCGCGCGTGGAACACAACGTGCCGTCGACCCGGGCTTGGTCCTTATCGGACAGCGAGCTACCGATTAGTCGCCATCCGCAATCCCGCACCTACGGTGGCCGGCAATCAGCCTGAAATTCCCGATGCCCAGGGCGTCTCCTACGGAGGCTAGGCCCGCGAGGGCGCATATACTGCCTCTCCCTCACGTGCGACACCTCCCTGCTTCGCAGAAGGATGATACCGCTTAGTCAGAGTTTTGGGCTTCTGACGACCCGTGACGACTGTCAAAGATCTACGAATGATAACCGGGACCAACGGCTTAGCGTAGGTACTTTCCGAGGCACGGGGAGGTCTTGGTATGTGAAGACCGTTACCCATCCACGAACAAACCGCGGCAAGCGTAGCTTAACCTGATCGATCGGACCGTGCAGCTATTATTACTTGGCAACAAGCCCCCTGTGAAATAAAATATTCTGATGAACTTCAAAACATGGATGGTCAGCTATCGATTTTGCCTTTATGCAAGTCACTTCAACATTGCACTCATACTCCATAGTACAAGATACATCATACAATGAACAGACTTTATCACAATGAAGAACTGTTACGGCCTAATAGCGTGACATAAGTACTAGGTATGTAATTACAGAACACGCCAGAGTTGAGTTCAACGATGACAGCTGTGCATAAGTACCATAAGTTGTGCCATGTCGCACGCACGTACGTTTATGCGACAATAGAGTGTCCCTCAATTGCTATTTAAACTAGTATTTAGAGTAGGAACAATTAGTGCATTCTGTTTCATTTGTTTAGACTTCGTGGAAAGTACAGCTAGGTACTTAGGTGAAATGAAATTGTTTGTTCTGTAAATAGAATCGGAATCACTTTTACAGGAGGCTTAGCACGAGCACCACACGAATAGACATGACTATTAACTAAATGATGTACAATAGGAGAAGATAGCTATGTTCTTCTTTTAATTATCACAGTGATGCGTTCTAAACGAATCATGATTTTGTAGATAATCGTATATTCTTTGTGGCCATCGAGTAAAAAGTCTGTTGTCAGTGTGATTTTGACAGTTTGGGAAGAAATATTCTTCTGAAATAGCCTACATATAAAAGGACCTAGACACAGATTGTTAGAAACGAAAGACAAACTGACAGATTGTAGTAGGATATCTACGGTGCGATGTCAAAAATGGAGAAACGAAATGTGACTTTGTATTGAAAAAGCACTGTCTATTCTTCGTAGAAATTGAAAACGTCATGCTAAGTCTGCTGGTCATATTTTATAAAATAATCAGCAAGATGGAGTCGACATTTCCTATCTGACTACCCCTGAGAGGAAATGGCGAAACAAACTCAAGGGTTAAAGTCTCTTTTAAAGTCCAGATAAAATCTTGGTCAGATCATGTGAAGACAGTGTAGATTAGTGTCTGAAATGGTCGTTTGAGGAAAGAACCACACAGATTTAACTGCACCAGTCCAATCAGTGCACGCATTTGTCAGTAATCTTGTAATTCGTGTACCTCAACTCAGAACTTGAGATAAACCAAGGTACTAAGACCAATATCGAGATGTTTACCACAAAATTAAGACAAAGAAGTCTCTTTGTTTTTAGACAAAATCTTGTCTTGAGGACTTTACACTCTGGAAAATTAAATATGCTGGTGACACCTAGTCTAGTTATGTTATGAAGAAAGGTTACCGCAGGCAAGCACGACGCTGGCCCGCAGAGGCGGGCCGGCACTAGCCGGGGATCACGGAAGTCACACTAGTTCCCGTGATCCCCGGTGCAAGTGAGAGACGGAACACCGGGGTGGTTTTAGTCAGTAAGAGTCTGACAGACCCCTCCGCCCTCCCCGGGGTGGAGGACATCCATGAGGATTTCCCCCCGTAATCAAAAAAAAAAGGTAGGCACGACGCGGCTCTAATAGAACAATTTCTATGACAACTGTGTGGAAATTGATCTACTAGAGTCGCGTCGCGCGCCTTAAAGCGGTCTGCGGAAGCCTTAAAGTGTCCTCAAATTCTGCGTTATACTTATATTATGAATTCCCAGTAGCCATCGACGGTCTCATGCCGTAATACCAATTAATTTGGATAGTACCTACAAAAATATAGGTCGATACTACCTACTGTATCTAACTCAAGGTTATAGACAATTATAACATGAAAGATAGTCTATTGATAAACAAGAATACAGAAATAGAGTAACAGAAAAAACTTGGCGACCGCGCCAATTATAAATTACCCTCTAAGGACGTTGATCTAAGGGCAATAATACACTTATCTATAATATCTATTGGTCGCAAACTGGCCGAAATTCGACCTACATTTTTGTCGTATTTTTAACCGACTTCAAAAAAAGGAGGAGGTTGTCAATTCGACTGTTTGTTTTTTTTATGTTTGTTACCTCATAACTTTCGACTGGATGGACCGATTTTAATGATTCTTTTTTATTTGAAAGCTGGTGCTTCCCGTGTAGTCCTATTTCAACTTCATATAGATCTGATGATGCATTTCGGAGACAGACAACGGAACTCTTCAAAAAATAACAGTAAATAAACCGCGATTGCTGCTATCGCAGAAATATGCATTGTTTTGACTTCAAGGATGATGAAATTTCGAATTAGTGGGGTAGGTACTATAACTAAAAAGTGAAAAATAAAAACTTTTCCAAAAAAAGAAACAACCGACTTCCGAAAAACAATACAAAGTGAAAAATAAATTTAATTTCGGAAGGCGGTGACAAAAAATTAAAATACATCCCGAGTCAAAAAAATTTAAATACATGTACAAGTCACCGACTTCCGAAATTAAAGTTATTTTTCACTTTGTAGTGTTTTTTCGAAAGTCGGTTGTTTAACATAAAGTAAGACAAATAATGTTTAGCGTGTGTCAAACCCATGGCAGTGAGTGTAATGTTTTTTTTTAAAATATATTTAATGTATTTTTAATAAATTATTATATAAAAACATTAGCTTTCTGCACTCAACTATGCTAAATTGAATACTCTTCCATCCGCGTTTTTTTCGTAAAAAAGGGGAACATAGTTTTTATTGCACGTATTATTAGATAGACTAGCTTTTGCCAGCGGCTGCGCCCGCGTGGTTTGCGGTGTATTATACATACAAACCTTCCTCTTGCATTAGAATGTCTACTGATGAAAACCGCATTAAAATCCATTGCGTAGTTTAAAAAATCTAAGGGGACGGACACGAAAAGCGACTTTGTTTTATATTAAGTAAAGATAAAGATATTATAAAGATGTAAATTAGTCAGTTTATATGTAGGGGTAATCTTCAGAACTACTGATCCGATTCTGAAAATTCTGTCACTAATGGGAAGCTACAGTATTGCCGAGTGTCATAGGATATTAGTCAGTCAGTTTATATTAAAACAAGAAATGTCACGGAAGTGTTGGGGAGGTCTAGAGGAGAGCGAAAACACAGGAAATACTGTTATTGCACATATTAGGCACAATGTGGATTTTTTTTTTAATTTAAATTTATTTATTTATTTCAGACAACATTAGTCCATCGTTTCACACTCATACAAATAACTTATAAACTATTTTAAAATATAAAACAGATAAAATCCAAAATAAAATTGTGATTACCTAAATTTAAAATATTCTACGACTGGAAAAATAAAATTGTCAAAAACTTATAAAAATATCAGAATCGAATAAAAAAAAACAAAAAAAAAACGTCAAATTGTAAAACGAAACATGAAGCGGAAAAATGAAGTCTGGCACCACTTATACCATAATATGTCCGCTTTCATGTAGACTGTTTTAAATCTAGCCACTGTTGGTTCAAGGTGTTAAATGATATACCTTCAACAGGAAGTCGGCGGCAGGAGCTATTTAAAACAGAATTTTGTAAATATCAACAAAACTGACCAGTGCACGTTCAAGTGTATACGGTTCAGATGATGGCGACCACAGTTTACGTCAATGTACGATATCAATTGAAAATAATTACAAAACGGCCCAATATAGACCGGTTAATTGAATAGGGCTATCATGCGGAAGGATAGAAGATTGCCGTTAGTTGTGCGAATATTGGGGCCTGTGTCCAGCAAACGGCTATGCACTGGGTGTATCAATTGGAATTGAACAAATTGAACAGTTACAGCCATACTCAGAGACGCCTAACGGTTACTTAAGCGGCTACTTAGTAAAAATTAAAAAAAGTTCACTCCCAGAGTCAGTTAACGGTTCATTAGTGGCCCTTAGTGAAAATTAAAGTTAAGTACAGCAAGACCTTTACTTAACTTGTTAATGATTGATTTTGACATTTACGTTTGAGGTTGTATTTTTATTTTTACCAGTGAATTCGCTTTTGCATTTATTTAAAAGCAATGTCTGATTTAGCAGACTTTATTGAGTTTGTGGACAATGCCAGAAGATTTAGAGAAGTAGGACTGAGGCGGTATTTACGAGATTATTCTGACCCCTTTACTAAATACTCTATTCAAGAATTCCATGCACGTTATAGATTTACTCCTGAATCTGTAAAAAGTGTAATATTGCCGTTGCTGGCATCCGACCTCAGGAAACCAACGAAAAGAGGATTACCATTTGCACCAGAAATAATGTTGCTAATAACATTACGCTACTTCGCTACAGGGAGTTTTCAGGTTAGTAGTTTAGGTACTGAACTGTGTTGTATATAAATAAATTATTGTACTTGGGTTTTATTGGAGTTTGGTAGGTATTATTAATAATAATAATAATAATCGTTTATTTATAAAAGGGGACACATTTACATTTACAGAGTATCTTAACAATTTAAAATAGGGCACAGATGCTTATTATTAGAAGTATGTCCCTACCTACCTAATATGTGGCTGTACATTTTTTTTGCAGAAATTGGACGGAGATGTAATGAATATCTGTCAGCAGTCAGTTTCACGAATTATAGCCCGAGTCTCTACATTGATGGCATGCAAAATGAAAGACTTTGTATTAATAAAGAACTAAAAGGGAACACAAATATTTTTATCAATAGGCGCCGACAAAGATCTTTGTTCACACTAATAACAAAACATTTCGGAAATTATTAAACAATTAATTCTATTACAACGCTCGGCAATAAACAAATAGGTACCAAAAAGTCCCGAGTCGACGTGGCCGTGAGGTCCCTAACATCTGGCTACTTTCTAAAATGCTTGCTATCCTATTTTTTTCTCAAGATCTTAAATAACACGAGCCTAAAACTATCTTCACCCTAAAGCATAAACCATGGGATCGGCGGTCCTGCACAATCATATGAAATTTAAAATTCACAACAAATCTTTCTCACCCGGCGAATGAAACACAAACAAAAACATTAATTATTGTTCCCTGATTTTACATTGACAGATGGTAGTGATGCCATAGCAAAAAGGTCGCAACCGCTTTAACTTATTTAAAAGAAAATAATTGTTTCGCTTTGTATTTCAGTAAAAAAATACAGTTAAAGAACTGGTTATCATTTAAATTACTATGAATAATAGTTTTCAACGTGTTTATTTATACTTTTTTGTTGTTTAATATCAACCGTTTTTAAATGTGGCTACCCCAAGTCATTATCGATATGATATCGATAAGACGATTTGGTGATGCTTCGCCCTACGAATACTTAAATCTGTCATTTGCTAATGAACGCTTAAATTATGTCTCTGGGATGTACCGCTGATTAACAGATTTAACTCTACTTAGTTAAGTAATCATTAGGACTAATTTAATGAACCTTTCTGAGTGTGGCTGTATGTGTCGCTACTTTTTCATCTGTATTTTTTAAAAGTTTTTCGCCAAGATTTTGGATTGCGGTGATTACCATCAACAGGCTTAGCACGAGAACCGTAGACAAGCGTTTTGTCGTCGGAAGAGTAGACAAAAATGATGTTTCCGTATAGACAGTTGACAGATTTGTACCGAGAAATGTAGACTAGCGATTTCTATTTTACAGTAGAATAGAAATGAAAAGCGTCATGCTAAGCCTGCAGGTGCTTTACGTTCATAGAGACGAAACTGAAATGATTCATGTGTCTTTTGGAATAGTAAATTAATAACAACTCTGCTTGTTGTGTTACCTTTTGAAAAGAGCAACTAGAATCACTTCATTTTTTTTTTGTAAAGTATGATCAAAGTTACGTGCCCATTTGAAATAAACTATTTGACTTTTTTTTTGGGTGTGCAACCATCAAATAACTTTTCCCGCTCTGGGTGGAGCAGGAGGGCGTGTCTTTAGTGACTAAAACCCACCCGTGTTCCCTCAGTTGCCTGTGTGCCAGGGGCCGCGGTATCTCTTTCAAACAACCCGCACCAAATATTTGATTTTGTTGTTTTCTGTTTTTTTTTTTTAATCTGTACGAAGCTTTGCTTAAACCGATTCAAAAATCTAGGGCTGTCTGAAATCATAGAATTGCGGGTAGATCAACATACAGAGAAGCCTCAAAATATAGAACAAAGTCCGTATTAGAAGCTCCACAGACCCTGCTAAATATACCCTATAAAGTTTTCATCAGTTACTCCGTTCTAGTTCACTTTGATATTTTGGCTGAAGCGGTGAAACCTCGTAATGATGTAGAGGTTAGTTTTTGCTTCCGTAACTTAAAACTGTGAAAATCCTGTCTCGTAATAAATTCCCGTGAGGTCTAATCATTATTTCCTTATTAGTACGACCTTGAATCAATAACTTGAAGTTTTAATTAATTGATTCTTATTAGTAACGTATATTATTATGTAGAGTAATTTGTACTTCTATAGTAATATTTAAAACAGGTTAAGTTTGTGTGTTTGTATGTAGGGGTAATGTCTGGAATTACCAGTCAGATTTGAAAACTTCTTTTTGCATTTGATACGCCAAATCTTGAGGAAAGTTATATATGGTAATTTTTTAGCCAGTTCGCAAACGGTAACCTTGAATTCAGCATATCATTCTGAAACCCCTGCGTAGAAATTTTTCGTCGGTTATACAAAAAATAAACAGCTGTTTCATAGAAAAGTGCAATACCTACGCAGTTAAAATGTATGGAACAGCTGATATATTTTTTATAACTGACGAAAATTTTCTACGCAAATTCATGGTTAGTTTGCGCACTGGATAACATTTTATTCTTATGTTATTTAGCATCACACTACGATCCTAAGAAGCCGACTGAAAATATTAACAGTCATAAATAAATAACGCTTAGAGAAAACGAAGTAATATCGCGTGTAGTCGATACGATGCTATACGATATCAATCAACTCAGCCTATCACAGTCCACTGCTGGACATAGGCCTCTCCCAGGCAGCGCCATAACACTCTATCCTTTTTTTTTTGGGTGGGAAATCATCAAATAACTTCTCCCGCTCTGGGCGGAGCGGGAGGGCGTGTCAGACTTTTACTGACTTAAACCCACCCGTGTTCCCTCAGTTGCCTGTGTGCCAAGGGCCGCGGTATCTCTTTCGAACAACCCGCGCCCCTGGCAGGCATCGGCCCTTGCGGGCCCCATCAGTTGCTGCTGACATCTCTTTGAGGCGCGCGTGAAACACAACGCGCCGTCGACCCGGGCTTAGTCCGGGCGTAGTACCGGACAGCGAGCTACCCATTACTCGCCGTCCGCAAGCCCGTGCATAACACTCTATCCTCCGATATATTTTACGTTAAAACAAGAAATTTCACGTGGACGAAGTTGCGGGCAGAAACTAGTTAATTAATACAAATATTTCATAAATATTCTAATTTAGAAGACGTAACTATTTATACTTTAATATATGACGAGCTAGGCAAGGTCGTGAAATAAATTTGAATTTAAAACAAATATTCCGATACGTTGATCATAGCTCATATCATAACATAACTGTTCAGTAATTTAATTTTAAGTAATTATTTTATAATAAAAAACCTATTTGACCATAGCCAACGACCACCCAAGAACTTCGCTGTTATTCAGGCTCAAAAAAACTTAACACTCACCATAGAGCAAAAAATACTTATCATTTGGCAGACATATTGAGTTAATTTAAACAAATAAAATGATTAGTAAACGGCTATTATAATAATTGTCGGCACTTCACAACAGACGGACCGGCCACATATGGGCCTTCAAATTGCTTCTTTTTAATAGAGATTCCGATAAACAGACAGTTTTTTTACGATTTTAATTATAAGCGCTAGTTAATCAATACATTTCCTGCCGGACGCAAAAGAATTGCACCATCCCATTTCTTCCCGTAGGTGTCGTAGAAGGCGACTAAGGGACTTACTAGAGAATGGCCAGCAGCGTTCTCTATGCATTTTACTACCATACTGCGATCGCCAACCCGCCTGCCAAGCGTGGCGATTATGGCAAAACCCCCCTTTTGGGGCAGTCATATGTCCAGCAGTGGACGCCTTTTGGCTGAAATGATGAATGATGAATCTATGTATATAAAAATTAATCGCTATTTCCCTTGGTCACGCCATAACAGGTGAACGGGTGGACAAATTTTCCTAATTCTTTTTTTGTTGTGTTTGTTATTATCAGAAGGTTCGTATGAAAGAAAAAATTAAGGAAGTTGCGAATAACATGTATCAATATTCATAATTAAGACCGGACGTCTGTATTAAATATATTACCAAGTTATTGATGATTATAAAGTTCCTTATTTTGACATAATAGGTTGGCCGCCATCTTTATTTATATTTGGTATTAGCCGGTGACTATACCGCAAAAAAATGTATCAAAGAATCTATTTCGCAGAACTATAACCTTGAATTTACAATAACGCAAATAGTTCGCCATATAATAATACCGTAAGATAAAAACGGCTTATTTATTAACTCGTATAATATTAATAGTACGTATTTGCTAACCCGACAGATGTCCTGTACAATTTTTAATCATTATTACAAACTCTCAAGAAAGATCGAAAAGAAAAACACAAGTTGTTCGGAGAATCGGAAATTTGGGAAAAACTCAAAGTAGTTTTTTCCTAAATTTCTGATTCTCCGACCAAGTTTTCCAAATTTTCTTTTCCTGGAAATTGGTCCAGCTGTTCTCAAATGTGCTTACCGACAAACATCATTCCATTTTTATTTACCTATATAGAAGATTTAGTTTCTACCACACCATATAAATTTAAAGGAAATTGCATTTCCTTTCAATTTTATTTCTAAACTTGTGTTGCTTCATGTAAATGAGAAACGAAGACACAAACAAGTCAAATAAGTATCTTCCCATTTACTTCAACGAAATTACAAATAACATAACAAACCAACACGCCTTGTTGCCCCGACGAGTTGGGCAGAGGTCTGCCAATATGACGGGACATTTCGCCAGAAATAAAATTATACATATGTATAATTACAGATCATATTATACATATATACCTAAACGAAAATATTTACAGATCACAGCTCGTGCCCAAGCAGCAATACATTGCCAATTCAATCATTTCTGCCTATTCAAAGCCTGAGTCGATGCAAAAAATGTAGAAGTAAAGGTAAAGTATGTCGAAGTAAAAAATGTATAACGCAAAAAAAATATCAACGCGCACTATGATACTTATTAGAT
This sequence comes from Polymixis lichenea, assembly GCA_949091785.1. Taxonomy (NCBI): domain Eukaryota; kingdom Metazoa; phylum Arthropoda; class Insecta; order Lepidoptera; family Noctuidae; genus Polymixis; species Polymixis lichenea. Next base: position 2,559,308 of record OX420943.1, on the reverse strand, counting down.
TTTTTTCTTAAAATATTTCACGTCCTATTTCTCGAAAATTTAGAATCATTAAATGACATGACACTTTAAGAAGCTTCGGGAGAGCAGCCCTATACCGCCGACAAAGGCGTCAATTACCGCCAATTTCGTATCGGTAACGTTCCGCCATTTTGGCGTCAGCCATCTTTGTTGCCAACAAAAGGTGTATCTTGTTTATGGTCGTGTAATCTGTCATTGTGTCTTCGTGTACTACCGCCGAAATACCGGTGTGGTGAAAAATGGAAATGATTGGCACCGTTATGATAAGGGCGACGACCATGGGAATCTCTTGGTCTTTAATTGTTATAAAATGGGCTTGAACTTGTTATATCGGAATACATTTTGCTATGACTAAATGCCCCTGGAATTATATCGAATGTCTGACATTAATACTACACCTGTCTGACCTTATTTTTCACCTTAAAAGAACAACAATACAAAGGCGATTCCCAAAGATTCTCTATTCACCTTTCGTCCCTTTAATATCCTTCTCAGAAACATAATAACGCCAGTATTGTTATATTACAAAGATTGAACATTTTGCCAGCGTTTCCAGACGGCCTAGTTCACACTCATGGCTGAATCTGCAAAGCTGCTAGATACCATTATCTAAGGTCGCAAATCCGAGTAGTAGGTCAGTTGGGAGCACAGAACACTATTTGGCACGGAGATAGCATAAATTGGAAAGTTTGAAGTGAAGCTATACATATTTTAGAGGTGTCTGATATGGCAATGTTTAACGTTACAAATAACACCGATGTAATGAGTGATAGGTAGCAATTTAAGTCACGTTACATAATAGGTCATTCCTTGTATTAACCGACTCCCAAAGAGGAACAGTTATAACAGTTCCACGATTTGTCACGACCATCAGTTCATGGTACCGATCATAAAGATAAAAGTTTGTAGGGCCCAATTAGTGAGATCGTTAGCATTGCTCGATAATTGGCGTCTTAACTCACGGCGACTAAAGACGAGTCAGACACAGCACGATTCGTGATGGTACCCTGAGCAAATGCATTTGATGCAGTAACCACGGAATAAATTGCCGAAAAATTATGCATTCCGGGAATGTTTTTGGTTTACAAAGTTGCTAGCGGTGACTTTTATACACGTTTCTGTCACGGTCATTTGGGTGAAAAAGAAAAATTCTTTGCTAATAATAAAAGTCGATTGAGGTTAGTTTGACGATACGTTGTCACAACAGCGTGCAATTACTTACATTACTCACATTGAAACTAACCGTAGTTTTTAAAAGTGGACTACCTAGAATGGTTTTCGTCGAGCTAATAACCATGTTTAATGTATAAACATTCCAAAACTACTCCGAGCCGTCCATTATAACGAAAGTATCTTTCATAAATGCCTTTGTCCCTAACGAGGTGAACAAAGTCCTCAAGCATTTAGTACTAATTGAAACCTATTTTAGTAATAACGTGTCAACGTAAATAAGAGCCGTTAGTACCACCTCGATACTGTTGAATGCCCAAAGCGATTCAGCGGTAATAAATCGTGGTAACTGGAGTTATAGAAACTCAGGGAACTATTATGGGGAATTTATAGTCTCCAAAATTATGGTAATTGCATCTTGTTAAAGACAAACAAGCGTTATAGGCAACATAGACTACACAACGTGTAACGGAAAGGGTATATACATACCAAAGGCACGGCTTCTTTGGATGATATCAAACGATTTGGAAGGGTTTTTAAATCCTGTCTCTACATGTTCCGAAGTTTTGAGATTTTTAATAAATTGATACCAGAACAAATTGAAACAAACACATCACTCGGAAGAGATTTATCGTGATATTGGCAAGTAACGTGGAAAGTTATTGACCTACGTAGTGCGGTGACACGTTTGTTATGATTTGAATTTAAGAAACATATGAAACCGAAAATTTGGTATCAATTCATAGAGAATTTTATTTTGAGCTGAAACTATGTATAGTCAAAATCAAAATAAAAATCAAAAGTCATTTATTCAAATTAGGCTGAGAATCAGCACTTTTCGAACGTCAAAGTACATGAGACAGTCCCCCAAAACGCCCACCCTTCACCACTTCCTAGTGCTTTAGCTGGGAAGAAGAAGTAGTGGAACAAACTCCCCAGCAGCACAGCTGTCTGTTTAGTCGGATAGACTTGATTCTATACATACTTAGGCAAAGTAATAAACATTACGAGACACAAAATATTAATTAAATAATTAGTCAAAATGTCAGCTAGCCATACCAATATACCGACAAATAAAATGAAAACTGTCGAGGCCAAATAAAGCCTAAAACAACTCATCATAGATAGTTATAAAAAAAAATTGTTAGACAGGCAATAAAAAATAAAATAATAATTATATGAACGCATATAACCTGTCACTAGATACGCCGATTCTGGAGAAAGAACATGAACATTGTCTTGAGTTAATCACAGCGACCAACTATTCTTGTCATTTAAATAGTCGTTGGTGGAATAGTAAGCCTTTAAACAAAGGACGGATTTTACTTGAGCTTTAAACGCATTAAAAGGCAAATCTAGCAAAGAAGAGGGAAGCTTGTTATAAAAAGTTATACCAAGCCCAACAAATGAGTTATGAACCTTATGAAGCCGGTGAAAGGGAGCACGTAGTTTGTCCTTATTTCTTGTGTTAACGGTGTGAATATCACTGTTTTTAGTGTACAAGTGTATATTTTGCCTAATATATAAGATGTTAGCGAATATGAATTGTGATGCCACCGTGAGAATACCAACATCTTTAAAAAAGTCCCTCAAGGAAACTCTGGCACCTAGCTGGTAAATTGCACGAACAGCACGTTTTTGAAGGACAAAAATATTTTGAATATCAGCAGCTTTGCCCCACAGCAGAATACCGTAGGACATAACGCTGTGAAAATAACTAAAGTAGACCAACCGAGCTGTATCGACGTCAGTGTATTGTCTTACTTTTCTGACGGCGTAGGCGGCTGAACTGAGCCTCCCCGCTAGGCTTGATATGTGTAATCCCCACTGAAGTTTGGCATCTACTGTTATGCCCAGAAAAACTGCCGAGTCTACGGTTTCAAGCACCTCTTTATCTAAGACGATGTTGGGACCTAGACTTCTAACATTCGGTAAGGCAAATTTTACACATTTTGTGATTCTATACCAGTGTTATCTTTAGTGCTTAAGGATAGCAATAGAGTTTCTGTTACACCCTGTATCTATAGAGCATATATACCAGTATATTGCGTTGGACTACGATTGCTATCAACGGGCTTCGAAATTAGGTTGAAGGATTTAGGTCTATACAAAGGATCTAATTTCACACCCCAAAATTCGATACGATGCGATGGGATTCTGTTTCTATAAAACATGAAGCGAAGGCCTCAAATTACAAACCGTATCAATTCTGGGATTCTAGTCGACCGCAGTCCGCACAGTGACGACGTGAAATGGTTAGTTTCTAGGTACTCGTTGTTGTAAAATATCATAACAGTCATGGTCAGAAATTAAAAGGTTTCATTGATGAAACGGCAAGGCAATGTGTCGTAAACAATGATCATTTTAGTGACGTTACTTACAATAATATCGAACTGTAATAAATCAAATTAATGCCAAACATTTACCAATTTAACACTATTAAAGTATCCGTGTCATCATCTACCAAATCTTTTCCCAACTATACGTATTGGGGTCGGCTTCCAGTCCAAACGGATGCAGCTGAATACCAGTATTTTTCCTGGAGCGACCGCCTATCCGACCTCCACAACCCAGTTACTGGATATACGATATAATACTTTCGGGCTTCTGACGACCCGTAACGTCTGCCACGATTGACAGCCGGGACCAATGGTTTTACGTGCTTTCCGAGGCAAGGAGGGGTTCTAGGTTTTGTAGCATTATGTTAAAGGAAAACCCATCTTTGCCACATATTACGTTTAATTTTGCAATAGATATATAAATCATTTACTCACCAACAAAATCGACAATCCCTCAGCACTGACAGATGTAAGCCTAACTAAACGTTCCTATGGGAGCCATGCGGGGTGCGGGGGAGCGCGGTTTGCGTCGGCGGCGGCCTCTGCTGGCAGTGGCTGGTTCCCGCTGGTTTCCCTACATTTATGTTCGCATATCTCGTCAAAATGTAGGGAACAGCTGATATTTTTTCGCGATTTCAGGTTTGGTCCGGTAGTAAAAGTTGTTCATAATGATGAGTACAATGACCCCTTCAGATATTTCGTGTATGAATAGATACACCTTATATAATATGTTAGCAACAACAAATAATTGTACGCGTATATTACTAAATGTAACTTGTTTGTAGACGCCTTGGGTTGACCTGTCAAGTCTACAAAATGTTTAATAAATAAATAAAAAAACACCAAAGATATAAAAATATAAAAAAGGTGAAAATATTTAAAAATAGGGATATTATGTCAAACATATAAGAAAACAAACTAATAGTAATTGTAAATAATATGTGTGTATACCAGCGGCGAGGTATCAATTTTTCTAAGAGAGAAGCCGAAGCGAAGTCGGTTATAACTTACTGACTTATCAATAAAGAATACTTACTATCATTCTAAAATTAATATAGGAATGTAAAGAATTAAATACAAAAGAAATTAACAGCTGACAACCAAATAAAATGTGCAATATTCCTCCATCTCTTTCTCGCTGCCGCATTTTTCTATATCTGTCTCTGTCATATCCCGTTGTATAGCAGCTTGCTCTCGTCCATATCAAGCGGGGCCTCGTGACCTAAAGCGACATCATTACGGGATCGCTGTTGTATGAATTTTAGTTCCCGATTATGATATTTTGGCGCCGGGTTAATTTAGATTTTTTTTTTTTTGTTGTAATACAAAGCTAAAAATAACCGTTTTTGTTGTTTGAATGATATGGTGAAGTAAATACCCGTAGTGTAACTATATTTTTGACAATAGTAACCACTATTGACGTGCCATTTTTTAATAGCGATAGAGTTGCTGATGCGAATCCCCAATGGTAAGCCGGTAGGAACCGTGTTATATGGTGCTTTCGCCACTGGTGGATACGATTAGTCCGAATAACTGGTCGGTACAGTGCGCCAGACGGGTAAATGAAATAAGTGGCTGAAGTAGCGTGGCTACAGAGTCTACGTCAGGTCTTCGAGCGCGTCTGGTCAACTCAGGTCTTCTAGCAAAACCGCGTCGACGTAGGTCACAGCGAACCACGTCGTTTTCTAGCCGGTGGGGAAAACTGAAATTCGGCTTGTAACTTGTCGAAGTCCAATTAATGTCGAAGAAAACTTAAAATCCTCCAAAACGGAGACAGCTTTAGAATAATAGTTTATTGCTGTATTTCTGCTTTAAGTAATGTATGTATTTTGGTGTATTAATTCAAACAATAAATTCGTGCCACCATCGATGGCTCCCAAATCTACAGTGCGGGATGTCAAAGAAAAAACAATCGGCAATATTAGTTTACAATGTAATAAAATTAGGAGGAGTATTTTCATAAAAAGGTTGGAATGGAAATCAAAAAAGTTTTTAACCGTAGCGGATGTGTGACCATCTTTACACTTTGTAAAGATGGGCACACATCCACGGACAAACCGCGAAAACCGTAGCTGATCAAACCGTGCGGCTGTTATTACCTAGCCACAATGTATCCGTCTACTATACAGTAAATGGTTAATATTTATAACAGTGCAGCCATTACAAATAAAAGGTTTTATTCGCTTTAAACGGACCGTGAAGAGGACGTTTCGCGAATTGCTAAAGAAGTGCGCGGTTTTATGCAACGCAATCGCGTCCTGTCTTAATTAGTTTTTACGAATTAATTGAATGTCAACGTGCCTTAATAACTCGTTTGGATTCCGTTGTTGCTCAATGGGTGTGATTGGTTTTAAAATGGATGTGAGTTGAGATTACTTAATGAAGGTATGTTTTGGAATGCAAATATTTACAGGTCATACTTTTTATCCTTTTAAAGCATGTTGATTTCTGAACTGGATATAACATCGTTCGTCGTGTAGGTATTTATTCCGAAATACGGTACCTATAGTTTCACGTTTTTCCTTATTTATAGGTAAAACCAACAAATCTGGTAGGTATTAGAAGCCACACAAGTTTTTTTTTTGGCATAATCTATAATACACGTGCCATAACATCCGTGCCACAGTGGCGCGTGCCAGACCTACTAAACGATTAATACTAATAATTATTTTTGTATGGCTCACCTGACAAATGAGGTCATTAAACTAGCCTCCACGAGCAGCGATATTTAAATGTATTTCCGACACCATTATCCTTTTTGGCTATCTCACATTTGTCTAGTTCGTTCCTCTACAGGAGATCTATTTCTACACGAGATTCTGTTCTTTTCCTGAATTATTTTCCATATACAGGGTAAAATTAAATTAGCTGGCAATACTTTAGCCTCATGTTGGGTATCGAACTATCGACCGACATTGAAAAGTAAAGAAACAAAAAAACATTTTTTTTACATTATACAACGGTTGGGAATGTCAATGCCCGTAATCGGTCAGCGAACCACGGTACATGTTTATTGCTCAGCTGTTTTTGTAAACTTTCGTTGAAATAAGTGCGAATGATGAAAAAAATGCTTTTTTTGTTCAATTATTTTTCGATATAGATTCGACCCAACACGTGGGTTAAGTATCGCCAGCTAATTTAATTTGACTCTGTATAATCTCTCTTGAATTTAAATTGAAACATTAATCTTGACCCAAATAAAAGAACTTCCAAAAATGGCTTTAGAATACAAATGTTACATATTCAACGAGCAATTCCGGTCATTAGTTTGCACTAAAATGATATCATACATTTATGAGCACAAACTATGTCTGACGGAGTTACTTTAAACAACTAAAATTAATTAGGCCACTTGCATATCGTCATAAAAGTTAACTGACACGTCATGCAACGAAACTAACTTACCCGATTCATTCAGGGAGCATTGGCCGCGTTGGGCCTTATTTTCAAATAAGGCTGGTCTAGGCTTAAAGTCACCCAAAGAGCAATGGAGAGGAGGACTGTGCTTGGAGTTTCCCTACGTGATCGAATCCTGATTTGATCTCTTGAAGAAATCCGCAGGAGAACCAAGGTAACTGACATAGCCCGAAGAATTGCCAAACTTAAGTTACGAATTCACGACCTACATACAACTCGTACGTCAGGGCCGGTACCACTAAGCTACCACAGTTTTCATACTATTCAAACTCAAACTCAAACTCAAAGCATTTTATTTCAAATAAACCAATTACAGGCACTTTTGAATTGTCAAGGTCGGTGAGTTTGAAAGATGAAGCTAGTTGCCCATTCCAAAGCGTAGTAGGTACCTATGGAGAAAAACGGGCAAGAAACTGTAGGGCCTAGGGACACTCTTTTAAAATCATGATATTGTGACAAAAAGTTGGTTACATCATTATGTTGAAATTATCAATGTGAGAACGACGTGCACATTAAAAGCGTCCGTAATCAAAATTAAAATAAAATAACAATTCAGAAATTAAAATAAGCCGTGGGAGCTAAGAGATGACTAGTACCTACTGGCGGCGCCCGTTCACGAACATGACGTATGGATCAGCATCATTCAGCTCAACCATTTTGAAGGGAACTTAATGATCCAACACACGCCACCACCAGCGAGACATTTGAGTGAGCATGACATACTCTCAGCTACCAAAGCACATTCAAGGCAATGAAAGACATACCCTGTAAATGTTAGCTTTATAGTAGAACATAGTGCTCACATATATGCGATGCAATTATACAATACTATAACTTTGAATTTATACAAAGCAAATAAACTTTTACAATCTTCAGTAGCTCCAACTATGTTTTTAAATGTTATTCAATTTAGTTTATGCTACCTTGTGAAGCAGGCCAAGCAGCGTTTAGCCGAGCATTTTTGTCAGCGATGTAATCCCCTAACTTATAAATAAGCGTGGCTGCATAGTGTGCGTTTTATGGAGATTTGGATGGGAGTTTGTTGCGCCACTTCTTCCCAGCTAAAGCACTAGGAAGTGGTGAACGGCGTGCGTTTTGGGGGGACTGTCTTATGTAATTTTGACGTTCAAAAAGAGCTGACTCTCAGCCTAGTTTGAATAAATGAGTTTTGATTTTGATTTTGATACTTGATTTAAATTTCGTTTATCGCATTATCATACTATTAACTCTCAGTCAACTACTGGACATTTCCCAAGATACTCCTAACATCCGCTCTTAAACCTTCCACATTCAGTCTTGTCCAGATGGATTGGTTTACCGTCATTTATGTATTAAGGCTACGAGTTACGATGCCCTATTAGCATGTTGTATGAAGCAAAATTTAGCACATGCTTTATGGTTCGTTATACCAACTTGTACTGAACCCGCGTGGCGAGTTACAGGCCTGTGTCCCAGCACTGGGAACGATATAGTTTGATTATGTTATGTTTAGACTTTGCCAAGTTAGCTTTAATAGTAGGAACAGCGGGGTAGTTGCGTATCACAACTTCAGTAGGAATGGGTTCCGTTTCGTCAGTTCAACAATATTTATTGCGTTATTTACTTTGTTAGGCAGAGATTTTTTTCTGACATATGAAGCAACGGGTCTTCAACATGATTTCGATTCTTAATTTCTTATTAATAGTGTGTTCCGCACGTAGGATGCAATCAGGCGCGTTTGCAGCCAAAGACTTCGGGGGGGTCACAGACAAAGACTACCTACATATTAATAAGAAAATGTATTATATTTTCCAAAAAATACGATTTTAAGCTTTACGATTACGGCTTTGGGGGGTGTCATGACCCCTAGGATCCCCCGCCCCTCGGTTCGCGCCTGGATGCAGTATACACATAGACGCAGTTCACGTCTTATTCGATGATTAGATGAGAAATAATATCACCACATAGTAACTTGAACGAATCCAACAAGTAACACTTTTTGTCTCAATCAAGGCACATCACTTCGGCGTCTCTAGACTGCAAAGTGACATTCCTTTGTAAGTTCAAAACAAAGTATGGACATCGTCTCGTCAGTCCCGTATAGCAACTTGTTTCACATGTCATGTCTGAACATGTCCATATTAGCGGATGGGACCGTTTACGTTTAAATATAGCGGGGCAGGTGCCAAGCCAGTTTGGTCTACATTTCTGCGAGTGCTCCACGAAGGATGTTCGTTTAAAAAAAAAACAAGTTCAATGCCACTTCATGCCATGCACCCGTCAAGTAGCCTTTATTCGGCAAAAAATCAGGTTTTGCCGAATTTTTTGGCTTCTCTCTAGTTTCGACTAGAAGAGAAGTAAAAAAAAATGGCAGACAGACATGGCACCTTTGTAGAGGAAGTTCATTTGAAAAGGAAAAGGGTAAACAGTTTGATAATAGACATGAGGTGGGGACTCCAATAGAATGATTAAATAATCTAATTTAAATTGGATAAGGTGGAGACCTAATTCAATTAACTCTTGGTTGTTACTGAGTATATTAACATACATAAGTCAATATAGATAGACTGTCTCACGGGCTTGGGCAGTAACCGAAGATATATTCATAGAAAATCAAAAATATAATCAAACGCCTACATCTACAAGGACTTACTATTAATATCGGTGACTAATATACACTATTATTAATAGTAAGTCCTTGTAGATGTAGGCGTTTGATTATATTTTTGATTTTCGCCTCAAAGAGATGTCAGCAGCAACAGAGGGGCCCGCAAGGGCCGGTGCCTGCCGGGGGTGCGGGTTGTTCGAAAGAGATACCGCCGCCCCTGGCACACAGGCAACTGAGGGAACACGGGTGGGTTTTAGTCAGTAAAAGTCTGACACGCCCTCCCGCTCCACCCAGAGCGGGAGAAGTTATTTGATGATTTCCCACCCAGAAAAAAAATAAAAATAAACTAATATACACTACCCTCATATCAATCGAAAATTATCAAATTTACAGACAAGCAACCTGTCTATTTTGATGCCATTATGATGAATAATAAATCGACCGTATTGTATGGTTACCTTGAAAGTGTGACAAAACAAACACTCATACTTAGTTGTCGGGGTGAGGCATGTTTTAGTGGAAACAAGGACGTATTTACACGAACTGACAAATACTTACAGGATGACTTGTAACTAAACGTATTCCTTACAGGACGTGATATTGTGACCCCATTTGCAACAATTAAGCGCGCATAATTCTTGGAATTCAAGAAGACACATCTTTTAAATATTTTTGAAGAAAAAAAAATACCCAGAATTTGTTACTAAATATCACTGTTCTCTAAACCTCCTTCCTTTGCTAATCTATTGGGTAAGTAATCCTTAAACAAACCATTAAATGCTACCAAATTTTCTAAATCATCAAATAGTTAAAAGTTAACGAAAGAATTGTATTAATTAAAAGGCCATACAATTTGAGTTTCGAGAAAAGTGATATTTAGCGACAAATTCTGGAAAAATTCCAAAACTCGTAAAAAATAGGCTTTCTCGAATCGAAGGAAGTTGGCTTAAGGTTTATAGGCTGCTTAGTTGATCCAAATAGGTCACGCTATCACGTCCTGGAAGGAATACGGCAAATTACATGGCACCCTGTATTACAGGCCTATACTCCCGAAGACAAAAGCAGAGGTATATAGTGCACCCACGTTTCGCCAGTTAGGTAACGTTTGTTTAATTTCCACGTAAAAGGTGGCGATCCTATTTATATTGTTATAACCGGGCACAAATCAAGGCTGCTACTGGCAAAAACATCTTTTGTGCGTAAAAAATCACTAATTAGATTAACAAATCCCGATCTTATCTGAGCTAAAAGTTGAACATCCTATTCATAATATCTATTCCAAAACAAAAGGTCATGACAGTAAATTAACATGCAGATGGAAAACAAATCTATGGCACGTGGATACATGCGAATTCGAGCCGGAACAGCACAAAGCCTATAAAAAATCTGAGTATTCGAAGGAATATGGTCTTTATTTTGAACATTTTGGCATTTTGGCCCCAAATATGCACCCAGAGATTTCTTTCAAGACGCGTTTTGAAGCAATTTTTCAGATAATTTAACAAATAAGGTACAAAACAGCGATGTGTTTGATTGTAGTCGGATCGAATGACCTCCAAAATAAAATAAATTTTGCACTTTCAATTAAATTAAAAAATAAATGTAGGGCTCAGTGGAATATTTTAAGTGTTTCTTTAGTTGATTGAATTTCCTTTATTATCATTAAGAAAATTATGATAGTTTACCCTGAAAATTTTGAGAATTATGCGGCGGAATACATTTTTGAGCTCTGTTTTGAGTAAGTCTTTTCTTTGAACATTTGACATTAGACTTATTTTTTTTCTGGCTTGCCAAATACGCCTTGCTGAGCCACAAAACCCGGAGCGATTTATGATTCCTACGTTTCGGCAGCGCCTTAAACTTTATGTTCAGTAGTGGTACCTACATAAACGGGCTTAATGCCAAAAGACATTCTCTACCAGTCAATAGTCGGGTTAAAAGGACAAAATTGTGATAGATATACTTAAAATTAACCAAAAAAAATTTCAGAGTATCATGACATCCTGCAGGCCAGTTCACTAATTAATTTTTGGTATCTACAGGAAAATGACAAAAAATGCAGAATATTTCTTACGATACCAGTTTTTCAGCTATACAAGCAATTAGTCTATTCCCATTTATTTCGACAAACGAACAAACAAAACCCGAAACCCATAAAACATTTTTGTAACAATTGATTGCATATAACTGCTGCTGCCATTGCAAATAACATTCTGCAACGGTGGAGCGTGGTGTAATCTATCCATTTGCATGTGTTACATACATCCGAACGAACTGAACGTTCTCGTGATGCATTGGTGAATTCAATTTACGTTTTTATTTCGGTTTTGTGAATTATGCGCTGGGATATTTGGGTCAGTTGTTGGTGTCGAAACTGGAGGGATAGTGTGCGAGGTTATAGGCTGGTGTTTAAATATCATGTGATCGGTTGTGGGACTCTAGGTGGACATATACTGGCCGTCTTCTTCTTCGTAACGTCAGCACGACAGCTATTACATTTTACCGGCTCAGAACTTTGTCACTTCTACGGTGGACTGTTTTGGGGCACAGAGGGCAAGATACGAGGATAAGGTGGAGCATAGTTTGTGAAGCTGGCCATACTAACCAGTTATGTCTTTCATAGAAGCATTTTCAAGTGGCGTGTGTGGACAGCTAACTGTATGAACTTGGAGGAAACAGAAGGACGTAAGTAAGGATTGTAGCACGACTTTGCGTATACCTATGTACGGGCCACTGCAGGGAAACCGTTTCCCCCAAGACATCTAGAGACATCTAGTTACTACAGTCTAGAGCTAATGCGGTTATTATGTCGGTTTCGATTTTCTTCAATATAGTATGTGTACTTTGTAGGTATCTGATACAAGCCCGGAAATTATTCTCTAGGTAAATCCAGAGTGATAACTGCAAGCCGCAGTTGATTAGTCACTCTGCGATAAATGGTAAAGCAGAGAGAGGGTTTTCCCGATTCGGGTCTGTCTGGGTATTGATAAAGTCTTTTGGGAAACACCCGTGGTTAAAAAGACAAACAAATCTTTTTCTCATTTCTGAGTACCTCGGGTAGTTTGTTATACATTTTTATCGATATAACCAGGCCACCAACCATTCCATAACCATTTCTGTGGGGGTTGTAAGTTCTCATAACCGTAATGCCAATAATTAACGTCGTTCGTTCATAAAAAAATCTATAACGAATACTGAACTATTTTTTGGTTAAAACTACCATATCCAACTTATCATTCAGCCGAAAGAACTCCACTGTTGGATATAACCTTCCCTAAGAATAAAAATGACCGATCTTGCGGTTCTTCCGTCCAGCAGATTCTCACGACCTTCACTAGGTCATCGATTTACCTTTTGGGACGCACTATTTGCCCTGCAAGATAGAAATTCGACTGCTATTCACAAGCCTTCGTCGGAAGAAAATTAACCTCACGTAAAGTTACAATAAACATAGTCCTATAATAGTACATTACTAAATCTATACCATTTAAGAAGAATCACTATTCTATTCTCAGAGAGCGATCCCTCATTACTTCGCTAACCTTTGCACTCGATAACCTGGAGCCGTGCCTCCAGTGCAATGTTCTACTAATACACTAGCATGTGTTGATGTTGCAGCCAACTTGTTGAATAAGCCACTTGACAATATAGCCAGATGGTCTAAAAACAACGTTTTTAAACAAAACTAACCGACAATTATCAATGTAGTGGTAAAAATCTATAAGGTAAATCCGACGTCGCAGGTTTACTCAAAACGATGAAAAAATTCAACGCAGGAAGATTGAGAATCGTGTACGGAGTCCATAGTAACAGGTCGTGCGACGAAGCTATCCCTGCTATCTTGTATAAGTAGACCATTTTTTTAGGTCCCTAGAACAGAATTTAAGCTAACTTCACATCACACACAGCACATATTACTTTAAGTTCATATAATTTAAGCGAGAGATCTTTCACTTCTTCATAGAAGATTCAACAAGTTTAGTGTAATTCAAAAAAGCAGTACTTAATAGAATAGGACGTAAAATCTCAGAGGTAAATCATCGAAGATATCAAGTTAACTAAACGTGCGTCAGGCAACCGCCCTACCTCATGCCCACTACTCGTAAAATGTTGGAAATTGATCTCCAATCAAGTATAAGAAAACCGACGCCTAGAAAAGCTCAATGAAAACAGGTTGACCTGCACAGTCCCAGATCTACGATTTTTTCGAATCGGGCCAGAAACTTGATAGTGGCGCCCCTCTCTCCAGCGTTTAAGATAAATTAATTAGGTGTGGGCCTGCGTGGCGCCTTTTTCTTACAAGTCGACGGTGATACAATCAGGCTTTCGTATGCTAGGCGCTTTGTGGAGCAGGTTTTTTATTTTTAATCACACTATGTTATGATTGGGTTATGACAGGTGAACCAGTTTGCCCCCCCTCCCTAGATCCGGAGCTGGACCTGCATCCCTTTTTAGTTAAATAGAAAACAATTCACTTATCTTATAAAGGAACTTCTCAAAACCAGAATCCTTCCCCTCCCTTATTCTCACATTACCTGCAACCATCTCAAGTAGTTAAGCCTAATACATATGTAAAGCTGAACGCTTCGCAATAACAACACTCCATCAATACTCGCTAGATGTGAACCCACGATATTTAGCCAGAGGAGCGGAGAGCGTATGTTTAATGTAACGAGGTCGAAACTACACAAGTATATACTTACAACCATTGAATAGGAGGGAACAGAAGGTCTACTTAGATCAGTTCCAGTTGAAAACCAGCGTCAGGCGCCAGTTGTCTGGCATTTTTTTTGTACTGGGCCTTTTTGGCAAACCAGTGAGGCACACTTTAATCCAGCTTCTAACATCGCATTTTACACTATTTATTTTACTTTTTCTTATAGTATATTGTGTGCCTTTTAGTCTGTGCTAAATAAATGTATTTTCTTTCTTTCTAGGTAACCTATGCTGTTGAATAAAATTAATATTAGTAAGGTCAGCCTGTGCCAGCGCAGCGAAAATGACACGAAGATTTATGACAGCAGCCGAATTTGTATCCTGCAAGGCAAAGCGTGCGTAGGCCTCCCAAAAGGCTTATCGATGAACTATACTAATCGAGAAAATCTGCAGGACGCGAGAAGCGTAAGACTGGTCATTGTGATGCTTAGGGAAGGCTATATCCAAAAGTGGACGTCTTTCGGCTGAATGTTAAATTGGATATGGTATTTTTAACCAAAAATTCCGCGATACGATTATTGGTTATATCATAATGTTGACTTTTTTTCTTATTTTTTTTTTGGGTGGGAAATCATCAAATAACTTCTCCCGCTCTGGGCGGAGCCTGAGGGCGGTCAGACTTTTACTGGCTAAAACCCACCCGTGTTCCCGCCGTGTTGGCCGCGGTATCTCTTTCGAACAACCTGCACCTCTGGCAGGCATCGGCACTTGCGGGCCCTGTCAGTTGCTGCTGACATCTCTTTGAGGCGCGCGTGAAACACAACGCGCCGTCGACCCGGGCTTGGTCCTAACCGGACAGCGAGCTACTCATTACTCGCCGTCCGCAAGCCCATAAATGTTGACTTCATGTAGCTCATTCGTTTCTGGTTTCCATTTTGTTGCTGGTTGGATCCAGAGGACCTTCTTACTTTATTTACTTTGCTCTTTGGACTAAGGACTGCATTAATGTTCGCTGATGTATCGCGGCGTAATACAGTATCATTAGGTATCATTGTTGGTAAAATAATTGGAGAATATATAACTTGGGTGTAGTAAGAGGCTTCTAAGGTGGGCTGCGGAATCTACTTAAACGTGACATTATTTTGTGATAGAGAAGCCCAGAAGTTTGGAATTATGGAAGTATTTCTACAGGATATTTTGTTCTTGTAAAAAGGCGTAACAGTCTGCGAGATGTAATGGTTTTTAATCAAGTGAAAGTAAAGAAATAAAGGGCATAAATGGTCTACCAATGGCTCTATTAGAACTCGAAGTCTTATACAAAAATCTCTCCAGAGGCCGAAGGAGAATATGGAGCTTCAGGAAGGTCTACCAGAAAACTAATAAATGATGATGATTATAAAAAGGTCAGAGACAGGCTTAGAAGGAGATTGCGTGATGAATAATACGACACGAATAGATAGAAAAATGTAGAAAGACGGAAGACTATTTGCCCTACAGTGGGACCTTGTAGGATCATAATAATAATCGGATAATTGGCCGGAGAAGATAAGTTCAGAATAATACAAACATACTAGCTTTTGCTAGCGGCATCGCCCGCGTGGAGGTCGAAAATCATCCCACGGGAACGTACTACCGGAATAAAAACTATCCAACGTGTTATTCCAGGTTATAAACCATCTGTGTGCCAAATGTTATCAAAATTCGTTCAGCCGTTTTCGCGTGATTGAGTAACAAAAACTTTCACATCTATAATATTAGTAAGAATCATCATTTCAGCCGAAAGACGTCCACTGCTGGACATAGGCCTCCCCCAAGCTCCGCCACTTGGACCGGTTCTGTGCTTCCCGCATCCAGCGGACTCCTGCGGCCTTCACAAGGTCATCGGTCCACCTTGTGGGAGGCCTTCCAACTTTTCGTCTTCCGGTACGCGGTCGCTTACCTCTCCAGAACCTTTACTATTCCTTTTAGTAAGAATACGAATAGGAATAGTAGAAACATAAATATTAGGAACTGTTTTGAATCTCCTCTTAGCTTAATACTTAATATCCATTACCTCCCACTTTCAGAACGAGTCACAATCTCCTCACCTCGCACGAATTGTGGAGCACTTCCTCATTTCAGTTCAATTGTACGATACAGTTTACCGCTTCATTCGTGCAGTTGTTACGATTATGAGGATTATTTCCTCGTGTTACCTCATTTTTAATTCATATGTATATTGGAATGTACTTGCATAATAATAATAATACATACTTGCCGCGGTTGGTCCGTCGACCATCTTTACATATCAAGACTCCACCGTGCCTCGGAAAGCACGTTAAGCCGTTGGTCCCGGCTGTCATTCGTGGATCTTTGACAGTCGTTACGGGTCGTCAGAAACCCGAAAGTCTGACAACCAAGGGGGTATCGTGTTAACCAGTAACTGGGTTATGGAGGTCAGATAGGCAGTCGCTCCATGTAAAATATTGGTACCTACTCAGCTGCATTCGATTAGACTGGAAGCCGACCACAACATAGTTGGGAAAAGGCTAGGCTAGATGATGCTGTTGATGACAGAGGTGTACTTAATGCATTGGTCGTCATAGGACGTCACATAGCCTATAACCAGCGGACGACCAACACGCTTCGTTCGATACCTCATTTATCAAATTATGATATGAAGTTTAAAAGTTATGAGGGAACAAATGAACTTTTGTACATACATAAATACATCCACACATACAGATCAAAATCATAATCCTCCTTTTTGCTTCACCGTAGTCAGGTAAAAACAAAGTAATAAGGGACTACTCACACTTATTCAGCTCTGTTCAGCTTTTGTCCATAGAAACAACGAATGAGATGCGTACGCATCCGTTCAGCCGCGGAAAGCTGAACGGACACTATACAAAATCGTTGTTTTCTATGGCCAAAACCTGAACAGAGCTGAATAAGTGTGAGTAGTCCCTTATTGTCGTCATCAAATACTACTACATAAATACTACTAGTACTATTTCCATTCGAGCCAATAATAAATAATGCGCAGAAGTATACAAACGCCTACGCTTGCAGCGTCTTAACGGCCGTGTCCACACGTGGCCATTTCAAACGATATTTTTATCTTTTTTAATCGTCAATGTGACCGGTCAAGCGAGATGACTCAGCGTTGCCAGCGTTGTGACGTCATCATCTCGCGACTGACTGTGGTATGTTTGTAGTTCGTGTATCAAAACAGAAACATTTTCAACAATGGTTTACCTACATAAAATAACAAATGGCTTGTCATGTCATTCTAATGATAGTTGATGGAATTTGTCCAGTGAGTGATTGGTAAATTATTTATTTATGGGGTTTATATTAGACTGTCTCGTTGGTCTAGTGGTCGCAAGCGCTGCAGTTGAGCTCAAGGTCCTGAGTACGATTCGGTCGGCTAAAGTGATATTTGGGTTTCCTGTTTCTCAGTAGCAGCCCAAAGGCTGGATTTGTGCACATTCAATGGCAATAAGCTCACCCCTAGCCTCTAATACTAAGACATAACTGGCAAACTACAGGTACACCTCTGCTAACCCTTTGTGGTATGCAGGCGTAATGCTACGTGTTTTGCAACTGTATGCTCGGTTCTATCTTAGTTAATCTTAGCCCCTATTTACTATACTACTTTGCAGTACTATAGCAATTTACTGCAGTGGCGAGGTGTCAATTTTTGTAAGAGACAAGCCGAAGCGAAGCCGGCTTTAACTTACTAACTTATCAATAAGAATACTTACTATCATTCTAAAATTGATATAGGAAAGTAACGAATTAAATACAATAAAATTGAACAGCTGAAAACTAACCTAAAGTGACATCATTACGGGATCGCTGTTGTATGAATTTTTAGTTCCCGATTATGACGTTTTAGCGCCGGGTTAATTTAGAACATTTTATTTTGTGGTAATACAAAGTCAAAAATAACCGTTTTTGTTGTTTGAATATTATACTGAATTAAATACCTGTTTTGGCAATAGTAGGTACTAAAGACGTGATTTTTCAAAAGGAATCACCAAAAGGAAGCCGGTAAGAATCGTGTTATATGGTGCCTTCGCCACTGATCTACTGCAGCTTACCGAATAGCTGTACCTACTTTCATTGCTCATTACTATTCCCATACATTAATTTTTAGCAAATTTAATAATTAATCAATCTGCCTAGAACAGTGGTGGCCCAGTGGCAACGGCCCCGAATTACGCGTTGTATTGTAGGTAGTGGGTTTCGAACCCAGGCAGGCGCTTTGTGTAAATAATCTCATCGCCACTGCTCTCAAAACGGTGAAGGAAAACATCGTGAGGAACCAGGCATGATCTAGAACCAAAAAAATCCAGTACATGTGAGATCTACCAACCGGTACTGGGCCTGCATGGTGGATAACAGCCCATTTCCCTCTCTTAAAGAGAGAAGGCCTGTATCCCAACAGTGGGAACATAATACTTACGCTAATTATGCTATTCTGCCTAGTCTTTTCCAAACATAGTTGTGGTTAGCGTCCGGATAAAGCCGGACACAGTCAGGCTTTTTGGTTGTGCGTCCGGCCAAATTAGACGGTGTCCGGCCTGCCCGGGTTTTGTTAGGCTTTTTGACCATTAAAAAAAACATGTGTTGGTTTTTTGGTGTTGCGCTCCGCCCACATCACCTTGTATCGCTAGCGCAAGCAAGCGGACTAGCACTGTCTATAGTAAAGAAGACTGGTTCATTAAATTTTATTGTTGTTTATTTTTTTTATAATTTAAGAAGATTTTATCGTAAATGATAAAAAAAGACATAATTACTTTTTTTTATTTGTCTTGTTATAACTAAGACTAAAAAAACGTTTTCCAAAGAAAAACAACTGACTTCCGGAAAAACACTACAAAGTGAAAAATAACTTTAATTTCGTAAGTCGGTGACTTTGGATATGTATTTTAATTTTTTGACACCGCCTTCCGATCAGCAATCGCGGTTTATTTACTGTTATTTTTTGAAGAGTTCCGTTGTCTGTCTCCGAAACGCATCATCAGATCTATATGATGGAATTGAGATGGGACCACACGGGAAGCACGAGCTTTCAAATAAAAAAAGAATCATCAAAATCGGTTCACCCAGTCGAAAGTTATGAGGTAACAAACATAAAAAACATACAGTCGAATTGAGAACCTCCTCCTTTTTTTGAAGTTGGTTAAAAATGAAGGGTGGCCGGCCTTTTAACGCAAATGTTCGGTAGAACTGGCTGATTTGCCCGGCTTTTCGGTTTTAAGACCTGGCAATCCTAGTTGTGGTCGACTCCCAGTCCGGATACAGCTGAATACCACTGTTTTACCAGATTACCATAAAGATAAATAACTAAATTACTGAAGAGCAACATTATAATCAGCCATTTATATTCTACCTTCATATGTTTTTCGTATATTTTTATTTATAATGGACATGTTAAGGTCGATGACGTCACCGTTACATTAAATATCAATTTTCTTTATTTATGATGTCATAGCAACGACCTTTGTAATAAAGTGACATCAAAATTTTACGAAGGCACGTGGGCGATTGTCGTATAAATTGAATTAGGGATTCTATAGAGTTATCGGTCGACATCGTTATTCGTTGTGCTAAAATAAATACTTTGTTTTGGAAATTATTTGTCATTCGAGTATTCTGGAAGCATTTGCATTACACAACACTACGCTATACCTGTATGCCCTGAAGGTATAGGCAGAGTCAGTACACCCACATTTCCCCAGTTGTGTTAAAAGGGAACCGCCAGGGTAGCTCACGAAATTCAAATAACCTTACGTTTTTTTTTGCAATTTACAGAGGCCTTAGTGTGAGTTTCATTTAACCATCTCGATCAAACGCATCGAGCGCGTTTGGCGCTCTGATTGTCCCTGGATTGGTGACGAAACACTAGGGCCACTGATTTGCTGCCGCAACACGCGGGTTTACAGTATTTTAATCATTAAAATTATCAATACAATCCCGTAAGTTCATACAGGATAAGTTTTTAACCAGTGCGAGAACTGTAACCATGAATTTAGCATATAATTCTAGATCCCCCAGCGCAAAAAAAAATCCTCGGTTATACAAAAAAAAAAAAACAGCTGTTCCGTGAATTTTGACCGCGTAGGTATTGCACTTTTCTATTAAATAGCTGATTGTTTTTTTGTTTAACCAACGAAAAATTTCTGCGCTAAGGGGTCACCCTGTATAATACCATTGAATGACATTTTCATTAAGAAGGTTGTATTGATTATAATTATGTAAAGCCCTAATTGTTACGATAGCAATACCTACCATGTAATAGTGCCACTATTACACGGTAGGTACTTATGGAGAATGCGCTAAGGTAGCCCGCATTAAAAAAAAATGTTTTTAACAATTTTCTGGTTATTTGAAGGTTGTATGTTGATGAAAAAATGATTTCTGATCGTAACAGATAGTGCAAAATTAAAGCCATTCCTACTGTCAGTTTGCTACGCAACTACTCCGCTGGGTACCATTGAGTAGTGTCGTTCACGACGAGTCTCAGTCAGACAAATAGTCTGTCGACTGTCACTATTTTGCATGCAGATTAATCTATACATTTATACTCTATACATATAAATAAAATTGTAGTGTCCGTTTGTAATATTAAAATAAACGCTTTTTGCTACATGCATACGAATATATATACGGTACATATACCAAAATAACATTTTTTTACAATTTTTGTCTGTCTGTCTGTTTGTTCCCGCTAATCTCTGAAATGGCTGGACCATTTTTGACGGGACTTTCACTGGCAGGTAGCTGATGTGGTAAGGAGTAACTTAGGCTACTTTTATTTTAGAAAAATCCACGCGGACGAAGTCGCGGGCACAGCTAGTTTAAAATAAGACATTAATTTATTCCGAGACCTGTGTTGGCCCAGTGGTATCGGCCTCGACTGACGAGTTCGAACCAAGACAAGTGCTTTACTTTGTGTAAATTATTTGATCACTACTGCTCTCAAAACGGTGAAGGAAAACATCGTGAGGAAAGCGACATGTCCTAGAACCAAAACAATGAAGACTTGTGACATCTACCAACCCACACTAGGCCCATTTGGTGGATTACAGCCCTCTCCTTCTTACCGAGAGGAGGCCTGAGTGCCAGCAGTGGGAAAATTATAGCCTGATTAAGGATTAATTTAACACATGTATTTTAACTCCGGTTTTTCGCATTTCAGGATGAATGAACCGGAACTACAAACGACATTAGATGGCAACAAACAAGTAAGGGAAATTTATTCATATTTTAATTAAATACATAATAATAAATTAAAAAGCCACCTGTGCCTATGAAACCTAAGTTATAAACAAGTCTAGATCAAGTATTTTCGTTTTTTATTTTAAAAATTATGCAGACTGATGGCAGACAAGATTTGGAAGTACCCAGCTGTGTTAAATAAGTGCGTTTTATTATGCAAAGTTATTTTTGTTTCTGTTTTTAATTTTATTGGGGGTTATTGACCACACAGCCTTGGTAGGCCTTCGTCAAGTTATATAAAATACGCCATTTAAATAATAATAAATTATTTAACAATTAATTAATAGGTATTAAAATCATAATAATTTATCTATACATACAAATAAATGAAATTGAAGTTTCTGTTTGTAATTTTAATAAATGCATATAAAAGTATACATATGTGGTAGGTCCTTACAATATTTTTTTTTAGTTTTGTCCGTCTGTCTGTTTGTTTGTTCCGACCAATCTCCAAAACGGCTGGAGCTTTTGGACTTTTTGTCTCGGTAACACGTTCCCGTGGGATAATTTCGGACATCACACGGGCGAAGCCGGGGGCGCAGCTAGTTGATAATAAAAGTAGATGGATTTAATTTTAATGGGTTCTAAGTATGTCAGTCTCGAACTGAAAGAATCTGAAATATCGTTTATGAAAAACACAGCCTGTCAAAATCACAACCTCTCTCTGTCTTTTACCCGGGTCGGATAAAAAACCGGTTCTTCATAACTACTTCACATCCTACAGACTTCACAAACACTATACATTGTACTTGGGACCCCGAGACACCGCGTTATCTCTGTACCTACAACTCATTACGGCATTCCACCTGAAGCGCAAAATGGCGAATAAAATGTAACGTAATAATAACAAGTAAATCAAAGCGAGGCAAATGATAAGTGATAAGTTGAGGTCATCGTTCGTGCTCGCCGGACACCGGACGGGTGATATCTGACGGCGATAACCTACCGACCGTCTGTACTGGCCTTTATCTCTAGCGAGGATGCGGTGTAGCTGTAAGCGGAGGGAGGGACAGAAATTGGTTTCTTTCTGAATATTATGGCTGTGTGTACCTAGGCTGAAGTTGGGCTGTCTCAGAGGGCAGACTGGTTTCTGCGCGAAAATCATGCATCAGGTAATATTTGAGGAAGAAAACGAGGTAGAAAATGCCGTCATTAAAATGCCATATTCGTAATTTTTACCAGCACCTAATTGTAGCAGTGGTGGCTCAGTGGTAACGGCCCCGACTTACAAATTGTAGGTCATGGGTTCGAACGCAGGCAGGCGCTTCACATCGTGTAAATAATTTCATCACCACTGCTCTCGAAACGGTGAAGAAAACGGCATATCTTGGAGCCAAAAATTCGAAGACACGACCACCAACCCGCATTGGGCCCACGGCGTAGATTACAGCGCTTTTACTCTCGACACTCAAAGACCAGAGGGGTAATTGCGTAATACACTATCAGTAAGAATCGCTTTCATTTTGACAGTTCCACGACATTCATTGCGTGGTTTACGTCGTTGAGCAGACGAATTATACAAACATATGAAGCAATGGATTAACAATAGGCTTCAAAATGATTCAGATTCTGATTAATAGTGTGTTACGCAATTAGGGTGCAGGCCTGTGTCCCAGCAGTGGGAACTATATTATCGGCTAATTATTTGAGATGGGCCGACTAGCCGACTAGTCGGCCAAGCCGATCATTGCTTTCGGTTGAATTCGGGTGACATCGGCAATGCTCGTGACTGCACTTTCGGGTCGTAGGTGGCGTGCGCGGCGCCCGGCGACCACTTGGAATTGTCGGGACATGTTTTTGTTTACTTTGCATTTATTATTTCATTGTTTACGTGTGAGCCGGCGTTTCCTCCTATCCTAATTTCCTATCATATTTTAGATTGTACTAAAAGTAAACTGTAAAACTGATTCTATAATCGGCGGGTTTACCCGACTAGTCGCCGACTAATCGCCGACTACAAATATGGCCGACTAGTCGGTACATCACTACTAATTATGCAACACATTATCAATCAGACTGCATCATTTAGAAGATTCATAATTCATTGTTTCATAATATTCGATTTATTTTCTTCTCAACGACGTAAATAACATAATGCAAGTACTTGAACTGTTAAAATGGAAAACCATTCCTAATGTTAATGTGGTACACAAATACCCCGTAGGGGTGAACCTTCCTTACACTTTATGGCAGCAGTTTAAAAATCAAACTATTACAATACGACCCAAAATAGCGTAAATTAGTCGAAGAGAAACATAAACAACAAGATTTAACAACAAACAAAACGGTTCCTGAGATTATCTCATCTTCAAATTCTATTGCAAATAAATCGCTTTAAAATCCAAAATATTTTATAATAAGCGCTTACAGTCGAAACCAAGCCAACGCCAATACACAACCAAGTTAATAGAAACTAGTTTTGTGGGAAAAACAAAAGTAACGAAGGTCTATATAAATTGGTTGTTTGAAGTAATAATTTTGCATGCCCACTTGGCAGATAAGTAAGCATTGGTTATTAAATGCGATGCCCAGGGTTACTGAAAAGTGGTCTGATAGCACACAGTTTTGGCTAATTAAGATGTTTTTTATATATTGGATGATAATGTTTATTATTAGGTACTAATTATGATCATTTTTAGTTCAAGCTTTGTTTAAAAAACTAAATACGTCAATTGGCGTTAGTTTCAGTGTAGGAACTTACGTAAGTTGCAGATTCTCTCTTAATGCATAATCAAGCAAATAAGTACCTACCTAAACTAACCTACTACTAACCTGCCTACCTCAAATTAAAAGCATTTTACAGTCCGTTGCACTTACCACGTATATTTGACAACGCTTTTCATCCACTAAAGTAGTATTCCCTAAGTGCGATTATTCTGTTCTATTAGGCTTTTATTCCTATGACCATATAACTAGTTCTAATTCTAAACCGAAGTCAGAGTAGGTAGGCTAAATTTTGAAATACTAGCTTCTACCCGAAACTAGTGCTATAACTTTGTTTTCAGTTCTTTTTGCTCTGCTCCGCAGGGTCGCAGCGTGATGTTAAATATCCTATAACCTTCCTCAAGTATTGGGCTACCACATGCGGAAAGAAATTTTTAAATACGATTGAAAGTTCCAGAGATTACCCCCTACATACAAACTTCCAAAGAAAATAACCTACAAAAAAAAATACTTTATTATAGCTCAGTCACGTAACAACGGCTGAACGGATTTGATATAGAAAATTTGGATGAAATTTGAAATAGATTATAACCTGGATTAACACATATGATACTTTTTATCCCGGTAATATGTTCCCGTGGGACATTTTTCGATCTCCACGCGGGCGAAGCCAATGGCAAAAGCTAGTTAAGTATAATTTATCAAAATCTTTAAATTTTATTGTTTATGTCTACATTTTACGTTGCTATCTACCGGTCAAAGTTCACCATTTATCGCTTTGAAATAAAAACCACAGCTCATACATCGTTTGATCCAGAAAATCTATCAATGTTGTTCAATCTCACGGAGAGAATTCAAATCAATTGCATACGAGCACAACACGACCATGGCGTGAGAAAACCGCACGTTTGATAATAAATCCAGATTCGCATTGAGAGAGAATATATCGCTTACTGGGCTGTAACTGCAATCTGTTCTCGAATCACAGAACATTCTTAGTTTATAGGTGTCCAGCTCCTTGTGAAAGAGAATCACTGAGTGCTATTGTTCTTATTACTGCTGCAGAACCGCTTAAATGCGTTTCGCATTATCATATGTCATATCACACAAAGAGAGGACATACCTTTATACAATATTATTTTAATTTTGATTTTATTTAACTTACATAAATTGTTTTTAATTTTACTACCTACATAATTAATTTTATTTTTTGCCTTTAATGATTGTATTATTTCATTGTATCGAATTATTATGTTATTTATTTATAATCACATTTTATTTTTTGTATACAAATGCTAACATTTCTACTTGATGGTTATTTTAAGTGTACATTTTTTGAGGGTTCTGGTGCTGATAGCCGAAATACAGGCTTTCGCCTAGTTCGGCTACAGATGTCTAATTCATTTGTGAAAAGATAATATAGCATGTAAGATATTTGTATAATTTTAAACAATTATTGAAATAACCGTATAAGTTTAAACTTATTATTATTATTATATTATGGAGTGACCACACAAGTATCGACGAGGGATCGGCTCGTCACACTTGTCGCATTTAGTCGAGATGCGTCGTCCGAACGCCGCCTCTCTCCGTATTGGTATAAAACTGATTTACATCCGTCACCTCAAATTTCAAGTCCAGCTTCAGGCACTA
Source organism: Polymixis lichenea (assembly GCA_949091785.1). NCBI lineage: Eukaryota > Metazoa > Arthropoda > Insecta > Lepidoptera > Noctuidae > Polymixis > Polymixis lichenea. The sequence goes on along the minus strand of OX420943.1, from coordinate 2,533,535 downwards.
GTTGTATGGCATTTTTGCTGAACTGGGCCTCTTTGTCACAGCCGTGAAGAACACTTAGTGCTAGTTTCTACATAGCACTTTGCACTTTTTATTTGATTTTTTCTTTACTTTTCTGCTGTATATTGTGTGCCTTTTAATAGGATGTGCTAAATAAATGTTTTTTTTTTTCTTAAACGCGGTGAATGATGTCTTTTTCGCTTTTATTATATGGACATAAAGCTCTTTCTGAACAGCTAAAGCCAATTCCGCGTCGCTAACTGTGGTCACACCCTTAACGGGTAATATGGCCGCGTGTTTATTGGTGCAAGTACAATCACAAGACTAATACGTTCTCTCTAGGGTTAGCTACGGATTTGTAATCTCCTAGCTGTCACAGAAGCTATTACCGACGGGAACTACTTCCTATGAGGTAGGCCATCTCAGGCAGATGCCAATCATATAGCAAAAAAAGTCGTGGACTTGATTGTAGCATTTAGATTGTCAATTGTTTCCGATTCTACAGTTTATGTACTGAATGGCATGATACGCTTTATTTTTGAACCTTAGTAAACACTATTAGTTAAGCTCAAATAAGTACCAACAACGTTAGCGAAATTAAGTCAGCCGTTTTAAGTTGCATCGAAACTAGCAAAAAGTTCACGTTACTGAATTATTGAGATAGGGCCGCTGTTTTAGTCGAATCGAGAACGGTAAATAAGTCCCAAATTATAGATCCTACAGATGAATTTATTATCTTCAAAATGATACTGTATTAGTGCTACCTGTCACACTCACAATACCTAAACTGTCATGTCCCAATCACTATGATTGACAATCGATTAAACATGTCTGCCGCGGGCTAGATCGCATTATTCAAATGTAACGACCAAAATATATCGACAATACAATTACTCGTATTGTGGTCAATCGACCTCTAGTATAATTGAAACCAATGAGTTTGATATTGGCCAATTTGGTGAGTAGTTGGTGATATCTTGTCGTACTGTGTTGGAAACTAAAGGCGTTTTTTTTTGTTTGGAAAATCTTCAAATAACTTCTCCCGCCCTGGGTCGAGCAGAAGGGCGCGTCAAACCTTTACTGACTAAAACCCACCCGTGTTCCTTCAGTTGCCTGTGTGCCAGGCGCCACGGTATCTCTTTCGAACAACCCGCACCCCTGACAGGCATTGGCCCTTGCGGACCTCACCAGTTGGTGATGATATCTCTTTGAGGCGCGCGTGGAACACAACGCGCCGTAACTTAAGGCGTTTGGGTACATAAGACAGTCCCCCCAAAACGCCCGCCCTTCACCACTTCCTAGTGCTTCAGCTGGGAAGAAGTGGCGCAACAAACTCCCCAGCAGCACAGCTGTCTGTTAAGTTGAAAGAACTTGATTCTGTACAATAATAGGTAAGTAATTAACATTCAACAATAAATTTTAATGGAAATTTCAATATTTAAAAATATATAAAAAAAAATCGACCGAGACACGTTTCGATCATTTAAAATAACGAATTAGTGGCAAAACCACTATCACTTTCCTTCATGCTTAACAGTTGTATTAGCATCTACTATAATTACGTTAACGTTAACTTACGTTATAGTAACGTTAACGTTAACTTACGTTATAGTAACGTTAACGTTTAACGTAATTCATAACATAATAGTTATTTGAAGCCAATGCCTTAAATATCGACCAATTTATAACACAAATACCTAGTGTAGTTTCTAATTTGCTATTAGCCCGTTGTTAAATCCTTTTTAGTCACAAAGTCGTTTCGGTAGTTCCAAAGTTATTATAGAGAGATAAGGTTATAACCAAATTAATTGTCAGTTGGTGGCATTGTATTGTTCCTTATCCTGTCATGTTACCGGCTTGTAACTGAATATCCGTTTTGCTGATAGCTCTAGTAGGCTTATTACAGGCTTATCAGGGCCTTGTTTGTAACAATATAGACATTATTAATGTTGGGAGATAGAATATACAAAATGTCTAGCTTTTGACTGCGCCTTCGCCCGCGTGAATGTCGGAAATGATCCCACGAGAACGTGCTACCTACCTGAAAAAAAAGTGGCTATGCCCTTCCCCACGATGCCTATCTGCTTGCCAAATTTTATCGAAATCCGTTCAGTGGTTTAGGCATGGAAAGGTAAACAGGACGAGTAAGTTTTTGTCCAGTGCGCAAATTGTACGCTGGCCCCCCAGCGTACCCTAGAATGATAAGCTGAATCCATGGTTACAGTTTGCGCACTGGATTAAAACTTATCCTAGATACATATTACTAGCTTTTGCCAGCGGCTTCGCTAGCGTTTAGATCGAAAATTATCCCACAGGAAGGTACTACCGAGATAAAAAGCATCCTTTGTGATAATCCAGGTTATACTATTTGTGTGCCGAATTTAATCCAAATCATTTTGGCCGTTTTTGCGTGATTGAGGAACAAACCGTGGCAATATAAAAAAAGTAAACATAATGGCGGTGCTTGGGGTACGCCTATGTCCAGCAGTGGACGTCTTTCGGCTGAAATGATGATGAGTAACAAACATCCAAACATACAAACTTTTACATTTTAAATATGAGCATGATTAAGGATGTAGTTATTGTTAACGTATGTTATATCCCTCTCTATAGCTATATCATCTAGGTAATGAATTTTATGGGTGTTTCTCTGTAAGCTCGTAATCGGCTGTCCCAACCGATTTTTTCAAAAAGTAATTTAATTATTAAAAAAAAAATCACTCGTAATGAAACTTTAATCCCGAAACTTTACGGGCCCATTGTTTTTATAGCCATAACTATTTTAAGTTTTTTGCTAGACTTGATAGAAGCTCTAAAAACACAGTCCCCTGGCTGTCCCTATCACTGTCTTCTTACCTAGAAATGAGATTTACGAAGGAGTTATTGAAACTACATACATTTGACAGATAATATCATAAATTAAAATAATTAAATTATATTATTTTCGTAAAACAAGGTCTCATTACTTATTTTATTTATTTAGTAAAGTCCTGTAAACTTTGTCCCCAGAATTTCTATACAGTCCCCTGCCAAAAATTTAAAGCCACATAAAAAAAAAACTGTAATGTTTACAAACGTTTTTTTGAGTGAAACGAAACGCAATTGTTGTGTAGTTGGTAAACTTGCCAAATGCGGCGGCGACACACCATTTTGTTTAGTGTCAGAGCGTCATTTGTGAGGTGAAAACCCCTTTGGACCGTTACCACGCACAGTCCTCTGGTAAGTAATAATATTTATGTTAATTACTTTAACTATCTCCATATACAATTTATTGTTTTATTATTTATGTCTAAATTGATCGGTAGGTTCTTAAAAAACTATTTAACATCAGTTTTATAAAAATTTAGGAATTTAACCGAAATACACAGTCCCCTGGCAACAGTCCTCTGCCAAAAATGCAGTAGGGGACTGTCCTACACAACAGGGTACTGTGTATTTTGCGTATTGGTTATTATTTTTATGTATTGTTTGTGTAAATTTATCCGCTAGTCTGTTTTATTAATGTTAGAATCATCAAGGTATCATTGCTTCGCATTATTTTCCTTTACCTTTACACATAATACATGATAATAGATCGTTATCAGATGCAGAAGTAGATACTCCGCCTTCAAGACCCTTCACTCCAGTTCCAGTTCAAATATCTCCAGCTCCAAGCCCAGCAGTTTCCAGTGCTAGTCTACAGCAAAGAAAAAAGAAGCCACAAAGCGACGAAAGAAGTTTAACAGGGAAAGAAATGAAAAGATCGCACGATTAAAGAAAAAACTTGAGGAGTACCGTCAGCTGTGGCATCTTTACTTTCCATGAGCAGCTTTACCAATGAGCACTGTATTAAAATATGTCTCCATTACTAAGAATTTGTTACAAATAGTAGATTATGCTTCTTCTGTAACGGTTGGATATTAAATGGCGCCAACAAATTTTTAGTTATCGAGAGAAATTTAAATTCAGTTCTCATTGGTAAGTTGCTCATGGAAAGTAAAGATGCCACAGCTGACCAGAAAAAGATTAGCGAGATTTGAAAGTACGTTCAAGATACACCTAAAAGGATATTGAAAATGTTAGACGAGCCTGATCAAAGAAAAGAAGTAGTCAAGAAAGCGTTGTTTGGCGACGTCATTACTAAGCAGTTGAAAGAAAATTATTCCACAATGAAACGTACCAAAGAGACAAATCTTTAAAAAAGTTGTTGTTGTTTGTAGCTAAACGGTGTAAAATACCTTATCTAGCTATCGAAGAGTACTTGTATAGGTCTAGCTCTGAAATACAGCCTTATGGAATCGGAAGTGCCGTACTACAGGTATGTGCCCGACCCAGTTCTCGAAAATGGACATATCACACTGTACTGTGATCGATCCATCATCACTGACAGGACTATTGTTGCCAATAAGCATGATATAGTGGTGGTGGATCAATCAGACCGGCGTGCAATGATCGTTGACATAACGTTCCTGCATGACGGGAACCTCGTAAAAGCCGAGAAAGATAAACAAATCAAGTACCTTGACTTGGCTCGCGAGGTTGTCGACTTGTGGGTTGTGGACTCAGCGATCATTGTACCGATAGTCATAACAGCCAATGGTTTGATAGCAAAGAGCCTCGACCAAAACCTAAGGTGGCTCTCGTTGGGCAGCTGGATCAAGGGCTTGACCCAGAAAGCGGTACTCCTGGACAGGGCTCGCATTGTTAGGAGGTTCCTTTCTCTGGAGCCCTGACCGCCGGTATCTTGGACCCTGTTCCCGATAACGGTGGGCTACTATTTTTTATATTTTTAAATGTTACTAAATAGGTATTTTATATTCTAATATTTAAAAATGTAATTGTAATAATAGTAAGTATTTCAATGAATACTGCATAAAGCATTATCTGATTGATATTATAATAATAAGACTATGTTGATCTCAGTGAGTACAAAATGTTTCTATTACATAAGGTTAATTTTTGATATGAATGTTTAAGTTATGTTTTCTGTTGATTTTTTCAAAAGAAACTTTGTTGATTATTGATGCGCAAATATGCAATAAAAATAATAAATGATTGATTAATGTAAAATGACTTTTTTCTAAGTTCAACACGTCCTCTGTCACGTACAAAACAGTCCCCTGATGCCTCAAACAGTCCCCTGTCATGATTTTTTGGAAAATCGCTAATAACTCAAGAAATACGTATAAACTCAGTGGGCCTCCTTATCTAACTAAAATAATAGTTAATTTTCTTCGAAATAGAACCCAGTTTTTTGGCAAATGTTAAAAAAAATGACCAGGACAGCATTTGTATGGGACCTGTACGAGCTTACAGAGAAATGCCCTTATACAAGATTAAAATTTGGAAAATATGTTAGTGAGTTATGTAAACGAACGTACGCGAGACAAAAGAAAAAGGTAGGTATCTAGCAAGCATCATAGTATGTGGCATACCTACCTATGTGACATACTAGTTGCTACCTCATGTAACGAAGACGTATTTTTATGTACTTATTATGTCGAAATAAAAACACTACGGACATACTTGAGTATGTTTATAATTGCACATGGCAACTACAACATTTTAAGCGCGCATGTCGAACATAAGGAAGCTACATATCAAATAAATGTACGCGATACAGGTACCTACTCACTTAGAGGATCCATTCACAACTAGGACCCCACTAACCATACTTCAAAACCCAAGTGAAACAAGTTTCAAGAACCCGAAATGCAGCTCATTTACATAACCACGTAACAAGAATGCCAACATGTCGAAAATACATGAACTTTTTGTGGAACGCGAACACAGCACCCCTAAAAATTCCCGGAGCGACCTACTACAACAATATTCTTAATGATGGGAGATTTTTCTCATAATATTTACACATTCATACCACATCCTCCCTCTCCCATATCGGAACATGTCTAGAGACAGGGCCGCCACAAGCTCTTACTTATTTACGAGGTAGCTGCACCAAAGGTGAAAACATGGGGGTGATTGGCAGACGCTTCGTACATGTAAAAAAAGTGCTAAGGCTTTAAATTGATTCACAGACATGTTTAAACACTAACACATCTTAAAATTAACAGCAGGCAGTTAGAAAATCCAATAATTCTTTGCTTTTTATAGAGAGGAAATAATCAATTTGTAAGCAAGGAAAACTTCTTATAAATCATTGCAGCATACCAGCGTTTACGACGCCATACATTTTAAATATGCAGATATGTGTTCGGCTATTAGAAGGCCTTTAAACAGCTTTTCAAACACCATCATAAAATTATCGACGAGATGAAAGACGCCCACGTGCCAGCCCTATCCTCAAAGGAATGCGGCGTCAAGCAAAGGGCAAACAAATTCCTGCGCAGACGCAGCTTGACAACTGACGATACACATCCGAGGGAGGGAGGGGTGGGAGCCACATAGGAGATGGACACAGAAGGCCTAATCATCAGATCCGCGACGGTAAAGTGTAGGGATACACTTACAAAAGAGAACGAAAGGATACTCCCAAAGTGAATGCATTTTACACGATGTTCAATGTTATCCTATCCTACTCTCAATCTAGTTTGATATATTATTTGAAATTTAATAAACATAAAGTTATAATATTATTTAGTGTCGAGTCTCTGTTGGATTTTCTTTTTCACTGACATCAAAATGCAGTTCTGTGACACTGTCGCTAATATTGTGAACCGATTTTGATGACCATTTTTATTTGGAAAATTATTCGTCCTAGGTGGTCGACTATCGTATACCTAGACACTTCTTAATCCAACCAATCAATGGGAAAATTTCCCTTCATATCGCTAATTCTATCTTCTCTTACAGGAGCTGGGGAATAGCTGTGCAATTTTGAGCTTAGAACAAAAACGGACAGAGACTGTTCTGCTTTACTTGCCTTCCTGTTTAGTACCTATGTAATCTTCCTGTGCGAGTCACAATAAATATTTTTTTTTCTTTCTTTCTTTGTTTTCTCAACCCTAGCAACAGTAGGTATCTGCCGTCGAGTGTCTTTTCGCATTGCTGTTAGCGAGTCTTCTGTATACATTTCATGGTGACAAGGTGTAACTTGTTCCGTCGTTTCGCCGTTTTTGGAACATGTTGCGTAAGCTGCATCGTTAAAGTTTAATTGACTGTAAGATCTGCTTTAACGGTACTGGGCGGTAAGTACCAGCACAGTGTGAGGCTGCGGTGTTATTGAATTATGGCCATAATAATGGATGAATCACTGTTTTAATATTTAACTTCACACATAAAATATGCAAATACTTGCCGATACGCAAGTAAATGATGAAATCATAATAATATGATGTTAAATGTGCGCTGTATCGCTATCAGCGAATAAAGAAATAAGTAGGTAACCTGTTTATCATTGATAGTGTTGAAAGGGACGTTTGTATATGGGTTACAATACAAAAGGATGGAGAAAAATGTTATAATTATCAGACATGTTCAAGAGATAAAGGCTGATAAAGAATCTATCAATATAACCTATACTCGTATAAAAGAAACAGGCAAAGTCAAGATGAGAAAATACATACTCTACAGGCCTATGTCCAGCAGTGAATCTCAATAGGAATATGATGATGCTATAGTAGGGAAAAGTGTGTGTATAAATGAAAGAGTCAATGATAAAGATCAAGTTGAGAAGGAACATGCACTAAAAAAGCTATGCACAGCAGTAGGTCTTGATAAGCCTATGATGATGCTATATTAGGTTAAAGTGTGCTGTACCAACAAAAACCACGAGTATCTTCTGCAATACTGAAGTTCCAACATGAATTGACTGTCCTAATTCCATCAAACTACAATCGTGTTTAAAGAGTCAGTTTTTGGTCACGCGTTGGTATCAAGAAAAAATAAATATGTCAAGCGATACAGTGAGCGAGCCTAGTGCAGTTTGGCGAATACTATCTAATCGTTGTCTGTCGGATGTGATACGACCAAAAAGTTGTACAAACACTTGATTTGCGATATGTTTTACTATTTTTTATTTCGTTTATATTCTCATATCATTTATTTGTTTTTAGTTTGGGTGGCAACGGCTGGTGTGTGTTCTGTGAATTTAATGTTATAGTCTATATTTGGCAGGGAATTATAAGATAATAAGTATTATACGACCTACCTAAAGACAGAAGTGTGGCAGCGCAACTTAGGAGAGTAAATCCAGCGATGGATTGCGAGAGCTTTAGGTACTTGATTGATTGAGTGCCCAATGTGCGGAAGGAAAAGCTAGTCAGGTAGAGTAATTACCAAGATTAGCTCTCACAGAAGAGACCAATTCATTCGGAAACCTGATAGCATAATATAATTTGTACCTAATGAATCATCAATAAACTCATTCAGTTCAACTATTAATACCTACAAAGCGATTATAATTATATATACGTGATCGACTGCAGGCATAATTGAAAAAGAAATCACTTCTGATATAACGGGTGTCGCCTCTGGCGAATTTTTATAATGGTGCCTTGGCTGCTTAAACATAGAGGTTACGCTTGATCGTACCGATAGGTTAGATAGAAGTGCATAACTCTCTTATCACAATATATTTTGTCTTAACACTCACAATTTTTCTGTGAGTAACGGTGTCTTCATGGGGCACATTCAATGGAAATAAACTTTTAGAATTTTTGTTGAAAAAAGACTTGTCTAACGCATTTTGCTTTTCAATATTGGATACCCTACAACACAAACCTTACTGAAATGAAATTTTAGTGTAATAGTATGAGTACAAATAGGCTACATGTTAGGAAACAAAACTAACAGTCCGTTAATCGTAGTAAGTATGACAAGCATAGAACAATAAAGAGGCAATATTCAGGTGATACCAAAAACAAAGCCAGTGCATTTAGTCAAAACACTGCCAGATCAACGCACGCAACGACAAATAAAGCTGTTGCAGTTAGCACTAAACAGTTTGAAGCAACTACGTAGACTGAGATATCCTGTCAGGATGTTCTTATCTTTATAAATGGGCGAGTTAGCCAGACTAATAGGTCTAGTGGTTCCTGTAGAATGTGACACAGAGACGCCATATGTCGAGGAAATCAGGGTAATTTTACTTGCTTATCTACGTGTTCTACAATGTATCATCTCTCCTGTGGGTCTTGTTGAGGATTCCGCTGTGAGATGACTTTTGAGGGTAGTGGTGTCATTTTGATTCGAAAATAGCCGAATGTAGGATATGGGTTAGATACTGCATGTTATTATGTGGCTAATCTCTGATGCCAAAAAAACAACTCAAAACAAAAACTCGTGTGTAGTGAAAATCATTGACCTTGGAATATGATCCTAATATTCTAATACTATGAATGCCTTAGTATTTCTAGCCATGAAGTTCGGTGATATTTTCTTATGATGTGTACACACGGCTACACATAAAGCTATACATTTCCAGTTTACGCTGATCTCGCACTGTACGGAAATCCAATACAATTCGCGATTAGCTTATTCTGGAAATGTATAGCTTGACGTGTAGCCGTATCATAATAATGAAGAAAAGTTAACGTTCTGAAAACTAAAACATCAGTAAACGAGGCTTAATATTCATGTTATTCTTCTTTTCAAATTGACCATTTAACTCCACGCGATTTAATATTACAGTAAGGAACACGTGGGACCATCATACGCTGAGTTAAAAGGTACCTAAGTATCAAGACATTGTTTGTACATCGACTAATGAATTTTTATCACGATGAAGATAATATTTGGTATTTCAAGCTGTAGAAGAAACAGGTTACTAAAACCACAGGTGTATCGATTTCAACAGATTCTAAGATCAATTCTACTGAAGATATGACTATAAAGATACGTGGTGACCTCTTTATAGGCATGCCTGTCGCAAAAAAGATAAGAATTAGCAATTTTATCGATACAATTGCAAAATATCAGAAACCTAATCGGTTCAGACATACAAACAACTGATTGGATTGATAAAAAACTTGTAATTTAATATCCGTTTACGCATTGGACAGCATTTATCGTATCTACAGAAATATGTACATGAAAATGGTTTTAAAATGTTAGAAATGGCTAAAGCAATTAAGTACACTCCAGCAAATCGACCAACTCAAGTTAAATTGGCTTACACAAAAATGACGGGGCTACCACCAAAAATTTGCATCTCTTAACATTATACCCCAGTCATAAAGATGTAGATAGAGCGATTACCACTTGTTTTACTTCAGAAGCCTGCAATCCAGACCAGACCATGTTTTGGTCTGGTCTGGATTGCAGGCTTCTACTACTACTTACCATTTTATTCAAGTCTCATACGCCGAACCCTAAAGGGCCTAAATACTTCAAAACATTGTTTAGTTTAAAAGCACGCACAGCTAGTAACTGCCTTCTGTTACAAATTACAAGACACTTTATCCTAGGCAATTAACCTTCAACGATAAGACTGAAGGGAGATAAGGCAGGCAATTAAGTTGCTCTATGAAAGGTCACAGTCTCTTTATCTGGAGTTGGGGTAGGTATCTGTAGCTAATGAAATAAGAAATGCTGGAGTGGATGAAACAATATTGAAGATATAAAAAATATTGGGAACAATTTGGATTTATTGTTTTTTGATCCCGGATAAATAGTGGTGGAATCACACTGACAAAGGACGATAGTTTCATGTTAGCATTTCTACGTAAAACCAGAATATCTAGACGCAATTTAGGTTTAACTTCTAAACTTTGTAACGACGAACATTCAAACTCAATCCAGCATTATTGTGCTACAGACAGTGTTAGAAATTTTAAGTCCGCAAATAACCTCTACCAACCTAACAGTATTAATGCTTGTTCAGTTGTATGCTCCCAAATCCCAGAAAACGCGCCAAAAGTTTGAAAAAACGTTCGAAAATCATAACCTTTTGAGGCCACCATCGAATACTTTCGTACGTTCATTCAAGGTTCGTGAGACTCAAAACCGGTTGCTTCGGGAATCCGATCCTCGAGAGCTTTTATCTTTTTTTTGTTCCTTTTTTCTACCATGTGACGATGAGCGTTCAGCCTTGTGTTGCAGACGGTAATGATTGATCGCTTAGTTTTTGACTTTTTGGTTGGACTTAAAAGTGGTTTTATTAGTGAATTGTTTGTATTCTGTCTATGGTTAGTCAGCAAAGACATTGGTTGCTAATTAACATTTATTCTTGTTACCTTTTTCAATTACCCTAGTTTTACTATCTCTAGACGCTATAGAATTATCGACGATAAGGGACCTTAAGAACTACAGTGTTTTCAACTGGGTAAAAAAGAAGTTTTATTCCACCGACATCTGTGATTATTACTTACCGTCTACACAGTCCATCTTGAAGGGTGTAAAGTAATAAAAAAGTTGTCGTAACTTAAAACCCGCGCTGTGGTAAGAATATTAATGAACTTTTTCATAGCTATAGTTTAGTTTCCTATGAACCTGCCTGCTCAACTTGCCCGTATTGAAAATCATAGCTTAGGTGCGTCAGTTTTCAAAATTCGAAGAAATAACAGTGATTCAGACGTAATTAAAACTACAGATGCAGAAGATATAAGTTTAAAAATAATGAACTAACACTTTTATTATTCAGAGCGAAATATGTATTTGTCTTGACAGTAGCAAAAATATTTACAGTCAAGTACAGGAAATTACCTACTTTCTATGAGATAATCAGCCTATAATACTCCTATTGCTGTAACACAGGCCTCCTCTCTGTGAGGGAGTGCGCCGTAACCATTGGGCTTCGCCGTTTTGAGAGCAGTGGTGATCAAATTATTTACACAAAGTAAAACGCCTGCCTGGATTCGAACTCGTAAGTCGGAGCTGGTGTCAACAGAGCCACCCGTGATGGCTGGGAACAGTCTCCCTGCTGCGTTCCATAATCATATCGATCGTATCGAGAGTCAAGTGAAAGCGTTAAATATTTTCATAGAAGAAAAAAACATCAACATGAAGATAACAAAAAAATGCTGACGTTAATTAGGTTAGCTCTGAAAGAGATTAACGATTTTCACGACTAAGATTGAATGTGTGTAAACGATTAATTTCTGAATATTTTTAAATCACAAATCCCTTAATAAATAACTATAAAGTATTTCCTGCAGAATTGGTCCGAAGATGAATCAGTCAACATTGAACGGTAGGACAAGATGATACAATCAACGTCTTTAAATCCCAACGGACGTTGAAAATAAGCAAAAAATATTGACAGGCTGAAGTGCACGAGCCGACGCGACGCCTGCATTTGTGAAACAAACTTGATCAGAACTGAATCGAATCTATTTTTAGAACAATTTACCATAGCTTAGTTTCAAGTTAACAGACCGATATAATTTGGCAAGATTACAGAAACCATTGACATACAAATCTAGCGCTATCAATGCCATTACTGGTAACTATTGTAAATTGATTTGGCGGCTTGTCTTCAACCATTCCTACTAACCAAAAGATTTTTACAGTACCTATCTACTTCTAAGGGCTACGCAAATTGGGGGTGGGATGCGACGCAACGCATTGCAAAAATTCTCCATTATCACTATAGTACATCTTTTATGAGACAACATTCTTTTTACCTGACTACGGCGAACCAAAAAGGAAGGTTATGATTTTGACCGTTATGCATGTAGGTATGTATGTTCACCTGTTCCATATTTACTTCTAACCTACTTACTTTTTTTGTATTGTAAATCTACTTGCTTTTGCACTAGTCAGGTTTTCGTTTTTGAACTTACTCTTTTGTATGAATGCATGGCGCGGCCTAGTTGCGGCAGTAATGAGTGCTTGGTTTAGTACTGATTCTTGGATTATACTATATCCCATCTTTAATTTAGTTAAACAGATCTAGACCCTAAATAAAACCACTACTTCTTCTATAAACGATACTACTCCAAAACAATCAACGTCTTTCAATTTCTTACCCTCAAAAATAAAACAAAAGAAACACACTTAAGACTGCGGAGGACCAAGGATTCATGAAGGAGCTTCTATTAATAGAACAGTTACCTACCTCCTCCATAATGTTCGTGAAATGACATGGCACAGATCTACAGAATCCTGGCGTGGTAACAATAAACAAACTGTTAGTAAGTGTAAATAACGTGGCTATGCGTGATATGGACTGCAGGCCTAATGCTGAGAGATATAATGTTTGGGAAGCTGCATGTTTGCATTTTGACTTTGGAGAATTTCAAAGGGGATTTGAGATTTGTGATGGCTTTTCGATGTTTGATAGACGTTAGCTCAAACTTTGGTTTGGGTATTTTGAATGCATTGTTACTACTAAAATAACCTTTATTCCTGCTGGTCGATTCTGTAAAAATGTCACCGTGAAAACATAAATGAAGTCAGCTGTCACTGCACTTGATGTTAGGGATTGACACTATTGACAGGGCACTTTGCCTAGACTTTTCACGGTAAGATTTTTACAGAAGAGATCGGGTTTGATAGAAGTTGTCTATAATAGGAGATTTAATAACTGACAATTGGTTAGAGTTCATTTGTCACTACATGTCACGATTTTTTTTTGGGTGGGTAATCATCAGATGACTTCTCCCGCTCTGGGTGGAGCAGGAAGGCGTGTCAGACTTTTACTGACTAAAACCCACCCGTGTTCCCTCAGTTGCCTGTGTGCCAGGGACCGCGGTATCTCTTTCGAACAACCCGCACCTGGCAGGCATCGGCCCTTGCGGGCCCCATCAGTTGCTGCTGACATCTCTTTGAGGCGCGCGTGGAACACAACGCGCCGTCGACCCGGGCTTGGTCCTTACCGGACAGCGAGCTACCCATTACTCGCCGTCTGACATGTCACGATTAAAGGAAATCACCAAATTCAGCAAAGCGTGGACAAGATGCCCGGTAATAATTATTTTTACTAAACAATATTATTAATTCTGAAAGAAATATTTTTGCACATCACATAGTAGCCGTAGCCGTATTTTACTTTTACGTGTATATCTTCTGAAGGGTATATTTTTTCCAAATTCTGTGTTCACACACTTTATACACAAATTCAAAGCAATGTGCGTAAAAAATTACAACATCTCTGCACTTAACTGTTTTATAGGATTTTCATCAAATAGCCAAACGTCAGCGCAGCGGAAACTTGATTATCTCCGCAGTTTAATGACACACAAATTTCATTTAAAAATAAACATTAACCTCTCGTTACACACTAATTATTGAATTATTTTTTTTTCTGTGCGTCCATAGGAAAAACAAAAGTGCCGCTAGGATGACGTAGTCCCAGCGGAAACAGTTTTTGTTGAATAGCTCCCCAATAGTTGGATGCACAAATTTGTATTTACCGTACACAATTACACGGTGTCATACACTAAATATCTGCTAAACTGAAATGAACAAATTCGACATTTTTCCGCTGCGACTACGAACACTTTTTTTCCTAGCAACTGCTACTGTATCGCTTATAGAGATGGATCCATTTGTATCGATATTCTGTTTTACGCTTGCTGCGGTTGTTCCGTGGATGGGTGACCATCTTTACATACCAAGACCCCTTCGTGCCTCGGAAAGCACGTTAAGCCGTTGGTCCCGGCTGTCATTTGTAGATCTTTGACAGTCGTTACGGGTCGTCAGAAGCCCGAAAGTCTGACAACCAGTCTTACCAAAGGGTATCGTATTACCCAGCCACTGGGTTGTGGAGGTCAGATAGGCAGTCGCTCCATGTAAAATACTGATATTCAGCTGCATCCGGTTAGACTGGAAGCCGACCCCAACATAGTTGGGAAAAGGCTAGGCAGATGATGATTCTGTTTTGCAATGGTCATTTCGGTTCGAGTATCGATATGAAATCGCTTTTAACTCATCATTTTTAATATTTTTGCTTTTAACTCAATTCAATTTCTTACTATGACAAACAAATTTCCGGTTTTGCCAGAACAATTCTACCAGTGTCGGTAGTGATTAAGAAGTGTGTTTATGGAAAATAACAGCCTCAATAGTATTTTTCCTGAGATTTTAATTTTTTTAAATGTTCATATAACTGACCACTACGATTTTACAATACCTACGATTGTACAGTAATACGTTTTTTTTATCCGATCCTCCCTGCCATTATCAATTAATAGTAGTGGATCGTATATTGTTGAATCGATGTGAAAATCAATCAAATCCCGTTGTACCAACTTGAGTATCGATACATATTGAACCAAGTGAAATGATATCTGACAACAATGAAAAAACTATTCGCTTTGCTTTCGTGCACTGTGGATGTTATTTTCTTTACTCGCTGCTTTGAACGTTTGTTTTTCTTATCATGGACTCCGATACCGTTCCTCATTATTACCCGGGCACCCGGCCCTCCTCGGACATTGAATCTGCACCTCACATTGAATCTGGCGCTATTATGGACCTCGAACCGGCTTTAAATGACAAGCCACGGCACGAACCTGGACTCCTCTGCTACACGTAGGAACTTCGAGTGAGAATAAGGAACCAATGCGATGTGTTAATTGTGGCGTTGATGTAATGCATCGCAGGAGACACAGGTTGCAGCTTATAGATGAATTGTCAGTAATCCGGCAATGGACTGCTCCTCAATTGCCTTGTCGGCCGAAGATCGGTGGGTGCAGTGCTCACGTTATGACTATTACTTGGTTTTTAAGCGGGACTAGGCACGGAAATAATGTTACACTGCCTGCCCAGTTTTTAGACAACATTTTAACAGTTTATGACTCTGAATAAAGTGAAAATAACAAATAAAAACGAATAGTTTTATTTTAACCACCCTAATACTATCCTATAATGTGTAAATAATCAGATTATAGAAAAGAATACGCTTCTTCTCTTCTCTTCTTCAACCCTTGGCCACCCAATGCTGAGTCCATGGCTATCCAGTTTCTTCCAGCCACTTTAATGAGATAAGTAGCGGAAGTGATAGCAAAAAGTTCACACTTCCACTTTAGTGGGCGTGCCATATTTGCCGTAGACTGGATGGAAGATGTGGGAAGAAAATGCTGGAGTGAAGACCACGGACGGGACGGAGGAATGTGGGAAGACAACCGACTAGGTGGACAGACGATACGCTCATTACAAAGATTTTACTCGGCAAGTTTTCAATTTTTCACATGCCAGTTGAGGCATATTTTTGCATCTTGCTACAACTTTATTGTAATATATGCTTTCCTATAGATAAGTAGTTTTTAAAATGCAAGTATTTTATTAATAAAGACCTTGTCCACGCTTAGCCAGACCACCCTAACAAACTGAGCAATTCCCTTTATGTTCCTGTGATTGGTTTCTTTTAATCATTTTTCCTCTCAACCAAAACACCTATCATCTAATCTCTTCACTAACCTTGGTTGACTAGTAGATAATGTCTTATGTATTAAGTCCGCTTTTGTACCTTTTTAATTTGATATACCCAGTGTCACTCTCACAGTAAATACGAATCTAACGACACCTCTCAAGTTAAAATCCATCGAGCCATTCAGGCTGCAGAGCGTGCCAAACAATTATACATACATACATACTCTCGAAAAACATAACCCTCCTTCTGGCGCAGTCGGGTAAATATAGGGCAGGTTTCGAAAAAACTATAGCTCCAACTTATTATTTCTACCATAATTCAACTTCATCAATCAAAGGTCAAGATTTCATAATTAGAAGATGCCATAGGCCCTTAAATCCTACATATTTTACACGGTAATCAACAAGTTTAACGAGAAAATAAAAGTTAAATAAACAACAAGTTTCGAGAACACGTTTTAATATGAATGAGTAAATAACAAAATATTCAGACATAGTGAGAAACTTGCGTTCGTCATCGGTAAAGTGAGTTAACTTAGTTTTCGATGAAACTCAGTGACTAATGCTGATGAGAAATACGAAAGGAGTTTAAAATAAAAACATTTTAATTTCACCTACGTAATTTTAACAGGCAAATATTGTAAATAATATTGTAGGTTATAATAATAATAAAAGAACTTGTCTCTGGAGCCCTAACCACCGGTAGCTTGGACCCTGCTCCCGATACCGACGGACCACTATTTTTTATATTTTTAAATGTTTTTTTTTAAGTTACTTTTACAAAAATATTTAAAAATGTGGTTAATAAGGATTGTAATTAAATAAAGGACATAATAAAGAACTTGTTTCAGTTAAAGGAGCTAAATAGTGTAGTTTTCGGTAAAAAAGGTAAGCTAAGCTACGTATCTACTAAGCTCTGACTAATTCTGTAAATCGCACCTATCGTATTATACTCTCAGATCAATGATACTAATATAATTAATTATATAATTTCAGTAATGAAATGACTGTAAGCAATAATAATATTTTGTTAAATACTAGATTCAGAGAATTAATCATATCGTGAAATTTAAGTAGCACATGAACTTCCTTGTTGTTAACTTCCTGATAAGTAAGCATTATAAATAATTAGAGCACTGAGGCCCTAGTCTGAGTTTAATTTAACCATCTACACCAAACGCAGTGAGCGCGTTGTGCGTTCCGATTGGCCCTGGATTGGTGACGGACCAATCGGAGCGCCAAACGCGCTCACTGCGTTTGATGTAGATGGTTAAATGAAACTCACACTAGGGCCTCTGGTGGCACAGTGGTAACGGCCGCGACTTACGAGTTGTAGGTCGTAGGTTCGAACCCAGGCAGGCGCTCTACTTTCTGTAAATTATTTCATCTCCACTGCTCTCAAAACGGTGAACACAGCGTGAGGAAACCGGCATGTCTTCGAACCAACAATTCGAAGACATGTGACATCTACCAACCCGCACTGGGCGCGCGCGGTGGATTACGAGCCACTCCGTCTAGCCGAGAGGAGGCCTGTGTCCAGCAGTGGGAAGACTATAGGCTGATTATGATGATGATGATAAACAATTAATTTAGAATTTACCTAAAGGATTTTATTCATACCTACATTACCTAGAGTAACGTATTCATTGTTAGCTTGAATCCTAAATTACAAACCCAGGAAAAAGTCAATGTTTTTATTATTTTTTAATCACGCACGGCAGGCCATTCATGATTCAGTATACCTACCTACCTACTCCTGCCGATCTCAAAGTGACTCATTTATGAAGTGAGCTGTCAATAGTGTCAATCTCTAGCGAATAGCTTCAGGTGCACAGACAGCTCACTTCACCTTAGTTTTCACGGTGAGTTTTTTACAGAATAGACCGGCTGGGCCTGAATTCACTATGACCACTTAACGATTCCTTACTCGTAACCTCGTAAATCACACACGAATTCTGCTAATATCGTATTAATAATATCGACAAATTGTCTTAGAACATAAAGAATATGATATTTCGATACCTTACCGTTATATTACCTTCTAAACACACTACAAAAAGATATTGACGTAGTTTGAACGTAGTAAGATTCCGCAGGGAATCATTATAACGATACAGGGCCCCAATTCTGTATCGTTATAATGATTCCCCGCGGAACCTTACTACGTTCAAATTACGTTTAAGCTACGTCAATATAGTTTTTTTTAGAAACCAATGTAACGGTATGGAATAGAAATGTCATATTCTGTAAGTTCCAAGACAATTTGTCGATATTACAAATACGATATTAGCAGAACTCGTGAGTGATTGACGTGGTTACGAGTAAGGAATCGTTAAGTGGTCATAGTGAATTCAGGCCCTGAATTGGGGCCCTGGTACGACGCGACGGGATTTCATCACGTACTAAATTTTCGACCCTCGGTGTTGAGCCGAGCATTGTGAATCAGAGTGCTTCCCAGCGCGTCAGAAAAACACAATTCCGGTTCAATTTCCAACTCTCAGCTGCCGCGCTAAGTAGAATTCCACCGCGATATTTTTACGTCCGAGCGAACGTATACTAACAGTCGCTAGTCTAAACGGAACATAATTGAACGTCATAATAAAACATAAAATCCTCGACAAAGGATTGTGTAAGTAAACAGAAGTAAAGGAATTCCAATTAAAACGCGTCTAGTTGTCACGGATCATTTCGCACTTATTGTTTTATTTTTTGCAGCGCTTTATTAAAACCCTTTCAAGCAACGATGGACACGCTTCAGGGCTCAATACGGTAGAACTGATTGATGATGGAAAGTGTTAAAATACGTTATGTTTAAACAATTCATTGTGAAGCATTCGGGAAAACAGAAACTGTTATTTCAAAAATGTGGGTAGATAGGTTCTCGAAATCGAAAAGGACATTAGGTACATTTTAATCTAGATGAGGTTCACTCACTTATACATACTTATATACCTACGTAGGTATACAATTAAAATTATAGGTCAAGTACTTATAACTTAAAAGATAGCTGTGCTGCTGGGGAGTTTGTTGCGTCTTCTTCTCAGCTTAAGCACTAGGAAATGGAAATGGGGGGCAGACGTTTTTTGGGACTGTCATTTGTAATTTTGACGTTCTCAAAGTTCCGATTCACATAGGCTAATGCGAATAATGACTTTTGATTGTGATAAAAATAACAAGGTAAATATATCTTACTTTTCATTCAAGTTTCTATCTTTATTCGAAATACCTAAATATTACACACATACACAGCTATCGTGAACAAACTACTATAGTAGTTTGTATATTTCACGAATTCTTTCAACAATGTCGATAATTTCATTAGTAACATTTCCAACAAACGTAAGAATGCGTTTGTCCGTCAAAAGTAAACATCTTATTATACTACAGTCGGTAAAACGAAGTTCAAAGTAAATATTTAAAGAAATGAATACAGACTCTTTCACAAGTATGTACCTACTGATAAATACTTTCAAGTTCAAGTCTGTCAATGGCTTTAAAATGAGCGATAAGACTCATCTGTTTCATTTTATGTTTACTGACTCGGTGCATTATGTAGTTAGGTTTACTTTTCGCCTTTTTGCTAAGTGTGGGACCGACTATAGATGGACTGACGACCTTAAAAATTTGGCTGGGGCAGACTAGATGTGGGAGGCGGAAGACAGGATGTTGTGCCGCAGCCTGGGTCAAGCCTTTGTCCAACAGTGGACAGCGATATGCTGAGTACATTGATAATACCGTATTTTCATTGTGGTTTGTTTATAGAAACGATATAAGCAGAGCTACTCGTTAAAAGCTAATTATGCTATCCAAGATACGTTTTTATCCAGTGCGCAAACTGTAACCATGAATTCAGCATTTCATTCTAGACCCCCCAGCGCAGAAATTTTTCGTCGGGTATACGCAAAAAAAAATAGCTTTTTCGTAGAAAAGTGCAATACCTACGCGGTCAAAATGTATGGAACAGCTGATTTTGTTTTTGGAAAACCGGCGTAAAATTTCTGCGCTAAGGGGTCTAGAATGATATGCTGAATTCATGGTTACAGTTTGCGCACTGGATAAAAACTTATCCTGTGTAGGTATACCTGTGCTTTCTTTTCCGGATCTGAATTGCGAATTTTTACTCAAACTCTACTTTAAAATTTTAAAGGACATTCCTTCAACATAGCCCGCAAAATTCTACATTTATTTGTAAAAAAAACGTAAAAAATTTGGAATTTCGCGTGCATTCAGTCATGTAATTCTCGTAGTGGAGTTTGACAACGAGGATTCTATAATAGATAGTTATTAGAGGTCTTAGATCTTCAAACTATCCGTTCAACAAACAAACAGGGTAGTCTAAGAGCCAGTAGGTATACCATGATTCATTTTAGATTAAATAGCTAATCTCGGTAATTACTAATGGGCTGGAACTTTTCCTGACTTGATAAGTATTTCATCCCTTCTTTCTCATAATTTGCCACTGTAACTGCTCAGATTATACAATAAAGGCAGATAGACCGCGCGGAACAACAAGAGTGAGGCCAAAAAACCAAATACTAAAGCGTCGCGTAGTATTTATTTTAGGTCTCTTGGTGTTCCGCGTGGTCTATCTGCCTTTATTTTATAATCTGAGCATGACGGTTACAATGACAAATTATGAGAGCCGTCATGCAACAAGTTTACTTGTTATACTAGACTATTACATTCATACGTGTCAGACTGTCAGTAGGTACAAAGAAGACCACCACGCAAGCCAGTAGACTAGGTAAGTACAAAGAATCATCGAATCAAAACAAGCTATTGTACCCGACACGTGTTTTGTACTAAACAATATGCGTGCACGTTGTCATCTGTTTATATACCACTTTATACGATGTAGAAGAAATGGAGTGTATGATTATCCATCCTCCACATCATCTGCAAACTGTCATTGTGAGCTCAACCTCCCGTAGAGATAGCTGAGGAGTAGGACTAAGAAGGAAAGACAGCTGGGTATGATCAAGAGTCGATTTCAATTTAGTTTTCATAGAAACTGTTCATCGTCTGCAGGGGCCCAATGAACAGTGTCTATTGTTGAAGTATTATTATTGATAATAATACACTGAAATGAGTTTTGGTCGAAATGTATTTAAGACTATAGCATGCTGCGTTGGCCCCAAATTGTACCTAAAATGGAGTAAGTTCAAGAGGATGATGATGATCAGCACTCTAATTGCGTAACGCACTTTCAATTACAATCTGAATGATTTTGAAGGATGTTGCTAATCTATTGCATCTTATTTTCGAAGACATTGTCAGCTCAACAACGTAAATGACGCAATAAAAGTTGTTGCACTGTCAAAATGAATCGCAGGTTGATGATGTTGCTTGTAGTGAAGCTACAGACATGTTTTTTTTTGTGGCAATTATATTTGAAATTAGGTACCTACTTATTAGAATAGTTTCACCTACCTATTTGTTTTCTGCTTCCTGTGTGTGTTGCCGGGATGCCTTGAAGCTGTAGCTCGATGATTGTAATGGGATAAATGATGAATCATATGATTTGAGGGTGGGAAATCATCACATAACTTCTCCCGCTCTGCGTAGAGCGGGAGGACGTGTCAGACTTTTAGTGACTAAAACCCACCCGCGTTCCTTCAGTTGCCTGTGTGCCAGGGGCGACGGTATCTCTTTCGAATAACCCGCACTCCTGGTAGATCATATAATTGGTATAAGTTTTTGTAAATTAGCAGATGTGATGAATACCGGTAGATGCCAGATAGTTATGAAAAGTACAAAAAAAGATCCAATAAACTAATAATCTAACGGATTATGTTTTACCTAAATAAGTAGGTTTTCCTGTATGCAATTAGTTCACTACCTAACTAGCAAACCAACACCTTTTCGTTCAGTTTGACTAGTGGTTTAAGCAAAACCACACCATAGATGCTGTAGAGAAGATTCCTATTTCAGTTTCCTAGGTTATGGCCAACCAAATCCAACTATCGAGCCGTTGAAATTACCTATCAATGGCCGCTTATTATGACAAACAGTAACCGGTTTATTCTGTAAAATCTCACCATGAAAACATAGGTGAAGTGAGTTTGAAGTGAGCTGTCATTCCACCTGATGCTAGGAATTGACACTATTGACAGCTCACTTCACTAAAGTTCTCACGTTAAGATAATTGCAGACTGGATTGGTTCAACAACCTAGCCATTGGGATTACCTATCTATATGTCTGCTAATGATGACCAAGAACAGCCGGTTTATTCTGTAACATCTCACCGTGAAAGCATAGATTGAAGTGAGTTTGAAGTAAGGTGTAATTCCACCTGATGCTAGGGATTGACGCTCACTTCACTAAAGTTTTCACGTTGAGATATTTACAGAATGGATCGGTAAATACCTCTATTTTTCACACCCAACTTTATATTAAGTTCAAAGACTAGAGATTTATTTTTATGACCATAAGCTACTCTACCATAAGCCTAACAACTGAAGTTAATAGCAGTCGTGAGGTTGAAAGTTCAAATTCCTATACTTGAACTATAGTGAACTCTTAGCTCAATCAAGTTGCTTCGAGGTGAAGAAAAGGAAAATATTATATATTAGTTAGGAGGTAAGTTATTTCATACAATGTATGACTGATCACAAAGTAACAGTGTTAAAAAAAAAACATCAATTTCAAATACGTTTACTTTTATTCTTCTCTGCATTGGAATTCCTTAACTTTATCTTTTATAATAACTTAAAATAGCTATCGTAGGGTACCTACATCAATTTGAAGTTAGCTATCAGAACATGAATCACGCCTGTTCACCTAGAAGGGATGGTAAACCTATAGTCCATCCAAGCTAAGAACTTATTATAAGCTATCGTGCAAGTTATTTCTAGTGTTGAATAGTGTAAATACTTAATTAGTTACATTTTAATCTTATTTATACCTACAAACTAATATAAAATAATAAGTAGGTAGTATGAAAGTGGCACCGGTTGAAGAAAAGATGTGAGGAAATCGGTTGTCATGATAATTATGGGCTTTTGATGAGGGGGATTGAGGAAAATGTCGTGAGGACAGTTTTGAGTATGCATGGGAATGACAGTAGGGGAAGATGAAAGAAGTTTTATGCACAATTAAATATTTAATATGATTTAATACTAAGTTAACCCAAGGAACTATTTATGATGTACCATAACATAAAATTGATCTCAATAAAATAAATTTACTTAGTTAATGTTAATGATATGATTATTTAAAAATTGTTGATTGTAATTTATTTCTTATTTTTTTATTTTTAGAATTATTTTTTATACTTTTTGCTGTGCCCAACAGGGTCCGTAATTGTACCTTAGCTTTAAGCCAATTGTAAGACCTTTCAACATTATGGAATGCAAATAAAGATATGAATAATGAATAATGAAACTAGTGATGGACCGAGTCAAGGTTGGTATAGTTGCTGACTACCGAGATGCCGACTAATAGTGAAGTATGGACGCAAAAGACGAGTCTCGTTGGCATAAGGGCTCGTGCAGACTAGCGCGACGCGACGGTCGCGTCGCGACACTCGTAGAACAATTTCTATGAAAGCTTAATGGAAATTGTTCTACAAGTGTCGCGTCGCGCTGTCGCGTCGCGGCTGTTTGAAGAAGCCTTAAGGGTAGGAGAATGATGAAGCTATTAAAAACAAACCATATTTATGCTTATTCACCATCAAAGGAAGCAAATTCAATCGCCATTTCCTTACTTCAAAGTAAAGCAAATATAGGTTTTTAAATAAAGACGAGGTGACGACTAACTCGTTGGTTGACTAAGTCGATTGCTAGGGTAGGTAAGTGCCAGATGTCAGACGAATTTTATCGTTCAGGTTCTTGGAACTTGATGAACCTTTTATGATGATTTTAAGGTTTTTGGTTCAATGAACACGTAGCACCAGTGTTAGCAGTCATTTCTTTTGATTAGTTCGCTTTTTTTTTTGAGGGGCTTGTGGCTAAGTAGTAACAGCCGGACTGTTCTATCGATCAGGTAAAGCGACGCTACCACCATCTTTTGACCATTTTGACCATCTTTTAACACACCAAGACGCCTCCGTGCCTTGGAAAGCACGTTAAGCCGTTGGTCCCGGCTGTCATTTGTGCAACTTTGACAGTCGTTACTATTCGTCAGAAGCCCGAAAGTCTGACAACCAGTCTTAACAAGTGGTATCGTATTACCCAGTAACTGGTATTCAGCTGCATCCGGTTACCCTGGAAGGCTAGGCAGACGACTAAGTTCGTTTTTATGCTGACAGTAGCAGCCCTGACTTCGTCTAAAGAAATCCGTTGTGAAATGAGTCGGCTTCACCATTTAATATCATGCCCTTTTCGTCACTTCTGAGTAATACGAACGCAAACAATTATAACGAAAGGGTATTAGGATAAGACCCGTATTTATAAAGCGGATTTTAGTTTGAATGTTTAATGCTTGGAATTCCCGTTAAAGCGCTTGACGCGGGTGCTCGGGAAATAATTACCGCCATATTGCATGGCGGGATTTTGGGCCGGAGGTCGGATGCATTCGCGGTTACACTATTTAGTATCAAGCGTTCTGTTTAAAACGATTGAAGTTTTGACTTTGATTGCAAATGCTTCCCAGGCGTGTTCAACCCACTTGTTTTAATTAGTTAGGTATGTGATTCAATTCTAATGCAAAAACTCGACACCTAGAGTCCCAAATGCGCGAAACTGGGAATGGCTAACTTTAAAACGGATGATTAAATTACCTTCCCACAATCGTGACTATTAAAGGTCTTAATTAAACTATCCATATGCAAGCCAAAGGTCCCAGTTAATAATTCGTACCGAAAGGCACACCGGTTTCGGAGCTCCACATCCCGCCTTACGGAACTTTCCTTATTTGGCAACGCAGTTAAATCTGGGCCCTTCGCACTTTCGCTTTTCAAATTCAAAATTGTCGCTGTCCATCTTCGGACTTTCAAAAAACATGATTAGACATACCATACAGATACTACACCGGGCCAAACAATGGTCCTAATACGCATACGAACACACACTACAATATGCGCCCTCCTATTGGTTAGAAAGTCGAACAGACAACAACACACGGCCAATGTGGTTTTATTGCAAGAACTCGCTCTGCTCTAGTGCTTTTGTGGTGTACTAATGTACGCACATGTCTCAACTTAATGTTTGACGTCGAGTTTTATATTGAAACTGATGCTGCACGATACGAATTTCGAGTCGAGAGAGAAATAAAGATTGTTGGTATAATACTCTTTGTTGGTGATTTGTAGTTTATTTTTACCTTTGTTAGACAGTAGATAGTATTAAGTGCAGCTACGTGTTTCATGTTAGAAATGGTTTGTGATGAGTATTTTACCGTTGAAGTATCAAGTTGGGAGCCGTTTAATTAAGATTGTATGGGATGATAAATAAGCGGACCTAAATTACAGGTGTGTTTTTCTTATCGCTGTTTGTAACTCACGACTCATTACATGATAACAAACGCGAGATCGAATACGTATGCAGGCAGTAATTAGCAATAAATTGCCGTAAACAAATTCCTATTATAAGCAATAAGGCATCCTCATATCGAGTCCCTAACCTAAAACAATACTTAAAACAACAGGAACTTCGGCATTCAAAGTCAAAGACGAAGTTACGTGCTCATTAAACGGCGATCGTGCGACTCTAAAATTAGTTGCTCCCCAGCCTTACTGAAAGATGGTCCATAAAACCGCGGCGCAAACCAGTTCTTTGTTACCTCCGTAGCTAGCTTACGTACCCGCGTACCAAGAGATCGCATCTAAAACAAGTTTACAGTACATGTTTTCTTCGGTACGAGGGAAGATCGTTTGCGCGGCAATATACGGAACGATACACTTGTTTCAATTGACAAAAGTCGCTATCACGAATTGTCACGATCTCTTAGTACGAGTACCGACACAACGCGAACGTCCTTGACGCACAGAAACGACTGTTTTAGAACGAGGACGCGTATATAACATGCTCGGCTGTATGTGAGTTTTATCTACGTTTCTGAACGGAAACAGATTGGATTGCATCTCCGTTGTAAATGTAATTGCAGGAAATAATACAGTTTCTCATCTCTGTTGATGCACTGAGGGAAACTAGAAATTATCTAGATGCACGGTGGTTGATAATAAATTCATGAATTGTGTTCCGTTCTGAAATGAAAATACGGTGCTTTTAGCCTAGGTGCATCCGGAATAGTCAATGTTATGATTTAAATTAAACATATTTTACGGAATTTAATTTTACTACTGCATAGTGGTGCGATTTATTTAGTGCGTTTTTTACCTATAAGTATGCCCAGTCTTTTTAAGTGAGTACTGTAGCTAGTCAGCTTTGCTCTCAGCCCTCACGTAAATTTCGGTCACAAAACGGCTGGTATTTGCTCTTGATTTCGGTACCTATCATACATTTTTTTATAATTGCTGAATGGGCCTGCTCTTGACCTCGATCACGCCTGATGGAACGAGCGTGCTCAGAAGATGGCTGTCCACTCTTTTGCTTTGAAGGCAGACAGGTTAAATGTGGAACTGTGGTTTAGTACAATGAAGAAATAGCAATCAATGTGTGTGAATCACAGATGAGCAAAATCTTTATTTCAGCCAATCATATCATAATAATTAGTACCTATTGTTTGAAGATTTTTCCGATAGGTACAGATAGTACCTACTGTAACTATAGGGTCGAGCGAAATAAATTATATTTTTTAAATGGAAGCCGACTTCTTTAGGGCGTCAAGACAGGTAATTGGATTAAAAACCTAAAATAATACTAACTATTTAACATGATAATTATAATTGGGGTTAAGGGAAGTGCATCTACATAGTTGGAAGAGAAAGAGGTGGCGAGATTATCTCGAAGCGTACCTAGTGTACCTCCTGCGAGGTTTTGAGAGAAACCTGGCCTAGCAGTGGGAAAATACAGGCTGTTCAAAAATAGTTTGATAAGTTAGCCAGCACTGACTGAACATAACTTTAAATCATTAAGAGCATGTTTGACCCAATCATCATTCATCCTTTTTTCCTTGTATGTTAAGCAGAACTGATAACAGTATAAAACATGGCCACTTGCTATACCCGAAGGGCTTTGTACTCTAGACTTTTATGACGTTAGGTACCAGGACGTGATAGCAACGGTGGAAGAGAGCACAATAAAATTAATAAGTATAAAAAAGTGTTTTATATTTTGTTCCCTCTCACAAAAGGAGGACACAGACAGAGGAGTCCAATGTTCCAGCAGTTGGAACACTATAGGCTCATTAGATAGTTATATTTTGTTAAGTATTATAATTATTTAGATATTAATGAATTTCCAGTGGTGCCCGGCGCAGTTGTAGAACTCGAGGTTTCGTTTGATTGGATTGTCGGTCAGATGCTAAAAGGGTTTTGTTTCAGGTCTTTTTTCCAAATTGTCTCTGTTTGACCCTTCTGGGAGCATTTTCAAAAATAATCATTAACAAGGTGCATAAGACAAGTCTGGGATTCTGGGAAAAGTTTCATGATAATTAAGTAACGGGCAGTCTTTCTGCCTACGACGGAAACCGAAACCAGTTTTAAACTATTACCTACCTAATGGGTAAATAAAGCCAGTATAAAAACTAGCGCCATGGAGTGACCGGAAGATGGTTCAGACATAAAAATATACATATACTATCGTACTTTACTGTCCGTTCATTGCAGGATGCATGAATCATGCATTATGGAAAAATAATACGTCTAAAATTAGATTTAACGTCTTGTTAGTCTGCTTCGGTTGTTGACATCAGTTGGCTTGATTGTAGACCATTTCAGTAAGAATTTGTACACATCTACAAGTTTACGTGTAGGTACGCATTAGCAGTGTTAAGTTGTGGAAGCATGTTTGGGTAATTTCACAATCGTGCATGTAAACAAGTGCAATAATGCCCCCCCCTTATCACTACAACTAGGCGACACCTAATTCAATGCCTGAATTGCATTGTTGGATGTTCAACTTTCAACCTTGAGCCAACTGTTGAAAATCTAACGGCGGGCTTTTTAACCGACTTCCAAAAGGAGGAGGTTCTCAATTCGTCGGAACATTTTTTTTTTTAATGTATGTTCCCCGTTTACTCGAAGATGGCTGGACCGATTTGGATATTTTTTTTTTTGTTTGAAAGGGTATACTTCCCAGGTGGTCCCATGATCATCAAGTCAGGATCTGATGATGGGATCCTGGAGAAATAGAGAGAACTCTTCAAATTTTATAGGCACACTTGAAGCAATTTGTGTAGTTTTTGGAAGAGTACTTTCTCGGAGTGGTTCCATTTCAATTTGGTGAAGATCTGATGAAGAACTTCAGAGATAGGCAACGGAACTCCTCAATAAATGATAGCAAATGGACAGGGATTGCTGAAATCTCATGTCTGTCAATTGTTTACACCAGTTAATAACATAACATCACGCCGGTACGCTGTGAAGAGGTAAGCACATGTGAACCACTAAAAAGTGAAAAATAAAAATCTTTTTTCAAAAAAAATACAACAACCGACTTCCAAAAAAACACTAAAAAGTGAAAAATAACTTTAATTTCGGAAGGCGGTGACAAAAAATTAAAATACATATCCAAAGTCACCGACTTCCGAAATTAAAGTTATTTTTCACTTTTTAGTGTTTTTTTGGAAGTCGGTTGTTTTATTTAGGCATCTGTTTAGATCTTAACTGAGGGTACTAAGAACGTCCAAAGACTTGTTTAAGCTGCTGAAAAAAAAGGACAGGTTTTAATTCAACATTATTATTACTACCTACCTAATTTTGCTTTACGTACTTATAACTAAAGACCAGTATAATTTAGTTTACTAATAAATAACTCATTTGGTAAAATTTCTAAGCATACACACACATAGACTTATACTTCTATGGTTTAAGATTTCGTGATAAAAGACAGATTCTGACGAGAACAAGTTTTTTTAACCACTTCACAGAAATAAATATCTTCAAAGATTTTTCTTTTAATGTTACCGAAAGATTAGGTAGACAAGTTTTAATAGGTAGTACGTATTATTACTAGTTACTATATTTTGTTTCCAAGATTCCAATACTCCCTAGGTACGCTTTCATTAATTAAAAAATACTTTGCAAAAATACGCCGAAATGTTTTCACCCATTGTTATAGTAATTCAAGAGTAAAAAACACCTTATATTTTTTTAACTTTATTGCACTCAATAATGCGTAAGACCGGAATTGCGAAACATGCTAAAAAGTTAGCTGCATGTCGATTATGTCATGTCTAACCATTTTTTTTTTGCATCAACTCGCATATTTGTGACTCCTGAAACATTGTTACGCAGTGAATTTTAGAACAAATCTGATTTAACAAGGAATTGACGTCACTCATCGTAAGACCATTGTTATTTTGGCGTGTGACTGAACCAATGCCATACCGGTTATATTTTCCTGATGGTAATTCAGAGCTATTTCAAACAATTTTCTTGTTATTATCAATCGTGTTTCAAAATCGCGTAAGTTCAACTGTTAAAATATAATAACTATGTACAGGAAACGTTGCAAATTGAAATTATGGAATGGAAAATATGTACTCATATTTTGTAAACATACACATTGGGTTTGTTGACTTACGAATGTACAACACACCACTACGCTACAGCATGTTACAGCTATGCTATGATTTTGGAAAGAAATAGATTTTTTTGAAATTTGAAATCATACAACCAGTTTTTTACACGATTGAATCAGCATTGCGTGTTAACTTCTAGTATAACATAGTTCTTAATTACTGGAGCAGTATATTTAAACCATTGCGTTACAACCATAAATACATACAGGTTTGCAGATGCGTGTTGTAAAAAGTGACACGAGTTCAGTCTCGTGCATCTGGCGTTGTGACCTCAATCTCAACGGACGCCATTTTCGCCATGTTGGGGACTATTTCCCATCGAGACGCATGTCGCACGCACCCGCCGCCTGATTTATACAGGAAGGTCTCAATTTGAAACGCGAACCGCCACAATCGAAGGATGTACCAAAAGGAATTTATAACTCCGAGAATGATACTACGCAATCCACCAATAATGATTGTACGTGGACACAGTCTGAATATCATTTGTTTGTGTTAAGTCTTTCAATGTTAATTTTGTCTCCGGAGGTATGGTGTGAACGGAATTTCAATGGGCCGACGATGTGTCAGGTCAGGACAAGTTTGGAGGCTTGAATTAATAAGGTTCGGTAACATTCTGAAGCTATTATGTGCTGGCAGACGTTATTATCCAAATAAAATAGACAGTGAAACTTATTTATCGTTTTCTTTCTCTTTGAATAACCCAAAAGCGAAAGTGCGTACAACAAATCTACTTATTTGTTCCAACCATCAACCTAAAAAGTGTATCAAGCGATGATCTAAATCGGTTAACCGCTGAGTGAAAAACGATCCAGCATCGTACTTTCACCACGTGTAAAATCTCGGGAACTTGACTTGAAATGTCGATCGTGAGCACGCTGACTCGACAACAACATGCAAATTCGCCACTCGAAATGCAACGTGACATGACGTGGGGGGGAGCTGGCATTCCTAGCGCGGGGGCTGCGCGCGGGCGGCGACGGTCATCGACCGTCCTCAGGCGGCCGCGCATAAACTACGCCGCCGCATAAGGTCAATACAGCGTGCGCCATCCACGACCGGTCTCCGACCACTCTCAACCAGAACGTTTCGAAACACTATTGTTCATTCGAAAATCAATTACTTAGCTGACGTACTTTTATAGCTGACCCCATACGCGAATCTTAATTTATACTATTGAGTAACATATTACATAGGCGTAAAAACTAGATATGATTGGACGGTAATCCGTTTAGTTGTCGCCAGACATGTCCGGCGGACGGTAGCCCACTTTTACAACACGTTAAGCTTGTAGTCGCGTGAATGAAGTGATTTCACATCCATTGGCAATTTAACGGATGACGTAGTTCTTCTGTAGATGCTGTGTGTTGCGTCACTGCAAACAACATGTGCCCCTGACGTGTCACCTGACCCAATGAATCATCCATAAGTTTTGTACACTGCAGACATCAGTCACGGTGTTCTTAAAGCATGTGCGAGAATAATAATAATACGAGTTACTTTATGATAACAGCGTTTGCTCAACCAATTTCAAGTGGTCACAGAACCAATCTTGAATATTTCCTAAATGATATCATAAATCTAAAGATAAGATAGTATAGTTTAACACATTCCATGCCCAGCACCCAGCATATGGGTCGAAAAATAGTTGATTCGTGTGCCCACAACTTGCATCCGAGTCGTCGCAATAAGTAGCTATTGATGATTCTGTTCATGCCCAGGACCCGACTAGCGAGACTACTTATAGCGACGACTCGGATGCGAGTTGTGGGCACACGAACTAATTATTTTTATTTTTCTTGCTTGGCATCGAATGTGTTAAAAGCGAAACTGTTGTGCCATACAGTTGTTTAAGTTTGGTCTTATTGTTTTTTATAAGGATTTAATTTATTGAACAAGAATTATGATGCCAGACCAGACGTTATAATATAAATTAATCCAGTATGCAAGATACAAGACAAGTTAAGTAATATAAACACCTAAGTGACGTCTGGTTGATTCAGACCAATGATGACTTCATGGCAGCTATTTAGATGTCGATTTGCGAACGACAGTCTTAACCAGTATCCAATTAAAAGTACAATAAGTTTTGTACTTACCTTTTTCGCAGGAATCGTTCTTGAAGTAAGTGGTACCTAACACAAGTTTACATCAACCGTCGGTTAAGGTTCTGTTGCGATATCCGGTTGCTTTACATAGGTACCTAATACAATGCATTTACGTCCGCCGAGTTACCGCTGATTTAATAAGTTCCTTGAAAGTGTAGCCGTAATGCAAGCGGAATTTAATAATGCGTAACAAAATTTAATTCCGTGTTATATTACCCATTGTAGTCACATTCGGGTAATTATCTTCATATATATGTAGGTACGGTAATTTGCAGAGCTTATTATGAGAGGCGCGCCATGTGACAAAACTTATGCATACCTATCTCCAACAATGCGGACCATAAAGAACAATGGTAAAAGTTTTCAAGCTTCTTTCTATACGCTTTTTAGTTATCTTAAACGCAATCTGAACATTACCACACAGATGTTAATTACAGTATTCAAAACTAAACGTACACATACACTAAGAGGCTTATGGGACCGGACATTAGCCAGTCGGTTATTGTGTGATATTTGGCGCGCCGTCTCCGAACAACAAAACTGACTTACTTTCATATCCGGCCGTCCAGGACCACATGGAGACCATCGCCAGCAGCCAGTGATACATGAGTCCTTCGATCTTCCAATAGAGGGGGGCGAACAAGGGTCTGACGAGGCGCAGCGCCATCATCCACACCACGTAAGCGGGGATGCAGTAAAGGTTGTTGACGACCGCGAATGTCGTTCTTGCCACGATCCGCACGTACCGGCTGAAACAGCAGGGCCGCGTAGGTTCATCCATGACCGTCTCGCCGCGCGGCGCGCGAACAACCCTCGTGGGCCGGCGACGTGCCTCAACGCAACGACATACACATGATTGGTGATATGAGATGTGACGTGCTGGACACCACAGTTGAGTGACGCGACCGACAAGGGTTCCGCGAGCTAGCGAGACGAGGCGGCATGGCCGTACCGCGCTCACCCTGCCGACAGCTGCCGAGACGCGGGGGCTTTCGTCGTGCGCGACAATGGCGCTGCTCACTACCGCCGACAAATCAAACAAAATGTTTTATTCGACGATATTTATTTATTGGAATCGTTCAGGGCATCACTGTCGGATATTTCGTTAAGTAGTGAGTACAAATTTTAAAATCGCCCGTCGGCGAGCGACGGCCTCGCTCGCCGGCGAGCTCACATGCGATTTCGTTTGCGACACACATTTTACACCGATCGACGTAACAATAACTCGTACGACGCGAGCACACATAGACAGACATACACAATTTTTATTACGATGCTTACTGTGGCACGACCGCGGCCGGCCGAGCTCGTCGTGTAAAATTAATACAAATTTCATTATATAAAATTAAAAAACGACATCGGACCGCAGAAATGATACAAAAATTACAATATTAATGACTGTACACTATCTAATATATACAATATTTGCCAGCATAGATATGTGCGGGGGCTTTATATACAGGGCGGTGGGGTTGGTGTCGGGCCTCCACACGGGCGCTCACACGTTATAGTCGTGCGACATCAGCCCGTGCACCTGCTCGAGGCGGTACGCGAGCCGCTGCTTCTGCGAGAACTCGTCCTCCTCGAGGGTCACCGTCAGCTGTTCGTTGTACCTCTCTGCATACGCGTACAGCTCGTTCAGCGCACAGTTCGTATTGAACTCTTTAGTGTGGAGACGCGACTCCTCCGCGAGCATAGCATTCATATCCTGATCGGATATCGCTGGCATTAACTTAATATCCGCATAATAACGCTCCACCCACTCCTTGTATACTGGTATGTCTTTCGCGTAAAGAAGCTTGGACGACGGCGAGTCTTTACCGAGGATGTGGTCGGATGTGGAGCACGAGTCCATAAACGTTTGCGCGATAACTGATAAGCAAGAATCTACCGTGTTGGACTTGTGAACGTCAAAAACGAAGTTAGGATTCTTAATCAGATTGACCCAGAAACGTAGCGGAAGGGAATTACTCTTCCAGGTGTGCACCACCTCCGGATCGGAGATTGTGTGCTGCAACGCCTGATCGTCGAGGAAGTCGAACATGTACTTTATAGCGAGAGGAAGCGCCGAGCCGCGGTGCGCTGTGCTAAAAATAGTCTCGAATAAATCATCTACAAACTTTTGCAGAGTGCCCTTGGTGGCGAGAAGACGGGTGAGATATATTTCCGAAACCATTTTATTGCCACGCTCTCCCTCTTTGCGTGCGTCATCGTCGTGGTGGCGAACTAAATGCCAGTATTTGAAACCACCGCCATGTTCGTATTTGAGGGGGCTGGCTGGTGGACTAGCCGAACCGTATTTACCGCGGTTAAGTGTTTCATACGTGTGGGACTTGTCGTTCTTCTCCATGTTCGACAGATTGTATACGGAACTTTGTTTAGCAACGAGACTAAGACAGGCACCGTCCGGTACGCGGTAATGATTAAGAGTATTGAGCTTGCGCCATTCGCCTTCGCATTTAGTAGTGCTATCCTCGTCGTAGAGGATTAGCCGTCCGCAGGCGCCCGTGCGCCACTCCAAGTCGAGGTCGTCACGACTTGGTCTCTGGGAGTACGGAGTAGCACGGTAAATCGCGTCTAAACACTTCTCTTTCACTTGGCTTATCGTATCACAGTCGAGAACTTTAACGTGAACGTTTTCAGTAGTAGCCTCTAAACCACTCACGAATAATGTCTGTTGCGAGATCGATACGCTAACGGATATAGGTTTGAAATCTATGGACTGCCTAATGAGCTTTTCCTCGCTTAGGGAATATCGTGCTTCAGAAGTTATCGCGTCTACAGGCCCTTTGTCGACTTGACCTTTCATCGACCTAAACAACAGGTACAGTGGTTCGCCAGCGCATTCACGAAGGAATTTGTACAACAGGAAAGTAAACCAAGCACTCAACATTTTTTCAGCGACGCTCTCGGTACGTCTCAATAACAACTTGGGGTGATTCTTTCCTTCCATACACTTTTCTATTAACTCCGCTAATAATGTCTTTAATACATCAGTACAATACTCCATCTTACTCTGAAGAGTAACCATAATAAGAGAAGCTACATTAACACGATCGCGCATTGAAAAATATCTATTGCTTTCTAAAGTACGAATAAATAATAGAAGGAATGTTTTGTTCATAATTAGCTGCCCAAACATTCTGAGAGCTTTATCTTTTCTAATAAGCTCTGGGCGCTCCCATTGCAGGACGGCATGGTCGTCGATGTTAGGGAACAATATTTTCATAGCATACGTACGGTAATCTAAGAATGGTATACCGCCAGTCACATCTCCAGTCAAATCGGTCATTTCTGTTTGCAACTCTGCAAACGCTTCTTTACATTCAGCAGCTACTCTTAATTCTAGAATATCCATTTGCTCTTGCATATTTTTTAATACCCTAATATTCTCAGTGGATTTTCTCCTATACATAACTAAAAATCCGAAAAATATCAAAAGGAGTATACCGGCGCTGACGCCGATGCCTATTAAAGCTGGCTTGCCTATGGCGGCTTGGAGGCCAGCCTGCGATGAATAAGATAATTTACCAATCTTGTACGTGAGAGCACGTCCGACTCGAACTACAACTTCGGGTGTATCAATTCCGTCTGGAAGTTCATCTCGCGAAGGCGGCCGGCACGTCAATTGATGCCGCGACAATGATGTCACGTTACACAAACTTTCGCCTATATGAACCTCCACATCGAGTTCTGTACAAGCTCTGTCCAGATTTTGACCGTTTATAGTTAAATATTCAGACTTATAATACTTTACGTCTTCGTCGAATTTTTCGTAAAGGGGATCTGGATAGAGTAGGAATGCTTCGCCCCTTTTGCTAGTTAGATTTTGCACACTTTGAACATCGTCCATATTGAAACCGTATTCTAATTCTAGGGGTCTATCCGGATCTAGATTGAGACCAGCGCTTTCTATTCCTGGAGATTCACAAATGAGATGCGATTGAAAATCAACTCTGTTGCAAGGTGCGATGTAAGGTCGGTTATCATGATACACGTAGATCTGTGGAAATTGAATTGTATGAAAATTCTGTCCTGTTACTTTAATGTTTATTCCACCGGATGGAATACCTTTTGGTTGCTTTCTTTGTGTCGTTAGTGGTGGGCCGGACTCTACGGACGCAACAATCGGATCTTCCATGTATTCAAACTTTTCTCGCTCTAAAGTACGCATACCGTTATCGAAACGCATTCGCAACGTGCCCATTTTAATTTGATACGAATGGCTAGTTCTACAAACGGCCTCCTCATGCGATACAGACAGTATAGCGCACGGCAAGTCGTCTATAAATGCTTGTATGTTACTCCCTGCGTTGAGATATTCACCCGTAATACGGAGTTTAGTACCTCCGGATTGTGGGCCATATTTCGGTTGAATAGAATTGATTTTTGGATTCACAAACGCATAGTGATGTTTAGATTCTCCGCGATAATCCGCGACGCGAACGACTACAGGGCCGTCTCGAGGCACTTCTTCACCCGGTCCGTCTACGGTACAGACTATTTGCTTCGTTTTCACATAAAGTTCAATTATTGGCTGACATTTGATACCCGCAATAGTAACGCCGTTATAAATATCAGATATATTGCGACCTAAATTAATTCCCTCAATAGTGATATTAGTACCTCCGTCCCAGGGACCTAATTGGGGGCGAAACGAGTGAATCTCTGGGTTAGGGCAAGTCTGGGTACGATTCAACCATACACTGGGGACACCACACTGTTCTTGAACTTCGCATCGATCCGATCCTTGGCACCAACCACATCCAAATTTTTCTGGGAGTGCGAGGCACATACCGCAGTTATCTGCCATATCATTACAACGGTAAATAAGAATATGAGTATTATCCGGATTATCTAATGGCTTCGATCCTCCCCATATAACAGCGAAGGAAGCGGTAATATTTGGAGCACGCGATGTGTAAGTAAATTCAACGGCTTCACAGTAAATCGTGTCAGCAAGAAGTTGAGCGTTGACATGAGTCACACGCCCCTCTATATTGAATTGACAAACGAACCTTGTCTGAACGATAAATTGACCTATTATATGAACTTTGACTTTTATAGCTTTCTTTACACCGGATGGAACTAAAATCTCGTTTGTGCCGTCGGACGTTGAATTTATGGTGGGACAGAAGCCAGGCCCTGAGCGATAACTGGGACCAATTCTACTGACACCGGTGACTAGTATATCGTTTCGGCAGTTTTCAGCAGTGTCATGCGTACATCGGTGTCCGTCGACACACCAGTCACATGGGAAGGAGGAGCTGACGCATTGCGTGCACGAGCTGTACGTATTGCAGTCGAAAAATGTGAAGTTGGTAGCAACGAAATCAGGCCCTTGGGTGGTGCGCACCGACAGTTTTGCCGTAAAATGATGTTGGCCGGTGGGAATCGAGGGCAGCGTGTCGGTGCGCGGAGTGGTACAATTAACGCCATAAGGCTTCCTAGTAGCATTGGTTATGAGAGTACGATCTAAGGCTGTAAATGCACATAAGAATTGTCCATTGAGAGTTGGCAAGTTTTCTATAAGTAAATCTAACGTCCTAGCGGTCGTTCGTTGTAATTGATTTGGTGTTACTTGAGTAATAGTTGTACAACGGCCGCTGCGGTACGAGATCCAATACAGTGGATCTTTAGCTGCGTCTTGACAGTCTGATCGTAAGCTGCACTTATTTTCTAAAGAACACCATCCACAATACGGGTCTTTGGCTCCGAGACATGTTAAGCATGATTTATAGACGCTACACTCTTGAACTTTCACTTTAGACACTTTACGTTCAGTCATCACATATAAATGCATAAATTGAGTATCGAAATGCAAGTCTTTGTTGACAGCGGAGCCCTCGTCGACGACGATGTCTCCGTACTCAAACGCGGAGGTGGCGCTCTCGACTACGATCTTCTTGAGGTGCCCCTGAGCGGTACCAGCAAACACAACAGTGTAGTCGCCGGTGGCCGTCGCTGCAACCGCTGTTAGCCTCTTCGAAAATGTTGCCACTGGCACCGCTTCTACAGGTTGTTCACCTCCCAGAGGCGTATTCACATCTAGCCCACAGAAATCTTCGCTAATTGATTGTAGTTTTGTTCCAATACATGCATGGGACGGCGAAATGAAGTCTAGCCCTCTGGAACCGTTGCCGCTGAAGCAAGTCTTTATGTTTTGCATGAATTTACGTCGGATAGCTTTGAGCGAATAAACACATAGCGCAGATAGATCAGAAGGAGTGTTAGTATTGATAGATTCACTCTGACTGAATGCAGCGAACAGCACGTCATGTTGAGCAGTTATTCCTAGTTCTCCCGCTAGAACGGATCCGGCCTTTCCGACAAACGCTGCTTGCACCAGATTGTATCCATAATTACCACCGCCTTCTCCGGTACATGACATTGGGATTTCAGTGTAAGAATAATAATTCTCATCATCATGACAAACTCTGACTAACTTGCTGTAGTACGTGTCAGAGCCTACACCTCTTAACTGGGTC
Organism: Polymixis lichenea; assembly: GCA_949091785.1. Lineage (NCBI taxonomy): Eukaryota > Metazoa > Arthropoda > Insecta > Lepidoptera > Noctuidae > Polymixis > Polymixis lichenea. Next base: position 2,495,163 of record OX420943.1, on the reverse strand, counting down.
GTCAAAAAGTAACTGAATCCTTCCGAATTGAAACCGTAGACATAATTAATAGGATAGCGTTCGCGAGATAGCGAATTGACAAACATCCTCGTACCAGTCGTAACCGCCGTTCTAGCTATCATAAATAGACGGTCGTCTTCAAGGGAGCGACTGCTTACAGTAGGAACTTCTGAGCGGTAGGGCGAGTTGCCTGTGAAAGTGACGCCTACATACATAACTTGCGACATCGGAGGATTTGGCGGTCCTGGCGCGATGAACGCCACCGTGGAAGCTGTCGCATTGTTCGCCACCACTGGCTCACGCACTTCGCGCACATCGTGAGAAATATTATTCAAGTTTCGTACAGAACACAACCCTTGCAAAACCGAACCACATGTTATGAGGCGGCTGGTCGCGTAGTCAATCACTAGAGCTTTATTCACATTGTCCGTGGGTTTTTTCACATAATTAGAAGGGCAGTCGAAGGTGCAGAGGGCGGAGTCGTTAACGGGGCCCGTGATGATCGACTGTGCGACTTCCAGGTCGGGGGAGAGTTGGTAGATCCTGTTGACGGCGCCGACGTACACCCGGCCGGTATTGCGGTCGACGGCCAGATGATTGAAGAACGAATAGGGCGCCGTCACGGGGTCGCTGAAGGTGAGGACCACGTCTTGCGAGGCGCGCGCGGCAGCGCACGCGGCCCCCAGGGCCAGCAGCACGCGCCACATGGCGCGGGCGCATGTGGCCGGCACTCTACCGCGCGCGCCGCCGCCCACTCGTCGCACTGCTGCCGCCCGCCCGCCCCATACATCTGCAACGCGAGACACCCGTTCAGGCGCACTGTCCGCGCCCGTGCGCCGGACCAGCCGCTGTCGCCGCTTCGTTCCCATCGCACCGCACCGCTCCGCCGCCTGCTACTCGCCTATGTGCTACTATACAATGGTCCAGTGAAGCCTGTTAACGATTCAACGATGAGGACCTATCGCGTATTGTTTTTTTTTTTTCGATTTTATTTAACCGCGGTGCGCACGAGTACACGTATTGGCTCGGAGAGGTCCAGTGCGGTCGGAGCGAAATCGCGAGCTGTTGCGGGGACACGCAGTCACCCACATCCCAGATAAACGATATCGGTACCAACCTATTTTTATTGCCTATAATACTTGTTTTTGGTTACAGGTCACGAAATGTCTTGTCACTAATGAGCTTGCATCATTCTGGAGTCACATTTTGTTTATCTGCACGTGTGCTTGGGCAATAAAAAAAATGTTTACATTTGATTTCCAGAATATACCTAGTTGACGTGCAGTTGGCATTCAGCGAGCATGAGCTACTGATAAGCACTCTGTTGAGTTAAACGACTCGAGCTTTTACTAAGTCATCATAAGCCGGTGACTAATCAATGAACCGGTTAAAAATAGGTTAGTACCAGGATAGCGCGGGCGACCCCGACGCGGTCAGTGCACTGATATAAGTCACACGCCGACGAAAGCCTCAGCATCATTATAAAGGGGAATAACTAAAATAATAATTTGGCATGCTGTTCGCAACGAGGGAGTGAACGTGGTAGCGTAACGATAAAATAATGAAAAAGAAAATCGGAGAAACGAAAAACATCGAGAATTCGAAACACCGAGTAATGTATACTCACAGAAAGGCCATTGTGGTGTACGATGCGGGCTTCAAACGTGTATTTTGTTCTATATTGAGATCATAAGCATGTGAGGCGCACTCTCATAGTGCGGTAACAGCGCTGCGAGCTCGTGGGCGAGACCTGAAACAACAAACGTCATGTTAAAGCCCCTTAGGGCTCAGTTTGAGCGACGATTTACGTTCCATTATTTGAACCCTAGAACGTTAAAGCCCATTTGCCATATTTCACAAGTTTATTTTATAGAATATTGGTTGTATTTAACTTTTACAGCCAATTAGATGGACATGATACATTAATGATGCGTCAAATGAAGTTACATAACGTGATGGATGGGACCGTTAAGCCGTTATCTTGCTGCTTTTACTTATTGCAAAATGAGTTACTCTACTGTTTTTTTTTTTGGGTTATTTACAAAAGACTTCGGTATTGTCTAATGATATTTTAATTATGTGTGCTTTTTAATGAGCTTTAACAAGATTCTTATCTTTACTAGTACAAAACTGTCTAATAAACATTACAGATTTTCTAAATATAGTCACTTCAAGAAACATGATTACACACGTAAATAATCAGCCTATGTTCCCACTGCTAGGACAGACATACTCTAGGTGAGAGGGAGAGAAACGTGATTAAAATGATTGAATCCTAGACCGGCAAATCAGTTGGTTGACCTTTGACTTAAGATTGTTTTCGCTTATTTGTTCAATATAATGGTGAAACTGACAAAAAGAGGACAAACTAATTTCTTGGCACTTTCAGCATTGGATTTGTGACCTTTAAATACTTGTCAATGATACCGTCGTCCCGAAATATATTCCTGAAGCAAGATAACAAAGTGTTCTTCAAAAAATTGCTGGATAGATCCAGTTCTGTCCTCATATTCAGTCATCCTTGCTACCAAGTGGGTTTCGGTGTCGTCGACCCATCACGAATGACCTACTCCACTTATCTATCATTCTTGGCCACCATACAGGGATTTGTACGGCATTAACTGGTAACCTATTTCATCACAACGCGTTTGTTGTTGCTTGTGATCTTAGTAGGCACTTGTAGATATTTGTTTGTCTCTCTAGGCATTTTGGAACTTACCTATACAAGCTAAACTGATTCAGATTTGGTAGAACTTGAATTATTTGGCCCTTTTTGCGCAGTACTTACCACTCAAGACGACATTTTACGAAATCTATCCTTACCATTCTTATTACGTTGCGTAATTAATGGAATCGTTATCTATGGAACGAATACGACAAAACTCAATTCTGTAGTGGACATTGAGGTTAGGATCTCGGAAAATTTATAAAATTTTAATTTTCTTTTACTGATCTTGTTTTCTTATTATGTTTTTATCAGCCTTTTTTATAAATGTGTCGGGTTCGACCGACTATTTTCAAAGTCATGAGCTTTTATGTGGTGAGGTCGCGTGTCGTTGAACCCTCAATAAGGACGTGGATAAATACCGTAACACGATTGAAAAATGAATGTATTGAAAGTTTTATATTAATATTATTAATGTTAGGTACCTACTTATAGTACATTAGAGAAAAGCACTTGGATCGAGAGCAGTGGTGGTCCAGTATAAACGGCTTTGAGTTGTGTCGATGGGTGACCCGAGGAAGAAAAGCACGAAACCGTTACCTCGACAGGACCTATACTTTAAATCGATAAATTGTGAGGGCGACTGTTTAGGCTATAAACAGTTGCATAAAAAATCTAATTTTCGTAAACTCATTTCTCGAACGACCGTTAAATCGATTTTTCTGAATGGGTTGGTTTAAGGTTTTTTTATTAGAGTAGGTACAATGTAATAAAACGGCAAGTAAACGAATATATTTTTGTTTTAGTTTCAAGGATTTTTATTTGAGTAGTTACCATATGATGTAGAAATATATTAATATCAAACACAATATTATCATGAATACAAGAAAACATCACACAATACATATTATATAAGCTACTCAAGAAAAATAATCTTTGTTCACGATGTTCTCGTTGTGGTTTTCCATTATAGTTAATATATTTTCTGGTTAATTAAAAACTATGTACTAACTACTAGTACTACCTATTACCAAAATTATAGAAAACATTGTTTACGACAGAATGAACTAAACTATTCTGATTCTATTCGGAAAATCCGATTTGATGGTCATTCCAGAAAGGATGTTTCGAGCTTATGATATTCGAGATTTTGAAGCATCAAGGCAGTAAACTGGTCGCGCTCATAATATATCGATTTCAACTAGATATCTACTATCGATCTAACGTTTTCGAGAATTTGTTACACCTCATCCGATTTCAAATAGAGAACCCAGTCGTGGGTGTGAACCCAGGCATGCACTTTGCTTTGTGTAAATTATTTTTAAAACGGTAAACGAAAAATTATTTTCGTCATGTCCCGGGACCATAAAATTCGAAGATATGATGTGTCGTCGACCAACCCGCACTGGGCCGTGGTGGAGGTCTCTCACTAAGACGAGGCCTGTTTACCAGCAGTGGGAACATTATAGATAGGTAGTCTGATTATGCTTTGCTTGATTAGGTCGAATGCTGTTACCTACCAACCGTTTTTGAGTAGGTACGTAACTAATATTTTAGCATCTTTTTCGTTTTACGTGGGTGTAACTTCATAGTAGGTTTTTTTTAATTATAGCTAACGTTTTACCATGGATAAATTATTACCAAAAGGTACGACTGATGATAAACCGGGTAGTTTCCGGGAAGGAGCCGGACAGTCGGCGATTGCGGAAGAAATGGAAATGTGTCTCATATTAGTGACCTGGTATAACCACCGATTTACCTACCTAATGAAGATTTTTAAGGTATTCTCGTTAAGGCTTCTCCAAATAGCCGCGACGCGACACTTGTAGAACAATTTCCATGAAGTAGGTATTTATAGGTATTTGGAATTAGTCTCTCAGTTTAGCCCGTTTTTTTTAGCGGTAAGTAGCAATAGTAAGCATTCTTTTGTATTATCAGATAATATCTGTAGCTTGACTAAATGAAATTATTGACTCCGAAAATAGCCTAAAGGTCAAATTACGTATTTCTGTTCTGGTTAGCTAGGTTCTGATTGTTAGGTATAACATAGACTGACATTCATGTCGGGATATATTATTAATTTTATAACAATATAACAACAATGGTTTGCTTGGACCATGCTCCTGATGCTGATAGGCCACTATTTTTTTAAATGTTTTTTTGTAAAAACATTAATGAACGGAAAAATAAGTTATGCTTTTATTGTTACCTAACCTATTAGTATAGTAAGCATACAGAATAAGTTATACCTACGTATTAAAAAAATATTGTACCTACCTATTTACGATACGTAACGTTGTCGTAAGCTTAGTAATAACATTTTCATCTACGTTTGTACAGTCAGAAAAATTTATGGTCGAGCAGATTGACTACTTCAATTTACCGCGTTATGACCAAAAAAAACATTAACTCTTTATATTATTATTACAATAATAGCTTAACAAATTGCTATAGCAGTTAAAAAGGGCCAGTAAAGTTGTGGTTTGATTTTAAGGACATTCAAATTGCTTATCTAGCAAGATACCTCACGGTCCCGCTCGACATAATTTTTTTACAAAATAAATGAGTTACCTAAATACCAATATACACAAAAAACACGATTACCATGAATTGGTTAATGCTTGACAAATATTTTAGAAGCAGAAGACAATGATGGTCGAGTTTTTAGAAATTAATGTAAAATGTACCCAATAGCCTACCATAACCTAGCATAGACAAGTGACATAATCACGGTTTTTTATTAAAAAAACAAAGTGATGAATGAGTCATAAAACTTCATTCATAAATTGGGTTCAAAGTTCGAACATATTATTACTACCCAGCTACCACAATGTTTATTGTTATGGAATGTAAATAATTATAGAGGCACAGCTAAAATTATCTCCCAGAATGTATACAGGGAGGCGCGGAGCTCAGATGACTGTGAATATGAAAACTGTTCACGTCATACACAACTTGAACGATCGTCGGGCTCAAAAACGGAACTCGCCTTATCGAATAGACAACACTGCGAGTACAGTGCACGACCGAGGACCGCGCGACCGGTCTCAGGCCTGCCGTGTGCCGCAACATTTTGATTACATTCCCTGCCTCCACCCACTCTGTGTAATCTACCACCTACGCACACAGATGCCACAAAAAAAAAAACAATCCGATGATAAAAATGCTGATTTTACGACACCAACTTATGTTTCCATCAATATCTATCAACGAAATCCCTTCTGTGAGAGAAAAGAAAGTCAGCCATTACCGCGCACGCGAGTCGATAAACGGAAGCCATTGCAATAAACGCCACGCGTTCTCGCTTCAGGAATGGTCCGCAGCACTACAGTAAAAGCACAAAACTTACCTTTTTACAGATTATCTCTATGCTGGATAAACAACAATCCTTTAGAATCCAGGATAGGGAACTGCCGTGAGCACTATTGCACCACACACAATATTCTTTGTATATTTTTTTCACTTAAACGTAAGGAACACTTAACACCACAAGCGACGGTTTAAATCACAACATTATACTTATAAAAATACCTCTGGCGGATATCAAAGCCCGTTACAATGAGTAAAATAGCACGTTTGCTCAGAGAGTCCACGACAAGAGCATCAGTCTTCGTACATCGCCGTGGAATGATTTGGTTTCGCTTTTCGAACGAGTCTAGGCGTGACTGACCCGAGAAAAGCCGAACATAGCCGATTCGAAACATTAGTAACCGTAACTGCCGCGAGCGGCGCTTAAGTCTTCGGATGCGTTCAAAGTGCGAAATACTTTTCTAACACAATAATAATTTTATTTTGGTTTCCCGAAAATATAGGTAGTATTCAAGCAAGGAGAGTAATATACTAATCAAGCCAAATAATTCAAAATTAACTGACAAATGTTAAACGAATATTATACTTATGCTAATAGTGCTATTACACAATCACTAAAAAAAAGTGTACAACCCGAACCAGATCTATGCATGGAATTAGTATATACATCCTATGTTATGAAATTGAAGTTTATAAATAAATATGTTTATAAATATATATATAAGCGGGTAATCTGAGAAATTCAAACTAGGAAATACTTTAAGTTAAACTCATATCTTTCTGATGTTTTTCCATTTACGCTAAATGTTTCCAGTACTGAATTATTCAGTCAGATCAATTATTTGCCGATCAAAGACATTTTATGTTTCATTGATTTGGTGGATTTGGTATTATTAGACAAGTTTACAGTTTGGTTGTTGGTTTACAATAGCTGAATTAGTAATACGAAATAATATGGATTAAAATTAATAATTTTTTACCTTCAGTGACTTCAATGACACATTTCTAGAACGATTGTCTAAGACTTCATTATATTTACTTGTATTTAATGGGTTGAAAGACACCAAAAGACACTGAACGGAAAAACATAAGTTTTATTGTTATTACATCCGTACAGTGCAGTGTTATTGGTGATGATACCACACAGTATAATAATTTAGAATGGTGATACATAATCACCCAAAATAAAGATTTGTTGGTTTGGTTGCTGTCGTTCGCTGACACCACCTATCAAATCGCTTCTCGGGGCCCTACATTAGAGATAAGTCGTACTAGGTAAATTTTGTACTAGGTGCACCTAGTCCAATTCCGTACAAAAACTCGATCCAAATACCTGTTCCACCTAGTCTACAAAGTACGCATACTTTAGAGTATGCTTAGTCTTTGCGTACCACCAATACGTATAAGTACGTACGTACCCATACTTTACACAGGCTTAGTACTATTGACGTAAAGATTTATCTACATTGATGATTGTTGGCATATTTAAAAGATTTTCGTTACGAAAACCGATTTCAAAATAAGTCCGATTTACGTATTCGATTGCGACGTCGAATAAATGATAAATGATAAATGATTTTATTTCTATAAGTAGGTTTGTACAAACACTTATACACGTCAATCACATTTTTTTAAACTAGATGGGGTCGGCGTTTCCTATCTAGTACTAGTACTCTGAGAAGAAAGGCCGAAACAAACTCAGAGGTCACAGTCTCTTTTAAAGTCCAGACATAATCTTGGTCAGATCAGAGAATAGCCCCGAGTAGGTATCAAAGCGGCAGCGGCGAGCCGGGATCACATCCGCACGAGTCCGTACTTGATACTCTACTGCATTGCATTTAGTCTAAAGTCTTCATTTCGCATCGAGAATTTATAATACCTAGTGTGTAGAATCTGCCTAGTAAATTGTTTGATCAAGTCCCGACTACTGTCAAATATTAACAGACAAAGATGAAAAGACTGCGGCCTATTGTTGTTAAAAAGGACAGAATGTATTCTTTGACAAAATGAGTGCGCGTTCCGTTACTTTTATGTCTATTGTATTATGGTTCAAATTCAAATGACTGACACACGAATGATTTAGGCAAACACGGATGCGCTTTGCATTACTTTTAATTGCATTGAAAAATGGTTTAAATTCAAATGACTAACACACAAATGATCTGTAATAGGCGAACACGATTGAGCGGCAAAGCAGCCTTGCTATCCCGCTTCGCCACGCCGGTACTTCGATTCGAGTGGGCCCGTATGCACAGTGAGACTAGATAGATCGAGTATTTTAAAAGTTGGAATAGGTGCTACCTAGTCTCATTAAATACCTAGTCCCAGGGACTAGTTCTCTGTTCTAGTACATACGCATCATCTCTACCCTACATATTGCCACTATCAATTGACAAGAATGCAAGAATCTTTTGATAGGTATTTTGTTTGATAAATTAATCCATTTACTAAAAACAAATACCTAATTTATTTGTTGCAATAAGGTGAGATGAAAATGTTAAGTGAAAACTCTTTTTCCCCTCTGGCCATGTCATGACATATAAACTAAGATAATTTTTTCTTCTTTTTTAGTCTGTGACATTTCAAGAAGAATTCAATTTCAATCTGATAGTCCGATTCGAGAACATTTTAAAAATAATTTGACACTTTTTCAGATTTTTCTTTTGGGAGTTACCTATTTGCTCAAAATCATGGCTATCTGTTTTAAATTTACGACTTCTCCGTTATTCAAATCTCCAAGAAACCTAACATGCGTCGTGAGAGCTATAGAGAGATCGAGTTTCTCGACTTCAAGTGCACTAGCGGTAAGTTGCGTAATCTGAATGTTGTATTTAAGGCTGTTTCTAAAAGAATCGTGCCGTTGGCGCTGGTTTCAATCGTGCAGAAGCAGTAACACACTGCTGCAAACATTATTTGGTGAAATGGGGTTTTAGTCCACCCATTGCGAGCATGCTTCAGATCAATCCATGTCCCATTTGATGGGGTGTTCCAATTGTCCGTTCACCTGCATATCCACCTACTGGGCTCAAAGCCAAAGACGACCAACTGACCAAACAACGTAAAATAGTATGTACCAATGTCTCCAAAATAAGACGAAAAGTAACAGTGTGACCGGCAAGTCCTCTCTTGTTATTTATTCATTTGATGCACCTAAAGTCACATTCGAAACTCAAAGAAATCCATTAAGTACCAAGGAGACACGACACTAATGTTCAACATACATACGCAAGTACACTTGACAACAAACATCATACAAGAAGATTTTTTTAAGTACAAAAACGAAATCGAAAATTAAATGGTCTGTCATTTAATTTTCGATTTCGTTTTTGTACTTAAAAAAATCATATACATATATAGCAAAAGTGAGACTATACTGTTTCCCACTGCTGGACAAAGGCCTCCCCATTTTCTTTCAAAACCTCCCTGTCTTGTGTGTTCTCTGGCCTTGTTGGCAGTGCAAACCTTATAAGATCATAACACCACCTTCCCCGCAAATTTATTTGTTACTTTAACTTTTTACCAACTTGAAAAAACTATTTTCATCCATATGCACACAACAGTGTGAATTATTTTAAACTAGCTTTTGCCAGCGGCTTCGCCCGCGTGGAGGTCAGTGTATTATACATATAAACCTTCCTCTTGAATCACTCTATCTATAAAAAAAATAAAAGTTTTAAAGATTTAAGCATACATAGGGATATAGGGACAGAGAAAGCGACTTTGTTTTATACTATGTAGTGATGTAGTGAAGTCATCTCAACTTTTGCCCCGAGATACCTGTAACTATATTATTATATTTCTGTGTTGCATCTAAACAAGCTGGTCAAAATATGCACTCAAACCTGGAGCTAAGGACACGTACCTGTTATAGTACGCTATACTATTATATTAGTTACCAATGAACTAATAATGTATTTGTTGGTCATTTTTGTAACTATCTCAATGTTAAAAACAAATTTATTTGTTTATAAGAACAGGTCAACTCTTTAACTGTTATTGTACAGTACCTGCTTTGCCTACGACTTATATATATATGGAAAATCAGGAATATCTATGTTGAGTGGAACTTTATTACTAAGCCTAATGTTTAGAAGGCTAGTTTAGTAAAGCATGTCTTGTGCATGTGTCACTGTGACGATGAAAGTGTGAGAGAGGAATAGGGGAGTCTACATTACTCATATTTGTACTTCCATCAAAAATAGGTTTTTTGCGCTTCCTGCAAACTTTTGATATATTGACTTAGGAAATCTTGATGGTTAACCGCCAATATGTATGTTTTTTTTTCTAAAAGCGCAAAAAACCTTATATTTTTGATGGGAGTACAAATATGAATAAAGCAAAAATATAGTTGATTTTAAATAATTAATAATTATTGATTGTATTAATGTTATAAGCATAGGAGATTTTTCTATAATGTGAGATAGAATGTTTGTGGAATATAAGTAAAAAAAAAAAACTGTTGATAAAATATGTTCAGGAGGTCTGGGTAGTTAACCATTGATATGTATGTTTCCATTATCATGTTACAGCGGAAAGAACGAGACACCATGGGGGAATTGGACGTGGATGATGACAGATTTTATGGAAGCCAGACGGTCAGGTCTCTAATAAACTTCCCCATTGGAGGCATCAGGGAAAGAATGCCGGTGAGTTGCGTTTCAACCAACCAATCAAGAATAATCTTTTAATGAAAGGGACTCTTGATTGTTGAAAGAGCACAATTGTTACCTTATCCCATTGTGTTGCTCCAATTTTAAAAAGCTTAAAAATAATGCTAATCCTGATACCAGTGGGCTACTATTTATAGTTTTAAATGTTGTCATAAAAATATTTGGAAAAAAAAAATCGAGATAGTCTGGGCGATTTTGTATGGGAAGTGGTTTCTATAGAACGATAGTGATGCGGTTTTGATATTTGCCTAGGGATACCGCACTGTGCACTGTGATTCTCAACCAGGTCCTGACGTCATCACGTGGCCTTAATCAGTGTATTGTTGGCGTTCGTCCTGTAAAGTCCTGTGCACAACTTTGTAAACATTCCCATTTTACAGCATATTCGCAACAGAAGAAAAAAAGAACGAAATGTTGTGTTTTATCTTGTAAAAACTGCTCGGATAGACGTTCTGATGCTATGGATGGCACTACATTTCATTTCTAAGTAATTTTATAAGTAATTTATCAAAATAGTTCTAGAAAAATCTCTAAGAGTCGGTGTTTTCAAATATAATCTACCCGACACTAGATGGCGACACTCTGTGTCATGGGAAATAAAATATTGAGATTTGTTCAGCATTCATTCTTAACTAAAATGTGCGCAAAATTAATTTAAAAAACGGTACGATAATAGGGTATTTTACTCTAAATTTATTATTGAGATAGCTTAGCCAAAAAGCAGTCCGAAAATGTTAGTTTTAGTTCATGAAATAACAAAATAAATTTTTAATTCAATTCAAAGATTTCAGTTTTTTAATCTGTTTTTAAACACCATGAAATAGTAGCCGCCAATTTCAACAACCAAATCCCTCTCCAGTCCAGAACCTTGACGACATCCTCCAGTGCAGCAGTGAACAGTTTCGGAGAGATTACGCCCCACCCCACCCCTCACTGCAGGAGGATAGGTTTCGAGATCCGGTCCTGGAGCCGGACTGACATAGTGGCGTTTTCATACAAACACTTTAGCAACTCGATGTACCGATAGTCAATCTGGCACCGTTGGAGAGACTGCAGTACAGCCCTAGTCTCGATAGAATCGAAGGCTTTCTCGTAGTCCACAAACGCTAAGCAGAGAGGCAGGTTATCTCTTCGGTCTTCTGTATAACCTGCCACAGCGTATGAATGTGGTCCACGGTGCTTAAGCCTTTTTCGGAATCCGGCTTGTTCGGGAGGCTGGAAGTCGTCAAACGTACGCGCGAGACAGTTCGTGACGATGACTCTTGAAAACAGCTTGTAGACATAGCTCAGAAGTGAGATGGGTCCTCGTCGGTTATTAAATAAAAAAAATTGTTTCGCCATACGTTTTGCCCGCGTAGGTATTGCACTTGTCTATGAAACAGCAGACTTTTTTTTGTTTCTACCATTCTGTACAAAAATAACACAACTGGCAAAATGTGGTTGTACACACAGCTTCACTAATTGGTTACCCCTCCAAAAGACATGTGCGTTCAAATCCGTGCTAGGCCAAATTACTTTTTGTATTTTGCAAAAACATTTTATTATAATTACTGCATTGTTTAATGAATATGGTTGACATTTACGAGGAGTAAATGTCAATCATTATTGAGTACTACTTCAAATTAAAGTTTTAAGTGAACGTATATAAAAGTTTTAAATGAACGTATATATCAAACGTTTTAGTTATAACTTGAGGGTAGGAATTAATCTTATAAAGAAAACGTAAGTAAGTTAAATTAGTGGATACCCTCAAAAAAACAAAGTCTACCGATTAGTCAGACATAAAGTGACTCGGACGATAGTAGATAACAATTTCATCGCAATTCATATTGGCTCGCTGGCTAGTTCGTCAAACTGCCGGTATGAGTATGACGACGTTCAGTGATGCGATGGTTCGAATCCAAGTCGAAACAATAAACTCTTTGAAGTATTCTGTAGATTATTCGTAACGAATTCTATGTTGTAGCAGTGTAACATTTTAAAACTTGAGGGGTTAGCAAATACTGACGCTGTGTGTACTATAGGTACTCCTCTGCCTACCCCTTAGGGAAATACAGTTGTGCTGTTATGTTGTACACTGCTCATATCATAATTAAAGCATTTTGAATATACGGATTTCTGTGGGCTTGAATTTAGTTGCCTCATTGACTTTTTTTATGTAAGTTCATCCATAACTGATCAAGAAAAATGTTAATGCACTTAACATTTTTCGTGATCAGACTACTTAAACAATTTACTTTTTTTTTAGTATCAAGTCATCGTGGCCTTCGGTATTCTGAAGAAAGCTGCTGCTAAAGTGAATATCGAATATGGCTTGGATAAGAAAATTGGTGAGAACTTATTGATACTTACCTACCTAGCATAGAAAAAAACATGCAGCAGAAAGATTGGACAGATCGATGTATGATTAAAGATCGTAGAAACGTTGGTTTACATCTTTAATCGTATATTGATCTGTTTGTATTTCTTTCTTTTAGGGTTCCGTACCTCTAACGCATAAAACGGAACCCTTATAGGATCACTTTGTTTCCTTCCGTCCATCCGTCCGTCCGTCCGTCTGTCTATCTGTCTGTCTGTCTGTGTGTCTGTCAAGACCCTTTATTTCGGCAATGCGTGGAAGTATCGAGTAGAAATTAAAACGATATACTCAAATCTACAGTCTATTGAAGCTGTGAAAAACAAGTTAATGTAAAAAAAAAGATACGGCCGTTTATGCCGCAAAAAACTTTTATTTCGACATTCTCAAGGGAATCAATTTTTATACGGTAGTTTCCGTTGACCTAGAACTATGAAATTTGGCAAGTAATATCGTCTTATACTACTAGTACAGGGAAAAATCTGAAAACTATAATTTTGTAATTAAATCATAAAAAATATCCCCCGCTATACACAACAACAACAAAAAAATCAAATTTGTACGGAACCCTCCGTGGGCAAGTCCGACTCGCACTCGGTCGGTTTTTTTATCTATATTTCATAAAATATTTTTTTTTTACAAACCAACCACCACCAAAAACTAGTGTAGCGACAGCTGTTTGCTTTCAGCTTGTCGTTTATCGAATTTTCGAATGCCTATCGCATGGTTGTTAATACCATGGTGACACGGAAAGTTCTTAGAAAATCAAAAACTGAATAAACTAGCAAGTTATTAGTTTTATTATATCTTTTCAAAATAGTGTCCATTTACATCAATAAATCGCTGCATCCGATGGAACCCCTGAGAAAAGCAGTTGCCCACTCATCCTTAGGGGTCACTTTGACGGCATTTCGAAATGCACCCACTGCTTCCTCGGTGTCCATAAAACGTTTTCCTCGAAGTTTTTCTTTTATTTTCGGAAATGAATAAAAATCGCAAGGTGCGAGGTCGGGGCTATAGGGCGGGTGACCCAGTAATTCCACGTCTGGCGTCGCCAAGTAGTCCATTGTTTGCTTGGCGGTGTGCGACGAGGCGTTGTCGTGGTGAAGGAGGATCCTACTGCGAGGTCGTTTCTCCCGAATTTTTTCCAAGACAAGTGGCAAACAATTGTTAGTGTACCACTCTGCAGTAACTGTTTTTCGATCCTCTAAAACAACTGTTGCATAATGACCTGTCCTTCCGAAGAACGAGGCCACCATCTTTTTTCCCATGCTTCGAACTCTCTTCACTTTAGTTGGCAACTCCTCAGAAGGAAACACCCAGACAGCAGACTGTCTCGTGGTTTCAGGATCATAACAATAAAATCCAGCTTTTGTCACCCGTATGTCGAACACACAGCATTTGAGTCACCTCCGTTAAATCTTTGAACCATTTCACGACAACAATCAACACGACGGAGTTTTTGGGCCTCTGTCAAATTATGAGGTATCCACCGGGCACAAAGCTTCCTGACCGCTAAATGTTCATGGAGGATTTTGTGCACTTGACGCATACTGATGCCTAACTTGCCTAAGGTTGTCTGAATCTGCTGATAAGTCACTCTTTTGTCAGTCTCTATCATACGCCGCACAACACTGATGTTATCTTCAGTCGTCGCCGTAGAAGGCCGTCCGTCACGCAGATCATCGGTGAGATTAGTGCGACCACGTTTAAGGGGAACCTAGTCGCGGGCTCGAATTCACTGATGGGTCTCGCTAAAAAGCACGCTGTCTCACCAGGCATCGTGTCCGACAGAGGTAGTATCAGTGATGAGCAGTTAGAAGCTAGTCTACACGTAAAACATTATTGAGTGAGATGCAGAATCATTTACAGTACAACAGGCGCGTAAAAAATTAAGAAGTCTTTCGGAAGATCGGGTTTTATGAAAAAACCACATGAAAAAACCACAAAACCATGCATAAATCAATAACCAAAAAAGTTTATTGAACTTTTCGATATTTGAACTTTGTTGGTACCGACTTGGTTTTTCAGATTTTACACTTCCTTTATTACTTAAATACGCTCAAAGTTGGTTAAATTAGCAAGAAAAACGAATCTTTGTTGGCTCCTAACTTTTTAATGGCTTTTGATTTTAGTATTCAGTTTCCGTACAAACAATATTAATAATGAGACAAAACCATACCATGTTTAATTTTTGATGTGCATTGTCGAACAGTGGAGTAATACACTCCCGAAGTTTGTATGGGAAAAATTTGGACTAGATTCACCTTAAACTCATTAAACCAGTTGTAAGTGGCACGAGATGGGGCTTCATCGTGAAAGGCCAATCAAAGTCTCTTATCGTAACTTTCTTGTTGATGTAATGACATCGAAAGTCATAAAAAATCATTGTACGAAAATTTTCCCGCGTTAAATTAATTCATGCTGACGTGACACAGACAATTTTCAATTTGCTGCCAAATCGTAAACAAATGACAATACATACCTATACAATCATATTGGCAGAGCTCCATTTTCAAAATTTGAACTTATTTTTTTTATTGTCATTTACAAGTGGCCTGTTCTAAAAACTTTCATGCTGGTTTACTTTTCTCGCGTTGCTGACGTGACACAATTTTCAATTTGCCGCCAAACCGTAAACAAATGACAATCACAATAATATTGGCAGAGTTCCATTTTCAAAATTTGAACTTAATTTTTAATTGTCATTTACAAGTGGCCTGTTCTAAAAACTTTCATGCTGGTTTATAAAGTACTTTTTTATGATTAAACGATTATGAAATTACGTCTTGAAAATAATTTTCCTGCGAATGTGTTACAGCGGAAGCAATTATGACAGCATGCGACGATGTCATCAACGGCAAGCTGTACAGGGAGGGCCACTTCCCGCTTTGCATCTGGCAGACAGGATCTGGCACACAGTCCAACATGAACACGAATGAGGTAATAAAAATTGCAAATGAATAAAAGTAAACGGAACCGTCCCATTAGTATAACTTCACAGTTAAGTTCTTCTATACAAAACAAAAACATTGATTTTACAAAATTAATTCAATATATAATAATTCTAAATAATACAACAATTAAGTAGATAGGAACTCAAATCTTCAATGGCATATAGACATTTGTTCATGTTGAATAGGTTTTTTTTTTGTTTTGTTTTCAAAGAAAACTAGTATGAACTGTGCTTTTCAGACCTAATAAAGGCAACTTGTTAAATCATTTTTGCTTGGTATTAGTTATACTAACAATGGGAACAGGTGTAGGTACGCGAGAAGCGATGGCGCCATCAGCGCAAGCAGGAAACAACGTCATATAGTTTGTGGATTTTGAAAAATTAATACCTACAAAACACACAAACCTATCTGCCCTAAGACCTTAGATGTCCGCATTGTGTACCTTACCTTTAAGTACTTTGACTAACTTTGGAATGGCGAAAAAAAAATCTACCTTAATTTTTTGCACTTTCCTCGGAATTTATCATCATCATCTGCCTAGCCTTTTTTGAGGTCGGCTTCCAGTCTAACCGGATGCAGCTTAATACCAGTATTTTACATGGATCCACTGCGTATCTAACCTCCACAATCCAATTATAGTGCACCATTTGTTATTGCTTTATTTCTATTGAAACAAGACACATAAAAAATGACATACCTAGTTCTTGCAGATTAAGAAAAAAATATATTAAGATAAGCTTCATTAGTTTTCCAAACACGAGGATATAAAAGCTAAGCTTTATTGGATCGTATTAACGCAAGGATGCAATCATGTTTGTTAACAATAAAATATGTATAAATACCAAATAAAGTCTATTTAGTCGGCATGTCATGAACTCATGACAGTGTGTGTTTACTGTTTGTGCTGCAAGCGCCACTATTGGTGAAACTTGGCAGTATTCTCTCTTACCTACGAAACACTGGTTAAAGTAAAGTAGAACATTCACGGTCATTACTTATTTTGAACGATTTTGGCGAATTACGTGGCCAAAAAAAAAGCGCTTTTGCGTTCTCATAACTGAAGATGCGTTACGGAAGTTAATAAAAGATACGAAAAAATTGTCATGCATAATCAGTCCAAAATTCCCACTACTGAGACCCGGACCATAATCCACATTCTATAATATAATTATTATTGCTCCTAGGTAATAGCAAACTACGCCATTAAGGCCATGGGCGGCAAGTTGGGCAGCAAATCTCCCGTTCACCCCAATGACCACGTGAACAAGTCCCAGAGCTCCAACGACACGTACCCTACAGCTATGCATATTGCTGTAGCTATGACACTGAGGGACAGACTCATGCCAGGTCTTGTCGAACTTAGGGATACCTTGGACGCCAAAGCCAAGGAGTTCGATAAGATTATTAAAATCGGCAGGTACGTGAACATTAGATTTATGGTCTGTACCAAAAGTATCTGACAAAAATGTAAACACATTGATCAGATAACGTACTTGTGGTTGCCAATTTATAGTGCCACTTACAAATTGAGTGCTTTGATTTGATTATTTAAATTATTTAAATGCTAACCCGACATTCTAATATCATAAATCATCTTAAGCTGGGTCCAGACGTGTGTAACGTGTAATATAATGTATCGTGAAATGTAACGGGAATTCTGTGTGTGGACGGCACTACAAGCATTACATATAACGCTTGCGCTAGAGCTCGTCGTGATCCATCGGCTGTCGGTTTTTAGCGCGAACACAAAGGCGCTCGCAGTGCTCGTTTGGACGGCGTTCGTGACGGTTGTGTCGTGTTTAAATAAAAGTAGCACCAGATAATATGAACTTCCTATTCGGCATGTTCGTAGCAACTGAGTGGAGACAGCTCTTGAAAAAGATTCGCTTACACGATCGCGTTGAGTTCGTGTGCCGTCCACACTGTTGACACTAAATTACACGTAATTTTACCTAGCTTTAAACGTGTTATTCATCTGACAACTTTATAACCTAAATTGTCGTCAAAGATAATATACGTGGGTCACACTAAGTTTTTAGAAAATATAATGGAATGATGTAGAAGCCTGTTACTTTTCGAAGTAGTCTTCATTCCTTTTTAAGCACCGTCACATGCGATGGAACCATTAACTGTAGCAGTGGGCTCACTCTTCTTTAGGGATCTCTTGCTCGCGTTTTTCAAACGCAGACACGGCGTCTTCAGGGTTCATAAAACGAATTCCTCGAAGTTTATCTTTGGACATGAATAAAAGTCACAAAGCGCCAGGTCGGAACTGTACGGAGGATGACTCACTAACTCCACACCTTTAATAGATAACTACTCGATAGTCTGCTTGGTGGAGTGAGCTGGAGCGTTATCGTGGTGAAGGAGGATCCTGCTTCTTGGGCGCTGCTGTCTAACATTTTTCAAGACAACTGGTAAACAATGACTGACTTACAAATCTGCAGAAACAGCCCGTTTGTCTTCTAGAACAATTGTTGCGAAGTGACCCGTCAGTCCAAAGAATGAGGCGATCATCTTTTTCCCTTGACTTCTACCCTTCTCTACTTTTGGTCGGCAAATCTTCGAATGGAAACATCCATGGCGCATACTGTATTTTGGTTTCGGGATCGTAACAATATATCCAGCTTTCATCGCCTGTGACGATGTCATATATAGCATTTGAGTCAACTACGTCATACTTTTTAAGCATTGAGCGGCACGAACATAAACGACGGCGTTTTTTTATCTTTCGTCAAATTATGAGGTATTCATGTAGTACAAAGCTTTCTGACGCCTAAATGTCATGTAAGACTTTTTGTACTTAACTCATATCAATGCGTAAGGTTGTCCGAATCTGCTGATAAGTCACTCTTTTGTCAGTCTCTATCATACGCTGCACAACACTGATGTTATCTTCAGTCGTCGCCGTAGATCATCACGCAGGTCCCTCACGCAGATCATCGATGAGATTAGTGTAAATAGTGGCACGGGATTAGGCTTCGTCATGAAATGCTGATCGAAGTCTATTTAACATTGTTGTTCAGTAAGATCTCTTGATCGAGATTTTTCTAAAAAAATCCATTTCGACGAACGATAGGCACTTTTTAAATTTCCGCCAATTTGTAAAACCAAATGACTTAATGACACATCTACAGATTCCCGAAGAGTTCCTAATTCATTTTTTTTTTATCAGCTTCTTTTCTTGCCTGTTCTAAACACTTTCAATGTGACCCCTTTTTTGTTTTCAGGGTGTAAAATCATCAAATAACTTCTCCCGCTCTGGGTGGAGCGGGAGGGCGTGTCAGACTTATACTGACTAAAACCCACCCGTGTTCCTTCAGTTGCCTGTGTGCCAGGGGCCGCGGTATCTCTTTCGAACAACCCGCACCCCTTTCAGGCATCGGCCCTTGCGGACCAGTTGGTGTTGTCATCTCTAAAGAGGCGCGCGTGAAACAAAACGCGCCGTCGACCCGGGCTTGGTCCTTACCGGACAGCGAGCTACCCATTACTCGCCGTCTGCAAGGCCGCGCCTACGGTGGCCGGGAATCAGCCTGAGATTCCCGACGCCCTGGGCGTCTCCTGCGGAGGTTAGGGCCGTGAGGGCGCATATACTGCCTCTCCCTCATGTGCGCCGCCTCCCTCTTCGCAAGCTTCACTGCTTCGCAGAAGGAGGTGACGGCTACCCGTGCACTCTGGCCCAGTACCATGGCCTGGACCAGGGCCAGACGCGAGAGATCGTCGCCGCCAATCGCCTCCACAAAGGCACGGCGGTGCTCCGCTCAAGCCGGCCAGACCACTGTATGCTCCACCGTGTCCTCAGGGCGATCTACGCAATGAAAACACCCGGACGTTTCCTCCCGCCTTATGCGAAACAGGAACCTCCCGAAACAACCGTGTCGGGTGAGGTCTGCGTCAGGCGGAAGGTGAGGACGCCGTGGCGCCTCTCAATCCACTCCTCAAAGAGGGGATTTACCGCCGCAATGGTGGTGTGCCTAGTGTGACCCCTGTAATTAAGTTATTCAAGCAATTATTAGCGTCTGTTTAACAATACGATTTTGACGTTTAAACGTCTCTTTAACTGTGAGCAACGTTTATAAATAAGAGGGCACATGTCCAAGTTAAATTGTTATTATTGACAGCTTATGTACATGTCGAGATTATAAGTAAACTAGGAAAAAACAATGTAGGAAGTGAAGTATTGGCCTGTTAAACTTCCAGGACCCACTTGATGGACGCCACGCCCCTGACACTGGGCCAGGAGTTCAGCGCCTACGTGGCGCAGATGACGTACGGCATCGAGCGCGTGTGCGCCACGCTGCCGCGCCTGCACTACCTGGCGCTGGGCGGTACGGCCGTCGGCACGGGACTCAACACGCGCATTGGCTTCGCCGAGAAATGCGCTGCGGAGATCGCTTCCATTACTGGTAAAAAACACACCTCGTTGATACGATTCGGAGAGGCCTTATTGGTAGAGGCCTATAGGCCTCTCTGGGTGGTGAATAAAGTGGGAGAATTGTTGGTAACACTGGCCTCGAGCACGTTATATAGAAAGGAACGGTTGGAAATTGGGTGAAAGTAACAAGGATGAGGGGAATTGGGTATTGAAGGCAGGGCCGAACAAGGGTTTTACGTCACAGTGTGGGAAAACATCGGTGTAAAGGGAAAAGTTGAGAAACCGGAGATTGTAGGGAAAAGTTGAAGAGTCGCCACGATTATATGGCGGCCGATACGGCTTCGAAATTGAGGTCATGGTTTTTTTGACCACTCATCCGTTGGCCCTTTGGTAATACCCATAAATTCGAATTTAGCCTGATGTACCCCGTAAAGTTGTCAAAAAATAAAAGGCCCGTTTTGACATTTGAGAAAGACCCTGGAATGTAACTTGAAACGAAACTGAAAGAAACAATAAAATAATAGTTAATTACATAAAGTGTTTTAAAAAACATACATTTTTTGGCGCGTTAAATAATATGATGGAATATATTGCGAGTATTCTTTTTGCGCTTACTTTATGCAATGCAATTTCTAATTATTACGAAACGTCTCAAAAACAGTTACGTTCTTAGTCTTTTTTAAATACTAGTGTTGTAACCAATTAATTACTGAATTTCACCAGCTTCTTTCGATTTGAATAGTAATTAAATATTGTGTAGTGATCTTTACTGAAAAAAATGAGCTTGGCGCTCAAAACCGTAAATTAAATTTTGAATTGGCGACACTGGTTTCTATAGAATGGCCAATCTTTGACCAAGCGGCACGCACTGCGCAGTCTTTCGTTCGCCATCTTATGAAGTTGACTGTGCGCTCGTTTATGTTTGAAGAAGCCTTTACGTACGCCTCAAAAGAGGAAGAAAAGCAAGCTTGTAACAGGTATTGACACATTTGACGCAGACGCTATTCGCAACCACGTATATGCTTATTAAACAAGTAATGAATACCCAACTGTGAGTGAATTGCTGATATCACTACGAGTCTGGCCTGTTTAGTGGCAGTTCCACGTCCTTAATAACAATTATGAAGCAAATTGGATTCAAATACAAGAAAACCGACGAGTAAAATTATGATGGAACGATATGATTGAATTTTGCACAGAGTATCAATTTTGAGGGCGATGAACAAAATCACAAATTGGGAAAATGTCATATTTATCGAGACTTGGCTGAACTCGAATCACACCGTACCGCAGTCGTGGACGGATAATACCGCATCTTGCTCAAAAGTGCCAATGGGAAATGGTGGACGCCTAATAATTTGCCACGCCGGATCAGCCGGGAGAGGTTTTTTTGTGAATGATGCCGTACTCGCATTCGTGTCTAAAAGTACAAAAGAATATCACGAAGAAATGGACGCAAATAAATTCACAGAGTGGTTTACTAACTTGTTAACAAACCTCCAGGAACTGCATGATCATTATGGACAATGCATCTTACCATTCAGTTCAAATAGATAAAGCTGATTTAGCGGCATGGCTACAAAGACAAGGCGTTGAAGCTGACACGAAATTGTTGAAAGCTGAATTTCTGGAACTGGTAAAAGAAATAAACCTGCGAAACTAAAATATAAAATTGATGAATTGGCACTTCAGCATGGACACAAAGTGATAAGAACGCCGCCGTACCATTGTCAGTACAATGCTGTTGAGTTGATCTGGGCTCAAATCAAACGATACGCAGCTCGCCACAATACAAAGCCGCCATTCTCCACTAAGAAAATGATGACATTGCTGAAAGAAACTTGTGCCAAAATTACTAAAGAAGACTGGACAATTGTGATAGCAAAACTCGAAAAAAAATAAAGGAAGATTTGACAGATGTCAATATTGATAATATAATTGGCTTATCATCCGAAGAAAATGGTTGAATGAAGATTCAATCACTTTCGCTTTTTCTTGATTTTTTTTATGATTGAGTGAATGTAATGTATTGTAACTAAAAATATTAAATTAAAGACAAATTGACCTTTCTTACCATTGTATCCTTTCAAAATACCTACAATATTCAAGATTAAGTTAAATTTTCTAATCAGAACTTTAATCCAATGCACTTTACAATACATAATCAAATCGATCAAATACTCGTACAAACTTGAATCAGTTTATTGTGAGTATCGAGTATCGAGTCGTATGGTTATTTCACTAGTTACGTCGCGATAACATATGTCAAAACGGGCCTTTTATTTTTTGACAACTTTAGCAACAATCATTTTCATTTACGCGACTGACATTATATTCGCCCTACTTCCATGCAGCTGACTTTTTTCTTTAGGTTAAGAGGATTCCAAAAACCATTCCATTTCCATGCTTTAGCATGGTATGAAATTAATTTATCTGTACGTTTTTGTAAAACTTAACCGATTTTTTCCAGTCTCGCCGCGTAAGCGACGAGCGGCCAGTGGTCACACGCACACATGCCCTGCGTGCTTGTCGTAGTGCAACCGATTTGCGCGGTTGTACGAAGCTTTGCCTCTGTTCCGTTTAGTTACTCTGATATGGACTTTGCATGGAACCACACAGTATCACTTACGTTTGTTTAGAATATCATATCCCCAACAGTAAATGTATTTTACCGGGGGAGAGATAGAGCATACTATTGAATGCACGTAACGGAATTAATATATCACTGACGATGCAATAAGACACCACGTTGCCCGTATTATTCCGCCCCGACGAAGCGACAGAAAGCGCGTTGTTAGAGCGAGCGAGAGAAAGTGCGTTGTTATTGTTACTTGTTTGGCGTTGCCAATTTTCCAGAGTTAACAAACAAGCGGGTGAATTTATCTAGCCCTGATCTCATTAACACGGGCGTAAAAATATCGCGCACTGTATTTTCTACTTTCGGTGTAGAGCCGATCGCTGGTAATCCAACAGATTGTATCCGAGCAGGTCAAAAAAATAACATATATTTTCAAGTCTCGGTTTATTGACCCCGTTCCTCAAAATATGACCTACAAATTCTTAGTAAAATTAACATTTTTTTTTTTCAGTGTTTTGGTTGTGTCGGGGCTTTATAAATTGTTAATTAATAATAAACTTTTATTTTTACATCTTATTTTTTATGCACCTCTACAGTGTAAGCAAATAAATTTTATTTACTTACAACTACAAAAAGTCTGCAGAGTATTTTAAAAAATGAAATTTTTTCACATTTCCAGGCATCCCATTCGAAACTGCACCTAATAAGTTTGAAGCGTTGGCCGCCCACGATTCAATGGTGGAGGTGTCCGGGGCACTCAACACAATTGCTTGTTCCCTGATGAAGATTATTAACGACATTCGTATGCTGGCTTCCGGACCTAGGTGTGGTCTGGGTGAGCTGATGCTGCCAGAGAACGAGCCTGGATCATCCATCATGCCTGGTGAGCTGTTATAACTTATTATTTGACATAAATGATAAATAATAGGGTTTGAAAAGTGGTTTAATTAGATTCTAAAATGCTAATAAACCACTAAAAAAAATATATTGAATCGATTAGTGCCATAAAAATGCATTTAAATTTTCATATTTCGCGAGTAATTTGCCGAAAACGCTGGACGCCATAATTGCTCTGTGGTATGACGTCAGTTTCCTGTATAAACAACAAATGCGTTGATATTTTGTGTGATAATTGTTTATAATTTAAAAATTAGTTATTATTCTACTTATCGTTGGTTTGCTGTTCCTGAAAATAAGACATTATTTCAATAAAAATACCAAACTAGGTTACGAAAATAATAAAAGTACAAAGTTGTTCAGTTGATTAGTTAAAACAGCGGTATGACGTAATAACATGGCGGGCTACTATTTCATGGTGTTCAAAAACAGATTTTAAAAACTGAAATCTTTGAATTGAATTTTAAAATTTATTTTGTTATGTCATGAACTAAAACCAACTGATTTTCGCCTAAGCTATCTCAATAATATATTTTTAGATTTTTCTTATGTGTAGAGTAAAATACCCTATTTTAATGTCCTGAGTAAATTACATTTTAAAACTTCAATACAAACTTTCCATCCCCTATTTAACTCGTTTAGTTTGACAAACCATCATTACTATGTACAAGCTAACACTAAAATTTCAATATTTACAATAGAATTGATAAAAAACAAATTGAATAAATAAATAAAAGTCTAATTTATGTAAGATCTTTCCAAAAATATTATTATTTAGACTAACTAACGCCAACAATGAAAATCACCGACGAGCAAGCTTGATTTAAGAGTAATTTCGGGCGATTCCCAGGTCGGGCAAATACTAGGTTTTTCTATCTGGAACTTCTCAGTAGCACCCCGCAGTCTGGTGTGTGCCCGGTTGATGCCATGGGATGACATGGGACTTACATAACTGGCGAAAAGTGGGTGTACTATACGTAGACCTCTGCTCAACCCTTTGGGTAAACAAGGCGTGATGTTATGTTATGTTGTCGACTATAGAACATAAGAACGTCTTGAGACATATACTTCTGAAATACAGAGCATACAATTAAGGGGAACCTAGTCGCGAGCTCGAACTCACTGGTGGCCCTAGCTAAAAAGCACGCTGTCTCACCAGGCATCGTGTCCGACAGAGGTAGTATCAGTGATGAGCAGTTACACGCTAGTCTACACGCACAACATTATTGAGTGAGACGCAGGATCATTTATAGTACAACAGGCGCGTAAAAAATTAAGAACAGTCCTTCGGTAGATCGGGTTTTATGAAAAAACCACTCCATAAATCAATGACCAATAAAGTTTATTGAACTTTTCGATATTTGAGCGTTGTCGGTACCGACTCGGTTTTTCAGATTTTACACTTCTTTTATTACTTAAACACGCCCAAAGTTAGGTTAAATTAGCAAGAAAAACGAATCTTTGTTGGCTCCTAACTTTTTAATGGCTTTTTATTTTAGTATTCTGTTTCCGTACAGACAATATTAATAATGAGACAAAACCATACCAGGTTTAATTTTTGATGTACATTGTCGAACAGTGGAGTAATACACTCCCGAAGTTTGTATGGGAAAAATGTGGACTAGGTTTACCTTAAGTAATATAGTTGGGTTTCGTAGACTTAATAAATCGTTTGTTTTCTTGGAACACCACTATATACGGGAATCATTAGTGACAAGGGGTCCATAGAAAGCACATACGCAAACTAAAGAACATTAACGGAAAAGCAGAAAATCAAATGTCATTTATTCCAAACTAGGCTGAAAATCCGCACTTTTTGCATGTCTAAGTTCTAAACTACATAAGACAGCCCAGCAGGCCTAGTCAAAACACATTTCTGTTAGCGTTCACGCCAAACGCTACGCCAAAATGTATGGGGATGACATTACCTGCGGAAAGGACACGACGTAATCTTTCCTCAGGTAATGTTTTTTTTTTTTTTTTTGGGTGGGAAATCATCAAATAACTTCTCCCGCTCTGGGCGGAGCGGGAGGGCGTGTCAGACTTTTACTGACTAAAACCCACGCGTGTTCCCTCAGTTGCCTGTGTGCCAGGGGCCACGGTATCTCTTTCGAACAACCCGCACCCCTGGCAGGCATCGGCCCTTGCGGGCCCCATCAGTTGCTGATGACATCTCTTTGAAGCGCGCGTGGAACACAACGCGCCGTCGACCCGGGCTTGGTCCTTACCGGACAGCGAGCTACCCATAACTCGCCGTCCGCAAGCCCGCGCCTACGGTGGCCGGGAATCAGCCTGGGATTCCCGACGCCCAGGGCGTCTCCTGCGAAGGCCACGGCTGTGAGGGCGCATGTACTGCATCTCCCTCACGTGCGCCGCCTCCCTCTTTGCGAGCATAACTGCTTCGCTGAAGGAGGCGACTGCCAGCCATGCCCTCTCGCTCCGTACCATGGCCTGGACCAGGGTCGGACGCGAGAGATCGCCTCCGCCGATCACCTCCACGAGGACACGGCGGTGCTCCGCCCAAGCCGGGCAGACCTCCACCGTATGCTCCACCGTATCCTCTGGGCGATCTTCGCAATGGAAACACCCGGGCGTTTCCTCCCGCCCTATCCGAAACAGGAACCTCCCGAAACAGCCATGTCCGGTGAGGACCTGTGTCAGGCGGAAGGTGAGGACGCCATGCCGCCTCTCAAGCCACTCCTCAAAGAGGGGACTTACCGCCGCAATCGCGGCGTGCCCTCAGGTAATGTCATTCTCGTACATTTTGGCGTAGCGTTTGGCGTGAACGCTAACAGAAATGTTTTGTCTCAGGGCCCAAAACGCCAGCCCTTCACCACTTCCTAGTGCTTTAGCTGGGAAGAAGTGGAGCAACAAACTCCAATAGCAGAAACAAAACTGGAATAAACTGGCGACGAGTTCATAATAAAGAGGCGAGCGTCGAGATGACCCTATTTGATGATTCCAGGCAAGGTGAACCCCACGCAGTGCGAGGCGCTGACCATGATCGCAGCGCAGGTCATGGGCAACCACGTGGCCGTCACGGTGGGCGGCAGCAACGGGCACTTCGAGCTCAACGTGTTCAAGACCATGATGGTCGCCAACGTACTGCGCTCCGCCATCCTCATCGGTAAGACAATCAAAAGTCAAATCAGTTACTATTTTTTAAATTTTAAGTTTAAAGGGAGCAGTGGCGCGGCCCAGTGGTGACTGGTAAGGTTCGGACCCAGAAAGGCGCTTTATTTTGTGTTAATTGTTTCGTCACCTCTGGAAAACATCTTGGGGTAACTGGCATTTCTTAAAACCAAAAAATTCGAAGACATGTGACATCTACGAACCCGCATTGGGCCGGCATGATTGATTACGGCATAATCCCTCTCACCAAGAGGAGGTGAGGTCTGTGTCCCAGCAGTGGGAACATTAAAGGCTAATTGCATTAAAGTTCAACGCTCAACTTTTCTAACACAATCTTATAAAAAAAATCAAAAACTTAATAATTCAGACTTCTGACATTCATAGAAAAGGTTGAATTAAACGAAAAGGTATTACTACTATTATTAATGAATCAGTTCTTAATCAGCGTCTCAAAAACGTCCGCATAAATAAGGCCCAATGTCAATTTACCCGACTGCGCCAGAAGGAGAGTTATGTTTTTCGAGAGTTTGTATGTATGTATAATTGTTTGGCACGCTCTGCAGCCTGGACGACTCGATGGATTTTAGCTTGAGAGGTGTCGGTTAGATTCGTATTTACTGTGAGAGTGGCACTGGGTATATCAAAATAAAATAAAAAAACAAAATGGATTTCTGGCGCCAAATTCAAATGTTTGGCACGCTCTGCGGCCTGAACGGCTCGATGGATTTTAGTTTGCGAGGTGTCGTTAGATTTGTAATTACTGTGAAAGTGATATCGTAATAAAAAAAAACGGTAATTTAAAAAAACTACTTTTCTGAGTATTCATGGAAAAGCCCTAAAACAAGAAAGTCGTACCCGATTGCACTTAACTTAAGAATCGCCAGTTGCTAAGGCGATGCTTATAATAAGCAGATAAATTGTAGCAGTCGGGACCCATTCTAGAAAATCTTCCGTCTAGTTAGTAGATTGGAGTAATCTGCAATGTAATATAGGTATGTGCTCTCAATTCACTAAGCCTCCATTTCTAGAATGGGTCCCGACTGCTACAATTTATCTGCTTATAAGCTTTCTTCATATAAGCAGACTTTGTAAAAGCCACTTTAAGTCATGTAAGGTTGAATTTGCAAAAAAAAAATGTTTTATCATAACTATGACCAGTTAACCACTGACGTATAATTGAGGACAGTTTTGAGTGTTACTTTTGTTTGAAACTGCATCTTGGATTTTTGTATATCAATGCTTCCAGTATAGAAATCTGGCAAAAAATTCAAAATTTAGTGTTAAATAATTTGTTTTACATCACCACATTTCATTTTCTTACAGAGTTTTGAATTTGTTTACTTTTTCCACAATTATTTTATAGATTTCCGAAAAGTAGATACACCGTGTAAAATATTGCAAATATTTGCATGAATTCTAAAATCGTCCTAGATTTTCGGCAATATTAATTACTATATCGTAACGAGCTTGTACGCATGCGTAGGGGCGCTCCTACACACTGCATTCTACTTACTAAACATACGTTGGTCTTCTTTGGGATTTGATTAAAAACAATATCTTGAATGTGGGACATTTTTTTAATGTTCTCAGGTGACGGCTGCTTAGCATTCAACAAGGGCTGTGCGATCGGCATCAAGGCTGACGAGAAGGTTATCCAGAAGATCATGCGCGAGTCGCTCATGTTGGTCACAGCGCTCAACCCGCACATCGGATACGATAAGGTGACTTGATTTCTTTATCGGGTAACAACTAGAGATGGACCGACTGTCTAGCTGACTAGCAGGTTCCGAGTCCGAGTCGGCCAAGTCGATCATTGCTTTCGGTCGAGTTCGAATGTGCAAAACCGAAATAATGTTTCTAAAATTTATAAATAATAGGTTACCTTTCGTCGTGTAAGCTCTAGTTTATATTTTTTTTGGTTGAAATAATTACTGACTACTAAATTGAGTTTCTTTTCCTACATTATTTTAAAAGTAGTTGGCTCTAATATGGCCGGATAGTCGGCTTTACCCGGTTAATCGGCACATCTTTTGTTGCTAACATTGCATAAGGAGTGATTCTTTGTGGCCTGAATGTTATAGACAGCGGGGCGGGCGTTATTGGTAAACATGTGTGAAATTTTCATAGAAATGGTATTGAGGAAACAATTTCCCGATTTTGGCCACGCGCCAAACTAACCTAATATTGTTGTAGTTTGTGTGAAAATTGTTAAGGTGGAAGTACCAGGGTAGCCCACGAAATGTTATCGTATTGAAATCAACATACAAACATACATCTGAAAATTGTACGAAACTGAAGAAAAATTGAATCTAACCATTAAACTACCAAAACTTACCATTCTTATTCCTATTCCAGGCTGCACAAATCGCCAAGACAGCCCACAAAGAGGGAGGAACTCTTAAAGGCACAGCCATCAAGCTAGGCTTCCTCACTGAAGAACAGTTCGACAAATGGGTGAGGCCAGAGAACATGCTGGGACCGAAGTAAACAGTCGTCTTCGCTTTTGATTCGGAATGAGTAAAGAAATTTTTTGTGTTGTGATAAGAACTGGCTGAAGAAAGTTTGAATTGACTTGAAACAATCGGATTTCTTTCGCCTCTTTTCCCCTTTTGAAAGCACATGCGCATAATTCGTACATCATTTTATAAATTAACGTCTAAACGATTATACTTATAAACCGTGTTATGCTTATCGCTTTTGGACGATGTAAATAACATTGCGATATAGAGGGCTACTACAAATGACTATATTGTAGTGCCCAAGAACTATTTAAAAATTCTTGTTTCAACATAAAAGAAATATAATTGTTAAGAATCAAAACCTCTAATATGATTCTTAACAATTTGCATTTATGAATAATTTACAACTATCTTGATACGTTTTGTTTACATTTAGGATAGTTTTTACTGTGTTTGTTTTATAGTTTATTTTGAGTTTGTTACGACAGTTTAAACAGTCAAATGGTATTGTGCAAACATATGAAATTAAATGTTAACAGTAGGTTACTATATTTATTTTTATGTTTTCTCAATATATAATATAAATGAAGTTTAGAGAGATAACAGTTGTTTTCCTTGTCCTCAAAATCTGCGAGCACGGAAGTGCCCCCGCCAATTCAAGTCAAAAGCAGGGACATGGATAATGCTAGAAAGCTCACATTCTCAGGATTAGATGTAGTAGGTACGTAGACTAACACACCCTCCCCTGTTAATACAAAACAAGGTTTTTATTGAGATCAGATTTGAACCACCAAGCCAGATTTTGAAATAACCACTGAAGGCACAACAGCAACTTCTACAAGTTACCACCACTGAAGGCACAACAATTACTATTGAAGCCACAACAACGGTTGGGACAACCGCTATCAGTGATGATACAACAACTGAAAGCACAATAACTACATCGGATGCAACGACAACTGATGGCACAAAAACCCTATGTTATAGGTGTATTTACAAAGCTGACAAGTTTGCTAATTTGCAATTTTTTTTCTAAGAATTTTGCCCACGAAATAATGTTGGAAATACAAAAACTGTCTCGGAGCTTTAGGGCTAGATCTTGAAATAAATCACTGCCTTTGGTCGAGAATAATATACCATTTCCAAGATTATGTGAACGTGAATCGCTCATCAGTCCTCACATCATCACACACCCTTAAACACTTTAAATGGTAAATTGG
Organism: Polymixis lichenea; assembly: GCA_949091785.1. Lineage (NCBI taxonomy): Eukaryota > Metazoa > Arthropoda > Insecta > Lepidoptera > Noctuidae > Polymixis > Polymixis lichenea. The sequence goes on along the minus strand of OX420943.1, from coordinate 2,464,545 downwards.
TAACATAGTGAACAATATGGGTAGGTAGGGTAGCAATCGTGAGCCGATGTAGGTAGGTCAGGCTGCAGCAGTGGCGTAGCTAGGCGTGGGCGAGGCCCTCGCCCATGGCCTCACACTTACAAGGAGCCTCGCGAGGCCTCTTTAAATGCGATGCTATCAGACTTTAAATCCGCGTTTATTTTTAAATTAAATAAAAACCTAAAAAATATTGGCCACACTCGCCACAGCTTGGTGACACAGCTTTTCAATGCGTTTCTTTACACGCATACCTCATATAAAACAGTGAAGGTGGTAAACATTTTTGAAAAAGGGAGGATTTAAAAAAATCTACAAGTAGGTAGTTCAGTATAAGATATTTTATTTATCAAATGGTATATCAATGAAACTCGGTAGTATTTTTTGGATTAGAGTACCATAAAATGTTATCTTCTTTTAAACCGTGTTTGTTTGTGGTCTATAATTAGATCTTATTTTACAAATAATGGCAAAATAATAATACGTAATAGTGAAAATACAATCTTTCCTGAACCTGAAATAGTTAATACACAACATAACTCCCAGTTTTACGTTTTACAAAGTGGTAGCCTTTCGCTTATTTAAACTTGACGCGTCTGACTCGAGTGAGTGAGTCGCTTATAAGAAAGTTTGTCTGTGAACTGGGGATTCCCCGATATTTGTTATATTTTGATCTAATTCCTCCTACTGCTTGGTTTACCGTAGACCACGACGCAGCAGTGATAAGCACTACGCATGTTTGATAAGGCGACTGTATGCGGCAGGCGGGGACCCGGCGTTGCGGTAGTCCAGCAGAGGACCTAATAAAACTTCGTAATTTTTTTGAATCTATTAATTTTTTTAAATATTCTTATCTAATTTGCTATGACCCCTGTCTGACCAATATTTTATACCTCTACTAGCTTTTGCCAGTGGCTTCGCCCGCGTGGACGTCGAAAATTATCCCACGGAAATGCAGTACCGAGACAAAAAGTATCCTACGTCTTATTCCAGGTTACAAATTACCTATGTGCCATATTTCATTCAAATCCATTCAACCGTTTTTGCGTGAAAGAGTAACCAACCTCCCTAGGTACCTACTCACAAACTTTCACATTTATAATATTATTAGGATAAAATGGCAGTGGGTGACTTCCACTCAAATTTGGACTCCGGAAACCGTCGCTAACATAGTGACTTAGGAACAAGGGAGCAACATAGGTATCCTGTGTAAAGGAGGAGGAGTGGAGAGGTATTCCATCCCACGTTTATCAGGATAATCCCGTACGGTCAGGATCCAAATATTGCAGGATGAAAATATTCCTGTGAGGTGCTGGTACATCTCACAGGAATATTTCCACCCTCCGGGCACGTATGCTCTTGCGAATCTCCACTCGAGCCGGCCATTAAAGGCAAGAAAAAGGTGGCAGCTCTGTTATTCCTTTGGTTAACTCCGGTTGGTCAATAAAGGTGTGCGTTTGTAAAAGTTGATTCCCAAAACCATAAATTTGTCAAAATTATGGTTAAAAAGTATAGGGTTTGAACATGGCCGCGCCATTGAAACTCAGAGAACAGCGCGGTCACGGAGATCTTTAAAACTAAGAACTGCAGAGACCTGAAATTTAGGTAAATAAATAGAAAAAATCCTAGGTTTACATTTTATTGAAACGGTGAAAAATATGTTATCGCCGATATCTCGCTGAAAAAGCATCGCAAACGTCTGAACGTTTTTGTAAAGCCCAGATTTGAATTTGTCAAAAATAGTAAAAATACAACAGAAATCCTGGTTCATATTTGAGGACCTGTAAGCCTAAAACCCCATGGCCGCTCCATTGGAACGGTGAAAAACATTTTATCGCCAGTATCTCGCTGAAAAAGCATCGCAGACGTCTGAAGTTTTTTGTAATACCCAGATTTGAATTTGTCAAAAATAGTAAAAATACAACAAAAATCCTAGGTTCTTATTTCAGGAGCTTAAGACTAAAACTCCATGGCCACGCCATTGAAATAGGGTATTTTACTCTATATGAGAAAAAAACTAAAAATATTATTAGGATAGCTTAGGCAAAATGCAATCGGAAAATGTTAGTTTTAGTTCATGAAAAAACAAAACAAATTTTAAAATACAATTTAAAGATTAAATTTTTTTTAAATCTGTTTTTGAACACCATGAAATAGTAGCGCCATGTTCTTACGTCATACTGCATGTCAACTGAGCAACTTTGTACTTTTACTATTTTCGTAACCAAAGTAATAATTTTTAGTGGTTTATTAGCACAGAGACACTACTCAAAAATGAGTGTAATACCCTATTAAAACGGTGAAATGGTTTTACAAAATCTTGGCAGTTTTTTTTTTAAACATCGCCGTGGTGGCCGTGCCATTTAAACGCACACCGATGAAGGCCAACCAGAGATGAGGAACAAGACTTCGCTAGTGCCCAACAATTCGACACATGCTTCCTTGCGGGCTATGAGTCCCTCATCCTCGACCTGCTTCGGCTAAGTAAACTATCGGGACACACACACACACACAGGAGGGCGTAAGCTCCACCACGACGACAACGTGGAGATACGGCGGTGGGGATCTTTTTTGGCCTGGTCTCCCCCTTTCCTCCCAGCAATGGGAGTTGATTGATACAAAATAAAACTCAGTCCTTATGCTTCAACTACATTATAATTAGCAACAATGATAAATATACACATAATACTAAAGTTACATCTTTGGTAGGTATATCACACCCAATTTTATACCGTGAGATCTGATTGGAATGTACTGATTTAATGAATCACTGGCCATGCAACAACTCTTTCGACTACAATTAGAAAGGGCCAACATTTCTAGTCATTGAATTAGGTTGAATCCCATTATCAATACTGACATCTTCAGATTTGCAGGACAACCATTATCGTGGCAATGTTATACTCTTTTTTTATGGCAAACAATTTATAGAGTTAACAAAATTTTACTATATAGTAAGACAACTACAAAACTAAAAGATACCTAAAGGCTCCTACACACATGCCGGCGGCTCAGCAGGCGGGTTTTTGCCTTGCGGGTATGCTGCAGGTGATATTAGGCCGCCGGCACTTGCCGCAGAAACGGAGTATTCCGCCGGGCTTGTTGGCGGCATGGCCGCCGGCATAGTGTGTAGGAGCCTTAATAGATGGACTAATGACTAATTCAGATTATCAATAGACTAGATTACAATAAATGCATATAGCATAGTTTGATATTGTGGAAGGCATCATAAGCCTGCTTACAATGATGTGACAAGACGCTACTGGGTAACATCATTATAATACATTAATTGGTGCCCTTGAGTTTGAAAACAGTGGAGGACTAATTAATATTTGAACTCTTACTTAAATTATGGAGATGTTGGGCACGCCACGATTGCGGTGGTAAGTCCCCTCTTTGAAGAGTGGCTTGAGAGGCGGCATGGCGTCCTCACCTTCCGCCTGACACAAGTCCTCACCGGACACGGTTGTTTTGGGAGGTTCCCGTTTTGAATAAGGCGGGAGGAAACGCCCGGGTGTTTCCATTGCGAAGATCGCCCTGAGGACACGGTGGAACATACGGTGGAGGTCTGCCCGGCTTGGGCGGAGCACCGCCGTGTCCTTGTGGAGGCGATCGGCGGCGGCGATCTCTCGCGTCCGGCTGGTCCAGGCCATGCTACGGAGCGAGAGTGCATAGGTAGCCGTCGCATCCTTTTGCGAAGCAGTGATGCTCGCGAAGAGGGAGGCGGCGCACGTGAGGGAGAGGCAGTATATACGCCCTCACGGCCATGGCCTCCGTAGGTGACGCCCTGGGCGTCGGGGATCCCAGGCTGATTCTTATGGAGATGTACATAAAAGTCCCTATTATGTAAAATAATTTCTACTTACATTTGATATAGCCTCTTGTCACATTCAGAAACAGTGTTCAAATGTACATTAAGTATAAAATTGTACTCTTAAAAAATTACTTACTTACATAAATACATCTTTGATATTCTGGAACTGTTTAACGGCAAGGTCGACAGGTAATTCAAAATTGTATGGAGTCAAGCGGTCTAAACTTTGCAGAGCATCCTGGAAACCAGTGTTCACCACATAGCTAGTTGATGAATAGTAAGCATCAATCAAGGACCTGCTCTTCAAAACTATATTTAACCAAATAACAAGTTTATGTGCATTTAATGCTGCACAAACAAAAGCTTTGAAATGGGCATCATAACTTCTTTTGTATGGTGTATGAGAGGCCACAATGCTGCCAATAGCACTCAACAAACTTTGCTTATTCGTAATAGCTGTCCCACCGACTATATCTAGGTTAAAGCTTTGACTTAACTTCCTTGCTGGAGTAGAATTAAATCTATCACCATCATTTAAATCATAATATCGGAGGATTAATTCCCAGATATGTGTGGCCCTAGAGGAGGAAGATCTGCGTACAGGAAAGCACCCAATAATAGGAACAAGAGAGCTAGATTCAGGACCTGTAAGTCCATGGTGCAGTAAGTCACGTAAGTTTATGGCTAAATGTCTACGGACTGCAGTGGTAAGAGGAGCATCATTTATAATAATACCACCTTCTTCAGATTCACTGTCATAGTTGTCTATCATGTTGTGAGACGGTCTATCTCTTGAAACTAAATGGAGCACCCCATCCACAGACATCTCGAGTCTAGCTCGTAAGTTACCCCAGTGGGTCACATTCGTTGATGATTTCCCCCCTTCATACCTTCTATTTGTATTGGGCGAGCAACCAAACTGAGACACAGTGAAAATCTGAATTAAAGTTGATGCTTTCCTCATCAGATTAATAGTTTCAGCTCTTAAATCATCATTGCTTTTACTCCTGCTGAAGTTTTTCTCGAATTTTTCAGACTTTCCAACATTTTTTGTTTCTGGGACAGGTTTACTGTTTTTAAGCTCTTCAGTTTTCATTATTTTAATGAATTTCTGCATGTCTTCTATATGCACTTGTAGTTTGCTGATGATTTCATCTTTTGATAGCTGCTTGTCTGCATACTGCCGCACTGCACAATTGATCTGGTGCCTCAGCTCCTCTGCAGTAAGTGGTTGGTGGCATCCTTCTTCAAGGTTTTGGTCAATTTCACTTCGTAAATGATCAATCAATGTCCTGTGCTTACTGTCGCTTGTTGAGACCGGGTTTGCAGCAAAACGCTCTAGCTCCTTCAATTGTATTTTAAGCCTATCAATAAAGTGAGCTTGTTTTGTTCGTTGACGCGTTATTTTCCGTTCTAACTCAACACACTCTCCACACGACGCGTCGCCCGAGCTGCCCTGGGGGGCGGTTCGTGAGTCAGGCACTCCACGTGATGTAAACTCTTCAAGAGCTTTTAGCATCACATCTTTCTCTTCCGGCGGGGCTTTCAAAATCTGTCGTAAACGAAACTCTACCTGCGCTAGATGTGAGGTCAGGGAGAATACAGATGATGATAAGATTTCCTGCTCTTCTTCCAACGCATGTAGCCTATCTCCTTGTGCCTGCTCTGGAGTGGTTTCGTCACACAAAGTCTCCTTGGGCGCTCCCAAGGGCTCGCACCGTGGTTCTTGCCAAATAGGATAATCATTTTCTTCGTATTCCCCGGGTGTATCCATGTTCAAGTTAGTTAATGTTAGATTTAATTATTTATAGATTATGGAAGCAATCATGTTTCATTGATTTCTATCAAAATTCCTGAAAAGCTTGAAAATTAAAGAACAGAAAGACGTCACAAAGGAAAATGACATTTTCGGCTTTGACGTCATTACGTTACGATACCGACCGAAATGAACGAACGTTAGAATGAATGAAGAAAGAAGAGTGAATTAGAATGTAGGACTTACGAGGAGGAAATCAGTGAAAATTAGTTGGGAGGACCTACAAAATAAACATACAAAAATCATAAACAAGTCATTTGGCAATAGGCACGAATAGTGCAACGCCAAAGAAAAAACAAAACAAGTAATTATTGTTTGTTTTAGTATTTTCGTTTTCGTAACTAAAACATTCAGCTTTAGTCACAGCGACATCTGCCAAAATTCTATTGAACTTTTGGCGATCAAAAGATAACGAGCTTATTCAAGAGATGGTAGGAAACGCAAGAACGGGTTTCTGCACTTTTTCAAAAAAATATCACGCTTCATAGCGTGTTTATACTTAAAAGAATTGAGCTTAAAATATAATCTTATCGACTAAACGACGATATTATTAGGAAACATTTTTATTAGGATTAGATCATCTCCTCCTCCATCATATAAAAGCAAATTCAATTTTTTTAAATCAATTAATTATGTAGGTAGATGGGTATGTTCGGTGGATATTTAATAAACTTTATTTAAAGGTATAGGTGGGTATTGTAGGGCTTAGGTATAATTAATTAGATTCAACACATAGTACCTACCTACATACTTAGCAGAATTTTGTAGCAAACAATACGGAAAATTTCTCGTAATCATTAGGTACTTCTGAAATAAAAACATTTGAATAACCAAAAATCTACACCACATCCATCTCTCATTTTCTTAGGTAACAAAAACAAGCATAGGTACTAAAATAAAATATGCAAATAGCGGCCAAAGTTAAATCAAACAATGTTAATTGATAAGTCGTATCGCATTGTGGTCGTAAACAAGTCACAATCAGTTTCGCCACAGCTCTCTATGCGGGCGGTTCTATTACAATTTGATAACAAACCCGTTACCCGTACCTATAATACTACGTATAAATAAATTCGCGGGACCAACATTGACTAGGTACTTTGTGGTGGGATAACAGACCGGTTGTCAGTTACGGCAACTTTGGCCCGCAACGTGGCGATCAAAAATACTCGCAAAAAAACTCAATCAAACGTTGAACCGGCAGACTAACCGGTACTGCACAATATTGTCGTGTTATTTTTATTCTTTGAGTGAGTCTAAGTTCTTGTGATTTGAAAATGGCATGCTCACATTGTAATGGGGAGAAGAAGACAGTTGGAACGGTAAGTTTATAACAGAATATTATTTGTTTAACACATTATTACCATGTCATAATATTTTTCTTAGACCAATAAAGTATTCGGTGCGTAAATAATTAGTTCGTAATGTGGCCGATACTAACAAGGCAAGGCACAACGTTTACAGACTTAGGTACTTGGATAATATTGCCAAATATTATGTGTTGTGACTTGTGACGAGAAATGTGAACGTTTCGTTACTTGGGTAGCTATGTAGGTAGGTACCTATCTACTAAATTATGTGTAACAAGTTGTGGGTCAAGTTCGGTGGCACTGAGTATTATAGCATAGCAACTGAGTAATTTTATACCTCGTGCTGCTATCAATAAGGATCGAACTTGAATATTCTCGAAAGGTCACCATATCTCGAAAGGTCGCGTCGCGTCTCTAGTAGAACAATTTCCATGAAAATTTTATGGAAATTGTCGCGTCGCACTAGTCTGCGGGAGCTTTCGAGTCCTACTATACATATTTTGATTGAGCAACATTTATCTATTTGTTTTCGCATAGTTCCGAAGTGAAAGTAGGTCTGACGCCCTCAGCGGGCCCCCTATTGCCACGAACCCTTCAGACTGAGGGGTTTGTGGCGATAGGGGGCCCACTGCGCAATCATGCTTTCGATACATCATTATTATTTAGTGTTCATATATTTGACACTGTTAAGAACCCTTGATGCCAAGTCTCTACACTACGACTGGGAATGGGCAACTAGCTTCATCTTTCTGACTGACCGACGCCTTAACAATTAAAAAGTGCCTGTAATTGGTTTGCTTATTTGAAACTAGCTTCTGCCCGCGACTTCGTTCGCGTCAAATTTCTTGCTCCCCGATCCACCCCGTCGCTCGCCTCGCCTGCCCGTGCGAGTACTTCGTATTCGTGACTTTTTTCTCTTTTCTCGGCTCCTAACGGTCTTAGCGTGATATTAGATAAGGCCTTCGCCAATAAATGGGCTATCCAACACTAAAAGAATATTCCAATTCGAACCAGTAGTTCCTGAGATTAGCGCGTTCAAGCAGACAAACGAACAAACTCTTCAGCTTTATTATTAATACAGTATATATTATATAAATGGTTTGAGATTGAGGCAGTTTAGTTAATGGTCCCAGGCGTTTAACCACTTTATTTGTAAACGCTGCTTTAAGTTATGTAATGATTAGCGACTGTTTAACCATACATTTTTGACGTTTTTAAACATCTCTTATCTTTAATCAACTTTATAATAAAACCCTAAGCAAGCAAATAATAAGCATTACCTTTGTACGTATTTTTCTGTTCCTTTCTTCTTGTCTGTTTATAGGTGTGTGCATAAATGGTTAAATAATAAATAACCCTAAAATGACTAGATAGAATACGAACTGAACTGAACTGAACTCAAGAACCTCACCTCACCTCACCTCTGAACTTAAGTTTCTTAGTACTTCTATTTATTGGCAGTAAAAGATACCTATCTATCAGTATACCTACGAGTACATCACTGATCGAGTTTTGGAGCTGGTGGCAATCCTGTCATAAATAATATTCGGACACTTCTATGTGGCCTAGCAGTCGACCCCAGCAATGTTGGGGTTTATCTAATACCTTTTAAACGAGCAATTGAATTGAATGTACGTATATAATTAGGTATATGATCTGAATCTCGGAAATGGCCCCAACGATTTTCATGAAATTTAGTATGCAGGGATTTTCGGGGGCGATAAATCGATCTAGCTAGGTTTCATTTAAAAAAAAACGTCAAACCAAAAAAAGCCTCAGCAAAGATCGCTCATCCAGATATTTAACATTAAAGTAAGTACCTAAGATTTTTTTTTTCGGTGGGAAATCATCAAATAATTTCTCCCGCTCTGGGTGGAGCTAGGGCGTGTCAGACTTTTACTGACTAAAACCCACCCGTGTTCCCTCAGTTGCCTGTGTGCCAGGGGACCCGGTATCTCTTTCGAACAACCCGCACCCCTGGCAGAAATACCTAGGATAAGCCGCAAAGGTTCTGGTTAGTAAGCGCACCTAAGCCATCACACAATATGTTTATTGTCTTACAACACCTATTTTTAATGTCCTAATCAAACATCAACAGGTAGTCACATAGGTATACCTTCGTGTAATAGTTCCTTAGTATGAAATGTAACTCCAACATCTTGCAAAACACGTAGGTATTTTGTCTGTGGCCTTTGGATGCCGTCCAAAAAATTTGGAAAAGTTTGGCTCCTGGTTTGGACATTATAAAATCAAAAGTGGTGCAGTTACGAAATATTGGAATCATATTGGATATTCATTTCACGTATAATTTACTTTCGTTCATTGAAGGCTGTCCGTGTTTTGTGTAGTCAATGATATTTTTTTAAATATGTGGTAGGTATCATTGTCCCTTATACACCATTTAAAGTGATGAAATTGAAGACAGAAGTGGGCTCAAGGAGCTTAATGGTACTTGGAAGAGTAAGGCAAGATGGATGGACGACAATACTTATAACAAAATTCGAAGACCACGACATCTACAAAACCCGCACTGGGCCCGCGTGGTGGATCAAAAAGATTGGCTAGGCACTCTGCTCTGCGGCCCGGTGTGGCAAAAATATTGGCTAGGCACTCTGCTCTGCGGCCCGGTGTGGCAAAAAGGACACTGAAGCCATGCAGTAGGACAAAAAAGGGGGAACGACGATAGATAGGTCATAGCAGGGTCAAATTAAATTAGCTAGCGCCACTCCACAGACGTGAAGGGTGTCTAAACAAGACCTTGTATACAATGCAGCATTTATAACAATGTTTCTAGATACAGTGTCGCTTTCCGGATGTGATCGGCTTGCAAATTAAGATGATGCAATGTCAATTAGCTCATCGACGTATGAACGTCCTGCATTGTTGTGTTTGATAAACAGTGTCCAGCCTTGTAATTAGCAGTGCTTGAAATATTGAAACACGTCATGTTTATGCACTTATGTATGTTTTTTCTGACTGCTGACTGCGCTACTGCTGACCATGAAGTCTTGGGTTCGATTCACAAGTCGGGCAAAGTGTTATTGGGATTTTTCTACCTCTCGGTAGCTGTGTCTGGCAATAGGGTCGCCCCTTATGACCCCTTACGACATGGGACTTAAACATAACTGGCGAAATGTGGGAGTAGGTACCAGTGGCGAAAGCACCATATAACACGATTCCTACTGGCTTACCATTGGGGATTCGCATCGGCAACTCTATCGCTATTAAAAAATGGCACGTCAATAGTGGTTACTATAGTGAAAAAATATAGTTACACGACGGGTATTTAATTCACCGTAACATTCAAACAACAAAAACGGTTATATTTAGCAACGGGTTATGGCAGAGACAGATATAGAAAAAATCGTCAGCGAGAACGAGATGGAGGAATATTGCACATTGTATTTGATTTTCAGCTGTTAAATTTTCTTGTATTTAATTCTTTACATTCTTATATTAATTTTAGAATGATAGTAAGTATTCTTTATTGATAAGTCAGTAAGTTAATGCCGACTTCACTTCGGCTTCTCTCTTAGAAAAATTGACACCTCGCCGTTGGTAGGTACTATAGGTACACCTCTGCTAACCCTTCGGGGAAACAAGCCATGATGTTATGTTATGTATGCTCTTTCTGACGCTCTCTCTTTCTTTCTATCAGAGTATCTTCTAAAGGTCTGTACGGTTGTTTGTACTCTGTGTGAAACTAAATGATACAACGTTTGGTGCCATTGTATTAGAGAAATTCGATGGAATTCGGAGTTTATGACTATTTTAATATCTCCGAAGGAACCTTCAAAGGTTCTGGGCCTTCCGTGAAATCATGTAAACCTTAGCTGGGCATTGGACAAGCCCTACGGTAGTTAGTAGGTACTAGGGATGCCCCGATACGCCTTTTTTCCGATACGATACCTATACCGATGTTCTTATAAAAATATTGGCGATACCGATACGCTTATTGATTTAATAAATGAAGGTAAAATAAATAAAACACAAGTCAGGTTATTTTTTAAATTAATATAAACAGAACAACTAACAGGACATACTAAATAAAACCGTTTATAACTACAGAAAGGTTGAGATTAGTTAATAATATATTTAGCATAGTTAGTTCGTGCCTCGTTTGCAACGAAATAGACGAGACAACACCCGCGTTTAAATTACATTTTTAAAGCGCGAAATTTGAAAAGTATCGTTGAATCGGCCATAAAAATATCTCCGATGGCGATATATCGGCAAACTTCGAGCATCGCCGATATATCGGTATCGGATGCGTCCCTAGTTAGTACATCTACTAAGCGTAGTTGCCATGCGCGGTCATTCGACTTGAAAAAGCATGGCAGTTGAGAGTATGTCATGCTCACTTAAATGTCTCACTGATGGTGGCGCGTGTGTTGGATCATTCGGTTAACTACAAAATGGTTGAGCTGGATGGTGCTGATCCTCGCGTCAAGTTCGTGAACGGGCGCTGTCGGTTGAGACTGGTCATCTCCTAACTTCCAGGGCTTATTTTTAATCTTGTGTTTAGAATTGTTTATAATTTTTTTTTTCATTATTCTCACTTAAAGAAGCAACAAGAATAACGTTCCCAAGATTTTGTAATATCCAAGTTGATTTAATAGAGCGTCCGTAGAGTTTCTTCCCCGTTCTTCTCCATAGAGATCTACATTTTGGAATGGGCAACTAGCTTCAACTTTCCAACTGATCGACTTTTTTGACAATTCAAAAGTGCCTGTAAATGGTATTATTGAAATAAATGCTTTGAGTTTGAGTTTTGAGTTTGGAGGTACCAAAAAATAAAATTTAGCCTGCCCTAGACTGAGAGACCTTGACATCGTTTTACGAAGCTCACGCATGACAAGTCGGTAACCGCACCCTTTAAAGGACACAATTTACAAAAATATTACTCCAAATAATATTTTCATAGGATCTGGTGTTGGTGCTTGTGGCTAAGTAATACCAGCCGCACGGTCGATCGATCAGGTTAAGCTACGCTTGCCGCGGTTGGTCGGTGGAGGGGTGACCATCTTTACATACCAAAACCCCTCTGTGCCTGGGAAAGCACGTTAAACCGTTGGTCCCGAATACTCTGGCAACCAGTCTAACCAAGGTGTATCGTATTACCCAGTAACTGGGTTGTGGAGGTCAGATAGGCAGTCGCTCCACGTAAAATACTGGTATTCAGCTACATGCGGTTAGACTGGAAGCCGACCCCAACGTTGTTAGGAAAAGGCTAGACAGATGAGGATCTGGTTTTGGTGCCACATGCCGAATTAGAATGTGTTTTTAAATATTGAAAATCTAATGATCTCAATATCGGAAGGGTTAGAATACTATATACCTAGTGTGTCGAATAAACGGTGTTTCAATTCAGTAGTTCTTATTATGAATGAAACTGGCCAGTTATTTTCTTAATATTGAATGATTTGAAAACATATGGATGTGGAGGAGTGAGACTTCCACTATTAAGAAGGGTGGAAATTCACGCCTCATATTTTATATTTATTCGATTCATATATGTAGGTTTATTAATTATAAATAAACCCTTTTATAAATAAATGATTTTATTATAATATTATTATTGTACACTGAATGTTTTTAGAATAGGCCGGTAAGAAAAGCAGCCGATTACTTTTTTTTTTAATTTTGATTTAGAAACTCTTTGAGAATCTGTAGATGTGTAAGGAATTCATATGTCATTTGTTTCTATAAATTGGCGGCAATATAAAAGTGTCAGTCGTGCGTAGAAATGGATTTGACTAAAAGTGGTTTATAACGACTTTCGTTGCCGTCTTACCCTATAACAATGTTACGATAGACTTCGTTTAGCAATTCATGACGAAGCCCCATCCCGAGTCACTGCTTACAACTGGTTTAATGAGTTTAGATGTGGTCAAAGCATAGGTAGTCACTGATGATTCGCGAGAAAACCGTTCTTCTATGGGAACTGCTACAGATAACGTGAGTGATGTGCGGGTAATGATAGAAGCGGATAGAAGGGTGACATATCAACAGCTTCGGGCAGCTTTAGGCATTGGTGCCTTGGAGCCCACTGCTTCAATCAATGTTTCTATCTCATGCGGTGCTTAGAAGGGAACGGAAACTACTTCGGAAAGCAATAAAAATATTAACAGGCTTCTAAACCATTCCGTTTTATATTTTCTAAAAACTTTAAGTGTGACCCAGGTACAGTTGCGGTCAGAAAATGTTTACCACCTTAAGGTTCATAATTGCCGGCACACATCTATATCACAAAGTCGATATGTGATTTGTCTAGGCACAAAGGAGGTGACTTACTAGATAGGATCGTTAAAGAAAACCTTTAATAAAAATAAAAAATACCAAAAAAAACAACCCACTTCCGAAAAAACACTACAAAGTGAAAAATAACTTTAATTTCGGAAGGCGGTGACAAAAACTTAAAATACATATCCAAAGTCACCGACTTCCGAAATTAAAGTTATTTTTCACTTTGTAGTGTTTTTTCGGAAGTCGGTTGTTTTTGTTTTGGTAAAAGTTTATGTTTTTCACTTTTTTAGTTATAGTACCTACCCCATTAATTCGAAATTTCTTCATTCTTGGGGTCAAAACAATGCATATTTACGCGATAGCAGTAATCGCGGTTGATTTACTGTTATATTTTGAATAGTTCCGTTGTCTGTCTCCGAAATGCATCATCAGATCTCGATTAAATTAAAATGGCACCACACGTGAAGCACTAGTTTTCAAATAAAAAGAAGAATCATCAAAATCGGTTCGTTCACCCAGTCGAAAGTTCTGAGGTAACAAACAAAAAAACAAAAAAAAACATACAGACTAATTGAGAACCTCCTCTTTTTTTGAAGTCGGTTAAAAAGACAACGAAAACATACAATATTTTAGATTATATTAAGTAGCATAGTGAAGAGACAGAAAAGGATATGGACCTTCGGACAAAGCATAGGCATAACGGTCGAACTTATTATGTACAGACGCCAGCACATCACAAGCTATCCCAAACTGTCAAGTTTTCCCAATTGAACATGAACCTTATTCTATTGTGATAAATTTGAAAATTTATCAAAGAAATTTGACAGACAGAGGTAGCGTGATATGCTGGCGTCTGTACTAGAAATAGTGACATGGAAGATCAAAAATCTTTATTTCTTTAAAACTACCAACAATTTATTATTTTATCAAATAGTGTAGGCTCCATTAGCAGATATGAGGGCACGTAGTCTATCTCGGTTAGATGCGATAAAGCGCTCGCATAAGTAAGTCCCCCTGATATCATCCCATTCCCGAACACAGTGTGATCTAAGAGCTTGAGGGTTTCTGTTACTATGATAGTCCCAGCGTTGAACCATTATGCCCTCTTTGATTATGCCCCACAAATTTTCAATCGGATTCATATCAGCTCACTGAGCAGGCTACTGAATCAAAATCAAATCAATATCAAAATATTTTATTTCACAAGGGCACTTATGAAACGTCAGAAGCTAGGTGCACGGTTCCAATTTGTCGCTTCCTATGGCGAAGAGCCGGCAAGAAAATCCACGGTTACTCCTTTATAAATAATTTGCTTTTACAATGTTTTCAAATTATAGTGATAATAGGTATGGGAGGACAGTGCAGGCCTGTCAGTAAGTACCAGGTACATAAAGGAATGAAAATAAAGAATAGAAAATCGTCTATAAATCTACAGTCTGTAAGGCCTACAACGTTCTCTCATTCACAATATGTAAAAGAATCTACATAAGTAAAATCAACCTATTTAAACCAAGTGACATGATGTCCATGAGAATTACTAATAAATAGTCGATATTAGAAGTGATGTATAATGTCAAATAATGACGAGAATATGTCAGAAAGTGCAAAAAATAAAAAGAATAAAATTAACATTGTAATTTGGGAGCAGTTAATAGACTCTCACATAGTTATGCTGTACCATAATGAGGTGCCAGGGAAGCCACATGTGCAGAAGGAATTAATGCCAAATTTCCTTGTCTTTAACGTAGTCTTTTATCTTATATTAAGCTTTTTTGCTAAGGACACGTTTGATGTGAGTTTTAAACTTTCCATCGCAAAGTTCTGTAACCGACTTTGGCAACTTGTTATAGAAGCGGATACTGTTTATTAGAAATGACTTGCTAGTTTTAATTAATCTAAATTTTGGAATCACAATTTCATCTTTACTACGTGTATTTAGATTATGGAAGTCGCATCTTTTTTGAAAAGACCTAAGTTTTTGCGAACATACAAGATATTTTCTAGGATATAAAGAGAAGGCAGAGTTAGTATATCAATTTCTATGAATTTGGTTCTAAGAGACTGGCGAGGCCCCATTTTATAGACTGCGCGGATTGCCCTCTTTTGTAGAATGAAAACTGAATCTACGTCAGCTGCCGATCCCCACAGTAGAACGCCATAAGACATAATACTGTGAAAATAAGCAAAGTATATTTAACCTAGCTATGGCTACATCAATCAACTACCTTATTTTTCTTACTGCGTGAGCAGCCGAGCTTAATCTACTTGAAAGAGCTCTAATGTGGGCACCCCATTGCAATTTTGAATATAAAGTAATTCCTAGAAATACAGTTTCGGAAATAGCATCTAGTTTCTTGCCATCAATTTTTAAATTTAGACCTACTTGGGGTACATTTGGTAATGAGAACTTAAGACATTTAGTTTTGTTCGCATTGAGTGAAAGATTATTAGCCGCAAAACCATTTCGACAGAACAGCTAGACTATCGTTCATCATCGAATGAGATGAATGTCACGATGCAGGTATAACCACGCCATAGATGGGTACGCCACGATTTCGGCGGTAAGTCCCCTCTTTAAGGAGTGACTTGAGCGGCGGCATGGCGTCCTCACCTTCCACCTGACGCAGGTCCTCACCGGACACGGTTGTTTCGGATAAGGCAGGAGGAAACGCCCGGGTGTTTCCGTTGCGAAGATCGCCCTGAGGACACGGTGGAGCATACGGTGAAGATCTGCCCGGCTTGGGCGGAGCACCACCGTGTCCTCGTGGAGGCGGCGGCGGCGGCGATCTCTCGCGTCCGGCCCTGGTCCAGGCCATGGTATGGAGCGAGAGTACATGGGTAGCCGTCGCTTCCTTCAGGGAAGCAGTGATGCTCGCAAAGAGGGAGGCGGAGCACGTGAGGGAGAGGCAGTAGGCAAGCGGGCTTGCAGACGGTGAGTAATGGGTAGCTCGCTGTCCGGTAAGGACCAAGCCCGGGTCGACGGCGCGTTGTGTTCCACGCGCGCTTCAAAGAGATGTCAGCACCAACTGATAGGGTCCGCAAGGGCCGCCGATGCCTGCCAGGGGTGAGGGTTGTTCAAAAGAGATACCGTGGCCCCTGGCACACTGGCAACTTAGGGAACACGGGTGGGTTTTAGTCAGTAAAAGTTTGACATGCCCTCCTGCTCCACCCAGAGCGGGAGAAGCCATTTGATGATTTCCCACCCAAAAAAAAGCCACGCCATAGAAGCGCGGGCCGCGTGAATAGGTGCAATATCCTGGTCATATTCTATTTGTGGGAATTCTGCTTCAGGATACACAACACACATAGTAGGCAGCATCACCTCTTCCAAAAGCAACACATAATTATTTGCAGAATCATTTATTTAAAGAATCTAATGTGAAAACTGATAAACATTTTTCGAGCGCGACCGTTTATTACGTATCAGTCACATAATCTTTTTACTTAATTAATTATGAGATTATAACCTGTAAAAAAAAAGAATACTGACCAGTTGTAAGCCTTAAAAACAAAGCAGCTATTAAAAACTCTATCGATCACCTGACGTTGTCATTTTGTAAAATGCAGAATCCATAATTTATTTCAATTTTTTATTATTTATTTCATTTTTTAGTTGTGGTTTTGCGATTTTTCATATTTTGGTTTTATCATTTATATTGAGTCAAAATGTCGTGCTCAGCATGTATGGAAACGGGAGGGAAAAGTACGAAAACGGTGAGAGACTGTAGGTCACGAATGTATGCTCTAAGACCTTTGGTATTTCGAGGAGTAGAGAGTAGGGGCTGGTGTATGAAAATCAACCTATAATGTTCCCACTGCTGGGACACAGGCCTCCTCTCTGTGAGAGGGAGTGGGCCGTAAACAACCACGCGCGCCCAGTGCGGGTTGGTAGATGTCACATGTCTTAAAATTTTTGGTTCTAGGAGATCCCGGTTTCCTCACGATGTTTTCCTTCACCGTTGGCTGGTGTATAATACAGTATATTTGATAAAACAATGCAGCGTATAGTCCTCATGCCCTAAATCGTGTAAAATGTTCACCGGAACCGTCCATCTAAACCTGGTTCATTATTCTTGTTACAGCGGACGGAGCGCGATACAATGGGCGAACTGGAGGTGCCAGATGACAGACTCTATGGATCCCAGACGCTCAGGTCTGTCATGAACTTCCCCATCGGAGGCATCGAGGAACGAATGCCGGTGAGTTTACCTTGTTTTTTGCATGTTTATTTATGAATGCACTCACAGCAACAGTCGGTCTAGTCATTCCTACTCTCTGAACCCTGGAACACGTGAAATGAACTACATTTTTATTTTATAGGTGGGGAAAATGCCTTGGTCAGTGGGTCATCTTGGGGTTTGAGGGGTGGTTTTGTGAGGCTCATAACCTTTATAAAATCAGTCACATTTGTCCACATCCATATTCATAGAGGGAGCACCAGAAGCTGGTATGATACGCATGCTCTACGTGACAAAAGCGGTTTGGCTGGAAATCGACCGCAGAACCTACTCTTACACGGGCAATTTGCTGAGCAATTATTGCTCAGCAACACTAATGGATCGATCTGGATCATTAAGTGGAGCAATCTGGAGCAACAACAATAAAATGCGGAAATTGTTTCGGAAATATGCAATATATTCCCGAAACAATTTCTGCGGCAACATTGAGAAACGTGAAATATAATTATGGAGCAATCCTCCTTACATTTCACATTTGTCACTGTTGCCAATATGAGTTGCCGAATATCCAATCGATTTGGAAATTTTTAGTCAATTTTCATTCATTTATTGTATCGTATTGCCTAGTTTTTTTATGTTGATCCATATTGCCTGGTATTGTGTGGCCGTATCTCTGGCAACAGGTTGCTACATGTTGCTTTTGCTCTAAATTGCTGGATGTAGTCGTGACGTCATAGTTGACGAGAACTGACCTGGATGGAGCAATTTTAATTGCTCATATAAGCGCACTTTTAGACAGTGTGCCAACACACCAGGGGCCCAAGTCTGCTATTATTATAAATCCATCATTCCAACACGATCCCATTGTGATTTTGCTAAAAGTTCGTAATATGCTAAATTCATAATGGTCGATCATTGGTCAGTCAATGGCACGGAGCAAATACAAAGTATTTTGTATTTGCTCCGTGGTCAATGGTCTCGTGATAGAATTGTGTTATAATGGCATTCTCGTATTGCCATTATTATAAAACCCGTTAGTAGAAATTATTTTCCACTAATTATTACTAAATTTGAACATTTATTCATGCCCGCTTTCATTTAAATATATTTTTTCATACTTATTACTTTACTAGTGTTAAATTATAGCAGATTAAAGTCAGTCATTCATTTGTCATTATGTACGAGATTACCAATAAATGTCATTTCTTTCAATGGAGTGTCAGTGGCTGACCATTGGAAAGTCATAATGACGCCATTATATTAATAGATTACCAAACTTGTTAAAATCAACAATTGTTAAATCAATGATAAACCATTCTGACACTATTGTAATAGCAGAATTGAAGCCCTGGCGTCTTGCTTTAGCATGAAAAAAAAAAAGTGGCGTAACACACTACCCTGAAACATAACTATCCGTTAAGTCAGAAAAAAATAATTCTGTACAATATTAGTATGCAAAGTATTAAACATTACAAAACAAAAGAACATAAACATTTCATTAAATCGTTTTACACAAATGTCAGCTAGCACATGCCAACAAAGACATAGAAAATTATAATTATGATCAATTAAACATAAAAATGTTAACAAAACTTAGTACCTACCTAAATAAAAGCCACAATGGCAAAAACAATTATGCCCTACGAATGATTATTATTCGTAGTGATGTCTGAATCTAGTCGCCGTTTCGAACTCACTGGTGGGCCTGGCTAAAAAGCACGCTGTCTCACCAGGCATCGTGTCCGACAATGGTAATATCAGTGATGAGCAGTTAGACGCTAGTCTACACGCACACCGTTATTGAGTGAGATTTTTTAATAATTAGTACGTGGGGAAAATATTGCATATCTTTGAAACGGATTGTTGTGTATTATTTTTTTTCGTGATTAAGTATGTTTTGAATGTCATTTTAAACAACTACTTAAATTTCTAAACATTAATTTCTTAACACCTTATGTACCTAATGTATAAGAACCGAGCATTAGTAAAGTAAGCGTTACTTATAGATGTGAACCTTACATTTTAGCACTTCGTGTTCATATTCGTTTAAGCGAATGTGAGCAAGTTTCATAGGAATACACAAACACATCAAACAACACACAACAAACAACAAACATACAACATACAACACAACATTAAACTATAAAAAGTAGGGTGTAAAACGACCCATCACAGCCATTATCTACGCATTCTTTACATCGGAACTAAGTAACATCGGGGAGTACAACTAACAATTAGCTTCGTGCATCTTTTTATATCCTTTTTATTTTCCAAACAACGATGCTTTGGCTGTAACAATTCCTGTTACTAACTGCGTTATCTAAAATAAGATAATTATTATTATGACGTAAACACAAAATAATCCACTTTTATTTTTATTGGCCTATATCTACTAACTGATGTAAACATTGACCTACGATGACCTTCTGTGACGCAATACAAATATCTTTACTACACTTAAATATTGTAAACTGTTATTTTTATGCATAAACAAAATACAACGACATAGTATATAATTATATTTATTCACCGCAATTTTTTGATCGTTTTAATCCTTTATGAACAACTTTTACAATGGGATCAATCCTGAAGTCGTGAAATTAAAATCAGGTGATCCATACATTTATGTTCGCATAACTCGACGCAATGTATGGATCAGCTGATTTTACACGCTTTATATTAGCTTCACTTGTATGTTTGTTTGTATGTTTGTATGTAACCGACTCCTTTGGACGCTATTATGATCCACTTTAAACGGTCAGATTTCATTTAAACTTTGTAGACTTATCGAGGACCTATGACAATTCAATACTTAAAAATAAAAATAAAAAAAACACGCTTTTGTAGTTGGCAAAACTAAAAAATAGAAAATAAATAATAGTTTAAAAAAACACGCTTTAAAAACCAAACTAAAAAGTAGAAAATAATTTAATTCTATTAAAAAGGTGGGGTGCTTGATATTAATTGATTATAAAAATACCTCAAAAAGCACCCCACGCTTTTTAATAGAATTAAATTATTTTCTACTTTTTAGTTTGGTTTTTAAAGCGTGTTTTTTTAGTTTTTTTAAACTATTATTTATTTATTTGATGTTCTTCATACCCCTACAATGCTATGCAAGGTAATAAACATAACATAACACAAATACAAAATATTAAATAAATAATTTTGCTACAAATATCAGTTAGCACACAGTCGTTTCAGCCGAAAGACGTCCACTGCTGGACATAGGCCTCCCCCAAAAGTAGGTGGTTTGCCATAATCGCCACGCTTGGCAGGCGGGTTGGCGATCGCAGTATGGTGGTCAAATGGAGAACGCTGCTGCCCATTCTCCCGTATGCTTGGTCCCTATAAACAAAAACGGATCGTTTTCCTCACCAATAGTAGCAACTTTTGTTTACAAACTGGGTAAATAAATAGTTTCGTAAGCAAATTTTAGCTGTGATAGCTACTTCCAAATAGTGGGCTACTGTGCGAATGTATTAGGCCTTTGCTTCATTATTGGTAAAGATACAAGAGTCTTAATTTTAACCTACAGCTGTCCGTAAGTTAAAGGAATCGGCCATTAGTCGCCTTCTACGACAACCACGGGAAGAAATGGGATGGTGCTGTTCTTTACGTTCTGGAACACACGGAACCAATCACAAACAAAAACGTGAATAGAACATGAATACTTAAAGAAAAGCCTCCAGGCATAAAGGGCGTGCCCATTTACATACGTCATCATAATTAGCCTATCTATAATGTTCTCACTCCTGGGACACAGGCAGGCGTCCTCTCTGTGAATCCACCAATTTTGGTAGATGTTACTTCACCGTTTTTTAGAGGAGTCGTGATGAAATCATTTATACAAATTTAATTAACGCGGTTGCCTGGGTTCGAAATTACAACCTACAGCTCATTGGCAAAGTCTTGGCCGTTACCACTGAGCCACCAGTGCCCTATAGGAACTATTTATTTTTGGCAGAGGCACCAAAAGTAAAAATGCAGATTGATGTCAAGTAATTGAAACATGTTTTTCGATAACCAGACTTGGTCGACCAATAACCAGACTTGGTCGACCTCTACGTGAAGTAAAAGGATATTGCTCTACCTTCAATCAAGTTAACGCTTTCACAAGCACATACAATGGTAAACAATCGTTGTGTACCATATCTGGGTCACTAGTACTAGGACGGTTAACCTTGATGTCGGTACTTATGATCAATCTCGCATTGTGCTACAATGCAATTTCTACGCATAATACATAATGTCGATGGTGAAACGATAGTGCTGCCGTACACAAGCTATAATAAAAAAAATCAGACATTAACACATACATGAATAGTCCATAGGTTGTTTAGTGATGGGACTGATGGGTTAGTAACAGAAAGTACTTATTATAGTCTATATTAGTGTTGTTAATAAAGACAAAAAAAACGGTAATTTAAAAAACAAAAAAACCCGACTGCTTTTCTGAGTATTCCTGGAAAAGCCCTAAAACAAGAAAGTCGTTGTACCCGATTGCACTTAACTTAAGAATCGCCAGTTGCTAAGGCGATGCTTATAAGCAGATAAATTGTAGCAGTCGGGACCCATTCTAGAAAGTCAGCCGTCTAGTCAGTAGATTGGAGTAATCTGCAATGTAATATAGGTGCTCTCAATTCACTAAGCCTCCATTTCTAGAATGGGTCCCGACTTAGTCACAATAAAAAACTAAGCATTATAATATATTGAGCTATATTACTCTTTCTAGTACCCTGTCATCGTCGCTTTCGGTATCCTAAAGAAAGCTGCCGCCAAAGTCAACATGGACTACGGTCTTGATAAGAAAATCGGTAAGTGAACATAATAGAGACTAGGAGGGAGGAGACGGAGTGAAAGAGACCGAAGTATACGTTTGTCCCTTTCTTCGCCAAAACAGGCGTCGGTTTTAAGAAGAGTCGACGAAGATGGTAATGCAAGGACATTTTATGAGTCAAAGTTGAAATCTTAAAATGTCACATTAGGTTTCTTATATGTGTTTTCTGGACGTGAAAAATGTTCATAAGACTGACTTCCCATTAATGGGAGCGACCATTACCGAGCTTTACATATACCAGTCGACAGTCGACTCAGAAACTCCCTTAGCTAGTTTAAAAAGTTTTCTTCAAAGGTATAAAGTTAAAGACTCCGTGGCGATAAAACCACAGCTTATTACCAAGTTGCCTCAGTACGAATATAATGTTTCGATAATTACGGCTTGTAACTAAATTACTTGTCATGTTACAGCCGAAAATATTATGCTAGCGTGTGATGATGTCATATCCGGCAAGCTGTACCGAGAGGGGCACTTCCCTCTCGTCGTCTGGCAGACTGGATCGGGCACGCAGTCCAACATGAACACTAATGAGGTAAAGTAGCCCTATCGTATGTTATTATCGCAGTGAGAGCGAATACCTACACTTACAAATAGTAATGTAATAGCTTTGTGATAGCGCATAAGTAAGATTTTATTCTCAGGTGATTGCAAACCGCGCCATCCAACTCATGGGCGGTAAGTTGGGCAGCAAGACCCCCGTTCATCCCAATGACCACGTGAACAAGTCCCAGAGCTCCAACGACACGTACCCTACAGCTATGCACATTGCTGTAGCCATGGAGCTAAGAGACAGGCTCATGCCTGGCCTCGTAGTGCTCAGAGATACCATGGACGCCAAAGCCAAGGAGTACGCTAAGATCATCAAGATCGGCAGGTTGGTTAATTAAAATTAAATTATTGCAGGTATCACATAACCCATAATTGAAAACATCTTTAAATTATTCAATAATGAATACAAAATCACATACAATTAAATACAATATAAATACAACATCAACACACAAATTAGATAAATCAAATTCAAATTCATATTCAATCATAATGAACTCATATTCATTACAGTAGTCTCTTACGAGCGACACTATATGTAACTTGTTACAGCAGTGTGCAACAGTCCAACCTACTTGCTATCATACTCAGAACGGCATTGGAGCTGGCCCTGCCTCTGCGCACAAGAGACGCGCAGTGTTTCCACATGGTCGCATGAAAACAGTCCGTGCGTGTCCATGCGGACATACCTGAACTGGTAGGACATAGGTCTCTCCAATTGCACGCCATTCAGCTCGATTCTCGGCAACTCTCATCTAGTTGCTACCAATCACCCAGTGAAGATCGTCACTCCACCTAGCCTGAGGGGTCGTACCTTACGTTTGCCGATTCACGGTGTCCACTCAAACACACCCCAACGGTCATCGGTTCTACGGCTAATGTGGCCGGGTTATTGCTAATTCTGTGAGCTACGTCGGCAACATTGGTTCTCTGCCGGATCACCTCATTCTGGATTCTATCTTTCGAGATACTCCGAGCATAGCTCGTTCCATAGCTCGCTGAGCGACTTTGAATTTATGGTCCAGCCATACCGTGAGTGTCCACGTTTCGGCTCCGTAGGTCATAAAAGGCAGGACACACTAATTGAAGACTTTAGTCTTTAGGCTCTACGGAATACGCGACGAGAAGACTCGACGAAACATCCCAAACGCTGCCAGTCCAGCTGAATTCTTCTATTAGCCTCCTTCGAAGCGAATAGCATAAACTTCATTTCGCTGAAAATCGTTTGGCACACAATCATATAGCATACATTCAAAACTCATAATTTTGTAAGTCAGAATCATCTTTAGGCATACATTTCATATCCATAATATTTAAAAAGTAGAACCATCATATCGCAGAAAGTTCACCGTCAGAATCATCTTAAGGCATAAGTAGCACAGGTAGAATTTGGTTCTGGCACTCCCCGGCGGCAACCGCGGCACCGCTCGATTCGCTCGCTCGGCTCGTGCGCAGGGTGTCGCAATTCTAACCTAACCTAACCTTTTATATTACACTTCTGCACTTTACTTCGTCATTTTTACAAATTTAGCGCTATCGATATGCGCGACGGTCCCGTAAGATTGCGCGGGCGTGACTGTCCATGTTAATGCCATGTAGATTATTCTGTATTCCTGCTCTGCTCTATGCTGTCAGGTGGTTACATTTATATATATTTTTTTGTATAGAACCCATTTGATGGACGCCACGCCCCTGACGCTGGGGCAGGAGTTCAGCGCCTATGCGACACAGCTGACGTATGGTATCGAGCGCGTGTGCACCACGCTGCCGCGCCTGCACTACCTGGCGCTGGGCGGTACGGCCGTCGGCACGGGACTCAACACGCGCATCGGCTTCGCTGAGAAATGCGCTGCGGAGATCGCAAATCTCACTGGTATGGCAGTAACTTTTTATGTTCCTCAGATTTTAAATGGATTTAAAACTGCGAATTGGAAAATTGTTGTATTATGTTTAAAAATAGAATTTTTCCAGCTACACTGAAATTTAACTTTGCGGGCTATCTTAGTGAATTCTGCATATGTCATATTGTTTCTTCACTTCACCTACATATAGTTCTATCACCAAAAAATGTACTACAATGGGAAATAATTATTTTTACAGGCATTCCCTTTGAGACAGCGCCAAATAAGTTTGAAATATTGGCCGCCCACGATTCAATGGTGGAGGTGTCCGGAGCACTCAACACAATTGCTTGTTCTCTGATGAAGATTATTAACGACATTCGCATGCTGGCTTCCGGACCTAGGTGTGGTCTGGGTGAGCTGATGCTGCCAGAGAACGAACCTGGATCATCCATCATGCCTGGTGAGATCCTTTCGTCTGATTAGATGCTCCGCGATGGTATTTTTATGATTGATCTGTTTGTGCTAACATTAGATTTTCAACATTCCAGGTAAGGTGAACCCTACGCAGTGCGAGGCTTTGACCATGATTGCAGCTCAGGTGATGGGCAACCACGTGGCGGTCACGGTCGGTGGAAGTAACGGACACTTTGAACTTAACGTGTTCAAGACCATGATGGTCGCCAACGTGCTGCGATCGATTAGACTAATCGGTAAGATTGCAAACCATTTAACCAAAAATATTATTTGCAGCAAAAATATTTAACCATTGTATTCGGCCCATCAATACTATGCACACATTGATTTTAACGAAGTGGGCTGAACTGAGTGCAAATTGTAACACTACTTGGAATAGGTCCGGTGCAGCCAGGTTGTGATGCCATAAAATATGTGATTAGCTGCGTGCACTACCTTAAGCTGGTTTAATATGGCCGACCCTAAGGTCACCATCTTCCTGTGCTTGTACCATGTTACTCAGGGTCGGCGCAACACGTTTACTTCTTCTATTCTTCCCTGTCAGCCGTCACGCTATCATTCACTTCCTTCTCTTTCATGTCACTCTTCACACAATCCATCCATCTTTTCGTGGGCCTTCCTCTCCCTCTCTATCTAACAAAATGTATATTCATCAATCTTTTTATTCACGTCCGTTTCTTCCCTCCTCATCACATTCCCATACCAAGACAAATGTTTTCCTTTCAACTTTTCTGGCACTTCCACCACTTTCGAAACTTTCCCTTATATATTGATTTCTAACTTTATCCATTTTCGTCACTCCACACATCCATCTGAACATTTTCATCTCCGCTGCATGCAATGTCTTTTCATCAGTCTTTTTCACGGCTGAGCATTCCGATCCTTACAGTACAACAGGCCTTCTCAGTCCCTTAGGTTTTTGAATATCTATTAATTACTTTTAATCTCCTCAGGTGATGGCTGTCAGGCGTTCAACAAGAATTGCGCGGTCGGCATCACGGCTAACACTGCGGCTATAGAAAAGATCATGCGCGAATCGCTCATGTTGGTCACAGCTCTCAACCCGCATATCGGATACGATAAGGTGAGAACTATTACTGCATTTTTAAAAGAAACTTATCGACACGGATTATTCGAGAATCCAGAAGCCAGTCAGCGAGGTGGTAGCAGCGCTGACGGCCCAGAGAGTGCCTAAACAGCCAATACTGTTGCCTCTGTTGGGGCACAGGCCTTTGTGTGTTAGGGAACGGGCAGTAATCAACCACGCGGGTCCAGCGCGAGTTAGATGTCACATGTATTCGATATCCTCACGATGTTTTCCTTTATCGTTTGGAGAGCTGTGGTAATGAAAATAATTTACACTGAGTAAAATAATTGACCGGTGTCGACCGTATGACCTACAACTTGTATGTCACGGCTGTTTGGGTCATCACTGCACCCAGAGAGTGCACCAGGCGTGTATTTAAGTATCAAAAATCGATTTATCGTAACAGTCGTTAGAATGCACATTGTTATAACATTAGTAAATTATTAGGAGGAATTAAATGTTTTCCAGGATGTATTTTTTTTTATTAAAGCGATCTTTAGAAGCCACTATTCTTTACCGCACCAGATTTTTCTGACCATTTTGTCCTGGTGAATGTTGCTCACTTAAATAGGATAATTTACGATTACTTGAAACAAGTTTTGAAAAAAAGCTATTTATCTGCTTCCTTGTGAATCGTCATATCTTGCCTACGAGTGATTTTCTAAAAATAACAGTACTAAGCATTAAAATTATAACCATGGGAGGCGAATAGACGATAGTTAAATCTAAGTCGAGAGCCTGCATAGCTATTCTGAATAGCTTTCGATAGGCTATCGGATCTATGACTTTTTCGATACCCTGATTGCCACGCACAATGGTCCACTTAAAGGACTAAGTGCGGAAACCAAACCCAATAACATAGAACATACCCTGATTGCCTTGCCCTCTGCCAGCAAATAGCTGTTGCAACAATCACGGTCCTCTATTTGATTTAAACCGACAGAATGATCGCGTTTTGTTTTGTGAACAGCGTTTACTGGACTCCTTAAATTATATTTATTGATGTTTGATACGGCACGGAAGCGTACCGAATGGTTGTGAATAACTATGCTGGACAGTTAGCAGTATAACAACGGCGTATTTTACGCCAGTACGCGAGAAGAACAAGCGGTATTCCTCAAACCAGAAATGAAAAATGCCAAACATTTCATTTCTTGAATATTTTATGTTTCAGTCAGCGCTTATTGCAAAGACTGCCCACAAAGAGGGAGGTAACCTCAAGGACACTGCTATCAAACTGGGCTTCCTCACTGCGGAACAGTTCGATCAATGGGTCAGACCTGAGGACATGTTGGGACCCAAGTAGATACAATGGAAGCGGAATGGGAGCAGCAATCTTTCGCTTAGGAGTTAAATTTTTTTAGAGTGTATTTTTCTATTTATAATACAACAAATTCCAGTTTTGGTTCCATTATGTGTCATCATTATGGCCATTGAATTCAAAAATTTTAAATAAAGGTTTTTTTTTACGGAAAAAATGGCATTTCGAGAATTAGAAAAAAGGTTTTGTAAAGTATATTCTTTCACTCAAGCCTTTGTGACACACATGCCTCTTTTGAATACTCGATGTGCCATATTTGGCACTAGCGCTCTGACCAAGATGATCTCCATACTAAAGTACACGACTTTGGCTAAAACTAGTCGTGCGACCAGTTGGTCGTTACAGCTGCGATGCGCATTTGCTTTCTATTTAGAGTTTAAACCTATTGCCGTGCCTCCAGCGTCCAGCTCATAAATTGACAAATAAATATCTTGACTTTCCACTGTTAGCCAAAATTCACACGGACGCAATAAAGTCGCGGTGGTATTTCAATTTTCAACTCTCTGTGCATTGAGAATCTAATTCATTCATTTCGTCGCGTCGAAAAAATCGAACAGTGTATTTTACTGTTCGAATTTCAACTGCGGCGTTGAACATCCAGTGCGCGATAGAATCCCGCCTAGATATTATTACGTCTGTGTGAATGTCGCTCTGTCTGTGGTTGTAACCGCGTATGTATGTAAATAAATTACATAATATTTCGTATATCCGTTATAAACCGCGTTACTTTGTTACAGAAAATTGGCAGAGTCTATTTAATCCATGTTGATTTTCTCAATAAAAATTAAGTTAACAATCTACGCATTTCTTTTATTAAGTTCCTGAAAATATCCCTACTAATATGGAGAAGGACATAGGCTACTTTTTTAACGAAATAACCGACATCCACACGGGCGGAGCCGTGGGCAAAAGCTAGTATTATGAATACAAAAGTAACTCTATCTGTTACGCTTTCACGCCTAAGCCGCTGTAGGTACCGATCAACATGAAATTTGGCACAGATATAGCCTGGAATATGGACAAGGGCATAGGCTTTTTTACAAGCTTTTATTAAACTTGCAATGTATGTAGTATGTTTGTCCGGGTGGACTCTTGCAACTCAATTTTGAAGCAGAAAATTTATTTATTTAAACTTCTCGAACACAAAAAAGGCACAAAGGCGGACTTAATGTCTTAGACAAGCTTTTATATAATTTAATAAATTGTGTAATACATGTACTAAATTGATTGCTTTGATTTAATTTAAAGTTTCTTTTCTTCTTTTTAGGGCAATTAAATAAAGGCTTGTTTTTAAAAAGTTTTTTTTACCATTTATTTTTTTAACCGATATCCACGCTGGCGGAGCCGTGAGCAAAAGCCGTGAGCAAAAGCTAGTACTTAATACAATTATTAAACTCATCCACAGACAACGCACAGCCTGAGCTTCTTGGGTTAGAAGCTTGAAATCTTGCACAAGAGTTCCTTAAACAGGGTAATTTTAAATTGGCTAGCTTTATATAAACCATACAAATCGTCACAAAATTATCGAACTGTGACATCGCAATCAGTTAGATTTTTAACCGACTTAAGAAAAAGGTTCTCAAATCGGTTACATTTTTTATGTTACATATCCCAGAGAGAAGTCCTTTGCAAAAAAAAAAAAACGAAAATATAAAGACTACCGAAAGACACCGCCTTCCGAAATAAAAATTATTTTTTACTTACTTCATTTTTTAGAGTGATTTGTAGGCTTTTACGAGGTGCATTCAATAAGTACCTAGCTTCATCGCCAGAGGGCGCTGTAGTTTCAAAAGAGTTTTACCACAGTGTAGCACATTCTTTTTTAATTCTTTTTTCAAATTTTCATTCCAATCCCTTCATTTGTTTTAATTTGACAACTTATGGAAGCGAACGTGTCGATCGCTTTTACAAAAATGGAAAAAGAGCAATATCGTTCGGTGATTCGATTCCTATTTTTGGAAGGGAAAACGCGCATCGAAATCAAAGAGAGCTTGGATGCTGTGTACGGTGACTCTTCTCCATCGATGGCCACCGTCAAGAATTGGTTCAACGAGTTTGCACGTGGCCGTACGTCGGTTTTTGATGAACCACGTCCAGGTGCACCGAAAACAGCTGCTACGGAGGAAAACAGTTAAAAAATCCATGATCTCGTATTGGCAGATCGCCGATTGAAGGTTCGGGAGCTAGCTGAGACTGTAGGCATTTCAGAAGGAACAGTGCATCATATTCTTCACGAGGAACTCGGCATGAGAAAGCTGTCGGCGCGATGGGTGCCGCGTTTACTCACACCAGAAAACAAGCGCAACCGTGAGACCACATCGGAGACGTGTTTGGCGCTGTTTAAGCGGAATCCAGCGGAGTTTTTGCGTCGTTTTGTGACCGTCGATGAAACCTGGATCCACTGGTACACACCAGAGACCAAGGAGCAATCAAAACAATGGATCCAGACCGGGGAACGTGCTCCAAAGAAGGCGAAAACTGTAAAATCGGCCGGAAAAGTTATGGCCACCGTTTTCTGGGATTCACAAGGTGTGATCTACATCGATTACCTCGAGGAGGGTAAAACAATTACAGGGCTTTACTATGCCGATTTATTGGGCCGATTGGACGCCGAATTAAAGAAAAAACAACCCCATCTGGCGAAGAAAAAAGTGCTGTTTCACCACGACAACGCACCGGTTCACACGTCTGCCGTTGCCATGGCCAAATTGGTCGAATTACGCTACGAATTGCTGCCCCATCCACCGTATTCTCCAGATTTGGCCCCTTGTGACTTCTTTCTGTTTCCTAATCTGAAAAAATCACTCGCCGGGAATAGATATGGATCGAATGAGGAGGTCATCGCCGCCACGGAGGCCTATTTTGCAGAGTTTGACAAAAACTATTTTTCGGACGGATTAAAAAAGTTGGAGCATCGCTGGGCTAAGTGTATCGAACTAAAAGGAGACTATGTTGAAAAATAAATTCCCACTTTTCCAAAATTTTCGTTTACTTTTTGTAGGCTAAGTATTTATTGAATGACCCTCGTATATCGTTACCGTTTTTTTAAAACACCAGCAAGCTTAGCAAGAGCACCGTTTTGTCGCGGGAAGAATAGACAAAAATGACGTTCTGTGTAGACAGTACGACGATAGCAAAGTAGAAAAAGTCAACTGCACTTTTTATGAAATTCACTCTTTTACATAGGTTATTCGACTCAATATTCTTTGTTTTGTCACAGGATTTTTTCTGTTTGGTTCTCAATTTTTACAGATCACGTATATAAGTAGATACAACAATTTTTCTCAAAGTGTCAAAGTACCGTATTTTGGAACAAAAAATATTACATTAATATTGGCCTTAACCATTTCTATTAACTAAATGATGTTAAATAGGAGAAGATAGCTTTGTTCTTTTATTAATTATCACAGTTACTCGTTCAAAACAAATCATAATTTTATAGATAACCTTGCATACCTACTTTGTGGTCTAGTAGAAAGTTTGTTGTCAATGTGATTTTGACAGTTTGGGAAGAAAACTTTCTTCTGAAATAGTATACTTATAAAAGGACCTGGACAAAGATCGTTAGAAACGAAAGACAAAATGGCAGATTGTAGAAGGATTTGTACGGTGCGATGTCAAAAATAGAGAAACGAAATGTCACTTTGTATGGATAGAATAGAGCTGTGTCTATTCTTCGTAGAAATAAAAAGCGTCATGCTAAGCCTGCATCGCACGATCTCAGGAGTTCATTTGAGAAAAATGAAAATGACAAAAAAAAAACCCATAGCAAACCGTCTGAAAATCTTGTTGTCAAGTGAACGTTGTTGCCCTGATGTAGAAAAAAAAAATCAGAGTTTAGTGCATCACCTTACTAATTAGACAACTTTTCAATACTCAAACGTTATTTTCAAAAAGTATTTCCGTCTACCAAGCAAATGAATGAATAACTTTCAACTCTAAAATTCTTACAAAATGAATAATAAAGAACATAAATAGAATTTTCGGAAATTTTGGAGATAAAGGAGACATTTGAAATGTCTGAAAACCGATTTTTGCCAACCCTGACAGACAGCCAAACAAAAGATTTAAAATTAAACCAGTTTGCTATGAAACAGAACGGTTATTAGTTGTCGTCATCACCATCATCATTTCTGCCGAAAGACGCTGGGCCCAGGCTCCTCCACTTCGACCGGTCTTGTGCTTCCCACATCCAGCGGATTCCCGCGGCCTTCACAAGGTCATCGGTCCACCTGGTGGGAGGCCTTCCCACTCTACGTCCTCCGGTACGCGGTCGCCCTCTAGAACCTTTACTGATTTGAAACTTTTAGAAAATGTGACCCGCAAAATGTCTGAACTGTCGTATATTTTTGTATATTTTATTTATTTTATATTATTTAATGTCGTCATAATGTAACATGGATTGTATTTATCCTTTTAGCTACATACAAATTATTCTATTCTATAAGGTAGATAGTAGTGACATCTACCCTGATGTGCGAAGCTTTCTTTACTCCAGCAAAACCGACGTCTACTAAAATACATGTCCCGCTTGCCGACGAAGCGGCAAAACGTGTTTGCATTAGGAAAATTCAAAAGATGGCAGGAATTAAAACGAAGTTGTCATAGTTACCGAAAATTTTGGACAGATGGCGCCACAATGTGGTGTTTAACTTCATTTCATTAAAAATATGTTTTGTTGTCAAGGTTAGTAAGGACTTGTGTCCACCTCAGAACAAAGTTTTTTTTGAGGTACAGTCGAACGCTCGCGGTTCTCGAAATTGTGACCTTAAGCTGGCCTGGCGCACGGTGGATCGAAAATCGGCTGTAGAAGACATAGGATCTCGATTTCTTAAATGTTATTTTTTTTGCTGGAAATGACTTTTGCTGATCATTACTGTTCTATAAAATGTCATATGAAGTAATTGTGTGCACAAATGGAAGATTTATAGTTTTTATAAGAAAAAAATGTATGGAGCTGACATGAAAAATGAGGATATCTCTGGAATCGCAAGGTTCGCCGTTATATCCTTGCACACTGTTATAGTACTATTTATTTGTGAATTTTTGACATACTTAATATTGCGGCATCACTTGCGATTTTTTTTTTAAATCGTCAAAATTAAAAAATTAAAAATGTTTATGATATGTACATTTTAATGCTTAAATATGGCTATACCAAGTGCAACTTACAATATTTTTTATGCTTAGACCAAAACATTCAAAGAAATCACAAAGTCGTATTACCTACTTTGTGATTTTCATTTGAAATGACATGGTAATTATAAATTACGTAATACGTAATCTTGTCTAATGCCTCAAGTCCACATTAGCTAATGATTAATAAAACTTAATACCTATATACCTAGTTAAAAGGATACGTACCAAAATAATTTGGGGTACTCGCTAATTTAGCAATTAGTGCAGGATTAACTTAATGAAAGTAATTAGATAAATGTGATACCATCATTAGTCAATAACAATAAATAGTCAAACATTGGATTCACAACTTCAGTTCATTTAGAGCATTTCTAATACTAACATCTATCCTACCGTGTCTTTTTACTCAGTGATCGTGAATAATGGAAAGCATTATTACAAATTTGGATTTGTTTGTTATTCTGAGCAATCAGGATGCTTCGTCTTTCGATCATGAAATATTGTTCAACACACTTGTTATTCGACTGGGCCTTTCAGATGAAGACAGTGTTACCGTGAAAGAATTTTGTCGAAGATTTACACGGGCAGTTCAAAAGAGATGGTTACGATCCCACAGGAAAAGTGAAGTTTTTAGACGTGATTACAGTAATGGGCTTGAGGCAAATATTGACTGGCCAAACTGCGTGCAAACCAATTTGCTCATTCAAGAATCAACAAGTGAAAATATTTCTACTGAACCTGTACCTGAACCTGTACCATCAACTTCAACAATGAAATCAACTTCAACGATAACAAAAAGATCTCGAAAGCCGTTTGAAGATCTAAGTAACAAGCAGAAGAAGAGACGATCTGATGAACATATAGGCGATGACCCTAATAAAGTAGCTTATTCAGCTGCAGCACTTTTGAAAGGAGATGGTCGTGAGGATATTGCATCTGTTATTGAACATATGCTCCAAAATCCAGAAGCAGCAGCAAAAATCAAGGAAATGTTGAACAAACTAGCTCCCTCAACAATATTTTCACCAGAAAAAGCACTGGGTTTGCTACTTTCAGTAAAACTATCGAAATGGCAATATATCACATTAAGGGAAACGACTATTCGAGAAGGTTCAAAGGAGATATATCCGTCTTACTATAAAGTGCAAAAAGCTAAGCTACAGTGCTACCCTCCGAAGACATTTGTGACTGTAACGGATTCATCTGCTAAGATTGCACTACAAGCGTTACTAGATTTAACAGTGAACAGAATTTTTGAAACTATTCGTAGTCCTGATGCGATACAAGATAAACAATTGATATTAATATCAAAGTGGGGATTTGACGGTGCATCTAACCAAAGTAGATATAAGCAAAACATAGAGAGTGGTCAAAATGATTCCAGCATATTTATGACTTCTTTGGTTCCATTAAAGTTGACAGCTGACGGTGATACCGTATGGGTGAATCCAAAACCCTGCTCACCTAGGTATTGCCGTCCAGTCCAGTTTAGTTTTGTGAAAGAAACCAAAGACGTTGTCATAAATGAAAAAACTGCAATGGATAACGAAATTGAAGCTCGCGTTCCCTCAAAATGTCAATGACATGAAATTAGTCACAAATTAATGATGACGATGATTGACGGCAAAATTTGTACATATTTGTCTGAAGCTAAGTCAAATGCGGCCTGCTACCTGTGTTTGGCTAAGCCTACAGAAATGAATAAGTTAGGTGTCATTGCGTCAAAAACCATTTCTTCTGGTGTGTATGAGTTCGGATTATCATCACTTCATGCGTCAGCACCACACATAGCGTATCGTCTCGACTTCAAAAAGTGGTCTGCAAGAGGAGAAGGTCATCAAGAGTTATTGCATTCACGAAAAAAACTCATTCAAGATCGATTCAAAGATGATCTCAACCTTTTGATTGACATTGTTAAGCAAGGATCAGGCACAACTAACGACGGGAACACAGCAAGGCGGTTTTTTGAATTTCCTGATAAAACTGCAGCGATCACTGGATTACATGAAGACCTAATACGCAGATTTGCTGTGATTCTGCAAGCTACATCTGGAGAGATTGTAGACGTGCCGAAATTTGAAGAATACGCTAGAACAACCGCTGGAAAATACGTGGAACGGTACGATTGGTACTACATGTCATCAACCGTCCACAAATTGTTGCTTCACGGAGGGGACATAATTGCAGAAAATGCTATTGTACCAATTGGAAGTCTTTCGGAAGAAGCTTCAGAGGTCCGAAACAAAGACTTTAGGAGGTTCAGAGAAAACCATTCGAGGAAAAAGAGTAGACAAGCATCAAACGAGGATATCCTCAATATGGTTATCATCTCTTCTGATCCTCTAATTTCTTCCACAAGACCAAAATTAAATGCCCACAAGAGGCAGACATACTTTAAGGAAACAGTAGAACTACTGAAACTTCAGGATCAGGAAGCTCCGACAGAGTTCTTAGAAGTTATATCTATTGTAGAGCCTGATTCTGAAGTGTATTCTGATGGTGACGAACTATAAAATAAGTTAACTTTTATTGTTTATGTTAGGTTAGGTTAAGTTAATATTTTTTTTAATAATTTGCTTTTATTTTTAATCATACAATAGTTTACCATTTATTGTTATTGACTAATGATCACGTT
Source organism: Polymixis lichenea (assembly GCA_949091785.1). Lineage (NCBI taxonomy): Eukaryota > Metazoa > Arthropoda > Insecta > Lepidoptera > Noctuidae > Polymixis > Polymixis lichenea. Next base: position 2,429,277 of record OX420943.1, on the reverse strand, counting down.
TATCTAATTACCCTCATTATGGTACGTATCCTTTTAACAGGTATATAGGTATTAAGTTTTATTAATCATTAGCTAATGTGGACTTGAGGCATTAGACAAGATTACATATTATGTAATTCATAATTACCATGTCATTTCAAATAAGTAGGTAATACGACTTTTCGATTTCTTAGAATGTTTTCGTCTAAGCATAAAAAATATTGTAAGTTACACTTGGTATAGCCATATTTAAGCATTAAAATGTACATATCATAAACATTTTTAATTTTTTAATTTTGACGATTAAAAAAAAATAATCGCAAGTGATGCCGCAATATTAAGTATGTCAAAAATTCACAAATAAATAGTACTATAACAGTGTGCAAGGATATAACGGCGAACCTTGCGATTCCAGAGATATCCTCATTTTTCATGTCAGCTCCATACATTTTTTTCTTATAAAAATTATAACTCTTCCATTTGTGCACACAATTACTTCATATGACATTTTATAGAACAGTAATGATCAGCAGAAGTCATTTCCAGCAAAAAAAATAACATTTAAGAAATCGAGATCCTATGTCTTCTACAGCCGATTTTCGATCCACCGTTGGCGTAGTACAGTGTTTTAATTGAGTAGGACGCCTGCTTATACTGACTTTGTTTCCATTAACGTGCGGCATACTGTACCTACTTACTACTTTCTAGTTATGAACATGCTTCGCCTTCGCCTTGCTTTCTTTGGGAGATAATTTTACTTTCAACTGCCGCCGCTATAACAACAAATAATAAAAATGACTTAAGAATTATACGGGTGACCCCCTTTAATTCTTAACTTTATTTTATAGGTGAAGCAAGATCATACTACAAAACTGGTTAAGTGTAAGTCCGTACCGCAAGGCAAAAAACGCCGAAAAAACATTTTCGGCTTCACGGGTCGTCAGAAGCCCGAAAGTCATTGACAACTTGTCTTACCAAGGGGTATCGTATTACCCAGTAACTGGGTTGGAGGTTAGATAGGCGCAGTCGCTCCATGTAAAATACTGGTATTCAGCTGCATCCGGTTAGACTGGAAGCCGACCCCAACATAGCTGGGAAAAGGCTAGGCAGATGATGACGTGTCATAGAGTTGGTCCAGAAAGGGCGAATTCGCCGCGATTCTCTCGTGCGTATTACGCGCGACCGTTGCGTCCAGAAGGAGCGTACCAACGCGCGAGCGTTTGGGTTCAAATTTAGTCAGTAGAAAACATTGCATAATGCATTAATCCATAATCGGGGTGATTCCAAATCTCACAATCGCCGTCTTTTTTCTACTTCGTCTATTAACAATTCCGTATCAAAATTTTGCGCTCCATTGCCCTTGATACATGCACTCGCTCTGGAGTTCGCGCGTCAATTGGACCCAACGAGGAGTCTCTCGACTCGGGCGCAATACGTGCAAATCAAGCGGGAGTTGAAAGTCTGGCGAACTGCACGCGATTCACACGCGTATTTTGAAAACGCGCGATGCTTGTGGACGGGATATATTGGCGCCTAGTATCTCGTTAACTCGAATGAATTCGCGCGAAACGTTTCGCGGCGAATTCGCCCCTTCTGGACAAGGTCGTAATCGGGGTACCTTCCCTCTCCGTCCGTCAACAAAGATGTGGGCTCATTCGAAAGGTAGTCTGATACTCCGGCGTGAACCCTACTGCCGAAAATTAACTTTTCGGACGGGCAACTACACATCGGAATTAAAGACAACTTTTAAATCGCCATTCATTCTCAGTTCGTGCCCTGAACTAATATTATGTCCGTATGGCCCGTAACTTCGGACGAAACTACGGTTTTCATGTTTGGGAGTACACCCCCTGATACCAGTTATCATTCATTATCACAAATTAAACAGACTATAAAATAGGTCCCTAGGTATATGTGTAAATTCAAAACAAGTATTCTCCAATTATCTACCGGATACTCGTCATATCGTCCGCCACATTCATCAGTAACCGATGTCCGCGTAATATCGAGACGAGCCGTAATTAATTGGCTGGCGTTAAAAGTAGGTCATTAGGAAAACGTTCCCCTAGTACAGGGATTGTGAACCTTTGTGCACGTGCTAAATTTTGCTTGCGGCCGCGTTTTCGGGTGAAACAACTTTTGGGAGGTTGATTTTTGAGAAATTATTTTACTAGATTTTGCCAGCCGCTTCGCTCGCGTAGATGTCACACATTATTCCACGGGTACGTATTACTGGGATTAAAAATATCCCATGTGTTAATCTAGGTAATATACTATCTGTGTGCCAAATTTCATTCCAATCCGTTTGGCAATTTTTGCGTGATTGTGTAACAAACATCCAAACTTGCGCATTTCTAATATTAAAAGGATTATAATACCCCCCGGGGGCCCAGGGTGTAGGATTATATCCAAGAAAGAAAGTCATGTTGAAGTATATCGCCAGTGGGTCACGAGAGACACTGTTTTGCAGAGAGAAGTGCGACAAAATAATGCTTCATTTGGCTTTGCCTAAGTTTGCTGGTTTGCTGTGGAAAAGAGAATGGGAAACGAAGCATATGGGTATTTGCCATAAAGCCCATTAGCCATAAGATATAGACCAATGCAAAGAGCTTTCAAGAAGAACCTTTGCGACTCACACGACTTTTGCCAAATTGTTAGTAAGTTCGGAGTTAATAACATTAGTAGATATCTAATCATTTTTCGAAAACGATGGTCAATTGTTTGACAACCCTAAATGTTTAGTTTGTATTAGTTATCCCAAATAACATACCGTGCCCACAATGGCCATTGGTTTGCCACCTCTGTTATCTACAGTGCAGTAGTAGTTTATTTTTTATTTTTTTGAGGGTGGTAAATCATCAAATAACTTCTCCCGCTCTGGGTGGAGCAGGAGAGTGTGTCAGACTTTTACTGACTAAAACCCACACGTGTTCCCTCAGTTGCCTGTGGGCCAGGCGCCACGGTATCTCTTTCGAACAACCCGCACCCCTGGCAGGCAGTAATAGGGTTGGATTATAGATAATTTTGTGGCTTAATTTTTGGGTTTTGATAATTTATTAATGGTATGTAAATTGGATAAGGTATTTTACTGTTCAAGGCTGCGTGTAGGAGTCTACATGAGGGTTGATATTTGTTATTTTTTATTCTTTTAAAAACTTGTGAAGTTACTAGTGTTGTTTTGACCAGTCGTTTTATAGATTGCCTCGGAAAGCACATTAAGCCGTTCCCCGGTTGTCATTCGTGGATCTTTGACAGCCTTTAAAGGGCGTCGGAACTCAGAAGCCCGAAAGTCTGACAACCAGTCTTACCAAGGAGTACCGTATTTCGCAGTAACTGGGTTGTAGAGGTCAGATATGCAGTTGCTCCATGTAAAAACTGGTAATCAGCTGCATCTGGTTAGACTGGAAGCCGACCCCAAAATAGTTGGGAAAAGGCTAGGCAGATGATGATCTAATAGATTTTTAATGTAAAAGGCCATTTACTATAAGTTTGGAAAACTGTTGCAGAATTTTCGTTCAATGACAGCGACTCAATATGTAACTGGTGCTGTCATATTTATTTACTTCGAAAGCAGAAATCAATCTTCGGGAATCAATCATCGAAGTAAGTCCTCTATTCACAGTAAGTTTGCTCGAAGTAATATTTTTTATGTAAGTTTGCACAAGACGCTTTTCGTTTGCTTGTCGTGTTCATACATTTTTGATCGATCGTTCTTAGATATTTGTTTGTATGCCGCAGTGTTACCAGCCCGTACGATAATTCTGGGGGCGTACGATAATTTGGCCAACGGTACGATGTACGATAGTGATTGTCTAATGTACGATAATTTTGAGCTTTGAAAAAAAAAGTATCTTGAACAAAACGTATTTGTCAGACAAAATAAACTGAAGAAAGTAACAAAATGTCAACGTCAACTGTCAAGTATGTCAACATCAACATGTAAATGTAAATGTCTCTCTTTCTTCTCTATCTCTTTCCCCCACGTTTTCTTCATATGAAAAAAATAACACTTCTTTCCTTGCGACCGCGACTCCGCCTTTTTCTACTGTATTCTTGTGGTTTTTTCAGATAACTTTATATTTGCTTCTAGCTAGCTTTATGTGTCGTGGGTACGCGTGAACACAGATCATAAAACGTAAATAAAACAAAAAAAAAAAAACAAAAACGTAAATAAAGACTCTTGTGACCTTTTTTTTTTGGGTGGGAAATCATCAAATAACTTCTCCCGTCAGTTGCCTGTGTGCCAGTGACCGCGGTATCTCTTTCGAACAAACCGCACCCCTGGCAGGCATCGGCCCTTGCGGGCCCCATCTGTTGCTGCTGACATCTCTTTGAGGCGCGCGTGGAACACAACGCGCCGTCGACCCGGGCCTGGTCCTTACCGGACAGGGAGCTACCCATTACTTGCCGTCCGCAACTCTTGTGACCTGTGATACATTTTATACACTCGGTGGTTGTGTGTAAAGTTTGACGGTTTGTGCTGCTAGCGTTACTAGTGGTAAAACTTGGCATATTCTCCCTCTTGAACTAGTCACTGTCGTTTGTTATCAATGTTGATGAATGTTTTAGGATTTTTTTTCTTGATTTTTTTTTGTACGATTATTTCGCCCATAATACGATAATTTCGATGTGGGATCTCGATAAGTTGAACTTTTGGAGTTGGCAACACTGGTGTGCCGGCAATATCGTGAATTATGTTATTTTTACCCGATTGCGGAGAAACAAAGAGGAGGGTTATGATTTTGACCGGTATGTTTGTATGTTTATTTGTTCTCTCATAACTTCTAAGTTTATTGTCATAATTTGACAAAATGAGGTACCGTTGTGAGTGTCTTGATCGTCCGCTGGTTAACAGCTATGTGACGACGATATGGCGCCTTCTAGAGGACAAAGTGACGATTTAAATACCGTGGTCGTATGCCACACCTAAACAATACATTCCTAACAGTAGTAAGCCATCATAAGTTGAAGGGCAAACTGGCATACGACCACGGCTTCCAGATGAGAATATTTTCGTGTTTAATTATTTTTAGAGCGTGATCTTTCAGAAGTTATTTTGACCAAATGCTTCGTAGGTATTAAGTATTTACAAGACAGATGAGAGTGGTTACGCGGGGACGGGACGCCCTAGGAGGACCTCTACTGACCTTATTGGTCTTCAGAAAGGTCAGCAGCGTACTCGCAACCGACGTGAGTATACACCGTGACATTTTAGTCGTCTTACAAAGGTGGTCCACTCAATGTATCCTACATAATATACCTACAGGCGTGATTAAAAAACTGTTACCAATAATTAAGATAATAGGTAAGATAAGAAAAATAAATAATGCTTTAGAAAAATGAAACACGGGGGGTGTTTGTCTGTTAATAATGTTTACGTATCAAACGGTAGAAGATATCTACCTACCTACCATAATACTATTACGTTTTGTCATTGATTTCATCTCCATAACACGGTGTTCCAAATTACATCATGCGTCTTAGTGAACGATATTTTTTTATTATTCATATGTCCAAAAATGTCATTATTTTTTATAAATGATTAGTAGTTATTGGAGACATGAAGTAGGCTGCCGTTGTAAGACGACTAAAATGTCACGGTGTATGACTGGTCATACACCGCCACCTGATACGATACTCACATTCCCCTTTTGCCTCGATTACCTACGTTCATACATCTGGATGTATGAACGTAGGTAATCGAGGCAAAAGGGGAATGTGAGTATCGTATCAGGTGGCGTTTTGTAGTTTCTGCGTACCCCCATGGGGAGAGGACGTGAGTGTATGTATGTATGTTTTGTTGCTCTCATTATCATCATCATTTCAGCCGAAAGACGTTCACTGCTGGACATAGGCCCCCCCAAGCTCCGCCACTTCGACCGGTTCTGTGCTTCCCGCATTCAGCGAATTCCTGCAGCCTTCATAAGGCCATCGGTCTGCCTTATGGGAGGCCTTCCAACTCTACGTCTTCCAGTGCGCGGTCGCCACTCCAGTACCCGGCCCCACCAGCCATCTGTTCTTGCCCTGCCCACTGCCACTTAAGTTTTGGGCACAATTCTTCGGGCTATGTCAGTTACCTTGGTCCTCTTTTGTTGGTCTAACCAAACTGATATGAGACAGTGATGATATCACGACATGAAGGAGAGCCTCGACACCAAATATGATTTTGAAAAGCTAAATACCAGGTGTGGTCATTAAAAATGGAGGGAAAACAAAATCTAGAAGAGGCACCAAAAAACTGACAAAAAAGAAGGTTTTTTTTTGTTTTGAATTGACTGTGTTATCTTGGTGCAACTTTACAATGATTGCTGTGCATCGGGAATCCCAGGCTGATTCCCGGCCACCGTAGGCGCGGGCTTACGGACGGCGAGTAATGGGTAGCTCGCTGTCCGGTAAAGGACCAAGCCCGGGTCGACGGCGCGTTGTCTTCCACGCGCGCCTCAAAGAGATTTCAGCAACAACTGGTGGGGTTCGCAAGGGACGATGCCTGCCAGGGGTGCGGGTTGTTCGAAAGAGATGCCGCGATAACTGAGGGAACACGGGTGTGTTTTAGTCAGTAAAAGTCTGATAGGCCCTCCTGCTCGTGCTCCACCCAGAGCGGGAGAAGTTATTTGATGATTTTCCACCCGAAAAAAAACCATTAGTGCTGTACAGTTATTAAAAATCTGGTATAAATACAATCGAAATCAATCATTTGGTATAACTGAATTGTGGCTACAGATTTTTAGTAACGGAAAGATATTTAAGGAAAGTACATAAGGGTAAAGCTATTACTCAGTTAGTTGGTAAGAGGGGCTTGTGGCTAAGTACGCCGCACGGGTCGATCGATCAGGTTAAGCTACGCTTGCCGCGGTTGGTCCGTGGACGGGTGACCATCTTTACATAACAAGACCCCTCCGTACCTCGCAAAGCACGTTAAGCCTTTGGTCCCGGCTGTCATTTGTGGATCTTTAACAGTCGTTACGGGTCGTCCGAAGACCGAAAGTCTGACAACCAGTCTTACCAAGGGTTATCGTTATTACCCGGTTACTGGGTTGTGGAGGTCAGATAAGCTGTCGCTACATGTAAAATACTGGTATTTAGCTACAGCCAGGTAGACTGGAAGTCGACCCCAATGTAGTTGGGAAAAAGCTAACAGGTGATGTTGATGAGTCATGGGTAAAGTTGCTCATGGAAAGTAAAGACGCCACAGTTGACCGTACTTATCTTGTTTCAGGCAAAGAAAAAGTACGCTACCAAATTCCTAACCCCCTTCCGATAAAAAATAACAAAAAAAACGTATCTAAAATGATGGGCAGAAGCTTCTACTCTGCTAATCAAAACAGACTGTTATCATTTATCACCAATTCATCTAGGTACTGTGTTCATTGTATATAACAACCTTCTTTCACTATTTAAAAATCAATTGCCTCTGCATAGAACTGTATTCAGATAACTATAGTGGGGCAGCCAGGGCACGAGCCCTGGGCGCCTATCGAAGGGGGCCGCAAAAAGTCGCCAATTATTAATTTAAAAAAAAAACATCAATAAACCATTTCATACTGTTACCTATATCGTAAAAATCTGAAGAGCTACTTGAATATATTGTGCAGTACGGGGATGAAAGCGTATTACCAAATCTGCATATTTCTATTCAAATTCTCTTAAACTTGCAGCATTGCAAGCAATTTTTAGCAAGTTAAAATTAATACCCTCGTTATTGAAGGCTATAATTGGCCAAGAAAGGTTATGCGACCTAGCTTTGCTCAGTGTTGACCGAGAAGATAATTTACAAAGGGGCGCAAATATGATGCGTGCCTTAGGCGGCATTTTCTATTGGTACGACCCTAACTGTATTTTAAAGTTGCTTACCTATAGGAATTACATCGTATCTATCTATACTCTATACTACAGACATACAATACCTACATCATACATGACGCTCGCATGTACTGCTGTAGACCAGAAAAGTGCAATACCAACGCGGTCAAAATGCATGGAAGAACTGGTTTTTTTTGTAAGACCGACGAAATTTTTTTACGCTAGGGGGTCTAGAATGCTGAATGACCATGAGGTCATGGATTACCCCCTTCATACAAACTAAGAAATACCTCTGATTGAAATAGTCAATCTGACGCTGTATCAATATCAAATCAATCCGCCATTAGTTATGACACGTCATATTTCTAGATCAAACAGTAATAAGCTCCAATTGAGTACCGAATTATTATTTCTGCTATAAACTCTCTGATTCTCCGAAACGCCAACTTTAGTGTTAATTACTAATTACGCTCGACAATGCATTGTTTTCAAACGTTAATTATATGCCTCCCACTCTACTTCACTCCAACTCCACCGCTAGCCTGTATCATCCCACTGCTGAGCAAAGGAAGTATCTCCCTATGACGTCCAGTGCTAATGTGGACCACTGATCGTTTGTTTTGTCTAGCTTGTCCTGCCCTCTCCACCAGCTGGTATAGAGTAGGAAACATAATAACTTATCCCTACTAATCCCTACTAATATTATAAATGCGAAAGTAACTCTGTCTGTCTGTCTGTCTGTTACGTTTTCACGATCATCATGAAATAGGCTATTTTACGCTATAACCGACATCCACACGGGCGGGCAAAAACTAGTAAAAATATAAATCGTGACTTCTAATAGAAGCAAAATGTTCAGGAAACAAACATTATAAATTGTAATTTAAAACAGTTAAGTTAGCTGGCAACACTCGAGACCGCATTAATTTGTACACGAAGGCTTTATCTTGAGCTGTTTATCGTGGAACGTTTTCCCCTTTTGTTTTCCTACTTTTAAGTTAAAGTTCGTGTCAACTAGCCGTTGTTTAAAGCTGTTAGTTCACACGATATAATTATTTAAGTAATGATAAATACGGAGTACAGAGTATGAAAATATATTCTGAAGAGTCCTGTTTTAAGTTATTTGTCCGAAGCACGGAGGGGCCACATATAATCTACATCTACGTTTCCCTCTGTTAGGACCTCACCCTTCCTCTGTGCGAAAAAATAGGCCATAATCCACGAAATAGAGACGTGCAGACGAGTACAAAGCTAAACACCACAAACCCACCAAACCAAGATTGTTATACAGTATGTTTTTTTTTTGGGTGGGAAATCATCAAATAAGTTCTCCCGCTCTGGGTGGCGAACGAGCAGGCGGGCGTGTCAGACTTTTACTGACTAAAACACACCCGTGTTCCCAGTTGCCTGTGTGCCAGGGGCCGCGGTATCTCTTTCGAACAACCCACACCCCTGGCAGGCATCGCCTCTTGCGGACCCCACCAGTTGGTGCTGACATCTCTTTGAGGCGCGCGTGGAACACAACGCGCCGTCGACCCGGGCTTGGTCCTTACCGGACAGCGAGCTACCCATTACTAGCCGTCCGCAAGCCCGCACCTACGGTGGCCAGGACTCAGCCTGGGTTTCTCGACGCCCAGGGCGTCTCCTGCGACGACTAAGGCCGTGAGGGCTCATGTACTGCCTCTCCCTCACGTGCGCTGCCTCTTTTTTTGCGAGCATTACTGCTTGGCAGAAGGAGGTGACGGCTACCGATGCACTCTCACTCCGTACCATGGCCTGGACCAGGGCCGGACGGGAGAGATCGCTGCCACCGATCGCCTCCACGAAAACACGGTGGTGCTTCGCCCAAGCCGGGCAGACCTCCACCGAATGCTCCACCGTGTCTTCGGGGCGATCTTCGTAATGGAAACACCCGGGCGTTTCCTTCCGCCTTATACGAAACAAGAACCTCCCGAAATAATCGTGTCCGGTGAGGACCTGCGTCAGGTGGAAGGTGAGGATGCCATGCCGCCTCTCAAGCCACTTCTCGAAGAGGGGACTTACCGCCGCAATTGTGGCGTGCCCAGTTTTACGGTATGTTAGGTTTAACCTAACATACTATATAACAATCTATCAATCTATCTATCTATCTGTCGAGGGACATACTTTAAGGGTGTACTCATGAAAATATACAACTTTTACTATGGAGTGGACACCAAAATATAAAGAAAAAATCAGCCGTTCCCTACATTTTATCCAGTTATACGAACATAAATGTATAGAGCGGCTGATTTTATTGCGATTTCAGTGTTAATCTCTTAGTAGGTAAAAGTTTTTCATTTTCATAAGTACTTCACTCTCGTAAAGTATGCCCCTCATTTAACATAACACATTGTATTGCCACCAGCCTCTTTTCCACAAAACAAAATACCCCAGCCCCCAGTATTGGTTGTTTCGCAGCATTTTGCAATACTCGCCTAATACGAGTCTACACGAGTATCGATTCGGGCCTAACTTTTAATTGAGAAAGTTGACACACGCGGGGCGTGAGGGCAAGCTCAATTTTGTTAGGGACATCTTCATTCTAACGTCAAAGCTTTATTGGGACTCGCTTTGCCTACAAAACTTGACAAGAGCGAAGGTCTTGCTTTTCCGTAATTAAAGTAGACATATGTACACCTGCGTTTCCTGTATATCATCATCTGCCTAGCTTTTTCTCAACTATATTAGGGTCGGCATCCATTGTTACCGGATGCAGCTAAATGCAATTATTTGTACATGGAGCGAATGCTTATCTGACTTCCATAGCCCAGTTACTGGGTAATACGATACTCCTTGGTAAGACTGGTTGTTAGACTTTCGGGCTTCTCCTTTCTCCTGTAACGACTGCCAAAGATCCGCGAATAACAGCCGGGACCACCCCGGCTTGGCGGGTATCGATATCAAAACACGATATAACATATGAAAACATTTTTTATCAACTCACACTTTAATTAACAACGTCTTTTTATTTTATTTTTTTGCGTGTCTCGATATCGTTACCAATCGCGGCTGCGGAGTTTACCTAGCCAATATAAAATAACCCTATTTATAACACTACTGAAATCCGTACTACATAAATCCACGTAAACGGACAGTGTGTGCTTACAGTCATCAAATTATAAAAATACCGGCTAGCAAAAGGGTGCCGTGTCCCCTGTTCCCATAATGATGATTGATACGGGTATCCCGATGCACATAGCCAAAGAGGCACTCATCCGTCACTGTTAATAGCGCTGTGGGTCTATATGGAAAAGGTTATATTTTTAACTAGCTGTGCCCGCGGCTCCGCCCGCGTGTATGTCGGAAATTATCCCACGGAACAAACGCTCTACACTTACTGCTTATAACATCGGCTATATGCTGGCGGAAGTTCCGACATCAGTTCAGCGTTTCGAAGAGGAATCTGTCAATCAAATTTGTTTTTTTTGTTAAGTACCGTTTATACTATCATATTCATTAGAATAGACATTACAAACGATTTTATTTATTTGTATGGATATAAGTATATCGTACATAATGTTATAATTATGTAGTCTCTGTGTTCGTACTGTAGATGCAATGTATATAGCTAGCATCTTTAGGATACAGTCAGTTCTATGCAGAGGTGATCGATTTTTTAAGAGTTGAAGAAGGATTCGTGATAAATGATAACAACCAGTTTTGATAAGCAGAGTGGAAGCCGATCATTTTAGTTATTCCTTTAGATATGTTTAGCGGAATGGGGTAAGGAATTTGGTACATACAGTACTTTACGTACGAAGTTCCTTATCGCGCGTTGCGAAAGGGGGCTAGACGACACTTTTTGCTGCATTGCTGTAAGCCGTGTGGCGTGCGCGTGTTCCTCTGCAGACAGAGACACAGACAGAATCGATTGATTGATTGATTGATTGATTGATTGATTGATTGATTGATTGATTGATTGATTGATTGATTGATTGATTGATTGATTGATTGATTGATTGATTGATTGATTGATTGATTGATTGATTGATTGATTGATTGATTGATTGATTGATTGATCGATCGATCGATCGATCGATCGATCGATCGATCGATCGATCGATCGATTGATTGATTGATTGATTGATTGATTGATTGATTGATTGATTGATTGATTGATTGATTGATTGATTGATTGATTGACTGATTGACTGATTGACTGATTGACAAAACAGGAAGTTGTCATTGACGCGTAAGAGGTCCGTTAGCGGGCCGCCAGAAGGCAATATAAGATCGCTTGCATCCCTTTGTTGTGCTACAATAATTTACCACGGAAATATTAAAATTGGCATTTGGCATCGAAGTTGAGAATTAATTTATTTATGGATCGCTAACAGAGGCTATACAATTGCGTGCGATTCTAATTATAGGAGGCCACATCATTTTATTATTTTCTAAGTAGGTACAGCAAGTTCGATGCGGACCAAAGCATTACTAGATTTTATGAAACTCTTCTTTTGCGTTAGTGTAGGCAAAATAACGTCAGTACGTCCGAACCCAACATAATTGGGAAATGGCTAGGCATGCAGGTCTATCGTGATATTTTTATTTTGGGACATTATACAGATTACAAAGCCCTAATACCTATATTAGTATCATCTTGGCTATATTCTGCCAGTCCCATGAGTATGGAAAAGGACAATTTTATGGCTTCTCTTAATTACTATGGAATGTGGATGGCTCACACTCAGATTTACTTTTAAAGTATTTTTACTCTTAGAAGAACGAACATGGTTAAGTTTGAATCCTAAAGATTCCTTGAATTGATAGAAGTAAAACAAAATGTACATGAGTATTTGTTAATTGATATTAACACTAGAAAACAAGAACCTACTTCTAAATAGTGTTACAGACTATGTGTAGTTTAAAGATATTATTATTGAAGCTATCGATTCAACATTAATTGTCATTTCACATCTAACACAGATAATATTAAGCCCAAATTAAAAGAACAAAGGCGAGCTAAAAGAACTTCTATCTTCGGAGTTGTATCTCGGCAGTATCAGACGAGATGTTTCTCCGAGGAATTAAACTAATCATTCGGAAAATTTCACAAGAGAAGATTGTCCAAGTTATTTTGTTTGTTAGAAGTTTATTTGGACTTTTCTTTCGTCAGGTACCTTCAAAGGCGAACAGGATAATTAATGTAATATGTGATAATCACTAAGTAATGTGTGTACACCAGCGGCGAGGTGTAAATTTTCCTAAGACAGAAGCTGAATATAGGAATGTAAAGAATTAAATACAATAAATTTGAACAGCTGAAAACCAAACAAAATGTGCAATATTCCTCCATCTCGTTCTCGCTGACGCATTTTTCTGTATCTGTATCTGTCATAACCCGTTGTACAGCGGCTTGCTCTCATCCATTTCAAATGGTACCACGTGACCTAAAGTGACATCATTACGGGATCGCTGTTGTATGAATTTTTAGTTCCCGATTATGACGTTTTGGCGCCAGGTTTATTTAGAACATTGTTTTTTGTTGTAATATAAAGCTAAAAATATCCATTGTTGTTGTTGTTTGAATTATGGTGAATTAAATGCCCGTAGTGTAACTATATTTGTGACTCTATATACGTGCCATTTTTTTATAGCGATGATTGCAGATACGAATCCCCGAAGGGAAGCCGGTTGGAATTGTGTTATATGGTGCTTTCGCCACTGCTAGACACAATGCATTTTGGTATCAAAGAGCTTCACTTTCTTCATGGCTTATTCATCATCATCATCTATTCAGCCTGTTGAGAATTCGTAAACGTACCAGCAGTAATTAACCATGTTCTGCAGTAGATGCCAAATCCTGATACGTCAACAATAGGTATACTTAATTTGTGCACTAGTGGTCATATTCATATAGCATAATGAGCCTATATTGTTCCTATTATTGGGACACAGTAGGTCGGTTGGTAGATTTCACGGTGTTCTCACGATGTTTCACATCACTTCGTTTAGAGAGCAGCGGTGATGAAATTATTTATTTTACACAAAATAAAGCACCTGTCTTGTATCGAAACCGTTACCACTGAGCCACCACTTGTCTCAGTTATCATATAATGAAACTTAAATTAGTTACTTAGCTGCTCATTAGAAAAGATATAATGAAAATAAAAACTCCAATTGAAATATTAAATTTTAATTACATTACTCTTCCTCCAAATCATACTCGCTATGTTTCACATCTAACACTAGTCGATACACCACCCCGGCCACAACACCCCCCAAAAGTGGTGCTACCCAATACACCCAATGAAAATCATGAATACCCATCACAACAGCTGGTCCTAAGGTACGCACCGGATTCAGAGACCCTGAATAAGGCAGGCTGGAGCATAAGCAACCAGAAATACAGAGGCCTATAGCTAAAGGGGAGGACCCAAGACCTCTTGCTCCTCTGTTGTAGTCAGTTACGCTTAAAACCAGGGCTACAAGCAGGAAGGTCATAAGGAACTCCAAGGCGAAGACTTGATCTACAGTGGTGTACTTGTATGGCACTGTAGCTCCAAGATCGCCTCTGATTGTGTCCGCTGAAACTGCGTAGGCCACTGATGCACCTGGAATGGGAGAAAATTGGCATTGCAGTGAATGTTATACAAAAAATACAAAAAAGTTTTATCGGCAAAAAAAGGAAAAGGTGATGGTTGACAGACAGTAATATAACATAAAACAAGTTAAGTTAGTACATCACAATTTTGGTTAAGCGTTGGCCCCCAAACTAAGCAGGGCTTGTATCTTGGGGGACAGAGTGCGAATGAGCGGAGAATAGTGTGTCGACTTAGAGGGCTAGTTCAGTAAAGCGTATGTTATGTTGTGTGTGCGTTAGGGTGTGTGTATGTGTGTGTGTATAAGTGAGAGTCTGTATTGAATCAACATCATTATCTTACAATATTTTGGGGTCGTCTTCCAGTTCAACCGGAAGCAGTCGAATAATGTGCATCTGGATTGAGGGCCCAAGTTATTTAATCATAAAAGTTTTATTTCACGTTTAAGAAATTTATGGCCCTTTGCTTTAAGTTTTTACTATTTTTTACTAATTTCCTTATGTCTTATTTCGTTTCGAAGGCAAAAAAAAAATGGGCCCTCAATCCAGATGCACATAGTCGAATACCAGTATTTTAGATGAAACGACTGCCTATCTGACCTCCACAACGATGTTATAAGGTAATACAAGACCCCTTAGTAAGACTGGTTGCCAGACTTTTAGGCTTCTGACGACTTCTGAATATCGGTTCTTATAAATCCCGAATATAAATAGTACATTCACATTTTACTAATTGGGGCCAAGCTTACTGCCACAGATCCAGAATCAGGACTGCGTCTTGGATTTTTCTAATTGGGAAACCCGTTAACGCTTTTCCTAACCCAGGACAATATTCATTCATCTAAGGCAGGATGGGGCAATTATGTACTACCTTCGGACCTAAACTATCCAGATTCCAGTCTATCTACAATATCAAGTATTTTCAGTGTATTTACATTTTATATGAACACAAATAATGCCTTTATCATGTTCAGCTAAAAGATAATTAAAATTAAATTACTATAAAAGTTAAGACTACATGAATTCATTGTCTAGCGTCTTGTGAGAGACATCTAATTTGACGCGAGATAATTAAAGTCTCGTCTAATGAAGAGAATCTAATAAACTCTCTTGTTTATTACTGAAGTCAAATATTTGTTTACTGATGTAGTTAATTATAAATGTTCTGTATGATTAGAGAAGGCTGGAGGGTATTTATAAGTCTTTGACTTTTCAAAAGACATTGGAGAAATAATGTGTCAAAGAATTTTGGTATTTAAACGAGAAATTGTTTAAGGCTTCTTGAAAAGTTAACTCACTCATAGAATAACATCACGCCTTTTTTCCCCGAAGAGTTAGGTAGAGGTGTACGTATAGTCATCAAAATCATCATCATCTGCCTTGCGTTTTCCCACCTATTTTGGGGTCGGCTTCCAGTCTAACCGGCTGCAGCTGAATACCAGTATTTTAAATGGAGCCACTGCCTATCTGACCTCCACAACTTTGTTACTGGATAATACGATATCCCTTGGTAAGACTGGTTGCCAGACTTTGGGGGTAACGACTGTCAAAGATCTGCGAGTGACAGTCGGGATCAACGGCTTAACGTACTTTCCGAGGCACGAAGGAGTCTCGGGATGTAAAGATGGATCATCTACGAACCAACCGCGGCAAGCGCAGCTTAACCTGATTAATAGACTCGTGCGGCTGTTATTACTTACCCACAAGCCTGTGAGGTGTACCCTAAAATTAAATTCGTCTGTGCAATGTTACGTTTCCAACCATATTTCGATTACAAAATCACCGCAGAACAAAACAAAACTCACCTGAAATGCTGCCCAAAACATGCATTATAACGTAACACACGGCTTTCAAAAGCTTTATACGTCCACACACTAAAGCCCCGACCGTTACAGCAGGATTAATGTGTCCACCGGACACATGACCGAATATCTGCACCACCGTAGCAACAACAAACCCATGAGCCAAGGCTATAACCACATTCACATTGTTGGTACCATAGGCTATACCAGATGACAACACTAGTGACAAAAACAGAAAAGTACCGAGAAATTCTGAGAACAGTTGCTTGCACAGTTGCTCCCAATTTCTCATCGTTTTTATGCCTAAGAAGTTTTCCATTTTGTCGACCATTGTGATTGTTGAATTGTCGTCAAAGTAATTGAGTCGAAGCCAATTAGATTAAGGGATGTGAAGACGGTTATACACGGATCGATTACGCGTGTGTAACTCAGTTTTGTTTTTTTTAGCCTTCGCTGTCTTTCTCCTGGGCAAAGGCCTTCCTCCATTCCTTCCATCTTTCGCGAGCCCACGCACATGTCCTATCTTACTTAAATGGGACTGAACCTTTATGTTTTGAGCCGCCTCTGCTTTTTTGTTTTGAGCGAACTTGTCTAAGGTCTAAGGTTTTATGCGTTCATATGATTATTATTTTATTTTTTATTGCCTGTCTAACAATTTTATTTTATAACTATCTATTAAGTCATTAGTTATTGACATGATCTACTCATAACAATATTTTCTAAGATGAGTTGTTTTAGGCTTTATTTGGCCTCGACAGTTTTCATTTTATTTGTCGGTATATTGGTATGGCTAGCTGACATTTTGACTAATTATTTAATTAATATTTTGTGTCTCGTAATGTTTATTACTTTGCCTAAGTATGTATAGAATCAAGTCTATCCGACTAAACAGACAGCTGTGCTGCTGGGGAGTTAGTTCCACTACTTCTTCTTCCCAGCTAAAGCACTAGGAAGTGGTGAAGGGTGGGCGTTTTGGGGGACTGTCTCATGTACTTTGACGTTCGAAAAGTGCTGATTCTCAGCCTAATTTGAATAAATGACTTTTGATTTTGATTTTAAGAAAAAATCAGGATCGTGCTTCGTGAAAGAAATCAAGGATGCTTTAAAGTGATAGAGAAACTGACATTTTCCGTCAACAAATAGTTAATGGAAAACGAAGAAAAATTATAAATGATTAGTAACAACTTGATCATTTTCTATTTCGTAGAATGATTTTCAGAATTTTACTTTCTTTAATTATTCCACTTTCATGGATTTTTACACAAAAACCCTGTTCACATATTTCCAAGTATTAAACCTTACTTGAAATACAGCTTTTCATACAAGAATTTATTGTCTTACGTTGTTTGAACTTGTTGCTATCGACTCGCCTTTGTATCCCAGGCTTAAGGGAAGCCATCTTGAAATAATTGTTTGAGCTAAGGAGCAAGGTTGTTAGGCTTAAAGGAAAAGTTTATTAACTAGTGATTGGTCCTCTGTTATAATAACCTTTTCTAGACAGACTTGTTGTTCATATTTAATTTTCGAAATGGCTCGGGGCTGCTAAGTTTAACGAGGTATTACCTAACCTACTAATAAGAAGCACTGTTTAGTTAGATCAGGTGGGTGGGCGAATTCTTAACAATGTTTTATTGACGTAATTGAACAGGATTCTGGTCTGTGCTGAGCTACAAAGCCATGGTTATATCACGCAAATTGTAGTGCTATTCTGTAAAAATCTCATCGTGTGAAGTGATCTAGAATTGAGCTGTAATTCCATATGATGCTAGGAATAGACACAAATGACAGCTCGCTTTAAGTTTTAAGAGATTTTTGCAGATATGTACAGAATATATCGGTTGTAGTGTTTCGTATTGAACACGGAAAGGGAAATAAGTGTTCAAGATTAAAAGGTATGGGTTCCGGGGAAAACTAAGGCATAGAATAGAATAGAATATATTTATTAAAAAAAGAATACATAGAAAAAGGGTACATTAAGGTCTTATGAATAGAATTATTATCTTACATGTCTCGCCATGGACTGGCATACAGACATTTAAAGACGTTAAATGTAAAATTTAAAACGACTCGTTGCTTTCTTTAAATCATTACATATTAACATAATAACGCCAGTGTAATCTTAAAAATAATAGCTAGAAGACTTTACAATATCTTGGTGAAGCACCTTTGCTACGATTACTATCACAGGTAGGCGTGATACATATAATATGCCCTTAACAACCGACGAATCTTTAACTATACATAATATAAAACAAAGTCGGTTTTCGTGTTTGTCTTGTGACTGCTTAGTTAGGAACTGCTCAATGGATTTTGCTGCGGTTTTCACCATCATTTAGACTTTTAGAGCATTTATTCTCTATGCGCCATTAATCTGGATGTTTTGACATGACACGGTTTAAATTCAAGGTTCAAAATTCTGTTCAACGCAATAAAATAGCCTGTATACACAGACCGTTGTTATAGTCCCCAGGTGTCTATTTATACCCTTGTGAAGGCACGCATTGAAGCCCAATTTCATCCAATCGTGTTACTTGATTTGTTTGTTGAAACCATTTTTCACGCGCAAATATTTTCGTTTGCTCACGGAAAATCAGCGTTTCAAGTTACCCGATATAAAATACGATGGATATGGTTGTAGTGTGAGCGAGTAAATGTTTTTGATATTTTATTGTTTTATTCTTAGGTTGTGGTTTGGTTTGTTGCTTAACAAGTAGGAACTTAGTTGTTATCCAAAACATTTTGCAGCTTTGAAATATTGGTTTGGACTTTTTCACTGTCGTTTTCGGAATATACTAAGCTTGTAAAACCTTAGCAATTTGATACAAAAATCGTTATTGCTTCTTATTCATTATTCTCTTATAATTAGCCGTGGGCCTGACAGGACTTCCCATCAGCAAAGTTACGAACATCTAAACAAACTTTCATCCCCTATTTAATCCCTTTAGCAGAGGAAGTTTCATAAACCTTTCCCTCACTTTCGTTATAACGAACGCTTGTACAAAATTTCATGCTTCTGGACCCACAGGTCTAGAAGCATTAGAATGGTTTGAACCCTCTATGTTTATTTAATCACACTGAATTACTATTTCATGTAAGAGTCATTCAAGTTCATTGAATCCCATTAAATTAACTTAGAGGGTTGTACAATATCTACAACCTGACACTGACTTGCAGATCGCAAAAAAACGTACAAAACAATGAATTTCGTGTTCTACTTAGCGCATCCTAGTCAAACACCAGTTTATTGTAACGTGTTGTCTCTTAAGTTTTCTTGTCAAAGTCAAAGTCAAAGTCAAAGCATTTATTTCAAATAGGCACTATTGAACGTCAGCACTTACATTAAAATATAATTCATTCTAGTCGCCCCTTCCAAAATGAAGTTTCGTATGGAGAAGAACGGGCAAGAAACTCCACCGTTACTCTTTTAAAATGATTTAACTACATTTAACATACATTAATTGTATAATTATGTGTGAAAACGATGCATCCAGAATAAAATTACTACACCAAAATAGGTAAAAAGAATGAAATTAAAGCAATTACAGATAAATTAATTTTATGATAGATACATGGTGCGCACATATGTACAAACATTGTAAAAGTAAGTATACAATTTTCCTAGAATATTAACAAGTATGTAATCAGTCAGTGTGTGAGTTAAAGTAATCACTGAGTGTAATCAATGTCATAGATATAATTAATTACATAATTCAATTAGCAACCTGTTTGATTTTGTCTAGACTCTAGATTGTCCTATGGAGCAGGACCAGCATGTTTCCAAGCATTCTTATCTTGGATATAATCCTTGCTCATCATTACTCTTGAAATTCGTGATAGTGTAGCTACAGCACTCTCGCTTCCCGCTCGCAGTCAACACAATGCCCTAGAGATGTATCATATTTTTTCATTCCCGCGAACATCTCTGTTGATTATAATACAAACAGACGAATTGTATTGTTATTTCGTCGCTCTTTTCGACGGTACTTTAATAAATACACGTTTATCGAAGCTGCGTCTATTGTAACAATGTTGGCGGTATTAAGCAGAAGTGACAATGGTGAATAATCGTTTATTGGATAAGGAGATTTTTCTTTTTTAGCAAGTATGAAGTTTTGTTTTTTGTTTGTCGTTGATATTATATTATATTTATTATTTTAGATTATGTGACTACTTTGTTTGTTCAAATTTATTTAAATTGGTGAATTGTTTTTTGATGTCATTTTTTTTTGTTTTGTTTTCTACTTTTACATACGGTGTTTACATCTCTTGTTATTTACTCTCTTATTGCAGGTATGTTGAAAGAGATTTTTTGGAAATAAGCATCACCTTTGTACGTATTTTTCTGTTCCTTTCTTCTTGTCTGTTCAGTAAAGTGTGTAAATAATAGTTTAAATAAATAAATGTGGGAATGTAAGATGAATGTAACGGTAACATGGTATGAGGAATGAAAGGAAAGAGTGAGACAGGAGTGAAGGGAAGGAATGAATGGAAAAGAAGGGACGACAAATGGACGACGGTGCGCGCGGTTCATCTTAATTATTATAAAGTGTATTTTAAGCCATTAAAACTTCTTGTTAAAATTACAAATTGGCTATTTACTTTGCCTTCGATCCCACATAAACTAGAAAAAATATAGCAAAAGAAGGCCGAAATAAATACTTTTTGACTAGATGTGTAGATTGTGGGATAGATAGGAAAACTAAAGGTATGTGAAGCAGTTATAAAAAGTGATTAAATTTATGGAAAATGATTGCTGAGTAGAGTAACGTAGCAATGTTTTTAATTTTCATTCTGAAACTCATAATTTACATGTATGTGCCTGCGGCCACAGAGATACGAATGTCGGAATATATTGTACATCTCTTTGAATCCTCCAACTTAATAGCTAAAAAGTCTCGTTAAAAACAATCTTTTTATCAGAACAAAAACAAATAGACACAACAAACTGAGTCTCTCTTTTGCTTTCTGCTTACTGGAGAGTAAACAGTTCTTTTTCCTCTTTTTTTGTCTACGCTTTCATGTTTTCGACAAGAACATTAAAAGATTACTTCTCGTTTTTGTTGTATTGAAAATGTTTGTAGACATTTTCCATAATCTTTCCTTACTTATTTTGTTAAACCTATAGACTTAAAATTCAGTGAAATTTCTGAGGAAATCTTCAAGGAACGCCTTTTTAACGTGATACATTGAAAGTAGAACCTCTTTGAAGACAAATAAAAATACAGATTGAAATCCAAACATGTCGAAACGAGGGCAACGGTGAAGGGAATTTGATTCTGAATGCAATCACGACACGTAGAGTATTACTTCGAAGTGAGGTGATTTGCAAGTCACGTGTTCACGACTTGCATTGCATTTGCTGATGCATCAAAAACCACTAAAAAGGATTAAAAGAAAAACTATAAATTTAAGAGTCATCCCATACCGCTTATTCTACTATCATAGTAGTCCTATCCTACTTAATATTATAAATGTTAAACCTTGCCCCCCTTATTTATAAACGTTGCTTAAAGCTAAGTAATGATTAGCGCCTGTTTAACCATACATTTTTGATGTTTAAACATCTCTTAAACTTAAGCAACGTTTATAAATACGAGGGTTAATGTTTGGATGTGTTACTTAATTAGGCAAAAACGGCTAATTGGTTGTAGATGAAATTTGGCACACAAATAGTTTATAACCTGGATTAACACATAGGATACTTTTAATCCCGGCATGCGGCATTTCGATCGCATGGGATAATTTTAGACCAAGAGGTGAAAACCTGGTGGCAGATTTCCACTTCTTAGTAACTAATTTAAAAATTACATAATATCTAATATTCCCACTGCTGGGAATCGGGTGTCCTTGCCTGGGGTGCCTTTTTAAATGAAAGGAAATTTAAAACTCATATGAAAAGTACACTTTGTAAACAAGCTTATTAAAAATTAGAGGATTATATCCATGATAAGAATGCTTGGAAACATGTTGGTCCTGCTCCATAGGACAATCTAGAGTCTAGACAAAATGAAACTGGTTGCTAATTGAATTATGTAATTAATTATATTTATGACATTGATTTATAATCAGTGATTACTTTAACTCACACTGACTGTTTACCTACTTGTTAATATTCTAGGAAAATTGTATTAGGTACTTACTTTTACAATGTTTGTAAATATGTGAGCACCATGTATCTATCATAAAATTAATTTATCTGTAATTGCTTCAATTTCATTCTTTTTACCTATTTTGGTATGGTAATTTTATTCTGGATGCATCGTTTTCACACATAATTGTACAATGAATGTATGTTAAATATTGTAGTTAAAACATTTTAAAAGAGTAACGGTGGAGTTTCTTGCCCATTCTTCTAACGAAACTACATTTGGAAGGGCGACTAGAATCAATTCTATTTTAACGTAAATGTTGACGTTCAAAAGTGCCTTTTAAGCGCCTATTTGAAATAAATGCTTTGACTTTGACTTAACAATATTTTAGAGCAGATAAAAAAATATCTATTCGGAAAACTAATCTAACAAATACGAGAATAATGTTTCTCCTACAGCGGGTGGCATCGGATCACGGCCCCCCGTGGCGACAGACCAACAGTAAGTAGGTCAACCCATAAACCATCTCCCAGTAATTAAGTTTATTTGTAATTTGGCTCTATTCCCTCCCAAAAGAATGGATATATTTTTTCCAGTAACTCGTGCCAATAACTTTCGTTTGTAGTTTTGGAACTATGGAAATGAAACTAGATTTAGAGAGAGATTCTAACATAATGTATTTAGGTTATTGTTTTATAATCACAACGAACCCATGTTTCCCTTAATTCATATTTAACAAGAAATTATTGACGTTTACTTGGATAGATAATTAAAACGTTGCCTATGTCGGTATTTTGTTTTATTCTCTAACGTAACGCATTTTATCTATCTATAATACTGATTATTTATACACCGAGAAATTTTAATGGTTGTTTTCCCGCAGCGAAATGGTTTTGTCTTGGTAATACAATCGTTTTATAAACAAATAAAATATTAGAAACAAAAAATGGCAGATTAACCATTGTGACAAATCACCACGTGCGAGAGGTTATTTTGCTTTGAACATTTATGCATCGCTGTTCCCTTTGCTGACGGCGCGTGCGATTCGAGTAGTACCTACAAGTTACCTATAGTGTTACTATTGAGTAGTGTTTTATCGAGTCGATGAATATTTTTTTAATTATTTTAAAACAAAAAAATCTTTTTTTTTGTTTTACCGTATGCTTCGAAAGTACGTTTACGGAGTATGGCAAGTTGTTCTGCCGCGGGAAAACAACCATTTAAATTTCACGGTGTATACTGTAACTGCCCGTGACATCACATCGCTCGGGCCCTATCAGAATACCAGCGCTGCGACACTTTTTAAATGTCGCAGCATCATTCTGAGGTAGTCCGAGCCTTTTGGCCTCGTGCAGGACTTTCTGTTTTATTATTTTTTAATTCCAAGAAATTTGTTTTTTATCATTTTTATACCATTGTGTTTATTTTAGTATGTGATCTTATTGTGTGAGTCACAATAAATACCTTTTCTTTCTTTCTTCTATGAGATTTTTACTTACGCTTACGAGTTGTAGGTCGTAGGTTCGGGTTCAGGCGCTTTATTTTTTTTAAATAATTTTATCTCCACTGCTCTCAAAACGGTGAAGGAAACATCGTGAGGAAAACGGCATGTCCTAGAACAAAAAATGCGAAGTCATGTGACATCTACCAACCCGCACTGGGCCGGCGTGGTGGATCATGGCTCATTCTCTCTGACAGGAAGCAGGCTTGTGTCCCAGCAGTGGGAACATTTTAGGCTGATTGCGCTATGAGATTTTCTAGCTTTTAGTGAATTGGCTGGTTTCGTAACACGAAAGACAACTTAGTACTTACCGGACATTTGAGAATGTTTCGGTTTCAGCCAGTTTTTAAAATCATTTCCAAGATTTAATAGTCTAATACATGTTGACTGCTGACCAGCTCATCAACACAAATAATATGCCATTATACTGCAAAGACAGCCCTTTCAAGAGATATTATTTACCAGCAAATCGATCGATCAATATCAAAACTATAATATTGGTCACTAAAATATTAACGCGTTTCGTAAAACAAATAATTTCCGTTCCTTTTGTTTGTTTAGGTGCTCCTGATTTAATACAGCCAGGGTATTATTTTAGTAGCAATGCAAGCTAAGCAGTGAATCTGCGTCGAAAGCGAGTTGTCCTCGGTTTACTGAAAGGCCAATTGAAGATAAGCCTGTGGGATTATGATACGGCCTTTATTATTGCTGAGTTAGAAGACCTGGGATAAAGAGGCTATAAATGTCGAGGGATAGAGTAGGTAAGTGTTTTCACCTCGTTTTGATTCGTCTTCACAAAATTATTTGAAGATAGAAGAACTAAATGAGAATCGCGGTGTTAGGGCTGACCGATCGCTGCACTTTGGCTTGGTAGCCAAAGGTCTCCTTGCTAAATAATCAGCTTCCCATAGTTGGGAAACAGGCCTCCACTTTGAGAGAGGGAATGGGCCGTAATCCAACACGCAGGCCCAGTGCGGATTGGTATATGTCAATGTCTTCGAATTTTTGGTTCTAGGAAATTTAGGACATGCCGATTTACTCACCATGTTATTCTCCCCGTTTTGTAAGTAGTGATGATGACACGCTCGCGGCAACATTAAACGTATGAACTTATTTGTGTGTGAATACGTTGAACTAGCTGCTGCGCTTGCGATTCGCGCAATCACGCGCAGCGTCAGGTACAGTAAGATCAACCAGCTTGTACTTGCCCACCCGTGCGAGCGCCTGGCGTCCAATATAAACACGAACTCACCAATACTACCGCACCCGTCATCGCGTGTTGTGCATGAACAAGCCCTAATCAAGCAGTTCAAAAAAGGCGAGAGAATATCCAATGATTTTAATAATTTGTATACAAAAATTCAACAATAGGTACTTCCTATATTGAACTTCTTGCTTCGATTCAATCAGGCTCGAGGTAACACTCCAATAGAGTTTTCAGTGCTTGTGTGCAGTGTTCAGGACTATGCCAGTCACGTGCCTTTCTATTTTAGTTGAGTGCACTTTTTAGGGTTCCGTAGCCAAAAAGCAAAAAACGGAACACTTATGGATTCGTCATGTCTGTCTGTCTGTCTGTCCGTCCGTATGTCACAGCCATTTTTTTCCGAAACTATAAAAACTATGCTGCTGAAACTTTTTGGGGTTCCCCATACTTAGAACTTTTTTTCATCAAACCCATACGTGTGGGGTATATATGGATAGGTATTCAAAAATGGTATTGAAGTTTCTAAAATCATTTTTTTATAAACTGAATAGTTTGCGCGAGAGACACTTCCAAAGTGGTAAAATGTGTGTCCCCCTCGTGTAACTTCTAAAATAGGAGAATGATAAAACTAAAAAAAATATGTGATTACCATATAAACTTCCACCAAAAATTGGTTTGAACGAGATCTAGTAAGTAGTTTTTTTTAATACGTCATAAATCGTAAACCGCAATTTACCTTTCATTCAATCAACAGACATAAAAATAAAAAGAAACAGTTAATTTCATAAACATAAACCTTATGCATATACCGTGATTCATTATTTTCAAATAATAAATCGGTAATAGGTGCCTAAGTAAATAATTATTGTAATTCGCGCTTTACTTGCTGCTACGGAACCCTTCATGGGCGAGTCCGACTCGCACTGGGCCGTTTTTTTTGCACCAGTTAGGCGATCACTTTTTATTTGAATTGTAGACATGTTAGAAATTTACGAAACTGGCGATTGGCGAAGGAGAAATGTAGTTTATAATGAACTATCGGTCAATGACGTACGTAACGTAGTCGTTTTTGCAGACTGAGGGTTCTGTACCATTTTGTGTAAGCTCCACCGGTGACTATACTTATGTGGGTAAGTCGTATGTTCCGTATGGAGTCAATATGTTTACCAGTTTATGAGGTTTTCCTAGTTAGTGTTCTTAGTCTAGTTTGTGCTTATAAAGAAAGAAACCAAGAAAAAGTATTTTTTTTACCGCCAAAAAAAAAAACTATACACGAGACAACGATACGGTACGACATTTAACGATAATGAAAAAAAAAATTAAAGTTAAAAAAAACAGGAAGTCCTGCACGAAACCAAAAGACTTCTATCTCAGCATAATGCTGCGTCATTTAAAATTTTTAAATGACGCAGCATCATGCTGAACGAAGACTTTTTACTGAAGTAAAAAGTGTCATGCGTGTGCTTAA
Organism: Polymixis lichenea; assembly: GCA_949091785.1. NCBI lineage: Eukaryota > Metazoa > Arthropoda > Insecta > Lepidoptera > Noctuidae > Polymixis > Polymixis lichenea. The sequence continues at coordinate 2,402,872 of OX420943.1, read as the reverse complement.
TGTGCTTGTATCTTATGCTGTGTCTTTTGCGTGCACCAAATAAACGATTTATGTATCAATCGATCTTATAATATAAAAATGAATAGTAATGAGATGTTACATAGTTTGTAAAGTTTCATATTCTGCCATCTCCAACACTTTTTCAGGGTTTTGGTTAGTTTCCTAGATATAACATTGAATTACTAAAATAAATTTGGATAACGTTCAAATCGCAAATTAGTTAAATATGAAGATGATCAAAAATAGGCTAAATACTTCTGATTAACATAATCTGTGATGAGAACCGTAGGCTAGGCACCTCCAGGGTGAGATACTAAAAAAGTTATTTTTTTGCGGCAAGACACTTCATTAACTGTAAAAAGCTCACTTTGTTGACGTAAAAATTTAATGAAACTTGAAAAATAGAGGTAATAATTACCGCCGGTAAATACCCTTTGTTTTTTTTATTACTTGAGCAGAATCCCAAGAGAAAGATAATGAGTTCATTGTCTAAATAAAAAAAGTGTTTTTAATTATATTATTTTACAGAAAGAAACCGCTGAGTTTTGATAAAATGCTTGTGGAAATTACTTTTTCAGGAAATAGTAGTTCAGTGGGATTGATGATGATGATGATGATGATAGGACTCCCTTTTCTGCATGTAGACTTCCATTCGGTTCGTTGTGCGTGGGCATTCTGGCTAACAGAGCCAGCCTAGCTCCGCCCAGAAGCTCAGAAGCTTCCTGGGAGCTTCGCGGAGCGACCTCACTATTCCGAGGATTTCTTCACGTTGAGTAGCCACGGTCTCGCAGTCCAGGATGACGTGGGTGGCTGATTTCTCGGCGTCCAGGCAGCCCCTGCAAAGCGGGCTATCTGTGGCGCCTATGTTATAAAGATGTTTGTTAAGGTGGTTGTGGCCCGTAATTGTTCTTATGATTATTCTAAGGTTATTTCTACTCAGGCTGAGAAGTTTTTTGGTTAATCGCGGGTGTACAGTTGGTATAGCAAATTTTGACTGTCTACAGTCTCAAACTCAAACTCAAAGCATTTATTTCAAATAAACCAATTATAGGCACTTTTGAATTGTCAAGGTCGGTGAGTTAGAAAGATGAAGCTATTTGCCCATTCCAAAGCGTAGGTACCTATGGAGAAGAACGGGCAAGAAACTCCATGGACACTCTTTTAAAATCATGGTATTGTTACAAAAAGTTGGTTACATCATTATGTTGAAATTATCAATGTGAGAACGATGTAAAAAGACGTGCACATTAAAGCGTCCGTAATTAAAACAAAAATAAAATAACAATTCAGAAATTAAAATAAGCCGTGGGAGCTAGGAGATGACCAGTCCCTACTGGCGGCGCCCGTTCACGAACATGACATGTGGATCAGCATCATTCAGCTCAAGCTGCTAGCTCAGTCTGTTGCCCATGACCATCATGGGCCCGTGATTCAGTGGGATTAAATAAACCTAAAGCAGTGGTGGACCAGTGGTAATGGCCGTGACTTACGAGTTGTTGGTCGTAGGTCCGAACTCAGACAGACGCTTTACTTTGTGTAATTTATTTCATCACCACTGCTCTCAGAACGGTAAAGAAAACATCGTGAGGAAACCGGAACCGAAATTCGAAGATATGTGACATCTACCAACACGCACTGGGCCCGCGTGGTGGATTTCGGTCCACTTCCTCTCACAGAGAGGAGGCCTGTATCCCAGCAGTGTGAACGTTATAGGCTGATTATGAAATAAGCCCAGAGACTTGTATTGATGATTATAATTCTGTAAAGCCATATTTGTACATTCGCGAATCATATTTATATCTACATACAACCTGACACTGAGCTAAAAATTTTAAAACTTTTTCCAAAAAAAAAAAAACAACTGACGTCCGGAAAAACACTACAAAGTGAAAAATAACTTTAATTTAGGAAGTCGGTGACTTTGGATATGTATTTTAATTTTTTGTCACCGCCTTCCGAAATTAAAATTATTTTTCACTTTGTAGTGTTTTTCCGGAAGTCGATGGATTTATGTTGGAAAAAGTTTTTAATTTTCACTTTTTAGTTATAGTACCTACCCAGCCCAATTCAAAATTTCATCATCCTCGGGGTCAAAATAATGCATATTTATGCGATAGCAGCAATTGCGGTTGATTTGCTGTCATTTATTGAAGAGTGCCGTTGTCTGTCTCCGAAACGCAGCATCAGAACTAAGTATATGAAATTTAAATGGAGATTTTTCGGAATAAACCTCTTTCGAACAAAAAATAATTTTGCAAATTTGTCTATACATGACGGAGTTATGACCGAACATACATTTAAAAAAACCATGTCGAATTGACAACCTCCTTCTTTTTGAAGTCGGTAAAAAACCACCAACATAGAAGTGATTTAGCAGTTTTAATTAAATTTTAAAAAATATTGCGCGGTTCAGTGGAATAATTTTAAGTGTTTCTTTAGTTGACTGAGTTCCCTTTAATATCCTACTAATATTATAAATGTGAAAGTTTGGATGTTTAGATGTTTGGATATTTAGATACCTGGATTAAAATATAGGATATTTTTGATCCTGGTAGTACGTTTCCGTAGGATAATTACCAACCTCCACGCAAAAGCTAGTCATTACATAAATATAAATATGATAGTTTACGGTCAAAATTTTGAGAACTATGTGACGAATGTTTATTTTTCCGTTTACAATTTTATTTTTTGAAAATGTTTTACTGAGAATGTTTTTTTAAATATTTGTCAAAACACAATTTTTTTTCTACCTTGTAATATGGCGCTTACCAGTGCCACCAAAAATGAGCGTTTTACGGTGTCCTGCGTTTGGATAGCGCCTCAATTGAGGGCATAGTTAAGATAATGGTTATTCATATTTTGAAAAGTATTTTTTTATTATCATTATTAATTCTCAAACCGACAGCAAATACAAGTTAGAATAAACACAATAAATATCCTGAGACTTAATTACAGTATCTAATTCCAGTACCTATATACTTCCACTGAGTTCTAATTAGCCCGCGACGCAAACAGAGGTGTGTTATTTCATCTTTATGTATAGGAAAACAGTTACTAACTGAATTAGAATTTTCTTAGCATAATCAGCCTAATATTGTTCCCACTACTGGAAGACAGGCCTCCTCTCTGTGAGAGGGAGTGCGCCATTATCCACCACGCGCGCCTAGTGCCACACGCCTTCGAATTTTTGGTACTACTAGGTCATGCCGGTTTTCTCACCATGTTTTCGTTCACCGTTTTGCGACCAGTGGTCATGAAATAATTGACACAAAGCGTAGCGCCTGTCAGGGTTTGAACCTACGACCAACAACTAGTAAGTCGTAACCGTCACCAGTGGGCCACCACCATTTGCTTAGTCAAATTATATAAAGTTATAAGACGAACTCCACCGAAACCAGCACAGTAACCTATCGGTTACTGTACTAGTTTCGGTGGAGTTTGTCGTTCGAGTTCATATACAGAACCCTTTAGATCTCGTGTTGTACGAACAATTAATTTTTATCTTAAGAAGACACGGAACCCTAATTGCTCTTTATAATGTAGGGTTGTACCGTAATTATTTTGAAAAAAAAGATCTCATTTTACAGTTTTTAAGATTATTTTATTTCTTTATTTTTTATGTACCTACCGACCAATTTTAATGTATCCGTATGGATTGAGGAGCCATGTCTTATTAAATTAAATTAAATTAAAAACGTTTATTTCAGACATAAGTTCTCCATATAATGTTAGTGATAGAGGTCTTAAAAACTATGTTAGTATTGTAGCATTGAAGAATAAATTCTCATAAAAATAAAAATAACATTACATCATTTCATTTTGTCACGTGAAGCCGAATAACCCTTCCCAGCACTGCAGACTCCGGCCTTTTTGATATCTTATTCAGAATTCCGTTGGGGCTCCCACGGATCCTACACATCAGAGATCCCACTTTTTACGCATTATGGCATAAAAATCGGCGACCCTTGCGTCAGCAAACATACCTGAAGCGCTGCAGAAACGTGAGAGCAGCACCAGAACTCTAAAGGCGTTGTTATATTGTACGCGAAGAGCGTTGTAGGCCCGTTGCGTGTGGTTGGTCCATAGAGCGCTGGAGTAAAAGCTTTGGCAGTAGGCCCTGAACAGTGCCACTTTTACGTCTAGTGTACACCTTGAAAATCTATGCACCAACATATTAGCACGAACTGACAACGCCCATCCTGTATCATTATTAAGCGTGTCAGTCACTGTGTGTCCTAGGTATTTAAACTAAGAGACACGTTCCAGAGGTACTCCGTTTAAATAGACCAGGGGTACATGCTCCGGTGACTTATTCTTACCTCTCAAAACCATGAACTCACTTTTCTTCTCATTGTACCTCACCAAAAAAAAAAAACATGAGCGTCCGCACATGGCTCACAAATACCGAGCAGTTTTCTCAATCCACTGAGCAACAGACTCAGCAACATCATGTCACCGTAACTGATGTTGTTAACGCAGACGTCATCTATATGACAACCAACGTAGTTATTACTGAGCCCCTCAATCAGCTGATTAACATCCAAGTTAAATAGTCTTGGAGAGGACAGGCCTCCCTGTCTGACACCACACTCACGTGCATACTCATCCGAAAATACATTCCCCCACTTTACATAGTTTTTCTGATGGTTATTCTAGAAGGATAAGATGTTAATAATTGCAGTGGGAGCCCCTACCTCTCCAAGCTTGGCCCAGAGCCTGTTGTAATCCACCAGGTCGAAGGCCTTCGACAAATCCAGGAAACAAGCATAGATAGGTGTTTTTCTATTAACATAGTACGTAGTTGATGATATGTTTCAGTATCAAGATAGCACATTCGGTTGACAAGTTCTCACGAAAGCCAAACTGCGCATCGTGAAGCTGAATATGGTTGCCGATTTGTGCATACAGTACATTGTCAAAGACCTTTGCAATTACAGTCGCAAGAGATATCGGCCTGTAGTTGTCAAATAATCAATTAATATCAAGTTTACAAAGTTTAAATGAAATCCATTTAAACTTTGTAAACTTGATATTAATTGATTATAAAAATACTTCAAAAAGCACCCCACGTTTTTTAATAGAATTAAATTATTTTCTCCTTTTTTAGTTTAGTTTTTGAAGCGTGTTTTCTAGTTTTTCAAACTACTATCTATTTTCAATTTATTTTTCAAAAGTATTTAACATTCATAGTCATTGGTTTTCTGCTCTGTGACAACAAAACTTTACACTATTGTTTGGTTTCCCAAAAAGCCAACTACATATATCGTTCCCAAACACCATTAGATATCGGTATCCCACAATGAGCTGGCTATCAAACGCAGGGACCACACAGTACTCTCTGTATTGCGCTTAAAAATGCATTAGCCTTCGTCTACAAACGATAGCCTCGCTTTATTCTAGCAGGCTATTAAAAGCTTATACGGGAGATAGTGAACAAGGGCCACGATTAGCCGAGCGTACAACATTTCTTGATACTTACCTGATTAAAAATGTGTGCTGGGAAAATTTCGTTTGCAAATATTTATGAGGATGAGGAACAATTGCGAATCATTTTTGGTAGCAACATCAATTGTTGTATAATACGGTGCGGCTTGTGGTTTTGTTTTTTTTTAGGTGGGAAATCATCAAATGACTTCTCCCGCTCTGGGTGGAGCAGGAGGGCGTGTCATACGTTTGCTGACTAAAACCCACCCGTGTTCCTTCAATTGCCTGTGTGCCAGGGGCAACGGTATCTCTTTCAAACAACCCGCACCCCTGGCAGGCATCGGCGCTTGCAGGCCCCATCAGTTGTTGCTGACATCTCTTTGAGGCGCGCGCGGAACACAACGCGCCGTCAACCCGGGCTTGGTCCTTACCGGATAGCGAGCTACTCATTACTCGCCGTCCGCAAGCCCGTGCCTACGGTGGCTGGGAATCAGCCTGGGATTCCCGACGCCCAGGGCGTCTCCTGCGAAGGCCACGGCCGTGACGGCGCATGTACTGCATCTCCCTCACGTGTGCCGCCTCCCTCTTTGCGAGCATAACTGCTTCGCTGAAGGAGGTGACTGCTAGCCATGCACTCTCGCTCCGTACCATGGCCTGGACCAGGGTCGGGCGCGAGAGATCGCCGACGCCGATCGTCTCCAGACCTCCACCGTGTGTTCCACCGTGTCTTCAGGGCGATCTTCGCAATGGACACACTCGGGCGTTTCCTCTCGCCCTATGCGAAACAGGAACCTCCCTAAACAGCCGTGTCCGGCGAGGACCTGTGTCAGGCGGAAGGTGAGGACGCCATGCCGCCTCTCAAGCCACTCCTCAAAGACGGGACTTACCGCCGCAATCGTGGCGTGCCCAAACTTACCATGGTCCAAGCAACATTTCGCCCGCAACACAAGAAAATTTTGCAGAAACTATGTTGCGTAAAATTGTTTCCCAATGAAAACCTTTGAAATGATGCCTCCATAAATTGCCAACACGAAGTGAGTCAGTCTTCTCAGTGCGAGAAGAGGCTTTTGGCCCACTTGGGGACAAATACAAGGTAGTATATTATTCAGTGAGTTCCTTGTTAGAGTTTGTCGTGAAGTTGTACCATCGTAACTGTGTCTGTCGCCAAGTAGCACAGTTAAAACTTTGTCTCAGCGAGCAACTGCTTTCCATCATTATCCAGATCGGAATAGCAATCTTGAGAAGAGCTCTGATTATACTAAATATGCTACTTTGTTCTTTGGTACTCGCAGCTGCTGGATCAAGGTTTCATCCAATCACCATCCGCATCCCTTTTAGTTCCGAATGCAGCTTAAGCCAAATTGCGCTACAACTTGCTAATAAATACTTTCTATATCTGAAACAGGTGTACATTCATTATAATCAACCTATAATGTTCCCATTGTTGGGACACAGGCCTCCTCAGGGCCACCACTGCTCGTACAGCTCTTGCTTTTCGCTTATAGAGATACTTAATAAAAAAAATCACAGTTCGCACAGCCTAAACCACTTTGTCTAGAAACATGATATTTGGCGCAAGAGTTCCATAAATTGCAAAGGTTAAGTAGGGGTTGAAAGTTTGTATAGAAATTCGAAAGATCCCATCGGACACACCGCTTGTCAAGTAATAAATTTGTATCAATACCCAATTCAGTCTCAATACAAAATCAATTGAAATATTATATTTTTCCCGTAGCCATGTAATCACAGCCCTATTGACACGGCACTGAATAGTGACGTATAGTACGTCACTATTCAGTGCCGTGTACCATAATTGGATTGCCGGGCAACATAATTGGATCGTCAAGGAGTCACGTAAACAGTTAAATTTAATTCCCGTTCCCTGTTCCGTAGATCGTGATCTAATTAATAACTGTTGTTGATTTACTTAAGTTACTTACTTGGGTGTAGGAAGGAATTAATGGGTTTTATCTGTTGACAACTAGTTTTTTTCGTGCGTAAGGGTAATCGTCAAATAACTTCACCCGCTCTTCGCAGGAGGGCGTGTCAGACTTTTACTTACTAAAACCCACCTGTGTTCCTTCAGTTGCTTGTGTGCCAGGGGCCACGGTATCTCTTTCGAACAACCCGCACCCCTGGCAGGCATCGGCATTTGCGGACCCCACCAGTTGATGCTGATATCTCTTTGAGGAACGCACTTACCGTACAGCGAGCTACCCATTACTCGCCATCCGTAAGCCTGCGCCTACGGTGGCCGGGAATCAGCCTGGGATTCCTGACGCCCAGGGCATGTCCCGCTACGGCCGTGAGGGCGCATATACTGCCTCTCACTGACGTGCGCCACCTCCCTCTTCGCGAGCATTTCTGCTTTGCAGAAGGAGGTGACGACTACCCATGCACTCTCGCTCCGAACCATGGCCTGGACCAGGGCCCGGGCTGAGAGATCGCCGCCGCCGATCGCCTCCACAAGGACACGGCGGTGCTCCGCCCAAGCCGGGCAGACCTCCACCGTATGCTCCACCGTGTCCTCAGGGCGATCTATGCAGTGGAAACACCCGGACTTTACCTCCCGCCTTATGTGAAAAACAGGAACCTCTCAAAACAGCCGTATCTGATGAGGACCTACGTTAGGCGGAAGGTGAGGACGCCTTGGCGGCTCTCAATCCACTGCTCAAAGAGGAGACTTACCAAAGCAATCGTGGCGTGCCCAGCACTGAGTTGCGACAATCGCATCCTCCGCCATGAGATCTCGCCGAAGCTCCGCTGAAGCCTGCAGGAAGTATGTCAATGAGAAACAATTTCTACAGTCTAATTTGCTAAAAAATTTAGGCAGTCACGGGGACTGCTGACAAAAGTGAAAACAATAAAATAATGTTGCACAACACGTCACCCTATAAACTGATAGCTACAGCCTTTTCCAACTATGTTGGGGTCAGTTTCCAGTCTAACCAGTATTTATATAGAGCGACTGCCTATCTGACCTCAACAATATAGTTCGTAACACGATAACCTCCTGGGTAACACGGTACCCCTTGTTAAGACTGGTTGTCAGACTCAGGCCTCTGACGACCCGTACCGACGTGTCAAAGCTCCACGAATGACAGCCGGGACGGGGGTATGTAAAGATGGTCATTGGTCTACAAGCCAACTGCGACAAGCACATCTTTACTTTTACTCTTTGCCACAAGATAGCTACAGACAGACTGCTATGACGTAAACCTATAAGATTTTCCTCTACCGAAAATAGCTAATTTCTGGTGTCGATGAGATTGCGATTTGCGACTAGATTTTGTACGTTTTTAAATACAGGAATTGACCTTCTGGTTTAGTGGTCTGATTCTTAGTAAGATAGGTACTTAAGACAGAATAACAGCCACGAGGAACTTTTGATACGGCCCAGATGTTCCACGAATATGAATGATCTCTAAGGGTGGTGCTACAAGCCTAAAAGTCTGACAGTCTAACCTTGAAATGTTGGTCAGCCAGTGGGGTATGGTATAGTTGTTCCATGTAAAATATAGATAAACAGCCACATCTGGTAAGACTGGGAGGCGAGCAAAAAGGTTAGTTGGAACAGATATATCTACCTACCTATACGTAAATGTACTCGAGGTAGAAAGATTTTGAATTATTGGCTTCATATTAATTCTGCAGCTTTTACCTCTGTAGAAGCGGGCCTCTCAAAGCGTCATTGAGACATTTTTTAAGTTCAGTAGCTATTTCAGAAGTCGGTCGTAAAGTAACATTCGATCATTAGGAAACGCTTCGGGCACTCTTGTGGCTAATCAGAAAACTTCAAAGAATAATGAGACTTTCAAGTACCGTGAATTGCAAAGTAGTACTTTACAATTTGTGATAAATCAAAGGTTCTTAGAAAAATTTTGAACGTAAAATTCGGAATAATTTCATTTTTCTTCTTTTTATAATTTCGGTTGCTTAAACCTCAATTTCACGGCAGAAAGATTTTCGTTTATTCATTTAGAAAGCTTTAGAATAGTAAGCATTTGAAATATTTTTTTATGTTAAGTGCTTTGAGCGTGATTTGGGTTTTAGAAAACACCACTTATCGTGTCCAAAAAGTCATGTCTTGCTTTTAAGAAAACGACGTTTATTAACCCCCCCGCCGCCCCCAGTAATATATAAGAAAATCAATTTTGCAATTATTCTACACCATTAAAGTAAATATTATCTACATCAAGCAAAGCCGATAAAACCTCCAAAAAACCTTAACAAGTCCTTACAAAAGTAAAAACGTATGTCTATTTCCGCTCCGAATATTAGGTAATAATAGCGCCGCGAACTCTGCCTCAAATGTTCAATAGTAATAAAAAGGGAACAGGCAATATTGCCCGCTTGCCATCGAGCCAGCCTGTTGACTATATTGCTTTGAACGGCACAACAAGACGTTTCCTTAGTATAGAGTTGTAACAAAACTTGTGGAACGAATGGAACTATAACGTTACTGCAACGGTAAAGTTTCTTTTGTTTGCCTTTGCAAGTGTATAAAAATGTTAGTAACTTCATCAGTGGTAGTAAAGAGTTTTTTCTGTTACTTAGACAGTTTTATCGTAATTCGTCATTGGTGTTGGTTGGATTTGGTGATTGGTGGCCAATTCCTTATTGAATTAAGTAAATAAAAACGGTTTATCAGGAAAAAACAATCGACTCCAAAATTGAAGTTAACTTTCACTATGAAATGTATTTTTTTGAAAGTCGGTTGTTTAAAAAGCGACTTCAAAAAGAAGGATTATGTATTTTTTTTGAATGCATGTTCGGTCATAACTCTTGCCAAGTTCTTTATTGTTGGAAAGGGTTTATTTCGAAATGGTCAAATTTAAATTTCATACAGATCTGATGATGCGTTTCGGAGACAGACAACGGAACTGTTCAAACAGTTACAGCAAATCTACCGCGATTGCTGATATCGCATAAAAATGCATTGTTTTGACCCCAAGGATGATGAAATTTTGAATTGGTGTGGGGTAGCTACTATAAACCAAGAAGTGAAAAATAACCTTAATTTCGGAAGGCGGTAACAAAAAATTTAAATAGGTACATATCCAAAGTCACCGACTTCCGAAAGTAAAGTTATTGTTCACTTTGTAGTGTTTTTTCCGGAAGTCGGTTGTTTCAATTTTTTAGTACGCCACACCAATATGTATACCAGGGCCGAAGCGCGCAAAGAACACGATTCCTGTCGGCTTCCCTTCAGAATATGATACTGTCAGTAGTATTTAATAAGGCTCACCCTTGTTTGATAGAACAACGTTTGTTAAAATATTACTAAATCGAACAACGTTTAAGAAAATCATCACTTTGTATAATATCGTTTGACAGAATTTTCAGTTCATCGAATATTTATTTGCTAAAACAACATTTGCGCTAATGATCAAAAGGTATAATGTTCAGACAATAGAAACGAATCGCTATAAATCCGACTCCACGCAGTCTTGTCTGCCCTACCCCTAGAGTGTCATTTAGAATCGCGTAGGCGCGGAGGGGCGAGGCGGCCCGCGAGCTGAGGAGCGGGTGGTTGTTACACTCGCCGCGGCGGCTGAGGCTGGCCGGCGAAGCCGGCCAGCAAGCCGAAGCCGCGGTGGTGAGTGTTAAACCATCTGCGACGATAAGCTCGCGAGGGACCGCCGTAGCCCCGCAGCGCCGGAGCCGTGACAGAAACGAATTTTCAAATGAAATTAGTTCAAATAAATAATTACGCTAAATAAAAATTTACCAATGAATTATTCGGTCAAATGAATAATTCTTCGAAATGACTTTATTGCAACTAAAATTCGATTTAGTAATATTATATCAAACGTTGTTCTATCGAGCAAGGGTGAACCATTTAATAATACCTGTTTTAAAATCACACTATAGATATTTCATAAACCATAAAATTAAAACATTACAAAACGCCTACATGAAATTTTTGTCTTCATAAACATTATGCCCTAAAATAAGTCGTAGGCGCGACTGGCTTGGACCTCGGTCGGAAGACCGATAGTGTGTGGTCGATGCTTGACGTAATCACATTTATAACCTTTTATTTTGCTTACATTTGCATTTTGTTTATTGTATTTATTGAATTCATTAATTTATGTAGTTTTATGTTTATAGATAAGTAGTAAGTATTTGTTTGATGGTATAAAACAGTGACAAAGAGAGTGATTTGAGTTAAGTGTTTTAATTAAGAATTTGGGGTAAGTAGTTGACAGTTTATAGTAATTAGTACTATTAGATGGTGGCAATAATAGCTTTAGATTGCGGTTTAACAGATTATTTGCAGTGTTAGGAAACATGTTTTTCAAGGTTAAGTTTTGAAAATAAGAAACATGTAATTATGTTATGTCGTGCTCGCCCAGATATGACTGTAAATTACAGACGACGCGATGGTTTTCTTAAACATTTTAATGTTTCTCTTTACGATAAATATCAATGGCTGACTGGCAGTTGTAAATTAAATAGAACGTATTGTTTCCCGTGTTTACTTTTCTCCGATTCTAGTAGTTTATGGAATAAAGGAGGTTTAACAGATATTAATGATCAGTAATGGACTCACATTTAGAAGTTTGTAATTCAGTTCAGACCTTCCTACGTTTTCTGGTCTCTGTAGTCATATTCAAAATATTTTAATACATAGTATTGCATCCGTTTTACGAGATCACATTAGATTCGAGATAGAAAAAGCTCAATTTCTGTCTGTAATGGTTGACTAAACTGCCGATGTCAGTCATATGGAGAGCAATTAACTATTATTTTTCTATATTTATCTGGAATCAAATAACGATCCTACGCTGTTAACCGATCCCTTGAAAATATTGAGGTTTTTTTTTTGGCTCCGGCTTACCTCTCCCATAAAACCACCCTTCGCCACTGATGTATACCACTACTTGCTATGTACACAGCAGCGACAGTGGTATACATCAGTGACCAACCTATGCTTCAGACAAAATTTATAAAAATACCTCTTTGAAATCGATTTTAATTTGCCGGAGATACCATGAAACATACATCCAAAAAATACACACGAATAAAGAACCTCCGCCTTTTTGAAGTGATGGATTACGGCCCACTCCCAGTAGATTGAACATTGTAGGCTGATTATGATGATGAGAACTTTCTGGCTGGCTAGCTTAGTAATATTTACACACAATACAACATCTGAAAACACTGCTCAGGGTTATGAGCAACGTCCAGTACACACCGGCACCGTTTATGTCTCCTTTCGCTTGACAAATATTGTGGAAGCAAAATCGAAGACGGAAACACTTGCCCCAGACAGAAAACCAATACTGCAAACTTTACTTCACACACATTTATCCCTAATTGGTTGACTTTGTTTAAAAATGATAAAACTTTGTTAGGTATTATTCTCATGTCCTTATACATTCTTATATTACTCGCTTAGTGGAAATTATCTAACCCAGTTATTAACTTATGTGATAAAATTGATAAAAGTCTTCCTGTAAACAATTAAAATTGTGATAAAGCCCCAGAACAAATTGAACAGCTTCCTTTTTTCTTATACATACCTCCATTTTTCATAATCTATTCCAAAACTTCATTTTTTTGTCTGTTATTTTTTTTTTTTTTTTTTACCTATTTCTTCCAATCTTACTCTCATGTCTTCCCAAGTTCTCAACTTATCTAGCTTCCTCATACACTTAGCTGTTTCTTGTCACATTCCAGGTGCCACTTGGGGAACTTTTTTAATATGATGACCCGCGGAGCCACTGTTCGTGACATGAGTGACAAGGTGAAAGCGGCACTGAAGGAGCTGGAGGCATCAAGAAAAGAATGCGACCAGCTGCTACAGGAAAGAGAGGACAGTGAGGTTGAAGTGAAGAAGATTATCGACAAAAACACCCAACTCAAGAGCCAGCTTGTTGAACTTCACACTCAGCACATGGACATACTTGACCAGCATAGCCTTCTCCATCAACTAGTGTCAGACTTCCAACATTGCAGTGACACTCATGACCATGCACTGAAACGGATATCAGGCCTTAAAGCAGAATTATGCAAAGCCAACAACACTATTTCCACCATCAACTCTCTGAAAGCCAGCGAACAGGTTGCCAACACCAATAACCTTTACGAAGAGCTGGTTGGTAGTGTATCCGGACTGGAGTATGTGAAGCCCACCGTTACCATAGACCTGACTGGGGAAGATACCGTAACTAGATGTCCAAATCTAACTAGTCATAATAAAATTAAGAAATATATTAAAATTAGTAAGAATATTAAAAAGTACAAGAAACTTTTGAAGTCACAAAGTATTTACAAATTTAACCTAAATCTTAGGAAAGAACGTGTCAACTTACAAAGCCAACTAAATTTATGTAATCATAAGTTGGAAACAAGCAGATTAATGTACAATGTTGACATACAAAACCTTCAAAAGGAATTACTGAGCAGGGAATATGCACTTAAAGAAATATCTTGTAAGTATGAGTCCAGTCAACAAATGTTAAGCGACCGTCTGCAGGAGGCCTGTGAGTTGGTGGACCTGGTGAAGTACAATGCAGAGAGGTATGAGTCGCTGACAAACAATCTCACCTGTAGTTGTGCTCCCACTCCGCCACCTCTCATGTCACAGCATGTTGTTTCTGCCACTTCACCCATCTTACCTCATACACTGGAAAGTAACTATCCCACTCAAAGTAATGTTTTGGTATATTCTGATAGATTAGGAGCAGGTTTTGGATCATTGTTAAATAACCGCTCAAAACACACTATAACTAATTGTTGCTACCATAACCTGCACTTTAATGAGCTTGTTCATAAAATAAAACAAACAAAATTGGATGAGCAGACAACGGTAGTTCTTTTAATTGGAAACAGTCTGAGTTTAACTAAAAGGGACATAGTTAACGGTATTGACACCCTACTAAAATTAAAATTAGGTAAAATAATATTATGTGCTTTGCCATATTCAAAAAATTTGAATTATGAAGAAAATGATTATATTTTTAGCCTAAATAATTTAATGCATATTTTGACATGTCGTCATAGTGACCGTTTATTGTATTTTGATACTAACAATTTTGTTAGAGATTTTGTGCTAGTTCGGGAACATATGTTTCTTCCCAAGAAAAGTCGACATGTATTAGCTACTTTGTTAGCTTACAATATACACGCAGTTATTGATAATTTAACTGAGACTAGGTTTAGTGACGAAACAGTATTATCTAGTTCTTCTAATAATACTGTAATTAATTCTTTAAACTTTTAGACACGACAACAGAGAAGCATAATAAGGATATTTTACTGTATCACCAAAATATAAATCGCTTCCCTGGCAAAATCCTAGACGTGGAAATGTTAATAGATAAATATCATATGGATATCCTATGTTTTTGTGAAACTTGGTTAAAACCAGATAGAATGTTGTTTAATGTAAATAATTTTTCAGTTGCCAGTGCGTACAACAGGTCTTCGATAGGGGGGGGAGTTGTTTTAGATATAAGGAGAGAAAGGATATCACTGCTTGCTCTGTTGATCGCTTATGTGAGGTAGCATGTGCAGAGGTTGAGGGCCATACTTTCTTATCTGTTTATAGACCACCAGCCTCAAACTTGTCATCATTTTTGATCATAATGGAAGAAATATTAGGTAAACTTTTTAAAGATGATAAATTAGTCTTCGTGTGTGGTGACCTAAATATTGATCTATTAGTTAATTCACCAGAAAAATGTAAGCTTATCTCATTGTTTAAATCATTCAATTTAAAATGTATATTTAATGAAGCGACTAGAATAACAGCAACCACCGCTTCATGCATAGACAATGTATTTACTAATTGTAAAATAAAGGACTCTTCCTTAATTAGTGGCGTCAGGTCAGACCATACTGGTCAGCTTGTATCGTTTCACGTAGATAAAAAGTTACACCTAGATAAAACCATTGAATTGAGACCTCTGACTAAAAATAAATTGGAAACGTTTAAAAATAATGTTCTTAGCAATCTCTCAACAGCAAGTTTTGATTCACAAGACCCCAATATAAACTATAGCACATTTTTTTCTACAGTATGCCAAGAATTCAATAAAGCATGTCCTGTAAAAAAAGTTACAATCACTCCTAAACCAAAATTTAGCGAATGGGCCACAGCTGGCATTAGAAAAAGCAGAGATGTCTTATATAATTTGTACCACGAAAAATCACTGACTTCTGATCAGGCCCTTCATAATTATGTAAGAAACTATTCTAAGATATTCAAAAGAGTCTGCGCTCAAGCTAAATCTAAATTAATAAGTACCAAAATTAATATTTCTAAAAATAAAATAAAAGCTGTGTGGCAGGTAATTAACAAAGAAACTGGAAACACACAACAGCGAGATCAGAATGAGTTAGCTCTAAAAATTGATAATGAAACCATTTCAGATAAGTTAAAAGTTGCTGAGACTCTAGAAAATTTCTTTACCAACATCCCAATAGAGGTTACGAAGTCTCTACCCTCATCATCTGTATTAGCTGAATCTCTTCTTAAAGAAAACATCAGTAAGGACATTCCAAATTTTGAATTCAAACCCATTTCTATTGCCACAATTAAAACAGCATTCAAAAGTCTTAATTTAAAAAACACTGAAGACTTATGGGGGATTTCCGTTAAGGTTCTTGAAGGTATCATTGACACAATTGCCCCTGTCCTAACAGGCATATTTAATCAATGTTTAGACAGCGGTACGTTTCCTGACTTAATGAAACATAGTAAAGTAGTACCAGTTTTTAAATCGGGTAGTAAGAGTGATCCCTCAAATTATAGACCTATATCTGTGCTTCCAGCAATGACATCCCACCCAAAAAAAAGGGCTATGTAAATAGTCACCCACCATGTTGACTGGCTTGTCTTTAAACATGATATCAGCTTGTTATTCCTTGCTAAGATGAGAGAAGAAAATAAAAGTTGTCAAAAGAAAATCCAAGTTACGAAAGTACAATAGTAGATCATCATAAATACCTGCATTATGGAAGACTTTTGCGAGGCCAACGATAACGCTATCGAAGTGGCTGTATTACAACCCAACAAATGGAATCTTTGATACGACGACGAAGTTGAATATTATGTCATAGGATATTTTTCCCAAGAGACGTTATACCTACACCATTCTTCCGTTTAATAACTCAATCGTAGAGCCAACATTTACCAGGCGTAAAATAAAAGCTTCTTTTAAAAACAATGAGACATTTTACACATTTCTTCCCGACTTTAACTGCGTCGCACAGTGGAACGAATGTATGGGAGCGGTTGGACGTAGACATGTCCGAAAAATAAGAGTAAAATTATGACAAACTAATGATGCCATCTTATTCGATTACTTAATGCCTTCATAAATTGTGGTGATGAATTTCTTCATAACTCCCATATTTCGGGAGTAATTTGAGAAAATGTGAAATTTTACTATGAAAATGAGTGTATCGAGCTCTCTCCCTCCTGATTCCGGGCTTGTTTCAAGTAGCGGTCTCTAATATCGTAATGCTATTACTAAGAGCTATATTTAATACTAAGACACATAGTGCGCCAAATGTGCACTTTCTGGGATAAAAGGAAATGAAAATTAAAAAAAAAAAACGTTTTTTCCCCATTTGTATTTACTTTAAACCGCAGACAGACTTATTAAGAGGTCTATAAATATATTATATATATATACAGAAATATATATTAACAAAAATATTCACAAGAACTGATGAGAGTATGACTTTTAAGTAAGTTGATAATAAATTACCTAGTTTCATTAAAAGTACAATAAATAATTAAGATGTAAGCTCTAATTTACTAAGTTACACATTTTAAAACAATAACATCATTTAATTATCTTCGTCATCATCATCATCATCAATTAATTCAAATTCAGAATCGATGTCCGCTAAATCATTTATGTTAACAAATTCGATATCACTTTTCTCAGAATCCGTAAGCTCATAAAATTCCTTAAAAGAAGATTTTTTTACAAACTTATTTCCTTTTGGACGGATACTTGTAACAAGTGGATCAGAAGACAGTAAAAGATTGTGCATAATATCTTCATTGCATGAGATACTGCTATGCTTTCGAGAATGCCCCTCTCTATATTTTCTAAAATCTTTATTTCTAGCCTCAGATGCCTCTTCGGATAGAAAACCAATGGGCACAATTGACATGTTCTGAACTATGTCTGGCCCATGCATTAAAATTTTATGAAGTGAAGAAGGCATATAATACCATGGGTATAACTCCACGTAAAGCTTAGCAGTATCAAAGCAGAACTCTCGGAATTTAGTTACGTTGATCTTCTCTCCTGATGAAATACACTGCAAGATCACACAGATTTTTCTTAAAAGCATAGCATCTATTCCGGTCAGTTCAGCAGATTTAGTGTAGTTTTCAAAAAATCTCCTTGCCGAGTTGCCATTGTTGGTGGATCCACTGCCTTGTTTCACAACATCGAGAAGTAAGCCCGTTTCTCTTCTTACAGCCTCTTGAACTCTTTTCTTCCTGTCATCAACTTGCCTTTTTGCTATATCACCCCTTACTTGCCATGATTTTATGTCTAATTTGTAGGAAATGTGTAATAAGCATTCCATTGAGCGAATCCAAGCGTGAAGGGTGCTTAAGCTATATTTATACATGTCCTCGTTTGCGTGTTTATCTTTGATTAACTCTAAATTATTCATTTCTTTAGGACAAGCCTTGCATATGTCACACACTGAAGCTGCTGTATTGGATATAATGGAATGAATTTTACCATCAATCATTGTCAACAGCAGTTGGTGTTTGACACTAATTCCATCAGTGATGGTGGATGGAGTTAAGGCTTCAATCTCTGCTTCGATTTCAGCCATCTCTCTCTGCACATTTTCTTTGGTTTCCTTTATAAACTTAAACAATATTGGCCGGCAAAATGAAGTGGAAGATGGTCGCTCGTTTTCCCAAATTGTTACACCTTTTGAGACGAGCCGCAGTGGTACAAGACTAATCATAAAATTACTAGCAAGATCGATTTGCTCATCTTCACTCGTCCTTTGATGATAAATGCTTTGGCTAGATGATCCGTCAAAACCCCATTTGCTGGTCAATACGAGCTGTTGATTGGGATCAACAGGGGTTTCTAACGACCTAATAAGTCTTCTTGAGGTTAAATCCATCAAGGCTTGTAATTTGATTTTTGCAGAGCTCTCTGTAACTGTGAGATCTTCTTTGGCCGGATAGCACTTAATTTTTTCTTTAACCAACATGTAGTAACTCGGGTATTGAAGAGCTCCTTCTTGAGTGTTGAAATCCCGAAGAGTGTTATAGCGCCATTTCGATAAGTTCATCGATACATAAAGAGCCAATGCCTTCAAAGGGGATATTTCCCGTACCTGAATTGATTTACCTTCAATGAAGGCTTTGATTTTTGAGGCCTCTTCTGGATTCTCCGTCAAGTATTTCATAACATAAGCTGTATCGCTTTGTCCTGCCTTTTGAAGCGCCCTTTCGGCCGAAAACATAATTTCAGCGCTGCTACTGCTGCATGAAAGACTATCTTCAGTGCGTCTTCTTTTTTGCCGGTTACTAAGGTCCTCAAAAGATTTACGAGGACTAGGATGTGTACAAGTTGAAGCATCAGATTTAGCAGGAGAAATTATGGGCTCGATGACGTCACTTATATTTTCTGTAGAAGGTTCCATATTTTCATTCTGTAATTCCGGCCATTGAATTGCAGCCTGTAGCCAAATCTCATGTTTCTTCCGAAACTTATCTGTGCTTCTTCCAGACTGTGTCCATTTTGCATAAATGCGGTAGCAAAATCGACGACACCAGTCTTTTAAACTTGTTTCAGCACTTTCACATAACTGAACACAACTGTTATCTTTTAAAACACTGAACAAATAGTTAAAGTCGCGTAAATCTTTATGTGCGCGTGCGCATAAAGCAACGTGAATATCAAGATTTGTATTAAAATTTGGAAAATATATTGCGAGATTAGCTTGGATACAACGAGGTGTAAATCAACACTGATTTTAAAGTTACTAATAGTGACCTATTTATATAAAATCCAGGTATCCCAGGTATCCTTTGTTAAATATTGCAAGGTAATTAGTTATTGTGATAATTAGTAAATGATGCATGCTAAATTAGTGTATTAAGAGCCATTTAGTAATTAAATAATAGCAATGTTCTTATCAGTAATCATTAGTGCATCAGTTTTATATGTAAACCTTAAGTCCCTAATTATATATCCTAATTAGCTTATATCTTCTCTAATTGGCTGCTCAGAAATGTTATTGTAATAAGGTAAACCTTTAGAAAAACGGTTTTAATCAACAAAATAAACAAAAAATAAAAAAATTGTGTTATAAAATAAACATCACTCTTTATCCCAGAAAGTGCACATTTGGCGCACTATGTGTCTTAGTATTAAATATAGCTCTTAGTATTAGCATTATGATATTAGAGACCGCTACTTGAAACAAGCCCGGAATCAGGAGGGAGAGAGCTCGATACACTCATTTTCATAGTAAAATTTCACATTTTCTCAAATTACTCCCGAAATATGGGAGTTATGAAGAAATTCATCACCACAAGTTATGAAGGCATTAAGTAATCGAATAAGATGGCATCATTAGTTTGGCATAATTTTACTCTTTTTTTTCGGACATGTCTACGTCCAACCGCTCCCATACATTCGTTCCACTGTGCGTCGCTGCGTAGTAAGAAGATATTATCGTCGTAAACTCATGTCATGTGTCTGTTTGTGTGAAAACGTCGTGAGTTGTGTTCCGGCGCGGGAAATAAGCGTTTTATTAGACACATTATAGTGATGTTGTGTGTCGTATGTGACACGCTGGAAGGAAGGATGGATCGAGAACTTGCTAGTAGGCATTTAAACTCAACTCAAATTTAACACAACATAACGTCACGCCTGTTTTCACGGAAGCGTTAAGCAGAGGTGCATCTACACCTAGTACACCCACATTTTGCCAGTTTTTTTTTTTTTTTTTGCTTTGTTTTTTGTTTCGCTTTTTGGGTTTTGTTTTGTCGTAGATTAAGTATATGTTTGTGTTTTATTTTTAAACAGTATCTTTTAGGGGGCACATTTTGCCAGTTAGGTTTAAGTCCCATGTATTAGGGGCGAAACTATTGCCATCAACCGGGAAACAGGCGTTTATTACAGACTAGCTTTTGCGCGCGACTTCGCCCGCGTAAAAAAAAAAATCAGCTGTTCCATACATTTTGTCGATTTAAGTGAACACAAATGTATTGAACATCTGATTTTTTTGTCACGATTTCAAGGTTGGTCCCAAAGAAAAAGTTGTTCAAAATGATGAGTACAATGACCCCTTTTCGGGTATAGGGTAAACAAAAACTAATGTTGTATTCAGGCAATATACTTCATGGAGACTCTTTTAAATATTGTAATTTAAATTCTATTTCATCTTTTTATACGTGTCTTGTTGCACTTTCTTTCCCATTCATTTAATAACAGTTGTCTGAAACACGAATCCTGCTCACTGTTAGGACTATGATACGTTATTACGGGCTCGATTTCCACGCGAATACCAAGTTCCAAGTTTTTAGAAAATGGTTTAAACCTAATGATTGGTACCTAACATAAATGACTAACTAACTAAATATACAAATACATACAAAAATCTTTTTGGTTTTTGGTCAGGCGTGGATGTACTCGTCCACAATTCTGTTATCTGGAAACGTGCCCAGAGGCCCTAGTGTGAGTTTAATTTAACCGTCCTCACCAAACGCAGTGAGCGCGTTCGGCGTACCGATTGGCCCTGGATTGGTGACGGACCAATCGGAGCGCCAAACGCGCTCACTGCGTTAGGTGAGGATGGTTAAATGAAACTCACACTAAGGCCTCAGAAAACTCTTCATCTTCACTTCACTTCACGTGCACCTAACTTCTGACGTTTCATAAGTGCCCATGTAGGTTTATGAGAAATAAAATATTTTGATTTGATGTGATTTGACTTCCCTTCATGATCATCATCTTCAGTTCTTCGGTTCTTTAGCCAAAAAACGAGCCAACCAGTCACGTGAAGTGTCGACCAGTCGGTGAGAAATTTCTCGGGCCCCATGACCCGAGCGTTTTGACCACAAACGGTTCAAAACTGTTATTATACATAAGTGTACAGTCTCAGCAGCCGCAGCAGCAGCGCTAGCACAGCCAGGTTGTTGACACAGGTTGCGTCCCACACCAGAGGCTTAGCCACCTTTCAAGGGACCAACGTTATGCCATCTGGTCTCTTTCCAAAGTCACGTACCAAGCCGTTTAATAAATAAAAACATCATTAAAGTGTCGATTTATGAGCCTCGATTGATAGATTATCTATTGTTGCGAGACCCCTTGGGGACAAAAAAAAACATCAGCAAATTCATCATTGTGGAGCTTATTATCATCCGTAACAGGAAGAACATTCCAGAAGAGAAATTGTACATCTAACCAATCTAAGTATTATAAACTCTCTTGAAAAAAAAAAACTGTATTCCAAGCTAACATTTAGTAAAAAGCTTTTAAAGAGTTCAAAAGCTGTTCCATCCTATCAAATCGAACATACATTTTCTGAATAGCATTCTATAAAATTCGAACAAAATTCCGCAGCAGATTGGATGAGATGCCAGTCCGTCTGTCTCGAAGGAAATCTAATAACGTTAGTCTATATGAAAATGAAATATCCTCTGACAGTTTGATGTTTGTACATAGTGTAATAGAATTTTCAAGAACATACTTTTTCACTCGAGGAGCGTCAGTTTTTCCTTTCCTTGTTTGATGTTTGCTTGACTGTCTAGGATTGCTCCTGATTAAAAATAGATATCATACCTATTCATCATCATCATTATATCAGCCGAAAGACGTCCACTACTGGACATACGAGGTGCATTCAATAAGTGCCTAGCCTCATCGCCAGAGGGCGCTGTAGTTTCAAAAGAGTTTTACCACAGTGTAGCACATTCTTTTTTAATTCTTTTTTCAAATTTTCATTCCAATCCCTTCATTTGTTTTAATTTGACAACTTATGGAAGCGAACGTGTCGATCGGTTTTACAAAAATAGAAAAAGAGCAATATCGTTCGGTGATTCGATTCCTATTTTTGGAAGGGAAAACGCGCATCGAAATCAAAGAGCGCTTGGATGCTGTGTACGGTGACTCTTCTCCATCGATGGCCACCGTCAAGAATTGGTTCAACGAGTTTGCACGTGGCCGTACGTCGGTTTTTGATGAACCACGTCCAGGTGCACCGAAAACAGCTGCTACGGAGGAAAACATTAAAAAAATCCATGATCTCGTATTGGCAGATCGCCGATTGAAGGTTCGGGAGCTAGCTGAGACTGTAGGCATTTCAGAAGGAACAGTGCATCATATTCTTCACGAGGAACTCGGCATGAGAAAGCTGTCGGCGCGATGGGTGCCGCGTTTACTCACACCAGAAAACAAGCGCAACCGTGAGACCACATCGGAGACGTGTTTGGCGCTGTTTAAGCGGAATCCAGCGGAGTTTTTGCGTCGTTTTGTGACCGTCGATGAAACCTGGATCCACTGGTACACACCAGAGACCAAGGAGCAATCAAAACAATGGATCCAGACCGGGGAACGTGCTCCAAAGAAGGCGAAAACTGTAAAATCGGCCGGAAAAGTTATGGCCACCGTTTTCTGGGATTCACAAGGTGTGATCTACATCGATTACCTCGAGAAGGGTAAAACAATTACAGGGCTTTACTATGCCGATTTATTGGGCCGATTCGACGCCGAATTAAAGAAAAAACGACCCCATCTGGCGAAGAAAAAAGTGCTGTTTCACCACGACAACGCACCGGTTCACACGTCTGCCGTTGCCATGGCCAAATTGGTCGAATTACGCTACGAATTGCTGCCCCATCCACCGTATTCTCCAGATTTGGCCCCTTGTGACTTCTTTCTGTTTCCTAATCTGAAAAGATCACTCGCCGGGAATAGATATGGATCGAATGAGGAGGTCATTGCCGCCACGGAGGCCTATTTTGCAGAGTTTGACAAAAACTATTTTTCGGACGGATTAAAAAAGTTGGAGCATCGCTGGGCTAAGTGTATCGAACTAAAAGGAGACTATGTTGAAAAATAAATTCCCACTTTTCCAAAATGTTCGTTTACTTTTTGTAGGCTAAGTATTTATTGAATGACCCTCGTAAGCCTCCCCCAAAAGGGAGTTGCCGTAATCGCCACGCTTGGCAGGCGGGTTGGCGATCGTAGTGTGGTGGTCAAATGCATAGAGAACGCTGCTGCACATTCTCTGCGACTTACCCTTAGTCGCCTTCTACGACATCGACGGGAAGAAATGGGATGGTGTTATTCTTTTACGTCCGGCACCATACGGAACATACCTATTATTATTTTAAATTTCTAACGCTATGTCTTCCGGTACGCGGTCGTCATTCCAGAGCCTTTCGGCCCCATCGGCCATCCGTTACGTCAGCCATGTGCCCTGGATTGGAAGGCCCACAAGGTGCCATGCGTTGGAAGGCCTACAAGGCAGCCTTGATGAAGGCCGGACGAATCTGCTGCGAGAAACACAGAACCAGTCGAAGTGACGGTGTTTGGGGGAGGCCTATGTCCAGCAGCGGGCGTCTTTTGGCTGAAATGATGATGATTTAAAATGAAATTCGGGCTGATTTTTTAAACTGTAGATGTCTTGATCCGACGTATATTCACAGTTATATCATACAAAAACTGTTAAAAGATCATGTTTGATTGTGTTCCTATAATAAAATATATTTGACGTTGGCAGGATCGGCCCTAAACCACTTCAAGCGAATAAAATTTGCTAATAAAATATAAGTATTTTATTAAAACAAAATAGCAATGAAAGAAAATGAGGAAAATTAAAATAACGCCCACACAGCTCAACTTCCCGCAATAATCTCTCAACCTTAATCCTTATATTTCTGCTTACTCTGTAATTGGATAAGGGAGAAGATAAAAAAACCAATTTAAAAATACACAGGGGTATGTTCCCGCTATTGATATAAATTTTATACAAAATGGTGTCTGAAAATAGCTGAGTCACTTAAAATAATGAAACTTCCGTTACGCTGCTCATTTTATTGTTTCATGAAAAGGTCACACGCTTTACGAATATCGCCACATGTTTATTATGAATTTATGAAAACGTATTATTAAAAGTGGTTACATACCAAGACCCCTCCGTGCCTCGGCAAGCACGTTAAGTCGTTGGTCCCGGCTGTCATTTGTGGATCTTTGACAGTCGTTACGGGTCGTGAGAAGCCCGAAAGTCTGACAACCAGTCTTACCAAGGGGTATCGTATTACCCAGTAAATGGTTTGTGGAGGTCAGATGTAAAATACTGGTATTCAGATGCATCCGGTTAGACTGGAAGCCGACCCCAACATATTTGGGAAAAAGCTAGGCAGATGGTATTATTAAAGTGGTTTGGGTCATCTCCGTGGTGCTATATTGACTATTTTGACCTTTTTTTGGGAATGACATCTCTGCAAGATGTGTTTTGTATTCGTCTTCAATAATTGGACTTTTATTCGTCTTCAATAACTTATATACACAATTAAGCAAAGGTAAGTGGGGTACCCAGGTTTTGTAAATATAAGTTACCGGCTAAGGGCCAAAAAAAGTAGTTGGCAATTAATAATATGTATAGTTTTTGTTAATTCAAAGTCGTTTGTTTACCAAGTTACCAACCAAATGGACTTTATGGGTCTGAAACAAAAGATTTTTATTTTTTATTATTAATAAAAATTGCTTAAAACAGACTGCTTACTTACTTAGACTTACTTTAATTAAACGCATTATTAGTAGTCATAGAAAAGGAATTGATAGCTGTGCTTTCTAAAATTTTACCATCATCATATCAGCCGAAAGACGTCCACTGCTGGACATAAGCCTCTCCCAAAAGGGGGGATTTGCTATAATCGCCACGCTTGGCAGGCGGGTTGACGATCGCAGTATGGTGGTAAATGGCATAGAGAACGCTGCTGCCCATTCTATAGTTAGTCCCTTAGTCGCCTTCTACGTCACCCATGGGAAGAAATGGGATGGTGTTATTCTTTTACGTCCGGCACCACACGGAAAACAAATTACCATATGTCCACATAATAAGGAAAATTGACGAAAAAACAAAAAAAAAAATTGACGGAACGCACATGTCAGAAATTTCGCTCTGTGCTATTTAAATAATAAATAATACTTTTATTCGATTTCAATAGCTGAAACATATACAAATAGACTCGGAGTGAGTTGTAATTCCACCGACAGCTTTTTTTTTAAAGCTAAAACGACTTACGCTAAATAAATAAGAAGAAAATATTACCTACAAGGGCATTATTTATCTTTCATCCGATACCACCATCAAAACAGCTGCAATTGACGTTTGGACGCGACGCTGTCTCACGGCAACGGTTGCCAGGGCTGCGCCAAAATGTCATAAGGCGGCGCCCCAGGCCGCCAGCCAGGGGGGGGACAGTTAGAACGAAGCACAACTTCAGTAAAGAAAGAGTCGCCATCTACATTACTTAACAGAGTACCTAATAGTTTCATAATTATCGACAGATGTCTCTGTAATCACAATTTTAACGCAAATGAAACTCAGTTCTCTAATTTAATTTATAGTATTTTTCTAGAGATTAATTACGATATTTTTCATCAAAATTATCACATTATTTTATTTCTTAACTGTCCAGCTTTAACCTTTATGGCAGCCATGTCACGATTTCTTGTGTGATATATTCTATTCTGGCAACATCACACTAATGGTCGCTCAACTTGTGCCCGCGCTTGTTTGTTTCGTAATTTCGTTTGTCCATTTTGTGATTTAATATTGGGTTCTGAGTGTTTTGTCTACATCAGACGTCGAGTTGAGTTTCTCCTCCGTCCTTTTAGTGGATTATTACCCGGAAACTAATATTTTTCAGTGACTATGTTGTGACTAGCAATTTCACAAAAAAATTGAAAAACTGTTGTGTTACATAAATTTATTTGTATACTGGCGAAAAGACGCTATTTTGTGCTGTTTGTGTCTATCAAAATATATACAATGCCTCACCGTTGCGCTTTTGGATGTAAGGACACTGGTAAGTATTTTTTTTGTTTGGCCCGCTCAAACCATTGAGGTAATAAAATGTAGCATGTAGTACATAATTACTTCAATGGCTCAAACAGAACTTCTGTTCACCATGTTAGAAAATCCTTGGTCAGTGGGTCGTCTTAGGGGCGGAGTTCGACTTCGTTCGGACTTCATTCTCCGATAAAACCTCGCGTAGCCACATGTGAGCCACTTCGCCGCCCGACCGTTGAGCCCCGCTGGTGCACATGGGGCTCCGCCGATTCACACGGCTTAAAACAATCATTTTCAAAATATGATATTCTAAAAATGGGCTTTTCTCATAATATCAAAAGTCCCGATTTCGTAGTATTTTTTTTTCTTTTACCTGACAAATTGCAGACACAATTGTTTTTAATTGTTATTATTCAATTGTCTGCCTTTTTCCAACTGGGTCAGTGGGTCGTCTTTGAGATTTGAATGAATATTATTTTGTTTATAGGCCTGCTAATGTAAATTATTTTAGATGTCATACATCAGTTACATTTAATTACAATATACATACTATATAGTACCGTGAACAGCCTTAACACATTCTGCAATCTCATACAAGCAACCTTAGGATGGACAAAATCGCGCTTAAAAAACAAGAAATACAATATTATTTCTTTTGGTTTCAGGCAATGTGATGCATTCATTTCCGAATCCTGGCAAATTTGCTGAACATTTCAAAGCTTGAGTTAATCTTGTTGGATACAATCTGGAAACATTAGCAGACAGTGACATTTACAAGAAGAAGAGAATATGTGATATTCACTTCACTGATGAACACCGTAATCGCTTTAAGCGTCTAAATGCATTGGCAATGCTAACTCTTTATTTACCTGGTGAGTTGAATACTAGATTACTTAATACAAAATACAATGTAAGAAGATCTGCTTAAGTCAGATTTTACTAACACTAAAAGGTAATTACCAGACAACAAATAATTTAAAAAAAAATGTGGCTCCTCTATTCTAAACATGTTTATGATTTTGTAATTTATCAATAAACTCAGTGTTTAATTTGACAATTTATTTTCGTGCTACATGTGCCTACATGATGATCTACATAGTTACATTTGTGTTGTGTTAGTATGTGTATTAATATTGACATGTATGTTTTCATTGTAATTATTTCAGATGAAATTTATGGCATCGCTGCTACGACTCTGCAGTTTGAGGCTATCAGTATTAGTCATCCATCCACTAATGCCTCTCTTTTTGCTACTTCAACTTCAGGTATTATAATTATTAGTCTATATTCAACAACAACAACAACAACATGGTGCAACATGGTGCATTCTCTTGCATATTACATTATTCATGTATTGTATATATTTTCAGGTAAAACTCACAGTCACAGCACTGCTGCTTCAAATTCTGTGCAATTAGAGCACAATTATAGCGCGTTATGCAGACCTAAACAAAAATGATTAGTCAAAGGTAATTTATCTTCAGCATCACAACTAATATTATAAATGCGAAAGTGAGTTTGTTTGTTACGCTTTCACGCAAAATGGGTGAATTGATTTGGATGAAATTTTGTACATGGGTAGACCATAACTTGGAGAAGGTCATAGAAGGTCCGCAGACGAAGTCGCGGGCAACAGCTAGTTATAATTAAAGCCTATTGCTGTGTCACTGTTGAGCATTGGCCTGTACGAATATTGAAATTCCACATGAGTAATGTTGCAAATACAGCTAGTTTTTAACTAAATAATTTATTTGTTTAGTATATAATATAATATATAATAGTTCCAAATTCGAGCAATTGAATCAAAATATAAATAAATTATGATGTTTTCAGGTGCTCGTGAAAGTATTGGGGTGCAGTTCAATTACATACAAAAGAGGCCACTCCAGACAAAAATTAAGTATCTTCAAAATTAAATAGGTCGTTTGCGCAAAAAAGGACAGACATTCAGAGCACGATTGGCTAATGCAGAAAATTTTTCCAATAAAGTTGCATTTCAACAAGTGACAAAAAATATGACAAAACCAGCAAAACTGTTTGTTCACATGCAACTTCAGTCTAAAAAGAAATCCAAAGAGAGACGGTTTTCAATTGAAGAAAAAGTGATGTCCTTGTCACTATTCAAAAAGAGTCCCAAGAGTGTGATTGTCGCAACCCAGTTCTGGGCATGCCACGGTGGCTTGACAGGCGCCACGACGTCCTCACCTTCCGTCTGACGTAGATCCTCACCGGACACGGCTGTTTCGGTAGGTTCCTGTTTCGTATAAGGCGGGAGGAAACGCCCGGGTGTTTTCACTGCGAAGATCGCCGGTTGGTGGAGCATACGGTGGAGGTCTGCCCGGCTTGGGCGGAGCACCGCCGTGTCTTCGTGAAGACGATCGGCGGCGGCAACCGCTCGCGTCCAGCCCTAGTCCAGGCCATGGTACGGAGCGAGAGCCTGCTGGGGGTGCGGGTTGTTCGAAAGAGATACCGTGGCCCCTGGCACACAGGCAACTGAGGGAACACGGGTGGATTTTAGTCAGTAATTTCGTAATATCTTTTGAATGGAATGTCCGATTTCAATAATTCAAAAAGTAATCAACAGGTACTGAAACATTCTTGAATACGAAATAATTTATTTGGATAAGAATTTATACAAAGGTATGGATAACATGTCTGATTTTGAACAGCATTTATATCAACTTTTAAAATGTAAAAAGTAGTTATAGTGACATAACTACAATAGTTGGACAAATGATCTCGCGAAGTTTTTTACAGATATTAATATGTTCTATAATATAGTAGACTAGAGATTTTTTGTTCTATCATCAATACTTTCCGCAACGCATGCGATGACAGACATTCTATGTCTAATTTTTTTACACCTTGGGTGGGTTTTAGTAGGGATTTCTAAGGATCTCTAATTTATTCTAGTAATAAATATAGCCTATGATACTCAATGATAATGTGGCTTTTTAACAGCAAAAGAAATCGGTCCAATAGTTTTTATGTTTATTTGTTACATACAAAAATACAAATCTTACCTCTATAATAGTAGTGTAGATAATCATCTAACTTATAATATGCTTGTCTACATAGTGTGCGTTAAATGCATGATTTATAAAATTGTAACAATATGTATTGTATTTTATGAGAAAGTTGCTGACGTAGCTTAGGCATTTAATAGTTTTTTGCCAACATACCTATTACTACGACATAATATGGCAAATTTAATGTTTTTTGTGTTTCGTAATGTTAATTACCTACTAATATATAGAATGAAGTTCTTCTCACTTTAACAGACAGCTGTGCTGCTGGGAATTTTGTTGCGCCACTTCATCTTCCCAACTAAAGCACTAGGAAATGGTGAAGGGCGGGCGTTTAGGGGGAATGTAATTTTGACGTACAAAACGAGCTGACTCTCAGCCTAGTTTGAATAAATGTCTTTTGATTTTGAATGACAATAAAATATAAAAAATATTTTTTCTGTTTAATTTCATAAAGTTATCTTTTTAGTAGTTTATATTTATATTTAGCTATTTTTTTAGTAGTTTATTGTAATTTGGAACAATAAATTACTAAATTAAAATAGCTCACTCTGAAAGCCGACCCCAACATAGTTGGCTACAGCCTAGGCAGATTGATTGATTGTAATATGGAACAGTTACATTTTTTTTTATAGTTTTCTGAGCAACATAAAGGTACCTAGATAATGTTTCCCAGTTGTGTTATTTTGTTTTCATGAACTTGATGTAAAATGTCCGTTCCTTACTGTGAAACTGCCAATTCTATTCAAATGTAATAAGGTAATTTCTTCAATGTAGCCCACCAAATTAAAATGTTCTTATGTTTTTAGTTGCGTGATTTAATGACGACTCGTTTACAGTATCACGATCATTAAAATATCTATCATAGCCCCTTAATTTAGTAGATGCATCGTCATAAAATTCGCGAATCGCATTTTGATCAACATAATTATTATGATGAGGTAGGAAAATTAGAAATTCGCGGGCTACGTTGAAGGATCGCCCATACCCACCTACACATATACATTCATTCAGTCAGTACCGGTAAAACGGGGTGAATCGAGACGAAACTTTAAAGTGGATTTTACCGTTGAAATTATGATCGTTTTCTGCCAACAAAGGCAAACAGTAAACATACTAGAGTCTCAAAAAGGACTCTAGTATGTTTACTGTTTTCCTTTGTTGGCAGAAAACGATCATAATTTCAACGGTAAAATCCACTTTAAAGTTTCGTCTCGATTCACCCCTGGTCCCCTGCATCCCTATTCATCCCGTTTTACGTATACGCGTAACATTCCTATCTACGTAACCTATAGAGCCTTAGTTCCCGTTAAGAGATGTAGATGGCGTTTTGAATTTAAATGCTTCGAAATGACACAAGAGGGCTCTCTTCTCCCATTAATATTATTATACTCTTTGCCGCCAGCGCGACTGCGCCCTTTGATAAAACACCCAAACTGCGCCGTTGTCATCGTATCATCGTGTCATCGTGTCAATTTCTTACGCGTCATTTTTGTTATTTTAATTTTATTTAAGATTTCAAAGTTTTATTGTTTGTTATTTATAAGAAAAAACCGTGTGAGTAGTGTGCTTTTTATGTATGTTTAACAATGACGACAGTAGTGACGCCGTACGAAGCGCCTGTCAACCTGCCACATCGTTGGATGGCCTAGTGAGATGCCCTGATTGTCCCCAAGCACGTTTTTTTCAGGGTGAACGAGGTTTGAAGATACATTTGGGGAAGAAACACAAACCTCACCATGTGCCTTCAACATGCCCGATAGTACCCATTCTTCAAACACCAGAAACACCTTCTCAACCCTTTTGGAATTTCCTCGCAAAATTAAAAACGTCAACTCCAATTCTAAAGAGAGTTCCTCGCGGCGCGAGACCATGCGTTGCTTTAAGTTTAGCACGCTGTATCCGTCTCGCCGCCCGAGAGAACTCTAAATGTGCTTGGGAGGCATTACTTACCTTCCCTTTTAGAATTCTACATGTGCAAAAAAATTTGGCAAATAGAAAAACCTTAACAGCTCAAATAAAGGAAAATTGTAACATTTCGGCCCAAACTTTCGACCCTAAATTAACAGCGCATCTCCCTTATAGAGGATTATTGCACCATGTAGAGTCTAAACTAGGCGAGGGTGATATCAAAGGTGCGGCTAGGATCATCTTTAGCAGCGATGTGGTTGCGCCGTACTCTCCAGAGACGCTTTCAGCTCTGGAGAGCAAACACCCCGCCCCGGCAGATGACCTCTCCTTCCCTGACCCACCCAATCCCCAAACCAACTCAGTTCAAATTACAGGTCAACAAGTTTATGCGGCCGTGTGCTCCTTTCGAAGTGGATCCGCCGGTGGCCTCGACGGCCTGACACCTCAACATCTTAAAGACTTAATGTGTTCAGGCACCGGGGAGGCTGGTGAGTCCCTTTTGAAGGAGCTTACGGCCCTCATCAATCTCATGCTATCCGGCAATGTGAACGAAGCCGTCATTGATATCTTGTATGGTGCTAATCTATGTGCCCTGCGCAAGAAGGATGGCGGCATTCGTCCCATTGCCGTAGGGTCCACTTACCGTCGTACCGCAGCCAAAATTTGCTGTGCTTTGTACAGTGAAACACTGGCCAGCAAATTCCAGCCCCTACAGCTGGGCTTTGGGTCTAAAGGGGGCTGTGAGGCTGCGGTACATGCATTATCAACTTATATCAATAGCGGTAAAGGTGAGGTCATCCTTAAGGTTGACATTAAGAACGCCTTCAATTCCGTAAACAGGGACACTTTGTTGACGGAAATTCAAAACAAATACCCAAAATTTACAGCTTTCTCTACCAATGTTACAGGCATCCTTCTAAATTACTTTATAAAGACAACCTTTTGGAATCAGCCGTTGGATGTCAACAGGGTGACCCTCTTGGGCCAGTCATTTTTAGTTTGGCAATAAATCCAATTATTCGACAGCTAAATTCTAAATTCAACGTATGGTATTTGGATGACGGAACCCTAGGAGGTGATGTAGACACAGTCTTAAAAGATTTAACTTTTCTAAAAGAAAAATTTAATTCGATTGGCCTAGACCTTAACCTTTCAAAATGTGAAATCTATCTTCCCCAAACCACTGACAGACAGACTACCATTACAAAATTTTATACAATAGCATCAGATATCAAAATTACAGAAAGAAACTCTCTACACCTCCTAGGGTCCCCAATTTTTGACGAATCCTTTCCAACGTTTATTGAGGAGAAAATTAAAAATTTCAATGATGTCTCGGAACGACTTTTCAAAATTAATATTCATTCGGCCTTCACGCTCATTCGATACTGCTGTTTTGGACCAAAATTTACATATAGCCTTCGCTCCTCCCATCTTTGGAAGCATCCACAACTTTTAGAAAAAGTAGACCAAATTATTAGAAACACACTAACTTCAATCCTAAATGTGGCCCTGGACGACCGAGCTTGGCAGCAAGCCACACTTCCCATTCGCCTGGGTGGTCTTGGCGTCCGCAAAATTTCAAGTATAAGTTTACCGGCCTTCCTCTCCTCGGTCCACAGCACGGATAAATTAACCAGGAACATTTTATCTTCCTCACTGGTCGATTTTGAAGTGCCGTGTTTGACTGATGCGTTAAACGCTTGGAAAATGGCTTGTCCCAATACGGTTTTACCTGATAACCCATCCTCCCAGAGACTGTGGGACGTGCCGCTCTGCAATATTATACGGAATACCCTGATAAATACGTCATCTAATATTGTTGAGCGTGCCCGTCTGCTGGCTGTGGGAGAATGGGAGTCAGGCTTGTGGCTTCAGGCGCTCCCGTCATCCACCATAGGCACTATGATGGATGACTCATCGTTTCGGCTTGCTACCTGTCTCCGCTTGGGCGCACCTTGTGTTGCTCCGCATCGGTGTCATTGCGGTGAAACTGTCGACATTTTCGGGCACCATGGCCTGTCCTGCTGCAGGAGCGCAGGTCGCATAGCACGCCACGCCAGCATCAACGATATTATTCGTCGAGCCCTTGTCACCGCCGGCGTACCAGCGGTATTAGAACCAAACGGCTTGGTACGTGACGATGGGAAGAGACCAGACGGTATGACGTTATTGCCTTGGAAGATGGGTAGACCTCTGGTGTGGGATGCAACCTGTGTCGACACCCTTGCGCCATCTCATGTTCCTAGCACGGCGGGCTGTGCTGGTGCCGCTGCTGCGGCTGCTGAGACCCTCAAGCGGCGTAAATACTGTAACCTTATTGGTAATTACACTTTTGCGCCGTTTGGGGTCGAAACGCTCTGGTCATGGGGCCCGAGTGCACGTCTGCTTTTTAAGGAAATTTCTCGCCGGCTGGTCGACACTTCACGTGACCAGAGGGCTGGGTCATTCTTTGGCCAAAGAATTAGCATTGCCATTCAACGTGGCAATGCTGCCATTCTTCTGGGCACGTTTCCTGATGACAGCGATGCGGACGAATACTTTGACGCCTAAGTCTCCTTGTGTTTTTGTATTTATTTGTTTAGTTAGTTAGTTAGTTTAAAGCCTTATATGCTATAATAAACATAAGGAAACATTTTGGAATTCCGATGATCTTTGTGGAATTACCACCGTGAAAACTCAAGTAAAGTGAGTTAAAGTGAGCTGTCAATAGTGTCAATTCATACCATCATCTGCTACGGTTTCCTAGAAGAACTGTCATATGAATAATGACAGCAGGATTTGACTTCACGGTGTCAAAACACGCTGTCTAGGGAAACACGAACTTTCTTTAACAAATTTCGTTTCTGTCATACACCGGCAAAATTGCACACACTATGCGGCAACCACCTCTCTTCTAGGACGCTGTAGCTATCACATAATTGCTTGCACAGCTTGTGTCGACACGAGATAAAATCTAATCTACGTTTGATAATGTTATATATACAAGTAATTTTCCTCAGATGTGTTATGTTTTGAAGGCTACACGTTTAGTCCTGAAATACATTCTTACTTACTATGGGCCTGTATACACCCAAAACCACACCACGTTGCAGCAACATAATGTGGGCAAACAGTGGTTACGTACATGTGAATATGATCGCTGCAACTTTTTGTAGTTGTGGTTGCGTTTTCGCTAGTAGTTGCAATGTGGTTACGTTGTGGCTAGTGCTTGAAGACATATCGACTCTGGCTGTGAGTCCTTCACGATCTTCAACGCAGCTACTTAGCGACGAGAGTTGGAAATTGAACAGTGTATTTTTTTGACACGCTAGGCTGCACTTACTTGAATTCTCAATGTATGGTTCAATACCACGACTTCAAAATCCAGTGTGTGAGAAGAAAATTCCGCCCTGATTTTATACTTCCGTGCATACGTGGTCTGACAGTGTCATCATGTCGACGCAACGATGTGGTTGCGTTGTTGCTGCGACATAGCCTTGATGTGGCCAAACGGATGATTTTGAAGGCCAAATGTGGTCCTTGTGAATAGACTGTTAGTTTTCGTACAAATCAGCGCCCCTACGCGAGGTCGTTGTGATTGCAGTGTGGTTGTAGTGCGTGTGATCAGGCCCTAAGTATTGTTGGTGTGATTTATTAAACACTAGACTTTATGCGCTATATTCTGGGAAAATGTTTATCCATTTGGGTAGATACAAAAAGATAGGCGTAGGAAAGCTGTAGGGCTGATAAGATTTTTCTTGAACCAAATAGACTTTTCGCGTAGATTATGTGAAGATATGGCATAAATTCTGAGTAGACCCCGTCACTACAGACACTGCGTAGAATCTGTGTAGATGTTCAGTAGTCACTACGTAGGCTTCGCGTAGACGCCACTCCGTTAGGCACGAAGGAGCAAAATCCTAAAGCTAACTTCGTTTTTTTTTTGGTATGTTAAAAAAAAAATTCCACGACTAGAATCAATTCTATTTTAATGTAAATGTTGACGTTCAAAAGTGCCTATTAAGTGACTATTTGAAATAAATGCTTTGACTTTGACTTTGACTTTGACAGCACTTCCCTGTCAGTGTCATTCAAGCGTCAACAGATCCTTGTGAGCCTGAGAACAAAGATCACTTTGATTTTGAGAGTGAATCAAAATCATAGGTAACAAATGTGAACGGACTGTATACATATTGGTTCTCTATCATATCTACAATTGTTTTTTTGGACAGCCCTAGACAAGAAGTTAGCCTTTATAGACGTACCATCGAGCATGCGTTCGATGCTCCGTCGACCTCTATCAAAAGATATCCGATTGCTCCAATTTGTTCCGACCCGGACGCCACTGATTTAACTAAACTCATTTTGTAGTGTTGTGCCTGATTTGGTTTCGTAGTGGGATTGCCGGCTTTTGTGGCAGAGTCGGTAAAATGAGGAATGAAATTATCCGGAAAAGAATCGCAGTTACTGACACAGTTTGCAGAGCAACCAAGGTGAAGTGGCAGTGGCCTGGCCATGTTCGTCGAAAGACCGATAGCCGGTGGAGCAGACGAGTCCTGGAGTGGAGAGCACGTCTCAGCAAGCGGAGTATGAGACCCCCCCCCCCCAGATAGATGGACCGAGTGATGACCTAAAAAAATGGCTGGGACAGGCTGGATGCAGAAGTCGGAGGATAGAGAGAAGCTCACATTGCAACACTCTGTCAGTGGACTGCGATAGCTGGAGTTGATTTATTGAATACTTATTTGTTTATTTCATTTATTCATTCGTTTATTCATTGATATGCTGATAAAGTGGAAATTCACATCCAGGTTATGCAAATGCATTCTATTTCGGAAAACGTAGTTTAGCTCCCCATTACATTTGAAATCTAGATGTGGTCGGCGTTTCCTATCTGACTACTCAGAAAAGAAAAACCGAGACAAACTCAGAGGTCACAGTCTCTTTTAAAGTCCAGACGACTTTAATACCTCAGTCTCGGACAAATTATGAGAAGACCTTGTAGATTGGTGTCTGAAATGCTCTTTCTTTTGACCAAGGCTTTTAAGCTAAGGCAAGCCTTTTAAGCAAGGCTTTTATGTATCTTTTGTAATGAGTGTTTTGTTTGCACAGAATAAACAAGTTTTCTTTCATTTCGTTTGAGGAAAGCCACGCAGATTGAGTGAGCCAGTCCAGTTAGTGCACGCATTTGTCAGAAATCGTGCAACTTAATTTGGAACTTAAGGAGCTCAACGACATGACGAACAATACCAAAGAAAGGATATTTGGGTAGGCCGTTTAAACTACTCCAACTGCCAGACTATAATTAAAACTGAAAAAACGTAAGCATTTATTCTATCATATATGTTTCTTTAAGTTCCTTTATAGAAAAATCTTATATTTTAATGTACAAATTACAATACGCCGTGTATTGTAATTTCATTCATTGAAATACGAGTACACAACAACCACACGTGTTCTGAGATTTAGAACTTAATTAAATTCCTAATTATGTACACCAGAGTGGAAGCATTAATTAGAATGTGTATTAATTATGTAAGCCTAATTATTTCCCTTTTTACACAACGATTAAGAGGTAGGGAAATGGTTACGTGTTGTTTATTATTAATGTTAATTTTGTACTATTTCACCACCTCTGAATACCATTTTAACTTCTCTAGCAGAACATTTTGATAAAATTTCTGATTCTCAGTATTAATCGGCATCCATATACTTTGTACTTAATTCTTCAGGGCTATCAAACTATGCCCGTAAAACATTAAGTATTTTGTTTCAACTTAAAAGAAAACGTTTTTATAAAAAAAAAATCAACCGACTTCCAAAAAAACACTACAGAGTGAAAAATATATCTAACTTTAATTTTCGGAAGGCAGTGTCTTTGGATCTGTATTTAAGATTTTGCTATCGACTTCCAAAATTAAACTAAGATATTTTGTGTTTTAGTCGGAAGTCGGATGTTTTTTTCTTAAAGATAACTAAGAACGATGGGCTCTAGCGTCCCCAAAATTGTAACTTAGTCAACAGACTTGAGACGTATCTCATTTAAAAGGTGTCGGCTTACTGATCATTCTTTACCAAAGCGACGACCGTCAAAAGTATGGGGTTTTCTGGGAAAAGAAGGAAATGTAATTGAATTAATGTAGTATGAAATAAGTTTAATTATTGAAAAATGACTGAAATCGTATTGGTTTTTATAAATGAAACTGAAAGATGTTTTTTTCATGAAACCCCTGTATATAAGACTTGATACAAGTGGTTTGTTATTTTGTACTGTCGTGTCTACCTATCCCTAACAAATAAAAGGGTAATAAATAGACTAGACAATTAAATTTAATAAGAGGTTAACAAAAGATAAATTATCAAAAAAGGTACCTGTGCACTCTATTTAATGATAGGAGGTCAATGTAGATTATGGTGGTTATGGTATAATGTCTTGAGATGCGGCGTCGTATAGGCGTCTAGGGATGTGGCGTTATGTAGGCGTTTGGTGTTCAAGGATGCGGTAACGAATGGATTTCAGTGATGTTGTGACCGTCAGTCAGTTCGCTTGCGAGGTCCCTCAGTTCTTTCCTCACCCTTCAGCTCGGTCTGACCCTTTTCTTAATTTTATCGCTTTTTTCAGCTCTGACACCGCTCTCCTTGCTTTTTTTCTTTTCTTCCTCTCCAATTCCTTCATCTTTTTTTTTTCAGCCATAGATTTTCTCATATGCCAGTCTAGTCGGCCAAGACGTATAAAACCTCCTTCTTATAAACCCAGAGTGCGTTTAAGAATCTTATAATTACAATTTAGAATTTCTATATTTAGTAGACAACGTAGTTACATAGAAAAACCAAATTTAGGCTATCCAAAACGATATAAAATTATTTTTAGTAAGTACAATCCTAATGCAACCTTCCTTGAATATACTGCATAGATAATTAAAAGAATAAGTAGACATCAGTTTGACACGTTTGACTTAAATGTCATAACAAGAATATTATTATGTAAAAAGATGGAAAATTCTAATGTAAAATCGAGTAATTCTATATAGACGAATCGTTTAAGACAGATTCGCAGAGTGCTAATACAGAAAACAAAGAGAGAAATATAATAATGTAAGAAAGTCATTAAGGATAATAAAACAATGATGATTTGGATGAATGAATAAGAAGCGTAAGTACAGTATCAGTACTTAATAAACAGATACTATAGTACCCCGTAGCGAAAAATATGAGACAATAACAAAGCCTGTTGGATCAAAAACAAATTGGGGACGGAGTCTATAGTTGCTTGCCCATTGTTCTTTAAAATTTTCAGTTATGGTCCCTACCACCAATCCGTATACCTCTACTTGCTATATAAGGAACAGCGATAGGAAGTATTACAACAATATCAAGATACACAAAGTTGACTAAATAGGCATTACAGAAGCTGACGCAAAAACTACCACAGCAAAGTTAAAACAATGTATACACCGTGACATTTTAGTCGTCTTACAACGGCAGCCCACTTCATGTATCCAATGACTATTAATCGTTTATAAAAAAAAAAGATATTTTTGGACATATTAATAATAAAAAAAATATCGTTCACTAAGACGCATGATGTAGTTTTGAATAGCCTGTTATGGAGATGGAATGAATGATGAAATGTAATGGTATTATGGTAGGTACGTAGATATCTTCTACCGTTTGATACGTAAACATTATTAACAGGGAGAGCGTTTCATAATTTTAAAGCATTATAATTTTTTCTTAGTACCTATTATCTTAATTAATAGTTACAATTTTTTTTATCGCGCTTGTAGGCATTTTATGTCGGATACATTGAGTGGACCACCTTTCAAATCAAATCAAAATATTTTATTTCACATAAACCTGCAAGGGCACTTATGAAACGTCAGAAGCTAGGTGCACGATAGAAGCTTTGTACGACGACTAAAATATCCCGGTGTATAGGACCAACCCTGAGGATTTACAAAAAAAAAAAAAAAAACTCGTGTATTGAGAACATCCTCCTTTTTGAAGTGTAAAGATGTATGTAAGTGTTGTAAGTGTGAAAGATGTATTTTTTAACAGACTCCAGGCTAAATAATACCAGCTCATTATTTTCCCAGTGCAAGATAAGGACGTCTTTCCCATTC
The DNA here is from genome assembly GCA_949091785.1 of Polymixis lichenea. Taxonomy (NCBI): domain Eukaryota; kingdom Metazoa; phylum Arthropoda; class Insecta; order Lepidoptera; family Noctuidae; genus Polymixis; species Polymixis lichenea. Next base: position 2,363,367 of record OX420943.1, on the reverse strand, counting down.
AGTTGAAATCTCTAGGTTTTTTTAAGTCCAGTGCACTCTAACAGGGGCTTGTGGACAACTACGACAAGCAATTTAAACGTATTTCTTCTTCGGCTAAGTAATAACAGTCGAACGGGTCGATCGAATAGGTTAAACTACGTTTGGTGCCGTTGGTCCGTGTATGGATGACAATCTTTACATATCGAGACTCCTTGTGGCCTTGGAAAGCACATTAAGCCGTTGGTGTCGGCTGTCATTCGTGGATCTTTAACACTCGTTACGTGTCGTCAAAAGTCCGAAAGTCGTGGTAAGACAACCAGTCTTACCAAGGAGTAAGCTTTTTAATTCAGCGGCATCCGGTTTGAATGGAAGCCGAAACCAGCAAAGTTGGGAAAAGCCTAGGCAGATGATGCACAATAAGCAAAAAATCATTCTAAAATCCACGTTATACTAGAGCCAACAAAGATCCACTACATAATTCTTACCTTGGACGGTAAATTAAGAATTTGTGTAGATATATGCCAGTAATGACAACGGACAGGGAATTATTCCATCCGTCCGTCCCCGCCTGCGGGGGAACGATTAATTATCGTCATGTCGCGCTTCGCAGAATTCACAATTTGTTTTGCTATGAGCTCGTTTTGTACAGGATTTTGTGAGAGATTGAGGATTTTTGTTATGAGATTTTGTGGGTGTGTTTTATTTGTATGGTTGATAGATGATAAAATTAGATCTCTGTGTATTAGGAAAGTGTGTTCAATTTTAAGAGTGTGGTACAGACCGTGAAACTGTAGGACATATGCCAACAAATATTTGAGTGGAATGCCCTTAAGTTATCGGAAAATTCATCAAAGAAAAAGCCTTTGAAGCAATTCTTGTTTAATCAAGTTGTAACAGCATGGAATAGCTCCTGGAAAATGTTGTAACCGCTCCCGCACTGAACTGCTTCAAGAATAGAGTAGACAGATTAAATATCTTCAAGCGTTTTGATACAAACGCATCAGCTCATTAGCTGCCAGTAGATGTAGCCAAATAGGTACATAAAATAAATATATGAGACATATAATGTTATTCATGAAAAACCTATGTAGATTTAGTATTTCACATACGTCTTGGTCGTAGATACTTTGCTTAATGAAATCATCTGTTCCTGTTCTTTGTAAGAGATTTTATTTGGAAAAATATTATCACACATCTTTTTGTCGCCAAGTAGCATTGGGTGTTTCAATTTCATATCAGTTTTTAGTACCTAACAATGAGGGCGGTAAAAAAGCTTTTCATGTGAAAAAGAGACCTTTTTTTTCTAATTTTTGACTACAATGAAACAATTTAGAGCAAAGGATCCTATAAGATTTGCCGGACCAACGAAGTAATTCCTACAAATGTTATAAATGCGAAAGTAACTATGTCTGTCTAAGCCACTGAACCGATCGTCATGAAATTTGGCAGATATATACTCTGGGATATGGAGAAAGACATAGGCTACTTTTTTGCACGATAACCGACATCCACGCGGGCGAAACCGCGGGCAAAAGCTAGTGGTGTATAGAGGTACCTTACCACTTAAAGTAGATTCTATAGTTCTGTCACAATTATAATTAAAAATTAAAGTCAAGGAAGCTGTGAGTTCATCAAGTGAACTTAATACTGGCTACTCAGAGAATTTACGCGAATTCGTTATGACTAAAATTCGTGTATTGTACGTCAACTCTAATTTATTTTTGGAACAAATAAAAGAAATGATTTAAAAACTTTTCATTATGTTTTGTGGCTGGCCGGAAATTATCATAATTCTTCATCTTATTCGTTTTGTTTGAGAGAGTAAAATATTTATATTTGGTTTATTTGTACCTTCTATGTTTATTTGGGGGTTTATTTACTTACAAACGTTGCTGAAAGATAAGAAGCATAACGTCAAAAACGTAAAATTGTATTTTAGAAAAAGTCGCTTTTCATTCATTGCTTGTCGCTTAGTTTAGGCAAAATATACACCGTGACATTTTAGTCGTCTTACAACGGCAGCCCACTTCATGTATCCAATGACTACTAATCATTTATTTAAAAAAAAATGATATTTTTAAACAAAATATCATTCACTAAGACGCATGACGTAGTTTGAAAAACCCTGTTATGGAGATGGAATTAATGATGGAATGTAATGGTAGGTAGGTAGATATCTTCTACCGTTTGATACGTAAACATTATTAACAGGGAAGGTGTTACATAATTCTAAAGCATTATTTATTTTCCCTTGTACCTATTATCTAAATTAATTGTAACAATGTTTTAATCGCGCCTAGACGTATTTTATGACGGATACATTTAGTGGACCACCTTTGTAAGACGACTAAAATGTCACGGTGTATAAATAAAGGTAACCCCTGTCATACCGCCCCCTAAAATCCTACCTTACGTCCAAGCTGAACACCTGGCTACGTGGGGGGCGGACACGCGTACTGTACAACTGTACAAAAACTTATGCGGCTAACAAGGAAAGGTAACCCCTTTATGCGAAAAACCTCAACAAAAAGACAGTGTCCGTATCCAATCGCAGACACTGTTTAAAAATAAAACACAAACATATACAACAAAACAAAACCCAAAAAGTGAAACAAAAAACAAGACAAAAAAAAAAAAAAACCCCTGTCATACCAATGTACCATTGATATGACATATACATATAATTACAACAAAAAATCACGAAGGGATTTATTTACAATAATGTGGCTATACTGATGAATTATGGGCCACCTTATTGACTTATGGCTGGCTGTGGCTGGCTGTGGCTGGCTGAATGATTTGGTGTCCTATAATTGAAAACGCACACTGCATTTGGCTCTGCTATATGTTAACTTGCATGTAATTGTGTAGCCCTTTGTTGGAGATTAAATCCTATTATTATTATTTTAAATGTGAAAGTTTCTATGTTTAGATGTTTATTACTCAATCACTCCAAAAACGCTGAACGGATTTGGATAAAATTTTGCACACAGATAGTTTATGACCTGGATTAATAGATAGGATTTTTTATCGCGGTAGTTTGTTCTCGTGGGATAATTTCCGACCTCCACGCGGGCGAAGCTGCTGGCAAAACCTAGTAAATAAATAAAACTGGATAGAAGTTCTCGTGTCATTTTAACCGTCTGAAACAAAAGTAAAGTATTCTTGTTTACCTCAACAAAATTGAGACATTCCGTATTCAAGTGGAAAGTGCATCTAACTCCACTAATTTAATCATTCTTCGTGCACTATGATAACATTTCATATCACAACCTTAATTGTTTGTTGTTGTTAGACGCCGGGAAACGAGTACGTTTTACTGTGAGCGCTGTTTATCTCATTAATGTTCCTTTGTTGGTTTAACTCAGAGTGTTATGAAAATTATAGTTTAGTAGAACCTGCTATAGTTTTTTCTTGTTTTTTTATATTGATTAATTATCAAAAAATAACTTAATTATTTAATGCTTAATTTTTTCCTGTTTCAGTTTTTTCTAAATTTGTGGTCAACGTTAATTTGGCCTCTTTAAGTACTCTACTGCTCATATCATGGTGGCAGGGACATCGAAGCGCAACCTGGTAGGTACCCTGGATACAGTATGATTGGTCATGATTCTTAACTCAACCTGATTTTTTACATCATAGACCGGTAGTTATTTTATTGGGACCTTATGTTATTTGTTGGATTTCAACACATCTTTACTATCTCTATTGTTTGCTGCCAAATGACTATCTTACTTGGCCATCTGCCCCTACTTCACAACCCTTTTAGGAGACCGTTTGGCATAGATAGCATATCTTTTGGCACGAGATACAATACAATGTAGTTAGGCTTATGATATGAATTTTATTACATTTTGCGCAGTAATTAACTGTGAATATAGTAATAAGATTATTTTAATACAATCGGGTGGACCTTTTTTTTATAAAAAAGAAACGGTCTGTGTCGACGGCGCGTTGTGTTCCACGTGCGCCTCAAAGAGATGTCAGCACCAACTGGTGGGGCCCACAAGCGCCGATACCTGCCAGGGGTGCGGGTTGTTCGAAAGAGATACCGGAGCCCCTGGCACACAGGCAACTGTGGGAACACGGGTGGGTTACAAATTATCAAGCTCCCGTAAACTGTAGTGATTGTTTCACTGAATTATCAACAGCCAATTGGATCATTTGACTTGCGTTTCATTTTGACACGTCGATAACTTTCATTTAATAAACCGGCGGCGGGGTGATTGCGGTAATACACTAACAGTAGGATTCGCTTTTATTTTGACAGTTGACCAACATTCATTGCGTTATTTAAGCTGTTGAGCAAACAAATTCTTAGAACATATGAAGCAATGGTTTAGCAATATCCTTCAAAATTATTCAGATTGTGATTGATAGTGTGTTACACAATTCGGGAGCTAGTGTAAGTATTCTATGATGCGTTCAGAAATGCATACAGAAAACATATGTTTTTTCCAGTGTACAACTAAACGCCGACAGACGCTACGCCGACAGACTGAACACCGACAAGACTTTACTTCGATGGGACTCTTCACCGACAGGACTCTTCGCCGACAGGACTCTTCGCCGACAGGACACTTCGCCGACAGGTCTCTTCGCCGACAGGGCTCATCAGGTAGGTAATAGGTTAGGTTAGGTTACAATTGCGACCAACGGCACTACTTCCATGTTAGTGGCAGTTACTTGACTATTTAGTAATAGCGCAAGGATGAGCCTTATTGGCGAAGAGTCCTGTCGGCGACGTGTCCTGTCGGCGAAGTGACCCGTCGAAGTAAAGGTTTTTCACTATTCTTGACTCTATTTGCTTCTGTTTAGCTGAAAGGATGTCGAAGCGGAAACTCATGTTACCTGCTCGTGTAAAGGACTGATGCTCTGGTGAAAGTAGCGGGAATCCGCTGGATGCACAGGTGACAGTGTTGATCGGAGATCAAAGTGGAGGAGATGGCTTTATGGGGGCAAATGTTTATCTTTGGGAGGATGGGGGGCGGGGTATTAATTTAATTATTCAAGTCGGGAAGGACCTTTTAAAAAATCATTGCCACTTATTGTCTCTAAATAAACAATTTGCCCACGTTTTCGAGGATAACTACGAGTCTACGACTTATCTTTATCTTAGTAATAAAATTTAAGTATATAAAGTAAATGAAAACTTTTTCTAAAGAAAAAACAACCGAATTCCGAAAAAACACTACAATGTGAGAAATAACTTTAATTTCGGAAGTCTGTGTCTTTGGATATGTAGATATTAAAGTTATTTTTAACTTTGAATGTTTTTCGGATGTCAGTTTTTTTTGGAAAATGTTTTTATTTTTCACTTTTTGGTTAAAGTACCTAGCCCACACCAACTCAAAATTTCATTATCCTTAGGGTAATCTCAAAGTCGATCAAATCAAAACAATGCATATTTATGCGATAGCAGCAATCACGGTTGATTTGCTGTAATTTTTTCGAAGAGTTCCGTTGTCTGTCTTTGAAACTCATTATAAAATCTATATAAAATATAAAGGGGACCATTTCAGAATAAACCCCTTTCCAACAAAAAAGAATTTCACAAATCCGTCTATATAATTATGACGGAGTCTTGCCCGAATATACATAAAAAAATTATAAACATACCGAATTGATAACCTCCTCCTTTTTGAAGTCGGTTAAAAACAGGTTTAAAACTATTTTTAAGTCTAATTTAGAGTCAATTTTTAGTCGAAACCGATGTGTGCCTGGTGATGAGTAGGAGATGTGATGTCCAGCGGTGGACGTCTTTGAGCAATTTAGTTTGAAGTTTCACATAAATGATTACATCTAAATCTAAATTTACGTAGAGAATTCTGCTGGATTTTATAGCATAGTCCATTCATACAAAATAACAATATGTTTTCCAAGTTCCACCAAAATTGTTTGACCTCACAGTATCTGGAATACACAAGTGTAGACTACGATGTATCTATCTGTTCTGGAACAGTCGCATAATGTGGGAAACTAGAACTTTATTAATACTAGTGAGCCAGGTGCCAGTTCGAATTGCAGATGGCAGAAAACTCCTGCAGTTGTGTTTCGAGCCAGTATTTTGTCAGGCACATATTTCTATATATGCCTATACAGGTAAGTTTTTAACCAGTGCACAAACTGTAACCATGGATTCAGCATATCATTCTAGACCGCACAGCGCAAAAAAAATCGTCGGGGATACAAGAAAAAAAACAGATGTTTCATAGAAAAGCGCAATACCTACGCGGTCCAAATGTTTATCTGTAGTAATGTACAACTGATTTTTTTTTTGTATATCCGATGAAGAAATTCTGCGCTGGGGGATCTAGAATGATATGCTGAATTCATGGTTACAGTTTGCGCACTGGTTAAAAACTTATCCTGTATTATTACCAACCGTCCTAAAAAAGGAGGTTCTTAATTCAGTTGTGTTTTCTTTTTATTTCTTACCAGGGAACGCCGTCGTTAATAAACCTATTTGAAAAGAGCTTCCTTTCTTGAAGAGGCTATTTATGTACCATAATGAATCTGGGCAAGTTCTGTGTCTTAGTGGTTTTTGAGTTGGCTTCACTAAAACGTATTTTTTCTACTGAGTGTCTGTTGATGATGTTAAAATAATTTCTTGTTATTGATATTTACATAGCAAGAACTAGTATACGAATTTGTGAGGGGTAGGTAGTATAAAAATAGAAATTTAAAACAAAAAAAAAAAACAACCGACTTGCAAAAAAAGCACTACAAAATGAAAAATACTTAACTTTAATTTCAGAAGTGATATTGGCTCGCCTTCTGTAACATAGGACTTCAACATAACGGGCGAAATGGAAGTGTGTTATAGGAATACCTTTGCTCTACCCTTTGAGGGACACAAGCTTGATGTTATATTAAAGTAATACGACTTGTACTTCACTGGTTAAAAATTAACAAAATGTAGGATCAAACGCCAGCGTAGGGATAAGCTTCTACGAAAGCAAGCTCCAGGCACCACAACAAAAATGGATTACCTACTGAACTGAAATAAATACCTATAGGTATAATCTTTGATCTGGAACCAGTCAAGATCAAAGGCATTCTCAAGGTTTCCTAAGCACCTCTGAACATTTCCTACCGCGCTTGTAACAGAGAAACAAAAGCGTTTGATGCCGCCTTTCGGGATTAGTTCGCAGATTATGTATAAGTACTAGCTGACCCGGCAAACGTTGTTTTGCCTTATAAATTATTTAGGGTGAACAACCCTTATCACTTAGGGGTATGGAAAATAGATAGCAGCCGATTCTCAGACCTACTGAATACGCATATAAAATTTGGTAAAAATCGGTAAAGCCGTTTTGGAGGAGTACAGTAACTAACATTGTGACTTGGAAATTTTATATTTTAGAAGATGTCATGGATTGATGGCGCCAAAGTACAGCGGATAGCGCCGTCTAACAATTTGATTCTTAAACGAATAATCATGTAACCGGAAAAGCAAGCGAGCCCTACCGCTTGGACACGATCGTCGGCGGAGGGGATAGGTAATAAGGTAATAGGTAAAACGGGCTGTTTTCCGCAACTCCACGTCAAGGCGCGTATTTTGCGTATGAGTGGGAGAATGGGTTATTCGATCCACCCCAGCTCCTCGAGAAAGGCCAGCAACGCCTTGGTGTTGCTGACAATCTCACGTAGGGTACCTGGGTTACCGAAGTATTTTGCCCTGTAATTAGCGACCACCGGGCAGTTCAACAGCACATGAGCCGCTGTCTCGTCGTCCTCCATACAGGCTCTGCACAGCGGACTGTCTGTTACTCCTAAGACAAAGAGGTGTTTGTTAAATGATCCGTGGCCAGTTACGGCTGCTGTAACTGCACGCAACTGTCGTTTAGTTAAACGGAGAACCTGTTTCGTGACGCGAGCATCGAACGCAGGAAGTGCTTCCTTAGCCTGCCTGCACTCACTTAGGTCCAACCATATTTTGTGATGTTGATCCCTGGTACGTTTCCTTACCAGAGTGCGTAGATACCCGAAGGGTAGTGGCACAATGGGTTCTGGTCCCACTGGTGCCATGCTCGACCCCCTCCTGGCAAGTTCATCGGCTGCATCGTTGCCTAGCGAATTGCTGTGTCCTTTGATCCACTGAATGGTAATGTTGTTGAGGCTACCTACCTCGTTGAGGCGCTGGTGGCACTCGTATATCAGCCCAGAGTCAACTGTGTGACTGTTCAGCGCTTGCAGAACAGCCATGCTGTCCGAGAGTATGCGGATCGAGTGGTCCTTAACTACCCTGGCCATGATGGCAGACGCTGCCAGGGAGATGCCCATGCATTCGGCCTGGAACACTGTGTTATGGACTCCCAGTGGTGTGGCTATGTGGATGTTGAGGTCCTCCGAGAAGACTCCAGCCCCTGTGCCACTACCTGTTTTTGATCCGTCCGTGAAGATACGCAGCTCTGCGGGGCGCAAGCCTTCGCATCGTCGATCCTCATGCAGCTGGATTCTATATTTTTTATCAAAGATAAATTGTTTGGGCACCCGGTCATTTATTGCCCTCGTAATGGGCAACTCGCTATTGAGTTCCTTAAGTAGCGCGGTGTGTTGTGTGTCTCTTTTACTCCAGAGATTTAGAGCCTTTAGACGCGCCGCCGCCAATGTTGCTTCCTGTTGTATGAACAGGTGGAGCGGCGGCAACCCCAGCATGGCCTCGATCGCTGCAGTCGGAGTAGTCCTCATGCAGCCCGTGGTCGCGACGCAGGCTAGTCTTTGCATGCGCTGTAGTTTGTTGGCGGCTGTAGTTAGCTTGGTGCGGGGCCACCAGACCACGGCCCCGTAGGTGATCATGGGGCGGATCACTGCGGTGTACAGCCATAGTATAATTTTGGGTGATAGACCCCACTTCTTACCTATCATTCTCCTGCACTGCCAGAAGGTGATGCAGGCCCTGTTCAGCTTGTTGTCTAGGTGACTGCTCCAGTTTAGCTTATTGTCCAAAGTGACCGGCGGAGGGGATGCAGCGAGGACTGGCGGAGAGACCGGGTGCGGTGACAGTCTATGAGTCTACAGTTGACAGTCGAGCTTGGACAGTTTAGGCAAACGCTTAGTACCAACGAACGTGTTTATTTCCGATGCACATGTTTTATTAAACATTTGTTTGTTACTCGCTAGTTAATAGGTAATCTTTATAAATTCAAATTATCTTTTCGTTCGAATACCCACTACTGTGCCCACACCTACCAAAACCATGTCGGATCGTGAAGAAGACCCGGATGTTTCGCATCTCGGCCACCATGATGCGACGTGTACCTAGATACCCTAGCGTAGAAATTAATGGTCAGTTATCAAAAAAAAAAGGAAATGTTTCATCAAAATAGAACAGTGCAATACCATATCATAATCAGCCTACAACGTTCCCACTCCTAATATACAGGCCTCCTCTCTGTGAGAGGGAGTGGGCCACAATCCACCACGCGTGCCCAGTGCGGGTTGGTAGATGTCACATGTCTTCGAATTTTTGGAATGCCGGTTTTTCTCACGATTCTAGGAAATGCCGGTTTTCTCACGATGTTTTTCTTCACCGTTTCTTCACCGTCGGAACGTTGTATACAGGATAAGTTTTTATCCAGTACGCAAACTGTAACCATGAATTCAGCATTCTAGACCCCCAGCGCAAAAATGTTTCGTCGGTAATACAAAAAAAAATCAGCTGTTTTTTTCTAGAATAATATGCTGAATTCATGGTTACAGTTTGCGCGCTGGATAAAACTTACCCTGTATATGCTAGTTGCGCGCTAAACTGTACTTGGTATCCTCACTATTTTTTTCTTCACCGATGTCAGTAATGTTCAAAATAAACTCAGGAATCATTGTATATGAATTGAGAATGTCACATTGGTACTTGGGTTTGAACCCACAATCTTGTGCATGGAAGGCGAGACCTTAAGCGTATGGCAAGTCTTTGGTGTAGATAGGGTAATGATTAGGTATAATAGAAAGTGGTGATAAGGAACGGTGTAATTTAAGATATGCGTTTTTTCTTTTGGTGTAAGGTTTTGTGGGGTTTTACCATAATGGCATGATTAATGGGGTGAAAATTATACAACAAATTTGATGAATATATAATGTATTTATATGAAATGTATTATAACATTTATAACATATTATAATAAAAATTATAATGACCAGAATTTTCATTATCATCTATAGTTCAAATAACTTAGAAATAAACTTAATGGCTATTCTTTCCCAGAGTTACAAAATTAAGTATTTTATATTTGTATTTTACATATATTTAAGGATATTGTAAAAGTTATTAACAAATCGTTGATTCGATAAATTATTATTTTACTGAGAGATTGAATTAAGGTTTTAAAGATATTTTAAATTTATAATTGAATAACAAACTAAATAACAGATTTAATCGTAGACATATTTAACTTAGGTAGAATACCAACTAAGTATATACTTAGGTAAAGTTATAGCTATTAAAAAAAGTAAAATTATTTATTTCATTAAAAATTAAGCTCGGAAGAACTATGACGTAATTGAATTAAAAATATAACAATAATGAAAGGAATACTTTTATTTCACATTATCATTATCTCATAATTTCCTCCGAACGACGTTCACTTCTGGACCTTCTGGACCAAGCACCGCCACTTCCACCGATTCTATGCTTCTCACATACAGCGGATTCCTGCGGCCTTCGCCAGTTCATCGGTCCACCTTGTTGGATTTCCAACGCTACGTCTTTCAGTACGCGGTCGCCATAGCAGAACCTTTCGGCCCAGTTGACCTTCCGGTCTGCAAGCAATGTGCCATGCCCGATAAAATGCCCACAATAAAACAGTTGTTTATTAATTTTAATTTACAGGTATTTTTTTTACATATTTAAATCAACCTTAGCAGGTGAACATGTGGCATAAAAATGGCCCTAAATTATACAGGATAAGTTTTTATCCAGTGTGCAAACTGTAACCATGAATTCAGAATAATTATCATTATAGACCGACGTATAAATTCCATGCTAGGGGTAGCACGGAATTTTTACGTCGGTTTTACAAAAGAAAATCAGCTGTTTCATAGAAAAGTGCAATGCTTACGCGGTCAAAATGTATGGAACAGCTGGTTTTTTTCTAGAATGATATGGTGAATTCATGGTTGCAGTTTGCGCACTGGATAAAAACTTAACTTCTATTGCTCTCATTGGTGCTAAGTGGAGGCATGTTTGTGCTGAATTTTAATATTCATTGTAATACAATTTTTATTAGAGTATATTATATTATTATTTATTACAAACACTTACACTATAGGTTAAATAAAATTGTTACTACTGTTTCGACTCTGTCTGAAATAAAAGGTTTTGATATAACAACCTTATTGGGAGCTATATGTTTGAGCCGTTTGGGGTTGAAACACTAGGGCCGTGGGGTCTGAGTGCTCATCGAGTATTTCGGGACATCGCCAAGCGGTTGGTCGACTCTTCACGTGACCAAAGGGCTGGCCTATTCTTAGGTCAAAGAATCAGCATTGCCATCCAACGTGGTAACGCTGCCAGCCTTTTGGGCACTTTTCCCACTGACAGCGATGCTGACGAATTCTTTGATGCCCAGTGAGCTCTTTCGTTTTTTACTTTATAAACTTGTTCATAATGTCTAATTATTTAATTTAACTGTAATTGGTTTACTTGAGATAAATAAAGACCTGATGATGAACGAGTATTCGTTATGGAAAGGTTTTGATTCTATTATATCACGTCAACTATTTATGGTTTCGTCGTAGCAAGTCCTAGCTTAAATATTTTAGTTTTGACGGCATAATATTGTAGAAAAGGTGAGTGGACTAGTAAGATAATGCTAACCTAGTCAAAATATTAGCTACAGATTATCTAGTTAGGTTTATAAGCTTATGAGTTAGTACATAATTTGTGCTACTAAAAAGACTGAGTTTCAAACCTAATTGACAACTTAAATGCCTTAATTGTTATAATAATAATAATACTCGTTGATTTAATACAACGTTGTTTGGTAAAATCTTAAAAATAAAATAAAATTCTTCTTTAAAAAATAGTCAAAGAAATTTTTAAAACCATTTCTGCATTAAGTAGTTTGAAATACCAAATATATGGAAGATAATTAAGCAAGCAGTTTTTGTGATTATTAAACTCCTACAAATATTAGATACCATATGTATTTCATAACATACCTATTCATTTACGAGCATTTCCAGGCATTAAATATATTACAAGAAATCCACATACAGACTGCGGACTCACCAAAATTTTCAGCGAATTTCACGCTCAGATTTTCTCCTGACCTCATGACTCAGAACGGAATCACAAATTCATATTGAATGTTTGCAGTGAATAAATCAATGACATTCCGTGCTTCTGAAGATCTTATAAAGGGATTACGATACTCTACAGTCTGTAATTTCTTGGTTTTTGGTGGTAAATGCTCGTAAATATTCGTGTGGGATTTTATTCACAAAATGAAACATGGCAGTATTTCTGCACGATAACTTATCAACTTAATTACAGCTTGGCAAAAAAGTATAGACCCAATGGTGCAGTTATTGCTAATACAACAAAATATTTTTTTATGATGATACTACTATTTAGACTTGATATTGACATTGCTTGACAATTTTAGTTGTTAATTATTTTTGTTATAATTTTTTTTTTTCAATGTTTGCATTGCTTTTTGGCTAGATTGTACAGGGATCACAAGTTTTCGTAATCAAGACTTCCACTATTTTTATTGAATAAAACTTGATAAACCAATCAAAATACTACATAAAGGCGGATTTAATGCTGAGTCAGTTTCTACCAGTCAACCTTAGGATGATGCCGAGACAAAAATGACAGGTGACAACATACGGGATAAATACTAATTACATTTATACATGCATAAATGCTGCTGACGCATGCTTTAAAACTACTTCAGCAGTTGGTTTTGAACTGCTTAAAGCTGATACGGAGTTAAAAATAATGTACTTTCGTTTCTAGACTTTTTGCGAAGCTGTAGAGAATTGAACACAAATCTTAAGATCAAAAATTAAACTTAAGTAATTCTATTTCCATAAGTTAGAGCTAAAACTTGGCAAAATTTCACCTTAGGTCTTGGCAGAGGTCCCAAATCAGTGTTTATAAAAGTGAATTAAATTCTTTTAATGTTTAGTGAAAGTATGAGTACAGTTTGTCAAATAAAATTGTTAGTTTAGTGGTTATTTGGAAAATTGATATATCACTAAACTAACAATTTTATTTGACCTCTAAAAATGTATTGACCATCTAATAATGCCGCCCTTATTTCAATTAAGTTTAGGGTAGGTTAGTTTAGTGTGGGAGCCATCACAAAATTTTCCGGGAGTCTCATGATGGGATGATGATGGCCGTTTGGTTGGTGGTTGTGTGCCATTATTTATAAACTTACTTGTATTTCAATCAATCTGCTTCTTTTGTAGCTAAGCAATATTAGCCGTACGGGTCGATCCATCAAGGTAAGCTACGCTTCCCGCGGTTGGTCTGTGGATGGGTGACCATCTTTACATACCAAGACCCCTCCGTGTCTCAGAAAGCACGTCAAGCCGTTGCTCCCGGCTGTCATTTGTGGATCTTTGACAGTTGTTACGGGTCGTCAGAAGCCCGAAAGTCTGACAACCAGTTTTACCAAGGCGTATCGTAATACCCAGTATCTGGGTTGTGGAGGTCAGATACTGGTATTCAGCTGCATCCAGTCAGACTGGAAGCCGACCCCAACATAGTTGGGAAAAGGCTAGGCAGATGACTTCAATCAATCTGCTTAGCCTTTTCGCGAAACTGACTTCCACACCCTGGTTCTTGGATAAAAAGATACCCGTTAAATATTTTTTGTCAAACTATTGCCAACGAGTGTAAAAATTTGCTAAGTTTAAACTCCAACTGCCAAATACTTACTAAAGGTAACCATAGTCTTATAATAATTCTAAAATAAGTCTCAACAGTTCTCCTGTCAAGATTGTGCCTTCCCGTTTTCCACCTTAGAGTCCTCGTAGCCTTTCACCAGGTTCTCTAGGATAAACCTGATTGTCTTCTTGTATATGGTTTCTATATTCGGTGTATATCTTTCGCCGAGAGTCGTTTGAGCCGCTTGCAAGAATGGCTGCTCGATTTTCTGTAAAAAGAAAATTGTTTCATTAATTTCTTTCAGGTCAAAACTGTATTAATATTGGTGTAAAGATAGAAGCCTAGGTGGATCATAAAATAATATAACATCAAGACGGTTTCCCCGAAACGTTAGGCCGACTGGTACCTATAAACAGTACCTAGATTATTTAAGTCCCATGTTATAAGGGACGAGATGGACTACTACTCTTTGTAAAATCCCTGTTATACATTTTTAGGCTATTGTTTCATCTGTGTATGGCTTTCATTCCATCTTAGTTACTGCCTGTTCAATCATGTGTGCAAAAGAATAATGAGTTATAGCAAATAAAAAATTGACTAGTTTATGCCCACGACTGTGTCTGAATTTTTGCCCCCACGTCACACACCTCGTTGTATGCTTTTGCCGGGCGGATAATATTATCTACTCCGGAGTTTGAGATTTTTCTTTTTGCTCGATTCCTGAGGCCCTAGTGTGAGTTTCATTTAACCATCTACACCACCTCTCTGGGCCTCTGAATGTTGTAGCGTAAAGTTAATATATCTTATAACCTTTCTCAAAAATTGGGCTATCCAAAGATAAAATAATTTTGAAATCCGACTGGTAGTTCCAGAGATTACCGCGTTCAAACAAAAAAAAATCTCTTCAGTTTTATCATTTATTTAATAACACTTCAAGCACAGAAATGTATCTACAGAGGCGAACATAATGCCATCGGCATCATATTATAAGTATAGATTAACATTTTGGCAGAGTTTTCCTTATTATTACGGAAGTAAAATGAGAATTATATATCATTTTTATATAAGGAAGGTAAACATAATTATACTCGTAGGTTGTTCTTTGAATAACAAAGCTCCGTAAATCACATCTTTCGAAGTGTTTGGCCAATAATTAGCCACATCCGTGGATATCGTGAGAAAGGCAATCAACTGATAAGGAAGCTATTTGCTAACAACAAATAATCTGTGATCAGTTATCCTTCTACAAAGATATGGGTAACAATAAGAGTACAGTTGATTAACGAAGGAATGATCGTCATCAAATTCAAAATATTAAATGATTAAATTGTTAAAAAAATACAGTGATATCCATAGTATAAATACTAGGAATAAACACAAATTTGTTGTACCATCAACAAGGCTCAACAAAATAGGTGGGTCATTCAGATGTCAATGTGTGTCGCTTTTATAATAAACTTCCAAGCCATGTTCAAGATCTAAGTCTCAATAAATTTAAATCATTCATTAAACGTAAGTTGTGCCTAAAAGCCTTTTATACCGTTAAAGATATATTGAGGATTGATTGATATATTTTGAGTTTTCTTTAACGTGTTCGAGCATCCAGAAACACAACTATTTTACTTAGTTTCTAATTATGTTTTTTTCACTTCTTAAATGAGATTATTTTATTACGTGAAGTGTCAATTTCAAGTAATGATTCCGAGAAAACTTCGGATTTGCGCCACTAGATGGCAGACCCTTCGTCGTGCACGTTCCTTATACTCTTTGACATTTGATAATTATTACATAGGTACACTTTGACATGAATATTTGCTTTGAGAAGTGTAATATTATTATTGTTTTAATTATTGTGAATGTGAGGACTATGTGGGTCATATTTTTTATTTATTTATTGTTTTGTGTTTCATCTCTTTCTCAGTTAGTTTTATAATGTTAATCTGGCAGTTTGAGTATTTAATGCGGCCCACCCAAATGTCCTTTCTTTGGTATTGTTCGTCAAATCGTTGAGCTCCTCGAGTTCTGAGTTGAGCTGCATAATTACTGATAAATGCGTGCACTGAATAAACAGGTCCACTCAATCTGTGTGGTTCTTTCCTCAAAACACCATTTCAGACACATGTCCAAATGGTCTTCACATGATTTGACCAAGATTTTGTCTGACTTTAAAAAAGACTGTGACCTCTGAGTTGGTTTCGGCCTTTCTTCTATGAGTAGTTAGATAGGAATCGCCGACCTCATCTAGTTAAAAAAAATATGATTGACGTGTAAAAGTGTTTGTACAAATCTACTTACAGAAATAAAATCATTTATCATTTAAAGTATTTATTTCAATCTAGCTTTTGCCAGCGGCTTCGCCTGCGTGGAGGTCGGAAATTATCCCATGAGAACGTACCACCGGGATAAAAAATATCCTATATGTTAATCCAGGTTCTAATATGAGTGCCAAATTTCAGCCAAATCAATACAAACTTTCATATTTATAATATTATAGTAGGAAAAAAGGCACTTTTGAACGTCAACATTTACGTTAAAATAAAATTGATTCTAGTCGTCTATGGGCATCATCTGCCTGCCTATTCGGATGCAGCGGAGTACCGTGAATACCAAGTATTTATAGCGCCACTTCTACTTACCAGTTTAATCCTACATTAAGCGGTGAAGGGTGGGCGCTTTGGGGGACGGGCTTATGTGATTTTGTCGTGCGGAAGTGCTGATACTGACTTTTGATTTTAATTTTATTTGTATTTTACATGGAGCGACCGCCTATTTCACCTTCACAACCCAGTTACTGAGTGAAACGATACCCCTTGGTAAGACTGGTTGCCAGATTTTCGGGCTTCTGACGACCCGTAATGAATGTTAAAGATCTACGAATGACACTTGGGACTAAAGGCTTAAAGTACTTTCCAAGGAACGGAAGGCTCACCCATCCACGGACTAACCGCAGTTAGCGTAGCTTAACTTGATCGATCGACTCTTGCCACTGTTACAACTTAGCCATAAGCGTAAGCAATGAAGGTATGATAATTATAACATAACGGTTTAAAAAGAACCCTTAATTACTCGCCAACATTAACAGCAAAATGTTCTAACATAATGTTTCCACTTCCCGAATTAGTACTGTCTTGTTAAGTAGTAACCCAACATCATCATTAACAGCCCAACTTTGTCCACTGCTGGGCTTCGCTTTCCTTATGCTCTCTCTACGTACCTGTGCCAATCTCATCCAGGTTTTTACTTAACATTTCGTGAAAACGTAAAAACATATACGATTTTTTTTCCTTCGGGTTTCCTTCTGATCTAATACGGTCTTATTAGACAAGACACATTAATGTATTAGTCAAGAGAATTACAGCTGCGTCACCCATCCTCTAATAACAAAACACGATCAATAATCTGTGTGTCTGAAGTAATTTAGGTATAGCACCAATAGAATAAACCTTTAGGTAGAGGTGCATATTTTGTGTATTCAATCAGCTGATTATAATTGAAGGAATTAAGGAAGGAAAGAAATTACTGTATTAAATATATTTGCAATCAGAAAAGGAAGATATGAAGCAAGCTTAGTCTATAGTAGCCTCGTTAAAATGTTGTTCCACATAATATTAACCTGAATTAATTTAACATTTTCATCATGCAACGTTCAACTCACATGCACAAACCTGAACAATTTCCTTAGACAAAAAAAATTGGAACTGGTGAACAACCTTCTTCAGACAAACTTTTACTCGCGATATGTGAAGCAATAGCAAATTCTGAGGCTGATTTACATTCATTTAGCAGCATCCTTCTTCACATTCATAACACAATGTTGAATCGTCAAGCAGCCGCTCATCGTATACGTCATAGGAACGACGTAAGTCCACCATCTATGTCATCATAGAACTCATGCAACAGATGCACCGTTTGCGAACACTTATGGATAGTTTCCCAAGTGTTCGAGCGTCGCTAATGCATGCCTCGGTGAAGTTTGAAGCTCCTTCACTTAGGCTGAATATGCGTGTACGTTGCAGCGTCAATATGGTGTAAAATATGGGGAAATTTCTTCGTAAGAAAGTGTACATATTAATGTCAAAATCAAAGATACGTTGGAAAGATTGTGTAAAGGATGATGTGGCTCGAAAAGTCATCCCGACTTCTGTGGTGTCTGCCTTCGATCTAAAATAGTCATCATATCAGCCGAAAGACGCCCACTGCTGGAAATAAGCCTCCCCAAAAGGGGGGATTTGCCATAATCGCCACGCTTGGCAGGCGGGTTGGCGATCGCAGTATGGTGGTCAAAGACATAGAGAACGCTGCTGCCCATTCTCTAGTAAGTCCTTTAGTCGCCTTCTACGACACCCACGGGAAGAAATGGGATGATGCTATTCTTTTACGTCCGGCACCACACAGAACGAGTATGAAAGATGTTAATGTTGCGGTGACCTTTAATGAAATGGACATCCTATAACATCCTGCTGCCTCAAAGGATGGCGTATAATTTAAACTTTAGGACGTAAAATACAGAGTAGCATTAACAGCGACGCGCAAACTGTAACCACAAATTCAGCACATGATTCTAGATACCACAGCGTAAATATATTTCGTCGGTTATCAAAAGAAATTGACTTCATAGATAAGTGCAACACCTACGAGGTCAAAATTTATGGAGCAGCAATTTATTTGTTAAATACCCATGACACAAAATCAAAAATCATACACTGAATTTATGGTAACAGTCGATGCACTTGCCACTCTGTGTAAATAACAGGGTCAAAATAAAAATGAAGGACGTTTTGGACCCAAAACTAAGAAAAATAATCACCTGTTCCTTAGAGAGAAAAATAACCAAAAAATAAAATATTTTTCTCCTTTTCCGAACTTTCAGTAAACTCTAGACTACTACATTGAATAAATAGATCTTTATTAAAAAGAAACAACTTTAATAGAGCAAACCCAACCACATAACAAAAACAAAGTTTTCAAACGATATTGTTCTTCAATCAAAACTTTGCAATCCTTGCACAGTTGGTCGGAAACTTAATAATATCTAACAACTTCACATTATTACGATACTACCATCATGAGCACGCTATTCGAGCGTGTTTAAAATCGCGTGTTATTTACACGCAATTTCATTTCCATCTCGAAATAACATGTTTGCTGCAAACGACTCGGGGAAGGCTCAGTGGTACTTAGCAAAGGAAAAATGGTTATTGGAACTTGGTACTGGAATCATTGTGTTTTTATGTAAACCATACGGTAAACTAAGAGAGACAATATATATGAAAATAGAAACAAAAAGTAATTTCGTAAACAAAAGTATCTATGAGAAAAAAACTGTATTCTAAGCGCGTTTTTTTGTAACATTTGACCTACATTTGAGGAACAATTCCGACTTTTGAATCTATCATACGACTCGAAACTGTAAAGTAGCCGTTTAATTATATAGCATTTGAACTCGTTACCTCCACGTGTTCCTGAGTTAAAGGGTCTTTATAAACGGAGAGGCTGACGCACAGAGAAGTGATCCTAGGTCCACGATTAAAGATTTCTTTACACATTAAATGTTACAAGTACCTTTCCGGTGCAATTAGTACAAACAAACAAACAAACGTAAATTGTATCAGTACTGAATGAATGCTTCACTGCCTCTGGAATCCGCCGGCGCCGCGCCGTGCCTAACTGCATCGGAAAAGTTTTCCATTGCCGACTACAGAAACATCCTTTCATTTAGTATTTTCTAATTATTTCTTCGCTGGTCTGTCTTAAGTATCATACTTGTAATAACTTCTTGTGACACACTTCTTCTTAAACAATGAGAGGCCTGGCGTTCTAACTAATTGATAAATTTAATATTTGTTTCAAGGTAAAACTGTCTTTCTTGTTTTAATTAATTTTTCTGCTATATTTTTGTAAGGGAGGCAGTTTTATAGCTTCATTGGTTCACGGTTGTGAGCTGAATGAATGGGAAGCCTTCGGTTCGATTCCTTTTTTATGATTGGTACGTTCTATTTCCAACTCATTTTTTTTAAAGGAGGAGGATGTCAATTTTGATTCAAAAATCTTTTTTCATTACATAGAAGAGGTATGCTTAGCTATCCCATATAAAGATTAATTTCGCTCTAGTAATTTTTGAATTAGTTTAAAAAATACGTATTTGGTCAACAAAATGTATGTTGATTTTGTTATAGAATAGAATAGTACTTTATTTGCATAGAAAGTAGGTATATGTTACAGATGTTAAGTTTAAAACCTGTAGTGTACCTTATAAAAACTCCCTGTCACTTATATTTACACAGCAAGAAGTGGTATACGAGCGAACAGTATTTGTGTGGGGTATGCATCACTACCAAAAAGTGGAAAATGAAAACTGTTTACCAAAAATATATGTTTATTTAAGTAAGATCTTCCATTTAATGACGTTTTTACGAACAAAAAACCGGCTTTAAAAAAAAATCACCACAAAATGTATTATTCATTTTTAATTATTTATAATAATACTGGTTTTTGCCAGCGGCTTCGCCCGCGTGGAGGTCGGTCTATCATACATATATACTTCCTCTTGAATCACTCTATCGATTAAAAAAACCCGCATCAAAATCCGTTGCGTTGTTTTAAAGATTTAAGCATACATAGGCATATAGGGACAGAGAAAGCGACTTTGTTTTATACTATGTAGTGATTATATATGTGGTGATGATATTCAGTGGTATTAAGTTTGAACTAGCTAGTGTCCTCCATGATTTCGACTAGTCCATCAAATTATGGGCCTCCCAGAGCTAGAAAATACAGTAGTTTGCTGCCGTTTATCCTCTTGATTACCTCTTTAGTTATCCTTTCAGGCTACAGTTAGGAATTAGC
Organism: Polymixis lichenea; assembly: GCA_949091785.1. Classification (NCBI taxonomy): domain Eukaryota; kingdom Metazoa; phylum Arthropoda; class Insecta; order Lepidoptera; family Noctuidae; genus Polymixis; species Polymixis lichenea. Next base: position 2,342,699 of record OX420943.1, on the reverse strand, counting down.
GGCCTATTTACCGCTCATAGTGTGGGCTTTTCACAAACAATATAACTTTTATACGACGACAAGTGGCTGACAAACAAACACAATCAAAATCAAAAGTCATTTATTCAAATTAGGCTGAGAATCAGCAGCACTTTTCGAATGTCAAAATTACATAAGACAGTCCCCCAAAACGCCCGCCCTTCACCACTTCCTAGTGCTTTAGCTGTGAAGAAGAAGGAAGGAAGGCTGTGAAGAATCCAGATTTAGGCCTCCCCCAAAAGGAGGGTTTTGCCATAATCGCCACGCTTGGACTGCGGGTTGGCGATCACAGTATGGTGGTCAAATGCATAGAGAATGCTGCTGCCCATTCTCTAGTAAGTCCCTTAGTCGCCTTGTACGACACCCACGACAAGAAATGGGAAGGTGCTTTTACGTCTGGCACCACACGGAACCAATCCCACTACTGGGCCTCCTGATATCCAAGCCACACAGTTTCTTATCTCAAAATAAAATATAAAGGTGGACGATATTGCATTTTTTTATTAAACATGGCGAGTAAAAAGACGACGTAGGTAGATCTTTTATGAACGTTTCAGGTACTTTCAGTTAACCTTTCATCCGAGAATTATGAGATGCTTAACGTTCATGCTCTTTTACTTTTAAGGTTGGCAGAGAGCCAGGTACTGACGGTATTCGAATTGCGTAAATATATTTGAGAACACAGTTTTGGCTTTCAAAATTTCATTTTGTTCAGATATTCAACTGCTTGCGCTGTATTGTATGTCGAATTAAGTATGTGTTTGTTTTTTAGTTATTCGCAGTTTTAAAGGTTTTTTTAGAGATATATATAAGTAAATACATGGTTTTTGCTGACTTTTAGCACTGTAGATATGAGTTGGTCGTCGGCATCAACTCATGCAATCAAATCTGGAGGGCTTTGTGCATTAATGAGAAAATATGGTCTACTTTTATTCAACCCAACGCTAAGTCCATAAACGTAACTGTTGACAAACGCTAAACCTATGACACTCATCATCTGCTTAGCCGATTCCCAACCACGTAAGGATCGCCTGCCAGTCTTTACCGGGTGCAGCTTAATACCAGCATTTTACCCCTTGTTAAGACTGGTTGTCAGACTTTCGGGCTTCTGACGACACGTAACGACTGTCATAGATCCGCGTATGACAGGCGGGATCAACGGCTTAATGTGCTTTCCGAGGCACGGAGGGGTCTTGGTGTGTAAAGATCGAAGAGGAAGATAAACGCGGTAAGTGTAGCTCAACCTGATCGATCGACTCCAGCTAGATCAACTCGAACTATTATTACTAGAGATCGGATATTCGGATGCATATTCACCTAAAGGAATGCGTTTTTGTACCGACTTTTTTAATTTAATGTAAAAAAAAAAATTACTAACTCACACCACCCCTACTCTTACAGACTTACACCCAAGGTACATAGGTATAGGCACCAAATTTCCATCGGGGTTAATTTTTTTATAAATATGCGTCTGAATAGTTATGCAATCCTAATGATTTAGAAGTCGCTTCCATACTATACAACTGACTAGTTATGCATTCCCAGTGTTGCTGGCATCGCAGGATTTTTGTACAAAAAAATATTTTAAGAAGCCGCTTCCATATTTTCATAACTAAAAATTAACTTTGGGTAAATATGCATCAGATTATCCGATCCTAAATCATTACCTAACCACAAGCCCTAAGAGACTATGAGCAACATATTTCAAATAACAAAACCATATTATAATACCAGTCTATATATTATTCTCTCACTGCCCATATGAGAAATATAGACAAAAGCTTGAACTCGAGCATTGATTAGATAAAACCATATAAAAACATTGAACTCACCCAGAAATTCTCCGCCTTAAACCCTGGCACTTGATGGTGGGTGGCCCCCACATGCCGTATGTACGCGAAGAATGCGTCAACGTCTCCCAATCCCTTGATGCCCTCATCTAGGGTGTGCATGACCTTCGTAGCATGTTCAGCCAGCTCCTCAGAGCTCATCTGTGCCTCAGCTGTCTTAAGTTCGCCGAATTTCTCGAAAAGATGGAGTAGGTCCTCGTTTTCTTCGAATAATCTGGAATTGGATAAGAAAAGGGTATTTGAATCTGTGTTTATGAATCTGGAATAGAATATGATCGGATATTAAATTATTTTCGTAACTCTTTATTTCGGTGCTAATGGCCAATTTATTTAAACCTGCATTTTAATGTTTCTCTGAGCATTACAGAATATTTCGGAGAATAGGCTTACCTATTCTCTATACCTACACAAAATAAAAGCGTAAAATTAATTAACAGTAATGCCTATACGTAGGCCTTTTTGTCGACACTCACAGAACGCTTTAAATAAAGATCAATCATTCATAATAAATTACATATTCATATTTTACCCAAAACTTATTTATCATTCAGTCACTGAACACAATACCGTGCATTACTTTCGTAACATTAGTCGTGTATTGTTCGCGAAACAAAGCTTTCATTCATTCTCTCATTCAGTGAATGGTTTGACAGGATAATATGCGCATCATGCGGAGAGTAAATAAAGACTGCTTCTGACTGTAAGCGGAGAAGTGTTGGTCGCGGAGCGGGTTTCCGAAAAGAGAGCTAACAAACTAAAGTTAGCTCTCTGTTTGGATTGCACTTTAATGAATGTAATACTTGTGACCTTTTTCATAAAATTCAAGTGGTGCCCATTGCCTAATAGGAACTTTTGTATTGGTCGATTCGCCCACAAATAAATTAACTTCGTGCGAGTCGCCTATAGGAAACAATATATCATTTAAAAGTGTCTATTCGCCCGATTTGGGCGAGTTAATTCATTCGAATCGATTATTAAGCCGTAAATTGTACCGTACTTATCATTACCGGTCTACCGCTACTGTTACCAACCTATCTAACTCCAGGTTTATAAGTAGGTAGGTATGTTTGCTTCATACCGAAGGCTATTTCACATTCAAGATATTCTGAACATGTTTTCATACATTTAAATTAATTTGTCTGCGGTAAAAGTTTCCCGAATAGAAATGAGTTTTATAACTTCAGCTAACTTCGCAGTTTACTTTTGCCGATGGCTCAACCTGCCATTACAATTTGGTTACAAAACTGGATAGAAAAATGCTTTAGAGACATGACAGTTGGTTATTCTGTCCAACGTTTGAGTATTTATGTAAAAACTAATGAACTTAATTCTGAAGTACAGTCAATAAAATCAACCGGTCTCCGATAAAAATGTACAAAATCAGTAAATTCGATGATTTTTGCTAATGATCCGGCTCAGCTCAGCATCCTAATTTCGTAATATCAATCACAAAAGGATGATAATTTACTCCATATGGTCGGAAAATTTGTCTGCGCAACAACCTAAATAACGCAACGAATGTTTTGGAACTATCAAAATGAAACCCATTCCTACTAGTAGCGTATATCAATTACCCCGCTAATCAAAGTCCGAGCAGTGTCTGGTCATGTGTGATACACAGTGTTAAATTTTCTGAAATGCTTAAATCAATTTCAGGAAATTGAACACTGTGTATTACTAAGGTATTTGTCAAATGCCACTATGATGGGTTAGCTAAGATAAGTAAAGTCAGAGAAATGAACCCTCATATTTATAAATGTTGCTTACAGTACTGTTTTGACATTTAAACGTCTCTTAACTTTATGCAACGTTTATGAATAAGGGGGCTATTGTTTACCAAATTAACTACCAACTTAAATTGCCAATATATTTATACCATAATCATTCTTTTGTTTTTTTTTTTTACAATTGTATGAAATGCCTCTACCTCGGCCAGTTGATGTATTGTGACAAAACATTTGACATCTACCAACCCGCGCTGGGTCCACGTGGTGGATTACGGCCAACTCCCTCTCCCCGAGGAGAGGCCTGTCTGTCCCAACAGTGGGAACTATGTAGGCTGATTATGCCATGAACGACAATTTGTTACACAATAAATTTCCCAACCTCTATCTAAGTTAATCGAAGCCCCAACCAAAGTCTTAGAACGAATTAGGGATGCCTAATCTGAATCGATCTTCCAGAAGATCGATTCGTAGCCATACGATCTACCGATTTTTTGAATGGATTCAACAGGATGCAATCTACGCCCAAATCGAATCGTATGCGATAACTGGGGATCTAAAAAGGCCATTTTGGCAGAATCATAACATGATCATAAATTCTGAATCATATTTATAATCGTAAAATGGTCACAAACTGACAATTCACAATATTATCTGCATAAACAGCACGCAATTCATCTGTTTGACAGTTTTGTATGGAATTTCGTAAAATGGATACCACATTAGGAATTGCTTTAGTAAAGTAAAATGTCAAATAGCAGAATCATAGGGGAATTCAGGAAGTGAATTGCTTTTAGAGGAATCGCTTAATGTGGCGTTTTTAGGCCCCCTGATCGTATGAACAAATCGTGTCAACTAAAAGCTAAACGTCAATCGGAACGTACCGTACGAACTACAACAAAATAAGATTACCTACATAAACTTTGGATGAGATTAGTTTCAACTGTTTCGAGTTACATTAATCCAAATCGGTATTGCAGGGAATATGAAGGCAGGTGATACCGTGATAATATTTTGGCTATTTCATAGTTGGGTATGTTAGCATTCTCTGATGTAATTTTCTTTCATTCTTTATATTACTGCAATAGGTTTCTATCAGTTTTGTGAGCGTGACTTATTAATTAAAATACTTTTTAATATGGCCCAGCCAACAAACGTTTGAACGTTTTTTATTACATTTATTATACGCTCATCAAGTTCCGAGTTGAGTTGCATGATTACTAATAAATGCGTGCGATACGATACGATAGGTACTTTTTATAAAATTACGATACGATCTTACTCAATCTCGGAAGATCGATTCAATACAATACGATTAAGATCGTAGATCGATTCACGAGGTTACTATCTATTACCACCCAGAAGATCGATTCAAAGCAAAAAATCGGGCATCCCTAGAACAAATACCATGTAACTTTTCAACTGTAGATTACGTTGAAGCCTCAAGTTTCTTCGCAACTTCGATACAAATGGGACATTAACAGGCTATTACGGCTCGTCCCCAAATTCGGCGAGTTTGGGCTCATAAGTTCATTGTTAATTACGGCCGAACCACTTTAACTTCGAAGTCTGTACTCCTGTACCTTGGCTTTGGTTTGAGGCTATGAGGAAGAGAAGCGGCAGAAGTATTAGTTGGGGTCGAGTTAATGTTGATTGCTTGAGGAATTGTGAGCAGTTGTAGCTCAGTGGTACTGGCGAATGGAAGATAAGAAGGAAGGTACTTTACTTTAAGTACTCGTATTTATTGGATTTCGTCACCATTGCTCTTAACACGGTGAAAAAATTCAAAGACATGTGACGTCGTGGTGATTATTATTGCTTTTAATATTTTGATTGCTTGAGGAATTATGAGTGAGAATAAATCAATACTCAATACTCAAAACTCAAATTTTATTTGCATTCCACAATGTGTACTTAGGTGGTAAATTAAAAAATAGTGATCATTATGGACCCTGTCGGGCACAGCAAAAAATAGTAGGATCACTGTAGAGATTGTGTCTTAAGACATAAAGTAACAGAGCATTCTCTCTCTCTCTTACTCTTCTCTCAACTCTGTTTGGGGCGGCTTCCAGTCTAACCGGATGCAGCTGAATACCAGTATTTTATATGGAGCGACTGCTCTTACCTCCACAATCCAGTTATTGTGTAAAACAATAACCCTTTGGTAAGACTGAAAACTACTTTGAAAATTGTGATACAATTTTGCTCTCATTTGAAAAAAGATCTTAAAAAATAATACAATGCCGCGAAGAATACACCGAAATAATGGAAAAATAGAGGAGCTACGTTTTAAAAGTTTTTGGAGCAAACATCTTGGTCGCCGGCTCACCAACCTTTTTTCGGCAGGTGTCCTTTTACCTTTTGAAGGCATCGAGATAGTGAATAGGTACGTATACCTTTGAAAGCTTGACAAATCGTTTTTGTATTATGTGTTTCTCAACGAAATCTCTCGGTCTAAGTAACGACCGCCTCCGCTTAGTATCATAACCCTTCCTTTTTGCCTTAGTAGGGTAGAAACTTGAATAATCGAGGGTAGGCGGAGCGTATAGTTATACGTACAGGAAATGAACCCCCTTTCGTGTTTTAAATCGCTGGTTGGATGATGGAAAAGCAACTCAATCTCACCATTTTCCGAACAAAGTATCGTAAAAATTGGATTGGTTTAATGGTTGAACCATCAAACTGAACAACTTCTCGATGGGAATATCTTAATCGCGAAAAATGTATTAACTTTCCCATACAAAACTTAAATACTTACTCGACCTTAATGTATGGGAGGGCTGGTTTTTGTTTTTGTGATTACGATGAAGGTCCCATGGAGAAAATTGGTCAATTTGATGGTCTGTATACCCTTAAATTTGGCAGGTCTTTGAAAAGTAACCCTCTGTAGGAAAAAGGACGTCGCTCCACCAAATCATAAACTGAATTTGGTCGTAAAACTAGTCACTGGCTTCGAAATGAAATGAAATGAAATGAAATGAAATGTTTATTTATGTAAGTAGATCTTAAAAGACACTTTTACACGTCAATATTTTGTTGGTCAATATTTTTTTAAACTAGATGGCGCCGGCATTTCCTAGCTGACTGTTCCCTGAGAAGAAAAGCCGAAAGAAACTCAGAGGTCATGGTCTCTTTTAAAGTCCAAACATTATATTATTTAAATTTTATGTGAGTCTAACAATGCAGGGTAATGTCTGGAAAGGCCTTTTGAAGAAAGAGCCATTGCATTCGATAGGCTATGAGCAAAACAATCCACATAGATATTACCTACTGGGATTCCCGACGGGCAATCATATCAGCCGAAAGACGTCCACTGCTGGACATAGACCTCCCCAAATGGGGGGGTTTTGCCATAATCGCTACGCATGGCAGGCGGGTTGGCGATCGCAGTATGGTGGTAAATCGCATAGAGAACGCTGCTGCCCCTTCTCTGGCAAGTCCCTAGTCGCCTTTTACGACACCCACGAGAAGAAATAGGATGGTGCTATTCTTTTACTTCCGGCACCACACGGAACACGGCACGGGCAATAATAGAATAGAATAATTTTATTTCAATCCGGAGTCCATAGGTAATGACAAACTTTTATACAAACTTTAAAACTTTTAGAGGATGATTAAAAATCTTCGTTCATTTACCTTTGTTGCTTATGGAACTGATGTGAAATATGCTTCTAGATGTAGTGTGTAGTGAGTAAAAGAACTAAACAAAGCTTGAACAAGGAATATGAAAAATTGTTTAAGAAGTGCAATATTCTACCAGTTGACATGAAATTAAAAATGACAATGATTCTTGAACAACATAACAGTAACAAATATAAAAAAGAAAAGGTACATAACTACCCAACCCGACTTTCAAAGAAAAAGAAGCTACAGGTGCCAAATGTAAACAATTATTATGGTAAGCGTACGAGACGATGGATCACACCTACATTAATCAATGAATTACCTGAGGGAATGATCGATCGTGTCAAAAGTAAAAACCACCTTAAAAGTGTTCTAAGGAAACATTACATGTCAATGTGTCCATAGTTATTGCGGCCATCAGCGGCCTCAGTCGGCTAATGTCGTGGGTACTAAGTTTGCTTAACAAATACTGAGTAGGTATTATGGGATGGTCTCGTGACGCTCGTTGGCTGATGCCGCTGAGTGTAATAGGAGTGTAATAGCTGTGGTCGTGGAACCCAGGGTTGTGTGGGTAACTACTCTATATTCACATGTGGAGTGTTTGCCAACAGGGCCATGGTTTTAGTCTTAGTTTTAGTCCTGGTTTTGACTTGGATTTAGTCTTTATGTTTATTTTTTTTATTTTTTTTATTAATCGTTTATTTCAGGCATTAGCACCCATAAAATTAAAATTGAAAACTTATCCTAAAACAAAACAAAAGATAAACTAAACAAACGGACATAAAAAAAAAATAAAGTACAGAAAAATAACAATAAAACAACCCACCATTTCACACCTAGGAAGCCAAAACAAATGTACCCCATAACAATGGTGAGTACAGTTTAACCCAACAAAAACTCGTGATAAATCCACGAGAACCTACTGCCGACAAATTGCTTTGCAGTTTGGCAGGTGATGTATAAAAATAACACTGTAACACATTGGATTAAATAAATAAATTAAAAAAAAAAAAAAAAAGATCCAGCGGTTTAGGTTATGCGTTGATGGTCAGTGAGTAACCAAATGAATGAATGAATTTAAGATTTTTACTTAGTTGACTAGCTTTTGCGAGCGGCTTCACCTACCCACGTGGAGGTTGGAAATTATCCCAAGGCAACGTACTACCAAGAAAATTATCCTATGTGTTAATCCATTGTATAAACTATCTGTGAGCCAAATTTCATCTAAATCCGTTAAGCCGTTTTTGCGTGATTGAGTAACAAACATCTAAACATACAAACATTCATATTTATAACTAGCTGTGCCCGCGACTTCGTCCGCGTGGATTTTTCTAAAATAAAAGTATTTTAGAAAAATCCACGCCATTTCAGATATTAGCGAGAACAAACAGACAGACCGACAGACAGACAGACAAAAATTGTAAAAGATGTTATTTTGGTATCTATATGTACATACCGTATATACATATATGCATGTAGCAAAAAGCGGTTATTTTAATATTAGATACAAACAGACACTCCAATTTTATTTACATGTATAGAATGTATAGAATGTATGGATATGAAAGTAGGATTCTCCAATCTAAACAAAGGAAAAATCAAACACTGGGAAGGTTTTTATTGGTTTTGCATTTCTGTGACCAGTAAAATAAAATGAAACTGATTTTGCGTGACTCCCGTACAAACTTTGATCCCTTTGTTGCCGTCAGTAGGCCGTCAGTGCGTATCAAAACAAAAGCTCAAAAAAAAAAAATTATTAAGGTAATCAGTTTATTTTCTTGTATGTACAGAGGCCAGTACATCAAGCTACCCAATCTGTCAAATTTCTTTGATAGTTTTTCAACTTTATTACAAAATGTTAACGTTCATGTTCAGTTGGGAAAATTTTACAGTTTGGGATAGCTTCATGGGCTGGCGTCATCCATGAAAATGAACTGTTTTAAATCCGCAAAGAAAATGCGAATACCACAAAGTGTTTATAACCCCATTCAAGGAATAGCTAGACAATGTACCCCACACGAACATAACTTCTCTTAGAAAGAAACAAATGCAAGCAAAACAAAGCATTCCTCAGAATTTAGCGACGTCATTTATTTGTCGCCTGCATCTATACATAATTATAAATTAATGTCGCTTTTCGTGTCTGACTGTGTGACTGCGTTGTCCTTCTAAAGTATACATACCTACGCAAAGGAATTTGACAATTTACAGCCAGTTGTAGGAACGAACTTTACTTTTAAAGCTGTCATTAAATACTAATCTTACATTAAATTATGCAGAAAGCAACATTAGATATTTTGATTTTAATGGTTCTTTAATTTTTTATCATTATTAAAAATTAAAGAACCCACCAAAAAAAACCACCAATAAAGTTATTCTATTCTATTCCATTCTATTAAAATCGAGTCAATGAACAAAAAATGCAACAGATTGCCTCGTTAGACACTTTATTAAATTTCAAACGAGGCAATCTGTTACAGTTTTTGTTCTTGTTGCACGAATCAAGCACCATTAGCGCCTTGAAGTTATTTTATGCAAAAGCATTAAATTAATGAAATCATCTGCGTTAATAATCCATTATGTAATGTGGCATTAATGTCTGTCTTTGTGCAACTGGGTGTTATACCGGAAGGTGTGTGTGTATGTAAACCCCCTTTTATAGGGCAAAAACTTTGTAGTTAAGGTCGAATTTATCAAACTAAAACTCAAAGCATTTATTTCAATTAAACCATTTACAGGCACTTTTGAATTGTCAAAAAGTCGATCAGTTGGAAAGTTGAAGCTAGTTGCCCATTCCAAAACGTAGATCTCTATGGAGATCTATCATTCGACTTGTTGGCGATTGCCGTGCTTTCTTTACAAAGTAAAGAGTGACATCAGCAGAGCGGCCTGGTGGCCTCCAACAGACGAGGTGCTTGCGCTGCAGTATCCCGAGCCGGACGTAAACATCCATAAGACAGGGTCAAAATTCAGCATGGGAACATAAACAAGAGCAGCATTCCCACCAGTGTTTTATAGAGACTAGGAGGGACTTCTTGGCAGACCGCTGTAAGAGGCAGTCGTTTCCGTTTCATGTATTAAATATTTCCCTTGTCATCCTGTATCTTTATTATATAGTTCGAAGTTATTATATTGTTAACAGTACAAAGTGGTTTCAATTAATAGTTGGTGATCTAAATACCTATATAGTTAACATCAGAAGTGGGATGCGATACCCACCCACAGCTATGGGTAAATAATGTAAACATAATAAACTCCTAAAAAAAAATACGCACACGTTCAAGCTCAAGTTCTAGCAGCAGTAGTAGTGCCAGGACCCCGGCACCTCCGCCAAAACAAAGGAAACAGGTATCATGTAAGGCTGATACCTCAACAGTGAGTACAAATCATACTTTGAATAACATTAGACCCGAGTTCGATCCGGTGACAGACGATGTGAACGCTTGGCTTATTCGTTGTCAACCTCCTAACAAACTAAAGGGTTCACAAATGTGTACTTGTGTAGTATGACTCAATGTTACGATTGGATAGTTATTGGCCTACGTGGAAGTGGATGGACTGGTCACGTAAGTTGGCTTCCAGTTTCCAAATCCGTCGGAATATGTACGATCTATTAAATGATATGATTAAAAAAGCCGTTAGAAAATCAGTCGCTTTACGAGTTCTATTTTGAACAAAAATGTGAAATAGAACGTTTAAGGTGAATCTAGTCAACCTTTTTTCATATAAACTTCGGGAGTGTATTACTCCACTGTTCGACAATGTACATCAATAATTAAACATGATATAGTTTTATCTCATTATTATTAATTATTGTCTTTACGGAAACAGAATACTAAGATAAAAAGCCATTAAAAAGTTAGGAGCCAACAAAGATTACTTTTAAGTAATAAAAGAAGTGTAAAATCTTCAAAACCAACGCGGTACCTACAAAGATCAATTATTGAAAAATTTAATAAACTGTATTGATAGTGAATTTATGCAGTGGTTTTCTCAAAAAACCCGATCTTCCGAAGGACTTTTCTTAATTTTTTACGCAACTAGGTTTCGGAACAAGATATGTTTCTATTAACGTCGGCAATATAGGAGACAGTTTGGTATTGGCGCAGCAATTAAAGCGAATAATTTTGTGACATGCGACGGTTTAACTAGTTTCCTACCTGGTCGAACGTTTACATGAAAAATTGCGAACCGGATAGGCGCAAACACACGCGATGGCCAGAAAAACTGATGAGTCAGAATCAGATGTCAGCGACTACGACATCAGCGACTGGTGTCCTCAGCCAATTTAGTGGATCCAACTACTTCTGCCAGCGAGGACTAAGACGATTAAGGCGGAGATTTATGGAAAACGCTCAAAAAGGTGGTTTTTTTTAAAAGCTGTGTATCTCTTTAACCGTAAACAATTTTGAAAGCAAAAAAATATATGATATATTCAAGTCCTTTTTGCATCCAGTGATGGATTATTTATTTTTAAATAGTTAATATCTAAATTTATACGATTTTATTTGCATTTTTACGACATACGTTTGCTCATTTGTTATTCGAATTTGTTACAACAGATTTTAATCCGTAACAGATTGCAATAAGAACTATTATCGCTCATAATGACAATATTTAAAGTTACCAGGGCTTTAAGACGAGGATTAAGACGTGGACCAGGCCCAGGGTTGAAAACAGATTAAGTGTTATTTATGCGACGGTAACCTTATACGAAATCAGTGTGACACAAATAAATGTGATTATTGTGGACAGCGAGGTCATTTAGAATCGACATGTTACCATAAAAGAATGCGGTAAAATCAAATTAAAAAAATAACAAAAAATGTTTCAACCCCTGACCTGCGAAATAAATTTGTGAAAATATTATGTAAGATATTGAATGGAAAGCATTATGCTGGCTGCGCTAGTTTTGTTTTAAGGTTTCTCAAAAGAAAGTTCTAAGTTTACAAACTGTTGTACAAAGGTTACAACCTACAAGATTATCAGCTGATCTGAAAGTCGATTCGATGTCTGACTCAGGTTGATTGACTGATATACTCGCGAGTGGGTGACAGATTTTAATTTGACTATGCGAATACATTTACAGAGTTTTGTAACACAATTAGTAATTTCGAGTTCGGTAGCAATTCCCATCAGAATGAATTATGAACACTTTAAAATATATATATATGATGACGTTGTGGCGTCAAATATCGAAGAACTAGGAAAGTTAAACGGCCACGAAATGATAGTTAACATATAGTTCTCCAAATCTTTAGGGAGGGAAAACGGGCTTACATAGAATTTAAAAAAAAATCATTTTTTTTCAAAAATGAAGCCGCTCGTTTGAACTGGAGTTATTGACGATTGTTAGTTCACTTAGGAAGTTCCGATTATACCTAACCTGATCATCTTTTAAAATAGTGCCCGATTGCACAATAACGGAAGCGGATTGGTTACTTTTGGTACAACAACTACAAGATTCCAAGTCACAACGTAATAGAACAATTATAGAATCAGGAGAGGCCGAAGCTAATCACATCTTTTTAGAATATGGAAGTCAATAAATAAATGAATAAATGAAGATGTTTAAAAAAAAAAAAATTGTAGTCTTCGGTTGCAAAGTTTACACAAAAGAACAACCCGAGGTTGGTGGAGTTAAATGTAACCATGATGACCTCGGACGGTTGATAAAACTGTAGAACGAGTAAGCCATCCGTAATGTTTTCCTAGAACGCGACATATCATCTAGAAATACAGTTTAAACTCTATATAACGACACTGAAGGCACTGAACATTATTTGGCGTTATTGAGAGTTGTCGTTAAATGGAGAGAAGAGAAATTTGTATTAGAAAAATAAAAAGTTTATTTCAGACTAGTGTTAGTAATTACATTAAAAGTTTGTGAGCAACTTAGAATATGATAACGTATAGTTAATCCATGACTCCTATCAACAACAATCTACACGTGGAAGCAATCCCAATTTGTAAACAAAAGAACGATTTCTTAGAAAGTTCGACAAGTATGATGCCGACAGTCGAGTTTATTACGGGCTAGGATAGTAAAGTGACAAAGAACGTACACAGCTATTTAATTGTTGTCGGTAATGAGAGTGGGTGTAATGCTATACAGATTGTATCATTGTATGGAAGACAAACGAAATCATCCAAAGTCGAGTGATTTCGACGCTTTATAGTTTGTCGTCAAATCGAGTGACGGTACATGGCATTTACATTGTATATTTAAAATTGCATCTATTTTAATAGCCAGATAGAGCGTTTAAAAAACAAAGACTACTCTAGAAGCACTAAAAACAGTAGGTGCTAATATATGGGAGATAGTGATAGTTTGGATCTGGAGATTGGCAACGGGTATAGGTTGGATGTAACTGAATTACGTGAGAGGACAGAGATAAATAATAAGTCCAGTGCAAAATCACCAAAACAGCGATTTGATAGAAACCGTACAAAAGCACGAGTTACGTCGAAGGAGATCTGGTACTTATTAAAATACTAAACCAGAACAATGACGGGCAAAGTAGGAAGTTGTTACCGGTTAACATTGCCCCTTTCATGTGAATAAGGTATTGGGGAATGATACATATGAGGTAACGGGTGTAAAAGGCAGTGAAAGGAGCACTAAAAGTGCACAGGCTTAACCACTGCCGAGACTATGAAACCATTGATAATATAATTGACGATTGGGACATGAAATATACATACGTTCTAACTTAAAGCATTTCTGCCCGTGTTGGCGACGGTAATTTAAAATGTATCGTAGGCGTATGTGCGAGTCAAGATAAAATGTTTCAAGGAATTATAAATGTTCCATTTCGTAAATTACATATTAAAGGCCGAGTGGTAGGTTCAAATGGAGAACTAATTTGGAACGCTCAAGTGGGGAAGGCGCTTTGAGTGCAAGTGGTTCTGGGACGAACTTGGTACGCTTAAGTGAGGCTAAAGGCCCTTTGAGTGCAAGTGGTTCTGGGATGAACTTGGTACGCTTAAATGCCGCTAGAGGCCCTCTGAGTGCAAGTGGTTCCGGGACGAACTTGGTACGCTTAAGTGAGGCTAAAGGCCCTTTGAGGTGCAAGTGGTTCTGGGACGAATTTGGTATGCTTAAGTGTGGCTACATGCCCTTTAAGCGCAAGTGACAATAAGACGAACTTGGTACTCTTAAGTGAGGCTATAGTGCTATAGGCTTAAGTGCAAGTGGTCTTATCGATCTTTGAATGTGTGTTGCTTTAAGTACTCATGACTTGTTGTAATTGAAGCCTACCCTCGGATAGACTGATGAAATAATGTGTAATGAAATATGGCAGTTATAATCCTGAACATTCGATAGACACCAATTCATGTGTAACAGGCAAACTTATAAATTATCAATAATTTGTGTTTCAGCACTTTATCTGAACTCGTGGGGTACCTGGTGGGACAGGCACCTGGCAGGACGGCCGTGTTGGCGATTGCCGTGCTTTCTTTACAAAGTAAAGAGTGACATCAGCAGAGCGGCCTGGTGGCCTCCAACAGACGAGGTGCTTGCGCTGCAGTATCCCGAGCCGGACGTAAACATCCATAAGACAGGGTCAAAATTCAGCATGGGAACATAAACAAGAGCAGCATTCCCACCAGTGTTTTATAGAGACTAGGAGGGACTTCTTGGCAGACCGCTGTAAGAGGCAGTCGTTTCCGTTTCATGTATTAAATATTTCCCTTGTCATCCTGTATCTTTATTATATAGTTCGAAGTTATTATATTGTTAACAGTACAAAGTGGTTTCAATTAATAGTTGGTGATCTAAATACCTATATAGTTAACAGACTGACCTTAAACTTAGACTAGTCGGGTACATGCGCTGTAAAACTTTAGTTTCTGCCGAATAAAGGGTTTTTTATGAAACTAACATACTAATAAAGAAATGTCGATGTTTTGTCGAGTTATAAATACTCTACGAAACAGCGGCGGGTTGCTAGTCAAGTATAAACAAAACTTGCAATTCGTTAATTAGTGGACAAAGTTTAATTAACCTATCTCAAAGTTCTCACAAAGGGACTTTGTTATTGACTTTGAGAAGTTATAACGTATACAGATAGGAGTGAATAGTCAGCAGTTCCTGATAGTCTTGTGTAGTTCGCGAACGATGAACGAATAGGAACCGTTTCATAGCACGGTACTAAAAGAAACGTTTCCGAATGCTGACTTGTAATCGGTCTATTAGTTCTAACAACTCCTCGTACATTTAGAAAGAGCCGTATGTCCGAACGAGAACGAGAATGACAGCGACTGATTTGACTGATACGTAAAATTTTTGCTCTGTGATCTTTAAAGGTACTGCTGAGAGCGAAGACCGAATAGAGCTAATAGAACTAATAGAAAGAACTAGTTCACTGACCGAAATGAACTAGTACGGAGCGATCTTAAAAATTACAGCAGGCACAAGACTAGTTCCTGAAAGAATTTGCTGAATATTAGATATTTGTTACAGGAAGAGGTGAAGGGAACATAACATAGTATTAATAATAAACCATTTATTTCAGGCGACGCAGGGTCATAGATAAATACCTTGACTTAAACAAACATATGTTTATTACATAGAAATACAACTATTGTATACGAAGTGATGACTGTGTCGGCGTCGTGCACCGACCGGCTGACCGGCGTACTATCTTGCCTGTTTTCCCCAAAGAGGTAGGCAGAGGTGTATGTTACCTACTTACACCTGCACTTCGACAGTTATATTTAAGTTCTATGTATCAGGAGGGCAGCCTTTTGCCAGTAACTGGTCCAATCTGGATTACGGCATAATACAAAAAAAATCCAATTGCTCTAGCAACCTGGTAATGGAATCAAATATCAACACTGCATTTGTGACTATAGACCAACGAGGTTTAGGTAAAGGGAATTGCGCTATAATTCTCATGCTTGGCAAGAGCGATGGAGAGCATTAGATGCGAGAATATTGTGTTACTGGAAAACTGCTTTATTTTCAGTAGTAATAATCTGTGTCTCATTATTTATTTATTTATTTACTATGGATGACTTACAGCTAAAACAAACAGATTAAAAATAGTATGTGAGACTGACAGCCAATTAAAAGTCTTCACTTCTAAAAATAGATTGTAAAAATAAGAGTGTGAACAGCACCACACAGCCACGGAAAAGGAACAGAAAAAAATACAGTATGACATTCAAGCTTAAACTAAATTCACATTTCATATTGAATACAAGAATAAAAAACTGAACGTACAAAATCTTATTAAAAAAAACCAAGGCTCAGGCACTTTCTGGCCGAGGACACACTTGTTGCGAAGGGATCAAAATCATGTTGTTTACACATGTTGTTAAAGTTGCTACTTTATTATTATGAAGTTTATTTAGCAGCACTTTTGGAGTTAGACAGCTTCCAGGGCTATGTTACAGCAATGCACCATGCTTCCCCTTTTCGCAATTACATGTGTTTGGGTTGGCTTCCAGTCCGTCCGGAAGCCGCCACCAGCATTTTAGATGAAACGACTGCCGAGTGGCTTTCAAATTACTTCGAATGACAGCCTGGACCAACGACATAACATGTTGTCCGAGTCACTCCAGGGGCCTAAGTCTGCTATTTTTATAAATTCGTCATTCCAACACGATGTCATTGTCATTTTGCTAAAAGTTCGTAATCTGCTAAATTCATAATGGTCGATCATTGGTCGGTCAATGGTCTCGTAAAATAATTGTGTTATAATGGCATTGTCGTATTGCCATTATTATAAAACCCGTTAGTAGAAATGATTTTCCAAAAACTACTACTAAATTTGAACATTTATTCATGCCCGATTTCATTTATAATGTATTTTTACATATTATTTATTCGTTTATTAGTGTAAAATTTTAGCAGATTATCGCCTAAGTCAATCATTCATTGGTCTTATGTACGAGATTACCAAAAAATGCCATTTCTTTCAATAGAGTGTCAGTGGCTGACCATTGGAAATTCATAATGACGCCATTATATTAGTAGATTACCAAACTTGTCAAAATCAACTATTATGAAATCAATGATAGACCATTCTGACACTATTGTAATAGCAGACTTGAGGCCCAGATGTAATTAATTGTCAACTATCCACGAACCTACCGCGGCAAGCGTAGATTAGTATTCGATCGACCAGTGCGACTGCTATTATTAAGTTTTAAAAAGTTAGTTAGATATTTCATGAACGACGTAGAAGCTAGCGCGTTACCGCAAAACTTTCAAGCTCTACGTTATTGGCTACGTGACGTGAAGCGGATGCATCTTCCATCGTACCAGCAAGCTCAGCTTGGATCGTAATGAGAAAAAGAGTTAGATCTACACTAGCTGTACCCGTGGCTTTGCCCTCGCTATTCATGATTGACACCGCGAATATGAATTCAGCAATGCTGCAGACATTGTTAAAATATTCAATCAACATCCTACTATAAATACTCACAAATTTTCACGTTATAAATGTGAAAGTTTTTGAGTATGGATGTTTGTTACTCTTTCACGCAAAAACGGCTGAACGGATTTGAATGAAATTTGGCGCACAGGTAATTTGTAACCTGGAATAACGCATAGGATACTTTTTATGCCGGTTCTACGTTCCCGTGGGATAGTTTTCGACCTCCACGCGGGCGATGCCGCCGACAAAAGCTAATAACATCTATTTTCATTACACCTAAACTATTGTCATAAAGAAATAAGATTTTATTTTATGTTTCTTTGTAATGAATAACTAAAAAAATAAATTTTTTTTACTTATAGAAAGCTAGCAATCAGCGAATAACACGTGCTATTTTTTTTTGCATATTTTGATGCCTTACGATTTCCACGAGAACGAAGTTGCGTTGCGGGCAGAATCTATATAGTTAAACATATATGTTTAAAATGGAATAATACACGTATGTTGTCATTTTTGTACATTAGCCATGTCTGTTACTTACGCAAAAAATAATTTTCCAAACAGATTATGTCCAATCTATATACTAATAATAAAGCTGAAGAGTTTGTGTGTTTGCTTGAACGCGCTAATCTCAGGAACTACTGGTCCGATTTAAATTTTTTTTTTAGTGTTAGCCCATTTATCGAGGAAGAGGCTATATATCATCACGCTAAGACCCTTAGGAGCAGAGCAAAGAGAAAAAAAGTCACGAATACGAAGTACTCGCTCAGGCAGGTAAGGCGAGCGACGGGGTGGGTCGGCGAGCAAGAAATTTGACGCGAACGAAGTCGCGGGCAGAAGCTAGTAAATACATAAAACAGTAATCTAGATATTTATTTTAGACATTTCTCAGTTTTTCTTCTTGTACTAGAAATACCAGAAAGTTTAAAATATTTCTCGGTAAGAACTTTCTTACCCAGGCTATGTTAGGATCTGAGTCTATTTATAGTCTACTTACACCATGCAGTAAAGTTCGTCACTCAGCCACTTTGCATTATTAAGTTGGTACAGCGTCCATTTATCCCGGAGTGTTGGTAATGGAGTCATTATCTTACGTTGTTAGGTTGCCGACGTGAGACATGACGGGAGATATGTTAGCATATGTGTAGGGGCATACGTTGATAAATGTATTCTATTAAGCTTTATTATACTTTATAAACTTCGGAAATGAACCAGTGCCGAAAATTCTTTCTTATGGGATATACAAGAGAGTAATATAGAAGCTATTATTAGATATTTTGTATACTTACGTTTTTTTGTACACCAAAAGAACAGCTTATGGATATACTTAGCTTATGGCTTTAATCTGGATAGATTAAAGGAGCAACGGTCACAAATATTAATAATATATATTCGCTAATAGACAAATGTGATTACTCAAGAAAATCTAAGATTTAAATCATTTCTCAAAACAAAATCATAAAAAATCATTTGTATAATTAATAAAAAAAATAATTTTCGATTTTTCCAGAGCTAGATAAAACAGTACCAGAACTGATAATATGGTTCGTCACAGTTATGCTATAGACACAAGACAATATCCAAACGGTTCTGAGAACCCTAATGACCCAAGTGGGGCACCCACAGAATGTACGCTTTCAAAGCACTTGCATTCCGTAGCGGGACCGATATGCTCCAGTTTGAATATTTGTGTGGTCACCCTTATCATTGAAGAACAGGTTAAGTGGGGGGAATTGGGAGGAATGTGGATGCTAGCAAAAGCTGGAATAATATCGTTTTTTTTTTTGTTTGTGGGTGGGAAATCATCGAATGACTTCTCCCGCTTTGGGTGGAGCAGGAGGGCGTGTCAGACTTTTACTGACTAAAACCCACCCATGTTCTCTCAGCTGCCCGTGTGCCAGTGGCCGCGGTATCTCTTTCGAACAACCCGCACCCCTGGCAGGCATCGGCCCTTGCGAGCCCCACCAGCTGCTGCTGACGTCTCCCTGCGACGGGTCAGCAGTGGCCCCGCCACCTACCACTTTTCGGCCGCAGGGGATAGGGAGAGCGGCCAACGCTATACCGACACTCCTCTTCCCCTGCGGCCCCACCGCGTCCGCCATCAAACGGTGGCGGCCCCGTCCAGGCCACGGAAGGGAAGAGCGCTACTCAGAAGTACCGGCACTCCTCCTCCGCCGCAGTCTGTAACTCTCAGCCGCGATGCCTCCCATTCGACATCGCGGCCCGCCTCAGCTGCGATGCACCTCACCGCAACCTACTTTGTGGCCGCTACGTCGTCGGCTTGGAGGCACAAGCCCTGACGACCTTGGGGTTCCTCTTCGCTTCACCGTGGGAGGGTGACCACGGTTACTGAGCCCCCCTGCAACGACAATGCGGGAACCCCACTGGGGGGGTGGAATAATATCGTCAGGTGGTTTAAAACAATCCACGACACGATATTTTATATTCCCATGCTGATGATTTCAGGGGCTCGTGGTTTAATGAAAACAGCCGCTAAGATCGATTTTCAAGGTTAAACAACGCTTGCCAAGGTCAGTCCGTAGATGGGCGACCATCCATAACATACCGAAACCCTTCCGTGCCTCGGAAAGCACGTTAAGCAGCTGGTCCTGGCTGTCACTCGTAAATCTCTGACAGTCGTTACGGGTCGTCAGAAGCCCGAAAGTCTGACAACCAGTCTTACCAAGAGGATAGATAGGATAGATATAGGCAGTCGCTTCATATCAAATACTGGTATCCAGATGCATCCGGTTAGCGTGGGAGCCGACCCCAACAAAGTTGGCAAAAGCTACACAGATTGATTATTCCCATGCGAATTTACTACGGCTACTATTTCTGTTTTTGACGACCATAGGTTAACGGGCGTATGATCTTATGTGGCTAATATAGCCAACCTTGGCTCTGAAGGTACGTGCACAGTGCGGACATGTTGTATACCATTGTAGTAATGGTATTGTATGTTGACAGGTGGCTTACTTTTGACGTGGTCTCCTCTCGCCTGCTTTTGAGATCACTCAAGATACGTGACATTCTAACAATAGTATGATAAACAAAAGGAAAGGCTATAGATATTTTATGGAAATATATTGTTACTCGCAAAACTTTAGCATTGTTAAAAAAAAAATCAATATAAAGTACCTATCCTGAGATGGACCGACGACCTTAAAAAGGTTGCTGGGATATACTGGATGCGGAAGGCGGCGGACAGAGTATTGTGGCGCATCCTGGGAGAGGCTTAAGTCCGACAATGGACTGCGATAGGCTGAGTTGGTTGATTTTTTATTATTTATAAACTGTTTAATGGCGTTTACAGTCACAGGAAATTCAAAATGAGGAATGAAAGGATAATTGAAGTGAAACATGAAATTACTTTCTTTATCATGATACGTATTTAATAATGCCGAGTTGCTTCTATGGTACTGAGGTACTTACTATTAAATATTAATACAATAAGACCAGCCTATTACTGTCCCAGAGCGGGCAAAAGCCTCATTTCATGCAAAGATGGCTCGAGCATTGATCACCACGCTTGCTCAAGACAGGTTGATGATATTAGACTTCCAGACTTATCTGTTTTTCCTTCACTGATGTCAGTTATGTCCAAAATAAACACAGAAAATACATAATGAACTCACATGGTCATGCTGGTACTTACCCGGATTTAAGCGCACCAACTTGTGCGTGAGAGGTGTAGCCTTAACCAATGGGCTATCACTACAGTTAATACGAATTAGTACCTAATTCCTTAATTCCGCTGTATTATAGAAACCTTTGTCTCCATCCTATTCATTATATCTGAGACATGATGATTACATAGTCAATAGTCACACACAATCCTGACAATTAGCTTCTCTTCGGTGATAATGGACCGGATCATGTATGTGGGTAGATAATTTGATAGACCCTTTGTGTTATACAGATCAATGGTCAATAGGACATTGATCATAGAATGAGACTTATCTATAACAGCCATCTTATAGTATAGATCTGTAGGTTTTAGAGATAATGTATAATTATCTCTGTTTAATTAATGAAATGTTCTATAATATAATACTTAGCAAAGTGATTCCACTGTTCAAATGTGGCAGCACAAGTGATCCCACAGAATTTTTGACCAATTTCGATATTGCCTATAATGAGAAATATCTTTATAAAGTTAATTTCAACAAATGTTAGAAAATTTAAAAAAATATGATTTACTTTACCTGAAACAGTCGGGTTTTACAAAGGGTTGTTCAACAGCAGACGCGGGCCGGGAATGACTAAAGAGCATATTCGGGGCATGAAAGGAGTCGCAGGATACTCTTGGCATTTTCTGCGAGTTGTCTAAGGCCTTCCATTGCGTACACCCTGATACACTCAACAGAAATCCGTACCACGATTGTGTCTTGTTCTAGGGCTTGCACTAGGGCTCTTGACCTTCTGACTTCTTATTTAAACCACAGAATTCTGAGGGTTCATGTAATGGCAAGAGATCTGTAGGATCTACAGTCACAATGGGCGTTCCGCAGAGTACAATTCTAGGTCCTAACTTGTTTCTGATTTATGTAAATGACTTACCTTATCAGATAAGGGATAATCACAAGATAGTATTATTCGCAGATGTCACATTCCTCATTTTCAAAATCAAACGTCAGATAGTTATCTTTGAACAAGTTAACGATGCACTGATTTACATTAATGTAAATAATCTTCACCTGAACGATAAAAAGACTAAACTCATTAAATTTTTACGTCAAATATTATCTAACTACCAATATGAATGCTGTTATAACAGACTTCCCACTGGCATACGAAACTTACACATTAAACGATTAAAAAGCTGTATTTACATCGAACTTTGTAAAAAAAGACTATACAATTTCTGATTATTTAGAAGATAGAAAAGCTTGAGATTTAGCTACCCGCTCTGCTAAGCCTGATTATAAAACCGTAAAGCTAGACATTTTATTTATTATACAAAATTATGATTATATACACATTACTAACGCATTGACCGCGGTCAGCGCACCGATTAGCCCTGGATTGATAAGTAATATATAAAGTTAAAGTAACAAAATATTTTTAATTTTAAATATATCGTACAGACACATTTATTTATTTATTCATTAACACATTCAATTATTTTTACAGGCAGAACCCAAGGTAATAAAAGTAGTCATACAATACGATACACAGAGACGTCACTCAAAGTCTGATCACACACCTCACTGGTCCATGACTGACCAGTCCCAAGCAACGGCTCCGTGTGCCGGCTGGTACAGAGATACAGTGATAATTTCGAAAGTAACTGTACCTTCGCATACATTTGATGATAGCCCTTATATGCTTCCTGGTAAACAAAGTAAAGAAGCAATCGTTAGTAGAAATAATGGTTTATAGCCAGTTCTATTTTTAGGCACCGTTATTTTGAATGATATACCACGGACTCCCATTTCCGCACTGATATCTTATCCTAGGCCAAGAATAAATCTTAAACTAGGGCTTGTAAATCACAGAGCCAAAATCCCGCCAACTTCATTATGCATGCCCTGAGGCGATGCACATAAACTGACGGGGAAGAGACTTAGGACACAGAGTAGATAAGTACAAAAGGTTGACTGCAACTGCATACAATGAGCGAAACCGCACGCACACAGACACGCTTCACGCATTTTTGATCTTTGTACGCAGTCTATGCGTATTAACTATACAACACTATATTTAGTATATGCGAAACCCGAAACACGTGTCTAGTATTTTTTGTAAAGCATCTATATTCAAAATTTCAAAACTGTATCACGAAAAACACAAAGTTATAAGCCTGTTATGTTACCTAGTTGTCTACACAAACATGGTCACAACGCGGCACCCCGCGCCGGCCGCGTGTGCAGCGTCATATTGCGCTCATTTATAATAATTAGTCAGCATGTAGTACCTAACCTAACGGCGATTGTATTGCAATTAACTGGTAATAACATTTTCCATCACACTTGCAAAACTTTTTTGGGAAAAAATATAACATGGTGTAAAAATGATTGGAATCGATTCAGTTACTTATTCTGAACAAACTATATTCAGGTTTCGCATAGGTATACTAAAAATAATGTTTTTTTGGTTTGACGTTTTCTAAAAACGAAAATTTAGGGTATATTTTCATGAAAATTGTTGGAGCCGTTCTGAGATGCAGATTATATATATACAAGAATTGCTCGTTAAAAGGTATTAGATTGGATTTATTTCAGGTGACATTGGATTTGATTTAATTTAATTTATTTGACTTAATTTAGTTTATTTGATTTAATTTAATTTAATTTGATTTTCATTTATTTTATTTTATTTGACATTACTTATTTTATTTTAGTTTATTTTGATTTTATTTAATTTCATTTGATTTTCGTTGATTTTATTTTATTTGACATTACTTATTTTATTTTAGTTTATTTGGGTTGGTTTGTTTGGTTTGGTTTGATGTATTTATTTGGTTTTTATTTGTAAAATTTGTATTACTTATGTGTGGCAATGGGTGTTATTTAACTGAAATAAATAAATAAATGAAATTGGCCCATAGACAAACCTTTGCTTACAAACTTTCTAAACTAATATTATAAAGTGCAAAGTTTAATTTAGTGTAGTGCAGGCGGGAGATGTACACCGTGGTATTCGGCTTTGCAGCACGCAAGCTCATTTCGGGCTCCGTAGGAGCTTTGCCGCAGCAGTTCTATATATGCGCGTGCGCCTGTTTTCGCTCGTTGTCTGTAGCCGACCTTCTGTAAGTATCTATTCTTTTCTTAGGTATACTAAGACAGTCCTGGCTCTACATAGTACTTCGTTGAGCATCCATAAGTGATGTTGCAGACGACTGGAAGATGTAGCTTCCCTAGAGAGTGTGGTAGTGCAAAATATTTAGAAAGTGGACAGGTTTCGTTGAAAATGTGTGGCAGTACATATTCATGGAAGGGAAGAAATTCAAATGCAGTTAAACGGGGATATCATAGAGTATAGTTGCCTTAGTATTTGAAATAGCGAAAAGTATCAAATAGCAAATGTCCGCCTAGTATTTGTAGTTGTATTTGCAAGTAACATGCACCTTTATACTCAAAAGTAACATCTGGACTCCTGCTTCGTGATGGCTGTAATCATCAATATCATCTTCATTTCAGTCAAACGACGTTCACTGATTGTGTCTATAATAGTTGCAGTTTACTTACCCGACTAAAATTTTTCAGGACATCATTAGGAAAATATACAAAATCTCCAAGTTATGACCAAGAGTTATGACAATCCATTGTGCAGATGTGGTTATTTCCGTCTATGCAAAGAAAATCTATTTTCTTCATAAAGTATTCTAAGCCGCTCAGTGAACCTCGTCATCATATCCTTTGGTTTAATATACATGCAGTATGCAGGAGACGAACTGACGGAAAACCGACTAATGACCACGTCACAGTTAAATGTTTAACCTAGGTAGACAGAGTTCAGGAACTAATTTAACAATTTTTTATTTTTCCTTTATTTCTGGCAACTTTATACACCGTGACATTTTAGTAGTCTTACAATGGTGGTCCACTCAATGTATCCGTCATAAAATACCTCTAGGCGCGATTAAAACATTGTTACCATTAATTAAGATAATAGGTACGAAGAAAAATAAATAATGCTTTAGAATTATGAAACACCTTCCCTGTTATTTACGTATCAAACGGTAGAAGATGTGTACATACCTAACATTACTGTCCATCATTAATTCCATCTCCATAACAGGGTGATTCAAACTACATCATGCGTCTTAGTGAATGATATTTTCATTTTTTAAATTATGCAAATGTTCAACAAAATAAAATCTTGTAAATGATTAGTAGTAATTGGATACATGGAGTTGGCTGCCGTTGTAAGACGAATAAAATGTCACGGTGTATAAGTATAAAAACAATAACTGTAAACGAATAAATATTTTATAAAATAAATTTTAAAACTACTGCAATATGTACGCACTAGGACTTACAGCTTAGTATGGCCGAGATTCCAATTGCGTATAGTGTGGCTATGTATGAGACAATTGAGCCTAGTATCTATCAGTTATCTAAGGTCCTACTAACTACAATCCTAGCCGTATAGGTTTTACCTAGTACCCGAGTTATCCCTACGCCCTAACCTACCATACAAACTACACCAAACGTAAGTTACGTCGGCTTACGTGCGCGAAGCTTGTTACAAGGAGACCTACGATAACAGACGGAATTTGGGAAGGAATAGGGGTTTGTGTACTTCGTGCAATGTTCACAGGAAATGGTTACTTATGTGTGTGTATAAGCGTATGTGTGTGTGTTCGTGAGATATAGGTTTTGATTCAGAGCTGACGAGACTGGTATAAATACCGTGAGTGTGTTCACAAAATGTTTAATGTTTCCAAAAATTGGATTGAGTTAGGGAACGAGGTTATGTATTTGCCTTTAGGAGTTTTATAATTTTCTGCCTGAATTTCTAAAGTTTGAAATGTGTAAATATGGTTTTATTTGAAATTCTGTTCTGCACCCTCCAAAACCGAAAAATAGAGGGTTTTTTTTTTGGGTTGGAAATCATCAAATAACTTCTCCCGCTCTGGGTGGAGCGGGAGGGCGTGTCAGACTTTTACTGACTAAAACCCACCCGTGTTCCCTCAGTTGCCTGTGTGCCAGGGGCCGCGGTATCTCTTTCGAACAACCCGCACCCCTAGCAGGCATCGGCCCTTGAGGGGGGTGTGGGCTTATGACTGCACGCTAGAAGTGAAAAATTACGACTGAAGCCGAGTTTGTCCGATTCATCGTCACCGATATGAGCCTAACGGATCAGTTTCGTTCACTGTTCAGAAAGAGCGTACAGTGACTAAAGAAGTTGTCAATTCAAAAATGTAACAATGATGTAATTAATAGATAAGAGAAAATCCACCAAACCACACTATGCCTGCGTGGTCGATTGCGGCCCACTCCCTCTCATAGAGAACAGGCCTGTTGCCTAGCAGTGGCAATATAATAGGCTGAATATTTTTATCTATACTTATAATATTATAAAGCTGAAGAGTTTGTTTGTTTGCTTGAACGCGCTAATCTCAGGAACTGCTGATCCGATTTGAAAAATTCTTTCAGTGTTAGATAGCCCATTTATGGAGAAAGGCTATATAATTATCATCATGCTAAGACCAACAGAAGTGGAGCGCCAATGAAGAATGTTTCAAAATCGGGGGTTGTTTCCCTTTTGAGAGCTTCCTCTGCGTGCGCTGCGTAAACGGTTAAAGTTTCGCAAAAATCATGTATGATAAAATTGTTCCCCTTTAAAAGTTCAAAAAAATCTCACTATAACCTTTTTTATGCCAACCAAATTTGTTCTAAAATAATGCATCATTTGCGAAGGTGTTTTTATAAACATTACAGATATTAATCCTTATCCAAATAATTACGTTATTCATCACAAGTAGTTCATTTAAAACGAAATTACCCTATACATTATTCGATTTCAATGAATATCTTAGGAGATGTCGCAGTTTTAAAATAGCATCGTAGCAAAATAATTTGATATCTCCTATATTTATATTAATAATAAAGCTGAAGAGTTTGTTTGTTTGTTTGCTTGAACGCGCTGATCTCAGGAACTACTGGTTCGAATTGGAATATTTTTTTAGTGTTGGATAGCCCATTTATCGAGGAAGGCTATTTGCTATATAACATCACGCTAAGACCCTTAGGAGCCGAGCAAAGAGCAAAAAGTCACGGGCAGGCGGCGAGCGACGGGGTGGGTCGCGGAGCAAGAAATTTGACACAAAAGAAGTCGCGGGCAGAAACTAGTGTTGTGCATATAAGAAGTTACAAAAAACAATTGGTTTGCAATTTATGTATAAACTACAGAGACATTTCACCACTGCAACACAAATAACATTTATAACTATAAATTAAGGCGAAAGACCCACAAATCACCATTATGTCATGCACGGTTTGCATACCAATGTTAATTATGCATGCCACCTGTAAACTACGTGCAGTCACGGAAACTGACAGGTGACAACATGCTGTGGTTAGGTATCAGATGAGGAACTGTTATTGTTCTTGTGGGAAATGGAACGGTGAATTTGGAGAGATTTTGACAATCAAAATGCTGAAATGAAATGCTATGGGAGTTGGTACTGAAAAGTTGATTTATTTTGTGGGACTATCGAGATGTATAGTAAAATTTTGTTTGAGTATAATAAGCGGTTCATAACTTCATAAATAGAGTTTGTTGAGCGTGAAACACGATCCAAATCAGTCGGGTAAATCCGATAAAAGTCACAAAAATCTACCAAAACTGTAATTAATCCTACTATCGCGTTACGTACTATTGGGCTGATTTTTCAATAGTTAGATAACATAACTGAGGAACAAATATTGTGTTTTGACCACTTTTGTAGGTATCGAAAATATTTTAAACTGTCAGATTTATTCTTCAGATAAAAGTTATCTGACTGTTGAAAACTCAGACCTAAATGGACTTAGTAGAGATCGACTATAATCGATTAATTGTGATTGTTTTATTTTAATTTAAATAATGGCGATTTAAAGAACTACATTAATTTGATCAAGCCAGGAATTTATTAGCTGAGGACGTGCTTGCAATACTAATTACTCTTTTTATAAAAATACACAGCAGAAAATGATGTATTAATTTATGTAACCCTCGTTCAAAAGATCTAGATCCACCATGAGTGGCACCGTAGCGACATCTATCGGCTTTATAGAGAAACTTTACTACTTCTATCGATCATTACTAGATGGCGCTACTATTTTTTTTTAATAAGAATATTATAAATAATTGCGAACTTGACTTATGGCGTGATTTTCTATATGATAGTATGATCAATCAAATGTCAATTATAAGATTTCCAGGTAAAATTATTGTAATTATAGAAGTTGTGTTAATTTATATACGTTGGATTAAAGTCTTCCTTAGTTTGATCAGCAAGATTCTGACACTATTGCCAGTATCTCTTGAAAAAGGCTAGCTATATCTTTATTTGTGGAATTAATTTTAGCTTCTTTTGTTTTACCTTGCCTTGACATTTCAGTGCCAATTTCTTCAAAATCTGAATTAGTTTATGTTTCGGATAATCGGTCCTTGTCATTCATATTCTCTTCATCAGCATTAGTTGTGTCTATAGATTTGCATACATGTGCTTTGTATATTAAAGGAAACGTGCATTCATTGTGTGACATAGGAACAGAGATTTAGCCTTGAATTGTCAGATTTTCAATCATTTGAGTAATATCACCATTTCTTAAGCCCATATCTATAATAGTAATTTAGCTTTAGTGTCCCTTCCCTGTCTAACTTGTCGGCTACGGACTTGCTAATTCAGAATGATGATTCTCTTATGTAGCTACATTCATTATTTATTCATAGACGATTATCAAGATTAGCAATGTCTTAAGTCTTCCTTAACATTATTTCTTAATCTTTAACAACAACTTCCTAAATGCAATTTATCAGCAAAAAGTTCAAGTTCATCACTAGACTGGATCAAGGTCAAAACAAGTCCTAAATATGATAAAAATATGATTATTCACTACTTAATTAAGTAGATTACTGTGCTAAAACTTCCGTAGCCGTCCACTGCTAGGAACTACTTAATCATAAAACAGCGTAGAAAAATAGGCAAAGTTTTATTACTGACTACTTATTTTTTTGTTTAGCTTATACTGTCCCAATATTGGGTACAGGCCTCCCCCAGTCGTTTCAGGAACTTTTCCCGGTCCATTTCGAGCCGGCCAGAAAGAAATTACGCGTACCGCGTGTAATTTCGTCATTTTAATATTTTGCAAACAGGCTGGTATATTATGCATGCTATCCGTGCAACCGTTTTTTTTAAATCTCATACAGGAGGTTCTGATTCATTTATGAGGCGCAGCTGTGAACACATTGTGGTGGATCTAAAATAGAGGCGGCTGGGCTTGTAGGAGGTTTAGGGTATAAATTTTCTATTCCAAAAGAATGGTAGTGACACGTGGAAAGCACAGTTCATGCCAGTTAGTCTTGAATGTCTAAGCAGTCAGCTACGGAACTGCAACTAACAGTCACGGTAGCATGTTGAAGCTAGAAGTTGTTTTTTGGCTTAGTGTTGTTCCTTGGACTCCATCATCATCCACGAAAGACGTCCACTGCTGGACATAAGCCTCCCCCAAGCTCCTCCACTTTGACCGGTTCTTCGTTTCTCGCATCCAGCGGATTCCTGCGGCCTTCACAAGGTCATCGGTCCATTTTGTGGGAGGCCTTCCAACGCTCCGTCTTTCGGTACGCGGTCGCCACTCCAGAACCTTCCGGCGTCATCGCCAATCTGTTCTGCGAGTCATGTGCCCTGCTCAGTGCCGCTTAAGTTTTGCATTTCTTCGGGCTATGCCGGTTGCCTTGGCTCTCCTGCGGATCTCTTCATTCTTGATTCGATCATGGAGGGAAACTCCGAGCATAGCCCTCTATTGCCCATTCCATTGGATTGCATAATCAGCCTTTACAGTCCCCACATGTTGGTTGATGTCACATACATGGCCTTGATACAACTCTTAACTCGGACTTTACTCAAACTTTACTGCACTAAGAATAAGGTTTGAAATACAATAACTGGCTGGCTGGTAAAATTTTGTAATAAGACGGAATATGAATAAATTTTTTATAGCTACCAGGGCAAAACGTACTACTTTTACCTAGCTATTTTTAAAACAAAAGTTCCAATTACTCCCCACAATACGTCAATATTATACCTTAACTGTGCAAACACTCGATAGAAAACCACCTGGGCAGCGTGGGGTTCTAAGCCACCCAGTGGGGGACTAAAGGGGGTGAAATATAATACAATTTGACCCCTTGTCCTATTGCGGTGAAGAGTACAGTAATTATTTACGGCATATTTCGTGCATGATCTTTGTTTTATTCAAATTGTGACGGTGGGTGATTCTGCATATTTATAAGGAGTATTCTTGATACTAGGGAAGTTGCCTGTAGAAACGTTTGTTTGTCCGGGGAAACAGATAGGTGGGGTGAACTGAATACTGATATCAACTGCTGTGGTCCACTTTGGCCCTTAGGCCGCGTCCTAAGAGCGAGAGCACGCGCGAGATTATGAATTAATAAGAATATGTCATCTTGTGGTCGGGCACAGTGTTACTTGCTTTTTCTAACTGGAATTTCTCAGTAGCAGTCCGGAAACTGGATTTGGGCCCGATTGATGGCAATAGGCTCGCCTCCTATTACATAGGGTTTAAACAAAACTGGCGAAATGTGGGTATACTATACAAGGTGATTTTTAGTCACCGTTTAAATCTTTCAGGGTGATAGTACCCGTGAAATTGAACAACTTTCTCCATAGAACATGGGTCGAATTATGAAAAAAAATATCAGACCTCCCATACAATATCGATCAGCAGACTATTGACTATGCATGGGAGATCCGATTTTTTTTTCATATTTCGACCCGTGGTCCTTTCATGAACATTCAAAGGTAGGGGTGGAAACCACCCCTAATCGCTCCATTTCGTTCAGCAAGGGGCTGAAATTCGGCAGTGAAATAATGGACCCGCTCACGTGGAACGACTGAATGAATAAAAATAAAATTTTATTCATTCATTCAATCGAATCATGAGTTTGTAGCGAGCCTCGTTAGTATTTTACTTCGTTGTACTTTTTGTACGGTATTATTAACATTTGTTACCCTTTTTATTGTTAAAAAAGCAGTCAACAACAAAAAAAGGATGTTGTTTACAATAGGTTTATACAAGGATAACATTGAATAATGATGTATTTCAAGAACTAAGCATTGTGTTACAGTATAATATGAGACATAGTTGAGGTAACATACTCAACTGACAGGTCAAATATTTACGTTTTTTGGAACGAAGTTCATAGGAGTAAAATTGTATAAAACGTCACGTTACGAAAAAGCGTTATTGCCCATCTATGCGACTTTTTATTATACAAAGCGAGAGAGTGAGATAGTTTTCATGATTTCCGAGGGTGCTGAAGATAATAGTGAGGACAAAATCAAAATCCAAGTGGGCTGCAAACATTTTCAATATTTTCATCATGGGTGTTGTTTTCATGGTTTTTGAGGGTGCTGATGACGATAGTGAAGTCAAAATAAAGTTCAAGTATTTTTTAAATAAAGTATTCGACAATACATTCGGCGTTGAAGAAAAAGCGTAAGCGTTTCTTCTGGGGTAGGTACCCCTGACCTTTCACTATTTTACTCATATACAATGGTTCCTATTATTTTTTTCAACAAAAACGTTTCCCCATCATCCGAACGATCAAACAACCGTTTTCATAAGAAAATCAAATTTCCCAAAAGGAATCTTTGAAAGAACAGAGTATGATACAAAAAGTCCCTTACAAAGCAGATAACATTACACATAATAAAGCTAAGTCGTGCCCTTTACTGCGAGGGGAAGATTAAAGGCTCGTATGTGAAGAGGAGGGGGGAGGTAAATACAACGCCATCATGGCTCATATTCATTTCATAGAAGTTTTATTATGATTAGTGGAGACTTTAATCGTGGAAAAGTTCTTATGAAGCAACGCAAAACGTTGACCCTCAAGCACTATTGAGCCTAATGATCTAATTGCTTTTTTTTGCTTGTAAAACTTGACTACAGCTATTCAAAATAAGACCACATTTCGAGCACTCTGGTGTTATTGGTAGCAGTTATTTTTACCAATTGTACCACCTAGATGAGTGGATGGACACCTCGTTTATTAAAATCCACCCAGACGTTAGAATTCAACGAGGGTATAGAATAAACGCAAGTTCTGAAAGTAGCCTGTTTATAAATGACCACTGAATCGATTTCAGTAACATTTAATAAGGGTATGTTTTACAACAATTGTGTATTTTGCCATACTGACCACGGATTGAGCCAAAATAAATTAAATCTTATTTCCACGCACCAAGGCTCAATTTAAAATGCATAAAATAAAGCTAGGGTCTATCTACCTAGAAAAAAAGACGTTTTGGTTAATGTATTTTGCTCTTAAATAAATATTGAAATTGGGGTGTATGAGGTAATATGTTACAAATTGTATAAAGAATCCCCCACACAAAGATACGTAGAAACGCGTGAAAAATCATAATCTTGTTTTTGCTGTCGCACAATTGGGGCAAAAAGGTTAAGAACTTTAAGATGTTAACACACGAGGTTACGAAACTATTTTAAACGAAATGTCAATATGTAACCTTAGGGAATGTGGGGATTCTTGGTTGAACGTACCGAGACCCTTTCCCTGATGTCTTTGTCACCTTCCAGGAGAAAAATCGAACAATGTCAACTGGGGTAAGCAGAAACTACGGAACGCTATCGGCTACGGTTTTTTTTTGAGGGTGGGGAATCATCAAATAACGTCTCCCGCTCTGGGTGGAGCGGGAGGGCTTGTCAGAGTGTTATTGACTAAAACCCACACGTATTCCTTCAGTTGACTGTTTGCCAGTGGCCACGGTATCTCTTTCGAACAACCCGCACCCCTGGCAGGAATCGGGCCTTGCGGACCCCACCAGTTGGTGCTGACATCTCTTTGAGGCGCGCGTGGACCACAACGCGCCGTCGCACCGGGCTTGATCCTTACCGGGCAGCGAGCTACCCATTACTCGCCATCCGCAAGCCCGCGCCTACGGTGGCCGGGAATCAGCCTGGGATTTCCGACGCCCAGGGCGTCTCCTGCGGTGACTAGGGCCGTGAGGTCACCTATACTGCATCTCCCTCACGAGCGCCGCCTCCCTCTTCGCGTGCATTACCGCTTCGAAGAAGGACGTGACGGCTACGGTATGAACTCTCGCTCCGGCTACGGTCAATACTCAATAGTTAACTGCATTCCACAATGTGTACTTAGGTGGTAACTTAAAAATATATGTGATCATTTGGACCCTGTCGGATACAGCAACATAGTACGAGAGAGCAAACTTTGAAAAACGTATATCAGTCTTCAGAACTAAATCTAAAATTGTAATGTTTTTGTTTTGTTTAGATATCTTCCTGAGTGTATGATCCTTACAAACTCCTTGCTTAGAGCAACAAGTTTCCTTAAAACCGTAATCCTTTAAAATAATAAAAAAGCTTACACTCAAATTAAGAACATAAATTAAACGTGTATTTAAGAAACAAAGCCTCATATTCAAATAATCCGTCGAGGCCATACTATATTGTGACGTCACAGGCGAATTTACGCGAATTGCCTTCGTCGCCATTGTGCCCGCGACACTTGATGATCGCTCGCTCAATGAATTTTGTGGCATTCGCGAAAATTAAAAGCCCGTTGAATTAATTTGGGAAGCTTTTACATTTAATATGTGACATTAATTTGTAGGAAAATATGAACAGCCATTTTGGTAACTGTATGTTTATAAGTCAGGTAAATGTTTGACGTGAATGTTCTCTTTTCACGGCAATGCTTAGTCTACGAATTGCCAAACTCAAGTGGCAGGGGCAGTGCAAATTGCTCGCAGAACAGATGGCTGATGAGGCCGAAAGGTTCTAGAGTGGCGACCACGTACTGAAAGACGTAATGTGGGAAGGTCAGCAAAACAAGATGGATCGATCGGGTGAAGGCTGCCGGAACCCCCTGGATGAAAGAGGCACAGAACTGATCGAGGTGGCGATGCTTGGGGTGGCATATGCCCAGCAGTGGACGTTTTATGGCTGAAATTATGATGATGATAATGCTAAGTCTAACTATAAAGCACGAGGTAAAGCTTGAAATTCTACGTAAAAAGTTAGAAACATATCTTGCAAGTAAGTCTCTGAAAATAGGTTTTCAATTAATGTCGTCTCTGTATTGTTCCTAATGTAAGAATGAACTTTAGAAAGTGAACTACTCATTGCATCCGTTAATTATCAAGAGAATGAGCGTGATGGTCATCACAAACAAAATTCAATCCTTTATTGACCACATATGGGTTCACTTTCGAAAAATAACTTAATTTTGCAGTGTGTAGAACAGTAAGTGACCTAGCGACTAGTGATGGGTCGTTGACGGTTTTTCCGTTAAAGCAACGTTGACGTTGATTTACGTTTATGAACTAGTTAAATTCGTCAACGAGTTAACGTGCAACTATTGTCGAGTTGAAACGTTAACCGTTCATTCATTGAACGGTTTTATTCAACGCGGCGACGTTCAAAGATTCTTATTTTGGTATAATTTTCTTTAAAAAAATTCAAAAATCAGCTCTTGTGTACGTTACTTAGAGTTCAAATTCTATGACATGACCGTCGCTCGGAATCTATGATGGTATTATCAACGTAATTTTTTTGCTCAGTTCGTTAGGTACGTTTGCAAATTTAGTTTAGTTAATTCTTAAACGAGTTATATTCATAAACGTTGTTGACAAATTAAACTAGTTGATTCATAAACAGTTAACGTTAATACGTTGACAGGAGATGATCGGTTGATTCAACTGGTTCGTTTGATTCAACGCCCATCGCTAGCCGCGACTTACGAGTTGAAGTTCGTAGGTTCGAACCCAGGCAGGTGCTTCATCATATCAGCCGAAAGACGTCCACTGCTGGACATAAGCCTTCCCCCAAAGGGGGTATTTGCCATAATCGCCACGCTGGCCAGGCGGGTTGGCGATCGCAGTATGGTGGTCAAATGCATAGAGAACGCTGCCGCCCATTCTCTAGTAAGTCCCTTAGTCGCCTTCTACGACACCCATGGGAAGAAATGGGATGGTGCTGTTCTTATACGTCCGACACCACACAGAGCAGGTGCTTTACTTTGTGTAAATTATTTTATCTCCACTGCTCTCAAAACGGTGAAGGAAAACATCGTGAGGAAACTAACATGTCCTAGAACCAATAATTCAAAGACATGTGACATCTACCAACCCGCACTGGGCGTGCGTGGTAGATTACTGCGCACTCCCTCACATCGAGAGGAGGCTTGTGTCCCAGGAGTGCCATTATAGGCTGATTATGATACACCCCCGAACTCCTATAACTTTAATATCTCTATCGTCATTAGTTTAGACTGTGCATTGCCAGTTAGTCAGTCAGTCAATTTAAATGCACAATTTTGTATGTAACGTGTGCTGACGTAAGCCGATCAAATTCGGCCGTCAATTATTGTCACCGCGATCCAAATTCATGTTGTTTCCGACAACGCCAGTTCAATGAATTGGTTCCCAAGTTGCGTGTATGTTGGGGGATTAAACCTTGATTAAATTTCGTCCACTGTTTTGATCGGGATATTCATAATTCGTCGACGTTGAGAGTATTTGTAGCTGTGTACGTGACACGTGGTTAGGGATTGTTGGAATGAACTACTTATTTTCCCAATTTTAATAATACTAGGAGGTACAACACCTAACTGCAATGCCTTAACTAAAGCGGACTGTTAAATTTTAAACGCTTTGTGCAGAGCCGTAAGTTTGAAAAGCCAATGTGCAATAATATTAAAATGGAAGCTCCAGGGCAGCCCACGAAATTCAAATTTTCTTTCTTTTTTTTTGCAATTTGCACGTCAGTGCAGGCAGTATGTTGCAAAAAATATAATTCGCGACCGTAACATTTGTATGTACTCGTATTTAAAGAATTAAAATCAACAAATTCAGTCATCATCAGGATTTCTTAAATTATGATTTTTTGTAATATCTTTATCCTCTACTTTGTTTTAAATTTGCATGCTATATTAAGGCAGAATGTAAATGCCTCGTATTATATAATTTAACAACTTATTTTTATGTACCTACATTTTAAGCAAATAAAGACCTATTCTATTCATCAATACAAGCCTCTATGAAAAAGTCATATTTGTCGCCATTATTAACAATGCTCCATTTACAAATTAGTTCCATTTTATATAGAACGATCTTTTAATTCAATGACAAACTATACAAACCCACACTGACAAAGTATTAGGAGTATGGTCCGAAGTAAAACGTAGCCAGTCCCTTTAAAAGTGGAGACGGAAAAGTCATTCATTGGGACTAAATGAATCATTATTACAAGGGTGTGTGTATTGATGAATTAATGATTATAACAATGTATGGCCATATTTGTCGCCATTATTGACAATGCTCCCTTTACAAATTAGTTCCATTTTAGATAGAGTGTTTTCTTAATTCAATGAAAAACTATTAATACCACCCACGCTGACAAAGTATTAGGAGTATGGTCCGAAGTAAAACGTAGCCAGTCCCTTTAAAAGTGGAGACGGAAAAGTAATTCAATGGGACTAAATGAATCATTATTACAAGCGTGTATTGGTGAATTAATGATTATAATAATGTAAGGCCATATTTGTCGCCATCTAAACTGGAACTAATTTGTAAATGGAGCATTGTCAATAACAATGCTCCATTTACAAATTAGTTCCAGTTTAGATAGAGTGATATTTTAATGCAATAACAAACTATTATTAC
Organism: Polymixis lichenea; assembly: GCA_949091785.1. Classification (NCBI taxonomy): domain Eukaryota; kingdom Metazoa; phylum Arthropoda; class Insecta; order Lepidoptera; family Noctuidae; genus Polymixis; species Polymixis lichenea. The sequence continues at coordinate 2,305,714 of OX420943.1, read as the reverse complement.
AACCCACACTGACAAAGTATTAGGAGTATGGTCCGAAGTAAAACGTAGCCGGTCCCTTCCAAAGTGGAGATTGAAATTTCAAAGAACATTCCATCTAACGGATAACAGTTGGTCCAAGAAGACGACCGTCAAATCATCCTGTGTGTCCCTTAATATCATTTGTCATTTCTCAAAACGTCCCTTTATAATTAATAACTCCGCGGTTTTCAGCCTTTACAGATAACTCACAGGGTGAATGTACCAATTATCGGCCAGCCATTGTTTAAATTATTTTCTGCGTACAATTAAACAAAGCGATTTTCTGTGTACAAAGAGGATTGGGTTTGTATAAACAGACTTAGTTATTTTGAATCGAAAGTAGCCAGACGCGAATGTTTTGAAGAGTTTTAACAGTAATGTTTATGATGTTATTTATTGAAGTTTATTTTCGAACAATGAAGGAGGTAAATAAATAAATGTTGGATGCTAAGGTAAATAAAATATGGGGTTTGTGTTGTTAAGATAATTAGCGAGGGCATGCAGAGATTTAGGTGTGGCGGTGGCCATCTTGTGCTATAAGGCTTGTGGCAAGTAATTTGTTTAGTTTAGATTCGGTTGTGATTATTATTGTAAGCAAAAACTTGTAAGGGTAAACAAAGCTGTAATAAAATCGCAAAAAAGCTTGTAGCTGTAGAATTTGTTTGTTGGTTTGAACGCGTTTATCTCTGGGACTACCAGCCGGTTTTTTTTTTTGAGGTTTATACGCCATTTTACTGTGACCCTTAGGAGCAGAATAAACGAAGAAAGGGGGACGACACAGTTTTAGGATATATTTTATGTTAAAACAAGAAATTTCGTGCGGACGATGTCACTGGAAGAAGCTAGTTTACATACAAAACGATCTTAAAACAAAATAAATACAAAAGCATCCCGAAAAAAAATTATCATCAACTAAAAACAGACACCAAACCAATATTGCACATACATATTTGTTTTGTCTGGCGCACCAGTTAAAACCACAAACTCGCGATAATAACGTTAATAAAATAAGTTCTCGAGCTTTTCCGAGAGCTTGGAATAAAGCGAATGAACTGGGAAAACTTTTGGTTTAAGAAGGCTTAGGAAAGAATACGTTGCTATGGCTATAAACTGAAAACAACTAAATAACTAAGTTGTTGGGAAAAGCTAAAAGAAAAACCTTTTATTACGGAAATCTTATGATTTGTATTTTCGTATTCAACCTCCTCCTTTTTTGAAGACTATTAAAAATTACCGTTATTCATTGAGGATTCTTATAAACAGCCTGTGGAAAGTAAAACTATTAAAAGAAAAATTCGTATAGGAGTTTTTGGCGGGATCGCGTTGGAACATGTCGCACGAATTTTCATTTTCATGGAATTTAGTGAAATAGCGAATTAAATTGTATAATTTTGATAGTGAATTATTCAATTTAGTTACGTGTGAGTGCACAAGTGTAGTGAAGGTGAAAATAAGTGACTAACGTGGACTTTTCGTGTTCCCCCCAAAAACTCCTATTAGGTTGTTGTAAAGTTACTACCGCTTTACAATAACTTTGATTTGACTTGACTGACTAAAGACGACTATGACTGTTTTATAACTTCGTGCCCGATATCGGGCCATTTACTTGATCTAAAATAAAAATTACTTGACACTGGCTAAATACACAAACCGTGTGAAGCCAAAATCAATAAAAAAAAAAAAAAATCGTATATTTTCTTGGCCGTAAATGTCATAAGTGAAACGTCAAAAAGCATAAAGAAAAAAAAACCATAGACTTCTTTAAAGCTGAATACGTTGCTACAAGTCTTCTAGAACGCTGATTGACAAAGGTTTGATGAAAGCAAATAGATACGAGTACGTATTATTAAGGTAACCTTTACGTACAACGGCTACAAGCCAATAATATCATGAATAAAAACCGGCCAAGTGCGAGTAGAGCTCGCGCACCGAGGGTTCCGTACAAACCTGTAGGTATATAAGTAAAAGTTATGAATTTCAATTTAATACCACTACGCGTTCATAAGGAAAGAGTTGGTATGTTTAAAATTGTTAAAAATGTTTTTATTATATGATGTAACTAAAAATGTATGCTTTTTGCAATTTTTCCTTTATTTGGGCTATAAGACGTTGCTTCGTACCAAATTTCAAGATTCTGAGTTCACGGGAAGTACCCTGTAGGCTTTGATTCCCTTTCGAGTGTTGAAAATTTGCGGCATAAACGGCTGTATCTTTTGATTGCGTTGGCTTAGAAGTTCGATTTTTTCACAGCTTCAAGGGTCAATAAACTTGAGTATTTGATATGAATTTCAGCTTGATACCTCCACGCGTTTCTGAGAAAAAGGATCTTGACAGACAGACAGACAGACGGACAACAAAGTGATCCTATAAGGGTTACGTTTTTTCCTTTTGAGGTACGGAACCCTAAAAAACAACCTTCAAAATATCTTCAAGGTAGAATAAAAGTACAGGTTTATGTAGATTTTATATTGAGCTTAATCCTGGATTACAAGTACTTTATCAACATTATACCATCCATAGAAAATGGAGAATGTCGCCAAAAATATCGTAACCAACACCGATATCGGACAAAATGAACGTCATAATCCGCATTTTATGCCTTTTACGAGGCTATTCAATGTCCAATAACATTCGAAGTTACAAACGAAATATTTTCTATAACTGGTTGAAAATGTACTTTTTAGTATTTATTATTTGTGCCTTTTTAGTAACTATTCCTGAATTGGAACGTTGCCCGATGGCTACGTGCCGAATATTATAACTACCGTGGAAATTAGCAGTGATTAGTAGCCGGAACTAAACGGAATTTTTAAATTGTCACTTGAAATGGAGTCAAAATGCATTTCTGATTTATTTATAGTAGTTTTCAATGTTAATGAAAGCGGCTTTATTGGTCTGGGAGTTGTGATGAAGAGCTAACGGGGTTGGATAACTAACTCGGGGTCAATGCAATTACAGTGTTCTGTTGGACAATTTTCAGTCGATAGCGTTTGGTTCAATTTAAACATTATTTTTTAACTTAAATTATTTTTTCGTAGTTGGAAGGTTTAACAGAAACACTGCTAATAAGCAACTCACATTCTTAGCATTTAAGCACAAAATGCGATGTGCAAATAAAAATTCGAAACATCATCCCCTGTTTGTAAGTTAAGCTCCAAAACTCCCTTTTACCGGTCAAAGACAATATGCCATTCGTTAAAATACGTCAAACTTCGCTTAAAAATAAAACATGCACGCTTTAAGTCAAAGTCTACAAACACTGATGTTCTTTTACCCGAATATATTTTTATATCGCGCTACTCGTGCCCCCACCTCATAGAACAAAGGAGTTCTGTTTGAAGCGCGCTGTCAAAGACAATGGCGGCGCGGTAATGATGGCGAGTTTATACCTAGCTGGGTACGTACTAGGTACGGATGAAATATTAGTTTTTAAGGCAAAAAAAAATAGTTTTTGTGTGAGGAATATTTAGTTACAGTGGCATTTTCAAACGTGGAATACACATGCTACCTAGTAGTACAAGAGTACGCTGTCAAAGACAATGGCGGCGCGGTAATGATGGCGACTTTATACCTAGCTGGGTAGGTACTAGGTACGGATAAAATATTAGTTTTTAAGGCAAAAAAAAATAGTTTTTGTGTGAGGAATATTTAGTTATGATGGCATTTTCAAACGTGGAATACACATGCTACCTAGTAGTACTGGTACAAGAGTGCTAGTTAGTAGCACTCAATTTGCTTGTGTATACGAAAAGAGAATGAGCATTTTACAGGCACAGAAAGTTCGCGGCGATGCGTCACTTTTGTTTTTGACATTAACGTAAATAGTGATAAGAGTGATAAATAAACCAATAAACAGTAGTGAATAAGCACTTAGTATAAGATAACCGTAAGTACCGCCCCTGCAAATCTCATTTAAGTGGGCTATTTAGCCGTAATTTATAGCTTTTAGTGCGTCCAGGTAACCTAGTACCGAGACCTAGCCCTGGAACTTTCAATGATGTAAACCTAAGATAAAGCCCACTTAATTGAGTTTGTATGTCGTGTTGCTTTAGTTGAGTAATTCTTAAGATTTGTGTTTTTGCTAACCCTCTTTCAGGGCGCGTCACGCCCTGAAAATCATAGTTGTACAGTTTAAAATATCAGATTGTTTTAGGTCTACAGACCAGCCTGAGATATCTATAATTGGATTTGAAATCCGTTCAGTAGTTTTCGAGAAAATCAACTTATACAATAACATTATTAACATTTTTAAGAATTTTTCGGGTTTCCTCGAAATATTCTTTCAGTATGGAAAGATATAGATAATATAGATATATCAGAAAACGGGGAATTTCATGGAGAATGCAACGATATGTAACATGCCTTATATATTTTAAGAAATTGATATGTTGTCTGCATAATTCCGTCACAGCTGTAATTAAATATAGAACAAATAAAACTCAAAAACAGGAAGCAATTTGCGGGTTTCGTTACGGTAAAGATTCATAGTACCTGAGTAAATGTGTAATTTTGAGTAATTTGTAGTCATCGGCAAGGTTCTTATCTAAATCTTAAATTAATTAATATATAGATATAGTTCAAGTAGTGTTCTGAAATTGCTTCCTGAAGACTTATAAAAAACTTGTGTTATTAATCAGGTAAGGTACCCCTTTTGTCGGAGAGGTCTTAAAAACACCCCCTTCCTAGATGAAAGTCTCGAAACTGTTTCTTTGAGACGCGTCAAAAAACGTTGGTACATCTGGTAACGACATGAAGACCGGAAGATAGTCACCGTCCTGAAGATATTTGGAATCTATAGGTGCAGGACGTCAGCGCTGCGTGGACTGGGAGCCCACACCGGGATAAAACCTGGATTGGCATACACGCTCCCTACACACCCTTCGCGTCCAAGCGATCACGCCCGTCCGGCACAGAGAGCATGCGTACTAATGAGCATACTACCTAGTAGCATGCTTATTAGTAGCATGTGTGTTGGCTTCACTGACTCTTTAAAATAAAGCGGTAGTTATAGTCATTTAATCTGATTGTTTTAGTTTCAAATTTATTTCTGAAAAGAGTTTCACAATAACAGACAAATGCGTGCACTGATTGGACAGGTCCACTCAGACATGAATCTGCATGGTCTGACCAAGATTATGTTTGAACTATATAAGAGCCTGTAACCTCTAAATATTTTGGCATTTCTTTTTAGAGTAGTCGGTTCGGAAACACGGCAGTCATCTAGCTTTAAAACTGATTTGGAGGTTTAAATATGTTTTTTTAGCCAATTTACAGAAATTAATATCATTTTATTTAACTGTTTAGATCTCACGTTCATTAAATAATTGGTAAAGTATTTTGTGTTAATTTTCCAATATTTCCTTGGCTACAATGCTTTTCTTTTTTTTTTGAGGGAGTGAAATCAACAAATAACTTCTCCCGCTTTGGGTGGAGCAGGAGGACGTGCCAGACCTTTATTGACTAAAACCCGTGTTGCCTCAGTTGCCTATGTGCCAGCGGCCACGGTATCTCTTTCGAACAACCCGCACTCCTGGCAGGCATCGGCCCTTGCGGACCCCACCAGTTGGTGCTGACATCTCTTTGAGGCGCGCGTGGAACACAACGCGCCGTCGACCCGGGCTTGGTCCTTACCAGACAACGAGCTACCCATTACTCGCCGCCCGCAAGCCCACGCCTACGGTGGCCGGTAATCAGCCTGAGATTCCCGACGCCCAGGGCGTCCTTTGCGGGGGCTAGGGCCGTGAGCGTCACGTGCGCCGGTTCCCTCTTCGCGAGCATCACTGCTTCGCAGAAGGAGGTGACGGCTACCCATGCACTCTCGCTCCGTACCAAGGCTTGGACCAGGGCCGGATGCAAGAGATCGCCGCCACCGATCGCCTCCACGAGGACACGGCGGTGCTCCGCCCAAGCCGGAATTAAACAAGTACTTAAAATCTACAAGTATTTTAAAATGATTTTAGCTTTTAAAGTACTTTTATAGCAGAATAGTCTTATCAAATAGGAAATCGTGTTACCCAGTAACTGGGTTGTGGCGGTCAGATAGGCAGTCGCTCCACGTAAAATACTGGTATTCAGCTGCATCTGGTTAGACTGGAAGCCCACCTCGACATAGTTGGGAAAAGCCTAAGCAGATGATGACATAAATATGGTAGGATCACTGCGATTTACTAAAAAAAATGGTTGCCTGTAAAGTCGGTTTACGGACGATAATTTTACGTGATAAAGCCATAAAACAGGCCGATCGTGCCTCTCTTTCGCTTGTTCCGTGACAATGAGTCATGCTTTTTCGTGCGTGCAGCCGGCGTTCATCGATTTATAAGACGTTATCGCGTCAAAAACATGAGTAAAAATTTACTGTCAAACGATAAGATGCTGGTACAAATATAAGCTAAATCACAAATAAAAGAAACACGAATCTCGTGGAAAGAACTGCAGACAATAGCGTTTCCATCCGATTTATTTTGTCGTTGATAAAAAAGTTAGGTACCTACGTTGAAATAAAAACAAAGGCATTTTACGGATGAGAGAAAATCCAGGAAACGTCGAAAAATTATCCACTAACAATAAAAATGAATAAGTTGGATGTTAGGATGTTTGTTACTCAATTGCGCATTATCGGCGGAACTAAATTTGGCACACAGATTATTATTATTAATTCATTTATATTAACATCATCACCATCATCATATCAGCCAAAAGACGTCCACTGCTGGACATAAGCCTCTCCGGGGGGATTTGCCATAATCGCCACGCTTGGCAGGCGGGTTGGCGATCGCAGTATGGTGGTAAAATGCATAGAGAACGCTGCTGCCCATTCTCTAGTAAGTCCCTTAGTCGCTTTCTATGACACCCACGGTAAGAAATGGTGTGGTGCTATTCTTTTACGTCCGGCACCACACGGAACAGCAATATATTAACATATGGTATGTATAACTTATAAATTAAGCCCCACAAAACCGTAGTAGTGATTTGACTGTGGGGTTGGTGAGTCTCTATACACTCAATAAACTTAGTTGGTACTTCAAGTTAATTATTATTTCGAGGTAGCACTTTAACATATTTCCAAATCATATTTTTTAAATATATTTTTGTTCAATTCACTCCTTATGTCAGCTGGCAAATCGTTCAATAGATATGGTAGTCGTTTTTTTAGGGTTCTGACGCCAAAGTAATTGGTGATTCTGGGTGCATTGAATTTGCCAGTAGCCATAGATCGTGTGTTATGATTAGATACATAAGTGTCGTGTTTTTTGATCGTTTCTACCTCACCTAGATAAAGATAAAGATAAAGATGCATTTATTTGTATAAACATGTGTAGGATGATACATAAATGCATATTTATGTATCATGCTACAGCAATTTCAAACGACTTTCCAGTCGTTAGAAATTGCTGGTTCAACATGTTTTGCCATATTCGGCGTACAAAATAGTTTATAATATTTTAGTTTCAAATTATAAATGTGAATGTTTTTAATAATAGTCAAAATTCAATAATTTCAAATACATAATCAGTCAATATAAAAATATAGCAAAAAAAAATAGATAAACACATAAACACGTTTTTTTTATCCTGTTCCGATATTTACGCGATCGAAACCGCAAGTAAAAGCTAAGAAGGAATAAATAATGTTAATTGTCTTAAGTTAGTAAGTAATTTAGTGTTTGTTCTTGTATGAGTCTTAAATCTTTTTTTGTTGAGTGGTGTTTAATTGTTTCGTGAAAATAATTGAGAAAGGTGACATTGTCCGCTACAGAAACATTAATGAATTTATCATGAATGTTTATTTCCTTCGCTTTTGCTAAAAATGTTTTCAAAGGAGAAACCTGGCTCCCTTGCGTTTTGAAATAAAATTCTATTTCAGCTTACGTTCTGAACCGTGTACTAAATAAAACAGTAATCAGTTTTAGAGTAATACGTATACCCACACGCCTTATAAAGTCCATACCGCAAATTGCTCAGTTTTTTTTTCTATATTATACAAATTTCATATTTATAAATTACATTTGTAGTATATTTTGTGTGATATAAACCTGTTATACACTATAATAACTTAACTATGAACTGAATTCGATTAATTCATTCGGATAATCCGATTTAGTTTATGAGCACATCACTGTTCTACGTTCGTTTAAATTTTACCGATTCGTATAAATAAATCGAGTTATAAATCATTCGCTTTAATTTAAATTAGTGAAAGATAATCATAATCGTCGGTAGTGTTTGTGCAGATTGAGTAATTAATGAGTTTCGTTTGAGTGAATGCCAGTAACAATTTCATTTACCCTATTACGACATTGAGCGGAGCTAGGGAAATTATTTTTAGTGTAATTAGAAGGGTCTCGTGCCTATTTAATTACACCCGTACGGATTAATGGAAGGTTATGCTACCCTTGCTGCGGTCAGTTGGTGGATCGGTGACCATTAGTTACTTACCGACACACCTTCGTGCCTCAGAAAGCATGCAATGCCGTTGGTCCCAGCTGTCATCTTTGACATTTGTTAAGGGTGGTCAGAAGCCCAAATGTTCGACAACCAGTTTAACCAAGGGGTATCGTGTTACCCAGTAACTGGGTTGTGGAGACCAGGTAAGCAGTCGCTCCATGTAAAATACTAGTATTCAGTTGTAACCGGATAGACTGGAAGTCTATACCAACATTACTTGGGGTAGTCAGTTTTTTTTTGTTATTTGGAGTGCCTTTGAATACTTGGAACTTTTTTTTTCTAGATTCGTCAGGTTCTGGTTTCGTTTTTCAATGGGTACCGTAGGCCGCACGTCATTGGTAACATCATGAGCTGGTCTGGCGTAGTATTAGAGTTGCAGTAGACAACTGACAAATCAAGGTCAACTTATATGTACTTCTTGTACTGTTTGGACTTTAAAAGAGACCATGACCTCTTTCAGTTAGCTAGGAAATGCCGGCACCATCTAGTTTTTAAAATATTGACCAACAAAATATTGACGTGTAAAAGTGTCTTTTAAGATCTACTTACATAAATAAACATTTCATTTCATTTATCCTATTAGAAAAAAAAAACAAGAAAAAATACTTTTATTTGCGGTAAACATGACGCGGAGAAAAACATGAACACAAAAATAACAAGTTAGGAGAAAATGTGCATCACATCCACGTAAAATTAGCATCGCTCAGCATAATGCTAAGATCCTATGCGGGACAGAGCGCCAGCGCTGGTTTTCAGTGACAGCCGGCGTTAACATGATGACGTCAACTGCAGTGTGATTCTGTAAGATCTCACTCTAAACTTCGAATCTGAATCCGCTGTGAGTTTCATGATTGGCATTCTAAAAACTCGGTTGATAACTCGAATTTACACTAGCGCCACCCTTGCGAGCGTGTCAGCGAGTTGAACTACCTTGACTGTGAGATTTTGACAGATAAAGTATGAGATGACGTAAGAAGTGGCATTCTGTAAGGTAATTCCCCCATCACTTCGACGCTCACTTCGATCTCGAACCCGATTCAAAGTGTCAAATAAAAAGCATCTATTTTACGAGTGAAAATAGAAGAAATCCTATTTGTATAGTCTTAAAATAATATATTTATGTCACAGTGTTAAAAATTAGTACAATAACTATATAACTTGTATTATAGACTACTTTTTGGGCGTTTATGTAAAGTGAATACTTGCGATAACGATGGCAAGAATGTTTTTGTTTAAATCTTTATTAAAAGAGGCTCATGTTTTGGATAAACTAGAAAAGCGTCGACAATCTAACCAAATACGAAGTTTATCTTTATTAACCCGAGATGACGACTATGTGAGCGTATTTAGATTGTCAAAGGAACTAATTGACCAACTAGAGTATGAGTTACTGCCTCTGATAAAGCCCACAAAACGTCGAGGCAAAGGACTTTCAACTCGTGTAAAAGTAAGTGCTTCATTTTACTAAGTATAAAGTTACTTTTGTAAGTATTAACACAGTTTCTAGCTGATAGATTTGTAACCAAGCACACCAACATAATCTGTCGCTTAAAACTCATGAAAACACTTCATATTAAGGAGTATTCCCTTTAGGTTGTTTCACTGCTAGCTGTTTTCATATTAGTCTAAGGACCCTATATGCATAGTTATAATATAGGTACTTGGTATTATTACTATGCATGTAAATAACCAAATTGGTCCCTATGTTTTGACTAGATCTAGATTATTTTTTTTTTATTGATTTACCTATTGTTTCACAGTTATTATGCACCTTGTCATTCTTGGCTAATGGCAGTTATCAGAAAATAATAAAAGAAAATATAAGAACATATTTATCGCAACCCTCAACATCTCGTTGCATAAATGAAAGAGTGGAAGCTCTTAATAATCCAGCAATAGCAAAAAAATATATAAGGTTCCCTCAAAATATGCAAGAAAGACAAATGTTAAAAGAAAGGTTAGTAGGTTATATTATAATAAAGTGACCCTTCTTTGATTTTTACATTTTTGTGATAGTTATTCATGTTAGTGGTTACTTTAAATTACAGGTTCTACAAAAAGTTTGGCTTTCCAGCAGCTCTTGGGTGTGTTGATGGCACTCTGGTGGCATTGAAAAAACCATTAGAGAATGAAGAACATTTCTACTGCCGCAAAGGTTACCATGCAAGAAATGTGCAATTGGTAAAATGGATTCCATTGTTGTGATCTATTACTATTAGGTATTCAATTAGTCTTCTTAATATTCTTTTTTTTTTCAGATTACAGATGCAGATCTAAATATTTTAAATGTGGATCCAACATATGGTGGAGCTACTCATGATAGCTTCATTTTTAACTATGGTGTTATAAAAACCCACTTAGAGGCATTAACAAATGCTGGTGAAGAAGTTGTTTTGCTCAGTTAGTTAATCCCTCCCTACCCCTACTTCAGAATATAAGCCTAATTAGGTATAAAACTACATAATTATTTGATACTTATTAATTTTTTCAGGTGATTCAGGATATGCTCAGCGCGCCTACCTTATGACGCCAATTAGTGGTGCTGAAGATAATTCCCAGAAGCTTTCTACAACAACCATCACTTAACTGCTCGCAATTCGGTAGAGAGAACAATTGGTCTCCTAAAAGGACGATTTAGGTGTTTGTTAGTACACAGAGTGCTCAATTATCATCCAGACATAGTTGCAAAAATAGTTATTGTGCAATCGCGCAGGAATGCCCGCATTCACAATTTCAGAAGAAGAGAGACTAGAAGAGCTCCAAACAATTGCTGAAGTTCAAAGGAGGCAAACTAGGGATTTGCCATCTAACGCCGATTTAGCTCTAGGGCAATTACGTAGGCAAAACATAATAAATAGGCTATGGCGTTCACGTCATAATTAATTAACCGACTTCCAAAAGGAGGAGGTTCTCAATTTGTATGTTCCCCGATTACTCGAAGATGGCTGGACCGATTTGGATAAAAATTTTTTTGTTTGAAAGGGTATACTTCCCAGGTGGTCCCATGATCATCAAGTCAGGATTTGATGATGGGATCTTGGAGAAATAGAGAGAACTCTTCAAATTTTATAGGCACACTTGAAGCAATTTGTGTAGTTTTTGGAAGAGTACTTTCTAGGAGTGGTTGCATTTCAATTTGGTGAAGATCTTATGAAGAACTTCGGAGATAGGCAACGGAACTCTTCAATAAATGATAGCAAATGGACAGGGATTGCTGAAATCTCAGTCTGTCAATTGTTTACATCAGTTAATAACATAACATCACGCCGGTACGCTGTGAAGGGGTAAGCACATGTGAACCACTAAAATGTGAAAAATAAAAAACTTTTTTCAAAAAAATAAACAACCGACTTCCAAAAAAACACTAAAAAGTGAAAAATAACTTTAATTTCGGAAGGCGGTGACAAAAAATTTAAATACATATCCAAAGTCACCGACTTCCGAAATTAAAGTTATTTTTCACTTTTTAGTGTTTTTTTGGAAGTCGGTTGTTTATTTTTTTGAAAAAAGTTTTTTATTTATCGTTACTTTACAAGTACCATTTCTGTGACTGCCCCTAATAATTTGGCAACCCACTGTAGGTGCGATATTAAGTCTGCAGTGTCAAATTAAACCAAATCCAAACATATCACCAATGGACTTTCAATAAAACTGCGCTAGCACTCGTTAAAAGTGATAAATTCACAAGTTAAAGACGCACACATTGCAGGATCTAACTCTAATGATAGGTAGTTGTTTTTGTAAATAGATAAATATAAAAGATGGAGGTCAACAACCCTTCCTAAGTTTTCTTTCGCCATTTCTTTCTTAGAGGCCTCCCAATTTGTGAAATGGTGGTAAATTCAATAGATTTCTATTTTTAGCACATCGGGAAATCTATAAAATCAAACCAAATTCAAACTAATCACCAATGGACTTTCAATAAAACCACTTTAGTATCCATTTAAAAGTGTTTTATTTATTATATATTATATTAACTTATATTACTACACCCTATCTCTATTCTTAGCTTCTGCCAATGCTTGCAGCCCTTTCCCCACTGCAGCCACAGCTTCAGCTAAAATTCTGTCTCTCTCTGCACTCCTTTCATCCATGGCCCTTTCTCTTTCCGCACTCCTCTCCAGAAAGGGCTGCAGGATTTGTGCATTTAGACGTTGTATCTCCAGCTGCTGTTCTTCCACCCTCAGGAATCTCTCAGTAGTGGTGGAGAATTCCGTTCGCCGTTGAGATGCTGGAGGAGCAGCAACTGAAGACGTGTGACGTGATGCTGAAAAAAGAACACCGATTACTATGATGCCTAAATAAAAAATCTTAAATAGCAGCTTCTCGTTGTCATTCGTTTGAAACATGAAGTGTTGATAGTTGTTTATTTAGTACTTACACACAGAACCAGCACCTCGACTAGCACAAACCATATTTGTCCTAGGGCGGCGTCATACAATGTCAGTATCAGCGTCTTGTATTTGTTGCACTTCATGTGATGGAGATGGCGTATCATTTCCCTGAAACAGTTAATAATAATATTAATAAATTTGCCAAATTATTCAAATAAATACACTTTATGTTATATGTATTTTTAACAGACAGATCGCACAATTCTATGCCACTACCAGCCACACAGGATGGATGCAAAAATGCTAGTACCTATTGCATTTCTAAATTTCATACCGGAAATGACTGTATGCCTAAATGTGCATCTCCTGCTGCAAAGCTTTCACCACCACACAAAGCAACAACTCTTTCTTCAAGCTCTGATAGCTCCACTTCATCCTCCACCCCACCACCAGTCCTATGCCTAGCAGCAGAGCGCGCTGCAACTTTCTTTTTTATGGCGCTTTTTTTGTCAGACCAATACTACAATCAGACATTTAGTTATACAAATTGTAAAAAATACTGTTAACTATATTAAAAAGCTCCTTGAGTAAAATTAGCAATAAGATAAAAACGAATTTATGAAACCAAGGAACACACTTTAAACCAAGATTCGTCGCACATTTTAAGTGGTTTGCTTTGAGCAATGTTAAGTGGTTCTAACTAACATGTAGTAAAAAAGCGATGCTAACCTTGGTCCACTGTTTGTAATTTTTGATTGTGCCACCTATATTATATAGGCGCACGGCTAGTTCCTCCCACTGGCGTCGACTTCCCTCTCCGGCATTTTGAGTTCTTAAGAAACCCTTCGCCATGCCAGGGTTTCTTTCCATAAACTCTACCAGAGTTTCAACCTGAACCGACGATGGGTGAGAGGAGCGCATCTCATTTGGACTGGAATGTTAATGTTGGATTAGAAAACAAAATAAATACTATTTTAATCAATATCATTTTTAAACTTTACAACCACTTACTTCATGATTAATTCACAATTATTGTCGGCACTGCACGATCAAATCAAACAAACAAAACAACACAACGCACTATCAAAATATTGTCCACAGATCACTAATGATATTGTCTGTCTGACATATCGTTTTTCGTAAGGTAACCACAGACTATATCATGTCACGAATTTAGAGTTTTCTGTTTTTTTTTACTTATTAGCTGCCTTAAATTCCTTAAAATACGAAACGTTCATTTATACATCATATTAGCTAAAATTCTGTGCCAAATACTCAACAATTGTGTCAAAAAACTGGAATCGATATATCTCGACTTACATTTTGTTGAGTGTGGCAATCACTAGTACAATATTGGTCGCTTCGGAGATCACTTCACTTCGCAAGTGACTAGGTGATGCTTACAGAATGCAAAATCAAGGTCATTTTGAACCTTATGCGAAGTGAGAGTGAATTGCGATGTGAGATGCGAGTTGTTGTTCGAATTTTACAGAATCGACGTACTGGTGCAGCAGCCGATTAGATTAACATAAGAAATAAAATAATTACGGCTTATTATGCCCAGCATTTTTATACTCTTTAGGACCAAAACTTGTCACCGAAACTTGTTTAATAACAGTTCGAACTTCGTTTAAATCGAAAGTCTGGCAGGATTTCAGATTCTATTAATTGGAACTGAATTTCAAGATTCATCAGAGCGATGGTATTCACTATGAGAAAAACAAATTACGGTCTGTGTAGGCTGCTGGCATCTAATGTTTGAGTACTTAACCATAACAGCTTTAATATCCTGAGTAAGGACAGTTATAAAATACTAGCTTCTGCCTGCGACTTCGCCCACGTGATATTTCTTGTTCCTCCGACCCGTCACCTCGCGTCAGTTTTTGCTTACCATTCTTATTCTTATTTTTTCTCGGCTCCTAAGAGCCTTAGCGTACACTGTTCTTCTAAAATTGTGCTATCATTATGCAAAAAGAATGTTCAGAATTCGACTAGAAGTTTTCAAGATTAGCGCGTTCAAACAAATAACCTCTTTAGCTTCATTCTTCTTCACTTCATGTACGACATGGTAGCTTTTTCAAGAACCCTTAGCAACTCCTTATTGTAACAATCCTAATTATATTATTGTTGTTATCAAAATAATGATTTCTATAGAAAAGGGGTCCTGCCCCATTTCTGTTCAGTTCACAAGACTATTATAAATATTAACAATAGAGTTTCCGGAAAATTAAATCAGGTACAATAAGTTATTTTGCCAATTATGTTTGGCCGTTTTATAATAGGTATAATACCTAATGATTTCCTATCGGTTATTTGAGTCTTAGTCAGTAACTGGTAGTAATGAGGAGGGACTCTAAAGCTTCTGGCACAGGAAACTGAAGGAACACGGGTGGGTTTTAGTCAGTAAAAGTCTGACACGCCCTCCTGCTCCAGCCAGAGCGGGAGAAGTTAATTGATTATTTCCCACCCAAAAAAAAATGCTCGATCGAAGGTTTACCTACGTCTGCTGCGGTCAGTTCGTTGATGGGTAATGATCACTTAGATATCGAGACGCCTCCGGGCTTCGGAAAACACGCTAAGCCGTTGGTCCCAGCTGTCATCTTTGACAGTCGTTACGGGTAGTCTGAAGCCCGAATGTGTGACAGCCAGTCTTTTCTAGGAGTATCATGCTACTTAGTGACTAAGTTGAAGGGTCCGAAAGGCAGTCAGTTCATGTAAAATACCTACTTGTATTCGGCTACATCCGGTTAGACTGGAAGTCTAGGAACAGACTAGGCAGATTGATACCATTGGTTAATGCTTATTTAAATATGCTCATCATCATCATCAGCCTACAGCCGTCCACAGCTGGACATAGGCCTCTGCTATTGCACGCCATTCAGCTCGATTCTCCGCAACTCTCATCTAGCTGCTACCAGCCATCCTGCGAAGATCGTCACTCTACCTAGCCTGAGGGCGTCCTACCTTACGTTTCGCGGTCTCCACTCAAGAACACGTCTACCCCAACGGTCATCGGTTCTACGGCTAATGTGGCCGGCCCTTTGCCACTTCAGCTTGCTAATCCTGTGAGCTATGTCGACAACTTTGGTTCTCTGCCGGATCACCTCATTCCGGATCCTATCTTATTCCGGATTTTATCGTATTTAAATATGGGTCACTTTAATTTTTATCTTAATGAAACTGTACACGAAATCTAAGAAACAGGTATATAAAAATAAATCAAGATTGAACGTTTGCTAACAACTCAGCCATGAAGATGAATGATATATCTGCTCTAATATTGTATGATTTTTATCTTCGAGTTGAATCCAGACGGATGATAACCCGGTTAGAGATGAATCATAGCTCGTATAAATATTTATGAAAAGGTAGGATAGGAACTATTGGTACATACAAATTTTCATACGTGTGTTCGTATGGAAATTGAGTAGGATTGACGGTTGGCCTCGATTACAGCCGACGAGGTAATTGTGTAATACCCAATTAAAAGAACAAAGACAATTCGACAGCATTCATTGCTTTATTTACGTTGTCGAGCAGACGAATTTTTCGAACGTATGAAGCATTGGATTAGGAATTTCTTTCAACATCTCTCGGATTGTGAAAATAAAGTGCGTGTCGCAATTCTTATACATGAAGAAGACTCGCGTTCTTTTAATCATATGAAGAATAATACAAAAGTAGCTTTAAAATTGGACAGTGAGACAGACTGTTGATGGAAAATTGCACGCGAATAAATCTGTAACAATAAAACAATATTACGTAAATCTTTTTATAATCCTTTATTTAATTTATTGACACAACGATAATGTAGCTATTGGTACTATCCGGTAAAATAGTGTCAAAATTATTTAGCAGCAAACCTTTGCAGCAACCTTTGCGTGGCATGCAGTAATAATTTTATTTGACAATTTAGATAAGTAATTTTATTTTATTGACATGAATTATAATTCATCTGACAATTTGTTTTTTTTTAAATCTTTTGACATTTGTAGTAATTTATTCTGATTTTTTTTATTGTTTTTATTTGATTATAATAATTTTGTAATGTTATTTTAATCATTACCCAATTAAATTATCTATAATGTAAATATTTGCACAACTTATTAGGTAATGGTACAGTGTACTTTATATTTATTTGTAACTGCTCTTTATATTATATTTTTGTATTATGCAAATAAATAATTTGGTTTGATTTGAATCATCTGCCTAGCCTTTTCCCAAATAAGTTGGGGTCAGCTTCCAGTTTAACCAATAGCAGTTGAATTCAGCAGTTTCCTGATTGATATTATAAATGCGCAAGTGAGTTTTTTTCTTACTTACGCTTTCACGCTAAAGCGGCTGTACTGTTTTGGATTAAATTTACCACATGGACCAGAAAATGACCCGGAGAAGGATATGGTATT
The DNA here is from genome assembly GCA_949091785.1 of Polymixis lichenea. Classification (NCBI taxonomy): domain Eukaryota; kingdom Metazoa; phylum Arthropoda; class Insecta; order Lepidoptera; family Noctuidae; genus Polymixis; species Polymixis lichenea. The sequence goes on along the minus strand of OX420943.1, from coordinate 2,288,512 downwards.
CTTTTCACCCTGGATAGCAGATGAAGTCGCGTGCAATAGCTTGTTTATTATACATGAAACGACTGATCCCTGATCACCACTTTTTCAAACCTAATACTGTTTACACAATCTATCAGATTACATATTCGAATCAACAAAAACAGGTCAACAAAATGTCTATGATAATTTTATGCCCTTTTAAAACACCTAACTCTGAACTAATTAAAACGCACATTCATATCTGAGTCTAGTTTAATTGCATTCACATTTCAAGCACTTAAACGCTCCCCGTAGATTCAATCTAGGCCTCCAATTTCCTCTGAGCCATACTGGCACGTACGTATCGGATGGATGACGTATCCAGGTCAAGTCTGATGGTTCCACCGATGTGAAGGGTTCAATTTGAACGGTAGGAGCATTGAATATAACCCAACTCGCTGAGCTCTAAATGTAACATGTGGAAAAATAATCTTGTAATGTTTCCACTGCTGAGACCTACTGGCCTTCTGGTAGATGGCGTCAAACTCAAACTTAAACTCAAAAAAAATAATTCTATGTAACCACTTTTGAATGATCAAGAAGTTAGAAACTTTAGATGCCCATCCCAAAACGAACATCTTTATGGCTATACAGAAAAACGGGCATGACACTATGAAATCAAAATCAAAAGTCATTTATTCAAACTAGGCTGAGAGTCAGCACTTTTTTAACGTAAAAATTACATAAGAAAGTCCCCCCAAAACGCCCGCCCTTCACCGCATCCTAGTGCTTTAGCTGGACACTCCAAGAATACTCTTTTAAATCAAGGTATTACAAAATCCTGGGTACATTATTCTTTTTGCATCTATACCTATGTGGGAACAATGTGAACGAAAATGAAGAAATAATTCCAAATCACTACACATTATAAAACTAAGTCCCGGATCGTGTCTTTCTGTCTGTCTGTTCGCGATAAACTCAAAACTACTGAACGGATTTTCATGTCGTTTTCACCAATATACAGAGTGATTCATGAGAAGGGTAAATGTATAATTTGTTGAGGTTTAGTGTAAACTGGTACAAGGAAAACGCTTGTCAGAGTTCGAACATACATCACGTCGCGCCTGTCTGCGGCAGTCTTAATGGCGCCTGTCTGCGGCAGCATTTTAATGTCCCAAAACATTCCAGTGTATTTTTAAACACTGTAATGTTTTGGGACATTAAACTGTTATGGTGGCTTAGATTTCGTAATGGAATATCTATTCGTTTTAAGTGTGGTGCAAGGTGAGTTAGTTTTCAATGTCAATTATTTCAATGCCGCCATAATCGTTTTGATGTTGTTATTTTATAGTGGGCACCTTGTGAACAAATTATTTTTAGGGTCACTCGGCTCTGACAACATCGAGAAAAATACAAATATTTTTAACATGAAAGTTTGTATGTTTGTTTGTCGGAATTGGATGAAATTTAGCACACAGGTAGTTTATAACCTGCAATAACACACAAGATATTTTTTATCCCGGTAGCACAGCTCCATGGGATAATTTCCGATATTCACGGTGGCGAAGCTGCGGCCAAAAGCTAGTTTTAAATAAATTAATACTGATTTTCGTTTCAAGAAAACAGTTAACCTAAATGTTGTTCACTATAATACGTTAATTACTTAATAATTACGAGTTTTGTTTACGTTTTTCGTCACAATTTGGACGAGTTTATTAAACTAGAAGCTACACTAGTTTGTTGGTCAAGGTTTGTGGGTCAGAGATATTTTTGGGTGAAGTGTTCAGTGTGTGTTATACATTTTATATACCGAAGAAGCACTCGCATTGAGAGCTTCTTCAAAAGTTTATATTTATAAATGTATGATTGATATGACTGGAAAGTAAAGTGGCCTTTCTTTAGCAGTGAGTGTAATCTATAGATACTTAAATCGATAAATTCCAATGTAAATTCAATGTAAATGTCATACAGTACTTAAATAACTACTGCATGCATAAAAGTGGTAAGTTAACGGAGCAAACAGGCGCGACGGCGACGCGACGATTCTGGTAGAACGATTTCCAAGAGGTTTTCATAGAAATTGTTCTACTAGATTCTCATCGCGCTGTCGCGTCGCGTCAGTCTTAGGGAGCCTTAAGACATGTAGGAAAATACACTGTAATGTTTACATTTTACTGTTACATATTAAAATATGATGGTGAAATGGAATACCTATTGGTATAGGTATAGTGCAAGATGAGTTAGATTCCAATGTGACGACTGACGCAGTCTTAAGATCATCGAATACACAGAGCATGCGGCGGAGGATGATGATTTTTCGAAAAACGATGCACGATAGTCGGGTAAATAATAATTTTCTATGCTCTCCGTTTACAATCACAATCGTATTCCTTCACTTAAATGACACGTTACCACCATAATTTTGACCAAGCCCGGGTCGACGGCGCGTTGTGTTCCACGCGCGCCTCAAAGAGATGTCATCAGCAACTGATGGGGCCCGCAAGGGCCGATGCCTGCCAGGGGTGCGGGTTGTTCGAAAGAGATACCGGCGCCCCTGGCACACAGGCAACTGAGGGAACACGGGTGGGTTTTAGTCAGTAAAAGTCTGACACACCCTCCCGCTCCGCTCAGAGCGGGAGAAGTTATTTGATGATTTCCCACCCAAAAAAAAAACCACCATAATTTTCGAAATATTTAGGTCAATCGAAAAGCCAACTTCAAACATTACTGCGATCATAAGTTACAAATTTATGGGTGACCTATATGAACTTTCGATGTCACGAAGACAAGACAATATTTTTTCGATAATCTAAGGAACATATTTTACGTCATCCCCTCCGAAGTGGATGATATAAATATTCTGACCCCCTTATCCCCCTCGATCCACGAGTTGGATAAGTTTTGAAGCACACTACGTGTGAGTACGTACCTAATAGACATTTTATATTATTTGTTTACAAGTCTGCGTCTACAAAACTTTGGCAAAGACTATTGCTGTCTGTAGATACTTATGTCCATATTAAGTTCCATATTAGGAGATCTAGTTTTGAAACTTAAGAGATCTCGTATGTAGTTGGGTACCTGTTCTGATAAATGCGAAAGCGAACTTGTAAGTCACTTGGGAATGTTCTTACGTCATGTCTAAGTATCAAGACTTGATGAAAGACGAAGAAGTATTTGGTACTGTGAATTTTTCATCGTTTGGTAGTAAGTATTCGTTCTGGGAAATAAAATAAACTGTTTAACTTAATGTACCTTTTTTTTGAGGATGGGAAATCATGAAATAACTTCTCCCGCTCAGGGTGGAACGGGAGGGCCATCAGTTTAAGCCTATCTCTATCAGCGATACGTCATTTCTATAAGTAACTCATTCATGCTATTCTCTCAGCAGTGTAAACAATCGCATCATAATAATATCCATTATAAAACTCAATAATATCAATCTACACGTCTTGTAACCCCTTTCACGTCAGTATTTTTGTATCCATCGAAATAATAAACCGATGATTAATAGCTGTTTTCAAAAATTTAGTTTTTGAAGTTTTACATGCACTTGCCAATCATATGAACAGTGATCGATTAACAGTCTCGACTTTTACAAATTGATAAAGATTTTATAAAGCTACTATGCTTCTCGATGTAATGTCCATCATTTTATATTGCATACACCGTTGCTGAAAACATTTCACTTTTTTTCCAAGTAAATATGAATGTGATGTTGTTTTTATCGCAATTTGTCAAATCAGAGACCACGTTGTTGAGGTATTCAAAAACAACCTGTGTAGATCAAATCAAATCAAATCAAAATATTTTATTTCACATAAACCTGCAAGGGCACTTATGAAACGTCAGAAGCTAGGTGCACGGTTCCAATTTGTCGCTTCCTATGGAGAAGAGCCGGCAAGAAACTCCACGGTTACTCTTTTAAAAATAATTGAGTTTTACAATGTTTTCAAATTACAGTAATAATAGGTATGGGAGGACAGTGCAGGCCTGTCAATAAGTACCAAGTACTTAGAGGAATGAAAATAAAGAAGAGAAAATCGTCTATAAATCTAGTCTGTAAGGCCTACAATGTTCTCCCATTCACAATATGTAAAAGAATCTACATTAGTAAGATCAACCTATTTAAACAAAGTGACATGATTTTCATGAGAATCACTATTTTATAGTTGATAAATATTTGAAGCGATGTATAATGTCAAAAATGACGAGAATATGTCAGAAAGTGTAAAAAATAAAAATAATGATCAAAGTAAAATGTAATGATGATAATAATTATGTTGATGATGGCGACAAAGAAAAGACGATGGAAATACGATAGTTGATGACGAAAATGATACGCAGACGCTGATATTGACGAGAATGAAATGATTGAAGCAAGACGATGACGACTGAATAGAGTTCTTCGCAAGACAACAGGAGTGTGTGTCCGCTACGTGACTTCGACATAATATATGCTGCGGCGACTATTGCAGCGCCTAAAGTTAGCAATAACGAATAATGTAATGACGGAAGCACGAAGCAGCGAATGCACGTAACAACGAAAAACTTTACACCTCACAACACGGCCACCAAATAATGAAACAACGAACGTATCAGCTACACGAAAACAGTAAAGCAAAACAAAAATTTGGTAATAATAACTTTAGACATGGTATCTATAAATCTGGATTGCTTTAGGGCGATCGTACGTAAGAGAGTGGCCTCCCTGATGCGCCGCGTGCGGTGCAGCACCAACAGCCTTCTGAATACCATATTGGAAAGGGTTGATTGCCCGGTTGTGAGGCACTGGAACACAGTTCACGGCTCGGGTGGTGCCCTCTATAATGTAAAGTAGCTAAATTTTTTTATAATGTTAAATTTAATAGCTTAGTTTTTTACAATAATTAATAATTTTACTAACATAGTTTATAAGTATTTTTACTAAAAACTTATGGAATGTTAACGTATTCTGATTTAAAATGATTAATAAAATATATAATAATAAAGCCCTTTACGAATCGGATAATTTGGAGTTTTTAGGAATGACATCTCGCAGGTCAACCTGAGAGATTTTGAGCTGCTTAATCGGACTTGCCTGTGGCTGGTTGAATAAATTAAGGCCTTCAGCCAGGGCTTAAAAACTTGCGAAGGAACAGAGTTTCCTTTTTTTATCATAGAAGATAACTTTTCACATTCACAGTCAATTACTTCCTCTCATTCTTACCTGATTATCAAACATCTCAATGGCCAGTATCCGATCCTCGTACTATGAGTGGGCAGATTTGTTTGTAAGGCCCGTCATTCAGCCCATTGTTGATAATAGGTACGCCCACAATTTTTGCGGTAAGAAATTGGGGCTACTGAATTAAAGGGCTACTCTTGTACTGTAATCAGATTAAGGGAGCTTGTCCATTCAATGAATGATGTTTACTGTCATTGTGGAAAATTCTATGCTTAGATTTTGTCTCATTAGGTGAATTCGTTTTCCAGATATTGGCTTAAAGAAAATCAATGCTATAGATTGTTGAAATGTCGTACAAAAAGGTATTGTGAGACGTATCGATTTAAATACTGAGGGTCTCGACAAATTGACATTCAGCGATAACTAAAAGTGAAAATCATAAATCGATTAAAGGTACTTATGAGTTAAAAGTCGTTGAGGTGCTTTTGGATATCTAATAACAGCCTCAAGGTACAATCGATCAGGTTAAGCTACGCTTGCTTCGGTTGTTCCGTGGGGGTCACCATCTTTACAGATCAAGATTAGACCCCTCCTTGCCTCTAGACGCGACTCGAGACTTGACTCCCCACTGTCATTCATAGATTTTTGACAGTCGTATTACCCAGTAACTGGGTTGTGGAGGTCAGATAGGCAGTCGCTCCATGTAAAATACTGGTATTCAGCTAAATCCAGTTAGACTGAAGGCCAACCTCAACTTAGTTGGGAAAAGTCTAGACAGATGATGATGTGTTGAAAATCGTTGCAGAAATACGAAACGCTTTAAAAGCGACTGTCAGTCGTTTAGGCCCTCTGATGTTGTTCAAGTGCGCGCTACTTACGATAAATATGATCCTCAAAAACACCAGAGGTTTAGCTTCTTTTAGTTGCATGCAAGGTTTTGAATTAGTGGAATTAAAACACATCCTACTAATCTTGCTTGTAGTTTTATAAATGTGAAATTTTGGATGTCTGTTACTCAATCATGCCAAAACGGCTGAACGGATTTGGATAGGATTGGGCCCACAGATAGTTTACAACCTGGATGCCGGGGATAATTTTCAGTCTACACGCGGTCGAAGCTGCAGGCAAAACCTAGTAAATATAAATAAATTAAAACACATGGAACACAAAATTAATCTGTATTTACTCCATGTCCCAACATACACACGCTGTTAAACTTCAGAGCTCCAGTTACTGGCAATTTTAAATATAACCACAAACACCTACGCTTCATTTAACGTGAGACCTATCTATTTTAGTCAAATATTAATTAGCCGGTCGATCTTGACACGATATAGAAAGGGGACAGTATACCAACTCGTAACAACATCGTCATTGAAATCCTCATAACTCACGTTATATAAGTGTAAAGATGAGTGTAGTGTTTACTTCTAAAGTAGGTAACAACTGAAACACTTTTACAGAACATTGCTTTTGTATCAACATACATAAGTGGCTACCTCTCAAATACCGAAGACGTTAACATCCGTCAACTCCCGCGCCGTTATTTGACAGATCGTCACAATGGCGTCGTTTTCAACTTTCATTCTAACGTTGCCACACAATATTTTTGCTATGGAATTAGTAAGTCGGTAAAATATTTATCCGGCTACAGAATGAAATTATCGCACCTTAGTAGTATTATGAAATTAAGATAAAAATCGCGTAAGTCGGGCGTGAAATCGCGTAAGTCGGCCGTGAAATCGCGTAAGTCGGCGCGGCGCGGAATGGCTTGACGGGTATCGGACTTTCCGTGCCCGCTTCGGGCACGGACAGAATTTAAAACCAGTATAGTCTGGCTTCCTATTCTATTTGACGTCGGTTGAGACTGGCCATCTAACTGCCAGGGCTTCTTTTTAGTATTAAGTATATTTTGAATTGTTTCTTAATTTCTTTGTACATTGTTCTCACATTATCATAGAGAAGCAACAACAATAATGTTTAGTCTTAGTATTTTGTTCCCAGGATATTGTTTTATCTTGTTTTAAAAGTGTCATTAGAGTTTCTTGCCCGTTCTTCTACATGCATATAGATCCACGTTTTGGAATGAGGAACTGGATTCAATCTAACTGACTGACTTTTTGATATAAATGCTTTGAGTTTGAGTTTGATTGATATTTCATATTACACTAAGCCAGCTCAAGGTCAAACTGTTACAACTGAAGACTGAACCTAAAGCCGTTTCCGCTAAATAGGTAAGAAATCAGTCATATTTTAGAAATTCATTAAAGTATTCACCGTTTGAATAATACGTTTTTGTTGGTTCGATATAAATCGTTTGCTTGCAATATTGAATTATAAAGAAACTGGAACTTCTCCTGTTTCATGATACATTGTGGAAGTCGTTACAGTGAAATTTATGATGGCAATCATTAATATCGTATCAATCAACTGCTTTATAACGTCTTATGTTATTTAAGATGCCACTGAAGTGATCGATTTCATACTTTTGAGGTACTAATTACACGCCCTGCGCTGTAAACACTTTTAGTATCACGCAAAATGGAAGAAATGGTAGGTAATGTTAATCTAAGCTACTACCAGTACCCACATCGGTTGAAGAAATTGAGAAATCTGCACATCTTAAATAAAAGTAATGTCAATAATAAGGTAAAAAAGACGTTTTGATTGAAATACAGTAATGAAGCTGTTATATAAGATTTTTACGCAAACATTTAGTTTTCCAATAGGCGATATATGTACTACTGCAGCGGTTGGTTTTACCCACATGAAGCAGTTCAGGTCATTTCCATTCAAACCGATATTGTAAGCGTCAAGCCCCCATACTGTGCGGACATTTCGGCAAGGAATGGGTCAACATCCAACGGCTTTTGGGACAAACCTAGCACGACTAACGAGAGAGGCAATTACGCTGGAATATTGACATTGCACGTTGCGGCCTCAGAGTATAGTTATATGCTCTGTGCATATGGCCTATCATAACTGCCTTGGAGCTTAATATCGGAGCACTGTAGTTTCTAATGGTCCCGCAAAGTTCGCAATACCATAAATATGGAGGACTGTGTTGGATAATATTGGAACTGTAATTAAACTCAGCAACATTCAGACATTCATTCCGGAACCTGGAGCTGTATTATTAGGAGTATTGCTGTCTCCCAAGGGTTTAAAAGGTACAGTTGCTGCTAAAATTACAGGAAGGTCTTACATTGTTACTTTGCTTATAAGGTTGATAATAGACGAGCGCGTGCCGGTAATGACTTCCCATCAAGTACGCTTGTTCTCAAACCTGTCTAGCTTTTTATCGCGTTGCCTCTTCAGTTCACACATAAAACGCTTGATCTGGAAAAGCTCTTAGGGGTTGGAATACAAGGGCATGAATAACTGGAGCCAATGTTTACGAGTTCCCCTCGCACTGAACTATTTTTCTTGATTTATTCCTATTCGCGTGGGATGCTAAGAAGCTGATAAATTATGTCGGGTTTATTTAACTTCTTACTTCATGTATTTTAAATGGAGTTCTAGACTGCGTTTGTATGTTTGTTTGTTTTAGTTCTTTTCTTATTTGAGTTGGCGATGGAATTTGTGAATGTTCCATCTCATACTTAGAGATAACCTCTGCCTATTTCAAGGTCACGTCTAGTCATCTAGAAGTAAAATAAAGCTGGCGGGAATGGATATTGTAGCAAAACCAAACGTTTACAAAAATCAGAAATAAATGTTAAAACTGATAAGAAATTGAACATACCGGGATCATAATTGACAGAGATTTCAGTCAGAGGAGCAAAGCACATAGGTAGCATTGAAATAGATGAGAGAGTAGGTATAGACGTAAGACCACAAGTTGTTTCGAAAACAAAAGATACATCTAGTAGACACCAATAGAAATAAACACGTGGCTTTGGTAAATGCGGGTCACGTAATAATGTTATCAAGATAGACGCGGACGGATAAACATGTCAAAAGCTGTTTCAGAGATACAGGACAGGACACTTGCCTATTTTTAACAGAGATCGATTTAGCCGTGAAACTCATTTGCGTAGGTTGATATTATAAAAGAGCTGTGACATTTTAGCAGCATAGCTTTTAAGTTTGAAGCCACAAATGGTTCTTAGATTCTCAAATAAATCGCGATGGAATTGTCTCTAACGACCGAGCATTGTATTCGAGACTACCCATGTAGTTTGAAGATTATTACAATGGCACATAATGATTCATTGTTGGCTTTGTCATACTTCATTGTCGTTTCATCTTGAACATAGGGATCATTATAATATCAGCCTGGTGATATCTATTTTTGCACATGGGATGGATCATAGACAGTAATAGCAGACGATCAAGAGGGACTGGGCGATAATCACAACGCTAGAATAGTTATTTGTTATACAAGAGTGCAAAGTTGCTTTTTAGCCGCGTGCTCAATTTTGATGACCGAGCAAGCGAAGGATTCTAAAATTGAAAAACAAACAAAAAAAAAAGAATACTGAGCGTTAGCGAGGGAATCAAAAGAGCATGAGGTGAAAAATCTTTACACTCGATTGTAATACGTAACTTTTCAACCCACCTCAGCGAGGAAATGACTAAATGCAAAAAAAAAAAATTTACAGTCACAAGATACTTTTATTTCAGTTTAGGTATTAACTACTACATTATGGTAGGTAAGTATTGCAGAATAATCTTTAAATTTTAGCAAATAATACTTAGGTATAATTAAGAAAAAATTAAAGTAACGTTGCTACAGTTACTTAAGTTGAGTGTTATATTTTTGTTAGGTACTGTAATGTTGGTGTTAGTGATTTGTGTACTGTTTTTCAGTAAACTATCTGTCATACTTAATAGTTGCACCGATTCATCGGATTCCCTTGGCGTAAATGTTGGCGAGAGAGGGCGATGGTTAGGTGCTTCGTAACGGCTCATTTTTTATGTAGAAGGGCCAGTCTAAGGATCTGACTGAGGCTCTTTCAGTATAATGGCTCCTACGATGCCTTTACATATTTTAGACTTAATTTGGATGGAATCCTCTATGTATCCTTCTACAACTGCAGTGGACTTCCAGCTTCCATAGCACTTAAGGGACAGGAGATCAGCTCCTGAATCGGCCAAAAGTGTGGTTGAAGTTCGTCGGAAACAATGAGACGTGTACAACAGGGGTTCTGGAAGTTCAAGATGCTATTTCTTGTGGGATACTGCCAATTTTATTAGCACCCATAGACTGTCTAACATACTTTCCGTTGCGATATTGTTGAAAAAATCGATTGATTGGAGTGTTATGCGGGCGTAAGGCTTGATATTTCTCAACAATAGTTATGTATTCCTTGCGAATGACGAATTTGCGGTCTCTTTTTGTCTTTGTATTAGGTAAATTAATTAATAGTAAGTCATCCGAATGTTTCTCCACATAAATTAATAAAATTCTCCATCTACTCTCTAATCTACTGAGTACGTATTAGATTATGTTAAGTAGTTGCATAATATACTTAAATGGATACTGAATGTGTAACTGACTTACTTTTGTCGCCAAATATACGGAATCAGGAGCTTCGTTAAGAAACTTTTCAATTTCAGATGCTGTGAAAACCTTCGATTTTTTTGGTTGATGACCAGATGAGGCTCTTTTTAAAAATGCCACTAATTTAGGATAGGTGTCGATATGTATGTCTTTTTTCATCTTTATTGTTGCTTTTAGCATTGAATACGTACTCCACAGAATGCTTGATTTCTTGGTCTCGTATAATTCAATAAAATATGCCAGCAAAACGTTTTCTGAGACAGTTTTGGCTCCTTTAGCTAGTCGCCACGTCTTAAACATATCGTACTGTTTCAAATACTTCTCGCGTGATTGTTGAGGGAGAAAGCTCATTTGCGCATTATTAACAGTTTCAGTCAATTCTTTAGGCGTCAAATAAACTTCCTCGTCGCTAGAACCACTAATTTTAGGTTTTTCACTTGTTTTCAAGTTTCTTGTTTTTAACCTAAGGTTTTAGCAATATGATGTGAAAAGAAAATGGCACGCGCAAAGCTAATTAAAAAAGTACACCAAGAAGGTTCCGGGTCGAGTTTTCAACAAGTTAAAAAAGGTTGTATGATAAATTCGGCACCATGGAGATGCCGAAATAAATAGGTTTAATGATGTATGAATTCACAAACTTAGTGCACACGATGTTCTAAATTCAATTTACTTTATCCTCTAGCGGATAAAAACGGCTTTTGCACTCAGATATCGAAGAGCAAAAATACTCTTTCCGAGACTCTTTTTGATTGCTTACACATGTTTATATTCACAAAGGATTCCGCAGAATCGTCGTTATTTACAGTTAATTAAAAAATAAGTTTCAAGAGTCAGGCACTTCTTATTCATTATATAATTTAAGAGCATTCTCCCCACGCGGGCTGCCAACGGCGCATTTATGGCGGTTTTTCTTGATTATTTCATTAAATACAAACAAAAGTAAATTTTTTTTTCAGCCGTGCACTAGATCGTTGGTATTTTGAAGTTTTTATGCTATTTTTTTAACAGTTGTTTTGGTATTTGGTTATAAAGATTGACATACCATCAATTATTTTCTATTTGCCTTACTAAGTACGATTAAATGTTTTTATGAAAGAGTAAATATTTAAATTAATGATAAATACCAAAGACCTAGTTCTGAAAAAAAAAATGTACTTTTGTTTGTATTTAATGAAATAATCACGAAATACTACTATAAATGCGCCGTTGCCAGCCCGCGTGGGGAGAATGCTCTTAACTCTTAATTTATATAGGGAAGAAACGAAATTTTTAGTTGATTAGGCTGACATGAGTCTAAGGTCGGTTTTATCCATAAAAAATCGACCTTAAGAATAGTTCGGCGCTGTACAAATTTGATTTCTGCCCTAAAAGAGTTAAGGTTTAGAGTGTTGTAGTTACTGAATGACTGACGAATAGTTCCGTACGTTCATTAAACGTTACAGATTGTATGGTAAAAAGTCTAGTAACAAATTTTTCAGGCTTTATTACTCACATACTTCGGTAAATTATTCTTATAAATGCTTAAAGTTCTGTGTACGTTGCCAAATTGCGCCGAAAATATATTGCTTTACGTTATAATTCTGAATTTCTATGATAAAATCATTTTATCAATTGTTTTTTCTAAATATAATATTCTCTCGCTATAATACAATATGTAACAAAAACCCTATTGTTCCTTCTACCCACGTTTTTGGAATCGGTATACATACGTAATAAAGCAAGTTATTTATAAAAACTGTTCAACAAAAATAATCAAAATAAATATTTAATTATGAATATTTGTAATGTTTAACTGATTTTGATTGAATCAAAGAAAGCCACCGAGCTCGTAGCCTATTATGCAAAACAAAGATACTTGTAAAATCACATACTGTAAACATTTTTATGAATGTGTCGATTTTAACAGTTATTTGATATTGAACTCTCGACTAGCCAATGCTTATTTTTTTAAATTATAACTCCACCAATGTTGTGCTTGTAGGTAAGTGTATACGTCCCTAAAAGGAACAACAGGGTTTTTGTTACATATTGTATACATTTACCCGTGATTTACCCACTTATTTAAAAACGCTGCTCGTCAAAAATGTATGGTTAAATAGACGCTAATCACTACTTAACTTTACGCTTTAGTACTCTAGCATTTATAAATAAGGGGGTTAATATCGTACCTTGAGGTAAATATAGATTGTATATCACTAAGATATTTTAGATATTTCGTGGTTCGGCGCCAGACAGCGTTTGTTTTCGTTTGCTTTGATGATTTGGCGAGTTCTATTAGAATATTAAATTGATGGTTTTTTATGGCTTCTATCAGCCATTTCGTTCGACTCTTCTTACTTTTTAACTGACTTCAAAATGGAGGAGATTGTCAATTCGTCGGTATGTTTTTTTTTGTATGTATTTTCTTCGATATCTCCGGCAATTGTGGATTGATTTCGAAAATTCTTTTTTTAGTGGTTAGGGTATACTTCAGGGCAGACTTATGTAAATTTTAATAACTTTGCTTGGGTAATTTTTGTGTTAGCTTCGATAAAAGTTTTTTTATCCACCTTGTGTATCTTGATGATATTATACTACTTACTGTCTTCGTTGTTTTCCATTACAAGTAGTGGTATAAGAATTGATATGGGGTAAGTACCATACCTAAAAGTGTAAATTAAAAATTTATTCCAAGAATAAACAACCGAATTTCGAAAAAAAAAACACTACAAACTGAACAATAACTTTAATTTCGGAATTCGATGACAAAAAAACTAAAATTATTTTTATTTTTATGCTTTAATTAAGTGTATTCAAAATTTAGAATGTAATTGGAATTAATGTCTGTTTGCAATCTTTCGCGAGGAATTTGCTCGATTAAACTTTATTTTGTTTGACTTAAAATACGAGAGTCGTAAATGTTCGAAGTGTCTAAACTTTAGGGTAATTACATATACAAACTGTTTCGTACCTGCCTGTTCAATTTATCTTTATATGTTGTAATTGTAGCGAAGGGCTTGTGGTTAATTAATAACAGCTGGATGGATCGATCGACTAGGTTAAGCTACGGTTGCCGCGGTTGGCTCCTAGATGGGTGACCATCTTTATATACAAAGACCCCTCCGTGCCCCTGAATACACGTTAAGCTGTTGGTCCCGGCTGCCATTCGTCGTTTTATAACAGTCGTTACGGGTTGTCAGTAGCCGAAAGGCTGACAAACCAGTCTTACCAATACGTGTCGTATTACCCAGTAATTGGGTTGTGGAGGTCAGATAGGCAGTCACTCCATGTCAAATACTGGTTCACCAGACTGGAAGCCGACCCCAAGAATAGTAGGAAAAAGGCTAGGCTGGAAGGCAGATGTTTTAATTAAGTAGCATTTAGTTTTCTTTTAACTTCTAGCTCCATCTTAATTTTAAATGAAAACTTTCTGATAAAGTCGCAACGAAAATATTAATTTAGAACGAGAGTGGTTGTTTATAAAAACAAGACTAAATCACCAACCAAATATATCTATATAGCCATAGATCGCCGTGAAGCTAAAGTTCAACTAAAAATTACACACAAAATTCACGTCAAAATTGAGCTCCAAGCAAAGAGAAACGATTTACTAAAACACGCTTTGACTACCGATTCCACGATCTAAAAAACTAGTAAAAATCTGGACCGAAACCTGAAGCAATATGAGACATGCTCTAAAGCAAAAGCTTTAAAAGTGATATCAAACATTTTGTAAACAGATTTTTAATTAAAGGTGTTCTAAATTTTGGCTTGGGTAGCCGCGAGGTAGGTACAATTTTTTACGCTTTCCTTAATCTTATAGAGGTATGAGGAACAGGGTGTAAAGTTCACACTCTATAGTAAAAGAGGATCCTCCGACCAGACGGGTGTTGAGCCTGATGGGCAACTGCTCGACGATTGATTTCGGGATAGTGCGCGGTAAACTCTGCTTGCGTGATGTAGCTGCGGTGTGACGTCAAGTCTTGAGTAGTTCGTATATGGCATTGTAGATGGCACCACTTTACTTTTTGTGTTTTTCCACATTTGTTGATTTGAAGTTTCGTATGCGGGGCATTGTAGATGGCCGCCACTATCTAAACTTAGATGGTCTTATTACACTACAAGGTTTTTCTTAACGTAAGGTTTGATTAATCTAGCTTGATAATGATGTGAGAACCTAACAGAAATCGAAATACAGTTCTTTTTTACAAAACTGAAAAGTAAGTCAAGGTAAGTTGTCATTTGTGTATTAAGAAGTTTACCCAATTCAAAATAAAGTTGGAAATCTATAGGCTAGAACTCAAGTTAGATCGCGTTTTTTAATAAGACGGAGAGAGTTGTAAATGGTGATTTTAATGATTATAATTATGGAATAAAACGTATTTGTTATGATATTTTGATCACACTAACAACCCCTAACCTCCCATTTCTTCTCGTGTATTTGACCACCATACTGCGATCGCCAACCCACTTGCCAAGCGTGGCGATTATGGCAAATCCCTCCCTTTTGGGGGAGGCTTATGTCCAGCAGTGGACGTCTTCCGGCTGATATGATGATGATGAACAATCTGACACAGACCTACAAACACCACGGGTAAACTAAGCACATCCTCTAATCGTTTAATTTGATTAAATACACAACAATTTTAAAACAGACTATGGATGTAAAAAAAAACAGCCAGAATCCTTCTCATTTTTGTTTGTGGTTGACTTGAGTTCCAATGAAACCTATCGCTGGGCAGAGGCTTCTACCAATTTGTGTCAACACCCGGATCTCAGTGTTGAATTGGTTAGTGGTTTGTTTAGTACCTTGCTATCTATGAAACACATTGTGTTAAAAAATCAATGTCGTCAACCCGTGGTAATTAATCTGTCATGAATAAGACACCGCTCGTTTACAAATTTCTTGGAAGACTCATTGCTTAAGTATATGTCATCAATTTAGCAGTGGATATTTCAGAGGTGATAAAAAAAATGTTAGAGGATGGCAAGCAAAACTGGCGGACCAGAAAGCCAATTCTCCTAATTAAAAACATTCTAAATCTTCGCAGTTTCATCTCGGCGATAGATAAATGTCAAACACTTGTCAAAATTTATGGAAATTAGAGATATTTTTGACAGATTGAGACTGATATAAGACTGTGAACGTTCTTTAAATTACGAGAATTTCTCCTCTGTCTGTGAACGTTATTAAAATTATGGAAATGGCCTCTCTGGTAACTAGTTATTGCCTCTTACACTTTAACAATACCTACTTAGAGGCTTTGGAGATGCGTTGGCATCACAGAGACAAAAAACTGAAATTTTTCATGTATGTACCTAACTGTAGTAACACATCCATACCATTCAAATCAAAATATAACAATGCTGGTGGGTGGTAGAAATAGGTAACGTGATAATTCCTCCCCGGACGAACTTTTTCATATAGAGCCCTACACAGATTCCACCGGTATGAATTTAAATAAACTGTCTACCTTAAAAAATATCTGGGTTCGCTCGTCTATCGTAGACTTAATTCATCGCTTTCGCATCGCCAGGCGTGAAATAATTTCTGAATTCAAAAATATGCAATGACTTACTTGATAAATAATAGAATGCCTGTCTTCTCGATTTGTCTGAAGATTCCCTTCCAGGATGCCAGCATGCAGTACTGCTGCTTGAGGGTTAGGGGTGACCGAGGGTCCGCCGGTGGTGGCGGTCGATCTATAGCATCATGGTTGTTGAACTCCGAAGATGCCAACTTGGTTAGTTCACAACCCATGGTGGAAACTTTTTAAAATCACAATGTTCAAAATGGCAACAACTTTTTTAGCACTATGTTTTTGCTTGAATTTAAATTTAGAATAGACAGTATGTTCTGTTTTTTTTTCACTGTTATTATTTATATGTTTGAATTTAGAAATGAACAAGCTACACTCATGTTATTGTTTGTTAATTTTGATTCAATTGTTTCACGTCACTATTGACACTTTTATTTATTTTTTATTTTTTAATCCGCGGTCTTTTACAAGGCACTGTGTTCGTCAACCTGATACCACATAATTAATAATTCAAGCGTTTAGTACTAACGAGCGTCAGTTAAGACTACCGGATACCAACACACCGGTGCGAGTATCCGAAATCACACTTCGAAATCAAATGCAATAAATTGTCTGTGTGTTCTAAAATTAGAAAAATAACAAAATATCGTTCTGCCCGTCTGTGCGTAGATACTACCGCGGTTTGCGTTGCGGATATTACTTTTGTTTTAATATTATTTGGTGAAATATTATGTAATATCAAAGTAAAATTATGCCATTTTTTTTGCAGGTATATTTATAATAGATATGAACGTCTACAATTGACAATAAAATGGACAATAAAATAATAAAACTGAAATATCTACGCTTGAATT
Organism: Polymixis lichenea; assembly: GCA_949091785.1. Classification (NCBI taxonomy): domain Eukaryota; kingdom Metazoa; phylum Arthropoda; class Insecta; order Lepidoptera; family Noctuidae; genus Polymixis; species Polymixis lichenea. The sequence continues at coordinate 2,271,508 of OX420943.1, read as the reverse complement.
ATTATATTACTTATATTAAATTATTTCCCTAATTACCTGAACAGTTGTTGACCAAACACTTTTATTACTAAGATTGTAGGTAGATATAAAAAACCAATCAACGCTCTTGTTTCCAATAATTAATTACTCATAAAGTATCAAACGATCGCGCACAATTAAATATCAATTAGGACCACCACTAAAACTCATTATATTGATAATAACGACGTTTAGTTATTTTCCATCACATAATAAACTAAATAATATAAATAAATAGCAAATTTATTTGGCTAGTTTAAACGTAGACTAACTTTAAGCAACTGAGGCAAAAGAACTAAGTTTTAGTGATGGGAAAAATAACAGTTATTTTTAGAAAAATAGCGGCCGTAACGTTTACTACTTTGAATGTATATTTTATTAGAAAGTTTATGATAGGCTGTAATAAAAATATTAACATGTAAATATAACGGAACCTACGTGTACGCCCGGGCTTTTGCGTATGATTTTGCATAAATGGTACTGGTAATTTTACTCGTAAAAATATCTTTCCCTTTTTGTTGTAAAATATGTTGTGTTCTTATAAACTTTATTGTTAGTATTTGAGGAACCTATCACAATAATTTCACACATTACAGTAGTAGCCCTCATAATCCTAGATTTGTCCGAATAATGTATCTAGGTCACAATTTCAACCAGGTATCAGTAGCCATTAATTTCATGACGAGGACCAACATACAAGTTCCTACCAAAAAAGTAAGGTCAAATTAATTTAAGGATCACATGGTTTTTGCCATTAAGTCTGGGATACTTCACCGGCCTCTCAAATCCAATTTGTAGACGATAGTATCGGAAACGGCACGTGTAACACACGACAACGGTTCTGGGGTAAATTGCCTCATGTAATACGAAAGTGTGACTCTAATGTGACACCATGATCCGGTTTCGATAACGGCTTTTCTCCCGTAAGCGTGGAATCTATTGCTAACGAACCGTGCAAGGTGGGATTGAGTAATATTCACAATTTTTGGAGGATTTTATTGGAATTTTCAGTTGCGTTATTTTGATTTTCTGCTACAGAACATTTTGGTATTGAGTGATTTGGATAAAGGTATATACGTTTTTCATAAAAGAAACTCAGTATGAAAATATGAGATTTCCAATTAATTTATCTTTTTCAACATACGTTTAATTTATGAATGGTTGTCGAACGTCCAGAGAATATTAGCAATCATGTATCTATGACCTATCCAATACCTCAACGCCACAATACAAACTGTGGAATAAACCGGAACGGCGTTCAAAATTTGCATGTCCAATATATCCGGAACCAATTTCAAAAGTGTATTCATGTCAAAATTTTATGAATAAATAACGCATTAAAATAACAGTTAGCGTTATTATCGCGAAAATAATTGCGCATCACTATTCAAACGAGTTGCCCATAGAATTCTATCTCTGCAATTGTATGATAATGTTACTTCCATAAACGCAATTATGGTAAGTGGACGTCACTATTTCAACTTAATTTCACGGAATCATCAACCTTATGAAATTGTAATAAAGGTCACGTATTGAAGACGGTATCGTATGCGTTGTCATGAATGATCTCCTAAAGGTATGATGACGGTATTCTCTATGTAGTGTCGGTTATGTATTTCTTTTGTTTTAGTGATGAATGCAAGCGATAAGGCATTGTCATTTTGGGTGCACTGTACAAGGTGGCAGGGAAATTACGTACAAACTGTGGTACAGACGCCAGCACATCAAGCTACCCCAATCTGTCAAATTTTTTACTTTATCACATACGCATAAGGTTCATGTTCAATTGGAAAAAATTGACAGTTTGGGGTAGCGTGATGTGCTGACGTCTGTACCATGAATTTAAGACATGAATCTAGACCCCTTAGAGTAGAAACGTATGGTCGGTTATCAAAAATAATTTTACTATTTCATTGAAAGGTGCAATAGCTACGCGGTCAACATGTATCGAGTAGCTAATTTTATTTACAGAATCAATGGTTTGAGTTTGCCCGTAATGTCCCTGCCAACCTGTATATATCTGTCTGGTAGGTAGACAATGGATTAGTAATCTTTGACTTACCTACTTTCAAGCTATTGTAGATTTTAAGTTTGAGCAGAAAGAGGTGTTTTTGGTGCCACAGTTTTTCGTTTGTGACCTGATTAAAATCTTCACGCTTCATTCAAGGGGTTGGTTGTAGAACAACTTCGCAGGTATATCTGCACCTACTTTTTCAAGAATTTTGTTAGCTAAAATTTTTACAGTAAACTCCTTCGGGTTTACTGTAGTATTCTGTTTATTCCGTATTTAAGTTGAATATACCACTTGACTGGCTCACTACCACGCCTAGCGCTACCGTAAAGACCTGCTTCACTTTATCTGTGTCCCACCATTCCACGTAACTGACAGATGATATTAAGATGCTCTTACACGGGTAATTTTTTGAGCAATTATTGCTCGGCAACACTAATGTATCAATCTGGAGCAGCAATAATGAAATGCGGCAATTGTTTCGGGAATATCGCGTCTAATTGCTCCACATATTTCACATTTTTCAATGTCACCAATATGAGTTGCCGAATATCCAATCGGTTTGGAAATTTTGAGTCAATTGTCTTTCTATCTCGTTTGTACGTATAACAGCGTCTCGTTTTTGCGGTAGGAACCAGCTGGCGGGGGGAGGGAGGTATTGCCAACTTATTTAAGTTTCTCCATATTGCATGGTATTTATTTATTTATTTATTTATTTATTTATTTAATACTTTACGCACAGAAATGTACAGAGGCGGACTTAATGCCATAGGCATTTTCTACCAGTCGACCTTCGGGCGATGCAGAGACAAACAGTGGTAGGTGCTATCAAATAAGTGGTGTATTTAATTATTATTCAAATATAACTAAATATACTCATATTATACCTCAAAAAAAATATATATTTAAACAATAAATATGCTATATATGCCGTATCTCTGGCAACAGGTTGCTACATTTTGCCATTGCCCTAAATTGCAGGATGTAGTCGTGTCGTCATAGTTGACGATAATTGACCAGGATGGAGCAATTTTAAGTGCTCGTGTAAGCGCACCTTTAGTGACAGCAGCTGTCTCCTCTTGTGTGTAGTGGTGATCCAGTGGTAACGACTGTTACTGACGAGTCGTAGGTTTGAATCCAGACAGGCGGTTCACTTTGCGTAAATTATTTCATCACGACTGTTATCAATATGGTGAAGGAAAACATCGTGAAGAAACCGGTATGTTTTAGAACCAAAAATTCGAAGACATGTGACGTCTACCAACACGCACTGGGCACGCGTGGTGGATTACGGCCCACTGCCTCCCACCCAGAGGAGGCCTGTGTCCCAGGCAGCGGTGGAAACTACAGTTACAATATTCTTTTTGTTTTCTTTTTCAGTTTCAATGAAAAGTAACAAATCAGTTCTGTTCCATCGCCGTCTAACATAGATACATTGTTTCCATGAGGTTGGTCCTCCACAATCCTTACATACTGTGTTTTCTTCTCCGTTTTTTTTTTGTGGCGTAATACACTAACAGTAGAATGGATTTCATTTTGACAGTTCAACATCATTCATTCATTCATTCATTCGTTCATTGCGTTATTTACGTTGCTGAGCAGAGACAAATTTTTCGAACATAACATATGAAATAAAGCAATATGTTAAGTCAAAATGATTCAGATTCTGATTAATATTGTGCTACGCAATTAGGGTTTGGTTTTTTTTTTGGGTGGGAAATCATCAAATAACTTCTCCCGCTCTGGATGGAGCAGGAGGGCGTGTCAGACTTTTACTGACTAAAACCCACCCGTGTTTCCTCAGTTGCCTGTGTGCCAGGGGCCGCGGTATCTATTTCGAACAACCCGCACCCCTGGCAAACGCAATAAGGGTGGTGGTTATACATGCACGCCGCTTGCGTGTACCGCCTGATGAATATAAAGAACTTCATCACTAAATTTGATTAAATTGTTTTTTTTTTCTTTTTTCTAAATAATCGCCTACCTACTTAGTTTTCAAAACTTCTGCCAGTTAAACCAATCAATTTAACCAATGAACTCAAAACGTTAACTTGTATTCACCAAAACTGTAAGCTTACCGTTTTGTTTTCAGTTTCAACAGACTTTACCGTTGTATTTCAGTCACGTACAGAGAACATCGGTACTTCAACACATGCATGCCACGCGGCACGCAAGTTACATGCAAATCAACTGATTGACCTGAAAAATATAACAGGTAGCAAGATAGGTAAGCAGTGGCGGCGCTGTGGTAACAGCCACACCTTACGAGTTGTAGGTCGTTATTTTGAACCTAGGTGATTAATTTTGAGTAAATCGTTCAATGACCATTGCTCTTTCAAACGGTAAAGGAAATTATCGTGAGGAAACCGCCATTGCCTAGAACCAAAATACCTTATCGACATACTAGTATTGCCTGACACATGCTGAGCTGGACTCTGATTTAATGCAACTTTGAGATGCACACCGCACTTTGGTACTCCACCGCACGTTATTTTATTTGTATGTCAAATTGGGTCATAGTCTAAAGTGTCATCACTATACTTACGTCATCCTTTCTTCTTTTTTTTATTATATTAGCCGTTTGGGGTCGCAACACTCGGGTCATGGGGCCCGGTGCACGTCTCCTCTCTCGTCGGCTGGTCGACGCTTCACGTGACCAGAGGGCTGGGTCGTTCTTTGGCCAAAGAATTAGCATTGCCATTCAACGTGGCAATGCTGCCAGTCTTCTGGGCACGTTTCCTGATGACAGCGATGCGGACGAATACTTCGACGCCTAAGTGTCCCTTTTTTTTGTATTTATTTGTACACACCTTTAGTTTTGATGTATTAGCACCTTGTTTTTTTCATGTAATTAGTTTTTATCTCATCGTGCTTTGTATGTTGTGCTGTGTCTTTTGTATGCACCAAATAAACGATTATCTATCTATCTAGCTAGGCGCAAATTCTCCTTATGCGAGATTATGCAAGGTCATAAATAGTTGCAGTGACCAAATCGATCTTCACTTTGATGGTTTGGGAAAGTTGAAAGGCACTTTTCATAAGTATCTGCCCGATTAGTTTTAGTTTTAGTTATCAATATACTAATATAAGTTAGTCCTAAGCGGTGTATGATGTTTTCCAAGTTTTTAAGTACTAAGGTCATATGAATTACTTCATATCATTGTTTATTTAACTTGACTGCATAAACCATTTTTTTTTAAATTTTTATCAATTAAATTTTCATTTATTGTTGAATGTTAATTTTTTTTTTTTTTTTTTTTTTTTTTTTTTTTTTTTTTTAAAAAACGTTGCTCCACACTAGGAATGACTCCTGTATTGTGGGTGCGTTTACAAACATCTAAACTCACATACACAAACAGCCAGACCCGGAACAACTATTTGTAGGTCATACCAATATTTGTTCCGTGCGGGAATCGAACCCGCGACACGCAGCGCAGCAGTCAATCGGTTAACCGTTGCGCCAACCGTGCTGTCGAATTATATGCTATTATTGTATAGAATCAAATTCTTCTAACATAACAGACAGCTGTGCTGCTGGGGAGTTTGTTGCGCCACTTCTTCTTCCCAGCTAACGCACTAGGAACTGGTGAAGGGCGGGCGTTTTGGGGGACTGTCACTGGACTGTAACCTAGTTTAATTAAGTTACTTTAGTTTAGTTTATTTTGTACAACTTTCTGTATATGCACGCAGAGTTTGCCTGTAAGTGATTGTTACGCTACTGTATTAATTTATCTTACATGTTATCTTTAGCATAATACCAGTGTAAACAAATGTGGTGACCCTAATAAATAAATAAATAAATAAATAAAATCTATCTAGTAGGTACATGCATGAAAAAAACAGCACGATACAAAGGTCGTGCACTTAATAAGCGTTCTGAAAATAAGTATGTGTCTGGGGTAATAGGATTGGTAATTGATCATTTGTTTTCACATTTCAATTGCCTACACACTCCGTCATTCCTCAAATACTTGTACTAAAAAAAAGATTGTAAAAGTAAACCTTACTTTTTTATGCACATTTTCTTCTCAAATTCTCACGTCCCACAGAGGTGCGACCCGTATCAAACACAACTCAAGAATTTCGTTTGTGTCCACCGTGGGTATTTCTCCCGCAGTACAATGCCCAATGTCCTTTATGCTTTTGATAAAAACTTTTTCCAAAAAAAACAACCGACTTCCGAAAAAACATTACAAAGTGAAAAATAACTGTAATTTCGGAAGGCGGTGACTTTGGATATGTATTTAAATTTTTTGTCACCGCCTTCCGAAATTAAAGTTATTTTTCACTTTGTAGTATTTTTTCGGAAGTCGGTTGTTTTTTTTGGAAAAAGTTTATTTTTCAATTTTTAGTTATAGTACCTATCCCACTAATTCGAAATTTCATCATCCTTGGGGTCAAAACAATGCATATTTATGCGATAGCAGCAATCGCGGTTTATTTACTGTTCTTTTTTGAAGAGTTCCGTTGTCTGTCTCCGAAACGCATCATCAGATCTATATAAAATGTGACCACACGGGAAGCACGAGCTTTCAAATAAAAAAAGAATCATCAAAATCGGTTCATCCAGTCAAAAGTTATGAGGTAACAAACATAAAAAAAAAACATACTTACAGTCGAATTGAGAACCTCCTCCTTTTTTTGAAGTCGGTTATAAAATAAAGAATTTTGTTTTTCAGCGTTCTTGTAGTATCACCCTCTAAGGGGGTAAAAGCTGGTACCTAATATGTACTTACCCAGTGTTTCACTTATAGATCATAATTCCCGTGTGGTCCTGAGAAACGCTTTTCTCATGATAGGTTTTTGGCTTAATTTTTAACATCTCAACAACAATGTTTGTAATATTCTTACTCTTTAACAGTAAACGTAAGTAAAACGCTCTGCATGCCTTTCGCCATCAGATCAAATTTAAGTCCACCAACATCTTTATCTCTTAAAATGCACACATGTTCGTCTTCCACCTCTTGTGACTGCTCTGAAATTACCAAGACACCTACTGTTAAGTATTTAGGTGTACACATCGACCAACATCTGAATTGGCATAAACACCTGCACTCACTGGCGAGTAGAACTCGCAAACTCATATACGTCTTTAAAAAATTACGCAATTCTGCCGATACAGACACCCTTAAAGTCGTATATTACGCGTTGTGCCAATCCATTTTAGTGTACTGTATTCCAGCCTGGGGTGGAGCCAGTGAAAATAATTTCGTACGACTAGAACGAGCTCAGAGAGCCGTACTGAAAGTCCTACTATCTCGGCCGTTGAGATACTCTACAGCACAGTTATATGCAGAATCCAAAGTGCTATCAGTCAGGTAACTGTATATCCTCCAGTCCATGCTTCGTAAGCACTCAACTCGTCCGTTATCAGAGCCAAAAGGTAGGGTCAAACACACAGTTTTCCCGTTAGAGTCGTGTAAGACTTCCTTCACTAAAAGGCATTATAACGTCAACAGTACGAAACTTTACAACCAGTTAAATAAATTATTAAAAATTTTCCCTAAAACTAAATACCAGTGTAAATTTGAGTTACAACAATATCTCCAAAAACTTACCTACCGTATGACTGAGGATCTTTTGATTGGAAACTATTCCAACCTCAACATATAGGATTTTATAGCTCAAAATTAAATACGTCCCTAAGTCGAATTTAATATACATACATCTCGCTCAAAACACACTTTTACAAACACCTACTCACACACTACACTTACTCACAAATACTCTCACTCACTAAATAACAAACACACACTTCTCCAATTTAATCAAAATCAGTTTTATTTTTCTTTCTTTTATTATGTTCCTGCTTTTTATTATATTTCCCTATACACCAGCCTAACATTGCATTGTATCTTTTATGTTTGTTTCTTAATATTTTACTTTGTATATCATCGTGTCCTATCTAGGTAAATTATAAGCTTATTATATCCATGTATAATTTGAAGGTACACTGACTTCTAAGATAAAGGTTTTTACCTAGTTTAGAGGTCAGGGTCTTTTTTTTACTGTGAATCACTTAGCTTAAGCCATTTTGTTTATTTGTTTCTTGTTCATTGTAATATTCGTGCATTTCTGGGAGTAATAAAAGATTTATTTATTTATTTATTTAATACATGTACTGTACTCATGTTTGAGCAAATCAACGATTATCTTATCTCATGTATATCTTAGGAAAAATTACAATTATCAGACTGCAATCACCATGAGCTTTTCAAGTTAGCCTGGCATTGTCATCAGAGTTAAATATGACTTGGAAGTGCTAACGTGCAGGGTTATTTTAAATTGTATTTGTGAGGGAGCATATACTGCCTCTCCCTCACGTGCGCTGCCTCCCTCCTCGCGAGAGTTACTGCTTCGCAGAAGGAGGTGACGGCTACCCATGCACTCTCGCTCCGTACCATGGCCTGGATCAGCGCCGGACGCGAGAGAACGCCGCCGCCGATCGCCTCCACGAGGACACGGCGGCCCAAGCCGGGCAGACCTCCACCGACCCGCACTGGGCTCACGTAGTATATAACAGCCCACTTCCTCTCACCGAGAGGAGGCTTGAGTCCCAGCAGTGGCAACATTTATAGGCTGATTAAGCGACAGTCAGCTTCTTCGGAGTTACGCTAGCCAATTTATAATAACCTTGTCTAAGTACAATTTCTGTGTATGATACTGCAATAAAAAAGTTATTAATTTTCAAATAATATTTATTTAAAATCAAATTAACACTTTATTACACCGATCTTATACAACTTATTACATACAACACATTCATTGCTTATTTAAATTCATTTATAAATACAACTTATTTACTTAAGTAAGTACTTATTACAATAATAACGATCGTACATACAAAACTTAAATGGTTTTTTAACAATTACTATAACTTAATAAGATTTGCTTGTCCTTTTATTTCAACTTGTCAACTTATGATTTGCTATAGACAACTGCAACTGTTTCTGTTTGCTTTTATTTGTTGAATACGAGGCTTTTGGCTATGAGGTACCACCATGAGTGTTTGAGCAAAGAAAACAGTTTTTCTTACTTTTTTTTAGACGGTCTGGTGACGGATTAATAGAAAGTTGAAACGGCTTGCTCTATTAAAAAATATTATGATTTGACTAAACATACGAACAAAGAAGAACAAGAGAAATAATGGTTGGGGTGCTTTTAAAATGCTTTTTGTTTATAATCCGCATAAACTGATCATTTTCCAGTACCTACGACCCGTAGAACATTATTGCGCACAAAACTCACTCAAAAAAGGAAATACTGACATTTGGCTGTAACAAGATTAATTCGAGACAAAAGAAACTCATGTTTTTTAAATCGCAACACACATTCAATATCCCATAAAAAGTTATGTGGCATTGAGATGTATGTATCTGGAGTTGTCTATACCCCCCAGGGAACAAAGAACAATCTACCGAATACAGGAAAACATTCATGAAAATCCGATCTAATTTCATCTTTCAATTTCTATTCACACGTTTAGTAAAAGCAGATAGTAACAACAATAAGTACGCACGTACATACATCCATTATGTAGTTAACTTTGTTTACTTTGCGTGAAAATTAAACAACTAAATCCGTGGGCGAGTTTCTAATATAAATCTTGGTTTTGTTTGTGTGATATTGATCGCTTGCTTTCAAACAAGATAATATCTAGAGGAGTGGAGAAATGTAAATGTGAATAGGAATATCTTAGGACCACACAAGGCGACTTTTAGTGGCATTAAAATTGCGCGTCTGCACAACAACAGCAGATTAGTTTGCTGAAATGCCGTTAAGCAATTATGGCAGGCTTACATTAGACAATGAAATTGGGATACTATTTGATGTATGATTGCAAATAAGTTTTTTTTTTCGGGAAGGGCCTGCTCTTGACCACGATCCTCGAGTATCGACTAAACTAATGAGTGAATTGACGACGATTGATTGATTTGACGGCACGGTTGGCGCAGTGGTTAAGCGCTTGACTGCTACTCTGCGTGTCGCGGGTTCGATTCCCGCACGGAACAAATATTTGTATGACCTACAAGTAGTTGTTCCGGGTCTGGCTGTTTGTGTATGTGAGTTTAAATGCTTGTAAACGCAATCATAATACAGGAGAAATTCCTAGTGTGGGGCAACGTTTTTTAAAACAAAAAAAAAAATCATAAAACATTTCCTACCGTACAGTGGGCCACAGTGTCTGTCAATTCAGCAATGCGACTGAAACGTTGCGTGAGGGCATCGCAACGCAATCGACTACCTGTAGTGTCTAGGATGGACCACCGAAATGATTTTGTATTACGACTGTATCAGTTATGTTTAAGTCCTATGCAATGTTATAGGGATTGAGCCTAGAGAAATTCCATGAATAAATTCAATTCCATTTTGCGCAGAACTCGCTAGACGAACTAGGCAGTTTTAATATCCCTAACTATAGTAGCATATATGTATGTCAGAATATCAATAGCAGTGACGGATTAACCCTTAATTAAATTAAGCAATTGCCTAGGGCTGATGCCCTAGGCAATTGCTTAATTGGCTGGTGCGTCTGGGGGGCACCAGAAGAAGCACAAAAAAAAATCCGTCCTCAGGGCATCACGTCTCACTCTCACGTAACTAACTAACATGCATGCGTAACTTGCATGCTCTGTATGTGTACTCATGTTTCCACAAATAAAGAATCTTGAATCTTGACGTCACCAAAAACCACACCAAAAAAAGTTTCTAGGACTAATTTGAAAATTCGCGCGTTTTAAATTGACGTAGAGTCCGACCTAGAGTCATAACCCCGCTCTCACTTGCCCACTCAGTGCCCGCTAGTAGCATTCGGCAATTCGAATGCACCGGAATTGCGATCAGCCAATCACAATTTCTCTTATCGCCCGCGGGGAAGGGGTGCTTCCCCGCGGGCGATAACAGAAATTCAAGAGTTTCATATGTAATAAGTAAAATAAGTTCCAGACCCAGTGATTCGGCTCGCACAAGTTTACATGAAACTCACGCACAATTGTATAAAATAATACATGATGATAAAATTTAATCAGCTTTTCCTAATGTGGAAACAGCTCTGCGTATATTTTTATCGCTTATGATTACAAATTGCTCAGCGGAACGTTCTTTTTCAAAATTAAAAATATTAAATAATGAAAAAAGGACAAAAATGATGCAAGAAAGGCTCGATCATTTATCGATAATATACATAGAGTCCGATATGTTAAAAACGTTAGACGTTAATACTATATTGCGTGAATTCAATGCCCGGTAAAGCCGCAAGGCGCATTTAATTAAATAAATAAATAATGCTTTGATTTTTATTGTTGTCGCACCTACTCCACTTCTAAGGTACGTTACATCTCATCATCTTATTTTACAAAAAAGTAATGTTTTTAGGCGGTAAAGGTTTAAAGACCGATTCTAGTTGACGTACAGATAGGGGGGCCCACAGGCGTGGATTGCTTAGGGCATCAAGTAGTCTTAATCCGTTACTGATCAATAGAAAATGTTTTTATCATAGACATTACTAGCATTATGGCGTAAATTGATATCTATGCCAATGTAAAAATACTGTGAAATGCCACTGTCATATACATCGGGCTTTCTTATTGTTGTTGTTGTTGGATTTATAATTAAACGAACTCTCTAGAAAAAATCGCACAGATGAGTTGACTGTGATAGTGTAGCGCTATTGTGGCCCAACTGTATAGCTACAAAAAGTCACCCAGTATGCGTATGGCCTTTTCTGCTATATTTGAATCGCTTGTTTCAATTCTGGCAGCTGATAAATCTATATTTTCCTCAGTAGGTACACTATATTCTTATAATATTTATTTTGGCAAGAATGTAAATATTTTGCAGAAATAGACTCACGCACAGGTATTTTTGTGGGTTTTTCTGAGTGCTATATTATTTGACGTCATCACGTTAAAATAATTAACGTCATAGCATTTTGTAAGAAGATTTTAACCAGATTGACGTCCGTCGTATACAATATCTGACCAGTTGAATTTTGCGACCGAATTTTTACACATTTTCATTTTATTTTAGCCTGAAAAGCATATTTATGTTGACGATGGAGAGTAAGCCAATGGATGGCCAATTAGTGAAATAGATGTACCTAAAGTTATTTCATTTTATAAACCATGGTTTTATAATGTATCTTTAATCTGTGCTTTTACAATTAAAGCTGAATAATTTATTTTTTGAACGCACTAAATCTCTGAAACTACCAGTTGGATTTAAAAAAAAACTTGTTGTACTTGATAGCCTTATTCTTAACCTCAATTCTTCTTCTTTTCTTCTTCTTTCGTTCTTCTATTAATTTCTTCTTTTAACTTTTTAACAGTAAAAGCGTTATGAAGTCTTTGCAGCCTACGTTTCTAGGCATTGTCCGTCCTTGCCAAATATTTTTCTTACGTCTGTTGGGATGGACTCAAAAAGGTATGAGTTACAGTTTTTGATTTCTACACTTGTGAATGATGCTTGCAAAGCTAAGACTAGTGATTTTGGTGGGACAAAACCCAACATTATTCATCATCATCATTTCAGCCGAAAGACGTCCACTGCTGGACATAGACCTCCCCATGCTCCTCCACTTCGACCGGTCTTGTGCTTCCCACATCCAGCCAGGATTCCCGCGGCCTTCACAAGGTTATCGGTCCACCTTGTGGGAAGCCTTCCCACTCTACGTCTTCTGGTACGCGGTCGACACTCCAGAACCTTTCGACCCCATCGGCCATCTGTTCTGCGAGCAATGTGCCCTGCCCACTACCACTTAAGTTTGCCAATTCTTCGGGCTGTGTCGGTTGCCTTGGTTCTCCTGCGGATCTCTTCCTTCCTGATCCGACCACGTAGGGAAACTCCAAGCATAGCCCTCTCTATTGCTCTTTGGGTGACTTTAAGCCTTCTGATAAGGCCCATTGTGAGCGACCACGTTTCTGTACCATAGGTCATCACTGGCAACACACACTGGTCAAAGACTTTCGTCTTGAGACACTGCGGTATTCGGGACGAGAAGATATTGCGAAGCCTCCCGAACGCTGCCCAGCCGAGTCGGATTCGAAATTGACCTCTTTCTCGAAGTTGGACCTACCTAGCTGGACAGTTTGTCCCAGGTAAACGTAGTCGTCCACAACTTCGAGCGTAGCGCCTCCGATGGTCATGAGAGTGGATGTTACATGGGCATTTGACATGGCCTTTGTCTTGTCCATGTTCATTTTTAGACCCACTCTTTTGGAAGCTCTACTGAGGTCGTCGAGCATTGCACTGAGGTCCTCCATGGTCTTAGCCATGACAACTATACCATCGGTAAATCGAAGGTGAGTGATATACTCGCCATTGATGTTGATGCCAGCCCCCTTCCAGTCCAGAACCTTGAAGACATCCTCCAGTGCAGCGGTGAACAGTTTCGGAGAGATAACGTGTCCCTGTCTCACACCTCGCTGCAGAAGGATAGGTTTCGTTCAACATTATTATCTTTCAATATTTCTAGCAAATTAATTGACTTAGCAACTAACAAGGCGAGGTGTTCCAATATAATGTGATATTGCCAAATCATAATCACTAATAGATATTATAATTGGATTCAATTCAGGTAGTTACATACTATTTGGGTCGGTAATTAACTATACCTGTATATTGTATTTAAGCTTGTGTATCTGGAAGTAGGCTTACATAGTGTATACCGCTGAGGCAGTGTTCACCTGTATAAACACCATTGTGCACTTAACCAAATAGTTAAGTGCACAATGGTGAATGTTGGTAGATACATTTAATTGGTATTGTTCGTCGAATCGTTGAGCTCCTTAAAATTTCAGTTAAGCTGCACCATTACTGACAGGTTCACACAATCTATGTGGTGCTTTCCTCAAAAGACCATTTCAAACACCAACCTATATGGTCTTCACATGATCTGACCAAGATATTGTCTGGACTCTAAAGGAGACTGTGACCTCTGAGTTTGTTTCGGCCTTTCTTCTCAGAGTAGTCAAATAGGAAACGCCGACCTCATCTAGTTTAAAAAAATATGATTGACGTGTTAAAGTGTTTGTAAGTATCACATATCACAGCCGCACGGGTCGATAGATAAGGTTAAGCTACGCTTGCCGCGGTTGGTCCGTGGATGGGATCTTTATATACCAAGACCGTGCCTTGGAAAGCACGTTAAGCTGTTGGTCCCGGCTATCATTTGTAGATCTTTGACAGTCGTTACGGGTCGTCAGAAGCCCGAAACTCTAACAACCGGTCTTACCAAGGGGTATCGTACTACCCAGTAACTGGGTTGTGGAGGTCAGATAGGCAGTCTCTCCATGTAAAGTACTGGTGTTCAGCTGTATCCGGTTAGACTGGAAGCTGACCCCAATGTAGTTGGGAAAGGGCTTGGCCGATTATGATGATGTGTAAAAGTGTTTGTACAAACCTACTTACAGAAATATAATCATTTATCATTTATACATGGTGTAAAAAATATCTTAAGGAAAAAAATACAGCTCGTGAGATATTCATTACATTTTTCCTCTAATTAGTTGTCTTGGCCGAGGGCTATATTATGTCGTTGCTTTTTCTTTGCTATATAATTTGGGTTCAGAAAAACCGTCTTTGTGTTATCTTAACCAAAATCCATATCATGAGAGACTGTAATAATTTGATTACTTACGATTTTTTTTGGAATCTGTCTCATGTTTCCAACTGGATAATTTTCTTCTTTTACAAGAGCTATTTTGGAATGATTTACAGCTATTTTGTTTTTAATGTGTCTCTGCTAAGGTACGTGTAAATAGGTGACTAAGAAATACAAAACAGTCGCAATTTATAGTTGTAAAATTTCAACTAAACGGACAGAATTACAGAGTGGCTTTTCTAAAAGTTTGTATGGTACAGTAACTTGTACACTCAAGTTGAAATAAAAGGACAAACCTGACAGAGTTTCAAGGGAAACTTTTAATGTAGCATGTTTTAGCTCATTATGTACTACAAACACAGTTGTTAACTTAGTTTTTTAACATTGAATTTTTCTTTCATGAGTCAAAAGAACTTTGCGCAATTGTTATTTTATACATAATTTAGAGCCGTACAAAATAATGTTTTTGTATGAAATATTTATAAGTGAAAAATTCAAGTACTATATAATGTACCACATTTTGTTTAATATGTTTGTTTCAGAAAATATACATGTAGAGTGGGATTGCTTAATATTATTTTTAATATATTTGTTTACATTTTTGTGCATAGAGGTATTCTGAACATCTTTAAGAAATGAGTACAAAAAATATTAAAAGTAATAAACTAGTACATAATATACTGTTATGTGCACAATATTTGCGCTTTTCAATGTAATAATTTATATAATAGGGTAAAAGCCGGATAGTTGCCACATTTTTCAAAATCACTCTATATCTTTCAGTACAAAAAGCAAGATACTTTATTTGTAAAACTAGCCGGTACCTTGGTTTTTTATCTACTTTATGAAAAGTTAAAAAAAACATTATTATTAATATTTCCAGAGTATTAGCGATTTTTGCGGACCTCTATATTTTGGGACATCTATCCGACATGGGGGATAGTTGCCGAATCCATATAAATTACGTTTCGGATAGTTGCCCCGCCGAGAAACAGGACATCTATCTCGCAAAAAGTTTCATCGCATTTTGCCTTCCCATGCAATCATATAAAGACATGCGACACGGTCAACTTAGTGGTAGTCGGCGAGTCTTTCGACAGATTAACAAAATAGCTTGATATTCATCCGCGAAACTAGAGTAATTCAAATCGGGGCAACTATTCCCCTGGGGCAACTATCCTGGTTTTACCCTAATTAATGGAAAACAAATATTCCGTGTAAACAATATGTTGATTCAATAATAACTATAATAAAATCTTGAATTTAAAACTTATGCTAAATATTACAACATTCACGCACGGAAGACGCAATTTAACAATAATTATGCCGAATTATTAAATTGTAAATTATAAAACATACAATAGTTGGTCCAGCCAACATTAAGGACGTCAAGAAGAATATCATTAGAAATAAATAATGATTATCATTAAATTAGTACTAACAAGCGTTTTGCGACATTTAAAAAAGTTATTTGGTTTAAAATTCCTTAATTTAACACACATGTTTTTTACTATTTTTATCTACATTTTGTTCATATTATTTAAATTATGTTTCTATTCAAAAAGCGCTCTAATACGCAGTTAATGTTCCCTTACTGAACTGTTAGTCCCATTTTATGCTATACCAGTCTAAATACAGACGAGCGAAAAAGAACAGTGACAACTATACACAATTATAGATTTATTCACAGTATACACATAATTCACGATGCATTTATAAACGTCAGTACACTTCACTTTTAAAATCTCGTTAAATTGACATTCATTTATTAGCAGCAGTATTTTTGAATCTTTGAAATTAGAATGAAGGTACCAATTTTAAAGTTTCCAATATGGCTGCTGCTCGTCGGTTATTTTCCAATAGAAGACTAATGTTTTAGTCGTGGTTTTGTTTAAGTTTTTCAGTTCTATTATGCGTTATTTGTTCCTGTACATGGCTGAGCTCACGTGGCATGCTTCCCAGCGGCCTCATAGCCTTCTATGAGCGTTTCTAGTATGAATTTGATGGTAATTTTGTAGATATTTTCCACGTTTGGTGTGTAACGGTCGCCCAAAGTCGACTCCACGGCTGCTAGGAACGGTGCTTCGATTTTCTGTGAAAAAGATAGATCATGTTAATCCAATTCATCAGCGGTACTTTGTTTTTAATACGACAAAAATATGTATTAACGAGAACTGGCAGTTTCTACCCACCCACAGGCACCCACGTACATTTAAAGAATCCTAAAAAAATAACATGTCTAAAGTGCCTCGCACTTTGAGCCAAAAAATTCCATTATCCAACAATGACAACTTCTAAAATGTATTTATTCAGAACTCAAAACATTTAAACCACGTTAATATTGACCGGTCTTAAACAGATTCATGGATATTTCAAACTGGATAAGTCAAAGGGTTAGTTGAGGGCTTTCATAAACGGAAATGAGGGACGAGGGTCACTTCCGGAGTTCCAGAAATAGACGGACTTGTCACGGGGTAAGAAAATACAGAATACCCACTCGTAATAAGAGGAAAATTACGGTCAAACAACAGAAGAATGAAAAATCTGCGAAATATGCTACAGTCATTTTTTATTTTTTATTTTTTATTTTTGCGGAGATTTTGCAACAATGACAAAATTGAAGTGATCTTTTCCCATTGCAGGTAACTAGCTAGTGGCTTGCTGTTAGAGGTAAAATACCTGTGGAAGGATTGTATAGTTGTAGATAGACTATTAATTCCTGCATTGAATTTACAGATTTATTATTGATTCTTTTTACCTATTGTGTTATAGTAATTTTATTCTTGGTGCATCGTTTTCACATATTATGATATAATTAATGTACCTTTACAAAATATTGTAAAATATTGTAAAGTGTCACCCTCTCACGGTGAAGCGAAGAGGAACCCCAAAAAGTAGGTTGTGGTGAGGTGCATCGCAACTGAGGCGGGCCGCGATGTCGAATGGGCGGCATCGCGGCTGAGGGTTACAGGCTACGGCGGAGGAGGAGTGCCGGTACTTCTGAGTAGCGCTTTTCCCTTCCGTGGCGTGGACGGGGCTGCCACCATTTGATGGCGGATGAGGTGGGGCCGCAGGGGAAGAGGAGTTTCGGTATAGCGTTGGCCGCTCTCCCTATTCCCTGCGGCCGAAAAGTGGTAGGCGGCGGGGCTACTGTTCTGACCCGTCGCAGGGGGACCAAGGATGCCAGACACGGGATCGTCTGGGCCCTTGTGCTATTTGGTTCCTGGGGTGGTCACGGCGTGCCATGTGTCCTGGTGCGCCAGTGATAGGGGTTATTTCCCTCCGAGGAAGGGCCGGACAGCCGCGGCGAGTTGGCGGATGGCTTGCGCGTTTCCGTGTTCCCGCCTAGAGCGGCACTGGAGGATACCGTGGAGTTTTAGTAGGTTACAGTCCCACATAACTGCGCTATCTCCCCGTGGTAGCGCAGTAGGCATTTCTCCATGTTAGAAAAAAAAACACCCGGGACGACGGCGCGTTGTGTTCCATGCGCGCCGTCAGAGATGTCAGCAACAACTGGTGAAGGGCCGATGCCTACCTGCCTGGCACACAGGCAACTGAGGGAACACGTGTGGGTTTTAGTCAGTAAAAGTCTGACACGCTGTCCTGCTCCACCCAGAGCGGGAGAAGTTATTTGATGACTTTCCACCGTCAAAAACAAAAACGGTAGAGTTCCTTGCCCATTCTCTACACGAAACTACATTTTTGAAGGGGCGACTAGAATCAAATCTACTGTTTGTACATTTTCAAGTTCTAAATTGTGTTTTAAATGCCTATTTGAAGTTAATGATTTGACTTTGACTTAAGTAATTTTCGTCGAATCCGACGCGGTTAGGCGGCGTTCGGGAAGCTACGCAATATCTTCTCGTCCTACATACCGCAGTGTCTCAAGACGAAATTTTGACCAGTGCGTGTTGCAGTGATGACACATGGAACCGAAACGTGGTCGCTCACAATGGGCCTCATAAGAAGGCTTAAAGTCACCCAAAGGGCAATAGAGAGGGCTATGCTTGGAGTTTCCCTACGTGATCGAATCAGGAATGAAGAGATCCGTAGGAGAACCAAGGTAACCGACATAGCCGGAAGAATTGCCAAACTTAAGTGGCAGTGGGCAGGGCACATTGCTCGCAGAACAGATGGCCGATGGGGCCGGAAGGTTCTGGAGTGGCGACCGCGTACTGACGTAAAGTTGGAAGGCCTCCCACAAGGTGGACCGATGACCTTGTGAGGGCCGCAGGAGTCCGCTGGATGCGGGAAGCACAGAACTGGTCGAAGTGCCGGAGCTTGGGGAGGCCTATGTTCAGCAGTGGACGTCTTTCGGCTCAAATGATGATGATGATGATGACGAATTTTTAAGAATCGAGCTAACACTTCTGTTAGGTGGATAATCGTGAAGATAAACAAAATGAATGAAAGAAGAGCTTCCTCTTGTCATTCTCATATCATTCGTTTTGCTCTCACACGATGCTCCTATTTCTGTCCCTTGCTCCCTTTCAAGTCAGGTGTAAGTAGTGTCTAAGCTTATACAGGATACATTTTTAACCAGTGCGCAAACTGTAACCATGAATTGAGCTCAGAAATTTTTCATCGGTTATTCAAAAAAAATCTGCTGTTTCATAGCAACGTGCAATATCTATGCGGTCAAAGTGTATGGAACAGCTGATATTTTTTGTATTACCGACGAAAAATTTCTGCGCTGGGGGGTCTAAAATAATATGCTGCATTCATGGTTACAGTTTGCGAACCGGTTAAAAATGTATCCTGTGTAGGTCGTATGGAAAGCCGCTAAAATAAAAACAGAATCAAAATAACACCAAACTTGAAGAAAATTACAATAAAATAATTCAGCTTCTTTTCTCTATGACTTCTAACTTAGGACTTAGGACATTCGTAGAAGGAAAAATCATCATGGAGCAGGGAGCAGTGGTGGGCCGGTAAGTAACAACAATTTTTTTTTCTAACTTTGCGCCACACTAGGAATTTCTTCCTGTATCGTTGGTGCGTTTACAAACACAGAAACTCACAAACACAAACACCCAGACCGGAACAATTACTTGCAGATCTTACAAATGTGTGTTCTGATTGCTCAGCCATTACGCCAACCGTGTCGTAAAAATAAAATAAAAGAAATTTATCAATTAATAGTGGCAACGGTCCCGACTTACGTATTGTAGGTCGTGGGTTCAAACCACGTCAGTCAACCCACACCGGGTCTGCGTGCTTTATTACGGCCACTCCTTCTATTATAGTTGAAGCCTGTGTCCCAGAAGTGGGCATATTAAAGCCAGAATATGCTAAACAGCAGAATTACAAAAACTAGGAAACGTTTGACGTTCCTGTTAACATTTTCATTACCATGAGAACTTACTTTGGCAGCTTTCATCAAACAAGAAAAACATTTTGTGACAGTCATACACATCCTGCATTGAATGGAACTTCTATACGTCGCTCTATTGTCTGTCGTTTATTTTATGTACATATTTTACCGAGGGACGCACGAAGTAGTGTAATTTAAAGTTTTGGGAAGAAGACTTCAACTCGCCACTGTCTGTGGTTTGCATGTCATTTAAATTGGATGACGGAGCGTGGGAGAGGGTAGTGTAATGTCTAGTGACATAGCTTTAAAGGGTCCAGGAAGGTGGTCGGCCGCGGAGAGAGTTAGAGACCCTTCAATATCCGAAAATAGATTGGGTTAAAAAACTAAAGTGATTTAAGGCTTTC
This sequence comes from Polymixis lichenea, assembly GCA_949091785.1. Classification (NCBI taxonomy): domain Eukaryota; kingdom Metazoa; phylum Arthropoda; class Insecta; order Lepidoptera; family Noctuidae; genus Polymixis; species Polymixis lichenea. The sequence goes on along the minus strand of OX420943.1, from coordinate 2,251,160 downwards.
AGATTGTTTGAAATGAAGTCAGCAAATAGCTGAAACTAAGTAAGTAATTTTTTTGGGAGACATTACGATAGAGAATGGTGAGAATAAATAACCCGTAGCCCAATTCTTAGCCAAAATCTTAAAATAGAACTATAAGCTTTTCATTTTAACAGTTCAACAATGTTCTTTGGTTTATTTACGTTGTAGACCAGACGAATTTTTCTAAGAGTACGCGTAAAAAACAAAGCGAACGCCTACGTAAAGTGAATAAAGAGGAAACCTATTATTGTGAGAGTATTTAGTTTTTTCCAGTAGTCGCTCAGTCAAGATTGTTTGTTGGCACGTCATGGCCATATTAAATATTTTTTTGGGAAACAATTGCACGTGGATGTTTAGAGTTTCGCCATCCTCGTTTTGTAAATTTCCTTCAAAATCCTTCGGATTGTGAGTTCAAGCGTGGTCCGCAATTGGCGAGATGATTGTGAGAACCCTCTACCTAAAATAAATGTCTCATGGGCAAGGAATTCAAAAGCCTATTTTGTTATAATAAAAAAACAATATACCAAAACTGTTTGAGAGAAAATCAATCAATTCAAAAGCTATCGAAAACACCACGCCGCCAGTGTATCATCCAGTTTGACAGCTGAATATAAATCCAATCAATGTTACAATTACTGGGGCAGTTCACTGAAAATTTTTCAATTTATGGTTTATCAGAATTTGATGAATGGTTCATCCCTGGAGTTAATAATTTATTGGGAGATTATGATGTGGTTGAAATGTGGGGGAATCTACCGTTTTGCAGGGGGAAGCTCATTATATATGAATGAGGTATTTGTGGTGAAGTAGAACAAATAAAATGAAGTTTAAATTATTTGTTGGTAACCATCGCTTCCGTATCATGGAGTTATTTTATGAAAGTATCACATTAGTTTGGATAAGAAAATATATTTATTTTATTGAAAAGATGCGCCTTTTAATAATAAATAATAGTTTAAAAAAAACTAAAAAAACACGCTTTAAAAACCAAACTAAAAAGTAGAAAATAATTTAATTATACTAAAAAGCGTGGGGTGCTTGATTGATTATAAAAATACCTCAAAAAGCACCCCACGCTTTTTAATAGAATTAAATTATTTTCTACTTTTTAGTTTGGTTTTTAAAGCGTGTTTTTTTTTAATTATTATTTATTTTCTATTTTTTAGTTTTGCTAACTACAAAAGCGTGTTTTTTTATATTTTTTTTTTAATTATTGAATTGTCATAGGTCCTCGACAAGTCTACAAAGTTTAAATGAAATCTGACCGTTTAAAGTGGGTCAAAATAGCGTCCAAAGGAGTCGGTTACATACAAACATACATACAAACAAACAAACAAACATACAAGTGAAGCTAATATAAAGCGTGTAAAAAAAGTTATGTCGAACGTGTTTCTGTGGGAAAAAATCCTATTTTGTTAAAAAAGATTGAGGAAATGAGATGAAATAAATTAATCCTGCTTTTCTTTTGAGCAATTTTTGACTGTTAGGTTTAGGAAACTGATGTAGGTAGTCTGGCTTCCTATCATGTAGACTTATAAACTTTCGGTTGATGGGAAATGTATTGTTCTACATGGTGGAATTTTGCGATGGAGCAGTTAGAGCCTACAGAAAAACGCTTTTGTGAGATTGTCCAAAACTTTTTACGTAATTGCTAACAGCACAGATTTTGAAAAACACGCCAATTCTCATTATTTATTTTTCTGACGCTTATCGACGCAGTTTCGTTTAATAATTAAACTACTATTTCAGACCTACCGAGTTTAGAGTACTAAAAAAGCCATTAATTGCAAAAAAAACTTTTTTAGAGACTAAAAGACTTTACTTATCGTGACTAATAAATACCTACACATACTTATACTACCTACCATTATTATCCTTGAGCTACATTTACTTCAGTGCCCTAAGCTCACCCTTCCGATGAAGCTATAAAGGACGCCTGTCGACCGCAGTAATCGACAAACACCTTGTAAGGACGTGGCATAGTTACTTAATATAATACTAAATACATCAGCAGTGACCGAGGTTTCTGTGTGGAAAAGTTTTCTATATAGAAGCCTAGTTAGCGTGGAGGCGATCGGCGGCGGCGATCTCTCGTGTCCAGCCGTGGTCCAGGCCATGGTACGGAGCGAGAGTGCATGGGTAGCCGTCACCTGCGAAGCAGTAATGTTCGCGAAGAGGGAGGCGGCGCACGTGAGGGAGAGGCAGTATATGCGCCCTCACGGCGTTAGTCGCCGCAGGAGACGGCCTGGGCGTCGGGAATCCCAGGCTGATTCCCGGCCACCGTAGGTACGGGCTTGCGGACGGCGAGTAATGGGTAGCTCGCTGTCCGGTAAGGACCAAGCCCGGATCGACGGCGCGTTGTGTTCCACGCGCGCCTCAAAGAGATTACAGCACTAACTGATGGGGCCCGCAAGGGCCGATGCCTGCCAGGGGTGCGGGTTGTTGCCCCTGGCACACAGGCAACTGAGGGAACACGGTTAGGTTTTAGTCAGTAAAAGTCTGACACGCCTTCCTGCTCCACCCAGAGCAGGAGAAGTTATTTGATGAATTTCCACTAAAAAAAAAGCGTAGATAACTCACAAATACGCAATATTCAAAAGCTTTTTTTTTTTATAAACAATAATGGCTACTTTGAGAAAAGTTTTATAGCTTAGTATTCATAATCATATTTAGCCTATAATGTTCCCACTGCTGGGACCCAGGCCTCCTCTCACTGAGAGGGAATGGGCCGTATTCTACCACGTGAGTGCGGGTTGGTAGATTTCACATCTTCGAATGTTTGGCTCAAAGAATGTTTTCCACGATGTTTTTCTTGAGCAGTGGTGATGAAATAATTTACACAAAGTTAGCGCCTGTCTGGGATAGAACCTACGACCTACAACTCGTAAGCCACGGCCGTTACCACTGGACCACCACTGCGCCCATAATATTATGGTTTGGATAATACTATATTTAAAACACCATAAAATATCTATCAATACTTTAGGAGAAAATCGCTTTAGTATCTTGCGTAAGCTTTTTATTTACGCTCGTGACTGTACTTCGTTCCACCACACATTGTCGCATACATAGTCAAGGCGCTTGTGGTTAAATAATAACAGCCACATGGATCGATCGATCAGGTTAAGCTACGCTTGCAGTGCTTGGGCCGTGGATGGGTGAACATCTTTAAAAACCAAGACCCCTCCGTGAATTGGAAAGCATGTGGCGGACATCTACAATGCCCCACATACGAAACTTCAAATCAACAAATGTGGAAAACACAAAAAGTAAAGTGGCGCCATCTACAATGCCATATGCGAACTACTCAAGACTTGACGTTACACCGCAGCTACATCACGCAAGCAGAGTTTACCACGCAATCTACATATATACAAAATCGATCCGACATCAATCGTCGGGCAGTTGCCCAACAGACACAACTCCCGTCTGGTCGCAGGATCCTCCTTTACCAATACAGTATGAGTGAACTTTACACCCTGTTCCTCATACCTGTATAAGCACGTTAATGTGTTCGTCTCGGCTGTCATTCGTGGGACTTTAACTGTCTTTACAGGTCGTCAGATGCCAGAAAGTCTGACGACCAGTCCTACCAAGGGGTAATGTTGATACCCATTAGCTGGGTTGTAGAGATCAGATAGGCAGTTGCTCCATGGCATCCTGCATGCATGGTTAGACTGGAAGCCGACCCCAATATAGTTGTGACAAGGATTGGGAGCTATCGATTGGTTTTGTTTTCATATTTTGCCCCGCAGTGGGACAATTGAGGCTAATTATTGTTATGGTATTGATTATTCCTGCCTCAAAATGACTACTAGCTCTGCTTAAAGCTTTTGGTACGCGATTTAAATATAATGCTTAAATAATCATTGCATGTTGGATTTTCAACATATGGCGCTAAGCTAAGCGTTGAAAATCGAATCAGTGCACTTTTGTTTAGGGATTACATTCTGGTATTGACTAGTGTTAACGGAATAATATCAAATACTGTATTTGAACTGTTGATCGTAAAAATCGGGTTGTAGTTGGAGCTCAATTACTTAGCAATTCATGGGCTTATTGTCAAATTCAGACCAACTAAGTTTCCTATTTCTCCACTTAATCCTTTGAGGATCAGTGACAAAGTTTTAATTAATACTATGAATACTAAAGGGATATCAGAGAAGGATTTACTGTAAAGTCAACAGCAATTGAAGCTGAATACACTTCGCTCACAAAATTCCAATAATTCCAATCATTGCTGGCTTTATTTTAACTGAGGACCATTTTATGAATAAAGGGTGTAATTTGAATCAGTTTCTAGAACCACAGTTTGAAAAAGTACAGGGTGATATAGGGACAACGTTGCGCAGTCTGATAACATGAATTCAGTAAAGATTCTAGACCCCATTAAAATTTTTCATTGGTCAATAAAAAGACATTGCTGTTCCGTACAGTGTGTTCTAGACCCCCTCGTCGGGCGTGGTTTGCGCATCGATGTTAGTACGTTAGTATTCTGATATCGCTAACATGAAAAATCTTTAATCACTATTCAGTAATTATCGAATCTGTTCAAAAAATAAAAATAAAAACTTTTCTTGTTTGTCTGTGTACGTAAAATATTTTAAACTATTGCGGTTTTCACCGTTATTTAGAAAAAAATATTAGGGAAGGCTTATGTGTAGCTTACGAGTACCTACATAAAATAAATAAGTCTTAATTTTCTGTCTGTATTTAAAAACAATGCGAAGATGGGTAGGGTCTGTAGTATTTTTATATTACCTAGAAAGACTTCGTGCTTCATTTATTCGAAAAAGAGTTTTCATAGCCAAAATAACTGTAACAAAAAATTACCTAAGTACTCGAAAACATAGAAGATATGTCTTCTGGTTACGAAAATACGCTACAATGAAAATCAAAAAAAAAAAAAAAAAATTAAATCTACGACAACGCTCCCCATTTTCTCTGTAAATGGAAAAGCTACATTAACGATATTATAACTTAAAATTAAATGCGAGGATTATTCTGTTTGTTACTTGATATTAGATTTTGCCGGAAATTTTATGGTAAAGCAAAACTTAATGGTGGTAAAATTTCTTGAAATTCATTTTTTGGATTTATAACTTCAATGAATGTTGCTGACCGTAGAACAACTTCTTGAATGATGACGCTCATAATTTATTATATTCACCGACTCATCTCTACTATTCTGTGGATGTGCTAAGAACAAAGGACTATTTAGCAATACAGCAAGCTTAGCATGACGGTGTTTATTTCTACTGTATTGTAAAAGAGAAATCGCTTGTCTCCATTTCTCGGTGAAAAACTTTCAACTGTCTACATATGAAAACGTCATTTTTGTCTACCCTTCCGACGACAAAACGTTTGTCTACGGTTCTCGTGCTAAGCCTGAAGGAAGGTGATGCAAAAATAATTGATTTATTTGTCATTTTTATACATTAATATCTGTAATTAACATTCTGTACACTAGAAAGAGTATTAGAGGTCTGGCTAAGTTATAACAGCCGCACGGATCGATCGATCAGATAAAGCTACGCTTGCTGCGGTTGGTCGATGGATTTGGTTACCATCTTGACATTCCCCTCCGTGCCTCGAAAAGCACGTGAAGTCGTTAGTCCTGACTGTTATTTGTGGATCTTTGACAGTCGTTATGCGTCGTCAGAAGCCCGAAAGTCTGACAACCAGTCTTACCAAGTATCGTATTACCCTATGTTCTATGTTATGGGTTTGGTTTCCGCACTTAGTCCTTCAAGTGGACCATTGTGCGTGAGCCATGGCGGCCTTCGGTTGTTATTCCAGCCAGCCCACCTCCCTCCAGAAGTTGGCTATAACTCCTGGTTTGTTGAGAATATCCGTGTAACATTTGTGTGCCCCGAGGGTCCCTGTTCTAATCTGGGTTACGCCTGTGCATTCGAAAAGCACATGCGTAACGGTTTCCTCAGCCTACAAGCAAGCCCTGCACAAGGGGCTGTCCGTTATGCCGATTGTGTAGAAGTGTTTGTTTAGCGGACAGTGTTCTGTGATGGTACCAGTCACCAGACGCAGATCTTTTCTGTCCAGGCGTGACAGACGTCTGGTCAGCCTGCCATCCAAGGATGGCATTGCCTCCCTGGACTGCCTGCAGCCTGGTGTCTGGGTCCACCAGCTCTCCGCTTGTGTGTGGGTGTATTCCTGACGGCGTATTACCCTTTTACTGGGTTGTGGAGGTCAGATAGGCAGTCACTACATATAAAATGCTGTTATTTAGTTGCATATAATTCGACTGGAAGCCGACCCTAAGACAGTTGGGAACAGGCTAGGCTAATGATGACATAATAACGAGTATTCTATCTATCGTTTTGCAAACATTGTTCAACAACACCACAACGGTCTATTTCGTGACACTATGTCAGCCTAACAATTTGGGTAGGGTTTTTAAATGAATTTGTGAGCAAAATTGCTTTTTAGTCTAATATATCTATATCTAATCATTTTAATCTAATTTTAACCTATTAAAAATGGGCTTGTTCCCAGCGGTCCACGAGTCTATTGTTCTCGAAAAATGAAAATTCATACTTTACTTTCCAACGAGTCTATGACATTTTAAAACATAAAAATATTTTCTTTCCCTACTGGTCCATGAGAATGTTTGGTACAGTCAACAATAAACGCTTGGCCAAGGAATGATTAGTTGGGTTTGCCTCCGCCCCGCATAACAGAATAATTATTAATTTCCCGTTGGGAACTCATTTAGAAGCATTTAAAACATTATTATAATTTTTTCATGGACCAGATGGGAACAACCCAAAAAAATGCATACCCACCCAAAAATACTCGACTTTAAATCCAGGTATTCTTCTATGGCTGGCCCCAACTTGGTGTATGTACCCGAAGAAGTTGTCCAGGTCATCCAAACCCTTGATGCCTTCATCCAGAGTGTTCATCACATTGTTGGCGTGTTCTGCTAGCTCCATTGAGTTAATTTGTTCTTCCTTCGTCCGGCATTGGCGGAATTTCTCGAACATATTTAGCAGATCTTGGTTTTCTTCGAATAATCTGGGAAAGAGAAGGGAACACTGTGAGTAACATGGTAAGTTGTAGGGCAAACATTTTTGTGTATGGGAAGCTGGTTTAAATAAATTTACGTGTTTAGAATTGATTCAGAAACGAATCGATAGAGAATCATCAATATCGGCCCACGCTTTTGGTCTCTAGAATGCCACAAAGGAACAAACATACATACATACAGACGTACATACATACATAGGCTGATATGATTACCCTCCTTTGCATCGTGAAGTCGGGTAAAGATAAGAGTTCCATCGCTACCGGTACCTCTAGATATAATAAAAATGGTTCAGTGTCGATAGAACTTCCTCTAATTTAACATTTAATTGATTATTTAATTTGCAAGTAAACTTTAAACTTACACCTCAGTAATCAGGTACCAATTAGAAATTGTAATAATTTAATTATCAAGGGGATAAATCAATCAGACTACACTCGCTATTCAAATTATTATGGTAAACATTTGTTAAAGCTCAATTCCCTTTAGAGGGTTGTTTAAAATTCGCTGAAACAATTAGGCACTTCACATATACCTATCAGAATTAAATGTTCCGTAAGGCATGCTGCATTATTTTCAATTCAAAAAGTACAGACAGAAAAATTAATTGTTAAATAAATTGGTGCCCTACGACAATAGCCGTTTCATTCAGCTGTCATAGAATGATAATTATAATTTGAATACACGGTAAATTTAAGTGGGCATAATGTTCCCACTGCTGGGACACATGCCTTCTTTCGTAGGCCATGATCCACCACGCGGGCCCAGTGCGGTTGCTAGATGTTACATCTCTTCGAATTTTTGGTTCTTGAACATTTTTCGTTTCGTCACGATGTTTTCCTTCGCCGTTTTTAGAGCAGCGGTGAAGAAATGATTTACACAAAGTAAATCGTCTGCCTGGGTCCGAATCTACGACCTAGAACTCGTAAGTCGCGGCTGTTACCACTTGGCTACAACTGCTTAGAAGTTAATTTGTTTAACAATTCATTTACCTTATAGTAAAACTGACAATGAGGTGACGTATGTTTGAGTTTTATACTGTATCAATTAACAGAGTTCACATGGTCTGCTAATGATTATTCTTTCAATGAACTTATTAAAAAAAATAAGGAGAATATCCTATTCTCCATGGTAACGATTCAATAAGCAGTAATAGACAATTGGCCTAGAAACTAGAATCTAATAAGGTCTGTTCTAAAGAGGCGACTGTGAAATTGGCTCCGTTCTCTAGATTATTCTTTAAAGGGTAGAGTAGACTGGGTTTTAACGTAAACTGTTAAAAATAAAAATCGTACGTGCAATAACCTGGTCGTCCGTGTACAGATTGCCTTAGGGCGATTACACAGTGCAACCTCGTAGATTAAAAAAAAATGTCAACAAATATCAGCCAGTAAAGAATGTGTTGGTGAGGCAAACTGCCAGAGTGCACCTATGGCCACTTGTGGAAGCTATAGACCAGGTATCAGACCCTTCATATTTTGTTAATTTTTATCTTTCACTCGAAGTGAAGTCAAACGTATAAACATAGAATGAATCAAAAGTGAAGAATGAATACATCAATGAACCGATCCAATGACATCGGATTTTGGGAATCAGCATTTCACTCGTCTACAAAATGATCGAAAAAATTTACGAAAAGTACCGATGACCGTTCATTCCTATGTAATTTTGCCGGTGTCGTGTTAATGTAGAATCAATCATAATTGAGCATTCACTCTAGTGTAGCGCCTGATACTAGCGTTAGGCGAACACCTGCTGCGGCAAAAAATAAATAAGCTGAAAATAATTAATGAATTCTGAAAATGATGAACAGATAATAAGACTAACGCCCCCACAGAGGCGTCTATAAACTATGTATTTACTATTACGTGTAATTAAAGTGCGATCGATACTTACAAGTACTTTGGACGTTACAAAGACGTCATAATAATGTTTAAACTATACTCAAAAGTTATTAATTAACCTTATTAATAATCCTTTAAGCTTAAAAAATTGGTAGGTGTACTAGGTATACTTGAAAACCCCATAATGTTCCTTTTGAAATTACATTTTTTGCAGTTACTGAAAAGTTTGTATTGGTGATTTTAATTCATAAACGTAGTAGATATTTGTTATATTCGCAAATAATATTTTTATCAACAATTAACATGACGCTCACCTGAAAATTTCAAAAAACGCAAGAAAGTGTGAATTACGCGGGCTACCCTGGCACTTCGCCTTTAAGGAGTCATTCTCAAAGGAAGAAGAAGTCATACCCTGTAATCGCGAAATAAACTGCTATTTCCCACAAAAATGTATGGAGCAACTGTTTTTTTTAACACCTTGCATGTTGAATCCCGTCATGAATAACCGAACAAGCTTCGCATTCCATTCATAAATTCTAATTGTATCTGTAAATCCGCACATGTTGACACACACGCCTCGACAGTTGCTCATTGTGTAGCCAGCCTAACCCGATTTGTTGTACATTCTCGTCACGTCGGCACATCACGAGAGCGGCCCTTTCGGACCGAGGTTACCTACCCCTGTCACGGGGAGTGAAGGGGTAGGCAACCTATACGTGTAGGTATATTCTATTACCTACCCTACATTGTATAATCAAGTTATTTTCCCCTTATACCGTGTATATTTTTTCAATCAAATAAGCCAACGAAAATGAGTTTATTCAGCCGAAGGTAGGCGGGATTTGCATGTATATCTTACTTTGAGAGATTTGGCCAGTTTTAGCTCTGAGCTCCGATAATAACGCTATGTAAAAGATTTCTCTTTTCGGATACCGAAAAGATTTTTTTAAGGGAGTCATTCATTATAATTGAATTAGTCTTTTTCACTTTTTATTGAGGTGACGTTATAATGAAATGAAGCTCCAGACGGAAATTGAATAGCAAACAGTCACAGGGCGGTGTATTGATTTCAAGGAACGAACTAATCTCTCGCTCGCTCTTAAGATGTTTTAAGTTAAATTATTCCCAGGAGTTTTAAGACAAATCCCGAAATACTTTGTATACCTACATAAAGCCTAAAATACATTTTCATGATACTTCAAAAGTTAACTGTAAATTAGATTAAAGTTAAAACAATTTCCCAATGAATCACTTAGTTCAGTTTTCCTCAAAACATTTTCATTTTCATGAAAGTAATTCAAGAGCGTTGTAATAAAATGCCTCACGGGCCTCTGGCATTCTTATTTAATTTATTTTACGCGCCTTGAAATATATTCTTAGCAACTTATTGTAGGATCGTGCTCGCGAGTTTTATGATATAACTAGCAGGCGTTTTCATACTATGAGGTGGTTTCAGAACTATTATTTCTTAATACCAGGCCTGGACTTAGACCCATATTTCAGAAACTGACTCAAGCATTACTGAAAACCAGTTTCAACCAATGAAATGGCTCTCAACTTGTTTTCAGTAACGCTTGAATCTTATGTGAGGTTCTGTTATATGACACTTAGCATTTGAGCCTTTTCCCCCCTAACCCGAAGCCATTTTCGAAATTAAGTAAATAAAATGCACTCGTACAGCCTTTTTTGCACTTACGATTTTTAAAACTATAAATACGCACCAGGATTATGCATTCTATGTATCACCATAGTTACGTCAGCGATCGTCATAAATCAGCGTTTCTAAGCACAGGCACCGACGTTCTTTTCCTCGTATTCCTTAACACTCAAGTTAAGTACATACTAGAACTTACTTTCTGTTGTGGGCAGTGATGGAACGTTGATCTTTGTAAGAGAACTTAGGGTGGAAAGCGAGCGAAGCCAACTCGAAAATATTGACTAAAATTTAGGTTTATTTTCACTATCCCTAAAGTAATAGGAGTTACTTTGTCGATTTATGGCAAAAACTTTAAAAATTAAGAGTAACTTAAATGCAATAGTCATGGCCTTGCAGGCAGGCCTAGGCGGAAGTCTGGGGCGGCTTCGTATACAAATAATTTACTAGGTGGGGTAATTTTAATACAAGTAAACTTTAGTCTGGTAGTCTACTGAATTAATTCATTTTTAGGTTCTTATCAGAAACTGACACGCCTATATTTGACTACTAGACATCCATAAACCCTTTTTTTAACAATATTAAAAACTTTAATAATACGTCCTCCAAACCCTCTAAAAACAAGGACCTTTTTATCTCGTCTATATAACTGAGCGCTAACAGCAAAGTTTTAGAGATTAAATTGGCTTGAGAGGCTGCTGCTGTAGAACGGTTTAGTGGGCTATAAAATGTTTTATGTAGGGCCGGACAGAATGTGACTAAGAACAGAGTAATATGAAGTTGTTCTAGTTACTTAAGGTTTATGTTGACATTATTATGAAGCATAAAACGGATCAATTACGTCGGTGACCTTGCTGTGTCGAGTGGTTTCGAGACTTGTACCGAGAAAGTGCGTGAGTTACAGTTTTGATGGCTAACATAAAAATATCAGGCGTTTTAGAAGCGTTGGAAGTGGTCTGTTGAGAATGGAAATTCATGTCAACACATTTTGGAAACGATAAATCTTTTTAGTATATTTATATTGCATTTGTAATTTCTTATGCTGTAATATAAAGAGCAATCCATCTATCTATATATCTTATGCTTGTGTTTCAATCAACGTTTTATTAGAATTAACTCAAAAGCCAATTCGGCAGAGAATTATCTTTAATCTTTATGGAAGAATTCGGTAGCTAGATTAAAAACATTTCAGGAAGTTTACAAGAGAAATAATTTAGGTTAGAATTATGCATGTTAATCATTTGAGACCGCCGAGCACACACGACCTTTGTGAGGTATACCATACAGTTAATATAATAATCTTAGCTCGCATGAACTCTGCTTTATTTAATTAGTCTCATTTCAATGTTGGTATAGAAAGTAAAATTACTCATTCCTTGTTAGGAAAAAGAAGAAAATTGTGCATTATGCATTTCTGCTTCTAATCTAATACCTTTAAACGAGTAATTCTTGTATATATATATCTGAATCTCGGAAACGGCTCCAACGATTTTCATGAAATTTAGTATGCAGGGGTTTTGGACCTAGCTAGGTTCCATTTTTAGAAAACAAAAAAAAATATACCGACCGAAGCTCGGTCATCTAGATATTTATAGATAATTAGGTGTATACTATATTTTTTTATAGTTAAAAGGTAAATGCGTATATTCTATTAATATTATAACCTGGAATTACACAAAGAATACTTTTTATCCTTTAGTAAGTTCCCGTGGGATAATTTCCGACCTCCACGCGGGCGCAGCCGCTGGCAAAAGCTAGTTTAGAATACTTATTCCTCAAATTTTATTGTTGCACCTACCACTGTTTGTATCAGCATCACCCAAAGGTTGATTGGTAGAAAATGGCTATGGTATTAAGACCGCTTCAATGAATTTGTGTGCTTAATGTATTAATAAATAAATAATACATATTTATAAAAACATTTTTGAAACCAAACAATATTACAAAAAACAACCGACTTCCGAAAAAACACTACAAAGTGAAAAATAACTTTAATTTCGGAAGGCGGTGACTTTGGATATGTATTTAAATTTTTTGTCACCGCCTTCCGAAATTAAAGTTATTTTTCACTTTGTAGTGTTTTTTCGGAAGTCGGTTGTATTTTTGGAAAAAGTTTTTATTTTTCACTTTTTAGTTATAGTACCTACCCCACTAAGTCGAAATTTCATCATCCTTGGGGTCAAAACAATGCATATTTATGCGATAGCAGCAATCGCGGTTTATTTACTGTCATTTTTTGAAGAGTTCCGTTGTCTGTCTCCGAAACGCATCATCAGATCTATATGAAATTGAAATGAGACCATACGGAAAGCACGCGCTTTTAAATAAAAAAAGAATCATCAAAATCGGTGCACTCAGTCGAAAGTTATGAGGTAACAAACATAAAAAAAACATACAGTCGAATTGAGAACCTTCTCCTTTTTTGAAGTCGGTTAAAAATAGCCGGCGGGCATCAAAGAAATTTTGCTTATATCAATTAATGTTCTCGACGCGAATTGCTTTATTAAATACGGCAGGCGAACAAGATCTTATTACTCAGAGTATGTGATTTACATAATAGTTTTAGTAATTGAAAACTTAAACCATTAAAAAAAATCGAGAAACTATCAAAAACACAAGTTTGAACAAAACCAACGCGCTACAAATAGCTTTAAGCCGATTCGTAAGTTTTTTAGTCAAACGGACGTAGGTGAAATGTAGCCACCAAAGACAGAGACTACGAACTGGTAATTATCTCCTTATACTATAATCGTTCTGTTACCTAATCGTACCGTATAAAAACCTTGAAACCTATAGCCTGCCCTTATCGAGGATATTGATAATCCTTCTATTACATAAGAAATATATAGAATTAATTCTCAAATTCTGTTTTATGGTTACAATTATTTTATAAGTAGGTACTAAAACGACCTAAAAGAAGAAATTGCTTCTGATATTTTATTAAGTACCTACAAAACCGTTCGCACGCAACGTGTCCAAGAACCGATACAAGGCTTCTTCTCCTATAATTACAAAAAAGAAAAACTACAGCTCTAAAGATTGTTACTTTTATCAACGCTGCAAAGAAACCCTAGAATCCATAGATCTGGAACCCTAGCCACCCGTAGTGGCTATTTACCTGGCTGGTAACTGGGTCAAGACCACTCCACGCTCGATAGGCGTACCGTCCGCAAATTATTGAGTCCCTCGCAAAAAAAACCGTCGGCAAAACAGCGACGTACTTAAGCCTCAATTACTGTGAGTACTGATAGAAAATTCTGGAGGACGTTGGACTATTTTCGGAGGACTATCTTCGAGAGTGTTTTTGCTATGCGTACGAACGTTTAGCAGGGATACTCAACCTTTTTTTGCTTGTATATGGATGGGAACTTGGCAGTTTATCCGGGCCGCTGATGACGACCCTTTTTAAGGAAGGTGTAATAAATGTTAACCGCAGGTTGAGCCTCTCGCCTCTGTGGTGTGGAGATATGGAATGTTTATTAAACTGTTATACAAAGTCTAGGAGGTGAGTTTGGATCGTGAAAACACAATACCTATTAATTCACCCTATTCGCGTAGATCACTGGTCGGTATGCTACGCGCCGTGCTACGGCGTAGCATGCCTACGAAATGGTTACGAAACCTTTTAATCGTGTGATGAATTCAGAACCAGAAGTTTTGATTCAATAAAAATGATTAAATGTAACTAACAATAATTTTCGTAAAACAAAAATCTTAGGAAATAGATATAACCTATCTCAGAATTAAAAAAAAGTCCAAGTATCAAAATGTGTAGCATGAATGGCCATAATTTTTATTACGTCGACTAAGAAGCTTGATTTTTTTTTAGAGCTCCATACAACCCTAGACTTACTTATTTGATATTTATTTCAACTTGAAACCTCGCGTTCTTGAGTAAAAGGGTATTGAAAGACAGACATATCGACGGACGGATAACGAAGTGGTACGGATTCCCAATAATAGAAAAAAATTGCTCCTGATTTCTGTCAAATAAAACTCTCCACTTATCAAAATAATCCAGTCTCCCATAAAACAAGGACGCAATAATACTAAAATGTAAATTCATTAATCCGGACCTCTTTCACATAAAAACACTCAGATTTATACCTTTGACCTCGAACACTTACCAGTAGGATATTATTTCTTTATTATTTTGATTTATTTGGGCTGTATCAATATTATTTGGGCCTTGAAACGCTTGAAGGTCGAAGGTATATTTTGATCCTTCTCAAGTTGCGTTTCAGAAGAGTGCTACAGAAATATTTTCTTTCGCAGAGACTGAAATATAGGAAGAATTTACTGAGGGGAGAAGTGGTGGCCCAGTGGTGCGTCATAGGTTCAAACCCAGGCAGGCGCCTTACGTTATGTAAATGATTCCATCACCACTCTCAAAACGGCGAACGATAACAGTAAGGAAACCGACATGTCCAGAAACCAAAAATTCAAAGACATGTGACATTTACCAACCCTCATTAGGCGCGCCACCATTAAAAAAAAGGCCAATCCCATGTCTTCCCGTGGGTATCGTAGAAGGCAACTAAGGGACTTACTAGAGAATGGGCAGCAGCGTTCTCTATGCATTTTACCACCATACTGCGATCGCCAACGTGTCGATTATGGCAAGGGCTTTTTGGGAGAGGCTTATGTCCAGCAGTGGACGTTTTTCTGCTGATATGATGATGATGATGATGATGATTAGGCGCGCGTGATGGATTACGGCCCATTCCCTCTCACCGAGAGGAGGCCTGTATGCCTGCAGTGGGAACATTATACAATTATTGTGCTAAGCGAAACCGTGCGTAATAATATAAGCGTAGTAGTTTAATAAATGCTTTTATTACACTACTACGCCATGATGGTACGCAGAAACGATCCTTACATATTCTATTTGCCTCGGTTATGTTCGTACATTGATCATACATGCACATCGGCTGCGAGTGCTACACACATGAGCTTTCTGAAGTACATCACCAATAAGGTCACTATTTGTCCTCCTAGGGCAGGGATGGCGAACCGATGGCACGCGTGCCTTTGGTTGCACGCGACAAAATAGGTTGGGCACGTCATCAATTGAGGAATTTAGGTACATAGATCAAAACTCAGAAATCTGAACGGTATATGTACTTGCATCTACCTGTGTCTACAAGTCGTAATTTTCAGTAATATTAGAAGCCAATGGTTATTAAAAGTATAGTACAGAATAAGAACTTGATATAAATTATTTACCATCTGTTTCAGTAGAGGTTATACTTATTTGTTTTTTTTTTTTGTAAATAAGTACCTACCTCAATTAAGATATATACAGAGTAGGTATTATTGCAAAACTTTTTTTCCTGTCGTTGAAAAGTCATGATTAAATTTTGGCACATCATGGCCACATTAAATAATTATTTGGAAAAATGGCACGTCGATGTACAGAGGTTTGCCATCCCTGTCCTAAGGCATCCCCTCCCGGCGTTTCTGCTTACATCTGCCTTGTGAGCTGTCCTTCATTTATCCTCCCAACATGACCAAACCACCTAAGCATGAGGATACGGTGGAGCATACGGTAGAGGTCTGCCCGGCTTAGGTTGAGCACCGCCGTGTCCTCGTGGAGGCGATCGGCGGCGACGATCTCTCGCGTCCGACCCTGGTCCAGGCCATGTTACGGAGCGAGATTGCATGGTTAGCCGTCACCTCCTTCAGCGAAGCAGTGATGCTCGCAAAGAGGGAGGCGGCGCACGTGAGGGAGAGGCAGTACATGCGCCCTCACGGCCGTAGCCTTCGCAAGAGACACCCTGGGCGTCGGGAATCCCAAGCTGATTCCTGGCCACCGTAGGCGCGGGCTTGTGGACTTCGAGTAATGGGTAGCTCGCTGTCCGGTAAGGACCAAGCGTTGTGTTCCACGCGCGCCTCAAAGAGATGTCAGCACCAACTGGTGGGGTCCGCAAGGGCCGATGCCTGCCAGGGGTGCGGGTTGTTCGAAAGAGATACCGCGGCCCCTCGCACACAGGCAACTGAGAGAACATGGGTGGGTTTTAGTCAGTAAAAGTCTGACACAACCTCTCGCTCCACCCAGAGCGGGAGAAGTTATTTGATGATTTCCCACCCAAAAAAAAAACCACCTGAGCATATACTCTTAAATTTTTATCACTACATCTTCTTTCAAATAGCACCGTTGTCTTATAGCATCATTCCTCAGGCTAACATTCACTGTCGCACCACACATACTTCACAATATGTAGAATAGAAGGAGTACCACAGCGTTTATTTATTGAAATAAATTATTGCACTATCCGGTAAAGTTGAGTAAAGAAATTGAATTAAAAATACAATATTCTCGCAAAGGGTTTTAAATTTTCTGCTCAATTGCGTTCCACATTAAGTTACCTGGTTTCTTAATCAAATTACATCTTGCCTGCAACTGGAACAGACTCAATATTGTAACCTAATTTAAATGCAGTCGACGAGAAAGAACAGAAGTGGACGAAGAAAATATTGTAAGGGGATGTTCTTTGTGAGTTTCTAGATCAAATGAAAGAGAATGCGGGACTGTTGTTTTTCATTAAAATACTTAAATAAGTTGCAAAGAGATGTAAATGACAACTATTGATACCCTTTTCCGTTTAGGTACTAAATATCACTAAGTAATGTTAAGTCCCAGAGTTTTCTACGTACAAGCTTTTCATAACTTACTAGATATAATTGAAAGGAGATCTATGTCCATAATAAGAAATCTTGACGTTAAAAGCCTTTATAAAATCAATATCTCCTTTGGATATTAATGACAACGAATTGAAATGGCAAAATACTACCTAAAAATCTAAGCCCATAATGACATAAACCCTTAGTTTAAGCTTTAAAGTACAGGTGAATTGAGTGGTCAATCGAACCGGCATCGATCTATTCTGTGAAAATCTCATTCGTGGATCCGAAGCCCGAAACTCTGACAACCAGTCTTACCAATGTATATCGTATTACCCAGTTACTGGGTTGTGGAGTTCAGATAGGCAGTCGCTTCATATAAAATACTGGTATTTATCTGCAATCGGTTAGACTGGAAGCCGACCTTGGCAAAACGCTAGGCAGATTGATTGATTGCTAGACACTATTGACAGCTCACTCTAAGTTCACTTCACCTAAGATTTCACGGTGAGATTAATACGATCGGTGCCTAACTATCTTACTGGTGAGTTGCAATCTTGTGTGATAAAGTTTTTGAAAGCAAACTACGTACTATGCGCCCTCACGCCCCTAGTCGCCGCAACAGTCGCCCTGAGCGTCGGAAATCCCAGGCTGATTCCCGGCCACCGTAGACGTGGGCTTGCGGACGGCGAGTAATGGGTAGCTCGCTGTCCGGTAAGGACCAAGCGTTGTGTTCCACGCGCGCCTCAAACAGATGTCAGCACCAACTGGTGGGGTCCGCAAGAGCCGATGCCTGCCAGGGGTGTGGGTTGTTTGAAAGTGATACCGCGGCCCCTAGCACACAGGCAACTGAAGGAACACGGGTGGGTTTTAGTCAGTAAAAGTCTGACACGCCCCCTCCTGCTCCATTCTGAGCGGGAGAAGTTATTTGATGATTTCCCACCCAAAAAAAAACTCCACACAACCACCTCAGGAGTAAACAACGTACCTACACTAGGCCTGGCACGGTCCACAGTTGTTTAGGAGAATTCTACACTTCCAAAGGTGAAATAATCCCTGACCGAGCCTCACAACACAGCAGGATATATCGCGTGGCCTTAATCTGCAAAGGGTTGTGTATGTGTATGTGGGTGAGACTAATAGAGGGTGTGAATACGTGGCACGCTAACAAGCGACCTACCTTGTAATTACGGATTGAAGACTGAAAGCATTGTTTTCTTGACAAAACTTTTAGTGAAAGCCTGATCAACTGTTTGTCCAGTAAACTATACCAATGTTATGATAAATTAGTTAAAATTTTATTGAAGTGATGCATTTGCTTTATAATTGAAGAAAATGAAGGCTTCATTATTAAAAAAAATAAAGTATGTATGTAGTAAACAAATGACAATTTTATAGGTAAATACTACTAATATTTTTAATCTTAAAGCGTTTTTTTTGTTTGTTGTATGTTTGTTTGTTTGGATGTTTATGTCTATGGATGGTTTCTACTCAATCACGCAAAAACTGCTGAGTGGATTTGGATAAAATGAAAGATAGACCTGGATGTGTGTGTATTTCATAGGATATTTATTCCGGTAGTATGCTCCCGTGGCGTACGCTCCCTATCTTCAACCTTCACGCGGACGAAGCTAGTATATTATAAAAATAACAACATAGTATCCTCATCATCATCATCATCATTTCAGACGAAAGACGTCCACTGCTGGACATAAGCCTCCCCCAAAAGGAGGGATTTGGTATAATCGCCACGCTTGGCAGGCGGGTTGGCGATCGCAGTATGGTGCAGGGATGCATAGAGAACGCTGCTGCCCATTCTCTAGTAAGTCCCTCAGTCGCCTTCTACAACACCCACGGGATGAAATGGGATGGTGCTGTTCTTTACGTCCGGCACCACACGGAACTAGTATCCTAACTTAACTAAAATCATTTACAAACTAAAATACCTTTGATTGTTAGTAAGTAACAGTCACTTGTACTATTTTAGAACTTGAGTAAGTGTAGTAATGCTTTGTAAAATGTTTTTAAACTCATTCGTACACAGTTACACATTACCATTACATTTTCATCAAAATACTCGCTTTACATACTTATGTAGCGGCATCTAAAACGCTACATGCGAACTACGCATCTTAATGACGTCACGCAAAATCCTGCATCGCGCAAGCAGAGTTTACCGCGCAACTAAAATATATACAACGTCTAAACATATAACGACCACAAAATGCATACGTAGTTCACCATATGCTGCTGAAGACTTCTCATGCGTACCGCGTTTTTCTGAAAGGGAAACCTTCAGCAGATCGAACATTAAATCGAAAAATTTAGTGGACACTTATGTCCACCACTTATGTCTTGTGTCTTGTGTATGTGTGACTTATGTCTTGTAATTACTTATAATTTTAAACTACATAACAAGACGAGCTTCTTATCAGCCTACAGTATCTACTTCCAGATTTTATTCGATGGATATATCCTCTGTGGACAACTTAAATACCTACTGACAATCCACAACGAAAGATTTTCATATTTTCGATTAAGAGAAAGCGACCAGAATGTAACATATTCGAGTCTCTCATTTCCAATCGGATATTCAGATAGATTATTCATCCCTTTTTACAAGCTCGATATCCAATACCAATGTGATCCCTTCAGTATCGGATCCTGTAATATCATTTCTTCTACACGGCAGCTCCGTAATTTCCCGTAAAGAAACCTTTACGAGTGAATGCGTTTTATTGACTTTTAGATTGCGTTGCGATTTATTTTCAGGATCGCTGGCAATGTGAAATTTTTGCGTATGTAATGGATTGGGTATTCATAGAGTAGATTTATTTTATTTTTTATTGAAAGGAACAGCAAGCATTAGAACTTACAAGTAATTTAACGAAAATAATTTTAGACGTTACGGTTTTGAGAAAAAAAAGTGTAATCGCTAGGAGGTTTAGTAGCAGTACATACAGTAATTAGTTATATCGTGAGCATACCTAAATAAAGTTAAAATACGGGTAAAGATTTGATACATAATGTTATATACAGCCTTAGTGAGTTTGATGAGTATCAGGGATTTTTTTTTATAAAGAGAAGTGAGTCAGTTCTGGGTGAGGTAGTTCAAGCTCTGTTGTTATATCCAGTTGCAAATGAAAGTACATTTGCAGTTGCAGAATTGACCGTGAAGTATGTCGAAGTATGTGTAAAACATTTTATTCTGCGTGGTCCGACACTCACGTGGCCGGTTTTTTTTTCCTAAAATCCTTATTCGGATTATACTGTCCCACCAGCTTATTACCCGGTTGCTCTAAATGATTTTTACAATACAAACCAATAAGTAAATAATACTAATAGACCTAGGAAATATTCTATACGTGATTTATTATTACATATTTTGTGAATGTGAGAACGTTGTAGGCCTACAGTTTCTATTCTTTATTTTCATTCCTCTAAGTACCTGGTACTTATTGACAGGCCTGCACTGTCCTCCCATACCTAATATCACTGTAATTTGAAAACATTATAAAAGCCAATTATTTTTAAAAGAGTAACCGTGGAGTTTCTTGCTGGCTCTTCTCCATAGGAAGCGACAAATTGGAACCGTGCACCAAAGTCAAGCTTCTGACGTTTCATAAGTGCCCTTGCTGGTTTATGTGAAATAAAATATTTTGATTTTGATTTTGATGAAACTACAAATTATCGATTTTCGGACTTTTTTTCCTTCACTTGTGCTGCTCGTTGCTTCTTGCCAAAATTCATCATTCTAGGTCAAGTACCTGCCAGGTTTTGATTTATTTGAGAGTATCAAAATGTGTCTCTTATAATTTGGTCGTATTTTTTATTGCGTTGGGTTTGAAGCTTGATTTTTTTAAATCGCCATAGGCCCGTAGACTTACGTATTTGAATTTGATACCTCTATGCGTTCCTGACAAGTGATCTTATAAGGGTTCTGTTTAATCGTTTGATGTACGGAACCCAAAAAAATTTAAAAGTTGCCCGGAAAGTTGGATTGTTTTTAACTAAAAATGTTTTTTATTGGACAGGGCAACGTTCGTTGGGAGCTAGTATTATTTATTTATTAATTCGCTGAGACACATAAAAAGAAAAAAGTTTGTTTGGATAAGTTCCATTCGTGCATTGTCAACCATTAAAGTTTTTTGAACTTAACCTTTTTTTTACCCTGCGACTCAAGATTTCGATTGAATTCTTTGAACCTTTTGCAATGTGATTCCCAGCTATTTCTAAAGATTGAAAATCAGTAGTTTTCCAATAAATGTTCGTTCAAACTGTCACAAGTGGCAATACTGTTCAGTTATCGATAAGAACTTGCTTCTGAACTATTTATTGAAACTATCATATTACGTTGATGTCGAATTGGATCTGATTGAGTTGAGTGTAAAAAATCTCTTTGAATCTTCTTAAGGAATGTTTCATTAGGCACTGACACACAACTATTACATAATAATAACACATTATATCATTGGCCATTTTGTAACTTCTTACATCATTTTTAAGTCGCACACGCACATTTTGTCTATGGATGACGCTTCAAATGTTGCCACTACATAAAGAGTAAAATGTTTATTGAGGATGATATTCTCGTAGCACTTTTGTCTATTTCCTTTGCATATTTATTTTTTCTTTATATTCTTGTATAATTTCTATCACATTCACATTAATTATATTAATTTTCTATAAGTTCGATGTTAATTGTTTGATGCACCGGGCGACGTCATTACGTCAAAGCCGGTTGTCGCTGAAAACCAGCGCTGGGGCTCTGTCTTGCATAGAGTTGCAGCAAAATGCTGAGCGATAGCCGTTTTGTGTGGATGTGACGCATATTTCCCTCAACCTTTTGTTTATTTTTTTTTGTGTGTTCCTGGTTTTTGTGTCATGTTTACCGCAAATAAACGTTTTTTCTTTCTTTCTTATTAGAGCTTGGCCATTACAGACTAGTAGAATAGCATAACTGAGAATTTGAATGTAAATAAAGCTGTGTTGAGAAAAGCAAACTACAAATATATAAATTGAAGAAGGTTCTCATCCATGTTTACACAATTTAACATGGCCACTGAACTCGTGGAAGACGTGAGTCGGAGATTTCTTGCGAAATTCTTATAGAAAAGGTAATTTTCTTGAAAGTGGTGCTTTAGTATTTTTTGAGTTGACGTTCAGGACGTGTGTATTTAAAATATAACGAATCAATAAATAAAGTTAGAATAAAGTCATCGTACGGTATCCGACTAACGCGGAGTCCTTAATCTAGAATCTTTCCCTGTATTACTTTTTGTTTATTTTATACACGCAAAAATATATTTTTTAATTTTTTTTTACCCTAGTGGTATGATAAATTCAAATGAAATCAAACACCCGTTTAATAGTAAAAAGGTATAGTAATTGCAAAACACACAAACAGATAAATATTTGAAAACAAACAAATGAAAGCTTTTATGAGCGGGTCGCGAGCGTAGCGTTCGAACTCGCGATCCTTCATCTACTGTTGGTTGTACGTTCCACCAGCTAGTTACCAACACAGTAGCTGAACGAGGAATCGTCTATTTATTAACCAACTAGTTGTTTTGGGATATAGGAACGAGTACCTGCTAGTTTCGGAAAACGGTCCCCATAATTAAGATCTTTGGCAAAGGTAACGGCGCCAAACCTTGCTATACCCCAAGCTTATAAAAAAGTACCAGAATAACATACCAACACAGAAGTCCCCACAGAACGTACAAAGCTCCACTGCCCTACTACAAGTAGGTACGTTCCACTAGCTAGTTAACAAGACAATGGCACAACGAGGCATCGTTTATGTGACGAGCTCTTTCATGCTGGCTCAATGCGACGAACAACAGAACTGTGATCAACTCGGTCGGGCCGAGAATAATAGGTATGTTGTAGCTTGTTTGTTGATCAGTATGTACTTACTTTGTGAAATTGTGATGTGTTTCGAAGATGAGAGTGTATTGATTTAATTCAACAAACATCTAGAACAGAACATAACTAAGTAATAAACCTAAGTAACAACAGCCACGCGGGTCGATCGATTAGGTTAAGCTAAGCTTGCCGCGGCTGGTCTGTGGATGGGTGACCATCTTTACATACCAAGACGCTTCTATGCCATGAAAAACACGTTAAGCCGTTGGTTCCGGAATCTTGAACTTTGACAGCAATTCGTCAGAAGCTCGAAAGTCTGATAAGACAACCAGTCTTTCCAAGGGGTATCGTATTACCCAGTAACTGGGTTCTGGAGGTCAGATAGGCAGTCGCTCCATGTTAAATACTGGTATTCAGCTGCATTCGGTTAGACTGTAAGCCGACCCCAACATGGTTGTGAAAAGGTTAGGCAGATGAATTGCAGCCTAGGTGCGATATTCAGTACATCAGTACAGACCTTCAATCGTCATGGTTTTAATATGAAATCTAAATTCGTTTATAAGTTGATGGCATAAAGAGACACAAATGCTTATACTTACAGAATATAACCAATGCGCTAGCTGTAGCCATGAATTCAGGTTGTGTTTAAGTCTCTTATGTACTAATAGGAGACAAGCGCATTGCCATCGACTGGAGACAAATCCCCGATGCAATTACCCAAACTTTCACTTTTGTGAAGTTACAATGTCGTAGTCAGTTCGTATGTTAATATACATTGTGGTTTTTGTACATTATGTAGATACTTGTTCTTTGTTTACTTAGGCAAAAACATTTGCATAGCTTATGAAGATTGTTAGTATACTTCCAAGTCACTCTTCATTTTCTGTAAGTTGTTTTGCATTATAACTCTTACAAGCCGCACCTTTCATTCCTTCGTCATACTTCATTGTTTTGTTATTGTAATACATACGATTAACACATTCAAAGTCGTGGGCAAAACTTATAAACTATCTGTGTGCAAAGTTTTGTCCAAATTTGTTAAGCCGATTTTGCGCTTATCCGGAACATACGTCCAGACAAACGGACATAAATTCTAAAAACATTTTTTCCGGCATCGGAGTCGTTCCCCCCACACCTCGTGGCAATTCAATTTTTCTAAAATATTCATTGTACAGTTTTGACTTCGTTACTATTTTATAGGTCTGTCTCAATTGTTTCTGTAGCTACTTACTTTAATAAGATGGCTGCTGGGGATCTTATCCAAAATAATATATTTCTGTACTTACGTACTTTGTAAGGGATTTCAGATTTATTAAAAAAGGAAGTTTTCCATATTACCTAGTTCGTCAACTTTAAGGACGAAAGTAATCAAAGTTACATAGAGTTTAGTAGAAATTCTTCAATATCGTGTTCAAAATTAAATACAACTTCTAGGAGTAAAGACGACCATTTTTTCAAACAGAAGTTTTCACCGAACTTTTCGATCCTTTTCTGTTCACCTGCCTACATTATATTATAGTTTTTAAAATGCTCTTTAGATTAAAACCGTACAGATTGTTTGGCAAAGTATTATTTAGTTTGACATTATTTTAGAGTAATTCGTATTCTGGGTATAGAATGTACCTAAATGTGAAATTAAAATATAAATATTCAGAGTAGTACGAACCACTTTCAAAGGTTGTACCAAGGCGACGGCATCAAAATAGTGACTTAAAAACCGTCATGGGAGAAAATATTTAAATTAAATTAATATTATTATTAATATTTTTGTTATTTTTTAATATATTAATAATTTTATTTTTTTAAATTAGGATATTCCGTTTTTATTTGGTAATTAATTAGGTACAAAATGTTAATTGTGTAATAAATTATCTGTCATTCATAGATCTTTGAGTGTCGTTACAGGTCGACAGAGGCCCCAAAGTCTGCCAACCAGTCTTATCACGGGGTATCGTATTATCCAGTAACTGGGTTGTGGAGGTCAGATAGGCAGTCGCTCCATGTAAAATACTACTACTTAGCTGCCTTTGGTTAGACTGCAAGCCAACCCCAACATAGTTGAGAAAAGGTTAGGCAGATGATGTTAATTGTGTACAGATTATTTTAATTCTTAATATATAAAGCGTTAAAAAAAAACTCCAAAAATAACATTGTTTAAAGTGGACACTAGGTAGGTATGTGGCGGCCATCTACAAGTGCCCCACATACTAAAACTTCAAATCAACAAATGGGGAAAACACAAAACAGTAAAGTGGCGCCATCTACAATGCCATATGCGAACTACTCAAGACTTGACGTTACACCGCAGCTACATCACGCAAGCGGAGTTTACCACGCAATCTATATATGTACAGTATCCCGACATCAATCGTCGGGCAGTTGCCCACCAGACACAACACCCGTCTGGTCGGAGGATCCTCCTTTACCAATAGAGTATGAGTGAACTTTACACCCTGTTCCTCATACCTCTATACGTATATCCTGACCCCTCTCCGGCCTGACCTTTTTCTAATCCTGTCTAATTGCCGTCCCATCAGTCTATGAGAGTGCGGTAAGAGACAGTTCACCTGTGTATGCGGTCACGCTTATGCACTATAATATCTCGCTATATGACTAAAGCAGCCTGGAGGACTACATCAATGCATATCATAGCATAACAACATGCCTGTTTCCTGTAAAGAGTAAGAAAGAGGTTTAAGGTTAATTTACATTTCGCCAGTTAAGGGGAACCTAGTCGCGGGCTCGAACTGACTGATGGGCCTGGCTAAAAAGCACGCTGTCTCACCAGGCATCGTATCCAACAGAGGTAGTATCAGTGATGAGCAGTTAGACGCTAGTCTACACGCACAACATTATTGTGTGAGATGCAGGATCATTTATAGTACAACAGGTGCGTAAAAAATTAAGAACAGTCCTTCGGAAGATCGGGTTTTATGAAAAAACCACATTTATTGAACTTTTCGATATTTGAGCTTTGTCGGTACCGACTTGGTTTTTCAGATTTCACACTTCTTTTATTACTAAAACATGCCCAAAGTTAGGTAAATTAGCAAGAAAAACTAATCTTTGTTGGCTCCTAACTTTTGAGTTGCGTTTTATTTTAGTATTCTGTTTCCATACAGACAATATTAATAATGAGACAAAACTATATCATGTTTAATTTTTGATGTACATTGCCCAACAATGGAGTAATACACTCCCAAAGTTTGTATGGGAAAAATGTGGACTAGGTAAACCTTAAATGTCATTTACAATAATAATTGAATTCTGTACACTATTCTTTGGATCAATCGAACTTAGTAAATGTTCATTTGTATTTTTATGTCGGACTTATGTAACAATAAACTGTATTCATGTAACAATCTATCTAAATAAGTTAAATTTGTATTGTAACTGCATTTCCTACTCCTATGTTTAATGCATGAATTGTAAGATTATAAGTGATTTAAAATGTATTCTTGGTGTTAGCTTTGTTGGTTGTCCTTGAAATAATTAAATAAATTATAGCGAAAGCCTATTGATAGATTTCCCAGATCCCAAACACATCCATAATAAGTACATGATTGTTTCGAGAATCAAGCCCTTACCGCAATCGATCAGGCCTTCAATCACCCGCGGTTCGGACAGTGTGCAGGTGACGTTGACATTTCCCTAAATTGGATCCCCCATCTCCTGTTACCCCCAAAGTTTCCCACCTACGTTCTACCTAACACCTTTATTTTGAGCTTTAGTTTTTCTGTTGGCCAACGAACAATACGCGGTCATAAATATGTCACTCCGGGTTTATAATGAGTTACAGGGGCGACGGCTCTACAAACCCGGTTTTTTTCTAAAACTTAATGACAAATAAAAATTTTTACCAAAAAAAATAACAACCGACTTCAGAAAAATCACTACAAAGTGAAAAATAACTTTAATTTCGGAAGTCGGTGACATTGGATATGTTTTTTGATTTTTTGTCATCGCCTTCCGAAATTAAAGTTATTTTTCACTGTGTAGTGTTTTTTCGGAAGTCGGTTGTCATTTTTTTTGGAAAAGATTTTTATTTTTTACTTTTAGTTACATTACCTACCCCACTAATTCGAAATTTCATCCTTGGGATCAAAACAATGCATATTTATGCGATAGCAGCAATCGCGGTTGATTTACTGTTATTTTTTGAAAAGTTCCATTGTCTGTCTCCGAAACGCATCATCAG
The DNA here is from genome assembly GCA_949091785.1 of Polymixis lichenea. Classification (NCBI taxonomy): domain Eukaryota; kingdom Metazoa; phylum Arthropoda; class Insecta; order Lepidoptera; family Noctuidae; genus Polymixis; species Polymixis lichenea. The sequence goes on along the minus strand of OX420943.1, from coordinate 2,223,909 downwards.
ATCTGTATGAAATTAAAATGGGACCACACGGAAAGCACCAGCTTTCAAATAAAAAAGAATCATTAAAATCGGTTTACCCAGTCGAAAGTTCTGAGGTAACAAACAAAAAAAAACATACAGTCGAATTGAGAACCTCCTCCTTTTTTGAAGTAGCTTAATGAACAGAAATTACTTGGATTTATAGCATTTTTATCTCACGAAACGAGGCGCACTTTAATTGTGGTAAGCAAGTGAAACACGCTGTGAATTTATGCGGTAAAACGAGTAGCGTCAGCACATAACACACACACACTCACTTGCGACTTCGCCATTGTCTCAGATGGTACCGATAGCTCCTCAGAACACGCTCACACACATATTCGTAACTGGTTTGCACACTTGGTGTGTACAACAAGTAAAGCGCGTGACGCTTCTTTTATTTATTTTTACCACTGTGGTGTGACTATAATCTACCTTTTGTCAGTGGCTTCGCCCGCGTGGATGTCTGAAATTATCACATGCGAACGTACAAACGGGATAGAAATCTTATGTGTTAATTTTAGTTATAAACTATCTATGCCCATGCAAATCTATTCAGCCGTTTTTGCCTGATTGAGTGACAAAAATCTACACATAGAAATATACAAAATTTTAGATTTATAATATTACTAGCTTTTGCCAGCGGCTTCGCCCGCGTGGAGGTCGGTGTATTATACACATAAACCTTCCTCTTGAAACACTCTATCTATTAAAAAAACCCGCGTCCAAAATCCGTTGCGTAGTTTTAAAGATTTAAGCATACATAGGGATATAGGGACAGAGAAAGCGAAGCGAAGACTTTGTTTTATACTATGTAGTGATAATGATATCAGCTTAACGTTAAACTTGTTAACTAAGGTCTAAGTTATAAAAAGTTTGTATTAGCATACAAACTCATGAACTTAATTACCTATATGACTTTTTAATTAATTATAAACTTGAACTCATAATTTTGAAATAGTAGGAAGTCCCGTACCTACTTTTAGCGTTAGTAGTTGTTGGAAGGTTTATGTGCGGATAATGGAGTGGCTATAAAGTTGTTATTAATAATATGCCGACGGAAGATATTTTCGATGGCCTGCCGAAGTTTGTATCAGGAGCACAAAGGTGCATTGAAGAAGGCGTACAAATTTGAAAAAAAAAATACTTTTTTTGTTTTTATGTTTATTGTTGAATTTAATATTAAAGTATAAATTAAAGATGAAGATAATTTAATAGGTGTGTATAACATCTTCCTGGAAAACTGTAACATACAACATGTTACTTATTGGTGTGAATAAATAAATAAATATTCAAGCTTCCCGCTTCTTTGCTAGATTTACTTTTTAATGCATTTAAAGCTAAAGTAAAACCCAACCTTTGTTCTAAGGCATACTATTCTATTAACGACTACTTAAATGATAAGAATTGTTAGTCGCTGTTAGGAGTGGGTCGTTCACGTATTTACCGTCGACGAAACGAAACTGGTTTACCGCATACAATAAACTAGTTGATAAAACAGTTTAATTTTCGACTAGTTTACATAATAGACTGAACAACATATAAACGAATTTATGTTCACGGAGTTTATCCACCGTTTATTGTACGATCAGATTAGGTCGTTTAGTTGAAACTAGTTTACTAATCGACGGATAGATGAACTGTACTTGGGAATCGAAATGAACTTCTCTTCATATTTTTTCCAGGGTTAGGACTGGCAGGCTGACTAATAAACTTGTATGTATGATAAACTAATTCAACGAAATAAATAGAGATCGGTATCTATCGTTTTGTTAACCGACTTCCAAAAGGAGGAGGTTATCAATTCGTCGGAACCTTTTTTTTTTTTTATGTATGTTCCCCGATTACTCGAAGATGGCAGGACCGATTTGGATAAAAAATTTTTTGTTCGAAAGGGTATACTTCCCAGGTGGTCCCATGATCATCAAGTCAGGATCTGATGATGGGATCCTGAAGAAATAGAGAGAACTCTTCAAATTTTATAGGCACACTTGAAGCAATTTGTGTAGTTTTTGGAAGAGTACTTTCTCGGAGTAGTTCCATTTCAATTTGGTGAAGATCTGATGAAGAACTTCGGAGATAGGCAACGGAACTTCTCAATAAATGATAGCAAATGGACAGGGATTGCTGAAATCTCATGTCTGTCAATTGTTTACACCAGTTAATAACATAACATCACGCCGGTACGCTGTGTAAGCACATATGAACCACTAAAATGTGAAAATAAAAAACTTTTTTCAAAAAAATAAACAACCGACTTCCAAAAAAACACTTAAAAGTTATTTTTCACTTTTTAGTGTTTTTTTGGAAGTCGGTTGTTTATTTTTTTGAAAAAAGTTTTTTATTATAGAGTCTATTTTCATTTAACAGCGTTCGCTCAGTGAGATGAACGTTCGTTTCTGCATGAGAGAGAGAGAATCAATAACAAACGGCCTTCGGCAGTGTTCGTGTTCACTCGTTCCGTTCCGTCGAGCGTCGACTACGTGTACGGCGAAATAAAGTTGTCGCCGCCGCCGGTCGCATGCGTAAAATGTCGTTCACGAATAAACTGGTTTATCTGTGGACAGTAAACTAGTCGAACAGTTCAGGTCGAATAAACAGTCTAAAAAACCAGTTCGTTCATTCAACGCTCACCACTAGTCGCTGTGCTTACCTACTGACAGGTCATATGAGTTACTTCATATCATTGTTTATTTTATTTGACCGTATAAACCTTTTTTTAATTTTATTAATGTGACTTTCATTTGAATATGAATATGAAATGCACCGATCCCAGCGTGGCTTGACCAGACTCGATAAATCGAATGAACCCCAAGATTTGCACTAGCCCCTGGAGCCTCATGCTTCATGGTGTTACAGAGGCCATTGCATATCAAGAAGTAGACCGGGGGGCGCGGTAATGGTCAGGTAGACGTGCCCATAGGATAGGAAAGGATTGCGAGCCTACCGGATATGCATCCTTGAGTAAGCATTGGACTAGTGGAGAGACGGGTGGTATTTATTTATAGGAGGGCATCTTTTCACGACGTCGCCGGCATGTTGATTCAGGTCGGGCTTCTTGGGTACGTTCAATTGTTTTCTTAGCTCTTTTCTATGCCGTTGCTTCGCTATGTTCTGTTTTGTTGTTTTCGTAGTAATATTCTGAGTTCTCGCAGCTAACAGTTTCTGATTTTTTGTAGATATTGCTAGCCGTTTTCTTGATCTTAGTTTTATCTCCAGCCATGTCCTTTGAAAACTTGATTCCCATGTCGAAGTATTTCATTGCTTGTTTTAGATTGTCATTCCTTGGGTAAATAGGTCATCCGAGGTTCTTAGATTTGGCCTTGTACTGCATTGCTGCCTGCAACAGGTGTGGTTTATCCCGTCTGAAGACGTGTGCTAAGTAGCACATCCTGTGATTCTTGATGCGTTTTGTTACGGTTTTTTCGTCTAAGATTTGGTGCATTTTCTTAATTATTAGTTTATCCCTGATGTGGTTAATCAAGTCTCTCATGATAACTCGTTCATATCTTCTGAGTCTTAATCTGTTCACCTTGGGTCGATACTTTTAAGTCATATATCATACAAGGTACGATAACTCTTCAATACATAAGTCTAGCTAACTTCCAGTCTATCTTTGCCTTTAGTATGAATGGTAGTAGTGATTTGCGTTTCTCGTGGCCTGTTGGCATCGTTTTCTAATTGTGCTTTTTCTGCTTGTGTATGTGCCTAGCTATTTTATTTCGTCCATTGTTGGTATACTTATTCCGTTGAGGGTCACGTTGATTGTTTGCTGTGATGTTATGGGGTCCCTAATTAGAATGTTTGTTTTTGTTTCGTTTATTTGGAGGCCTGCGGTATTTAGTAAAGGTTTTGTGTGGTATAAGATGCGCTCTAGTCCTTCTAGATCATCTGCAATGAGTATCAGATCGTCCGCAAATGATAATACCAGGGGGAGTGAAACGCGGTCGTGATCTAGTTTGATTAAATGGGTTGCATCTTTAAGGGTTCTAAGGACTTCGTCGAAGACTAATGTAAAAAGGCGAGAGGAGTGAGGGCAACCCCGTTTAACTCCCTTTCCTTTGATAATTAGAATCCAATTGCTTTGCTGGCCACTCCATTTGATGCATGTTCTTACATTCATGCATACCTTGATTATCCTGTTGGTCATCGATTTGTTAGTTCATTGCAATAATTATCCTAATGCCATGTCTTTAAGTCGACATTGGTGTTTTCTATGACAAGGGCGATAGGGCGAGCGTAAATTCGTTTACTTGCAAATCCTTCCTCGTCTAGGACCCTTTCGTGCATAAAATGTGGTAATCTGTTGATCCATTGTTTAAAAGGGACGCTTGGTAGTTGCCTAGTCCTGTTATTGCATCGTCTATTTTTTTTTTTTTGTTTTTACTACGCATCTGGCGTAAATTCTGTAGTACCATTATGCAGCGATATTCGTTCGCGTCTTCTAGTTTTTTATTTTTGGGATTAGTACCTGCGCGGTTTCAAGCCACTTGTCCGGCACTGTATTCTGTGTCCAGGCTTTATTCTTGTGTATAGTTGCGGTTTCCTGTTATATTTAGGGCATCGTTTTGTTAAGTTCGGTTACCACGGTTACCACTTGGTCCGTTCCGGGAGTTGTCTCGTTTGGCTTTTATTGATGATTACCATTACTTCTTCGGCTTTGTTATTTTAACATTTGGTATCTGAAAAGGCCCTCGCTCCTTTTTTTTTTGTTTTCCTGGGGGACACCTTTATGTACGCGGATCTCCTTCGGCGTTTTGTTTGTTGTTCCTGTAAAACGTGTCGAGCATTTGCCTGCATTTTCCGGTGTGAAATGTCCCCAGTCCGGTGAAGCAGGCTCTGCGTGTTTTTGTTCTTCTTGATATTTAACCTTTTGGAGTGTTGTCTGCCATTATTTTTATGCCTATTTGGATTATCCGGTTTCCCGCTTTGTAGGTTAGCAAGAGCTAAGCGATGGTCTCTTTATTGAATTGGCTGAAGAAACAGTTTCCTGAGCAGCGGTCGGTTTTAATAACTTCCGTTATTGTGTTCCAGGGTATTTCGATGTCTTTACTCGTTGGGATGATGTCTTTATTTGCTAGTTTTTTTTTTATCCAGTCTTCGTATTTTATTTATACAGAATTTCTGTTGAGAGCTGCGTAGTTGCATTGTTTGTGCTTGATATGACCCCGGTGTGTGTTACTCGCTTTTCTTGAGGGGTGCCAATCACAGTGTGGAGATGTATGTTCCTGAGTTCAACCCTGTTTCCTGTAGGTTGGCTATATGAATGCCGCTACGTGAAGGTTCAGCGTCTATTTGATTTTCTTTCTTTGGCTGGTGTTGAGGCGCCGATGCACAGGTCTGGTCAAGTGCGCTTAATTGCGGTAAAGGTCTGTTTCTGGGTGTTGTGTATCCAGTGTCGTTTGCGATTACGACTGATAACGGTGTGAGTAGCTTGCTTCTTGTTCTTCACACGGTGTTAATGAGTTCGCTAATTGGAGGCTGTTCGTTTGAGGCCGGGGTTTCGTGGATTTTTCTTGCTCTTCTCGTGTGTTTTACCGGTTATAAGGATTGGCATGTTGCGGTGTTTTAGCGTTGTACTTAGGATGTCGCTGTTGGCGGGTACTAGTTCGCCAATAGGTGAATACCCTTGTGCGTTTCTGTTGTTTCTGTGCACATTTACGAGATAGTATTCGGACAAGGCGATGATGATATCTTCGCCACCACAAGATGTTATATTAAACTAGCCCCTGACCGCGGCTCCGGCCGCGTGGAAGTCGGTTATGGCGTATGTTCCTATATGAAAGTAGCCTATGTCTCTCTCCATATTCTAGGCTATATCTCAGCCAAATTTCATGACACTTGGTTCAGCGGTTTAGGCGTGAAAGCGTAACATACATACAGAAAGTCATATTCGCATTTATAATATTAGTAGGGATTGTGCGGTTATGTATTTTGCTATCCTTTATTCCTGGAAGAGAATGCTGTTAGGGAGAAAATCATGTATATTATTTAGAAGTGATAGGAAAATCCTATCATCCTGTCGATGTTTCCAAATATATGTGGCGAAATCTTGACTGACAATCCTATGATCGAGTGTTAAGCCCATTAAATTATTTTTTGAAAACACTTTCGTTTGTAGTGCAAGTCCAGGACACGTGCAAAGGGGCTGAGGCTGACTTGACCTTTTTTTTTGGTTAATCTGTAGAACAAAAGCGTGCTATGCGAACTTAAGAGTTAAGGGTAACTTTTTTGTACACTTTAGCACATATGGGCCGTGGGCCGACTCAAATTTCGGTAACCGTGGCGTTACAAGTTATAATAATACAATCTTTAGGTACTGCGTTTTGAGCGATAGGTGCCGTATTTTGCGCTAGAATAATAGCGTAAATTAGTTTGTGCCGCCCTATTATTATATATAGTGTTAGCACACTGGCCCACAACGAACCGGCCGGCCGGTCGTTCTCAGTTTTATAGAACAAATCCCTGAAATATTAGGAACGATCTCACCAGGTTTAGCCGCCAGGGGTCAGCCGTGTCACTCGTCCTCCAGCAGCCAGTCTTCGCTGCAGGCTGAAGCGCACTTACATCACTTTTGCTCCCTTGTTTTATACTACCCAATATAACAAATTGCGACACAGACGGAGACGCACAAAAAACTCGGTTTGATTTGGAAGTCTGGCAAGTAAGTCAACATCTGCTGCGCGCGGGCAGACGCGACCGTTCACGACGGCGGCCCAACTTGAACCCTCATTATTAATGTGACTTTCATTTATTGTTAAATTCTAATTACTTACCTATTATTATATAGAATCAAGTTCTTCCAACTTAACATACAGTTGTGCATCTGGGGAGTTTATTGCGCCACTTCTTCTTCCCAGCTAAAGCACTAGGAAGTGGTGAAGGGCGGGCGTTTTGGGGCACTATTTTATGTCATTTTGACGTCCAAAAAGTGCTGACTCTCAGCCTAGTTTGAATAAATGACTTTTGATTTTGATTTATTACTCTTTAATTTAGTTACCTCTACTGTCATGTTATTCGCTGGAGCTGCTGAATATCACAACATTAATCAATCAAATGTAAGTGCTTGTCCAATCAATCAATCTACCCAACCTTTTCCCATCATATTGGGGTCGGCTTCCAGTATAACCGGAAGCAGCTAAATACCAGTATTATTCACAGAGCGACTGAATATCTTACCTTAACCACCCACACCTCAACATACCCCTTGGTCAGGCTGGATGTCAAACTTTCGGGCTTCTGGCGAATCGTAAGGACTGTCAAAGACCCATGAATAACAGCCGGGACCAACCCTGCAGACTAGCGCGACGTGACGGTCGCATCGCGACACTCGGAGAAATGAAAACTTCAGGGAAATTGTTCCACAACTGTCGCATCGCGCCTCTTTGAAGAAGCCTTAACGTGCTTTCCGAGGCAAGGTAAGTAAAGATGATCACGATGATGGTGATTACGTATTTATTTTCTTTATTTCCATTTCTCTAACTACCTGGTGCATTGACAGGCCTGCACTGTCCTCCCATAACTATTAACACCGTAATTTGAAAACATTGTAAAAGCCAATTATTTTTAAAAGAGTCATCGTGGAGTTTCTTGCCGGCTCTTCTCCATAGGAAGCGCCAAATGTGAACCGTGCACCTAACTTCCGACGTTTCATAAGTGCCCTTGGAGGTTTATTTGATTTGATTTTTTCAAATAAGATATTAATAACCTGCCATGCAAAAACGGTGTATGACTAAAGCTCTAGTACAATTTGGTGGAGCGTAATTCATAATTCATAATTCATTTATTGGTTTGCAAACATGGGTAATATAGTGCATAGATGTGTTATTTTATGAGTCCTCCATGTTCTACCGTCACATGGGCATGCAAATCATGTAATATTAGATATTGAATTTATACAAATTTAGGATGTTTTATCTTTACATTAACAGTAAGAAAAATGTAATAATACAAGATACAAATTCATGTCAAATCGTTTGAATTACAGTAAAAATGTTACAATAATACGAAAATGTCAAATGTCAACCATGTTACAGTAATACAAAGAAAATAAAAATAAAAATAAAAAAATGTCAAAGGTCACTAAGGATACATTAATCAAATTTAAATAAAATGTAAAAAAGGAATAATAACATATCAATCAGTCAGAGAGGAAATGCGGGCGGAGAGACTTTTGAAAATTAGGTATTTGAAGAATCTATCGCTGTCGCTCTGCGAGCGCTCGGCGTCCGGCCGCCCTATCCATGTGTGTGTAAGCTGACAGTGTGTGCGTGTCTCCGACGCGCGCTCCCGCACGTGTCGTGTAGTCGCCCCAGTCGTTCCTGGTATTTTTTGGTGTTCGCATCGTTCGTTACCTACGCGAAGTAATTGATCTCATACGATTTTGGCTTGTTTATTGGACTTGTTCTCCCTGCTATTCTTTTGATTCGGCTTATGTTTACTGGACTTCCTGATCCTGATATACTTACTGCATTTATTGGATTTCGGTGAGTACTTATTAAAATTGATTTAGTTAAAAGCAATGTAGGTATAACCTGTGTTCAAAACGAATAAAATCATTTTATGTGTTTAGGAAATAAGTAAGTAGGTTCAATTCTTTGTTCCTGAGGTTTTGTCTATACTTTGTTTTTTGTCGTGAGCCCGCATAAAGTTATTTCATTTTGAAGTCGGTTTTTACTTTTTAGAGTTCCGTACATCCTAGAAAAAATAAGAAGATAAGATCACTCGTAGGTCTGTCTGTCTGTCTGTCCATTTGTATCTATCTATAAGTACATATGAATTTCTGTGATCCAAACGCGGAAGTGAAATATGTAAATAAATGAGTTTTGATACACTTTTGGGGGTCAAATTAAAAAATTAAAGAAAAATTGTTTGCAAACTGCATTTGTATTTGTTTCTCCTAAAACGGTATTTTTTTTTCAGATAGATCAAATCTCCCATTACAATGGGGAAAGGAGGTAGAAAAGGAAAAAAAAGCCGTTTGTATACGAGTACTAAACGAAAAAAACATCATTTTAGTGTCAAACGACAAGTTCATTATTTGGCAACGGGGTCAAACCAAGCGACATCGACTTCCAAGACTGTACCAAATGATTCATTAATAGAAGAAAACGCAAGCTCATCAGTCTCGTCATCAACATTAGAATCACCAACCCTCGACAATTTGCATGTAGAGCAAGAAAATGTTGTTGAAATCAATAAAGACGAAGGATTAGAAGGACGTAGAATCGTTGATATCGAATATTTATTTTCAGAGATCTCAAAAATAAAGCATGAACACACTAATTGTACATTTGCTGACTTAAAATTTGTGCGTGAACGACGAAGTGGTTTTCATAGCGAGTTTGTTTTTGAATGTAGAATGTGCAAGAAAAAGGAAACTGTACACTCTGAAGACCCCCAAATTAAAATGTGCATAAATACTGCTATCGTCGAAGGAATAGTATGCACAGGAAACGGATATGCTCAATTAAATGAAATATGTGGTGTTATGAATATGCCAAATATGGATCGTTCAACTTACACAAATATTGAACAAGTTTTAGCACCAACAATTGAAGAATGCGCGTTAGACGAAATGATCACAGCTGGCCAAGAGGAAAAAAGACTAGCTATTCTAAATGGGGACGTTGATGAAAATGGCTATCCATTAATAACAGTGGTTGCAGATGGTTCTTGGGCAAAGAGATCATACAAAAGTGGATTTAGTTCCTCATCCGGTGCAGGTTGCATAGTTGGGCTGCGCACTAAAAAAGTTTTATTCCTGGGGGTAAGAAACTCATACTGTTGCACATGTGCTAGAAGTGTTAAATTAAATATAGACGTGCCTGAGCACAGGTGCTTTAAAAACTGGCGTGACAGCGCTAATGCTATGGAAGCCGATATTATAGCAGAAGGGTTTGCGAGGAGCATGGAAATGCATGGCGTTAAATATAAAAAAATAATAGGAGATGGAGACTCTAGTATAATGAAGAAATTAACGCTAAAAAAGCCATATGGGCTTGATTTCATGATTCAAAAAATCGAGTGCAAAAATCACATGCTCCGCAATTTTTGCAACAAATTAAAAGCCCTGGGAAAAAAAACAAACAACAACAAAGGCTTTGTACCAGTTGAATTAAGAAAAAAGGTTGAAGCAAATGTTTTACGCTTGAGGAAGGCTATAGTTGGAGCGGTGAATTATAGAAAGGAACAAGAAAATATTACGCAAAGTGACAAAGTAAAAAATCTTAAATTAGATATAAAAAATGCAGCAAACCACGTCTTTGGTGATCATCGAAATTGTGCATCATACTTTTGTAAATCAGAAAAGAACAATGATCAAAACTTTGTGATTGCTCTTCAAGATTGTGGATTGTGGACTGATATCCAACAATACCTATTATACTTAACAGCACATGCAGAAAGTCTGATTTTGGACGTGACTAATAATACTGTGGAGCAATTTAACAATGTAATTGCAAAATTTATTGGCGGAAAAAGGGTTAACTTTACAGGAAGGGGGTCTTATCAGACAAGATGTTATGGAGCAGTAACATCATGGAATAGCGAAGCGGCTATTCATTCACGCATCCAAAAAAAAATACAGGGCCACAGTCCTGGCAAATATACCAAAAAATTTATAGAACGAAAACAGCGTTCGCAAAAAATCACAGAGATATGCCGAAAAAGAAAACTGACGTATCCCAAAGACGGGACAAGCAAAAGAAAAAAAACTACAGGACCTGATGAAAATTACGGTCGCTTAGAATTGGAAGAAGATATGCCTTTGGCATTATATAAATTAAAAGAAAAAGAATTTCTTGAAGCATTGCTCTCAACGAAGGATGTTGAAAAGAAAACAGTGGGCCAAAGCGATAATACCTTATGGGCAATTGAAAGACGTAAGAGACTCACGGCATCGAACTTTGGGCGAATATGTAAGATGCGACCAAAAACATCAGTTCGCAAAACATTAGAAACTTTATTATATAATGAATTTAAAGGAACTGCTGCTACCAATTATGGCAAAGAAAAGGAATCAGAGGCAATCGATCAATTTATCAAGGAAACGGGGCTACAGATAATGGAGTGTGGACTGTTTGTCGATGAAAATAAACCCTTTTTAGGGGCAAGCCCGGATGGTCTGATAGGTGAAAACTCGATAGTAGAGGTAAAATGCCCATATAAAATTGCAGATATGTCACCTGAAGAAGGAATTGAACAAAGAAAAATTGACTTCTGCACGTTTCAAGACAAAACGTTACTATTAAAACAGAATCATAATTACTTCTACCAAGTACAAGGCCAACTACACATAACTCGTCGAGATTTCTGTTATTTCATTTTATGGAGTCCCAAAGGCTTGCTTTTTCAAAAAATTAAGAGGGATGATAAATTCTGGGAAAAAATTGAACCTTTATTAGAAAAGTTCTACCACCAATGCCTTTTGCCAGAAATCATTGATGGTCGGATACCAAGAAATAGACCAGTGAGAGAAAGAACGTCGTCATAAGTTCCGCTGATGTGTGGACTGGATACCTATCCTATAAATAATTTACTGTTCTGTATTGAAAACTTTTTGTAATAAACATTTATAGACATGACATTAATTTTATTTTGTATTCTTTACCTATTATAAAAAGAATTTGTATTTGCCACTAAAGAGCACACGCAAAAAAGGTAAATGTGTTTATCGATAACTGTTTACAACACTAGTTTATCGATATTATTTTCAACTACTACGCATCACTTTTTCATCTGTGTACGTATAAAGCAGACCGTCCCGCGTCCCCCGCTCTCAAATTCGTGCGATAAGGACAGCTGCAGATCCGACTGAATAGCCTAAGTAAAAAGTCATAAATCGAGGTTCGGCTCTCGCCTGTTTCCTCCTCCAATATTGGACCAATTTAAAAGATATTTCTTATACTGAATAAGAAGGATATATACTGTGTCCCTATGTTTTTCTTTTTTTATTAATAGTTGGCAAATTTGTACAAAACCCCCTGTTGTCAGCGGTCTAAATAGGCAATTTTGAGCATTTTCAGAGGGTTCCAGCTCTTATAAAGATAATGTTTCATCAAAAAGGAAAACATAGGGACATACAAGTAGTCGATATTTATTTTACTGTAAAATATCATTGCTTTACGGTCATTAACCAGAAAGAAAACAGGCGAGAGCGTTTCTATGGAGAAAAGACCGCCCGCATTTCCTCTTAAGGAAGTCGTCAATTGTGTAATAACTTTTTTTAATCAATATTTCGTTTAGTGCCCTTTTAAATTTGAAAATTGTCATAGTTTTAATAATATTAGGTACTTTATTATAAATGCGTGGGGCAATGCCAAAAAAACTTTTTTGCATTTGTGCTGTTTTACATTTAACTTGGCACAATTGATTTATATATTGAGTCCGTACAGGATTCCTTCTGACTGCTGACAATTTTTGAAATAAATGTGGATTCTTTTTTACAAATAAAGCTGTTTCCAATATATATAACGACGGAAACGTTAGTATTTTTAATGATTTAAAATAAGGAAGACAGCTATAAGGAATAATAAGGAAGCGTCTAACTTGAGCAGTGCAGTATCATGACCACGCCGTGGCACAGCCCTCAAAACAATTGTTTTAATTCAAATAGCATCAAGGAGTTGCGATACTTGGCTATCGCCACCTAACTGACTGGTTTATCTTAATACCGCAAAACAGAGCATAAGCAGCCTTAAATGTTCCCACTGCTGGGACAGAGGCCTCCTTTCAGTGAGAGGGAGTGGGCCGTAATCCACCATGCGGACCTAGTGCAGGTTGATGGTTTCATGTCCTTGCAATATTGGTTCTGGGTAATGCTGGTTTCCTTTAGACGTTTCCCTTCACCGCTTTGAGAGCAAAAAAAAAAGCACGTGCCTGGGTTGGAACCCACTACCTACAACTTCGTAAGTCAGGGTCGTTACCACTGCTGCTGTATTTATAATACCACAGCATAAGCTATTCTTAACGACGAGTAAGTTCTAATGTCGATATGAGCGAAGAATAAAACCACCAACGAAAGTAATGGGAAAAAATGTGTAATCGCTCTGGATACTCCTTTGCAAGCTTTAAAAAGAAAGACAAGGAAAAAACAGGAATCAAATGCTATGATTTATAGCGAAAAAATCCCAGACTAAAAGGGAAAGATACAGAATCCTCCTCAATGGCGCTATCATTAAAATCTTAATTATGATTCGTTGGCACATTTCTCTTTGCTGGCTATTTCTTTTGATGACGTCACACGGCCGAAGCCGACACTTCTTATTAGTCTTCCTCAGGCGGAAGCTGTGACCCAATTGTCTTATTTTATGTCCGTAATAATTATTTATTGTTGAGGCTTTTTATTTTGGCTTATTTTATGGAGATATTGTGGGACGAAGATAAGTCTTAGCTTAATTAAGCTTTGGTAGATATTGTTGCTCAAAAATGGGTCAGATGATTGAATTTATCGGCTTTCGTGATAGTTTAAATTTCAGACAAACAAGAAAAAGACTAGAGTGTGAATAGTCACAAGAACCGAATAGTTATTCATGTAAATTATAGAAAAGATCTATAAAATTAAATACATATTTATGACAAATACACCATCGTAATTAATCTCATAAATGTTGTCAGACCCTACGGGAAACTATGTGTTACGTAAACTGAGTACTTAAATACTTCAATATTAAGCCATGTAAAACGTAAAAACTTGGTTGACATTGAGCATCCACAAAAGTTTTAGATTCTTCAAAATTCCAAATTCCACCCAGAGCGGGAGAAGTTATTTGATGATTTCCCACCCGAAAAAAAAACCCCCATCAGAAACTACCAGATGCTACTTCCTCGTAAGTAGCGATCAATTAGTTGTAACGGCTGTATCTAATAGAGCTGCCAGTTCGTGAGTTATTGCGATGTTCGACTGGCAACAGTATGGCATCGATATTAAGTGCTGTCTCGAATAAATCGCAGAATGATTTATGATTGTAACCGAATGGGCGATAGAAACATTGTTTTAATCGCTTTTGTGTAGTTTTGGGAATGATAATGTTACTTTTGAGCCATCTAAATATTGTATTACTGCCACCGTTGTTAGGGTGCCTTCGCACTCTGGACTATCCGCACTGTAAACCTTCCGATCTGGCAAATATTAACCTGTTTTGCGCCCGTGGCTTCGCCTGCATGGTATGTCGATAGAAAGAGGTATAAGTATGTCTTTTTTAAGGCTTAACAGTATCCTTATACGAAATTTCATTACAATTAGTCCAGCCGTTTTGGAGATTAGCCGGGATAAACAGACAGACAAAAATGTAAAAATAGTTTTTGTTTAAGTATCTACATATGTAAGGTGTTAAAAAATTTATGTTCAGAATTTCGTGTACCTACTTTCTCGGTGTCAAAAAACTAACATATTGCAAAAAAAAAATGTTTTTTTAAATTTTAGGTAAGTTCTATAAATTGCCAGTCCAAAGTCTGAGAAATGTGATGGGAAAATTAGAATCAGCTGTTTACGTAGGTACTTGACAACGCGCTCGTCTCGCTCGCGCGGCTGTCTGTGCCTACACGGTGTAGGTCTGGTGCGCATGTGCAGTTTTAATAATTAGTACATGGGGAAAATATTGCATATCTTTGAAACGGATTATGGTTTGAATGACATTTTAAACAACTCCTTAAATTTCTAAACATTAATTTTTTAACACCTTATTATATACATTCATAAATGCATTGAGTAAAAGCTGCTATTTAACATTACAAACAGATACTTTAATTGTATTTATTTGAATAGATTACTGAAGGCTGATTTTTCAATATCCAGAAAACATTTAACTGAAGAATGCACGAGAGTTTGTCACACCGCAGTTTTTTATTCCTGTGATGATAAAAGTAATTTCTGACTTAAAATAATCCAGCCCTCCATGTATTTATTTAATAATTGGATTAAGCAAATAAATATGTTTCCTACTTTTATCAACATTTCTGAAACAAAGGATATATTTATAAAGTTATGTAAATAAGACAAGGTAACAAGGAAAACCTGAGGAAACTTCAACTCTCAGTTCTGAATTCTGTTCTTACGAGCGCATTTTAAGACAACGCCTACACGCATTTTACCAACATGAACACATTACTTATGGAAGAACAGTAAAACCACTTGACACAATATTCATACGATAAAATAAAAAACAACATTCAAGAATACAGACATCAAAATTGCTACTTAATCGTCATTTGAAATACCAGCTGGATAACCAAATTTACATCTTTTTGACTGGGATAAGGTCGTATAATTGGGCCGCAAATTGAGGTTAAGTACTGTGACGTTCCGTGTGGTACTGGACGTAAAAGAATAGCACAATCGCATTTCTACCCGTGGGTGTCTTAGAAGGCGACTAAGGGGCTTACCAGAGAATGAGCAGCAGCGTTCTCTATGCATTTTACCACCATACTGCGATCGCTAACCCGCCTGCCAAGCGTGGCGATTATGTCAATCACCTCCCCGTTTGGAGGAGGCCTATGTCCAGCAGTAGACGTCTTCGGCTGAAATGATAATGTTAATGACTGTGACGTTTAATAAATGAGTTTTCCGTGCTGTGGTGGGGTTTGCATGGTAGATGCGTGGGGAGATTCGGAGATGCGCCGCACATTCCGATTCAGCCCGTCTCTTGCTACCCTCTTCCAGCGATGTACCCCACACGGGGTGCTCTTAGCGAGTAGACGCGTTAGGTTTAAATTTGTAAGCCCTGGCTGGAGACCTTAATTTATTAAGGTAGCAGGTACAGGTAAGGCCGGTTAAGCTGCCGACCACCTCATAGGTTGACATGGGAGATGTCATTTCCAAAAAATAAATAGTGATGCGCTGCATTCCCAGTCTTGTCCGAGCAGCCGTAGCGACAGCGCGCCTAACGCAATAATATTGGAAACAGTGTTTTATTGCACATACCTAACCTAACCTAAGTCACAAGTACCTAGGTACTTTTCCAGACTCGTTTAAAGGTTATGTTACTACCACAAATAGACAGATATTTAACCAGTTTTAGAATTAGAATATTTATTTATTCAAGTAACTAAGACTCAACAAAATTGTTAGTAAAACTTACGACTATGTTAGTAACCACAGACTATACACAAAACAAGGAAAACAATACAAAAACAACGGTCGATCACCGTTGCGACATCCCATGAGAGACGGCACAACAGTGACCCACGTAAACACAGTCCAGGCGACTCGCAACCATGCCTAAGACACTATTGGAGCTGCCCCACACCCTGTGCACTAGGGAAGCGCACCTCTTACGCATTGTTGCGTAAAAGCTATCTACATGCGCATCTGCGAACATCCCTGACGCACTACAGAAATGGGGCAGCCCCACCAGTATCCTAAATGCATTGTTATATTGAACGCGGAGAGCGCTGTACGATCAGTGATCGCAGCGATCTGTTTTAGTGAACATTCTTTGTTTTTTATTTCCAGGTGACAAAAGCTTGTAAAAGTGGATGTCTTAAGTTGTCTACCCTCGCAGTTGTGATCATAGGGCAGGCTTAAAAGGATTATGTTATGTTACAAGACAATTTTTGGGGGAAATTTCACCTTACAGGTAAAGTAAATGGATACGTAGCAGTGTACTATAAAGAATTAAATATCAGTGTTCCTAATAAAATGCTTGTAATTGTAAGAAAATTTCAAAGAACCTTTTTCATGCCATGAAATTGTTGCAAATAATGACCTGATTGCGTGTCTTAGGAACTGAGATGTATCTAAAAAAGGTGTTTTTAATCAATATGTTTGTGACATGTATTTAATCAAAGCTCTAATTATTATTATTTTATAAAAATATTATTGAATACGGTTCTACAATCCTGGGCCTCTTTTCGTAAAACTTAAATATGTCCTATTTAGTGGTACTAAAAATACTAAATGGCCTAGTAACTGCAAAACAACTTTTGATTGTAGCGCTCACGTCCAAGCCACTACTAATATTTGGAGGATTAGTTAAATATTTATTTACTTCAAAGAGCGCCTTTATAATAGAGAGACTTAAAAAAGGTCCTACCATATTTCTACATGATATTCTTATAATTAAATGGATAAAACCACTCGCATATGAGGACACAGAGGCCCTCCTGCAGACCACATCATAAGTCACTCAGTCACGCGTACACTTACTCACATATACATACAACATGTATACTTACACACCACACATACACCCCACACACACATATCACGCATACCCACCCAACTCACATACAACTTACACAAAATGCTCACTCATTTAAATAATCTTATGTAAAGTCTTCTGTAATTCTTTGCTTCTTTTTTAAATTTGCTTCTTTAAAATTATAAAATTATATAATTGTGAATAGTTAATACTGGCATAACTTTTGTTTTTGAATGTATGTACATTACGCTAATCTAAGTTGCGGAAGAGTGGAGTGTCCTAATACAGGCATTTATTTGCTTAAAATGATACTTCTATCACTAGCTATGTAGTACATATTTGTTAAAGAAATAAACTATTTTGTATTGTATTTTGTATTTGTATGATACAATAACTTTTTAAGTTTTTTTTTAAGTTGGAAGGTATCAAGTCACTTCTTGAGTTACAAATGTGCATTTATTTATTTACTTCCTCATCCCATACACCAACTAGAAGTTAATGAAAAGAGAAAATAGCACACGTTAGATGGCCATCTTGCAAATTGTTAGAGTCAACCGAACGATGTAGGTCACCGCTTGAACTGACGAGTTTTATATGTGCATATAATATCTGTATCTACGTTCGTTTGTTGGTAGTGTTTGTAGGCATAGTTGGTGTAGGTACTAAAAAATAAAATGGTACCTTTCAAAATATGATGCTTCTCTAGTTTGCCCTGGTTTAAAAAAATAATTCGCTGAAACATTTGTTGATAAAAGCTTTAGAATAGAATATTTTTATTTCAGATAAAGTCCATAGGGTTAGTAACAATTTTGCTTATTCTCTAGTGTTAGTAGAGATACAATTACTATCAAATACTTAAAATTCAGCGTGGAGCTGCATCCACCTTCGCAACATCAGGGAATCCCACCGATCTGCGAATACACTGAGAACAATGTTGGTGCTGCCGCGAACACGTGACGTCAGGGATGCACATCTCTTTCTAATGATGGCTGAAAAACCATCAATGTTGTTATCTGCATACATCCCTGGAGCACTACAACACCACGGCAGCCACAGCCGCACTCTCAATGCATGATTATATTGAACGTGTAGGTCTCTGTATGCCCGCTTTGTGAAGTTGACCCACAGTCTACACGTTTAGATGAACTGACAGTAAGCTTTGAAAAGCATTGCTTTAACTGCCCTCGTACATCGTCCAAACCTGCGGGCCACCATGTTTCAACGGACAGCCAGCGACCTACGTTCCCTTTCAATGTCACAGTTATCTTTAAGGTCTTCCGTGACCCGGTGGCCCAGATACGTAAACTTGTCCACTCTTCGCAGGGATTCTCCGCACAGTGCGACATGAGGAATACACAAATATGTCACGCTGCCTGCTTTGAAAACGATTAGTTCGCTCTTTGTGACAGTATATTTGAGCCCATGATTCACCGCATAACATTCGCATATACCGATCAGCCTCAGCCTCAGAGCTCCGATCGATGGGCTCAGCAACATCATGCCGTCAGCATAACTTCACCCCGTCAATTGACATCCGACATTGGTGCTGCTGAGCTCAAGGATCAGCTGGTTCATGTATAGGTTGAAGAGCCGGGGGGACTCACCCCCTGCCTCACCCCGCACTCCAACCGATACACTTCCGAGTGTGAATCAACCCACTTCACGCAATTACTTTGACTACTATGCCAGTACTTAAATATTGACACTATCTCAGGTGGTACAGTTGTCTCACGTTCTAGTTTACGCCACAAAACATCGTAACTTATGAGATCAAATGCCTTTGACGCGTCCAGGAAACAGGCAAAAATGGGAGTCTTCCTGCCCGTTTAGTATTGAACAGTTTGCTTGAAGCACAACATTGCTTTCTCAGTTGATAGCTCAGGCCTAAAACCGAACTGACCATCATGTAATTCGAGGTATTTAGCCAGTTGTTTATCAAGTAGACTGTCCAAAACTTTAGCTATTATAGTGGCCAGGGAAATGGGCTTATAATTGGACTTATCAGAGGCATACCCCATTTCATTTTTTACAATAGGTTGTATACATTAGATCATCCGGTAAGTACCTATGACTAACAAACATGTTAAAAAACAAAGCAAACACACGTGGCAAGTGTCCCCCCGCATATCTCAGGTGCTCGATGCTGAGGGCATCATTGCCCGGGGATTTAACCCTCTCCATTTTCTTTATAATGGCTGCAATTTCTTGTGCCGTAAATACAAAAGAAATGTCTTCAGAGTTGGTCCCAGCATCGACCACCTGCACAGGTTTAGTAAGACTAAGAGGTGACTTAACTTGGAAATGACGCCGGAATGCATTGGCTATCTCCGTCGGCGCATGTACGCAGCCACGCCCACACCGATTTGACTTCCGATTCAAACTATTAGTTGATTTCCAAAATTATCCAAATTTCTTTTTAGTTTGATGTTTAGCTAAAATATCCATTTTATCTGCTGCTGGTTATCTTGACAATATTTCAAATTGGTCATAAATGTTTTTCTAGATTGGCTTATTAGATTGTAAACATAACCACCTGCAGGTTTACCATAAAACAATCATGATTGGTAACACAGTTACTGGTAGCAAATGTAATAAAAATAGTTCTGTTAGAAAACCGCATTGCGAATTGTTTCGAACAGCCTCTTTATTCTGTAAAAATCTCACCGTGATAACTTTTGCGAAGTGATTTTGAAGCTGTCAATCGTGTCAATTGCCTGAAGTGAGTTCATTTCAGGGTCACTTCACCTAAGTTCTCACGGTGAGATTTTTACAGAATAGACCAGCACATCAACAATCTGTGATTTTTAAATTCAGAGGTTACACAGAAGAGTTCAGAGAACCTCCATTATATCAAATTAAATTATAGTAAAAAATTTAGTTCAAGAATTCTTCCAGCCTTAAGATTTCTTATCCCTTAAATCTATACGATCATATAACTTATTCAGAAATCATTTCTGCTTTACAAACAACTATTCTAAATGAAGCACTAACAACTATTCGATTACCTAAATGACAAGCACTTGAGGACACTTCAACTGGCTCAGTATAAATTACAGCACGTCTCGCCCGGCCTCCTGGGTGCTAATAACTGCCTAATCTGGGCTGAATATCGTCTCGGGGGCTTTTGTGTGCACTTCATGTGGCCCACATTGTAATTTTATTAGGCTTCGTAGCCTATTTGCACGATAGCGTAGATAGTAATAATTAGACGAAACTTTAGATATTTTATCTGTTAAGGTAACAATCGTGTGGCTTTTAAATTCAGGGGTTATTGAGATTATACATTTAGGATTAAGAAGAGTTTAGAGAACATTATACAAATCAAAACAAAATAATCGACAAAAACATAGTTCTTGAATTGTCCAACCAAATGATTTTGCTGTCACTTAAAAAAAATCAGCTGTTTCATAGAAAAGTGTGAAAATATCTACGCGATCAAAATGTACGGAACAACTGATTTTTTTTTGTGTAACCGACGAAAAATTTCTGTGCTGGTAGATTCCAGTTTTCCCCCTCAGAGGCATTTTCAGGGGGGATTTGTGGAATAAGTATTTTTCAATTCCAGTTTTCCCCCTTAAGGGGGATTATCAGGGGGGAATTCCACACTTTTTATTTATAGATTCCACTTTTCCCCCTAAGGGGGATTTTCAGGGGGGATTTGTGGAATAAGCCAATAGAATGCACTGGTTAAAAACTTATCCTGTATAGTACCTACAAAAGTTAT
Organism: Polymixis lichenea; assembly: GCA_949091785.1. Lineage (NCBI taxonomy): Eukaryota > Metazoa > Arthropoda > Insecta > Lepidoptera > Noctuidae > Polymixis > Polymixis lichenea. Next base: position 2,203,026 of record OX420943.1, on the reverse strand, counting down.
TTCAAGAATTGAATCTCCTCTGTTTCAAAACACTGATTATATTTATACCGGAATCAGAAATCAAAGCCAATGGGCTCCTTGAATGAGCCGAGGTTTGATATCAAAGGAAAATTATCTCGTAACTCACAGACAATTGTCTACGATTACATTAAAGCCGACCGAAGCAGTCTTACACACTTGTAACAGTGGTTACCAACTAAAATATTAACATCATTTCAAGCCTATATTCCCTGAGAAGGAATACATTACGCCTGTATTCACCAAAGGGGAGGCAGAGGTGTAAGGCACTCCCACATTTCGGTAATTACGTATGTTACCTATAACCTTCATAAGCCTATGACCTTTATGAAGTATTGGCACTAGAAAGAAGTGCAAAAAGAACTTTTCAAATCCAACTGGTAGTACATACTACAAATTAGTGCGTTCAAACAAACAAACTAGATAATTCCCATCATTTTGAGCGCGTTCGCATTCTCGTCTCAACACCAGTTTGCCAAAAAAACTTCTAATTTCTCTTTTTTTTGACAAGTTTTGACAGCGATTGTCGCTGAGATGAGATTGATACTTATTTTGATCTATCAGGTTTCCTCACGATGTTATCCTTCAAAGACACATTCAGAAATTACTCCTTACATTAATCTAATATTATCACGGACGTTATACAGGGAATATAATTAACAAGCCAAGTCAGTCAAAATGGGTCACTTTAGTTTGCCTGACTTGGCTGGTAGGTACAAAGACTGTGATGTTTGTGAGAGCCTGTGATCTTCAAACGAATAATAAAGTCTTAATCTAAGCTAACTAGATTCTTTTGGGCGTTGGTGTGCACTTTATATGGACCACAGTGTAATATTATTAATAGGGTGGCTTGTTGCTATATTTATTTACGAGCTAGGGGCTTCGCTTGCGTGGAACTTGGAAATTAGCCCATGGGAAAGCACTACCGGGTTAAAATGTATTCTATATATTAATCCAGGTTATAAACTATCTGTTTGCTAAATTTCATCTAAATCCGTCGAGCTGATTTTGCTTGAAAGAGTAACAAACATCGAAACATTCACATTTAGAATATTACTTGCTTTTGACGGCGGCTTCGCCCACGTAGAGGTTGCAAATTATCCCACGGGAACGTTCTACCGGAACAAAAAGTATCCTATATGTTAATCCAGGTTATTAACTATCATCCAAATCAGTTCAGCTGTTTTTGAGTTATTGAGTAACAAATATACAAACATCTAAACATTATTAGTAGGATTGTAGGGTTTGTAGCCTATGTTGTCCCAGTTCTGGCTCAAGGTCTCTCTCTTTCCCACTCCTCTCCGTCATAAGCTAGTGTGGACCAATCCTGTCTGCTGTTACTTTAATCATTATTTTTATATGAACATTCTGTATGTGCTTATAAACGCAAATATTTATCATCTGTGTGATAATTAGAGATCGGATATTCACCTAAAGTTGAGAGGTTGCCTAAAGTGGAATGTGCTTTTGTACCGTTTTTTTTAAATTTAATGAAAAAAAAAAAAAAATTTTAACTAACACACACCACCCCTACTCTTACAGACTTACACCCTAGGTACATAGGTATAGGTACCAAATTTCCATCGGGGTAATTTTTTTAATAAATATGCGTCTGAATAGTTATGCAATCCTAATCATTAAGAAGTCGCTTCCATACTATACAACTGACTAGTTACGCATTCCCGGTGTTGCTGGCATCCCAGGATTTTTGTACAAAAAAAATATTTTAAGAAGCCGCTTCCATATTTTCATAACTAAAAATTAACTTTAGGTAAACATGCATCCGATTATCCGATGCCTAGTGATAATCTATTATGCAAAAAAAATAACATTGACATTTCGAATACAAGTTACCTCGATTAGAGATGATGATGAATTTTAAGTAGGAATGCATAAAACTGACCTCATAATTCAAACAGTAAAATACGTTAGTAATTTTGATTCAAAACAGATAGATTTCATATTAATCTCAAGATAAAACTTGAGTTTCGTTCTAGCATAATCGAGCCGTGGAGTTTCTTGGTCGTTTTTCTCCGTAGGTACCTACGACGCTTGGAATGGGTAACTACTAGCTTACGTCAGCGGCTTCGCCCGCGTGGAGGTCGGAAAATACCTCACGGGAACGTAATACCGGGGTAAAATGTGTTAATCCAGGTTTTAGACTGTGTGCCAAATTTCATCCAACTCCGTTCAGCCTTGATTGAGTAACAAACGTCCAAACATCTAACTATTCAATACAATTTCACATTTATAATATTAAGTAGGATTTATTCATATAATAAAGCTGAAGAGTTCGTTTATTTGAACGCGCTAATCTCGGAATAGTCAAAATCTTAAGGAAGGATATAAATTATATAACATCACGCTATGACCCTTTAACGACCAAAAAGAAAAGAAAGTCCCAAAAAAAATTAACGGTGGGTGAGCACGCGGGGCACAGCTTAATTTCAATAAAGATATCCTTCCCTCGCGCATTATCGTGGAAATGAAATATTATCAACATTTATGGCTCCGTGATAGAATTTTACTTTCCCCGAATTTCTGTTTTGTTTAATGTTAAGATGAGACGAGGGTTAGAGATTTAGGGAAATAAACATTCATGTAGTGTTGCACTGTCGTAATTAATTTAGAGTTTCGTAACTTAAATTATGTAAGTATCTACACTCAACTGTAGAGCATACCATAATTAGCTTCTAACATTATTTTGCACTGCTGGAAATAAAGAAAGAGACAAAATATATGATTCTGACATCATCATCTGCCTAGCCTTTTCCCAACTATGTTGGGGTCGGCTTCCAGTCTAACCGGATGCAGCTGAATACCAGTATTTTACATGGAGCGACTGCCTATCTGACCTCCACAACCCAGTAACTAGGTAACACGATACCCCTTGGTAAGACTGGCTGTCAGACTTTTTGGGCGTCTGACGACCCGTAACGACTGTCAAAGATCCACAAATGACAGCCGGGACCAACGGCTTAACGTGCTTTCCGAGGCACGGAGGGGTCTTGGTATGTAAAGATGGTCACCCATCCACGGACCAACCGCGGCAAGCGTCGCTTAACCTGATCGATCGACCCGTGCAGCTGTTGTTACTTAGCCACAAACCCCTCTGTTACTTAGCCACAAGCCCCTCTGATGATTCTGACATACAAACAGTAATATAACGAAATAAAGAAAACAAAAAAAAAAAAGTGGAAGACCTGTGCGAGGCCAGAAATGCTCCTATCTCAGCATAACGGGCACAGGCCTCCTCTCGGTGAGCCCTCTCACGTGGCCCATAATCCACCACGAGGGTCAGTGCGGGCTGCAAGGTGCCACATCTCCTGTTGAATTTTTGGTTCTAGGACATGCTGTTTTCCTCACGATGTTTTCCTTCACCGTTTTGAGAGCAGTTGTGATGAAATAATTTACATAAAGTGAACCTGCCTGGGTTCAACCCACGACCTAGAACTAGTAAGTTGCTCAACTTTTGTAGTTGTGAAGATTTAATCAAGACAACGAAATTATTTATACCCGACTGTGCCAGAAGGAGGGTTATGTTTTTCGAGAGTATGTGTGTATGTATAAATGTTTGGCATGCTCTGCAGCCTGCACGGCTCCATGGATTTTAGCTTGAGAGGTGTCGTTAGATTCGTAATTACTGTGAAAGTGAAATCGTAATTTAAAAAAAAAAACGGTAATTTTAAAAACTAAAAAACCCGACTGCTTTTCTTAGTATTCACACTAGCCGTTCCGCGCGACTTTCTTTTGCCAAAAACCCCTTAAAATAGGTAATAAACCTATGTTTATTACCTACTAGCAGCGCTCCGCGGTTTCACCCGCGTAGTTTCCGTTCCCGTTAGAATACGGAGATAAAATATAGCCTATGTTACTCGGTAAATATGTAGCTTTCTAACGGTGAAAGAATTATTCAAATGGGTCCAGTAGTTTTTAAGTTTATTCGTCACTTACAAAAATGCGAATCTTTCCTCTTTACAATATTAGTGTAGATAGTGTAGTGTAGATGTAGATTTTCTTAATCTAAAGCCTTTTCACTTTATTGGCATAAAATGAAAAGGTCAGGTTGAACTTTTTGTGTTTATAAATGTCAAGTTTCATGAACTTGATATTTATTGACAACTAATTGAATACATTGTTTTTTATTAATTGCTGGATTCGACAGACTTAAAAAAAAATATTATATTTTGGCCGATATCTATTATTTTATTACTTAATATCGTAGAAAGATTTTATTATTGTAATACAGAATATACATATATGCCTGTGCAGATATTTTGACAGCGTATGTATAGCACTTTTCTATGAAAGATGCTGAAAGATTTCTTGAAGTTTTTTTTTTGATAACCAATACAATATTTCTCTGTACTCAGGGGGTCTGACTCATTATGCTCAATGTTGCATACATTTTGACCGCGTATGTATAGCACTTTTCTATGAACGATGCTGAATTATTTTTTATCATTTTTTTAAACAACTTACGATAAATTTAAACGCAAGGATTTCAGAATCATGTACTAAATTCATGGTTACAGTTTCCGCGTGTGATAATAGTGAAACTACAATAAAACATCTGATTTAAGTTTTTGGGTATTTTAGTAACTAGTACTTATTGCAACACTAACAAAATGTAATTATGTTATTTGTCACGCGCCCCTTCCAACTGTGATACTGATCTAACACACACGTGAATTTACTTGGCCGTCGTTTTATTTATTCTTTCTCGGTAACAACGCTACCAGCACGTCACCAGCACTAGCCATACACTTACACCGTTGCACATAAAACTTCACAATTCATTCAAATAAAAACCTTCAAGTTAAATCCGAGCACACCCTTTTACTGAAGCTTTTGCCAAGTAAATCTCGGATCTCATTTATCCAGATGCACCTAAATAAAATTGCAATTACAATGAAGAATCTAGCGGTAATTTACTCAAATGGAAAAAGAGAGTCCATGTTTTTTATTCGTTCATTAATTCTGTCTGGGAATCAGACGAGAAAAAAAAACAAAAATGGAAATGAGAGGAGAAATCGAGTTTAATCTGAGTAATTGAATGTGTCAATGTAAAGTCAGTGTTTATCAATTTGGCACAGGGTGTCTTTTATGGCGGTACATTTACGTACCTATTAAAATCATCATCATCATCTGCCTGCCTTTTCGTCGGCTTCCAGTCTAACCGGATGCAGCTGAATATCAGTATTTTACATGGAGCGACTCTCTATCTGACCTGGTTTGTGGACCCAGTTACTGGTTAATACGTCAGACTTTCGAGCTTCTAACGACCCGTAAGGACTGTCAAAGATCCACAAATGACAGCCACAACCAACGGCTTGACGTGCTTTCCGAGGCACGGAGAGGTCTTGGTATGTAAAGATGGTCACCCATCCACGGATCAACCGCGGCAAGCGTAGCTTAACCTGATCGATCGACCCGTATGGCTAATTTAATACGCCTATTAAAATATGACATGTACATTTCGTAATAGAGATAGCTGGTAAAAATATTAGAGCATTTGTTGTAGATGAAAAACAAAAAAAAAACACTACAAAGTGAAAAGTAACTTTAATTTCGGAAGTCGGTGACTTTGGATATTTTTTTAATTTTTTTTGTCACCGCCTTCCGAAATTAAAGTCATTTTTCACTTTGTAGAGTTTTTTTCGGAAGTCGGTTGTTTTTTTTTTTTCACTTTTTTAGTTATACAACCTACCCCACTAATTCGAAATTTCATCATCCTTGGGGTCAAAACAATGCATATTTAGGCGATAGCTGCAATCGCGGTTGATTTACTGTTATTTTTTGAAGAGTTCCGTTGTCTGTCTTCGAAACGCATCATCAAATCTATATGAAATAGAAATGGGACCACATGGGAAGCACCAACTTTCAAATAAAAAAGGAATCATCAAAATCGGTTCACCTAGTCGAAAGTGCTGAGGTAACAAACACAAAAAAAGAACATACAGTCGAATTGAGAACCTCCTCCTTTTTTGGAAGTCGGTTAAAAAAGAGATAAAGATGTATTGTCGTTTTTGACAGGGGTATGTTATTGCATAACTGCTTACTATTCTTTTTGAATGAACTAAAGTGTTTTAGCAGTGGTGGCCCAGTGGTTCGCTAGGCCCAGGCAGGCGCTAGACTTTGTGTAAATTATTTCATCACCACAGCTCTCAAAACGGTGAAGGAAAACATCGTGAGGAAACTGGAATGTGCTAGAACCAAAAATTCGAAGACATGTGACATCTACGAACCCGCACTAGGCCCGCGTGGTGGATTACGGCCCACTCCATCTCGAAGAAGAAGGCTTGTGTCTCCGTCATTATAGGCTATTATGCTTATAAAACTGTCAAAGAATTACAGTTGTAACTTATATACGGACAATGTAAATTTGGTACTTCAACAATTACTTTCCCTGGTTGTACTTATGTATTATATCTGTGATATTTAGTTAAAGTTGTAGTAAGTTTATGCTGTGGGTCTTTAGTTTATGTGAACTAGTTAATTAAACATTTCCAACAGTAAAGTTAGACCCTTGTTATTAAATGATGTGAAACAGTTTTGAGTTATATTTGAATAGTTATTTATGTGTATTGCATGTTTTGAAGCGTTGAATTAATTTTTTGGCATGTATTATTGTGGTGTACGTAATAAATCAACATTGTTATATAACACCATCGGCTAGCCGAAATAAGGATTCTTCGCTCTTAAATTCATCTGAAGGTTGTCATTAAAATGTCACTTGTCACCCATTGTGCCACCGTAGGTAATTGTTACTTTTAAAACTTTTATCTGCAATTTGTGAACTTAGCTGTGCTCATGGCTTCGCCCGCTTTGATGTTGGAAATTATCCCACGGGAACATGCTACCAGGATAAAAAGCCTATGTTACTTCGTATAACATCAGCGATCTGCTAGTGAAAGTCTCGTAAAAATCGATCCAGCCATTTCGGATAATAGCCGGAGCAAACGGACAGATAAAAATGTTTGAAAAAGTTATTTTTGTTTAAATAAGCACCGTATATACTTTCATAAGCATTTTGTAAAAAAGCTTTTATTTTGATAATATAAACAGACACTTCAATTTAATTTATTTAAATAGATTATTATTCCTTCAAACTAACTTATGAGGACATTTTCTCATTATAAAACTTAAAAACATAAAAACGTTCTCCCTAGAGCAAGATAATATCGTCAGGAGATACAGTAATGTAGATATCACGTATACACGTATACGAGAAGCTTAAAGCTCATGTCAACAGCAGGGGCTTAACGTTGGATGGAAGTGTTTACGCCGCCGCCGGGCTGGGTTTTTAAATCTGTTCCATCCTTTAACTGATACCAACAAAAGTTTCTGAAAAATAAAGCTGAATTTCAGCGGTTTGCAGCCATTGTTGTTGGCCAGTGTTTTGAGAGGTCTTTGGACGGATTTCTCTGCGATTGGGAATTGTTTTTATTAAGCACAATTTTAATTAATCGATGTAAAAGTTTCAATTTGTTATATTTAGTAAATAATAGTCTCGAAATTCTAATCTTGGTAAAACTACTATATTCTTTTACCTTGTCTTAAGAATTTATATCAACAAAAAGCACAAAAAGAAAAAAAATACTAGCTAAGAAAGTTGTTTTAGCAATTTCCTTTAGCTTTTGGTAAAGAAGGGCAAACATCATTTTAGTGCATTTTCTGGGAAGATCTTTCTCAAATTCAAATAGTTTTATTTTTAGAACACAGGTAAAGTGCAGTGTAATTCCTCAAGTTATCCAATATTTATTATTTAAAACACATAATGTTCTCATAGGTATTTGTACTACTAGCACATATTATGTAGATTCATAAATCAATATTAGCAATAGTGTAAATAGCCTTATCAGTTTGAAGTTAAGTGCAAACACATTGCATGTGTAAACAGACCATAGATACAGACTTTAGAACAAATAAACCTCAGACTACGCCATAAACTAAAACATAAACTATTTTTTAAAACAACACTATGGTGTCGAATATCATATGGAAACAATTGGAAGACTAACATTACAATATCGGTTCGCGGAAGTTTACTTAACAGGCTGTCAAAATAAAACACTGCATATGCAGCCACATCTGGCCAAATGAGACAAACCTAACCTGGTTTTGAAAAATTTGGCCTGATGAATAGTTAAATGAAAAATGATTTTATTTCTGTGAATAGGTTTGTACAAACAGTTTTACACGTCAATCATATTTTAAAAACTAGATGAGATCGGTGTTTTCTTTATAATTACTTTGAGAAGAACGGCCGAAAGAAGATCACAAATCACAATCTCTTTTAAAGCCCAGACAGAATCTTGGTCAGATCATGTGAATACCATGAAGATTGGTGTCTGAAATGGTTTCTTGAGGAAAGCACCAGAAAGATTGAGTGGACCTGTCCTGTCAGTGTACACATTTGTCAATGCAGCTCAACTCAGAACTGAAGGAGCCCAAGTTAGAAAAAACGCCTAGGCTGATGGTGCGTTCATATTGGAATTGTTCTTACACAGATATTTTATTGGTTATCACTGAATTTATATCGTTGTCACAATCACTGTGATCTTTATTCTTGTTATCATAGAGATGCTGTTGATTCAAAATAACTGTGAACTTTTTTCACGTTACAATAAGGATGTAAAAAAAGAAAGGTAACATAACTGTGGAAGGACGGTTATCAAGATTACTTACTTTATAAACATACAGATGCCAGTCTTCTCCATGGCCCTTGAGATGCCCTTCCATGACGCGAGCATCGAGTATTTCTGCTTCGCCGTCAAAGGCAGCCGAGGGTCGGTGGCTGGAGGTGGCCCATCACTGATCGCTGGCCCAGCATTGTTGCTTCGTCTCTCAGACGCCGCTAGTTTCCCCAACTGACAACCCATTTTGCACAGTCACTAAAACACCATTTTATTTAACACTTTCCACTTAAATCGGCACTTTTGCCTTGCTTTTGTTTTGTCATTATCAAAATTCAATTATGGAATCGTTTTTATCTTTTTTTTAACACTAAATGCACATATTTTTTACTTTTAACACTGACAACACATTTCTGTTTTTAATTCACGCACTCATATTTTAAAATTAGAATTTGTGAACCAATGTCATGTGATCATGATTGTAAAATTTTAATATTTAAATATTAAGAGCATTAATTTAAAAACTTTGACACTTGGATTTTAAAACATTTAACTGTTCACCGTACCGCTGTTGTTTCCACATTGCTATGTTCTGAGTTTTATCTGTCCTTGTGACGTCTTTTTATCTTATCTAATCAGCGAAACACGCGAACAGCGGCTACCTGTAAAAGAAAATTGGGCTATAATTAAATCTGATGAAAACCTTTTTGGAATAGCCTATTAGGCATTAAAATATACCCCAACTAGGCATATATAATCTACCTTGGAGGTAATTTGGACCGTTAATATTGACAGACCTTTTGTAACGATGTAAGGGTATTATTTGATAAGTATAATTTAAACCCCAATGAGTGAATAAAACCAGGCTTCTGAAAATCGTATTTCGTGTAATAAATTGTACGCTTTTGTGCCTTTATTTTAATTCCATCCATTAATATCAACTCAGTAGAAATACAATCTATTCATCTAATACAAAATTATATTATTGTTCTCAAAAATAAACAAAGTTTGGTCTCAAACAAATAAGTTTCCTAATAAAACCGTAACTGTTATCGAACTTATATTTAACCACTATTCAACCCCTAAAATACCACGTTTGCAACTTTTTGCTTATCTTTAGAACAAGACTATAATATTCAATAACTGTCAAATAAGTTTACTCTTGTAAATTCATAACTGAATTTGTTACTTAAAAGTTTTTGAGTGGATAAAGTGGTTTTGAGAACAATCGTAGACTTTGTAGTGGATAATAAGAAAGACAGTAATTGGTTTTGAAGTGAATAAACTTCTTAATTTTTTATAAATATTATCTATAAATAAAAATATAAAAATATTTATGGGTATAAATAATGAAGAAGTTTATTCATTGATTTTTTTTGGAATAAATATTTCAATAAAATTGTGTACGTTTTTAACATGAGAAATAGGAATTTTGAAGACATTTCAACGATGTAACGGTGTATTTATTCATGAATTTTTTAGCACCTTTCAATATTTTTAGAAGTTGATAATTTCCAAAACGTTATAATATCGCTTTTCCTCTAGGGATCAGTTCCTCGTGAAAATGAAAAAGGTCGCTGGAAAAAATTGCAAACATTATTTACTCTTTATGTTGGCTATGAAGTTGGGTCTAAAGTTAAAAAAATAAATATCGAACCTTACGGGCTACGGGGAACTTTAAAACTCCCGAAGTATTCTTTTGTCATTTTTTTTTAAGAAATGCTGCATGGGTGAAGTTGGCTAACTTTAATTGGTAGCGCATATTTTTTTTTATTAATAACTAGCTTTTGCCAGCAGCTTCGCCCGCGTGGAGGTCGGTGTATTATACATATAAACCTTCCTCTTGAATCACTCTATCTGTTAAAAAAATCCCGCATCAAAATCCATTGCGTAGTTTCAAAGATTTAAGTATACATAGGGATATAGGGACAGAGAAAGCGACTTTGTTTTATACTATGTAGTGATAATTAGTTTTTGTCTAATTCACATTAAGAACATTCTGCGAATGAAGTTTTGACGGCAAATTGACAACAAAGTCGGATGCGTTATTCTCACGCATCCGACTTTAAAAAAAAAACTAAATGAGTTTAAACTAAGTGCATGTGCCCTCTTATGTGGAACTACAAGTACAACACTCATCTCCACGGACGAAGCTAGCAAAAAAATGACAGAACTTCGCTTACAGTGTTCGTTTAGTCACTAAATCATTATTTTTTAACATGCTTGTTTTTATTTTTAACATGTTTTTATTATTTATTTAATATTATTTATCTTTATCTATTTATGTAACGGAATCTTTCAACGTAATCTGCACCAACTTCAAGACGTCCAATTTGTACACTTATCACGGATCGATGACAATAAGTAAAATCATTTGGTATATTGGAGCTGATCTGATGATGTAACCAGAAAGTGGAACTCTGTACTGGCGTCCAGTAAACCCTTCAAGTTTGGGCTCATGATTCCTTTTGACGAGTCTTAAATATTGGTCTTGTTAACGAGGGTTTGGTGATGGAGGCAGAAGGTAGATAGTGGAACTCTTCAGTGGCTCCAAGTACACTTAGGTATTATCTAAATGAAGAATATACTAGACTAAACTACATATTCTTAAATTACTTATAGCTCATAATGTAAAATATCTATTTCAGTATAAATAAATAAATTGCACTATCTGCTGGTCATTATGACACATTCATTTCAGTATAAATAAATAAACTGCACTATCTGCTGGTCGTTATGACACATTCATTTCAGTATAAATAAATAAACTGCACTATCTGCTGGTCGTTATGACACATCCACCTACCTGACATCGCAATATGCAGCAATACTCCATTCAGTCGGACGAGTTATCAGTTATTTACTTGACTGACAGCTGATAAGGTGAGGCAGGTACATATTTTTCATCAAATGTCATATCATATTGATAAAAATGTCGTAATAGAGATAGCTGGTAAAAATTTAATTGAGTATTTTTTGTGAATGAAAAAACAGACAAACAGAAAAGACAGATAGAGATGTTTTGTCATTTTTGACATGATTATGAAAAATGGATAATCTTTTTACAAGATAAGGGTGTTTGATATTGGGCCATGATGCTTATCAAACTACAACAGTATTTCAATCTCCCCAGCTAAAGCACTAGGACGTGGTTAAGGGTGTGCGTTTTGGGCGACTGTCTTATGTATTTTGACGTTCGAAAAGTGCTGATTCTCAGCCTAATTTGAATAAATGACGTTTGATTTTTGTTTTATTTATTATTTTGAATGAAATGAAATGAAGGGGTTTTTTTTTTTTTTTTTATTTTTTTTTTTAACAGTCGGTCAGTCGCTAATCATTACTTAACTTGCCGCCATGGGATCTGGAGGCAAAGGTCGTTGCGCACACTTGGGAGTGGCGTGAGAAGGCCAAACGCCGGGGCGTCACGCCGCTGCCGCGGGAAACCGCGGCACGGCGGACAGAGCTCCGGCGGGATCTCATGGCGACGTGGAAATTGCGATTGTAGCAAACCAGTGCTGGGCACGCTACGATTGCGGCGGTAACGCCCCTCTTTGAGGAGTGGCTTGAGAGGCGGCATGGCGTCCTCACCTTCCGCCTGACACAGGTCCTCACCGGATACGGCTTTTTTGGGAGGTTCCTGTTTCGGATAAGGCGGGAGGAAACGCCCGGGTGTTTCCATTGCAAAGATCGCCCTGAGGAGACAGTGGAGCATACTGTGGAGGTCTGCCCGGCTTGGGCGGAGCACCACCGTGTTCTCATGAGGCGATCATGAGGCGATCGGCGGCGGCGATCTTTCGCGTCCAGCCCTGATCCAGACCATGGTACGGAGCGAGAGTGCATGGCTAGCAGTCGCTTCCTTCAGCAAAGCAATGATGTTCGCAAAGAGGGAGGCGGCGCACGTGAGGGAGAGGCAGTACATGCGCCCTCACAGCCGCGGCCTTCGCAGGAGATGCCCTGGGCGTCGGGAATCCCATGCTGATTCCCGGCCACCGTAGGCGCGGGCTTGCGGACGGTGAGTAATGGGTAGCTCGATGTCCGGTAAGGACCAAACCCAGGTCGACGGAGTGTTGTGTTCCACGTGCGCCTCAAAGAGATGTCAGCACCAACTGGTGGGGCTCGCAAGGGCCGATGCCTGCCAGGGGTGCGGGTTGTTCAAAAGAGATACCGTGGCCCCTGGCACACAGGAAACTGAAGGAACACGGTTGGGTTTTAGTCAGTAAAAGCCTGACACGCCCTCCTGCTCCACCCAGAGCGGGAGAAGTCATTTGATGATTTCCCACCCAAAAAAAAAAAAAACATTACTTAACTGTAAGCAACGTTTATGAATAAAGGGGGAAATGTTCTAAGTAGATCTCTTAAGACAATTTTACAAGTCAATGTTTTAAAACTAGATGGCGCCGGCATTTCCTGGTTGACTGAAGAGTTCACTGAGGAGAAATCCCGAAAAAACTCAGAGGTCATAGTCTCTTTCAGTAGAAAATCAGCCAGTACTTATTGTAATCGTGAAAAAAACACTTTGTACCCCTTTTTACGAAAATTATGAGGACGCAAGAGAATGAAATTTGGCACAGTTCAATTTTATATAGAGAAAGAGTGCAGAAAAATAATATTTTAATTTAATAATGCATTGGAAATACCTTAAGTTTAAATAAATTATGGTAGAATTTCGACCACAAGTTTAAATAAATGCTTGAAAACTCACCTTTTTCCAATGAGGAAAGTGAATGCAAAGTGGGTGCTAAGAACAGGCTTCGTATTGTCCAAAAAACAGATTGGTTAGCAAAATACATATTACAAATTATGTGCAAAATCCAATCTGCAACAGATTTCCTGAACTTTGACTCCACTTATCTAGATTGAAAACCTCAATTTAACAGAAACACTTCAATAAAGATATTTTCGTACCTATTACTCATGCCAGGTGGGACTAGACCGACATCAGAGCTTTTGTTAGTACAACGTCAGGTCGGAATTCAGATTATGAATTCTAGAATTTCTAGATCAAATTCTAATCAATTAGTCTTTTGTTTTGAGCCAGGTTTAATCTTGTCTTCAGTTTTTAATTTGTATTTAGATGAAAATAATTTGAGAATCTAGTCTGTTAGCGACGATTTACAAAAATGGGAATAAAATCGATTTACAAAACTAAATATAAATGTCATCTTCGCGTAATTTGAAAAATAAAAATGTCATACGTAACACATCTGATATAAAATCACGCCTGTATTCCACGAAGTGTTAGGCAGAGGTGTACTTATAGTGCACCCACATTTCCACAGTTATGTGTAAGTCCTATGTATCTGCCAGGGGTGCGGGTTGCTCGAAAGAGATACCATCTGCCTGGCACATAGGCAACTGAGGGAACACGGGTGGGTTTTAGTCAGTAAAAGTCTGACACGCCCTCCTGCTCCATTCAGAGCGTCAGAAGTTATTTGATGATTTCCCAACCTCAAAAAAGAAAGAAAAAAGTCCTATGTATTAGGACCGGGCTGCTGCGGATTAATTCCAGATGAAGAAACCAATAACATCTTTTCCAACTCAGAAATCGAATCCAGGACCTTATACAGTCTCAGTAGCACTTGCGATCGACACTACAAAAATAAAAATGTGCGTACCTAAAATTATTATGTAAGAAAACAGAGTGCGAGAACAAAGTCCCCTGTCAACACGAGTACAATCATGGATTTAAGTTCTCAAACTGATCCTGGTACAGTACATAGAATACTAGATCAATAATATGCCATTCGATATCGTTTGTTTGTTTTCAATCCTGCTCGATTGGAATTATTGTTGAAATAACTGCCATCAGATAATTTATTTCGGCATTGAAAATCCTCCCCGATACGCATCAATTGACACTTACATATACAAATAGTAGTTTTTAAATGTTTTTGACATATCTTGGAACCCTTGTGTCCCAGACCTTTGGACGGCGTACGAGGAGCCGAAGCTAACTCGCAGAGGCCCCTTGAACAATATTAAAGGATGTCAAAAAGAAAGGAGGCACCAACCGACGATTAATATACAAATATTATTATTATAATAAAACTAGACTATTATGGTCCCACTTCAGGTTAAAGGCATCTTCTCATACAGAGAAGTCACGAGCATTACTCAAGACAGGTTGGCGACTTCAGACATTTATTAATCACTGCGATATTTTTCCGTCACTGATTCCGTCAGTAATGTCCAAGATTAATTCAGAAATGCTATTAATCTGTAAAATGCGAGTCATCAAGAATAAGGCTACCAAGCAGTTTACATAAAAGGATAGAGCTCATTCAACAAATCTTCCATATAATCTGTAGGTACGATGGATGCAAAAACGGCATAACAACTAGCTAGACTGTCATAGAGAAAACAGATGTGTACCTACCGGCAATTTATATTTCTGAACGAAATGGTCCAGCAAAAGCAAGGAACCAAACTGTATTTGACAACAAAGCGCCTGATTTCACCTCACATTGCAACTTTTCTAACTCGTTATTACAAGTAAATTTGCTATGCAAGCAATCTCCAAGATTTGCACTTTCTTACCATGTATCTTAAAATTTCCACTCGTAGAATGGCGGGCGGAAACGCGGTTTCAGATTGACATCGTAAACACCAAGTTCCCGCGATTCCGACATCTTCTGTGGGATTTGAATTTCAAACATCTACATATTTCATGTATGAATTTCGAATTTGAGGCGCGTTTTGATTTTAATGGTGAGGGATGAACCAAGGTTCAATCTAACCTTTTAAGCTTAGAAGGGGTGTGTCAGATGTCGAGTTCAAAATTCAGAGAGCAACAGTTTAGCATTTTTATTAGATTTACCTTTTGATGGTGGTGACTGTGGGAATATTAGGTTGATAGTAATAAAATATCTCTATTTTATTTATAAGTTGTGTTTGGAATATTCAATTGATACTAGTTTCTCTATATTATAACAATATAGGTTTTAAACAACGGTCACTCTTCGGACTAACTTTTGCTTAGATTAAAATTGATTTACTGTACAATTCTCACGTCTTGCCGAGTCCAATCCACATCGAAGGGTCATTTTCTCGGAGATATGAAGGAGTATGTCTAGAATGTCAATATAGGGCGAGTCATCCAGCTCGGTAGATACAATTTTGATAATGAAGCCGACAAGAGGATAGGCAGCGTTTGGAAAATTACGTCAAGTCTTTCATCGTTTGAAGATTAAGGTCTTCAACCATTGCGTTCTGCCTGTGATGACATAAGGTACAGAAACGTGGACACCGACACGCGAGGTCGCTCAACGCGCTATGGAGCGGGTTATGCTCGGAGTTTCTTTGAAGTATAAAATTAGGAATGCGATTATGCCGAATATAATTTAAAATGAAATTGAATGTTTGTCGAAGGAGCAATGGCCGGTGGAGCAAACGAGTCCTGGACTGGAGACCGCGTATCGGCAAGCGTAGTTTGGGATGCCCCTCAGCTATATGGACCGATGAATTAAAAAGGTGGCTGGTACAGACTTGATGCGGAAGGCGGAGCATGGTGTTATGGTGCAGCTTGGGAGAGGTATATGTCCAGCATTAGACTGCGATAGGCACAGTTGATTTTGATTTGAAAATTAGTTTCCATGTTCCCAATTCACGTAATCCAATACCGAAACGTGTCAGCAAAACCAAGATTTCAACACCACCTAAGAACAATAACAAGAGACACGACAAACCACAAGTCGTCAATTTTCCGCCAAATCAGACATGACACGTAGGCATAGAACTCAATTATACAGCACTTAAATATTATTCGAACGTTTGTAAGTTGTCAGTTGCGTGCGGTGACGTCATTAACATGGCGTGACAAAGTGGAAGAGACAATAATATTTGCGGTTTATTAATGGTAATATTATGTTTTTGTTTTTGCAAGGTTTGTTGAAATAGAGTGGTTATACTTGATGTGATAATTTTAAATGGCTTGGCGTATGACGAAAGAAGTTTACCTGCCGCAGTCAGAGATGTTGTTTAAAAATAATCAATCAGTAGCTTATACTGAAAGCAATCTTAACATTTGGCTTGGTTTTTACCTGATATAGTTTTACTGTCTATGTTCCAATATTTAATTATTGATATTTATTAAGAAAAGAGTCTAAGGAAATAAAAGTAAACTTTCTTTTTTTTTGCGATTTTAGAATAAATCACACTGATTTCATAGTTGTAATGGTTCGATTCCCGGGTCGGGCAAGGAGTTATTGATTCTTTCCACCAGGAATTCCGCAGTAGCCACCCGGAATATGGATTCGTGCCCGACTGATGACAATAGGCTGGTCCTCAATTACATGGTACTTAAACATATCAAACTGGCGAAATGTGGATCTACTATAGGATACACATCTGCCTAAAGCCTAATTACCAGCGTACAATATAGTTTTAGAGGCAACATTGCTCCCACTATTTCCGAGATATTATTTAAAACTAGCTGTGCCCGCGACTTCGTCCGCTCGGAATAGTTTTTTTGCTAATATTTAAATATCAATAAAAACAAATAAAAATTCTAAAATAAAAGTAGCCTAAGTTACTCCTTATTACATCAGCTACCTGCTAGTTAAAGTCCCGACAAAAACGGTTCAGCCATTTCAGAGATTAGCGGGAACAAACAGACGGATAGACAGACAGACAGTCAGACCGACAGACAGACAGACAAAAATTGTAAAAAAATATATTTTGGTATATGTACCGTATATTCATATGCATGTAGCAAAAATCGGTTATTTTAAAATTACAAACAGATACTCTAATTTTATTTATATGTATAGATGTATAGATATTACAAGTTTAATCCTAATGAAATTGAATAAATTCCCGCAATTTCTCTGAAGTAAAATTATTATAGGCAAATTGAATTGGCTTTGCATGATGTATTTCGTGGTTTAGCTGCTAAACCAATAAACTCCTACTCAGACACATTCTGGTAAACCACAATTATTTTAGCGTAATCTATTTAACATAAAATTAATTTTCAATGACTAGCGAGTCGCCCCGGCTTCTCACAGATGCAATTTACATCAGCAGGCTTAGCACGAGAACCGTAGACAAGCGATTTATATTCTACAGTACAGTAGAAATAGAATGGTTCATGCTAACCAAACTCAAACTCAAAGCATTTATTTCAAATAAACCAATTACAGGCACTTTTGAATTGTCAAGGTCGGTGAGTTAGAAAGATGAAGCTATTTGAACCCTGCTGAAGACTTTATTCTGTTCAGGACACGCTGTGCATACATAGGTTCTGACTAGGGGTCTTCTGGATCGTAATGGATCGTAACCTCGTGAATCGATTCATAATTTTAATCGTATTGTATTGAATCGATCTTCCGAGATCGAGTAAGATCGTATCGTGGTTTTATAAAAATAATGAAAAGCATACTAAACTTTTACTTAATCTACATAATAGATCTATTACAAAGTGTGCTACGATGCTTTTGTAATGACGTCTGAGATGATTTTATAAATTGGTAGTATTTTCTTTCATTTTAAAAATCTGTTTACACAATTTACAGTGTCCTCCCGTATCACATTTAATAAAAAACATCTAAACGTTTGCTTTTGTTAGCGGGGTCATATTAAAAAGTATTTTTAAATAATAGGTCACGCTCGCAGAACAAAACATAAAACAAAATAAAAACAAAACAAAAAAAACGAACAAAATATTATCACGGTATCACTTACCTTCATATTCTATACAATACCGCTTTTGATTAATTTAACTCGAAACAGTCGAAACTAATCTCATTCGATGATTATGTAGGTAATCTTACTTTGTTGTAGTTTGTACGGTACGTTTCGGTTAGGGATGCCCGATTTTTTGCTTTGAATTGATCTTATAGATCGTAATGGATCGTAACCTTGTAAATCGATTCACGATCTTAAGAGCATTCATTTTACGCGGGCTGGCAACAACGCATTTTTAGTCTTTTTTCGTGATTATTTCATGAAATACAAACAAAAGTAAACAGTTTTTTTAGCTATGCACTAAATCGTTGGTATTTTCAAGTTTGTATGCAATTTTTTACAGTTATTTTTTTACTTATGTAAATCGTCATACCGTCAGTTATTTTCTACTTGCATTACTTAGTACGATTTAATGTTTTTATTAAAGGGTAAATGTTAAAAATAATTATTTGTTCCCAGGCACCTCAGCCTGAAGTAGTCACACCCACAACCTCAGCAACCCACTGCAAAGATCGCCCTGAGGACACGGTGGAGCATACGGTGGAGGTCTGCCCGGCTTGGGCGGAGCACCGCTGTGTCCTCATGGAGGCGATCGGCGGCAGCGATCTCTCGCGTCTGGCCCTGGTCCATGGTACGGAGCGAGAGTGCATGGTTAGCCGTCACCTCCTTCAGCGAAGCAGTGATGCTTGCAAAGAGGGAGGCGGAGCACGTGAGGGAGAGGCAGTACATGCGCCCTCACGGCCGTAGCCTTCGCAGGAGACGCCCAGGGCGTCGGGAATCCCAGGCTGATTCCCGGCCACCGTAGGCGCGGGCTTGCGGACGGCGAGTAATGGGTAGCTTGCTGTCCGGTAAGGACCAAGCCCGGGTCGACGGCGCGTTGTGTTCCACGCGCACCTCAAAGAGAAGTCAGCACCAACTGATGGAGCTTGCAAGGGCCGATGCCTGCCAGGGGTGCGGGTTGTTCGAAAGAAATACCGCGACCCCTGGCACACAGGCAACTAAGGGAACACGGGTGGGTTTTAGTTAGTAAAAGTCTGACACGCCCTCCCGCTCCACCCAGAGCGGGAGAAGTTATTTGATGATTTCCTACCCAAAAAAATAAGCAACTCAGACAGTAGGTAGCTGTGATGGTAATAATAGTATAAGTTATTTGATTAACACAACATATGTTTTTTCTGACAAATTTGATCAAGGTTTTGGTAAAATATTTAACCAGTGTTCTCAACAATATGCCATTAATAATTGTTCACCCAGTGCCAGTATTAGCCAATTATTAAGTAATATTAAATTGTCAAAAATAAACCCCAGTTCAACTGTTATATTATTATGCGGGTATAGCTTAAATGTTAGAAAAAAGGACATAATTTAATAATTAATTGTGTCCAATTGATGTTACATCTCAATGAGACCAATAATTGTAAATTTATTTTCTGTGCATAGCCTTATTCACATTTCTTGTCTGATTAGCAAAATAGGCACACTTATAATTTAAAAATGTCAATTTTTAATAGGACAAGTTATCACAGTGACGCCATTTTAATTTTTTATTGTAATCAATTTATTTCTGATTACAAACTGACAAATTATACAATGTATTTGCCACCTAGTTGTAGGAGACAAATTGCTAATCTCTTGGCATACAATTTACCCCATGACACTGGTACCTGTAGTTTACCATCGCTTACTGTTAGTAGTGCTAATAACACTACTTTTGATACGCCTAGTAGTTTAAACAATTAGGTGCAACAACAGATAAGCCGCACATTATGTTGAATGTTGTTCATCAAAATATGCAGGGTCAATCCGGCAAAGAGCTAGAATTAAGCTTATGTATGGAGAACCATGATGTTCAGATGTTATGTTTGACTGAACACTGGTTGAAAGAACATGAAGTAGTGTTTATTAGTGATGATAATTTTACCGTAAAAAGTGCATTTGTAAGAAGAACTGCTATTCGCGGTGGATCTTTAGTCCTTGTTTCAAACAAGTTGAAATGTAAACCACGTTTAGATTTAGTTAACCTTCCTATTGAACGTACTGTTGAGTTGTCTTGTGTTGAACTCGAGCGATACGTTATAATTTGCATTTATCGACCACCCTCTGGACATTTCATTCGTTTCGAATCGGTAATGGAGAATTTACTCAATAAGTTAAAATCAAGTGATAAAAGTATGGTTTTATGTGGAGATTTTAATATTAATATTTTAGATGTTACTCCATTAAGTATTAGACTTCTTAGTCTGTTTAAACTTTTAATTTAACTAAATTGTTTTCTAGAGTATGTCCGAAATTATTTAAAAAATCTGTGTTTTTGCTAAATCAAAAATTTTTAAGCAATACAATAAAAAAATCCAATATTAAAGTAAAAACACACTACAATTATTAATAATGAAACAGGTAAGTCGGTTAAACAGGAGAAATAATATTAATTGTTGACCATAATCTCTAGTTGTTTCTCCTGTTTAACTTCCTAATTAAATGCCTCAGCTACGTCAGCAGCTTCAGTAACTAATGTTAGCTAGCTATGTTAGGTAGCTGAGGCATTTAATGAGTTTTTTGCCAACATACCTTTAACTACGACTCGCAACTTAAATTCGTCCCCGTCTAAAGTGGCAAATCTTCAGCATAGTATTGTGCCCAAATGTAGTCGCTTATATAGTTTCAAACATGTAACGCGTCGTGATGTAGTTAATATTTTAAACACACTTAAGTCTAAAAACACTGGTGATTACTGGGGCATCTCTATTAAACTTTTAAGTAATATAATCGAAATCGTAGCCCCCTATCTAGCTATTAATTTTAATAAATGTGTTGACTTAGGAACTTTTTCCGAGATCATGAAGAGTAGTAAAGTCATACCATTATTTAAATCAGAAAATAAAAATAACATTGGAAATTTTAGGCCTATATCTATCTTACCGGCATTTAGTAAAATATTTGAAAAGTTTATATACTCAAGCAGTTGATAAGACATTTAAATTTAAATTGCCTCCTTCATGATGAACAATATGGCTTTACAAAAGGTCGTATATGTATAACTACAGACGCGGGTGTTGCTCTGCTGAAACACATATTTAACGAATGAGACAACTCATAAAATACTATTGCAGTTTTCTGTGATCTTTCCAAAGCATTTGCTTGCGTGCACCATGACACGCTATTGTGTAAACTACGTCATTACGGTGTTCAAAATGAAGCTCTCAACGTAATAAATTCTTATTTATATAATAGGCACCAATGTGTACATATTAATGGTGTAAAATCTTCCGGGCTACCAGTTCAGTTAGGTGTACCTCAAGGCTCAATACTAGGTCCATTCTTATTCTTAGTGTACATTTATGATTCACTATTCTATTTAAAGGGTATCTGTAACGTTGTACTGTTTGCTGATGATACCTCTCTTATCTTTAAAGTAGACAGGAATAGACAACATTTTGACGACGTAAACAGTGTACTCAAGGGTTACGCATTGGTTTACCACGAATAACCTAGTTGTCAATGCCAAGAAAACGAAATGTATCAAGTTAACCTTACCGAATGTTAAGAATCTAGGACCTAACACCGTCTTAGATAATGAGGTGCTTGAAACTGTAGACTCGGTAGTTTTTCTGAGCTTAACAGTAGATGCCAAACTTCAGTGGGGATTACATATATCAAGCCTAGTGGGAAGGCTCAGTTCAGCTGCCTTCGCCGTCAGAAAAGTAAGACAATACACTGACGTTGATACAGCTCGGTTAGTCTATTTCAGTTATTTTCATAGCGTTATGTCCTACGGCATTCTGCTGTTAGGCATAGCCGCTGACATTCAAAATATTTTTGTTCTTCAAAAACGAGCTGTTCGTACAATTTACCAACTAGGTGATAGACTTTCTCTGAGAGATTTTTTTAAAGATATTGTTATTCTCACGGTGGCATCGCAATTCATCTTCGTTAACATCTTATATACCTATTAGGCAAAATATACACTTAAACACTAAAAACAGTGACATTCATAATATTAATAATATAAATAAGGACAAACTACGTGCTCGCTATCACCGGCTTCATAAACTCATTTGTTGGGCTTGGTATAACATTTCATAACAAGCTTCTCTCTTCTTTGCTAGATCACGAAATAAAATAATAATGCGTGCGTGCGTGCGTGTTGCGTGCGTATGTTTAATGCGTTTAAAGCGAAAGTTCAACCAAATATTTATTCTAAGGCATACTATTCTATCAACGACTACTTAAACGATAAGAATTGTTGGTGGCTGTGATTGACTCAAGACAACGTTTGTGTTATTTCACGATTTTTATTTTGAAATATTTTCTATATCTGAACGGAGACAAGATTTTTTTTTAAAATAATGTTACTTAATTGTTACTAGTAAAGTAGACACCAAACTAAATGACTCAACAAAAGACGTTGCTCAAACGTATTTGCTTCCTCCAAAACTAATAAACGTAGCTCAGTCTTGGCTCAGTCACCACTCAGACCTCTCATTTGTCAAGCCTTCAGCTGCTAAACGAATTAAGACGAAGTACTAGTGACTCTTCGTCTTAAGGCAAGACAAAGCGATGCTCCGTTAGATCTTAATTGCAAAAGATTTAAGGGACAAGTCATTTAAAATAGCGATAAAGAAACACAGCTTTTTTGTAGCATTGCTGACTTTGTTTTATGCGGGCTCTTAAATCGAGAGTCCAATTTTTTATAAAATATCACAGAAATATTGGTCAAGCGAGCAGTAGTGGCCCAGTGGTATCGACGCTGACTTGCGAATTGTAGGTCGTGAGTTCGAACCCTGGCAGGTCTGCTCACAAAAAAATCACCACTGCTCTCAAAACGGTGAAGGGAAACTTCTTCAATAAACCTATATGTCCTAATGTCCTAGAAACAAAAACTTCGAAGACATGTGACATCCACCAACCTGCACTGGCCCCGCGTAGTAGATTACGGCCCACTCCCTCTTACAGAGAGGAGGCATGTGTCCCAGCAGTGGGAACGTTATAGGCTGATTATAAATGTATTGGTGAAGCGCGAAAAATGGTAAAATTGTTTTTTTTTTTGCAAACAACTAAAAAGTTTGTCGTGGATTTTTTTTAAAGTTTCACACTTTCTACTAACAAGAAATAACTTGTTATAAGGCTTTATCTCAGGAAAGGAGGAAAAGCTCATAAATGGTTTGCATCATACCTAAAGGATATGGTACAACTAGTGGAAATTGAATATTTTGCTAACAACACACATGAAATAATAAAAATAAGATCTGACAGTAAAGCAGTTAACGCGTCGATTCCCCAGGGGAGTGTAGTAGGCTGCCTTTTGTTAAAGAACGATTACATAAATAATAACATAATTTAATAATAATGAAAATATTAATCACAAAAATAATAAATTCTTATGCAATCAATAAAAATCAAAATAACAAATATACTACACCTATACACACATACCTAATAATATAAATATATATACCTGTACATAATTATACATATTTATAGATAATTATACACCCAATTATACATCTAATAATTTTATAGTAATAATGAATTGAATTGCTTGCATTTGTACGTAGCCCTCTTCCTCATTTTGCTGTGCCCAACAGGGTCCATATTGATCTCACTGTTTATACCATCTATGTAAAACATATGGAATGCAAAAAAGAATTGAATTGAATATCTTTTTATTTTACCAACACCAACACACACACACACATAAACCGACGGAAAACATTTTTATTTTATCTTTACCATTGGAATATTATTATAATTTGTTTAGTTTTGCAGAATATGCTGTGTGCCTTTTAGTCTGTGCGAAATTAATGTATTTTCTTTCGTAGTCATAATTTAGTTCGCATCTGAAATCAGACATTCTGAAGCACATAGAGACACAGAGTCATATGCATAATTGCTATATGTTACAATGTCCAAAGCCTTGGCCAAGACCCACTCAACGGTATCTGTTAACATAATCCTCTCAGGACATGCCTCGAGCTAGTTAGATGTAAAGACAAATCCTCACACAATATAGACCTATTAATATTATACCAATATCTATGTAGGTCTATTGTTGTTTATCCCACCAGCAGAATCCACCTTAGTAAACAAGAATATTTATATAACTACATCCATCCACTAAATGCATATAGTCAAGCAATATAAAACACAATTCCAATGGAAAATCCCGGTCTAAACCTAAATATTGGAGTAAATAGCTAAGTTGTTAGTTTACTTTGTCGGCAAAGGGATCTTTCTAAATTGCTTTTCTAGCAAATAGTAGGTTGTTCAATAATAGTCTGTATTTCTGTAGGTCTACATAAGACAAAACGTAGATTTTCTTCGGAATTTTCATAGTAGGTATTAGAAGTTTACAAAAAAATGCTTATTTGCTGCTTTAGAAACTTCGAAGACAAATCTTTAAATATGAACAGGACAAAAGTATTCATTTTTTTTTAATAACCGAGCAACGAAGATACCGCGGCCCCTGGCACACAGGCAACTGGGGGAACACGGGTGGGTTTTAGTCAGTAAAAGTCTGACACGCCCTCCCGCTCCACCCAGAGCGGGAGAAGTTATGATTTCCCAACCAAAAAAAAAAAAAACAGAAAAAAAGGGACCAAGTTGGAAATATCGAAAGAAAAATCTGTTGTTTCATACAGATATCCAATGCTTGCCTGATGAAAATGGATGAAAGAGTGCTAACGATTTCACAGTAAAAGTTATTTAATTGACATTTGTTGTCAATTAAATAACTTATCAAATTATTGTTGTCATGCACAACCAACATACATTTTATAAA
Organism: Polymixis lichenea; assembly: GCA_949091785.1. NCBI lineage: Eukaryota > Metazoa > Arthropoda > Insecta > Lepidoptera > Noctuidae > Polymixis > Polymixis lichenea. The sequence continues at coordinate 2,177,907 of OX420943.1, read as the reverse complement.
AGATGACTCGTCGATTAAGTGTCGTATTGATAAGAAGAGCAGTGGCAGCTCAGTGACCCCGACTTACGAGTTGTGGTTTCAAACTCAAGCAGGCGTTTTCCTTAGTGTACAAAATTCTATCACCAATCTGCTCTCAAAACATAGTGTAAAAAAACCTGCATGTCCTCTAAAAAAATGGAGGCCTGTGCCCCAGCAGTGGGAACAATATAATTATGCTGATTATACTATTCATAAGTTTTAAATTCTTCTACTAAAACATCTTAAAATATTTTACATTAGGTAAGTATTGTTGTTAGACGCAGAATGGTTATTTCCCCTCCTAGACCAGTAGTTACCATTGAACCGCAAACTTAATCCCAGAGCGATCCCGGTCTGAACCTACGTCTACCCTAGCATTAAGTATACTGTATGTAGTATTATCTATATTGTTTGCCTCGCTAGCAGGATCTTTGTAAATTGGAACTAGATTCCTTCCTACAAATGGTATAGAAGCGTCGGATATAGACATCGGTTTCTTATTGGACTTCGTTTCAGTACTATTATGTAGTGATAGCAAATTGTAGATAGGAAAAAAGTAAAGGAAGGAAAAACGTTTATTCTGAACAAACAAAAAGTTACATAAAAATAAGAAAAATGCTCACATACAAAGTAGCCAAAAGCCTCGTATTCAAGCAGTAAATGTTAAAATTTTGTTCATTGCATGATGACGTGAGGGCCAGGGACCAAAGACCAAATAGATCTGTGCTGCGACATTGGCAAATGAATAATAATATATGTAACGGTGTGTTGCGTACGCGTCGCCGTGTAAAAGTTGGGTTGCGCGAATCCCTCGCTAGGTACCTGAGAGTCCGCACGCTGTACTACGTAGCACGCTGCGATCGTGCACCGAATGCTCCACCATTTTGTGTCGTTAGTGTTTGTAATTGTTCTTAAATAAGAAGAAGAAGAAGAAGAATCAAGAAAGAAGAAGAAGAAAGAATAAAAAGAGAAATAAATCAGTGTCTTTGGATTATAAGGACTTTAAATTACGAGATCTCCCTTAAATATATATATATAGTAATAATTCTCTCGACAAGTGAGCCATGTCGTCAGATGTCACATTTTTGCAAAAAATCACTTTAAACTAAACTAGAATGACTTTATGTAGCTCAGTTTATATCATTACATATAATCATCATCAGCTTTTAATGGTCCCGCTGCTGGAACACAGGCCTCGTTGAGAGCGAGTGGGCCCTAATTTAGCACGCGGGCTCATTGCAGGTTGGTAAAAGTCACATTTCTTCGAATCTTTGTTTCTAGAACATGCCGGTTTATACACGATGTTTTCCTTCACCGTTTTGAGAGCAGTGGAGATGAAATAATTTACACAAAGTAAAGCGCCTGCCTGGGTTAGAACCTACGACCTACAGCTCGTAAGTCACGGCTGTGCCACCACTGCTGTTCGACTGAAATATAATGGTATCATTTAATATTCCTAAGCGAATTGCCACCTAAAGTATCTCCCATCTCGCTAAGAGGGAGGCGGCGCACGTGAGGGATAAGCAGTACATGCGCCCTCACGGCCGCAGCCTTCGCAGGAGACGCCCTGGGCGTCTGGAATCCCAGGCTGATTCCCGGCCACCGTAGGCACGGGCTTGCGGACGGCGAGTAATAATAAAATAAAATAAAATACGTTTATTTCAGACTATTAAATTGTCCATATTTTGTTACAACGTTATCTTAAAAAAACTATGTTAGTCGTGCGGAGATCAATTGTATTTAAATTAAAATATGTTAATCACAATTAAATTAAAATAAATTCAAATTAAAATAAATTAGAATTAAATAAAAACAAATCGAAATAATTTAAAATTAAATAGATTAAACTGAAATAAATTAAGATAAAATTGAAATATTTAATTGTACATAAGCTAAACAAAAACTAAAATAAATGATTAAATTAAAATATAAAACAATGAATCAGGTAACATGCAGCCTGATCATCCTTCCCACAGCTACCGATACTGGCCTGTCTGCAATCATCCTTAGGATTCTGTTGCCACTCCCTCGCATTCGGCGAATGAGTGAGGCTGACTTTTTGCGCATTATAGCGTAATGGAGTCCGGTAAGGACCAAGCCCGGGTCGACGGCGCGTTGTGTTCCACGCGCGCCTCAAAGAGATGTCAGCACCAACTGGTGGGGCCTACAAGAGCCAATGCCTGCCAGGGGTGCGAGTTGTTCGAAAGAGATACCGCGGCCCTTGCCACACAGGCAACTGAGGGAACACGGGTGGGTTTTAGTCAGTAAAAGTCTGACAGACAGCTCCACCCAGAGCGGGAGAAGTTATTTGATGATTTCCCACCCCTAAAAGAAGTATCTCCCATCAATATTACTTCATTTAATCTCTTTTGTCAAATTTACGCTTCCTTGGATTATGTTTATTGTGGCACTGAATCTTTACTCTGTCAGAAATTTATAATATCCACACAATAGAACAAGGTTTACGGTTCTAAAATCTAAAGTCATATTACAGAAATCTTGTTTTGATTCTTTTGTTATTTGTAAAAAAATAAAATACTTCTCCACTATTTCATCTTTATTCGAAAGGGTTTTGTAAATGGATGGTTTTTTATATATTGTAGCGCAACGGTAACGGATTGTAACAAAAGTTTGATAATGCTCAGAAATAGAAAAGTAGATCTAGTGGTCGCAAGCGTTACTGCTGAGCGTGCTGTCCTGGGTACAATTCCCAGGCCAGGCAAAGTGCTATTCGGTTTTCCTATCTATAATTTCTCAGTAGCAGTCCGGAACCTGGATTTGTGCCCGGTTGATTGCCATTATGGAAATGTGTATGTAGGTACTAGGAATAAGTACACCTCTACCTAACCCTTCGAAAAATACAGGAGTGATGTTATGTTATATTAAAAGTTTAAAGAGAAACACAACACTCAAGAGTATAAGGTAAAACGGTAAAAAGAAAATTAATACAAACTAAAAATATTTTCGCGTGTTACACACTTGGTACAAGATGGCAGATAATGTCATTTTAACATGTGTGAACTAAACACATACACATTGTAGCCAAGTATTGTCAAATATGTTCCTACCTGACCTTAATTTAAATAATTCATACACACAGTACCTTTCGGGGTTTTCTGCTTGAATATAGCGCAATAATAATGGACCCGAAACAATAAAATGGGTAACTTTAATCGCGTTTCATGGCCTTTGACAATAGAATTGTTGGAAATTAAGTCGAATATTATACGACTATATACTAAGGACATTCGGTAATTTTGTTAAAAACTCTATTTAAAGTACCTACCAACCTTCTATTATATTTTTTTCCTAGCCTACGCTGTCTTACTCTTGGGCTAAGACCGCCCTCCACTCTTTCCATCTTTCACGAGCCCGCGCGTTCTCCTTCCAGTTTTGACGGAACCTATCCAGTTCGTCTTTTACGTGATATGCCGCAACCCCGCCTCACTGTCTCAATGCTGCAGTTCTGTGCTATTTGGGCTCACAGTTTGTCCAGTATATGGCAGCCAAGTACTCCCCGATCGCATGTAAGTTGGGCAGACTTTTGAGCCACTATCTTTGTTTTGGGACGCACATATTATTATCTTATATCTTTTTACAGATTGGTAAAGTACCTTCTTTTAAATAACACATTAAATATTTGTAAACGAAAAGGTACATTTAAACGCTCTGTGCAAAATATCTGCTCATGGAACCGACCAAAAATACTTGAAACGATGTAACGATAACTGAAGGTCAATTCTCGTAATCAAAAACGTTCAAAATCTAGTCATAGTCTCATCTTGGCGTAAATAAAATGTCAACAACTTGTCAAAAATGTTGGGAAACTAGAGGTACTTTGGACAGATTAAGACTGAGATAAGACTGTGAACAGTTTTAAAATTAAGAGAATTGCTCTGCTGATATAATTATGAAAACAAAAGAATAGTGGTCATGTAAATATGACCACTATACTTTTATTCATTTTTTTTCTTTTATTTTTATCCTAGAGGATCAACTGAACATTTCGCTACCCTATTAACCCTAGTGACAATACGTCACAAGCCTCGCCCAAGCTGACCACAATAACATTAAGCGCCAGGGTTGTCGACAGCAGAAACCAACGTTTGAATTAAGATATTCCCGACAAAAACCACAAGGCCACCCGAGACCGGACTGAAACGTTTTAATTATTTCCCAAGTTCATTTACAAAATTAAAACGGAGTGGCTTTGGTTTCATATTGCTTTTTGTTTTACATTTCTGTGACTGTAGATATTTCTAACAATTGGCTTTTTTTCTGTTATTTAATTTGAAATATCCCCCCTTTTAGGTATGATCTCAGATCTTAAGGTAGGTAGGAGATTTTTATTATATTCATAAAAGTAAAGAGTCGTCGGTACTTAGGGAGGAATCGTCTGTTTTTAGCTATTCACAAGCATTTTGTATAGAAATGACAAATTTTGGTAACCTGATTTGCTTTGCCCCTGACAGCATACAGCTTTTGGAAGAATAGCGGTCGTCTGTTTGATTTAAACGGGCAAAATTTCGGGTTTAGGATTCGTCAACAGCGTATACAAGACTGGACCTACGATAACATTGATTGACGTTCGTTGTAGCTATGCAGGTATGTTGTGTGTTATTTTAATTGATTATTGCTAATAGCGTAGGGTTATCTCAAGAGAAAACTTAAAAATGGGTGTATTTATTTGCAAAATCGAAGAGCACTCACGTTTTTCACTTAAGCAATAATATTTAGTACGCCGGGTTTTCAACATAACACTAGGCATCATTGCTGCTGCTGTTAGCTCATATTTATAGTTCCAGACAGTTCCTATTTCTGGCTCTCATTCAATGATGCTGCTTTCTAAACGGTAAATTTTAGACTTTCTAAATGAAAATTCGGAGACAAGTGATACCACCCAAGCCGCACTGCGCGTAGTGGATTACGGCCCATTCCTTCTCACAGATAGGAGGCCTGTATCCTAGCAGAGGGAACATAAAATTGGCAACGAAGCAAAAAGACGCCTATTTCTTAAGTACCTTACATTAGTTTATAAATGTAAAATAACTGGAATAATCGAATACCGTTTCAATTACATGCCTATAATCTTTCATAAATTGTACAAGGGAAGCAGGAGTATATGTTATATGTGGCTTGGAGTGTAATGACGAGCCTGGATTTGACCGTTAGGCGGTGTGTACCACAGATCTGAGTTTGCATGTTCTGTGGTAATGGGTCATGTATTTGTCATTTGTTTTGTGTATTGTGTATTGTTGATATTAGATATAAATAGTACATACAGAACATTAGTTGCGGAGTTTGTTGGGTGACTTTTTTGTACCTACTAAAGGTAACATTAGGACGTGGTGATGGGATGGATTGGGAGCAGTCTTTTGTAACTTTTGAACTTCAAGTAGTGACGATTATCAGATTTTTTTAAATTAATATTGTATTAACAAGGTAGGAGTACCTACCTCGGTAAAAAATTACGATAGTAAAATTGGTGAAATAATTAATTACTCAGTATGGCAGTGGCAATTTAATTAGTACAAGAAAGAAAAATGAAATGTTTTTCAAAGAGAACATGTTTATAAAATTTAATGCCTTTCCTACCTGTCTCGGCTAACAATCGTGGATCTTTGAAAGTCGTTCCATTTCGCCAGGAGCCCGAAACTCCGACAACCAGTCTTATCAAGGGGTATCAGTTATTGAGTTGTGGTGGTCAGATAGGCAGGAGCCCCATGCCAAATACTAAGGTATTCCCTGCATCCGGTTAGACTGGAAGCTAACCCTAACATTGTTGGGAAAACTTTTAGCAGATTGATTGATTTCTATGCTTTTATTGCTTGCCAAATTCTTTCATAAATACATACGACACTTTCAGGAATACCTTCCTGTTCTACCGACCGGTAGAAAGCCAATCCTAATAGCAGCGCCAACTCACTCCTAACTAAGCTAATAGGCCAATCTCATAGCATTTGCATACTGGCCCACCGCTTATTCAGCCAGTGTGCTCCATCGCGCCGTCTCTAGAGACCTCATGAATGGCCTAATTGAATTAAATGGCCGTTCATAACCGTGCCCCATTACTGTTGAGGAACTAGTTCAAAGATTCAAGATGGATGGCTTGTTGTAGGAACGTACTTCTAAGTATGCCATTTTGGTTTTCACGTATACAGGGTATTTGGCAGAACGTTGAACAAACGAAAATGGTGGATAGGTGGGGTCATCTGTTACTTACTCAGCCTTAATTTATGTGGCCCTGGCCCCCTGGATATATTTTTAATTATTTTTTTGCTTTATTCTAGTTTCACCAATTTCTTAACTTTAAAGTATATTTTTTATTAAAAATGGGTAAAACAGTATTTTTGGTAGACGTTAGCTAGAAAAAAAGTAATGAGTCCTCAAACTTACAGAAAGATACTTATATCTTAATTTCAACTTGCATTAAAAAAAAAAAAAAATTGAGGAGTTCCAATTCTAGCAAAACATCTCTAGTGTGTGACGTTTCTAATGGTATGTAATTTGCTTTAATAAAAAAAACCTTTAAGAGATATTTATTTATTTAAATCTAAATCAGTGCTGAGTAAATAGCAGATGACCCCACCTATCTACCGTTTCCGTATGTTCAACGTTCTACCAAACACTGTATAATTGATTATCTTCTCAACTGGAAGGCAGAACTAAATTCAGTTACGAATGTATTAAGTAGTGCATGTTATGCTATCAGACCTTTTAGGGACGTTTTATCAATTGCTCAACTTCGTTCAGTTCACTTTGCCCTGGTTGAATCTAAACTTTGGTACAGCATAATGTTTTGGGGAAATAGTTACCAATATAATGTGAATGCTGCCTTCGTTATGCAAAAGAGAGCATTGAGCACTATTCTTCGTTTAGACCAAACTGAATCGTGTAAGGAACATTTTATCAAGCTAAGTATTTCAACAGTACCTTGCCTCATTTTAATTCTTCTTACTCATTTACATAAAAATCTTAACAAGCTGGAGACCGACACTGAGAGTGAATATTGAGAGAGAATATAGAATAAGAACTCAGAGAAAAGATCTGCCTTTTATCCTCCAAGCAAAGCTTATTGTTGTAAACCACTCATCAGGTGTGCAATCTATTAATATAATTGAGAAATTACCACCAGAATTAAATATAAAAATAAACTTTAGACATTATTATTGATTCAGAAGTGTTTTTATAGTATTGACGAATTTTGTATGGATACAAATGTAATTATTGATATTAATATTAATATAATAATTTTAGAGTGTATTGCAATAATTTCATATTATAATATTTTGACATTTATGTATTCTCGCTGCAGTGTTTTTTTTTTGCTAGAATCTAATCGTGATAGTAATATTAAGTTCATGGTGTGTTCCTATATTTCGACAAAAATGTATTTTTGTTTATGAAGTAAATAAATGAAGCGAAATATAGCAGCAGATAGAATAATATACCCGGATTTTTGGAATCATCATCTGCCTAGCCCTTTCCCTACTATGTTGGCTTCTAGTCTAACCAGATGCATACCAGTATTTTACATGGAGTGACTGCTTTTCTGACCTCCACAACTCAGTCACTTTCGGGCTTCTGACGACTCGCAACGACTATCAAAGATCCACAAATGATAGCCGGGACCAAAAGCTTAGCGTGCTTTCCGAGATACGGAGGAGTCTAGGTACTTGTATATAAAGATGTTCACCCATCCCCGGACCAACTGCGGCAAGCTCAGCTTAACCTAATTGATCGACCCGTGCGGCTGTTATTACTTTGTATATCTTCTTTTAAAAGAGTGTCCTTGGGGTTTTTGGCGGTTTTTCTCCATAGATATCTACGTTTTGGAATAGGCAACTAGCTGACTACTTTGTTCTAGCTGTCGTAGTTTTACGTGTATGCCTAAATGATCTACTTACATATATTTAACTAATTGATAATACTAACACGCTATGGGTCTTCGAAGCCTAGATTTTACATTATTTATTTTAATGCAAGATCAACAGGGAAGGGGCCTTTTGGCTAAGTAATATAAGCCGCACGGATCGATCGATCAGGTTAAGCTACGCTTGCCGCGGTCGGTCCATAGATGGGTGACCATCTTAACATACCAAGACCTCTCCGTGCATCGGAAAGCACGTTAAGCCGTTGGTCCCGGCTGTCATTTGTAGATCTTTGGCAGTCGTTACGGGTCGTCAGAAGCCCGAAAGTCTGACAACCAGTCTTTCCAAGGGGTATCGTATTACCCGGTAACTGGGTTGTGGAGGTCAGATAGGCAGTCGCTCCATGTAAAATACCGGTATTCAGCTGCATCCGGTTAGACTGGAAGCCGACCCCAACATAGTTGGGAAAAGGCTAGGCAGATGATGATGATGATCAACAGGGAAAAAGATCGTGCAGTGCAAATAAATGGTGACAGGACGCGACAGAAGATGTTACTTGTTGTATTTAATAGTTATAAATCATGTGTGCAGGTGGTGAAAGACTCAGGAGGAAGCCTTAACTTAAAGCTGAACTATAAATTTTTTTGACACCCCGAAGCATACCCTATCTATTAGAAAAAGAATTTTCGATATCGACTCGAAATTGCCGAAGAAATCGCAGAACACAAACAAAAAAAAATACAGACGAATTAGGAACCGCCTCGTTTTTGAAGTCGGTTAATCACGCTTCAATATAAAATAATTAACACGCCACTAGCTTTGTGTTATTAATATTCTATATCAAAACGCCGAACAAGGTTCTAATTAGGAGATCTAATTCTCGAATCGGGTCAAGAAACGAAGAACATTGTCTTGTTTCTCGTTCTAATCATCAAACTACGCAATTACTGTACGCCTATTATCTATCTAGCCTATTGTTTCTCTTCATTAAAGAAGAAAAACCACAGACTATATCAAAACTTTGAAATGAAATGAAATGTTTATTTATGTAAGTAGATCTTAAAAGACACTTTTACACGTCAATATTTTGTTGGTCAATATTTTAAAAAACTAGATGGCGCCGGCATTTCCTAGCTGACTGTTCCCTGAGAAGAAAAGCCGAAACAAACTCAGAGGTCACGGTCTCTTTTAAAGTCCAAACATTATATTATTTAAATTTTATGTGAGTCTAACAATGCAGGGTAATGTCTGGAAAGGCCTTTTGAAGAAAGAGCCATTGCAGCTTTGAGCTGACCTGTCTCAACAGACGGCATGTATGTAGCAGTCACCGTGTAGCTCAACCCTATTTTAGGGAGCTGAACGACCCGCCACAAGACGCTACCAGATTTTCACAAACTAATAATGAATTATTCAAAACATGGCCTGTAAGTATCACGATAAACACTGCTTTTGGACTGAAACTGGCCTAAGGTTGTAATTATAAGTTTTGGGACGCAAAATAAATATCTGTACAAAAAGAAGGATTTTTTCTGGATTAAAGACGTGTGCCCAAGAAAATAAGTTGCGAAATACTGGTGATAAATCTTTACTAGGATTTATTTCGTGAGTCGACTAACCAAATTGGAAAAGTTTAATCTATAGAATACTGTTTTTTATTTATTTTATTACAAACTTTTAACTAACTTACTTCGTTTGCATGTGTTTCCGGTTACTCTGTTTTTTTTTTTTATTTAAAAATGTCTTTTAGATTTTAGGAAAATGTGTCGGACACACAGAATTTTTTACCCATTTATATAATATCCTACTTTCCTACTTACATTCTATTAATAATTTGAAAGTTTGTATGCTTAGATGTTTGGATATTTGTTACTTAAACACGAAACAACGGCTGAACAGATTGGGATGAATTTTGGCAAACAGGTAGCTTATAATCTGGATTACTGGAGACTTTTCATCCTGATAGTAACTTCCCGTGGGATCATTTTCAACGCGGGCGAATCCGCTGGCATAAGCTAATCTATACTTCTTATACCTATATATATTATATATTATCACTACATAGTATAAAACAAAGTCGCTTTCTCTGTCCCTATATCCCTATGTATGCTTAAATCTTTAAAACTACGCAACGGATTTTGATGCGGGTTTTTTTAATAGATAGAGTGATTCAAGAGGAAGTTTTATATGTATAATACACCGACCTCTACGCTGGCGAAGCCGCTGGCAAAAGCTAGTAATACTATAAAGCTGAAGAGTTTGTTTGTTTGTTTGCTTGAACGCGTTAATCTCAGGAATTACTGGTCCGATTTGAAAAATTATTTCAGTGTTAGATAGCCAATTTATCGAGGAAGGCTATAAGCTATATAACATTAGGCTGAGACCCTTAGGAGCAGAGCAAAGAGAAAAAAGTCACGAATACGAAGTACTCGCACGGGCAGGCGAGGCGAGCGACGGTGTTGGTCGGGGAGCAAGAAATTTGACGCGAACGAAGTCGTGGGCAGAAACTAGTATCTCTTATAAAACCTGAATCTTCCTACTTCAAATCTTCAACAGCCATTCATTATAATTACTCAGACAGTTCTGTCATAGAACTTAGTCTATAGATCATTTGGACTATAAATCATACTATAACTGGTGTTCATAAATCGTGTGTTTCAGTGACCCTAGAACCGACTGTAACTGAATCTATACACGGGTAGGGACTACGACGCACAATCTGCTACCATGGTACAGTAAATGATTCTGAACCTAACATAGAAATTCTGGATCAGTTTAAATAAAAAAAAAATCAGTTATATAGAAAATTGAAATACCTACTGTATGGCACAGCAATTTTTTTTGTTAATAACCAACGAACACTTCTATGCTAGGTCTAAAATTATGTGCTGATTTATGGTTACCAGTTTGCGCGTCAATGTATGCCACCTTGTATAGATAAGTTTAGCTATAGACTCAAACAGTTACCCAGTATAGAAAGTACCTACTATTTCACACTCTGCTTAATTTGGTACTAGGGAATGTCGATTAATTATCACAGGTGATAAAAGCTATGAGTAAAATAATTATGAATAATGAAACTTTGAGTATGAATGTGGATGGCTTTAAGAGTGAGGGAAGACCAAAGAAACAATCGATGGTTTTGTGCGAAAAATGATTTTGTAAAAAAGAGGTAACTACCGAGATAAGGAAGAGAAAGACATGCCGTGCCGACCCAAAAAAAGGACAGGAAAAACATAAATTATGAAGTTGAATTTAATTTGGTCTATATCCTGTAATTCCTGCACCTTTGTTCTATTGCCATAAATATTTTTCTATTGTATAAAATAAGTTGAAGTACTTATAAAAAGAAAGAATACTGTGACGTAGAATTCAATCTAGCTCTAGCATGTTCGCAATCGAGATTAAAAACGATCGAGTGCCACTCGTAGTGGTTGACCATGCATCGATTGTGTAGGGTAGCGTTTAATCGATACTCAGCGACTCGCACTCGCTCACAGCTTACTAGGTGTTAAGGCTAACCCTTCTAATATACCGCTATCGGTCTGCAGCGGGAATTAATTGTTTAATTATCTAATAGGTGGGTAGGGTTTAGTGGTAAAGAAAAAAGAATAGACAAGGCTCTACTAGACGTTTCCTCCCAGCTAAAGCACTATGAAGTGGTAAAGGGAGGGCATTTTGGGAGACTGTGACAAGTAATTCTGATGTTCAAAAGGTGTTGATTGTCAACCTTATTTGAAAAATTACTTTTGTTTTTGATTTCTGACTAGGCCTTCTGGATAAATTGAGGTAGCATAGATTTTAGCAGGCGTAAAACGTTTCGTGCCATGAGTGGCATAAGCATAATTAGCCTTTCATTTTCTCATTGTTGGGACACAAGCCTCCTCTTTGTGAGGGACCGGGCTGTAATTCAACCCGCGGGCCAATAGAATAATACATAGTTCTGGAATTGTTGATTTGCCCATAAATAAATTGACTTCGTGCGATTTGCCTATAGAAAATATTACATTATTTTAAAGTGACGCTTCGTTCAATTCGTGCGAGTTGCGCAATACGCCAATTATATAAATACATAAACTTATTTAATTTTATTTATTTTCACACAAAAGTTATGTGAGAATTGAAATATCGGTTCTTAGAGTCGAGAAAGCTAGTGTTCTAATCTTCTACAATATCGTAACTGCCACATGAAACCAGTTTTTTTAAACGTTTTTTTATTTGTGAAACATTTCTGTGCCAGCTGTGTTTGTTGAACATTCCTTTTGTATTCTTTCCGAAAATGCTTCGTAAAGAAATAACGTGTCATTTTTACGGTTTTATGTAAATCGTGAAAAGGTATTTTCCGTGAGGATTACCTATAAGGAAAAGGATTGAAGGGAAATTCCGAAAAGAAATGGTTTTTTGAGAGGAATTCGTCCTCAAATCTGCTTCGATAGCCCATGGACGCAAATCCCTCTTGACCCTTGCTGAAATATGAGTTACACAATGGAATGCCTAAACTCACTGTTGCCATGAGAAAATACTTCATATTTATTTCTGAAGTCGATTTAGAACGAGATACAATATAAGTTTTATTATTAATACGCCTATTGCCGTTTAGTGTACCTCAGTGTGTCTATATTGGAGTTTGGTGGCATAGGCAGAGACATCGGCGCGCGACCTGGGGCCCAATTCTGCTATGTTTATAAATTCGTCATTCCAACACGATCCTATTGTCATTTTGCTAAAAGTTCGTAATCTGCTAAATTCATAACGGTCGATCATTGGTCGGTCAAAGGTCTCGTAATAGAATTGTGTTATAATGGCAATGTCGTATCGCCATTATGTTAAAACCCGTTAGTAGAAATGATTTTCCAAAAACTACTACTAAATTTAAACATTTATTCATGTCCGATTTCATTTATATATTTTATTTATTAGTTTATTAGCGTTAAACTTTAGCAGCCTAAGTCAGTCATTCATTTGTAGATTACCAATAAATGCCATTTCTTTCAATGGAGTGTCAGTGGCTGATCATTGGAAAGTCATAATGACGCCATTATGTTAGTAGATTACCAAACTTGTCAAAATCAACAATTATGAAATCAATGATAGAGCATTCTGACACTATTGTAATAGCAAACTTGAGGCCCTGTTGGCTTCAGTACCTACATGATTCTGAACTGAAATATTTTGTGAAATCGACTAAATAACCGGATAAATTTTTAGGGGGTCTAGAATAATGTGCTGAATGCTTCATAGTTTCAGTTTGCGCGTCGATGTCCCTGACACCCTTTTAACATTATTAATGATACCTTACAGGTATTTTTCAAAGGATCTGTTAACGATCCTAGGAATAATTAATATTTCGGAAAAAAAATTGATGGTCAGAGGAAACAAAATCATATGTTGTCATAAACAATAGTTAGTCTATATTTGTCTTTATACACAGAAGAAGAAATTGACCGACTAACAAAACAAGAAGAAAAGAGGTATTTGTTTGTATGACAAATCTTATTTCTTGAGTGTATACACCGTAACATTTTAGTCGTCTTTCAACGGCAGCCCACTTTATGTGTCCAATGACTGCTAATCATTTATAAAAAAAAAATGATATTTCTGAATATAGGTACGCATAAATAAAAAATATAAAATATCATTCATTAAGACGCATGGCGTAGTTTAAAACACCCTGTTATTGAGATGGAATTAATGATGGCATGTAATGGTAGGTAGGTAGATATCTTCTACCGTTTGATATGTAAACATTATTAACAGGGAGGGTGTTTCATAATTGTAAAGCATTATTTATTTTTCTTTGTACCTATTATCTTAATTAATTGTAACAATGTTTTAATCGCGCCTACAGTTATTTTATGACGGATACATTGAGTGGACCACCTTTGTATGACGACTTAAATGTCACGGTGTATAATAAAGATCGAAATCAAAATTTTACGAAAACGAAGTTTCAAGTGGGGTGGAGGGGCTTTTTTAGCAGTAACTACGAAATCCACAAAGTCGCGCACAAAGTACTGGTCAAGATATAAAACGATAAATTTGTCACAACAAGATCTCACATAGCCCAGTTGGTACCATAATAGATGATACCTGTATTTCGTTACTAAGTCATTAAAACTACGTCAGCCTACGTATCGTGCCGCATGCGCATACATTTTACATAATTTTCACCGCGATAACTGACAGATAACGTATGACCTCCAATCGTGCTTTGTGTTGTAAATATCGGCCATTGTTGCGTTTTTCGAATATGTCATGTCACAGAGTTTCGTGATTTTTCGTGAAGATGCAAATTGTTATGGTAATATGTATTCAGGGCTGGATAGCAACAGAAGTAATGCAACAAAATGGCTGTCTTTAAGTTTTTTTTTTGTTTTCATGACCAAATATGTTTTGGCTGAAAAGTGGTTACTGACGCCTATAAAAATGTTCAGGCGTTTAATAATAGAAACTGTCTAACTTGCAAGCAAAAACCAGGACCTCAAAGTCAAGTGAAAGACAAATCTACGACACTAGACCTAACTTTCGAAGCAGTTCGAAAGAATATTAACCGAAAAAAGAACTTTTCCACCATTTTTCATTCCGAATACAGAAAAAGAAAGTCTGTATTTTATTGAATCTCAATAGTAGATAACTACTCTACTGCAAAACCAATTAAGGTTTAAAATCCTTCACAATAAAACCAACATTTTTCCAGCAACGCCAGCGAATGTCAGCGAACAGCCAATTAAGTTATCACAACAGGGATGGGCCGAACCGACTTTTATAATTGTATTAACACATGAAACAAACTGTACGAAGTGAATTAAGTAATTTAGGACTTACTCATTCACGTTTATTATTTTATTTCGTTCATGGCTAAAACAAAAGGGGCAAAGCTTGGCGTTCTATAAAGTGATGAACCTGAAGACTTAAATTGACCAGGAATTTAACTGGTAAGAGCAGTGGTGGCTGAGTGGTATCAACCCCGAATTACGAGTTGTAGGTCGTCAGTTCGAATCTAGGGCAGGTGTAGTACACTTTGTGTAAATAAATTTTCCCTTGGTAAGACTGGTTGTCAGACTTTTGCGCTTCTGATGACCCGTAACGACTGTCAGAGATTCATGAATGACAGCTGGGAGCAACGGATCTACGTGCTTTCGTAGGCATGGAGAGGTCTTGGTAGGTATTTAAAAATGGTCACCTGTCCACACACCACAAGCGTAATTTAACCTGATCTATCGACTCATCCGGCTGTTATTGCTTAGCAACAAGCCCCAGTAATGAACCTAATGTGCTCCAGAAAAATTTACAACGTTTTTCAAAGTCCCAAATTTTTGTTCATAATAATACTCTTCGCCGTTTCGACCTCATTGATCAAATCACTGGGGAGTTGTTTTCTCGCAACCCTTATTTAAATGCCAATCGTTCCTCTCAATTCGTCTGAATTTCGCAGAATCTATAATGAAGACCTATAACCCTAAATTGATTGGACGTTTTAGCTGAAATCTATTTTCGGGCCGCCTTTAAACTGAATTAACGAAGGTTTCGCCGAAATCTGTTTCCCACAGATTAGATCTCGTAAGGTATTATTTTTAATAAAAACCCGAATAAATTGTGTCTGTACTTAAAAGTGTGCAGATTACTCTTTAAAAACTCTGGGCTCTCAGGTGCTGGGCAGCCAGTACATTCCCCACCCAATATCAAAAAAAGAATTCAATGATTCAGCAGTTTACTATTTTAACATCCAACAAAAATAAAATTCCCAGGTTAATTATTTAACTTCTCACTCAGTTCGACCTGGGTATACGTCATTACAGTAATTTATTAGTTTAGTCTACCGTTAGTTAGCTGATCTACGTAAACTGATCGATCACTGGAATTCAGCCGGCAGCTGGTACGTTCCGATAGTTCTAATTACGTACGAGCATTTACGTGTTTTCATATCCGTTTGGATATTCTTGTGCTGGTCATAGGCTTTCTGTAGGGTCAAAGGGGAATGTCGTAATCAGCATGGTTGGCAGACGGCCACACGATAAAATTTTGTGCCCACAAGACGAACGACACTGTCAATTATTTTTCTGTGGTCCCGTCCTAATAAGCTTCATGACATGGGTTTCTATCCTGAACTACTTTAAAATCCTAAGCATTAATCCGTTGCATATTAGGTCGGAACAATATGTATTTTATCTTTACATGATACTTGACAAGTGCCCCGTTTGTCCTAGGTTGATATTGATATTATATTATATATTGATATTGGGCTATTCCATTAGGAATTTCTTAGTTAGCCCCATAGATATAAGAACTGTTTTTTATATTTCTATAGTTAGCCCAGAGTTTGGAAGTTAGCGGTGTTATACCACAAAGCCTCAGAAAGGACGTTAAGCGGTTGGTCCTACGTCTGCTCTCTCTCTGGTCGTGTCGGTAGCATCGGACTATGCGAGTGAGTGCACCTGTGTCTGCGCACACACTTGTGTACTTTAATATCTCCCACGCCGAAGGCTATTCTCCGTTGAGATTGGCCGCTATGGCCGAAATACGGTCTGGAGGACTCGTAGCGGCACCACAGAAAAAGATACCTCGAAAATATCTTGAAACACAAAAAGTGAGGTGGCGCCATCTACAATGCCACATGCGAACTACGCTAATATGGACGTCAAATAAACGCTTACATCCTGTTCCTCATATCTATATACTGGTGATCCCGACGTGATCTGAACACGCAACCTTCTGATCTGGAGTCAGTCCTCATACCTCTATAGACTATACATGACTATGTTGCAGTATAATCCTCAAATAGATAGAATACAAAGAGGCCGATAGAATCCGGTGGTTCTTATTAAATTGGTAGACATTACTAAAATAAATAATCTATCTCGAATAGTAACAGCTGTTTGCATTAACACGAATTTAACTGATCTAGATTCGAAATAGCTTCGATTAATTAATTGCTCGGAATAGCCCCATGTTTGTTTAAAACAGTCAATGGAGTCAGCTACTAATTTCCAGAACACGTTACTATGTGCGGTTTGTTGGCAGAACATAGTCAAATAAGTGGTCCAAAAGGTTCACTTGACACAACACCACTGCTTGCGGACGGCGAGTAATGGGTAGCTCGCTGTCCGGTAAGGCCCAAGCCCGGGTCGACGGCGCGTTGTGTTCCACGCGCGCCTCAAAGAGATGTCAGAACTAACTGATGGGGCCCGCAAGGGTCGATGCCTGCCAGGGGTGCGGGTTATTCGAAAGAGATACCGCGGCCCCTGGCACACAAGCAACTTAGGGAACACGGGTGGGTTTTAGTCAGTAAAAGTCTGACACGCCCTCCTGCCTCATCCAGAGCGGGAGAAGTCATTTGATGATTTCCCACCCAAAAACAAAAACACAACACCACTCTATCATTACTTTTGGCGATGAACACGATGTATACGTTTACGGCCCCACTAAAGGGTACTTTTATCATTTCTAACGTGACGATATTGTCGTGGAAGTTTTCGTCCCCGTCCATAAAATGTATGGAAATAGGTACGTGTACGTACATTATCGTGGACGGAAATTTAAAAGCGTCTTCATATATTGCCATACATTTGCTGTGACATCGTGATGCCGTACTACACAAAATGGTAGATTAAGAACTTGTATTGAGTAATTTTTTATATTTCTTGTTTTGTATTTTGTATCTAGGTATGCTGCACCGGTTGACGTCATCACGTTAATGCCGGCTGTCGCTGAAATCCAGTGGTTTGGCTCTTTCTCCCATAGGTTCGCAGCATTGTACTGAGCGATGGATTTTATGTGACGCGTGAATGTGACGCATATTTGCTCCCAACTTGTTCTTTCTTGTACTTATTTGCGTTATGTAAACCGCAAATAAACGTTACTTTTTTATTTTTATTTCTTTCTTTCTTTTCATTTTAGCAATAAAATATGTGAGTTACGAATAATTTTGGTCAAATAATCATCCATTAGGGTCGTAGTAAAAACCCCACGATTGAAACAATGTTAAGTACGTCCGGCTTACAATGTACACCGGACGGGCATTCCGCTATAAGTTGGACGAATTAACTGCGGCTAAAGCGCGATTAACCACAACTACCTTCGTGATTTGTTAGATATACACGGTGTAAAGGACATGTGCGCACAAACTCACCATGACTTCAGCGCATAATTCTAGACTGTAGAGGTTTTTCGTCGAAAAAAAAATCTGATGTTGCAAAAATTTTGACCGTGAAGGTAGTATTGCACATTTATATATGAAACAGCAAATTAGACATCGAGACATCGCCAAGCAGTTGGCTGACTCTTCACGTGACCAGAGGGTTACCCTATTTTTGGCCAAAGAATCAGCTTCGCCATAAAACGTGGCAATGCAGCAGACTTTTGACTACTTATCCGATTGACAGCGATGCGGACGAATATTTTGATGCCCTGTGATTCTTTTCTCTCTTTTTATATACATGTACATAATTATTAATACTGTTTTAAGTCTGTTAGCCTACATAACAGCACATTTTTTTAATAACTGACTACAGACTCTTGGCATAATTTGCCTATAATATTGCAGCTGCTGAGTCACAGCCTTTCGAACTTTCTGCGAGGAAGTGGGCCATAAACCACCACGCAAGCTCAAGTAGTAGCTGTCACATGCTTTTGCGCCTTTGCCGTTGAGTTCCTGGTTCTAGGACATACTGGTTTCCTCATGATGTTTTTCTTCACCGTTTTGAGAGCAGTGGTAATTAAATAATTTATGCAAAGTAATGTGCTTGCTTGGGTTCGAACCGACGACCTACAAAAAGTAAGTCGCGGCCGTTACCTCTGACCCACCACTGATCTTCTTTTAAGTATGAAACAGTTAATCGACAATTTATGTGTTTTCATTTTATTTACTTAGACAGACACTTGTGGGTCTAGAATAAGGTACTAAATTCAATGTAACAGTTACAATATGATGGAACTTCTGATCATATCCGCTGTTAGTCCAAACACTAAGTAACTACTAACTGCGCTAGTTTTAATTAAATGCGTGTTCTGACGTTGTCACGCGATTGTCAATAGAACGCTTGCGTAGTCGGCAGCACGCAGTTAGTGGCATGCCATTCATGACAGCAAAATCAAAGCGTGTTTCTAAAGGCTATTGTGGAAACTAGGAGTATTGTTGAGTTATTGATTGAAACTGCCATTTTTGGCGCTGTTGCTATTCAAAACTCTGTATCAGAGGCTTTGCAGAAAGGGCGCGAGTCAATTGAGTTGTGACAGTTTACCGGAATATTAAACTAGAGATATTTCAATATTTTTTAATGTGTATCTAGAATTTATTGCTTCGTTTGGTATCCCAGCGTTTCATTTTTACGGCTTATGCTCCTGGTCCATGAATATTTCCAGGATGGCGAATAAATTACTCATAAATCGAAAATCTTTTGCATTCCATTTTTCACTGGTTGAAAACACAAAATAATCGTCCACTAATATTCCCACTGCTAGGAAACAGGCCTCCTGTCTTCAAGTAGAAGTGGATTGTAATCTACCACGCCGACCTAGTGCAGGTTGATAGATGTCACATGTCTTCGTTTTTTTGGTTCTAGGTGTCTATGCATGGCATGCCTACCACTGGTTGGAGGTGCACGGTGGCTGAGGGGGCGCGCGGACGGCAGCATCAGCAATTCTCAATTCTTTATTGCGTACCATAATGTATAAAGTTGGTAGGGATACATATTAGTCACAATTATGGACCCTGTCGGGCACAGCATAGATCAAGTAGGAGAGAGGAGGAAGAACACTGCGTGTTTAATGTGATAAATATTACTAGTTAAGTTGTTAGTAAATTGTTGTTGTTAGTAAGGTGTTTTATTATCACAGAATTAAATTTACGAATAATTTTTATTATTTTATAAATTATACAGATTTATTTGTTAGTTTATTTACTTATTATTTTTATTTAATACGTAATTAATATTTATTATCTCTAATGTAAGTTGTTTATTGGATGTTTCATATTTATTTAAAAGGTATTCCTCGTATTATGAGCAAGTAGGGTATCTTTTATAGTGAGTATTTGTAGATACAAATAGATAAGAAGTTAATTATAATTTATCATTTAGGTATTCGCTTATACTATAGTAGCATTTGCTTACAAGGAACAGCTTCAATTTATTGATAAAGATGTTATATTTATTTAAATTCTTTATTATTTCGGGTAACTTATTATACATTTTTATGGACATGACAAAGGTACTGTTGGAGTGCATTTTTAGTCGCGATGTTGGTAAGTTTAATCTGTTTTTGTGTCTTAAAATAATTTTCGTTTGTATGTCTTCTCGTTTTGTAAAGAAATCTGGGTATTTGCGCACGAACTTACAAACTTCAAGTATATAGCATCGGGCGTCAGCGGCGGTTGAGGGGTGCAAGGGCGGTGCAGGCTCTCGCGCGGGCTCCCGCGCCGCGCTGGCGCCACTGGAAATCTTACCATGACCAAGACACTGCATTTTTCTTTAACTTGTATTAACGTAATACACCAGATTTTTATATAGTCCACGTATTTTATTTATTCGCTCCTGTAATTGAGCAGTCGACGTATTATCATCACCACTAGGGTCCTTCACCGTATTGAGAGCAGTGGTAAAGATCCTGCCTTGATTCGATCCCACGACACAACGATACCACTCGGTAAGTCAGGGCCTTTACCACAGAACCACCTCTCCTTAGTTCAAGAGCCACCTTTAAATTAACTTTTACCTTTTGAGGAAGAAGGATATATCAGAGTTTAAGCTATCATTTAGTTAAGTTTATCTAAATACATAAAGGTAAGTCGAAATAATCTTAAAACTTAAAATTAGACAATACACAGTAATACTCGTGTTTTCATATCACTTTAGACATCGCGAGAATGTCAGTTATTGCTTGTTCGTCAGTCTCTTTGATCATGTTCACTTTGACGCGAAACTGACGCGTTTTGTGCGTTCGCCTTTTGTTTCGAAACTAGGATTCGACATCGTTTCTACTTTGTGAGAAATAACTTGGAAAATATGGAAACTTGGGGTTTGTGCATAGGTCACGTTAGTGTTTGTGAACCTGAAAGTTTTTGCATTGAGTGATCTAGATTAGCTATGGGTTTAGGGAATCTTTTGTAATCGAAATAATCTTTTTTTCACTAATATTTTGAGCTATAGTCACAAAAGTTGCTCCGTCTTTTCAAATAGGTTGATAAGTTCTGAGGCAAAAAACATAAATAAAAAAATGCAGCCGAATTGAGAACTTCCTCCTGTTTTTGAAGTAGCTTAAAATATTTTTTTCTTTTCAAATAAGTGTTATTCGGTATGGGTGGAGAGTTTCGACCGTCAATAAGTACCAGAATAAAATATCTATTGGCCACCATACTTGAGTGAATCACGTGTTTAATGTTTGCAACAAATAACTTCTAATCTCCCAATCCATTTATGATGGAATTTCTTATCTCCATTATTATGGTGTTCGTAATGTAATATGATGTCTATTTATGGTGTTATAAATCTATGACTACTCCATGGTATCACCCTAAATAGTAATTGAGGGGTATCTTATCTGCTACACGCGTCAATGGCTGTCAGTCTATAGTTTTATTATGAGTTGTCTATGGGTATATATATGTTAGTTGTTATTGTTTAGTTATTAGAGTTTATTACGTTAGTGTTTAATTTTTATTATTTTATGTAAGAATAAAAGAAAGACTGAAAGCATATACGTATACTTGCGGCAAGAT
Source organism: Polymixis lichenea (assembly GCA_949091785.1). NCBI lineage: Eukaryota > Metazoa > Arthropoda > Insecta > Lepidoptera > Noctuidae > Polymixis > Polymixis lichenea. Next base: position 2,156,307 of record OX420943.1, on the reverse strand, counting down.
TATATCGTCCATGATAACTTACAAGATGCGTTAAAAATGCTAACATTTTTTTAAAGTTTATTCTGTTTTTATGTAAATATCGTGTGCCTTAACCTGGCTCAAAAAAAAAATCTTTCTTTCTTTCTTTTCTTTCCCTCATACATCCTGTCCTTCACCATACGCATCCAGTATGTCCCAGCCCTTAACTTAAACCAAGCTTGATTAACTCGATTTTCTTCCACACCCATCCATCTGTGAGACCGCGCCGACTTACGAGTTGCAGGTCGTAAGTTCGAACTTACGGACGCAGATAGGCGCTTTTCATCACCACGGTGAAGGAAAACAAGTCCTAGAACCAAAAAAATTAAAACATGTGACATATACCAACCCGCACTCGGCCCGCGAGGTGGATTACGGCCCACTCCCTCTCACAGAGAGGAGGCCTGTGTCCCAGCAGAGGGAACATTTTATGTTGATTAAGCTTATGCTAACGCATCCATCTATTATCAACTGCGAACCTTGTCAGCCTATCCTCAGTATACACTCTATCATGATTTATTCCACCCATTTTTATCAGTATTATTATTCTATGCTAGTCAGCAAAAACATGAAATATCCAAGTCATTACATATAAATCGGTTCGGACGCAAAAAGAATCGCGTTGTGACAAATCAATAGATACTTTGGGGCAAAAAGCGTGGGTCTGTGATAGAGTGACGTGTCATCATTTATTTATCCGTCTATCTCCGGGTAGGAATATAGATTTAAGATTTTTTTATTGGTGATTTTGATATTATTTCGATAAGTTGCTAAGTGGACTAAGTTTTGGTTGACGATGTAGATGTTGAGAATAATAGAATAATGAGAATAATAATTCATTTAATATAAAAACGTATACAAATAGAGTACATTTAGTCAACTTTACTACTAATTTCCCATACAATTATAGTGCCTAAAAATAAACTATTTCTAAAATATTTTTTTATTACAAGTGCAAGTAATAATGTTTTGGGCATTAGAATGTTAGGTAGCGACCCGCCCGATCTAGGTTTATTCAAACCTGTGTTTCGGGCCATCACTTTACATTATAATTACATTGGGGCATTATCATTTAAAATTAAATTGATATAAAAATAATCTATTAACAATTGTGAAATAAAGCATATTGGTAATTAAACATACCTACAACTAAGCCAATGTAAATACTACAAAAGTAAATATTCACTATGGAATAAATTATCGTCATGACATAATTTCTAGAAGTTTTTCTGTGTCTGTGTAATTGAGTAACGCTAGGTATTCTGATAACATAGTACTACATTTTTTATAACTTAAACTTTAGATGCTCATTAATTTGTTAAGTCTATTATACAGAAAAGGACCTAAAAACACATAAAATCGATTAGCAAACGCATGTCTAGTTTGAGGATTTATGCAAACGAAATCCTTCCTTCTCTTGTCGGAAGGTACTGGGTTAAAAGGAAGTGCAGTGTGCTGGTGTAGTACTATGCTTAGAATGAATAATTGCCGAACTGTTAATACATTACATGTAATTTATAGCTGGTGCGTAGGAAATCTAAAAGGGCGAAAAGTAGCAACCTTTACAATTGCTTTTTGAGCAAGCTCTAGAGGGAGTAAAATTGTGTGTGGCAACAGAAATACACATTCTATGAAAATTTCAACGATTTTCTATGATTGTCCTATCTTTACGAAACCTTCTAGATATTTACCTAAAATTAATTTCCTCTAAGTAAACATTTCCAAGTCTAACTTAACTTTATCCGTAACTTAACTATTACTTAACGTAGTTAGCAGCACTTAGTTTGTGGCCAGTGTTAATGAATAAGTTAACGTCCTACTAACGACCTTTGGTTGTTTTTAGTAATTAATCACGTTTAACTCTGAAGACGTATGGGCCCTGTATGAAGGCAAGGATGGGCTACTGCAGGCCCTTAATGGTCCTCATGGGAAGACCCGTCACATAACTTCACGCCTATATTCCCCGGAGAGGTAAGACGAGGCGTTAAGTAACTCCACACAATAGCGCCTTTGAGGTAACCTACTGCCATAATTCAGTAGCCATTTGCTACATGCCCAAAATAAATTAAAGATGTGTTTAGCGTTCGTGTCACCTGTTTTCGTCCGTCGGGCTTTATCATAGGTGACTATAGCTACATGCACGATTTTTGCCGCACGGCTACTGTCTAAATTACAATTCGGCAAGGCTGCAGCTGACTAAAATCGCGAGTTCCAAAGTGGAGTAGGTTTCGACTTTTGTGATGCGGCGGGTGACTAAACTCGACGGTCCTAATGTTGAAAACTAGCTTTTGTCAGCTGGAGGTCAGAAATCTGAGAAAGAATGTGAATGAAATGAATGACCTCTGGTACATATAAAGGCGTAAACAGAATATTATGTGTGTGACGTATTTTTTATGTTGATAATCAGTAACCCAGTTACTTCAATCTAAACCAATCAACCATAAAAATGCTCTTAACAATAAAAACACCGTTCCTGAATTCCCGAAAATCTCCGAACTAAGCCGAGCAGCGCAACGTGTTGTTTATCTCGTAAAACAGCAATTCAATCGGATTGTGCCGCATCCATAATGTATGAGACGATATAATTCACTTTGTTACCTTCCACAGTTATATTTCGTTAGCATGAGATGAGTTAGGTGTTGTTATTGTATGTTTGTGTATAAAAAAAGATGTCGATGACAAAATATACGCTTAAATTACAGTTCAAAATATATCTTCACCCACGTATTTGATTAAACAGTAATGTGGTAAGGCAAAAACGACTTTCCATTTAGGGAAAGAAGGACCATATTTATTACCAAAACACCACACTTGTTTTCAGAGTTTTGGCCATTAATCAGAGGCCTTAGTGTGAGTTTCATTTAACCAACTACACCAAACTCGCTCACTGCGTTTGGTGTAGATGGTTTAATGAAACTCACACTAGGGCCTCTGTACGTCAAAACGTCAAACCGGCCGTTTTATGAGAGATGTGCGTACAGATTTTAAACGTGGTCTGAAAACCAGCGCTAGGGCTATATTTCGTATAGGGACACAGCATTATGGTGAGCAATGGCCGTTTTGCGTGGATGTGACGCACTTCTTCCTCCAACATGTCCTTTTTTGGGTCATATTTTCCGCGAATAAACTTGTTTTCTTTATTTACCACTAATAACTAAACTGAGGTTTCCTCATGATATTTTACTTAACAATTAAACTAACTAAGAAAGTGCGTAAGTATAGGTAATTGAAATGCTTCCGGATACTTCTGGCCATCACATCAAAAATAATCATGAATAAATTAAAATAATGAAGTTATTGTAAATTATATAATTTGTAGCGCAGCTAACGCCGTGCGAAAGTCACGGGGCAACACAAATGCGGCTTTGACCGATGGTAGTGACCACAAACTATCGAAATTATCGACAAAAGGATAAGTATTGCAAAATAGAAAGCCGTTGGGTATTATAATGTCCAGTATGCCATCCATTTCAATCACATCATCATTATCATTTCAACCGAAAGGCGTTTACTAGTGGACATGGGCCTCCCTCAAGCACCGCCACTTTGTCCGGCTCTGTGCTTCTCGCATCCAGCGGATTCCTGCAGCCTCGTGGGAGGCCTTACCAACGCTACGCCTTTCGGCCCCATCAGTCATTATATTCTGCGTGAAATGTGGCCCTACCCACTGCCTTAAGTTCAGCAATCCTCTAGGCTTGGTCGGTTACCTCGGTACTCATACAGATCTCTTCACTTCTGCATCCTACTTGTTTCTTAACATTGTTCACATAGGTTTTAAGAATAATCTAATGGAAGGATATAGACCAACAAAAAGACAGACGCAATGCAAACAATGCAAATGCAACGTAAATAAAGCCAAATCACGAGTAAAAAAAACAATTCTTGATTGGAGTTATCAGACGATTGAAAAATCAGCCTTGGCTTCCTGAACGTTTCAAAATGGCGCCCTATTTACCGAAACGAAAGCCATTACCGTTTTCCCTGTCATTACGTGAAATATTATTTAAATATTATCGTTTTCCAGCATCATCCATTAGTAGGTAAGACTAAATTTTACATTTTTAATGTTGTGAAATTTCCAATTCATTTATTCTTCCCCTGAAGCTGTAATGCTGAACATTTACTTGTTTAACTAGCTCGGAACATTTTCAATGATAATTTGATGAAACTAATGAGTTCCTTGGCTAACAGTTAGCTAGACTTGGGTTTGTATAACGAGCTTTTTTAGTTAAGTCAGGAAAAGTGTCCAAGAAATTGTAGTCCAAGAAATTAATTATTTCATAAATAATTAATTTCTTGGACTGTATTAATCGTTGTTAAGGGGATAGCGGAGTTTTATGACAGACATGGTTGGAGTTTCTCTAGAAAAAGACGATTCTAGAAACTTCGGTATTCGGTATAACCGTGGAGTTTCTTGCCAGCTCTTTTCCATAGGAAGCGACAAATTGGAACCGTGCACCTAGCTTCTGACGTTTCATAAGTGCCCTTGCAGGTTTATGTGAAATAAAATATTTTGATTTTGATTTTGAACACATCGGATAAAAGGATTAAGAAATATAAGGATTAGATTCAGCTGAACAACTATTTTCTGTATCAGAAATAATATTTATTGTAAACGTAGTTAAAAGTCTAGCTGAAGAAACTCTTATGCTATGCATGATTATGATTAAAATCTACTCAAGACTTTTGAGAGAGAGTTGCCTTGGCTTACCTGGAAGACTACGGGCCAGGTCAGCTGAAGAAAATAAAACCTACTCAGGTTGAGATTCATAGACGTATCTACCCTGGAATGTAAATGTGGTGGTGTTCCACAAACTACGGGACACTCTATATCGTGTCCAACATGTCCTGTTGCCTCCACGATATAGGAATTGATAGACACTACATAAAGGAACCAGATTCGAAGACAAATAATTCTAGGCTGACTTAATTTAGATTGCTATCGACACGCTAGGAAGACCGACTCAGGATACAGAAGGTAAATTTCAAACAAAAGCAGTAAATTAGTTATAGGAATCGCGCACATCACGATAAATAATGTCAATGAACTCAAGCGTGATACCATACTATAAAGCGAACTCAAAATAAAACCAACCAAAATATGTTTTATTCATAACTTCCCTTTGTACAACATTCTCATATCTTTTCTAATTATGAGTAAGTTCAAGCATTTCTGTAAGCCATGGAAAGTAATAAATAAAATAATGGAGTAAAAATAGCTAAAGTAAGAGCGTTGATTGGTCACTGAAAGGTCGTGGGTTCAAGTAATGCCTTCCTGAATTATATATTTTCGTAAAGCGGTTTTCTGTGTAAGGATATTTCGGTTATTTTGGGGAGTCGGCTGAAAGTTTGTAGGTCGTGAAAAGGTCTGATATTATATCTATGAATTGTTACCAAACTTTTTGATGACAGATAAAATAATCGGTTATATTAAAGGCTGATTTTTCAATAGTCAGATAACTTTTATCTGAAGAATAAATCTGACAGTTTGACATATTTTCTATACAAAAGCTGTCAAACCGACATATTTAATGCTCAGATAAAAGGTATCTGAGAAAAATCAGCCCTTTAAAAATGTATAAAAGGCTTAAATTAAAACTCATATGTTAATGAAGCTTAGAACGTTGTAGCTTTTCAGTTAAAATAAGTAACAGATTTAAGGCCAAATTGGCAATCAAAGTTAAGTACCTACTCTTGATTAAAACGGTTCGTCAGAGCTTTTTAAGTAAGTACAAATTCAAAGACAACTTTTTAAAACACACTTTGCCCAAATTACATACAAGTATCTAATCACATGTACCTAATTTATAAAAAAAAATTGCGCGTGCGGCACCACTAACATGATACAGGTAAAAATTCTTAAAAAAATAAGAATAAAATAGATTAAGTGTGCGAGACAGAGTGAGTTATATCTTTCTTCTCTCTCATGTAACGAAATGTGCCTAAATGTGACGTGTCCTTGAAAGTTCACTCTCAATGTTTTCAGTTTCGTTCAATTATTGAATCGTCGCGAAGTTTCACTTTAAAAAGTCCAGTGGGAATTTAATTCAATATTCTGTAAAAGCTGTAACAAATAATAGGCAGTCGCTCCATGTAAAATACTGGTATTCAGCTGCATCCAGTTAGACTGGAAGCCAACCCTTAACATAGTCGGGAAAGGGCTAGGCAGATGATGAGCTGTAACAAATATCAAACAGCGAGCCTTAAAGAAGTATCAAAACCAATAGTCGTCAAGGCCCCAAAACCACACCAAATACTACAACACAACGTACATCACGCCTGTAACCATCGGAAGGGTTAATCAGATATGGACCTACAGCACACCCACGTTTTAAGGCTCCCTAGACCGACGCAACGCGACTCTAGTATATAATTTATTATGAAGTTTTCACATCGAGTCGCGCGGTCGCGTCACTACTGACTGCGGTAGCCTTAAATTCCATGTAATAGGGTGCGACCATATGCCATCAACCGAGTATAAATCCAGACTCTTTTACTAAGAAATTATAAAAATACTACATATAAAAATCACGAAACGCCTCACTATCATCCATTAACGCATATAACAGAGTCCTTGAAACCCACTTCATAAAATATCCCAATACATGAATTATTCAGTGAAGCAGTCCTCCACAAAGGTATAACATTTTGTTTTGCGTCAAATAAACATGAATATTTGCTATTTTTACGTACTCAGAAAGCCAGAGAACAAGTAAAAGAAAGAGCAGTTGGTAATGGCGCCGAATTACGAGCTGTAACACGTCACGTAGAGAAATTCGAAGACATACGACATTTACCAACCCTCGCTGCGCTAGCGTGGTGGATTACGACCCACTCCTTCTCACAGAACGGAGGCCTGTGTCCCAACCGTGGGACAATATTATAGGCTGATCATATAAATGCATAAACTATCTGTGACAAATATTTAGTGCCTCCCAACCAGGGCCCCAATTCTCTATCGTTATAATGATTCCCCGCGGAATCTTACTACGTTCAAACTACGTCAATATCGTTTTTTTTAAAACCAATGCAACGGTAAGGAATCGAAATGTCATATTCTGTATCTGTTTGTTCCAAGACAATTTGTCGATTTAAATACGATATTCGCAGAATTCGTGTATGATTGGCGTGGTTACGAGTAAGTAATCGTTAAGTGGTCATAGTGAATTCAGGTCCTGTACGGATAGATGCCACATGTATTCGAAAGTTTGGTACTAGGACATATGCCGGTTTGCTCACGTTTTCTTTCACCGTTTTAAGAGCAGTGGAGATGACACAAAGTAAAGCACCTGCCTGGGTTAGAACTCACGACCCACAAACTCGTAAGTCGGAGCGGTTACCAATGGGTTTCAATTGTTTGCGTCATGTATCAAGAAATAAGATGCTCGCTAGTTATGAATACGTATAATGCACTTGTTTACATAGTCAATTCTTCAGTATACGTACTAATGTATCGCACAGTACTGTAATAAAGAGTTAAACTAGCAATCATTTATAAACACCATGTCGTTTGCGTGCTGTGTTCAAACATTAAGCAAATGGCTTCCATTTGTAGCCACTTAGTGGTACAACTGGCATTTGATCGCTTGTTATTGTGAAACAATGAGTGCCCATAGGGTAAGATTTTATTTTTGGTTGACGGTTTTATCTATATACTAGCTTTTGCCCGCAGCTCCGCCAGCGTAGATGTTGATATCCCAGGCTCATATCTTTGCCAAATTTCATGACGATCGGTTCAGCAGTTTAGGCGTGAAAGCGTAACAGATAGACTGACAGACAGAATATTCATCATCATCAGCCTATAACGTTGCCACTGCTGGGACACAGACCTTCTCTCTGTGATAGGTAGTGGGCCGTAATCCACCACGCAGGCCCAGTGCTGGTTGGTAGATGTCACATGTCTTCGAATCTTTGTTTCTAATACATGCCGGTTTCCTCCCTATGTTTTCCTTCACCGTTTTGAGAGCAGTGGTAATGAAATAATTTACACAAACTAAAGCGCCTGCCTGGGTTCGAACCTACGACCTACCGCTCGTAAGTCGCTCAGATACCACTGTGCTAACACTGCTCCCAGACAGAATATTAGTAGGGATTAGTACGTGAAGCAAAAACTTTGTACCCGTTTTTTGGAAAATTACGCGGACGGAAGTTAAAGTTACATGGAGAAAGAGTCCAGAAAGCTTATATTTTAAGTTGTAAGTTTATTAACACATTACAATTACATTAAGTTTTAAATGAATTACTGTCGAATTTAAATCACTGGGCGACCGCTAGTAAATATAATTTTTCGTACAAGTTTCCTTGAAAAGACTCGACCTATGTTGATGTTAATGTCACCTTTACATTATGAACATCGTCAATTTATAATCTATCTCGCGAGATTACAAAGTGTGCTAAATTGTGAACTGCAAATACCATTTACAATTCTACGCACTATTTTTCGATAGCTTATAATCTGTCCGTCAAATTGTGAAAAGTAGCGCTCGCTGGTGGCTGCCGCGGCACCGCTCGCTTCGCTCGCTCGGCTCGCGCGCGATTGGTCGCCATTCTAATCTAACCTAACCTATTCGATCGGTAAGCAGTGTGGTACAGTTTACAATTTAGCGACAGTTTAGATTATAAACTAACGGTGTTCACAATATTACGGTGACATTAACATAACATAACAAAACATCACGCCTTACTTATAATACATCCACATTTCCCCAGTTATGTTTATGTCCCATGGAATAGGGGCGATTCTATTGCCATCAACCAGGCACAAATCCAGACTCCGGGCTGCTACTGAGAAATTCCAGATAGAAAAACCTAATTGCACTTTGCCCGACCATGGAATCAAATTCCCTCTCCCCTTGCTTAACAGTAGCGCTTAAGACCGCTGGACAAACGAAGCAGTCGATTTTGATGTTGTTGTAGATGAATCTATATCAAATACAAAGCACCAGATTGTGTAAGTGCTACAACTTTCCATTACCTGTAAAGATCCCGAGGGCGGATTAGATTCAAATAGAGAAAAGTAGATTCAAAATGTACCAATTGCTTATAACATACGTAGGTATTTCTGTCGATAAATTGAATCGAGCTGTCGATTCACCCATAAATAAAACTTCTTGCGAATCACCTAAAGGTACAAAAAATGACAATCCGCGCCTTTCAGGCAGTAATTTCGTGCGAATGAAGTAATAAGCCGAATGTGGTGATATGAAAAATTTCATAAGTAGTAGAGCAAGTAATTTATTTTTAAACCTAATCGATCGTTCCGTGCGGCTGTTATTACTTAGCCACAGGCATCTCGAACATTTCCAAAAAAACTTGTACCACAATAACATACACTTCTATACTTATAATATTATAAAGCTGAAGAGTTTGTTTGGTTGAACGCGCTAATCTCAGGAACTACTGGTTCGAAATGAAACATTCTTATAGTATTGGATAGCCCATTTATCGAAGAAGGCTATAGATTATATAACATCACGCTAAAACCCTTAAGAGCGGGGCAAAGAGAAAAAAGTCACGAATACGAAGTACTCGCACGGGCAGGCGATTCGAAGCGACGGGGTGGGTCGGGCGAGCAAGAAATTTGACGCGAACGAAGTCGCGAACAAAAACTAGTACATAATAAGTGTATTATTATATATTACTCTCACAAAAAGCAATGACTTCCACGTCACTAAGAGATATTGCTGTAAGTAAACAATATCACGTTACAGTGAAAGGTCAGGGCGAGCGGTGTTTTGTGGACAATAAGCCGCCCACGTCGTGCGGGCGAGCCTGGGCGGACGTGCGGGTATTAATAGATGAGGACATTTATGAGGGAAACGTAAGTTGACGGTAACTTGGAAATAAGTATTGTAGGTAAGTGCTTTAATATGAAAATAAAAGTTTTTTAGAAATCACCATTATCAACTAGTCCTTTAGTACATCCCATTTTTAATCCTTCTAATATTATAGATGTGAAAGTTTGTGAGTATGCATGTATGGATGTTTGTTACTCTTTCACTCAGAAACGGCTGAACGGATTTTAATGAATTTGACACACAAGTAGTTTGTAGCCTGGAATAACATATAGGATACTTTTTATCCCGGTACTACGTTCCCGTGGGATAGTTTTCGACCTCCACGCGGGCGAAGCCGCTGGCAAAAGCTAGTAAAACAATAATGACAATAAAAAATGAGCTAAGTCATCATCTGCCTAGCCTTTTCCCAACTACGTTGGGGTTGGCTTCCAGTCTAACCGGAAGCAGCTGAAAACCAGTATTTTATATGGAGCGACTGCCTATCTGACCTCCATAACCCAGTAACTGGGTAACACGATACCCCTTGGTAGGACTGGTTGTCAGACTTTCGGGTTTCTGACGACCCGTAACGACTGCCAAAGATCCACAAATGACAGCCGGGACTAACGGCTTAACGTGCTTTCCGAGGCACGTAGGGGTCTTGGTATGTAAAGATGGTCACCCATCCACGGACCAACCGCGGCAAGCGTCGCTTAACCTGATCGATCGACCCGTGCAGCTGTTGTTATTTTGCCACAAGCTTAGGTGATAATATATAAAATCTTATTATGGCCACACCTTTCTGATAAATGCTGTAAGGATTATTTTCTATTATCTTAATGTGAGAACGTTATAAGCTTTGTACATTCAAAGAAGTATAGATTTGTCGCCTATTTTCTATTTTAGTACCAGGTGTACTTGTTGTCAGGTTACACTGTCCTCCCATACTTATTAACACTGTTATTTGAAATCATTCTAGAGCAGTGATGGGCAAAGTACGGCCCGCAGGCCAGCTCCGGGCCGTGAAAGCATTTAATCTGGCCCGCCGACGGTCCTTCGACATGAATAGTCGCCGCGATAATTATATTTTGACGGTCCAGAAGTAAAAAGTACATTCTACTTGGTAGAATAATAGACGCATAGGTAAAGGAACCAGCTAGACTAGCCTTTTTGCGCTACTGAAAGTTACTTCGTCACAGCTCGAACCTGCATTCGAAAATATTATGGCAAATCAAAAGCAATTTCATGTCTCACATGGCCTTCGAATAAAAGGTAAATTGTAATTTTTAACATTTGTGCTGTAATGTTTTCATATGATCAAAAGTTTCAACACAAAATGCATTTTTCCTATAATTCTGGCCCTCCTCTGAAATTTCTTAAACTTTCTGGCTCCCCATTAAGAAAGTTTGCCCACCACTGTTCTAGAGTAATCTGCCATTTCTGTTTTAAACTGACCTGTCGCAACAGGCGCCATGCATGCAGTAGTCATCGTGTAGCTCAACGTATTTTAGGGAGCTAAACGACCCATGTCTTTAGGGAGCTAAACGACCCCGTCACAAGACGCTTCCAGATCCACAGGACATTTTGCGTGGGCAATATACAAAATATTCAAAACCTCAGTCATAAAGTCATGTTTTCAATCTACCCTGCGGTACTGGTGTGTTCTTGAAACACCATAAAAAGAGGGAAACCATAAATTATTTCGAGAAGAAAGGAAAACAAGCAAACAAAACCGACATAGCCAGCAGTCTCAATTTAATAAGTCATACGTACATTTATGAGGGAAATTGAAGCTAAAATTTTCGCTACAATGAGCCATGATTGCATTTCAGCCGATGAAGCCTGAAATAATACAGTCTACTGATTCTCTCGGAAAATTGAACTGGATGATCAAATTTATTGAAATCGTTTATTTTTCACGTCATACGATATTTTGCATGGGTAAGGGAAATCTTCTGATTTTTTTCAATAGTTCGATTTTGTGTTAGTTTTCAAAAGGATGAGCTTTGGACAGTAATAGATTTAAATGAAATACTCCAGACATTGTGGAGATTTTATTTTGTTTTATTTTATTTCGGGATAAAAAACAGGAGTACAATTAAATGTTATACGTAATATCTTACTAAACCAAAACACTTATCATACTAGCAACATTATTACTATTTTTTTTTATTTTTAATGATTTATCTAGAGCGAACTCAATCAATCAATCAATCAATCACTTTATTTTCTCACCACAATATACATAAATTATTTTACATGGGTCAGATTCGACAAGGATACACAATTCAGGTAAGTATATATTGTGGGAGACTGATGCCTAAGCTAGGCACATAGCCTGTGTTTCAGGACACCAGGATCCCACCCCTTTACATTTTCATTTTATAAGTTATGTACTGAGCGCGCTGACAGAATGTAGTAAGGAGTCATAAGACATTTTTTATTTTTATTTTTGGTATGATTAAAATCTAGGTTAATTATGTGAGACGAATTTTAGTAGATGGTGATTGTGTGGGTGTGTAATGGTGTGGGTGTGAGAGAGTGTGATAGTGTGTTAGATCATTCTAAGGATGTTTTCAGTATCATTTTAGTTTAATTTTAGTAGCCAGTCAGTTAGCCTCTTTTTGCATATATTCTTTGCGAGACTAAAGTTATATAACACCTTATGCATTTTATTGTACAAGTAGCCACCTAGATACTACTAGAACTAGGAATAAAAGATTTCACACGTCTAGAAAAAATTACTTCGATATTTATTCATGCTATTCTGTGTGTTTGATAGCGTCAATTCAACTGAAAAGTATGGCTTAGGTAAGCCATTTACGGAATCTTTCGTAGACAGCTTCTATTGAGGCAAATCAAATCTTTCCAAAGCCCAAAATATCTCATGAATAAAACAAAATCTTCTATCTATCATCCTAAGCTTATTATGTCTGAATACATATATATCAGTCAGTATTTTTTTTAACCATTTACGTACACACATATACAGGGTGTAACACAAACCCTATTGCTATCCTTAAGCACTAAAGATAACAGCTGGTATAGAATCCAGTACACATAGTTTCTGCTCAAAATAAAATACTCTAAGAATTGATAACAAATTTTCGGTTTCATATGTTTCTTGAATTTAAATTATAACAAACGTGTCACCGCACTACACAGGTCAATAGCTTGCCACGTTACTTGCCAATATCACGATAAATCTCTTCCGAGTGATGTTTTTGTTTCAATTTGTTCTGGTTAAAAATTCTCATAACTTCCGAACATGTATAGATGTGATCAAAAAACCCTTCTAATATCGTTTGATATCATCCAAAGAAGCCGTGCCTTTGGTATGTATATACCCTTTCCATTACACGTTGTATAAACAGACAAGAAAATAACAAAAAAATAGGTACAGAGGTGATACTAATTTCCAAAGAAATCTCTTAGCATACCTGCGTTAGAAGAGAAGAGGTATTTTATCACATGAGAGAGTAACTCCATGCCTTGTAAAGTAAGTCATTCTTGGATATTTGACAGTCGTTACGTATCGTCAGAAGCTCGAAAGTCTGGCAACCGGTCTTACCAAGGGGTGTCGTATTACCCAGTCATTGTGTTGTGGAAGTCAGACAAGCAGTTAGTACATGTAAAATACTGGTATTCAGCCGCTTTTGGTTAGACTGGAAGCCGACCCCAATGTAATTGGGAAAAGGCTAGGCAATTAATGAGAATGAGTGTACAATAAATTGATAAATAAATATGTACCAATCATGATTTCATCACAAGAGAAAGTGAGATAAATCTGTTTATACACCGTGACATTTTAGTCGTCTTACAACGGCAGCCCACTTCATGTATCCAATGACTACTAATCATTTATAAATAAAAAAATATATATTTTTGGACATATTAATAATAATTTAAAAAAAATATATCATTCACCAAGACGCATGATGAAGTTTTGAATACCCTGTTATGGAGATGGAATGAACGATGAAATGTAATGGTATTATGGTAGGTAGGTAGAAATCCTCTACCGTTTGATACGTAAACATTATTAACAGGGAGGGTGTTTCATAATTCTAAAGAATCATTTATTTTTTTAGTACCAATTATCTTAATTAATGATAACAATTTTTTTATCGCGCCTGTAGGTATTTTATGTCGGGTACATTGAGTGGACCACCTTTGTAAGACGACTAAAATGTCACGGTGTATATTTTAATAATACAATGGTGCCGATTCTCTTGTCACAAAATTCTCTAAACTAAACTAAAAATCACTAAAATTTAGTTTAATCCTGTCAAACGACGATTTCCTATTCTGAAATTGACTAAAGTGACACAACTTATCTATATTTTAGTTTGACAGCACTAAGATTGTACTGAGTTTTTAATTTAGTGAAAATGGTAATTTTGCTATTCTGTTGTTGTCAAACTAATTATTCTATTCAATACAAAATTTTGATTGTCTAACTAAATCTGACTATTTTTAATCGCGATTAAAAAGGTGTGGAATAAAATTAGTTGTCAAGAACTAAAATTCACACTGACACCTCGACTTCGGGCGCAAATACAGTACTATTTATTTATTTATTTTTTTCTTTTGCTTATATCTCGAAATTGGTGTGTCCTATCGTAAAAATAATGAAAATTTCGACCCCCTTTATAAAACCCCATACACCACTAAAACTCAACATGTAGGTAATAATTTTTCATATTTTCGATACAAAAAGTAAAAAAATCCATTTAAAACACGTTGAGGCTGCCCCCCCTGCGCGATTCCGGCTCTAAAAAAGATCACGGGGTAGGGCAAACGTGGAGTCGCGTTTGTCAAATTCGATTTTAGTTGTGTCAAAATTATTTTTAAATTTAGAGATCTTTTTTTGCAGAATAGCTTTAAGATTCTCATAGCCAAAAGTAAGGAATTTTAGTGATAGTTTAGTTAGTTTAGTTCGGTGTACAACAGAATCGGCACCAATATCTATCTCGTGTTCACAGACTAAGTGAAGAGAGCCAAAATGATTTACTTTCACGTCGCCACCAGCGTTATTATAGCAATCTATTCTGATATATTTTTCTTTTTAAAAAGCTTCAAGAAAAAACTTCTTTAGTCTAAAATGTCCGCAGTTTATTATAACTATGTGGTGTTTAGATTAGGTGTTTTGAACGCAAATATTAGTAGTTTTGTTCATTTATTGTACCCATTTATTTTATCAACATTACAAAGGACCTTGCGTTTTGGTTTGAGTAAATGATAAAGTTGTGTTTCTCACAAACTCAAAGCACTTTCTTCAATTAAACAATTTAAATGCAGTTTTGAATTCTCAAAGATTCGCTTAGTTAGTCAGAAAATTAAAGCTAGTTGCCACAAAACGTTTCGTTGCTTGTTCTTCTCCATAGAGGTCTACTCTATGGAGAAGAACAAGCAACGAAACGCAAGATCTCTCATTTAAAAATCAAGATTTTTTAAAACCCTGGGTACATTATTCCTGTTGCTTCTATATGTAAGAATAACGTAATAAAAGTGACTTATATTATTTGAAAACCATACCAATAATTAATTGAATTTCGCGGGCTACATTGAAGAAGACGCCTTAAGTAATGCTAAAGTAGAGTGACAAATTCAACTAATTTTTAAATTCCATTTAGAAACAGGGTGTCATCCTAACAAGCACACATTAGAAGCAGCGTTATGCGGTTCCTACCTACCCCCTAGGGAAGAATGCGTGAGTGTATGTGTATAGGTATGTAACGAAACATGTGTTATCAAAACATGTCAATAAAGTCCCTTCCCTCGGGTAATTCCCTGGAAATTAATTTGAGCCCTTTTCAGACAGAGTTCGCCCCATTTCACAAAGTTTCAGGCACAACTGTTTTTGTCATGTGTTAACACGACATGTACTAGACTATCGGTTTTACCAAACATGCTCAGTACCTATATACCAAGCGATGTAATCACATGCTTCATCGCCAAAAATAACAAATCAACTGCCTATTGCGAGCTATTGCTGGATATAGGCACCTTCAAAGTGACGCCTTCTAGGACCGGAAGCTCCGCAACGAAATGAAATGAAATGTTTATTTATCTTAAAAGACACTTTTACACATCAATATTTTGTTGGTCAATGTTTTAAAAACTAGATGGCGCCGACATTTCCTAGTTGACTGTTCCCTGAGAAGAAAAGCCAAAACAAACTCTGAGGTCATGGTCTCTTTTAAAGTTCAAACATTATATTATTTGAATTTTGTGTGAGTCTAACAATGCAGGGCAATGTCTGGAAGGGCCCTTTGAAGAAAGAGCCATTGCAGCTTTGAGCTGACCTGTCCCAACAGACGGCATGTATGTATCAGTCACAGTGTAGCTCAACCCTATTTTAGGGAGCTCAACAACCCGTCACAAGACCCTACCAGGTCTGAAGGACAATTGCGTAGGCCATTTACAAAATACTCAAAACCACCAGACGAGTTATAAAGACATGTGTTCAATCTAGCCTGCATAGTACTCACATTCACATTTAGTTTTCTCTTTAAATGTCATCAAAAATAATGTCACGTAGATCAATACTTAAATTTAAAATATCAACAGTATTCTAAAACACTTAGATTATATAATAGTTTGTTGCTTGAGCAACTTAACTAATCCCAAGCCTTTTCGTCATCCAAGTAATCTACCTTCTACAGGTCATAAGCCAATCCAGAAAGGGGTGATATTTCAGAGAGACGTAGTCAAAACACTGACTGTCCAACCCCACCACTGGGCCCCCACCGCTCTCATTTATATTATTAGTATTTAATCATCCCATCCCCTGTTCCCGGTTGCTGGCAATAGGCTTACTCTCTATTACATGGGTCGGTGTTACTAAAGGAAAACGTCTGGGATATTATGTGTGTATGTAACCATTCCATTCATAAGCATACCAAATAATTCTATTAAAAAGCGTGGGGTGCTTTTTAATAGAATTAAATTATTTTCTACTTTTTTAGTTAGGTTTTTAAAGCGTAGCTTTTAGTTTTTAAAATATTATAAATATATTTATAAATATAATTATAAATAGCGTGTTTTTTCAGTTTTTTTTTTATTAAAAAAAAATAATTATTGAATTTTCATCGGTCTTTTATAAGTCTACAAAGTTTAAATGAAATCTGACCGATAGAAGTGGGTCAAAATCAAGTCCAAAGAAGTCGGTTACAAACAAACAGCAACAAAAGCGTTATAAAAATAAAACAATTTTTAACCGATTTCAAAATAGAGGAGGATTAATTCGTCTGTTTTTTTTTGTATGTCGGTTCCGTGTTATCTCCAGCGGATCGATTGTGGATTGATTTAGTATTTTTTTCTTAATAGATATGGTATGGGCTTTACGCTTGACGCGGTTGGTCCGTGGATGGGTGGCCATCTTTACATACCAAGACCCCTGGGTTGTGGAGGTCAGATAGGCAGTCGATCTATGTAAAATACTGGTAATCAGCTGCATCCGGTTAGACTGGGAGCTGACCCTAACAAAGTGGGGAAAAGGCTAGGTAGATGACGCTGATATGGTATGCCTCAGGGGTGGTCCCATATAATTTTATTACTTTATCTTGGGTAGTTTTTAAGTAAGCTTCGATAACATGTATTTAATAAACTTTGTGTATCTTGATGATGTTCTAATACTACCTGTGGCTGTTTACATAGAAAGTAGTGGTAAAAAAATGGTTTCTGGTAGTAAATAAAAAGGTGAAAATACTAAACTTTGTATTAGCCAGACTAAGTAGCTCAAATAAACAGATATGAAAAAAACACACACCTCACTACCACCCACCACTCACCTTACACCTGTCTCCCTTGAATTTGTATATTTATATATTTATATAAGTATATATTATAGTAGATATGTATGCATGTCTTATAAGTTTATAACTTATTTATGTTTCATTATGATATATTTTATAGTTTTTTTTTTAAATCATTGTTCTTATAATCCAAAGCGCCTGCCATCTAATCTCTTCACCACCCTTGGTTGACTGTGTCCGCCTTTATACCTTTTTTGTATGCGAGAAGTTTAAATAAATAAATAAATAACATCTGTGGAAAACGATCATACTGAACACTAATGCGCCACCATTAGCAACATTGCCTTCGTTACAGCGCTTCTGCTTATAATACGCTGAGCAATTCTTCCAGCCTAGTTGCGCCGAGGATTAGTTAGAAAAATACATTCAAAAGAAAAGTAGAAACCGACTTCATCAGGGATACTTTTTTTCTGCTTGATTAACTGAAATGAAATGAAGTGTTTACTTAAGTAAGTAGAATCGACTAATAAGCCAGTTTTACATATCAATATTTTGTTAGAATATATAGGTGAAAGAGGGGAGCGGTTTCTATTATAAGAGCGGCTAAGTATTAACAGCCGCACGTGTCGATCGAACAGTTTAAGCTACGCTTGCCGCGGTTGATCCGTGGATGGGTGACTATATACCAACACCTCTCCGTGCCTCGGAAAGCACGTTAAGCTGTTGGATCCGGCTGTTACTCTTTGTGTCATTTTTGATAGTCGTTACGGGTCGTCAGAAGCCCAAAAGTCTGACAACCAGTCTGACCAATGGGTATCGTGTTACCCAGTAACTGGGTTGTGGAGGTCAGATAGGCAGTTTCTCCATGGAAAATACCGGTATTCAGCTGCATCCGTTTCGACTGGAAGCCGACTCCACGCACACACTCTTTTAAATCAAAATAACAAACATCTACCTAGAATTTTTCCAACTGTGTTAGGGTCTTCTCTTCCAGTCTAACCGGATGCAACTTTCTAGCTATTTCACATGGAGCGTCTGCCTATCCGATTTCCATAACCCAGTTACTGCGTAAAACGGTACCCCTTGATGAGACTGGTTGTCGGACTTTCAGGCTTCCGACGAACTGTAACGACTTTCAAAGATCCCCGAATGACAACCAGGACCAACGGCATAACTTGGAGGAGTCTTAGTATGTAAAGATAGTATATCTACAGACCGATTGCTGCCAGCTAAGCTTAACCTGATCGATCGACCCATGTGGCTGTCACTACTTAGCCACAAGCCCCTCTTTTTAACCGACTTCAAAAAAAAGAGGGGGTTCTCAATTCGACTGTATGTATTATTTTTTTTTTATGTGAACCGATTTTGATGATTCTTTTTATTTGAAAGCTCGTGCTTCCCGTGTGGTCCCATTTCAATTTCATATAGATCTGATGATGCGTTTCGGAGACAGACAACGGAACTCTTCAAAAAATAACAGTAAATTAACCGCGAATGCTGCTATCGCGTAAATATGCATTGTTTTGACCCCAAGGATGAAGACATTTTGAATTAGTGGGGTAGGTACTATTACTAAAAAAGTGAAAAATTAAAACTTTTACCATAAAAAAATAACCGTATATGTATGGTACCTTTATTTTGATTTTGATTTTGACTTCCGAAAAAACACTACAAAGTGAAAAATAACTTTAATTTCGGAAGGCGGTGACTTTGGATAAAAAAATTGTCACCGCCTTCCGAAATTAAAGTTATTTTTCACTTAGTAGTGTTTTTTCGGAAGTCAGTTGTTTTTTTTGGTAAAAGTTTTTCACTTTTAATTCAAAATTTCCGAAATTAAAGTTATTTTTCACTTTGTAGTGTTTTTTCGGAAGTCGGTTGTTTTTTTTTTGGAAAAAGTTTTTCACTTTTAAATCAAAATAAAGGCACCATACATATATTAGTTACATAATTCATGTGAATGGTTATGTCAACATTTAACAATATTATTAATAGCATGCAATCAAAATTTTACCTTCCATTTATGTTACTCAACAGGGTGTCTCCATGCCATTTTCAGTCAATAAAAAAACTATAGCTTCTTACAATTTTACGGTTCGGTGACATATTTCCGTATTGTGGGGTAACAGGGGATTCTTAACAATACGACAATGCCTTTGTCAGCAGTGCTTATAAATGTAAGGTGAAATAAAAAGGTATGGAGTTATAAGACTTGGAAATAAATGTCAAATAATTTTGAGATTTTTGATTCAATTGCCTGAAGGCTTGTGATGTAATTAACCGTCGAATTTTTTTAGGGGTGGGTGGTACAGTCACGAGCAGCAACATGTTTACACATGGCCAAATTCAAAGGTGATTTTGTGTTAAATAACGTTTTCAACCTTGAGATAACCTAGTTATTTCATTAGAGTGTGGGTTCCAAAATATTATTTTCATAATAACATAAAAATTACAATCAGTGCAAAAGGAGAAAATCAGTTTTAATAGTTGGTAAGCGTATACATTTAGTGCTTGTGACTGTACACATCTTCTTATATGAATTCAAGTAATACAGGTTTAATTGAATAAATCTTAATGGACGAAGGTGTTTTTTTCTATGCAACAGAGGGAAGTAAAATGTATTAATATTTAGATGAAGTCGCTTCTAAATTTCCGTCCACGATAACGTTATTGCACGTATTTTCATACATTTTATGGGCGTGGACATTGACGACAATTAAATATCGTCACGATATAAATTATTAAAGACTTGTGGCTTAGCACTAACAGGCACATTGGTCGATTGATCTGGTTAAGCTACGCTTGCCTCGGTTAGTCCGTGGATGGTTGATCATCTTTACGTACCAAGACCCCTTTGTGCCTTGAAAAGCACGTTAAGCCGTTGGTCCCAGCTGTCATTCGTGGATTTGTCAGTCGTTACGGGTCCTCAGAAGTCTCACAACCAGTCTTACCAAGAGGTATCGTATTACCCAGTAACTGGGTCGTGGAGGTCAGATAGGCAGTCGTTCCATGTTAAATACTGGTATTCAGCTGCGGTTAGACTGGAAGCTGACCCCAACTTAGTTGTGAAAAGCTAGGCAAATTGATAGATTTTTAGCTCATTTTCGGTAAAGTAGTAAGTCTTTTAAAAGAGTTGACCGTCGATTTCCCAATACCTTTTTCTGGCAAACGTAAACACAGTTCATTGTTATAAAATCATTATTTCGCCTCTAACAATATACCCTTTTTCGAACCAAAAGTCCCTGGTCTTCCCTTAAATACGCATTTAATTCTCTTAACCTATTTAAATTACCAAAATAATCACGTTTAAACGTTATTAACGACTGTTAAAGTGTAATCCTGCCTCCGTTCCACCATTTTGACGTCATGTTATTATTCTCGTTTCAAAACGTACTGAACTCGACAAGAAAACTCAACAAGGCTTTTGGGAATGACCCTTAGTTGTATATTCCTTCTAAATTAAACCTTAAAACGTTCGTGAAATTGTTGAAATTGCAAAAATCTTAGGTGAGCTTAAACGTATTGTTTAGCACGGGAATCGATCTTCGACGGATTGGTGTGTACGTGAGTTTGAAGTTTAAGCTCATTGTTATACAGTTGGAATTCGATTGATCTTTTGCAGTCTTGGTTGCTGTTCAACACCGGGATCGGTCTTTGATTTTTCTGCAAGTTAATTTAAATTTTAACACGTTAGTAATATGGTCGATGTTTGATCAGCATGTTATCAGCTCATAATTCTATGTATTCACCGACTTTTTGATTATTAAAGCTGAATTGAAAATATTTATCAGCAAAGCGTGTTTGTTGTTTAATGAACTTGGTTTGTTTGTTTTAATTAATTGTTTAATAGATTTGCTAATTAAAGTAAACACTATCGTATTTGTACTCTTCATTTAATTTAATGCTTATCTACTATAACTCAATAAAACTGTAGCGGAGAGAGTTTCTACGGACAACCTAAACGAAGTTTGTTAATGTTTAATTTAGTTGGTGATTGTAGGCACCAAAATTGAATATGATTCATGCTAATTCGGCACAGCAGTAGTGGACCAGAGGTATCGGCAGGCACTGTACTTAGTGTATTTAATTTAAACACCATTGCTCCCACCTCACCTCTCCTCTGCTCGGTGAATGAAAACATCGTCAGGAAACCGGAATGTTCTAGAACCTAAAATTCGAAGACATGTGACATCCAAGGACCAGCACTGGGCGTTCGTGGTTGATTACGGCCCACTCCCTCGCACAGAGAGGCGGCCTGTGTCCCAGCAGTGGGTACATTATAGATTAATTATGCTAAACTTAGAAAAGCTGGGGGGGCATACAAGACAAATATATGAAACTAGCTTTTGCCAGCGACTTCGCCCGATTGGAGGTCGAATACTATTCCACGGGAACGTAGTACCGGGATAAAAAGTATCTTATGTGTTATTCCAAGTTACAAACTACCCGTGTACCAAATTTCATTCAAATCTGTTCTGCGTTTTTGCGTGAAAGAGTAACAAACATTGAAAAATAGGCTCCAAAGCACCGCAACACGAGTTATCTAAACCAACATTAAGTAATCCATCTCTACGTCTACATCTACCCACAAACCCAAAAATAGCCTAAGAACTCTAAGAAATAGCCTCCGGTCCATAATTAAAGAGCCTCATCCTCGGGCGACCAACTCTATTTTAAGACGTAGAGCCCCACAAAGTACGTAGTGATGCTCTATTTGATTACTCGCCGTAGAGACGACGTTGCTTTACAAAGATTACGTCGTAGAGACGTTAGGACCATTGAATAGAAAGGTACAGAAGGTTGACTACGTACAACGAGCCAAAACACAAGCACACACCCGGTAGATTTTAACAAAAGATGACGACGCATGCATGTTGTCTGTTGGCATAGGTCAACTCAATGTCCCCCTATCAGACATGGTCCTGCGTTGCTAGACTCACACACAATCTTAATCATAAAATAATGTTTGGACAGCACAAAACCGATCGAAACCTTGGGGGCTAGTCTATGTCCAGCAGTGGATGTCTTTCGACTGAAATGATGATGATGATGATGTGTGGACTTTGAAAGAGACCATGGCATTGCGTTTATTTCGGCATTTCTTCTCAGGGATCCGTTGGCTAGGGAATGCCGACGTCATCTTGTTTAACATATTGGCCGAAAAAAATATTTGATAACTCATTCAGTGGGATTAAATGAACTTAGGGTTGTAGTGATGATTTCAGTTACTGTAATTCTGTAAATTTGAATTTCGTGGACTACCCTGGCGGTACCATAACAGAAAAAAAAAAAAAATACTTAATTTCATATTTTCACAGTATGACACACTTCACGTACCTACACGCAGTAGTACAAGCACACACGCGACTGAGTTTGCCGCACGTACGCGTCCCTATGTGCGTGCGCCTTTTGTTGTCGTTGTGACAGTTGACCTACTGTACCTACCTTTCTTTGTCAGTACTATGTGGCAAGGTGCTTTTCCTGCTAGAGTACGTACTAAAGTAGAATGTAATGAAGGTAGTATGGAGCGGGAAAATGAGGATTATGCTAAGCAGAAGTGGTTGTGTTTGTGATCAGAGAGTGTAAATGGAAAGATGAAACGAGTTTTTAGGAACCATACGAACATAGTGCTTAGTATATACTTATTCTAAAGCCATGAGTTCGAACCCAGGCAGGGCTTTTATCATTTCAGCTTAAAGACGTCCACTGCTGGACGTAGGCCTGCCCAAAAGGGGCGGTTTCGCTATAATCGCCAGGCTTCGCAGGCAGTTTGGCGATCGCAGTATGGTGGTCAAATGTATAAATAACGCTGCTGCCCATTCTCTAGTAAGTCCCTTAGTCGCCTTCTACGACACCCACGGGAAGAAATGGGATGGTGCTATTCTTTTACGTCCAGCACCACACAAAACAAGCATAACAAAACAGAGTTTTCTTATGTGTATGTATGTAATGATTTTTGTCGTAAAGAAAAACAATAGCTGCTTAGTTTAAGTGTCAAAGTTTGTCATACCTAATATAATATTTTTAAGTTTTTTAAAAATTGTTCTCAAGTAAGTAAAATCTTTGTAATTTCTTACCGAGAAACAAATTTCTTTAACCATAAAATAATTTCATCACCACAGCTAACAAAAACGGTGAAGGAAAATATCGTGAAGAAACATAGCGAAGCAACGGCATAGAAAAGAGCTAAGAAAACAATTGAACGTAGCCAAGAAGCCCGACCTGAATCAACATGCCGGCGACGTCGTGAAAAGATCCTATAAATAAATACCACCCGTCTCTCCACTAGTCCAATGCTTACTCAAGGATGCATATCCGGTAGGCTCGCAATCCTTTCCTATCCTATGGGCACGTCTACCTGACCATTACCGCGCCCCCCGGTCTACTTCTTGATATGCAATGGCCTCTGTAACACCATGAAGCATGAGGCTCCAGGGGCTAGTGCAAATCTTGGGGTTCATTCGATTTATCGAGTCTGGTCAAGCCACGCTGGGATCGGTGCATTTCATTTCATTTCATTCATTTCAAGAATTCGAAGACATGTGACATCTACCAACAGGCACGCGAGGTGGATTACAGCCCACTCTCTCTCAACGAGAGGTGTGTCCCAGCCGTGGGAACTTTATAAATTTTGTATATAGTTGGCATTTTTAAGGTCTATTGCAGAAGTACCTATTAGATCAAAGTGTAAGCAAACCCTCAATCAATTCAGCCTACGCAGACCACTGCTAGAGATAGGATATAGGATACTCTTCCAGGCTGCGCTATAGAACTCATTGCTCCACCTTCCGCATCCATTGAACTGGCCATGTTTGTAAAAGGACCGATGGCCGCAGGAGCAGATGAGTACAGCAGGCTTAGCACGAGAACCGTAAACAAGCGTTTTGTAGTCGGAAGAGTAGACAAAAATGACGTTTCCGTATAGACTGTTGACAGTTTTTCACCGAGAAATGTAGACAAGGGATTTTTAATTCTACAGTAGAGTAGATATATAAACCGTCATGCTAAGCCTACTGGAGTGAAGACCGCGTATTGGCATGCTTAGTATGGGACGCCCCCAGCTAGATAGACATACGACCTTAAAAAGTTGGATGGACAGAATGAATGTGTTAAACAAACCCTGATCAGGTTAAATTCTTAAACAATCACTCGCTAAAGCGAATCAGTAATACATTCATCTGTAATTAGAAGGTTTCAACTTTTTATGTCGCAACGCATTTTCCAGCAATAATGATTATTGTTTGAATAATATTTATCAAATTGTAGTTCATTCAAAACCGTCGACGGAGGTTAGAAAATTAACCTCAATGGTCAAATTAAAAAGTTTATATGGTGATTTAAAATTCGATTCCTGGGTTTCAGTATTCGAAAAATCTTTAAGCACTCTTTCTACGAATTCGAATCCAAAGGTTCGTTTTCTGATTCATTCGTCTATACGATCCTAAGATTCGTTTGGAGCAGATTTTACCTACGTTTTATACTTATTTGAAAAAAAAAACATCTTAAAATAATTGCCTGTTGTTACGGCTAATCTCCGAAAAGGCATGACGGATTGGGAATTTCATTGGCAGATAGCTCATGTTATAAGGAGTAACACATGCTAGTCCCGGTAGCACGTTCCTGTGACATAATTACCAACATCCACGCAGGCAAACCCACGGTTAGCAACTAGTGTGATATAAATGGTATAGGGTAGGGTGATAGTTTATGCAAGAAATCATCTCAATGTGTCGATCGAGGAACCGACTATACATGACTGTAGTAGATTGCTAATTAAGATTGGATCAGAATTCGCAATACTTGCCTTATATCGGCCCCCCTCTTTTAGAGATATAAACAATTTTACTTTCTCTCTAAACGACACCTTGCAGAACCTATCATCTTTTAAAAATACCATTTTAATTGGAGATATTAATATCAATATTCTTCCAGAAAGTGCTGACGCGTCCGCTGAGGAATACCTTAACCTATGCGCGTTCCATGGTTTGCTGCCCACTCACACGCTTCCCACACATCAAAGTGGCTCCTGCTTGGACCATATAATACTCAAATCAAATTTTCCTGCACTTACCCTTGTAATTAATTCAACAATAACCGATCACAGTGCTAACCTACTTATTTTAAATTGTAAATTGCCTAAACTGGTCACTCGCACAATTTCCAGCATGAACGTAAATAAACTTGAAGAAGACTTACAAAATATCGACTTTGACCCAGTCTACGACTCCGCAGATCCGCAGTTTTGTATGTTGTACCTAATTAAAAATGTGCAAAATGCAATTCAGAAAAACACTGTCAAATATCGGCTAAATAACAAAAACTACAACATAAAGCCATGGATCACGACAGGACTCATTCGTTGTATGAAAAATAGAGATAAACTGCATATGAAAGCTAAATCTAATCCAGATAATTTAATTTTACAAATTACTTATAAACGATATCGTAACTTCTGTAATGATCTCCTAAGAAAAGTAAAAAGCAACTACGATAAAATTGCACTCAAAAAGGCTGGTACAAATAGCAAAAAAATCTGGAATTTCATTAAAAATGCAACGTATAGCTCAAAACAAAATCAGTCATCTTCAGGTTTGTTACAAGCACACTCATCACAGTTAACATCTGCCAACATTGCAAATAATTTCTTTGTGAATGTTGGAAAGTGTCTAGCTGAAAAAGTTCGGGGCCAATCACATAATCAAACAAGCACACCTTTTACGTGTAGCACTATTTTATCATACTTTGCGTTGATAGACACTGACGAGGCTGAGGTAGAAGCTATCATTTTGAGTTTGAAAGATGCATGTGCAGTTGGCTGGGATAACATATCTAATAAAACTATTAAACAGTTTAGGCACATTTTGGTACCGCCACTAACTTATATTTTCCAAAAATGCTCTTCTCAAAGGGTCTTTTTCCCGAATGCCTAAAAAAAGCTGTTGTGGTCCCTGTTTATAAATCGGGCAGCAAAGATCAAGTGACAAATTATAGACCTATTTCCTTACTGCCTTCTATGTCTAAAATATTAGAAAAAATCATATGTAAAAGACTTCACAAATACTTGGAGGATAAATTAATATTATCGAAGCGGCAGTACGGATTTAGGCCTGGAATGTCAACAGACGATGCCGTACACCATCTGACTAACTTCTTAGCAAAAGAACTCGATAACGGTAACCACACAGTAGGTATCTTCTTGGACCTCGCCAAAGCTTTTGACACGGTTTCTATTTCTATTCTGTTGCACAAGCTTGAAGCCATAGGTATCAGAGGCACCCAGCTGAAACTATTTAAAAGCTATCTAGAAGACCGTACCCAATGTGTAAGGATTGATAATGTTCTCAGCGATGACCAAAAAAACTCGTCTTTCGGAATACCCCAAGGAAGCATTTTGGGGCCTACCCTATTTTTGATTTACATAAATGATCTTTGTAATCTAAACCTAGATCACGGCCAAATTGTTTCTTATGCTGACGATACTGTCCTTCTATTTTCCGCTGACTCAGAAAATAATGTCTACAAGCTTGCGCAACACGGATTCAATATTGTAAATAAATGGCTTCAACAAAATTCACTAACATTAAATGCAGACAAGACAAATTACATAAAATTTTCGATGCGTAAGCAAACATCGACTTGCACTACCTCGACATTATATGCCCATTATTGCGCTATTCCTACAGATAACCAATGTGTGTGCCCCAAAATTAAAATGGCAAATACAACTAAATACCTTGGTATAATAATGGATGAAACACTTTCGTTCAAAAAACATATAGGAGCTTTAAATAGTAGAATTCGCAAGTTGATATTTGTATTTAAAAAGTTACGCTATATTGCTGATCCAAAAATAGTTAGACAAGTTTACTTTGTTCTATGTCAATCGATAATAACTTACTGTATTACCACTTGGGGTGGTGCTGGTAAAACACTGTTACTAACCATCGAGAGAGCTCAGAGGGCGATTCTCAAAGTGTCTACTTCCCGCCCTTTTCTCTTTCCTACTAACCTACTATACGAATCTTGTGAAGTATTAACAGTTCGACAGTTATTTATAATGGGCATTGTATTAAAACAACACACAGCTTTACCTTACAGTACAGAATATACTAATAAAAGACGTAAAGATATAGTTTGTCCACAAATTATAACTAAACATGCTTTTATATCCAAATTTTACCTTTACCTCGGTCCTCTCCTCTATAATAGACTAAACTCGAAAGCAAATATTTATTCCCTGAACTACACAAATTGTAAGAGAACTCTCAATGATGCTCTCCAAAGTATGTCTTACGAAGAAACAGAGAATTTACTAACTGTGTTAAAATAATTATTCACCTATGTTATTATTTATCAAACTTAGAAACTAAGAGTTAAGCTACTCAACATTCATTTAATTATTTGTCTATTGTCAACTTTTGATTATTTATTAACTTTTATAGACTATTGTAGCTCTTCTTGCCTGAAACACAGGATTACCTAGTTCAGGCACGTAAGTCTTAGGAATATAATTTACATTTAAGCAAAACTGTACATATTCTTAAGCCTTGTAATTTTTGAATAAATAAATATTATATTATTATATTATAAATACAAAAGGCAAAAAACAATAGACTTAACCAATAAATTACTTTTCGGTTTAGATTTGCAAAGAAATGAGAAAATGGACTAAGGCTATGACCACGGTGAGAACAGAAGCGTATCATGGACATGTTGTTATCATGTTATCTTGATAATCTCAGGTTTCTCCCGAGAGAGGAAATATTCTACTTTCCTTCTATTATACTAATATCTTCATCGGATTACCAGACGCGCTGCAGGGTACCATCCGCACTTGGTTGATATCCCGACCAGTCGTACTCAGCGCTAGTACTCCTCCACATTTATTACGCGCACAGCCAAAGTGTGGAACTCTCTGTCTGCGTCTGTGTTCCCTTACACCCGTTTTCCTTAAAAACAATATTGAACAGGCATCTTCTAGGCACACTCGATCCATCATAGACCTCATGAATCGCTTTCCATCAGGCGTGATCGAGGTCAAGAGCAGGCCTATTTAGTTTTAATTAAAAATTGAAAAATCTTAATGCAAACTGATGAAAAGAACAAATCAAACGACCGAGATTTCTCTCAACTTTAGCAGACAATAATTTGTTCTTTACCTACTCGAATAGTTCAAGTTCAAATGCTTAAGTAATCGATCTATTTGGTCGATCGATCAGGTTAAGGATTGGTCCGTAGATGGGACCATCTTTACATACCAAAATCCCGCCGTGCTTCGGAAAACACGTAAGCTTTTGGTCCCAGTTGTCACTTGTGGATCTTTAATATTCGTCACGGGTTGTCGAAACCCCGAAAGTCTGACAACCAGTTCCTGCGCCTCCTTAATAAGAATTAATGAGGCTTATTACCCAGGAACTGGGTTAAGGAGGTCAGATAGGCAGTCGCTCCATGTAAAATACTAGTATATATTCGGCTGCATCGGGTTTGACTGGATGCCGACCTTAACAGAGTTGGAAAAAATGCTAGTCAGATGATATTTCATGCGAAACTACGAAATCAAACATTGTGAGTGAAGACAAATCAAATAAAAGGCTAGAATTACCAATAAAATGTTGAACTTACTCCTTCACCCAATCTTAAACAAATGAACATCGAAAATGACTCAGAAAATAATTCAGGTTACGAATGTCAACGAAAACATTATGGTAATACCACCACGATTATTACCATGATTATCACAAAACCTACGGTTATTACAGGTAATTATTATCAGGATTAGGGGCCGGTATTTCCGTGGCCTACTTCGAAATTATTTGGCTTGGGGTTTCGGTCAAATGAGGGGCAGAAGTATCGATCCTGTTGGGACATGGTTTGGTAAAAGGTTAAATGGGGTGTTGGTACTTACGTGATTGGATATGTGAGAACGAAAGTGGGGTGGGTAGTTCATAGTTAAAACTATAAGTGTTTACATAGTTGTGACGCATTTTTATAGTATTACCATTTTACTAATAAACACGCAATAAAGTTACACCAGAAATATAAAAGGAATAACCATAACATACATTTCATAGGTTTAAACATGGAATAACTTTATTCTGTGTTTATTAGTAAGAGGGTTAGGAATTAACGCCTTATATTATTTCTAAATGGCTGGGAATATAGCTAGGAAACGTTTAAAAACTAACTTCATGCTTTACCAAAATGTTGCAAAATGGAGCTATTCTAAAACTGCATGAATTCTGCTTGATTTTGCAAAATCATGCCTAAGTTGGCTGAAAACACTGTTCACGTCTGCAGTCTATCACAGTAAGGTATTAATTAAGTAATTTAAAAGTACGAAACGAGGAAATGGAACATAAATTCATTGAACTTTCATTCCCCTACAAATTTTTGAAACTAAAAGTAAACAAGATTCTGCCTCCTTGTGATCCAAGTGCAAGTTTCAAGATTAAAATGAACTCTAACAAACAAAGTACCTGCTGACAAAGTTTCCTGTTTTTCTACGAAACTCTTAGTGTGTTCAAATGGCTTATTTCCAGGCGCTTCATAATTTTGTTCCCGGTGGCTCCAAATTAAAAAAGCAACAGAATACTATTAAAGAAAATCTTTCCCATGAGCTCCGAAAATCTGAAAGTACTAATTGCACAAAAAAATATATATATTTACAATAATAATAATATTAAAAATGTAAAAGTTTGGATGTTTGTTACTCATTCACGCAAAAACGGCAACCTGGTACTTTGAAGGTATAAAGCGTTTCCTAGCTGACATACCTATAGTGGGTGTATTCCTACCGAGTTATGACAACCTGATACTTCGAGCACTTAAGCGTTCTAGCTATCACTAAAAACTTTTTTCGAAAAAATAAAGAACCGACTTCCAAGGAAGTCGGTGACTTTGGATATGTCTTTTAATTTTTTGTCACCGCCTTCCGAAATTAAAGTTATTTTTCACTTTTTAGTGTTTTTTTGGAAGTCGGTTGTTTATTTTTTTGAAAAAAGTTTTTTTATTTTTCACTTTGTAGTGGTTCACATGTGCTTACCCCTTCACAGCGTACCGGCGTGATGTTATGTTATTAACTGGTGTAAACAATTGACAGACATGAGATTTCAGCAATCCCTGTCCATTTGCTATCATTTATTGAGGAGTTCCGTTGCCTATCTCCGAAGTTCTTCATCAGATCTTCACCAAATTTAAATGGAACCACTCAGAGAAAGTACTCTTCTAAAAACTACACAAATTGCTTCAAGTGTGCCGATAAAATTTGAAGAGTTCTCTCTATTTCTCCAGGATCCCATCATCAGATCCTGACTTGATGATCATAGGACCACCTGGGAAGTATACCCTTTCAAACAAAAAAAAATATCCAAATCGGTCCAGCCATCTTCGAGTAATCGGGGAACATACATAAAAAAAATTAAAAAAAATGGTCCTCCTTTTGGAAGTCGGTTAAAAATATATGAGAAAATTAACTGTCCTCTTGTTTTTTTTTTCGTGTATTTTTCCCATATTTTAATAGTTATTTTGTTGTTTGGGGCGTAGACGAATACAAAAAATCATAGATGATAAAAATTGGTGGTGTAACTAACCCGACTTGCAATTTGTGTTTTGTTGACCTTACGCAATTTGGTTTGGAGCCGCTGGGAACAATTTCAGTATTTTATTATTTTAACTAATAAAATTATGAAGCTATTGGGAATCAATGTATGGAAAGAAATTGTTTGGAGAACAATAGATTTGGAACTCCTGTGAATAAGCCTTTTAAATAATATAGAAGAAATAAATTAAATAAAAGTAAACAAGGCAAATGGAGTAACGATCGTAGCAGCTATGGTTTTTTTTTTTTTGGGTGGGAAATCATCAAATAACTTCTCCCGCTCTGGGTGGAGCAGGAGGGCGTGTCAGACTTTTACTGACTAAAACCCACCCGTGTTCCCTCAGTTGCCTGTGTGGCAGGGGCGGCGGTATCTCTTTCGAACAACCCGCACCCTGGCAGGTAGCAGCTATGGTAAGGCGTGACTTATGTATGTCAAAAATTTATAATGTTTATAAACCATGCTTTTGGACTTTAATTTTCAACTCTATATAAAAGCAGGTCTCGTAAAGTGAAGTTAAAAATACTGCAATTTCATCACTAAAGTAATGAAACTGCCTGACGTAAAATAGAAGTACCTTCCTTTGATCTAAATCGCTTCTGCACCCGCTTCCTCTCGCCATAAAGCCAGCAACCTTATGCTAATAAATTCAACTTCATTCATTGAAATCGGATAGCCGACGAATTTCCATTTACATGAGAATTGCTTCAAGGTTTTTCTAACAGCTATTTCTCTACAGAACGCCCAGTGGAACTTGGACCGTGGAGAAATAGAGAACTACATAAAGTTAAATGTACTGGATTTGACGTATCGTTTCTTTGTGCTCGCTACTAGCGCCACCCTGGAAAGTCAGGATATTATGGTTGGTTCATGCTTCTTTAGCAAGGTATTAAAATGTAATGTTTTTCTCAATATTTCGTTGCTCGCATGTTAAGTTTCAATCAATGGTTTTGTTTATTATATTGCGTTAGTTTACCGCGTGCCATATGGATGGTTTGCCGTGATTTCTTTAGTCAGCATAATATTATGATCGCGGCTAAATATAACGCGGGTTTAGCGATTACAAAAATGTGGGTTGAATACGTTTGAAACACTTTCAAATAAGACTAAATACATGTTTGGCTACTAAGCAAAGACCTTAATACTGGCTATAACTACAAAAAGATAATTAAAGCGACACAATTGTTATTCCTGCCTGTCTCGGTGGCCTAGTGGTCGCAAGCGCTAATGTTGAGAATAAGGTCCTTGGTTAGATTCCCAGGTCAGGCAAAGTGTTATTGGGTTTTTTTATCTGGAATTTCTCAGTAGCAGCCCGGTGTCTGGATTTGTGCCCGGATGATGGCAATAGGCGCGCCCCCTATAACATGGGACTTAAACATAGGTAAGTAACTGGCGAAATATTGGTGTACTGCCCAACCCTTCAGAGAAACAAGTATATTTTCGGCTACGAACAATAATTGTTATTCGTAACTGAAAATATTGTTCTGCAGCATTATTACAAACAATTTTCTATTTGTCAGCTTAATATTTTCATCTCAAAAAGTTTTTAACGCCATAATTCTCAGTAAGCATGCCAAAAAACTCTTAATAGCTACAATTCAAATGCAAATGTAGTTTAATCCCTTTATATTTCGCGTGCCCAAAAGAAAAATGAAAAAAGTGGAACAAAACAAGCCTTTGTATTTTTGCTGCTACGCCGTGCTACCCTGACATTTAAAAATCCAGTTTGTTCAAAACACTGAGTTTTCCACGTCAAAAAGTTAGTTTATTCTCATATAAATGCGGGCACGAGAATAGAAATACAAAACTGTATTTGCACAATAACATGCAGAGTCTACACGACCGATTGTTCTATGCAAATGCCTACATGTGCTAATATTTTTTGCGAATTATCCGGAATAGAATTAACGGGGAATTGTGAAATGGTTTTTTGTTTGTTCCAAATGATATCATCAGATGTTTTTCTAGTCTGTAGCTTGGCGGGCTTAATGGACATTGAATTTTTATTGAGGCTTTTATTTTCAGGAGTATGTTGAAACTGGCCTAGGGATGACGTCTGTCTTTTTTATTTCGGTACCTACTTTATTTAATAAAAGAAGTACAAGAAGCGTTGGCAGTATTGTGCTACATAATTTAAAAAGCTCTGCAGGTGCAAGGTGCAAAACAGAAGTCATGACAATTCAGAAGTGTTCGTAGTAATGTTTCGCGAAGGAACTTCGAAATTAGAGGGCGTGTATGACCAGCACCCTACTTGCAAATCTGAATAATTTTAAAAGATGTTGGTTCATGTGTTCGAAAAATTTGTCCGATCAACAACGTAAATAACGCAATAAATGTTGCTAAACTGTCAAAATGAAAGCCTTACGGCAGGCTTAGCACGAGCACCGATTGGTCAAGGGAACAATAGACATGACATTAACTAAATGATGTACAACAGGAGAAGATAGCTATGTTCTTCTATTAATTATCACAGTTATGCATTCTAAACGAATCATGATTTTGTAGACAATCGTATATACTTTGTGGCCGTCGAGTAGAAAGTTTGTTGCCAGTGTGATTTTGACAGTTTGGGAAGAAATATTCTTGTGAAATAGTCTACATTTATAAGGACCTAGACACAGATCGTTAGAAACGAAAGACGAAATGACAGATTGTAGAAGGACATCTAGGGGGCGATGTCAAAAATAGAGAAACGAAATATCACTTTGTATTGGAAAAGCACTGTCTATTCTTCGTAGAAATAGAAAGCGTTGTACCATGTAAAATACTGGTACGCAGCTACATTCGGTCAGACTGGAAGCTGACCCCAACATAGTCGGGAAAAGGGTAGGTAGATTGATTTACTACTTAGTGGACGAAAAACTAACTGCAAAGCTACAAGCATTGCTAAATAAGTAACCTCACAGTTACCTAATTCAATCACCAAACAATAAAAAGAAAAAGAAATCGTTTTCGTCTGGAACCCGTTAGTGTAGCCCAATCACAAGAAAAAATTAGGTCCCCTAATTGGCGAACGTTTTTGCGTGGGTAGTTACGCTGTCAGTCTTGATTAAACGTCAAACGTGGCGTCGAGTGGACTGAAGGGCCGGTGCCTACCGACACGTGTCCCGATAAGTGACAGCGATTTCGAGAGGAATCGATTTTCTAGGGACCTTATCGATGCTCGTGAATTATTTATTATATTGATTAATTTTCCAACGACAATGTTCCGTCCTATATAGTCTTCATAATTTATTCAGCCTGGATTAGCCTTTTTAACTATTTGATTAACAGAAAATTGACGCTTTAATTATTAAGTTTTCTTTTACTTTATTAAAATTAATCGAGCTCCAAAAACTATTAGGAATAATTTGACTTTTTGCCTTTGGTACGTTTTCCACGGATTTTCTTATGAATCTTGTAAAAGGGCCATTTGGCGATAGATGTTGATGGGTTTCCATGAATATCTAGCTTGCGAAACTTTCCGCAACTTCTAACAATCGGTTTCTTAGTAAACAAATTAAATCGAACGAATTGTCTTAGCATAGTTTGTATGATTGCCGTGAACTAAAAGCTAACTTATAGAGTTAGCTTTCAGTAATAATATACCTACTTACTGCATTTCAGAAATTAGGTATATTACTAAATCTGCCATGTTTTTCATGCATTTTAAACCAATTTTACTACTAACACAACACATACAGGGTGGCACATCGACGTGCAAATTTAAAACCATGAATCGAGCACATGATTCTACACTAGCGTTGGAATTATTTGTCGGGCTCCAGAATAAAATCAGCTGTTTCATAGAAAAGTATAATAAAATGTAAGGAACAGCATTATTTTTTAAATAACTAACGAAAACTTTCAACGCTGGGGTTCAGAATCATGTATTTATTGAATTCATGGTAATAGAATCACGTCGATATCCCTGCTGGGTGGCATGGTATACAAAACGAAGAAAGCTTTTCTTTTCCTAATTGTTCTTTCCACTCCCCAAAACACTATCCCACAGCCAACAGATCATCATCATCATCATATCAGCCGAAAGACGTCCACTGCTGGACATAAGCCCCCCAAAAGGGTGGGATTTGCCACAATCGCCACGCTTGGCAGGTGGGTTGGCGATCGCAGTATGGTGGTCAAATACATAGAGAACGCTGCTGCCCATTCTCTAGTAAGTCCCTTAGTCGCCTTCTACGATACCCACGGGAAGAAAAAGGAACAGATAACCGCGCATATTCTAACCACCAAATTGTCCGCCAGTAACCGCGACCGACGGACAATAAAACGAGTCGTAAGGACAACAGCGCTCCGTAGATTTACATAATGATTTCATTTACGCAGGGATGCGGTGTCGTTAAACTTGGGTAAATAAATATGTTATACATGTGTTGTTTTCCTAGTTTTTATTGTTATCATCTATTAGAGGGTTGGTTAGTTGAAGTGGTTTTGGCAGTATTGGTGTTGTGCAGGACTAGTGGAAGAAAATTTGGTTTAAAAACGGCAGCAGTGATCTGTCTAATGATTTGCTATAATATGAAGAGTGTATTCATTGTGTTCGGAACCCGGATAGTCACTTTTGGAATTTGTATGTAATAGGTAATTTGCGAGATCCTATTAACCTACTTGTTAATATCCTAATAATATTATAATGTGACATTTTATGTTTAAATGTTTGTTACTCAATCACGTAAAAACCGCTGAACAGATTTGAGTTAAACTTGGCACACAGATAGATTATAACCTGGATTAACACATAGGGTACTTTATATCCCAATTGTACGTTCCCGTGGGATAATTTCCGACCTACACGCGGGCTATCTGGACACTTGAAATCTTTTGAATCAGGGAAAATGCTGAAAATTCCTTATGGATAATCTACAGAACTTGATATTACCATAAAAATGAGACAAAATTACGATTCAGTGTTACATAATTTACTACTAACTGATGATGACAAAAAGTGATGCTACTTTTAAAAACCAATAATAAAAACTGCAACATTTAATTCGCCTAGAAATCGGTACTAGACTAAGTTTATCGCCGTAATCCAATAAAACAATCTTAAACTGGAAACTTTAGACGAAGAGGTATAAATCGGAACTGTGCACCGTGCAGAAATTGCAAAGTTTGTAGGAACGGTAGTTGTGCAAAGATTTCGTTTCTCTGATATAAGGTTTCTGATAGAAAACACCTGGTCTACCAAACATCATTCATGCTAACAACCAATGTGTGTGCGACCCATTCAGCAGCATATATATATTTTTGGTCCTTCGAGCCGGATGTTTTCACCGATGCGCTGAATACTACTCTTAACACCGTATAGTTGTGGAATCAGCTGAACACAATGGTGAGGTAAACATCACAGGTTTATTAAGCAATTTTCTTGCTCAGTTAAATTTATCCGAGCGGGCTTCACCTAGATATCAGCTAAGGTAGGAACAACTTTTGTTTTCCTCATTTAACTTTTTCTGCAGAAGCTCTTTGCTGTAAAAAAATCAAATAACGCTTAGACTGCAGGCTGAATAGGTATCTATACCCTGGATTAACTTGTTAAACGTAAATTGCAATTGTATACCTAAATATTATCGGGACAATAATGTCAGTGCTTTATCATTTATCATCACAGTTTTCAAGCCTATAAGCCTCTTTCTAGAGTAAATAATTTTGACACAAGTTTGTTGCTTTGCTTTAAATAGACAGAAGAACAGGCCTTGTAGGCCTTGTAAACTAGATTTATAGAACATTTTCTATTATATTAAGTATCGGGTAGTTGTTGATAGGTATACACTATCCTCCCATAACCCTATTAACACTATAATATAGAAACAATTGTAAAAGCCAATTATTTTTGGAAGATTAGCCGTGGAGTTCCTTGCGGGCTCTTCTCCATAGGAAACAACCAATTGGAACCGTGCACCTAGCTTCTGGCGTTTCATAAGTGCCAATGTAGGTTTATATGAAATAAAATATTTTCATTTTGATTTTGAACACAGTTTTCCATCGTCTTAACATATTACAAATACACACAAATATAGATACATACATATTACATATTCAAGTCGTTTGTGGTGTAGGTTCCAAAATAGTTAGAAGCCTTCATGAAGGAAGAGTTTTGGCCGAAAGGTGTGGCATACCGACGTTTTCGCGGAGGTTACGCGACACCGTACAGCGCAACACGACGCCGACACAGTCATCACTTTGTGTACAATAGTTGTATTTCTATGTAATAAAATATAAAATATGTATGTTTATCTATGGGCCTGAACTAAATGGTATAATATTATTATTAATACAATTCTAGTAATAATCAGCATTATTCCAGCCGAAAGACCAATTTCTTCTTTTAAAAGCACGATCGATACAACAAGCACCCCTATCTATATATATCTTTAAAGAAAACAAATGACTACAAAAACATCGTAGTGGTTACAGCAACAGGGGTCCTCTAACGTCTGTGCCGTTTGTTTGTCAAAGGATTGGTTCCCAACTAGGTACGTACTTTGTGTAAGTATCATTCAAATGTTCGGGAGTTCTTTTGTTTGTGTATTGGGAATGGAAATAGCGTCTTGCTTATATAAATAAGGTCTTATGAAATGGGAATATGGGCTTTTATAACTTCGATATTATAAGAAAATATTTTGTTTGTTTACAGTCTACTTTTTGTAGTTTCTTTGAAAGAAGGCAGAATTTTATCCCTTGATAGACATCTGTTTTCTCATTTAATTCTGAGCTCTTCTCAGATCTTAGGCACCATCTACCTACTCTTTGACACGAACTTTTAATTCGTTTCGTTATTTAAGAATATTTTTTTAATACTGGTGATCGAATATTCTTTATTGTACATACATTTATTAAGAAAAAGCTGAAGAGAGGTGTTATCTAGGCAATACGGGTGTGTCCGTAACTACACGTTAAACCACGTATTTTTCGTACGGGATATGTTATCTAAAGGACGTACTATCACTAAGAATGGACGAAATATTTACCAAACGTTCCAATTAAAAAATCTACGTTCTAATTCCTTGCTCCAAAATATACATAAACCTATTCCCCGTAGTTTGGCAGAATCGATTACAATATCGCATAAGAACTCCATCAGAAAAACTTGAAGATGATTCATCAAAAATGTTCTCACGGGGTAGCGCAGAAAATTGAATTTTCTTACTAAAATATCTATAACATCGAAGGATACTAAAAAGGGCCAGGAAAAGGGTGCTTGGTAGGCCTTTCACGTATTTCACATTTGGTAGAAGACTTATAATTTACTAGATATACATTAGATGCATCCACAACAGACACACGGACAGATAGTCGTAACGCAGATCCATTTATATTATCTATGGTCAATATTGTGTAACTTTTTCGACATGAATACGGGGCTTTTGTCTACATTGTCTGTGTGCATTTTATGTTACTTAGTTTATTTTATTTTTTATAATGTGCGTTTTGTTTGTGCAGAATAAACATTTTTTCTTTCTTCTTCTTTCTTACGGGTCGTCAGAACCCCGAAAGTCTGACAACTAGTCTTATCAAGGGGTATTATGTTACCTGGGTAACTGGGTTGTGGAGGTCAGATAGACGAACATCATCATCA
Source organism: Polymixis lichenea (assembly GCA_949091785.1). NCBI lineage: Eukaryota > Metazoa > Arthropoda > Insecta > Lepidoptera > Noctuidae > Polymixis > Polymixis lichenea. Next base: position 2,117,582 of record OX420943.1, on the reverse strand, counting down.
TCATCATATCAGCCGAAAGACGTCCACTGCTGGACATAAGCCTCCCCCAAAAGGAGGGTTTTGCCATAATCGCCACGCTTGGCAGGCGGGTTGGCGATCGCAGTACGGCGGTCAAATGCATAGAGAACGCTGCTGCCCATTCTCTAGTAAGTCCCTTAGTCGCCTTTTACGACACCCATGGGAATGTAAAATACTGGTTTTCAGCTGCATCCAGTTAGATCGGAAGCTGACCCCAACATAGTTGGGAAAAGGCTAGACAGATGACGATGAAATGTAACCAAGACTCTGCCTAGGAGAAAAGGTTTTAATTTTCCAGGATTAAAACTACCCTATATTCTTACCCTCGTACCAAGCTACATGTCAGGAAAGTTGTAACTAATTCCATCTAGTAGTTTGGTAGATACTAAGTTACAAAAACACAACTTACGTTCACAACTTCATACGTAAAATATTCGTACGTATGGAAAAGTAGGATCTGGGTAAAATTACTTCTATTTTTCTACACTCATCTTTTTTTCACATCTTTTTTTCCACACAGCCCATGTTGTGTGTAAAAAAAGATATAAACTCTTTTGTAGACTTTTTACTGCGACGTGTACCTTCTACCTTATTGAGATCAAGGACAGAACTGTGCGGTATTTGTTGGTGGCAGATGTTCGTGGCGTGATAACAAATGCGGTATCTACCTATGTCGTATCGAAAGTAGTAAAAACTATAGTTACTCTTTACTATCATTTTATGGCGATTAATAATGTTTACAGCTTCAAAAAGGGGGAAATTCACATTTAGAATGTATTTTTTTGTGCATTTATGTTACTCGATATCTCCGACAATTGAGAATGGATTTCAAATGTTATTTTTTTAATGGATAGGGTGTATCTCAGGGGTGGGTGGTCCCATATAAATTGTACTAATTTTGCTTGGGTAGTTTTTAAGTTAGCTTCAATAATAGGTATATTTTCCACTTAGTGTATATTGATGATGTTATGAAAACTTCCTGTCAGTTATTTTCATAGCAAGTAGTGGTACCTGTACAAATTTGCGTCGGGTACTAACCACAACAAAAAAATGAAAAATAAAAACTATTTTTTTGTTTTTAATTGTTATACTGGGGGCTCCAGTAAGCAATTTTAAAGCGTATTATTATACCAGTTGATATCATTTTAATGTATACGAAAAAAAAACATCAAATTCTAATATCATAAAATGAATATAGGACGACAACGTGCGATACTGTTCCACACAGTTTATTTTATTATAATTTTTTAAATTAAAAAGCCAGTTTTATCACAGTAAAATAACATACAAAACCTCAACGACGTGAATTTAATGTGTGTGATATCCCACGGTGCAAACTGCAGAAGTTTGCACCGTGGGATATCACACACATTAAATTCACGAGGTCTCATAATATGAACAGCAACATTATCATCAAATTTGAAAGCAATGCAATCTTGAGAATGGATCCTCATTCGTTTGACCTTGAAGATAATTAATTTAAAGAATTTACTTAGTAAAACTAAAAGGTTACCTACCTATCTGGTTTATATTATTTCAATAAGTGACGTAACTGGTGGATGGTCCACTTGATTCGCAACGGTAAACTCTGTCTACAACACCAGTCTATCACCGTTATGCATACAATTAATTGCACCTTGGACTTCGAGATAAAGTATAAGATGATGCTGCCCCCCCCCCCCTACTACGTGGAACTTGAATATAACTTGCGAAATTGTGGGCGACTCTCTGGCCAAACCATCGGGGAATTATAGGCGCGATGTTATGTTTGTATAAGTCAAGTTCTTAGTACTACCCGAAAATATATTCTTGAAACTGAAATGCCAAAAATACCTGTAATTAAAAGCTTGGGGTCCCATTTAAGGCGGAGATTTCTGGAAAACACTGAAAAAGGTAGTTTTTAAAGCTGTTTTTGCATACAGTGATGGAACTCAAAACATAATTAAACATACTTTAATGCATCAAAAAAATCATCAAGTCACCTCTTAATTTTCTTTAAAATCAGTTTAACCCTTCAATAACAGTTATAAACATAATTAAAAATATACCATAAAATTTCAAATGCCAATTTGCATTCAGTGATGGATTATTAATTGTTAAATAGTTAATATCTAATTTTATACGATTTTATTTGCATTTTTACTACATACGCTTGCTCATTTGTTATTCGAATTTATTACAACAGATTTTAAACCGTAACAGATTACAATAAGAACTATTATCGTCCATAACGACAATATTTAAAGTTACCAGGGCCTTAACTAGATTTCAGGACATTATATAAAATCTTAGTATTATAATAAAAAACTGTGGTCACAGAAAAGTTGTATTAGAACACGATGGCGATGCTGACCATTACTTGAAGCGGACATTTTGCTTAGTCAGTCCCGGTAAGCGAAAGATCGCACTGATATATTTTCTTGTACACTCAGCGTTTTGAATGCTTGGGAAAAAATCTTCTCCTCAGTAATTGGCTGTTTTTGACAAATAGAGCAAAACCATGATGATATCTGCCAATAAACACAGGAGGAAGACGACATCGTGGCGGTAGCGGGAAGAATGTGGACTAGACCGGCACAAGGTGGCACAAAATGGAGGAAACGAGAAGAGGCCTTCGTCACTTGACAAATTAACAGCAACTAAACTTGTCCTTTTTATGACAACAGTGTTAATTAAGTAACATTGTAGATGTGACAGACATAAATGCTGTTAATATTATAGGCCTATTAACTAAACTCGAGTTGATTGATCGAAAGAATCTAATTATAAGTAAACCACCCCTGAGACCCAGGCTATCATAAGAATCCAGGTCATAACACCAGGCAATACGGACAGCATAATGCTATAAAAAGTTGATTTCCCTGAGGACGACGTCAGATGGCGAGAAACTGCTGTTAAAAGATACAAACATAACACAATGAAGTCTGTAATAAAAGCTATGATTATTTCCGTATGCATAAACTTCATAACAGATAAGAAGCGTCCGTAAAAATGATGGAAGATGAGACAAAATGGATCCTACTCACAATTCTAGCAAGCACGTCAATTTTCCTGCTCTAGGAGCGAATCGGGGCGACCACATATTAATTTTCACAATGTAGGTACGGTTCTCTGGATGTCTTGTGCTCACATAAATGCGTTATAATCACAATTAAACTTCATCTACTTGTAATAATTCATAGGTACAAAGAAAGACAGAACATTGATCACCATAATTGCTCTTGAAGTGTTGATGATTTCACCGGGACAACGATTTCGTCACAACTGTTAGCATCAAGAACCTTAGTAACATCCCTATGGAGTTAGGTCAAAGTAGAAAACTTAAAGACTTAAAAAAGTCGTTCAACTTTAGGCCCAAAATCAGTAATAATAAAACAATTTTTTTTACAATTATTCCAAAATATGGGCATGTTTATGTGTGTGAAGCCACGGGGCGCAGCTAGTAGGAGATATACTTTAAACGTTTATATAAAATCGATATATTTCTATTTAGTTGACCTACGTATAACCTACCTATCAGTCATGCTTATTTATAATTGTGTCCTATTTAGTGTTTTATGACGATCAAACAATGTTCAATCAATAGTATTTAATATTGATGGTCTAACATTCTACGCACTTGGACAACAGTGTGGTTTTATCAATGAAATATTTATTACAATATATAGACGGTAAAAATGTTAAAAGTGCCTACTGTGACAAAAACTGTTTCAAGGATTCTATCCGACCTTCCATACAAAAATCAAGAAAATCCGAGACATAAGTCCCATAACTCGTCTTCATAAATACACGAGCTTGATAAATTCTGAATAATATAGGAGCATTTCACATTCATAATAAAATCTTTTTATATCTCAACGCGCGGCTACAAAGGTATAAAACAATCTCGATTCTATTCAGTTGTAAGAATTAAAATTGTTTTATTTTTATTTTATTTCAACGGTATACCTTTTCAGAATTATTTCTTTCATGTTTTTACGTGTACTTTCAGTCCCACAGATAAAAATAATAATGCCTCTATAAACACATACTTATCGCCCTAATATATATTTTTTAATCTTTTGAAAAACTTACCAACATAAAAATATATCCAGAGCAAAATCACAGCACTTTTACACAAAAAGAACAATTATTTATAACGTATTTTCATCGCGTTTTCAGATTTTCAGCGACTGAATGCGCCCTCCGAGGCGTGTCGGCACAGACTGGTCCTACAGACTGATAACCATAGATAAAGGGGCGACTCGCAGACTCGACTCCCTGTAAATTAATCGAATTATGCCTACCTGATTGCATTTGAGTATTGGGAGTTTTTGAATTTATTCGGAAGATTTTTACACGAAAATATTAAGACAGCGGCAAGTAAGTAAATCTTTATATACTTAAGTAATTCTTCTGTATGTCAGTGAACTACTCATAAACGGCTGGACCGATTTTGATGTCATTTGTTGTGTGTGTTTGAGTGGGTACCTGAAAGGTTTAGATTCACAATTGGACCAGGTAGTTGGCGCTGCGAGTATTTTCTAGGAAAAAAAGACAACTTCTGCCCGGTCACCTAGTAATTTTTAACAGTGTCAGAAAACATATGTTGAGAAAAGAAACAAAAAATATTTTTCATTGGCCATCTTTTTTTTTACATTGGTTCAAATAAAAGTAAATTAACTATAGAGTACGTGTGGTCCAATTTGTGGTACATAAACGTAATAACTGCCACTAATAAAACCCCATGTAATTAACTGCACAAACAATTGCGTATCGTGAAACATTAATTAAAATAATTTCACACGACGTTTACGACTTCACATAAAAAAAACCGACTAAGTGCGAGCCTGAATCGCAGACAAAGGGTTCCGTACCACCGTAAAATATTTAACCCAATTTTTTTAGAACACTTTTCCTTTATGTGAACCCATAAATATTTTCACTTTACTTTATTTGTATTATTTGTTGTCATAAAATATAAATGCCATTTCTGTGTAAATTTCAACTTCGTAGGTACCTATTATCGCTTCACGCGATACACCCTGCTGATAGACCAACATTTGGACGTATTGGCATTTGAGTACGGAACCCTAAAAAGGCGAAGTCAATAAACCCGTTTAAACAAATTATTTCCTTACTTACACCATTTCTTGCTTAACACCTAAACAATAGATTATAAATTATTTTTACGAGCGATCATTATGTCGTTATTCACCCGTGCCGGGCTTAATTGAACATAAAATCTTATTAATTAGTCGACTTATAGTCTGCCCTGATTGATGTTTTTTTTCCTGTTTATAACTTGAAACATGTTTGTTTGATTTATAGGTTAAACGATAAAATACAGTGGGTTATATGTGATAGGTAATGATTTGTTTAGAGATGTTTTTTATTATTGTGGCATTGGGCTGCGGTTTAACTTACGACTTGTCTTGTAATTCATGTTCATCTTGACGTAATATTACATTCATAAATCTATGGTTTTCCTAACATTGTTTTACGACACAAAACAATGTAGTTTGCTAATTTTAGCCTTTTCATATTTGTTTCTTACCTATTTACTACAAGCGTTGAGGTTTCAAGCGAATGAAATGACGTACTTTAAATTAATATTAAAGTATAATAGCCTCACTTATTAAAAAAAGAATTTATTGTTGGTACACTGACAACTCAATGTACACTTTATCATTCGTAACAAGACAATGGCTTGTCCGTCAGTTAGTTTATACTTACATTGTCATCTTTGACACACAATCCAGTAATATCTGAAACAGACAAAAACACACATAAATTACTTTTCCTCACAGAGGCAGTCTACTTTTACCTACAAAACGAACAATGCCGTTGTATACTCTATGAAAAGGCTTTGACCCTCCTCCTCGCTCTGGCATAAACAATTTTGTATGTCTATCTCGTTCGCACACACACTTAAACGATTGACGTAAGTACGCGGGAAAATGTGGCTGGGAGTCAAACTCAAGGATTTTCTCGCTTTCATAGACTCACACAGGTTTAAGTACAATTTAGAAAGTTATAGGACATTGTTTTTTCTTCGGTAATCGAATTGTGATATTCACTAATAAAATTGATAGGGAGAAAGATGAAGATAACATAACAGTTGAAAGTAGCAGCGAAAACGAAGCTAATTGGTGGTTGTTTTGTTAGCAACTGCGGTGTATTGACTATGCTAACAGAATAGAATAAGATAAGGTGATAATACATGTAAATAAATAAAATTGAAGTATTGTTTGCAATGTCAGAATAACAACTTTTTACTAAATTCAAATGAAAGTATGTAACAATAAAACAAATTTTTCAAATTTCTGTCTGTTTGTACGTCCGAAACGGCTTGACCAATTTTGACGGGAGTTTCACGGACAGATAGCTGATGTTACAATGAGTAGGGTACGGTAGACTAGTTTTTGTGGCAGTAGCACGTTTCCGAGGGAAAATTTCCGAAATCCACGTTGGCGAAGTCGTGGGCACAACTAGTTACTTAATGTATGTACATTGTAATTTCAAAATATTCCTTTCGTAATAATTTGACATTTGCAGGACCTTAATGTTCATGAACTCAACCTATCCCAGTCCATTGCTGGATATAGGCCTCTCACATGACATCCTGTGCGCCGCTTTGTTGATCCAGTGTATCCCTCTGAACGAACTTCTTAAGCGGGAAGCGCCAGGCCAGCTCGCTAAATTAAAATTTTCTTTAGTTTTTCGGAATTTTCAGTTCTGTGTCAGGTCGACCCCTCAAAACCCCCAGACCATACCTATACTGATAACTTGTGTAGTCACAACGGGAGTAAAAGAAACTGCAAATGAATCTGTCCCACAATTTCTTAAGGCACCGCTTCAAAGAAAACTCTACAGCACTATCCCACTGGCTTCTTAACGTATAATAATGGACCTTGAGAGTAGAGAAGTTGGAGTCGCGTCATAACATAAACTTCAAATCGTTTGTGGTGCGGGTTCCAACTCAGTATCTAGAAACCTTCATGAAGGAAGAGTTTTGGCCGAAAGGTGTGGCATACCGACGTTTTCGCGGAAGGTTACGCGACACCACGCAGCGCAACACGACGCCGACACAGTCATCACTTCGTGTACAATAGTGTCAATAAAATATAAAAATATGTATGTTTAGATTAAGGTATTTATCTATGGGCCTGCGTCGCCTGAAATAAATGGATTATTATTATTAATAATGGGCGTCTTTCACAGTGATGCTACCCTCGTTTTCCAATTAATACTACTAATATAAAGTCATTGGCATCTTGATATTAGGAACAACACTTCAATTGTATTAGTAATAACAATAACATTTTAATTTTAATCTTTTTATATTTTAACTGAGTGAGTTTGAGTGTCGATGTCCCTGCGAACCTGTTTAGTAGTCAAATTTATGACTAATACAATAGCACTTACGACTGGTTGTTGCACGTAACTTTTTGGTCAACTCCGGACTTTGGGGAGAATTTTCAAAAATTCCTTTCATCGTGTGTATAAAACGTGGAAATATTCTAGTTTCAGCATCCATATTTATGTTTACAGTGGTTATTTTGTTTTTCTGTCGGTCAGTCACAACAGCTTTTGGTTTTTACACGCTTTATATTAGCTTCACTTGTATGTTTGTTTGTTTGTATGTTTGTATGTAACCGACTCCTTTGGGCGCTATTTTGACCCACTTTAAACGGTCAGATTTCATTTAAACTTTGTAGACTTATCGAGGACCTATGACAATTCAATAATTTAAAAAAAATAGAAAAAAACACGGTTTTGTAGTTGGCAAAACTAAAAAGTAGAAAATAATTTAATTCCATTAAAAAGCGTGGGATGCTTGATATTAATTGATTATAAATTGATTTTAATAGAATTAAATTATTTTCTACTTTTTAGTTTGGTTTTTAAAGCGTGTTTTTTTTTTTGTTTTTTTAAACTATTATTTTATTTGGCTTTATCTCGCACACATAAAAAACTAGTCTATTTCATCTTACTTAAAATCTACAGGAAATGCAATATTCCTAGTTTCGACCTAATCCTGAACATAAGAGAGTCTGTTTGAGCTAAGGTTAGTGCACATGCATTCTGCATGAGATAAACATTATTATACCAACAGCTGTGGATTCCCGGCCAGAGTGTTTGTTCGTGATAATTGAGAGCTAGTGCTGCCCATGAGAATAGAATAGTGTTGGGATGCAGAGTAATACTATTTATATCTGTATTGAATTGGATAGAGTGAGCTTAGTAGTACCGAAAATATTAGCAAGAAAGATATATACAGAGGGGTTAGTGCGTGCGACGTAAACGCAACGTAAAGGCTTCTTCAAACAGCCGCGACGCGACAGCGCGACGCGACACTTGTAGAATAATTTCCATTAAGTTTTCATAGAAATTGTTCTACGAGTGTCGCGACGCGACCGTCGCGTCGCGCTAGTCTGCACGAGCCTTAAATCCGAATATATTTTTATCGAAAATACAACTATCTCAATCCATTTGTTTTCTGAATTTTTCAAACAAACACAATAATAAGTGACACCCATAGATTTGAATAAAGTCTTAAAACGTGATAAATATCATCTGCGAAACGAGTATTTTTATTATTAGAATCGTTCAAATTAATGTTACGTTCACTAGGCGTTGAACTAACTTCTGTCTGTTTTATTTGACGGATGACCGGATGTCAACGTGCTAGAAGACAGTTGCCAAGAAACAGGAAGAAAGGCATGACTTTTGAGAGCCCCATGTCGAGTAGTGGACTTGGTACTGTACTCTGACTATGAGGTGTGGTTTAAGTCGGCAGTCACAGGAAGGGAGTTGTAAGTGATCAATTTTATTCTTTGTTATTGCTTTTGATGGTCTTATCTTAATCTTGCAGAACTTGGTTGATATCCCGACCAGTCGTATTAAGCGCTTCTTCTCCACATTTATAATGCGCACAGCCAAATTGTGGAACTTTCTGCCTGCGTCTGTGTTCCCTTCTACATATAACCCGTCTACCTTCAAAACCAGAGGTAACAGGCATCTTCTGGGCACGCTCGATCCATCATAGACCTCATCAATCGCTTGCCATCAGGCGTGATCGAGGTCAAGAGCAGGCCCATTCAGTAAAAAAAAAAGAAATTTGAAGGGTGAAATAATACTGGCAGTTGATAAGCTCTTTTTTTTTTGGCTGGAGTGGGAAATTCTCATGGACGCCCAGACTGCCTCACTAGTGACTGAGTCACTAGTGAGGCAGTCTGGGCAGTACCGGACTCTTACCGGCTAAAACCCACTCCTACCCTTGCTCATTGTCCCTCTGACATGATCAGAGACCTTGGTAATACGGTTTTCTGATTGTCATCATATCAGCCGAAAAACGTCCACTGCTGGACATAAGCCTCCCCCAAAAGGCGGTTTTGCCATAATCGCCACGCTTGACAGGCGGGTTGGCGATCGCAGTATGGTGGTCAAATGCATAGAGAACGCTGCTGCCCATTCTCTAGTAAGTCCCGTAGTCGCCTTCTGCGACACCCACGGGAAGAAATGGGATGGTTGGTGCTATTCTTTTACGTCGTTTTTTTCTATTTTATGTATTAGACTTATTAATCTAATTATGCTTATTCTATGAATAGATTTTATCTTTAACTTATTTTACACTGTATTTATGTTATGACTATCCTAAAATATATGCAATAACTATATCATTTAGACATATTTCTTAATACTGTATATTTCGTATCCTATCTTTTACACTATTAATTTAAAACATTGTTGTCGTTTTCTTTTATTAGTTTTGGCAGACTCAGGGCTAATATTATGAGTACTTTTAATTTTCCCTGTTTCCCACCGAGGCATTTCCGGGATAAGCTCTTATTCTATCATGTCAGTGCTCTCCAAAACTGATGCATTTTTATTATGACCAATATTTCCTAAATTTAAGTCACAAAGAGATGGTAGAATTAGGAACAAGGGTGAACTTTACAGCCTTTTGAGGATCCTCCGACCAGACGAATATAGTGTGTGGTGGGCTACTGTCCGACGATTGATGTCAGGACCTTGTATTTATGCTATTTGCGCGGTAAACTTTACTTGCGCGATGCAGGATTTTGTATGACGTCAGTTTGCTGCGTAGTTCGCATGTTAGCATTGTAGATGCATCTACAGATCTTACCTCATTGAATGTCCGAGTACACTGTTAAAATAATAGCTTTTCTGAGTAATATGAAAACTCAATGGAAAGTAATGTTTAAGCGTCATACCACGAATAAGAAGAAAAAGGATATTTATCAGTAAAATCATAAACATAAACAAATTTAGTATCAATAACAAATATCACTCTAAATCAATCAGACGCCACTCAATAATTTCAATGTCTATAGACTTGAGAGCAATAACCTAAGCGGTGACATTGTACCACGGGTCACAGTACCAGTAGAGACCGTGACGAATTAGATTTAGTTCTAGAAATACTTGTAAATGTTGATATTTAACAGCTGAGTAGAACTGAATGCCCCACTTAACTGAATAGAGAAGGGTAGATAGATGAGTGACAGAGCTAAACAGTGTGAAATAATATATGCCTTGTTGCTGGGAATGCCCTATTATATGGGACTTAAGTGGGAAGCGCCAGTATAGGCCACGAAATTAAAATTTTCGAAAATTCAAATGTCAGTGTCAGGCTGAAAGTTGAACCAAACCGCGACCGTAACACGTATGTATTTACATAATTTGAAAGAAAGAAAAATAGATTTATTTGTCACAAAAACACGTGCATAAAGATGACATAACATTTAAAAAAACATGATAACAACACAGATATTTATACATAGACATATAAAGGAACTCAAATAATCGGCAGCTGCACGCCGTGACAAGAAGGCTTCCACTTAGAATGATGCTATGCTATGCACAGCAAAGCACAATTATTCCTATTAAAATCATCCATACAACCCTAGAAATTAAATTCTCTTCTAATAAGAAAACCTCTTTCTCAGTAAAAATATTTATCAGTAAAAAATGTATGCATTTAAACTCTTACCCACATACAAACCTGGTATATAGCAGTATTTATGAAACTCTTAAACTAGGTTTTCAACATAATAACAATATAGACTTCTTGAGACAACCTTCTCATTTCTAAGCTTGGAGAAAACTTAGCAAACTAGGCGAATCCCCCAACATCATATCTCCATTTCGTTCCGTTAAAAAAACAGTACTTTGTCGAAAACTGTCAAATGAGATACTTTTTAAACGTCATTATACTGATACAAAATCATTTGAGGGAAATTAAATACTTTCAATTTGACCAATATTATCTAAAATCACTACAAATCTTATTAATATTTGGAAATCATGACATTCGGCCATCCAACACTGTGTTGCCTCCCGGCACACACATAACAATAACATATTATAAACAAATTCTGACACTTCTCTTTCTTTTCAGCGGGTAGCGTTTCATACCTTTTAAATCAGCAATAAAAAGGCACCTTTCCAAAGAATAGACTTATTTTCGTCTACAAACTTAAACCAAAAGAAAATGTCTTGTCAACGTTTTTCAGTTCGACTAACATTCAAGACATTTCTTTGAAACGAAAACTTGCGTAGGGGTAAGAATATATATTTCAGTATCCCTGTGTAGAATTCATTATCTGTGCCTGTAATAGGCGACACGGGTTGGTGTTTTAGCATATTTTGAACCCCCGACGCAAAAAGAGGGGTGTTATAAGTTTGACCGCTTCTTAGATATGTTTAATCAAAATCGATTAATTCGTTTCAAGGGCATCATCTGTTTTGTTAGCTGCGGTAGGGCGCTTAGATGCATAATGTGTCGTGTTTGGATTCGTTTTGATCAGTATTTGTTTTTGCTTTGTTTGAAAAGTGACTGTTTTTTTTTTTGGGGGGAATCATCAAATAACTTCTCCCGCTTTGGGTGAAGCAGGAGGGCGGAGGGTGTCAAACTTTTACTGACTAAAACCCACCCGTGTTCCCTCAGTTGCCGGTGTGCCAGGGGCTGTGGTATCTCTTTCGAATAACCCGCACCCCTGGCAGGCGCGTCAAAAGTGACTAATTGTTGTTGAGTGTTCTTAGCTATGATTTAAGAAAATCGGTTCAGCCATTTGAAAACGATCAGCTCTTTTCTGGTTGATGAAGGGATTTGAGTATCTTTCACAGCCCCGATCGAGTCAATATATCCTATTACTTCAATGCTATTAGACGAAAAAGTAACCTTGAACTAATGCTGCAGCATCACCTGGAATTTCCAGGATACCCAACTACCTCACCAATAGCAGAAGTATCATGTTTGGGCTCATTGGAAAGGTCTCAATGAATAGGTTGTAGATAAATGATGATCTGATGATGAAATATCCATGACGACTTGACTGTGGAAAACATACGTAAAGCTGCGCAGATTTAACCGAGACATGTGTCGATCGTAACTCACTTATTATTTCGTTTTTAAAGTTTAAAAATCAGGAAATAAAAATTAAATTTTAAAAAGCCCCTACCCAAACAAAATCATGTAAAAGTAAAAAAAAAAAATATTTCTGTGCGTTTTAAGTCAAAGGTAGTGTAATAATGAATGTAACTACGCTATTATAGAAAGGATAACATTTTCATTAGTCGTCCCCAATGCTTTGATCAATTTATTACCTACAACTTAAAAGGCCAATAATTTTTTTTTTACTTTTTACTGGCTTTTTAGAAAATCCCAAGACGCAAAGAACGATCGATGGACGGAATCTTTAAAACCACACACACAAGTATACATGCCTGAGATTTGCCCAAAAGTATGCAAGAATCTTGGAGGCCATAACATCACATCACGCCTGTAATCCCTGACGGGTTAGGCAGATATATAGGAAGGGGAAGATAAGAGAAGTGAAGAGTAGGAGGTGGGAGAAGCAGAACGGTCCATAAATCTGAAGAAACGTAAGATGTTGTAAGCGCTGCTTGAACTGAGCAAACCCACTCCCGAAGAACATCCTCAAGATACTCACTATTCCTAAAGTTGTTGCGCCTATTGCACCAGTTTTTTTTTTGGTTTTTGGTGGGATGTTCAAATAACTTCGCCCGCTCTGGGTGGAGCGGGAGGGCGTGTCAGACTTTTACTGACTAAAACTCACCCCTGTTCCTTCAGTTACCTGTGTGCCAGGGGCCACGGTATCTCTTTCGAACAGCCCGCACTCCTGGCAGTTGGTGCTAACATCTCTTTGAAGCGCGCGTGGAACACAACGCGCCGTCGACCGTCGGCCTGGGATTCCCGACGCCCAGGGCATCTCCTGCGACGGCTAGGGCCGTGAGGGCGCATATACTGCCTCTCCCTCACGGTTGGTGCACAGATGCTGAACTAGAAGCCGGAATATTTTCTCCACACATACCTACATTTGGATAGTTTTGTGTCAGTCCCATTCAATATGGGGCGAGTTTACGTAGCTATCAACCGGACACAAATCCAGAGCTGCTACTGAGAAATTCCCACCAAAACTTTAGGCGCTATTGTCATAATAACAACTCCTACTCGGTGAATGTCACAATGCCATGCAAGCTACTTTCATATTTGTGTGACAGACATACCTATAACTTGCACGTGATACACATGTCTTCCGTATTAAAATTGTCCAACTAACAACTGTGTTAGAGAGCTTATAATGTGTGAAATAGAAATGTAAATCATTTATTTGCCAATAATGTAGGTATACAGATATTATGGTTATTTTGAACAGAGTCCCGATACATTTTGCCTTATGGCATGCAAAATTATTTAATGTAATACATTTACTAGACAAAAAACATAAACAGACATAAATAGAAAAAAAAAGACAAAGAGTATTATTTTCCGTAAGCAACATCATTAATAAAAATTCAGATATAATTCAAAAATATTCGGAATTATGCACAAATGTCAACAAACTAAATTACAATAAAATATAAAAATGTCAGAAAATGTAATTACATACCATGTGTATGTAATTACATTTTCTGACATTTTTATCACACAACACAACACATCAAAAAAATAATTAAAATACACCACCACCCACTGACCCACATCAACATGCATCATCTTTGTTCAATCATTCAGGAGTAACGCCCTGATACATACCATTCAAAGTTTCATTTTACCGCCACACGTTCTGTAGTTTATACCTTCCCTTCTATACAAAAATTGAAATCTTTTACCGATAGAAATCATTCACACTCAAGGAATAAAAGATAAAGCTTTTTTTGTTAATTCTTTCTTTATCGTACATGTCTCCTTTTGAATCTGTGATTTTCATTCATGTTCTTAGAAAATTGTTCACAAAAAAGCCTAGTTTCATGCGCAAAAACTAACTGTAGGCATAAAAAAGAAAACCATACGCTATCACACAATATACACAACATAAAGCTCATCCTCCCACAAAAGTAGATCAAAGCCCCAGAGTAACAGATGTTCAGTATAACAAACATATTGTATAGTCTGTGGCCTACCTTGACCCAGTTTCAGCGGGCTCAGGCGCTCGATCCGCTGAAGGTTGGGAGACAACAATCTCTGTTGATAAAAACGTAGGGAAGAAATGTTGCATGCTGAAGTGTTGTTGATCATCACACGAAGTATTTTGGGCGCTTTTTCAGGCCTGAAAACGTAGCGGTTTAAGACATTATAGAGAAATATTTGTTCAGAAAAATACTTGGAGCTAAATGAAGAATTTGTTGTGGAATTTTGTGTATGATGAATGTCACCACAAAATACTTCAATTCATAAAAGCGAATTCTGAAACCCACTCATACGGTAATAGGGCTGTGTCAAACTGTACTACTTAAATGAATGGCACGAAAAACTTTTTGTACTATTAAATATTATCATATGTTGATGTTATTTATACACTGATAATTTTGTTAATAAAGTTGAGGTTAACTCACCACATTTTTGTATGCGTCACTTCTACTTCTGTAGCTATCTCAGGGCCTGTGGCTAAGTTATAAAAGCCACACGGGCTGATTGATTGCCGCCGGATGCCATGGTATACCATCTTTACATACCAAGACACCTCAGTGTTTCGGAAAGCACGTTAAGCCGTCATTAGTACATACATCTTTGACATTTGTTACGAGTCGATAGAAGCGCGAAAGTCTGACGACCGGTCTTACCAAAGGTTATCGTGTTACCCAATAACTGGGTGGAAGAGGTCAGATAGGCAATATCTCTATAGGTAAAATACTAGAATTAAGCTGCACCCGGTTAGAATTCGGCACGCCACGATTGCGGCAGTAAGTACCCTCTTTGAGGAGTGGCTTGAGAGGGGGCATGGCGTCCTCACCTTCCACCTGACACAGGTCCTCACCGGACACGGCTGTTTCGGGAGGTTCCTGTTTCACATAAGGCGGGAGGAAACGCCCAGGTGTTTCCGTTGCGAAGATCGCCCTGAGGATACAGTGGAGCATACGGTTGAGGTCTGCCCGACTTGGGCGGAGCACCGCCGTGTCCTCATGGAGGCGATCGGTGGCGGCGATCTTTCGCGTCCGGGCCTGGTCCAGGCCATGGTACGGAGCGAGAGTGCATGGCTAGCAGTCGCTTCATTCAGCGAAGCAGTGATGCTCGCAAAGAGGGAGGCGGCGCACGTAAGGGAGATGCAGTACATGTCACGGCCGTGGCCTTCGCAGG
The DNA here is from genome assembly GCA_949091785.1 of Polymixis lichenea. Taxonomy (NCBI): domain Eukaryota; kingdom Metazoa; phylum Arthropoda; class Insecta; order Lepidoptera; family Noctuidae; genus Polymixis; species Polymixis lichenea. Next base: position 2,101,954 of record OX420943.1, on the reverse strand, counting down.
AGACGCCCTGTGCATCGGGAATCCCAGGCTGATTCCCGGCCACCGTAGACACGAGCTTGCGGACAGCGAGTAATGGGTAGCTCGCTGTCCGGTAAGGACCAAGCCCAGGTCGCCGGCGCGTTGTGTTCCACGCGCGCCTCAAGGAGATGTTAGCAACAACTGATGGGGCCCGCAAGGGCCGATGCCTGCTAGGGGTGCGGGTTGTTCGAAAGAGATACCGCGGCCCTTGGCACACAGCCAACTGAGGGAACACGGGTGGGTTTTAGTCAGTAAAAGTCTGCCACGCCCTCCTGCTCCATCCAGAGCGGGAGAAGTCATTTGATGATGTCCCACCCAGAAAAAAAAAACAAAAAGAACCCGGTTAGACTGAAGACTATGCAGATTGATTGCTTATTCAGTAGGTACGGTTTGAAATCGTCGATTTCCAATAACTGAAATACTATAGGAAAAAATCCTCAACATGCAAGCAAATGAAGTCGTAACCCTTTCCCTATTGTTACTAGATCAGCATAAATCTTTTCAATAAGGAAAACATGCGGTGAACCTAAACCGTTCATTCCGCACGAGTTACCACTTTATCATACGAGAATGAAAAGAATGTTTCATGGTGGAATGAAAAGAAAACAATGAGTTTATTCGCTCCTTGTCGCTTCGAGCGAATTGATGTGAAGATGAGGAATGTTTCCATCAATATTTTGATAAGATAGGACGATATTTTTGCTGCATGATTCATAAATTATGGTAAAATATGTTTTACATAAACATAACCGGTGTTGGTCGAGTGGTCGCAAGCGCTGCGGCTGACCATGAGATCCTGGGTTCAGTTCTCGGGCTCGGGCAGTGTTATTGGACTTTTGCATCTGGGATTTCTCAGTACCAGCCCTGAATCTGGAATTTGTGACCGATAGTGCCGCCCCCTATCACATGGAACTTATACATAACTGACGAAATGTAGGTGTACTATGGGGTGTACGCCACTGCCTGACTATACAAGGCGAATTTATAGTCACCGCTTAAAGTTTTCAGGGTGATAGTACCCGTGAAATTGAACAACTTTCTCCAAGGAACATGGCTCGAAATATGAAAAAAAAAATCGAACTTCCTTCGTTACCATTACCCCGAAAAATTTTAATGGTGACTAAAATTCACCGTGGTGTGTATGTCCGTATGAAAAAACTGTCTTTGTGTTTCGTAGTGTTAACTACTTTGAATATTTCATAGAATCAAGTTATTCTAACTGAACCGACAGCTGAGCTGCTGCGGAGTTTGTTGCGCCACTTCTTCTTCCCAGCTAAAGCACTAGGAAGTGGTGATGGTTGGGAGATTTGAGGGACTGCCTTATGTAATTTTGACGTTTGAAAAGGATTGATTCTCAACCTAGTATGAATAAATGACTTTTGATTTTTACCTCGTTGCCATAACTGCATGCAACAGGCATGACTATGGGATGTGGAATTTCTGAGTTCAATTCCCAGGTTATTGGGTTTTTTCCAACAGGATTTTTTCAGTAAACGTGTACAAATACTTATGTTACAACTCTGCCTCTCGGAAATACAGTTGTGATATTATGTTTTAACGTAAAAGTCAACTGAACGAAACAATTATTCAAGAAATAAATTAATAGATCGTTCTCAAATTCTGACTATTCGGAACGACTCCCCTAGGCATGAGCAAATACACAATTTGCGCAAAAGGCAATAATAATATCCAAGTGGGTCCTCCTAAAACTTTCTCTAATTTATGATTAGACACGAGTGTCGGGTCGATGAACTTCGTAAAGTTCCCAAAACAATCGATTATCTACATTCAAACAAATAAAAATAACGGGAGAAAAAATCCCGGGAATGTTTCTGATGATAATTTTGCGTAGCACTTTATATCAAACAATATTTTGAAGTGATACCCAATAAATTACTTATGTTACATTTTTAAATTGAAACGCGGGTATCAAATAAAAAGACACCATCTTATTTTGTGGCTGGCAATGATATCTTGGTTGTAATAAATTTTAACTAGCCTCGTTTGCAGGATTTATGAAAAAATGTGTTAAACTGAGGACATAGTCATAATGTTTTTATTTGAAATATAAAACTGAGTGCGATTCCTTTATATTTTTATGGAGAGATCTTTAAAAGCTTCCGGTGATAATAATGTTGCCATTTAGAAAATGTATTGTATTTCATTGTAGGTGACCACATTATTTCACACTCTGCCTAGCTACAATCCGGCCGTCCAGAGAATGCTTTCCTGGCACCTGTCAGTGCGACAGTACTGCTCGTAGTAACTAATTAAGATCAAATTCGCAAAACACGTATTCGTTTGTTTGAAACTGACGGGTTTCCAGAGTACTTTCTCTTATGATAGAAAATAAAGAAAAAACGTAGTACGTTTTTTTACAAAACACGAAGCAAATGTTTGTGGTACTTTTTCCCTAGAAAGCGTTTATCTAAACCAAAGTGATATTCTCGATGTTCTAGCGAACACTGATATTATATCAAGCGTTTCTCATTTAAACTCATCTTTTTTTCCGAAGCTGCACCTATCGACCTAATAAATAACAGATTTATGCTAAGATTTGGTTCTTTGATCTTCGAAAAATTTACGAACTGGTCCTTAGAACTTAACTATTTATAACCAACGACCTGTGCATATGACCATTTCCATACCTATTGTTGTTTATTATGTAGGATTTTTTTTATATCCTACATATTAATGTACCGACTAGGTGTGCCCGCGTGGATGTCGGATATTATCCCACGGGAACGTGCTCCGAAAAGTAGCCTACGTTACTTCTTACAACATCAGCTGCCAGTGAAAATCAGTCAAAAGCAGTCCAGCCGTTTCGGAGATTAGCCGGGACAAACAGACCAACACGCAGAAATACAGACATAATTTAAAAAAAAGACGGTTTTTGTTAAAAGTACCGTATAATTTTAGTTTTAAATGCATTTAGTTAATTGTGTCATTGTAGTTATAGATGTAACATTTCCACTTAGAGATGGCCTGCCGTCTAAAGGTCACATCAATTTAATATTGCCACCATCCATAAAAAATATCCATCCCTCTAATACACTCAGCCGACGCTGCCACTGGGGGACAGAGAACATAAAATATTTACCAATAACACGTTTAGACTGCGATCAATTTTTTCCGGAGAGAATTCCGCTTCGTCTCACGACTAACCAAATTTATCAGAACGTCAGCCCTTCACTCTTAAATCCCGTTTTTTTCCCACGTTTGTCATACAGGAATCTACGTAAGCAATTTACGCAGTATTTGATGAAGAATTCTTAGGATTTTATTTAGGTTATATTAAAATTATAAAGGCGTTTTTAGAACTCGTGTAATGTATTTTGTATGTACGGAACGATGTGGAATTAGATATGAATCGCAAAGGGATTTTTCTGCTTTTGACGGCGCGTTCGTTATATTGCTATTCAGCGGCGTAAATTGAATATTTACTGGAGTAAAGGTTATTTTTGTATTCTGTTGGTATTTTGAGCCAGTAGAGATGATTCGAAGACTATTATGAAATGTCCTCCGCATTTTAATAGAAAATAGTTTTTATTATGTCTACATGAAATATATTATCTACGTAGGAAAATTTTACCGTTCGTTCATTCATGCATAACAATTTTTTTTTCTGACCTGCTAATTTAAGTATCTAAGTAGACATAATGTCGAATATCATTATTTTGAATATCACCTTTAGGCAAATATCGTTTTTTAATCCCAGAGACTAATCTAACATTTCAAGCCGTTTGTGTTTGCTTTTTTTTATTAAATGAGTTTGACCTTACTCCTGTCAAATTAGTAGCTGGGTTTAAAAAACGAACTTCAGTGGAAATAACTATTTAATAAGTTAAGATAACAGTTATAATCCTCTTATTTAAAAACGTTGCTTAAAATTGAGAGATGTTTAAACGTCAAAAATTACAGACGCTAATCATTACTTAACTTTAACAACTTTAACAAGGGGGTACACTATCGTAATAGGTTACTCATGTAAGAAGGAAAAAAAAGGTATTTGCGTATCTGTCATAAAGCTACAATATTCGATGAGCATTTTAGTAACCTGGACTAGCGTAGATTCTAGCTAGAACATCGATTCTCAATTTCCAAAGTCTCATTCACAGCCGTCTGTGTTCATATACAACGTGTCGTTTTGCATCCTCGTCAAATTCAAGGAGGTAACTATTCTAATGATTCTCGACACGAATCAATAATAAAATAAGTAGATTTTTTATTTTACGGCTATGAAAATACAGTCGAGAACGCAATGGTAATTGAACCATTGCGTTCTCGACTGTATTTTCATAGCCGTAAAATAAAAAATCGCAACAAGTAATTCGAGGACTGGTTTGTACGACGAAGACTGTTTGAACCCAGGTTACCCAGTTACAGTGCGGTATCACAAAGGCCGCGTTGTAAATTAAAAAAAAAACAAAAACAAATACCTACTTATTTTTTTATTGATTCGTGTCGAGAATCATTAGCATAGTTACCTCCTTGAATTTGACGAGGATGCAAAACGACACGTTGTATAAATAACTAGCGGCCAGTCCCGGCTTCGCACGGGTGGACATTTTTTTTAACATTTTGGGATAAATAAAGATAATTTAACTTATAATTTGCTAATAAAAATGTGTCCAAATGTTAAAACGTACACCCCTCTCCGCACTTCGGTGCCCCCTCTCTCGCCGCGTTGCTCGCTGCGCTGCGCTGCCCGGAGCACACCGGCCGCGCGTCGGCGTGTATTTTTTGTTCATATTGACATTTTTAATTTCGTAATATCTTTTGAATGGAATGTCCGATTTCAGTAATTCAAAAAGTAATCGACAGGTATTGAAACAGACTTGAATACAATATATTAATTGATTAAATTAATTAATACGAAGGTATGGATAACATGGTCGGATTTTGATCGACATATCTATCAACTTATAAAATGTACAAAAGTAGTTATAGTGACATAACTACAATAGTTGGACATATAGTTTTGTGAAGTTTTTTGTAGATATTGATATGTGCTATAATATTGCAGAACATTTTTTTGTTCTATCATCAATACTTTCCGCAGCGCATGCGATGAAAGACATTTTATGGCTAATTTTTTAACACCTTGGGTTGGTTTTAGTAGGTATTTCTAAGGATTTCTATTTTTTTTAGTAATCAATATAGCCTATGTTACTCAATGATAAAATCTTTCCTCTTTATAATATTATTAAGGTTATTTTATTAGGTTCCCATACTAATCTAATCTCAACCATACCACACACCTACCCTTCATAATTGACATGTTAATCGCGCGGAACCTTTTTCAATTTTAAAATTAATTACAATATCAACACTGACGGGTTAACGTCGGTATGAGGCCATTACCACCACACGGCTTGGGTTTATCTCCAAAGGTCGGCTAACCCAAATACCGTCTAAAATGCTCGCTGTTATAGGATTATTTGCATCCGTAGATATTTTGATTTATTTCAGAATTTCTAAAACTTGGTTGGATTTTTTAAACGATTTAGATTCAGTTGTATAAATGATTTTAATGATGAATGATTTTTTTACTGTAAGTAGGTTTGTACAAACATTTTTACACGTCAACGATATTTTTAAACTAGATGAGGTCGGCGTTTCCTATCTGACTACTCTGAGAAGAAAGGCCAAGACAATCTAAGAGGTCGCAGTCTCTTTTAAAGTCCACACATAATATTGTTTAATTCATGAGAAGACCTTGTACATTGGCGTCTGAAATGGTCTGTATAGAATGAATACAATAAGAAATTAGTATTACATATTAGACGAAGTCTGAAACTGGCATTGGTGTCTTAAAAATTGTGTCTTAGATGTCATGGTATGGGCATGTAATACGGAGGGGTACTGTCGTGAGAAGAGTTTTGAGTATGAATATGGACGGATGTAAGAGTAGGAGAAGACCAAAGAAACGAGGGGTGGACTATGTAAATGATGATATTGCTAGAAAGGTGGTGACCACCGAGATTACGGCTAATAGAGAAGTATGAAAAAATACATGTTGCGCCGATCTCAAATAAATTGGGATATGGACAAGATAATGTTAATGATGATGTTTAGATTCAGTTGTACATTTCACTTGTCTGTCCCGAAGGATTCAGCAGGGGTGTAAACTTTACCCACAACTGTGTCAGTCATGTTCTGTGTCGTGCCAGACGATCCGTGTGGTGCCGAACGTAGAGAATAGCACCATCCCATTTCTTCCCGTGGGTGTCGTAGGAGGCGACTAAGGGACTTACTAGAGAAGGAGCAGCAGCGTTCTCTATGCATTTTACTATCATACTGTGATCGCCAACCCGCCCGCCAAGCGTGGCGATTATGACAAACCCCCCCAAATTAGGGGAGGCCTTTGTCCAGCAGTGGACGTCTTTCGGCTGAAATGATGATGATGCTTATGGAATGTTCCAGTTATGATTACGTAAGTCCCATGAATATGGAGGGCAATTCTTTTGCCATCAACTGAGAACAAATCTAGACTCCACATTTAGTCGAATTACTGATAGTTTTAAGAGAATACTTACTTTGTAAACTACTGGTAAATATGTTGTCCTTTTGCTACGAGCATTTATTTTTATCAAACTATTATGTTTTTTTATTTCTTTTTAGTTGCAATTTTCATTTCAACCTCCTATTAGCTCCGCAAGCAAATTAAATAAGTTCGGCCGTTTGAATAAGCAGTTATAATGCTCCGTTCTTTTTCTTTTTACGTTTAAGTTCTTCTATGAAATAATTCCAAGCAATTAGATTATCTGTAGATACATAAGATGTCTATGCAAGGTGGATATATCTTGTTACTGTATGTAGTTTTTATTTTCTCAGATATAAAATAGATATAATATTTCAACATCAGTATACTTTTTTTAGAAAGCCACGCAATCTATTTTCCAATAAATTATAACTAAAAACTTTCACTTAAATTCGATGTTTAGCTCACAAAAAGTCTACAAAATTCCGAGCGTTGAACGCGTAAACAAATCACCGTGCATTTTATAAAATAAATATTTTTTTCTACCTGCGTCAGTTGACGGTACACTGTACAGGAACTCACTACACAAAATGTTTACGTTTGTCTATCCGGCTGTCTGTCGGCAGTACCAAACACTGTATACGTGAAGAACCCTCACGGGTACGTCTCATGCACGCAGTGGAGAAGTATATCAGTATTGTGTTTTTTTACTGATAACAGAGACTACACCGTGTTTTCATTTTCAACTTTTCGGGTAGTGTTTACTAGTTACGATTATGCAAAACTGATTTTAAATGTTTTAAATCGCATTTTTCTTTTAAAACAATTTAAAACTCACATACATTGATTTAAAATGTTAATTTTAAATAATTGTACTAGAGCTTCGCACGGAGTGATCTAGACCACGCCTACTCCCTGATTTAGTATATATCAAGGGCTATCAAAATAGTAAAAAATATACGTTCTAAAAATAACACTGCAGTGGCTGAGTAAAAACTTAATTAGACTTTTTATTTGATTACTTCATCATATCAGCCGAAAGACGTCCACTGCTGGACATAAGCCTCCCCTATAAGGGGGGATTTGCCATAATCGCCACGCTTGGCAGGCGGGTTGGCGATCGCAGTATGGTGGTAAAATGCATAGAGATCGCAAGAACAACGTTCTCTATCGTCCCTTAGTCGCCTTCTACGACACCCACGGGAAGAAATGGGATGGTGCTATTCTGTTAGTCCGGCACCACACGGAACTTACTTGCTTACTTTGATTACTTAGCTACAACATATATTTTTATTATTGTATATTTTAGTAAATTCGCATATCAAGATTTTTTTTAGTCTGTCTAATCCTAAAAAAGTAGTAAAAGTATGTATGATATATGACTTCACTTAAATTAATAAAAATTGTGAATGATTTCAATAAGCTTTTTTTTAATTGAAGTAATACCTACTTAATGAATGTATGTACGACCCATGTGGTCGTGGTTTTATACCATGCTGGAACGCAGTCCTCCTCTCTGTGGGAAGCGTAATCTACCACGCGGACTAGTGCGGTTTGGTAGATATAGGTCCAGGTCTTCGATTTTTTGGAGCTAGGACATCCCAGTTTCCTCACGATGTTTCTTTCACCGTTTTGAAAGTAGTGGTGATGAAATAATAATTAACACAGAATACACCTGCCTGGGTTTGAACCCACGACCTACAACTCGTATCAATCCAAATGTTCAATTAACATTGAACGTGGTTAATTTAAACAGTATCACAAAACATCCTTTACTTATGTAGATTCCATCTTTTAATGGCTAACATAATTAACGTCAATAACGACCTTGACCAAATAATCCAGGGGAAATCCTTTGTTTGCAATCCAGAAGAATGTCTAAATTACATAGATACATCTGAAAACAATATAAATCTATTGCATATAAACATCCGCAGTGTAAACAAAAATTTTGCACACCTCCAAGTACTGTTGAATTTGTTAAATGTGGATATTGATATTATTGTCCTAACCGAGTGCTGGCTCAGTAAAACCAACAATATACCATCATTGGACGGTTTTGAGTCACACTACACGAATACAAACTGTAACCAGAATGACGGGATAATTATTTATTCAAGGTCAAGTTTGCAAACCACAGTATGGGAGCCAGAGTTCACGGGTGGAAATTGTCTAGTGTGTCACTTAGACAAAAAACTATCTGTGGTAGCGATCTATCGCTCTCCCTCATTAAATTCGAGAGAAAATTTTGATAATTTCTCAACAAGTCTGTTAAATGTTTACGACAATATTAAATCCATATGCCCTAATATCGCTCTTGTGGGTGACCTAAATATAGACATAAAACAAAATAATATGAATGAACGAACTTTGGACTATCTTACGCTAAATGCATCTCATGGTCTTATGCCAACACACTTATTCCCCACTCGAGATGAGAACTGTTTGGATCATATATTTTTAAAATCTAATCTAACTACTACAACACTTGTTTTAGAGGCACACGTAACGGACCACAAACCACTACTGTTAAGTATGAAAAATGCAAATCCCTCACATAAATTATATGTAACAACCACCCTAAACCACAAAGCTATTTTGGAGGATTTAGAACATGTGGATTTCACAGTAATATATGAGGCCGGAAACATAAATGCGGCTGTAAATAAATTCATAAGTATAATAAAATCAGTGATAACAAATCAATCAAAAGAAGTTAGAATCCCAAGACAAAAGAGAATTATTAAACCCTGGATAACCCCTGGTCTCTTAAAATGTATTAGAAATAGAGACAAAATGCACATAAAATCAAAAAAGTCACCGGAGAATATTATTCTAAAAACCACTTATTTACGATATCGTAATTTCTGCAATAACTTACTAAGAAAATTAAAAAAGTCTTATGAAACCGGTCAACTGGAAAAAGCCAAGAATAATCCCAAAGCCTTATGGAAAACAATTAAACAGATAACTAATACCCAACAAACAAAACTTAGCCCAATGGAGCTACTCACAATTCGAGACAGCCCAAAATCTGCAATTAATGAGGTAGGTAAATTTTTTGCCAACATTGGCAAAAATCTAGCTTCGAAAATAATCAATGACAATGCATCATCACCGGTCGGTAACCATCCCTTACCTTCACCTACGGACACCCGAAACTCACCTTCGAACTCTCTCACCATCCTGGAGGTGGCCGAAGCTGATGTTGAGTCCCTAATCCTACAATTACGTTCTGACTGTGCAGTCGGCTGGGACGGCATATCATCGCAAATATTAAAAAACTGTCGACATGTACTGGTTCCACCAATTACTCACCTTTTTAATCGTTGCCTACAGGAGGGTGTCTTTCCGGAGGCTTTTAAAAGAGCTGTGATCCATCCAATATACAAGGGAGGGAACAGAGACTGTGTTAATAACTACAGACCGATATCAGTCCTACCTGCACTCTCTAAAGTTCTTGAAAAAATTCTCAATAACTCCCTACGAAAATTTCTTGACAAACACCAACTCATTGCTAATAACCAATACGGATTTCGGACAAGTCTATCTACGGAAGATGCAGTTCGAGATCTTACGCAACAAGTTGCCTCAAACCTAGATAAAAAATTGAAATGCCTAGGTATATTCCTGGACCTTTCGAAGGCTTTTGACACGGTCTCTGTTCCCAAACTCATCATGAAGCTGGAAAATATCGGTGTGCGTGGAATGCCTCTAGAAATATTTAAGGATTACCTAAAAAATCGTAGGCAATGTGTTAAAATTGATACTTATTTAAGCGATGAGTTTCTCGTGTCCTATGGTGTCCCCCAGGGAGGCATCCTTTCCCCAACACTATTTCTGATCTACGTTAATGACCTCTGTAGACTGAGTCTCCCAAATGGTAGAATTTTTGCTTACGCAGACGACACCGCAATTCTTGTAGACGGAATCACCTGGGACATTGTGAAAACAAATGCGGAGATGGTCCTGGCTAAGGTTATGATGTGGCTAAATTCGAACCTTCTTACATTAAACCTACAAAAAACGACCTATATTCCTTTTGCTATACGACGTAACACTAAACCATCTCCTTCTTTTACTATAACTACTCACTCCTGCTCAAACCCGCTCTCCCACTGCACGTGTCCTCCGCTTGTAAGATCCGAAAGTGTTAAATACCTCGGAGTGCAGATAGACGACGGACTGAGATGGGACCAACAAATCGACGCCGTAACCACCAGAACTTTACGTCTTATATATATTTTTAAGTCTCTCAGAGTATCCGCTAACCTCAAACTGCTAAAGATGGTGTACTTAGCACTATGCCAATCAGTGATTGGTTATTGCATCATTGCATGGGGCGGTGCCACAAAAAATAACTTTCTGAGGGTGGAAAGAGCACAGAGAGCTATACTTAAAGTCATGACGAAAAAGCCCTATAGGTATCCAACAAGTGAACTGTTCTCTGACTGTAAAGTACTCACGGTTCGTCAGCTTTTTGTACTTAAATCCACCCTTAGCAAGCACGCAACCCTTCCACCTCCTATTAAAAATAAACGTTCTTACCTTCCACCAAGCATTCAACACAAGACTTCCTTCGCTAAACATCAATATTATATATTAAGTACCCATATTTACAAAAACATTAACAAACACCTCAACATTATAAATTTAAACTCACATGCAGTAAAATCGAAAGTAACAGAGTGGCTGCTCCTTAAGGATTACTCTTACACGGAGTCTTTACTCACCTATATTGTGTAATACACCCACACACACCTACACTCACACCACTCACACACACAAAAACACAACACACTACATTCAATTTTACTTTTTCTGTACCATACAGTAGAATGACACAGTCCACTTGAGTTTTTTGTTGATCAATGTAATCCATGACCGTAAACTACCTCTTAAAATACAGGTATAGCCTAGCTTAAGAGGTAGAGTATTATTCTTGAACAGGATTTGCAACATAAACTATATTATAGCTTGTAACCAAATATCAAACTGTATTATCAAACTCTGTATGTTTTTGGATAAATAAAGATTATTATTATTATTATTATTATTAGATTCTTTTACATATTGTGAATGAGAGAACGTTGTAGGCCTACAGTTTCTATTCTTTATTTTCATTCCTCTAAGTACTTGGTACTTATTGACAGCCCTGCACTGTCCTCCCATACCTAATAACTTGAAAACATTACAAAAGCCAATTATTTTTAAAAGAGTAACCGTGGAGTTTCTTGCCGGCTCTTCTACATAGGAAGCGACAAATTGGAACCGTGCACCTAGCTTCTGACGTTTCATAAGTGCCCTTGCAGGTTTATGTGAAATAAAATATTTCGATTTTGATTTTGATTTTGACATCACTTCCCCAGCTTCTGTGATACATTGTCTTCACAGCAATACTCATCTGCTCCACCGATTTTTGTCAGACAATGTATCAAAAACATTACCAATCTTCCATGTTCCTTTGACAGGCGTCACCCATCATTTGGCTGACCATAACCCATCACCCATCACTCGTATCACAGTTAATCAGTTAACGTTGATCGGAAGTTTATGTTTAAACGTAGGTTAAATATGATCTGTGGAGAGATTCTGTATGTTTGTGTAAAATAAATAGTTGTGCTTACTCCGAGTTTTCTTGGTATTTTTTCTTTAAACATTTTTAGTGCGAAGGGAATACGGATTTATGGTGTTGTTTTTTTCCTGTTTGTGTATTTGGTTGCAACTGCCCTGTTGGTCTCGTGGTTGCAGGCGCGACTGCGGAGCGTGGGGTCCTGGGTTCGATTCCCAGGTTGGGCAAACTGTTATTGGGTTTTTCAATAGTAATTTCGAATGAATGGTCGGGGGTTTGGAAGTTGGCGGTGTGATACCCCGTGCTTCGGAAAGTACGTTAAGCCGTGTGTCCTGCGCTTGATCTCTCTTGGGTCGTATCTAAATGCCGACCCATCGGATTTGAGAGTGAAGGAAGATAAAGTGCACCTGTGTCTGCGCACACACTGGTGTATTATATCTCCCGCGCCGAAGGCTCGTCTCCGGTTAGATTAGCCGCCATGACCGAAATGCGGTCTGGAGGTCTATCTGGTTGCGGGAAAGATAAGCTCGGTGAATCCCGAGGAAATGATCAATCTGTATACACCCGATACGAAATAATTGAGAAAAAACTACTAAAATATCATTTTGATTTTGATTATAAGACTAGCACTTGGCCCGCCACTCCGTCCGCTTGAAATTAGCCTACCTAGCCCAAGGATTGTTTTTTTCATACAAACTTCCACCCCTATTTCACCCCTTTACGGGGGTAGTTTCCTAAAACCCGTTCTTAGTTCTTTTTGAGATTTCGTGTTTAATCAGTGAGCGAATGAATGAGCGACCTTACGGTTTTATACAACATGTAACGGAAAGGGTATATACATACCAAGAGCACGGCTTCTTTGGATAATATCAAACGATATTGGAAGGGTTTTTTAATCCTATCTCTACATGTTCGAAAGTTATGAGAATTTTTAATACATCGTTACCAGAATAAATTGATCACACACATCACTCGGAAGAGATTTATCGTGATATTGGCAAGTAACGTGGAAAGTTATTGACCTACGTAGTGCGGTGACACGTTTGTTATTATTTGAATTTAAGAAACAGATGAAACCGAAAATTTGGTATGAATTCTTAGAGTATTTTATTTTGAGCTGTAACAATGTATAGTGATTCTATATCAGCTGTTATCTTTAGTGCTTAAGGATAGCAATAGGGTTTCTGTTACCTACACATCCTGTATATGGATATAGAAGATAGATTTGCGCCAAAGGCTGTTGATATGCGTTTCCCAAACCTAAATCAAACTTGAAATTTGACATGAAAATGGTATCAAATTTTCAGAAGGGGTTAATGTTAACATACCAATTTAAATTAAATGGAGAGACAATTACGTAAGCAAATCCGCAGTTAATACCTAGTTAATTACAAACGAGAAACTCATGATAATTTATTATGAATATGTAAATTCCTACCCGTTTTACATGGCTGATGTAATTTTAGAAATTATGCTAGGTTTTACTCGTGGTTTCGTCCGCATGGAGCGGATTCGCTTAGTATTCTTTCTGAATCTATTTTCTTTTTGATCAGTTTTTAATGCTCGTACCTTTTGAAGAATTGAGCTATCATATGCAGAAACACTTTTTCAAATCCGATCCGTAGTTCTAGAGACTAGCGCGTTCAAACAAACTCTTCTTTATTATTAGTAGTAGGTTTAGATAGATGTCTCTATAGTCCTATAGAAGATAATATACAGACATATAAAACGAGGTTTCGAACAAACAAAGCAAGTACATTAATTCTCAAAAAGTAACGATACCACACAATAAAGTTTCTATCGAGATTGCTTCTGCATTGATCGTGCCCAGTGTTTGTTGACTGTCGTATAACAGAATAAAAAAGTATATTGTACGCTGGGCTATATATTCAAGCAAATAGAAACATATGTGAAAAGCGATGTTCACATGGTATAATGTTTCGCGGAATGGGGGCGCAGTTGTGCATTCCGTTTCACATACATTCATCAATGAATTTTGCTGTGGCGATTTTTTGCAATAGTATTTTGGGCTAGAGGGCTATTTGTACCTCTACATCAAGAGGTTGATCAAAGGTTACACTTGGTGCGGTCGTTTTGAGGATGGGTGACTATCCCTTAAGGCCGGCGCAGACTGACGTCACGGCACGGCACGGCGTGCTTCGGCAGCTCGAAGGGCGCTTTGGTATGACGCGGCATGCCGCGTCACGTCGTGGCGTCACACAGCCACTCACTATTCAACTGGTTTTGCTCTGTGCGGATCTGAATTTGGTTGGGTCGTTATTTGGTTACCGCTGCACCCGTTTCAAATCTTATTTCAATAAGTTTAGCTGTCATAACCCTGTGACTTATGTGACTTGCGAGACGCCACGTGGGATGAAACGGCAAGCCACGACGTGTCGCGTTGCCCTGCGACACGCCACGACGCACACTGGTCCCAAATTAAAAAAAAGTGGACATTGATAGTAGACCGCTGATATTTTTTTTTATTGTTGATATAATGATAACAGATAAGGCAAAAAAATATTATTGTCCTACTTCAAATACTTTTCTCTATAAAAAATATTTCTTTTTTTTTTGTATGGGAGTGATTACATTTTACTCAATTTCTCAAAAACCTTAAGCGATGTCGAGATGGCATTCACATATGTTAGAAAACTAATAATTCTGAGTATTTGGCTCGAAGAAACTTATTGCTTATCTCTGCGTACTTTCGAGATAATAGTGACAGAAAATAACATTTTTTTTTAATGTTAATTGTTCGCTTTTTTTAATCATAGCCTTACTCATATCGCAATAGGTCCGCTGGCCAGCAAAATGGAGCTTCGACGCGAGTTTGCCGGGATAACAAGATGGCCGCCTCTCATGACGTAACGTAATACGGTCACGAATCGCGCGCGTACACCTCACTCAGTGTACAACTAAATGTGGTTGCGATAAGACGTGTCCTTATTTTTTCTGTGCGCTTGAAGAAATGCTTGTTGTTTGTTTGTTTTGTTGTTGTTGTATTTTGAATCTTTGGATTTTAAAATCAAATAATTTTTGTTTGTCTTTCTTTCGTCGAATTTGTTTTCGTAATTTTTTTTGTTAAAATCAAAGTCACTTTGTCTTTGATATCTTTGATTCTAATTTGTTTTCAATTTTCCTTAAAATTATAATATGTCCGCATTTGTCACCAACTTAGACTTATACGTTGTTCTTAAATCAGGAGGTGGTTTTGAAAATGTCGAATTTTTATTTAATGCCCTTATTGAACGTATTGGTGTTGAATTGTCTTCCGAAGATTTGAGTAATATTAAATTATTTTGTCGTAATTTTTCAAGTAATATCTCAAAAAGATGGTCTGCTTCCAGTAGAGCTCAAAAGACCTTTCTTAACAAAAATTCAGACTGGTTACAATCCCAAATAGTTTGGCCAAAATGTCAAAATATCGATTTAAGCAGCATTTTTAAAGTTGCCTAGGAAGTAATTCCAAATTTCGAAACGCAAGTGGATACTCATCAATTAAGTTATGGTACAAGTAAAAAACCATTTGTTGATATATCTGATAAACAGAAGAAAAGGCGTTCTCTAACACTTCTAGATCACACAGAGGAGGAATTAGTTTATGCTTTATGTGCCAAATTAAAAGAGTCTAAAAAAACAAAATTAGCAGCTATATTAAACGAACTCAGTCAAAACAAGGAAAAATGTGAGATGGTATATGATGTACTATTCGCTAAAAAGACTGACAAACCGTGTTTACCAGATGATAAAACGTTAGCGCTTTACACCTCAACAAATTTGTCAAAATGGCAATATCGAAATTTAAGAACTATTCTTGCTTCAGAGAAAATGTATGGTCTTCCATCCTATCAAAAGCTCCTGGAAGCTAAAAAAACTTGTTATCCTCCAGAGTCAGACATAACTGTAACTGAATCTGATGCTAAGATAAGACTTCAATCGCTTCTAGATTTGACAACTAATAGGATATTAAAAACAATTCAGCACAACTCTGCCGACAAAAAATCGCTAAAACTAATAAGCAAATGGGGTTTTGACGGGTCATCTTCTCAAAGTAATTATAAACAAAAGTCACACTCCGACACTAAAATTGACGATTCTTCAGTTTTCATGATTAGTTTGGTTCCGCTTCGTTTGGAAGAAGAGAGTGGTACTATCTTGTGGCAAAATCCTGCTCCCTCTTCAACAAACTATTGTCGTCCAATTGGCTTTATATTTGCAAAAGAAACAAATGAATTGATAAAGAAGGAAAGTGCATCCTTAGAGGAAGAAATTCGTAATCTTGTTCCCACAATTGTAGATAATTTTGATATTAAACATGATTTGTACATGACTATGATTGATGGGAAAATTTCTACTGTGATTTCCAATACTTCTTCTGCAGCTGTTTGTAATATTTGCAATACCCCACCTAGCAAAATGAATGACTTGGACTTTGTATCCAAAAGACTCATCAGAGAAGATATGTATAAATATGGTCTGTCTTCGCTTCATATGTGGATAAGATGTATGGAATGTATTTTACACATTTCGTACAACTTAGACTTCAAAAAGTGGGCTGCACGAAAAGAAGATAAATTGTTAAAAGAAATTAAAAAGAATTTGACACAAGAAGAATTCCGGGAAAGAACTGGTTTGTTAATTGACATAGTAAAACAGGGATTTGGTACAACCAATGACGGTAACACGGCAAGAAGGTTTTTTGAAAATTATGAAGTATCTGCTGAAATAACGGGTATCCACCCTGATTTAATCAAGAGATTTGCAGTCATTTTACAAACAATTTCATCTGGTCAACTTATTAATACCAACTTGTTTAGGGAATATTGTAAAGAAACAGCAATGCTATATGTAAACTTATATCCATGGTATTACATGCCTTCAAGTGTCCATAAATTGTTGATACACGGTGCTGATATTTGTGAAAATTTCTCCTTTATTCCGATAGGCATGCTTTCCGAAGAAGCTTCCGAAGCGAGGAATAAAGATTTCCGGAATGTTAGAATGGCACATACAAGAAAAATCGGTAGAGTTCAGACTAATTTAGACATTATCCACAGCTTTCTAATTAGCTCAGATCCTTACATCAGCCATATCAAACCAAAGTTTGCTCGTTTACATAAACAGTTGTTTCCAGAGGCTAGTGCTTTGATCTTGAACAATGAATTGCTTTCGTTGGAAAACGAGGAAATAGAGATTTCTCAAGAGAATATAGACCCAAATATTAATCTTTCACCATAATATTTTTTCAGAATCGTTTGTGAACATATTCAACTTTATGTTTGCAGCTTAATATGTCTTCATTTTGATTGTTTTTTAGAACTGATGAAAGTACTCCTTCAGAAAGGTCATAGCTTTTCAGTCATTAGTGAGCCCCCATAACCTCTTTTACAGAGAAGTCTCTTTTTACTTATTTGACGTTACGCATACATTATAATTATGTGCTAAAGTAAGGCTATGATTAAAAAAAAGCAAAAAATTAACATAAAAAAAAAATTTTATTTTCTGTCACTATTATCTCGAAAGTACGCAGAGATAAGCAATAAGTTTCTTCGAGCCAAATACTCAGAATTATTAGTTTTCTAACATATGTGATTGCCATCTCGACATCGCTTAAAGTTTTTGAGAAATTGAGTAAAATGTAATCGCTCCCATACAAAAAAAAAAGAAATATTTTTTTTACAGAAAAGTATTTGAAGTAGGACAATAATATTTTTTTGCCTTATCTGTTATCATTGTATCAACAATAAAAAAAATTATCAGCGGTCTACTATCAATGTCCACTTTTTTTTAATTTGGGACCAGTGTGCGACGCGGACGTGCAGTGGCGTCCCGCACCATACCACGACGTGCCGCGGTATAATTTTATCGAAATAACGTAATATAAATTCTAAACTCGATGGAATAAGGATAAAAATAACTTGATCAAAAATAAAATTCTTTGCCGTACCGTGCCGTGCCGCGACGTCAGTCTGCGCCGGCCTTTACATAAAAAGACCCTTTCGTGCCTCAAAAAGCACTTTAAACCATTGGTCCCGACTGACATTTATACATCTTTGATAATCGTAAGGAGAAGTCAGACGAAAAAAAATTGTGCGTGGATGTCCCTGCCACCTTGTATTAGTATTATTTCCAAAGTTCCAACTTCAATCACTCTAACGATCACTTTGTTTTAACAGATTTCCTAACGGCCTTGAACCCTAATTAGAGACCCAAATTGGAAATATGATATCCTTGCTACGTGTTGATCATAATCCACTAATAACACTTATCTTGGATTGAGTGGTCCCATTGCCTTGGATACCAATAGCTTTGTCAAGGGACAACCAAGGAAATTCCTTATCAACCTAACGACATATAACCCTCTCCTTTGTCAGATGGAGATACATACCTTTAAACATAGATTATGATTTATGAACTTAATGTACACCTACGCCTTATATAAAATTATTCTCAGTCGCGCCTCGTGGTGCCAGTGTTCGCAAGCATGGTCACTGAAAAAATGAAGTGTCACTGACAAACTTTTTGTCAATAATCTAGAGTGGCCGATTCATTTGTTCAGCAACTAAACTAAAATAAGAGTATTGCTATCTCTTACATACAGAACACAAAAGAAAAAGACAAGTGACGATTTAGAACAGTTAAACTGTACTGTGTCTCGAAAGCCTTGCATTTTGCATCTGATTTTAGTGTGTCGAAGAAAATCTAAGTTCAACAAAATTCGACAACGCTTATTTCTTTCCGTCTCTTTTTGTCTCATCAGAATGAAAAAGAAAGCAATAGCCTTAAATAAGTTTAGTTAATTGACATTATGCAAACAACAACGAACATATTTTCCTCTAAGATTTAATTTTTTCTTTGCTTCATATCTTACCGCAAATTAACGTATTGTTTTTCTATGGTTTGTTCATTGAAATGGTCAGACGTCACGGTTTGATTGGTTCAATAAAAAGTTCTGGAGTTTGCCCAATAAAAATGGCAAGCTAATTTACGTTGGGCTGAACCGCAACTCCAATATGGCGGGTTGATATTAGAGATAGTCATATAAAATAAATTTATGAATGAAGGCATTCGAATCCAAAAAATAATGAGTATAGCCTAAAAATAGGTCAACAATTCAATTAACTAGATAAAATCATAATCCTTTATCATACTTTCTCTTGAGACCGAAAACGTTTTGTTATAATAATTCCCGTAATTCATTGCTCTCAATTCTACTAGGGTTGAGGAATATTCGGGACAAAGACCTAATTCTGAGGATTAAGGTTATGAAGTCTACCTACGATTATGTCGAGAGAGAGAGAGAGAGAATCCGTATATAAGTTAGATAGGCAGTCGCTTCACGTAAAATATTGGTATTCAGCTGACTGGTAAGACTGGACACTAATCGACACGGACACACCTAATATTATTAAGAAAAGGCTAGGCAGATCCAGGTCATGACAGTAAGTTCTGACTTGAATTATCCATTCAAGGCTGAAAATTAAAAATAATGTGTTTTTAGCCAATATCCAGGTGGGTGGACGGCCTACAAAAGATCGAAGGGAAGATATGGATGGAACTGGCACAAACAAGGGAAGCATGGCACAAAAGGGAGGAGGCTTAAACTTAGCCGTGGGTGGAACAAGGCTGCCAATGATGATGACGGTGATGATTTTTCACCTTTTTTTATCCAAGGCGAAGCAAAAAGGAGGGTTATGATTTTGTATGTATGCATGTGGATATGTATGTATAGTATGTTCATCCGTTCCCAACTGCGAAACGAATTATTATAATTTGACAAATGATGTATCGTTGGAAGCGCCGTGATCGTCCGCTGGTGCTGTGGTCATATGACATCTAAAGAATATATTCTAACAGTAGAAAGTGATCATAAGCTTTAAGGCAAAAGGGTATACGACCACGACTTTCAGCACGGTTGGCGCAGTGGTTAAGCGATTGACTGCTGTGCTGCGTGTAGCGGGTTCGATTCCCGCACGGAACATATATTTGTATGACCTACAAGTAGTTGTTCCGGGTCTGGCTGTTTGTGTATGTGAATTTAAATGTTTGTAAACGCACCCACAATACAGGAGTAAATCCTAGTGTGGGGCAACGTTTTTTTTTTAAAAAAAAAAGATCAGAATAATTTATTGTTTCATAATTTATACAGTGTGATTTTTCTGTAGGTAAGTAGTGGGGTTTTGAAGTTAGTTTTTTGGAGTAAATGGGTCAAATCATAACGTTTCGCCGACTTATTGATTAAAACGAGTTGATGATCTTTGTTTCTACATCTACTATCACATAATAGACTTTCAGGAAAGCCAAGAAGAATGGAAAAGTTAATCTGAGGCCTTTTCGGTACCACGGATGGAAGATATGCAACTCAAGAATACATATGCTACTAGTTCTAATAACATTATAAAAAATGTAAAAGTTTGTACGTTTGGATATTTAGATATGTGAATGTTTGTTACTCAATCACGCAATAACGGCTGAATGGAGTTGGATGAAATTTGGCACACAGATAGTTTATAACCTACATTAACACAGAATGCTTTTTATCTCGGTAGTACGTTCCGAACTTCACGCAGGCGAAGCCGCTGGCAAAAGCTAGTTTTAAATATTTGCCACCCCTGCTAAAGATAATTCTGAGAATTGTCTTCCTCTTAGAGGCTTCACAACCATTACGTCATGTTTCGTCTAAGAAACAATTTAAGTTTTCAGTGGAAACTCCTGAACTAACGTTTGTAGACGGTCGTTGTAAATTCTCAAAATTATGTAAATTCGATATAACCCCTTTGGTGATGGCATAATTCCACATTTGCACGGACGTAAAAATATCGTGACGGGATATTTTCTTGTAATGGATCTTCAACGCTCTGCTTCTTGCCGAGAGTTGAAAATCGAACAATGTGTTTTTTCGACACGCTGGGATGGATTCTGTTGGATTGTCAATGCTTGATTGAACACTGAGAGTTGAAAATTCAGTGCATGCTAAAATCTCGCCACGATATTTTTATTTCCGTACGAATGTTGTCTTAGACTTTATGTTAGAGAAACAATAAATGTAGGACCTCAATCTTTATTTTAAATACGTTCATCATCACATCATCATCATCATTTCAGTCGAAAAACGCCCACTGCTGGCCATAAGCCGACCCAAGATCCACCACTACGACCGGTTTTGTGCTTCCCGCATCCAGCAGATTTCTGCGCCCTTTACAAGGTCATCGGTACACCTTGTAGGAGACCTTCCGACTCTACGTTTTTCAGTAGACAGTCACCACTCCAGAACCTTTTGGTCCCATCGTTGGGGGCTGCTGGGGAGTTTGTTGCGCCACTTCTTCTTCCCAGCTAAAGCACTAGGGAGTGGTGAAGGGCGGGCGTTTTGGGAGACTGTCTTATGTAATTTTGACATTCGAAAAGTGCTGATTCTCAGCCTAATTTAAATAAATGTCTTGTGATTTTGTTTTGTTGATTTTTCGTTAAATACGTTCAATGCGTTATAACTTTTAATTAATAAATGGCCGCTGCACCTCCCCTATCAGGTGGAGTGGTTACCTCTATTGTGATTGCTACACCTACCTCGTCCTCCAGTGACGTGGGTCTTATCATTCCATTGCAGCTGTCACATAAGTACGTATGTACAATAAACCGTGATATTTTAGTCGTCTTACAACGGCAGCCCACTTCATGTATCCAATGACTACTAATCATTTATTTAAAAAAAAAAATATTTTTGAACATTTGCATAATTCAAAAAATTCAAATATCATTCACAAAGACGCATGACGTAGTTTGAAACACCCTTTTATGGAGATGGGATTAATGATAAAATGTAATGGTAGGTAGGTAGATATCTTCTACCGTTTGATACGTAAACATTATTAACAGGGAGGGTGTTTCATAATTCTAAAGCATTATTTATTTTTCTTTGTCTTAATATCTTAATTAATGGTAACAATGTTTTAATCGCGCCTAGTGGTATTTTATGACGGATACATTGAGTGGACCACCTTTGTAAGACGACTAAAATGTCACGGTGTATAGTTATACAATGCAGTGCGCCTATTTAAATACATCGGTTTTTGCTATTGAGCTCAGGCCAATGACAAAAATGAACTCGATTTTCGATATTATCGAAATCAATCATCCATGCATAGTAACAATAAACCAAAGTCATTTTACATGTCAGTATATACTAAACTACACGATGGATTTTGATGCGATTTTCAGCATCATTTAGAATTTTTTTTCGGGAAGGCTTGTGTACCTACATATTATATTTAGCACTAGCTTTTTCCCAAGTCTTTGTCCGCGTGTATGTCGGAAAATGTCCTACGGCAACGCTGTACCGGGATTAAACAGATCCTGTGCCAAAGATCTCAATCCGTTCTATTCGTTTTGGCGCCAATCCGGAACATACATCCAGAAATATGGACATACATTCTTGAATACTATTTTATTATACCTATGTATAGTATGTTGATAATTATAGAGAGCACAGAAATCTTCATGTTCTGACCGGTCGCCACACCTGTATATTACAACCGTGCAAAGCAGGGGCGCGACGCTAGTTTCGAAATACATAATGTCCAAATTCCTACGCAGGGTTGCAGATATCAATACTAAATTGCATCTTACCCTTTTCAAACAAATCTAAGAATTATCTTCCTATTCAGCGTAACATTTCCAGTTCCTTCGACTAATAGAAACTCGTAACGGATCCACAAAGTGTAATAACATAAAACAAACTGTAAAAGTGTTTCCTCCGACTTGTGGAACTGGATCTCTTACAAACAATCTGGATCCGTATCCGGACATCTGTCCCGTTCACATTCCGATTCTATTTTAATTCACTACTACGTTGTAACATACGCTCCATTTCTATTCCGGTTTGAAAGAAAAACATCTATTTACGATCATCTGAGATTTTTATCTTGTCTTCCTTTTATAGATTTATATATCAAGATCATTTTGTATGCACTGCTTGGAAATTAACCCAAGCAGCACGCAAGCGTTTTCAACATCAATATAACAGCCTATTTAGAACTTAGAGTTATTTTAGAGACTTACAAATTATTTAGTCTTTCTTAGAGTGATTTATGAGGCATTGTATAGCTCAAACTGTATACAATCTTTATTAAGGGATCCGCAAAAGCTTAGTGTACTTAAACAGAATATAAAAACTCTACTGTACAGCTTAAGTATTTTGTGACACTTTAATCTGGTTTTATCGTTAAAGCTGTATACAAGCTGTATCTTGCATGTGAACACTTACTTATTACAGCTCTAAGTGTTATTATAGTATCACTTTTTTTTTTGTTTGGGTGGGAAATCATCAAATGACTTCTCCCACTCTGGGTGGAGCAGGAGGGCGTGTCAGACTTTTACTGACTAAAACCCACCCGTGTTCCCTCAGTTGCCTGTATGCCAGGGGCCGCGGTATCTCTTTTGAACAACCCGCACCCCTGGCAGGCATCGGGCTTTGCGGGCACCATCAGTTGCTGCTGACATCTCTTTGAGGCGCGCGTGGAACACAACGCGCTGTCGACCCGGGCTTGGTCCTTACGGGACAACGAGCTAGTCATTACTCACCGTCCGCAAGCCCGTGCCTACGGTGGCCGGGAATCAGCCTGGGATGAAAGTATCACTTAAGACTTGTTTCTGTACAATGGTGTATGCAAACTCCGTTCTCAAACTTATTTTTATGGCGTAATTGTACACTCTTGTGGTGTTTTAAAACTAAAAAATAAATGACAGTTAATGTACAGCTTTATTTTGTATTAATGAGACAGTCACTCAGAAAGACTTTACGGTCAAACGCCAATTCTGTCGACGTCCAATGAAGAGGGTTCCGTAGAAAAAACATTAAACAGGGTTATTGATAATTATAACAGTTATGTCAAATGTGTAAATTTAGTTCAACCTTCGGAACATGATGATGACGTTTCTTTATAAAGCACCGCAAGTATTTCAAATGATGATTGATTTGAACCATGACATCTAGTTCTGTTACTGCTTCGTCATAAGACGATAATGATAGCCAAGGTGGAGCAATTATCGAAAGGCCGAGATGTTTGACTAATTGTTGACATCCAATCGCTTTCTTGGCCATTTTAACTCGCCTTTTGATTCCCACAATTTTGGTACAATACAAAGCCTGTTTTGGCTTTTCTCAATGCTTTCTTAAATTTTAGTCTACATATTTTCCTGAAAATAAAGTAAAACTGATAACAAAAATAAATAAATGTATAACAAACTAATAATACTTTACAATAAGTTTACTTAGGTATGAAATATATGGTAAAATTGAGAATCTCTTCCTTTTTTTCGTCGATTAAAAATTAAACAGCTAATTCTTTTAGTTTTACCATATGTAGGTACGTATAACTTTGAGTGGTTTTTTGTTTCTTTTAAGTAACTCTAAAGAGCATTCAAGTTATGTATAGAGAACTGATATACAGCCTAAGTAATAAAAATACTCCATTATAAAATGGATTAATAGCCAGAAGCTGTACAATACAATCTTTAACTTACTTAGTACTGGGCACGCCACGATTGCGGCAGTAAGTCCCTTCTTTGAGGAGTGGCTTGAGAGGTGGCTTGGCGTCCTCACCTTCTGCCTGACACAGGTTCTCACCGGACACGGTTGTTTCCGGAGGTGCCTGTTTCGGATAAAACGGGAGGAAACGCCCGGGTGTTCCACTGCAAAGATCACCCTGAGGACACGGTGGAGCATACGGTGGAGGTCTGTCCGGCTTGGGTGGAGCACCGCCGTGTCCTCGAAGAGGCGATCGGTGGCGGCGATCTCTCGCGTCCGGCCCTGGTCCAGGCCATGGTATGGAGCGAGAGTGCATGGTTAGCCGTCACCTCCTACAATGAAGCAGTGATGCTCGCAAAGAGGGAGGCGGCGCACGTGAGGGAGAGGCAGTACATGCGCCCTCACGGTCGTAGCCTTCGCAGGAGACGCCATGGGTGTCGGGAATCCCAGGCTGATTCCCGGTCACCGTAGGCGCGGGCTTACGGATGGCGAGTAATGGGTAGCTCGCTGTCCGGTAAGGACCAAGCCCGGGTCGACAGCGCGTTGTGGTCCACGCGCGCCTCAAAGAGATGTCAGTAACAACTGGTGGGGCCCGCAAGGGCCGATGCGTGCCAGGGGTGCGGGTTGTTCGAAAGAGATACCGCGGCCCCTGGCACACAGGCAACTGAGGGAACACGGGTAGGTTTTAGTCAGTAAAAGTCTGACACGCACTCCAGTTCCACCCAGAGCGGGAGAAGTTATTTGATGATTTCCCACCCTAAACAAAAAACTTACTTGGTACTTGCACTTACTCAGACTATAACACACTCCGATTACCGTTTAGGCTCTTTAGCAAATGGCCATTTTCGTAATTTCGAATGTTTTAAACAAAATTTAGAATATAATTTAAGGAATATATTATAATTTTCAGCTTGACATGAGGGCACAATGATCATACTACCCTCACTTCTGTTATTTCAAAATTGTTTTTTTTTAATTCTAACCTTGAAAACCAACATTGATGTACCGTATGAACAGTATTTTTAACCGACTTCCAAAAGGAGGAGGTTCTCAATTCGTCGGAACCTTTATTTTTTTTTTTATTTTTTTTTATGTATGTTCCCCGATTACTCGAAGGTGGCTGAACCGATTTGGATAATTTTTTTTTTGTTTGAAAGGGTATACTTTCCAGGTGGTCCCATGATCATCAAGTCAGGATCTGATGATGGGATCCTGGAGAAATAGAGAGAACTCTTCAAATTTTATAGGCACACTTGAAGCAATTTGTGTAGTTTTTGGAAGAGTACTTTCTCGGAGTGGTCCCATTTCAATTTGGCGAAGATCTGATGAAGAACTTCGGAGATAGGCAACGGAACTCCTCAATAAATGATAGCAAATGGACTGGGATTGCTGAAATCTCATGTCTGTCTATTGTTTACACCAGTTAATAACATAACATCACGCAGCTACGCTGTGAAGGGGTAAGCACATGTGAACCACTAAAAAGTGAAAAATAAAAAACTTTTTTCAAAAATATAAACAACCGACTTCCAAAAAAACACTACAAAGTGAAAAATAACTTTTATTTCGGAAGGCGGTGACAAAAAATTAAAATATGTATCCAAAGTCATCGACTTCCGAAATTAAAGTTATTTTTCACTTTGTAGTGTTTTTTTGGAAGTCGGTTGTTTATTTTTTTGAAAAAAGTTTTTTCTTTTATATCAGATCGATTATTTTGCAGGCGCTTGAATATTTTGACAAAAAACATAGACTGGTTCACAATGAATTTAAATCCGCAATTTCAATTCACCAATTAACACTTTCAGATATCTAAGTCCAAGATTACGTTTACTTACTAATAAATATTATAAATAACAATGTCGCCATTCACGGTTCTATTACATTGAAAATCTATTTCGTGTAATTTTTATTATTTTGTAATTCTTTTCAAAAACTTATTTAGAACACTTTTCTTTACAAGATATTTATAAGATAATTTCTGCAGTATAATGGTTTCTCCGAATAACAGCTCTAATACAGCTATTATACAGCTCCTTTATTGCTTCTACAGCTACTATACAGCTCTACTAACGCAAAAAGCTGTATAATGGCCCTTAAAATGGCTGGATAAGAGCTTATACAGCCTTGATGCAGTATGCATACAGCTTTTGGTCTAAAAAAGAACTAAAATACAACTTGTATGCAGCTTGCAATGCTACTTGGGTTTTTTTCGCGTAATACCTAATTAAAGTGGCTTCAAAAACGCACTCATACGTAAAGTTTTATAGTGTTCAAGCTAAGTAGCGATTATAAGAGAATATTTCCATAAAACCGTAGCATGACAGACCAATATTTTATTTACGAACTATGTGTAGTGCCCTAGTGACCTGCCTATCCTCTTTCAGAAAGGAAAAGCCAATGTTCCACAAAAACAAATCACAAGTAATTTCTGCAGCTTCTTCAAATATGATAAAAACTTTTACCAAAATAAAACAACCGACTTCCGAAAACACACCACAAAGTGAAAAATAACTTTAATTTCGGAAGTCAGTGACTTTTGATATGTAATATTTTTTTTTGTCACCGCCTTCCGAAATTAAAGTTATTTTTCACTTTATAGTGTTTTTCGGAAGTCGGTTGTTTTTTTTTTTTTGGTAAAAGTTTTTATTTTTCAATTTTTTAGTTATAGTAGGTACCTACCCCACTAATTCGAAATTTCTTCATCCTTGGGGTAAAAAAATGCATATTTACGCGATAGGCAGCAATCGCGGTTGATTTACTGTTATATTTTGAAGAGTTCCGTTGTCTGTCTCCGAAACGCATCATCAGATCTAGATGAAATTGAAATGGGCCCACACGGGAAGCACCAGTTTTCAAATAAAAAAAAGAATCATCAAAATCGGTTCACCCAGTCGAAAGTTCTGAGGTAACAAACATTTAAAAAAACCATACAGACGAATTGAGAACCTCCTCCTTTTTTTGAAGTCGATTAAAAAGTAACGTCGTGACTTACTAAGCCCCTCAGCACTTGCAACAATAAGGGGCCAATTTTCCAATACGCTTACAATGTAACATATTAATCATCATTGATTGTATGCTTTAAAACCAAGTAATTAAGATAAATAAGAATGGAATAGCTTCTACTGTGCCACCATGTTCTCATTTAGAATGGCGAGTAGTGTTGACCCAGCCGCCACTTACGAGTTGTAGGTTGTAGGTCGAAAACCTAACAGGTGCTTTAGTTTCTGTAAATTATTTCATCACCCCTGCTCTCAAAACGAAGACACTGCTCTAAACGGTGAAGAAAAAACATCATCAGGAAACCGTTATGTCCTCGAATCAAAAATTCGAAGTCCTGGGACATCTACCAACCCGCAATGTACTCGTGTGGTAGATTACGGCCCGCTCCTTCTCTCAAAGAGGAGCTCTGTCTCCCACCCAGCAGTGGGAATATTATGGGCTGATTCTGCTTTATCCAAATAAGAGAGGTGGCGATGAAATTTTCTCGAACGAACTGTTCCACAAGGAGCTTGACTAGTCAAACAGTTCTGATTCAAAGGCATTCGAACTTAAATCCAAAGTATTTGACGACGTCCTGTCTCCTTAGTTCCCTAACTATTTTAATATCTTACGCTTTTAAGGATTACAACTTTGTATTTTATTAGTACTTTGTGTCTTTGAAGATAGTGCCAGTACTAATTAAATGTTCCTTTTAAATAAGTATTTGTGTTTGTTTTCATGGCTTTAGGTACTATACCAGAATTACTTGGTTTGTACACACGCATTTTGTTGAAAACCGGTTCATTTGCTTTCTAGATTTTATTAAAAGCTTTTATTAAGCGCAAAAGAATTTATGGACAGATGTTGTTTATTAGTAACCAATCTAGCCAGTTTTGAGCCAGTTCCTGTTAACCGTACAATGATGGGCATTTTATTAATAACTGCACTATATCAGTCAACTTTCAACTCCAATAATAGTTTATTTATTTAAAGTTATTATAAACTTACTTTTATTCTTTGAGTAACATAGTGTAGTAAGTTTATACAAACACTTTTACACGTCAATCATATTTTTTTAAACTAGATGAGGTCGGCGTTTCCCATCTGATTTCTCTGAGAAGAAAGGCCGAAACAAACTCAAAGTTCACAGTCTCTTTTAAAGGCCAAACCATGATTACATGGTCAGATCATGTGAAAACATATGGATTGGTGTCTGAAATGGTCTTTTGAGGAAAGAGCCACACAGATTGAGTGGACCTGTCCATTCAGTGCACGCATTTATCAGTAATCCTGCAGCTCAACTCAGAACTTGAGGAGCTCAACGGTTTGACGAACAATACCAAAGAAAGGACATTTGGGTAGGCCGCATAAAGTACCTACTCAAACTGCCAGATTAACATTAAAACTAACTGAGAAAGAGATGAAACACAAAACAAAAAAGATACCCACATAGTCTTCACATTCACAATAATTAAAACAATAATAAAATTATACTTCTCAAACTAAATATTCATGTCAAAGTGTATGTTATAATTATCAAATGTCAAAGAGTATAAGTTTACAAAAAATAATGCAATTTGGATGCAAGTTACCGAGATATAATAATTTCAAGAGCAAGTTGCATTTACCGAGCAGTCCACGCTGCAGAAGACCGCATAACTTGGAGACACGTCGTATGTGGTTACGATGTCAGTAGAAGAAGAGGAGAATAAGGGGCGAGCCATTGATCGGGCATAAATCCAGAATACTTTTGAGAAAAGTAAGACAGCTGAAAAATCACATTCTAAAAAGTATGAAAAAAGAAACACGAGAATATTCTCATCTAAATGCCGTTGTCGTATGCCTCCTTGCTCTATAGCTTATGATCGCTAACTACTATTTGAATGTATTGTTTTGCTAACGATCCGACCCGATCAAGACGCATCCGACGATCCACATTTGTCAAATTATAATAAAAAGTTTGGAAGTTATGTGGGAGCAAATGATCGTACATACATACATACATTCTGGTCAAAATCATCACTACCCTCTTTTTTGATTTATCTGTTAAAAATAATCGAGATCTGACACAACACATTATAGTAAAATAACACCTACTATGGGGAAATAATAATCTCTTGGAAATCAAAAGTTGTCTGTGAACACAGATTGCCTCAAGAAGCAATGCAATTCATCTTTATTTGCAAACTTGGTTTGCTAATAGCCCATTATAAGGGAAAAGCCAATCATCTCATTAGCCTCCAACGACTTTTGCCTCTCGAGCCATTCCCATTCTGAGAAACAGATGTTGCCCATAATTTTCTTACGAATGTAATGTAGATACTAGAATTGTATTCCTGGAAAATTAAGTCTTGGAAAATAAAACAACCGGTCTTAAAAGTTTATGAGTTTTCAGTAAGAAAGAATAAACCGAGTTGCCTCGTTTTTTTAATGAGATGGTTTCAATGAGCTGATAGATCTAAACTATTAATATTTCAAAGATTAGATTTTTTGCATGTTTGTTACGTTTTCACGCTAAAACGGCTAAACGGATTTGGATGAAATTTGGCACATGGGTGAGTCCTATAACTTGAATCAGTACATACTTTTTATCTCAACATACCCACGGGATCCAGACTTATGCGGTTGAAACCGCGGGGCGAAACTAGATTGAAGATAAAATGAATGTCAAAATCAAAAGTCGTGATTATGTTAAAAATCGGCACGTTTAAACGAACATCAAAATTTTATAAGACGGTTCCCTTAAATGCCCGCCCATATTCAATATCAAAATAAATCATGCATATTTAGGTAATGTACCCATACCACTCGTAGCGTAGCATTGGTAATGGAGTTTCTTGTCCGTTCTTCGCCATGGGTACCTACTAAGCTTTGGAATGGGCATCGTGCTTCATCTTGTAACTGCCCAACCCCTCAAAAATTGTATGGTGCCTGTAATTAGTTTATTTGTTCATTGGTTCTTTGAATTTGAGGGTATGGCAGACTGGCACTCTGAGAAAAACGCATTCCCGTGAAAATTTCGTTTCGTTGCAATTTGTAAAAGAGTCCAATACGCTGTGATGATGAAGATTCAGTTTTGACATTTACCGACAGAATATGAAAAAAAAATCAAAATAAAAAATCATTTATTCAAATTAGGCTGAGAATCAGCACTTTTCGAATGTCAAAATTACATAAGACAGTCCCCCAAAACGCCCGCCCTTCTCCAATTCTTAATGCTTTAGCTGGGAAGAAGAAGTGGCGCAACAAACTCCCCAGCAGCACAGCTGTCTGTTTAGTTAGATAGACTTGATTCTATACATAGGTAGGCAAAGTACGAGAGCACATTACGAGACAGAGAACTTAAAAAAAATGTCATATGTCAGCTAGCCATGCCAATATACCAACAAATAAAATGAAAACTTAACTCAAGCACAAAAAAAAAGTAAACAAAGCATACTCCCAAAATAAAAGCCTCCTGGTATAAATGGCGTGATAGCTTACATATGCAATGCTGGATTATGTTTGCAAATCAATGCAGGCTAGATTGAACACATGACTTTATAACTCGTCTGGTGGTTTTGAGCATTTTGTAAATGGCCTACGCAAATGTCCTGCAAATCTGGTAGCGTCTTGTGACGGGTTGTTGAGCTCCCTAAAATAGGGTTGACACACGGTGACTGATACATACATGCCGTCTGTTGAGACAGGTCAGCTCAAAGCTGTAATGGCTCTTTCTTCAAAAGGCCCTTCCAGACATTGCCCTGCATTGTTAGACTCACATAAAATTCAAATAATATAATGTTTCGACTTTAAAAGAGACCATGGCCTCTGAGTTTGTTTCGGCTTTTCTTCTCAGGGAACAGTCAGCTAGGAAATGCCGGCGCCATCTAGTTTTTAAAATATTGACCAGCAAAATATTGACGTGTAAAAGTGTCTTTTAAGATCTACTTACATAATAAACATTTCATTTCATTTCAAATGATAGCCTAGGACCATCGACGTAAAATAAATGTATCTTCCATCTATATGCAACTGAACTGTAACTAACTACACTAAACATAGTTTCCTATGCAAAAATAGTTTTCACGTTGTTCCATTCACCAGTTACCACCACCGAATAGTTTTCTGTTTATTTTCTCCGTCAAACTGAAATATACGCATAGTAACTCACTCATTAAATCTCATAATAACGATCGCTTCCCATTGAAACTTGCCGTAATAACTCATTTTTCATAGGATGTTTGTTTGTAGTATTGCCAGAAGATATGTACTAAATATAAAATTTGTAAAAAAGACTGTTTCATTGAATAAAAAATCTAAATTTTTGCTTTCTTATTTTTTTCTTTCACTTTTTGACCATGCCGTTCATCCGACTGCGGCGAAACTCAAAAGGAGGGTACCTAATGTTTTAATGTAAAAATAATCAAGAGACGGAAAGAATTTACAGCTGCCAAACTTAATAGTGGTAGTAGTAGATAGGTACGCAATTTTGACTAAAATATTTAACAGAAGTGACAAAACTTTAATTTTTTAGTGTTCCGTACCCAAAGGGTGCCGAACTGCCAACGGAATCCTACAACAAAGTTTCCGCTGTCTGTTCGTCCGTCCATTCACCTATCTGTCTGCAGGCTGTATCTCATGAACCGTAATAGGTAGACAGAACAAAAATTGATATATTTTCACAGAGTGTGTACCAATTTCTATTACCGCAACAACAGCAAATAAAATAAAAATGTGTTTTTTCAGCGTGTTTTGCCTTGTGCTACGGAACCCTATGTGTGTGAGTCCAACTCGCAACTGGCTGTTTTTTTTTTAAATATTCTTAAACCAAATTTAACAGGTTTTTTTCTTCGCTCTTATTTTATTTAAACGTTAAGAATACTTAGTTTAAGGTCAGTGCACAAAAGACTCCCATTTGTATCCTCTCTCTTCATAGAATAACGCATTATGAGGAAAAATAGCAATATAAAGTGCAAGCTCTGGCGGGCAATATATTGCCCAGCCAGCGCTCTCGGGCAGCGCTATAACGATCAAATGACTCGCAATATGAGTAGATAATATTTAAAATGAAGGGTATTTTATAAAGAAAATAATTTGAAATGAAATATGGTACAAAAATAGAAACTTCATTTGTTACACTAAGTTTTATTGTCAGTAAGTATTTTTTCTGTCGATAGATAGCTAGGTATAAGGAATATACCAACATAAGTGTATCTATTTAATAGCCACGTCAATACTATCTCGTGCAACTTCAGTATTAAGGTTGCTGTCATTAATGTCAACTGTCATTTCACCACGAATGGCGGAAAACAGTAAACCGTACCTAAACTAAGCGCGTGGTTATAGTTGATATTTCTATCTACTTTTTACATACTCACTGAATGTTCTAACATTTATTTTGTGACGTTTTACATGTACTAACCAAAAATGTTTTGTCCTTTTTTAGCATGGGGATCCATGGATGCCACCGCTACAAACACTGATCAATCATTGTGTAACAGTTTAAGATAATTATTTTGTCATACCTTGACATTGGCAAAATCATCGAACGTTATCGATGGAACCAGAACCTTTAAAAAAAATAGAATAGAATAGAACTAAGCGCGTGGCGCAATGATGAGCCAGTGTAGTGATATTATTGACATAAATACGTGTTTCTAGATTATTTAGCACCTACTTACTCCTTCTCAGCGTGTCGTTAGCAATCTCAATACAGTTAGCCCAGTGGCTTTACTATGGTGGGGCTGGCAGGGCAAGAGCCCTGGGCGCCTATCGAAGGGGGGCACAAAAAGTCGCCAATTATCAAATACAATTTCCAAATCTGCCTATTTCATTCAAATTCTCTTAAAATTGCAGCATTGCAAGCAATTTTTTTGCAAGTTGAAATTAACACCTTCGTTATTAAAGGCTATTTGTAATTGGTCAAAAAAGGTTATGCGACCTAGCTGTGCTCAGTGTAGAAGATAATTTACGAAGGGGCGCAAATGTGGTACGTGCCCTAGGCGCCATTTTCTATTGGTACGCCCATGAGTCAGCCCAAAATTGGGCTACGAGCTTGGCACTTTCAGAAGCATCCACCAGATCCTGTAGCGTGCAGACTACAGGACACGCTGGGCAATTAAGTGTCCTATTGTTTGTTTCTAGTGGTTTGGTTCGATATCTTGCTTGATGAGAAGTTTAAATGTTACTAATCCCACTACCAAACAAACAAGTGAACTTGTTATTCATGAAAATAATACCATTATCATAACCAAATGTCCATTATAATAATTCCATTTGCACATCACTGCCTCAAACTGCATATTATTATGCAAAGCATATTACAATTTGTACGATCTGTTTACGTGGAACCGATAATTTACTGTGTTTTACTCTTAACGACACGACAACGTAACGTTGACGTACACGTTCACTTATTTATTGCGCGACATGAAATGAAATGAAACGAAGTTTATGTCTCTGGGTAGAACTTTTAAGACCCTTTTACACGTAATTTTTTGGTCATAGATAGTGCCAGCATTTCCTAGCTAACTCATCCCAGAGAATAAATGCCGAAATACACTCGGAGGTCATGGTCTCTTTTTAAGCGACTTCAAAAAGAAGGAGGTAATCAATTCGATATGTTTATTTTATTTTTTTAATGTATGTTCGGGCACAACTCCGTCATATATAGACGGATTTGCAAAATTTCGAAATGGTCACATTTAAATTTCATATAGATCTGATGATGCGTTTCGGAGACAGACAACGGAACTCTTCGAAAAATGACAGCAAACAAACCGCGATTGCTGCTATCGCATAAATATGAATTATTTTGACCACAAGGATGGCGAAATTTCGAATTGTGTGGGGTAGGTACTATAACTAAAAAGTGATAAATAAAAAACTTAAAAAAAAAGAAACAACCGACTTCCTTTAAACACTACAAAGTGAAAAAGCACTTTAATTTCGAAAGACGGTGACAAAAAATTAAATAAAATACATATCCATAGTTACCGACTTCCGAAATTAAAGTCATTTGTCACTTTGTAGTGTTTTTTGGAAATAGGTTGTTTTTTTTTTGTGAAAACTGTATTTTTTAAGTCCCGAGATTTTATTATTAAAATTTTATGCGAGCCTAACTATGCAGGACCAACTCTGAAAGAAGCTTTTGAAGACAGAGGCATTGCAGTTTTGAGCTAACTTGTTCCAACAGACGGCATGCATGCATCGTGTAACTCAACCCTATTTTAGGGAGCTCAACGACTTGTCATACAACACTACCAGAACTGGAGGACATTTGTGTGGGCCACATAAAAAATACTCAAAACCGCCAGACAGTTATAAAGTCATGTATTCTATCAAGACATGCATGGTTCTCACATTCACAGTCAGTACTCTCTAACGAACGTAAACGTTCACTCATTTACTGCGTTCCAGTCTTAACTACACGACAACGTAAACGTTCACTTGTTTTGTGTTTACGACTCTATAGGTTACAGTTGTTTATGGCGTGGTGTTAAAATAATAGTTATGCTCAATGTATTCTGTTGGGTTTCGGGAAGTTGGAATTCGCCTGTTTATCGTTGAGTAAATATGCCATTGGGGATGTGGAAATCTGGGTGGAGTGAATTGAATAAACAGTGATGCATAAGCTGGAATTAAACATTTGGAGAGAAAGGTCATTAAATAATGCTGTCGTATTATACTAGTAAGAGTTGTATGACCAGCTATGGACTATGATATAAGCCACTGAATTATATTATGTTTGCGTAGTTTTTCGACGCATTTGATGCAGAAAACTTTATAATCTAATCGCTTAACACTCTAGCAAACTCAACTTGGTTCGTTTTGAAGGATTATTGCTAATTCATTGCTTCATATTGTTCGAAAAAATTGTCTACTCAACAGCGTAAATAACGTAATGAATGTTGTTGACCTGTCAAAATAAAAGCCATTCCTACTGTTAGTGTGTTACGTGATTAACCCGCAGTTAAATTCAAATACATTAATTATGTTTTAACTTTCGAGAGAGAATACAATTTTATGTAAATAATTTAAATAAATAAATAATAATAATAATAAATCTTTATTTCCAGTTTTACAATTTTAGAGTTACCACTTGGTTATTTACCACTAGCTGTGCCCGCGACTTCGTCCGCGTGGAATAGTTATTTTTATATTATTTATATTTTAGAACAAATTCGGTTAGCATAAAGAAGGTTATAGTGAGCCAACCTTAAAAGATAGACATATGTTGTTGCAGATTTTATTTTAGAACTTTTAGAGAGAAACAATTTCGTTATACGTATCTTGAACCGTTAAGCAGCGCACGCAACGGAAACTCTCAAACGAGGAATAATTTTCCCGTTTTTTGCATTTTTTTTCATTTCTGCTCAGCTCCTTTTAGTTGCAGCGTAATGTTATATAGCTTATGTCACTCGATAAAGATGTAGCTTTCTAATGGTGAAAGAATTTTTGAAATCGGCCTAGTCGTTTTTGAGTTTATTCGTAACAAACATACAAAAATACGCAGGTTTCCTCTTTATAATATTAGTATAGATATATATCAGAAGAATTTTTCTAAAATAAAAATAGCCTACGTTACTCCTTATTACATCAGCTACCTGCCAGTGAAAGTTCCGTCAAAAACGGTCGAGCCATTTCAGAGATTAGCGGGAACAAACAGACAGACAGACCGACACACAAACTCAAACAAAAATTGTAAAAAAATATATTTTGGTACATGTACCGTATATATATTCATAGGCATGTAGCAAAAAGTGGTTATTTTAATATTACAAACAGACACTCCATTTTTATTTATATGTATAGATGTATAGATTATGAATTTCGTCTAGTAAATTGTAGGTGCACACAGAGTTATAAACCTCTGTCACCCAAGCAAAGATTAAACTTGTGTTACGGGTTACAGGGCTCTCAAGTTAACGCTAGTTAGACAAGTAAAGTTTCGGAAATTCACGGTGTAGGTACAACAGACAAAAATTTAAGAAAATAAATATTTTACTGAAGCTAAAACAAATTTATTCAAGAGAGAACCATTTGTATGGTGTGTGTTGTGTGTGTGTGTGAGGGTGTGTGTGTATGTGTATGAGTGTGTGTGTTGTATGTGAGTTATATTGTGCAGAGTTGTGTTCCGGAGTGTTCCGAAGTATCGTTTTGTGTCGGAAGGTGTATTTGACGATGTGCCGGACGGGGTGTATTTTGGAGTCAAACGGGCTTAAATCTGCGTGTTGGGATTTTTTCCAACCTCATCGTAGCTAAGCTATATGTACCTATTATTAGTTTCCTGGTTCGAGATCAACCATTTATTTAATTTAGAATAAAATGAATGTAAACAAACAAAAAAATATATTATTTACTGAAATGATGATTAATTTAAATAAAAATTGCCCTCCCATTCCACCCTAACATTCCTTACACATAACTTCTATAGCTCACTAACAGTTGTTAAGTGGTTGTCTAATACCAGTAGCTGCGCCCACGCACCTCGTAAAACATGTCAGCGCGATATTGTAAACATAACGAACCCTTGCGCTTCTGTATTATTTTAAAACTATCGTAAACAGTGAAAATCAATGATGTTTTGTGTACAGGTTGCTTGAAAATATCTTTTAATAAAAAACCTATGGAAATTAACTTTGGTAGATAGGTTACGTGTAAAAAGTGCACGGTATTATGTTTAAATAAATAATAGTTTAAAAAAACTAAAAAAATACGCTTTAAAAACCAAACCAAAAAGTAGAAAATAATTTAATTATTATTTTCTACTTTTTAGTTTGGTTTTTAAAGCGTGTTTTTTTAGTTTTTTTAAACTATTATTTATTTTCTATTTTTTAGTTTTGCTAACTACAAAAGCGTGTATTTTTTATTTTATTTTATTATTGAATTGTCATAAGTCCTCGATAAGTCTATAAAGTTTAAATTAAATCTGACCGTTTAAAGTGGGTCAAAATAGCGTCCAAAGGAGTCGGTTACATACAAACAAACATACAAACATACAAGTGAAGCTAATATAAAGCGTGTAAAATATTGCGGCGGAATTTTACAGTGCACTGGATTATCAACTCTCGTTGTTGAAACGAGCATTGAGAATTAAAAAGAGTGCATCCCAGCGCGTTGAAAAAAACACTGTGATTCAGAGATCCAGAAAAGATTTTCCAGTCTGTGCGAAGGTGGACAAATGCATTGTCAGTTTGTCACGGAGCATAATTTTTTTATAGAAAACATTTATTTATAAAATCAATCATTTATTTATTGGATGTCTCCATGCAACTAAAGGATAGTATCTAAAAAAATATCAAAAGTTTAAAAACCCCTGAAAAACACTGCAGAAATAAACTGCATTCAAAGCTTCAAGCTTGTTTGCTTAACGTGCTTTCTCGGCTGCTAAACTGCCTGTCTGTCTATGTAATCGCAGAGAGGAGGAAAATTCCCATCAATCCGTTTACCTGCAGCATCCATTCGAAATGTAAATTTATTTATGAGACATCCTGTATAGTACGAGAACCCATACGCAATTTATACAATTTCATTGTTTACGATGGAGAATTAAATGGAAATACAGATTTCCCTGATTGCTGTGTGGACAGGTTTATGGTAAGGAAATCGAGTTAGAGGAAAGCCGATGAATAGGAAATTCTTCGTATGAACTTATAAATAAGCTGAGTTGAGAATTACCAGTTCCTTGTGAATGAGTTTTCCCAGGTACCTACTAACAAGCAGCAGCGTTTTTAGAAGGTTTAAAGCACAATTAGTCTGTTACGTTCGCAGTGCTGGGTCCCAGGCCTCCTCCTGTTGAGAGGGAGTGGGGCGTAATCCACCACGCGGGCCCAGTGTGTTGGTCATGCCGGTTTCATCACATTTTTGCTTCACCGTTATGTGAGCAGGAAGGTTTAAATCGCTGTTGATAGATGAGAAAAAGATGTCTTAACAGATAGTCTTGAAGTTTATCCAATCCAATTTTACTAAATAATAGGAACAACTTTATAGACCGGTCACTCAAAATTTAGTAACAGAGAAAATGGGCGTTGCAAGAGATAGACTACCGTTTAACATTCACAAGGACCACCTGCCAGGCTCCAGAGCCATCACTTACATACTCAAAAAAACACGATCAATAAACACAGCATCACACAAATTGCAATAGCAAACCAAATTGCTCTCAGTAGCTCACCGCGTGGGTTTAAAACATTTGTACAAGCAGATAATTGTTCCGGTTCTTGTTTATATGCATGTGCGATGTAAAATCAGCAAACGGGAGGGAATTCCAGCGCGAGGAATAATATTAAAAACTTGTTTTTTTGAACAAGCTGAGAGCAAAATTACACCTGTCAAGCGAAATGGTGTAATTGTGGGGTTTTATGGAGAACAGCTGTTTTGTTGTGTGTGGCGGCCTGGTAGGTATATTCGTGTTATGTGTATGATATTATAAGGTAGAATTAGGTTATTCTTGCATTAGATTTTCAGATCACAGTACCTAGGTAGGTAGAGCCTATAATCTGCATGATTTTAGCATGCGACCTCCGCGATCCTGTAACAAGTTGATGGCTTAATTACGAGACAAACATTATTTCGTATAAAAAGATAAAAGATCATCATATGCTTAGCCTTTTATGAACTATGTTGAAATCGGCTTCCAATTTACCGTTTCATATTAAGAGTATTCTCCCCACGCGGGCTGTCAACGGCGCATTTATGGCGGTTTTTCGTGATTATTTAATTAAATACAAACAAAAGTAAACATTTTTTTCAGCCATGCACTAGATCGTTGGTATTTTCAAGGTTGTATGCAATTTTTTTTTACAGTTATTTTGGTATTTGGTTATAAATATTTACATTACGTCAATTATTTTCTATTTGCATTACTAAGTACGACTAAATGTTTTTATGAAAGAGTAAATATTTAAAATAATTGTAAATACCAACGATCTAGAGCTTGGCTGAAAAAAAAGAATGTACTTTTGTTTGTATTTAATGAAATAATCACGAAAAACTACTATAAATGCGTTGTTGCCAGCCCGCGTGGAATGAATGCTCTTAAGAAGATATAAGATTATAATTAATGCATACAAAACATTTCGCAAAACCCTTTAGCCCTATAACTTGGCAAAAAAATTGACATAAAGACTGCTTTAGTAGCATAGCATGGTTTGGCCGCATCGATCTTGAGGTTTGGAATATTTTTTTGGGAGAACTGCAATCTAAGAGATAACATATTTAAAGCCCAAAAACGTTGTGTTAGAGCTATGTGTAGTCTTTAACTAGAGATAGTTGTGAACCTCTGTTCAAGTCTTTGAAAATACTTACTTTTCCGTCATTATATATTGTGGAAATGGCAATTTTTTGAAAAACAAATCACAATTTGTTTGCTAAAGTCTCGGACGCCAAGAAGGATCCCGTAAGTCCATATAAAAACCTCTTAGTTATTGGTTAGTGGCTATAAAACAGCACTACTTAGAAAAAGTGGTTTCTGCATAGGTCCAATAATATTTAATATACAGTTTAATATTATTGACATTATTTGAAACACTTTTACGCACGATTTGAACTTTAAAATGATTTATTAATTTACTAACTATTTTATAATTTTGCACTTAACCTTAAAATAATAATAACATAGGTGACATTACCGATTTGTTAAATTTTGCTTGTCAAAACTCAGGCAGAATGTACTCGGCTCATTATATTTTTTATAACAACTTTATTGTACAATACTTACATTAGCAAATAAATGATTTGATTTGAAACATTTTAAAAGAGTAACGGTCGAGTTTCTTGCCCATTCTTCCCTATATGAAACTAACTTTTGAAAGGTGGGACTAGGATCAATTCTATTTTTATAGCTAAAAATTGTCACTTTCAAAAGTGCCTATTTGAAATAAATTTGACTCTGACTTTGAAGATGAGTAAAACAGATAGTGAGCTTAGCGAACTGACAAGCCCAATGTCCTGATATAAACTGTAAAAAAATCGGACAAATCACAAACAGGCGCGACACAACTCTCGTAGAACAATTCGCGTTGTTCTGGAGAAGCCTTAACTATCAAAGTTAAACTAAAATTACTCATGTGGAGCATACGGTGGAGGTCTGCCCGGCTTGGGCGGAGCACCGCCGTGTCCTGGTGGAGGTGATCGCCGGCGGCGATCTCTCGCGTCCGGCCCTGGTCCAGGCTATGGTACGGAGCGAGAGTGCATGGTTAGTCGTCACCTCCTTCAGCGAAGCAGTAATGCTTGCAAAGAGGGAGGCGGCGCACGTGAGGGAGAGGCAGTATAGCGACCTCACGACCGTAGCCTTCGCAGGAGACGCCCTGGGCGTCGAGAATCCTAGGCTGATTCCCGGCCACCGTAGGCGCGGGCTTGCGGACGGCGAGTAATAGGTAGCTCGCTGTCCGGTAAGGACCAAGCCCGGGTCGACGGCGCGTTGCGCGCCTCAAAGAGACGTCAGCACCAACTGATGGGGCCCGCAAGGGCCGATGCTTGCCAGGAGTGCGGGTTGTTCGAAAGAGATACCGCGGCCCCTGACACACAGGCAACTGAGAGAACACGGGTGGGTTTTAGTCAGTAAAAGTCTGACACGCCCTTCCGCTCCACCCAGAGCAGGAGAAGTTATTTGATAATTTCCCACCCCAAAAAAAAAAACTTATTTATATTACTCATTTTATTTGAACGATCCGGCGGAATGACGAGGAGTCATTATAAAAGTCATGACAAAACTAGGTCTGAAATGTAAAAAGACCCCTGTTTCATATATTTAGACGGCAATTTCAGACCTATCCTATACACAACTGCGACACTAACAAGTATTACAGTTTTGTATGGAATAACCGTTTTGTTATACCTACCAGGATAACATAGTCAGCTGGTATCTAAGTCCCATGAAGGTAAGCTCTAAGACCATTATCTAATCTTATATAAGTAAAGTAGCCATTGTAAGATGTTTATGTGCTGAAGTCCTAAGTAACACTGAACATAGTGCTCATGTAAGTTTCAGACAGCTTTGCATAACTTTACCGTACGGTGTGGACTATGAATAAATTGTTAGGCTATAGTACTGTAAGGGTGTATACAGAGTGGCAGGAAACCACGGATTCAGTACACGTTGAACAAAAACAAATAGCTACTCCATACATTTTGACCGCATAGGTAACTGTTAGACGTTTCTATGAAACAGCCGTTTTTTGATAACCGACGAAAAATGTCCATGCTACGGTCCAGAATAACGTGCAGAATTTATGGTTACAATTTACACGTCAATATTCTTACCACCCTGTAAGTGGACGATAAGAACAGAAGAGATTATAACGCGAGACCGACTAAAGATCTCACTATTTTCGTCCCAGAAAAAACTTAAAACTGGCTTGTTCCCGTGGTCACGTGGACATTAGAAATTATTGTACCGGATGCTACTTCCAAGATGAAAAAGTCCTAACTATGCAGAACAACTCAGAACTGTGTGTGAACAGTGTCTGAAATGGATACTCTATCTGTTTAAGGCTATTTCATTTATGTTGTGGTAATTATGGCAAATCGCCCCGTTTGGCAAACTGGTGATCACAGTATACTGTTTACCTACTCCATGCTTTGTACGCCGATTTTGTAAGTAAACAAAATGTAATCAATCTGACACAGTTTTGCTCTGTACATTGAATATTTATTGGAAAAAGCAATCTACTTGTAATGAACGAGGGTGTCCATGAAGCGGGGATTTTTACATTTATTTTTTTAATTTTTATTTCAATATTTCAGAGTGATTCAATATTTGTTCGAATTAATGTAATCGGAGAAAACAGATGGTGTGTCGGAATATCTGCTGAATTTTCCATTTACGTATCGGTTCAATAAATTTGATTTTTCGTCTAATTCTGCCATATTTTATCATCAGTTAATGATATTGTATCAATCGGCAGTTCGATACATCATCAAATTCAAAAAATTTCAACTGAAATCGTAGTTTAACTTTGGATGAATCTACATCTAAATTTATTAATGGTGATAACTTTCTTATTTTGTAGAAATTTATAAATACTATAACTCATGTTGCGGGGAAGCGCCAGGGTAGCCCACTAAATTTAGATTTTCTTCGTTTTGCATAAACAATTTTCTTCGTTTTATACATATCATTTTCTTCGTTTTGTACATATCATTTTCTTCATTTTGTACATATCATTTTATTTATTTATGTATTTTTTATCGTACACCACAAAAACACATTACAAAAAAACAAATTACACTATAAAATTCGTTATTTTCTTCGTTTTGCACATATAATTTTAATTGTTTTGCACATATAATCCCATTGCATAACACTCGTATTCATTCAATTGGACAATATAAACTTATTATTATTCTCTAAAACCATGTTTCTTACGGTTGCGAATCATATTTCGATCATCATATAGCCACAGATACTGACCTGCGAATTGCAAAAAACGTACCTATGGAAAAGTAAAATTTCACGGGTCATCTTAGCATATTACCTGAGGAAGGGTACTTTTTTTTAATAACCAGAAAATTATCTACCTTATTTTTATTTAAAAGAAATCCAATGCTACTACATCAACAAAATCAGTACTAAATCTCCCAGTTCCTCACTACATTGAGATTAGGAAACGTACTCAAACGAGTCAACAGGTTGGACTACACCGAACACAAACAATCGTGAAATGAAACTGTCATGTTGATTCAATCTCACCACATAGTAGCGAGCAAATGGAGTAGTATTTGCCGTAAAAAAAATCTGTCCTTAACCAAATAAAGGGTAATTACGTCTTATTATACGCGTCTGGCAACTTAGGAAACAGGATGTAGTAAATTAATGAAAAATGGGTGCAATATTTTTGTATATATTTATTTTATTTCACCTCATTTTTAACCGCCATTTCCTCTGAAACGTGCCAGCAACGTTTGCGGTTTTCTACTCCTACGTGAACGGAAAGAAGCATGAAATTGTAACCCCTTAGTATTATCGTACCCCTTAGTATAGACGTAGGCGAAGCCGCTGGCGAAAGCTAGTCAAGCTTTTTCCAGCGGCTTCGTCCACATGAAGGTTTTTACGTGATTGAGTAACAGACATCCAAACACACAAACTTTCATATTTATAATATTAGGATAGGATATTATGATTCTCCGGCGTAAAATAAATAGTTATAGCCGAAACCATGTAGCATAATTTTCTAAAATTGCCGAATTTTCTTACAACATTGTCCTTGCAAAATTAAAATAAACCAGAAATTCACTTAGCACTCCATTGCCAACTCCTCCGTGAACCTCATTCCCTGCCAAATGTAGTGTTGATGTGTTCCAGCGAAGTCACTTGTACCGTATTGTTTACTGCCCGCAAATAATACCAACGGCTTGTATACCATGTTAATTTTCATCCTCATTACAAGTGTGTAATTAGTTAGCTATATTATGAATTATTTGCTTACGGTAATTGAGAGTTTACTTGTTGATTTTTGATTGAAAGGCAATATCTGGAAGCATGGCAGTGCCCCTGCCAAGTCGAGCAAAAAAGCTGCACGGCCGTACCATCCTTTTCTCGAAGCAGTTTAGGCCATTTTCGACCCCCTATAACTTCGTTGTGGATACAATTAGAAACCTGAATCTTTAGTAACCAAGCAAGCATTGTGTAAACACGGTATATTACAAATTTCATTCAATTTGAACCAGTTTAAGAACTATAACTAGTCAAAGTTTCTTAATTTTGTTACTCACTCACTGACCGATCATCAAAACTCTAACTAAGGCTCTTCTAGCAGACATAGAAGCTTCAAATTTAGAATACAATTAGTGTTTAGATACATTGTGTTTTCATGCGATGGCCAAGTCAATCTATTTATTTGAAACATTTTTTTTTTTTAATATTGATATGGTCACTATGAGATGTTGTTAGGTTAGCTAATTAGAATATAATAGAATATTTCTTTATTTTAAAGACTCATATATATAATTACGTAATAACTTAAGACAGCAGGGCCCTTAAGTAAGGACTGAATAAATTAAACGACACATGGATCTCACAAATTTTTACGATCGAAGAACTGAGTTGCGAGTTTTTTATTTACAAGTTATG
Source organism: Polymixis lichenea (assembly GCA_949091785.1). Lineage (NCBI taxonomy): Eukaryota > Metazoa > Arthropoda > Insecta > Lepidoptera > Noctuidae > Polymixis > Polymixis lichenea. The sequence goes on along the minus strand of OX420943.1, from coordinate 2,057,319 downwards.
TTTTTGATGGCATTATTGTTTCTATACAGGATTTGTTGGAAGTATTTTATTTGGCTGTCACTATTTGAACGCAGGGGCTTAAGTTTCGATTTATGGTAGGACTGTTGGGCGGGCTCTATCCGGGGCTTAATTGGGCTCATATAGGATTGCCTTTTATCTTTATTCACCAAAAGGAACCTGCAATTGAGACGCCATGTTAAGTCAAGTAGTTACATTTCTTTTGTGTACAGGAAAAATGTGTAAGAATAAATAATTTTATATTCATTGTTTTATCATTCAGGAAAATTATACTGAATATAGACTTTCGAAATACCATTCACTAAATCAAAACCAAGTAAGTAAGTAGTAATAATTAGTAGTATTAAGTTCAAGTCTCATATTTAATTTCATATTGTATTTAAACTTCTTTTTTTTGGTTTACAAATATTTCTTTTTAAATTGAAATGAGTGTCTCGGCATCACACAGATAAACCCTGAGAGGTTTTCGTTATGTGGCTAAAATCAATTATGTAATAGGTTAAGTGTTAAGGAAAAAAATAATAATAATTGGCTCAGCAGACAGATTCGTGATCAAAATCAGCATAATCAGGCAGCTTATGATGAATTTAGCTTTTTCCCAAATTTTTTGGGGTCAGCTTCCAGTCTAACCAGATACAGCTGAATACAATATTTTACATGGAACGACTGCTTATATAACCTCCACAATCCAGTTACTGAGTAATACGATACCACTTGGTAAGATCGTAATGACATTATTATTATATAAACAGTGACTTGAATTTATAGAGAATCCGCTATCAATCCTCTTAACATAATCCCTTAGCAACCTTTAGCGACACCACCAATGGCCCATTTTCTAGAAACGACACGAAACTATTCATGTACGTACTCATCGATAAACGAAAACCACCAATACCTTAATTATCTCCTTCAAGTTTTGATTTCATCCTATTTCACTTTAATCCTCCGTAAGGATTAAGTAAACAAAATCACATATTCCTTGGAACGAAACCACATCAAAGTCACATGAAAATCCACTGTGGTTTAATTCAAAAACCTATTAACACAAAATAGATAGATACAGAAGGTCTGCACTATACAAAGAGCGGAAAATCATCACAATACATAAACGTATAACTCGAATTTCAACTCTTCATTAGTGGTTGTAATGACAATCATGTCATTTGGTTAACCAAGGATTTTGACTTTTATATAAATAGATTTTATACTTTATATATTCACTGGAACAGTTAGACCAGATGCTGCACACCCTAAACGGAGCCCCTCGGTGGGTTGGCCTCGGCATGAATTTGGACAAGACGAAAGTCATGTGCAATTCACACGTCTTGCCGAGTCCAATCCACATTGAAGGGTCGCTTCTCGAATTTGTGAAGGAGTATGTCTACCTAGGGCAAATTATCCAGCTCGGTAGACACAACGTTGAGAAAGAAACCGACAGAAGGATCCGGTTGGGTTGGGCAGCGTTTGGGAAACTATGGCAAGTCTTTTCGTCACCTATTCTGCAATGCTTGAAGACTCAAGTCTTCAACCAGCGCGTCCTGCCCGTGATGACTTACGGTGCTGAAACGTGGACACTGACAGTCGGGCTGTTCCACAAATGTAAGGTCGCTCAACGCGGTATGGAGCGGGCTATGCTCGGAGTTTCTTTGAAGGATAAAATTAGGAATGAAATTATCCGGAAAAGAACCGGAGTTACCGACATAGCTTGTAGAGTGAGCAAGCTGAAGTGGCAGTGGGTTGGCCATGTTTGTCGAAGGACCGATGGACGTTGGAGCAGACGAGTCCTGGAGTGGAGACCGCGTATCGGCAAACGTAGTATGGGACGCCCCCCAGCTAGATGGACCGACGTCCTTAAAAAGGTGGCTGGGACAGACTGGATGCGGAAGGCGGAGGATAGAGTGTTGTAGCGCAGCCTGGGAGAGGCCTATGTCCAGCAGTGGACTGCGATAGGCTGAGTTGATGATTTTATATTTTGTGAATATGAGAACGTTGTAGGCCTTGTAGACTGTGGATTAGTAGACTACAATATATTTAATTAAAAACCTGGTGCTTCTTGACAAGCGTACACTGTCCTCCCATATCTATTGACACTGTAATTTGAAAACATTATGCAAGCAAGTTTTTTTAAGTAACTAGTTTCTTGCTGGCTCTTTTTATCCATAGGAAGCAACTGTATGGTACCGTGGGCCTAGCTTCGGACTTTTTAAGTGCCCATCCATGTAGGTTTGTGTAAAATAAAATATTTTGTCTTTTTCTTGTCCTCGATCTCGCCTGATAGAAAGCAATGAATGAGGATGGAACGAGCGTATCCAGAAGATACTTTTTCTCGCTTGAAAACTGACGGGTTATATGTATGTGGAAGGGAAAACAAATGCTGGCAGAGAGTTCCACACTTTGGCCACTTTGGCCGTGCGCATAACATTGCGACTGGTCGAAATATCAACCAAGTGCTGATGTCTGGTACTCCGGTAGTGAAAGGGTTATGGTGGGACTGCCCCCTAATTGCGTAATACACTAGCAATCACAATCTAAATCATTTTGAAGGGCTGATCCATTCATCTTCTAACTTAAGAGACAGCTGTGCTGCTTTGGAGTTTATTGCGCCATTTCTTCTTCCCAGCATGGGAAAAAGACTGTCTTATTAATTTATTTATTTAACCATTTATGTACACACATATATAAACAGACAAGAAGATTAGAACAGAAAAATAAGTACAGAGGTGATGCTTATTTCTAAAGAAATCTCTTCCAGCATACTTGCGACCGGAGAGAAGATAGTTCAAAAAGTGCCAAATCTCAGCCTAAATTGAATAAAAGACTTTTGATTTTGCTCAGCAATGTAAATAACGCAATTCATATTTTGGAATTGCCAAAATGTAAGCCATTCCTACTGTTAGTGTGATACGCAACTCACCCGTAAGTGTCTATGCGCGTGCGCCTGTTTCGCTCGTTGTAGTTGGCCTTCTATCATCTTTCTATTCTGTGGCGTTACTATGAACTCGGTTTAATTAAATAGCTTGCTGCTATGTGCGTAGTTAAGTAAAAGTCAGTTTAACTGATTCATTAAACTAATTAATGTTGAGCCGTAAACATTCTTGGTTTATTAACTGTAGTGTAATGGGTTTGTAGTGACTATAGACCTGCAGCTAAGGTGGTTGGCTGGCGATCGGGAGGAATCAGGTTTAAATATTGTTTGGGAATATAGGGTGGCTGCAATTTTCTTTTTTACCGATGAAATATTTCAACACAGAGAATAATTTACTGATTACTGGTATCAGGTTGGGCGTCAATGACCCTGCCACCCTGTATTTATACAACGACAAACAAACAAAATAACTAACAGATATACAAGTCATCTTATAAGGGTTCCGTTTTTTCATAAGGATCTACGGAACCCTGGAACAGACGATTTTTAAGTACGTGCTTAGGTTCTTTGAAGTCGGATATAATAAGATTACATAATTATGTAGTAAAGAGCATAAATCGTATATCCTAGCTTAGTTTATTCTATGAATAAGTCCTGTCTAAATGCTAATAACTTATTTGCTTTGAAACACATATTCTGGATAAACTAGGACATAAATATGGAAATATCGTCGTCCAGTTGTTAGGGGACGCCTGTATCCAGCTGTTGACGGTCTCATATGTCTTTATAATGCCCAGAATCTGGACGAACTACTAAAGGCTATCGTGTTACTCAGTAACTGGGTTGTGGAGGTCAGATAGGCAGTCGCTCCATGTAAAATACTTGCATTTAGCTGCATTCAACTAGACTGGAAGGCGACCCTAACATAGTTTTCGGGTAACCACTGAAAACCAGCGCTGTGTTGTGGGTCCCATACCAGTGACAAAAAATTCAAATACATATCCAAAGACACCGACTTCCGAAATTACATTTTTTTTTCACTTTGTAGTGTTTTTTCAGAAACCGGTTGTTTTTTCTTTGGAAAAAGATTTTTTCTTTCTTTCTTTCTAGTTGAGATAATGCTAGGTAGATGGTAATGAGTCAGAACCGAGGTCGAATGACCTTCTAATATACACAGACGTCGTGAGAACTAGCATTTACTGTATACATACGTCACTGCATCAGATGGTATATAATTAATGGTCTAGTAAAAATAACAGACCGTCGCTACCGTGTGAAACTAGCTACTCGAAAGCTTCAAACTAGCTGCTCGCAAGCTTCAAACTAGCTGCTCGCAGGCTTCAAACTAGCTGCTCGCAGGCTTCAAACTAGCTGCTCGCAGGTTTCAAACTAGCTGCTCACAGGCTTCAAACTAGCTGCTCGCAGGCTTCAAACTAGCTGCTCGCAGGCTTCAAACTAGCTGCTCGCAGGCTTCAAACTAGCTGCTCGCAAGCTTCAAACTAGCTGCTTGCAGGCTTCAAACTAGCTGCTCGCAAGCTTCAAACTAGCTGCTCGCAGGCTTCAAACTAGTTGCTCGCAAGCTTCAAACTAGCTGCTCGCAGGCTTCAAACTAGCTGCTCGCAGGCTTCAAATTAGCAGCTCGCAAGCTTCAAACTACCTGCTCGCAAGCTTCAAACTAGCTGCTCGCAGGCTTCAAACTAGCTGCTCGCAAGCTTCAAACTAGCTGCTCGCAAGCTTCAAATTAGCTGCTCGCAAGCTTCAAATTAGCTGCTCGCAAGCTTCAAACTAGCTGCTCGCAAGCTTCAAATTAGCTGCTCGCAGGCTTCAAACTAGCTGCTCGCAAGCTTCAAATTAGCTGCTCGCAAGCTTCAAATTAGCTGCTCGCAAGCTTCAAACTAGCTGCTCGCAAGCTTCAAACTAGCTGCTCGCAAGCTTCAAAGCCTCTCCTGAGCGGGTCGGTGGCTATCTACAGGGTAGCGATTAGGTTATCTATCCTACTAATGTTATAAATGTGACTGTTTGTGTGTATGGATGTTTTTATTGAATCACACTAAAACAGCTGAACGGATGTGGATGCAATTTCGCACACAGATAGATTTAAACATGGATTAACGTACAGGTTACTTTTTATTCCGGTATTACATTCCCGTGGGATAACTTTCAACCTCCACGCGGGCGAAGCTGCTGGCAAAAGCTATGTTAATAAGCGAAGCAAAAACTTTTACCCCCCCCCCCTCTCCTTTTACGAAAATTACGCAGACGGATGAATATATAATTTGGCACAGGGAAAATTTATATGGAAACCGAGTGCAGAAAGCTTATTATATAATTTTATAATATGTATTAATATTTTAAATAAAATTCATTGACTCTTGGTATTGTTACCAAATAATCAAAATTTTTATTGTAATATTGTTAAATACTAAAACGAAAAAGAAGGTCCCACGGCTGGAATGTTAATTGTTATTAAGTAATTATTTTAACTGTGTTTTCATTTAATGAGATAACCTAATCGCCATCTTTTTTATACAGTTTACCAAGAATCAAGAACTTGGCTACAAGCTTGGCAACTTCTGTAGCGTCTATCAACTCCTGTAGCGTTCAGACGACTGATCATTAACAATGTATGGTTATTGATGTAGCACAAATAAAATCAACCTCCACTAATTGTGAAGGTAATGTTAAAGGAAAATCTATAGCAAACATTTCTTTGGTCGTATTAATAATGTAATCAAACTAGCTTTTCCCAGCGACTTCGGCCACGTGGAGGTCGGAAATTATCTTACGCGTGATAACAGTATACTACCGGGATAAAAGTATCGTTAATCCAGGTTATAGACCATCTGTGTGCTAAATTTCATAGAAATCCGTCCAGCCGTTTCTGGGTAATTGATTCATATTTATAATATTAATAGGATAGTCGGTACCTAACTTTTGAAGCACGTTTTCGAGTAGGTATCACGGTATGTCATCATCATCATATCAGCCGTCCACTGCTGGACATAAGCCTCCCCCAAAAGGGGGGGATTTGCCATAATCGCCACGCTTGGCAGGTGGGTTGGCGATCGCAGTATGGTGGTTAAATGCATAGAGAAACCTGCTGCCCATTCTCTAGTAAGTCCCTCAGTCGCCTTCTACGACACCCACGGGAAGAAATGAGATGGTGCTATTCTTTTACGTCGGGCACCACACGGAACTAAAATACGGTATGTAGGTTTGCTTAATATTAGTATTTTCTATAAAGGTGGGGTGTGCAAAGGTAACCCCCGAAATTTAAATGATCTTCCGTTTTTTCTTACGGAATGTTAGGGGCTACCGTAGCGCTTCCCCCTTATGTTGAGTAGTTGGAGAGTACCCACGTGAATAGTGCAACGTATGGGGTTCAAACACACGATTAGTTAGGCTTCAAGTTTAACACTCCACCCTAGGTTTTCTTGCTTAAATCTCATCTGATCATTATTATAATTTTCTAGCAACTAAATAGTAATGCCAAGAAAACAATCTAATTAGTCGGTTCCCAACTATGTTGGGGTCAGCTTGCCGTCTAATTGGATTCATCTTTTTAAAGATTTTATGATGGGATAGGAGCAGCTCTTAAAACCAACCGAATAAACTTAATTAACAAATGAAGCATGCAAAGTGACACACCCACACACACACAAACACACCCGCACACACTTTCGCGAGTGTTGTAAATGATTGCGTTTGCGTTGAATTATTATTTTTTTCTTTCATTGTTTTTTATTTATTTTTTCCATTGTTAATTTTTTTTTCCCATTGTTAATTTTTTTCCCCATGTTTTTTAATTACCTTATCTTTATATATTGAAACTGGGTTCATACCTTATTTTTTTTTTTCTCAAGATAGTATAACATGCTTTTTTTTTTTTTTTTGTTAGCTTTTGTATTTTTTTTTTAACTTTTTGCGTTGACATCCAAACACCGTGTCTTTGTATTACGGGAGGACACTGGCTCCTGCAACACAGTTATATAACTAGCGCAGGAGTCAGCGAAATCTAACTTGATGTACCTACTTGTTTGCCAATAAATAAATTTTGTATTTGTATTTGTATTTGCATCTGGATACCAGTATACATGAAGTGACTGCCTATCCTCCACAGCCCAGTAACTAGGTGATATGATACCCTTTGGTAAGTCTAGTTGTCAGAGTTTCGGGCTTCTAATGACCAATAATGACTGCCAAAGATTTGCGAATGACAGCCGGGACCATAACGTGCTTTCCGAAGCACCTATTACCCATCCTCGTACCTACCCCGGCAAGCGTAGCTTTACCTGATGGATCAACCCGTGCAGCTTAAACATGTACTTGAAAACTCAGTACGCTGTAATGTCTTGAGGAAATATTGCCACCATAGGTAGCTCTTGCTGGTAGCTAAAGAAGCAAGACAGGTATCATGGCACTGCCTTTAAACATTATTCCTAAGAAGCTTTAACTACGCAAGAGAAGAGCTCAATCTAGCTCATACAACATTTAACTAACCCATGTATCACGGCTCTTTGCTGGAAATTGGCTTCATCTTCGGATTGCAATTTAACGAACAAAATTAGTTAAGTTATTTTGACACCTTTGAATATTGATTACAGAAAACGCTAATAAGTAGGAGTGCACCTATAATGCTTTAAAACTGAATGCTTATTCTGTAGTTAATTAACGTTGGATATATCCTATGAAAATTTAAAAACCATTCAATATTCTTCACCGGTTTTCTAAAATTATGACGAGGATAACACTATCGGAAAAATCTTGAGGAAATAATTACATAATTTGAGGAATAATAACATAATTTTTTCATTGGCAATATAAATATCTCTATTCAAACGTCTCACAGACTTTCCTCATACTTCTTCTTATTATCTTACTTTATAAATATTTGTATGTGTGGATATAGATGTTTGGATGTTTGTTACTGAATCACGCAACAACAGCTGAACATATTTAGATGATTTTTTGCACACAGATACATTATAACCTGGATTAACACATACGATACTTTTTATCCTGGTAATACATTCCCGTGGGATAATTTTCGATATCCACGCCGGCGAAGCCGCTGGCAAAATCTAGTAGCTATATCATTTTCGTACGATACTCGAAGACAACAAACAAAAACAATTTTCCTTACATTAACCATTAATATTTATTACCCAGTCTTTGCAACAAAATTTTGTCAACAAAAAAAAAGAAAATACAAATTTAACATACCAGGGTCCTATCAAATTGAAGAGGTGTAATATTTTAATCCAAGGTTCACAACACTAATTGTCACACTGGTACACGCGCGCTTCGGTCCCGTGGTACCGACTCACTGAAGCTTTATCTATATCGACGCCGTAATGTAGGTAGGTGCAGAAAAACAAGTCGAATACGTGGTGGATGAGTTTCAGTATTTTGTCAGTCGTGTAGAGATGTACAACAAACCTTTAAGTTTTTTGCTGACTCTTCTCCATAGGAAACGATCAATTGGGTCCATGTACCTAGCTTCTGATGTTTCATAACAAACACATGTAAATTCAAAATATTTTAATTGACATAGACCATGTCAAATAAAATATCCAACGTCCACGTCTTCCAAAAATAAATGAACGAAGGAATGCCAGACTGATATTCTTGAATTTATTTCTGGTTTTTATCAAATAAACTAAGAAAAATAGAGTTTTAAAAAATACAATACTTAGTAGCTGGAAATAAATTATCTCATGAGAGTTTTTAATCCAGTTATTATCCAAATCTAGCGTAAAAGAAAAGCAATCCTAACAGAAAGTTTTCGTTTCTAGCTTCTCACTTTACGAAACACTAAACGCGCCCAGACGTAATAACAATAAAACTTCTGTTGTGTCCCGTTCAGTGGTCGTCAACCGATAACTAACAGAACGTATTTAGATTTTATAAAATACATCATCATCATCTTCTTCGGTTTTGCCAACTATTTTGAGGTCAACTTGCAGTCTAACCGGATGCAGCTGAATACCAGTATTTTACATGGAGCGACTACCTATCTGACCCCCACAACCTTCTTCTAAGTTCTAGGTAACACGATGCCCCTTGATATGATTGGTTGTCAGACTTTCACCAAAACATACCAATATGAATTCCAGTGATTGTTCGGTGGAAATGTCTGCGACTTGTTGGTCGTAGGTTCGAACACAGGCAGGCATCACTGATTTTATAACGGTGATGGGAACTGTCCTGAGGAAACTGGCATGTCCCAGAACCAAAATTTCGAAAAAATACCTACTACACCGCACTGGGCCCGCATTCCCTCTCACAGAAAGAGGAGGTCTGTGTCCCAGCAGTGGGAACATTATAGGTTGATTATGTGATGTATTTTCAAACATGCGTTGTTCGCAGTGGGTTTTCTGCATTCCTCTATAATATGACCTCCCTGTAGGGCGGGGATCACAGGCTATATTTTTTGCTGTAAACTGTTCTGATCCATTGTGGTTAGCCGTGTTTGTGTAGGCAATTAATTAAATCAACTGTAACTCATTATGTAAGAATTTAACAGTTGTAGTTATTGTTAATTAATTTACTGTTAAATTAAATAATTATTTTGACTGACATAATATGCGTTAATTGAATTATTGACATTGTCTTGACGGATATTTAACTAATTTTTCATAAGAAAAAAATAGTTACATGAAAATTTATTACTATCAAATCATTCAGAATCATTTAAACCAAATAAAATTGCTATGAAATGAAAACATGGACACATAAATACACTCTCTTCCCATGGGTATAGGCAGAAACTACAGAAAGCCACCTGCTGCAATCCTTACTTACTCCTGTTGCTTCGATTGCGTTCATTCATCTGTTCATACTCGCACGCCAAATTCTACTAGTATTATTAATTGTGAAAGTTTGTAGGTTGTATTGAAATTTGGCACACCGGTATTGTAACCCACTGTAACTGTAACCCAGAGTAATCACAGGGGATATGGTTTTTCCCGTTCGATAGCTATCACCAGGGGTAACCGAGACGCATTCAGGTGAAGCAACTGGCTCTTGCCAGTGGTTCCGCCGATGGCCGATTTCCTTTTATTTCATAATTAATTTTTGCCGATTTCCTTTAATTAATATCAGATTTTTCATGTCTGTAAACCAACGGCATCGGCAATTTATCCAATGAATTAACTTATCAAACTCAATTCAATATTACTTTCAATTAATTCCGCCCTAAAAATTCGAATTCAAAGTTCTTCCTCCAAAAGACTGGCTTTTGATATAATTAGCTATTAAATATATTATCGAATGAAAAAGTTAATTTAATTAATTCTTCATTACGTAAAGTGATTAAAGGTGCCTTAAAATGTTCAGAGATTGTGAATCATCGATATTTTTAATGGATTCCTTAATTACTCACTCACCAGTTTGATGTTTATAATTAAAATGCTGGCCTATATTTCATATTTTCTTTAAAGCTGTACAAGGTCGATCGAGGTAAAATTACAAGTCTTCTAAATTAATGACTGGTTTGACCACTGTTTGTCTCTGCATCACCCAAAGGTTGACTGGTAGAAAATGCTTGTGGCATTAAGTCCGCCTCTGTACATTAGCGAAAGGCCACACTTAAAAATCTAAGATCAACGGTTAACACGATTACCCTAAAACTGTCTCGTCAGACTTTTAAGGCTTCTGACAACCCGTAACGTCTGTTAAAAATCCACGAATGACAGCCGGGACCAACGGTTTAACGTGCTTTTCGAGGCACGAACGGATCTTGGTATGTAAAAATGGTCACCCATCCACGGAACAACCGCGGCAAGCGCAGCTTAACCTAATCAATCGACCCGTGTGGCTATTATAGTTTACGTTAAAGTTACGTAAAGGTAGGTTTGTGTTATCATGGCCTGTGATGAAACTCGATGTCTGCTTATCTGTGATTATATAGTAAATATGTGTATTTTTATCGTTCTCATTTCTTACTTAGTGCGGTCAGTTAATAAAACCACAAACATACATTTTAAGTGCATACTTAAACCACAAAACATTTACATTTTATTTATGTGTCTGTGAATAAAACTGAGCAGCATATAAGTCCTCTCGAGACCACGAGGCAGTCAGGCGATCGTAACGTCTAGGAAATAAAGTTTAGACTATAACATTTTATTTCAAGAAACACGGAACTGAAACCAAGTTCATGAATGTGTATGTTTCATGCTCCTTTTATTTTTAAGTACACACACTCACCGTATACAGAGTACGAGTTTTGTGACACTTGTGTTAACATATATATAATACTCGTGTCATCACAAGTAATACTCATGTCATCACACGTAACACTCGTGTCATTATAAGTAATACTCGTGTAATCACATGTAACACTCGTGTCATCACAAGTAATACTAGTATCATCACACGTAGCACTCGAGGCATCACAAGTAATACTAGTGTAATCACTTGTAACACTCGTGTCATCACAAGTAATACGTAACACTCATGTCATCACAAGTAACGCTCCTGTCGTCAGGCGTAACACTTGTATTATCACACGTGATTCTCCTGTCATCACAAGTAATATTCGTGTTGTCATGCGTTACACTCGTGACATCACAGGTAATACTCGTGTCATTTCAAGTTACATTTGTATCGTCAGGCGTAAAAAGTGGCGTGGCGTGTCGTCATGTGTAGCACTTGCGTCATTATGTGTTACCCTCTTGTCGACGACAACGTAAACACGTGATAACAAAGCATCATTTGGTTTATTCATAAACAACTAAGTTTTGCCCGCGTCTTCATCTGCGTAAAATTCCGGACCCCGACCCACGTCGCATCTCCCGCGCTATTATTTCATTTTCCCTTAGCCTTCTTTCAGACTTTATTATCTTTGCTCTGCTCCTATGAGTCGGAGCGTGATGTTAAAATTATGTTATGGTATTTCTCAGAAACTGGGCTATCAAACACTGAAAGACTTTTTCAATTCCGACGCGATAGTACGTTCATACAAACAAACTGAATAATAGGTGTGGTTTATTAAAGTTAAGTAATGTTAACACATTCAGAAAGCCCTAGGGGAGGCCTATGCTGCAAAGTAAGACAATCTTATTTTACCGGTGTCAAATGATAAATAGATTATGTAAAAAAAGATTGTTAAATAAAGACTATAAATAAATGTTAACACGTTGATAGTTTTTTTTTTTTTTTGTCTTGGTTTTTGTTTCACTTTTTGGGTTTTGTTTTGTTGTAGATTAAGTATATGTTTGTGTTTTATTTTTAAACAGTGTCTGCGATTGGATACGGACACTGTCTTTTTGTTGAGGTTTTTCGCATAAAGGGGTTACCTTTCCTTGTTAGCCGCATAAGTTTTTGTACAGTTGTACAGTACGCGTGTCCGCCCCCCACGTAGCCAGGTGTTCAGCTTGGACGTAAGGTAGGATTTTAGGGGGCCACGTTGATGGGTTACGTTCGTTCAAATATACCCTTGAAAGCTATTTAAATGCAATTAGCAACAACCCTAGTATACTTGAACAGTCTGGCTAGCCGACACGCCCTAAAATTCATGTAAACAAGTCACTCTATATACGCGTACATGGTCGTATTATCATTATCATACGTTAAAATTAGATGAGGAAACAGGAACATTACCTAATTTAATATTTGGCCAATTTAATGCTACTATCCTGTGCTTAAATATAAATGATCATATTTTGGTATTTCCTTGTGTCAGTTTAAATCATTACCTTAAACATCGTTTGAAACTTGACGAAATTAATCACGCTCTACGTAGGTCTATATTTTGTACAGAGTTGGCCTGCAAATAAAAACATGTAAATCTATCTATAGTCGTAGTAGTAATAAAAAGTAGGTATAAAATCGACGGTCCCTACGTACAATCCCCTAAGACCTAAGTGGTAAATGCGTGATTTGCATGTTTTGTTTTCATGACCTTCAGGCCAGCCTATACTCAAAAATAAGTCTAAGATGGCAAAATGCACTTTCAATCCATCATGACATTACTTTAACTAGAATATATGTTAAACACGTGTTTGAACATTAACTAAAATAAATGATATACACGTGTTTGAAACTTTGAAGCGCTCTGCTGTAAAATTTGTCATTTGTAGTTAGGGGATTCTACGTAGGGACCGTCGAAATAAAGTATTTAGAGTTCCGATCTCAAAGGGTGCCAACGGGACCCTATTACTAAGGCCCCGCTGTCGGTCAGTCTCCCATAGGGCTGTAGCTTTTGAGCCCTAATAAGTAGACACCGAAGTTTTTTACAGAGTGTATAGCTGCTGTAATATAATAAAAGCTTTAAGAATTTTTTTTGGTGCGAGGCCGACTCGCACTTCCCTTTATTTGCGTATGACTTAGTTCTGCTAAACAACACAATAGTTTATGATCCCAACTTTGGAGCAACTTCGCAAAAAAGATGTACCTACGGTTCATTAATGGTTCAGTACAATGATGCTTACCGAACCCTAATGAAACTGCAAAGATACTGCAGTGTCTCGAGCATATTTGCCGAGGCGAGCGTCCCGGACTTTTACGCGATCATGAAGTCGAGGCACAGTGGAACGAATGTATGGGAGCGGTTGGACGTAGACATGTCCGAAAAATAAGAGTAAAATTATGACAAACTATTGATGCCATCTTATTCGATTACTTAATGCCTTCATAAATTGTGGTGATGAATTTCTTCATAACTCCCATATTTCGGGAGTAATTTGAGAAAATGTGAAATTTTACTATGAAAATGAGTGTATCGAGCTCTCTCCCTCCTGATTCCGGGCTTGTTTCAAGTAGCGGTCTCTAATATCATAATGCTATTACTAAGAGCTATATTTAATACTAAGACACATAGTGCGCCAAATGTGCACTTTCTGGGATAAAAGGAAATGAAAATTTAAAAAAAAAAACGTTTTTTCCCCATTTGTATTTACTTTAAACCGCAGACAGACTTATTAAGAGGTCTATAAATATATTATATATATATACAGAAATATATATTAACAAAAATATTCACAAGAACTGATGAGAGTATGACTTTTAAGTAAGTTGATAATAAATTACCTAGTTTCATTAAAAGTACAATAAATAATTAAGATGTAAGCTCTAATTTACTAAGTTACACATTTTAAAACAATAACATCATTTAATTATCTTCGTCATCATCATCATCAATTAATTCAAATTCAGAATCGATGTCCGCTAAATCATTTATGTTAACAAATTCGATATCACTTTTCTCAGAATCCGTAAGCTCATAAAATTCCTTAAAAGAAGATTTTTTTACAAACTTATTTCCTTTTGGACGGATACTTGTAACAAGTGGATCAGAAGACAGTAAAAGATTGTGCATAATATCTTCATTGCATGAGATACTGCTATGCTTTCGAGAATGCCCCTCTCTATATTTTCTAAAATCTTTATTTCTAGCCTCAGATGCCTCTTCGGATAGAAAACCAATGGGCACAATTGACATGTTCTGAACTATGTCTGGCCCATGCATTAAAATTTTATGAAGTGAAGAAGGCATATAATACCATGGGTATAACTCCACGTAAAGCTTAGCAGTATCAAAGCAGAACTCTCGGAATTTAGTTACGTTGATCTTCTCTCCTGATGAAATACACTGCAAGATCACACAGATTTTTCTTAAAAGCATAGCATCTATTCCGGTCAGTTCAGCAGATTTAGTGTAGTTTTCAAAAAATCTCCTTGCCGAGTTGCCATTGTTGGTGGATCCACTGCCTTGTTTCACAACATCGAGAAGTAAGCCCGTTTCTCTTCTTACAGCCTCTTGAACTCTTTTCTTCCTGTCATCAACTTGCCTTTTTGCTATATCACCCCTTACTTGCCATGATTTTATGTCTAATTTGTAGGAAATGTGTAATAAGCATTCCATTGAGCGAATCCAAGCGTGAAGGGTGCTTAAGCTATATTTATACATGTCCTCGTTTGCGTGTTTATCTTTGATTAACTCTAAATTATTCATTTCTTTAGGACAAGCCTTGCATATGTCACACACTGAAGCTGCTGTATTGGATATAATGGAATGAATTTTACCATCAATCATTGTCAACAGCAGTTGGTGTTTGACACTAATTCCATCAGTGATGGTGGATGGAGTTAAGGCTTCAATCTCTGCTTCGATTTCAGCCATCTCTCTCTGCACATTTTCTTTGGTTTCCTTTATAAACTTAAACAATATTGGCCGGCAAAATGAAGTGGAAGATGGTCGCTCGTTTTCCCAAATTGTTACACCTTTTGAGACGAGCCGCAGTGGTACAAGACTAATCATAAAATTACTAGCAAGATCGATTTGCTCATCTTCACTCGTCCTTTGATGATAAATGCTTTGGCTAGATGATCCGTCAAAACCCCATTTGCTGGTCAATACGAGCTGTTGATTGGGATCAACAGGGGTTTCTAACGACCTAATAAGTCTTCTTGAGGTTAAATCCATCAAGGCTTGTAATTTGATTTTTGCAGAGCTCTCTGTAACTGTGAGATCTTCTTTGGCCGGATAGCACTTAATTTTTTCTTTAACCAACATGTAGTAACTCGGGTATTGAAGAGCTCCTTCTTGAGTGTTGAAATCCCGAAGAGTGTTATAGCGCCATTTCGATAAGTTCATCGATACATAAAGAGCCAATGCCTTCAAAGGGGATATTTCCCGTACCTGAATTGATTTACCTTCAATGAAGGCTTTGATTTTTGAGGCCTCTTCTGGATTCTCCGTCAAGTATTTCATAACATAAGCTGTATCGCTTTGTCCTGCCTTTTGAAGCGCCCTTTCGGCCGAAAACATAATTTCAGCGCTGCTACTGCTGCATGAAAGACTATCTTCAGTGCGTCTTCTTTTTTGCCGGTTACTAAGGTCCTCAAAAGATTTACGAGGACTAGGATGTGTACAAGTTGAAGCATCAGATTTAGCAGGAGAAATTATGGGCTCGATGACGTCACTTATATTTTCTGTAGAAGGTTCCATATTTTCATTCTGTAATTCCGGCCATTGAATTGCAGCCTGTAGCCAAATCTCATGTTTCTTCCGAAACTTATCTGTGCTTCTTCCAGACTGTGTCCATTTTGCATAAATGCGGTAGCAAAATCGACGACACCAGTCTTTTAAACTTGTTTCAGCACTTTCACATAACTGAACACAACTGTTATCTTTTAAAACACTGAACAAATAGTTAAAGTCGCGTAAATCTTTATGTGCGCGTGCGCATAAAGCAACGTGAATATCAAGATTTGTATTAAAATTTGGAAAATACATTGCGAGATTAGCTTGGATACAACGAGGTGTAAATCAACACTGATTTTAAAGTTACTAATAGTGACCTATTTATATAAAATCCAGGTATCCCAGGTATCCTTTGTTAAATATTGCAAGGTAATTAGTTATTGTGATAATTAGTAAATGATGCATGCTAAATTAGTGTATTAAGAGCCATTTAGTAATTAAATAATAGCAATGTTCTTATCAGTAATCATTAGTGCATCAGTTTTATATGTAAACCTTAAGTCCCTAATTATATATCCTAATTAGCTTATATCTTCTCTAATTGGCTGCTCAGAAATGTTATTGTAATAAGGTAAACCTTTAGAAAAACGGTTTTAATCAACAAAATAAACAAAAAATAAAAAAATTGTGTTATAAAATAAACATCACTCTTTATCCCAGAAAGTGCACATTTGGCGCACTATGTGTCTTAGTATTAAATATAGCTCTTAGTATTAGCATTATGATATTAGAGACCGCTACTTGAAACAAGCCCGGAATCAGGAGGGAGAGAGCTCGATACACTCATTTTCATAGTAAAATTTCACATTTTCTCAAATTACTCCCGAAATATGGGAGTTATGAAGAAATTCATCACCACAAGTTATGAAGGCATTAAGTAATCGAATAAGATGGCATCATTAGTTTGGCATAATTTTACTCTTTTTTTTCGGACATGTCTACGTCCAACCGCTCCCATACATTCGTTCCACTGTGCGAGGGTCGCTTCTTTTGGGCAAAGTTTGAGACGCTCCATTTTGAAGGTCTTCTCGGGCAACGTAGCAAGCCCTATATTTGTGCACTGGATTTCTGCTCACCTGAGCGGGAACAAAAAATGAGGACAGAATAAATATATTTTTGATGACTATGGGTTGTTTTTTTGGCTTATTCCACTTTTCCCCCCTGAAAGAATCCCCCTCAGGGGGGAAAACTGGACCCTAATATAAAAGATGTCCAGAAAGTCCCCTTTTCATTTTAAGTGAGTCCACTTTTCCCCCCTGAGAGAATCTCTCTCAAGGGGGAAAACTGGACCTTAATATAAAAGAAATCCAGAAAGTCCCCTTTTCATTTTGGATCATTCCACTTTTCCCCCTCATTTTTAGTTTTCGATTTCTACGCTCTTAAAGTAAAAAAAAAATTGTGAATAAAAAGATACAATGAGACAAATAAAAAACAACTGTATAATATATAATCATTAATCAGTCTTTGGTTACACAGAATTTTGTTTTGATTTCTACGCTCTTAAAGTAAATAAAAAAAATCGGAAACAATGTAATTAATAAAAAAAACGACAATATAATATACATGCATTAATCAGTTCTTTTTTTCCCAGAATTTTGTTATAATAAAATGAGATTAAGAGTAAAAACAATCACAAACCAACAGGGATGAGGGAAATCGGTTGATTTTTGCAATAATAATAATTAAAAGAGTTTAAACAAAGTACACACCTAGAAAAACTAAGTTATTTTGCAAGTCCTCCTTGAAAGTTTCCCTTAAAAACATCACTTACTTAGATATAAAACAATTTTATCATGTTTTCGGAAATTTGCAGAAAGTAAAAATAAAGTAGAAAGATAAAGAGAAAAAATAATATAAAACAATCACTTGTAGACGACAACACGGTTGACTAGTAATTAGACAGTTTACGAATACTTAAAAAAAATACATTATTTATACGTACAAAAATATAAAAAAAAACGATCTTATTAATACTAATAACATCAAAAAATACTAACAATTCAAAGTAGAAATAAATCTTATAGGTAATGCACAGAGAGTAAAACAATCACAAACGTACAACAATAATAAAAACGTAAAGTAATGCTAATAACAATAAAAAATACTATCAATTCAAAGTAAAAATAAATAATTGGGGTAGGTAATTCACCGAGAGCTGTACCGAGAGTTCGTGGTTGGTCACACTAGGTTGAGGTTTTGTGAGTGCACGTGTTTTATGATCTTGTTTACCTAAAGTTGCTGTTTCGTTTCCAGGAAGAGGTCCGTGAGAAATAATACCAATGGTACCTAAGTACCTAATATATTATTGGTATTATTTTAAAATAATTTGTTTGTAATTTAAAATAATATGGTATGTTCAATTGGTGATTTTCTTAAAGTCATTAATGTTGTTGCTTGTGACTTCGGTTATATTGCGTTCCCTAAGGAATTTTAAAGTATCTATGTACTTTAAAATTTCGAAACAAAAGTATCCTATGTGTTTTCTCAATCTCCAAACCAAGTTTCATAACAACCGATCGAGCCATTGTTGCGGCAGCGTCAAGAGCTATCAAATCTAATAAACAAACAAACGCACTTTCACCGTTATAATATTATAGTTAGAATCCTTGCTAATATTATAAACGCGAAAGTGAGTTTTTTGTTAAGCTTTCACGCTAAAACGACTCAACGGACTTGAATGAAATTTGGCACATAGGTAGACCATGACCTGGATAAAAGGACATAGGATTATTTATCCCGATATTCCTACGGGATCGAGCTAGACTGCGGGTGTAACCGCGGGGCGCAGCTAGGTATGAATAAATAAGGAACAATAACATGTCTGCCTATTTAAAGTATTTAAACTCGAATTACATAAAATAATTCAGTATACATTTTACATAAGCTTTATTGAATATGTCGACGAAGGGCTGCTTGGCGGTGCTCCTATTAGTGTGTGAATGGTTAAAAATTATTCCCAAGCTCGCTTCGCTCGCTCCTGCGTTCTAGGTTTTCTAAGTAAAATATCTGCCGGCGCCCGCGGTAAATATTTTAGCAACCAGCACCGGCGAACAAATCGGTGCCCAGCACCGGTAGCAGAAGCACTCCTTAAATTTTAATGACCTCAGGGGGGATTTCTGGACGTTGATTTTTCAGATTCCAGTTTTCCCCCCTAAGGGGGATTATCAGGGGGGAATTCCAGACTTATATTTTTTTTAGATTCCAGTTTTCCCCCTCAGAGGCATTTTCAGGGGGGATTTGTGGAATAAGTATTTTTTCAATTCCAGTTTTCCCCCCTAAGGGGGATTATCAGGGGGGAATTCCACACTTTTTATTTATAGATTCCAGTTTTCCCCCTAAGGGGGATTTTTAGGGGGGATTTGTGGAATAAGCCGTTTTTTTTAGTTAATTTTTTTTATGGGTATATTGCCCACAATGAAACACGATTAATTTATTTTACTTTATTTATCTTTTCAACCTCTGAAACTAGAGCAGTGGTGGCCCATTGCTAACGGCCGCGACTTACGAGTTTGTAGGTCTTAGGTCATAACCCAAACAGGGGTTTTAAATTGTGTAAATTATTTTATCACCATTGGTCTCTGAGGACATGTTGTGACATCTACCAATTCGCACTGGGCCCGCGTTCCAATCCTTCTCACCGAGAAGAATCCTATGTCCTAGCTAAAGGGAAAGCTGGAACAGAGATAGGATGATTATGCTAAACTTATAATAATCCCAAAAAGGTACTATGCCTTCACTTTACTACGATTGATTTCTACAATGATTACCTAGCACACGTAATTTTTAACGCTCACTGGGCCCCGCATGGTGGATAAGGTATGGCCCACTGTCTCTCACAGAGAGAAGGTCTCTGTTCCAGCATTGGGAACGTAGGCGTATAATGCTACGCGCTAATTTTTAACCCAACCACTGGAGCATTATAAAAATTCAGTGGCACTATAACTAACTGTCCATAATGCTAGTAACCTTACCCTCTTACAAAAGGTTTCAGTAAAAAATCTAACGAATGGAGGACGATTGGCTCATTTATAATATTTATTAGCACTTATCCTTTGTAATTTAACTTTATTATCAGCGCCAGAGCTTACGCCAAGCTTGGGTAGTTACGGGGTCGTAGACTTTGTACATTCGCCTTTTACATTATCTAATACATGTAAATGTAGGTATATTAGACATAATGTATTACAAATTAGAGTATCCTTTCATGTGATCTCGAACTTCTTTTTTTATTGCTGAATTGGACTGGTCTTGACCTCGATCACACCTGATGAAAAGCTGTTGGAATGTTCTTCTTAACAAAGGTTAAATGTTTTACCAACGCAACGATTTTCAGTGTGATTTAAAGAATTTACTCCGGAATGACTAAGTTTAAAACTTACATTATGTATTTAAAAAATCTCGATGTTCTGTAAAAAGTGGTAAAAGCCGTGCAAATTAGGGGTGGACTAGTCTATAATATTTCAAGCAATAACGCAAAAAATCAAAGAATCATGTGAAAGTTTGTACGTAAATATTTAGATGTTTAGATGTTACTCAAGCACCCAAAAACAGCTGAACGGATTTGGATGAAATTTGGCACACAGATTTTAACCTGATAGTTCGTTACTGTGGGATAATTTCCGACCTCCATGCAAAACCTGGTATGTTATAATTTTCGCATAATACATAGGTATTATAATTATGTATTTTTAGAAAACAAGGAAGGGATTACGATGTTAGTCCCATGGAGAAACTTTAAAAGTAAATATTACTCATCATCGTCTACAGCTTGACTTCACCTACTGTTGAGCATAGGTAGGCCTCTTTTTCCGATAAAAGCTTTTTAATAATAATTCACAATCATTGGCTGGTTAACAATGCAGGCCTCTTTTAAAATGTTTTCGCCATACATAAAACATTTTCCAAAAAAAAAACAACCGACTTCCGAAAAATCGTTACAAAGTGAAAAATAACTTTAATTTCGGAAGGTGTATTTGGATATGTATTAAAAATGTTTGCCACCGCCTTCCGAAATTAAAGTTATTTTTCACTTTTTAGTTATATGTAGTACCTACCCCCCACAAAAATTTCATAATCTTTGGGTTATTCTCAAAGGCAATTGAATCAAAACAATGCATATGCGATAGCAGCAACCACGGTTGATTTGCTGTCATTTCTCAAAGAGTTCCGTGGTCTGTCTCCGAAACTCATCATCAGATCTATATGAAATTTAAATGGGATCATTTCTGAATAAACCCGTTTCAAACAGAAAAATCGATTTTTTCAAATCCGTTTATATATGACGGAGTTATAGAATATGGATAAAATAAACATACCGAATTGTTAACCTCCTCCTTTTTGAAGTCGGTCAAAAATACAATAACAACGTAAACCTAAAAGCTACTTAAACTTCCTCGTGCCAAAGATAAGTGAGAAACACAATATACACAAACAAAGATTTTAGAATCGATACCGCGATCCGGCTTCAGACGCCCGAAGCCTAAATGTAATCCCCTTTCAGTCTCTATTGAGTAATGGCTTCTACGTCTAAAAGTAAATGATCGCTTCTGTGAACCCAGAGAAAAGGACCTATAAGACCGGCTATGTGGGCTAGATTTTACCGATACTGAAATACTTAATCCAGGAACTGGATTTTATAAAAACCTTGAGACATTTTATGCATTGACTAGCTGTGACCGCTGCTTCGCCCGCGTGGAAAATATCCCACGAGAACGTGCTACCGAAACAAAAAGTAACCTATTTTACTACTTACAACATCAGCTATCTGCCACTGAAAGTCCCATCAAAATCGGTACAGCCGTTTCGGAGATTAGCCAGAACAAACAGACAGAAAAAAATTTGAAAATTGTTTTTTTTTTTTGTTAAAGCTACCGTATACTCTCATATGTATTTAGTAAAAAGCGTTATTTGACGTTACAAACGGACGCTTCAATTTTATTTATTTGAATAGATTAACGAAACCTTCCCAAAATCGTGGGAATGTTTTCAACTCTTCTCGGAATCTGCTTATGGATAAGGGCTCAATTCTAGTCCGATATTATATTATATACACATAATCTTGACACGTACCTATTAACGTAAACACAAATTGGGTAATGCTAACAAGCAACATGTCATAGTAACAAAATGTGATCGATATATCTCTATTTGCCTATTATGTGCCGATTCCTTTAATTTACGGACGGTTGTGTGTTAAAACTAAAACTCTTGTATCTTAAACAATTATGAAGTAAAGACCTAATTAATATCTTTGCAATAGACCCTTTATATGGAAGTAGCTATGACAGGTAAAATTTGCTTTGGAAACTATTTATATGCCCGGTTTGGCAATAAAAACTGCTACCAACTGGTAAGAAAAACGCTCCGGTTTTGTTTATAGGAGCCAAGTATTAGTGATGCAGGGTATGCCTTGCAGTCCATCATCATTTACAATCGAACGCTGTTTTTACCTTAGTTGTGATAAATCTCTCTCAATTTACGCTCGTATTTTTAGGGTGCCGTACCTCAAAAGGTAAAAAAGGAACCCTTATAAGATCACGCTCTTGTTCGTCTGTCTGTCCTTATGTCACCACCGACTTTCTCGGGAACGGGTGGACCTAGCAAGTTCAAATTTATACCAGATACTGAGGTGCCTCTCTATTAGGTGTATAAAAATCAAGGTCCTGAATCAACACGATAAAAATATATGGGCAATTTTCGATTTTCGCGAAAACTTGTAAGTACCAAAATTTACCTTAAATTTCAACTTTTTTTATTTTTCGGATTTTTTCCTTTATTTGTACTGTAAGTTATTTTTTGCCAAATTTCGTGATTCTAAGTCAACGGGAACTACCATATAGGTTTTCGACCCAAAACCTATAGGGTACTTCCGGTTGATCTAGAATTGTCAATATTGATTAAAAGCAAGGTCTTACAGCACAAGTAAAGGGAAAATTCCGAAAGAAAAAAAAAGTTGAAAATTCAGGTGAATTTTGGTACTTACATGTTTTCGCGAAAATCTAAATTTGCCCATATCCTTTTTATTACAATATGGTACCTACAGATTTGTACGGGACCCTCGGTGGGCGAGTCCGACTCGCACTTGTCCGGTTTTTTAATATTTGATACTTTATTCTCATCATCAGAGTGGCTTCTGGCTAAATTATAACAGCCCCACAGCTTCATCGTTCAGGTTAAGCTACGCTTGCCGCAGTCTGTCCGTGGATGGGTGACCATCTGTACGTATCAAGACCCCTCCGTGCCTCTGAAACACGTAAAGTTGTTGGTCCCAGCTGTCATTCGTGGACTTTAGACAGATGTTACTGGTCGCCCGAAAGTCTGACAACCAGTCTTACCAAGGGATATCGTATTACCTAGTGACTGGGTTGTGGAGGTCAGATAGGAAGTCGCTCCATGTAAAATAATGGTATTCAGCTGCATTCGGTTTAACTGATCTCCCCTGTCCACCGCTACACTATAATTAATTCTCTTCTCTTCCATTTTACTCCTCACACAATCCATCCATCTTTCTTAAAGGCCTTATTTAATACTTTAGTCTACAAGTATAAGGTCTTTTTCTAGAAAACTTGATCTCTTCAAACAAATCTCAAAGAAAAATAAATGAAATACTTACATAAAAGTTAAACCTAGAAAAGTCGACGTGAGTACAAAAAATCAACTAAAACCTACATAATCCATCTCTTTTCGGAAGATTGATGACCAGCCCGTACTCTGGTCATTTGCATTATCATTCTAATATATTAACGTTTTACATTCGTACGTGATCGCATTCATTCGGGTTTTTCAAAAATATGTTTATAAATCATTTCTAAACATTCGTGATTTATGGAGTGAGAGCTGGATCAGTTTACTAACGTATGGAAAAATATATGTTTAGAGGTATTTTATTTTGACGGAATGGTAGGCAAAGACTTTGATTTCGTAGTGTATTTCTTCCAATAGAACTTTTTCTCTTGAAAATATTTTCGGAGCTTAGTAAAAACGTATACAATACCTATAAATCTCGTTTGGTTTCGTTTTTTAAATAGCCGGACGGAAAATCAACAACTACCGAATAAAAGGTACAATTTTCAAACTAAAAGATTTATATGGGAATTTTGTTATTTTTTTGGGTGGGAAATCATCAAATAACTTCTCCCGCTCTGGGTGGAGCGGAGGGCGTGTCAGACTTTTACTGACTAAAACCCACCCGTGTTCCCTCAGTTGCCTGTGTGCCAGGGGCCGCGGTATCTCTTTCGAACAACACGCACTCCTGGCAGGCATCGGCCCTTGCGGACCCCACCAGATGGTGTTGACATCTCTTTGAGGAGCGCGTGGAACGACCACGCCATCGACCCAGGCTTGGTCCTTACCGGACCACGAGCTACCCATTACTCGCCGTCCGCAAGTCCGCGCCTACGGTGGCCGGGAATCAGCCTGGGATTCCCGACGCCCAGGGCGTCTCCTGCGACGACTAAAGCCATGAGGACGCATGTACTGCCTCTCCCTCACGTGCGCCGCCTTCTTCTTCGCGAGCTTTACTGCTTCGCAGAAGGAGGTGACGGCTACCCATGCAATCTCGCTCCGTACCATGGCCTGGACCAGGGTCGGACGCGAGAGATCGCCGCCACCAATCGCCTCCACTAGGACACGCGGCGGTACTCCCCCCAAGCCGGGCAAACCTCCACTGTATGCTCCACCGTGTCCTCAGAGCGATCTTCGCAATGGAACCACCTGGGCGTTTCCTCCCGCCTTATGCGAAACAGGAACCTCCCGAAACAGCCGTGTCCGGTGAGGACCTGTGTCAGGCGGCAGGTGAGGACGCCATGCCGCCTCTCAAGCCACTGCTCAAAGTGGGGACTTACCGCCAAAATCCTGGCGTGCTCAGCACGGGGTTGCGACAATCGCGCTCTCCATATCGCCATGAGATCCCGCCGGAGCTCTGTCCGCTGTGCCGCGACTTCCCGCGGCAGCGGAGATACGCCCCGGCTTTTGGCCTCCTCGCACCACTCCCAAGTGTGCGCGAGGACCTTTGCCTCCAGATCTCATGGCAGTAATCCGGCAAGGAGGCCTGCCGCTCCACAGGAGATCCTGCGGTATCCCCGGACCATCCGGATGGCCATGATCTTATGGGACGCCTTCAACCGGCGTGCTGGTTGGCGTCTTAATATAGGCGCCCACACCGGTGCCCCGTATAAAGCCATGGACCGCACGACTCCCGCGTAGAGTCTCCGGCAGGAGACGTTTGGCCCTAGATTGGTCAGGAGCCGCTTCAAGGCAGCCCTGGCCCGCGCCAGTCTGGGAGCCAAACGTCGGAAATGGTCCGCGATTTATATGGGTGAAAATCAGCGATGTGCTGTGGCCCCCCCATAGCACAGCATCATGCTGAGTGGAAGCCACCTTATCACAGTCATGTCATGTTCTTTCTTTCTTTCTATATAATTTCTGAGGAATTAGAAGGTAAGTAGTAGGTTTCTCTCAATGACAACTAAACCGCCAATTTTCATCATAAATTTTTTATTTATTTATTTTTATTTCAGACTGCGGCCTTGTCTTCTGTTCCCATTGCATTGGATCAAACATTATCTGCAGTACTTTTTCATAATACATCAAACAAGAAAAAGAAACAAAATCAAAAGTCATTTATTCAAATTAGGCTGAGAATCAGCACTTTTCGAACGTCAAAATACATGAGACAGTCCACCAAAACGCCCACCCTTCACCACTTCCTAGTGCTTTAGCTGGGAAGAAGAAGTGGCGGAACAAACTCCCCAGCAGCACAGCTGTCTGTTTAGTCGGATAGACTTGATTCTAAACATACATAGGGAAAGTAATAAACATTACGAGACACAAAATATTAATTAAATAATTAGTCAAAATGTTAGCTAGCCATACCAATATACCGACAAATAAAATGAAAACTGTCGAGGCCAAATAAAGCATAAATAACTTATCATAAAAAATATTCTTATGAGTAGATCATGATCAATGACTAATGATCAGAAAAATCTTGTTACCAGGATAACAGACTCTACAAGCATTCTCATTCTTCCTTATTTCATATAATATTGTATTATCAGTCTGTTATACGGGAAAGGAGGCTTCAAAATGTATGTAGCTACATTATGATGTATTGCTCTGATGGTATCAAAGTATTCACATATCTGTATGATTTATGTTATGTAGTTTATCTTAAAACTTCCCCTCTTATACCTTCAATGTAAGTGAAAAATTGTTAAGAGATCGTAGAAGAACAGTAGACTAAAAAAAAAACATGAAAACTTTAGTTATGACTAATTAATAGGTACTGTGAGGGTCTTGCGACCTCTCAGAAGACTGGAATCATTCAATCAAAGAATATTAAAATGATTCGATTCATTCCAAACGGAAGCTGCCTAGTCGAATTCATTTGAAAGCATCGATCAACTTTAGTACTAGATTTCTTACGAACGCACCAAAGACAGCCGGAGAAATACGACCACAAATAATGTTGCTTACAAATTAAATGGCTTATTGTTCCATAAATACTTTTGTTCTTATTTTAAAATTACGTTTATTATTTAATCAAATTAGTAAATATATTGCAAACGATAGTAAACTTTATGTTTGAGTAAGGTTTATAGTCAACCTGTATGTAATCGCGTCGATGTGTTTTTGTTCGGTGATCGAAGTTTGAAAATTTATTCTAAAAACGCTCGAATTTTCAAATGTAACTAAAGTTATTTTGTTGCTAGCCTGTACTAACATAAGGTTCACCTTTGCAGATATCTTTTACTGTACCCTCTCGTTTACATCTAAACAATTTCTGACTAGCATTTTTGGAAGGCAACGAAAACGATGATGGAATAGACAAAATTTTATTGGATTGACAAGCTACCAAAATGCTTATTATGTCAATCATGTTGAAAGCGGCTGTGGATATACGACATGCTTTGAAAGTAATGTCGTAGTGGCCTGAAGGTAGTAGACCAATTTACTAAGAGGTCTCGTTTTTGTAAATAGGTCTAGGAATTTCGCAGTCAACACAACATGGTCGCAACCTCTACCGCTGAACATGATGGCCTAGGTTCAAGTCCCAGGTTAGGCAAAGTGTTTTTGGGTTTTTTAACAGACTTCAAAAAGAAGGATGATTTGCAATTTTTTTTTTCTGAATGGTGGGCCCATTTAGAAATAAACTCAAATTTAATTTAATTTAGATCTGATGATGAGTTACGGAGACAGACCACGGAACTCTTCAAAAAATGACAGCAAATCAACTGCGATTGCTGCTATCGCATAAATATGCATTGTTTTGATTTGATTGACTTTGAGAATACTCCAAGGATGATAAAATTGCAAATTGGTGCGGGGTATGAACTATAAACTAAAAAGAGAAAGTAAAAACTTTTTCAAAAAAAAAAAGAACGTTTTGTAGTGCATGAAAAGGCTGATGGAACCAGAGAACGCGGCAGGTCGCCCATGCAATGGACCGACAAGATAAATCCCCGGTGAACGGCCCATTACACGCATACACACATTCTGACAGAGAAGGATGGCGTCGTATCGTGAGAGAAATCACAGCTGTCTGAAACCTCACTGCAACATTATGACCACGACTACTCTGTCAAGAGTACACCGACGAAGAAGAACAAGAAGAAATAGGTTTATAGAGTGCTCCTTAGTCCTTGGCCGGTGGGACTGTGATAGCTGCGAGACCAAGGTTTAACAATGAATCGTGATAAGCCATTATTGAAATGTACCAGGCCACTCATAAAGAATTGCGAAAAAAAGTTTTTGTGTATGAGAGACAGTTAAAATCTATTTTGGAAATATGATTTTACTTACGTTCCAATTTAAAAATTTCCCTCCACATTGTTTGCGAGCTAATTTAAATTATCGTGTCTCATAAAAAAACGGATCTACGTCGGGAACACTTTCGCGCTATGATTTTTTATGATTTCAAGTGTCGCCTGAAACCGGACGAATCGTACGATAGACTTCAAATGGCATTCATGGATGAAGGTCCTTCTAAGGCAACCGTGTATCGTTGGTATAACGAATTCAAGCGCGGCGACTGACTTTGGAGGATGAAGAAAGAAGTGGTCGCTAGTTTCACGCTGGGTGCCGCACAACCTCACCGATGCTCAGAAGCAGGCCCGGGTGGAATGGTGCCGTGATATGATAAACAAATTTGAAGCAGGCTCATCTAGGCGTGTTAACGACATCATTACAGGTGATGAGTCTTGGATTTATTAATATGATCCAGAAACGAAGCGCCAGTTGACGGTTAGGGTGTTTCAAAACGAATCAGCGCCTATCAAAATGAAGCGATCCCGAAGCGGGCAAGATTTTGATCGCGAGCTCTTCAATTTGACTGGCTACTTGGTGTCAATGCCTTTACGGAACCAAAGAAGCATCAGCGCTGAATGGTATACTACCAAATGCTTGACAGAAATTTTCTCTGTTGTGAGCAACAAGCGACCAAACACAGGGCTCCGCGGGCTACTGCTCCACCACGACATCGCGCCTTCGCACACCGCGTTTAAAACCAGGGACTTTCTGGACAGCATGCCAAATGGTCAAACTCCTGGGCCGCTACCCTTAAAGCCCTAACTGAAAAGATGTTACCGTGTGACTTCTTTTTATTCACGAAAATAAAAAATCAGCTCAAAGGGATACAATTTTCGTCGCCGGAAGATGCACTGTCAGCGTTCGAGGAGGCTGTAAACGAGGTGTCTGTGGCGGACTGGAAGAAGTGTTTCGAAAACTGGTTCCGACGCATAAAACTTTATATAGAGGCTAGTGGAGAGTACTTTGAAAAGATTTAATACAAAAATTTTTACACAGAGAAGATTTTCTTTTATTTTCTCAAAACTTTCTGAGTGTACCACGTACAAAGGATACACAAACAAAACTATCAATTTAAAACTTTATCCCTTACATGCACATTTAACTTTGAACAGCATTGTCTGATGCAGCATTAGGTACTTTATACCCCCGTATAAAAGTCCTAATAGCAAAACGACACTTTAGTAAAATGCAAATAGTCAGGGTCAGCAAATAGTCCAACGAGCATAACATACATACATAACATCACGCCTTGTTTCCCCGAAGGGACGGGCAGAGATGTACCTATAGTACACGCAGATTGTGCCAGTTATGTTAAGTTAATAGGGGGTGATCCTATTGCCAACAACTGGGCACAAATTTAAAGTCCGTGTTGCTGAGAAATTGCAGATAGACAAACTTAATAACACTTTGCCCGACTTGGGAATCGAACCCAGGGCCTGATGCTTAGCAGTAGCGCTTGCGACCACTCGACCAATGAGGTAGTCCAACGAGCATTTTGTCCTCTTAGCAAAACGTCCTATTTGTAAATCAAAATAAATAAATCTCTTTATTCATCAAGTAACATGACTCAATTGTGTTGGTAGGCAAGGAATATTAAAGTGACAAAAAAGATTTTTTTTTTTAAACCTCTCTATGTAGGTACAGCCACCAAAAGAGATCAGTAACCACGGTTGTTGAATATAGTTGAAGTTTAGTTATAAACCGATGGAGATTTTCGAATAAAATTTAATTTGATAAATTAATTGTGTTTTCTAATAATAAAAATTACAATTTATTCGTAAACATCCATCGGTTTCTTAATAAACTTCAACTCTATCCGACAACACTGGTTACTTATGTTTTTTGGTGACCGTATAATCGGGGCTTTGTATAATTTGTTATGAAAATGAGCACTCAATTGGCTGTGTTATAGTCATGTCGTACAAAAAACAAAATCAAGTCATTTATTCAAACTAGACTGAGAATTACATGAGACAGTCCCCAAAAATGCCCACCCTTAACCACTTCCAAATTCCAATAAAGATAGTTGTGATTGGAGTTTACAGACAATTTGAGCTGGTAGTAAATTTTCCTCACAATTAATTTCTCTGACTTTACACTGAGGATTCATGTAGACAGAAAGTAACTACACTGAAAGCCACGTTCCATTGATATTTATCTTTCTTTTAAATACGTTGGGACTTAGCTTCAATTCCCAGAGCTGTGAACAAAGTTTCACCCCTACAGATGGATAGTTCCACAGGGAGGTTAAGTGACGTCGGTTTTATTTTGGTAACGAAAACTGTTTAAAATTCTGTTCAAAAACACTGGTTATTTTCAAAGTATGGAATTTAACCGAGCTTTGTAACAGGCAGATGGACGGTTACTGACTAAAAATCTGCCCAGCATTTAGCACAATATGTTGGGGTTAGCTTCTTGTCTAACTGTTTGCAGCTGAATACCTTGATTTTACATGGAGGGACGGCCCGTCCCACCTCCACAGCCCGGTAACTGGGTAACCTGAGAGCCCTTGATAAGACTGGTTCTCAGACCCTCGGGCTTCTAAATACCTGTAACAATTTACAAATGACAGCCAGGACCTATGGCTTCATCGGGTTCCCGAGTCTAAGAGAGGTCTCAATATGTAACGGATCCATCCACGAACTGACCGTGCAAGATTTAACGGCTGTTATAATTTACCCACAAGTCCATCTGACTGTTACTGACTGAGGTAAGTAGGTAGTTCATTACTCATCAATCATGGTCCAGCACTCGATCCTAAAATGGTCAAGATACAAACAAGATGTATTGCGTTCCTTAGGAGGTGTCAAGGTGCACGAAAGAAGAACTTTTAGGAACTCTGCCCTTAACTGGGTCACGAGGGAGGAAAGTTTGTTTGCGAACAAAGTCAAGGGCAACAGCTGATGTAGCTTGTTTCTTAACTACATAATTCATCCTTCATCTTAATTTGATTTATAAGTGAGTGGTCATCGTATTAGTGGCTTAGCAGCTTCAGTATCATCAGGTGTGATAATGATGAGGTGATCCGGCAGAGAACCAAAGTTGTCGATATAGTTCACAGAATTAGCAAGCTGAAGTGGCAATGGGCCATCCATATGAGCCGTAGAATCGATGACCGTTGGCAAACGTAAGGTTGGATACCCTCAGGCTAGGTGAAGCGACGATCTTCGCAGGGTAGGTGATAGCAGCTGGATGAGAGTTGCTGAAAATCGAGCTGAATGGCGTGCAATTGGAGATGCCTATGTCCAGCAGTGGACTGCTCTAGGCTGACATTTAATATCATCAGGATTATCCTGGAATATAGCAGTTCATCGTGGTGTGACAGAGGCTCCACTGACAGCATCTGTCATCAAACGACGGCCGCCACATCTATCTGGTGATTCTAGAAACTTCGTAACAAAACTAGACTGCGACACTTGTTTCGACTTCAAGTATTATCTCTGTCAAGTAGACATCAGACTTAAAACAAATAAAATCACCTTTCTTTTCATTGTGCAATTAAAATAAGGATAGAAACGACATTTCTCATTTAGTATAAAGTGATGTGTTGATGCCAAACTATATATACACTTGGGTTGTGGTCGATATTATTATACCTATATACGTACAATTGAATGGTGAACTAGTTAAAGATAAGTTTGTAGAGTATGGTCATGGCCATTTAATTCCTTAACTACTTAAACCTCTTTCCCTCAAATATGGCGAGAGGGTAACCTTTGTGTTATGCTCGTGAACGGGTGCTGCTTGTGGGGACTGGTCGTCTTGCTGACCATGATTTTGTTATTGTTGCTAATAATTACCTACCTGTTTATTTATTTTACGTCGATAGTCCTAGGTTATCATTTGTGAACATAATCCAGCATTGCATATGTGTAAGCTATCACGCCATTTATACCAGGAGGCCTTTATTTTGGTAGTATGCTTTGTTTACTTTTTTTATTTTTTGTGCTTGAGTTAGGTTTTCATTTTATCTGTTGGTACGGCATTGGCATGGCATATTATGTCAGCTAGCCATGATTTGTCATATTATGACAAATTATTTAAGTTTTATGGCGCGTACTGTTGATTACTTTGCCTACCTATGTCTAGAATCAAGTCTATCTGACTAAACAGACAGCTGTGCTGCTGGGGAGTTTGTCGCCACTTCTTCTTCCCAGCTAAAGCACTAGGAAGTGGTGAAGGGCGTTTTGTGGGACTGTCTTATGTAATTTTGACATTCGAAAAGTGCTGATTCGCAGCCTAATTTGAATAAATGATTTTGATTATGATTTGAAAGCAATGGCCATGAAACATTGACCATACACATACCTACGTAAATCTATTGCATATTATAGAGAAATCCTAAAATACTTTAAACCTCCTTGAGGCTTTGTAAGAACTAACAGCCACAGACAATTATATTCAAGAAATCTGCAGAATGATCTTCTAGGAGATGGCATATGACTTTATGCAAAGCTACTGATTAAATACAAAGGTACAGATTTTTAATTACTTACCATTTTGTAGTGATGTGCTGTGACTGTGAGCATTACATCACATCATCGTTGCTGTGAACTTGACAGGTGAATCCTTTCGACTTACTTCATCACAATTACCACATCAACTGAGAGACATCCACAGATACGTCTTCGGCCACTTAAATAACACTCACACTTAATCACACTAGCACCTTAACACCACAACTGTAGCACAACTGTTCACAGGTTCCTCTTTCTATAACAAAACAAAAAAAAAACTAGTCGTTACAAACATTTTCTTTTTAAAACACAAACTTCTTCCCAGATGTTACTCGCCCATTTTATCTAAGTTCACTGGCGCGATACACGATAAAGACACCAGAAACAATAGTAAGCAGACCACTATCGGCCATTGTGTGGGAAATCTGGCCATTGTGAGCATCGTGAGCCATGTTTTAATTGTGCAAGTAATTATTTTGTTAATTGCTTTCATGCAGAACATAGTGCCCGTTAGTAACCACTTAGGGAAGTGTTGAGATTGAGATTTTGTAAGAAAAGTTTACTTTATTTCTTTGACATATTAAAAAAAACACGCTAATGTACTTTGGTGCGGGTCAATCATAGGTGACTTTCTCTACAATTAAATGCAGTGGGATTTTGTTACCGTGAAATTTTCTTTGGTTTTTTCTGAAATATTTATTCGATCCTACCAATATTAATAATGTGAAACTTTGGATGTTTGTTAGTCAGTCACGCAAAAACAGCAGAACGGATTGGGATGAAATTTGGCACACAGAACGATTATAACGTAATGGGTAACTCGCTGTCCGGTTAGGACCAAGCCCGGTTCGACGGCGCGTTGTGTTCCACGCGCGCCTCAAAGAGATGTCAGCACCAACTGGTGGGGCCTGCAAGGGCCGATGCCTGCCAGGGGTGCGGGTTGATCGAAAGAGATACCGTGGCTCCTATGGTATCGTGGCCATAGTATGTGCCAATAGGATAATTTTTGACCTCCACGCGGGCGAAGCCGATAGTAAAAGCTATTGAATATTTATTTTTTGAAAAATATTCTAAGATAGATATCTTGCTTGGTTGAACTACAAAAGAATTTTTACAGTAGTGCTCGTGACGTAACCATTTTGTAGAAAGACTTTGCTCCGTGCCGTATCTTCGAATAAACACCTTGTATGCAGAAATATTCACAAGCCTTTACAGGCGCCTAGAAATGCAGAAATAGTCAAATAATATTTTCGATATTTTCCTTCCATTGAAAGACTTTAGAAAATTTCTAGAAAAGTT
The DNA here is from genome assembly GCA_949091785.1 of Polymixis lichenea. Taxonomy (NCBI): domain Eukaryota; kingdom Metazoa; phylum Arthropoda; class Insecta; order Lepidoptera; family Noctuidae; genus Polymixis; species Polymixis lichenea. The sequence continues at coordinate 2,023,877 of OX420943.1, read as the reverse complement.
ACAGACATGGGATTATACTGAGAAACGATAACGGCAACATTTTCTGAAGCTAAGTCTTTGGATCTTTGCACTCATGTGTGCTACATCAAATAGTAAAACTGCAAACTTAGCTAATACTTTCAATATTTTCCTAAGAGACTCCCTTAAAAGAACTTTCTAAGAGACTTTCCTCGGGAAAACATGCAAAAACCAAGGTTACCAAAAACTTCTTTAAAATAGTCTAGACATGTTAGGATTGCGTGTAACCTCGGGAAGTTTGGAGCTACTAGGATTCAGCTCTAGGGATCCGAGCTTCATCCTTCACTGTCAGGGTACTTGAGGAGGTACGGGTTAAGGTATAAGCTGAAGCGATATTATCTATTTCTCTTATCTTATGATCTAAATAACAGGAGCGTGTTTTTTAAAAATAACAGTTTTTACTAAATGCATATGACATTGTATACGGTAAGGGATACGTATAACAAAGAAAAATTTAAACTTTTGTCTGTCAGTCTGTTTGATAGTTCCAGCTAATCTCCGAAACGATTAGACCAATATAAAAGGATTTTCACTGGGAGATAGCTGGTGTTATAAAGAGTAACATAGGCTACTTTTTGTCCAAGTTCCCGTGGGATACTTTCCGATCATCACGCGGGCGAAGTCGCTGACAAAAGCTAGTAATAAATAAGGATAAGATCGAACAAGAATCTCAACGATTTATTGTATACGTCACCGTAAAATTGTAAACACCGTTAGATTATAATGTATCTCGCGAGATTGTAAACTGTCGATAAATTGTGAACGGCACCATACTGCTTACCTACCAAATAGGTTAGGTTAGGTTATAATTATGACCAATCGCACGCGAACCGAGCGAGCGAAGCGAGCAGGGCCGCGGCAGCGGGCGGCAAGCGCTACTTCCAAGTTAGTGGCAGTTACTTGACTATTTAGTAATAGCGCAAGTTAGTATCCGTCTTGATACCAGTTCACAATTTGACGGTTTCACTTCGATAGATTATAATCTACCGAAAAATAATGCGTTAAATTGTAAGCAGTATGTTACAGTTCACAATCTTTCGACAGTTCACAATCTCACGAGATAGATTATAATCTAACGGTATTTACAATTTTACGGTGGCATATACATCAACCTTCACAATTTTCGAATGTTTCAAACTTTGTGCAAAGTTTCAATCAATTACCTCGTCAACTACTTTTAACAACAACAACCAACCAAGATAGTTATCGTCAAAGCACACTCGTATAATCAGCCTAATATGTTCCCACTGCTGGGACAAAGACCTCCTCTGTGTGAGAGGGAGTGGGCCGTAATACAACACTCGAGCCCAGGCTGTATTGTTGGATGTTACATATCTTCGAATTTTTAGTTCTAGGACAAGCCGGTTTCCTCACGATGTTTTCCTTCATCATTTTGAGAGCAGTAGTGATTAAATTTATTTATATTTGACATGGATGGTTTATCATGGTATGGGCATGTGCTAAGGAGGAATGAGAAAAACGTCGTGAAGAAAGTTTTGAGTATGAATGTCGATGGCTATAAGAGTAGGGGAAGACCAAAGAAGCGATGGATGGACTGTGTGAATGATGATATGGTTAGAAAGGGTGTGACTACGGAGATGACGACTAATAGAGAAGTGTGGAAGGAAAAGATATGTTGCGCCGACCCCAAATAAATTGGGATAAGGGCAGGAGAATGATGATGGAACTTACAATTGACATTTATTTTTATTGTATTATTCTTTCTCTTGACATTTGTATCGGGATATACCATATATTGAATTATTTATTTTTACTATACTTCAGTGGTCTTGCAAATTATTTAGAATATTGTTGAACTAGGAAGATTGCTTTAAAATCAGATAATTATTCATTATATAAATTCATTTGTTTTTCTTTTATCTTTACGTTATATGTCTTCATGTAGTTTTAGTTTTTACTGTAAAATATTTCGACACAATGTGAAAGTTGTTAATGAAATAAAAAACTTTTTTTTTTTTTTTCGTGGGAAATCATCAAATAACTTCTCCCGCTCTGGGTGGAGCAGGAGGGCGTGTCAGACTTTTACTGACTAAAACCCACCCGTGTTCCCTCAGTTGCCTGTGTGCTAGGGGCGGCGGTATCTCTTTTGAACAACCCGCACCCCTGGCAGGCATTGGTCTTTACGGACCCTTTAATAAACAATTTACACAACCTAAAGCCCAAACCTACAACACGTAAGTTGCGGCCATTACCACTTGCTACTGCTCACATCTGACACATATTGCGTGTATTTCACTGCACACATCTCATTGTAATTACTGCTGTCTTAGGAGTTATTAAATTTATCTGATACCCGTACCTACTAATTAATTTGATTTCTATTCAAGTAAATACGTAACGATCCTAGCACCTTCTACTATAATCATGTCGTTGCGTGCAACAATTTACATTTAATGAGTAATGACTAATGAGTTTGAAACACAGATAATTATCTAACTAGTAACAGTTAATCGTTAGCTTGTCATTTGCTAACATTGTTGGAAAATTAAATTTGTAAATCGTGGCAAATTTTAGTTAAAGTAGTTATATCTTTCAGGCCAGATATCCTACTCTGGTTTAAAAAATAATTATTTATTTATTTCCGAGTATATTATGGTAGACATAATCTACCATAATATACTCATAAATAAATGAAATTTCTTATTTTCTAACCCCGGATATATTTTCGATCTAGAGCATCAGTTACGATTAAGAACTAATAATTGTGTCTAGTATCGTCATTTACTTATCACAACCGTTTAGTATCCATAAGCCTTGTTACATCCTAAGTATACCAGAAGATATCCAAGATGGACACATTTCACACAGAATTATTGGTAGAACTAACTCGCCCTCCGCTTATCCCTTGCACCATCGTCCATCAAAGTCTCCGCACATTAGTAGGAACCTGACGGACCAGCTGAATATATTTGATAGACCATCAGATGTGTCCAAACGGTTATCCCTAGTAATCGTTAGTGATTATCATTGTGTAGATGAGTACTCATTTCGTTGAAGATCTTTTAATTTGATTAGAAATGTACTTAGGTATAATGTACAATTTTTTTACGAGTCGAACACAACTCAGTGTAAGTGCTTAGTTAATAAGGCCAGGTTGCAAATGGATACAATTAAATCAATGCAAATAAAAGATATGTTTACGGGCTACGTATTATGGACGACTAGGTATTGTGTATTTATTTTATTGCTTATTTTTATCTTATCACATGCTGCACCGGTTGACGTCTTCACGTCAATGCCGGCTGTCGCTGAAAACCAGCGCTAGCGCTCTGTCTCACATAAGGTCGTAGCATTATGCTGAGCGATGGCGGTTTTGCATGGATGTGACCAAGAAGCTGATAGATAAAAGTGGAGGCAACACTCTAAATACCTAAGTGAAGACGACTGTGGGCTGACGCTCTCTTTCTAAATATATACATAAGAACGAGACAGTGATACGTGTTTTCTCTCTCTTATGTATGTATTCAGAAAGAGAGCGCTAGCCCACAGGTTGTCTTCACTTTTTTCTTTGGAGTGTGGCCTCCACTTTTATCTCTATGCTTCTTGGATGTGACGCATCTTTACCCCTAAATTGTTCGTTTTTGTGTTTGTGTTCTCTCTCTACGTCATTTTTGCCAAAAATAAACGTATTTCTTTCTTTCCTTGATAAGCTAAAAAAAACATAATCATTCATTAGTGGTGCTTTTTGGTTTCGGGTACAAAAGTATAGCTACCTATATATTTCTATAATGACTATGGTAGCTATTTGTATGTGACACGGATGGTAGAAAGGAAACGATGACTTGAAGTAATTAACATATAATTTTCCGCAATTATTTTAGTTTATTATTACTATCCTACTTATATTATCAATGTGAAAGTTTGTATACTTGGATGTTCAGATGTTTGGATGTTTGTTACTCAATCAATCAGCTAAATGGATTTGGATGAAATTCGGCATATCCCGGTTATACATTCCCATGAGATAATGATCGACCTCCACGTGAGCAAAGCCGCTAACAAAAGCTTGTAATATCATATAACTTTGAGGTAAATCAACTATATCAACAAAGTTACATGATTAATTAAAACATAAAGGCTAAAATCAACCAGTTCAATTGAAATTTGCAAAGAAACGGGTTTAAATAGATTTGAATATCGCTAAATATTAAGCTCTGTGTAAGCTTTCATACTATAACAAAGTTATTAGTAACGTGCAACACATTACTAGTATTCATATTTATCTCAGCTGCTAGAATTTTTCTAGACACAAAGAAATATTTTCTGCGAAACTAGATATAAGAAGTCGCACGCTAACAACTATCTATTATTTTTAAGCTTATCTTGATCGCGCATCATTGGCTGCATTCACGAGTTTTAATAAAATGGGGATCAGCAACTCTAAATTGTTTTCAATTCTTCTTTTCGTGTCAATGGTGTTCTTCCACACTGTTTTTTTTTAATATTTTGCGAGTCCAGTAGGTGGCCACGTTGACAGTAGCATGAAGGGGCATCCTTTAGGTCATCTCAGATGCAGTTGAACGGGCACTTAGAACACTCCAGGAAATAGGTCACGGTCTGATCAGAAGCACCGCACCCCAATTCGTTTGCAGTCAAATACCCCATGAGGATTTAAGAATGTAGATGCTGAGAGGATAGACAGACGCATTCTTCCGTATTCTGGGACTACGTATGCCAGAAGTGACTGGCCTTGAAGTTTGTACATCAGTCATTGTAAATATTAAAAGTAGAAGTATGTGCATGCAGCATCTTCGTAAATAAAGCTGAATATAAACAAGGTGAGAAGGAATTCGTCGCGAAATGTTAGGGATGGATTCAGTACATGATTTTAAATCACTGCGTTGAAATTTTTTGTCAGCTCGTTTGGTTGCTCCACTTTTCGCATCGTAGAGAGCCAATTCTTGCCCGTTCTCCATAAGTACCTACTACGCTTTGGATGGGCAGCTAGCTTCATCATTCTGACTGACCGACGACCTCTTGACAATTTAAAAGTGACTGCAATTGTTTTAATTTCTTCTTTTTGGAACGAAGTTCCTTATCGCGCGTTGCGAAAGGGGGCTAGACGGAAAAAATTAAGACCAAAAGCTGTAACGACACTTTTAATTAAGACCAAAAGTTGTAACGACATTTTTGCTACATTGTTGTAAGCCGTGCGGCGTGCGCGTGTTTCTCTGCAGACAGAGACACAGACGGACGGACGGACGGATGGACGGATGGATGGACGGACGGATGGACGGATCGGACGGATCGGACGGATCGGACGGATCGGACGGATCGGACGGATCGGACGGATCGGACGGATCGGATTGATTGATTGAACATCCAAAACCAAACCAACCGAGTGGTGTCCCACTGTATTACACTCAGATTTCGAGATTGCCGTAGCAAATGCCATAAGATGTTTTTGGAACGAAGTTTTGGAACGAAGTTCCTTATAGCGCGTTGCAAAAGGGAGCTAGACGGAAAAAATTAAGACCAAAAGTTGTAACGACCCTTTTTGCTACATTGTTGTAAGCCGTGCGGCGTGCGCGTGTTTCTCTGCAGACAGCGACACAGACAATATATAGTATATATATATATGTCGCCGCGAGAGCGGATCTGTCAAGATTATAACGTAATCTTATGCGTAACTATTTAATTTAATTGCGATAACACCATCAAGCCGGTGCTCCTGTTCTCTGGAATACTATTATAAGCATTTGCATGCATCAGTGAAGTGTCTATTGGTTTCCTTGAGAGCAACGCCATCTATTGGCCAGGTTGTAATACAAAACTCGTAGAGTACTGCTGGTTTGTTAAACTAGATAAATAACTATGAAACTAATTATGATGTCTTAGTTAAAACAGCCACAATTAAAAGGGAATAATTGTTTTATTGTCTTTGGGCTTTTAGTCATTAAACCTTTTGGTCATTTGACACAGTACATTTGTTTATGATACATTGCTACTTACTGTGCCAAAAATGGCGCGGATTGCGAGTTTTATGATCAATAACTGACTGTTATATTTTAATACGAGAACGAAATCAGTTGCAGTCAAAATTTACAACTGATAAAGTAACAAGATTAATTTACACACACATTTATTTGTGAATTCCTATTGTTTGATTAAATTCCTTGAAAATCCGGAAATGTTGTAAGGTAGTGATATTTGTGATATAAAATGTAATGACTACTAATTAAACTTTCACCTTAAAACGCCATTGGATTTGTGAAAGCTAGCATTGTTTAATTATTAAAGTATTAACTGATAGCATTTGACCATTGTTAGTAAATTTTATAACACTTACTAAGAAATAAGATTCAGTACTGCTTTCTGTGCGATACGCAGTACTTCCGCCCACTTGGGGAGATGAAAAGAATGGCGGTCGGACATGATCGCTATGAAAGTGTGTACAAGGACAAGAATTGTAAATTGTGGATTATGAAATCTCTGTAACGTAATGTTTTGATTTAAAAGAGTGTCCGTGGAGTTTCTTGCCCGTTCTTCTCCATATGAGACCTACCTTAGTTTTGGAATGGGCGCCTAGATTCCCTTCGTAACTCAAACTATCTGATTGACTGCTAAATGAAAAATCCAAAGTGCCTGTAAAAGATTTAAGTGAAAATAAATGGTTTGAGTTAAGTGTTGTGTGTGATTGAAAACCAACTACCTATTTACCTACGAAGAATTACACCAGAAACATCAGAGACGGCGTGCATTGGGTTTCCCGCCGTCTTATCAGAAGTGGGATCGCCCAAGCGATCCCCTTCCGCTCATGCTTAAGCCGGACATCCAAATCGCCCAGCCACATCCAAGACCACAGATATTTCTGACTTTCAAAGTACAAGCCTGATGGACACATGATATCTGCTCTTAATAATAATAATGATTGCCACGGGTGTTGGCAGTGGCAATGGAAACATGATATGGAAGACTCTTTTTTTTGAAGTTGAAGATTTTCCGCGCAGACGCACATAATGAACTTAAGGTCTGATGCATAAGTAATAAGCCAATAGCCTATAAAGTTGTGTGCATTTTCATCTACTTGGCTGGTTGACGGCAACATGCTGTGGCCTACTGCAATATGATCACAACTGACGCTAAGAACATAATATGGCAAAACCTGTTAAATCAGCAGTATTCTTAGAAGAGAAACTGTCAATGACAAAGAAACAAATTAAGAAATTTTGGTTGAGCGCATGGTGCATTCAAACAGAACAGCATGCTCAGCACAGAATGACCGAAGCAGCAGAATAAACAAAGGTTTCCACCAGAAAAGCAAACATAATAAACGACCATTGATGCATTGCATCATCTTTCCCGGGAAGTATTTTGTTTTATTATTTTAGTTTTTGTTGTTGTACAATATATTTGATAACAGTCCTGTGGCAAGGTTAAAAGCTACTGTCACCATTTGCTTGACACTTGTGGGAGTAAAGTTAAATGAATATAAGATAAGCTTCTTTTAAAAAATGGATTTCAAACTTGTTTTGTTGAATTTGTGCTTGCAACATTTAACTAAGTGCTTTTTTGACAATTTCAAGATTCTTTTGTTGCCTGCATTCGCACTTACTAGAAAAACATTCAGTAGACATGATTGATTACAGACTTGTCATAACTTAAATTTGCACCATTGTCGTGCAAATTGCCTATAGCTTGTTTTTAGTGCAAAGTTCAGGACCTTATACACCATTTCCAGGTTATGCATTGATTAGTTACTTTCCTATAACAAAGCTAACTTGTTTTTCCAATTCACTTTAATCATTGGCAGAATGATCGACATTGGCTGTGCCTAACCCTACAAAAAATAGAATAGATCTCTTCGAGTAAGCTCACTGAATAGTGAATGAAATAACAAATCTTATTTTACAATTGTTCAATATCACGTCAATGTCACTATTCAAATATTATTGGAGTTGTTATGTCTTATTGCATTTTTCTAAATTGTCTGGAATATAATCACATGTGATTTCTATTTTAGTGCCACTTGAAGGTAAAATCAATTGATTGATCGTAATTTCATAAAATTCATATTCATGAGAACTTCGACTGATTATTAGATTTTCCAAATAACTCTGTTAAACTTGAAACATAATATAGTGGATGGATTGCAAGATTCATACAGAATCATTTAGTTATGAAATCAGTTTGTAAAAATATGTCAAGAGATAACTATGAAACATAAAACAAAAATTAATAATGTAAACACAGTTTGATACATTGGAGGAAAGCATAGTTTACAACATGTTTTTATGCATACACAGCAAAAACAAACAAAGCACTGTTTTCTATAACACTTTCTTTCTGTTTAACTTTCTCTTGTAATTCCAATTAACTTCATCTACCTGTAATGCTGATAAAAAACAATAGATTTAATTAATTTATAACTAGCTTCTACTAAAATAGTAGGAACATATTTTCCTGCACTATTATTTATCTGCCTTACTTTTCACATTGCAGGTGATTGTTATATCAAACAGAAAATTACAACCAACCAATCTATAAGGATATCATAACAAAATTACTATGGGCAACCATAGAGAAATTTGAGTCTTCTAAAGTTGTATGCTGCACCCAGCTACTTCAGGAATGAGATGAAATCAAGTTGGAAGTCATGATCATCATCAACAAGACTGCCTTCCTCAAGAAAAAGCTAGCTGACCCAGACTTATATACAGAGTTTTAGCTGACTAATATATTCAACTTGCAGAAACAAGGCGGCCAGTTCCTCAGATACAAAGAAATTGAGAAAAGACATATGAAGAGATGCAACATAGATCCCTCTCGTTGGGAGGAGTTGGCAAAGAATGCGCTTGTTTGGAGCCATTTGGTACAACAAAATATTTATGACTTTGAAGACCAGCGGATGAGAGATCTTGACCGCAAGCGAGAACACTTCAAGAATAAACCACCCTCCAACTTACAATATCATTACCACAATAGCATTCTAACGTGTCTGCACTGTGCACATACCTCTACAGTCAAGATAGGTTACATTAGCCACAAAAGAGCACACGCTTGTTACCTACAGTTGTTGAAAACAAAAACAGTCACCGTAGCCAAAATCGGCATGGGATGGATTGGTTCATTGACATTTAACTTGAATATAAAGAATCAACATTAAAAGGGTGCATTTATACATTTGGCACCCTTAGCACGTTCTCTGCCAGATAGGTCACCGGTGACCGGACCCTGTCCTGTATTGAGCCGCCTCGTAGGCCACCGGTGACCTCAAAGCAGACCTGTTTCCAAAACGGAATTGTGAGCCGTAGGACAGCTTTATCCTACGTTTCTCTGTAGTAGGTGACCGGAGCGGCGCCGTAAAGCAATTCTTCAACGTGGTTTCTGTCTACCCATGAAACTTTTATAGTGATAGCTTCAACATTTTTCAGATATTCAACATGAATTGGGTACCGGGTGGTACCCAAACTCCTCTAAGAATCTGTCAAGGGCACTTAACAATGACTGCTACATCATCAAGCCGATTGTTGATCAAGGTCGCATTAAAAGGCAACTCCGCTGCAGCCTGTTGAACAAATGACCGTGTCGCCGGCTCAGGCGCAACCAACTGAAGACCAGCTTGCTATTCAACACAACATAGCTAAAATAAAAGGTGAGAAGTTTTCAAAATACTTTCCACTCACTTTGCTAACACTGCTACTTTGTTGTGACAAAAGCTCAATACAATAGCCAAGTTAGTAGTACCTGCCTACATGATGCTCACATGTTATGCACCAAAGTACTTTTTGAATTATATTTACCATCTTTATATTTTTGCAATTCTGCCTGTAACAGTTAATCCTTGTCTATTTTACAATAGGCTAGAATTAATTATTATTGTACTATTAGTATCTGTGGGGCAACTGATAAATAACTCAAAAAGTAATACTCACAACAAAGTATTAGTCTTCATCGATGTTCACTAAGAATGATCACAATAGATAATTATCTATTAGTAAGCCCTTGAGGTAACTAACCATGAAAAAAAAAAAAACAAAAAAAAATACAAATCTATTAGTAAGCCCTTGAGGTAACTAATAATGAAATAAACTATAAATAAGACCGGAGAACTTGACCGGCAAATTCTCTCATGTTATCCCACTGGGTCCACGGCGTACAAGACCGCCCAGAGCCTGGTTCCTAATATCCTGTCAAATACAAGACTTCGTGCCTGCCACGGAGCAATGGTCCTAAACTCCTTACCCTTTAATCCTATCAAATCAAAGACTTTGTGCCAGCACAGAGCGGTGTTCCTGATCCCATCCTGATATCCTGTCAAATCCAAGACTTTGTGAGACTACCACAGAGCATTACCTTCCCATGAGAATGAAACTATCCAGCTGACAGCTGATGATACTACACACTATACTAAACAAGTGTGCTTATGAAAAGTGCAATATTAATGCATTCAAATACAAGACTCTGTGTCACAGAGCATTACCTTCTAATGAAGATGAAATTATTCAGCTAACAGCTGATCATACTACACACTATACTAAACAAGTGTGCTTATGAAAAGTGCAATATTAATGCATTCAAACACAAGACTCTGTGTCAAAGAGCATTACCTTCTAATGAAGATGAAACTATTTAGCTAACAGCTGATCATACTACACACTATTCTAAACAAGTGTGCTTATGAAAAGTGCAATATTAATTAATGCATTCAAATACAAGCCATCAGCTGATCATGCAATGCCTACTACTACTACTACACAGTAAACTTGTTAAGTGTGCTTATGTAAGGTGCCATATCAATTTATTCAAATACAAGACTGTCTATCACAAAGCATTACCTGCTAATGAGGATGAAACTATTCAGCTATCAGCTTATCATACAATACCTACTACTACACACTTAACTTAACAAGTGTGGTTATGTAACGTGTCATATCAATTTATTCAAATACAAGACTGTCTATCACAGAGCTTTACCTGCTAATGAAGATGAAACTATTCAGCTAACAACTGATCATACAATGCCTGCTACTACTACACACTAAACTTGATAAGTGTGCTTATGTAAATGCCATTGCATTTAAGGCTTCAAATAAAGACAAATTAAGTAGATGGTAGATCTACAACAAGCTGTCAATGTAAGCTCAAACTGTTAACTACCGAGTCCTACAATTCAATGCATATTGTAGGACAATAAAAGCGACAATAATCTGCCGACAAAATTTATCTCCAATATTTCAGATAACTACCAACTCAACTCTACAATGAGGGCAACGGCAGGTGCAGAGCGCGCACCGCCGATCAGAAAGGCCGTGTCGCCGCGAGAGCGGATCTGTCAAGATTATAACGTAATCTTATGCGTAACTATTTAATTTAATTGCGATAACACCATCAAGCCGGTGCTCCTGTTCTCTGGAATACTATTATAAGCATTTGCATGCATCAGTGAAGTGTCTATTGGTTTCCTTGAGAGCAACGCCATCTATTGGCCAGGTTGTAATACAAAACTCGTAGAGTACTGCTGGTTTGTTAAACTAGATAAATAACTATGAAACTAATTATGATGTCTTAGTTAAAACAGCCACAATTAAAAGGGAATAATTGTTTTATTGTCTTTGGGCTTTTAGTCATTAAACCTTTTGGTCATTTGACACAGTACATTTGTTTATGATACATTGCTACTTACTGTGCCAAAAATGGCGCGGATTGCGAGTTTTATGATCAATAACTGACTGTTATATTTTAATACGAGAACGAAATCAGTTGCAGTCAAAATTTACAACTGATAAAGTAACAAGATTAATTTACACACACATTTATTTGTGAATTCCTATTGTTTGATTAAATTCCTTGAAAATCCGGAAATGTTGTAAGGTAGTGATATTTGTGATATAAAATGTAATGACTACTAATTAAACTTTCACCTTAAAACGCCATTGGATTTGTGAAAGCTAGCATTGTTTAATTATTAAAGTATTAACTGATAGCATTTGACCATTGTTAGTAAATTTTATAACACTTACTAAGAAATAAGATTCAGTACTGCTTTCTGTGCGATACGCAGTACTTCCGCCCACTTGGGGAGATGAAAAGAATGGCGGTCGGACATGATCGCTATGAAAGTGTGTACAAGGACAAGAATTGTAAATTGTGGATTATGAAATCTCTGTAACGTAATGTTTTGATTTAAAAGAGTGTCCGTGGAGTTTCTTGCCCGTTCTTCTCCATATGAGACCTACCTTAGTTTTGGAATGGGCGCCTAGATTCCCTTCGTAACTCAAACTATCTGATTGACTGCTAAATGAAAAATCCAAAGTGCCTGTAAAAGATTTAAGTGAAAATAAATGGTTTGAGTTAAGTGTTGTGTGTGATTGAAAACCAACTACCTATTTACCTACGAAGAATTACACCAGAAACATCAGAGACGGCGTGCATTGGGTTTCCCGCCGTCTTATATATATAACGGCGCGTGGCATTATTAAATAATGAAAATCAGTTAATTTCGAGAGTTGTAATTTATTCTGTTATTTTAACGATTAATCGATTTGAATTCAACTAAATGGTAATTTTAATTAAGAGCGGGTAACACCGAATGGAGTTGCGTCTGTCATGGCGGGCGACGTCGTGTCAGTTCATTAAGTTGTTGACAGCCGTTGCACGTGGTGGTCACTCGCAAACCCATTAGCTCTAAATCGTTAATTATTACTGCAATCCTTAATTGTTTATGTCATTTAAGTGTCTGTAAAATTAAAATAGTGAACAGTCAACGCTACAGCGTATTTATTTCAACGTTTCCTGAAGTTTAACGCCCACTATGGATTCCCGTGCTGACGAAGTCACGAATCAGCAATCAGATGCAACAGCCCGGCCTTCCCGATATCCCGTTATCAGAAGTGGGATTACCAGGAACTTCCCAGGAACGTAAAACAGGTCAGAGTATTGTTACTAACCTAAATAGTGAATCCGACCGTTGAAAAACGTTGTTTAAAATGCAACAACGTAGCATGATGGAATTAATTCGTGCTTTAAAGGACACAAACACGGTTGATACAAAGCTAGCACTCCTTAATTCAATCCTGATTCTCGAGACGCCGATGCCAGAAAAGTCCAATACTAACAGTGACGCTAAGAAACTGCGATATGAACCGAAGAAATGTTACAATTGGGGCAGTCTAGGCCACATGGCAAACGAATGCCTCTCCAAAGACTCGCGTAATACCAGCACTAATCTTAAACCTCAGTTTTCAGCAACCAACGAACAGCAAGATACCCAGGACAGCAGTGTACCAAACAAAACATCGTCGCCTACGTGCTACTACTGCAACGAACCGGGTCACAACGCCACTCGCTGCCCGAAAAGGGACACCCAAGATTTGCAGCGGCAACGTAGAGCAACGGGTGAATGCCTGCACTATGAGTCCAGGCACTGATCGCCAAGCAATTGAATCCGGTGAGGAGTTTTCATTTTGTTTTCATTATGTGCTCTTAACTCTAATAGGACGTGTCGGTGCACACACGATCGTGTGCGTGCTATGCCCGAATGTTACGTTCCATTAAGAGTTAAGTGGCGGACTAGAAATCCCAACAAATCAAATTGAGACAGAATGTGCCGATGACGGCCATGGTAAGTAACACTGACAGGCTTGTGTGGCACTGACTGGCCTGTGTGGCATTGGACTGGTCTGTGTGGAATTGGACTAGCATGTGTGGCATTTGACTGACCTGTGTGGCACTTGACTAGTCTGTATGACACTGAATAGCCTGTGTGGCATTGGACTGGCCTGTGTGGCATTGGACTAGCCTGTGTGGCATTTGATTGGCCTGTGTGGCACTTGACTAGTCTGTACGGCGCTGACTAGCCTGTGTGGCATTGGACTAGCCTGTGTGGCATTTGACTAGCCTATGTGGCACTTGACTAGCCTGTGTGGCACTTGGCTAGCCTGTGTGGCATTTGACTGGCCTGTGTGGCATTGGACTAGCCTGTGTGGCATTTGAGTAGCCTATGTGGCACTTGACGAGCCTGTGTGGCACTGACTAGCCTGTGTGGCATTGGACTAGCCTGTGTGGCATTTGAGTAGCCTATGTGGCACTTGACGAGCCTGTGTGGCACTTGACTAGCCTGTATTGCACTGACTAGCCTGTGTGGAATTGGACTAGCCTATGTGGCATTTGACTAGCCTGTGTGGCGCTTGACTAGCCTGTATGGCACTGACTAGCCTGTGTGGAATTGGACTAGCCTGTATGGCATTTGACTAGCCTGTGTGGCGCTTGACTAGCCTGTATGGCACTGACTAGCCTGTGTGGCATTTGAGTAGACTATGTGGCACTTGACTAGCCTATGTGGAATTGGACTAGCCTATGCGGCATTTGACTGGCCTGTGTGGCACTTGACTAGCCTGTGTGGCACTTGACTAGCCTGTGTGGCACTTGACTAGCATGTGTGGCACTTGACTGGCCTGTGTGGCACTTCAATGGCCTGTGTGGCCCTTGACTGGCCTGTGTGGCACTTGACTGGCTGTGTGGCACTTGACTGGTCTGTGTGGTACTAGCCTGAGTGGCACTAGCCTGTGTGGCACTAGCCTGTATGGCACTAGCCTGTATAGCACAAGCCTGTGTGGCATCAGCCTGTGTGGTACCAGCCTGTGTGGCACCAGCCTGTGTGGCAATACTGGCAATAGCCTGTGAGGCAATAACCCGTGTGGCAATCCCCTGTGTGGCAATAGTCCATCTGGCAATAGCCTGTGTGGCAATATAGTGTGGCAATAGCCTGTGTGGCAATATAGTGTGGCAATACCCTTTGCGGCACTAGCCTATGGGGCCCCAGCCTGTTGTGGTACTAACCTGTGTGGTAATCTGGTAATTGTTTTGTGCTATCCGATAACTGTGATCGCTCTTTGTGATATTGTGGTGTTTGATTTAAAACGGTCAGAATGACCGAACGTTAAGTTGTTTACTTGAGTTCTTTTACGATTGTCCACAGATGATGACTGATGAGATAAACTGTTCACCCGAGGACGTGTGAAGATGCAGGACGGCCGTAACGGCGCGTGGCATTATTAAATAATGAAAATCAGTTAATTTCGAGAGTTGTAATTTATTCTGTTATTTTAACGATTAATCGATTTGAATTCAACTAAATGGTAATTTTAATTAAGAGCGGGTAACACCGAATGGAGTTGCGTCTGTCATGGCGGGCGACGTCGTGTCAGTTCATTAAGTTGTTGACAGCCGTTGCACGTGGTGGTCACTCGCAAACCCATTAGCTCTAAATCGTTAATTATTACTGCAATCCTTAATTGTTTAAGTCATTTAAGTGTCTGTAAAATTAAAATAGTGAACAGTCAACACTACAGCGTATTTATTTCAACGTTTCCTGAAGTTTAACGCCCACTATGGATTCCCGTGCTGACGAAGTCACGAATCAGCAATCAGATGCAACAGCCCGGCCTTCCTGATATCCCGTTATATATATATATGTGTGTGTGTGTGTGTGTACGTATGTGTACAATTTTTAAAATTTTATTACAATTTCTTCACTAATTAATTGCAAGGAACTTCGTTCCATCCGGGTGTCCCTTGACACCTCTCAAGTGTTTTTTTTGTTGTTTTAATTTAAATTAAAAACTTCGATTTTACGGGTACATTTTGTACCGCAAAGCAGTTTAACAATCATAAACTTAGGTGTCATATAGATAGCTATAATTTACAACAAAAAGGTAGCTATAGTTAAGATAAAACGAGCACAAATTATAGTGGAGGCCACAGAGAGTCCATTAAGCACCTATCTTCCTAGATCTGAGCTTGCGTGCCACCTGACGATGCTAGGTGCTAGGACATAAACACGTAGGTTGGACAGAAGGTTTACCACTACTTTAAGTGAATAAAATTGACCCAAAAAAAAAAATCATTTGATGAATGAACCAAAAAAACTAGGTATCTAGCCAAAATAGTGTCAAAAGGAAGATGTCAGTATGTTTTTTATTTTTATTTTATTTATTAGGGAAAATAAACAGTTACACATTACAATACTACACACAATTTGAGTTACTGAGTGAGTAAATGCACCCACAACATTTTCCACATATTATCAAAACAAGTTATAAAACTATGCGATGTGCTCTTACAATTTTAAAGAACTTACAATAAAATTAAACAGGCACACAGATAAAAGAAAGAAAGAGAAAAATAAAAATAAATTATAAAAATACAGTCTAAGATTTAAATATTACGGAGCGATATCAAACCAACCTTGTTAAAAGCCTTCCGGAAATCAGTGTGCATTGTATCAACTTGAACACGAGAGTCCATATTGTTGAACAAGTAGTCTAAAAAATTACCAAGTTGGTTGTAGTTGACCTTCTTTTGATGAATCCATGTTGTTGTAGAATGATTGAACTGTGCAGTGGAGGGTATACTTTATCATCTCTCGAAAACTTTTGACAAAGCTGACCATATTGATATAGGACGATAGTTCTCGACATCATCCTTCGGTCTCGACTTGTATACCGGGGTTGTGTTTGTAAGTTTCCATACTTGAGGAAAGCATCCTTTAGAAATAGAAAGGTTTAATATAATATGCAGGAGTATACACAAATTAACGGCTGTGTGTTTAGTAAAGGTTACTGGTAGACCATCCAATCCTGGCCCTTTAGAAGGATCCAATGCCTTAAGCGCACTAAGTACTTCATCAATAGTAAACTGAATGTCATTTAACAGAGTGTAGCTATGAGAGCAGTTGTCATAAGTCGATGGAATGTTATTAGTATTGGATGGTTCATAAACTAAATTAAAAAGTCTGAAAAAAACGTTTCCTAGGTTGCTAGTTGACTGGTTGTTATAACTCAAAGGGAATGGTATGCCAGTGGTTTTTTTAAATGTCCAAAATTATTTAACGTTGTTCCAGATCCCATCTTCAACAGAATTAATGTAGTTTTTGTAACATTTGTTGCATTCACCTTGAAATCTGGATAGGTAAAGCGCAAACTGCTCGTAATACATGCTGATACATTGTTTTACATTTTCCATCTAACCCAGGCTTTGGCCTTATTTTTATAGATGTGTATAAGAGGTTTAGAGAAACACACTGAAAACAAAAGATTTGCAAATAGTCAATGGTACATACATGTTTTTTAATAATACCAAAAATAATAATATAGAATGTGTCGAGAGATTCGTCAACGGATTAGTTATTTAAGGCGTCCTTCCAATTGATTTCCTTTATGTCGTCATTAATTACATCATAACTTGCCTTATAGTAATTTTATTTTTATATCGTCTTGCGAACCGTTAAACTATGAGGTAAACCTAGCGAGATGAATACAGAGAATGGAGGATGATGGTTGTCAAGTTGTAATAAATAATTTGTGGGGGCAGAAATTGTGCAATCGTAATTACTTATGACCAAGTCCAATATTCTCCCGTTCACAATGTTTTTTATACTTAGGATGTTTAATCTAACTAGAGGGGCTCGTGACAAATTAATAAAAGCCGAACGAGTCGATCCACCAAGCTAAACAAAAAGGATAAGCTACACTTGCCGGGGTTGGTCTGGAAATGGGTGACCATCTTAACATATGTTCATAACGAGACTCCTCCGTGCTTCAGAAAGCACGTCAAGCCGTTTGTTACATGTTGTAATTCGAGGTCTTCTAACCGGATGCAGCTTCACCACCATTTTATATGGAGCCGCTGTCTATCTGACCTCCACAACCCAGTTGCTGAGTAACACTTGATTTCAGCCAGAAGAAGTCCACTGCTGGATAAAGTCCTCCCCCAATTGGGGGGGCTTGCCATAATCGCTACGTTTGGCAGGCGGGTTGGCGATCGCAGTATGGTGGTAAAATGCATAGAGAACGCTGTTGCCCATTCCTTAGTAACTCCCTTGGTCGCCTTCTACGACACCCACGGGAGGAGATGGGATGATGCTATTCTTTACGTCCGCAACCACACGGAACCCGAGTAAAACGATACCCCATTTTTACACATATTTTATAAAATATACAGTTATTAGTAGTATTGTTATTTTAGGGGCTTGTGGCTAAGTAATATAAGCCGCTCGGATCAATCGATCAGGTTAAGCTACGCTTGCCGCGATTGATCCGTGGATGGGTGACCATCTTAATATACCAAGACCTCTCCGTGCATCGGAAAGCACGTTATGCCGTTGGTCCCGGCTGTCATTTATAGATCTTTGGCAGTCGTTACGGGTCGTCAGAAGCCCGAAAGTCTGACAACCAGTCTTTCCAAGGGGTATCGTGTTACCCAGTAACTGGGTTGTGGAGGTCAGATAGGCAGTCGCTACATGTACTGGTATTCAGCTGCATCCGGTTAGACTGGAAGCCGACCCCAACAAAGTCGGGAAAAAGCTAGGCAGATGATGAATGGTATTGTTATTTTCCTTTACCTATATCATTCAACAATTGCGTCAGTTCATGTGGTTTACAACTAGAATACCTAAAAACTTGATAACTTAAATATCTAATGTATTGTTGTGGAATGTCTAAATATTGAGTCAGTACCTACCACGGAGCTGAGTCTCCTCCGTCTCGCTTGTGGTACCTACTTACTGTGATTCTAGACTGAGAAATAGAAATGCTTTTTACATTACCCTAAGTAGATTTCATTAATTATTCCTCAAGATTTCCTACTGACATTTGACTTTCCGACCAAGGCCCGGGGAAAACTTACTACGTTCAAACTACGTCATTATCGTTTTTTATTGGAAACACAATGTAACGGTAAGGAATCGAAATGTCATATTCTGTACGTTCCCAGACAATTTTTCGATATTATTAATGCGATATTAGCAGAATTTGTCTGTGATTGACATGGTTACGAGTAAGGAATCGTTAAGTGGTCATAGTGAATTCAAGCCCAGCATCCTAATTTGTGTCAATACTATCAATCAGACTGAATCATTTGCAAAGATATTGCTAATCCATTGCTTCATAATTTCGATAAATTTTTCTGTTCAACAACGTAAATAGCGCAATGAACGTTGTTGAACTGTCAAAATGAAAGCTATTTCCAATGTTATTGTGTTACGCATTTACCCCACAGACGTCATATTAGGGTAATTTTTAGGTAATCCTGTTATTGAATATATTAGTTAACGCATATTTTTTTTATATTTAGAGAAAAACAAGTAACAAATGACTCAAATGTGTTAGTAACAATATCTTTTAACCCTATTTTAGTAAACGTAACCTACACACTTAACCCACACTGCCATATAGTTACAATGCGAATCCCTGCTACAAGCTCAACACCGAGGTGGAGAGTTTGCAGCAGCTATTCACACAGAAGCAGTCCAGTCTGCTAGCGATATACCGCAGTATAATGTTGGGGCTGGCCCGCACCCGGCGCACCAGAGAAGCGCATCTTTTTCGCATCTTAGCGTAGAAGCAATCCACCCGAGCTTCAGCAAACATCCCTGATGCGCTACAAAATCGGAACAGCCCCATCAGTACCCGGAACGCATTATTATATTGAATGCGAAGGGCGCTGTACGATTTTTGAGTGTAATTTAAATTATGATAAGTACCATACCTATACTGGGTATTAGTCAAATATTAGTCGTACCTATTCTTCGCGTCGCGCGGCTGCGACGATTAGGTGCAAAAACGTCGATTTCTATTAATTATTATTTGACAACCTATTATTGAATGACCTAATATGAGAACATTCGTATTACCTAATATGTAACTTCTACCGTGTACCTAATACGAATATATTAGTTACACCTCTACCACAGACCTACTATGGTTTTTTTTTTTTGTGGGTGGGAAATCATCAAATGACTTCTCCCGCTCTGGGTGGAGCAGGAGGGCGTGTCAGACTTTTACTGACTAAAACCCACCCATGTTCTCTCAGCTGCCCGTGTGCCAGGGGCCGCGGTATCTCTTTCGAACAACCCGCACCCCTGGCAGGCATCGGCCCTTGCGAGCCCCACCAGCTGCTGCTGACGTCTCCCTGCGACGGGTCAGCAGTGGCCCCGCCGCCTACCACTTTTCGGCCGCAGGGGTTAGGGAGAGCGGCCAACGCTATACCGACACTCCTCTTCCCCTGCGGCCCCACCGCGTCCGCCATCAAACGGTGGCGGCCCCGTCCAGGCCACGGAAGGGAAGAGCGCTACTCAGAAGTACCGGCACTTCTCCTCCGCCGCAGCCTGTAACTCTCAGCCGCGATGCCTCCCATTCGACATCGCGGCCCGCCTCAGCTGCGATGCACCTCACCGCAACCTACTTTTTGGCCGCTACGTCGTCGGCTTGGAGGCACAAGCCCTGACGAACGGCCCAACCTTGGGGTTCCTCTTCGCTTCACCGTGGGAGGGTGACCACGGTTACCGGTTACTGAGCCCCCCCGCAACGACAATGCGGGAACCCCACTGGGGGGGAGACCTACTATGGTTGGTTGCATTTTTGAGTAATTTTGCTCCCAGATGTTTTACTTTATAAGATGCCATATACATCTGCCTAGCCTTTTCCCAACCGTGTCGGGGGTAATCTAACCGGATGCAGCTAATACCCGTGATTTACATGGAGTGACTACCTATCGATTCTCCAGTCTAGTTACTGATTAACACTAATCTCTTACTAAGGCTGGTTGTCACACTTTTAGGCTTCTGGCAACCCGTAACGACTATAAAAGATCTAAGAATGACAGCCAGGACAAACGGGTTAGCGTGCTTTCCGAGGCACAAAGGGGTCTCGAAATGTATATTCACACATCTGCGATCCCACCGCGGTAATACCCTCTAATCCCCGAATGATGTCGAATGAAAGACAAAAATGGCGGCGAGACGTAATGAATGACTCTGACTAGATTTTCAGCTGCATCATGCGTATAGCTTAGCTATGGTATGAGGGTGTAAAGTTCACTCATCCTCCATACAAAAGGGAAGATCGTTCGACCAGACGAGTGTTGTGTCAGGTGGGCTACTGCCAAACGGTTGATGTCGGGACGTTGTATTATTTGATAGTTGCGCGGTAAACTAAAGGTTTGCGCGATGCAGGATTTTGAGTGTGATAAATGGTGCGTATGTGGCGATGTAGATGGCGTACATACCTATGGGTAGAAACGGAATGGCTTTTCGTAGACGCTAGACCTGTAACTTCAAAAATAAACCTTCTGCTCCATATTTTTGTGTTGCCACATCCTAGATAAGGTTCTGAAAAATACGGAGACCATTACTTATTTGATATAATCGGTGGGTAATCTCCTATCTCCGTTATTTAACGCTTGCAATGTATTGTATCGTGTTATTTTCTGTGAGGGCTTTAGTTAGTAGGCTGTTTAAATCAATTGGAGTTTAAGATTGTGTCTGATACGTTTTATAAATTCTGTTATAAATGGCTCATGCTTTCTGTTTTATCCTATGTCTAGCAGTATTTTGGCTGATAATACGTAGGTATTGATGGCAGGACGTATAGGTAGGGTAATAGTGTTTGCATTGTATTACGGGCTGGTGTCCGCAATTTAGCGTCCAAGCGGGTATAGCTGGTAAAAAATACAAACGAATTGTGAATCTCGTACTTTTTGTGAAATCGGTAAAAATACAACATTGTAACGTTCTATAGTAGTAATCTACCTACTTATCTACCCTACCTACCCAACCTACCCAAAGCAAAAGCAAAACAAGTTGGTGTGACAAATTTTCATAGATTTTCATCTCAGTCATTGCTAGAATCAAACTCTTTCAACATTTTTAGGTTTTTTTTTATTGATTTTAACCAAAATGAATCTACCTATATACACCGTGACATTTTAGTCGTCTTACAAAAGTGGTCCACTCGATGTGTCCGTCATAAAATACCTCTAGGCGCGATTAAAACATTGTTACCATTAATCAAGATAATAGGTACAAAGAAAAATAAATAATGCTTTGGAATTATGAAACACCCTTCCTGTTAATAATGTTTACGTATCAAACGGTAGAAGATATCTACCTACCTACCATTACATTCCATCATTAATTCCATCTCCATAACAGGGTATTTGAAACTACGCCAAGTGTCTTAGTGAATGATATATATATTTTTTTTAATTATGCATATGTTATAATAAAATAATATAAATGATTAGCAGTCATTGGATACATGAAGTGGGCTGCCGTTGTAAGACGACTAAAATGTCACGGTGTATATATATATATATTCATTATAGATATATATTATAGTACAGATGAAGCTAAAACTTTGTACCCCTTTGTACGAAAATTAAGCGGATGGAGGAGTATGAAATTTGGCGCAGTTAAAGTTTTTATGGGGCTAATATTTTTATATATTAATCATCGTCATAATTTCAGCTGGACATAGGCCTCCCCCAGGCTCCTCCATTTCAACCGGTCTTGGGCTTCCCACATCCAGCAGATTCCCACGTCTTTTACAAGGTCATCGGTCCATCTTGTGGGAAGCCTTCCCACTCTACGTCTTCCGGTACGCGGTCGCCACATCTGTTCTGCGAGCATTGTGCCCTGCCCACTGCCACTTAAGTTTGGCAATTCTTCGGGCTACGTCGGTTGCCTTGGTTCTCCTGCAGATCTCTTCATTTCTGTTTCGATCACGTAGGGAAACTCCGAGCATAAGAGGGCTATGCTCGGTGTTTCCCTACGTGATCGAAATTGCCCTTAAGGTAACTTTACACCTTCTGACAAGGCCCACTGTGAGCGACCACGTTTCAGTGCCATAGGTCATCACTGGCAACAAACACTGGTCAAAGACTTCCGTTTTGAGACACTGCAGTAGCTGGGACGAGAAGATATTGTATATACTTATATAATAATACATTAGAAATAAACCTAAAATTTTAATGAATTACGGTCGACTTTTGACGACTGGGTGACCACTAGTTACAAGTTATCATTCTGTTCTAGCCTTTAAAAGGTCTAAAATCTAAACTTTTCACGTAGCGTTCTCGAGTGCCATTTTATGTTTTATAAAACCCCACACAATAACGAAGAGGCTGAAAAGACCGAATGAAACCATTATCGTTCAGTCTCACGTTTTCATTCGCTGGTTCATTCAATGCACACGTTGATAATAAAATCCGTACGAAGGCTCTACAGTCACGTAGGTGGTATAAAAAGAAGAAAAAACAATGCGTAGGTAGAATATCCTCTAAGCCCTTTTATACTTTTAGATTAGCGCAGAGCCAATACTATTTTTGATTTATTTATTAAGCCTTTATCATCATCATAATTTCAGCCGAAATACGTCTTTAGGTGATACATATCGTTAATAGTAGGTACCAATCATTATATACCGAGACCTCTCCGTGCCTCGGAGTTGCTGTCATTTGTAGATATTTAACCGTCGTTACGGGAAGTCGGAAGCCCGAAAGTCTGACAACCTATCAAGGGGTGTCGGATTATCCAATAACTGGGTTGTGGAGATCAGATAGGCAGTCGCTCCATGTAAAATACTGGTTATCAGCTGCATCCGGATATACTGGATTCCGACCTTGACATGCTTGATGACCAGGCCACTCAGAAACTATTGCAAAAAAAAGTTTTTCATGTATGAGAGACTGGCCAGTTATAATCTATTGTAAAAATATGATTATTTGTAATTAAAATTTTGGAACTGGAACGTTAGGTGCGTTCCAATTCCAAAATTTTCCTCCACATTGTTTGCGAGCTAATTTAAACTATCGTGTCTCATAAAAAAATGGATCTGCGCCGGGAACACTTTCGTGGTATGATTTTTACGGTTTCAAGTGTCGCCTGAAACTGGATGAATCGTACGATAGACTTCAAATGGCATTCATGGATGAAGGCCCTTCTAAGGCAACCGTGTATCGTTGGAATAACGAATTCAAGCGTGGTCGAATAACTTTGGGGGATGAGAAAGAAGTGGTCGCCCTTTGACAGCTCTTACGGAAGAAAATGTGCTAGTAGTGAATAGTAGATTGTTATACAAGGGTCGAAAGAAATCAATTCCCATACGAGGTATTTAGACACCCGAGCACAGTGAGGGCGGCTATAGCCCGAGTAGGAATTGATGTCTTTCACCCGTGTTAAGCAATCTACTTTTCATTTCGAACTTAAGGAAAGTAAAAAATAGTACTTTTTTCTAAAACATTTATTGATAATAATAACATGAGTAGTACCTATTTAAAATTAATTGACAAGTTAGAACAATTTGTGAAATTTAAAGCTACATTTTTGTTTGGAATTTTATATAAGCTGTTTGATATGTTGTGACAAATTTGGCTGTGCTGAATTTGTGTAAAAGTAGGAGACTCCAGTATTTGATTAGACGGTGGAATCCATGGCGCAGACTCCCTTGAAGTAGTTGGTTGAGGCGAAGTGGGGCGTAAATTTATAGTCTTAACTAGCGGTCGCCCGCGGCTCCGCCCGCGTGGATGTCGGTTACCGCTGCAAAAAGCCTACCCAGGAAAGACACGGTCAGCAAAATGATTCCCAGGTCAATTCACAGACACCGACAGTAACATCGACGACGCAGTCATTATCCGCAGGCTGCACAGATTGTCTTTCTGTGTATGTTAAAGTTGTTAATGATGAAAATATTTAAATGTAATTAATACTAAGTTTTCACTTCTGCCGGCAGTCCCGGAGCGCAACCCGTTGTTTTAGGATAGATAACTAAAGCGATTATTGTAGAGCTTCTCTATAAACAACATTTGACGTTAAATTATTTTCAGGTAACAAAATATACTGATGGTCGGGAGCCCCGACCCGTGATAGGGCAACGTAAAGTTGCCCATGCGTAAAACATTCTTTTCGTAAATCAATTCCTACTAATTTGAATGTTTGGCCCTGGGATTTGTTTATCGTTAGTGCGAAAGAAATTTTTACTGGAAATTGGAGCCTTTTGAAGGGTATAGGCAAATCAGTAGGGATCATGGGTATTCTTGGTATATGAGCTAATTCACCAGCTGCAGGGCCGGTGATAATCTTCGCTACTATTAAATTATCTTTTAGCTCCTTTATAAGAAGTCTCGTGCCATTACACATGTTGGGGGGACTTAAATTTCTGAGAAGCATTATCGGCGTGCCAACTTTTAACGACAGTTCATGAGGTGGTAGCCCAGCGGGGTTCAGAGAATTTAAAAATTCCTGGGGGTAGTGCACAGCGTCCTCGATGTTAGTGACGGTGTCTATGGATTTATAGCACTTAACTTCACCCGGTACTTTCTGCATAATTAAATTGTTTATTTCGTTGACTGTTTCATTCCTAGGAGAAACTATTGCTCTACAACACAGCCAACGAAAATCATTTTGATGTAAGTTTTCGATGTCAGGATATATAGCATCTATCAGACTATCTAAATTATGCACTATTTTGCCTAGAGACTCATCCAAAGTAACCGCATAATCGGTGCCCAAATTTAAAGATGGAAAAATTCCTTCTCCAAGTTTCTACAGCTGTTGTGGAAAATTGCTATGCGTATTTCCATGTAGATGAGCTCTCATATTGGTGCGCAAATTCAAATGTTGAACAGATGTCCAAAGGTGAGACGATTTTAAACATGTCTTCATAATATCTGCTCGCGTACCTCTGTTGACGACTGGAAGCGTTTGTCGGAAATCTCCAGCAAATACAAAAGTGATACCACCCATGACATTAGCAGAGCTTCGGAGGTCTTTTAAAGTACGGTCCACGGCCTCCACATGAGTCATAGACTCATGGTGGATTCATCCCATATTACCAACGACGCGTCTTGCAGCAACTTACCAAGAGGCCCATTTTTCCGAATAGAGCACGTAGACCGTTGATCTAAAGATACGGATAGCGGGAGTTTAAACGTAAAGTGAGCAGTTTTTCCTTCGTTCAAGAGAGTTGCAGCAATTCCTGACGAAGCAACTGCAATCGCTATCTTCCCTGATTGCCATATCTTAGCAAGTATCAAATTTGCGAGAAAAATCTTTCCGGTGCCTCCTGGTGCGTCCAAAAAAAATAATCTCCCCATGTTATTGTTCACGCTGTCCACAATAGTCTCATAAGCATGTCTTTGATCTGGTACTAATTTTGGCACATTTTCATTAACAAACGCTGTTAGATCATTTCTGTTATACTGTTGTACCATTGTGTCAATAGTATTATTCTGGGTACGAACGGGAGAAGGTAATCCAAAATCACTTAAATTTTTGTCGTTTAATTCTAGAAGTTTGTTTTCTATTTCGATTAATCCTTCATTATAAATGATTTCAGTGAAGGGTAAAGTGTTATCCTGATTTTGTTGTCTGATACGATGTCTAATATCTTCACAGAACTGATCTTTGTAAGTATCCCATAACTTCAATGGTTCCGATGGTTGACAAAATAAAAGTATGACTACGAATAACTCCCTTAGTTTTTTTGGACAATGTGATAACGAAGCTTCGCTTAAAGTGTTACCCCAATGGTCATCGTTTTCAAGTAAACCTCGGTCACGGCAAGCTGCTTGATACGTCTCTGACAATACCGTTTACAGTTTTAAGGTATGCAAATGAGGTCGGACCGCATACGTGGTGCAGTAGAATCCTAAGATAAAAACACTCTGATTGGGATGGATGTATCCCGTAGACTCTACCTAAAGCGGCATCTTTTTTTATCCCCGGATGTCCAACTACATCTTCACCGCGCCTCCTTCTAGTGAATTTATTATTTGCCCATGTATAGTGTTGCGGGACTTCATGATACAGAAGAGTTTTCGCGAATTCATCTTCATTACAGAGAGCAAAAAATGCCAGTAATGTGGTATTGCGTGGGTTTTGGACCACTTGATGAGCTGTCCCTGGTGTAAAATACACCCTTTGACCGTTCTCTAGATGAACGGCCAAATGCACTACAGTAGGATGCCGGTCGTGAATGGGAAATTCAAATAAACGCCAGACAGCTTCAGATGTGCTTATGTACCTGCCATTTAAATAGTTTTCGACTTCATCGTGTGGGTTTCTAAGGCTAAAAGTTGCCTGATCTGAACCTTTATTTATAGAATAGAATAGAATTTTATTTGCTTAGAATGTAGGTATTTACAATAAGGTGGTTACAATAATATTAAAGAATCCTTGTACATTCTACCTTTTTGGCATGCAAATATTGATGCAGTTCATCATCAAACACATAATAAATCTTTACCGATACACTATACAACAAATTCTTTACAAACTGGATACCCATCCTCTCCGGTCTGGGTATCGTTCATGAAACGGCGAGGGTATTTTTTTGTGCAGACACCGTTCTTCATGCATGGTGCAGCTAAATTATGTTCTCCGCAGGGTCCATGTACCATATTTTCCTTTTGCCTTGGTGACGCCCACTTCGCAACGGGCCGTGCAGCAGAAATCGTAATATTTTAATTTCGCCATAACTTCAAAACCAAACGTCCAATTTTAATCATTGAAAGACCAAATATTATCTACATAAACTGTACTTAGTGATGAAATAATTTATTTTGATAAGGATTAATAGCATGAGTAAAATAGACGCGTTTAAATGTAGTCCAAAAAAAAATCAAGATTATTAAATAAAAAAACGGTTGTTGTGCCTCACTCGACATAGATAGGTATAGTGTGTCGCGGACTTTTTTGTAGATATTTATAAGATCTACAATTAATTAGAACATTTTATGGTTCTTCTTTTATAGTTTAGGCAGCGTACGCAAAATAAGTAACTTTTCTGGTTGATTTTTTACACCTTGTGTCCGAAAAACCCAAATATCTTACGGAACCCTATTTTTTTCCAAAATAAAATATAGCCTATGTTACTTGTGGATAATGTAGCTTTCGAATGGTGAAAGAATTTTTAAAATCGGTCCAGTAGTTTTTGAGCCTATTCATTACAACCAAACAAACAAAGTTTTCCTCTTTATAATATTAGTGTAGATTAATTTGTTTGAAATTTTAGTTTTATTTTGGACAGAATTCTCAATGTAGCCTTCCGCGACTATGCTTGATTTCCATCCTCCATGTCTTTTTAACATTGTCAAGTTCGCCCCAGGATCGGCTAACAGTGTCGCTGACGTTCTTCTATAACGCCCGGTATATAACTGCTATTTGCTTCGGCATACCCGAGATTTTATTTTTACCGATCACTTGTTTATAGCATTTTCTCATTTGGTAATTGAGAAAAAAGCAATCTGTTTTTATGTATTTTTTTTTTTTTCTGGGTGGGAAATCATCAAATAACTTCTCCCGCTCTGGGTGGAGCGGGAGGGCGTGTCAGACTTTTACTGACTAAAACCCACCCGTGTTCCCTCAGTTGCCTGTGTGCCAGGGGCGGCGGTATCTCTTTCGAACAACCCGCACCCCCGGCAGGCATCGGCCCTTGCGGGCCCCATCTGTTGCTGCTGACATCTCTTTGAGGCGCGCGTGGAACACAACGCGCCGTCGACCTGGGCTTGGTCCTTACCGGACAGCGAGGTACCCATTACTCGCCGTCCGCAAGCCCGTGCCTACGGTGGCCGGGAATCAGCCTGGGATTCCCGACGCCCAGGGCGTCTCCTGCGAAGGCCACGGCTGTGAGGGCGCATGTACTGCATCTCCCTCACGTGCGCCGCCTCCCTCTTTGCGAGCATAACTGCTTCGCTGAAGGAGGCGACTGCCAGCTATGCCCTCTCGCTCCGTACCATGGCCTGGACCAGGGTCGGACGCGAGAGATCGCCGCCGCCGATCACCTCCACGAGGACACGGCGTTGCTCCGCCCAAGCTGGGCAGACCTCCACCGTATGCTCCACCGTGTCCTCTGAGCGATCTTCGCAATGGAAACACCCGGGCGTTTCCTCCCGCCCTATCCGAAACAGGAACCTCCCGAAACAGCCATGTCCGGTGAGGACCTGTGTCAGGCGGAAGGTGAGGACGCCATGCCACCTCTCAAGCCACTCCTCAAAGAGGGGACTTACCGCCGCAATCGCGGCGTGCCCAGTTTTTATGTCATTAGGTATTTTTTTAAATATATTTTTTACTATTTGTGTAAACTCTTCTCGTACAACAAACGTGCGCTCAATATTTGTTTTTGTTTTAGTCAATTTTACGAGTAATAACTGGCCTTGATTTTCAAAGTCGTTAATTGTTAAATTTGTGAGTTAATTGCTTCTGCAGGCGCCGCTTATACCGAGTATCAATACCACCTGTGAAAAACATGATTTCTTCATTACTATTAATCTTTTAGGTAATAAAACAAGCAAAGATCTTTTACTCCAGAAATGCACGCCTATCCAACGTCTGTACTCTCAATTTACGCAATCTGGCCAGTGTGTTTGATTGATATGATTGCCTTTTTTATGCAAACCTATCTATAATACATATATCAGAGTAAAGTCGTTTGGATCGACTTTTATGTTTAGAGTAAAAGACCTCTCCCTACCTAGATAAATGTTTATAGCTCGTCAGGGGCTTCATTTAAAAATGTTTCCACTTCGTAAGAGGTGAAAACCTTCGATTTTTTGCTCTTGAACCTCTGAGACTGTCTTTTCAGAAACGTTGTTAGATTATGGAATCTTTTCAAATCGATATTGTGTTTTACTTTTAGTGTACTCTTGAGCATTGAATACCTGCTCCATAGCGTAGAAGGCTTTATTTTGGCAGATAGTCCATTGAAGTATGTAAGAAATACACTTTCGGAAAATTATTTTATTTTCTTATCTGCTCGCCACTTCATAAAGTCATTGTATGTATTTAAGTATATTTCTTTTGAAATTTCTGGCAAAAGATTTTCGATAACTGTATTTGCCTCGTCTTTAACAGAATCTGGGGTCAACATTTCAGAATCACTTGAACTCATTTTTTAATAAGATATTAGTCTAAATAAACCGAGATTTCGATACAGCTTACAGAGTTAGTATCTCGCCAAATTAAAATCAAATCAGTCAATCAGTCTATTTCAAATTTTAACTTTGGAATACACCCGCGTCACTGCCGCGGGCGGACCTGCTTACTTTTTTTTAATTCGCTCTGGCTATTTATACACTTACAACACCGCAGCATTTTTTTCGCCGACTGCCTAACCAAATTTAGTTATATTTTTTAAGTTTATTCCCACCCAGAGGGAAGCAATTACTATGAGTCTTTCCCGCCCAAAGGGGGGAAGTAGCATCTTCCACCCGCTACTCGGAACAAACAAACACTACTTTCCGAGTATGAGAAATGAAAAAAAAATATCCATGACAATAGGCGAGTTACGTACCAAGAGATTCAGCACATAATGCAGGTTTGATCGGGAAGCCTTCACGAAATTCTACACGTGCATCTTTGCGTGAGCAGGACAGTTTCACGCTGGGTGCCTCATCGATGCTCAGAAGCAGGCCCGGGTAGAATGGTGCCGTGGTATGATAAACAAATTTGAACTAGGCTCGTCTCGGCCTGTTTACGACATCATTACAGGTAATAAGTCTTGGATTTATCAATACGATCCAGAAACGAAGCGCCAGTCGACGGTTTGGATGTTTCAAAACGAATCGACGCCTACCAAAGTGAAGCGTTCTAGAAGCGGGGGAAGATTTTGATCGCGAGCTTTTACAATTTGGCTGGTTAGTTGGTGTCAATTTTTTTATGAAACCAAAGAAGCATCAACGCTGAATGGTATACTACCAAATGCTTGGTAGAAGTTTTCTCTGTTTTGAGCAACAAGCGACCAAACACAGGACTCCGGGAGCTACAGCTTCACCACGACAAGGCGCCTGCGCACACCGCACTCAAGACGAGGGACTTCCTGGACAGCACGCCGGTCAAACTCCTGGCTCCTTACAGCCTTGACCTATCACCGTGTGACTTCTTTTTATTCCCGAAAATAAAAAAAATCAGCTCAAAGGGATACAATTTTCGTCGCCGGAAGATGCGCTGTCAGCGTTCGAGCAGGCTGTAAACGAGGTGTCTGCGGCGGTCTGGAAAAAGTATTTCGAAAACTGGTTCAGACGGATGAAACTTTGTATAGAGGCTAGTGGAGAGTACTTTGAAAAGATTTAATGAAAGAGTATTTCCTTACATTTAGATTATTACAGATTATAAATATTTTTTATTTTCGCAAAACTTTCTGAGTGTTCCACGTATAGCGTTATAGTGTATCTTCGATCCCAGATAAAATAGAAATAATCAATATGACTATCATCAACATTTTTGACAGTTGATTCGTAGATTTAGCGATCGTTATTAGCTGTTGTAGACAGGAGTCCAACAGGAGCCCTTGCCAACCATGCACCTATTTTCATGGCGTGATTTATGACATCGTTTCCCCGAAGGTTTATACAAAGGTACCTGTAATACATCCACACTTCGCCAGTTTATTTATTTTTTTGAGGTTGGGAAACCATCAAATAACTTCTCCCGCTCTGGGTGGAGTGGGAGGGCGTGTCAGACTTTTACTGGCTAAAACCCACCCGTGTTCCTTCAGGTGGCTGTGTGCTAGGGGCCACAGTATCTCTTTCGAACAACCCGCACCCCTGGCAGGCATCGGTCTTTACGGACCCCACCAGTCAGTGCTAACATCTCTCTGAGGCGCGCGTGGAACACAACGCGCCCTCGACCCGGGCTTGGTCCTTACCGGACAGCGAGCTACCCATTACATATTTTGCCAGTTATTTTTAAACCTCATGTAATATGGGGTAAGTCTATTGTCATCAACCAAGCACACATCCAGATTCCGAACTGCTACTAAATTTCAGAATGAAAACCGCAATAACAATTTGCACGACCTGGAAAGCGAACCTAGAACCTCATGTTCAGCAGAAGTGCTTGCGCCGACTAAACCAACGAGGCAGTCGCAAAAAAACGCTTCTTCAGCAAGTTTCTAAATGTTCCCGTAACTGACCTGTATTTTTTTTGTTGTATAATTGTAGTATCAGTTCATTTAGCAATATTCCAATGTGACTGATAAAATTTAGAGTTAACTTGACTCAAGTAACTCATGGTGTAGGCTTATATCTGGTCTAGCATTTACAGCCAAAAACATTAGAAATGGTACTCACATTCATTTAAAGCAGCTTTTAAAAAAATTGATGTTCCGAGTTGACGGTTATAAATAAAGGAATGATCAAGAAGTCCAAAATACATACAACAAGTCAGGCTATTTCCGAAATACCTAATGAATATTCACAATTATTGTGATTAAATCTTCAGAGTTCTATTATTCCACCCACTTCTAACGTAGCTTGCCTAATAATAACATTGATGAAAGTACAAATATTTATTCTTCGAGATGTCTTTCACGAGTTCGTGAATTTCGTTTAGCAAGTAATAATAATAATATAAGCACAGTTGAGGGACGTCAGTTTGTTCTAGAAACGAATCGATCGACATTGCCACTCCTTGTTTATTTTCCTGGTTAAAAAGGTGACTGCCTCGTTGTTCCAGAGGTCGCAAGTGCGACTGCTGAGCATGAGGTCCTAGGCTCGAAATCTAGGTCGGGCAAAGTTTTATTGGGTTTTCTATCAGGAAATTCTCGGTAGCAGCCCAGACCCTGGATTTGTGCCCGGTTGATGGAAATAGGCACGCTCCTTATTACATGGGACTTAAATGTAACAGGCGAAAGTTCTGACTCACCCTTCGAGGATTACGTCCGTGCCTTGAAAAGCACCTTAAGCTGTTGATCCGCGTTGTCATGCATGAATCTTTAGCAGTCATTACTGGTCGTCAGAAGTCTAAAAGTCTGACAGCCACTCTTACCAAGGGGTATGGTGTTACCCAGTAACTGGGCTGTGGAGGTTTAGGTAGTATTCAGCTGTATCTGCTTAGACTAAAAGACGACCCTAAAATAGTTAGAAAAAGGCTACGCAGATGATGAAGACTAGAATAACGGTATGAGGAACAGGGTGTACTGTTTCTCATTCACCAGAGAAAAGAGAGGATCCTCCGACCAGACGGGTGTTTTGTCTGTGGGCTACTGCCCGACAGTCAATGTCGGGACGTTGTGTACCTATCTCTATCTAATATTATTATGCTAGACGCGCGTCGAACATTGTTTGCGCGATGTAGGATATTATATGTCTTCAGTGTGATGTGCAGTTCGTATCTGGCGTTGCAGATGCCACACTATCGTAAGACACTGCGAAATAAAGGGAATAATTTGACAGTATAAAAAAAAACATTTAATAGAAATGTAAGACCGCCTTGGAGTAGGTAGCTAAGTATACCTTTCTACAACTTTGTTATAACTTCTCAAGATGGCGGCCGTGATCCCTGATGCTCAGTTATATGACACCCGGAATTAGTTCGTCAAAGTACCTTACCTAAATTACTTAAAATCTTAGCTTATACTTACCTATTACATGGCCGTTTTCAAGTAGTTCGACAGCCGGAATCAGGCAGCAGTGATATTATTTTCTAATGATATTGGTGACATTTTATCATCATCATCATTTTTCGTTACTCTTATTTCTTTAAAGATTTTTCCAACTCGTGGGTGCCAAACTATTACAGAATAAAATGTAGGAGTACTATAAATTGGTACACCTCTGAACTTCTGTTGTATGTGTTATTTTTAGTGAAACTATAAATTATCATCACGTATTAGGACAAAATTAAGTAAACACGTAATTTTGTCTTTCGCGCAATCCGATTCGCGCATATGTCCGTTTGCGCAAAACTACAGTCGCGCAAAAGTCCAGTCTCGCAAACGTCCATTCGCGGAAATTTCTTGCCGAGCAAATGTCCCTTCGCGCAAAAGTTATATACACACTTCATTTTGTCTTTTCCATTTTAATACGTGAAGCAATCCCAAGCTTTGTACTGATACCAATTATAATCGTCCTTTGCGACACTTAGCAAAAAGCTCCTTAATGGCCATCATCCCTCATTTTCCTCACTTTTCCTCCTCCAAAGAGCAAACACTTATAATATTTCCTATATATTTTTAATACAAAGGAGTCTCAGAGACAATGACAAACTGTCTTTTCTCGCACCTTCGTTCCGATTGAACGCGCTGACTTGAAATATGGAAGGAATATCTTATCGGAGCATAAACATTGGTTTCAATTCTTTGCATATGTTTGAGATAGTTGATGTATGGGGGAAATTGGTTTTTATTCTGAGAATAAATACTTAAAGTGTTTTAGTGTCTCAGTTTTATTTTTCGGGAATGATTTTATGGGCAAAAAACCTCTTAGCCACCAAAAAAGGATGTCTTCAACTGTTCACAGCATTTATAACCATAAGCTTAGACAGTGCGCAGGTACTTTTGAGGTTTTAATAATCAAAGCTTCTTTGCTCGTAACTCCCAAATTAGATACTTATTTCAAAATGAGTACACCCACTATTTTCACAGTTAATTTTCAAGAGTGACTGTAATTAGCAGAACAGATGGCCGATGGGGCCGAAAAGTTCTGGAGTGGCGACCGGAAGGCGTAATGTTGGAAGGCCTCCCACAAGGTGGACCGATGCCCTTGTGAGGGCCGCAGGAGTCCGCTGGATGCGGGAAGTGCAGAACCGGTCGAGGTGGCGGAGCTTGAGGGACGCCTATGTCCAGCAGTGGACGTCTTTCAGCTGAAATGATGATGATGATCACTGCAATTAGCTACCAAATTCTCCCTAATTACCTACATAAAATACTCTCTTACAGTTCTACTGAGAGAGCTCAGCTATCGTCAACATTAACACACCTACTATTTTCACAGTAAATTGTCTAAAGTTACTGCAAGTAGCTGCTGCTGCTGTGAAGGGCGGGCGTTTTGGGCGACTGTCTTATGTAATTTTGACTTTCTAAAAGTGCTGATTCTCAACCTAATTTGAATAAATGACTTTAGATTTGATTTGTTAAATTCTCCCTCAGCGTAATCAGCCTATAACGTTCCCACTGCTGGGACACTGGCCTACCTTCGGTGAGAGGTAGTGGTCGTAATCCACCGCGCAGGCCCAGTGAGGGTTGTAGGTAGATGTCACATGTCTTCGCGAATTTTTTGGTCAAGGACATGCCGATTTCTCCACGATTTTTCCTTTCACCGTTTTGAGAGAAATAGTAATAAAATATTTTTTAATTTTACACAAAGTAAAGCGCCTGGCTGAGTTAGAAGCTATGACCTACAACTTGTAAGTCGCGGCTGGTACTACTAGACCACTACTACTCTAATTCTCTCTAATACATAAAATACTTTCCTATAGTTCTACTGAGTATCTCAACTATAATTTATGCCCATCGTCACCGACGCTCATCAAACCTGAAGATCGACCCATACGGCTATTTTTATTTAGCTACGAGCCCTTATGCAATAGGGTATTACACCCACTTTTAAAAAGTATCTTAATTAGATTCTAAAATGCCAACTAAAAAAAAACAACATTTTTATTGAATCGATTTTTGCCATAAAATGCATATAAATTTTAAATTTTCATATTTCGAGCGTAATTTGACGAAAACGGTGAACGCAGTGGACGCCATATTCCTTGCTCTGTGAGTATGACGTGAGTTTTCTCTGTAACAAAATGCGTTGAAATTTTGTATGATAATTGTTTATAATTTAAAAAAATGAATTATTATTATACTTATAGTTGGTTTGCTGTTCCTGAATGTAAGATATTATTTCAATAAAAATTACTTTGATTACGAAAATAATAAAAGTACAAAGTTGTTCAGTTGATTAGCTAAAATAGCGGTATGACGTAATAACATGGCGGCTACTATTTCATGGTGTTCAAAAACAGATTTTAAAAACTGAAATCTTTGAATTTAATTTTCAAATTTATTCTGTTAATTCATGAACTAAATGCCAACGAGTTCAAGTTGGGCCGCCGTCGTGAACGGTCGCGTCTGCCCGCGCGCAGCAGATGTTGACTTACTTGCCAGACTTCGAAATCAAACCGAGTTTTTTGTGCGTCTCCGTCTGTGTCGCAATTTGTTATATTGGGTAGTATAAAACAAGGGAGCAAAAGTGATGTAAGTGCGCTTCAGCCTGCAGCGAAGACTGGCTGCTGGAGGACGAGTGACACGGCTGACCCCTGGCGGCTAAACCTGGTGAGATCGTTCCTAATATTTCAGGGATTTGTTCTATAAAACTGAGAACGACCGGCCGGCCAGTTCGTTGTGGGCCAGTGTGTTAACACTATATATAATAGGGCGGCACAAACTAATTTACGCTATTATTCTAGCGCAAAATACGGTACCTATCGCTCAAAACGCAGTACCTAAAGATTGTATTATTATAACTTGTAACGCCACGGTTACCGAAATTTGAGTCGGCCCACGGCCCATATGTGCTGAAGTGTACAAAAAAGTTACCCTTAACTCTTAAGTTCGCATAGCACGCTTTTGTTCCACAGATTAACCAAAAAAAAAGGTCAAGTCAACCTCAGCCCCTTTGCACGTGTCCTGGACTTGCACTACAAACAAAAGTGTTTTCAAAAAATAATTTAATGGGCTTAACACTCGATCATAGGATTGTCAGTCAAGATCTCGCCACATATATTTGGAAACATCGATAGGATGATAGAATTTTCCTATCACTTCCAAATAATATACATGATTTTCTCCCTAACAGCATTCTCTTCCAGGAATAAAGGATAGCAAAATACATAACCGCACAATCCCTACTAATGTTATAAATGCGAAAGTGACGTTCTGTATGTATGTTACGCTTTCACGCCTAAACCGCTGAACCAAGTGTCATGAAATTTGGCTGAGATATAGCCTAGAATATGGAGAGAGACATAGGCTACTTTCATATAGGAACATACGCTATAACCGACTTCCACGCGGCCGGAGCCGCGGTCAGGGGCTAGTTTAATATAACATTTTGTGGTGGCGAAGATATCATCATCGCCTTGTCCGAATACTATCTCGTAAATGTGCACAGAAACCACAGAAACGCACAAGGGTATTCACCTATTGGCGAACTAGTACCCGCCAACAGCGACATCCTAAGTACAACGCTAAAACACCGCAACATGCCAATCCTTATAACCGGTAAAACACACGAGAAGAGCAAGAAAAATCCACGAAACCCCGGCCTCAAACGAACAGCCCCCAATTAGCGAACTCATTAACACCGTGTGAAGAACAAGAAGCAAGCTACTCACACCGTTATCAGTCGTAATCGCAAACGACACTGGATACACAACACCCAGAAACAGACCTTTACCGCAATTAAGCGCACTTGACCAGACCTGTGCATCGGCGCCTCAACACCAGCCAAAGAAAGAAAATCAAATAGACGCTGAACTTTCACGTAGCGGCATTCATATAGCCAACCTACAGGAAACAGGGTTGAACTCAGGAACATACATCTCCACACTGTGATTGGCACCCCTCAAGAAAAGCGAGTAACACACACCGGGGTCATATCAAGCACAAACAATGCAACTACGCAGCTCTCAACAGCAATTCTGTATAAATAAAATACGAAGACTGGATAACAAAAAACTAGCAAATAAAGACATCATCCCAACGAGTAAAGACATCGAAATACCCTGGAACACAATAACGGAGGTTATTAAAACCGACCGCTGCTCAGGAAACTGATTCTTCAGCCAATTTAATCAAGAGACCATTGCTTAGCTCTTGCTAACCTACAAAGCGGGAAACCGGATAATCCAAATAGGCATAAAAATAATGGCAGACAACACTCCAAAAGGTTAAATATCAAGAAGAACAAAAACACGCAGAGCCCGCTTCACCGGACCGGGGACATTTCACACCGGAAAATGCAGGCAAATGCTCGACACGTTTTACAGGAACAACAAACAAAACGCCGAAGGAGATCCGCGTACATAAAGGTGTCCCCCAGGAAAACAAAAAAAAAGGAGCGAGGACCTTTTCAGATACCAAATGTTAAAATAACAAAGCCGAAGAAGTAATGGTAATCATCAATAAAAGCCAAACGAGACAACTCCCGGAACGGACCAATTGGTAACCGTGGTAACCGAACTTAACAAAACGATGCCCCAAATATAACAGGAAACCGCAACTATACACAAGAATAAAGCCTGGACACAGAATACAGTGCCGGACAAGTGGCTTGAAACCGCGCAGGTACTAATCCCAAAAATAAAAAACTAGAAGACGCGAACGAATATCGCTGCATAATGGTACTACAGAATTTACGCCAGATGCGTAGTAAAAACAAAAAAATAAAAAAATAGACGATGCAATAACAGGACTAGGTAACTACCAAGCGTCCCTTTTAAACAATGGATCAACAGATTACCACATTTTATGCACGAAAGGGTCCTAGACGAGGAAGGATTTGCAAGTAAACGAATTTACGCTCGCCCTATCGCCCTTGTCATAGAAAACACCAATGTCGACTTAAAGACATTAAGGCATTAGGATAATTATTGCAATGAACTAACAAATCGATGACCAACAGGATAATCAAGGTATCCATGAATGTAAGAACATGCATCAAATGGAGTGGCCAGCAAAGCAATTGGATTATAATTATCAAAGGAAAGGGAGTTAAACGGGGTTGCCCTCACTCTCGCCTTTTTACATTGGTCTTCGACGAAGTCCTTAGAACCCTTAAAGATACAACCCATTTAATCAAACTAGATCAGGACCGCGTTTCACTCCCCCTGGTATTATCATTTGCGGACGATCTTATACTCATTGCAGATGATCTAGAAGGACTAGAGCGCATCTTATACCACACAAAACCTTTACTAAACACCGCAGGCCTCCAAATAAACGAAACAAAAACAAACATTCTAATTAGGGACCCCATAACATCACAGCAAACAATCAACGTGACCCTCAACGGAATAAGTATACCAACAATGGACGAAATAAAATAGCTAGGCACATACACAAGCAGAAAAAGCATAATTAGAAAACGATGCCAACAGGCCACGAGAAACGCAAATCATTACTACCATTCATACTAAAGGCAAAGATGGACTGGAAGTTAGCTAGACTTATGTATCGAAGAGTTATCGTACCTTGTATGATATATGACTTAAAAGTATCGACCCAAGGTGAACAGATTAAGACTCAGAAGATATGAACGAGTTATCATGAGAGACTTGATTAACCACGTCAGGAATAAACTAATAATTAAGAAAATGCACCAAATCTTAGACGAAAAAACCGTAACAAAACGCATCAAGAATCACAGGAGGTGCTACTTAGCATACGTCTTCAGACGGGATAAACCACACCTATTGCAGGTAGCAATGCAGTACAAGGCCAAATCTAAGAACCTCGGACGACCTATTTACCCAAGGAATGACAATCTAAAACAAGCAATGAAATACTTCGACATGGGAATCAAGTTTTGAAAGGACATGGCTGGAGACAAAACTAAGATCAAGAAAGCGGCTAGCAATATCTACAAAAAATCAGAAACTGTTAGCTGCGAGAACTCAGAATACTACTACGAAAACAACAAAATAGAACATAGCGAAGCAACGGCATAGAAAAGAGCTAAGAAAACAATTGAACGTACCCAAGAAGCCCGACCTGAATCAACATGCCGGCGACGTCGTGAAAAGATACCGCCCTCCTATAAATAAATAACACCCGTCTCTCCACTAGTCCAATGCTTACTCAAGGATGCATATCCGGTAGGCTCGCAATCCTTTCCTATCCTATGGGCACGTCTACCTGACCATTACCGCGCCCCCCGGTCTACTTCTTGATATGCAATGGCTTCTGTAACACCATGAAGCATGAGGCTCCAGGGGCTAGTGCAAATCTTGGGGTTCATTCGATTTATCGAGTCTGGTCAAGCCACGCTGGGATCGGTGCATTTCATATTCATATTCATATTAATTCATGAACTAAATGCCAACATTTTCCGACTGGTTTCTGCCTAAGCTATCTCAATAATATATTTTTAGATTTTTTCTCATATATAGTAAAATACCCTATTCAAACATTGTTCAGCTACTCATCTTTTCATACTATAATACTACCTCTGTAGGTAATCCCTAACCTCCTACCTGCCAAGGTAAGGGGCACTTCACATGTAAAGGACTCTCCTAACGCCATTGTACCAAGTTTTACCTCTAAACTTTACAATGGAGATATTGTTCAGCCGGTTCCTTCGTCCGTTGTTACTTAACTTATGTTTTAAAATAGGCTGTGGTCCTTGAGTAGGTGAAAGACGTTGTTTAGGTAAAATTGTTAGTCCTACTAACGTTAGAAATGTGAGAGTTAGTATATTTGTTACTCAATCATGCAAAAACAGCTGAACGGATTTGGATGAAATATTAGAAACTAACTGCTTGATTGCTTAACAAAGATTCAAACATCTAAACATACTTACAAACGTTTACAATATACCATTTCACATTCTCCAACTGTTGAACTGTCTAAATTTTATCGTCAAAATAATGTTGAACGATTTTGTCTATTTTGTGTTTATTATTAATTAACTCTGTATGATTGTCTCTAATTCATGAACAAAGATTATTGTATTATTGTTCACATTTATAATATTAGTAGGAACTAACAAGATGTTTATGTGTGTCAAACACACATAAACATCTTGTTAGTTCGTTATGTATGGTATATATATTATTCGTTAGGTATGTTTGTAACATAACCACGCAAAAAAGACTTAACGAATTTGGATGACATTTGGCATAAAGATAGTTTATGACATGGATTAACACATAGGATACTTTTATCCCGATAGTACGTTCCCGTGGGATAATTTTCGAACTCCACGCAGGCGAAGCCGCCGGCAAAAGCTAGTGTTACAAAAAAGACTCAATGCATGATAATCTTGTTCCACTGCATAGATCGCCCTGAGGACACGGTGGAGCATACGGTGGAGCCACCATGTCCTCGTGGAGGCGATCGTCGTCGGCGACCTCTCGCGTCCGGCTCTGGTCCAGGCCATGGTATGGAGCGAGAGTGCATGGGTAGCCGTCACCTCCTTCTGCGAAGCAGTAATGCTCGCAAAGAGGGAGGCGGCGCACGTGAGGGAGAGGCAATATATGCGCCCTCACGGCCTTAGTCGCCGCAGGAGACGCCCTGGGCGTCGGGAGTCCCAGGCTGGTTCCCGGCCACCGTAGGCGCGGGCTTGCGGACGGCGAGTAATGGGTAGCTCGCTGTTCGGTAAGGATCAAGCCCAGGTCCACGCCGCGTTGTGTTCCACGCGCGCCTCAAAGAGATGTCAGCACCAACTGGTGGGCGCCGCAAGTGCCGATGCCTGCCAGGAGTGCGGATTGTTCGAAAGAGATACCGTGGCCCACTAGCACATAGGCAGCTGAAGGACCACGGGTGGGTTTTAGTCATGATTATCTTGTTGACTTGTTCCCATTACAAAAAGACATGCAATCAATCGATTGGGGTTGGCTTTCAGGCTAAACGGATGCAGCTAAATACCAACGTTATACATGGAGTGACTGCCTATCTGACCTCCATGACCCAGTTACTGGGTAACACCATACCCCTTTATAAGACTGGTTGTCAGACTTTTGAGCTTCTGACGATCTGTAACGACTGTCAAAGATCCACGAATGACAATCGGAACCAACGACTTAACGTGCACGAAGCACGCAGGGTATTTAAAGATGGTCACCCATCCATGGACCAACCGCGGTAAGCGTAGCTTAACCTGCTCGACCGACCCGTCGGCAGTTGTTACTGAGCCACAAGCCCCTCAAGTGAAGTGTTACATATAAATAACGAAAAAAATTGTATGATGAGTAGCATTCAAATGTCCCCTATAACTACATGGAATCACAAAAAAAACTGGCAAAAAATAAATGTAAATGTTCTACTGTTTGGGAATTGGTTTCTTTATGTTCTGCAGGGTCAGGCCGGCAATACACGAACTGCTCGAGCTGTTAGCCAGCCATCAACATACACGGACCGCTCTTGCAGTCAGAGTCAACAGCTTGAAGCTGCCATTGATAACAGCTCAACAAGTCACAAAAAGAAGAGTCACAAATGTAGCGCGCAGGCGGAGAGACTGCGCGAGAGCAGTCGACAGCTCGAGCAGTCAGTGTATGCCTGGCGACTGTTTAAGGCCCTGGTAACTTTAAATATTGTCGTTATGAGCGATAACAGTTCTCATTGCAATCTGTTACGGGTTAAAATCTGTTGTATTAAATTCGAATAACAAATGAGCAAGCTTATGTCGTAAAAATGCAAATAAAATCGTATAAAATTAGATATTAACTATTTAATAATAAATAATCCATCACTGGGTGCAGTTTGGCATTTGGAATTTTATGGTATATTTTTAATTATGTTTATAACTGTTATTGAAGGGATAACCCGATTTTAAAGATAATTAAGACCTTTTAATTAATAATAATATATTAATATATTATATTAATAATGCATCAAAAAAATCATCAAATTCACCTGAATTTGATGATTTTTTTGATGCATTAAAGTATGTTTAATTATGTTTTTAGTTCCATCACTGTATGCAAAAAAAACTTGAATATACCATATATTTTTTTGCTTTCAAAATTAACACCTTTTTGAGCGTTTTCCAGAAATCTCCGCCTTAACCACATGCTGAAATTTCACCGTGCTGCCGAACAGCTGATGCAGTCGCGACTGCTCGAGCGGTTCCGTGTTGTGTACGTAGAAGATTAAGTTGCTATGCAGTCGCAGCTTGAAGCAGTCGATACTGGCTGCTTCAAGCTGGCCGTGTATGGCCGACCCTAAAGCAACGAACTTTAATCTACCAGACATAGGGTGGAGGCCGTGGAGGTCCCAATTCACGACCACCCCTTCAAAAATAAAGGTGATTCGGACCCAAGTCCATTACTAACTTCAATTCCTTCCTCACCGGTCTGTAGATACATTTATAGAAAGCTGGTACAATTAGATAGCAACTTTACCATTTAGTGATAAGGTTTAAATTCTCTCAGCAATTGAGACGGCAAAGATATTGATCAGTAAATGGAACTGTAGTTAAACTTCTTAAAGGTAGGTAGATGTCTAGTATGTGCTAAGGAAATAATTATATGCTTAGGTGGTCGTTTATTAAGGACCTTATTTGTTAATAGATAAGGTTTAAATGGTTCAACTATTTTACTAGGTTATAGGTAAATAAGGGTTACTGAAAGGTTGTATAAATATTTTATAGCTGTAGGCAAGACTAATGTCGGTATAAGATTGATCGACGAGCTCAAAAATAGCTACGGTAACTACAACAAATAATATCCCAACTAGTTTGTACCAATACCGAACCAAAACAAACGCTCCATTTATGCAGCGAAATCAACAAACAAATAAATTAACACTCCTGACAGCATTAACTCATAAACCACTACAAAACAATACATCGCACTCATCCCCCGTGGAGCCGACACGACGTGAATCACGACCAATATCCGATATACCGGCCATCCGGGCCTCCACCAGCCGCCATGCGGCCGTCCGGCGCCGGGTGTCAACGAAACAAAATTAAATATCGCAATAATAAAATCAACAACTGGCACTTTTACCCTAATGGACGGCATGGAGCGCAAGCTAAAATATTTTTTTTAATACAGTTGCTCAAAAAGTGGTGTATTGCAGGGACGTATAGCGTTCGGGATGTGGGCTATTACATACTAGTGCTTTTTTTTTACCTTTCCCGAACTCGTGCGTTCTCTTTCCCAACTGTCAAAATAATGTCTATTAAAAAGAAAAACCAACCATGAAGTTTTTACTAAAGAGTTTTTGTGATTCATACAAATACGTATATTTCTAAAAGGAAGCTACTAATTTATTTCAATATCAGATTTAATGATTTAATTGAATGAGTTAGGTTAGGTTTCATTTCATTTCATCTCATTAAATTTCATTTTCATTTCATATCAATAAAAAAAATCTACTGAAGACTAAGCTGTATGGATAGTTCCCTTTGCCTACCAAAATGGGTGAAAAAAAAAACTCTGCTTATATTATACGGTTGGCGCCATTTTCCAGAAATTTTCTTTGCGAGTTTAGTTGTTTGTTGCACAAAATGAGTAATTTCGACCCTATTTTTTTTGAATTAACACCACCGGAACTCAGTATAATTGCACAAAATGCTTCGGAGAACATTTTACCGGAAAAGTCAAAAAGTCGTTACATATCTACATACGACGAATTTATTGCGTGGAGAGAAGAGAAAAAAGCAAATAGTTTTTCAGAAAATGTTATGTTGGCATACTTCTCCGAACTCTCAGCAAAATTAAAACCGTCTACGTTATGGTCGAGATTTTCGATGATAAAAAGTATGCTGAAAATAAGGAACAACGTGGATATAAGTGAATACCCAAAATTAAATGCTTTCTTAAAACGACAATCAGACGGTTTTACAAGTAAAAAGTCGAAAATATTAACATCCAATGAAGTGGAAAGGTTTTTGAACGAAGCTCCCGATGATCGTTATTTAGCCACAAAGGTAATTTATTAATAAGTACTTATATTTTTCTTTAGTATTCAGTTTACGAAATCGCAAAATACAGTCAAAACATTATTTAAAAAAATATTAATCAAATCCCTTTTTTTGTAGGTTGCTCTGATTTTTGGCGTTGTTGGAGCTTGCCGCAGAGAGGAGTTGGCCAATATTACTTTAAAAGATATTGAAGCCCATGGAAAAATGCTACTAATCAAGATTCCGAACACAAAAAATAAGATACCGAGAAGCTTTGTTGTTGAAGGAGATTTTCTTAGAATAGTGCAAAAATATATGAATCAGCGGTCCCAAAAAGGAAAAACCGACCGTTTTTTTCAAAATTACCAAAAAGGGAAGTGTACAGCTCAAGCAAT
Organism: Polymixis lichenea; assembly: GCA_949091785.1. Lineage (NCBI taxonomy): Eukaryota > Metazoa > Arthropoda > Insecta > Lepidoptera > Noctuidae > Polymixis > Polymixis lichenea. The sequence continues at coordinate 1,979,325 of OX420943.1, read as the reverse complement.
CGGGATAAACAAATTTGGTAATATGCCAAAAGAAATAGCAACGTTTCTTGGTCTGCCGGATGCTGAGTATTATACTGGGCACAGCTTCAGGAGGACCTCTGCTACATTATTGGCAGATTCAGGAGCCAATTTGACGTCCTTAAAGCGACTAGGAGGTTGGAAATCAGACAAAGTTGCAGAAAGCTATATTGGTGATTCATTAAACAACAAACTAGAAACTGGGAAAAAAATCACACAATCCATTAATTTAAGGTCCAGTCCGTCTTCTTCACATGTTGAAGAGAACGTTCGTCCATCTACCTTCGTTGATAATGATAATTCATCAGATCCAATTCCATCAACTAGCAAACGCCATTGTATGACAAAAATACATGAACAATCATACGAAATTAATAATAGTTTGTCTCAAACAGTAAATATGCAACCTAAAACTTCCCCAGTTACTTTAAAAAACTGTACCAATTTCAATGTACATGTGTACTATAACTTTTATAAGAAATAAATGATTAGTTAGTTGAGTTTATTGTGTTTTTATTATTTTATTAAATTGCTTCATTTTTTCGCAACTGTATTAAAAATAGTCGTTCAGTACACCTGCGGAACCGTCATTGCAACTTGTTCCGACTGTCAACCCTCGCCTTCGGCTGCGCCTCGGCTCGGGTAGACATTTGTCGGAACTCTTTGCAATGACAGCCTTTCCGCACTTGTAATGAAATATACTATTTTTTCCGATTTATATTTCCAAAAGAAAGGGAAATGGGGAAAGGGTAAAAGAATCCTTTGTCTTTAAACCTATTATGCTGTATCGTACTTACATTGTGCCGAACTTTTTTTTTGTTCCAGAAATAATAGAAAATTAGGGCTTAACAACTTGAATCTAAGTTAATAATCATGATCTAAAGCAGGCACATTTCGGAATAAAAAAAAATATTTAAAGAAAATTAATATAAATGACTGTCGGTATTCTTGAATTTACTTACACGTAGTAATAGAAAAGGACTAGTAAATCTGCTAAATAATTTTATTTCCGTTAGTAGATTTGTACAAACACTTTTACAAGCCAATCGGTTTAGGTGAAATGTCAAACCATAAAGTATCGGGGGTTAAAAAATCAAGTACAAATTAAAAAAATTATCAATCAAGTAACCAAGTATTATTTAAGTAGTTTTTCAATATATTTACTTGATTTTTCAAAAGTCTCTTTTACAAAAGGACTAGCAATAGGGAATAAGTTATTCAATATTGCATGCCCTTTTGTAAAAGAGATGTGAATCGAAATCTTTTAGAATACTAATGTAACTTTATGATCCACCTTTTAAAGATGAATAAACATGATACTGTGTATAAAATATTATGTTATGATTAAAAACGTGGAAATTAACTTGAATCTAAATACAAAACATTAATCCTACTATCCTATCCTACTAAAATTATAAATGTGAAAGTTTGTATGTTTGAATGTCTCTAACTCAATCACGCAAAAACGGCCAAACATATTTGGACAGCTTATAGATAGTTTGTAACCTGGATTATATCTAGGGTACTTTTTATCCTAGTAATACGTTCCCCTGGGATACAGCTATACACCGTGACATTTTAGTCGTCTTACAAAGGTGGTCCACTCTATGTATCCGTCATAAAATACCTTTAGGCGCGATTAAAACATTGTTACCATTAATTAAGATAATAGGCACAAAGAAAAATAAATAATGCTTTAGAATTATGAAACACCCTCCCTGTTAATAATGTTTACGTATCAAACGGTGGAAGATATCTACCTACCTACCATTACATTCCATCATTAATTCCATCTCCATAACAGGGTGTTTCAAACTACGTCATGCGTCTTAGTGAATGATATTTGTTTTTTTTTTAATTATGCAAATTTTCAAAGCTAGCATTTTTTTTTTAATAAATGATTAGTATTCATTGGATACATGAAGTGGGCTGCCATTGTAAGACGACTAAAATGTCACGGTGTATAAAGCTAGTAACGGTTTTACATAAAAATAAGACTAATATTATGTGCTTAGAGGGAAAACATACAGCACTGTAGGAAGTTCTTCCTGATGAAGACTATGAAGGAATTCTAAAAGTGACAGCGGTTCCCGCGTCCTAGCTGGCACAGAGTAAATGTAACGTTGGCGATGGTAACGCCATCTAGTACTCTAAAGGTAAACTAAGTATCGGTACTATTGCCCGAGCATAAAAAGCTAGTATAGACTGCTTCTTCATAAACAATGCTGTATGTTTTCCGGAGGCACATCAATATAAAAAATTGTTAGAAACTGAAGACCACTTCACAGGAGTGTTGGCGTCCGATAAATTTAAGTTAACCAAGATAAGACTACCATACTACACCATTAGCACAGCAGACTCCTCAATACTCACTACAGTAGCTAACGAACCTATTTCAATGAGTGAGCTCTGTCGAATGACGTGGAAAGACAAACAGAACACCCTCTGTTTTCCTTTATTTCTCGATCAGCTTTATTTATAGGGGTCTCAGGCAATGGGGTGGGAGAAGAGGGTGCTTTATAGGCTATCGTTTTGTTACAGTGTAGTCGATACCGGTGATTTTGGAGGTCAACTAGGGAACAAAAAATGTTGCTATTTTTTTTTTGTAGATGAAAAAAGACAGATTGGAATAATTTGCATTTATGATATCCAACATACATCATTGTTTGGCTCCAAATTGTGGTGAATATCTTCAGGAACCTAGGTTGTGGTTCTAGTAGACGTAGAAATGAAAAGCTATTTTTTTTTTTAAGAATAGATAGGCAGGTAGATATAGGTAGGTACCTATACCAGGAATCCGCTGAATGTGGAAACCACAGAACCGGTCAAAGTGGCGGAGCTTGGGGGAGACCTATGTCCAGCAGTAGACGTCTTTCGGATGAAATGATGATGATGATGATGATAGGTACTGTAAAGGTTGGTCGCTTACCGAATGCAACCTTATACACCGTGAAATTTTAATGGTTGTTTTCCCGCAGCGAAATGGTTTTGTCTTGTTAATACAATCGTTTTATAAACAAATAGAATATTAGAAACAAAAAATGGCAGATTAACCATTGCGAAAAATCACCACGTGCGAGTTTATTTTGCATTGAACATTTATGCATCGCTGTTCCCTTTGTCGGAGGTGCGTGCGATTCGAGTAGTACCTACAAGTTACCTCTAGTGTTACTATTGAGTAGTGTTTTATCGAGTTGATGAATATTTATAAAATTATTTTACAACAAAAAAATCTATTTTTTTTACTTTTACTCTATGCTTCGAAAGTACTCCTTATGGCAAGTTGTTCTGCCGCGAGAAAACAACTATTTAAATTTCACGGTGTATACATACTGGTAGCCAACGAAAGGGCTTTGTTTATGTTTGAACTGTCAGGAAGTTCTAGAAGGAATCCGTCAAGTCATTTTATATAGGTTTTGTTTCTGAGAAAAAAAATTGATTGACAGGCGCGGAACTGTTTCGTGCTAATCCTTGAAATAAACGTAAAGTTATACGCATGTTTATTATTTATCTTCGACCCCGGACTCGACAGAGTCCTACAGTATGTACCAATTCAGGTAGGTACAAAAAATCTGTTGTTAGAGTTTGTATGGAGTCCATGTACATTGTACCTTGATATACTCGTAGCATGGAGATTTACTACATTTAAGTAGATTGTCTACATAATTGTAATAAAACAGTAACGAAGTCAAAACAGTACATTGAAACATTTTTGAAAATTTATTTATTTGTTTATTTCTCGCCACAAAAGCCGAAAAAGACGTAAGTAGCTAGCCTCGACTACCTAAAGTCTTAGTAATGTCCGATAAAGGTACATTTAAGAGCTTTTGTGGTAGCATAAAAACTTCGATACTAAAAAAATGGAGCACTTCAAAATAGGTAGCTATTAAAAAAGATGTTATTAAATAATTTTCTAAAGATTCCATATTCCAGCAGACTTTACAAAAAAGGTTTCACCAAAACAATTTAACTAGATAATTTTATTTTATACGAACCTTATTTTTATTTAAAAAGACATAATTATATTTTACAAATCATTTATTTAACGCGATCCCCTTTGGCTCTCATTTTGCTTTTATTCAATTCACCTTTACTATTTCGAGTAGAGTAAAACCGACCTTAGATTTTAGATGTTAAGGTTGATTTCAGCTCGTGGTGTAGTTAATTCAGATTTGTTCGGAATATCTTCGCCCCACAATTTCAGTACTTTTAATTAACTTTTAATCTTGGTTTGGTAAACTTTTCTGCACTGAAGACAACCCGTTCTGTATAGGGATTCGGGATTGATGCTCACTTTTGCTTACGACGACAATTTCGAATGGCTTGCCTTGATTTAGACAATGCACACACTATGCGACGAATAGACAAATGACAACTAATTTTGACGTAGCGACAGGACGCACAGTTTATGTTTGCTTGTTTGAGTTTTAAACGAATCAACTATTAGATATTAGGTGTTGGTTTATTAACTTGAATGTTCTTACATAAACAAGATGATTGTATGTTTTTCGTTTTAACTATGCAGTCGTTTGTTGTTCCAAATATTGACAGTGATATATGCACAAGACACCATACCTGTTAAAGCTAGATATACGCATACAATTTAAATTCTAAATGAGCTATCAGAAAAGTAGGTATCATTTTATGTAACGTAACGCAGCTTATGGTTGGTAGGAAATTTACAAAAACACTGTTAAAGTTCCATATCTCTAAAATAACTGGTATTCAGCTTTATCCGGTAAGACTGGAAGCCTACCCCAACGTCGTTGGGAAAAGGCTAGGCACATTAATTGAACTCCAAAACAACCAATTTCGGAGTCCCAGTTAACGAGTCACAAATGTTGTAAAACAGCTTTTGTTTCTTCGATTGCATGAAATGCATCTGTTACCGGCCAAACCCGATTTCAGGCCAAACTGGTTTATTAAGCCGGGGCACCTCGATTAAATGGGTTAGGTTAGGTTAGGATTGTAACCAAAAGCGCGCGAGCCGAGCGAGCGAAACGGGCGCTGCCGTGGCAGCGGCCGGCGAGAGCTACTTCTAAAGGTTGTTAACGAAACGGTTAATTAAGCTAGTTAGCTGCGACATATCACGCGTAGGATGAATCTGTTTGGCCTAGGACAAACTAGTTTGCCAATCACATCCAAGCATTTGCCAATCACCCTGTGGTAATTTAACGGGAAACATAATATCGCACCCAGCTTGTCCTGTTGTCTGCATGTTACAGGAACTGTTAGACCCCACTGAAGGTGCTAAACTCGTGGAAAAATTCTTTCCCGACTGATAGATTGCCGTCGACACACAGAAGGAGATTGCCATGTAGCTATATCATGCGGATTCTTTTATTCCAGTAAGAATAACTATATTGTTTTTTCCATACACACAAATCCCTTTAGCTATAATACAAAGATCATTATATTACATAGCCGAACGTGACTTCAGGCGATTCCAACGAATAAAAATATGAAAGCGAAAATTTCTGCACGAAATATAACAATATAATTTATCGGAATGGTATCAAATAATCCGCTTTTCGCTTATATTTCACAGTTCATTTACTTGTTTTTACATTTCTTTGTTTTAACAACTCGCTATATGAATCCTTAGATTCTGATGTAATTATTTGGTAGGTAGGCATACTAGGTATGTATGTAGGTAGGTACCTAGCAAATAAAATAAACTTTAACAACCTGAAATAGTTTTTTTGTGATTTTTGAGATATGGAAAGTCTGTGGAATCTTGTTGAGTTTTATTTACTTAATAGGTTTTATTTTCTAATTTAGTACCTAGTACTCCTATAAATTCTTAAAACACCTCCAATCAATCTAATTACCTACATTTACCATAGATGAATGAACGAAATGCACCGATCCCAGCGTGGCTTGACCAGACTTGACTAATCGAATGAACCCCAAGATGTGCACTAGCCCCTGGAGCCTCGCGCTTCATGGTGTTACAGAAGCCATTGTATATCAAAAAGTAGACCGAGGGGCGCTGTAATGGTCGGGATAAGTGCTTTTAGAATAGGAAAAGATTACAAGCCTACCGGATATGCTTTACATAATTTTTTTTTAGGGTGGGAAATCAACAAATAACTTCTCCCGTTTTGAGTGGAGCAGCATATCTATTCTATAACCTTCTCACCGCGTGAAGTGAGCGTGGAGTGAGCTGTCATTGTCACCCCACTGATGCAAGGGATTGACCAAGCAAGGTGGAATGACACTGACAGCTCACTCCACGCTCACTTCACGCGGCGAGATGGTTACAGAATAGCAATGCAGGGAGGCGTGTCAGACTTTTACTGACTAAAACTCACCCGTGTTCCTTCAGTTGCCCTTGAGTAAGCATTGGAGTAGTGGAGAGACGGGTGGTATTTATATAAATTTCATGTCCTGTATTAGGTTGTCGTTCCATGTGTAAATAGGTCGTACGACCTTAAATTTAGCTTTATACTGCATTGCTTACTTACCTACATTTAAGTACCTTTTTTTTTTTGGGTGGGAAATCATCAAATAACTTTTCCCGTTCTGGGTGGAGCGGGAGGGCGTGTCAGACTTTTACTGACTAAAACCCACCCGTGTTCCCTCAGTTGCCTGTGTGCCAGGGGCGGCGGTATCCCTTTCGAACAACCCGCACCCCTGGCAGGCATCGGCCCTTGCGGGCCCCATCAGTTGCTGCTGACATCTCTTTGAGGCGCGCGTGGAACACAACGCGCCGTCGACCCGGGCTTGGTCCTTACCGGACAGCGAGCTACCCATTACTCGCCGTCCGCAAGCCCGTGCCTACGGTGGCCGGGAATCAGCCTGGGATTCCCGACGCCCAGGGCGTCTCCTGCGAAGGCCACGGCTGTGAGGGCGCATGTACAGCATCTCCCTCACGTGCGCCGCCTCCCTCTTTGCGAGCATGACTGCTTCGCTGAAGGAGGCGACTGCTAGTCATGCACTCTCGCTCCGTACCATGGCCTGGACCAGGGTCGGACGCGAGAGATCGCCGCCGCCGATCACCTCCACGAGGACATGGCGGTGCTCCGCCCAAGCCGGGCAGACCTCCACCGTATGCTCCACCGAGTCCTCTGGGCGATCTTCGCAATGGAAACACCCGGGCGTTTCCTGCCGCCCTATCCGAAACAGGAACCTCCCGAAACAGCCATGTCCGGTGAGGACCTGTGTCAGGCGGAAGGTGAGGACGCCATGCCACCTCTCAAGCCACTCCTCAAAGAGGGGACTTACCACCGCAATCGTGGCGTGCCCAACATTTAAGTACCTTAAATTTGTTTTTACCTAGAAGTGTACTTTTTTTCTGTGGTGAAATCCTAATGATTACCCTCTGTCTGGGGGGAACGGAGGGTTATGTCGGGCTCCTACCTACTGAAACACCACCTCTTTCGTCAACTAGATATTTGTACATCGTACAGTGTACTTACTTAAGTATCACACGAAACAAAAATAAAAATCAATAAATAAAATGAAATACTAATCATACATACTCTTTTTTAGGATATATTGTCTGGAATAAAGACATAGTTAGTGCAATTGACGGAATTCCATTAGACACGGGTCCTGAGTTTGCCACACAGATAGGTATCAAGTATCAACTATCTGTTTGTACTACTGCTTGCTTGCTGTACCTACTTTATGGATCAATCTTTTAATAGTTAGTTATTTCGTTTAAGTTACCTAATTATAAAGGTTTTATCAACGTTGAGATTTGTGAGATGTGTCCTCGTCGTTTACCTGAGAACTTCTTGAGTAAGTTTCTCTATAAAAAAATGTAAATTCAACATAAACTTTCTTTCAATATTTGAGGCAAGAAGTAAAAATTTCTGAAAATCTTCCTATTTAGAAACTTTTTCACGAACTCCTTAACAGTCGCTTTGAAGGGAAACTCATCAGATTTCAAGTTGCATACATTTTAAATGAATTGATCCAGAAGTAAGTACTTAAAAATAATGTGGTAATTACTTTAAATACATAGAACTTGTCACAGCAAACAAATTTGCTCCGGTGACTTATTGCTCAAGTTATTTCATCAGGCGTTAACTTTTGTGCCTGCTTTACCTTTAGTTAAGGGGTAACGAAGGCCGCACAAGTTATTGTAAGGACCTAGCTGTAAGCTTACACGTGTAATTAAATAGGTGTAATTAGGAACAGAGTAGGTATTTAACTTTAATCAGACTAGACTACGTACCAGCTTGGCGGGTTAGGTACTATATGCAGACACCTTGCGAGTAATAACTTTGTGTTTTATAAAAACTGAAATAACAGGGACTTATTATTATACTTTTACCCAGTTTTTTATTTATTTACCACTTATCACCAAAAATACCTACTCAATTATTTCGTTTTTGCCTCGTCTAAGCACACTTCCGTGCCTCCGGATAACACTAGTTTCTTGTTTAGCAAATGTAAGGACAGCAAAACTGCCATTATTACAAAGGAAGCAATGCCAGATTATCGTCAGAATAAGCTACGCATTTAAGTAAGCATATTCGCAAATTCCATAAATAAACACGTAGATAAGTACTCATTTTATGCATATCTATCATGTACGATCTGTAGGGTACTTTGGTAGCTGCCAATGAACCCTAAAAAGTCTCCCATAAAGGAAAATATCAACGAGACACTGAAAGATATTGGTACCTCAAAGTAAGACAAAGGCTATGTAACTATTCCACGTAACGAATTCAAACGAAACGAAAGCAAATAATCCTGCCTTCACTTCCAGAATATTTACAAGGTTCTTTTTTGCCAATTTTTTGCATGTTGACCGGGCTAACCCTCTCACACCGACACCCAAAATACAAAGCCCTACTTCTACCCGGTTTTACCCGGTTTTTTCCCAATAAAACTTAGATGCCGGCTATCAGATTAAACTTCGGCTTCAGGGCTTGCAAAGCCGGCTTATCTCTATACACCCACTGCGTTTATGGAGGTAAAAATTTGGTTACTATGCATGACAATTATTATCGGGATACCTAAAGGGAGAACTTGGTTGATATCTTTTTGATTTATGGCTTAGAACATAGAAAAATGGTGGTGTATAGCTACGTAACCAAAAAGTTTTATTGTCTAAAAGAAAAGGACTAATAATATAAATGTAAAAGTTTGGATGTTTGTCACTCAATCACGCTAAAACGGCTGAACGGATTTGGATGAAATTTGGCACAGAGATAGTTTGTAACCCAGAATAACATATAGGATTTTGTCCCAGGAGTACGTTCCCGTGGGATAAATTTTTGCTTTGACCGTTGATCCCTAAACTACACAGGGCTTGTATTTTGTTGTTTAGGTATATCTAGTATAATCAGTCTATTAAGTTTTCATGTCATATATTTTTTTGTTTCTAAAGAAAGAAAGAAAAAAATACATTTATTTAGCTCAGACTAAAAGGACACGAGGACAAGGACAGTAGGCGGCACGGAGGATCTAGGACATGCCGATTTCTTAACGATGTTTTCCTTCATCGTTTTGAAAGCAGTGGTGCTGAAATTATTAAGACAGAGACACAGAATACAGTGCCTGCCTTTGATCAAATTTACGACCTACAACTCGTAAGTCGGGGCTGTCACCACTGAGCCACCACTGCTCTGATTGAAAATAAATTACTTATCATTTTCAATAAAAGTTTTTTAAAATTAATTTAAAATTTTTTTTATTTTTTATTGAAGTTTTTTTTTTAATATAATAATTTATAACATAAAAAATAAAATAAATTAATAAAAATAAAATAAAAGAAATTAATCAATTAATTGGTATTAATGCAGAACTACATTTCACCGGCAATGCTGGCATTACGTGAGATGCCTATGTTGATAACCCCTTGTACCTACTCAAGTGTCTTCGGTTAATCCAGGTATTAGTATAACGTCTCTCAGACACGTAAGGTCACGTTGGCAACCAGTTCGGTAGGTGTTGTTGTATGTTATTTTAACACGTTTGATATGATCCTTCACACTTCAATTCAACTCTTGTCATTGAAAATGGTACGCTTTCCCCTATTCTTATTTAATAATAGCTGACCCGACAGATGTCGCACTGTTTAAATTTCAATAATTCTGAAATGAAATGAAATGTTTATGAAATGAAATGAAATGTTTATGAAATGAAATGAAATGTTTATTTATGTAAGTAGATCTTAAAAGACACTTTTACACGTCAATATTTTGTTGGTCAATATTTTAAAAACTAGATGGCGTTTCCTAGCTGACTGTTTCCTGAGAAGAAAAGCCGATACAAACTCAAAGGTCATGGTCTCTTTTAAAGTCCAAACATTATATAATTTAAATTTTATGTGAGTCTAACAATGCAGGGCAATCTCTGGAAAGGCCTTTTGAAGAAAGAGCCATTGCATCTTTGAGCTGACCTGTCTCAACAGACGGCATGTAGGTATGTAGCAGTCACCGTGTAGCTCAACGTGTAACATTCGTACAACATTCCCATAAGACGCACGCTTTCAGTTTTCCCGAATTTCCCCGGCAAGTTTTGACGTGACAACGTCTTATAAATTAGTTTGCCGGGTGACACTTCAAGAAACTGCGTTACGCTCCGCTCACGTTATGCGCTCACAATGAGAGCGAGTGAGAGGCACGCGTCCCTTCCACTCGGGCATGGTTAGCCCGCCTAAGAGCGAGAGAGACAGACATAAAAAGTGCAAGTTATTGTATGTATATTTGTATATAAATACGTATGTATGTGTAAAGGTAAAAATAAAATTTTGTTAATATGAAATTCAGTGCGAGATTCTTTGTATAAATTAATGTTTTAAATATAATTCTTTGTATAAATAAATGTTTTAAATTGTTACTATTATTTCATCCTTCTTCCTACTATACGAATGAATATTCACATTAAAATTATTTTACCACTCAAAGTCGTTGTCACGTAAAACTTTCGCCCGTATAACTTTACAGGCAACCAATTTTTATTTATACGGATTATTACGAAACATTTAAAATTAAAATAGCCAAGTCCATCGAGCCGTTCTTTATGCGCTTATTATGGATCAACATTCTATTTTTATTTACATTTTAAATTTTATACCTACTAAATACTAATCCTAAATTATATCCTAATCCGAACTGAGTATATCTAAGTAATATTATAAATACGAAAGTAAGTTAGTTTGTTTGTTAGCTTTTCACGCCTTAGCCACTGAACCGATCATCCTGAAATTTTGCATAAATACGTTGTCAGATGTAGGTACAGAAACGGACATACCAGCTACCTTCCATCCCCAAAAAAAAGTAAGAGGAAAACAACAATAACGTTCTAATGATAATAGATGGCGCCACGTGTCTTCGAATCATGATTGAATTATATTATCACAAACAGATTACAACCCGAATGTCTTGTTAAATTATAATAAAAATAGCTCGCCATCTAATATAATTCTAAAATCATTTATAAAATGTTTGCTGTTTACCCACTCACTATGAGGTTAGTTTCCTCTCATCATTGGGTTCGTTTTCAAGACCCCTAGTAGAATTAAAAAGCCTATCAGTCTGCCCAAAATCTGACCTAAAAAATAAATCAAAGTCCCAAATCTCTTTGCATCCAACAAAGCCACGACATTCTTAACCTTATCCCACATCTCTATCTGCCCCCTATCTTATCGCATCGTGAAGGCAAGACAATACACCGGCGCCGTTTCCGGCAGAACCGGTCGGCTTCCGTTCCGTTCCGGCTCGGGGGAGTTATTTTATTTGCGTACAGAGGTGTTATACGTGGCTTAATTTACTAAGGCTCGTACAGTCGACTTAAAAAATATGATCGCCAGGAATTTATTTATTTGACTACAATAATTTGATCCATAATTTTGACAAAAATACATTTATTGACAATAATATTGTTCCCTTTACAGTTATACAGGGTAACTTGTAATTCAACGTATTCCTTGTAGAACCTGGTAGGACGGACTTCTGTGCAACATTTATTCACTTCATAGGCAAAAATCCATAGTATTAAAGAAAATCCAAAATTTGTATGTTTCTTATCGTCATTAAATATCATTTTTCGGGAGGAATACGTTGAGTTACAAATTAGCCTGTATAGACACAATCAAGAACCCAATCTATAATATTTTCTGGCTGCACATTCATACAGTATAATGACACACAAATTGTAGACAATCTAATGATTTTTTGTCGATGTATAAGTCTTTTTCAAGCTAACTGTAGGTACTTGGTAACACCAACTCACATCATAACTTCACGTTCTACACACTCAAGCATCTAGATGTTGTGTTCTAAGTAGTTGCTCCGATATGATGTCTTATTATTGCTTCTTTTGTGTTAGTTTCACCCGTGTCCCTTCAGTTGCCTGTATGCTAGGGGCCACGGTATCTCTTTCGAACAACCCGCACCCCTGGCAGGCATCGGCCCTTGCGGACCCCATCAGTTGATACTGACATCTCTTAGAAGCGCGCGTGGAACACAAAGCGCAGTCGACCCGGGCTTGGTCCTTACCGAACAGCGAGCTACCCATTACTCGCCATCAGCAAGCCCGCGCCTACGGTGGCCGGGAATTAGCCTGGTATTCCCGACGCCCAGGGCGTCTCCTGCAGCGACTAAGGCCGTGAGGGCCTCTCACTCACGTGCGCCGCCTCCCTCGTCGCAAGCATTACTGTTTCGCTGAAGGAGGTGACGGCTACCCATGCACTCTCACTCCGAACCATGGCCTGGACCAGGGGCCGGACGCGAGAGATCGCCAAGCTTGTAATCTTGTTAAGTAATCGTTTGAGTCCGAATCCAGACGAGTTGTTCGAAGATTGCTTTAAACTTACCGACGCGGAAAATATTCGGTTCCTAGAAGAGCGGTGTCGTCACAAAGCGTCTGCAATTTACCAACGAATGACGTCATCATAATAAGCCTATAATGTTTACAATGCTGGTAAACAGGCCCTCTGTGAGAGGGAGTGGCCATAATCTACCACGCATGCTCAGTCGGATTAGTAGATATCACATCTTCGAGTTTTAGGTTCTAGGACATGCCTGTTTCCTCACGATGTTTTCCTTCACCGTTTTGAGAGCAGTGGTTCACCACTGCTCTCAAAACGGTGACTAATTAATAATAATTTATACAAAGTAAAGCGACTTATCTGGGTTCGAACTTACGACCCACCGACTAGTTGTGAGTCGTGGCCGTTACCGCTGGGCCACCACTACTCAATGCTACGAATGTTGTCACTGAAGCATTCATTTATAAAAGTAAGTAAACTAGGAAAGCCTAGAGAGCGTTTTTTAACACCGTGAAGTCAAACCTCGCTACCATCACAATTATGATAGCCGTCACTGCGCCCATTACGTAGTAGGTAGAGGTCTTCAAGGAAACCATTACATCCGTCACCTCACACTTAACGTCCAGTTGAATACCAGCGTCAGGCACAAGATGTCTGGCATTTTAGCTGAACTGGGCCTGTAGTTGGTAAATAATTTCATCTCCACTGCTCTTAAAACGGTGACGGAATACATCGTGTGGAAACCGGCACTGGTCTCACGTGGTGAATTACGGCCCACTCTCTCTCACAGAGGGGAGGCTTGTGTCCCAGCAGTGGGAACATTGTAGGCTGATTTTTATGCTGGACCTTTTCAGGCACACTTTAATAATAGTTTCTGACATTGCTCTTGACACTTTTTAATTTTAAATGTACTTTTTTTTTGTATATTGTGTGCCTTTTAGTATGTACTAAATAAGAGTTTTTTTTTTTCTAGAGAAAGTGGTAAATGTTTCATTTTTGCTATGCATTATCTGGTGTATGGTGTTCCGTATGGTGCCGGACGTAAAAGAACAGCACCATCCCATTTCTTCCCGTGGATGTCATAGAAGGCGACTAAGGGACTTATTAGAAAATGGGCAGCAGCGTTTTCTATGCATTTGAACACCAGCCTACGATCGCCAACCCGCCTGTCAAGCGTGGCGATTATGACAAATCTCCCCCTTTTGGGGGAGGCTTATGTCCAGCAGTGGACGTCTTTCGGCTGATATGATGATGATGAAATAAATTAAAAATAAATAACCTCATGATTTAAAGTAGTCAGCAAGAATAGGATTAATTTCGTTTCATAAGAGAAATCGAATCTGAATAAAAATGTAAAAGTAAATCGGGCAGGTGTTGTTCCCACAGCCCTAATGTACCAAGGAATAAAAACCTACAGAAGGTACACTATTTTCATCTGAACTTGTCCTGTCTGAACCTCTAAAATACCTAGCTAGTAGGTTTGGAGGTAGGTTTAGGATAGGGTATTTCACTAGATTTTGTTAATTTGATTTTCCATGACCTCGAAAAACAGTAAAAAATATATGTAAGCATGTAAGCCGTTGGTCTCAGCTATCATTGCTAATGATAAATGATAAATGATTTTATTTCTGTAAATATTATAGGTCTGTACAAAATCTTTAACACGTTAATCTTAATTTTTTTAAACTTGATGAGGTCGGCGTTTCCTATCTGACTACTCTGAGAAGAAAGGCCGAAACAAACTCAGAGGTCACAGTCTCTTTTAAAGTCCAGACATAATCTTGGTCAGATCATGTGAAAACCATGTGGATTGGTGTCTGAAATGGTCTTTTCAAGAAAGAACCACACAGTTTGAGTAGACCTGTCCATTCAGTGCACGCATTTATTAGGAACCATGCAGCTCAAACCAGAACTTGAGGAGCTCAACGATTAGACGAACAATGCCAAAGAAAGGACATTTGGGCAGGCCGCATAAAGTAAGCTAAATCTTTGACAGTCGTTTAGGCCAGTCAAAAGTCTAAAGTCTGACAATTCATTTTACCAAGGGTTCAGCAGTCGCTCCATGTATAGGTACGGATATTCAACTGCACTCGTTATTGTATTCATTATTCGGATAGGCAAATTGATTTGGTTGTTAAAGCTTCTACTTACTAGCATGTTTATGGCCCCGCACACTATTTACGTAACGCACGATTAATCATAATCTGAATCATTTTGAAACAGATTGCTCATCCATTGCTTCATATGTTCGAAAAATGTGTCTGCTCAACAACGTAAATAGCGCAATGAATATTGTTGAACTGTCAAAATGAAACGGATTATGATTGATCGTGAGTTACGCAATTAGGGTGCAGTTTGCTGATCAACCCACTTACCACGACTGCAACATTCACTACACACTTACTGCCTCACCAACCAAGGCTGTGCTTCGTGCTATCGCACAGTGTGAGCCTTCTGCGTCACCTATATTGTAACACTAGGTATTTACCGACAGCATTCGTACAATCATTATGTTTATCCTCACAATCGCCTTGTTAACGATTGTAATAACAAAGACTTATAATATTTGCTTATTATATTTTTATGACTACCCGTTTTTAAAATGCAGTAGTATTCAAACGAAAGTTGATGGGAATTGGAGTATGTCCGTTGTTCGGTTACATAAAAGTCTCTACATGGTTACTGAAAGTACCTGCTATTTTTCTATGGAGTAAAATAATCGTGGAATATTCAACGACACTCAAAGGGAATATTCCGATGGAGAGTGATTTATTAAGCCAGAGTCAACCTCACTGGCTCTATATACAACCTCACTGGTAGGAACTATAACCAGAGGTTGCCTTAAAATGTTATTCCTTAATTGACCCAAACATGCCATTTTTTTTTTGAGGATGGGAAATCATCAAATCACTTCTCCCGCTCTGGGTGGAGCGGAAGGGCGTGTTAGACTTTTACTGACTAAAACCCACCCGTGTTCCTTCAGTTGCCTATGTGCCAGGGGCCCGCACCCCTGGCAGGCATAGGCCCTTGCGGACCCCACCAGTTGACATCCCTTTGAGGCGCGCGTGGAATACAACGCGCCGTCGACCCGGGCTTGGCCCTTACGAGCGAGCTGACCATTACTCAAGTCCGCAAGCCCGCACTTACCGTGGTCGGGAATGAGTCTGGGAGTATACTGCCTCTCCCTCACGTGCGCCGCCTCCCACTTCGCGAGCATTACTGTTTCGCAGAAGGAGGTGACGGCTACCTATGCACTCTAGCTCCGTATCTAGACCACGGCCGGACGCGAGAGATTGCCGCCTTCAATCGCCTTCACAAGGAGATGGCGGTGCTCCGCCAAACCGGGCAGACCTCCACCGTAGGCCCCATCGTGTCCTCAGGGCGATCTACGCAGTGGAAACACCCGGGCGTTTCCTACCGCCTTAAACGAAACAGGAACCTCCCGAAACAACCGTGTCCGGTGAGTGGCGTGACGCCGTGACGCATCTCAATCCACTCCTCAAAGAGACTTACTGGCGAACATGCCATAGGATGGGTTGCAATACGACTACCAAGCTGTAAAAATGACAATAAATCTTGACTTCAACCTTAATTGTCCATTATCAACACTTTATTAAACTCATCTCCCATGTGAAACAGATTGATGAAGAGGACTCAAGAAACATACACATCTAACTGACTTCTTGATGCGACTTTATCAGCGTGAAATTCTTCTTTAAACATAAAACATATCCTATAACACTCGGCATTAATTAATGCTTCCCATTAGTGAAGAACTTTCGGAATCGGATCATTTTTAGATAATAGTTACTACTTACTTCCAAAGATTATCCCCACATACAAACTCACAAATACGTCTATAAGACGATATGAGTAAGTATAGATTTAACCAGAACATCATAAAGCCAATTGATTACCATGAATACCTGAGACCATAGGGCACACCCCAACACCCATTCATATCAAAACCATGAATGCAACACCTGGCAAAGAGCCGCCATACTTCTAACTGCATCAAAAAGTACCGTTCAAAAAGGTGTTGATAACATTTCTTCGGGCAAAACCCGCGGCAGGAGTTGTATGCTTAATACGAAGATTATCCTTAAGGAAAAAAGTTTTAAATTGAATGCTTAATAATCCAGTGGATTCTTCTAAAGGAAAATAGGCGTGAGAAGCTTCTTTCCTCAATATCAGAGTCATATTTTAATTAACGATAAAAGTTAGGTTGGTTGTGATAACTTAATATAAAATAATATGACATTTAATTATAATAGCATGATAGGTATCATCAAGAAGGTTACATGCTATTGACTGATATATACCTTCTGATACCAGTCAGCATCCATCAACACCTTTTAAAATCCATTAAAGATTGTAGCCATCTTTAAAAGCCATAGTAGGATAATTTGTTTATGTTTTTTGGAAACGAGCTTCCAATTTCTAGCACTTCTTTGAACAGTGCAACTCTAATAAAAGTATAAAACACTAATTGTTTTATGTTTTTAAGATACTAAATAAGCCCTCGTAGTATTAAAAGTAAATCTCGCTAGGTAAATACCTATTGTCCTCTTATTGTTTGTATTTTATTTTTTCTCAACTAATCAACTACAAATGCCTTAGCTCCTAAATGAATTACTTTCTCCTACGTATTTATAACTAAAACTAATTGACCAACATTTGATTTAATAAAATTAACGTTGGCGTTGATATTATTAAAATATAAATTAATTTAGACTACATTATTGTTTCATTTTGGGATCTGAGAATCCCTTTAGAAATTTCGGCCACTTAATTTTGGGTCACCTTATTAAATACATAGGTACTATCACTTTGAATGCTTCCATTCTAAGGGAACTTAATATTTGCAAAATCGCAATTAGTTTAAGCTTCTTCTCTAACATCTTATAAACAAATGTAGGTAGGGTAAATCTTTTGCGTCCACTGAATCTTTATTTATTAAGATACCAACCACCACTCTTTTTGCGTACCACACCTTTAATCACAATCTGAATCATTTTGAAGAACATTGCTATACATTGCTTTATATGTTCGGAAAATTCGACAGCGCAACAACGTAATCACCGCAATTAATGTTGTTGAACTGTCAAAAAGAAAGCCATACCCTGTTGCATTTATTATACACTAAAACCTTTTATTATAATGGCTTTGGAATGAAACAAAGGGGCCTTCAAAGTTTAAACTTTACTTCAAGCTTACCCAAAACGTGTTTTTTTAAATGTTAACATTTAAGTACTTTAAGAAAAAATAAAGAAAATCTTAACATTTTCTTTAAGAAAAACACGTTTTGGGTAAGCTTAATTTATTGTTGGAATACTACGAAAATAGCTGTGTAGAATAAATAATGTATTTCTCGTCAGAATAAATTTTCAGAAATAATAAACGTGCATGAATTTTTTACGAAATCTGCTGACTTCATGCAAAATCTTACTTTTTTATTATTTTTCTTCTGTGAAACTCAGCAGTTTATTTCGGTTACATGCTTAACTTAGCTAAAGGCACTAAATAGTACATTTTTACTTCATCACTACTATTACAAGCAATCGTTGCGTTCGTTTGCAAGCAATTGTTTTAAATAAATAGATAAATTACAGTTAGGCTGCATCATCCCACTGACTTCCAGCTCTTTCTAATGTGGCTTAAGTGGACCACTGGTCGTTTCTACGTAGGGGTTATTTTGGCCCACTGCTCATTGGCCATATGGCGGGCGTGGCCAATCCAGGCCCTCTTCAGTTTCAGCTTCAGCCACTTCAGATTTTTGGGCACCGTCAGTAATCTGTGTTTTGGTGCAGAGTGTGGTGTTGCGAATATGGTATGTCAACATGATGCCTAGAATACTCACGTGAGGGAGAGGCAGTATATATATGCGTCCTCACGGCCCTAGCCACCGCAGGAGACGCCCTGGACGTCGGGAATACCAGGCTGATTCCCGGCCACCGTAGGCGCGGGCTTGCGGACGGCGAGTAATGGGTAGCTCGCTGTCCGGTAAGGACCAAGCCCAGGTCGACGGCGCGTTGTGTTCCACGCGCGCCTCAAAGAGATGTCAGCACCAACTGGTGGGGTCCGCAAGGGCCGATGCCTGCCAGGGGTGCGGTTTGTTCGAAAGAGATTCGAGAGAGAGAGCAACTGAGGGAACAGGGGTGGGTTTTAGTCAGTAAAAGTCTTACACGCCCTCCTGCTCCACCCAGAGCGGGAGAAGTTATTTGATGACGTCCCACACGTAAAAAAAAGCCTAGAATACTGCGCTCCATTGCATGTTGTTACATCATTAGACGTCAGTTTTTATAAACGTACGTTTAACTCAACTTACGGGGCAGTCAGCCGTAGTGCTGCCTTACATAATCAGCCTTTAATGTTCCCACTGCTGGAACGCAGGCCTCCTCTCGATGAGAGGGAGTGAGCTGTCCACTTAGCGCGCCCAGTGGAGCGTTAGTACTTTAAAAAAATAAACAACCGACTTCTAAAAAAACACTAAAAAGTGAAAAATAACTTTAATTTCGGAAGTCGGTGACTTTGAATATGTATTTTAATTTTTTGTCACCGCCTTCCGAAATTAAAGTTATTTTTCACTTTTTAGTGTTTTTTTGGAAGTCGATTGTTTATTTTTTTTTTTTTAAGTTTTTTATTTTTCTCTTTTTAGTGGTTCACATGTGCTTACCCCTTCAAAGCGTACCGGCGTGATGTTATGTTATTAACTGGTGTAAACAATTGACAGACATGAGATTTCAGCAATCCCTGTCCATTTGCTATCATTTGTTGAGGAGTTCCGTTGCCTATCTCCGAAGTTCTTCATCAGATCTTCACCAAATTGAAATGGAACCACTCCGAGAAAGTATTCTTCCAAAAACTACACAAAGTGCTTCAAGTGTGCCTATAAAATTTGAAGAGTTCTCTCTATTTCTCCAGGATCCCATCATCAGATCCTGACTTGATGATCATGGGACCACCTGGGAAGTATACCCTTTGAAACAAAAATAAAATTATCCAAATCGGTCCAGCCATCTTCGAGTAATCGGGGAACATACATAAAAAAAAAAAAAAAAAAAAGGTTCCGACGAATTGAGAACCTCCTCCTTTTGGAAGTCGGTTAAAAAATGTGTCTTTTTAACAGACTTCCAAAAAGGAGGAGGTAATATGTATGTATGTATTTTTTTATGTTTGTTCACCGTTCACCAATTTCTCCCCCATTTGTAGATCTATTCTCAAAATTATTTTTTTATTTGAATGAGTATACCCCTGAGGTGGTCCCATTGGCACTGAGTCAGGATCTGATGATGGAATCCCAGGAAAATCGAGGGCAACCCTGAAATTTTATAGGTATTAACAATGTTTTTCATATATTTTTTAAAGCTTCTGAGACATTTTTAACCGACTTCCAAAAGGAGGAGGTTCTCAATTCGTCGGAACCTTTTTTTTTTTTGAGTAAATGTACTTATTCATCGGTTTTCAAAGAGACAAATGCCTTTGCAAAAGTGCGTCCTTTTACTAATAAACTAATATGACATGGTTACCAAAGAAAAGCTAAATATTATTTCATGCCAAATCACAAGTCTCAAGAAATTTCTATGAAATCTTAACAGCCACAGTACAAAAAATCCTTTGTACAGACAAGAAGCGTAAAGCACGTATACCCATCTTCTACAGGCACATACATCAAAGGAACTCGTGTATCTAAGAAACTGTGATATTATTATATTTGGAACGAAACAATGCCTTGAGCCTGACTGTAATGGCTCACATTAGATTGTCATACCCTAATTTCTTTATACTGTTTGTTTTGTGTTGGGGTCTGAAGTGAGCGAGAAATATGTATGTAAAGTTAAAGCGATTTTTTATTCTAACCAGTCAGAAGAATTGCTGTGGAGAAAGCTTTTGTACAAGCATCCCAAAAATGTGTGTAAGTCTTCGTTATCTTTAGATTGGCAAGGCTAAATGACACATCCAATAAACAGTCTAAGTGGTATATGAACCAATAGCCACATGATAAGTATTTTTTATTTTTTTGTAAAATGACAATTTTCTTGTTGACTGTGCTTTTTTCAAAATCTGTAAATGAAGATCATATTGTTAAAAAAAGTTAAGGACAGACTTATAAGAATTTTTCCTGTAGCTGCAATGACGCTTAAGATCCAGCCGAATGTCTATCTTGTATACTATAAAAATGCATTTTTCTCTAAATTACCGTGTTAGCTTGTTACCAGTCCAAATAGATGCTGCACTCCTTTGCAGGGGACAACCATAATATAATAAAAACGAACATAACCTCTCCAATTGCATGCCACTCACCTCAATCCTCAGTTACTCTTCTTCATTCACGGTATCGACTAGGCTTACAGAAACTCATTTGCTTTTTTTTTATACATAACAACACGCCTTGTTTTCCAGCATACCTTTAGTACACCCATATTTCGCTAGCTATATTTAAGTCCCATGTAAGGAGGCGATCCTATTGCCATCAACGTGGCACGAATCCAAATTCCAGGCTGCTACTAAGAAATTCTAAATAAAAAGCCGAATAGCACTTTGCCCAACCTGAGAATCGAACCCCGTACTCAGCAGAAACGCTTGCTACCTCTAACCCAACGAGTTCGAGGGGGGCAGGTTTTTTTCAACCACAGGTAAACCACCGCTCTCCTAGCCCCACCGCAAAGAGTTAGTAGCACACAGAGACCGAAGTTTACAACCTCACGTCCACTAATCTGCTTAGTCCCCAACGACCCCAACGTAATCATGTTGCAGTGACGCGAACGGGATGTCCGGTAAGCAAAATTACTGTTGAAACGTTTATTTATGTACTTAAGGTACTTTATTATGGCTGCCGTCTGTGGTTGCCTGTGGATTTGGACAAGCGCTGTAATTAAACAGGTTGCGTGATCGGAATCTGGATTGGTGAAATAACTTTTGAGCGAAGAGAATTAATAAACCACTAGAGAGCTGATAGACCGATTTCGTCTAGACACACGACACAAAATACAAAGAGTACAGAAGTCAATCTAGATACAACGTGCGCTCGAGCAACGCGCACATAGACACCGCTCACTAACACGATATCTCGGACGGGTTGGGACCAGTGCAAGCGCGAGTGCCATTCCCTGAGACACGCGTCTGTGAAGTGCAAAAATGGAGCAACAAAAAAAAAGATACTATAACTGTTCAGTGGAAGGTTGTTTAAATTCAACATTAAACTGTGAATTGTCGTTTATAAGCTACCAGTTGTTTCAGAGAGGTAAGTACCTACCTAAGTATTTGCTTGTGTTTCGATAGTTCGTTTTAACGTAACACAGAATAGTTAGTTGTAGGTAAGCAAACATGACTTTGTGGCCTTGTAATATTTTTACAATTTATATTAGGTATATAGTGTAGTACCTATAAACTAAAAAATACACTCACCTTCCTCATAATAAATAGTTAAGATTGAACTGCTCGGCGATCGTGACATTATAATTAAAATATTTTAGATTATATTGGTTTATATTTCCTATCTTTCTGTTTCATTCTTGACAATAAATCAAACACCTAGATACGAGTGCCACTACCACGATAGCTTTTTTGCATAAGCCAAAGTTAACAACCCTAGCGCGACCTATGTTTTTGTGAAAGGATGTTGTTTAATTTAAATATTTTTTCAGTTGCCAGTGCGTACAACAGGTCTTCGATACTTTGATGTTTCGGGAGGTTCCTGTTTCATATAAGGCGGGAGGAAACGCCCGGGTGTTTCCACTGTGAAGATCGCCCTGAGGACACGGTGGAGCATACGGTGGAGGTCTGCCCGGCTTGAGCAGGGCACCGCCGTGTCCACGTGGGGGCGATCAGTGGCGGCGATTTCTCGCGTCTGGCTCTGGTCCAAGCCATGGTACGGAGCGAGAGGGCATGGGTAGCAGTCACCTCTTTCTGCGGAGCAGTAATGCTCGCGAAGGGAGGCGGCGCACGTGAGAGCAACGCAATACATGCGCCCACACGGCCGTAGCCTCCAAAGGAGACGACCTGGGCGTCGGGAATTCCAGGCTGATTCTCGGCCACCGCGCGGGCATGCGGACGGTGAGCAATGGGTAGCTCGCTGTCCGGTAAGGACCAAACCCGGGTCGACGGCGCGTTGTGTTCCACGCGCGCCTCAAAGAGATGTCAGCACCAACTGAAGGAAGGCCCGGAAGGGCAGATGCCTGCCAGGGGTGTGGGTTGTTCGAAAGAGACACCGCGGGCCCTAGCACACAAGCAACTGAGGGCACATGGGTAGGTTTTAGTCAGTAAAAGTCTGCTCCACCGAGAGCGGGAAAAGTTATTTGATGATTTCCCACCCAAAAAAAAAAACACATTTGACTACACTGACCGTAACATTTCTACCATTTGCTTTAAATGTTAAAGGTGAAGATTTACATGTATAAAAAATGAAACAAACATTGTTACAGGATCGGAGGACAAATCTACAAGCATGTCATCCCTGTTTGATGCGAGCTAAGCCCCATTTAGTAGATACTGAATACACATAGACAGGTGGAAGAACTAGAGAAAAATGAACCTGGATTGCACTTGTGTTAGATGACAAAATGAGGGGCCATTTTAGTATTGGCCAGTTATTGGATCTCTGCACACGTGGTTATTTTGATACCTATTCAAACATTTCTGCATAAATAAAAGCAATTATTATGAGTTCCTGTTCAATTAAATAGTGTGGGAAATCGTCTAAAACATCCAGCTATAAAAATGATGGCATAACTTTTCATTGGTAAGTAAAATATATTTATAATTTAACAGTATTATAAATAATTGCAGGGCTTAAGCTAAACCGGTTGTTTAAGTAAAATAGCACGAAAAAGTATACCGTGTTGATGTCTCTTTGAAAAGTCCCTTTCTATCATTAGGGTTTTGTCAATACGTCTGTCTCATTATATTTTTACTAATGCTGTAGTGTTGTAGCCGACTAGCCGACTAGCCGACTATTCGGTCAAAGTCATAGTCGGCCCATCTCTTAAAATTACTTATTACCATTAGGAAACATCGATAAATGTTTTATCATCAATTTCGACTTTGTTTTGAAGTTGTCACAACACTACAGCATTAGTACAAATATATATAATAATAAATAATTAAAGTTATACCATCATTTTTATAGCTGATTGTTTTAGACGATTTCCCACACCATTTAATTGAACAGGAACTCAGAATTGTTTTTATTTATGCAGAAATGTTTGAATAGGTATCAAAATAACCGCGTGTGCAGAGATCCAATAACTGGTCACAACTAAAATGGCCCCTCATATTGTCATCTAACACAAGTGTAATTTCATTTATGTGTCGTGAGCCTGAGTCGCCCTTATGAGCAGTCAAGAGGCTATATAGTCATTGCTTTCGAGTTTTTACTTTACCTACGGCGAAAACATGATGAACCCATGAAATTGGAGGCCTACACAGGGCACCGGTGTAGGCACTTACATTAAGGCGCCGACCAGCACGTTCGCTGGTTGAAGGCGGCCCATAGGGTCATAGCCATCCGGATTGTCTGGGGATACCGCACGATCTCCGGTGAGGCGGCGGGCCTCCTTGCCGGATTGCCGCCATGGGATCTGGAGGCAAAAGTCCTCACGCACACTTGGGAGTGGCGCGAGGAGTCCAAACGCCAGGACGTAACTCCGCTGCCGCGGGAAATCGCGGCACAGCGGACTGAGTTCCAGGGGATCTCACGGTGACGTGGAGAGTGCAATTGTCGCAACCCAGTGCTGGGCACGCCACGATTGCGGCGGTAAGTCCTTTCTTCGAGGAGTGGCTTGAGAGGCGGCATGGCATCCTCACCTTCCACCCTACACAGGTCCTCACCAGACACGGCTGTTTCGGGACGTTCCTGTTTCGCATAAGGCGCGAGGAAACGCCCGGGTGTTTCCAGCAGGTTAGCAACACTGAAGAACTGTCAAATGTTTTCCAGGACACACGCTGAGAATTCACTAATAATTAAAATAAAATAAAATAAATCTTTTCCTGTTGGTAGATTTAGATTTTTTGGCATTATAATTGGGGTTACTTTGTAATTACGCAATAAAATAGGGGGTATCAAAGTAACCATATATCCTACGTATAACTTTGATCAGTCAATTTTTTTCTTTTTTTTTACAGGAATCCAAAGTTATAAAAAAACCGACAAACATTTTTTATATTTATTTTATAACCACAAATTGAAGAGACCCTCAAAGTTCAATTTTGATTAAAATAACCCCGGTTTACCGGTATCCACACGTAAATGGGATAGGATGGAGAAATTTTGAAAGAGAACAAAGACTACAAATCCTCTTCAGGTGTTTAAAAAGATATTACATACAATATTCAGGCCTATTTCTATCTTACCTGCATTTAGCAAAATATTCGAAAAGTTGATACTCAAGCAGTTGCTAAGGCATTTTAATTTAAATAGCCTCCTTCATAATGAGCAATATGGTTTTACAAAAGGTCGTTCGACTACAGATGCGGGTGTTGCTCTGATGAAACACATATTTAACGCATGGGAGAAATCGCAGAATGCTATTGGAGTCTTCTGTGATCTCTCCAAAGCCTTTGATTGCGTGCACCATGAGACGCTCTTGCGCAAGCTGCTTTATTACGGTGTCCATAACGAAGCTTTAAACGTAATAAATTCTTATTTACATAATAGGTTGCAATGTGTAGAAGTTAATGGAGTAAAATCGTCCGGGCTACCAGTTCAATTAGGTGTGCCTCAAGGCTCAATACTCGGCCCATTCTTGTTTTTAGTGTATATCAATGACTTACCATTTTATTTAAAGGATATTTGTGATGTTGTACTGTTTGCAGATGATACTTCTCTTATTTTTAAAGTAGACAGGAATAGACAAGATTTTGACGACGTAAACAGTGCACTCTCAATGGTTACGGATTGGTTTACGGCAAATAACCTAGTTCTCAATGCCAAGAAAACTAAATGTGTAAAGTTTGCCTTACCGAATGTTAGAAATCTGGGTCCCAACATTGTCTTAAATAAAGAGGTGCTTGAGACTGTAGACTCGGCAGTTTTTCTGGGCATAACTGTAGATGCCAAACTTCAGTGGGGATTACACATATCAAGCCTAGCAGGAAGGCTCAGTTCAGCTGCCTACGCCGTCAGAAAAATAAGACAATACACTGACGTCGATACAGCTCGGTTAGTCTACTTTAGTTATTTTCACAGCGTTATGTCCTACGGTATTTTGCTATGGGGCAAAGCTGCTGATATTCAAAATATATTTGTGCTTCAAAAACGTGCTGTTCGAGCAATTTACCAGCTAGGTGCCAGAGTTTCGTTGAGGGACTTTTTTAAAGAAATTGGTATTCTCACGGTAGCATCACAATTCATTTTTGCCAATATCTTATATATTAGACAAAATATACACTTGTACACTAAAAACAGTGATATTCACACCGTAAACACTAGAAATAAGGACAAACTACGTGCTCCTTTTCACCGGCTTCATAAGGTTCATAATTCATTTGTTGGGCTTGGTATAAACTTTTATAACAAGCTTCCCTCTGCTTTGCTAGATTTGCCTTTTGATGCGTTTAAAGCTCAAATAAAGTCCAACCTGTGTTTAAAGGCTTACTATTCCATCAACGACTATTTAAATGACAAAAATAGTTGGTCGCTGTGATTAACTCAAGACAATGTTTATGTTCTTTCTCCAGAATTGTACCTAGAGACAGGTTATATGGGTTCATATAATTATTGATATATATATTTTTATTGACTAAGTAATAGTTATTGACATGTTCTACTCATAACAATTTTTTTTTTTATGAGGAGTTGTATGTCATTATGGTTAGCTAGCGACCTCGACAATTGATAATTCTATTCTTGCCTGAGTAACCGGCAGCAAGTTCGTCATGCTCCCGTAGATGTCACTGCTTGCGGTAGCGTTGGGGATCGGGTTACCTCTTTCCCTCAAATATGGCGAGGGGGGTAATGGCTGATCTTTGCGTTATGCTCGTGAACGGGTGCTGCTTGTGGTGACTGGTCGTCTTGCTGACCATGATTTTGTTATTGTTGCTAATAATTACCTACTTGTTTATTTATTTTACGTCGATGGTCCTAGGTTATCATTTGTAAACATAATCCAGCATTGCTTATGTAAGCTATCACGCCATTTATACCAGGAGACTTTTATTTTGGTATATGCTTTGTTTACTTTTTATTTTTTGTGCTTGAGTTAATTTTTCACTTTATTTGTTGGTATATTGGCATGGCTAGCTGACATAAATGACAATTTTTTAAGTTCTGTGTCTCGTAATGTTGATTACTTTGCCTGTGTATGTATAGAATCAAGTCTATCCGACTAAACAGACAGCTGTGCTGCTGGGGAGTTTGTTCCGCTACTTCTTCTTCCCAGCTAAAGCACTAGGAAGTGGTGAAGGGTGGGCGTTTTGGGGGACTGTCTCATGTACTTTGACGTTCGAAAAGTGCTGATTCTCAGCCTAATTTGAATAAATGACTTTTGATTTTGATTTTGAAATAACTATAATAATATTAAACCATTTATTTCAGGCGTCGCGGGTCCTAGAATAAATACATATTTTTAATACACAAATATACATATACTACCAGTACATTACGTACCCCCTATCCATTTTTTCAATAAGTTTTTAATTATTTTTCTAGCTTCCTTTATATGCTCAGCATCACTTGGGTCCGGTTGACTATCATGGCAGTGAGACGAACCCTTGATAACAATAGCTGGGGCATCAGCTGAGAGATCGTGCACTATTCCGAGCCTATGCCATGGATCCATGTCTCCATTAACAAACACCACATTTGTCACGTTAGGACTCAGTCCTCCATACATTATGTTAGTGTTTATCACTCCTTGGTCTACTCTCTCTTCGTTAAATTCCTCTCCAAACACCATCCTACACGTCTTGTAAAAGAAATCTATAGGAACAGTATTTCCAAACATATGATTTTTAGAAGACGTAGATTGAAAATAACCAAATTCTGTACAAGTCTGGTACCACCAGGCCCGCTCATACAGGAATATGAAATTTATCCACCTATTAAAATCATAGGCACTACAATTGTTTTTATCATCCCAGAAAAAAAAACTCGTACGCCTTGGATAGAATAAATTGAAATCCCGACAAGTTGACGAAACATTTGCTGGAGTGCCATACTGAGCTGCTCCCTGATACGAGCCCATTATTTCGTAGAAAAACAATTGCTGATGCTCAGGAACCATCATGTCAACATCAGCACAAATAAAATTGTCTACTTTTAGTTTCTCGATCCCCTCAGACCTTTGAAACGATTCATGAAGAGTAATAAATCTCTCAGTTATGTTATTGACGCATTCTTGTGATCCATATTTTCTGAATGTATCGGTTACAGTTTCAAGATATTCGTTGAAATCCTTCTTGGCTAGTACAGGGGCACTGCTCGCTAGTACTGCATCAATCAAATGTGGGTACAATAGTTTCATCCAAGCTGCTAAATTCCCCGCGTAAGAACCGCCAAAGACCATCACTTTAGAATTTTGGAATGCTGGAGTTTTCTTGATGGCTATTAGTAGATGAGCTGCGTCTGCCAATGCTTGTCTTGAATTGAGAAAAGCCAGGTCTTCAATAGTTGGTTCAACGAATGGTTGACTTTCCCCGTAATATCTATGCTCCAGCATAAAAAAAGCAGCGCCCGTCTCTACAGCTATTTGACCTATAAGTGATTGAGAGTCATTCCCGTAATCGTTCCAGTAGATTTCTTCTAGATCGCGTAGGTACAGAGATCCTTCACCGCCCAGAAACAATAAAATCGGTCCTTCTGGCTTCCAAGAATGCATTACTTTGTAATATTTCTGTTTCCAGGCACGTCGATCTCGATAGTTGAAATGATCGACTCGTTGATCAATCCAATGTGTGGGATCACTTCGGCGGGTAGATTTAATGAAAGATACAGACTCTTCACGTTCAAATAGATGTCTGAAATGGAAAAAGCCATTGACAAGGCTTATTCCATATAATAGGATCACAATTTGTACTTCTGAATAATACATTGTTTTCGTAACTGCGATGCGTTCAAATCACTGTCAATGTTTTATACGAAAATTTACGTAGAATTTTTTAGATGTCATGATCATTATGTACGAATACGCATTTTTTAAATATTATTGTCGATAAACGTTTGTAATCATATGGGTCGCAACATGGTTGGCTTTTACAAACATAATAATGATTTAAAAGCGAGCTACGGAACTGGTGACACCTGGAATTTCTCTGAGGGATAGCATCCAGAACGAAATGATCCGGCAGAGAAAAAAAATTGTCTACATAGCTCATAGAATAAGCAGGCCAACCGGCCATTTTAGACGTAGAACCAATGAAAGTTGGGTTACACGGATTCTTGAGCTGAGTTTGCGAATTGGCAAACGCATGGAAGGGGACCGTTAGGCTAGGTGGAGCGACGATCTTCGCAGGGTGGCTGGTAACAACTCGATGAGAGTTGCCGAAAATTGAATTGAATGGTGTGCAATAGTAGAGGCCTATGTCCAGCAGTGGACTGCTGTAGGCTGACGACGATGATGAATAATTTAAGTCGCTGTTTTCCGAAATACTAATGTTAATTAATATAGTAATATAATATTAAAACAACTTATTATCTAGTGTTAGTACCAATCACCCTCTGCACAAACTGCTTTAAAATTGGAGAACCGAAACTCTCAGCAACAGTTCTCAAGATGAGGTTGCGACTGCCTCTCAATCGACTGAGTAGCGAAGCGGTTTTCATGCGCACAATCGCGTGAAAACCGTCGGCGCTGCAATAACGAGGAAGTATCAACAACATCCTGAAACCATTATTATACTGGACGCGTAGGACATCAAGCGATC
Source organism: Polymixis lichenea (assembly GCA_949091785.1). NCBI lineage: Eukaryota > Metazoa > Arthropoda > Insecta > Lepidoptera > Noctuidae > Polymixis > Polymixis lichenea. The sequence goes on along the minus strand of OX420943.1, from coordinate 1,949,714 downwards.
TTTTGGTGTAATTGACCCATATATTACTCGTGTACAGACTGGCAGTAAGCCTTAAAAATGGTTACTTTTACTTGGTCCGTACATCGAGCAAATCTACAGGCCAACATGTAGCACCGGACGGCGAGTGTCCTGCGCTCTCTTTCTATATCTATATGGTCCTTAAGGTCGTCGGAAAGAAAGTGACCCAGGTATTTAAAAGTGGATACCCTTTTGATCACTGACCCGTTTATTAGAAGAAATGTTAATTCGAATATTCTGATGCTTTTGGTGTGCTGAATCGAAAACTTTTGGGGACAAAAGTTTTTGAAACCTAAAAATTCTTGTCACTTCCCTTCAGTTCTCAAAACTTAGACTTCGTAAAATATGTTTTTTCCCAAACTCTGTGTCGAATAAAGTCATTCCGTTTTTTGCATTCTTTAATTTTGCTATTTAGGAATTGTCTTTTGGAGAAAGAAGACTGTAAAAGCTAGATAGCAAAGATATCTATCTTTGCATTGTATAAATTCAAATTTCTAGTATTGTATAATTGCATAGCATATGTGTGAGCACTATGTTCCTACTATAAAGCAAACATTTACAGGGTACGTCTTTCATTGACTTGAATGTGCCCTGGCAGCTGAGAGTATGTCATGCTCACTCAAATGTCTCGCTGGTGGTGGCGTGTGTGTTGGATCATTAAGTTCCCTTCAAAATGGTTGAGCTGAATGGTGCTGATCCATACGTCATGTTCGTGAACGGGCGCCGCCAGTTGGGACTGGTCATCTCTTAGCTTCCACGGCTTATTTTAATTTCTGAATTGTTATTTTATTTATGTTTTAATTACGGACGCTTTAATGTGCACGTCTTTTTACATCGTTCTCACATTGATAATTTCAACGTAATGATGCAACCATGTTTTTTGTAACAAAACCATTATTTTAAAAGAGTGTCCATGGAGTTTCTTGCCCGTTCTTCTCCATAGGTACCTACGCTTTGGAATGGGCAAATTGGTTCATCTTTCTAACTCACCAACCTTGACAATTCAAAAGTGCCTGTAATTGATTTATTTGAAATAAATGCTTTGAGCTTGAGTTTGAAAACAAATGATTCAAATCGCAAAGTTTTTAGGCTATTCAAAAGAAAAATTCAAAGCATTGTATTGAAAAAGAAGACAACAATACAAAATCACAAATTTCTGTGTAAGTTGAGTTACTCTATGATACAATAGATAATTTGTTACCTACCGAACTGATAAATAAAAATATTTATATTTCTACAGTAACACGTGTAAGTATTAAATACCTAAGTACAATATTATAAAGCAAAATATTATTCCTTATCGGAAGGAATGCTTTAATTCCTTTTGATAAGGAATCTTCAATAAGAATATTCCACATACAATATTAATCGTGCTATTTGTTTTGCAACACGGAGACCACACTGCTTCTAATTCGCGGATTTTTTTTTTCATTAATTCAAGATTCAAGATTCAAGATTCTTTATTTGTGGAAACATGAGTACACATACAGAGCATGCAAGTTACTATATTACATTATAGTTTAGATCAGTCATGTTTGGCCTTAGTGGTGTACAAATATTGAAATTTCGTCATCATAATTACGTAACAATTAATCAGGTAGTCAGACAATTAAAATTATGATCATAGCAATAATATGTTGCTGTATGTACAGATTATGTCAAAGATGTATTGATAATATTGGTTACTACACAGTATTAGATGTTGTCATTAAGAAATTCTAGAATACTGTAGTATGCTTTCCCTTCTAGCAGTATCTTTAATTTATTTTTTAATTGACGGACATTAAGTTCCTTCCAACTATTTGGGAGTTTATTGAAAATTTTAGGGGCCAGACAGAAAACACTCTTGTGCATTAATGCTCTTTCGATCTATGTAGACAGAGAATACTGTCATCGCGTCTACTATGGTTGCGATCGACCACTTCTGGTTGACGTGGAAATAAGAGCCGATTTGATTTTACAAACATGACAATGTCTAAAATGTAAAGGCAAGGGAGAGTTAATATTTTATATTTTTTAAAGTAGGGCTTACAACTTTCGATTGACTGTAATCTAAACATAGTCCTGATGCACCTTTTTTGGGCTTTGAAGGGTACGTCCTTGTCAGTTGAGTTGCCCCAGAAAATGATTCCATATCTTAAGTGTGAAGAAACCAAACCGTAATAAGCCTTATTAATCTTAACTTTATTTGAATACAATGGTAAGTTATTATACAACCAACTATTTATAGTGAATTAAACTGTGGTGACTGCTTTGTTAGTCTTGTGGCCACAATCGCTACTGCTGAACAAGTTTATCGGGGTTCGATTCCCAGGTTGGGCAATTATTGTGTTTTTCTATCTGGTTTTTTTTTTCTTTTTTTCTCTGCTCAACCCTTCGAGAAAACTAGAAACTATGTTATGTAAGTTAAATAAGGAACTGTACATGTGTGTAAAATGTTGATTTTGCTATTGACCTGATGGATCTGTCAATGGAGACTTTCCTTAATTTCTCATAGGCTTTTTGTCTTGTGCAAGTGAGTTGGACCTGAGGTCTCATGAAACTCCTTGGGAATGGGAATCTGTCATTACATTTAAAAGAATATTTCCACAGTAGCATTTTTTTAGATTTCGAACGTAACTTAATATCTAAAAACAACGTCAATGTGGCCAAAACCCGAAAAAAAAACGTCAATGTGAGTGATTTAAAACTGGAATATTCCTTATCACCAATCACCAATATGCGCAGCAACAACTTTGTACTTACCTTTTACGTAAATTACGCAGGCGGAGGAGTAAGAAATTTGGCACAGTTAAAGTTTATATTACCCGATTAGTTTTAGTCATCAATATGCTATAATAAGTTAGTCCTAAGTGATGTATGATGTTTTCCAAGTTTTAAGTACTAAGCATTTTTAACCTAGTTTAGTTTAGTTACTTTATTGAAGTTTATTTTGTACAACTTCCTTTTAATGCGTGCGGAGTTTACCTCTTAGTGGTTGTTACACTACTACATTAATTTATCTTAAAATCAAAAATCAAAATCAAAAGTCATTTATTCAAACTAGGCTGAGAGTCAGCACTTTTTGAACGTCAAAATTACATAAGACAGTCCCCCCAAAAAGCCCGCCCTTCACCACTTCCTAGTGCTTTAGCTGGGAAGAAGAAGTGGCGCAACAAACTCCCCAGCAGCACAGCTGTCTGTTATGTTGGAAGAACTTGATTCTATACAATAATAGCATATAACCATCATTCACCGATAAATGAAAATTTAATTTTTTTTTTTTAATGGTTTATGCAGTCAAGTTAAATACTCAAATACTCAAATACTTTATTGCATTCCATAATGTGTACATAGAACAGTTGGTATATTAAAACATCGAATCAATTATGGACCCTGTCGGGCACAGCAAAGTTAATTTTTAACAGGAGAGAGGATGAAGGCGCTTAATAACCAATGATATGAAGTTTACATGTTATCTTTAGCATAATATTAGTGTAAACAATTATTGGTGAACCTAATAAATAAATAAATATGGAGAAGGAGTGTAGAAAGTTGGTATTTTTATGTAGGGTGTAACAGAAACCCTATTGCTATCCTTAAGCACTAAAGATAACAGCTGGTATAGAATCACTATACATAGTTTCAGCTCAAAATAAAATATTCTAAGAACTGATACCAAATTTTCGGTTTCATATGTTTCTTAAATTCAAATCATACAAAACGTGTCACCGAACTACGTAGGTCAATAACTTTCCATGTTACTTGCCAACATCACGATAAATGTCTTCTGAGTGATGTGTTTGTTTCCATTTGTTCTGGTATCAATGTATTGAAAATTCTCATAACTTCTGAACATGTAGAGATAGGATTAAAAAACCCTTCCAATATCGTTTGATATCATCCAAAGAAGTCGTGCCCTTGGTATGTATGTATATACCCTTTCCGTTACACGTTGTATACAAATGCATTAGTTCAAACTTTTTAAACGAATTATAGACCTCTTCTCTACCATCAGTGGGAACATTATAGCTCTGTTTAAATATGGCCAGTACCGAAATTACGACCTTAACCCACCATTTCACGGCGGTCCTGCCAGAAGTCAGCCGAGACGAAATCGAGGCTGCTCTTAAGCTTAAAAATAGAAAAGCCCCTAGTGAGGACGGGATAACGACCGAGCTCCTGAATCCGGAATGAAACCCTAGTACTGAGAGAGCTCTTCAGGTCTGTCCTGTTCTCTGGGAGAACTTCAGAAGTGTGGCGGAGGGGCATGGTCATTCTCTTCTTCAAAAAGGGTGATAAAACCCTTTTGAAGTATTACAGATCCTTTCGCTCCTAAGCCGTTATTTTACCTGTTTTCAGGAATCGTCACGAATCATCTAGCACGGAGACTCTACGAGTTTTAGCTGATTTTTCATTCGATTTTTTACTATAAGTAGTATTTAGTATTGTTAATTTCAAATCGATACGAGACCCTATTAAGCGGTCTTATTAGACAAGTTATAATATTAAGCACATTATAAATCGAGTCAATGTCGCTGAAAAAAGAGAAAGTATTTGTTACAAAAATATTAAAATAATGAAGTCCTGGGTTCACTTGAAGCATGCAATCTGAAACTTCTAACGAGACTCACCTACTTCAGTTTCATTACAGTTTTCAACAAAAGATGACTGACTTTGAAAAGTGTCACGAGCTTTTTCGAACTTTTAAAGCGATGTTTTTAAATGAATTTGTGAGAAAAAAGAAACGTTACCTGATATGGTTATAAGGATTTTTAATGAACGCCGCGCCCCGGCCGTGTGGCATTTTCTTTTTGTGGGGAATTATTTTTTTTGGTATTTTATTTTTTCCGTACATAAATGTAAGGAGCGCTGGACGTCAAAATTTTTCAAACGAATATTTTACTTAAACAATACGCGGTGGTCTGGTTAGAATCTCTTTTAGGAGTTATACCGTCCTTTGTACCACCAAATGGATAAAAGAGCTTTGTAGAAGTTATTATTCATTTATAATTTCATATTCGGATTTCGTGGTCAGGGTTCCTGAGAGATAAACTCCATTTATATGTGGTGCATGCTGTGAACCAATCCAGAAGTACCGGTGTCTGGATCAAGCCCTTGATCCAGCTGCATAACGAGAGACAGGTGTTGGTCGAGGCTCTTGGTTATTATGCCATTGGCCGTCACGACTATTGACACAATGACTGCGGTATCCACCTCCCACATGTCGAGTACCTTGCGAGCCAGCTCAAAAGACTCAATCTACTTACCTTTTTCAGCTTTTACGATTTTTACGTCATTCGCGACCGCTTTGTCAAAAATCTTTATGACGCTCTAATTTTATTTTATTTTATTTTATTTTATTTTATTCGGGAAACTTACAGCTAACATAAACAATATTATTAAACAATATGAAACTGAAGGCCATTTACAAGTTTCCACTGATAAACACTTAACTTAAACATCAACAAAAAAGGTCGGTAGGTACAAAATATCTACTTATGACTTAGGAAATAAATAATACACACTTAACTAATACAAATTAAAAAAAAAACATACAGAGCAAACAATTACTTTTCCTTAAAGAAGCCTTTCACCAACAGATGCTAATCCATCTATCACCACTATGTCGGGCTTATTGGCAACAATAGGCTGGTCAGTGATGATAGATATATCCCAATACAATGTGATGTTGTCATTTTCGAGAAGTAGTTCGGGAAAATAGTACCTATTGTAGGTACGTATTTCCGATTCCACAAGACTGTATTTCAGAGCAAGTTCCTGGTGGATGATACTGCCTACAAGGTTGTGCCTGTGCAAGTAATCTCCGCTAGCCAGACGAAAACAAACAGAAATAATAATTTTAATAATAGTGTTATTATGTTCATAAAATAATAACACAACCATCCGGGCCCGAGCCGGGTCCCTGCTGGCGCTGGTTGTGTGCAGCGCATGAGATGGACTCAGTCTATGAACGAGAATGTCATGCAAGCATATTACGGGTCTACAGAGGGGGAACCAACCTCACTGCGTACCGGCAAAGGATGCTATCTCTGTTCCAGGTACTAGAATCGTCAAGGTCTCGACCCAACGACTGTCGGATCAGGGGCCATCCAACGCAATCATAAGTTGGACGATACCGCACTTGATAGGCTGCGCTCAGACGTACTGAGCAACCATATCATCTCGACTCTGACACAAACCGCGGCACATGCGTCAAGTATTGATGCAATCTCACCGCGGTCCAATCATGTTGAAGAAGATGATAGGGTTGCCAGTGCAATTCTTGACTGAGGAGCGCACTGGAAGATGCAATTCGCGAGTTTCGGTCCATCCCGACCGATCTTAGATCCGGTCTACCACAGTTACCTATGCACAAGAAAAATAGTGTGCTGGCGTGTGCCTTGGACTCGCAGCTAACAAATTTATTCGAGAATAGCGAGGATCATGTTGATATACACTCGATCCTGTATTGCGCGGTTGTTGCGGCATGTCGTTTAGCTAACGTCAAGTTCCCAAGCAGTGACAGAGCTACTCGACCGAAACCAGCCGCACCAGCTTGGCAGTGCAGGATCGAGCGTCGTTTCGATGGGGCCAGGGTACTCATCGGCAAACTATACTGCTTTAGGGAGGGCGATACACGTCCACGAGTGATGCACTTTGTGAAACGGGCTTTCTGGCAACCGACCCGCCCTTCACGATATTTCCAGTAGTTGTTCGCCATAATAAATTCACCCATAACCGCAAAGACAAAAACTTCTTCGGTTTCCCAATAAGCAAGGTTTGCCATGCATATGTTATGTTATTATTTTGAATCATTCCATTTTGCCCCACCTAGCCACCCTACTGGTGCCTGTACAAAGTGGAATGCCTAAAATTTTGCAGTGAAATCTGCGCCACTAATTCAATTTGGTGGGTCAGATTCCACTACTCTAAAATCTTGTTGTATTCTGCCCCACTAGGGTTGGCACCTTAGAGTAAAAGTATTTTTTTTTTTTTTTTGCATAACTATTTCCTACTAGCTATTGCTCGCGGCTCCGTCCGCATAGATGTCGGTGATCGCGTGAAAAAGTAGCCTATTTCCTTCTTCATATCCCAGGCTATACCTCTATTTCATGACATCATCATCGCTCGTACGCTATTGGTAAAGACAGAACGTTGTTATTTTTGCTCCTCAGATTTTAAATAAAAAAAGTAGTAAAAAGTGGAAATTGTGTTAATAATATACTGTTTACTTAAAGCCAGTGAAGTGACCAATCGAACTGTGAAGTTTTTATGGTGATCCGCTTGGGTGGAGTAAAGTTATATCAATATTAAACTGTGGTTAAAAATCTCAAATTTGAAAAGTGATTTAACGAACTTTGTCCCTGACCTACGACAACCCGCAGAGCGCTCGATACCTCCCGCGCTAACACCGCTGTCCCCGTTGTCGCCTACATATAATTCAACGCCCGCACAAAGCTATCACGACTTTCATCGCTACACTTACAGTAACTTTGGCGGAGCGGTTTAAGTGGCTACACTTCATCGCACGCCGTGGTCGCCGGATCGAATCCCAGTACAAACAAAAACTTTTTTAAAGTTTTCTTAACTTGTTGAAGTTTGTCTCGTATTGGTAACAGACAAAACCCGCTAAGAATGAATCCCACCGACAGCAAATTCTCTCATTCTGATTCTGATATAAGTAAGGCGCTTAAGTTTTGTGGCGAAGAAAATGTGTCTGTTCGCAGCAAGCGTAAACAACCGGAAAGCGAATTTACGCAGGCGCTTAGTATGTTAACACTAGATTTTAAAAACACTCTGACAGAGTGGCGCAAGGATATTGATGCACGAATCAGCACTATTTCTGATAACGTTCTAAATATTAAAAGCGAGATTGCTACTATTACCGTGGTGACATCGGAAATTAGAAACGAAATTTCGTCTATTCGCTCAGAGCAAACTCGACTTACGAATCAAGTAACGGAACTTGATGGAAAATACGATTACTTATCAAATGAATTAGCTGCTGTACAAAACACCGTTCAATTCTTGTCTGACGAACAGACTGACTTAAAAACGCGCATTGAAAGGAAAGAGGATGATACAAAGAGCTTAATCTATGATCTCATGATGAAAATAGACTATTTGGACCAAAATGCTAGGCAATGCAACTTGGAGCTGTGTAATGTTCCCGAAAGACGCCATGAAAATCTGCTGTCAATAATGGAAAAAGTAAGCTCGAGAGTCAATTTTAATATAAATATCAAGGATATTATTTCAATCCATCGGGTTCCTCATGCACACCAGAATAATAATAAACCAAAAAACATTGTCGTGAAATTGGTCTCACGTATATTGCGTGATAACTTTCTCACCGCCTTTCGTTTATGCAAGGGCCTGACGTCCGACCAACTGGATATCTCAGGAACATCATTTCGCATATATATGCATGAACATATCACGTTGAAAAGAAAACAGTTATTTCGTGAATGTAAGAATGTCGCTACATTGCATGACTATAAGTTTGTGTGGGTTAAGCATGGCACTATACTCGTCCGTGAAAAAGAACAATCGAAATCGTTCGCCATTCGGTCACACCAAGATCTCAGTAAAATCAAACCAGGGGCTGCTGCCACTAGGGACGAATCTACCACTAAGAACGATTCTATCACTAGGGACGAATAAAGATCCCTATAATGTACTGTTTACTTACTTTTCGATTTTGTATTTTTTTATTGTATTCGTATTGAATGTTGATAACGTGGAAAAATCTTGTTTGTCTAATGTATACGTTTTCGTAATTAATGCTGTTTTACGATATATTGCTCTCATGCTTTCCGTAACTTATCTTGACTTTTTAAATATTATGCTATACGTGCTTATTCTACACTTGCTATTCTATGTAAAAGAGAGTCTTAACAATTTTACTTTATTTTTATTGCTAATTTTCATAATACTTGGTTTAAAAATGTACATCGAAAACATAAATATTTGTCACTATCTGCCAAGAGTTGCTTATTATATACGTGCTCAGACTTATTTATTATTACTGTTTGGATTGTATGCCTACGATTATGGCTGATAAATTGATAATATACTATCAAAATTGTAGGGGGCTTCGCACTAAACTGCATGTTCTATTTATGAATATTTTATCCAACTGCTATGATATCATAATACTCACGGAGACTTGGTTAATCCCTGAAATACTCGACTCAGAGTTTATTGATCAACGGTATTCTGTACACAGGTGCGATCGGGATCGCAAGGCCACTCAAAAGAAGGACGGTGGTGGCACCCTCATAGCGGTGCTGAAGGGACTGGGATCTGTCACAATTGAGTCCACTATCTTATTAAACCAATACATTGAGCATGTCGTTCTACGTATACCGAGCGCGACGAAAGGAAAGTACGATATCATATGTTCAGCATACATCCCACCGAAAACACCAGAAAGTGTTTATGTTGCATATTTGGGGCTTTTGCAAGCGGTTGTTGAGAGTGGAAGTGTTCAAAATTTATATTTGTTTGGCGATTACAATCTCCCTGACATTGATTGGTTGGCTGCTGGAGGTTCAGGTTCTACTATACAAGATTTAAATAGCAACAACTCACCAATTTGTAGACACATAAGAATCTTTATGTCCATTTTTAATGCCTACCAGTTTAATAATTTAAAAAATTCGACTGGAAAGATTTTGGATTTGGTGATCAGTAATAATGAGTGTTCTGTTATAACACCCACTGATACACTATTAACCTCAGACCCTTATCACCCACCCTTATGTATACTGGTTACTTTCAATTTGGGTAAACGAGCGATGACACGTAAATCTATACAGAGGTACAATTACTATAAGGCGAATTACGAAGAAATTAATAGTGATTTGGACAAAGTTAACTGGGGCGAATTATTACAGGGACGGTCTGCAGAAGATACAGTAAATACATTTTATGAAGTTATTTTCAGAGTTGTAAAGGCTCATGTTCCCTTTACATCGATCAAATCATCTAAATATCCGGTCTGGTTTTCACCATCATTGATACAAATGTTTAAAAATAAGACTAAGGCGTGGTGTAAATGGAAGGCGTATCAAAATATATCTGATTATGAACAATTTTCACTGTATAGGTCGAGATTTCATGCTGAATCTAAAACTTGTTATTGCCTATACATGAAGTCAGTTGAGGATAGCATAAAAGTTAACCCTAAATATTTCTGGACTTTTGTATCTAACCGTAAATCCGCAGCTTCCATTCCTTCAGCTATGCAATGCCAGGGACAGTCGTCCAGCGATCCTGACGAAATCTGTAATCTCTTTTTGAACTTCTTCCATTCTGTTTATGAGCCTTCTACTTTCAACGATGTTCAGCAGCAGACCTTCGACGATGCTATGAATAGTCGTCTCGTTACCAACCTTGAGATCAGTATTGAACAGGTGCACAATGCTTTGAAATCTGTTGATTGTTCTAAAGGTCCAGGTCCAGATGGTATCCCGCCGCTCTTCCTTAAAAATGCCGCTGACACTTTAACTCTCCCACTATATATTATTTATAATAAATGTTTGAGCCAAGGAACTTTCCCAGAAGTGTGGAAACGAGCCAATATCACCCCCATCCATAAATCTGGTCCAAAACATGAAATTGAGAACTATCGTCCTATTTCCATTCTGTCGATCTTGTCAAAGCTTTTCGAGAGGCTTGTCCACGATCAGCTTTATCCGATTATTCATGATCAGATTATTAAACAACAGCATGGGTTCGTCAAAAAAAGATCAACAACTACTAATTTGATAGAATATACTGATTATTTATTCAATAACTTAGACACACGTGTACAGGTGGACTCTATTTATACTGATTTCCGTAAAGCCTTTGACAAGGTCGATCATAAATTACTTTTACGGAAAATAGCATTTAACGGCATTCGTGGGGATTTGTTCCGTTGGTTTACTTCCTATGTTACAAATAGAACGCAAAAAGTGGTAGTTAATGGATTCCATTCCAAATCCATAACTGTTTCATCAGGGGTGCCTCAAGGCTCGATACTGGGCCCTTTGTTATTTATTATATTTATAAATGATATTGACATGTGCTTTCATAATTCTAAATTCTTACTTTACGCGGATGACCTTAAAGTGTTTAGACCCATCAAAACTATGCTTGACTGTCAAATGCTTCAACAAGACCTCAATCGTCTTGCAGATTATTGCACTAAAAACAAACTCCAACTCAGTATTCCTAAATGTTGTTGTATTAGCTTCACTAAAAATAAAAATATATTTAAATATCCCTATGCAATACACAGTGAAACTCTGGCAAGGGAGAGTTTAATCCGCGACCTGGGAATAATACTTGACGATAAACTGCACTTAGACGCACATGTTAATAAAATTGTAAATAATGCTTATCGCATGTACGGCTTTGTTATGAGATCATCCACAGAATTTAAGCACCCCAGTACATATTTATATATCTATCGATCACTAGTTCGGTCTCAATTAGAATATGCAGTACCTGTGTGGAACCCCTTCTACAACAAATATATTGAGTGTATAGAAGGCATACAACGTAAATTTTTGAAGTCCATGCATTATCGCTGCTTTAAAAGTTGTTATCTCTCTTATAGTGAGTTACTTAAAAAGTATAATCTGCTTTCATTGAGTTCAAGGCGTACTTTTCTTGAAACTACATTTTTGTATGACCTATGCAATAACTCGTATGATTGTTTAGACATTGTTAATAAGTTATATTATATAGTTCCCAGAACATGCCATGGACGCGAGGGGCGCGCGCGACCTGTATTCGCTACTACCTCCAGTCGTACAAATGCCGGCTCGCGTGCGCCTCTTCGTCGCCTTACGAGCAATTTTAATAAGAACTTCTGCAGTTTGGATCTGTTTGCCTTACCGCATAGAAAGTTTCGACTCATGTTACTTAACATATTGAAAAATTAATTTGCACTGTTGTTCCACTTATGCGGCACTATATTTAACCGTTGATTTCTGATTGATGATTCTGATTCTGATTTGTTTTAACAGCTTCAAATTTTGTTGATAGTTAATTTACTATTGATATTCCTCTTTTTTATTGTTAACAACGCTATTCTTCAAATTTACCAAATTGTCTCGTTGTGTATCTGTGGAAAACGTGGTTGATTTCACATTTGTAAAATTTCTGTATGCTATCCTATCTTTTTGTAATTCTTAATGTGTAATTGTTTGTTTTCCCAAATAAATAAAAAAAAAAAAAATCGTTCGGTTCAGCGGTTTAGGCGTGAAAGCGTAACAGACAGAGTTACTTTCGCATTTATAATATTAGTAGGGATTTGTTTCTGGAAGGAAACGGGTTGTAAATCACAGATTTACACGATTTGTTACAAATAAAATATAACTACACTAAATTTTTAAAATCACAGATACACAATTTGTTCTTACTGGTTCATTAAAGCTTTTCATACTAGGCATAAAATCACAAACTGGGTACGACTTGTCCCCGTAAATAGAAGACGAAACACTATTTATTCTAAATATTCGAAATCACATATTAATCATCATTTCTCATGGCATAATAAAGTCTTATGATTGCCTTATAACCACTTTGGATGGTGTAGTATCCATGGGCGTATGACCGGATTTTGCCAAATGAATATTATATGATTTTGAATAAGTAAGTACTTAGAATAAATAGCATTTCGTTTTCTATTTACAGGGACAAATCGTACTCAGTTTGTGATTTTGAGCTTAGTATGAAAAGCTTTAATGAACCGGTAAGAATAAATAGTATACTGGAAACGCTTCCGAAAACGAAGACAGGTGATAGGGCTAATGATTCTCGATACGATACCATCAAAAATCTATTTCTTTTTTACAATTTGACCTCATTTTCTTAGCATTTTTTCTACACTATGTCGTGAGAACAGTTAAATGAACCATTATTTGAGATTAATAAAACTTTTATTTAAGATAACTAAGATCAAATTTGTCAGTAGTATAATAACTTATAACTAGCATTAGTTATACAACTTTAATCTACTCGCCCCCTGCCTGACCCATGAATCGAGGTATCCATACTCATGTGAGCACTAATACATCGATTCATGTACAGACAGTCAAGTCTACTGGCTACCATACTTAAAACGCTGACGCGACTAGCCCTAACTCTGCTCAGCATCAACGTGCACCGCTTGCGCAGAGTAGCGTAGAAGCAAACGATGCGCGCCTCTGCAAACATACGTGATGCATTACAGTGGCAGGGCAGCTGCAACATCGTTCTAAAAGCATTATTGTAGGGCACTGTACGCTCTTTGGGTATAGACTGCCCACAGGCTGCAGGTGTAAAAGGATATACAGAAGCCTCTGAAGAGAGTGATTTTTACCTCACCTGTACATCGTGCCATCTTGCTACCAATCATGTTTGCTCTAACGGACAGTGCCCTATGTTCAAGTTTAATATCCGTGTCGTCCTTAAGGTCCTCGGTAGTTAGATGATCTAGGTATCTGAACTGATGTACCCTAGCTAACTTATTTCCATTCAGCTTTATAGGGGGCACGCTAGAGGGACACCTAGTAACAGCCCTAAAGACAACATACTCACTTTTCTTCACATTATACATTAAGCTGTGACCATCTGCATAAGTTTCATAAAGTAGCAATTTCTAATGCCACAAACCGACGCGCTTAGCAACACCATGTCGTCTGCATAACTCAAATTATTAACTCATACATCGTCTATGCGATAACCGACACGCTGGCCGCTGAGCGCCACGATTATATAATTATTATAGCATTTATATAAAAATTAAAAAGTCGAGGAGAGCTCAAGCCTCCCTGTCTCACGCCATATTCCCATGTATATGGATCTGAGAGGGTGCCCGCCCACCGCACACTATTTCTTTGACTGCTATACCAGTACTTTAAGATATTCACTCATTCACACGGTAGCCCTAATTCTTGAAACATTCTCAACAGAATATCATAACAAACTAAGTCAAAAGCTTTGCTCAAATCGAGGAAGCAGGCATACACAGGTGTGCCCCTGTGGGTATAGTACCTGATGGTTTTTTTTGAGGGTGGTAAATCATCAAATAACTTCTCCTGCTCTGGGTGGAGCAGGAGGGCTTGTCAGACTTTTACTAGCTAAAACCCAGCCGTGTTCTCTCAGTTGACTGTGTGCCAGGGGCTACGGTATCTCTTTCGAACAACCCGCACCCCTGGCAGGCATCGGGGCTTGCGGACCCTACCAGTTGGTGCTGACATCTCTTTGAGGCGCGCGTGGAACACAACGCGCCGTCGACCCGGGCATTTTTTTTTGTTTAACGTGGAAACATGCTTACTGCACTACCACGGGGAGATAGCGCAGTTATGTGGGACTGTAACCCACTAAAACTCAATGGTGTCCTCCAGTGCCGCTTGAAGCGGGAACATGGAAACGCGCAAGCCACCCGCGAACCCGCCGCGGCTGTCCGGCCGCTTACCACTTATCGGCCGCAGGGGATAGGTAGAGCGGCCAAAGCTATACCGGCACTCCTCCTCCCCTGCGGCCCCAACGCGTCCGCCATCAAACGGTGACGGCCCCGTCCACCCCACGGAAGGGAAGCGCGCTACTCAGAAGTATCGGCACTCCTCCTCCGCTGCAGCCTGTAAACCTCAGCCGCGATGCCTCCCATTCGACTTCGCGGCCCGCCTCAGTTGCGATGCACCTCACCGCAACCTACTTTTTGGCCGCTACGTCGTCGGCATGGAGGCAAAAGCCCTGACGAGCGGCCCCACCTTGGGGTTCCTCTTCGCTTCACCGTCGGAGGGTGACCACGGCTATTGAGCTCCCCCGCAACCACAATGCGGGAACCCACTAGGTGGGTAGTAACTGACGGTATGCTTCATGCACAAAATGGCACTTTCCGTCGACAGCTGTGATCTATAACCAAATTGATTGTCATGCAGAGGTATAGATTCAGCCAATTGTACATCCAGCACACTGTCAAGCACCTCAGCCACCACAGTCGCTAAAGATATCGGCCTAATGTTATTTTTGTTGGAGATGTCTGCTATAGCCACATAGCCGATAATAGCTGATTGTCTTATTAAGCTATAATATTGATGCCAGCTATGTAAAGCGACTAAGGTGTTTTTAGCTTTTCCCATGGTGCCTACAACTATAGCCACATAGCCGATAATAGCTGATTGTCTTACTATGCTATAATATTGATGCCATCCGATAGGCTGCGCTGAATTACGTTAGTTGGCACTCTTACATCTATGTAAAGCGACTATGGAGTTTTCAGCGTTTCCCATGGTGTCCACAGCTATAGGCACATAGCCGATAATAGCTGATTGTCGTATTACGTTATAATAATTATGCCATTCGATACGCCCCGAAATTTTACAATTATTTTATTGACCTGACAAAAAAATCCAACAATAATAATCATGACGTAAACAACATTAATATTGACAATAATGTATTAGCTGATTGTCTCATTACGCTATAATATTGATGCCATGCCAACAGTTCCTTTTGGTGACGTAACTTTAAGACAATCATGCGCCTTGCCTCTTAATGCCATATTTCTCTAGCTTATAGAGTAATGGAGCGTGTAATACAAAATCAAATGCTTTGCTCATATCTAAGAATACTAACAAAGTAGATTTTTTTTATTGAGCTTCGGTAATTAGTTTCACTTTAGTTTCACTAATGAAAAACAGGCTAGAGTCGTTGAACTGTTTTTTCTACTACCAAACTGACTCTCCACAATTGAATAGTATTTAGTTACAAAGCTATTTATTTTGTCATGCATTGCCTTTCATTTTTTTTGCACAGTTTGGGATCAGTGTAATGGGCCTATAATTGCCCATATCAGTACGGTTGCCCTTTTTGAATAGTGGTTTGATTATGGATTCTTTTAGTCTAGACGGGAAAATACCTTCTTCAAAAGAGAAGTTTATTAGGTAGCTAATTGGGAATGCTATAATTTTCGCGCTTAATTTGATTATTATTTTAGTAGTTACTTCGTCATATCCGGTAGAGTTTGTATTATTTAATTAATTAATTATTTTAATAACGTCAATTTAAACAATATTAATGTTGTTTACGTCATGATTATTATTGTTTGTTTTTGTGTCAGCTCAATGAAATAATTATTAAATTGGTTACATATATCATTTGGATTATAAATTTTTTATCAAGTAAATTAATTTATATCGTTGCTGTTATTAGGTTTATTTAGTAGGGATGGAACTCACGACACGACGCGCGATGTGCGCGTTTTTTGATAGAAAAGAGATCGATTATCGACCAAAATTGGAATAAGTTAGAAGAAGGGTCATCATTAGAAGAAAGAACACGTAGCGTGCTTCAAATATCGAGTGCGGCTGACTTCATAGAATAATGTACCACATTGTTCTTAATGACCTCAAAAAACTGTCGAAACAAAAGACAAATTCCTCGATTTATACAAAAATACAACAACATTCTCAAAGTACTCTTGACCTCGTAAGATACGTGATAATTCGTCCGCTAGAAACTACGCAATAAGTTCCTTGACCACGCGCAATGGATTTTATTATTTTTTAGGAAGAGGGCACACGAGCGTGCTTGATACGGGTTCAGCGATTGGTACGCGCGGACGTAGCATTAGGAAGAATATATCGATTGTTACTCAAAAAAAAATCTGTTAATGTTGGGGTCGGCTTCCAGTCTAATTGAACATTATTGTTCCTAGAGCGACTGCCTATCTGACCTCCACAACCCATTTACTAGGTATATCCCATTGGTATGACTTGCTGTCAGACTTTCGGGCTTCTGACCACCCGTAACGATTGTTAAAGATCAAACTCAAACTCAAAGAATTTATTTCAATTAAAACATTCATCGGCTTTTTTATATTGTCAAAAAGCCGGTCAAAGAACAAGTTATGTTCTTTACACTCCACGCTACCATCTGATCGATGTCACGCTGAAGCTTTTCACAGTGCGACTCGTTGTTTATCCGCATGAACAACTTCAGATCGTCAGTGAATAATAGGCAGCCTCCGGGAAATCATTGACCATGATAATGAATTCCAAGGATCCTAAATTTGTCTCCTGGTTTACCCCCGTAACGGTGCAATACGCCTCAGAGTTGTAGCCTGCGTATTAGACCATTTTCTTGTGGTTGCCCAAGTTACTGGAAAAGAACTTTAAAAGGGCTGGGGTAAAACCAGCCCTAGCAAATTTACTTAAAATAATATCAATGTCCACACTATCGAATGCCTTCCTGAAGTCAAAGTAAGCGACGTCCAGTTGTGCACCTGCCTCAGAGTTTAGTACTGTGGCTGCCTGGTATAAGAAATACATTAAATTCGAATTCGTTCTGCGGCCCGCGCGGAAACCATGCTGGGCGTCATGAAGCTGTGAGGGTACTTGTGAGTAGATAGCTGAACACAACGCAGACTCGAAGACTTTAGCAAATGGTGACAGTACTGCTACTGGTCTAACGTCTGAGCTTGGGCCCCTTGCGGTACAGGTGTAACCCTGGTCAACTTGTAGCCGTCTGGATACGAGCATTTCCGTAAGAAGCTATTGAACAGATGCATGAGTGGCCGGGCTAGGGCATTCCTACAATCTTTAACAATAAAGGGGGCACCCCGACTGGCCCAACCGAACGCTTGGGCTTGAGGCAAGTGAGCGCGGCACCCACCTCGCCGGGAGACAGCTGGCCCACAAGAACGCGAAGGTGAAGCTAGTTGTTCATTCCAAAACGTAAATATCCATGGAGAAGAACGGGCAAGAAACTCCAACGACACTCTTTTAAATCAAGTTATTACAAAATCCCGGGTCCAAATATGAGAACAATGTTAAAAACTGAAGAAACAATTCCAAATATATTACTGAAAAGAATTTTGAAAATCCGTCTATATTATGACGGACTTGTGCCCAACATACATAAAAAAAACGTAAAGAATTTATAACCTCCTCCTTTTTGAAGTCGGTTAAAAATGGCCCTGGAAGTTAGGAGATGACCAGTCCCATAAACCTTTTCGTGTCTACAGTAAGCGTAAAAGAATAAGAAAGAAAATTATACTAATTCTAACAAGATAATTGTTGATGTACCTACTTATCGATAATAATGATTTAGCATGCCTTAAACCGATAGCGGATCATCACTACGCCACCGATTGATACGGGTGAATCAATCGTATCGAATACTCAAACGTGTGTTAAAAATGCTTTACGATGTAGTTATAGATGAATGCATTCGCTGCTAACACGTGCCCCATAGAATATTCAGATCACGAATATTTGGGAAAGAATTATTAAGTTTTGTTGTTAGTCGTACCTCTGTCAAGAAAATATTTAAGGGATAGTTGGTAGTCGAAAATATCAGACTTTACTGAAGTCACGTTCAGACATGACGATAAATAAAGCAAAAATTTGTAATATTTACCTAAATTTTATGAATTTAATGTTATCAATAATTTTTTAACCGACTTCAAAAAGGAGGAGGTTCTCAATTCGTCTGCATGTTTTTTTTTGCATGTTTCTGCTTAACCCAGGCGATGGTTGGGCACGCCACGGTTGTGGCGGTAAGTCCCCTCTTTGAGGAGTGGATTGAGAGGCACCACGGCGTCCTCACCTTCCGCCTGACGCAAGTCCTCACCGGAGACGGCTGTTTTGGGAGGTTCCTGTTTCGCATAAGGCGAGAGGAAACGCCCGGGTATTTTCACTGCGAAGATCGACTTGACGACACGGTGGAGCATACGGTGGAGGTCTGCCTGGCTTGTGCGGAGCACCGCCGTGTCCTCGTGGAGGCGAGGCACGTAAAAGAGAAGCAGTATATGCGCCCTCACGGCCCTAGTCGCCGCATGAGACGCCCTGGGTGTCGGGAATCCCAGGCTGATTCCCGGCCACCGTAGGCGCGGGCTTGCGGACGGCGAGTAATGGGTAGCTCGCTGTCCGGTAAGGACCCAGCCCGGGTCGACGGCGCGTTGTGTTCCACTCGCACCTCAAAGAGATGTCAGTATCAACTGGTGGGGTCCGCAAGGGCCGATGCCTGCCAGAGGTGCGGGTTGTTCGAAAGAGATACCGTGGCCTCTAGCACACAGGCAACTAAGAGAACACGGGTGGGTTTTAGTCAGTAAAAGTCTGACACCCTCCTACTCCACCCAGAGCAAAAAAAAACCCCAGCGATGGCGGATCGATCTGATTTTTTTTTTTTTAATAGATAGGGTAAGCGTCAGGGGTGATCCCATATAAATGTTGTTAACTTAGCTGTGGTGGGTTTTGTATTAGTTTCGATAATACAAAAAAAAATAACACTACTTTCGGATGGGCCCGTATCTTCGTTGAGTTCATGCTAATAAGGATATACTCATCTCCAGTCGGTCGGTGACGCTGAAACGCTTAAACTTGGCTACAGTCGTAAATTTTCATTTCTATCGTGTGGTCATATGCACACTTCTTTAGATAGCATTCATGTTTTTGTCTAATATCTTGCTTTACGTACAACAGCAGTAGTGTCTTAGTGGTAACGGTTTTGTCTAATATCTTGCATTACGTACAGTAGCAGTAGTGTCTTAGTGGTAACGGTTTTGTCTAATATCTTGCATTACGTACAATAGCTGTAGTGTCTTAGTGGTAACGGTTTTTGTCTAATATCTTGCATTACGTACAATAGCAGTAGTGTCTTAGTGGTAACGGTTTTTGTCTAATATCTTGCATTACGTACAATAGCAGTAGTGTCTTAGTGGTAACGGTTTTTGTCTAATATCTTGCATTACGTACAATTGCAGTAGTGTCTTAGTGGTAACGGTTTTTGTCCAATATCTTGCATTACGTACAATAGCAGTAGTGTCTTAGTGGTAACGGTTTTGTCTAATATCTTGCATTACGTACAGTAGCAGTAGTGTCTTAGTGGTAACGGTTTTTGTCTAATATCTTGCATTACGTACAGTAGCAGTAGTGTCTTAGTGGTAACGGTTTTGTCTAATATCTTGCATTACGTACAATAGCCGTAGTGTCTTAGTGGTAACGGCCGCGACTTACGAGTTGTAGGGCATATGTTCGAACTCAGGCAGGCGCTTTACTTGTAAATTATTTCGTCACTACTGCTCTCAAAACGGTGAAGGAAAACCAGCATGCCCTAGAATCAAAAATTTGAAGACATGTGACATCTACCGACCCGCACTGGGACTGCGTTGTGGATTACCTCACACGCTCTCACCGAGAGGAGGTCTGTATCCCTGCAATGGGAACGTTATATGCTGATTATGTACGTTTTTATCTTGAGAGGCTTCTGGCTAAGTAAAAATAGCTGCACGGGTCCATCGATCAGCTTAAGCTACGCTTGCCGCAGTTGGTCCGTAGATGGGTAACCCTCTTTATATACCAAATCCCCTTCCATGCCTCAGAAAGCACGTTAAGCCGTTGGTCCCGGTTATCATTTGTGGATCTTTGACAGTCGTTACGGGTCGTCAGAAGCCCGAAAGTCTGATAACCAGTCTTACCAAGGGATATCGTGTTACCCAGTTACTGGATTGTTGAGGTCAGATAGGCAGTCGCTCCATGTAAAATACTGGTATTCAGCTGCATCCTGTTAGACTGGAAGCCGACCCCAACTTAATTGTGCAAAGGCTAGGAAAATGATAATGATGTACGTTTTTATCTGTCAGTATAAATGGTATTTCTATCGCCCGTGTACCCTACACTTAACTATTCAACAGTCAAACAACAAGAACTAAATGTTTGATAGCTTCTGATTTAATGCGCACACGCAGCTTGCATTCCAATGGAAGACACGTGTTATCAGCGTGGTCTAACCGTCACCGCGTGGATATTATCTGTGCTGTTCGTATATTGGTTGAAGTTCGGGTGTGGTCTTAATGTACGAAATTACTTGTTTTCCTACTTCTTCGTTGGCATGAAATATACAAGTTCAGCTTAGCTGTTTTTAACCGACTTCAAATATGTTTTATGTTTGTTCGGGAATAACTCCGTCATATATAAACGGTTTTGCTAAATTCGATTGTTAGAAAGGAGTTTATTCCAAAATGGTCCCATTCAAATTTCTTATAAGTAGATCTGATGATACGTTTCGGAGACGGATAACGGAACTCTTCAAAAAATGACAGCAAATCAACCTCGATTGCTGCTATCGCATAAATATGCTTTATTTTGACCACAAGGATGATGAAATTTCGAATTGTGTGGGGTAGGTCTAAAAAGTGAAAAATGAAAAACTTAAAAAAAAAAACCACGGACTTCCGGAAAAACACTACAAAGTGAAAAATTACTTTAATTTCGGAAGGCGGTGACTTTGGATATGTATTTAATTTTTTTGTCACCGCCTTTTTTTACTACTTCAGTTAAAAAAGGGCTTCAGGTTGAAAAAGTTTATAGGATTTTGCTACTCTGTGTCATTTCAATCAACATAAAAACACAGCGTAACTATGATGCCAGAACATTTGACTTCTTCAAGAATCACAGCTCTACCTGCATTAATTTTCAATTCTTTTTCTTCTTCTGCCCTTGTTCCATTTGTGCTTATTCCCCGCTAGCTTCTGCCTGTGACTTAATTCGCGTTGAAGTCGTCAGATACCTTGTATATACAATATACAGGGTATCTGACGACATCCACGCGAATTGAAAAACACAGCCGTATCTTATAAAACGTTCTCGGTTCCCGACCCACCGCGTCGTATCTAGTGATTGCTATCCCGCAAAACGGGATCACGCATTCCCGCGGGATCCCGCTGCTTTTATTAATCTGCTGGATCCCGTACCTTCAAAGCGCGGATCCGCGGATCCCACATCTTTGAAATTATGTTAAAAAATCAAATTGAAACTACAGATTTTTGTGTAAAATCAACTTTTATTGAACATTTCTTATATTAAGCAACAGAAATTATTAATTTCCTATTAATTTAGTACCTATAAGTAATTAGTAATTTACAACAGGAATTACTTATTTTCTATTAATTAAGTATAAGTAATTCGTAAATTACTAATTACTTATACTTAGGTAATAGAAAAGAAATAATTATTAGAGAATTAATCATTAATAAAGAAAAAAATATTTATTTTCGATTATTTAATAGAAAATAAGTAATTTCTGTTGTAAATTACTAATGACTTATAGGTACTAAATTAATAGAAAATAAATAATTTATTTTGCTTAATGTAAGAAATGTTTAATAAAAGTTGATTTTTATACAGAATTCTGTAGTTTAAATTTGATTTTATAACGTAATTTCAAAGACGCGGGATCCCGCGTGATCCCGCGCGGGATTGAGTAATCCCGCATATCAATCCCGCGGGATTGAATGAGCTGCGGGATTGCAATCCCTAGTCGTATCACATTGCCAGCCGCTCGCGCTATTAAGTACTTCGTTTTCGTTTAGCGTCCTCTTTTACATTTTTCTTGGCTCTTAAGAATTGTAGCGTGATCTTAAATACCCTATAACCGCGCTCAGAAATTGGGCTTACAAATACAAACCCAACTTTTTTCAAACCAACTGGTTCTTTCAGACATTAGCACATTCAAATGAACTCTCCAAGTCTCCAGTTTTATTTCACTAGCAGGATAAGTAGGTATCATATCAATAACATCGCCATTACACTTGAGACATAATGACGTCACCTGAAATGCCAATAAACGTCTGGCTAGGCTTTCAAGGAACAAAAATGTGACGTCAGAATTCATGTTATAAGTTTGCTAACTACGCACGTCCTACGAAGAAATAATACGGTTTTTCGTGGGCGAAAGAAAAATAAGTGTAAATCGACATTCACACGGACGTAATAAAACCGCGGCAGGATTATTTCACGCATTGAATTTTCAAATCTCGCTGTCAAAACGAGCATTGAAAATAGGGTATTATTAATTTATTAAAAACTATTGTAATTTGATGACTGGGACGAAATATGTAACAGAAAAATAAAAAGTAATTTCCATTTTCTCAATTAAAAACGATTTAAATCTAATTTTATTTTTCAATGTTTTGAATGTAGAAGCGTTTTGGCGTTAACGCCAAAACGCTTCTTATGATGACTTTTTATCACGTGACCACACGTGACGTCAACTTTGTGTAAACTAAAGTAGTTAGTAAGTAAACAAGTGAATGTCGAGTTTATAATTAACAACATTTATAATGGATAGAAAGTGATATTACTGGTGTGCGGTGCTTCTGCGCACAAATACTTCTTAAACTGCGCCAAACTAAGTATTTGTACCGGTCCCGGTTACACAAAGCTGACGTCACGATGTCATATGTTAAAAAAGTCATCGTTAGGAGCATTTTGGCGGTAAATTCGAAACAACGAAAAATACATTCGATTTAAATCGTTTTTAATTGAGACTAGGTCAACGGGAACTACCATATAGGTTTTCGACCCAAAACCTACAGGGTACTTCCCGTGATTGGTCAAAAGCAAGGTGTTATAGCACAAGTTAAGGGAAAAATCCAAACAATACAAAAAGGTGAAAATTAAGGTAAATTTTGGTACTTACAAGTTTTCGCGAAAATCTAAATTTGCCTGTATCTTTTTATAGTGTTGACACAGGACCTTGATTTTATACACCTAATAGGGACTATAGACCTCAGTATCTGGTATAAATTTCAACTTGCTAGGTCCACCCGTTGCTGAGAAAATCGGTGTTGACACACGGAGAGACAGACGCACAGACGGACAAGAGAGTGATCTTATAAGGGTTCCTTTTTACCTTTGAGGTACGGAACCCTAAAAATGGATATAAATAAATTTATTTTTATATTTTCTGTTAAATACATCGTCCCAATCTTCAAATTAAAACAGTTTTTATTAAATTGGAAAATACCCTATTCAACAGAGTGCAGCCCGAGTCGCGCACTGGATCTTTAACGTACTGCTTATTGCAGAGAGTTGAAAATCTAACAGCGTGTTTTTTCGACGCGCTGGGATGCACTTGGTTCGATTCTCAATGCTTTGTTCAGCACTAAGAGTTGAAAATGGAATGGGCGAAAAATCCCGCACGATGTTTCGACGTCCGTGCGAACGCGGACTAATATCTGGTTCTTATAAGTACTCCTACGTTACTTCGGGGGATGTTTTAAGTAAACTTCTCTAGATGCTTTAGGATAACAATAATATTATTTCTACTCTCTCTTAAAGTAGATGAAAGTTATGTGCAAATAGCTTCGGGGTTTTTTTTTATTAAATAATGGTTTGAAAATACACATCGTGCTAGAGAATCTTTGGGCTATATTAGATGTTCAAGAATTATCTTACTTACAAACTTCACCACCCTGATTTTTTTAACTCGCTCATTTTAGCCTGTATCTATCTATCTACCTATGTATGTTACGGAATCTTGGAACTCGAATTTCACCCACTTCAAGACATCAGATTTATTAAAATTTTGCACACATATCAAGGACCGATGACAATACAATAATTTCATAAATTTGAGACATTATCCTGGCCAAGGTCACCAGTTTAGCAAAAAAAACACGCTGTTTTAGTTAGTCGAACTAAAAAATAGAAAATAAATGATGGTTTAAAAAACACGCTGTTTTATTAAAATAGAAAGCCAAACTGTGTATGGATCCTGGTGATCTGCTATATGGGTATACGCGGGTATATGCTGTACGGACACCAGTCACTTGCAAACTAGTGTCAAAAAAAAGGAATATGGGATATCTGGTCTGGTCCTTCGAGCCGGATTGAATCAGCATTCGATATGACAAGCATGACGCGAATTGATCAATTCGACACGGCAGGCGAAATTTATTGACCGATTGAATTAGCGGTACATGGGTTCATGTTCAGGCCTGCCATCTGTCATGGCCGCCATACTGTCGTGACTTGTATGTACCAACATAAAGGGAAGGACGTACTAATTCAGCTTCTTGTAATGGTCGAATATTTAATTGTGTTAGCAAGGTAGCTTTTACCCGCTAAGGCGAAGTAAAAAGGACGGTTATAATTTTGACCGGTATCTATGTGGTTAAATATGTTCATCTGTCCCACCCTCATAACTTCTAAACTACTTATCATAATTTTAGAAATGTAGTCTCGTTGGTCGTATGTGACCTACACAATACATTCTAACAGTAGTAGCGATCATAAGCTCAAGGGCAAAGTAGTATACGACCACGGCTTTCAGATTTTCTTGTTTCATACTTTTTAGAGCGTTTCAGTTTATTTTCATTTTCAGTTTCAGCGTTCATTTCAGTAGGCGGGTTTTAGTTTTTGAACCTACTTTTTTCTGTTAGTAAATCAGTATCGTATCTTGTAGTAACTTATAAAACGTACGCTAGGTGCACGGTTCCAATTGGTGGTTTCCTATGGCAAATAGCCGGTAAGAAGCTCCACAGTTACTCTCTAAATAATGGCATTTACAGTTTTTAAATTACAGTGTTCATAGGAGGTATGGGATTGGCCTGTCAAAAAAATACCAGTTACTAAATAAAATAAATAAAATATCTAGAAATCCTCAATAGGTATACAGTCTACAAGCACTTTGCCCGACCCGGGAATCGAACCCAAGACCTCATGTTCTGTCGCTCCCTCATGCTCATGCTCTCTCAGTAGTGTTTACGACCACTACACCGACGAGGCAGGTAAATAAGGAGATCAAAAAAGTTTGGAAAAATTAATAACGCGGCTTGTACAACTATACAGACTAAGTTTTTATCAAACAATCAGCTGTTTCATAGAAAAGTGCAATACCTACGCGGTCAAAATGTATGGAACAGCTGATTTTTATTTTGTATAAACGACGAACAATTTCTACGTTGGGGGGGTCTAGAATGATATGCTGAATTCATGGTTATAGTTTGCGCACTGGATAAAAAATTATCCTGTATACTGTTCCGCTATAAGTTCCATATGCCACGTTCTCAAGTCTAATAATAAAAATAGATCATGCCTGAATAAAAAAGTGAATTGGTGAACCTTCATTTCGCCACGAAAATGTATTGTACAGTTAAAAACTAAAAAACCATATACGAATCCCAAAAAGTTTAAACTGTTAACTCAAAATGACTAACACGCACATTTAAAAACACAGACACGTCAAAACGCAATAATTTCATCGTACATTCACATCATTATGGGCGATTAGCAAATAAATGTCCTTTCCTCGCTTAACTCGCGTTTATCAAGCGATTCCGTTGTCGACAGGCGGGTCGGGAATATACACGGGCTTTTTATTTTTGGGACGGACAGTTATTGGTGCTGTCACCTTACTTTGCAAATAAGCAGGAAACATAAATGAAATCTTGTTTCACAGTGCTTACTAATATTGCCTTTGTAAATATAAAAGGGGATATCATTTGTAAATGAAGGGCGGGCGTTTTGGAGGACTGTCTTATGTAATTTTGACATTCGAAAAGTGCTGATTCTCAGCCTAATTTGAATAAATGACTTTTGATTTTAATTTTTTATTTTAAATCTTTGAGAGTTGTTACGGGGCCACCCATAAATTACGTCACACGTTAAGGGGGGTCAACGAAATTTGACAAGGGCCAGGGGGGGTCAACACATAGGTTTTTTTTTTTTTTTTTTTTTTTTTTTCTGGGTGGGAAATCATCAAATAACTTCTCCCGCTCTGGGTGGAGCGGGAGGGCGTGTCAGACTTTTACTGACTAAAACCCACCCGTGTTCCCTCAGTTGCCTGTGTGCCAGGGGCGGCGGTATCTCTTTCGAACAACCCGCACCCCCGGCAGGCATCGGCCCTTGCGGGCCCCTCTGTTGCTGCTGACATCTCTTTGAGGCGCGCGTGGAACACAACGCGCCGTCGACCCGGGCTTGGTCCTTACCGGACAGCGAGCTACCCATTACTCGCCGTCCGCAAGCCCGTGCCTACGGTGGCCGGGAATCAGCCTGGGATTCCCGACGCCCAGGGCGTCTCCTGCGAAGGCCACGGCTGTGAGGGCGCATGTACTGCATCTCCCTCACGTGCGCCGCCTCCCTCTTTGCGAGCATAACTGCTTCGCTGAAGGAGGCGACTGCCAGCCATGCCCTCTCGCTCCGTACCATGGCCTGGACCAGGGTCGGACGCGAGAGATCGCCGCCGCCGATCACCTCCACGAGGACACGGCGTTGCTCCGCCCAAGCTGGGCAGACCTCCACCGTATGCTCCACCGTGTCCTCTGGGCGATCTTCGCAATGGAAACACCCGGGCGTTTCCTCCCGCCCTATCCGAAACAGGAACCTCCCGAAACAGCCATGTCCGGTGAGGACCTGTGTCAGGCGGAAGGTGAGGACGCCATGCCGCCTCTCAAGCCACTCCTCAAAGAGGGGACTTACCGCCGCAATCGCGGCGTGCCCAGTCAACACATAGGTCACACAGCTTTGGGACGTCACATGTTAAAACCTAAAATACTAAAACTCTACTTACCTACTGTTACATCTAAATATAAAATTGAAAAATAGTGACGTCACACAAGGGGTAGGGGGTTTTACAAGTGTGACCACCTGTGACAAGGACGGGGGGGTCAACAAACCATAAAATTTGTGTGACGTAATTTATGGATGGCGGGCTACTTCAAAACCCAAGTCTTACAATCAGTCTTACCAACAGGTGTCATATTACCCAGAACTGGTATGTGTAGGTCAGATAGCCAGTAATTGCGTAAACATAGCATAAGCATAACAATAAACATAATCAGCCCGTAATGTTATCAGTTCCCACTGCTGGGATACAGGTCTCCTCTCTTTTTGAGAGGGTGTGGGCCGTAATCCACCACGCTGGCCCAGTGCAGGTTGGTAGATGTCACATGTCTTAGATTTTTTTTGTTTTAGGACATGCCGGTTTCCTCATGGTTTCCTTCACCGTTCAGAGAGCAGTGGCGATTAAATAATTTACACAAAGCAAAGCCCAGAC
This sequence comes from Polymixis lichenea, assembly GCA_949091785.1. NCBI lineage: Eukaryota > Metazoa > Arthropoda > Insecta > Lepidoptera > Noctuidae > Polymixis > Polymixis lichenea. The sequence goes on along the minus strand of OX420943.1, from coordinate 1,921,892 downwards.
GGGCGGTCTGTTTTCGAACCTTCTACCGACAACTCATAAGTCATCGCCGTTACGACTGGAGCACCACTGTACTCATATAGGCAGTCAGTCCATGTATAATACTGGTATTCAGCTTGATCCGTTTAGACCAGTGATGGGCAAAGTACGGCCCGCGAAAGCATTTAATTCGGCCCGCCGACGGTCCTTCGGCAAGAATAGTATTTGGCCCGCGATAATTATATTTTGAAGGTTCAGAAGTATAAACTAGATTCTACTTAGAAGAATATAATAGACGCATAGGTAAAGGAGCCAACTAGACTAGCCTTTTCGCGCTACTGAAAGTACTTCGTCACAGCTCGAACTTGCATTCGAAAATATTAAGGCGAATCAAAAGCAATTTCATATGTCTCACATACCATCCTGCCTACTATGGCAGGGCTTCGAATAAAAGTTAAATTAATTATGCGAGTGTGTAATGCTGTAATGTTTTTATATGATTAAAAGTTTCAACGCAAAATGAAATTTTTCCGATAATTCTGGCCCCCCATTAAGAAAGTTTGCCCGCCAGTGGTTTAGACTGTAAGCCGACCCCAAACATTGTCAGGACAAGGCTAGGCAGATAAGATGATAAAATATCAAATGGCGTACTTCCTCGATAAAAGATAAGTTATTTGTTGATTTCCCAAACTCAAAACAAAAAAATCGTGTCATTTTTGGAAACCATACAGGATAAGTTTTTATCCAGTGCGCAAACTGTAACCATGAACTTAGCATATCATAATCCCCTAGCACAGAATTTTTTATGGAACAGCTGATTTTTTATTGTATTACCGACGAAAAATTTCTGCGCTGGGGGTCTATAATGATATGCTGAATTCATGGTTACAGTTTGCGCACTGGATAAAAACTTATCCTATACAATAAATAAGTCAATCGAGTTTCACAGCTGAAATGCCTTAGCAACACTCCACATAGTTCAATATCTATACATGAACGAAACTTTCCAGGATCTGTAAATTATCCTAACGTCGAAGTAAACATAGTAGCAAAACATGATTTACGAGTTTCATGAATAATCTAATCTAGGCCAGGGGTAGCAGGCGCCATATTTATTTTGTGTAAATTGCAGCACTGAAGTATTCATTGTATGTAAATAATGTTTACGAAAATATTGATGAACTGAGGAGCTGATGTTTGAGGATCTTCAATTGTGTGGTGTATTAAATACATAACATAATTTTACGCCTTGTTTCCCTGAAGGAGTGGGCAGGGGTATACCTATGAGGTGTGAAGTGTAAAGTTCACTCATACTCTATAGTAAAAGGAGGATCCTCCGACCAGACAGGTGTTGTGTCTAGTGGGCTACTGCCCGACGGTTGATGTCGGGATTTTTGTATATACCGTGAAATTTTAATGGTTGTTTTCCCGCGACAGAACAACTTGCCATAAGGAGTACTTTCGAAGCATAGAGTAAAAATAAAAAAATGAAGATTTTTTTTTTTAATTATTAAAAAAATATTTATCAACTCGATAAAACACTACTTAATAGTTGTTGCGGACGCCGAACTAAAAGATCGACGGAGCAGGTTCCGACAAGTCGAAACCTGTCGAGAGTCCGCTCCGCCGATACACCATCACAGTGGGCCAAATTGGCGGGGGGTGCGGCGCGCGGGACGGGGTGCCGCCGGCCCAAGTGCCTAGCGATAAGAGAGGACGCTCGTAGCGCGCGGGTGTCAGTCGATTAAAACTCTCAAAGTGTTAACAACTACAAAATAAAGCTACGTGAACCAAGCAAGTCTTTCAATACAGTCCACTTGAACATTAACCAGCCTGAAGTTACTAAATCCACTTCAGTTCATGGTCCATACGAGCCGGATTACTAAGTCCAGCATAGTTTCTGGTCCTCCGCACTCCGGATGAAGATTACGTGCCACGATAATTCTGTTACGTATAAGTGCGGGAGGATGAAGAAAACGCCTGCAACCTGTGAATGAACGAGAGAGTCGACTGTCCACTAAGAGGATCTGGAAAAACGACGGCCAGAATTGAAGTAGTGTCGCCGTCCAGAACCTCGCGAGTGCCTATGCCTAGTAAAAAGTGCGTGTGCTAACTATTTAGGCGGGAAAACGCCGAGCCTGAACGTGTGCCGGTTTCCGTCTACCTAGGCTGAACGAAAAGTTGCGTGTGAACGAATTATTTAGGCGGGAAAACGCCGAGCCTGAACGTGTGCCGGTCCCCGTCTGTATAAGCTAAATAAACAAAGTGCGTGTGCTAACTATTTAGGCGGGAAAACGTCGAGCCTGAACGTGTGCCGACCCGTGTAACTAGACTAAATAAACAAAGTGCGTGTGCTGACTATTTAGGCGGGAAAACGTCGAGCCTGAACGTGTGCCGACCCGTGTAACTAGACTAAATAAACAAAGTGCGTGTGCTAACTATTTAGGCGGGAAAACGTCGAGCCTGAACGTGTGCCGACCCGTGTAACTGGACTAAATAAACAAAGTGCGTGTGCTAACTATTTGGGCGGGAAAACGTCGAGCCTGAACGTGTGCCGACCCGTGTAACTAGACTGAAAGAAAAGTACACGTGCTAGTAATTTAGGCGGGAAACTAACGAGTGGGCCGGTGCCTGCCTGAAAGTGCGTGTGAACAGTACCTAGGTTAAAAGCAGAACAATATAATGCGTACCCGTGTTTACAACTGTGGACGTAACAATATAGTGCATAGGTACCTGTGTTTGCAACTGTAAACGGAACTTATAACTGCGTGCCCGTGCCTGCTATCTAGGCGGAACTTTCGCGTGTGATTGGGCCTACGGTTATAGACAGAACAATATACTGCGAGACTGTATCTGCTACTCAGGCAGAACCTTCAGTACGAGTGCCTAGTTACTTAGGCAGAGCCAACGCCGAGCAGAAGTCGTCGTGTGCCTGTGTCTACTACTCAGGCAGAACCTTCAGTACAAGTGCTTAGTTACTTAGGCAGAGCCAACGCCGAGCAAGAGTCGACGTGTACCTGTGCCTGCTATACAAGCAGAACCTACAGTGCCTGTGCCTGCTATCCAGGCAGAATCAACGAGTGACGGCGCCTGCCTACCTGAGTCTGACATCGTCTGTACTAACCGTCTACGTACCGACCATGGTCGTCACAAGGAGCCAGTCAGACTTTGCTGAATTGGAAGAACAAAGGCACAGCCAAGAAGCCGCACGCCGCCAAGAGGAAGGAAGAATGGAGAGGGAGCGACTTCAGCGGGTGTCCTTGGATCCGCTGTCCTCACCCTTCTCAAGGCTGGCGGAGACAAGCACAGCTGGACCCTCCGGGGTCAGAACTACGATGACCACGCAACAACGAGCCAGGTCACCTGCAAGGTCGCTACGGTCGCACCGATCAACCACAAGTGTCACAACGCGACTGCGACTAGCAGAACTGAACGCAGCAGAGAGACTGGCAGCTCTACAAAGAAAGCAGCTGGACATGGAAGCGGACCTAATCAAGAAGAGATTAGCTGCAGAGGTGTCTGCCATCAACGATGAGGAGAGCGTCAACGACGAGCCAATAAATGAAGAACCTCATACCAAGGTCGACGAGTGGCTACGAACAAATCCACTCGACTCACGGGGGGAGGAGGCAGCCAAGAGCACCAGGGAGGAGCCAAGACAACTGAGGTTCGAGGTACCTAGGGTACGATCACCCACTCCCACCAGAACGAAGAACAGCATCGAGCAATTGGCCACCACGCTTGAGAAGATGGCACGACCCCGTCCGCGATACACAGACCTGCCAACATTCACTGGAGCTGCTAGCGAATGGCTGCCCTTCAAAGCAGCCGTTCGAGACTCAACACAGATGTACCAGATTCCAGCAGCAGAGAACATCCACAGACTGAGGAGCTGCCTAAAGGGAGAAGCCCGGGAGGCTGTGGCCGCACTACTACATACGGCCACAGACTCGGACATCATAATGAAGACCTTGGAACAATGCTTCGGGCGTCCTGAAATTATTATTGATCGGGCGCTCGACGACTTGAAGAAACTCCCAAGACCTGGAGCATCAGCAGCCGACCTCAATAGCTTCGCCGTGAAACTACAGAACATCATCTGCGTGTTGAAGACCATCGACCGAAGGGGTTACCTCTTCAATCCCCTGCTGACGAGGGAGGTGTTGGACAAACTCAGTCCCCATCTCCGCTCGCGCTGGTGCGACTACGCATACGAAAACGAAGGGACGGCCGATCCAGAAATCGTCGTGATCTCCCGATTCTTAATGAGGGAGGCGGACAGGGCACTACGTTACACTTATGCCCCATCTACGTGCACCGCCGCGAGCCAGAAGAAAGAAACACGACCCGCAGTGACCCAAAAGAAGAACGCAACTGTCTACAACACCGTCGCCGCAGCGGAAGAAGAGAAGATGCCGTGCCCTGGGTGCGAACAAGCACACACTCTACCCCAATGCCCTAAATACAAGGCATTTACGATCGAGCAACGATGGGAGTTTCTCAAAGAAAAGAAAATATGCTTCAAGTGTGCCCAACGACGACACCGACGCATCGGATGCAAAGCAAGGCCCTGCGGTGTGGATCAATGTCGCCGACCACATCACGCGACCCTACACCAAACACCACCGCAAACAGACGCGGCCAAGCCAGCAGAGACACCGAAGCAAGAAGCAGTCTTATCCGTCACGCCGCAACCAGCTATGGGACAACGAACAGTATTATTGAAAATGTGTCCCATCATCGTGTCCGGACCAAAAGGGGAGGTGCAGACCTACGCGCTCCTAGACGAAGGAGCTACGATAACCCTCGTAGACAAGGAGTTAGCTTCCAGCATCGGGGCAGAGGGGCCATCACAACCGCTACACCTAAACGGCGTCAACATGAGCCAACAAGAGACAAAGAGCCAGCTCATCACTATGTATGTCAGAGGGATAAATGAAACTGAGAAGTACAAGGTCAGAGCAAGGACCATCAAAAACCTGCAGCTGCACCAGCAGGCCATACCTGAAACCCTTCTCCAGCATGAGCACCTGAGGGACCTTCCCAGGGACGAGGTGTGCTACGAACGAGTACGCCCCGGGCTCTTAGTGGGAACTGACCACTGGGAGTGCATCGTTTCCAGGGAGCTCAGGACCGGCGCTCCGAACGAGCCGGCCGCATCGAGGACAAAGCTGGGATGGGTGGTGCATGGAACCGCACCACGCAGCACCCTTCTACAGGAAGGCAGGGTGCTGCACGTATACGAGCCCGACCGAGAATCGAACGTGAGCAACCAACAGCTCCACCACTTTGTCGAGGCTCATTTCAAAATAGAAGCTCTCTGCATAGAGGGAAAGCCGCGAGTACGAGAAGCAGATCAGCGAGCTATGAAGATCGTCGAGGCGACCACCAAGAAGACCGACACAGGGTACGAGGTGGGGCTGCCGTGGCGAAGAGACGACACCGCCATGCTACCTAGCTACAGCCAAGCACTCCGTCGCCTCACGACCATCGAGAAGAAAATGGACGCCGACCCTGAATTCGCCAGAAAGTACTCCAACCAGATACAGAACTTGCTGCAGAAAGGATACGCCACACCGTGCGACGGCTCGGAACGTACGAGCCCGGTGTGCTGGTACCTGCCACACTTTGCCGTGCAGAACCCAAACAAGCCCGGCAAGTGTAGGCTGGTGTTTGACGCAGCCGCGAGAAGCCACGGAATATGCCTCAATGACGAACTTCTGGAGGGACCCGACCTGCTACTGTCGCTGCCAGGTATCCTATTCCGATTCAGGGAAAAGGCGGTGGCAGTAACAGCGGACATACAAGAAATGTTCCTACGTATAAAGATCAGACCAGAAGATCAACCAGCGCAGCAGTTCCTGTGGCGAGGCGATGAACGAGACACGCCTCCACTCAAACTCAAGATGAAGAGCATGATCTTCGGCGCCGCGAGCTCCCCGTACATGGCTCATTATGTCCGTAACCACAACGCGGACATGCATGGGCAGGAGTTCCCGCGAGCGCTAGCGGCTATAAAAGAAAGCCACTACATGGACGACCTAGTGGCGAGCTATGACGACCCGATGGAAGCCTGGAGAGCAGTGGAGGAAACAAGAACGGTGCACGCCAAGGCCAGCTTCACGCTACGGGGATGGAACGCAAGTGATCAGTCAGTGCTGCGTGACATACCCCCTGAGCTGTACGCCACTGCACCCACACAACTGGGGTGAGAACAGCCGGAAAGCAAGATACTCGGCCTGTTCTGGAACGCCGAACGAGATGAACTTGGGTTCAATACATCCATGAACCGAGTGCCAGCGGAGGTACGAGACCGGGCTCGCGCGCCGACCAAGCGCGAAGCCCTAAGCGCCGTGATGTCAATCTACGACCCACTTGGACTGCTGAGCCACTACACCATCCGCTCTAAGATCATCTTACAGAGCTTATGGCGCCTCCAGACGACGTGGGACGAAGAGATACCAGCAGAAGAGAACGAGCTCTTCGCATCGTGGTTGGCACACCTGAACGAGATAGCCAAACTCCGACTGCCACGCTGCTACACGACGAAGAAGTACGACCACATCGACCTCCACGTGCTTTGTGACGCCAGCGAACAGGCCTATGCGACCGTGGCCTACTGGAGGATCACAGGCAGCGACGGGAGTGTCGCCGTAGTATTGGTGGCGGCCAAAGCCAAGGTAGCGCCAAGACAGGCGCAGACCATACCTCGGCTCGAACTACAAGCAGCTGTCATCGGGGCAAGACTCGCCGACACGATAAGAAGGGAACACCGCTTGAAGATTGGTCGGACAACCTACTGGACCGACTCATCCACCGTGATCCATTGGATCCACCACGACATGCGACGCTACACACCGTTCGTCGCACACAGACTGGGTGAGATCGCTGAACTCACTAACAAGGGAGAATGGCGATGGCTGCCAACGGAACATAACGTGGCGGACGACGCAACGAGGCTCAGCGACACTCCTCTGAGCACAACGGATCGATGGTTCCAGGGGCCTGTCTTCCTATACCAATCGGAAGAACGATGGCCCAAGATGTCAACGCGAGAAGAAGAAGACGACGAGGTCCTGCACACCAGGGAAGAACCGGGACGAGACAGCTGGCTACCCGACCCTGCCCGCTTCTCGAAATATGAAATCCTGGTAAGGGCCACTGCACGAGCGCTTGCCTTCACTGACATCTGCAGACGTAAGGCAACCAGCATGGAGCATCGACACATCCAGCGCGCCGAGAGGGAACTAATCCGGCACGCGCAAGAAGACAGCTTTAACGAAGAACTAAAAAGGATCAAGTCTGCTCACCCCTTAACAAAGTCGAGCAGGCTGTATCGACTAGATCCTATATTAGAGGATGGACTCCTGAAGGTGCGAGGACGGATCGAGGCTTCCTCAGCGCCCACCGAGACGAAGCGGCCCATCATCATAGATGGCCGACATCCACTGGCCAGGCTCATCGTGCTACGGGAACACTGCGCTGCGGGGCACGCCAACAGGGAGCGTGTAACGAACGACCTACGGCAGCGTTACTGGGTCATTCACCTACGACCCACCGTGCGCACGATTGAAAGGAACTGCGCCTTCTGCAAAAGACTGAGGGGAACGCCCAAGACGCCGGCCACGGGAGATCTGCCGCACGCCCGCCTGGATCCTTTCCACCGCCCGTTTACTAACTGCGGGGTGGATTACTTCGGACCAATGATGGTCAAGGTGGGCCGTCGCCGAGAGAAGAGGTGGGGGTCATTGTTCACATGCCTCACCTCTCGCGCCGTACACATCGAGCTTGTGGCGTCCCTCTCGGTCGACTCTGCGATCATGGCGCTGCGAAGAATGGCTGCGCGCAGAGGATGGCCGCGGCTAATGTACTCTGACAACGGAACAAACTTCCGCGGGGCTGATCAACAGCTACGCAAAGCCTACACCGAGTGGCTGCCCGCTCTGAACGACGAGGGGCTGCAACATCGCATGGAGTGGCGCTTCATACCCCCTGGCGCGCCCCATCAAGGCGGCGCGTGGGAAAGGATGGTGCGCTCCGTGAAGACAGCGCTCAAGGTGACCCTGCGGGAGAAGGCGCCAAAAGAAGAAGTTCTCAGCACACTTCTCACCGAAGCTGAGTTCTCAATAAACGCAAGACCATTGACCCACGTCAGCGTGGACCCCAGCGACCCCGAGGCCCTGACCCCCAACCACTTCCTGTTGGGGTCATCAAACGGCCTGCCAGCGACGGGACCCTGCGACGAGACCGACCGACGAGCATGGCGAGCTAGCCAGGCGCTCGCCGACCATTTCTGGCGGCGCTGGCTACGGGAGTACCTGCCGACGTTGGTGCCACGCGGCGAGCCCAAGAACGACGTCCGGCCCCTGCAGGACGGAGACGTGGTCCTAGTAGTCGACCACACGCTGCCCCGGAACACCTGGCCGATGGGAGTCGTCGAGCGCACGCATCCTGGAGCAGACGGCAGCATTCGAGTCGTCGAGGTGCGAACCAGAACAGGCATCTTCCGACGCCCGGTGAGCAAGCTCGTCGTCCTAATGAAGAAAGAAGAGGCTACGCAGGCTGCGCCGGGGGGAGAACTGTTGCGGACGCCGAACTAAAAGATCGACGGAGCAGGTTCCGACAAGTCGAAACCTGTCGAGAGTCCGCTCCGCCGATACACCATCACAGTGGGCCAAATTGGCGGGGGGTGCGGCGCGCGGGTCGGGGTGCCGCCGGCCCAAGTGCCTAGCGATAAGAGAGGACGCTCGTAGCGCGCGGGTGTCAGTCGATTAAAACTCTCAAAGTGTTAACAACTACAAAATAAAGCTACGTGAACCAAGCAAGTCTTTCAATACAGTCCACTTGAACATTAACCAGCCTGAAGTTACTAAATCCACTTCAATAGTAACACTAGAGGTAACTTGTAGGTACTATTCGAATCGCACGCACCGCCGACAAAGGGAACAGCGATGCATAAATGTTCAAAGCAAAATAAACTCTCGCACGTGGTGATTTTTCACAATGGTTAATCTGCCATTTTTTGTTTCTAATATTTTATTTGTTTATAAAACGATTGTATTAATAAGACAAAACCATGTAAACTCTGCTTGCGCTATGTAGCTGATGTAGTTGCGGTGTGACGTCAAGTCTTGAGTAGTTCGCATATGGCATTGTAGATGGCGCCACTTAACTTTTTATGTTTTTCCACATTTGTTGATTTGAAGTTTCGTATGTGGGGCATTGTAGATGTCCGCCACTTACCTATAGTACATCCAGAAAACACTAGTAATGGTTAAGTCCCATGTAATAGGGGGCGAGCTTAATACCATCAACCAAGCATAAATCAAGACTCCGGGCTGCCACTGAGAAATTCTATATAGAAAAACCCAATATTACTTTGCCTGACCTGGGAATTGAACCCATGATTTCATACTCAGCCAGTAAATCTATCGATCTATATAGAATACATTTTTATTCAGTGCGCAAACTGTTACCATCAATTCAGCATATCATTCTAGAAAAAAATCTGCTGCTCCATACATTTTGACTGCGTAGGTATTGCACTTTTCTATGAAACAGCTGATTGTTTTTTGTATAACCAACGAAAAATTTCTACGCTAGGGTGTCTAAAATGTTTTGCTGAATTCATGGTTACAGATTGCGCACTGGATAAAAATGTATTCTGTATATCTGTCTATTAAATACAGCGTGTGGAAACTAAGGAAGGAAAAACAGTACAACAAAATAAACAAAGACCGAAACGAGAAAACAAGATTAAAAGAAATAAACAAAGTAATTATTAGGACTGAAATTAATGTTAAAGTAATTAAGATTTAATTTTCCGTTTAATAAATGTTGATTTTTACAAAAAAATGCCTTTTTTAATACGTTTCACCAGAAATTAACTCAATTAAAATTCTTCAAAAAGGCTTACCCCTTTTAAAAGAAAAGAAAAAATGATTTCTGAAAGGTGTCGAAGTCCCGGGAGTTCCTGGGACTTTGATTGTAGGCTGTCTCGTGTCCCGGGACTTTGAAATTGTCGGGAATTCCCAAACCCTTAATTGTCAGGCGCAGTTTGTCACAAACAGAAAAGTACTAAACTAAACATTCGATAAACTTTTGTTAAAAAGAACATCAACCATCTCAAAACGTTGGTTTATGATAACCAAGTGGTGGCCATATTTTGGACAGGACATAAATACAAGAAATTATAGAACTATTTAATAATTTGGATACTCAATCGTACAAACTTGTGTTGCGATTCGAACCCACGAACCAAAACTATGAAAATGCAAAATCAACTTCCACCCATTTTGCGTGAGTAAATTGCAAAACCATTAAACCATTGACCTTGTAAGGCCGCAGGAATCTGCTGTATGTGGGAAGCATAAGACCAGTCGAAGTGAAGAAGCTTGGGGGAGGCCTATGTCCAGCAGTGGACGTCTTTCGGCCGAAATGATGATGATGATCATGAAATTGCAAAAAGCTAACAGGTCACGGCCGTCCCATAAACTCCTAATCGATGGGATCCTTAGAAGTGATACTATTAATACTACCCAGCGTAGCAAAATCAATTCCACAAGCGAAACCCCGTAGTTTCCCCCTGCCATGCCCATGCCACTCGGCAGGTCCCATGTCGTAAACAGGGACACTAAATCTTCCCTCAACTTAATTAATACTGTCTCAATTCCCGTCAGCTAACGTGTATCAAACCCTAAACTGAGTGGTTTAGTTTGTAGATAACGATTTGGAAACTATTTTGTCAGAAATTGTCTTGTCTAGACTGAAACATGGTTTGCTTGATTGCTTGGTGGTAAATTAATGACTTTTACTTCTAGAAAAAAAAGATAATGTTTTTCATTAACTACCGTAAACTGTGGTTACTTTAATCAATATTGAACTTTGAACGTTCATAACTCTTAAATTTGTAGTTATTAAAAAATACAAAAAAAACACAATTATCGGTTTTTTAATAACTCTCGATTCCTGTAATAATACGTGAAAAAATGTTGCTTTATTTCGAGAAAATAAATAAAATCTGACTGACCAAAGTTATAGGTAGGATAGCGTTTCTTTGATACCCCCCCAATATTTTATTGCGTAATTACAAAGTAACCCCAATTATAATGCCAATACAATAAAAAATAAAAAATCTGCTAACAGGAAAAAAAACAGTTTTCCAGCGTGTCCTTAGGAAAGAATATGACAGTTCTTCAGTCTTGCTAACCTAGAAAAAAAACTAACATGTTGCGTTTCGTTTCACGTAATTAGCGCTTTTATATGAAATGGAAGTTGTGATCAACGTCATCTCGCGAATCAAGGTAACCTCGGCTTACCGTGCTGAAATCAGCGCTAGTTGTTCGTAATAAAACAAAAGTAAGTATATTAAGGTAAGACAAAAGGTATAAAAAGTAAAATATCATAAAGGGCTTAGTACAGATTTGCATATTCTCTGCTCCAACAACATAATTATTGTACAAGTTTCACTGTTCCAGAATTAAACAAAAACATATAATGTGTAGAAACGAGTAGATGTCATACCATCATGTATAAATCAACATAAATAATTTATCTGTCATTGCTTCAATTTTTTATACTTTGTACCTATTGTAGTATTGTAATTTTATGCTAGGTACATCGTCTTCACATATTAATGTAGATATACAAAATAATAGTAAACATTTTAAAAGAGTAACTATTGAGTTTATTGACAATTTTTATCACATTCATTTTCTTGTAAATTTTGACGTACAAAAGCCTTCATAAAATAAATTATTTGACTTTGACTTTGAAAAAGATATAAGGAATATGCAAATTAACTATGTTATATTTACATGTAAATGAACAAAGAAAAACTAGATTTAATTTTAACAAAAAACCCGAAATAGATATCAAGTCTAAGCTACTAGAATTGATTTAATGAAAAAAAATATATTAATGAAGGTCATGGGACCTTCATTACGTCATCTTACAATTTTACCCTTATCCTTTACCCCATTTAATAACCCAACAAAAAAGTAGGTACACAAGTCGAGCCCCAACGGTTCAGTAACCAAGATACACGTTCATTAATCGTACAGTCCGATATTCACGTCACGGCCGTGTCACATAACCACTTGATTTAGTATCGGACAGCGTGGGTAAGTAGGATGGGTTGTTATATTTAAATTGTGTCGTGTATGTATGTATGTGTAGTGGAATTCATGTCGGTGAAAATGATTTTTTTGTTGCGGAACTTAGGACCAGCTAGCTTAGCATGACGCTTTCTATTTCTACGAAGAATAGACATAGCTCATTCTATACAAAGTGACATTTCGTTTCTCCATTTTTGACATCGCACCGTAGACATCCTTCGACAATCTGTCATTATTTTGGTCTTTCGTTTCTAACGATCTTTGTCAAGGTCCTTTTTACACGCTTTATATTAGCTTCACTTGTATGTTTGTATGTAACCGACTCCTTTGGACGCTATTATGACCCACTTTAAACGGTCAGATTTCATTTAAACTTTGTAGACTTATCGAGGACCTATGACAATTCAATAATTAAAAAAAAAAAAAAAAAACACGCTTTTGTAGTTGGCAAAACTAAAAAATTGAAAATAAATAATAGTTTAAAAAAAACTAAAAAAACACGCTTTAAAAACCAAACTAAAAAGTAGAAAATAATTTAATTCTATTAAAAAGCGTGGGGTGCTTGATATTCATTGATTATAAAAATACCTCAAAAAGCACCCCACGCTTTTTAATAGAATTAAATTATTTTCTACTTTTTAGTTTGGTTTTTAAAGCGTGTTTTTTTTTTAACTATTATTTATACATGTAGACCATTTCAGAAGAATATTTCTTCCCATACTGTCAAAATCACACTGACAACAAACTTTCTACTCGGGGGCCACAAAGTATATTTATGATTATCTACAAAATAATGATTCGCTTAGAACGCATAACTGTTATAATTAATAGAAAAACATAGCTATCTTCTCCTATTCTATGTCATTCATGTCTATTCTGTCGTTGACAAATCGGTGCTCGCGCCAAGCCTTCTGGGCAAGTATATGATTGAGAGAGTGATTTTCATCTACAATTTTTCTAATTAAAATAGATAATATACACTATGAATTAGTAAGCTGGGTTTCAGCGGCGAGGTGTCAATTTTTCTAAGAGAGAAGCCGAATCGAAGTCGGCTTTAACTTATTGACTTATCAATAAAGAACGAGCTGAAAACCAAATAAAATGTGCAATATTCCTCCATCTCTTTCTCGCTGACTCAATTTTCCATATCTGTCTCTGTCATAACCCGTTGAACAACGGCTTGCTCTCGTCCATATCAAGCGGTGCCACGTGACCTAAAGTGACATCATTACGAGATCGCTGTTATATGAATTTTTAGTTCCTGATTATGACGTTTGGCACCGGGTTAATTCAGAACTATTTTTTGTAATACAAAGCTAAAAATAACCATTTTTGCTGTTTGAATATTATGATGAATTTAAAAAAAAATTGACAATGGAAGCCGTTATTGACGTGCCATTTTTTAAATAGCAATCTATTGCTATTTAAAAAATGGCACGTCAATAACGGCTTCCATTGTCAATTTTTTTTTTTTTTGTCAACTCTAGTTGCCGATGCGAATTCCCGAAGGGAAGCCGGTAGGAATCGTGTTATACGGTGCTTTCGCCACTGCTGGGTTTAGTGTCTCCACCTCTGAGTTTATTTCTGCATTTACTGTCATTGGTCGGTCAGCTTGGATGGGGCCATCTCATCATCATTCACAGTCCGACTTCACTAACTGCTGGGGATAGGCTTCTGTTTTCTTGTGCAATCCCTCACGCCTGTGCCAGCCTCATCCAGGTTTTGTCCGCGAAATGTCATCCGCACATTTCGCCGCCGGACGACCGACATCTTGTCTTCCGGACCTTGGACGCCACTCAGTCATCACTGCCCCTACTGCCAAGTGTCCTAGCCAACACCATTTGAGTTCCATAATACGCTTTCCGTTATCAAAGATGCGCCATCGACTTAGTTTCAAAATTGACCAAAGGATTTATGTGTAAAATTATCAGACCTACTTACAAACATATGTAAGTATAAATAGCGTTTCATATCACCAAGGATTTCTGTGAACCTAAAAAAAAATTTACAGTTTTGCTTTCTATTCGAATGTAATAATTAAATATTAAAATAATAAACAAACGAACATTATCATCAAATTACTCTTCCATACAAAGCCCAACAAAAGAACACTCCAAACATAATCCTATTGTCTCTATATATTGTAGCCTAATACGTACCTTTACGTACATAATGTTGATACCTTCCCCGTACATGATATCGAGCGGGGTCAGTGACCTGGCCAGATGTTTTCCACTCCGTCGCCTGCACATGATTGATGACCGAGCCCCGAGGAATCTAGCCGATTGAAGCTTTGGTAATATTTAAATGTTCGCGATTGATTCGCTGGGAGCTGCGGATTTGAGTGAGAACAAAAATGTAGGTTATACAAATGGCTGGTGCCGATTAAATGGACTGGCTTTTGTAACTTTGATACGCGAAAAGGTTGGGGGCCTACTCTCTAAGTGCGACAATCGGCCTTGACCGCTACCGTAGCCAAGGGTAAGCGGGCCGCCGGGCACTAGGGGCCATTTACTTTTGGTGCTTGTAATTTTGGGGGGGTTTGCCATAATCGGCCACGCTTGGCAAGCGGGTTGACGATCGCAGTAATGTTTCAAAAATATATAGAGAATGCTGCTGCCTATTCTCTGGTAGCTCCCTTACTCGCCTCCTACGACACCCACGGGAAAAATTTTGGGGCCTACTCTCTAAGTGGATATCTAAAAAGATACAGACTCAACCAAAAGAAGTTCGAAACACCAAAATGAAACCTATACCCTATTAATTAACATTTTCAAACAACACAAAAACACAGCGGAAGTAGCGACAACTATCAAATCGTGGTATCGTTCATTCTTATGCTCCAAAAGAATCTTACGTCCGAACGTGATGCGGATTAGGAATCCCCCGTATCTTCGGCCGAAACGGTAGAAATCTTGAAAACAGAGTAAAAAGGGGCAATTTTTTTTACTTTAAAATGAGCTTTCGCTGGCAGCCTTGCCCGCGATTGTAGTTCCGAAATTATGCCACGGTGTCGTACAGACTTCTGCCAAATTTAATCATTCTTAATTATCGAACTTTCTTAGTTTAGTTCATAACTTTATTGTGCATGCTATGGTCTCCTATAAGTGAAGGAGTACACCTTCTTAATACCTGAAGTTGACTTTTATTTCTGTGTAATGTATTTCGTTTTTATATTCTTGCAGATCCTAAATAAAAAAAAAGTGTCCTATACCATATCGTATGCAAATTAAATTCCTTCACAGAATGATTAACAAAGAAGTTAACAAGAAGAAAAAGAGAACAGAGGCCCTAGTGTGAGTTTCATTTAACCATCTAGACCAAACGCAGTGAGCGCGTTTGGCGCTCCGATTGGTGCGTCACCAATCCAGGGCAAATCGGAACGCCGAACGCGCTCACTGCGTTAAATGAAACTTACACTAGGGCCTCTGAAACTTCCTTCAAAATCGTTACTTCATAATCATCACTGTCCGGTCCTTATGCCAAATCAAACGCGTTTGGTGCAGCACGTCTTTTTCTTCTAGACATCTTTACTCTCTGTCTTCCAAGTAGTCACCTCTAAAAAAGCCTTTACTCATAGGACCTGAAAGAATTCAAACTCAAACTCAAAGCATTTATTTCAATTAAACCATTTACAGGCACTTTTGAATTGTCAAAAAGTCGATCAGTTGGAAAGTTGAAGCTAGTTGCCCATTCCAAAACGTAGATCTCTATGGAGAAGAACGGGCAAGAAACTCCACGGACACTCTTTTAAAATCAAGTTGAAATATTACAAAATCTTGGGAACATTATTCTTGTTGCTTCTGTATGTGAGAACAATGTAAAAAAATTTAATTATAAACAATTCTAAATACAAGATAAAAATAAGCCCTGGAAGTTAGGAGATGACCAGTCTCAACCGACAGCGCCCGTTCACGAACTTGACGCGTGGATCAGCACCATCCAGCTCAACCATTTTGTAGGGAACCGAATGATCCAACACACGCGCCACCATCAGTGAGACATTTATCTGAGCATGACATACTCTCAACTGCCATGCTTTTTCAAGTCAACGTACATCATAACAACACATTAAACGGATGCCGAGGAAGGAAGAACACCAAGTAGAATGACTTGTAAGTAAAAAAACTGTAAAACACGTAAGAAAAGGTTTAGTTGATTAAAAATTCCATAATTTCCCTTCAAGATACGTACGTCGCTTACCAGAACTGCAAAAGATTGGCACGAACTTGAAGTCAATTTCCTCGTTATGGTTAATACATATATCCGTCGGCGGACGCTTTATGGCGGTGCGCCAGTTAAACGCTATAATATACTGTTACGATTCGCCCTTGGCCAGGATCTATGATAACCGTAGGCTGCGGATAAAGTTCATGTTAGGTTCTTTATA
This sequence comes from Polymixis lichenea, assembly GCA_949091785.1. Lineage (NCBI taxonomy): Eukaryota > Metazoa > Arthropoda > Insecta > Lepidoptera > Noctuidae > Polymixis > Polymixis lichenea. Next base: position 1,905,410 of record OX420943.1, on the reverse strand, counting down.
CATTAGATTGTAACAAATACTAGGTGTCTTTTTTACCGAGTCAACTCCCTCGATACGTTACCTACTCCGTATCACATATTTAGTTAAAAGCCTACCGCTTTTAACTACGCTGCAAAAAATCAATAAACATGATGGATTCATACATTCCTTAAGAAAACACATCGTAATGAACGAATGACTAGTTCATTGAACAAAACAAGACCTAGACGAAAAATGCGAGAACGATGAAGACGAATACCTACTTAAATCGATACCCAATTACACCGCAGTGAACGTAGTACCTTATCCAGAAAAAAAAAGTATGTTTCCAGTTCATTACTGCTCCACTTTGGTCTAGATGCGAGCCTACTGATTTATATGGCTCGTAAAATTATTTTTATTGCCCAATGGTGTTGTATTGCTCTTTTTAGTTGCCCTACTCACGCTATGCCAGGGCTATTAAGCATTTTTATATTGTCTTTTGTAACATATTTTTGTTAGTTGTACGTGATTTAATATTCGGATCAGCACAAACTAATTATAAATCCTAATTAATATTGTAAATGTGAAAGGAAGTTTGTTTGTATGTCGCGCTTTCACGCTAAACTTAGATGAAATTTGACACATCGATAGATCGTGACCTAGGTAAGGATAAAGGCTATTTGTCATCCTAGATTGCTGACGAAGTCGCGGGTAACAGCTGTGAGAATAATGCATAGGTACTGTTACTAGAACTGTTAGCCCGTATAATTCCATTGTTGGCCTAAGCCGTCCCCCCAAGACTTCCAGAGCTTGCAATCCAATGCTACTCTGGACCATTGGTCCTTTATTAGATAAAATGCTAAAAAGTCGAAGAAAAGAGAGAAATAAGCACTGCCTAAACCAATTAGCAACAACAACAACATCGTAGATACATGTTACATTAATTATAATGTCCTGCCAGCCAAGATACATCCAACCCATCAACAATATCAGCCATCCGGCTTAATCCATCCCCGAGTAACTTCCTCGGCTGTTCCATTAACACGCTTCCACACCCATTAACTGTGACGTCATAAGACCATTGTGTGGAGGATGTGAGCAATTAAGTTTGGCACGGGGCGCGGCGGCGGCGGCGGCACGGCGCGCCGGCATTGCGTTGCATTGCATTAGCAACGCCGCGCAACACGCCGTGCAACGCCCGCCGCGGCGGGCGTTGCACGATGTTGCGCGGCGTTGCTAATGCAATGCAACGCAATGCAGTGAGCCAGAATACGTCAGAACGTGTGTCCCGTCACGAGTGTGACGGGACGTCCGATTGGATTCGTCAAAGTTGGGTAGGACATAGGGAGGGCTGCGAATTCGTTAAGGTGCTTATAGCGTTTATAGCCTTTTGACGATCTTTTAGAAATGCCACCTTTTACAGACTTCCAAAGAAGAATACGATGTTGATCGTCTGTAGCTTATACATTTACTTTACTGACTAAACGAAGAATATACTAAACTAAAAAATAAATAAATAAGTTACAAGTTTAAAAAAAAGAAACCCGCTTTTAAATTATTATACCCACGTTGATATCGTTTATCGCGTAAAAATGTAGCCTATTTCCTTTTCCATATCCCAGGCTATATCTCTGCCAAATTTCATGACGATCGGTTCAGCAGTTTAGGGGTAAAGGCGTAAGATAGACAGACATACAGGCAGAGTTACTTTCGCATTTATTGTATTAGTAGGGATTTGTGACTACTTTCATATTTTTGTATCACCGCCCTAGCCAGATATGTCCTCCCTTTACTAGTTACTTTTAAAAAATGCTTAGAAAAAGGAGTAGCTGAGAGAAAACAGTTAACAGTTATTTACTGGCAATTCCCTTCCCACGCAAACTAATTAGGTACCTATATTGTGCATATCACCGTAAGATTATCTTCCCCCTGAACCCAATTCTGTATGGTTATAATGATTCCCCGTGGAATCTTACTACTTTCAACCTACGTCAATCATCATCTGCCTAGCCTTTTCCCAACTACGTTGGGGTCGGCTTCCAGTCTAACCGGATGCAGCTGAATACCAGTATTTTACATGGAGCGACTGCCTATCTGACCTCCACAACCCAGTTACTGGGTAATATACGATACCCGGAAAGACTGGTTGTCAGACTTTCGGGCTTCTGACGCCCCGTAACGACTGTCAAAGATCTACAAATGACAGCCGGGACCAAGGGCTTAGGCACGGAGAGGTCTTGGTATGTTAAGATGGTCACCCATCCACGGACCAACCGCGGCAAGCTTAGCTTAACCTGATCGATCGATCCGTACGGCTACTATTACTTAGCCACAAGCCCCTCTTCAACCTACGTCAATATCGTTTTTTTTAGAAACCAATGTAACGGTAAAGAATCGAAATGTCATATTCTGTATGTTCCAAGACAATTTTTCGATATCGAAAAATTGTCTTAATACTATATTAGCAGAATTCGTGTGTGATTGACGTGGTTACGAGTAAGGAATCGTTAAGAGCTCATAGTGAATTCAGGCCCTGGTAGGAATAAGGATCTAGTTGTAATAGAGTCCAAATTACCATGTTAATTACAAGAGTCCAGTGCTATCAAACTGACTAGGTAATTAATTGCCTGTAACTTTATCTAGTCTTGACTATCAGCGAATTTTTTACTACCTATACAATTACTTTAAAGACTTAACTGTCAGTAATAATTAATTTTTAGAAGATGGTTAATCATTTAGTACTTCATAGGGCTGCCACTTTTATGACCCGAGTTATTTTCCAAAATCTAGCAAAACCCATTTCAGATTTTCTCTCTGCATTATTAATATCATAGCCCCAAATGGAATAGTTGAAGGAGACCCTATTGTTTCTAAAAAAAAATAAGTAAAAAAAAAAAAAAGTAATATGTTGTATTTTATTTTATTGTTTGTAAATTTCAATAATATTAAACATTATGACTTACTAGAGATCGGATTAGTAAATTTTCAGTTATGAAAGTATGGAAGGGGCTGCTTTTAAAATATTTTTTGATATAAAAATCCCGGGATGCCAGGAACACCGGGAATGCATAACTAGTCAGGTGTATAGTATGGAAGCGACTTCTAAATTATTAGGATTGCATAGCTGTTCAGACACATATTTATTTAAAATTAATTGCGATGCAAATATGTGTAAGTAGAGTGTATAAAGTCTGTAAGAGTGGGGGTGGTGTGTGTTAGTTAAACCATTTTTTTACATTAAATGAAGATTTTTTCATTACAAAAGCGCGTTCCATATTAGCCAACATCGCAACTTTAGGTGAATATGCATCCGAATATCCGATCTCTGCTTATAACATCACCTTGGAGAAATCTGTAAATGTGTTATAAATGTAATCTAAATAAATAAATAAATAATAATAAATAATTTCTAAAGATAACTTATTTGTTTTCTGTTTTTTGTAACATCATATTGCTGGGCAGTCAGTTATAATATTTATTATAGACGGTATATTTATTACAGTTTATTTACTTTTGAAATCGTCAAAGTAATCTATTGTTAGATAAAACAACTGCCGACAAACCTTTTGTACATAAGATTGTTAACACAGATTTTTTATAAATCAATTTTAATAAAAAGAGCCCAATAACCTATTGGGCTCTTTTTTCCCTCAGCAGCTTGCACCGTACATAGTTTTGCTCTAACTACATAGCTATCTAGAAAAAATATGAAAGCCTAAATACCGGACAGCGCCAATATCCAAACAATACCGAAATCTGTCAAAAATGAAATAAAAGTAAACAAAAGACGCGCTTCAATCATTTGGCACATGGCTGGCACAAAAAATAAAATAAAGAAGTTTATGCCAGGAAGTGTCGGAAGCTTTGACCTTGCGGGTGTGAATCCCTTTCATGTCACTGTGCCATATTGGACGGAATGCACAAGGGAAGAACAGAAGTTTAATTCTGTACAATGCATGCCGAGAACGCAGCGAAAGTCAACGCAACTGCACATGGAAGTTTGTATAATTACCGAAAACTTTTAAAATGAAATCAGTATAATTTTAGACTAGACCCTCCAACGGCTTCAACTGAGCTCCAAAATGAGCTGTACACTACAAAACGAATTGTAGTTTTCTCTCGAGGCCCAAAATTTTTGGAAAAACTGATTTATTTTTAAGCTGCCGAAAAATTTCCACAGTGTGTGCTCCAGTATCTAGAATCATGAACTGAATCAAGTAAATCCATGGTAAAAGTTTTTTTTTTCGATGGGATCACACAGTGTTTTTGACGTTATAGAAATATCTAGGTAGGTACTGGGGATCCGAACCGAAATGGCACAAGTTTTGATCATATTCCATGTCTATTGTTTGATAGCACGTCAGTATTGATCAGAACTTGTATGCCTTCTGTATCAAATTCTATAGTTTCTGTAACTTAGATATTAAAAACCAAGTCCACTTCAATTTTGAACGTTAAGCTTATCTCTGTACGATTCATTTTCAATCAGCAAGGAATGTTTATATAGATTCCTCAAACTTGTCAACTTTGGTATTCAATAAGCAATCTAGTTTTCGATCTACAGAGTTTGATAGAAATGTAATAAAGTTGCTTGATTGTGTGCATGTAAATCTGAATATAAAAACTTATTTTTATGTGCTGTGTTTTATAATCCTGGGAACGAAACTCGGTGGATCTGGTGTCTGTCACTGTGGTACATTCTTGGCACAAGGCTGGTGCACGTTGGGCCAGTAACTCGTATAGGAGTTGACAGTTTGACGGGCGCTCCTTGTAACGTATCTGTAACAATGTAAACAGTCGAGGAGAGATATTGCCTTGGCACTGCCTCATTGGTCTTTTTGTAGGAAACGCTTCTGCTGACGTGACGTCCAGGGTTCAATTGCCCAGTCGGGCAAAGGGTTATTGAGGTTTTCCATCAAAATTTGAATTTGGGTCCGATAGCTGGAAACAGAGAAGATGGATGGCTAGATACCATTGGGATCGATCCCGACTTACTAGTTGTAGACCGTGATTTCGAAGGCAGCAGACACTTTACTTTCTGTATTTCATTTTATCACCGCTGCTATCAAAACGGTGAAGGAAAACATCGTGACGAATTCGGCATGTCCTAGACCAAAAGTTCGAAGACATGTGACATCCACCAACCAACACACGCTGGGCCCACGTGGTGGATTACAGCCCACTTCCTCTCACAGAGAGGAGACCTGAGTCCCAGCAGTTGAAATATTAAGCTGATAATCGGCTTATGTTATGCTGGCAATAGGCTCCACTCCTATTACATGGGACTTAAACATAAATGCGAAATTTTAGTATCCACCTCTGCCTAACCCTTCCGGGATTACAGCTTGATATTACGTCGTGTGAGAGAGATGTTACCTACCTTGCTATAACATAGTTTGTAGGGCAGAGAGATTGGTTACGTGCAAGCTAGGTAGATGTTTGAAGTAAGGTATTGTTGATTGGTCCCCTACAAAGGACAGGACACAAAGGGGCTCATACATAGTGAAGACATAAAGGAGTACATTACAATGATGAATCTCAGAGCTGCTTGCTCACAATCGCTTGGTATCGATTGAAAAGATGTATAATACTACATGCATACTTATACACCGTGAAATTTAAAGGGTTGTTTTCCCGCGGCAGAACAACTTGCCATAAGGAGTACTTTCGAAGCATAGAGTTAAAGTAAAAAAAAAAGATTTTTTTGTTTTAAAATAATTAAAAAAATATTCATCAACTCGTTAAAACACTACTCAATAGTAACACTAGAGGTAACTTGTAGGTACTACTCGAATCGCACGCACCTACAACAAAGGGAACAGCGGTGCATAAATATTCAAAGCAAAATAAACTCTCGCACGTGGTGATTTTTCACAATGGTTAAAATGCCATTTTTTGTTTCTAATATTTAATTTGTATAAAAAAACGATTGTATTAACAAAACAAAACCATTTCGCTGCGAGAAAATAACCATTAAATTTCACGGTGTATAGACAAACTTATGTTGGCTTCAAATAGGGATACGCAAAAACTATAAAAAGCCACCTGCTATGATCCTTACAAATACTACTTTTGCCTCATTCTCGTACATACACATGGCCTTTTTTTTTTGATAAACGACAATAAAAAATTGCGCTTAAATAATTGCTGAATTCATGGCTATTGTTTGCGCGTCGATGTCAGTACCACCCTATACAGGATAAGTTTTTATCCAGTGCGCAAACTAACCATGAATTCAGCATATCATTCTAGGCCCCCAGCAAATTTACGTCGGTTTTACCAAAAACAATTAGCTGTTTCATAGAACCTACGCGGTCAAAATGTACGGAACAGGTGATTTTTTTTGTATTACCGACGAAAAATTTCTGCGCTGGCGTTCTAGAATGATATGCTGAATTTATGGTTACAGTTTGCGCACTGGTTAAAAACTTATTCTGTATATCCTTCTATACAAGGTGTTTTTTTATATCCCATAATTCTAGGGTATGAAGGAACAAATCAAAGAACCAACTGGCATATGAATTATTTATTAATTATCATTTTTTTTGTTTTCATTTTTCGTACAAAATAATTCGACAAAGTCACGATTATAAATTTAAAACACCCTTACGTGAAATATGTCAACGTCCCATATTTTTAGCTTTAAATATGAATTATTGGTTTGAATGAAGATGAACTACTCGTATTTATCAATGAAAGTTAGATACCTACTAATATACACACATGGAGATTCTAGTGTTAATATGTATTTTGTACGGTAATTTGGCAACGTCGCTAAAGTAAAGATTCGTCATACGGGTGACAATTGTTTACCTAAATGAATTATGATTGATGATATTTTCGAAACTATGCATTTTTGGGCCACATATTCTAGGACAATTTGTATAATTTTTACTTATAGAATATAACCTTAGAGTAATGGGATATAAAAAAAAACAAATTGTAAATTGACTAGGGAAAGTATTTGCTTTTGATACCTTGGAAAATAATTAATGCATTTGTTTTATTGACCGTTTTTATTTGGCCTACTGCTACAACATACTTAGCTGTAATTCCCGCAAGCCGTTGAAATATTCAGCTAATCCCGTTTCAGCGGAATATTTAGCTGATGAGACAAGTTTTTCATGATTCGCTCTTTCCCCACGATAATCTTACTTCTCAGTAAAAGATGTTCAGAGAAAGATCCGGTGATCTTTCTCTGAACATCTTTTGAGTAGAGGTGCTAAATCTGTTCGCTTATATTTATCTATATTAGTAATCAAGCTTATGTTACCAAAAAGTTTATGTAAAAACTAGGGATGCCTCGATATGCCCTTTTCCCGATACGATACCGATACCGATGCTCTTATAAAAATATCGGCGATACCGGTACCGATACCGATACGCTTATTGATTTCAAAAATGAAGGCAAAATAAATAAAACACAAGTCAGGTTATGTTTTTAATTAATATAAAAATAACAAATAACAGGACAAACTAAATAAAACCGTTTCTAACTATAGACAGGTTGAGATTAGTTAATAGTATATTTAATTTTAACATAGTCAGTTCGTGCCTCGTTTGCAACGAAATAGGCGAGACAACACCCGCGTTTATATATAACATTTTAAAAGCGCGAAATTTGAAAAGTATCGTTGAATCGGCCATAAAAATATCGCCGATACATCGGCAAACTTCGACTATCGCCGATATATCGGCATCGGTATCGGTATCGGATGCATCCCTAATAAAAACCTTATTATTAGTACCAGTATTGTAAGTGCCTATGACCGGCACCCTAATTGCGTAACAATAACACAATAGCAATCGCAATCTGAATCATTTTGAAGGATAGGTATTGTTAATCCATTGCTTCGTATGTTTGGATATTTTTTCTGCTCAACAACGTAACTAACGCAATGAATATTGTTGAACTGTGAAAATGAAAACCATTCTTACTATTAGTGCGTTATGCAATTACCCCGTAGATGTAAGTCTGCATTGATTGAGAATCACAAAAATTAAAGGCTACAATATTTTATTGTTTCTTATTTATTTAACCATTTATGCACACACATATAAACAGACAAGAAGAAAGGAACAGAAAAATACGTACATAGGTAATGCTTATTTCTACAGAAATCTCTTCCAGCACACCTGCGATAGGAGAGAAGATAACAGAGATGTAGACAACGCGTGTAATAACAGTACAAAGGCAAGGTAAGTGTTTCTTATTTCCTTTTAGAGCGTAATTTTTCTGTAGACGGGTTTTATTCTTTAAACTTACTTTTTTTAGGGCAAGGGAAGTGTAGAGGGTGAGGAATAAATCTGACAGTTTGACGTATTTTCTATACAAATGTTGTCAAACCGCAATATTTATTCCTTTGTTAAAAGTTATCTGAATATTGAAAAATATTTAGATATATTTTTTTATTTGACATATCCATATCCAAAACGGCATCAATAACAAAATTCTCAAGACTTTGTCCTGGAAAAGGCGCCACATTCAATTTGACAAACACGATGCTTCCAACGAGACCTCATTTGTCAAATTATGATAAAGCTTAAAAGTTATGAAGATTTTTTGCGCTCTCTAAAGTTGCTTTAACCAGAATTCGACGGTGTTTTATGAAAAAAGTCGTACTTCCAAGTTCCCACGCTCTTACAGGCTGTAGAAACGTTAGCCATGTGTTTTGCCTACAAGTAGCGACACTATGTAACTTCCCATGACGTTTTAAGGGTTGTCCAAGGGAATTTATTTTTAAAAGAGTAGTCAGCAGTCTGTCATTCGTAGGTCTTTGACGTGATAGTCGTTCCGGGTAGATAAAAGCCCATAACTCAGACAACCAGTCTTAAACTGAATCTGAAACCATTTATTTCAATTAAACCATTTACAGGCACTTTTGAATTGTTAAGGAGCCAGTCAGAAACATGAAGTTAGTTCTCCATTTCAAAGCGTAGTGGGCACCTATGGAGAAGAATGGGCAAGAAACTCTATGGACACTCTTTTAAATGATATTGTCACAAAAACATTAATTAGATCATTAATTTTGAATTTATGATTATGTGTGAGAACGATGTAAAAATACATATTTATTTATTTATTTATTTAATACTTCACGCACAGAAATGTACAGAGGCGGACTTAATGCCATAGGCATTTTCTACCAGTCGACCTTTGGGCGATGCAGAGACAAACAGTGGTAGGTGCTATCAAATAAGTCGTGTAATTAATTTTAATTAAATATAAGTAAACATACTCATATTATACCTCTAAGAAATATATTTATTTAAACTATAAATATGCTATATACATAATTAAATATATGCACAAATAAACATACATAAATACACATAAATATAATAAAACAAATAAGACAAACAATAGGAAAACATTATCGTTGTGAAGATACTGCCAGTTTCTTTTGAATGTGCTCGCGGACTTTGACTTTTTAGGATAACCGGTTGGTTGCCATCCTGATATCAAGGGGGAGCGCATTCCACAAAGAGATAGACTGAACGAAGAAGGAAGAGTGGATAAAGTCTGTGCGGTGAGTGGGACATTGAAGAAGGCATACACGGTACTCTTACCGTGTAAGTATTGTTTTGGACGCTGTAGTCCAAAATAGAAAGATATAAAAAAATGTGAAATACTGGTATTCAGCTGTATCCGGTTTAACTGAAACCTGAACCCAACTTAATTGAAGGAAAAGGCTGGAGAGATTGAGTCAGCAGTGAGTTTCCTTGATTGTAGTGAAGGCAGTTTGAAGGATTTTAGGCACTTGCCAAGAACTAGAATATGTAGAAGAAAATAATTGGCTACCGAAAATCTGCAGACGCTATGTGTATCAATTTAAAAAAAAAACAGATTTTTGTGGGGTTATTGCAGTGCCGCAGTTATTCTAGTCACCTTGAAGTATCAGTAAAAAAAATTTGTCTAAACACGATAAAACATAAGAAAACCTTTTTCTCAACTCATACATAAAATCAACAGCAGCAGCCTTCGCAAAGTTTAGCTAGCGAATTTAAAACAACCCTGAATACATTTTCACCGTGACTTAGTAAACAGGTTGAACTCATTAGCAAAATTTTATTTCGCACACAAAAAGCTTTGGCTCAAAATAAAAAAGTTAAATTAGTTCTAAATTCAATTTCAACTTTTTATGGAAAATGATTCCATTCTCAAAATCTAGATGAACAAAACAAGATTTTTCTCTTTCAAAAGAAATCAAATGATAAGTTTTTAACACGAAATGATTGTAAAAGTCGAAGATTCGATTTCTAAATTGGAATTGACTTGCTTTGATTGGAATCGATTCAATGGGTACAATTGGATACCGTCTAAGTAAATAAATCTTAATATTTTCTGGTGGCTAGAGGCATCGAAGGAAATGAGGGTATAATAAGTACAGCCACCAAAAGAGATAAAAAAACCAGGGTCGTCGGATATAGTTGAAGTTTCGAACACATGTGACATTTACCAACCCGCACTGGGTACGCGTGGCGGATTACGGCCCAGTGCCCACCGAGAGGAGACCCGTGTCTTGGCAGTGGAAAGTGGGAATATTATAGGCTAATTATGTTACAATTTCCAGAGCGAAAGGGTAAGATTTGCACACAATTTTGTTTAATACCAGTTTGAATTTTTCTTTTAAACCTAAATTGGTACATTTTGGTACAAGGCCATTTTGTGCATAAATTCTTTTTGGATCGCACGGAAGTTGGTTCGGTTATTTTTAGATTTAACTGACGTCAGAGGAAAAATGAGTCATACCTGCGCGGGCGCAGATTAGTTGCACCTCACATACAAATCAGTTCATTGATTTTTTTAATATCTATTGACAACTTCGCAATAGGTAGGTTGGTTGTTGCATATTTTAGGAGAATAATCTGAACTGATATTTTTTCCTGGTGTCTTCTATAGTAGGAGTTGAGAGGATGAACGAAAGAAGACTAACAAAAGATATACCTACAGGGTGGACCAACGTAGATTTAGTACATGATTCTGAAGAACAATGCGTTGAAATTTTTCGTCAATCGAAAATAAAATGCTCCTTCATACATTTTGACTGCGTAGGTATTGCTTTTTTCTATGAAACAACACATTTTTTTTTTGACAACGCTCTAGGTCTCGAATCAAGTACTGAGTTTACGGTTACAGTTCCCGAGTCGACGGCGCGTTGTGTTCCACGCGCGCGTCAAGGAGATGTCAGCACCAACTGGTGGGGTCCGCAAGGACCGTCGCCCCTGGCACACAGGCAACTGAGGGAACACGGGTGTGTTTTAGTCAGTAAAAGTCTGACACGCCCTCCCGCTCCACCCAGAGTGAGAGAAGTTATTTCATGATTTTCCACACTCAGAAAAACAAATGGTTACAGTTTGTGCGTCGATGTCCTGCACTGCCACTAAATAAGATAAATACAAGGCAGATGTAAGTGGAAATGCCGGGACGCCCTAGGAGGTCATTAGTTACCTTATTGATGCTGTTATTCAGCACGGTCACGTGCGTTAACACTCGTAAACATCGTGTGAGTAGGACCAAATGTATGAAAGCAAATGAAGACACCTTCTGCCGTCCTTACATACTCCTGGTATGTAAGGATCGCAGCAGGTGTTCTGTAGTTTTTACCTTCTGCTTACCTTCATGAGTAGAAGGAATGTATTCTAGGGTAGAAGCTTTAAGAAGGGCATAGCACAAACAGAAGTGTTCCACCGCGGATCCTGGAGTGTCCCTCCAAAGTTTAGGTCTACCACTAAGTGGTTTCACTCAGAAGAAGGTAAACATAGGCAAACCACCTGGTGAATAGTAGGGACATAAATTATCTGTGCCATTAAGTCTCCTCGACAATTCAAAAGTTCCTGTAATTTCGTTAAATTGAAATAAATGCTTCGAGTTTCAGTGTCTAAATAAAAATATATAACTGCAATAATTCTTAATGGCAATACCCTGATAAAAAGTCTACCTAGACAAGAATTAGTTTCAGTAATTCACAAGGGGCAATGACCGTTCTCCACAACCAATTACCGAGCATAGCCGATATCCTAAAGTCAGACCGAAGCTGTCCAACTTTTAAGTGGCTAACCGTCAGAATAATTTTTATAATTTGATTTCTAATTCTCTAGTAATATTTTCGTGTGCCGTAACTGCCATAGCAAAGCTTTTATCATTAAATCTAGATTGAAAGGGAAGTGCAGGAAAATGCTATTTGTCACGCTCAAAACACACTGAACTATAAGTGAAAGACTTTCACTAATAAGTATCCTGTGGTCAAAGTACTCAATGTCTACATCTCTCTTTTTGATTTGATTATCTACTTTCCTATTGCAGGTATGGAAGAGATATCTTAAAAAATAAACATCGCCTTTGTACATATTTTTCTGATTATTATTTCTTCTTGCCTGTTTAGGTATAGAAGGTATTATTTTAAATTCGGATAAAAGCAGAATTAATGCCTTGTGATGATAAGTGAGTTGCTATTAATGGCGAATTGATTTTAACTATTAAATTAATATTATTTTTATTCATTATTTACTAAGAAATCTAATGGCCCATGAAAATATTATCTAAAATGTAAGGAATAAAGACGAAAAAAATAATTCCGCATTTGAAAGTAAGACCTAGACCCTTTTTTACATAAATGGTTAATTGTATAAATAGGTAATAGAAAAGGATGTACAGAATCTACATGGTTGACTTCGAAATTATTATGTAAGTGGTTTTAATTCGGCTAACAATATTTGCCCTAAACCAACATACATACGTACAAAAATTGGAATATAAATACAAGCTTGTAAAATTATTATGTTTTCAAGTTTTACCTTTAAGATAATGCTTTTGCCATGGGTGAAAATAAATGAAAATATAGATGTGTAATTTTAATACACAGTGGCACCCTATCTACAGTCAATCACAACAGCCAAAACCTCGAAACAAAAAGTAAATAAAAAGATAATTAATTAGGAACCCTTCTGTTCCTCCATTATGTCATAAATAACTGTGATTACAAAACCGTAAGTTCAATGTAATTGTTACGTTACATACAGAAAAGATGTTAACAGTTCCATAAATAGTGAATGATGATGATTTCCCGATAAGTGTGGTGGTAGAAACTACAATATCACTAGAAAGAATGCGATGGAAAAACTATCTCTCACGCATGTCTTCAATATCATTAGAACTGTCAGTAAAAGATGAGACTTGTTTCCATTTCCCGATCAGTAACTGACCCAACAATGTGATATAATCACGCCTGTTTTTATAAGGGTTTGGCAGAGCTGTACTTATTATTAGCTCACCCACATTCGCCAGTTTTTTTCTGTGTCCCTTAGAATAGAGGGAGATCCACAGGGCATAAATCCGGACTCGACTTCTACTGAGAAATTCCTGATGGGAAAACTCAGGAACACTTTGCCCAATCTCGGAATCGATCTAGGTCCGATTTGAGATACTCATGCTCTTGCGACTACTAGACCAACGTAGCATAGATGCCATGTTATATAAAAACTTTCTTAAGTGACCTCTCTAATTTTTTTGTAGCCAGTCTCTTCCTATCAACAGCCCTGCCCACTAAGCCATATATCCGCACTGACTAAAAAAATCAATGTCCGAAACACGAAAAAAGTTAAAACGGTTTTTATCCACACTATAACGCGTTTTGGTTCAATGTGCACTCAGGATATTCACATAGTGTAACGTCCGTCCGGAATAATAAAATGTAGAAAAAAGAAGTAGAGGCGTCATAAGCGTTGTGATTGGCGGGATGGCTTCTGTTTTGTTTTTATGTTTAATTTTAGAAACCATGGTATTCTTGAACTTTTTTCGGAGCTAGGATTATAAAAATATATTGTTTAAAAAGCTTAAACCGCCTAAACCTCTGTATCTGCGTTTGGAAATATTGTCAAATTTAATAAATTTATAGTAGCCTTTAATTTAGAGCACCACCAGTTGCAATTGTCCTTTCGCTACCGTTGATATTATTTTCATTAATAAACCACTTCTCATTACCTACTAACCTGACATTTTTGACCGAAGCAAGAAATAAAATTAAAATAAACGAAAGTTACCTATACCTCTAAACTAGGAAAAAGGGCTAGAAGCCATTGTCTGCATTACATGATTTTTAAATTTCAAAAACTGGCCATGCAGAAAAGAAGTTCACAGTTTAAAAAATATAATTTAAAACATCGAAAACCAATCGAACCAATTTCTAGGAACGCTTTATCGATGCGAAGTTTGAACCAGTAGGGATCGAGCGCGCGCAACACACGCACGCGTTCTACGAAGCGCGCGCGCATAGTCGTGATCTGAAAACTGATCGGTTCCGTACGAGTCGACGTGAGTGCTGTGTATGTGTGTGTGATTTATGTGGAAGTGCGTGTAGATATTTTTTCGGGTGAGTTTGAATCTAGGACTGTTTGGATTGATCTTTTTCGGTACCGTAAGTTTTTCTTTTTATTTAAGTATTGGTCTTTTTGTCCCTATATCCTAGAACAATCTTGTAAACATTTTCGGCACGAAATCTATTTTCAAAAAAGTACAAAAATAAGTGAATAAATTGTCTTAAAACTTTATTTTATGCAAAAATTAATTCAGTCAAAGGTAAACCCGCATAACTGACAGTTGACACGCCCAGGAGACCCTATTATAATTTATATTCGAACTTTGAAGGCGTGGCCTTGGGATTACCCTGTATTCTAACACCAACTGAATTACCGATTCAAATATTTAATTATTGCTTTTGGTATTTTTAGAAACTTACATAAAGCTAAAACGATGCCATGATCAAATTCCATATTGTATTGTTTACCTGAAAAGGGACAAAATATCCTAAGTATTTGAACTAATACAGTATTCGGTCAAATACTACGAATTAGGGGTTCTCTAAGTCTGTCAACGAATATACGGGCTCGACCGAAAGTAGTTGATCCGTCCAAACTAGTGTCAAATTAAATTTCATATCTCAGACGGTTAAAAACACATCAGGACCTAGGGTCACAACTGTGAAATCGTGTTGGCTAAAGTATTATTTCGGGCTCGGAACTAATCTTATGTCCGTTAGTGACACAATATGAAACGCCCGTAACTTCGGCCAAAACTACGGATTTTGTGCTTAGCGAATAGACCTCCAATACCTTAGATAATAATTTTCATTTTGATCACACTGTCTGTAGTTCCAGATCCAATATGAACTAAACAAATCATGATTTTATTATCAGTGTGATTTTGACAGTTTGGGAAGAAATATTTTTCTAAAATAGTCTACATTTATAAGGACCCAGACAAAGATCGTTAGAAACGAAAGACAAAATGACAGATTGTAGAAGGATATAGATCTAAGGTTTTTTTATTTGGGTGGGACAAATAACTTCTCCTGCTCTGGGTGGAGCAGGAGGGCGTGTCAGACTTTTACTGACTAAAACCCACCAGTGTTCCCTCAGTTGCCTGTGTGCCAGGGGCCGCAGTATCTCTTTCGAACAACTCGCACCCCTGGCAGGCATCGGTCCTTGTGGACCCCATCAGTTGATCCTGACATCTCTTTGTGGCGAGCGTAGAACACAACGCGCCGTCGCCCCGGGCTTGGTCCTTACCGGACAGCGAGCTACCCATTACTCGCCGTCCGCAAGCCCGCGCCTACGATGGCCGGGAATCAGCCTGGGATTCCCGATGCCCAGGGCGTCTCCTGCGAAGGCTACGGCCGTGAGGGCGCATGTACTGCCTCTCCCTCATGTGCGCCACCTCCCTCTTTGCGAGCATCACTGCTTCGCTGAAGGTAGCGACGGCTATCCATGCACTTTCACTCCGTACCATGACCTGGACCAGGGCCGGACGCGAGAGATCGCCGCCGCCCCTCCACGAGGACACGGCGGTGCTCCCCCCAAGCCGGGCAGACCTCCATCGTATGCTCCACCGTGTCCTCAGGGCGATCTTCACAATGGAAACACCCGGGCATTTCCTCCCGCTTTTTGCAAAACAGGAACCTCCCGAAACAGCCGTATCCGGTGAGGACCTGCGTCAGGCGGAAGGTGAGGACGCCATGCCGCCTCTCAAGCCACTCCTCAAAGAGGGGACTTACCACCGCAATCATGGCGTGCCCAATAGATCTACGGTGCGATGTCAAAAATGGAGAAATGAAATGTTACTTTGTATTGAAAAATCACTGTCTATTCTTCGTAGATATAGAAAACGTCGTGCTAAGCCTGCTGTATCTTCCTGCACATGTCCATTGAATTATCTAATTTATATTCAAATTCTCGCCATTGAACTCGACCCTCGATCACTTTCATTCAACTCTTATTACCTTGTGAAAATCACTGCTCCACTTACGGGCGTACTAAACTTCTATTGCTCGTAATCGGTCTTATTACAGAACAAGATCTATCTTTAGGTCATGGAATGAATGTGTACTATATAGAATTTAGGCCCACATTTAAACCATCTAGCAATTTTAAAGTTCATCAAAAAGAAATTAGACCAAACCTTGAGGCATACCTACCCTATCTATTAAGACAATATCGCACACCTAGATCTAAAGGGAGCTAAGTCAAAAATTGGGAGTTTTGAGTTATTCTTACCATTGAATTCCTTAACTACCAGAGGTCGGAGTAGGTAGATTGATTTTATATACTTGCGTCAAGATATTATAATATGGACATGCCATTTTATCCATAATGTGCGGGAAGCACCGGAAAAAGTTCCGGAATTGGAATTATGGAATAAAGTAAAATACATACAGATAGGCTAACAAAATCGTTTAAATAGGCTAACAAACACCCAATGAGTCATTCAGGATACTTGCTTCTGATTGGTCGTTGCGTGCGGTCAATGCGTTGTGGACATAGACGAACATGAGATAAAGAAACAAAAGGCCCTGTCTAAGTTTTGTCTCATACTGTCAAGCGTCATTTCTAATTCAACAGTAAGGGACAAAATACGGTGTAACTATTCCAAGGTATTTTTGTATAAAATAAAATACTGATTTCTTTCACCATTAGCTAACACTGGTGGCGTAGATTGATATTATTAATGCGTTTTTCACCTTAAACACAAATTCGTGCTAATTTCAAAATTCCGGAACAAATATCACAATAAATATGAAGTTCCGGTATTTTGGAGGCATATCCATATTATCCTCTACGTTTGACGTCAACGACCTTAAATCAATCTACCTACTCCGACCTCTGCTTACTACCTATCGACCAATAAAACAGATTTTAAAAATATTTTTCTAGTAGAACTTGCAAAGCAAATATGTATACAGATAACTTCTCCAGTGCACAGGAACACGGTAAACAGTTTTTGACCTTTTCTGAAAAAAGTGCTTTTTTGAGTTAACTCTGTTTAGATCTAGGTGTGCGATATGTCATTTTTTAAATTTATCGACAGTTGCCGGAGATATCGCTGAGCATGACCTCGTTTTTAAAGTCAGTTTAAAATAGACAATCTATTGTGCTGTTGGTAAGCATGTATGCAAAAAGTAAGATGGCAGCATTCGTTCCAATTACGGCCACGCGCCACAATAAACGTTTTAGCGTTAATAGTCTCGTTTTGTAATTCTAGAGTTTTGTAAATTAGTGGGTGGACCTGGACATGGGTTAAAAATGATGATCCGCATACAATTTTAAGAAATTGCTTTCTTAGCATTTGTCAAACAAATCATAGGTACCTGTTTACAACTTAACAAATATTAGTAATTTCAAAAGAAATATTTGTTTTTCCCTAAACTGGAATCCATTCAAGTGTTTGTGAACCCGAAGCAATAATTCGTAAACTTCCGTTCAAACTCGTTAGTTAAGTACACCATTAGAACTTTATGATACCGTCTTAGACCTCCTGTTAGGAAGTCGAACATAAAAAATATGTATTTAAGTTTAGGCTGGTTTTTTTATTAATTATTTGCTGTTTGCTATTAATATTCGAGGCGCCAATTAATTTATATGTATCCTCGGTAACGTGTTCAATGGTTTATTTAAACTAAGATACTGAAACGTTATAAATGATTTTTTTTTTAAACTAGATTGTCGGCGATTCCTATCTGATTCAAAATCAAAATATTTTATTTCACATAAACCTGCAAGGGCACTTATGAAACGTCAGAAGCTAGATGCACGGTTCCAATTTGTCGCTTCCTATGGAGAAGAGCCGGCAAGAAACTCCACGGTTACTTTTTTAAAAATAATTGGCTTTTATAATGTTTTCAAATTACAGTGATATTAGGTATGGGAGGACAGTGCAGGCCTGTCAATAAGTACCAGGGACTTAGAGGAATGAAAATAAAGAATATAAACTATAGGCCTACAACGTTCTCTCATTCACAATATGTAAAAGAATCTACATAAGTAAAATCAACATATTTAAACCAAGTGATATGATTTCCATGAGAATCACTAATAAATACTCGATATTACAAGTGTTGTATAATGTCAAATAATGACGAGAATATGTCAGAAAGTGTAAAAAATAAAATTATTAAAATTAACATTGTAATTAGGAAGCAGTTAATAGAAGCTCACATAGTTATGGTGCTAATGAGTTACCAGGGAAGCCACATGTACAGAAGGAATTAATGCCAAACTTCCTTGTCTTCAACGTAGTCTTTGATTACTCGGAGAAGACAGGCCGAAACGAACTCCGATGAGACAGGCTTTTTTAAAGTCCAGACATAGTCTTGGGCAGATCATGTGAAGACCACTATTAGAATTTAAAGACGTTATTACCTACCATGAAAATATGTTTTATATTTACCCTTATTACGATGATAATTTCTTAAATTACTGAAATGTGATTATAATATTATGTTTTACCTTTTGTTTTCGATCACTGCATTTATTGGTAAGCCAAGCAAAATACCTAATTGCAACAACAAACGATTTTGTCTTGTCTTGATTCACAATTCGTGCTCATTTCTCGGCACCGGACGCAGGTTCCACTGCGTTACGGGTCGTCAATTTTATGGACTCGTCATCGCCTTTCCCCTCCGATTACAATCTTTAATCGGTTCGTCGCCACATCCTTTACTGCGATTATGATCTTGTTCATAATTATGACATTTTCTCTTCCGATGACCGATACTTTATGTCGTACAGACAAGATGAGGGCTTAATAGGTTTAGGTTAAACATAGTCCATATTTTCTCTGATGGAGAAAAGGGTGAAAGGCAATTTATGTAGTAAATTTATAATTTAGTCAGTGATTTTAATACTACTAATAATAAAATAATAATATTTATTTAAATTCCGGAAAAAGAATCCATAGTGTTAGTAACATAATATTAAAACGACTGGTAATCTTCGTAGAAATTTTCTGTTCCATACATTTTGATCGTGTAGCTATTGCACTTTTCAATGAAACAGCAGACTTTTTTTTTGACAACCGACGCAAAATGGTATATAATCATAAGAATATGCTGAGTTCATGGTTACAGTTTGCGCCCACCACCCTGTATGATGTCGATGTCCCACCACTCTGTATGATGGCAAACTTACTTAGGTACTTGAAATTAAAAACCTTCACCTATACTAGCTTTATAAATTCAGCTTTCTAAGCTTCTGACAAATCATCAATAATTGGAGCTGTTGCTATTTATGACAAATTAGGGGATCAAAATACTTAACCTTGTCATAACGGCGAAAAAACATTCCAATCTTATTGAGAGTTACGTATTCAACCCGTTTGGGATTAAGACATCTCCAAGCGCGCCACATCTAGACATCTTCACGTGATCAGACCACCAGTGTACGACTAAACGCCGACAGACTGAACACCGACAAGACTTCGACGGGACTCTTCGCCGACTGGACACTTCGCCGACAGGACTCTTCGCCGACAGGGCTCATCAGGTAGGTAATAGGTTAGGTTAGGTTAGAATTGCGACCAACCGCGCGAGAGCCGAGCAAGCGCTACTTCCATGTTAGTGGCAGTTACTTGACTATTTAATAATAGCGCAAGGATGAGCCTTGTCGGCGAAGAGTCCTGTCGAAAAAGTGTCATGTAGGCGAAGAGTCCCGTCGAAGTAGTCTTGTCGGTGTTCAGTCTGTCGGTGTAGTGTCTGTCGGCATTTAGTCGTACACTCCTAGAGGACTGGCCTATTTTTGACCAAAGAATCAGCATCGCCATACAACGTGGCAACGCTGCCAGCCTCTTAGACATTTTTCTTGTTGACAGCGATGCAGACGAATTCTGTGATGCCATGTGATTCTTTTCCTTCTTTTTTATATAATAAGCCTATCATTTAGAATTTGAATAGAAATATCAAAACCAATATTTCACAGCCGAGACACCTTTAAAGCTAAGTTATGCAGCTGCAAGTTATTGTAACCTAAAGTAAACATGATCACAAATTATGCAGCGCATATTAATCATGTTTGTTTTTGCGTGTGAGCATAATTATATGCATCTAGATTACCGCGAGAGCTTTGAAGGAAATGCACAAGTACCTAGTAGGAATGTAGGAAAGGCAATCGAGTTTTTTACCATCTTTCCTTTTAATCTTTATCAGACAGACATTTACATTGATAGAATGTAAGTAAAAAGATTTCAAAAAGACAGTTTTTGACATCGGTGAAGGAAAATATCGTGAGGAACCGGGACATTCAGTTGATATTTATGTATTCCTAAAAATCTGAATTCACCAACCCGTCTTGAGCAAGCGTGGTTAACAATGCTCGTGCCTTCGTTGTATGAGAAGAGGCATTTGCCCTGCAGTTGGACATTAAATAGGTTGGTATTATTATCTTATTGAGTAAAAAGATATTGGGCTAGCATATTGCATAAAGCTATATGATTTTAGCTGAATCATCATCATCATCATCAGCCTACAGCAATCCACTGCTGGACATAGGCCTCTCCAATTGCACGCTATTCAGCTCGATTCTCGGCAACTCTCATCCAACTGCTACCAGCCACCCTGCGAAGATCGTCACTCCACCTAGCCTGAGGGCGTCCTACCTTACGTTTGCCGATTCGCGGTCTCCACTCAAGAACACGTCTACCCCAACGGTCATCGGTTCTACGGCTAATGTGGCCGGCCCATTGCCACTTCAGCTTTCTAATTCTGTGAGCTATGTCGACAACTTTGGTTCTCTGCCGGATCACGTCATTCCGGATTCTATCCCTCAGAGATACTCCGAGCATAGCTCATTCCATAGCTCACTGAGCGACCTTGAATTTATGGACCAGCCGTACCGCGAGTGTCCACGTTTCGGCTCCGTAAGTCATAACAGGCGAGACGCACTGATGGAAGACTTTAGTCTTTAGGCTCTGCGGAATACGTGACGAGAAGACTCGACGAAGCTTCCCAAACGCTGCCCAGCCTAGTCGAATTCTTCTGTTAGCTTCCTTCTCAAAGTTGTTCTTACCAAACTGCAGAGTTTGCCCGACGTAAACGTATTCTGGAGCAACTTTGAGAGCACTGCCATTGACAGCAATTGGTTCCGGAGTGACGTGATCGTTGAACATAACCTGGGTTTTGTCCAAGTTCATCCGGAGACCAATGCGTACAGAAGAATCAACTAGGCCGTCCAGCATCTGCTGCAAGTCGTGCAACGATTCAACCAGTATGATGATGTCATCTGCAAATCTCTAGTGTTAGATGTACTCGCTGTTGATGTTAATGCCGCATCTTTCCCAGTTCAGCGTCTTAAACACATCCTCTAGTGCGTTAGAGAATAATTTTGGGGAAATTAGGTCCCATTTCTCACGCCTCGACGCAAGGTTCGGTGTTCAGTTTGCCAATCCCGAGTTTGGACGGTCATTGTCGCGTTTTCATGCAGACATCTCAGCACTTAGATATATCGCCAGTCGACTTGGCATCGCTGCAGAGACTCCAAAACGGACCAGGTCTCGATAGAGTCAAAAGCCTTCTCATAGTCCACAAATGCAAGACATAGGGGCTGATTATACTCTTCAGACTTCTGTATAATCTGCCGCACTGTGTGGATGTGGTCTATGGTGCTGTATCCTCCACGAAACCCTACCTGCTCCGGTGGCTGAAACTCGTCGAGTCTTCGCGCAAGACGATTCGTAACGACTCTTAAAAACGGCTTATAACGTGGCTTAGAAGCGAAATGGGTCCGTAATTCTTCAAAAGGGTGTTATCACCCTTTTTGAAGAAGAGAATGACCACACTCCTCCGCCACGCTTCTGGAGTTCTCGCAGAGAACAGGACAGAGTTAAAGAGCTCCCGAAGCTCTCTTAGTACAGGTATTCCTCCCGTTTTCAGGAGCTCCGTCGTAATCTCGTCCTCACCTGGGGCTTTTCCATTTTTAAGCTTTAAGAGCCGCCTCGATTTCATCTTGGCTGACTTCTGGCAGGTCTTCCGTGAAATGGCGGGTTAAAACGGCTCTAGAATCCTCATTTTCGGGATCAGGTCAAGATGCATGCGATGCGTACAATTGGCCGTAGAAGTCTTCGACTTCCGAAAGGATCTCCGGCTTCGAAACGACGATATCCCCACTTGATTTGGTCAACTTCGTCAGGTGGGTCCTCCCAAGTGATTGGACAAATACTTTCGACCCCCGATTTTGCTCAATCGTTTCCTCTATAAAGCGTGTATTGGAGCATCGCAGGTCGCGTCGTACCAATGTTCTTATAAATTTGTTGAGCGCCCGTTGTTCTGACGAAGTGATAGGTGGGGTTTCACGTCGTTCCGTCATAAGCCGAAAGCTGAGTCGTCTCTTCCGAAAGTTTGGACTTCCTGCCCGTACGCCCCATTATACAAAATCTCGTACCTTCCTCCCTGAGGATTTCCACCATTTGATCGAGCGCCTGGTCGACGTCATTTGTGGTTTCCACGGCAGCGAATCGGTACTCCAGGTCTGACTGGAAGGCTTCAGACCCCAACATGGTTTGGAGCTTATTTGGACGGAACCTAGGCTTCATCAAACGAGTTCGCTCGAGCTTGAAGTTGATACCTCTCGGTTAGGTTTAACATGAGGTATGCTACCCTGTTCGAGACACTGGAGACTTCCACAACGTTATCACAAAGGGATTTGTTTACCAGGAACCCCGCCCTGGGATAGCTGGTCTCCCCCTCGAAAATACAAAGGTGGCCCGATTCAGGGGTTATTGTGTCCTCCCCCTCTCCGGACTTCACTCAACCCAAGAATGTACTACCTTACTTTTTCGAGCTCTTCTTCTAGCTGCAGTAGGTGTTCTTCGACCCGTAACGTGCGGCCGTTATACGTTGCCAAGGTCAGTTGGGTTTGGCGGGCATTCGCAGCCCGGTGATTCTTCGCACCCCCTACCTTGCCGATACCGTGATCGCCGCCAAAATCAGGAATAGCAAGGCGATCGGGAACTGGGGCTGTGGTTGACTCTGGCTTGCCATTGGAGGATTTACCCATAATCGCCACGCTGAGCATGCGGGTTGGCGATCGCAGGTTGAAGCTTCTCGCACTTGTGACTCTGCTGCCCCTCACTAGTCTGCGCCATTTAGCTGCGAAGCGTTATTAAGAAATGGTTAGGTATCCTGCCATTTGTCGTTTAGCTGAATCATCCTACTAATATTAAAAATGTGAAAGTTAGAAATAAAACAATATGTCAATCACGCAAAAACGGCTGAACGG
Organism: Polymixis lichenea; assembly: GCA_949091785.1. Classification (NCBI taxonomy): domain Eukaryota; kingdom Metazoa; phylum Arthropoda; class Insecta; order Lepidoptera; family Noctuidae; genus Polymixis; species Polymixis lichenea. Next base: position 1,881,908 of record OX420943.1, on the reverse strand, counting down.
ATTTGGATGAAATTCGGCAAACAGATAGTTTGTAACCGGAATTAACATACAGGATACTTTTAATCCCGGTAATACGTTCCCGTAGTATAATTTTCGACCTCCACGCGGGCAGCATCTAGTTTTTATACAGAAGATGTTGAGTCTTTAAAACAGGTCTACTGGTCGCAAGTGCTACTGCTTAGCTCAATTCCCGGGTCGGCAAAGTGTTATTGTTTTTTCCATCTGGAACTTCTCAGTAGCAGATCGGAATTTGAATTAGTGCCCGGAAGGGCCTTAAACATAACTAGCTAAATGTGGTTGCATTATAGGTAGACCTTTGCCTTACCCTTCGTGGAATACAGGTGGATTTTATTTGTTTCGTTGCGAAGCCAACCTTAGTCTGCAGAGACTTTAACCTTTAAAAAGTACTCCCATACTCAAACTGAATAGTTTATAGTGAAATCAAAAAAACTATCACAAAATTCTGGTTTGAACCACATTAAACTGGATTATAATGGTTATTCCCCGCCCTAATAACTCACGCATCGCTGGGAAGGAATTAAAAATTGCACAAAACTTTTGTCCGTAATGAGCAGTTGTCGGTACACTGGGCTCTTTCGTTGTGTTGTCTGTGGTCTGTGTGTAGAAGATTGCTTATGGCATATTTTTTTATTTTTTTTCTTCATCGTTACTTACTAAACTTACATACTTACCTACTATTTTATTTTAAGCTCAAACGAAGTAGTTAGGCACAGGATAGGTACTACTCGTACTAGAAATGTGAACATAGATCAAAATTACTGGCATTTTTTGCGTTTCCAACACTGCACCCTAATTGCGTAAGACACTATTAATCACAACCTGAATCATTTTGGAGGATTCAACAAATTCATTGCTTCATATGTTCGAAAAAATTAACTGCTCAGCAACGTATGTATTTATGGAAATAACAAAGTCAAAGTCAAAGCATTTATTTCAAATAGGCACATTTGAACTTCAATATTTACATTACAATAGAATTGATTCTAGTCGCCCCTTCCAAAATGTAGTTTCTTATGGAGAAGAATGGGCAAGAAACTCCACCGTTACTCTTTTAAAATGATTTAACTACAATATTTAACATAGTACATTCATCATTATAATTATGTGTGAAAACGATGCACCCAGAATAAAATTACCATACCAAAATCGGGAAAAAGAATGAAATTGAAGCAATACGGATAAATGAATTTTATGAAATATATATGAGTAAAAGTAAGTATACAATTTTCCTAGAATATTAACAAGTACTAAGTCAGTGTGTGAGTTACAGTACCTAGTCACTGAGTGTAAATCAATGTCATAATATCATTAATTATATAATTATAACATTTATAACGCAAGGAGTGTTGTTCAATGTGTTACGAAACTACGCTGCTGTTTCAAATGGCCAATCTTAATCATTTATCAACCATTACTAGTGAGATAGAAATTGCTCACGTATTTTCGGCATTACCAAAGCATAGTCCTTATTTTCAGACACAAACATTCTTCTATTAGTAGGTACTCATAAGAAGCGCCACCAAGAGAACAGTTAAGCATACCAAATGATACCATTAGGAAACAAAACGATACGTCATCGTGAGTTTATAGGAACCGACCACAAAACGTCCATTGACAGACACATACACAATCTTTAATGAATGCGTGTCTATGAAAGGCGCCACCGTTCATGATTAAGTCACAGATAACGGTCCTTGGTACCGACTTACTCACTAACTTCACTATCACAACTTCCAGGACATTAGCCGTGTTTTTAAGCCAACGGAAGTTGGGACATTAACAAAAATTAATGTGGGAACTTCCTTCGCAGTGTCGCAAAAAGTTATGCACTACAATATTTTTTTAAGAATTTCGCAAAATTCTGTATGTAAAGTTTAAAGTTGTTGTTACTTTATTTACTTAGCATTTCTAAATCAGTACTGTATTTTTCAAAAGGTCCTTGGAAGGGAAGGGACCAAAGACCAAAGGACCTTGTGAAGGCCGCTGGAATCCGCTGGATGTGGGAAGCACAAGACCGGTCGAAGTGGAGGACCCTGGGGGAGGCCTATCTCCAGCAGTGGACGTCTTTCGGCTGAAATGATGATTTAGTGATGACTGCATTTTTAATTTTTTATTTATTCGTTTATAACAGTTTTTTTTATGACAGCAAATAAAAGGGTGAAATTAAATTAGAGTTTCGTACCAATAACTAAGCCTTTAAAGTTTGAACCATGGATAAATGAAAGAAAACTATGAAGTTAAATTAATGTACAATTAAAAGTTCTTACGTCATTATACCTTAGGGGACTGGACTGCTTCTCCTTAACAAAGGTTTTCATAACCTAGCTGGGAGAGCAGTGCTCACCCACACGTTTGTAGATATAGTACTTATTTTTGTATAGCTGTATTTTTTGAACGTGTACTACAATGCTTTGTTTTTTTTATTAAATGAACATTATTATTATTTTTATTTATGTTAACATACGTACGAGGGGCCGAAGCCAACTCGCAGAGGCCCCTTAGACATTTCAGATGGAATGAGGCACCAACCGACGATTATCCCTGTATGCACTGTGCAAGTGCACCCATGGAAAACCCTCGGTTTGTGTTGGACTATTGCAGGATATGGAAGAAAAGATGTTGGATTATGTGTTTGGGTGGCTAAAATGGACTGGTTACCAAGAACTATGGAATTACTTTGGCCCCTGCCTGATCAATGTTTTGTATATACACAGATAAAATATTATTACTAAACGTATTTTTCACGACCCTAGTTACTTATCTCTTTTGGTGACTGTACACACAAAACACTATACGGAGAATAAAAACTACGCAAATAGATGGGCACAAAGGTTCTGCTTATTTCTTTAGAGAAGAACATATACAAGGCCAAATTATTTGTATTCCTACGGTCCACAGTGGAACGAATGTATGGGAGCGGTTGGACGTAGACATGTCCGAAAAAAAAGAGTAAAATTATGCCAAACTAATGATGCCATCTTATTCGATTACTTAATGCCTTCATAACTTGTGGTGATGAATTTCTTCATAACTCCCATATTTCGGGAGTAATTTGAGAAAATGTGAAATTTTACTATGAAAATGAGTGTATCGAGCTCTCTCCCTCCTGATTCCGGGCTTGTTTCAAGTAGCGGTCTCTAATATCATAATGCTAATACTAAGAGCTATATTTAATACTAAGACACATAGTGCGCCAAATGTGCACTTTCTGGGATAAAGAGTGATGTTTATTTTATAACACAATTTTTTTATTTTTTGTTTATTTTGTTGATTAAAACCGTTTTTCTAAAGGTTTACCTTATTACAATAACATTTCTGAGCAGCCAATTAGAGAAGATATAAGCTAATTAGGATATATAATTAGGGACTTAAGGTTTACATATAAAACTGATGCACTAATGATTACTGATAAGAACATTGCTATTATTTAATTACTAAATGGCTCTTAATACACTAATTTAGCATGCATCATTTACTAATTATCACAATAACTAATTACCTTGCAATATTTAACAAAGGATACCTGGGATACCTGGATTTTATATAAATAGGTCACTATTAGTAACTTTAAAATCAGTGTTGATTTACACCTCGTTGTATCCAAGCTAATCTCGCAATGTATTTTCCAAATTTTAATACAAATCTTGATATTCACGTTGCTTTATGCGCACGCGCACATAAAGATTTACGCGACTTTAACTATTTGTTCAGTGTTTTAAAAGATAACAGTTGTGTTCAGTTATGTGAAAGTGCTGAAACAAGTTTAAAAGACTGGTGTCGTCGATTTTGCTACCGCATTTATGCAAAATGGACACAGTCTGGAAGAAGCACAGATAAGTTTCGGAAGAAACATGAGATTTGGCTACAGGCTGCAATTCAATGGCCGGAATTACAGAATGAAAATATGGAACCTTCTACAGAAAATATAAGTGACGTCATCGAGCCCATAATTTCTCCTGCTAAATCTGATGCTTCAACTTGTACACATCCTAGTCCTCGTAAATCTTTTGAGGACCTTAGTAACCGGCAAAAAAGAAGACGCACTGAAGATAGTCTTTCATGCAGCAGTAGCAGCGCTGAAATTATGTTTTCGGCCGAAAGGGCGCTTCAAAAGGCAGGACAAAGCGATACAGCTTATGTTATGAAATACTTGACGGAGAATCCAGAAGAGGCCTCAAAAATCAAAGCCTTCATTGAAGGTAAATCAATTCAGGTACGGGAAATATCCCCTTTGAAGGCATTGGCTCTTTATGTATCGATGAACTTATCGAAATGGCGCTATAACACTCTTCGGGATTTCAACACTCAAGAAGGAGCTCTTCAATACCCGAGTTACTACATGTTGGTTAAAGAAAAAATTAAGTGCTATCCGGCCAAAGAAGATCTCACAGTTACAGAGAGCTCTGCAAAAATCAAATTACAAGCCTTGATGGATTTAACCTCAAGAAGACTTATTAGGTCGTTAGAAACCCCTGTTGATCCCAATCAACAGCTCGTATTGACCAGCAAATGGGGTTTTGACGGATCATCTAGCCAAAGCATTTATCATCAAAGGACGAGTGAAGATGAGCAAATCGATCTTGCTAGTAATTTTATGATTAGTCTTGTACCACTGCGGCTCGTCTCAAAAGGTGTAACAATTTGGGAAAACGAGCGACCATCTTCCACTTCATTTTGCCGGCCAATATTGTTTAAGTTTATAAAGGAAACCAAAGAAAATGTGCAGAGAGAGATGGCTGAAATCGAAGCAGAGATTGAAGCCTTAACTCCATCCACCATCACTGATGGAATTAGTGTCAAACACCAACTGCTGTTGACAATGATTGATGGTAAAATTCATTCCATTATATCCAATACAGCAGCTTCAGTGTGTGACATATGCAAGGCTTGTCCTAAAGAAATGAATAATTTAGAGTTAATCAAAGATAAACACGCAAACGAGGACATGTATAAATATAGCTTAAGCACCCTTCACGCTTGGATTCGCTCAATGGAATGCTTATTACACATTTCCTACAAATTAGACATAAAATCATGGCAAGTAAGGGGTGATATAGCAAAAAGGCAAGTTGATGACAGGAAGAAAAGAGTTCAAGAGGCTGTAAGAAGAGAAACGGGCTTACTTCTCGATGTTGTGAAACAAGGCAGTGGATCCACCAACAATGGCAACTCGGCAAGGAGATTTTTTGAAAACTACACTAAATCTGCTGAACTGACCGGAATAGATGCTATGCTTTTAAGAAAAATCTGTGTGATCTTGCAGTGTATTTCATCAGGAGAGAAGATCAACGTAACTAAATTCCGAGAGTTCTGCTTTGATACTGCTAAGCTTTACGTGGAGTTATACCCATGGTATTATATGCCTTCTTCACTTCATAAAATTTTAATGCATGGGCCAGACATAGTTCAGAACATGTCAATTGTGCCCATTGGTTTTCTATCCGAAGAGGCATCTGAGGCTAGAAATAAAGATTTTAGAAAATATAGAGAGGGGCATTCTCGAAAGCATAGCAGTATCTCATGCAATGAAGATATTATGCACAATCTTTTACTGTCTTCTGATCCACTTGTTACAAGTATCCGTCCAAAAGGAAATAAGTTTGTAAAAAAATCTTCTTTTAAGGAATTTTATGAGCTTACGGATTCTGAGAAAAGTGATATCGAATTTGTTAACATAAATGATTTAGCGGACATCGATTCTGAATTTGAATTAATTGATGATGATGATGATGACGAAGATAATTAAATGATGTTATTGTTTTAAAATGTGTAACTTAGTAAATTAGAGCTTACATCTTAATTATTTATTGTACTTTTAATGAAACTAGGTAATTTATTATCAACTTACTTAAAAGTCATACTCTCATCAGTTCTTGTGAATATTTTTGTTAATATATATTTCTGTATATATATATAATATATTTATAGACCTCTTAATAAGTCTGTCTGCGGTTTAAAGTAAATACAAATGGGGAAAAAACGTTTTTTTTTTTAAATTTTCATTTCCTTTTATCCCAGAAAGTGCACATTTGGCGCACTATGTGTCTTAGTATTAAATATAGCTCTTAGTAATAGCATTACGATATTAGAGACCGCTACTTGAAACAAGCCCGGAATCAGGAGGGAGAGAGCTCGATACACTCATTTTCATAGTAAAATTTCACATTTTCTCAAATTACTCCCGAAATATGGGAGTTATGAAGAAATTCATCACCACAATTTATGAAGGCATTAAGTAATCGAATAAGATGGCATCATTAGTTTGTCATAATTTTACTCTTATTTTTCGGACATGTCTACGTCCAACCGCTCCCATACATTCGTTCCACTGTGCGGTCGTTGATCCCAAAAATAAATTATAGTTTTTTTTAATGTTTAAATACAAATCACGTATGCGGCGTGACGTTAGTTAATTTTACTTGTAGAATAGTATATATTATATTGAAGGATAGTAAGAAATCGATGTCAATAAGGTACAATAACCTACTATGATTCAAAAAAGATAAAAGATGTGTTACCTCATTTTCTGTGACTTGAGAATTTAATCAATAATTAATTTGATCGCAAACAAAAAGCTCTATGGGCTTGCGAAGGTGTTTTAAAATACTGTTTTAATAACACATAATATGTTTACCTACTTAAGTGTGTAAGAACACAAGAAACATCAGTTAAAAATCTCATCGATTGAGCTCCGACTCGCTGAAGCCTGCCTCGGAGAATTCTCAATGCCTATTGATAAATTCTCAAGTTTTTAGTCCTCTCGTACAAATATAGGTAAGATAGCTGCCTTGTTTGTGTATTTATTAATGATGGTCCAACGATGGAATGTAAAGAGCTGAATAATTCACATGACCGCAATCGTGTGGTGGAAGGTGTGAAAACATGGGGATATCAATAACTGAAAGAGGAACATAACATAACATCACAATTATATTGCCCGAAAGGTTGGGCAGAGGTCGAGGTGCCTATAAACTCAAACTCAAACTCAAAGCATTTATTTCAAATAAACCAATTACAGGCACTTTTGAAGTGTCAAGGTCAGTGAATTAGAAAGATGAAGCTAGTTGCCCATTCCAAAGCGTAGATACCTATGGAGAAGAACGGGCAAGAAACTCCATGGACACTCTTTTAAAATCATGGTATTGTTACAAAAAGTTGGTTACATAATTATGTTGAAATGATCAATGTGAGAACTATGTAAAAAGACGTGCACCTTAAAGCGACCGTAATTAAAACAAAAATAAAAAATAACAATTCAGAAATTAAAATAAGCCGTGGGAGCTAAGAGATGACCAGTCCCTACTGGCGGCGCGCCGCGCCCGTTCACGAACATGCCGTATGGATCAGCACCATTCAGCTCAACCATTTTAAAGGGAACTTAATGATCCAACACACAGTATAGAGTCACATATAGTAGTCTATAGTATAGAGGAACAAGATAAAGATGATATGGTGCTGCTAAGCCCATCGATCATTGCCCTAAGGCGCTTAAGAAAGTTATGCGAATGCTATGCCCACGGGCTCAGGTATAATACGACAAAGAGTGAAGGGGGATGGTTTTCAAGTCCGGTAAGACGAGCTATGATACCGTACCTCAGGTCACATTGGACGGCAGTGCTCTCAAACAGTGGCGCAGTTTAAGTACCTGGGCCACTGAGTCATCGAGGCCCTCGCAGATGATGTGGACATCGAAAGGGAACGCAGGGCATTGTCAGTCAGAGCTAACATGCTGGCCCGTAAGTTTCCACGCTGTACTGCACAGGTAAAAATAACTTAATTCGAGGCATACTGTCAGTCTTTTTATACGTGTAGCCTATGGGTGAAACATACGCAGAGTACGTTCAATACAACAACGCGTTCAGGATGTTGATGGGGTTGCCACGCTTTTGTAGCGCTTCAGGTATGTTTACAGACGCTCAAGTGGATGCCTTTCAAGCGATACATCGCAAAAGAATAGCGTCTCTGATGCGCCGCATACGGGGCAGCTCCAACAGCTTCCTGGAGCTTATTGCAGGGATAATAGACGCAGATTGCTCCCTCATGGAGCATTGGAGAAAACTGCATGTACGAGTAGTGCGTTCCTGATCCAAAATTACGAATATGTTTCTGTTATTCTGGGTCTATTTGTATTCTTTTTATTATTAAATAAATAAAAAACCATGTACTTACCTATGGATGATTATGATAGCTACTACCAATATTATTGCAATTTATCTGAAATAAATGAAATGAATTGAATTGAATTTATCCTACTTGGAAATCAGACCCAGGACCTCATCAACAGAAGCTCACAAGCATCACACTCAGCAGAATCGTTTGCGATTGCTAGTCTGACGAGGCAATCAATTGAAAGAAGAGTAGTTCTAATAGGTCTTATTAACATTGACTGACACTGAAATAATAGGCTATTTTAAAGGGTACACCCATTTTTAAAAGTGTCCTAATTCTAAAGTGCTAAAAAACCACTAAAAAAAACAAAACATTTTTATTCGATCGATTAGTGCCGTAAAAATGCATTTAAATGTTTAATTTTCAAATTTCGCGCATAATTTGACAAAAACGCTTGACGTAATGGACGCCATTTTGCTCTGTGGGTATGATGTCAGTTTGCTTTATAGACAAATGCGCTGTTATTTTATATGTTAATTGTTTATAATTAAAAAAATAGTTATTATACTACATAATGTTGGTTTGCTGTTCCTGAATGCAAAATATTATTTAAATAAAAATTACTTTGGTTACGAAAATAATAAAAGTACAAAGTTGTTCAATTGACACGCCCATATGACGTAATAATATGGTGGCTACTATTTCATGATGTTCAAAAACAGATTCAATTAACTTTATAATAAATTTTGAAAATTTATTTTGTTATTTCATGAACTAAAACTAACATTTTCCGACTGCATTTTTCCTAAGCTATCTCAGTAATATATTTTTAGATTTTTCTCATATTTATAGAGTAAAATACCCTATTTAAGAAATCGATTGAACTAGAAAGAAAGAAAATACATTTATTTAGCACAGACTAAAAAGGCACACAATATACAGCAAAAAATAAATTTAAATAAAAAATAAAAATCAACAAAAAGTGGAAAGTGCGATGTCAGAAACTAGCACTAAAGTGTGTCTCATGGCTGCGCTAAAAAGGCCCAGTTCAGCAAAAATGCCAGCCAAATTGTGTCTGACGCTGGTTTTCAACTGGACCTGACGTGTGAAAGCGCCATAAGACTGTTAGCTCAGTCTCATGGTGCTCGGTTACTAAACTTTTTAAAAGAATTTTACATTGAGGGCTTGTAAAACTCTTATTATGCTCTAAGGTAACGAGGCGAAAATCAAATTTTATTACATGTTTGCAATTTGCAGGTCAGTGTAAGGCTGTGTGTATGGGATTACAGAATTATAACCATTAAAATCATCAATCCAATCCTCTAAGTTTTGTTTCGGGAGGTTCTTGTTTCGCATAAGGCGGGAGGAAACGCCCGGGTGTTTTCACTGCGTAGATCGCCCCGAGGACACGGTGAAGCATACGGTGGAGGTCGCGCGGCTTGGGCGGAGCACCGCCGTGTCCTTGTGGAGGTGATAGGCGGCAGTGATCTCTCGCGTCCGGCCCGAAAGTGGCTCGGAGCGAAAGTGCATGGGTAGCCGTCACCTCCTTCTGCGAGGCAGTAATGCTCGCGAAGAGGGAGGAGGCGCACGTGAGGGAGAGGCAGTATTTATGCGCCCTCATGGCCCTAGTCGCCGCAGGAGATGCCGTGGGCGTCGGGAATACCAGGCTGATTCCCGGCCACCGTAGGCGCGGGCTTGCGGAAGGCGAGTAATGGTCAGCTCGCTGTCCGATTAGGAACTAGCCCGGGTCGACGCCGCGGTGTATTCCACGCGCGCCTCAAAGAGATGTCAGCTCAAACTGGTGGGGTCCGCAAGGGCCGCTGATTCCCAGGGGTGCGGTTTGTTCGAAAGAAATATCGTGGCCTCTGGCACACAGGCAACTGAAGTAACACGGGTGGGTTTTTAGTCAGTAAATGTCTGACACGCCCTCCTGCTCCGCCCAGAGCGGAAGAAGTTAGTTGATGATTTGCCACCCTCATAAAAAACTTCTAAGTTCAAATAATCCCATTTTTTCATGAAATATAATTTCCGTGGCCCTTTCCCCTTAGGGTCACTAAATTTCTTTGCAAAAAAACAAGCAATATTGAAGGAATCAACTTCAAATACTCATTTCAGAAACCGGGTGTAATTTTTGTAACGGAACAAGTTCAAAATCTAGTTATGCCATGACATCATTTCCTGTAACATTATGAACGTGAGAGGCTTTATCTAAAGTTACAAGGCTAACTTTGTAACTAGATTTCAGCCATGTTGCCGAGATGTGACAATACAATTTTACTAGCTTTTACGTGAAGTTTACATTTTGTGATTACTGAGGAAAACTTCGTAGGGTATGTTATATTTTTAACTAATTTCATTCTTTGTTAGGTTTACTCTTGCCCATCTGTCTGTCTGTCCATGTGTCACCACCAATTTTCTCAGGAACGAGTGGACCTAGTAAGTTGAAATTTACACCAGATACTGAGGTCCCTATTAGGTGTATAAAAATCAAGGTCCTGAGTCAACACGATAAAAAGATTTGGGTAAATTTAGATTTTCGCAACACTTGTAAGTACCTACCAATTTTAACTTAATTTTCAACATTTTTTATTTTTCGGATTCTTCCCTTTACTTGTGCTATAAGACGGGTCGGGACGGGTAGGTCAACCGGAAGTACCCTACAGGTTTTGGGTCGAAAACCTATATGGTAGTTCCCGTTGACCTAGAATCACAAAATCTCGTGCCAAAATTCGTTTGGCATGAGATATCGGCACGGATCGGAACGGAACCCTTTCTTGCGCGAGTCGGACTCGCACTTGGCCGGTTTTTTTTTGTAACTCTTGAAATGTGAATGCAGTATAGGTACCTACACCTCTGCCTAACCCTATGGGGAAGACAAGCTTGATGTGTTTATTTTCACAACAAGCAAGCACACTAGAATTTGGTACATAAATTACAGTATTTATTTATTACAAGTGGTTTTTTCTACAAAATCAATAGGCACTCTCCTTATACATTTTAACTGTGTTAAATTTCATACTCCTCCGTTCGCTTAATTTTCATAAATAGAAATACAAAGTTTTTGCTTCGACGAGACCTCCCAGCGCAGAAATTTATCGTCGGTTAAACAAAAAAAAATCAGCTGTTCCATACATTTTGACCGCGTCAGTGTTGCACTTTTCTATGAAACAGCTAATTTTTTTGTAAAACCGACGTAAAATGTATGCGCTGGGGTCTAAAATGATAAGCTGAATTCATGGTTACAGTTTGCGCACTGGATAAAAACTTATCCTGTATATTATTATTCATAATTAAACCAGACCAATTGTCCAAGTTTAAACGCTTAATTAACTCTATCTTAAGTTAACATCCAGTTCTCGCTACCGTTTTACTAAACCTCCTTCTAAATCTTTAGTTAAATGTCCAGTCGGGCCAGGAAATTATTTAAATGTAAATCAGAAGTCGTTGGCTATGGTAATCTGGTGTTGGTTTAACAAAGTAATTATTTTTTTACTTCAGCTTAAGCTGTGGTTTTTAGAAAAACGTTGTGGAGTTAAATGTTTTCTTTCTTGTAATCTTCTGTGTTTGAGCGGGTGGCAAAGACTACAGCAATCCTATTCCGTAAAATCACACTAGCTAACTGAGTCTTTATCCATCGATATCGATGATCAGGTTAAGCTACGCTTGCCGCGGTTGGTCCGTGGATGGGTGACCATCTTTACATACCAAGACCCTCCGTGCCTCGGAAAGCACGTTAAGCCGTTGGTCCCAGCTGTTATTCGTGGATCTTTCACAGTCGTTACGGGTCGTCAGAAGCCCGAAAAACTGACAACCAGTTTTACCAAGAGGCCTCGTATTACTCAGTAACTGGGCTGTGGAGGTCAGATAAGGAGTCGGTCCATGTGAAATACTGGTATTTACCTGCATCCGGTTAGACTGGAAGCTGACCCGAACAAAGTGGGGAAAAGACTAGGCAGATGATGAATCATGACATTTGGAAATACAACATTTGGTCTACCAACAACACTGTACCAACAAGGAACTTTTTAACGGGTATGGGCCCATTAAAACTTCCACGTACAAAGGTTCCACTACGGAACTCCACTCTTTATTAACATTGGTTAAAAAAGTTCTGGATAGAACTTCTAATAAACACGCAGCTTAACACATCGCCGCCCATACCCAATTTGCAATGGATCCGTCACGACCTATATTCAATTACTGACGAACTGTTGTCTGTAACAGATATCGTTACAGACACGATGATACAATTATCTCAGAGCAACCATTAAATTAAAAGTATGAAGCAAACGGGTTTCTTCCGGCGCCTGACGGTAAAGGAGTGTGTACACTAGGCAGACAGCGGGGTGAATTGCGTAACAGTAAAAAAATGCAATTTGTAATGCATTATTCTGACATTTTTTTTTTGTCGAGCAGATGAATTATTCAGACATATCAAAATCAAAAGTCATTTATTCATCAAGGCTGAGAATCAGCACTTTTCGAAAGTCAAAATTACATAAGACAGTCATCCAAAACGTCCGCCCTTCACCACTTCCTAGTACTTCAGCTGGGAAGAAGTGGCGCAACAAACTGTCCAGCGGCACAGCTGTTTGTTTAGTTAGATTTAAATGTAGGTAATTAACATTACGAGACACAGAACATTAAATTAAATCGTTTGCCATTTGTCAGCTAGCCGTGCCAATAGACCAACAAATATAATGAATACTATACTCAAACAAAAAAAAATAACTGAAAAGAATGAAAAGAATGATGAGTGAATGGATTACGAATTTCCTTTCAACATTTTTTTGTGCATCTTTTGCATGCCTACATGGTAAAATATGGCTGATCTTGTAATCATTTTTGTTATCTGTTGTACTCATTTGCAAAATAAAATTATTTTTTACTTTATCTTTAAAATTTGTCAGATTGTGATAGAAATTAAAAAGGTTCAAGTCCGTGTGACGTTTACGTTGATTGAAATGCGTTCGAAATCTAAATGTGTTCGGTTTTGCTCGGGTTTTAGCTGATGGATTACTGTGTGTACCGGGTGCGGTTTGTTTTATGGATGAAGGAAACTGGACTATATTTATCCCGTGGTATTTGAATTTTCCGGCAGCCTGGTTATGAAACACACTCGATCACAATCACAAAGTCACCTGTTCAACAACAATATATTTATATTGTTGTTGAACAGGCGACAAAATTGCTTGCATTGCTTCAAAATTTTCAAAATTTTGAAGCAATGGATTATGAATCCCTTGAAAGTTAAGTCCTATTGTGATTGTGAGTACCTACGCAATTAAAATGCTGTTTAAATCTCTACTTACATAGTATTTATACGAGCAGTGTAAAGCATTGAAAAAGAATTTGTTTGAACGCGCTAATCTCTGGAACTGCTCGTCGGATTTAAGGCGAGGTGAGCCGAGCGCGGTAGGCATTTAAAGCTTACCTCAGCCCCCGAAACGAGTAGCGAGACGTAACTAGTTACGATGCGCGAGGGAAGGGCTCGCCAGGCGTGGCTGGCTGCCGGCAGCAGTATTAACTATGTCACCGAATAGAGCAATACAGTAGATCAACTTGAACTGATTACGATTACTAAAAGTTTATTTTACTATTCTAGTAAGTATTTTTTTAAGATATAATAAGTTGCGGAAATGAGATTTCTTCTGATTTCTCCTGTATTCTTTCAGAGGGGTTGGGCAGTGGTCTATTAGTACATCCACACAATTCGCCAGTTATGTTCAAGTAACATACAGCCTGGAAGTAATAATCCAATTAGGGTGATCGTCGTAGTTTTTTAGTTGCACTACCTACATACAAAACTATGTACCGACTACAGTACGTACCGAGAGATGAAAATCGAACAGTAAACCACACTGTTAGATTTTCAACGCGCTGAGTTGCACTGTGTTGGATTCTCAACCTTCGGCGCACTACTGAGAGTTGAAAATCCAGCGCGCGATATTATTACGTCCGTGTGAACGTGAACTTATATTTATTATTTTTCTGTGTTACCTGTCATTGTTTTCGAAGCCGCTGATCAAAATGTAAGTCCAAGATTGATTTGTGACGACCTCCGTAAAATGACGGCCGCAGTTTTGTGACCAGTTTTGTTTTTGTGACGGCCGCAGTTTTGTGACGGCCGCAGTAACATGACGGCCGCCGTAAAATAATGGCCGCCGTAACATGACGGCCGCCGTAAAATGACGGCCGCCGTAAAATGACGGCCACCGTAAAATGACGGCCGCAGTAACATGACGGCCGCCGTAACATGACGGCCGCCGTAACCTGACGGCACCCCCCCCCCCTGCACTGCTCCGCTTCGAAAGTAAAATACAAAGAAGCAGACGCAATAACACTGGACCAGCTCAAGGTCATAGTATTATCACATACAGTGCCTATCCAGGCAATCATCTTTTTTTTTTGTTTTTTAACCTACCTCTTTGATATTTGAAAACAGTAAATAAACCATTATAAAATTTGCGCGCGTGGCGGCTTTATGCTGTATGACATAGGTTTCAAATTCAACTGTTTTGCGCACTTGATGCGGTTGGTAAATCTATTTCGCAAGAAAAATGAATCATTCTAGCTTTTGCGCGCGTGGTCTTTATTTACACGGACATAGGATTTCAATTCTGTTCTACACGCCTATTTGCGGTTAGCAAATACGCGTAGGTACATAGATTTGCAAACCGCTAATAGTAGGTTATCTATAATAAATAAATATAGTAATCTATTTCGCGTAAAATATAATTAATGTCGGTAAATAATAATATTGTCAAAACATCCTTATTCTTCCAGCGCTGGATCGAAAGTTTTTACTTTCTGTAGTTTCCCATTTTGTTGGACAAAATATTAACTTCTTTAATTTCCTACGAAATGAAGCTTGTAAATAATTAGATATACTTAAATATACCTGTATTTAGTTTTTATTACGTATCATTATTTACAAACAATGTTTTGCTCTGCCAGTAACAGATCATAGCGGGGCGTGGCGGGTTAAAAAAATTGTCACACGTCCGACCTCCAACACGTTCCGCTCGGGACTAAACGACACGGGGCGCGCGCCTGTAAAGATAAAAACACTGGATTTTAGATTTGTTATAAATGCATTTTCATAGTCCATATTATTACGGCCGGATTTCATCATATTTTTTACGACCTTTATTATGGTATAAGTTTTATTGTTCAAAACCTTATATAACACAAATGAAATAAGAATCCAATAATCATTTAGACTTGTCTTTGCGATTTAAATGGATGCAGTAAAGTGCAAGTAATCGTGTATCGCACGGCCGGAATATCTAGATCAAGGTGTGAACTATGTAATGTTTTTTTTATTTTTTTTTAATCCGGTTTATCTACTTATAAAACACAATACAAAACGACGTTTTTCCGGATCACCCCGCCTTAAAGATATATTTTTATATTTTATAGACCAACTCTTGACGAAAGGCTATTTAACATCACGCTACAACACATAGGAGCAGAGAGAAAAGAAAAAAACATAAAGAAGGCAAAGCGAAAACGGAGTAACGCACAGCTATGGATAAACAAATTTCATGCGGATAAGATTTATGCCATAAAAATATAAAAGAGTACTAACTATAAATGAAATTGCTTGCATGCAAGCAGCTGGAAAATACATAATTAATCTCATATAGATTACTAATTAGTAGTCTCACGATCCTAGGTCATACTACCTAGTTATTACAGTGTGTTATGAACGTGTGAGTATTCTCACGAATGTTTCCTTCTTCCGAAGGTAGCAATTTCATTAATATGGTATTACAAAATTGAACTCATTGAAAACAGTGCTGTAAAGGCTGTCTACAAAAGACGATCTCATGTTGTACAGGCTGGTGACAAAATAACTTTAGTTA
Organism: Polymixis lichenea; assembly: GCA_949091785.1. Taxonomy (NCBI): domain Eukaryota; kingdom Metazoa; phylum Arthropoda; class Insecta; order Lepidoptera; family Noctuidae; genus Polymixis; species Polymixis lichenea. The sequence goes on along the minus strand of OX420943.1, from coordinate 1,865,910 downwards.
CAATCACGAACACTCAAAAGTTTGTAGAATAAGCTTTCAAATCAATTAGAATAGGTGTTTTCTTTCGAAAAGAAGGAGTACTATGGCAGGCGCGTAGCTGTTAACACAAAAGCTTCAAATAAACGTAATAGTTTTAATGTGATCAGTGTAGTAATTTTGCTACGTCCCACAGCACACAAAAATTTATAATACAGGGAGCTCCCTAAGGCCACGCGTCAGCTTCATCATCATTTCGGCCGAAAAACGTCCACTGCTAGACATAGGCCTCCTCAAGCACCGCCAGTTTAATCGGTTCTGTGCTTCTCGCATCCAGCGGACTCCTGCGTTCTTCACGGCTACGTCATCTGGTACGGAACTCCATAACCTTTCGGGTCCATCAGTCATCTGTTCTGCGACCCTACTGCTACTTAAGTTTGGCAATTCTATTCAATACCTATAACAAAATCCAGTTTAAACAGCACAGGAATTTTCTGCAAAATTAATAGAGTAAATATTACTCAAAGGTCGACTGGTAGAAAATGCCTATGACATTAAGTCTGCCTCTGTACATGTCTGTGCTTAAATAAATAAATAATAAATTCAAAAAGATCGATGGGAAAACCAGTGTACAATATCCTTAAACACGAATTAAACTAATCTTAACCCGTAGCGTGGCCGAGGTAGTTTTGTGAATGGAATAGCCCCTAATTGGCCCTCCGGCTATTATACTAAAGGTAGGTAACCCTTCAAACGGTGCGTATAAATGGGTTGATCAGTAAAACATGAAAACATTGATCACAAATGTACCCGTTTAACGCAGGCTTGTAAAAATGGTAATAATCGTAAAATTGCATTATGAAGCGTGCAATATCCGGGCAGAATGTATGTTCAGATATACAGCTATTTTATTACACTTTTACTTATTACTGAAATAAAAAGTAAGTTACTGACCGACTACTGAAAAATCACGCTCTGAAAACTATGAAACAAGAAAATATTCTCATCTGAAAGCCGTGGTCATATGTCACCTAAGCAATACATTCTAACAATTAAATAGTAAGCGATCATAAGCTTTAGGGCACGTGAGTTTAGTTCACCACTTTATGTCCTCGAGGGGTTGCCATATTCAATTTAAGGACGACGAAGGACGTTCAAAAAGCTTCCAACGATACCTCATTTGTCAAATTGTGATTACTAGTTTAGAAGTTATGAGGGACTAGATGAACATACATACATACCGGTCAAAATCATAACCCTCATTTTTGCTTCGCCGTAGTCGGGTAAAAAAGGCCAAAAATTTGGCAAGAAAAGTGATCACTTTCTAATAAATTCATCAGCCCGAAACATTATTTTGGAAATCCATGTGATTTGTCAAAATGGTGTTTAATAGGGCAGTCCTGACTGCCTTATAAACAAGAATACCCCACGGGTCCGAAAAGCTTGTGTCAAACCAGTTAAAAGTCATTGTAGAGATCGAAAACGCTTTAAAAGCGATTGCCTAAATAGGCTCTCAAAATTAAAGCAGTACACTTTGAAGTTATTCTAAAATCTGTTTGACACAAGCTTTGCGGACCCGTAGGGTAATTGAATAACACTAACAGTAGGAATGACTTTCATTTTGACAATTCAATGACATTCATTGCGTTTCTTGCGTCATTGAGCGGATTTTTTTGCAGTTTGTTACGCAATCTAAAAGGTGCCGTATATTTTTGACTATGTATTCCATTTATCGTGAACACTTTTGTCTAGGCTCTCTGTTGTCTTGGATAAAGCACAAAAAATATTTAAATAATTTCCAAGATCATAAAAACGTTTCTACGATAAATCTTAAACTATCAAAAAACAGTGCTGCGAAAATGAATAACGGCCCAACTTCAATCATAACTTATGCAAATCGAATAAAAAAGAAACATTTGTTTTTAACTTAAACATAACGTTTCTGACAGGTTCTCATTCTCAATAAATAAGATATTTGGGGTGGTGAATAAAATAATTATTTAACATACATAACATCGCGCCTTGATTCCTAAAATGGTTAGGCAGAGGGGTATCTATAGTACACCCACATTTCGCTAGCTATGTTTGGGTTCATGTAAAAGGGAGAGGCTCAAGCGGGCAGCACTTGCGACCACTAGACCAGCGAAGGCAGAAAAACCACAAAAACTGTGTTAAAGCTAAAACAAATAAGTTGATACTTCGTTCAATATCTTCCTGGGGAGTAATTGCGTAAGACTAGGAATGGCTGACATTTTAACAGTTCAACAACATACATTGCGTTATTTATGTTGTTGAGCACACAAATTTTTCGAACATATGAAGCAACGCATTAGCAAATATCCTTAAAGTTATTCAGATTCTCTGTTACGCAATCCGGGCGCTGGCCTCGTCTCAATTTATTCGTGGTGGGCACATCACTACTTCTTATTCCATGAGTATATATCTATCTGCTGTCATATCAGTAGTCAGCCCCTTTCTGTCTTTCACACAATCAATCGATGTTTGCTTTTGTCGTCCCCTGGACTCATTAAGCCATCCACAGTACACACAAATATAGTAGCACAAATATACTCAAAACTTTCCTCAAGACATTTTTCTCACTCCTCCGCATCACAATTATTCCCCGTGTTTGTGACGAACCGATTTCTTTAATTATGTCATCGTATGATTGTGAACACCGTTAGTTTATAATCTATCTCACGAGATTATAAACTGTCGATAAATTGCGAACTGCACCATACTGCTAACCGACCGAATAGGTTAGGTTGGGTACAATTGCGAACAATCGCGCGCGAGCCGAGTGAGCGAAGCGAGCGGTGCCACGGCAGCGGCAAGCGAGCGCTACTTCCAATAGTATTTGACTATTTAGTAATAGCGCAAGGTACTATCCGTCTTAATACCAGTTCACAATTTGACGGTATCACTTCGATAGATTATAATCTACCGAAAAATAATGCGTTAAATTGTAAGCAGCATTTTGCAGTTCACAATCTCGCGAGTTAGATTGTAATCTAACAGTATTTACAATTTTACGGTGACATATACAAGCCCTTTGCCCCATAAATGAAAAACTTCCACAAAAACTTTCATCCCCCATAGGGGCTGAATTTTTACAAGCTCACCTTCGTCAGGGTCATAAGTTCTCACGCTGAAAGGCGCTTTACTTTGTGTAAAATATTTCTTCACCACTGCTCTCAAAACGGTGAAGGAAAACATAGGGAGGAAACCGCATGTCCTAGAACCAAAAATGCGAAGACATGTGACCTCTACCAACCCACACCGGCCCGCGTGGTGGATTACGGCCCATCTCTCTCACCAAGAGGACGCCTGTGTCCCAGTAGTGGGAACATTAGGTATAGGCTGATTATCCACCTTCGTTATGTTTGGAGCTCTTGTGCACAATTTCATACTTTTAGACCCGTTCCACGTAGTTTTACACTGAATTTAAGATTTTTATTGATGTAGATAAATCGTCAAAGTAACTATTATATGGCGATACAAAATATTATTGTGGGAGCTTCCACCTTTTACGAATCGCTAGTAAAATAATTGGTTAAATTTAAACAAATAATTGCTATATAAACAGCAGAAAGTTTTAAAGGAAGCTGTGTTGTAAACGATGAAAATTAAGCCATAAAATGCTACAATTTTAGGAGACTTGTTACTTAGGCACTTCGAAGTTCTTCGTCCTTGAGTAATGTCTATCATTTGCATACATTTAACATATAGATTATGGTTGGAGAATCATCAGACTTGGAACATGGGAACAATATACAAATAAACTCTAGGAGTTAAAATTTTAAGAACTTGGCCAATACAAGCTTATAACAAATATACTTTAAAATATCTTAAATTTAGTCATTGATTTACTGACACAGAACGCACTGCCCACACCGTTAGGTATAGAAGTTTGAAATTTTAAAACAGAAAGACAGTTTCTTATAACAAACTAAGGAAGATTTTGAATATTCATCGTAAATAGAAAAAGTATACTTAGTAAAGTTATTGGGTGTGTGTGGAATCGGGGATAAAAGTTTGTACGGGAGTTCAACATTTTTGCCGATAGGCAATCCCACCGACCAAATGACTTATAATTCCACAATTTCTATGAAAAGTACTACCTGATGTGATAAGCATTCAGTACATAGGTTATACGTACAGGTACCTACAAATAATTCTGTAAGTCCCTTTCTAATATCGACTTTCTTTCTTTCTAAAGTTATCATTAAATAATTTTCCATAAATCTTACCTAAATCAATATAAATGCTTCAAAAAGTAGTTGGTAGGTACCTACTATTTTATTTATTTATGTTATTATTATTTATTTAAATTTATAAACATTCATATACACTACAAAAATTACAGGAAGCCACAGAAAATAAAAAAACTTTTATAATATCTGTAACTAACAATTATTATTCAATTGAATACAGCATTTCTTATTATTGTCTGTACAGCTATTCGCATCTCTATCAGTTTTAATTAAATTAATAACGCCATCACTGTAAAGTATCAGCACATCCTGTGTTCTTAGATCAATATTAGGATCATCCGGTGGTGGTACCGTTAAGTTTACCAACCACATAAAAGCTAATTATGTATTGGAGACGTGACTATGGTGTTAGGCCTTCCTTAGGATCGTTCGTGAGAATATCCAGTGTATATTGATTGACAGATATACACACCATTATTTTATTGATGCAAATAGATAACTCAATACACGACTGTGAATTTTCCAATTCATAATTATGAATCTACTTTCTAAGATTATCTCGGTCATCACTGGCATCGGTGAAGAAAAATATGGTGAGAGAACCTGGACTGCCAATTCACCTTGATCGAGCGTGGTGATCAATGCTCATGCCTTCTCTGTGTGAGAAGAAGCCATTGCCCTGCAGATATTAATCCATTCTAATATAAGCCGGCACATAATTACGTAGCACGTCCTCAGTCCGGTCCAGTCTGTTCCTTGCTGCCCTCCACCAGCAATTACCATTTTTTTTTAAATTGGAAAATGCTCATGCATACTGCGCTACCACGGGGAGACAGCGCATTTCTGTGGGACTCTAACCCACTAAAACTGTGGGCACGCCACAATTGCGGCGGTAAGTCCCCTCTTTGAGGAGTGGCTTGAGAGGCGGCACGGTGTCCTCGCCTTCCGCCTGACGCAGGTCCTCACCGAACACGGTTGTTTCGGGAGGTTCTTGTTTCGGATAAGGCGGGAGGAAACGTCCGGGTGTTTCCGCTGCGAAGATCGCCCTGAGGACACAGTGGAGCATACGGTGGAGGTCTGCCTGGCTTGAGCGGAGCACCACCGTGTCCTCTGGAGACGATCGGCGGCGGCGATCTCTCGCGTCTGGCCCTGGTCCAGGCCACGGTACGGAGCGAGAGTGCATGGGTAGCGGTCACCTCCTTCTGCGAAGCAGTAATGCTTGCAAACAGGGAGGCGGCGCACGTGAGGGAGAGGCAGTATATGCGCCCTCGCGACCTTAGTCGCCGCAGGAGACGCCCTGGGCATCGGGAATCCCAGGCTGATTCCCGGCCACCGTAGGCGCGGGCTTGCGGACGGCGAGTAATGGGTATATAGCTCGCTGTCCGGTAAGGACCAAGCCCGGGTCGATGGCGCGTCGTGTTCCACATCCGCCTCAAAGAGCTCCACCCAGAGCGGGAAAAGTTATTTGATGATTTCCCACCCAATAAAAAAAAACCACTAAAACTCCACGGTGTCCTCTAGTGCCGCTTATGGTGGGAACACCGGAACGCGGAAGCCATCCGCGAACTCACCGCGGCCGTCCGTTACCGGACCCTTCTTTGGGGAGTAACCCCCATCCCCCCCCTTGGTCCCCTGCGACAGGTCGGGACGGTGGCCCCGCCGCCTACCACTTTTCGCCCGCAAAGGATAGGGAGAGCGGCCTACGCAATAACGACACTCCTTTTCCCCTGCGGCCCCACCGCGTCCGCCATCAAACGGTGGCGGCCCCGTCCAGGCCACGGAAGGGAAGAGCGCTGCTCAGAAACACCGGCACTCCTCCTCCGCCGCAGCCTGTAACCCTCAGCCGCGATGCCTCCCATTCGACATCGCGGCCCGCCTCAATTGCGATGCACCTCACCGCAACCTACTTTTGGCCGCTACGTCGTCGGCTTGGCAGCAAAAGCCCTAATGAGCAGCCCCACATCGGGGTTCCTTTTCGCTTCACCGTGGGTGGGGAAGCCACGGCTACTAAGCCCCCCTGCAACGATAATGTGGGAACCCATCGCAGGTACCAGCTATGCCCTAAGCCGAGGTCCGTATCCCACAGAGGGTGCTCTTAGCGAGCAGTCGCTATAGTTTTAAGTTTTTAAGCCCTGGCTGGAAGCCTTAATTTATTAAGGTTACCACAGGCATGTCTGGTTAAACAGCCGACAACCTCATAGTTTCCGTACCTGCGTAGCACGTCCTACCTTCCAATAATTTTCATTTAAACATTTATCAATAATAATTTTAAATTATTGTAATAAATAAATTATGTAATGATAACGACGGCATATTAGCACGTCAAAGCATCTTCCTCTGCTTTATCACGCAGAACCTCTCATCTCGTTGCCTAAGTGAACCAAGATATTAATGAGACTTAAAAAAAAAAATACATGTTTGTGTCTTAATTATCACTCATCATAAATCGAATCGAGTAGGTTCACAGGAACCTAAATATAGATATAGTTTTACCATTTTCAATATTTCTTGTTGCTCATTTTTTTTTTCTTTATTGTCTAATAATCTCCTCATAAGAAAAAGTCTGGACAACTGACAAAACCAGACCACGTCCTGACGGGAAGACAAAAAGCCGTCCGTACAAACCTGGACGCATGGTAACACTACCTTTATTCGTAAACAATTTGAAAACAAACAAACCACCCTAACCAAAATAGAAGCCACCTAATTATTTAAAATACGCCACAGGAGCGTACGACGTGTACCTACATATCAGCCATATCGGCCATATCCAGTTACCAATTAATTAAATGAAGGCAACACTGAACCACTGTACACTGGGTGGAAAGTGCGTGGGAACAGAGCAGTGAAGCTGATCGTACAAGTACACTTCCGTGGCGACACGGTGTTTGTATTAAAACCTTATTGGAATAATGTTGTCATTAGGATTTCCTCTGTAGGTATAGCGTGTAATGTTGGGTATTGAATTTGACCTTTAAGTAAAAAAGTGACAGCGTTGTTACAGACATTAACTGCATATAGAAATAGTGTCTTATGCATAGATCCTCTGGCTTCCAAAATAGATTGAAACAAATAGGTATAAAAAACGGGTCCACCCTTTATTGCAGAACTTTTTATTTCGTAATATTATTTTGCATAACAGCGGATAGCATAAACTTCATTTCGCAGAAAATCGTTTGGCGTACACTCATTTGGCATACATTCAAAACTCATAATTTTGTAAGTCAGAATCATCATTAGGCATAAATTTCATATCCATAATTATTAAAAAGTAGAACCATCAATAGAAGTCGCGGGCGGAAGATAGAAAGTAAATAATATCCGAACTACGGCGTAAACATACTTAGAACACTTAGGTAACATTTACTCTCGGACCTCAAGTCACGACTTACTCCATATATAGGGTAGTATAGTAGGTATCAACGATTATGTGCAAGAGAACGCATATAATGTGTGTGCATTAATCTCATCTGTGATCGGTTTCACTGAATTAAGGTGAACCTAGTCCACATTTTCCTCATACAAACTTCGGGAGTGTATTACTCCACTGTTCGACAATGTACATCAAAAATTAAACATGGTATGGTTTTGTCTTATTATTAATATTGTCTGTACGGAAACAGAATACGAAAATAAAAAGCCATTAAAAAGTTAGGAGCCAACAAAGATTAGTTTTTCTTGCTAATTTAACCTAACTTTGGGCGTGTTTAAGTAATAAAAGAAGTGTAAAATCTGAAAAACCAAGTCGGTACCGACAAAGCTCAAATATCGAAAACTTCAATAAACTTTATTGGTCATTGATTTATGCAGTCGTTTTTTCATAAAACCCGATCTTCCGAAGGACTGTTCTTAATTTTTACTCGCCTGTTCTACTATAAATGATCCTGCATCTCACTCAATAATGTTGTGCGTGTAGACTAGCTTCTAACTGCGCATCACTGATACTACTTCTGTCGGACACGATGCCTGGTGAGACAGCGTGCTTTTTAGCCAGGCCCATCAGTGAGTTCGACCCCGCGACTAGGTTCCCCTTAAATAGATGGTAATTGGTAACTAGTTAGTGGTTTTAGCCACTTACGAGCATCGGAGTTGGTAGGGTTAAATTGAATGGATTGGAGATCTATAGGAGCATGATGGAGACTATGTACAGTCACCAAAAGAGATAACCGCAGAGTCTTCGGATATAGTTTAAGTTTAATAAGAAACCGATGGATGTGAAGGTCAAAAAGGCTTGGACATAATGATGTTCTACATGATAACGATGACAGAAAGTAAAAAATGTATGGGAAGTGCCTGTTCTAAGCTACTGAAAAGCATATGTCTAGCTTGTTGAAAGTCATTGTAGGGATACGAAATCACTTTGGAAGCAAGTGCCTTTTGTCTAGGCCATTACATGGTCTGAATAAACAAGATGTCGCGTTCCGGGAGTGACATATAATGCGTACGTTACTTTCCAGTTGCCACATTATTGCAACAAAACACGAAATTTGGAAATATTTCTCTGCCTCGATATGGCATTTCGATAACCTGGCGAAGTAGGTATTATTATTATACAAGCTGACGATATTTTCTTAGATTCGAATGCCATGGGTATATCAAAAACTAGCCGTCCAAGTTGAGAATTTAAGAAAAGAAATAAAAATAGACTTATTTGTTACAGAAACACGCGCGACTCTCGCACGCGGGCTCGTGCGTGTGCGCACGATTTAATGCGTTTGTATGTGTAGAGGGGCTTGTGGCTAAGAAATAACAGCCGTACCGGTCGATCAAAAAATAAATCGATTAGGTTAAGCTACGCTTGCCGCGGTTGGTCCATAGATCCTTGTCATTTGTGGTCAACTTTGACAGTCATTACAGGTCGTCAGAAGCCCGAAATTCTGACAGCCAGTCTTACCCAGTAACTGATTTGTGCAGAATAAAGAAAGAAGAACGAAAATACGTTTATTTGCGGTAAATATGACGCAAAAAAGAACAGAAACAGACAAAAATAGGTTGAGGAAAACATGCGTCACATTCACTCAAAACGGCTATCGCTCAGCATTATGCTGCGATCCTATGCAAGACAGAGCCCCAGCGCTGGTTTTCAGCGGCAGCCGGCTTTGACGTAATGACGTCGCTCGGTGCATTAAACAAATATTAGGAGACTGTACAGCAACTAGTGCTGGTGATAGGCAGTCGCTCCATTTAAAATAAGGGTACTCAGCAGCATTCGGGTAGACTGAAAGCCGACCCCAACATAGGGGAAGGGCTAGGCAGATGGTGATGATGTATAGAGTAAAAGTTTGTAGAACACAATTAGCGTCAAAGAAAGGAACAAAAATATTTTTGAAAATCACTTAGTTCCACAAAAGGGCATTGCGTGCAAGAGAAATGCACAAAGCGCAACATTGTTGCAGTAACATCATTTAGTGTTCAGAAAGGAATTGTTAAGTTATTATAACCACGAAACCAACCAATGCTGATCGGAAACACCATAGCTACACAGAATGGTATAAAAAAGCGGCTAAGTGTGAATCCCACTCGCACGCAGAGTTCCGTACCACTACCACCTTACAACTTTAACACCAATACTTTAGTGAAAAAATACGTTTCTGGTATATACTTCTTTAATTTATCATTTTTTATTTTTCTTCACATTATTCTTGTTGTTGTAACGGCCACAGTACCTACACACTCAGTGAATATTTCAAGTGTTGCCTATTATGGTTCAATAAAAGCCCTGTCTATGACAGATGGACCGACAGTGGAGCCTTTGGTAATAAGGTGCAGTTGGTACCCCTTACGTACGGAACCCTAAAAACCTTCAATTGTATCATACTCACGGGAATATTATACAGGATGTTGTGGTATTGAGGTTTATTGGAATTGGAACCAAGTGAACCGACGATGATCCATTGTTATCATTGCTTTGTATTGAATCAATGATTTGTTGCAACTGTTTTTCTATATTGGTGTCAATGGCGACAGGGCCATGATTTGTGTTTCAAAATTATTGCAGGCAGGCAGCCAGTATTTTGTTTACAAAAATAAAATAGAAAGAGAGTTTAAAAAAATGTTAAAACTAAGAAAATAATGATCACACAGAAGACCTGTGCGAGGTCAAAAAGGCTCCTATCTCAACATGATGTTGTGATATTTGAAAACATCAAACAATACTATCCTGCTGGTCTCATGATTATCATTGCATCTTCGCGTTTACCAGGTCGCATCCTTTCGCAGCCCTGAGTCCGCTTTTCTACTTTTAAACCTCCACTTCGGACGGCCTTTTGCATCGCTTATGGTGATTCCGTTGGCATGCATGTCATCCGCTTCGACGTCAAGCCAATACTTTTTGGGTCTTCCCCTTCTGCCGAGGTCCGGCGGAGGCAGCATGGCCAAACATTTGTTCCCCACGTAGCTTTCCTATCCTGGTCTACTTTGTACAAGTCTCCGTGAAAATTTAAGTGAAGTGAGCCGTCATTCCAATTGATCCTAGGGATTGAAAACACACTTCAAGTTCACTTCACCTAATTTTTCAAAGTGGGATTTTTACAGAATAGATCGGCTGTAATTGTCCCACCACAAGACATTTTCACTATGTAAGCTTATTAAGAATGAGTTGGTGATTTCAGACCACAGTGAGCAGACCTTTCTTTGTGAGTATAAATAAGTTTAACTTCATCATCATCCTTCACAGCCCGACTTCCCCCATTGCTGAGCTTAGGCTTCTCTTTACACGTGCCAATCCCCATGTACAACGTGTAACGGAAAGGGTACATGTAATTACGAGCTTTAATATGTATCCACATAGCGAAATTCAAAAGCGATTTTCTCTTAAATAACGATTGCAACCTTGAGATAACCTAAGTATTTCATTAGCGTGGGTTCCAAAATACTATTTTTATAATAATATAAAATTGCAATCAATTCAAGAGGACAAAATCACTTTTAAAAGTTGGTAAACGTATACATGTTAGTGCTCGTGACTGTACAGGGTATGTCTTTATCCAGTGCGCAAACTGTAACCATGAATTCAGCATATCATTCTAGGCCCCCCCTAGCACAGAAATTTTTCGTCGGTTTTACAAAAAAAAAACAGCTGTTTCATAGCAAAGTGCAATACCTACTATAGTATCTGTTTATTACTGATACTATACTTACGCTTCTTTTTCATTCATCCACATCATCATTGTTTTATTATCCTTTTACGACTTTCTTACATTATTATATTTCTCTCTTTGTTCTCTGCGCTAACACTCTGCGAATCGGTCTTAAACGATTCGTCTATAAAGAATTACTTGATTTTACATTAGAATTTTCTATATTTTTACATAATAATATTCTTGTTATGACATTTAAGTCAAACACGTCAAACTGATGTCTACTTATTCTTTTAATTGTCTATGCAGTCTATTCAAGGAAGGTTGCATTAAGATTGTACTTACTAAAAATAATTTTATATCGTTTTGGATAGCCTAAATTTGGTTCTTTTTATGTAATTACGTTGTCTACTAAATAAGGAAATTCTAAATTATTATTATAAGATTCTTAAACGCACTCTCGGATTATATGAAGGAGGTTTTATACGTCTTGGCCGACTAGACTGGCAGATGAGAGTAGATATGGCTAAAAAAAAGAAAAAGGGGGGAGGAATTGAGAATGTCAGCGAAAACAGTTGGTATTTTGGAGATGACAATGAAATAAAGCAATAAAATGGAGTTACACATCTGCACTTAATGCCCATTGTCCGTCTATGCCCAAAAATGAAATAGTCGTAAGAAAAGTGTTTGATTTTCAAGCACAACAATATTAGAAAATGGACCGCCCTAGCTACTGGCAAAGAACTCCGAAGACTTTCCATAGACATGACGATAGCCATGAAAGATTACGGGGTGAAGATGAAGGCCGCGTTTATACTGCTGGCTCGTGCGCGGTATTTCGTCCCGGGCATGAATGGGACAGTTATTGAAACTATTCCTAAGCAAGCTTGTGTGACTGTTACTACAACTCCAAGAAGTGTTTCAGGAGTGAAAGTCAAAGATATGCATGTCAAGGAATTGGACTGTGATTATTACCAATAAATAAAGTGCAAAGGTACCTTTTTATAATTTATCTTGTATTTCTCTTATTAAATTCTAATTGTCTAGTCTATTTTCTACCCCTTTTATTTGTCAGGGATAGGTAGACACGACACTACGCGGTCAAAATGTAAAAAGTTATCCTGTATACGTATACCAAGGGTGCGGTTTCTTTGGATGATATCAAACGATATTGGAAAACTTTTTTAATCCTATCTCTACATGTTCGGAAGTTATGAGAATTTTTAATACATTGATACAAGAAACCGTACTTTTCAAATTGAAATAAACACATCACTTCGAAGAGATTTATCGTGATTTTTACAAGTAACGTGGAAAGTTATGCACGAGCTTGCGGACGGCGAGTAATGGGTAGCTCGCTGTCCGGTAAGGACCAAGCCCGGGTCGACGGCGCGTTGTGTTCCACGCGCGCCTCAAAGAGATGTCACCAGCAACTGACGGGGCCCGCAAGGGCCGATACCTGCCAGGGGTGCGGGTTGTTCGAAAGAGATACTGCCGCCCCTGGCATACAGGCAACTGAGGGAACACGGGTGGGTTTTAGTCAGTAAAAGTCTGACACGCCCTCCCGCTCCACCCAGAGCGGGAGAAGTTATTTGAAAATTTCCCACCAAAAAAAAAAAACTTGGTAAGTTATTGTCCTACGTAGTGCAGTGACACGTTTGTTGATTTGAAGTTTAAGAAACATATGAAACGGAAAATTTGTTACCAATTCTTAGAGTATTTTATTTTGAACTGAAACTATGTTTAGTGATTCTATACCAGCTGTTATCTTTAGTGCTTAAGGATAGCAATAGGGTTTCTGTTACACCCTGTATATAATAGTCCCTCTCCCGTGCCAATCCAAAAGACTGTAACTCAATTTTTAGTGTTATAACACTAATAACTTAACAACGCCTAATCAGTTTCTTAAGTTTCTATATTACCCCTGAGCAAAATTTTTTTCTTTCAATATATATTTTGCAAGATATGGCAAGCTAAAAAAGACTGTTTAACGTTCAAATTAAGGTTTTAAGATGCTGAAAAACTGTAACAAAGCTTACGGTATCTCAGAATATCAGCGTCACGTACATTTGCCTGACACATGCTGAGCTGGACTCCCATTTGGTGCAACTTTGAGACGCACACCTCACTTTTGCACTCCACCGCACGTTCTTTAATTTGAATGTTAAATTGTGCCATAGCCTAAAGTGTCATCACTACACATATGTCATCCTATTTTCTTTGTTTTTTTTTCTTAGTGTATTGGCACCTTGTACTTTTCATGTAATTAGTTTTAATCTCATCGTGCTTTGTTTGTTGTGTAATGTCTTTTTTATGCACCAAATAAACGATCTATCTATCTATCTACATGTGGTTTTCAAAAGTTACAGTGTATTGGATTGGCAGGGCAGCCCTGTGCCAACCTCATCCAGGTTCGACCCACGATGGTAACAATTTCGTCCACGCATCTTACCGCCGCCGCCGAACGACCGACACTTCGTCTCCCAGTCCTTGGACGACACTAGTCACTGCCTTACTCCTATCATCACTACGCGTTGCCAGGTGTCCTGCCTAACTCCATTTGAGATCCATTACTCGTTTTCCGTTATCGAAAAACTTCGTACGTCTGCGGATCTCGTCTGGGACTCGGAGTATAAGCCTTATGCCAAGCATGGAATGCTCTATAGCTCTATGTACCACTCTCACCCTATACACAGCCTCCTGCTTGAACGTCCACGTCTCAGTACCATTCGTTATGGTCGGCAGAACACACTGGTTTTAAAGGCGGACATTTTGGCTGATTTCAGAATGTCGTCCAATTTGCTAAATGCATCCCACCTTTGCTGTATTCTACTCGATGTCTCTGTTTGTTGCTGCTCTTTGCATAATAAAAGAATAGTCCAGTTTTGAAAGTACAAAATGAAATCAAAGACGTTACGTTACGTACGTGTCTCTCCTGCTAGCCCTTGCGTAAGAACCGAACGAAAATTTAGTTAAAAAATGTTTTGAAATCTAATTCTTGCCAGGATTTTATGCTTGGTTGCTTCCTAATTGCGCCATTAAATCTGACCCTTCACATTCAGGATGAATTTCAAGGATCAGTTTTCATTCGACTCTGAAGATGGAGTAACCTTCGCGCTCCAACGGATCCCTATTGTTGTCACAGATATTTATCAGACCGAGGGACAAATATAGTATATCAAAAGCGTTATTAAATCACCTTTCGCATTGCCAACTGAACTGAAAATTTCTCTTCAGTTTAAGAGTGTCTTTACATTAACAGATAAAATATTTCCTACATTAAAGATATTAAAACGGGAGACTGGGAAAATATAAATCAGCCCCAAGCCAGATATAATACATTTATTATTTTTATGCCTGTTCTAATCTATCTCTTGTAATAATTTCTGCGTGTTTTTTCTTTATCCTTGAGTTTCTTAGGATTGTTGCTAGGAGAGTATGTGCTTACAAAGCTCCTTGAGGCTGGCGTTTATTAAATAATCTAATCACATAAAAATTGGCACAGACTTTAAGGCTTCCGCAGGCAGGCACGACGCGATGGGCGATGCGATCCTGGTAGAACAGTTTCCATAAAGTTTTAGTAGAAATTGTTCTACTAGAGTCACGTCGCCCTGACGCATCGCGCCTGCCTGCGGAAGCCTTAAAGTCTGTGCCAATTTTTATGTGATTAGATTATTTAATAAACGCCAGCCTCAAGGAGCTTTGTAAGCACATACTCTCCTAGCAACAATCCTAAGAAACTCAAGGATAAAGAAAAAACACGCAGAAATTATTACAAGAGATAGATTAGAACAGGCATAAAAATAATAAATGTATTATATCTGGCTTGGGGCTGATTTATATTTTCCCAGTCTCCCGTTTTAATATCTTTAATGTAGGAAATATTTTATCTGTTAATGTAAAGACACTCTTAAACTGAAGAGAAATTTTCAGTTCAGTTGGCAATGCGAAAGGTGATTTAATAACGCTTTTGATATACTATATTTGTCCCTCGGTCTGATAAATATCTGTGACAACAATAGGGATCCGTTGGAGCGCGAAGGTTACTCCATCTTCAGAGTCGAATGAAAACTGATCCTTGAAATTCATCCTGAATGTGAAGGGTCAGATTTAATGGCGCAATTAGGAAGCAACCAAGCATAAAATCCTGGCAAGAATTAGATTTCAAAACATTTTTTAACTAAATTTTCGTTCGGTTCTTACGCAAGGGCTAGCAGGAGAGACACGTACGTAACGTAACGTCTTTGATTTCATTTTGTACTTTCAAAACTGGACTATTCTTTTATTATGCAAAGAGCAGCAACAAACAGAGACATCGAGTAGAATACAGCAAAGGTGGGATGCATTTAGCAAATTGGACGACATTCTGAAATCAGCCAAAATGTCCGCCTTTAAAACCAGTGTGTTCTGCCGACCATAACGAATGGTACTGAGACGTGGACGTTCAAGCAGGAGGCTGTGTATAGGGTGAGAGTGGTACATAGAGCTATAGAGCATTCCATGCTTGGCATAAGGCTTATACTCCGAGTCCCAGACGAGATCCGCAGACGTACGAAGTTTTTCGATAACGGAAAACGAGTAATGGATCTCAAATGGAGTTAGGCAGGACACCTGGCAACGCGTAGTGATGATAGGAGTAAGGCAGTGACTAGTGTCGTCCAAGGACTGGGAGACGAAGTGTCGGTCGTTCGGCGGCGGCGGTAAGATGCGTGGACGAAATTGTTACCATCGTGGGTCGAACCTGGATGAGGTTGGCACAGGGCTGCCCTGCCAATCCAATACACTGTAACTTTTGAAAACCACATGTAGATAGATAGATAGATCGTTTATTTGGTGCATAAAAAAGACATTACACAACAAACAAAGCACGATGAGATTAAAACTAATTACATGAAAAGTACAAGGTGCCAATACACTAAGAAAAAAAAACAAAGAAAATAGGATGACATATGTGTAGTGATGACACTTTAGGCTATGGCACAATTTAACATTCAAATTAAAGAACGTGCGGTGGAGTGCAAAAGTGAGGTGTGCGTCTCAAAGTTGCACCAAATGGGAGTCCAGCTCAGCATGTGTCAGGCAAATGTACGTGACGCTGATATTCTGAGATACCGTAAGCTTTGTTACAGTTTTTCAGCATCTTAAAACCTTAATTTGAACGTTAAACAGTCTTTTTTAGCTTGCCATATCTTGCAAAATATATATTGAAAGAAAAAAATTTTGCTCAGGGGTAATATAGAAACTTAAGAAACTGATTAGGCGTTGTTAAGTTATTAGTGTTATAACACTAAAAATTGAGTTACAGTCTTTTGGATTGGCACGGGAGAGGGACTATTATATACAGGGTGTAACAGAAACCCTATTGCTATCCTTAAGCACTAAAGATAACAGCTGGTATAGAATCACTAAACATAGTTTCAGTTCAAAATAAAATACTCTAAGAATTGGTAACAAATTTTCCGTTTCATATGTTTCTTAAACTTCAAATCAACAAACGTGTCACTGCACTACGTAGGACAATAACTTACCAAGTTTTTTTTTTTTGGTGGGAAATTTTCAAATAACTTCTCCCGCTCTGGGTGGAGCGGGAGGGCGTGTCAGACTTTTACTGACTAAAACCCACCCGTGTTCCCTCAGTTGCCTGTATGCCAGGGGCGGCAGTATCTCTTTCGAACAACCCGCACCCCTGGCAGGTATCGGCCCTTGCGGGCCCCGTCAGTTGCTGGTGACATCTCTTTGAGGCGCGCGTGGAACACAACGCGCCGTCGACCCGGGCTTGGTCCTTACCGGACAGCGAGCTACCCATTACTCGCCGTCCGCAAGCTCGTGCATAACTTTCCACGTTACTTGTAAAAATCACGATAAATCTCTTCGAAGTGATGTGTTTATTTCAATTTGAAAAGTACGGTTTCTTGTATCAATGTATTAAAAATTCTCATAACTTCCGAACATGTAGAGATAGGATTAAAAAAGTTTTCCAATATCGTTTGATATCATCCAAAGAAACCGCACCCTTGGTATACGTATACAGGATAACTTTTTACATTTTGACCGCGTAGTGTCGTGTCTACCTATCCCTGACAAATAAAAGGGGTAGAAAATAGACTAGACAATTAGAATTTAATAAGAGAAATACAAGATAAATTATAAAAAGGTACCTTTGCACTTTATTTATTGGTAATAATCACAGTCCAATTCCTTGACATGCATATCTTTGACTTTCACTCCTGAAACACTTCTTGGAGTTGTAGTAACAGTCACACAAGCTTGCTTAGGAATAGTTTCAATAACTGTCCCATTCATGCCCGGGACGAAATACCGCGCACGAGCCAGCAGTATAAACGCGGCCTTCATCTTCACCCCGTAATCTTTCATGGCTATCGTCATGTCTATGGAAAGTCTTCGGAGTTCTTTGCCAGTAGCTAGGGCGGTCCATTTTCTAATATTGTTGTGCTTGAAAATCAAACACTTTTCTTACGACTATTTCATTTTTGGGCATAGACGGACAATGGGCATTAAGTGCAGATGTGTAACTCCATTTTATTGCTTTATTTCATTGTCATCTCCAAAATACCAACTGTTTTCGCTGACATTCTCAATTCCTCCCCCCTTTTTCTTTTTTTTAGCCATATCTACTCTCATCTGCCAGTCTAGTCGGCCAAGACGTATAAAACCTCCTTCATATAATCCGAGAGTGCGTTTAAGAATCTTATAATAATAATTTAGAATTTCCTTATTTAGTAGACAACGTAATTACATAAAAAGAACCAAATTTAGGCTATCCAAAACGATATAAAATTATTTTTAGTAAGTACAATCTTAATGCAACCTTCCTTGAATAGACTGCATAGACAATTAAAAGAATAAGTAGACATCAGTTTGACGTGTTTGACTTAAATGTCATAACAAGAATATTATTATGTAAAAATATAGAAAATTCTAATGTAAAATCAAGTAATTCTTTATAGACGAATCGTTTAAGACCGATTCGCAGAGTGTTAGCGCAGAGAACAAAGAGAGAAATATAATAATGTAAGAAAGTCGTAAAAGGATAATAAAACAATGATGATGTGGATGAATGAAAAAGAAGCGTAAGTATAGTATCAGTAATAAACAGATACTATAGTAGGTATTGCACTTTGCTATGAAACAGCTGTTTTTTTTTTGTAAAACCGACGAAAAATTTCTGTGCTAGGGGGGGCCTAGAATGATATGCTGAATTCATGGTTACAGTTTGCGCACTGGATAAAGACATACCCTGTACAGTCACGAGCACTAACATGTATACGTTTACCAACTTTTAAAAGTGATTTTGTCCTCTTGAATTGATTGCAATTTTATATTATTATAAAAATAGTATTTTGGAACCCACGCTAATGAAATACTTAGGTTATCTCAATTAGTTCTAATCTATCTCTTGTAATAATTTCTGCGTGTTTTTTCTTTATCCTTGAGTTTCTTAGGATTGTTGCTAGGAGAGTATGTGCTTACAAAGCTCCTTGAGGCTGGCGTTTATTAAATAATCTAATCACATAAAAATTGGCACAGACTTTAAGGCTTCCGCAGGCAGGCACGACGCGATGGGCGATGCGATCCTGGTAGAACAGTTTCCATAAAGTTTTAGTAGAAATTGTTCTACTAGAGTCACGTCGCCCTGACGCATCGCGCCTGCCTGCGGGAGCCTTTTTAACACGATCACTGCGTTACGAGATCTAAGGGTTCTCGTATGAGTTTTACATTCAGTGCGGTAGTGAATATGTACGTCTATCCCGCTCGGGCCAATGAATTTTCTTTAGTTTCTTTTTGAGTTAGAGTGAGATGCTTTAGCCCACCATTCATAAGTACCCTTAATGTAGTATTTTTATCAATGAAAACGTACGAGATCATATAGGTCTCGTACCGATCAGATAGGAAAAATTTGCATTTAGTGCGACACGAGACTCATTGGATCTCGTAAAAATCTCGTAGGAAGTCTGGTCATAAATCACATAGTGTTGTGTCAACTTTTGTCAGGTTTTGCTTACTATCATGGATAAAAATACCCGGAAAAGGTCAAGTAGAATTTTAGAATTATCATTTTCCAATTATTGTGATGATACTAATAAGTCAAAATCGCTGTATCGAAAAGTATTGCATCGTATTCCAAGGACCACATGTGAAAATATTACAATTACTAGCCCTAGTTCTAGACTAACTTATCAAGAACTTACTAATGTAACACCACCTCCATGTCCGCAAAACAAAGATGTGAGTAAAAACAAGTCAAAGGGTTTTATATTGCATGCAATAAAACTTTGTGCTTAACGTGTTTTAACGAAAAACATTGATTTGTTTAAAAAATTGTATCAGTATCATAAAATTAATAAATAATTCATTTATTCATTCTCGATAGTGCATTTTTAGTTCAATCCCATCA
The DNA here is from genome assembly GCA_949091785.1 of Polymixis lichenea. Classification (NCBI taxonomy): domain Eukaryota; kingdom Metazoa; phylum Arthropoda; class Insecta; order Lepidoptera; family Noctuidae; genus Polymixis; species Polymixis lichenea. Next base: position 1,846,225 of record OX420943.1, on the reverse strand, counting down.
CTATTCTTTTTATCGATATTTAGGCATATATGTGCGTTACGCGATCTAAAACGTCACGTAATTTTCTTACTTTCAGTGCATTACGCGATCCTAAAGAGCTCGTGATTTTGTTTTTGTACTTTTGTTTCCATTTTTTCTTTGATCTTCGGGCGAGCTCACATACATAATAACATATCTATCATCTACCGATACATACAAAAATAAACTTATTTTGAGCTATTTTCATAAAAATATCTTGATTTTAAGGTAACAGTCCGTACGATATCTAAAGGATCTCATACCGCCATTAGGAGAAGACAATAACGAGTTATGTTATACCTCGTGACGCACCAGTAGCAGGTAGCATAAATCCGGATACGCAGTGAACGTGTTAAGATAAATGATACATGATTTTATTTACTGTAAGTATGTTTGTGCAAACACTTTTACACGTCAATCATATTTTTTAAACTAGATGATGTCGGCGTTTCCTATCTGACTACTCTGACAAGAAAGGCCGAAACAAACGCAGAGGTCATAGTCTCTTTTAAAGTCCCGACATAATCTTGGTCAGATCATGTGAAGACCATGTGGGTTGGTGTCTGAACTGGTCTTTTGAGAAAAGAACCACACAGATTGAGTGAACCTGACCAATCAGTGCACGCATTTGTCAGTAATCATGCAGCTCAACTCAGAACTTGAGGACCTCAACGATTTGACGAACAATACCAAAGAAAGGACATTTTGGTAGGCCGCATAAATTACTCAAACTGCCTGACCATGACTAAATGAGGAAAAAAAAACCCACACAGATAAAAGACATCACGTCGAGCGACCTAGTAGTCTATTACTAAGCCAAGATGATATTAGAAAAATCTTTATTGGAACCAAAAAACGATAACACAATTACAATCAAATTGTATTAAGTATCGTTTTTAGTTCCAACAAAAATTATTCTGATAGGTACGAGTATGTACCCTGAATAAGTACTATAGCTAGCTATTCGTTTGTCATACAATTCTGTTTTTTTTTTTTGTACGGGAATGAATGTTTTGTTGGCTGTGGCAAAAAAGCATGAAAGTAGAATAAATGCGGTGGAAATACGAATGCATGTTTGGTGTGACCATGATAGGCTGAGGAATGATGTGATAAGGCAACGGTGCGGTTAAAAGAAGATATAGTTAAAAAAATGAAAAGACTGCTTTGGTGGTTTGGTCAGGCAGTTAGTACCTAAAGGCCGATTAAACGGACATAATGAGTTTTATGATCAAACAGAACCCACAAAACTTTCATTAAAAATGTTACTTTTAAAAGAAGAATATTAAAGTCAGTGACCTAGAGGAATGGACTTTCTTCATAAAAGTCCGAATAACATCAAACTTTTCTTTTTAATCATGAAGCAGGTTAAAATATTTTCGACTTCTCTCGTAAAACACAAAAGTTACTCAAAACTCCTCAAATATTACGATTGGGCTTCTGACAAACGAAAGTTCAGAAGGCCCACTGTTTAATTATACAAGACTAGCTTTTGCCTGCTGCTTTGCCCGCGTGGTAGTCCAAAATTATCCCACAGGAACTTAGATACTACTGGGAAAAAAGTATGCTATGTAAGCAGGTTATAAACTATCTGTGTGCCATATTTTATACAAATCTGTTCAGCCGTTTTGGCGTAATTGAGTAATAAATATCCAAACATATAAACTTTCATATTTATAGTATTACTAGCTGACCCAGCAAACGTTGTTTTGCCTTATAAATTATTTAGGGGTGGACTACCCCTAACATTTAGGGGGATGAAAAATAGATGTTGGCCGATTCTCATAGATACCGGATAAGCACAAAAAATTTCATCAAAATCGGTCAAGCCGTTTCGGAGGAGTATGGCAACGAAAACTGTGACACGAGAATTTTATATATTAGAAGATATAGTAGTATTGTAGTAACTAGGATAAGGATTACAGAATTAAATTAATAGTAGTTGCATCCTTGGCCAGTATCGTAGTAGTGATGTATAGTTACCAAAAGAGCAGGGCCGTCGGATATACCTAGTTGAAGTTTCTTGCCGGCTCTTCTCCATAGGAAGCGACAAATTGGAACCGTGCACCTAGCTTCTGACGTTTCATAAGTGCCCTTGCAAGTTTATGTGAAATAAAATATTTTGATTTTGATGGACTTTTTCGAATGAAATGAAATTTGAGAAATTAACTGTTTGTTTCCTATTAATTAAATTATTTTTTTTTAGAAAACTTTCATCGGTTCTTCATTAAACTTCAATTATAGCCGACGGCCCTGGTTACTTATCTCTTTTGCTTACCGTACCATGTTACAACTTGTTGAAATACTGGAGACAATAAAAAATTTGTATTTTCTATTATCCCACAAAACTTTATTTGGACGAAGTTTGCCTTCTGTAAACATTCCTGCGTAGTGATTGGATGGTCACAAAAAAGTCGTTACTCTCGTTTCGCAGTCCCTGTTTACTCATCAACCCCACTTTCAAAGAAATACAAACTTTATATTGAACGGGTTCCAGTTTGCTCACATTATTTTAATATCTCTGACTTATTTAACTTTTACTTTGCCATTATAATTCCATATTGTGAGTCTCGCCGTCTAAGTTGGTAAAACTTACTTCGTCGCTAAAATATTAATGGAAAAAAATCGCAGTTTCTTGTACAGACGCCAGCACATATACAAACTGTCATATTTTCCCCATTGAACATTTACCTTAGGCTTGTGACTTAAAGATAAAAATCTATCAAAGAAATTTGACAGATTGGTGTAGCTTGGTGTGCTGGCGACTGTACATTTTTTTTGAGAATTTAAATTTTATTGTAAGAGTTATTTTGCTTGTAAAAGAGAGCATGACACTGACATTTTGAACTTGAAAGTATTTGAGAAAATAAATATTTACGGATGAATAACAACTATAAGAAATTAAGTAGTGTGGGAACTGATTGTCTAGTTAATATAAAATGCTTAGAAAGTATACTATGAAGACATTTAAAACTTTTAATTCACAGGTGGGGCCTCACAGCTCTGGATGGGAGAAAATGCAAACAAAAAACATCAACTTGAGCCAAGAACAAAGAAACAAAGACAATAGTGTTATACAGGTAAATAAACAATTTAAATCTCCCGTCATTTTGTTGGAAACGCGAACAATAGACTCTTTTATCATATAATAATGCCTCTTTTAATTTTAACTAACCGTAATACTTAATTAGATAACGTTCATGAAACGTTTCCAATTTAGTCTACTCCACCCATTTCAATAATATTCTTGTAGCGACATCTATCTATACTAATTCTAACTAATTCATCACTTTCTCATTAACATGAGTGCCAGTTCAGCTAGTATTCATCATCTCCCATAGGTGGCGCTGTGCACAATGATAAAATACCTAAAGAAAAATTCTATCGTTTGTGTTTTCACAGAAAATGGGACGGCAAGAACCTCAGGGGCTGTCAATCGAAGGGTCAGTGCACGATCAGGCGGTATACTTGAACCAAGTCACGGCTCCGGCCATCGGTTCCACGTATTTCGGTCAGTATGCAATATGAAAATTAAATAACAAAGCACACTTCACACGACAACCGGTTCGTTGAATAGTCTTTATTAGAACTTCGATTGATTTACATTAATTTCTGTTTGATGGGAGTGAAGTTTGTTTTGAATTCGCTTTTTTTTTCTGAGCTTATTTATTTTTTGTTTGAATGAAACTTGTCTTAATTTCCAGAATGATGGTTTACTAATAAAGATCCAGATATTCCACTTGTTAAATTATCATACCATCGAGATCTAAAACATAGTTAGCTTTCTACCGTTTGCGATCACTGGCTAAAAAACTTGGGATCGATTCCCAGGAGAGGTAAAAACCTGGAGTAACCCTTGTTGACTTACGGTGATAGCTATTTTCTTACTGCTTTAGTTAGTTTCCGACAAGCCCTTGTCTTTCACTACGGCAATGTTTATTTAGCAGTTTCTTATAATCCCGGGTACCTATACAAGAGGCCACATTGTTTCGGCTAGCAACGTGAATATGTAAGAACAAGCCATTTTGAACCTTAAAATATAGATTCTATTGTTCAATATGACTTCCTGTTCTACCCACCCCTGGAACAACCTTTTTTTATTTCATTGAACACGGGTCTTCCACCGCATCCTATCATTTGAAACCGTCTAATTTTTTACTAATTCATGCATCCTTCAACAAAAAACGAGCAAGCAGGATGCACATACCACACGAACCTAATTTATGCGTGTTTGAGTGAGACAACGATAGCGCAGTGTTTTGATGCTTTCCAGCTGCGCAGACGCAATAAATTTTTGGAAGTTTGTAAGGATTCTTTATTGGGTATTTGAAAATAAGATAGTATTTAGAATATGTTAACTTGCCAAAGTTGCTTATTAATATTTTGTCCAAGCCTTTGCACCTCCAAATTTGTGAGTTTTCGCAACCTCTGAATAAAAAGAGAGGTGCAATTTAGCTAACATTTATTTGTGACCTTCACAAAAACATGCATTTTATTTACGTTTACACTAAATAAAATGTTCTATCATTTTCATTATTATATAAAGACTATACAAAATAAACAGCAATTATAAGGCTTCCACCCGACACAGTGCAACACAGTGCTTGCGCAGGAGTTGACATTGAGCAGTCAACACCGACAGACGTACCGTGCGTGATCAGAAAACTTATCTCAGATCAAAATCACAGCCTCAATGGACATACGTGTGTTTGAAACGGGAAAACATGTAACTTACGAGTTCGTAAGTTACTTCAAAAGATTTTGAAATTATTTTGTCAGATTTATTTTCAAAAGTGCATAGTGTGGTGGATGAGTTCTTGTGTGTAAAAATGTTTTTCTAAGGTTCAGTGTCATTGTGCAGTGATTTTTGGTGTTTTTACTATTTTTGTGTGTTGTGTATTAAAAGTTTTTCAAACTGGATCCCCGAAGAAGAGGAATTTTGGGCTCGCCTTCGAACTACGAGTATTATGAAAGTAAGTTTTAATATAATTAAGTTTATTTAATAAAATAAGCTAATTATAAATGTCAAATAAGGTTAATTACTACATAATAAATTATCATGCATCTGTGTTTTTAAATAGCAAAAACGTTATACTCTTCATCAATGTAAATCGCATCAAAATCCTTCTAGTTTCCGAGATAAACAAGACCAAATAAACATAACAACTTGCAATTTTCTAACCTCAAAACGAAGTTAAGTACAGTACATTGGTGTCAAGAACAACTTAGTAAACACTTAGATCTCTGTCTACGCTCACGTGGATAACTTAAGTTGCGTGGTTCGTGATCTATTTCACAGATGGCGCTGTACTATAAAATCAAATTTTGCTTTTTCCCTGACCACGGAGTCATGATTTTAAATAAGTATTATTGAGTTAAGTTTATAATGAACTGTGCATGGTTTTAATAGAAATTTCATTGAATAGTTTTTAGCTATGTGATGCAATCCGTACATCGGTCAGCTGTATGAGGATCGATTATGTACAGACGCCAGCACATCAAGCTACCTCAATCTGTCAAATTTCTTCGATACATTTTCAACTTTATGATAAAAAGCTAAGGTTCATGTTCAATTGGGAAAATTTGACAGTTTGGGGTAGCTTGATGTGCTTACGTCTGTACAAAATTCGCTTCGCGTATTTCAATAGTATTTGAATCAGTTTCGGTTTTCAAAATACGACTTTGACTTTTACTAATCATTTAGTTGGTCATGTCTTCTGAGCTTTCGTTAAAAACATCTAAATAAAGGAGGTGACTAATCTCTGTCTGATTAACATTCAGCACCTGCTTAGGGTCTAAGCTTAGGCGATTACATACGAGGATTATGGTTTATCCCATAATCCACGGCCAAATTGTTTTAGACGTGCGAAGTAACATGAAAAGGCAGCCACAGTAAGTAGTTACCGCCAGGTCAGCGAAATTTTTTTTTTTTTTTTTTTACGTTTCTTTGCTATTTTCAGGTCGTGTCAGGTTGGAAATGTTGATCAATGAGTATTACAAGAAAAAACTTTGGCAAAAAAAAAAGTGAAAAAAGGCGGCGACAAAAAATTAAAATACATATCCAAAGCCACCACCTTCATTAAAGTTATTTTTCACTTTGTAGTGGTTTTCCGGAAGTCGGTTGTTTAATTTTTTGGAAAAAGTTTTTATTTTCCATTTTTTTGTTATTTTTAGTTAGTACTTACACCACTAATTCGAAATTTCATCATCCTTGGGATCAAAAGAATGCATATTTATGCGATAGCAGCAATTGCGGTTGATTTGCTGTTATTTATTGAACAGTTCTATTGTCTATCTCCGAAACGCATCATCAGATCTATATGATATTTAAATGGGACCATTTAAAAAAAACCCCTTTCGAACAAAAATATTTTTTACAAATCGGTCTTTACATGACAGAGTTATGCCCGAAATACATAAAAAAATAAAAGCATAAATAAACATGTCGAATTGATAATCTCCTTCTTTTTGAAGTCGGTTAAAAATCAGACAATAGTTATATGAACTTAAAGGGTTGTATTACTGATTTGAATGATTAATTATAATTCTGTAAATACATACGAGTACATGTTGCGGTCGCAAATCATATTATATTTTTCGTACAACCTGACACTGTCCTGCTACTGGCAAAAACCTTAGAAAACAAAAATCTGTTTCGCAAGCCACCCTTTCAAGGCCAAATACTTATACTGTTCCGGCAAATAGATATGTTTTTCTGTTGTCATGAAATAAAGAAGAGGATACTGTAACTTAGGTCTCTTTTTCTGTACCTGAGAAGTGCACTTGTGTTATTTAACTGGCCAGGCATCATCCATAAGCAAAAATAAATTCAAAGGAAAACATCTTACCTAATTAAGTACCACCTAATGATTTCTTTCTTTCTTTTTAAAGTTAGTATTTTAACCCTTTATCCTCCTGCATTCATTGTTAATTTAAGTTCGCTGTAAGTAAATTAAGTTGGAATTAAGTGAGCTCGCGTGTGCTTAAGTGAGGTCGGGCATGCTCCTCCGCATGACGCATGCGATCCTTTGTTGTGCTTAAGTAGACCTCAGGTAACTTGGTGGGATGTGGGTAAAATTATACGCTGAAGCGTTTTTTGTCACTATGATATTGGTATCTAGGTATTTAAAAGGGAGGGGAGATATCCATAAATACGTAAGCTTAAAGATTGCGCAGACCGGGGCGACGCAACAGCACGACGCGACTCTAGTAGAGTTGTAGTAGAGCAGGCCCATCCTGTAATAATAAAAAAAAACAAATGCCATGAATAAATAAAAATTGTTCTAATAGTGTCGAATCGCGTCTGTCTGCTGAGCCTTAAATCAATAAGCTATTTCTGAACTTTAATTACAGTTATAGATCGCAAAAATACCTGGTCCTTCTCATCAGTCTAGTCCGAGAAGACCTGACTGATTGTGGTCTAGTATCCCACAGCTAGAATAAAGTTTTACCCATAGTTATTTTAAGGTTTTCTTAGTATATTTTTTTCGGAAAACCTACTGCTAACTTAAACAGTTTTCTTAAACGATATTATATCTTAAATTGAAAGCCATTTACAAAATTTCCAGTAATAAAAACAACTTGTTGTTTTTCGGTCGAAGAGAAAAGAAGGTCGGTAAAAAATACCCATTAGGTAAATAAGTTAGGAAATAAATAATACGCGATCGACCACAGTTGGCACGGTTGACTATTATGTCTAGCAACTGCTTCATTTAGATTCTGTAATAAGCCTTTGGTGTAATTTGAATACCTTACACTTATTATTAACAAGAGTTCAGTTTGTTGTTATTATTTTGTAGTATGGAGACTAAGAGGAAAAGATACCCAATCATTGCGATTGCTCATAACTTGGACTGCATCCCAAATAAGGTATTTTTATTTCAAAATAGCTCTCATTGAGTCAGTATGTAGCTTGTTGCCTTTTATTTGTCCCACCTTCATTATTGTATATCGGCCACAATTGCACACAATTGTAGGAAAGTAATGATAGCTCTTACCTTCTGATTTACGTAACTGGTATTACAATAAAACATCAAAAGAAACAAAGACAGGGGTTTAAAATAAGTAGTAAGAGATACCTATTAGGAAAGAAGCAACACTTTATCCTGTCCAAAAAACAGTAGGCGTTATTGCTGAGTGCATTGGTCCAATTTAAAGACGCTGTTCAGAAGAAAACCATCAAGAATACAACATCATTTGCCTAGACTTTCCTCAATGGTCGTATTAGTTTATTCGCACGAATTTACTCCCCCAATATAACATCATTTGCCTAGTCTTTCTTCAACGGTCGTGTTATTCGCACGAGTTTACTCTCCCCCAAATCGGGCTAGTCAACAATTTAAATAATTTGACGCCAACTAAGGCGAATCACATGAAGTTATTTTTCACATTTGAATTTAATGCACTTTATTGCATGTACTTGCAGTGATCTTTTTAGGGTTCCGTACCTAAAGGGTAAAACGGGACCCTATTACTAAGACTCCGCTGTCCGTCCGTCTGTCTGTCTGTCCGCCTGTCACCAGGCTGTATCTCACGAACCGTGATAGTTAGACAGTTGAAATTTTCACAGATGATGTATTTCTGTTGCCGCTATAACAAAAAATACTAAAAAAAGAATAAAATAAATATTTAAGGGGGCTCCCATATAATAAACGTAATTTTTTTGCTCGTTTTTGCTCGATATTGATAAAAATCAAATATATAATGAAAAAAAATTAATAAAATAAACATTTAAGTGGGGTTATGCATGAAATGCATAATACTTATTTCTAGAGTTGTCCATTCGCCCACGAATAATATTAATTTCGTGTGAGTCGCCTATAGAAAGTAAGTGTCAATTCGCCTGATTCTGAAACTAATAAGCCTCTCAACAATGTTAGGGTCGGCTGCCAATCTAACTGGATGCAGCTGAATACATTTTACATGGAGCGACTGACTCCACCACAAAAACCTACATAAAAAAGATCCGAAAAGTTACGTCACCTTAAAGTTACAAAACAGCTCGTTTTTTTTAAATGAATAAACCTCTTTCAATACAGAATCGTATTCATTCAGACTAAAGTAGTTTGGATACCACATCCTTTTAAAGAAACATGGCTGACTGCCGGTATAAATGGTCATGTGCCCAAAAATGACCGATAAGCACATTCCCGCTAACGCAATGGTATTAAACACCCACTGTGGTACAAGAACATTATAGTTTTGATCTTATTTAAGTGACCCAAATATGGGCCGTAAACTAATCGTTTGAAGTACTTATTTCCTTAATGAAATGGGCTTCCTCATTCTTCTATAAAGGATCGCGTAATTAGATTAAAATATATCAATTGTGCCTGCTGCCAAAACCAATCTGCTGTCAAAAACACCCCTCACCCGCACAATAACGTTTTCACCAACGACCCCTAAACTGTTCCCTAGCTATGAATCCCTTAGGCTAAGGTACCCCTTAAATGCATCCCTTAACTAAATTCATTTTCACCAAGCTAAGGGACACCTTTAGAGGGGTTACTTAGATAAGTGACAGATTTTTTATGTCATAGTCATTCCAAAAACCGCACTTTTATCGATAAAAGTTTTAAGTTATATTTTTACATTTATTTAGAAGTAATTACCAATATTTTATACAAGGAAAATGTTTTAATAACAATTACGTTGCAAAACTTTATCTCAACGACGAATAACTAACATAGTTTCGGGTTTTTTAGCAGTATAGCGAAGGTCCAGTGCCTTTTTTTGTTTTGATGTCTTTGACAGTGACATTTCGGTTGAGGTTATTTCTGTGTGGATAGTCTGCAGTTCTGGTGCTAGTGTTTGTCTGGATTTTATAACTTAAAAAATGGCTGAGAAAAGGAAACGTGGACAGAATTTTACTGCTGAGGATAAGGAAAAGCTGGTGAAATTGTTGATGGACCACAAAAGTACAATTTTAAATAAACAAACGGACGGAACTATTAACGAGGCGAAAAACACCTCATGGATGGAAATTACAAACACTTATAATGCTTCAGGTTCTATTTACAGTTTTGAATATTTGTTAACAAATCTCTTATTTTTAACCGACTTCCAAAAGGAGGAGGTTCTCAATTCGTCGGAACCTTTTTTTTTTTTTTTTTTTTTATGTATGTTCCCCGATTACTCGAAGATGGCTGGACCGATTTGGATAAATTTTTTTTTGTTCGAAAGGGTATACTTCCCAGGTGGTCCCACGATCATCAAGTCAGGATCTGATGATGGGATCCTGGAGAAATAGAGAGAACTCTTCAAATTTTATAGGCACACTTGAAGCAATTTGTGTAGTTTTTGGAAGAGTACTTTCTCGGAGTGGTTCCATTTCAATTTGGTGAAGATCTGATGAAGAACTTCGGAGATAGGCAACGGAACTCCTCAATAAATGATAGCAAATGGACAGGGATTGCTGAAATCTCATGTCTGTCAATTGTTTACACCAGTTAATAACATAACATCACGCCGGTACGCTGTGAAGTGGTAAGCACATGTGAACCACTAAAAAGTGAAAAATAAAAAAACTTTTTTCAAAAAAATAAACAACCGACTTCCAAAAAAACACTAAAAAGTGAAAAATAACTTAAATTTCGGAAGGCGGTGACAAAAAATTTAAATACATATCCAAAGTCACCGACTTCCGAAATTAAAGTTATTTTTCACTTTTTAGTGTTTTTTTGGAAGTCGGTTGTTTATTTTTTTTTGAAAAAAGTTTTTATTTTATGTACATTTTATCTTACATTTGATAATTATTGTAACGTGAAAAGTACCATGCGTAATGTACGCATGGTATTTTTTAAGTAAGTACACATTATGGTAAAGCAATCAAGTTAATGAGTATGGCATTTTATCACGGTAATATTAAAGAGAAGACTGCTCTACGTCTGGTGTCTATTTTATTAACCGACTTCCAAAAGGAGGAGGTTCTCAATTCGTCGGAACCTTTTTTTTATTTTTTTTATGTATGTTCCCCGATTACTCGAAGATGGCTGGACCGATTTGGATATTATTTTTTTGTTTGAAAGGGTATACTTCCCAGGTGGTCCCATGATCATCAATAGTCCAGTAGCCAGAAAAATATGCCCTTCGATAATTCAAAAGTTTTTTATTTTCTCTGGGTGGATAAATTTAGTGAATTCAATGCTATGTACAAAAATGCTAACAGTTTAGACTTATGCAATAGGTATGAAGTAGGTATTTCCTATTATTTCGCGTTAGAACAATAATATAAAACTTAAATTAAAATGCTTTACTGATTGTTTATTAATACTATCTAAACTATATATTAGTGAAAATGCTAACAGATAGGTATTGTGGAACAATGGAAAACTGAAAATGTCCCGTAACTCATTCAATAAAAAATTTAAGTTTTTTAAATCATCTCCTTTACGGGCATAGGTATTAGTTACACCTTACAACAAAAGTTCTAACAACTAAGTAATATGCTGCAAAAGTAATCGTTTTTTTAGGTTGCGATATGCGCAATATTGAATTTAAATCGATAATTTTGCTCCTACATATTCGTAATAATAAACTCTACTACCAAACAAAAGTTTCAACAAATATGTGCTATGCCTTTTGTTTAATAAATAAAATACAACTTGGGTATTGCGGGGCGCGGTCAGCGCGGTGTAGGTACGATAATGCGTGCGGCGAGGTACGACGACACTCCACTGCGGAAGTGCAGATGTATTGAATGAGGCACGAAATCATTTCAATATTCTCACTTCTCACAAATCACTATACCTACTCCGTTCGAAATAAGATTAGACATTTAAATAAACCTTTTGTACAGTCCATTCAACTGATTTTGACTTCTATTGCTTTGGTAGCATGATAAATGGCATCTGCAGTAAGCAGTTGGTATTGTAACCACTTTTAATGTCATCCTTATGCATACGAAATAAAAAACGAAATCGGTTGGTCGGACTGTAAAAAGGTTTGTTTAAATGTCTAATTATATTTCAAATAGAGAATAGGTACTCTACTCTGTTCCGGTCCGTTGTCAGAATCCCGTCACTACCGTCTAAAAAATACTGTTTTGAAAAATACGCTGTTGTTCTGTTCTTTATTTCAAACAATTTAATAGGTACCTATCGACCAAGATCGTAATAATTATGTACACTTTCACTATGTAGCTACTTGTTATAGTGATAGGGGAAGGCCACAGAGACAAAGTGGAGATTCCGTTACAATTTTTTTTCGGGATAGTTTTCCCGGGAAAAATACATTTATATGTATTTAATATATTAAAAAAAAAATTATATTGAAGCGGTAAAATAATTGAATTCAATAAGCAGGTACCTGTTTTTGTTCCATCATTTTAAAAGTACCCTTAAGTGATGTCCCGAAAACCGAAACGAGAAATTCCCAAAAAAAAAATGCTACAAATAATTTCTTAATAAACCTCTTTGTTATTGAGAAACAATATATACTTTATAAAAAGCTTTCGTCTCTTAGTAGACGTTGTGTTTCATGTTGAAGATTCCAGTTCTCCGAGGTTGCAGTTCGCTTCATAATGTGTGCATTCGTTTGGTTTTTATTTATTCTGGGTGGGAAATCATCAAATGACTTCTCCCGCTCTGCGCGCCGTCGACCCGGGCTTGGTCCTTACCGGACAGCGAGCTACCCATTACTCGTCGTCCGCAAGCCCGTGCCTACGGTGGCCGGGAATCAGCCTGGGATTCTCAACGCCCAGGGCGTCTCCTGCGAAGGTCACGGCCGTGAGGGCATGTACTGCATCCTCACGTGCGCCGCCTCCCTCTTTGCGAGCATCACTGCTTCGCTGAAGGAAGCGACTGCTAGCCATGCACTCTCGCTCCGTACCATGGCCTGGACCAGGGCCGGACGCGAGAGATTGTCACCGCCGATCGCCTCCATGAGGACACGGTGGTGCTCCACCCAAACCAGACAGACCTTCACCGTATGCTCCACTGTATCCTCAGGGCGATGTTCGCAATGGGAAACACCCAGGCGTTTCCTCCCGCCTTATTAGAAACAGGAACCTCCCGAAACAGCCGTGTCCGGTGAGGAACTGTGTCAGGCGGAAGGTAAGGACGCCATGCCGCCTCTCAAGGCACTCCTCAAAGAAGGGAATTCCTATGCTTTACGTAATCTCTCAAAGGAGGTAAATCAAAAAGTTTTGGTTACGGCGTGTCATGCATATGTTACGTCTGCATTACGGTACGGGATTATATACTGGGGTAACTCCACCAACAAGGAGACACTATTTAGAGCGCAAAAGAGATGTGTGAGGGCGATATACGGTATTCAAAGCACGGAAAGCTGCAAACCGTTCTTTCTGAATTTCCGTATATAAACAGTACCCTGCCTATACATATATGAAGTGGCCGAATTTGTCAAAACAAACTTCCACCTTTTTGAAAAACTACACAATTCGCGACATAGAAATAAAATAAGCAGTAAGCAACACAAAAAAGCAGTATTCCGTAAAAACTTCCTAGAAATGGCACCACATATTTATGATAAGTTACCTAATGCTTTGTTAAGTATTAAAGATACCCATTTATTTAAGAAGCAACTCAATAATCTACTGATAAGTAAGACATACTACACAATTAATGAATACCTCTCTGATAGAAATTTGTGTGTGTAATACTAATAATAATACGTGTAATTAGGGAGAATACCTGAGTTCGTTTTGTTTTTACTTTTATTAAAATTATCATATTTGTAATAGACATTACTTAGTAATTATGACATTATATATTCTGACATTACATACTTATTGATTTGAATTTATGACATTTTCTATGGTATTATTTTGAGTTATTAATGAAATTGTAAAACGTATTAAGGTGAATTTATGAAATAGTATAATTTTATTGGTTTAATATAATTTTGCATGCCTGAGTTGGTGCAACACAGTGGACTGCGTATTCACTTGACATCTAGAAATGTATGATTATGTACTGTGTTGAGCAAAAAATATTTAAATTTAAATTTTAATTTACCGCCGCAATCATGGCGTGCCCAGTGCATTCGTTTGGTATCATTGATAGGGCGGGAGGAAACGCCGGGTGTTTTCATTGCCAAGATCGCCCTGAGGACACGGTAGAGCATACGGTGGAGGTCTGCCCGGCTTCCGCGGAGCACCGCCATGTCCTCATGGAGGGGATTGGCGGCCGCGATCTCTCGCGTCCGATCCTGGTTCAGGCCATGGTACAGAGCGAGAGTGCATGGCTAGCAGTCGCCTCCTTCAGCGAAGCAGTTATGCTCACAAAGAGGGAGGCGGCGCACGTGAGGGAGATGCAGTACATGCGCCCTCACAGCCGTGGCCTTCGCAGGAGACGCCCTGGGCGTCGGGAATCCCAAGCTGATTCCCGGCCACCGTAGGCACGGGCTTGCGGACGACGAGTAATGGGTAGCTCGCTGTCCGGTAAGGACCAAGCCTGGGTCAACGGCGCGTTGTGTTCCACTCGCGCTTCAAAGAGATGCCAGCAGCAACTGATGGGGCCCGCAAGGGCCAATACATGCCAGGGGTGCGGGTTGTTCGAAAGAGATACCGCAGCCCCTGGCACACAGGCAACTGAGGGAACACGGGTGGGTTTTAGTCAGTAAAAGTCTGACACGCCCTCCCACTCCGCCCAGAGCGGGAGAAGTTATTTGATGATTTCCCAAACAAAAAAAAACAAAAAAAAGTAGCGCTGAGTACGACTGGTCGGGATTTCAACCAAGTGCGGATGGTACCCTGCAGTGTGTTTGGTAGTCCGGTAGTAAAAGGGCGATAGTGGAATCATGAAGCCCAGCCACCAACGTTTCGTCACCTATGAGCCTTTTTTGCTCTGCGTTCCACCGAGTCAAGGGCAGCAAGCTGGTATTTTGCTGAGCCATCCCATAAGTGGCTGCAATACTCCCCACAAGAACGCACTTGAGATTTATACAGGCTCAAAAGCTGTCCAGGTGTGAAGTATCGCCTCACCTTATGTAGGATGCACCTTATTTAGTTCCCATCAAACACTCGACCAACCCGCACCTGACGATATACTGAAAGTTATATCTTGCAAGTGCAAGTTAACCTGCAAAGGCACTTGTACGTGTATGAAGGCCGGATTGAAATGTTCTGCTATGTGCGTCTACTGCATAGATAAACCGTGCAGCACAGCACACATAATTACAAGCGAGCCTGATTTGGACTCGGCAACCGAGGTTCAAATTAGTCATCTAACTAAACGAATGCACAGATTATGAAACCAGGTGCAACCTCGGAGAACAGGAATATTCAACATGAAACACAACGTCTACTAAGAGACGAAAGCTTTTATAAAGTATATATTGTTTCTCAATAACAAAGAAGTTCATTAAGCAATTATTTGTAGCTGATGCTGAACCTTCCATAGCTTCCATGCTAATCCCCCTTATAGTCTTCTTAAATATTTTTCGTTATATTATGATAGTAAAACTTGTATTTTTTTTTATTTATTATGATTATTTTTTATTAATCGTTTATTTCAGGCTTTAGCGCCCATAAAATTATAATTTAAACAAAAGATAAACTAAACAAACAAACATAAAAACAAAGTTAAGAAAAATAACAATACAGCAACCCACCATTTCACACCAAGGAAGCCAAAACAAATGTAACAATGGTGAGTACATTTATTTTGTCTCCCTCAGTAAATGCACAGTATGAAAAACAGCTTTGACAGTACTATTTTGACTTGCCACCACACGCGAAAAGAACAACGCCCTGAGCTTCCCCATGAGCACAAAGAAGTCGGTTACTCTACTCTCAGCAAACATCTCAGTCGCACTGCACCGCCAGGGCAGGTTGAGCATGACCCGAAATGCGTTATTATATTTTACACGAGGCGTGTTGTATGCACTCTTCGTGTACTTGTACCAAAGTTGATTGGTGTAGAACGACTGACAGTAAGCCTGGAACAGAGTTATTTTACTTGTTTCGAGCAGTGGAAGGAATCTATTTAGCATGTTACTTCTATATGCGATGCTACGTCTTTGCCTCTCCAGGTCATCGTCATCTTTTAAATTTTCCGTTATGATGTGTCCGAGATACTTAAACTGACTAACAATTTTTAATTTTAAACCACACAAAGTAATTGGCAAGACCTTATTAGGGCCATTGTCGTGTTTGAAAATCATTACTTCTGTCTTTTTAACATTATAGGTTAATTGGTGTAAGGGAAATTAGTTTTCTGAGGCCGTTGACCGGGGGGCTGAGCAGAACCATGTCATCTGCATAACTGAGCTTATTTAAACATTCACCGCCAATATGGCATCCGACTCTTGTGCTGCTCAACTCTTCAATCAGGTCGTTGACATATAGGTTATACATATACGGTCATATTAGTTAAAGTTGGTCTTCTTAATTCGTATACGTAAGTCTATTTATATTCGGGTGTTGTGCATTATGTCTTAGTTATTTTCGCTATTGACAAAATGCAGCTGTATGACTGATTTGGTTCTACAGTTTTGATTATTAAAAAAAATTATAATAGCATTATTCTTTTATTGCTCCTTATTCAGGGGCTTGATTCATAATAGCAGCATTGCCGTTATCACACTTTCTTACTACACATAGTAAATTTATCGTCAACTAGTGTTGGGAGTATATCGTAGGAAGGCTGGCAGATGCCACACTATGATACGTAATATTTCAGACCAGTAGATACTAACGTAACAAAGTGATGGCCGCCATACTAGAAAGTGAAACTGTAATTTAGTTACAATTGTACCCAAAGGCACTAGTGTTCTATGAAAATTGCAAAGCACCATGTTTCAAACATCACAATAGGAAGACAGTATTTAGCTAAACTTCGAGTAGCAGAGACAAAAAGTGTAGACTTCCTTACGACAATCTTTTTTTTTTGCGGGAATTTCTTGTTTCGGTTTTCGGGAGATCACTTAAGGGTACTTTTAAAATGATGGAACAAAAACAGGTACCTACTTATTGAATTCAATTATTTTACCGCTTCAATATAATTATTTTTTTAATATATTAAATACATACAATATGTAACAAAAACCCTGTTGTTCCTTTTAGGGACGTATACGCTTAGCCACAAGCACAACATTTACGAAGTTATAATTAAAAAAATAAGCATTGGCTAGTCAAGAGTTCAACATCAAATAACTATTAAAATCGACATATTCAAAAAAAATGTTAACAGTATCTGATTTTACAAGTATCCTTATTTCGCACAATAGACTACGAGCTTGGCGGCTTTCTTTGATCTAATCAAAATCAGTTAAACATTACAAATATTCATAATTAAATATTTATTTTAATTATTTTTGTAGAACAGTTTTTTATAAATGACATGCTTTATTACGTATGTATACCGATTCTGAAAACGTGGGTAGAAGGAACAACAGGGTTTTTGTTACATATTGTATAAATGTATTTTTCCCGGGAAAACTATCCCGAAAAAAAAATTGTAACGAAATCTCCACTTTCTGTCTCTGTGCCCTTCCCCTATCACTATAACAAGTAGCTACATAGTGAAAGTGTACATAATTATTACGATCTTGGTCGGTAGGTACCTATTAAGTTGTTTGAAATAAAGAACAGAACAACAGCGTATTTTTCAAAACAGTCTTTTTTAGACGGGCGTGACGGGATTCTGATAATTGTTGATGATTAATTAGTTACACAGGGGCGAAATCACGGACCGGAACAGATTACCTAGTGATTTCTGAGAAGAGACGATAATGAAATGATTTCGTGCCTCATTCAATACGTCTGCATTTCCGCAGTGGAGTGTCACCACACTTCGCCGCAAGGCGCGGCGGCGGCGGCGCACGCATTATCGTAGGTACCTGCACCGCGCCCCGCAATACCCAAGTTGTATTTTATTTATTAAACAAAAGGCATAGCACGTATTTGTTGAAACTTTTGTTTGGTAGTAGAGTTTATTATTACGAATATGTAGGCGCAAAATTATCAATTTAAATTCAATATTGCGCATATCGTAAAGTAAAAATACAATTGCTTGTGCAGCATATTACTTATTTGTTAGAACTTTTGTTGTAAGGTGTAACTAATACCTATGCCCGTAAAGGAGATGATTTAAAAAACTTAAATTTTTTATTGAATGAGTTACGGGACATTTTCAGTTTTCCATTGTTCCACAATACCTATCTGTTAGCATTTTCATTAATATATAGTTTAGATAGTATTAATAAAGAATCAGTAAAGCATTTTAATTTAAGTTTTATATTATTGTTCTAACGCGAAATAATAGGAAATACCTACTTCATACCTATTACATAAGTCTAAACTGTTAGCATTTTTGTACATAGCACTGGATTCACTAAAGTTATCCACCCAGAGAAAATAAAAAACTTTAGAATTATCGAAGGTTACGTGGAAAAATTATTGTATCCTTACTGGACTACAAGTCAGGATCTGATGATGGGATCTTGGAGAAAAATAAAGAGAACTCTTCAAATTTTATAGGCACACTTGAAGCAATTTGTGTAGTTTTTGGAAGAGTACTTTCTCGGAGTGGTTCCATTTCAATTTGGTGAAGATCTGATGAAGAACTTCGGAGATAGGCAACGGAACTCCTCAATAAATGATAGCAAATGGACAGGGATTGCTGAAATCTCATGTCTGTCATTTGTTTACACCAGTTAATAACATAACATCACGCCGGTACGCTGTGAAGGGGTAAGCACATGTGAACCACTAAAAAGTGAAAAATAAAAAACTTTTTTCAAAAAAATCTTTTTTCAAAAAAATAAACAACCGACTTCCAAAAAAACACTAAAAAGTGAAAAATAACTTTAATTTCGGAAGGCGGTGACAAAACATTAAAATACATATCCAAAGTCACCAACTTCCGAAATTAAAGTTATTTTTTACTTTTAGTGTTTTTTTGTGTGGTTTTCACCATTCTTAAATGAGTACATACGTAATACACACCATGTACACATTCCTAAAGTAAAATATTTTGTTTTCTAGAAGTAAAGACTCGTTAATGAAGGTATGGGAGAAACTGAAGAGTGAAAGCAAATTGTACTATGGCTCTACACGAAGGAGTGCCACACAAACTGGTGGTGGACCCTCAGAAATAAAAACAGATCCAATCCTGGAGCAAGTGTGCAATATTATGGGCCGAGGTTGTTCAGGAATAATTGGTGTAATATTATAAACTGCTGTCGTAGAGTTACGATAGCTTCTGAAACTCTTGACAATTCGACTACATGTAGCTATACTGATCCCACCCATGTCTGCCATCGTCAGCAACTGACTACCGGTGGCATAAAATCTAAGGACGCATAGTAGTTGTTTGATCGGGGGCACGGATTTATTTCTGTAAAAATAATTTCGAGTTAATGATAACCTACTAGGATAGAATTAAGTTTCGACACTTGAAGACTAACTAACACGTTAAAGCCAACTGTTTTAAGCGTTGTACAAATAAGTACTGTAGGTACCTACGCATAACTATTAACCTATCTACTCTCTTTCAATATAAATGGTTATGTAGCTTACCTGTCGTCTGGATATTCTAAAATATGTTCTAGTTTTTGTAGTAGGAATATCACGCTATCCTTGGATAACCTATATCTTGTAAAAAAGTCTTTATCATCATATTGTGTGAAAAAGTCAGGTCTTTCACGATAAACACGTGGCCGAGTAAATAACCTTGGGTTTGCCAATAATTCCACTGTCTCGACAGCTTCAATACTATCAAAAAACTCACTTAATAGATCTTCCATTTCAAAAATGATTAAAGAACACGCGACTTGTCAAACAACTTAAAACTAACCCTTAGGTTAGGGGTCGGTTAGGGGCCGAATATTCGGGCCCCTAAATATAAGGGATCCCTTAAGAGTTTAGGTGTCCCTTAAACGTTGGTGAAAATAAAACTTGCGTTAAGTGATACTTAAATTGGCTTAAGGGTTACTTAAAATTTAGGGGTCGTTGGTGAAAACGGGCATAAGTGTACTAAACGAAGTGCATGAGAGAATTGACATATTTTCGTGCAATTTGAGTGAATTCGCAAGAGTTTTGTTGAATTCTATTAGTTATATTTAAATATTAACATTCTGTGATAAGTCTGATGTTGTATTTTGGGTTTAGTTTGATAATTATTACATAGGTAGGTATTATATATAATTCTGCAGTGTGACTTCAGTTAATAGAGTTAGTGTTGCTTGTTATTTTTAAAGTTTTGAGTTTTATTATAAGTCGTAAGTTGATTTTGCAATTTATTTGGTGTGTGTTTGGAAACCACTATTGTATTGGGTCATCCTGTAAAGATAGTGTGTGTAAGTTTTGAAAATAAATAAATAAAATTTGGTATGTATCTTTGCTTATACAGGGTGGCAAGGAAATCGGCCGGCAAACTGAAACCTTGAATTCAGCACATCATTCTAGACACTTCGTTCGATACATCGCCGCGTCGGTTATCAAAAAAATCGCTGCATCATAGAAAAATCGTCCTAGCGACGCACCATGTAGATCACACTTTAGATCGCTCCTTAAATCCCATCCCCATAAAACTAGTTAATATTCCTATTCTTTCTCTGTCCATGCTGTAAGATTGTGGAACTCACTTCCGCCTAGCATTCGTGAATCTCCTCTTAGTTATTATATATATATTTTATCATTTTGTATTTATTTAAGTATAGCTTAATGTTATAATTAACGCACACAACCGTACAGGGTAGTCACTGGCTTTTCAGACGACGAATTACGAAACTTACCGAAGTTATCCGAACAAAGTTGGTTATGCGACTATTTTTAAAGGTAGCATTGTTTCATTGAATTGGCGCTACATAAATTACCATTACCTTTTTGTCGTATTATTTTTATACTTCGATTTTCGACGCCATTGTTTGTTTTGATTTATTTTTTTTGGTCGTAAGCTATGATAGCATGTATTTAAGGTTTTAACATTGATAATAGTGTGAAAAATAGATAATATTCACTGTGAAAGTTGTTCAGGTGCTCTGTGTATAGACAAAAGAAAAAAATATGCATTTTAAAAGCTATCTTTCGGTGATTATAAAAAAGCCTGTGATCGTGAAAAGTAGTTGTACACCGGATTTGCAATTAATACAAACTAAAGGTGAAGTCAATCGTAAATTCAATACACAACAATATGATTCATTTAATGGCCTCACAGGTTGCATGCTGTATAGGTACAGTACTCGGTTATTCTGTTTATTTTTGCTTTTTTAAAATTTCTGCCTACCCTGTCTAAAAACTCTGTGCACGCCACTGCATGGCTCTGAACGCCGCGTACGTATACCGCGTAAGTATAATGTACTGTGAGGTTCTGACCCTTGTGTAAGCGGATTAATGATAGCTACAATAAAACGCTTATGAGAGTTAAAATGTGAGACTTCACGTTTATTTCAAGAGTTACAAGCTTACAATACAAGTCCGCTCCTGTCAATAGAATGAATCTCCCGCAACAAAACCTATTTAAAATTATTTGACGTTCTTATTTTTTAACTTCCTGATTGTTCGAACATAGACAAAGCCCAATCATTGGCAGCCAATATGTGCGTGAGGTTCTTCGGTAAGCGTACAACTTTACAGTAACTACACTAGGTACTGAATACGTGTTAACAGATTGTGCGACGATACCATCCTGTATATTGCCTATTTAATGACATGTTAAAACTAACCATGGGTTTTAGGCGTTCGATTATTGGCTATGTAACTATGTCTATTAAAAAAAACATCTATGTCACCATAGTAAGTCACCCTTGACCATTTTTCCCTTTAACCAATACTGTACTTTACTGCTATGACTTTAGTACCTACTTTAGGTTTTCTGAAATCCCAAATTCTTCAAATTTTACACAGGCTGATCAAAAATAAAATCTCATAGAAATTGCACATTCCATGAGTGGCATTGGGTCAAAGAAGTTAAATAAGTAGGTAATATCTCAATTACATACCATGTACGTTGTCTATTGTTAGTGTGTTAATTACAACGGTTAATAATTGTACGATTATTTTATTAATCCATCAATATAAAATAACGAACATCATCATAATTCTATTAGCCAACTGCAAGTCTGCCACGACTTTCAAAAACGGTAATGTTGTTAGCACATAAGACAATTAACACGTTAAGCTATTCTATACTTATAATATAAGTTATTTTGCCAGGCACACAGGCAACTGAGGGAACACGGGTGGGTTTTAGTCAGTAAAAGTCTGACACGCCTTCCTGCTCCACCCAGAGCGGGAGAAGTTATTTGATGATTTCCCACCCTCAAAAAAAAAAAAAGTTATTAAAAATTCTGTTTTTGAAATATTGTTCGTTAATAAGAATCGTTTGAGAACGGGTGGACCGATTTGGCTATTTTTAGGGTGCCACCCGACCCGTACCAATGGAACCCTAGTGCCACCCGACCCGTACCAATGGAACCCTAGTGCCACCCGACCCGTACCAACGGAACCGTATTACTAAGCCTCCGCTGTCCGTCCATCCTTCTGGCTGTCAGCGGGCTATATAATTATGGTGCTTTTACCTTGCGGTACGGAACCCTTCGCGTGCGAGTCCGACTCGCACTTAGCCGGTTTTTGTTTTTAAATGATTGATAGAAAAGATTGCAAAACTTGACAGGAAAAATAGAAATACTAGAAAAACTGAAAGATTATTTTTTTAAGGGAATTATATGAGTCAATTAGTATTTAATTATATAATGTTGTTCATTTTTATATTGCACCTAATAATATACCAATGTCACGTTGTTCAAATCTTACACAAGCAAATTCCGGATTATCATACAACGGATCTATCACAACTACCTATTTAATAACAGTACTGTATAGTTAACCACTAACCACGCGTGATATGTTATCATCTTAACTGCTAGTTAAAATAATTAATACTTGTTTACACCTTGAAATAATGCCATGATTAGTGTACTGACATTTGAGAGGTAAATATCAGATTAAATGGGAACCAGTGGAAAAAATGCGTGGATTCCTGTTTTTGATAAAGTTTACGCCTTTGGGCCGTAAACGTGTAAGCTATTGACTAATTACTACATCTGTGTTTTAATTGTTCTTTGCTAAAGTTCAACTTACAGGGTTACCTACGAAACAAGATACCTAGTCTGAAAAGACCACTCCAGTCTAAGACCGCGTCCAGACCAAACTAAGGGCCATATCACACTAGCGGCTTGCGAGCGGCTGCGAGGCGGTGCGGCCGTGCAACGAATGCGTCGCGAACACGCCGCGGCTGCGCAGCGAAGACGTCGCGGACGCGTGGCAAATTCGCAACATTTTCGTCGCGTGTTTGTAGCAAGTTCACGACGTACAATACACTCGGTAACAAAATGGATTCCGACGAGGAGACACTGCTGTTTTTGTTACTTCGAAGACGCCGGAGACGAAAACGACAGCATCGACGAATTTGGGAAGATCCATTATCTCTCTATCCGCGTCCGCGGCGATCTCGTTGCGCGTCCGCAACGAATTCGCTGCGCATGCGCCGCGTGTTCGTTGCGCGCCCGCTCCGCTTTGAGGACGCTCGCAATCCGCTAGTATGATAAGGCCCTTATAGTCGATGGCTGAATGGTAACATCCAATAGTTTTAAGTTTTTAAGGCCAGTTTGGAGGCCATAACTTATTGTGCAGTAGGCAGGTTTGGTTAGGCAGCCAACTACCCCCTATGTTAACCTGAGAGACGACATTCCCAAAAAATAAATTGGCATCCAGCTCAAATTGTACGAAAAAACTTTTTCCAAAAAAAAAAAACAACTGTCTTCCGGAAAAACACTACAAAGTGAAAAATAACTTTAATTTCGGAACTCGGTGACTTTGGACATGTATTTTATTTTTTTGGCACCGCCGGTTTTGTCATAATCGCCACGTTTGGCAGGCGGGTTGGCGATCGCAGTATGGTGGTAAAATGCATAGAGAACGCTGCTGCCCATTCTCTAGTAAGTCCCTTAGTCGCCTTCTACGACACCCACGGGTAGAAATGGGATGATACTATTCCTTACGTCCGGCACCACACGGAACATGACGAATAATAATATGTAAAATGTAAAAAATAATATAAATATATATATATGAACATGTCGAATTGATAACCTCCTTCTTTTTGAAGTCGGTTAAAAAAGCGTCAGCCTCCGACGGACCGATCTCTATTTTCCAGACATTCTCACAGTCTGCGGTGGCGTTTAGCGTGAACGCGGTAAAAAACTGCCTTTTTGGCATGGCTTAGGTGGTGTGATTCTCACGACCCGAGTGATTATTTTGGATAAATGGATCGTCATCATCTGCTATCACCTTCCCATATTTGAATAGAACCAGAGGGTAAATTCCATAACACACTCACATTAGGAATGGCTTTCATTATCACACACACAGTTCAACAACATTCATTGCGTTATTTACAAAGTTGAGCAGACATTTTTTTCAAACATAATGAATAACGGATTAGCAATAGATATCCTTATCAACAAACTGCCGTTGTCAATATGTTTGGTCAACCATGATGACATCATAGCAATGTCTTTTACCACGTATCCATAGTATTTTAACCCCCGACCCAAAAAAGGGGTGTTATAAGTTTGACCGCTATGTGTGTGTGTGTCTGTCTGTAGCACCGTAGCTCTTAAACGGGTGAACCGATTTGGGTGCGGTTTTTATTAATTAAAAGTAGGTTTTCTAGTGATGGTTATCTCCCACCAAATTTTGACTCGATCAGACCCGTGGCATCACCCACGGGTCTGAAATTTGGTATTCTATTACTTCAATGATATTCGACGAACAAAGTAACCTTGAACTGATACTGGAGGATATCCTACTCACAAACAAACAGCAGAAGTATCGTGTTTGAGCTCATTGAAAAGGTCTCAATGAATAAGATAAATGGTGATCAGGACGAGGAATGAGGATGAATTAGAGGCAAACGTCTGTCGGAAACATACGCAAAGCTGCGCAGATTTAAGCGTGACATGTGTCGATCGTAGCGTGTTTACTATTACTATACTAAGTTTAAAAAGCAGAAAATGAAAGTTTAATAAAAAAATTAAAAAACTTTGAGTAGGCTTAAACAAAAATCTCTAAAAAGTATTTCGATCAAAGTCTTGTTTGTCTTGGGGGACGGTCAATGAAAATGCCAAACTAACGATACCCCGCAATAATTAATGTAACCAGCCAGGGGTGCGGGTTGTTTGAAAGAGATACCGCGGCCCCTGGCACACAGGCAACTGAGGGAACACGGGTGGGTTTTAGTCAGTCAAAGTCGGACACGCTCTCCCGCTCCACCCGAGCGGGAGAAGTTATTTGATGATTTCCCACCCAAAAAAAAAATGAATTTAACTATGTTTTTGTAGAAAGGATAACATTTTCAGTAGCCGTCCCCTGACATAATATTACCTACAACATAAAAGGCCAGTATTTTTTTTTTTTACTTTTTACAGGTTTTTGCTTGAGTCAGGGGCTTTTTTTAATTTTAAATGTGACTTATTCCTTTCAAGTGGTAGTTTAAAATCCGTGGATGTTAGGGATGATTACCTCACGAAGCAGTTTACAGGTACTTTAGAATTTTCAAGATAAGATAAGATAATATTAATTTGCTAAACATGTGTACACATACACGAATATAAACGTGCATGCAGGATAACATAAAGTTTAATTAACAGGTTCTGACATGTTTGCCACAAACAATGGCAAGAAGTCGATCAATCAGAAAAGTGAATGAAGCGGGCGCAGCCTTGGGGTACACTCTAAGTATTGTTGTTAAAACATCACTATCAGTTTTTTTTATCTTCTTATTAGTATTTTGTGTTTCACGAACTGTGTCCAAATAAATTTTATTATATCTTTCTAAGCAGAAACTATACTTACGGCCGTAAGTTACGGGCTTACAAAATGATGTTGAGCAACTTGCAAATGATTTAAAAAATCTAGTCTCGTTTTTATTGACTTCACCCGATCAATACGGAAATCGATGCAAACCTAAGCAAGAACATTATCAACAAATGGAGCCAGTACTTAATCGTCAATGTAATAACCCCAATTACTGTGTAGGCGTATCCTGATTAACTTGTTAAAAGATCAAAGATTCCGATGTGTAGGAAGGAAGAGTTATTTTTAATCTGAATTGGTAAGTAAGCGTAGCGTTTAAGTCACATGACTTTAAATGTCCACCCACGACTAAAATTAAGTGGTGCAAGTGTTAAATGTGACATGTCGTTAGATTGTAATCTATGTTCGATAATGAAATAAAAAATTACAACTTTTTTGGTGTCACTAGTAGCCTTTTTGGGTGACATAACAAGTCTGTCTGCTTTTAGTATATTTTTTTTTTGTTGAACAACAAGTATATGCGTTTTTGGGGTGCTGAAATAGTTTTACATACGTTACTTTTTTCAAGTTTTTAAAAAAGGAGTCTTCTGTGCTATGACGTCATCAAAACAAAATCTACCTGCCTAGCCTTTTCTCAACTATGTTAGGGTCGGATACCAGTCTAAGCGGATGCAGCTGAATACCAGCATTTTACATGGAGCGACTGCCTATCTGACCTCCACAACCCTGTAACTGGGTAATACGATACTTCGTGGTTAAACTGATTGTCTGGCTTTAGAGGTACTGCTTACGACCCGTAACGACTGTCAAATAACCATAAATGATAGCCGGGATTAAAGGCTTTTTTTTTCTGGATGGAAAATCATCAAATGACTTCTCACGCTCTGGGTGGAGCGTGAGGGCGTGTCAGACTTTTACTGACTAAAACCCACCCGTGTTCCCTCAGTTGCCTGTGTGCTATGGGCCGCGGTATCTCTTTCGAACAACCCGCACCCCTGGCAGGCATCGGCCCTTGCGGGCCCCATCAGTTGTTGCTGACATCTCTTTGAGGCGCGCGTGGAACACAACGCGCCGTCGACCCGGGCTTGGTCCTTACCGGACAGCGAGCTACCCATTACTCGCCGTCCGCAAGCCCGTGCCTACGGTGGCCGGGAATCAGCCTGGGGGTTAAAGGCTTAATGTGCTTTCCGAGGTACGGAGTGGTCTAGGCTCACCACTTGACAGACCAAGCACGGCAAGCACAGTTCAAATAAAACAAATTTATTTCTTTTTTAGCGTTGTAACACACGCCGGGGATCCGCTAGTCATAAATACTCGGCCTATAATGTTCATACTGCTGGGACGCAGGCCTCTTTTGTGTGAGAGGAATAGGGCTGGTATGAACCATGCGGGACTAGTGCGGGTCGGTAGGTGTCACATGTCTTCGAATTCTGAATAATATGTAGGTAGGTAATAGGTAATACGGGCTGTTGTCCGCAACTCCACGTCAAAGCGCGTATTTTGCGTACGGAATATGTAGGTATAGATACGCAACAAGAACAGTTCTTGCTATACCACATTCAGTATACCGAGATGCCTTCTATCATCAGGTTATCAATCAATTAATCTCTTTTCGGGGCGTACCATATTGCATGCATCCACCCATTCGAAATCTCCAAGTAAAGAGGCGCCTGCTCAAATGTCTAAACCTAAAATTAAAATTGCATTACGAACGATCATAATGATTTAAAACTGCACACAATCTGCCATAACACATAATTATGGTAACTGCTATAATGTATCTCTAACACTTAAATAATTAGGTCACATAATAATTATGTCGAAACGTTTTATAAATCTCTTATAATCGTATGTTACGATCGGACCTTGTGGCCTTTGGAGTAAAGGAGTAAAAAAAAAAAAAAAGATTGTTAATCGTGCGTTTAAGATATTGTGTGAGGTTGCACTTATATTTGGTTGAATATTGTTATAAATTATTATCATTATTTTTTTTAGTTTGCATATTGAATAAAGATTTTACAAACTGCTTATAGCTCGGTACAAATTACGGACCCAGATTTAGCAACAGCTTATTTTTTAATAAGAAAGAATTTCAAACTATTACTTGCTAATGTTATAAAAGCAATGAGTGTACCAAAAATACTCAACTTAATACAGCCTTTCTGTAAACGAAAATTAATTTGGATAGAACTGTAGCTCTAGCTACTGGATTTCTACATCATACTTAGAATAAAGACATTCTTAAAAGTAAGTTTATTTAGGTTATTCCACTCGTTACTGGTAGGAACTTAGTTCGTCTTAATCTCCTTGCCTTTGTTTCATGTGGAAACAAAGGCAAGGAGCTACGCCTTACGCTTGTAACTGAATTCATTTATCATTTTCACGCCTTTATGGATGAATGGATTTCGAAGAATTTTTGGACACAAGTAGACCAAAACTTGAATCAGAATACAAGATTTTATCTCGCTAGTACCCGTGATATAATTTCCGATATATAAGCGCGTAGCCGCACAAAATCAAAATCAAAATCAAAATATTTCATTTCACATAAACCTGCAAGGGCACTTATGAAACGTCAGAAGCTAGGTGCACGGTTCCAATTTGTCGCTTCCTATGGAGAAGAGCCGGCAAGAAACTCCACGGTTACTCTTTTAAAATAATTGGCTTTTATAATGTTTTCAAATTACAGTGATATTAGGTATGGGAGGACAGTGCAGTCCTGTCAATAAGTAAAAGCGAGTATTATTATAATAATAGGGGTCAATATGACAATAACTATCTAATGCTTATTTAACCATCAACCACGTTAGTCCACGTATAAAGTGTTTACCTACATAATGTCAGCTGAAAGTGAAGTGTACGTACAAGAATTTCTCGCAAAAACCACCTGATCCAGACATTTAGTGTTCATTCAACTTTAACCGTCGCTCTATAATGAACTTTCTAATAATAGGGCCAGGGAATAAGCGGGTAGCTTAAAATGTCATTTTATGAATACTTACAAATCCACAATTCACAAAATTGGAGTTAGCAGCAGATCAATACTTGAAACTTACTAGCTAACAATTACCTACCCATAAAAGATACTTAATATTATTATAAAGAGGTAAATTTTTTTTTTTTTTGTAGGTTTGTATGTAGGGGTAATATTTTAACGACCACCAGTGGGATTTGAAAAAAATCGTTTGATAGCCCGATTGTTAAGAAAGGTTAATAGCCAAATTAACATTACGTAACGACCCTTAGCAGCCGAGTAAAAAGAAAAACGGATGAAAATAATAGGGCGGGTGATGTGATGCGACGCGGGGTCGTAGGATGAAATTTTATAAAAGATCCATAATCGACATTTTACTCCCTAAATCTTTCTTTTTGCATTTTGGAGTCGTCGCCATCTACTCACAATATTATTGTCATTGTAAGCCAGCCTATCCAGTAACTACAATCTTCACATACTAGTCCCCTACGATCTTACTTACTTATTATTTAACTCACTTTTATATTATAGAGGTATAAGGAACAGGGTGTAAACTCATACTCTATTGAAAAGGGAGGATCCTCCGAACAGACGGGTGCTGTGTTTAGTGGGCAACTGCCCGACGATTGATGTCGGGATGTTGTATATATTCAGATCGCGCGGTAAACTCTGCTTGCGCGATGTAGCTGATGTAGTTGCGATGTGACGTCAATTCTTGAGTAGTTCGC
The DNA here is from genome assembly GCA_949091785.1 of Polymixis lichenea. Taxonomy (NCBI): domain Eukaryota; kingdom Metazoa; phylum Arthropoda; class Insecta; order Lepidoptera; family Noctuidae; genus Polymixis; species Polymixis lichenea. The sequence goes on along the minus strand of OX420943.1, from coordinate 1,816,725 downwards.
ATATGGCATTGTAGATGGCGCCACTTCACTTCTTGTGTTTTCCATATTTGTTGATTTGAAGTTTTCGTATGTCATTGTAGATGTCCGCCACAATATGATGCACATCGATTACAACAAATACCCGCGAGATTCCACATTCACAATTCAAAAGGAAAACAAAACATAATCAGACCGCTTACCTCATAGCCTCAAGCGTGGGGTGTGTACACAGGTGCATCGCTTCCGTTCCCAGTCCTTGATATTTTGCACCCCTGCGCATCCTTGCCGTCCCCTACCTCCCACTGCCGCTGTCTGCCCGCCATCGGCAGGTGTGCCGTCAACCGACGTAGGTCGTTGTATTAGCGGTATGAAGTCATTTTGAGCATCGGAGGAAAAAGTTTTGTTTCAGCTGCTTTTATAAGTATTAGTTGCAAGTTATTGTTATTATAATCCTCCTTAGTATTCCTTATTGATTTCGATAACGGCGACCCTTTGCAATTATTATTTCCCAGCGTGTGCATACGACTCGTCGCCGAATTTTGTTTTAAATACTCGGTCACAACGAATGCAATAGGCAGAGTTAAACGAATTGGTATAGGAGGGCCTAGGTATCTCTTTTCGTATCTGGCGTTTTTGTGGCGGTTAGTGTGTAGTTCTTATATATCTTGTTCTGAAAGCATTTCTGCGTTACTGTGAAAATCACTATGTGCAACAAAATGAAACTCAGAACAAAACTCAGATCGTCCCAAAAACCCTGTCTTTGCTGTCGCGCAGTCGGGGGAAAATTCCCTCCTTGGGGTACTCTCCCTCAGCTAAAGTTACGGGCGTATCCAACTCCGTATCACCTACGAAAACAACATGATTTGATAGTTGTTCTAAGCCCGATGTATTTTAACCCGTCCGAAAAAGTTAATTAATCGGAAATAGGGTTCATTGCGAAGTATCGAACTACTTTCGAACGGGCCCATTGATGCACTCAGAGAGTAGGCCCCATAAGTTTTAAATCTAGGAAGGGAAACTCCTCAGCTAAAGCTAATTTGAACAAAATTCTATAGCCAACATTATAACACACATACATGCATACAAGCACATACATACATACACACACACACACATACACATACATACATACATACATTTTATACATTTATAGTGCAAGCATGGCAACTGTAAATTTTATTTTTAATTTTATATGGGTGAAGGCCTGAAATAAATGATTTTTTTTATTTTTTTATTTATTATTATATAAGTTATTGTGATCTACTTAACGAGTAGAAAGTTTGTGAATGCTATAATCTAATAGAGATTAAGTAACATCTTAAGTTTAGCAAATAGCACAGTCACCACTTAAACGGGAAAGTGGCGCCGGGGGCAGGAACTGGTCATTCGATGTAATGAGTTAATAAATTATTATACCATCGTGAATTGTTACATTCCATTTGGGTCTCGGCAAAGTTTAAGTCACTTGTTCTCAAACAATGAGTTTTCTGTTTAGAACAACCAAAAGAGGTCAAAAATAAAGCAGTTCTGCCCTCTTATTCTTTCTTGGAAGATTAAACAGGAGACCCAGATGCCTAAAGAAAAGACCAGGGGCCAATTTAATAATGCGCCGACAGGAGAAAATCCGACAATTTTACAAGTTTCTTTGAGAAGTACAGATTCTGCTTGAATAAACAGCACCTGTAGTATAAAGGCGATAATTACGTATGTACATTTTTTTAATAATTATGCAGCATTTGCAGTTATAATTAATAAATAAGGTACAGATTTATTCATTTATTTTATTTATTCTTACAGAAAGCGTACAGACTAATAACAAACTTAAAATCATTTGTAGGCAAGAAAAAAGTTGCTAAATTACAAGCTTCCTTTTATCCTAAGTTAATCGACTTTAACTCGTAGCAATACTATAGTAAATCGGCTATACAAAATTACCTATCCATAACACTTTACTCATTCACTTATTTTTTTTAAACGACACTTAATACGGGACCCTTTTTACATTCCATAGCCTTACCTTCTACATTCAACCTCGTTCCTAAGGCCATAAGATCCATAGGTCACGCGACCGGAGCCAGAGGCAACAACTAGTCGAATATTAATACTAATAACAATTACAGTAATTGCGGTCGGAATAACGATTCAATTGGAACTCTTGCGCAAGTCGCACACATTGCTGTGGTGCTAATCATTCAACTTGACGGTGAGCTTCGAGTGAGAGATTTTGTTTCGTAATTTGTAGACAAGTGAGTTTAAATGTGGGTCTAGTCTTTATAAGAATGAATGTTAAGGCTTATACAAGTTTAAAAGAATTGGATTCCGTATTATTTGAAACTCGAATTTAGTCGAAACTTGGAGGAATTATTAAAGTAAGCAAAAAATACAAATAAGTAAAGGATTACTTATTTATATTATTAGTGGGAATAGGAACTAGGAACTTTATAATCTTATATATAAAATTTCCATGTCACAACGTTAGTTACCGTACTCCTCCGAAACGGCTTTACCGATTTTTACCAATTTTTATATGCGTATTCAGTAGGTCTGAGAATCGGCTACTATCTATTTTCAATACCCCTAAGTGATAAGGGTTGTTCACCCTAAATAATTTATAAGGCAAAACAACGTTTGCTGGGTCAGCTATATAATATTATAAATGTGAAAGTTTGGATGTTTGTTACTCAATCTCGCAAAAACGGCTGAACGGATTTGGATGAAATTTGGCACACAGACAGTTTATAACCTTGATTAATACATAGGATACTTTTTATCACAATAGTTCATTCCCGTGGGATAATATCCGACCTTCACGCGGGCGAAGCCGGTGGCAGAAACTAGTAAATTTATTAAATCGTTTATTAACCAAATGGTGGAAAATTATGTTTTACTTGGAACAATAAGAAGTTAAACATAATTATTGTAAATAATAAAAATATCTAAAAGTAGAACAGAACAATTTTATTCAATACTGAGAAATTAAACTCATTCATTGGCTAACAGACAACGCAGAGCCGAAACTGCTGCATCTAGTAGCGTGATTTTTTACAAAAGAGTTCCTTGTATATATAACGAAGTCGGGAACTGTTGACTTTTTTTTAAACTCACCTCCAACAGGGGTCAAATAGTGGATGAAACTTTGTATGGATGCTGGTCATTTTTGGAAAATCCCATCAGGCAGAAGGCTTGTGAAAAATAAATATCATGAAGACTATTGTGTGTGCTTACTTAATTAGCACCCTAATTTTGTAACACACTATCAATCACAATCTGAATCATTTTGAATGTTATTGCTAATCCATTGCTTCATAAGTCCGAAAAATGTGTTTGCTCCACAACGTAAACAACGCAATTAATGTTGTGGAACTGTCAAAATGAAAGGCATTCCCACTGTTAGTGTGTAACGCAAATACCCCTCTGCTTCTGCATTAATTTAATGACGCTTCTTGTGTAAGAATGAAAAAAACATGTTAATAGAAATGCTACACACTTTCTCTAAGAATTATATATGTTTATCTCCATTTGTTTAGCATACCCACATCAATCCAGACTTCTAAACATACCCCACAAAAACTGATCCATTCATTTCTTCATCCAGTCACAGCAATTTTCCACAAATCATTTCTTTGCGCGAACTAGTTTCATTTTGAGCAAAAAACTTAACAAACAGACATTACGCTTTATACAGGGTGCTCATAAAGTGTTATGTCTCTATTGATTTTGACAGTGGTGCTCAACATGTGGGCCAGGTTTTTCTGGCCCCCTTTTACTTAGTTAAGATGCTTTCTAAAAGTTGTCTTAATGCGAGAAACCTCGCTGTTAGACATAAGGGTTTCACAGACAGGTTTATTGATCTTCCTGTGCGAGTCCCAATAAATTGCTTGTCTTTCTAAGGCTATCTATCCTCATAATTCATTAGCCATTACAAAACTCAGCATTTACTCAGCTCAGTGAAGTGTTGGTGCTTAGCGTTTCTTTACTTGATTGTTACTGTGTTAGGTACATACTATCAATCTAATGAACAGTTCAACATTCGCCAGTTTATTATACCTATAGCCAAAATTCATTGTCACAACTCAAAGGACGGAAAATTTTCCCAGTCTGTTTTTTTTTCTATGGGGAAATCTTCAGTGATATGATTGTCTGTGGTAAAACGAAGGTTTTCTTTTTGAGGGTGGGAAATTATCAAATAACTTCTCCCGGTCTGGGTAGAGCAGGAGGGTATTAGACTTTTACTGACTAAAACCCACCCGTATTCCTTCAGTTACCAGTGTGCCAGGGGCCACGTTATCTCTTTCGAACAACCCGCACCCCTGGCAGAAAGGAAGGTATTGTCAGATTCCTACCTACCAAACGCCCACGGGTCCTTCCACTATCATGAGTCGGGGAAACACGCATACATTCACACGCATCCCTGAAACGACTTCCTCATTTAAAGGCTTAAAGCAAAAAAAAAACTGAACTACACTCAAAACAACTAAATACACACGTGCATGATTCTGTCAGTGCAGAAAACTTTGAGCACCACAGCACCAGACCGGTAGGGGCTAGTTAACAAACTCGCACGTTCCAGATAATGTTTAGATACGGTGATTTCTTGCGGCTCCTACAAGTAATGCGACGTGTACAGTTGCCACGATCGTGCCTCTCGGGCAGACTGTCCTGGTTCTAGTGATTCATGGGGTCATGCAGAATACCGTGTTGATGTTACTTTGCAAATTTTACAACACTTGGATTGATTTCAAGTTCAAGTTGGCTATAGAAAAGACACAATGGGCGGAAAACTCCATGACAGCTCACAGCAAAACTTAAAGTGTAATTGATCAAAAATCATCATTCTCCTGCCAGTATTGTTATCCCAATTTATTTGAGGTCGGCGCAACATGACAATTTCTTCTGTCATCTTTCACACAGTCCAGTCCATCGTTTTTTTTGGCCTTCTCCTGTTCTTATCGTAATTGATCAAAAATTATTATACTTAGTTATGTTTCGTTGAGTCGGAAGACTATGCATTCTTTAGGCATTAGATTTATGTCGCAATAAGGCAACACTACGAGCATAACACATTTTGGTGGCAAATATGGATTCTATAGTGTCAAGTCGGTAAGCCGACTGGTATGCCTTTTTACCTTGATTCGCAAAGACTCCTCCGCTCAGACTGAAAAGCAACCGGTATTTAGTCACAATGGTTTACTTACCTATCGGTAAAGAAAACGTCTACAACCTCATGCAGCACCAATGAACGTTTTATAATCCTCTTCTCAGAAATCCTAACATTCTCGTGGATTATGATAGGAAGGCATCGTTTTTGTCCTGCATTCTTACGAGTGATGCGCGTCGCAAGCGGAGCGACACGCGCCGCCGAGCGTGGCGTGGCGTAACGTGTGGGGTAATCACTTGCATGCAAGTGTGCTGAGATTGTGGGGACTTGCGGTTGTATGGTGAAGGGATTTTCAAGTTTAGCGATGATGGGCAGTGTCCTCTTCTCAGTTGCATGGCCGCCGTTCTTCTGTCTGGATTTTCGACACGATTCGACACATCTCTTTTTGCTGCTGCCTTCTGCTAGGTTGTTCTGGTTGCAGAGGTGCAGTAGCACAAGACTATGGATTTGATCGTACTGCACTTATGCACAGGGCATAGTGGTTCCTGTACGGCCTTAAAATTAACTTTTCATGAATAACAAGAAGTCGTTTTTTTTAAATGTAGACAATGTTTTCATTTGTAATCTAAAAAACTTAATTGAAATATTACAGTCCGACAAACGTCTGGTTTTCCAGAATCAAGTTTTGTTACGGAATTGATAATTATCTCTTACATAACGACAACATGACAACCAATTATTTGGAGCTCTAGGTTCAGGTTTACATTATACAACCCCCAAAAAAAGCTACTACACAAGTCTTCAAAACAAAGCCACTCGCTAGCCAACAGACTAGTTAAAAGTATAGACACACATTTTTTACGCGTTTCCAACAATATACATAGAACGCAATGTTCAGCCGACTGTGAATAAACTAGAAATAGTGAAGAAACGCTTCCTACACATCCCAGTGACGTGAATAATTACAGAAAAACTTAACGTTCACTTGATTACTAAGATTATATTGGTTGAGTAACTTGGCTCTTGTGTGTATACAATGGACGATGTTGGTCCATTCGTCACTTCCTAGTTAGAGAAAGATTTAATTTTTTTGACTTGTCATGCCTTTCATTGAAACGAAATTAATGATGTTTAGGTAAGTTGAATGGTATCTTGGTATATACTAAACGAAAGTCTTTCACTTGAATCAAAACAAGTTTTAAGCTTTTATGGAATATTTCAACTCTCTTTTATTTTGCTGTTTCACCCGCAAAGTCTCGACCCCGTGAGAACATCGGCATAAAAAGTCCCATGTCCTAATCCAAGTCATGGTAAACTCATGTGCCTTTCATTGGATGAAAGGCACATGAGTATACCATGATCTGTTTAGCCGGTTTAGCGTGAACGCCTAAAAAACATACAAAAATTCAAATATTTTCTCTTCATGATATTAAAGTTTAATTAAATTAAATGTATCGTCGCTGTAGAATGATAACCTCGTATGTCCAGAGACACAAACTTTACAGGAAACCGAAAAGCCTGTTAATTTCGTCAATATTTAAAACCATTGTTGTGCTTTTGTCTCATATTTGGAATGATAAATCAAATCAAATCAAATCAAATAATTTATTTGCATAATACATGTTAACAAGGTGTTACAGGTATAAAAGGTTCATTGTATTATAACCTAATGAGGTGTGCAAATCAATATAATTATGTCTTTAATAATCTATAATACTAATTACTAATCGCAACATTAAATAATTATACAGCTAGAATACATTATAATTGAGTTACTTAAAAAAATAGCAATGTCAAAATAAAAAATACACAAGTCAAAACAAAATTTAAACAATCATTATAAATGTTACTATTCAAAACATGAGACAGAAGCACATAAAAATGTTTCAAATATTGACGAAATTAAGTTTTTTAGGTTTCCTGTAAAGTTTGTATCTCTGGACATACGAGGTTATCATTCTACAGCGACAATATGCGGCATCCATATGTGCAATAATATGTACTTATCCAAAAGTTCAGCCGCATGGCTCGATAGGTCAGGCTAAGCTACGCTAGCCACAGTTGGTCCGTGGATGGGTAACCGAATATACATACCAAGACCCCTACGTGCCTCGGAAAGCACGTAAAACCATTGGTCCCGGCTGTCATTCATTGATCTTTAACAGTCTCGTTACAGGTCGTCAAAAACCTGAAAGTCTGACAACCAGTCTTACCAAGGGATATCGTATTATCCAATCAATGGGGAGGTCAGATATGCAGTCGCTCAATGTAAAATATTGGTACTTGGCTGCATGCGTTAGACTGGATAGCGTATTTGTACAAAAGCTATTAATTTATTACGAACAAAAGCCCTGCCAGGGTGCGGGTTGTTCGAAAGAGATACCACGGCCGCTGGCACACAGGCAACTGAGGGAACACGGGTGGGTTTTAGTCAGTAAAAAGGAAGGGTGAAGGGCGGGCGTTTTGGGGGCCTGTCTTATGTAATTGACTTTCAAAAAGTGCTGACTGTCAGCCTAGTTTGAATAAATAACTTTTGATTTTGATTTTGATTTTGAAAAAGTCTGACACGCCCTCCTGCTTCACCCAGAGCGGGAGAAGTTGATGATTTCCCACCCACAAAAAAAAAACCCCTATATTCTGTAGGTACCTACAGAAGATATTTGGAGGCCTAAAGGCTCGTGCAGACTAGCGCGACGCGACGGTCGCGTCGCGACATTCGTAAAACAATTTCTATGAAAACTTACTGGAAATTGTTCTACAAGTGTCGCGTCGCGCTGTCGCGTCGCGGCTGTTTGTAGAAGCCTTAAACCTCTATTGGGCATACAAGTGGCTGCAATTGATACAAACAACATAAGTTACAATTCACCCTACATGTATAATAACTTGAAGTTCCTTTCAAGTGACAATGGCTTCCAATACGGTGCAATGCCAAATGGTTTACATGCCTATTTGCCAACTTAGAACTGTACAACATAGGTCACCATTTAAGCTAAGCTAAGTTTACTACTTACCCAGAAGTAGCTTATGAAATAGTTTTTAGTTTTTTAGTTAGTTTCAGCAGTTATGTTGAAATGGCAATTTTAACGTGATTCGTCAGGTCATTTTGATCAAAAAGTATAAACTTATTTTATGCAAATACTGGTATTTTACAGTATCCAGTTAGATTGAAAGCCGACTCAATTTTTGTTCGAAATAAACAACGTGTAACGGAAAGAGTGTATACATACCAAGGTCATGGTTTCTTTGGATGATATCAAACGATATTTGAAGGATTTTTTAATCCTATCTCTACATGTTCGGAAGTTATAAGAATTTTTAATACATTGATACCAGAAACCGAACTTTACAAATTGAAATAAACACATCACTCGGAAGCGATTTAACGTGATATTGGCAAGTAACGTGGAAAGTTATTGACCTACGTAGTGCGGTGACACGTTTGTTATGATTTGTATTTCAGAAACATATGAAACCAAAAATTTGGTATCAATTCTTAGAGTATTTTATTTTAAGCTGAAACTACGTATAATGATTCTATACCATCTTTAGTGCTTAAGGTGAATCTAGTCCTCATTTTTCCCATACAAACTTCGGGAGCGTATTACTCCACTTTTCGACAATGTACATCAAACATTAAACATGATATGGTTTTGGCTCATTATTAATAGTGTCTTTACGGAAAAAAAATACTAAAATAAAAAGCCATTAAAAAGTTTGGAGCCAACAAAGATTCGTTTTTCTTGCTAATTTAACCTAACTTTGGGCGTGTTTAAGTAATAAAAGTATTGTAAAATCTGAAAAACCAATTCGGTACCGACAAAGCTCAAATATCGAAAAGTTTAATAAACTTTATTGGTCATTGATTTATGCAGTGCTTTTTTCATAAAACCCGATCTTCCGAAGGACTGTTCTTAATTTTTAACGCGCCTGTCTTAATATAAATGATCCTGCATCTCACTCAAATAATGGTAGACTAGCTTCTAACTGCTCATCACTGATACTACCTCTATCGGACAAGATGCCTGGTGTGACAGCGTGCTTTTTAGCCAGGCCCATCAGTGAGTTCGAGCCCGCGACTAGGTGCCCCTTAAGGATAGCATTAGGGTTTCTGTTACACCCTGTATAATTGTGAAGGCTAGACAAATTATGATGTATTCCCTACCGACGTTCCCTCCTACCGATTAAAATTACTTGCTTAATGATACAATACCTAATCCTAACTGATATTATCAACTGGCTTTTGCCAGCGACTTCACCAGCCGCGTGGAGTTTGAAAATTATCCCACGGAAACGTATTACCGGGACAAAAAGTATCCTATGTATTAATCCTGGTTATAATCGATATGTGTGCCAAATTACATCTAATCCCGTTTAGCCGTTCTTGCGTGTCGAGTAAGAAACATCTAGACATCTAAATATCCAAACATACAAACTTTCACATTTATCAATTATCAATCACATTTATAATATTAGTTGGATGTGATAGTAAATATGTTTGTTACGCTTCGGAATTTGATGAAATTTGGCACATAGACAGACCAAGACCTAGCTAGGTAATGATATCGGCTACAGCTTTCAACCTGGATCACAGACGAAGTCGCGGGCAACAGCTAGTAACTGATAATTTAAAGAAAACGGAGGGGCTTTTGGATAAGTTGTAACAAGCCGCACGGGTCAGGTTAAGCTACGCTTGCCGCGGTTGGTCCATGGATGGGTGACCATCTTTACATACGAAGACCCCTCCGTGCCTCGAAAAGCACGTCAAGCCGTTGGTCCCGGCTGTCATTCGTAGATCTTTGACACTCGTTACGAATCGTCAGAAGGCCGAAAGTCTGATAACCAGTTTTACCAAGGGGTATCGTGTTACCCAGTAACTGGGTTGTGGGGGTCAGATAGGCAGTCGCTCCATGTAAACTAGAAGCCGACCCCAATATAGTTGGGAAAAGCGAGGCAGATGATGAGACCAAGTCAAACGCTTTTTTAATTACAACGAAGTAAGTAATTAATAAATCACTGACAAAAACACAGAATTAAATTAGACCTCGATTAAAAAACGAGGCGCTAAACGCACCTTTTGTTTTGAAACTACATGCGAGTACAAAATGAATGGTTTGATCCAAAGATAGTATCACCTGCACCTATCATTACCAACTATGTGCTGGCTGATAGATTACATCTATTGTAAGCTATTAAATAGTACCTATTTAAGTTAGTCAGGCATGATTGATTAATAGCCTTTCAGCTGATACAATCATTTTAATTCAACATTGCTGAAGGTCTGAAAACTTAATCTAAATATGTGTATACTAATAATAAAGCTGAATAGTTTTTTGTTTGTTTGAACGTGCATATCTCTGGAACTAAGCGTTGGATTTTCTAGCCGGCATTTTCTAGTTAACTAGTCTTTTAGTCTAGTAAACTCGAAACATCATAATAATAGAATTTTATATGAGTCTAACAATGCAGAGCTATGTCTGGAAGGGCCTTTTTAAGAAAGAGCTATTGTAGCTATGAGCTGACCTGTCCCAACAGACTATATGCATGCATCAGGCACGCGATGTGATGCGACGGGGCGGGTCGAAGGAACAGAAATTTTACGTCGACGATGTCACCAGCAAAAGATAATACGACATAAAACTACTGCGGACCAAGGAAAACCTGCTCATGTGGAGATTCATAGATGACTCCGCCATTCGGTGTATATGTGGTGCTGTTCCACAAAAGATGGGACACTTAATACCGTGTCCTGCGTGTCCAGTTGATACGTTACAGGACGCTACTGAAGGCGCTGCAAGCTCGTAGCTCGTGGTCGTGGCCAAATTCTGGGCTGACTCAATTTAAATTGCCATCGACACGTAAAGAAGACTTCAATAGGTCTTCTTAGCATGTCAATGGCAATCTAAATTGTGTCGACACAGAATTTGGCTATTTATTTCTTCAGAATCCTATTCCTATTATTTCTGTTTTGATGCGTAAAGCAGGGTTACCTAAGTATCCTAGTTCGTACGGTGGTCGCAACATAGCGTCCACATTTTACCGTCGAATGACGTCACTGTAATTTTACTCATGTATGTGCAGTTGGTGTGTTTTCCTCGAGATCGTTTTTTAACACCGTAAAGTCAATCCCGGTGTCATCATTTTTAACCGCCTTCAAAAAAAGGAGGAGGTTCTCAATTCGACTGTATGTTTTTTTTATGTTTGTTACCTCATAACTTTCGACTGGGTGAACCGATTTTGATGATTCTATTTTTATTTGAAAGCTTGGGTGCTTCTCGTGTGGTCTCATTTCAAATTTCATATAGATCTGATGATGCGTTTCGGAGACAGACAACGGAACTCTTCAAAAAATAACAGTAAATAAACCGCGATTGCTGCTATCGCATAAATGTGCATTGTTTTGACCCCACGGATGATGAAATTTCGAATTAGTGGGGTAGGTACTATAACTAAAAACTGAAAAATAAAAACTTTTTCCAAAAAAAATAACCGACTTCTGAAAAAACACTACAAAGTGAAAAATAACTTCAATTGCGGAAGGCGGTGACAAAAAAATTAAATACATATCCAAAGTCACCGCCTTCCGAAATTAAAGTTATTTTTCACTTTGTAGTGCTTTTTCGGAAGTCGGTTGTTTTTTTTGGAAAAAGTTTTTTACGATGGCTGACATGCGGCCGTTATGTGGCAGCCACGCTATCTTAGGAAAATTAAGCTTTAGTACCGATATTATCAGGCTACTAAATCATTTCCCCCTTTGGCAATCAAACTATTAATTAAAATCACATACCTAGCCAACCATTTCCCTTGCTTTACCATAGGTATAATTATGCCTTAACAACAGACGATTTCCTTACCGCCATGGGCTCCCATATAGCACGGTAGGTTCATCAGCCTAAGTTTTTTCCCCTAGCGTCTTGGAGCATGGTCCGCGGTAGACCATAGCACATTAGGTGGTGCAGCCATCTGTGACCCCCGGTAGCGCACCATTGTGTGTAGACTAAGTATTGTTCAGAATAGGACAGGTCTAGAATAAACTTCATACCTATGTTTTAATTCATAATTTCAGAAAGAGGGAAATGTATATGTTTTATGAATCTCAAGATACAGACTGATTGTCCAGTTTGGGGCTCATTAGCTGATTATATAATGTAACCCAGCTGTATGTAATATTTTAAGGTAATCATGTCGTCTCAACTTGCTATAAACCTGTGAGCCTACTTAGTCTATTACCTGGACAATAAATACTTTCTATTCTTTCTATATTTTTTATATTCTATTAACTTCCCTCACCTCTATAATGGTGCGCAGGTCGACAGCGCGTTGTCCCACGCACGCCTCAAAGAGATGTCAGCATCAACTGGTAGGGTCCGTAAGAGTCGATGCCTGCCAGGGGTGCGGGTTGTTCGAAAGAGATACCACGGCCCCTGGCATAGAGGCAACTGAAGGAACACGGGCGGGTTTTAGTCAGTAAAAGTCTGACACGGCCTCCTGCACCACCCAGAGCGTGAGAAGTTATTTGATGATTTCCCACCACCAAAAAAAAAAACCTCAGTAATGGTTTAGTCTGATACTTCTGTTTCTTTCGAATTTTCCTGACGTCCCAACCAAGAACTACCAATGTTATAACGTGAAGCTATACCTAGTTCCAAAATTATAACATACCTGTCCCATTAAAATGGGTTTTAATCCTGTATAAAAATATTACTTAAACTAACGAAGATAACATCAAATCGCTTCATAGTTAAATGCATTGAAGAAGCGAAGAAAGCAAAGAAATATGAGAATAACAATTAATTTGAACATGGTTAAACAAGCTTATAGATTCTATAATACACTTAGAATTCATGCATTCAGCTTAATTTATCTCTAAGAGCCTGTTGAACCAACGCCCGGCGGATACGAGTTATCTAATGGCGTGTATCAGTAACAGGAGTTAAAAGATAACGGATAGCCGAGGTTTAATTAATTAATACAAACCCCAGCTGTGTGGAAAGGGTCTACCAGCGCTCAGGATAAGACAGTTAGGACCCAATTTAAATGCCTGGTAAATGAAATAACATCACTGGTTCAATCGTTTTGTGAAGACCTCTGGAATGTTGATATTACTCAGGTTTCACTGAGTGACTTGATCATGCAGTTTATCTGACCAAGATTATGTCTGGGCTTAAAGAGACTGTGACATTTATGTTTGTCTCGGCGTTTCTTCTAAGAGTAGTCAGTAAGGAAACGCCGACCTAATCTAGATTTGAAAATATGACCCACCAAAAACATTTTCATGTAAAATGTTGCCAAGACAAGACCATATGACACGCACTGTCAAAAAGTTATCAGATCTCATATAGAGCCAAGCTTCTAACTCTACAGATCTAACTCTACACGCTCTAACTTTATACGCCGTAACTCTACGCGCCCTAACTCTACACGACCTATCTCTACACGCCCTAACTCTGCACGCCCTAACTCTACCAAATTCAATACCTAATTCAAGGCCTAACTTCACAAATTCTACACCTTAGTCAAAATATCATTCATCAATCATTACTTCGTTTTCTCTTAGCGTTTTTTCTCATTTTATTTCTCTTTACTCGGGTCCTAATGGTTGTTGCGTGATGTTTAATAGCCCATAACCTCAAGAATTGAGCTAGTAAATGCAAAAAAAAGCGACTGGTAGTCCCAGAGTATTACCCCTTTACATACAAACTTAAAAACGAACTAATTTTACCTCGTAATAATATTAGCAATGTTTATTTATCCAATGAATCATAATTACCCTCTGCGTTACTACCAGTCAGTACCTACTCACTTCAAAATAATAACACCGAACGGGACATCTTCACAGCTAACTAGAATTACGCCGCTTACGTCAAACTGGTTTCGCGCCTTGCTTTTTTTTTTTTTTTTTTTTAATTTTGGCTTCACACGGTTTGTGCATTTAGCCAGTGTCAAGTAATTTTTCTTTTAGATCAAGTAAATGGCCCGATATCGGGCACGAAGTTACAAAACAGTCATAGTCGTCTTTAGTCAGTCAAGTCAGAGTTATTGTAAAGCGGTAGTAACTTTACAACAACCTAATAGGAGTTTTTGGGGGGAACACGAAAAGTCCACGTTAGTCACTTATTTTCACCTTCACTACACTTGTGCACTCACACGTTACTAAATTGAATAATTCACTATCAAAATTATACAATTTAATTCGCTATTTCACTAAATTCCATGAAAATGAAAATTCGTGCGACATGTTCCAACGCGATCCCGCCAAAAACTCGCGCCTTGCTTTCAATTCATTTTCCAAGATGGCGGAGTGACATTTCGAGATGATTTTCTCGAATCATGCCCGTTTGTATAACTGGCCAGTAAGAAGTGAATGAAAAGAAATTGCTTGTTCATGGCTTTCTAATCGTATAATGTTATTTCATTGAATGGAAATATAAGTATTTATTGGATAATATTATCTTTATTTGCTTATAAATATCTTATAACAAATAAATTGTAATAGGTATCAGTTCTGCGAAAATCTGTGGAGGAGTAAATGAGGAACAAATAAAAGAAAGATCTTGGTTTATGCTACGCTGTAAAAAAAAGGGTAGGTATGGTAAAGTGACCTACCTACTTGGTTTCAAAATTTTTTTTGTGTTATTCACGCAACAAAGCTATGGAATTCATTGTAATTTTCACTATCTCGTAAAAAATGGCGACACGTATGCAAATAAGCAAACATGAGATAAAACGAACTTTCACGAACCAAAAAGTACACTACACTTCCTACACATTATAAACACTGAAACAGCAATCAATTCTTACAAATACCGAATTTTTTCTTAACATCAACATCAAATTAGCACTCAATAAAACCTTCGTTCCATTATCCAAAAAGGAGGCTATATGACCATGCTATAATATGTGGCCATGTCTATTTTTTCTTAAGCCTACAACACTTGAGGCTACGAAAGCGAATCTCGATCCCCCAATGTACGCAAAGGCAACCGCAAGGCGTTCAGTGTAATTTGTGCGCCCGCGCACCTCTGTGCTCTACTGTACCCGCGAACTGATTTTGTTCAACTAAAGTTTATTTTTAAACCTTTTTTGTAAAGTGGGTGCGTGATGTGAAGTGAGACCAAGGTTTTTGTTGTGACAAATAATGCGAGTTTTATTTTGAGTCAGTGAAAATCAAGTTTTTTTTTGTCGATTTTAATTAAGAAAATATAATGTGCCAGTTAGGACGATAATATTCAATAACGCTGACTACAGCCGCCTATAGCATATTCTTTTATTAAAAATAAATATATCTTGTCAAAAATTAATCATTCAATAATCTGTATAAAAAGCACATCCGTTTGATTATGGAACTAGTGCATACGAACAAAACTGGAATCCAATAAAATAAAAGCGCGCAAAACGTACCTTTTCAAATTCTGCCCACGATTCAGTCTACTGAACCAAAATTGATTTTTCGACCATTTTATTTATTTTAAACCAACAACAGGTATTCAAATAAGTAATTAAGTTCCCGCACATGTACTGGATCCCGTTTTCGCGTTCTGTTACTCACCAGAGCAAACAAACATTGCGTTTTGTTTGGTCAAAATGTTGCGATATTTATTGCGTGAGGCTACCAATTGAGTATTTTTACTAAACGTGTGAATTTCAACGGTCTGTTAATTTATAACACTTCCATAAAAAAGGATCTTGTAGAATATTTTGATTTAATTTCTGTGGTTTTAAGATTCCGGATGTAGGTAGGCATTAAGTTTAATGAGCGAAAAGTTTAGTAATATCTTTACACACGAATATAGCTAAAGCTATTTAGCACTTGTGTACAATGACCCTATAATGAACATCTCGTGAACTTGGGCTTTTGAACATAATAAATAGTGTACAGAAATAAAAAGCTTTTAGTGCTATACTTTTATAATTATCAGTATACAATATCATGTACTAACCGATGTATATTGCACTGATACTTAACTCTAAAAGTCTCCGTTTTCTCCCTTACAATGACCATGTCTACATCTAATATTACTGCTGGATTAAAAATTACATGGCAGTTAAACTTAACTGACGAAATGTAGGTCCATTTCTGCCTTCGGGAAAACCGGCGCTTTAGCAAATATGATCAAAAATAGAACAATTTGTTACGAACTGTAGAATTATACGAGATTCGTAGAAATACATTTCATTATTCCATAACTATTCATATTCGTGTCGTTTTTCTGCACAACCGCGCTCAGGAAATCAATTTATGTTCAGACCATCTTCATTACAGCATCCTTTTCATGTAAACACAATAGAAAAATTACATCTTACAGAATGATTCACAGCTTCTTATGATACCGTCAATTTGTTTAATGTATAGTAATTTATTTTTATTCGTTTATAGAGTATGCTATTCGTCTCATTTGTTTTTATTTATACTTCTTAATTGCAATCAATTTAGAGTCATTAATTTTATTTAATCACAGATCTACTTTTATGATAATGTTTATGAAACTATGTTTGGCGATTAGCTTTGGATAATTGGTGTTAATGACTTTAATGCATAATTCAATTATAGCACATTCAGGTAATTATGTCAAGCTTGACATAGTTTTCTGCAACACAAATAAATTTCTTAAACATTGAGAATAACATGACGTATTTAATGACTAAAACCACACCAGCGAAAAGACGTGCACTGTTTGTCATTGAGGCTTACACCAAGCGACAAAAATTACACAAAATACTTACTCAACTGCACATACTTAGTACATATCAATGGGAAGCCAAACTTACAAGCAGAGAAAGCTTTCCCAAAACAGAAAGACATCAACATCAATTTTCGCCAACACATTTCTAATGTCGTTGACCACACAATAGGTTTTGAGACCGCGAAAGGAACCACAGTCGGATGCCCACTAACAATAGATCAGTTAGAAGAGTTAATTAGTCACCTATACAATGCTGTAGATACCGTAGTACCGTACGGATTAAGTGGCGTGAAGGTAATCTTAGGCAATGTATCAAGGAAACCCTGACCTGACCATGTTACAAAACTAGGTTTGATTGTCCGGACCGACCATCGTCCTGTATTTAAGGAAAGTGTCAGTTCAGTGGATGGGTGACCATCTTTACATACCAAGACGACCGTGTTTCGGAGAGCACGCTAAGCTATTGCTCCCAGTTGTCATTCGCGGATCTTCGACAGTCGTTACGGGTAGTCAGAAGCCCGAGAGTCTGACAACCAGTCTTACCAAGGGGTGTCCTGTTACCCAGTAACTGGGTTTTGGAAGTGCGATAGGCAGTTGCTCTATGTAAAATACTGGTCTTCAGCTTCATCCGTATAGACTTGAAGCCGATCCCAAAACAGCTGAGAAAAGGCTAGCCACATGATGATGAATGCTTTTGATAACCTACTTTGAGTCCAGTACAAATCAAACTTTCTTTAAGAATCATGAAGTTTTCTTTTAGTCTCGAAGTATCGCAAAACGAGCTTATTCCACTGATGAAATAGGTTGAAATGTGACTAATATACTTTTTCCTATGTCAATTGCCGTTGCTAATACATCAACCAAGCATGGCGATTATAACAATGACCTCTTGAACCACTCATTCAGTGACCAATGGTGTACAGCAGACTAACGGGTTGATAAAGACGATGATATGCACATTGGCATTCCGAACATAAAACTATTTAAGGCTTTATACCTACATAATAGTTCAGTAGTTCTTTATACATAACCAGCTAAGCTGTGAAATAAATCCTCCTTAGATTGTAGGAGTTGAACTTAAATTACAAATCCAGTGAACCATAGGAGCTTAACTTGGTAGATTACAATGTGGTGTTAAAACGAGCAATTGCTTAGCTTGACTAGTTAACGATTGCTTTTAAGACTCGTCTAGACTTGAGAGCTTTACGGTAATTGGAATACGCTCTTACGTAGTAACTATTCGAATCGAATCGTTCGACATTGAGTTTGTTAAGACTTTTTTTTATGACAGCGTAGAGATTAATCTAAACCATCAATGTTATTTACCCTAAATAACCGCAAAGGCACCAAATGCTTCAGGATTCTTTTCTTTACTATTCTTAGAAAAAGAATACTCTTGGACAACAATGAGGTGTACAAATTGCATAAGCAATCTTTCCGGATATGACGGCCCTAATATAGATCTTTTAAGCCCTGCAAATCGGGACATCCTGTGTCCATAGAAAACTTGGAAACTACTCTATACATGTAGATCCGGCAGGTCCATGGGCAGGTAGACAAAGACAACTATCCATTACAATAATAATATAGACACCGTGGAATCTGAACATCTAAAATGTAAAATATTTTGTGAACTCTGAACGTCTGCAGGCACCTTTAATAAGCTCAAGTCTAGACGTGGGCGTAGACTATTCAATAAAACTGCCAAGATGATATTATGAAGCTTATTAACCTTAGATATCTGGTTTATAGTTTATGTTAAATGCTTCCACATTGAGGTCAACAGATCTCTAAACAATAGCAACGCATAAACCACATAAAGGGAAGCTCTCCACTCTCTACAACATTTAACATAATATGAAGATGGTATATTAGTTACATATTCCGATTTCTGAGATTCGTGCTATTAGATAAATCTCTTATACGACGGGTTTTTGGCTACGTAATAACAGCCGCATGGTCGATCGATCAGGCTAAGCTACGCTAGCCGCGGTTGATCCTTGAATGGGTGACCATCTTCACATACAAAGACCCCACCGTACCTTGGAAAGCACGTTAATCCGTCCCGGCTGTCATTCGAAGATCTTTGACAGTTGTTATGGGTTGTCAGAAGCCCGAAAGTTTGACAACCAGGAGCCACCTATTACCTATTACTCAGTAAATGGGTTGTGGACGTCAGATAGGCAGTCGCTCCATGTAAAATAATGGTACTCAGCTGCGTCCGAGTAGACTGGAAGCCGAACCCAATATACCTAATTGGGAAAAAGCTAGGCAGATGATGATGATAAAATAAATGTGAGTTAAAGTAATAATAATTAATAACAAAAGGATCTTGGCTGTCAACTAAAATTTCCAACAATTGTCTTCACTGACATCCTCCCATCTTACAAGACAGATAATGATGAATCAGCCATCCCACGCTCTACCTTTCAACAAGTTGTAGCAATTGCAGACATTCAAAAATAATTTTGTCAGTTTGAAACCTTGTACCTTGCCCATCGCCTCTTCCATTGCTGTACCTTACATAACAATAAAGCTTCATAAAACATGTGCCCATAAAATGCCAAGTTTACTTCAGATGTGTGGGGCAGAGAAAGCTGGTATAACCTCATAGTGACTCACAGACGGACATAAAATTGTACCTTTAACATTTCTCATATTACTGGTAGACTGCCTGCCTGCATGATTTCAGTTGAACTGACTCATATTTTGAGACACGTCTTTAAAAAGCGACATATTTGGAATTGCTTACGTCACGCCATATACTTTTTGAATCGTGCGTTAAGGCCTTGGTGACGATACTTATTCTCATGTCCTAATTTAAGTTGGCATTAGTCCTTCGTGATTTAGGTCTAGGTTTTTCTGACAAAAGTTCTTTTGGTCAGCCTTTTCAGAAAGCTTAAGCTTCAAAATTCACTCAATTTTCAACTTGTGACTTATCAATCATCGATTTACATAGAGAATACTTTCGTGTTAAGAGGAGGTCGTAGTCAGAAATGATGACTATACCAAAATACAGAATCAAACAAATACAAAATCTGCAATACACCATTACTCCAATCGACCCTTACAATTTACGCGAAATGATCAAACGATAAGGAATTAAATCCATTGTTCTGATACAGAAGACAAAGAAACAAGGATCTAGCTTCAGATAAATAATTCAACAAGCATGATTTTTCAGATGATAAAACTTCGAATGAAGTTACGTTAGCATTATTTCTTCTGAACCCATCTACAAGTGGTGTTGAAGTCACTCATGGTCTGAAAACCATTGTTATAAAGTTCAAAGTTACCATTGCTGATAATTTGCATACGGTTGACACTATATGCTAATGGTTATCACTCCGCCTATTGAAATATTAAAACATGAGCATGTCGAGTGCCGACGGGCCTGTTTAGAAATGCAAATAGCTGCCCTGTGAGAAATGAAAATGCTTATTCATTTTACATTGCAAGACATGACTTTACTTGAACGTGAGGATAAGGACCCGCCAGAGCTTGTTTTGAAAGAAAATGTCCAAAGCTTGCATTAGAATCAACTCGAAGTTTTAGAGATATTCCTGTTTAAGACAGCCACTTTAAAACTACTTTTTGTCGAATCTGGCTCGAAACCCTGGAAAGAGTAGGTACACATAAAAAAGTAACGACTGAACGTATCAACGCAGTTATTGTTATTACAGAAAATCCTTAATTCAAAACTGCGCAATATAAAATTGCTGTAGCAACTAACGATCTACAACTACTTCCCACATCTGACAACACAGCACAGCTTTATGGTACAGTTGACACAATTTACATTCCCATATATCCGCAGAAAATAAAGGTGCGAACAATACGTATAGAAACACTATACATACATGGGAAGTATAGTGGAATATTTCCCATCGGTAACTATAACAAAAGATTATGAAACTTTAAAGTATGCCAGCGTTGAACATGCAAACGCATTTGGCGAACCCGGGTTCTACGCAAGACTATATCAGTTAGTTTATTTTCTTGTCTTGTCGTAAACAGAATTAGGTGGAGCCGTTTTGGTAGTGGTGCTGCAATACTCAAAGTTACTTCTTGGATTGCAAACAACCATCGTCTGTATGGAAAACTAAACAAACCAACCAACCAATAGAAACAAATTCAAGACGTATTAAAACAAAATCGATTAAATACTCAAATTATTAAATCATCATCTGTCTAGCCTTTTCCCAATTATATTGGGGTCGGCTTCCAATCTAACTGGATGCAGCTGAATGACCAAACTATGAAATACCCAAAACAATTAAAAGCTCAGCATTATGTTATTGAGTTGATATAAGTAATTTGGTTCTGTCAGATTTCGATTGCGATTGTGTTAGTTAAGACGTAAGGAGGTGTCATATGAGATTCTGTAAAGATAATGATTCCAGCTGTTGCATACATACTGCATACACATTGTTGGCCTTTTTTTCCCGGAGTTACATTTCAACCCACTCATTTTGATTTTACAACATTCTTATAGAAATAACATGTCTTTCAAGATATGGAGAGATAGCTTGAACAGGTTACACATCTCGGCAACACATAACGCTCAATATTTATTACGACTATAATATGTTTAGAAACTTTGGCTTATCGGTTCTGTAACAGAAAATCCTGGCCAAATGGCAGGTTGAGTAGTGTTGTTTAGACAAAAGATTTTGTTTAATTTATCGTCAATTTAGAGTCATGTTACCGTAACGGATCAAATTATCTCCTGCAAATTGAATTTGAGAACCAATATCATATAATATCAATTGTATAATGACTTACGATTGTTTAAGTCTCAGTCTTAGATGCTTTATCATATAGTGATAAAGACAGATTTACGTCTGGGCTTACTGCTTTTGTAACAGGTTCTTTTGAATGTGTAGTTGTATTTCTGTTTCCGAGTTAATCACGGACTATCTGACTTACTCCTCCAATATCTACATATATTCGTCCGCTTGTCTGATCATCTAGATATATGTTCTGGATTGGCGCGGAAACGGCTGAAGGCATTTGGATGGGTTTAACACAAAGAGTCCTTTTTTTCCTGGTAGTACGTTCTTGTGGGATATTTTTCAATATTCCAGGCGAAGCTGCGGGCAAAAGCTAGTTAAATGATAAATGATTAATGAAAAGATCATCTATTAGTTACTTCCAAATACAGTTCTATGTCGATACAACTATTCATAGTTCTAGTATCCCCATCAGTAAGCTGATTTATTTTTTCTAACATCATGACAATTGTGTTTTATATTATGATTTCGCAAAACCTTCACCGTACCCAATTACAAATATTTTAAGAAATAAGTACACTTCATTCATGTAAAGTATTCAAAATCATGGACAACGTTCTTAACCAGTATTGGATTCTAATTTATTTTATCGATAGAGAAACCCATATTCTAACAGAAACAAATTAATAATTAAACCCCTGGGAATGTTATAAAACATCCATTAACACTTTAAAGTCTTTTAACTATGAACATAATTCAATACAAACTTACAATGTTAATTCTAACTCGATGAATACAAATTATATAAGCAAGTAAGTGTATCACAATCTCCTGTTATGTCTTAACTTAGCCAATACCAGTGACGCATCTAAAGATAATTTTAATAAAGGTAGATGAGAAGACTACCTAACCGATACGTTACAAATTAACAAACCGAATAGTGAAATTGGAAGCCTCACAATAAGTTGTCGACAACAATATTGACGGTAGTTTCTTTTAAGGTCTACTTTAATCAGTTTAAATTATCTCTTAAAACAAAATGTATGAAAAAGCTCAAACAATCACAACTAAGTGTCTAACAATGTAATGGCAAGCAGAATTGTAAAGAAAGTGAAACGTGGCAAAAAGGAATCCAACTCAAAAGAACACATACCGACGATAGTGGTCACTCCACCAGATAATCGAGACATGAAAGTCAAAGCCAAGAGATCAGATAACGCTAAAGATAATGTTCGAGAAATCGCTGAAGCCTCGACCTCGCAAGTAATGACCAACAAAATGGCTGAATTCAATGTCAATCAACTGATAGCCGAGCTGTCGGAGAACTCGAAAGCGTCGAGAACCGAGATAGAAACGATACAGAAGCGACTACTGCAGCAGGCAAACGAAATACTGAAAGTAAACGCTTTTGCTAATCCACCCAACATAGATAACTCGCAAAAGTACACAAACAAACCTGTTTATGGCAGAATACCGATCGCGATACCGAGAAATCCTAACGCAGTAGTAAACGGCGTTGCTAATCAAGTGGATCTGAAGGAATCGCGGGTGACCACGAGCGTGGCGGCTGACAATGAGCGTAGAATCGAGCAAGATGCGCAGCTTGTGCCAGAGAGGTTGCGAGAAATACCAGGGGACAGTGGCGGTGCAGTGATGAATAGTGAACAGGGGAATATGCAAAGGGTCGCAATGATGGCGGCGGAGGCGGGAAGGAGCGCTTTTTTCTACGAAACGGGTTCTGTAGCCGGCCGCCTGCCGCGTTTGGCCGCCAGTGCGCGCGCGCCTCTGACAGGTGAATGTCTTGTTACTACATATTGTATTAAATTTTAAGAAAAAACCTTCTTATTTATACTCCAAAGTTTAAGTTCCAAGTGAATCTTTTGTTTTGTATCTCATAAGATCTGTTATTGTGTTGCCGTGTGAATGCTTGCGGTTGAATCGATGCCGTTGACTTGAAGTATTGTGTGTAACCGTTATACTTCATCAAGTGGTTCATTGTGCACTTCGGACGGTCCGGTATGTGTCCTTGCTTTATTCAGTACTTACAAACGCATGTGGGGAGCTTAATGGCGGGGTTGATGCTAATGTGATCTGATCGGAATTATTAGTGACTTTGTTTTAGGACCTCAATTTTGTTGTATATCAGTGGCACAAACTAATTCGTTTAGAAATGACGTTCACAGACATCGTAAGCGTTCACACGGTTCATATAACTGTGGTGCTTTGTCGCTCATAGAGCAAAGCGCTACCTGAAAAGGTATGAGGTAAAAAAGCTTCGCTCGGTAGAGCTGAGAAACTGGTTATATGTGTATGTTTATATTCGACAGGAGAAGTAACAAAATTTGTCAAATCAAAAATGTTACAAATTTCGTTACTTCTGTCGAATATACCTTAATAACTTACGACATATTATTAAGGTATAACCGCACATTAATGGAATGAAGCAGCTTTAACGCCATTACTTTCAATCTTGAACGATTTTGAATTATTTTTCAACATGCAATATATTAGCATTCATTTAATGGATTTCTGCTACAACTTTCGCGCGAAAACAACTTTGTAGCGATTTGCAGAGAGATCCATATAAGAACTTTCATTTAGAGAAATCATTAATTTTGATCATCATTTCTATAGGGAGTTAACGGGAATCTAACGACTACTACTATTCACTTACTTTGTATTAATCTTCTGCATGGCTCTCAAGTTACAACAACAATCGTTAGTACAAAATAGAGTATGTTAAGTAACAGCCAGTTTAATCATTAAAATTCACGTCACGGTCGGTATGCGAACGAATCTATGTCAGGTCCTGCAAGAGCATCCTATTACATTATCTTTTATTAATACTGTTTAGTTGGAAAATAATTACTTCTAAGAAGAAGCCTGTGTAGAGGTTTTACTTTGTATTTAATTAATTGTAAAGTACAATGTACCATGTCTTGTTGAATACATAAATAGCAGAGTAACTTTACTCGTAAACTTAATCGAACTTGCCAAGCCGATATTGCTACTGCCGATACTACTACAAACAAAGATAACGGTGATAAATAGCAGATATTTCAAGCTTAGGAGAGGAAACCTAATAAAACGTCTTAGACCCAATCAGCACTCAATTAAGAACCTCTACTTAATCCAAGAAGGAATTAAAGCCGTGAAGATGATTATATCGTTAAAGCCATCCAAAGATCACCAAGCGAAACGGCACGCAAGCATAGTCACGGGAAGTGACCATTGCATGCGCAAGTTAGGAGCTTATATCGTAATATAATACATCATATAATATTGCTAAATACCAAAGCAATCTTTAAACACTTACGTGAAGACTACCAGACAGATTTGATAAAACTATCTGGAATATCCATCGAGAAATGAAAAACAGGATTTTGTCGGCAGTTAATCTTTCAGCTCAAGTTTTGCAACTTGAGAACCTACAACAGTGTCAATGATCATTGCAGTGTTGCCTGCAGGTTGATAACCTGTGGTTATTTCCATATGCATAACTGCAAGACATTCGTTTTTTTTTTATACAAAACCGATACTGTTGATATGAAGATATTTTCAAGAAAAGTCTTTCCACCTGTCAGTTGCATAAACAGCGATATCAGTTGAATCTGTTTTCTTATCATAATGTGAAGAAACTAGCATGTCCTAGAACCAACAATTTTGAGTCATGTAACATCTAGTGAACCACATTTAGCACGTTTGATGGTTGGACACTGTTGTTTGTTCTTCAGCTATCATCGTCATCCACAGCACCACTTCACCTATTGCTAGGCATACACTACTCTTTGCTTTTCTTTATTTTCATTCCTCTAAGTACTTGGTACTTATTGACAGGCCTGCACTGTCTTCCCTTATCTATTATCACTGTAATTTGAAAACATTGTAAAACCCAATTATTTTTAAAAGAGTAACCGTGGAGTTTCTTGCCGGCTCTTCTCCATAGGAAGCGACAAATTGGAACCGTGCTTGTGAACCTAGCTTCTGACGTTTCATAAGTGCCCTTGCAGGTTTATGTGAAATAAAATATTTTGATTTGATTTTGATTTGCTTGCCCTGCCAATTTCCCTCCAGTCTCATTTAAACTTAACTCTACAGCTATAGTCAAAGTCAAAGCAGTTATTTGAGTAGATCATATACTAAGTAAGAAAAGTGTCTACGCAAGAAAATCACTTATATTCCAAAGCGGCCGGATTCTAGAAAAAAACGGGCGAGAAAAGCTTTTCCCGACAACTCATTAAAATGTTGTAGACATTAACATACACCCATAGGGAGAGAAGCAATAATCCAGTCTTCATCCACATGGCTAAATCCGTTTAATTCCTGTTGCTATTTAGTATTTTGGTCTCAAGATACAATCGTCATATGATATCTATTGACCGGAACTCTTACATCATGAAGACGGTTAATTACAGCAAAACTAGTTCTTTTTAGCTTCTAGATTTTATATAACTTTTACATTAATACGCCATGCGTAAATATGAGTCCAATATTATAAACTTAAGTTTAGTCTTAAGTTGTACCTTTGTGTGTCTTTATACTATCATAAATTCACAATGTTAAAAAGTATATGATATAGTTTCTACTAATGTGTGTTAAAGACTCCCACTCACGACACGATTCTGGAAGACCAACTTTTATGAAGTTTTCCTATAAATTTGTATTGCGACTACAGCGATGTATTTAGTTTCATCAAAGTGACTTATTCATGAAGCTGTTTTAGTAACTCCAAAACTTAATGCTTGTTAGAATCTAATAAATATCATGATAGAATAAATTTGTACAAAATAAGCTGTCACGTAATGGTTCGGCAGCGAAATTAATGTCTCCTTTAACAGTTTTATGTGTGAAACTAATTGGAATGAGATATAAGGTTTTTGCGTTAGCAAAGTTAACAGTCTATAACTCGACTTATGAATTACTAGCTTTTACCAGCGGTTTCGCCCGCGTGGAGGTCAGTGTATTATTCATACATTAAAAACCTTCTTCTTGAATCACTCTGTCTATTGATGAAAATCGCATTAAAGTCCGTTGCGTTGTTTAGGAGATCTAAGCGTACAGACACAAAAAGCGACTTTGTTTCATATTATGTAAAGATAGCACAATTAGTAGATATCCGAATAATACTGACTATTAAATTTGGTGAGACCAATGTGTATTCATACAATAGGCTATGATTGAATGCAATACTTATGTAAGACATACCAAATCAAAAGATGTGGAAGCAATTGGTAAATTGTAGTCGCGTCACACATGATTAATGAAGCCGTTTTGGTTAAGGCTGAACTAACTAAAATAAGATAAACCAAAACACTGTCACCAGGACAAAAATGACTGTCAACAAATAATTCCAACACCTCATTTCAATGAGAATTCTGGAGCAAATAGCCTCAATATCACACAAGTGGATAAAACAAAACAATAGAAAATTAATAATAACAATCGATGGAACCCGACCTGCTGCACCAAGGTCATCTGTCAGCCTGTCAAGTCTTTCCAGTCAAGGTGTTTGAAACAATGGCGCCTATATTTGACGGTTGACAGGACACCTGACAATGGAAGTAGTTCCTACAGAAATTGTTGGGAAACTTGTTCTTTATGCTTTTATACTGAGAAAGATGGAGGCTATGAAAGAGGTTTTGAAGGAGATAATGTCTGGAACTACATAAACGCTGGAATGCTTTCGTTTTATTGGTTTATTATGTTTTGAACTCAAACGAATGTATGAACGAATACGTGGTTGGTACACGTATTCGTTGTACGTTCGATTGCCGATTCTATAATCTTCATTCTCAGTCTAGTCTTCTGTAACTCTTATTTGTAGCATTTTGTACACTACACAATGTTAGTCATAGTCATTATAATTTGTGTTACATATTCAGTTTTAAACATAGGCAATTTATTTACTGGTTTTGTTAGCACTTGTAGGGTTTCAGTCCTAAATTATTTACTTTTTTTTTCAATAGACCTATGTAATCAATTACAGTACTGACTTGTTCTTGAATATATTTCAGTCTTCTTGTCTCTATATTTTTCTTCGTTATTAAACTCAAGTTTTTCAACATAAATGCATTACTGATTTACTAACTTATCCAGTTGCTTTGAGAAATATATTATACGTGTATTCACCTAATTAACTTCGAACGTAACATATAAAGCACATAGTGATATATTTCAAACATTTACATGAGTTAACAGCCATTTAATACCAAACATGGCTGGCTTTAACGAGGTTGTAACTAAATCTGACTATGTAATTAATTCATGGCTCGCATGCATTCGCGTGGTTCACCCACTATGCCATTCAAGTGTCCAAAATGGCATTATGTTGCGAAATTGTATACATTTGGAAATAAAACATTGTTCGTTACTATTTCTATATCTCTTTTTAGTCTTAATGACCGATCTTAGACTAGATTGTAAATCATTTTGAATTTATTTCTTAACAGTCAACTAAGATTTGATAAATGTAAAGCTATCAATAGTGTCTAGATTAAACAAACTTCAAAATAAGAGATAAAATAAACATGCGAAATGAGATATATTTTGCCATCTTGCATATCGTAAACATTAAGGAAAATGAATATTTAAAAAAAATATGGCTGCTAAATATCATTTGGCAACCAATAAAAACTTTTCCATTTTTATTATTAGCTTATGTCAGCGGCTTCGCCCGCGTGGAGGTCTGTGTATTTTACAAAAAAAAACCTTCCTCTTGTATCACTGTCTATTGATGAAAATTTTATTAATATCCGTTGCGAAGTTTCAAATATCTGCGTACAGACACGAAAAGCGACTTGTCTTTGTTTTACTATGTAAATAACAAACAACACAATATTAACTTTATTCTTATGTTTCGTTGTAAACGAAGCCATTTATTTTGAATGTGGCAATAAAATGCTAACAAAAGCATGCCCTTTTAGAAAACCGTTGGAGTTAAAAACTTCTAAGCAAACTTAGCAACAACTCGACGGTGAAACAAAACAGATATGTAGCTAAAATTCAAGTAAAAACACCTGCCTATTGAAAAGACTCTCAAACTGAAGTTCATCAATTTTACACTCTACGGTCATTATTTGAATGTCCAAATTAACAAAGTAACTAGCAACGTTGGCCCGATCCGTTAAATCTGCGATCGTGAGATGGATTTTTAAAGTAAACTTAAGTACCTAACTGTTACTTCTTCTTTGAGATGCTTAACGATTTTTTCTCAGAATTTAGATAAACATCAAGCTCAAGCTATATCTAGCGCTTATCTACTTTTGATACAAAAAGGATTTTAAGCGTTAAGAATACATAATTTTACTAAAATAAATACTAACAATTTTAATCCTGTTTAATGACATCCGATAATAAATTATACCAAGAGACATTATACGACACTCCTACTAAGACAAAACAAAATTCCCAGACACATTTTAAAGGAGGAAAATATTACTAGCATGTAAAAAATAAATTGCAGGTAAAGAATAATTTTGCAAAAGACTTCCAGCTTTTACAACACAACCAGATGTTGCTTCTTTTGCCGCCAAAACCAACGCCATATTGCGTTTACTACGTTCGGAAATACTGCACAATACGCTCTGAATGCTTTTATACTCATTTTTTTAAGATTCATATCTCTTGCATAAAAATATTTTTAATAATAAAACGTAATAATTTCCGTTCCTTAGCTACTTGAAATTATTATTATGAATGTGGATAAACCAGAATATGATTAATTAATTAATACGTGTAATCCGCCATGTTGTCCGCTTCGTTTTTACTTAATATTTTGCTCTACTTTAAACTGGTGCCTATGAATATTTTATGTAGAAGAACGATCAACAACAACTTCTATTCAACAAGCCACATCGGTAATCTTTTCGTTATGTAACATCTTTGATCAACACCATTACATGTATAACTAGCTTTATTTGAAACCCTCAAACTTTTTGCCAAGAATAAAACAAAAGTTGACCAATTGTAGGTGCTTCCACCAGCATACATGTATATGTAATACTTGGCTCCTGCAATCGGGTGCATAAAGCACCATGCCATCAATGTAAGTCAATACAAACGGTACCGTTCCGGCCGCCGACCGGTTCACAGCTGACTCCGAAACGCCGGTCGTTGGCACCTCCAACATGTTTTTGTACGTCTCATCTTAATTTAATGTCTGTCGCAAAAAATACTGGAGCGTCGTTCATTTGGTCGCTCGATACGGTACTGATGATAACCATGATCAAGGTTTAACGGGTAGTCGTTTTCTTTTTTTTTGCTTCTGCTATTTAATTGGTATGAGAGTTATAGATGATGTTAAAGGTTGTAAAACTCTTAGGTATACAGTTTCTGTACCTAACCGTATCAATCTTAATTCATACTTGTTATCTTTGTCATTCCTGAATGTCAATTCACTATAGTATTCTAAAAGGTTTATCATAACGTAATGCTTGGCATCTTGACACTAATTCAAATATTAACGACTTAATCCGTCAGCGATATATTCACATAATTACATGTATTGAGGTAGAAACGGACAAATGTAACTCATAAATTAGAATTTGTCACTTTCTCGCCATATTTAATGTATGTTATGTAATTCTCGTTATAATTTAACAGAAATATTACCAAGTGAACACTTGGAAATGTAAATAAGTTGGCTTCTATCTACAAACACTTCATAGTATTTGATAATCATGTATCTAGGTTGAAAATCATTTCCCTTCAGAATTTCCAGTTGATCTTTAAATCAGTAGTAGTATGTGAAGGCAATTTAACAAGAAATAGTAGCTCCCTTCGTTCCGCACTCACTCGCCCGCATCGATCGATAGATCACTGCGGTTTACCTTCGATGCTGCTCACCACAAACCACTTTACCATTAAGTCGGCTGGGAGCACTTAAGAATCATCATTGACATCCTGTCGATGTGTATCTCGTATATTAGGTACAGTTTCAATACATTAGACACCTAAAGTGAAATAATCTATAATATTTATCTCAATGCAAATTGTTTCAATTCCGTAACGGTATGTATAGTCAGTTGCACATTTAAATTTAGCTGCAATCAAAAGCCATTTATAGGTTTTTAAACGAGATATTAACATAATATACATGTAAGCCAACAATTTTATGGAAATAATAATGTACACGTATTTTAAAAAGTCTTAAGAAGCGGTATCGTATCACCCAGTAACTGGGTTGTGGAGGTCAGATAGGCAGTCGCTCTATATAAAATACTGGTATTCAGCTGCATCCGGTTAGACTAGAAGGCTCCCTCAACATAGTTGAAAAAAGGCTAGGCAGATTATGACGATAATGCTGTATTTTAAAAAGGTGAGAAAGAACCTTAGCAGCAAGAAAAGTGCCCAAATGGCAATGATAATTATTTGGTAAAAAATGGGCAACAATACATAAAATCTGTGACGTAAATCCTGGAGACTCCTTAACCATCACTACAAGATCCTAATGATCACAATTGAGTTAGACCCACACAATTTGATCCAATCAGGTCCATTCAATTGTCAGTCGGATGCCATCGTCCCATCGAGTCTTACAGGAAGTTAGCTATCGCCCAGACGTGAAGGCTTTGAGGCAAGGTATAAACTTGTAGCCTGTTTATCCCAAAATTATTTTCATCATGCTTTGCGAAGTTGCCTTAAGCTTCGTTCATTCTCTTTTCAAGTTTTTCTATTATTCAAATGTATAACAATTCATCATCATAACCAGCCAGTAACGTTTCCTCTGCTGGGACTCAGGCCTCCTCTCGGCGAGAGGGAGTGGGCCGTAATCCACAACGTGGGCCCAGTGTGAATTGCTGAATGTTACATGTCTTCGAATTTTTTTGTTCTTATAATGCCGTTGGCCTCACGATGTTTTCTTTCACCGTTTTGCAGTGGTGATAAAATTATTTACACAAAGTGAAGCATCTATTTGCTTTTGAACGACGTACAACTTGTAAGTCGTGGCAGTTACTACCACTGCTCTCAAAAGCTTGTAAAGTTCGTTATTCTACGCTTTGTCAAGATATTTTTTAAGTCTTATCATATTCAAGACTAGCTTCTGCTCGCGAGTTCGTTCGCGTCTCCGACCCACTCCGTCGCTTTGAATCGCCTGCCCGTGCGAGTACTTCGTATTCGTGATTTTTTTCTTTTTGCTTGGGTCCTAAGCGTCTTAGCGTGATGGTATATAGCATATAGCCTTCCTCGATAAAGGGGCTATCCAACACTGAAATATTTTTTCAAATCAGATCAGGGTGCTTACTCTCGAATATATCGACATTGATCAAACGTCAGTTGGTTGAGTTAAACGTCAGGGATTGGCTAGACTCACTGAGTCCAGCCAATTCCTGACGTTTGACTGACAATTCCAATGTCGATCTATCGGAATTATATTTCAAAGTAAGCACCCTGTAGTTCCTGAGATTAGCGAGTTCAAGCAAACAAACTCTTCGGCTTTATCTATTATAGTATAGATTTAAAACTTTTACTAAATGTATGACCTATTTTTAAAGAGTGGATTACTTAATTATCTACTAACTGCTTCTCTAAACAACACCTAGCTTAAACTACATATGATATTATTTTTACTAAATATCTCTCTATAAGATTCATTCGAAACGATTCCCTTCATTTTCTTGTGACTTAGCCGCAACGCACCATGAAAAAGACTCGCTTAATGTCTCTGATATTATTGTCATCACATAATGCATTAACGTAATGAGTCCAATCTTCGCAATTTTTTATGGTTTCCTTTGCAAAAGCACTCGGCTGTCGACAACGGCAATATTTTCTCATTATTATGTGCTCATGCTTTTCATATTGTAAATTACGTGTGATTATCTTTGTACTCTTTATCAAGCCTATGATGCTTTTTGCTATAAGAACCATTGCGAGCTATTGATGGAGAGAGATAAAAGTTTCCTCCAGGCTGCTTTAACAATATTACGTGGTAATTAGTGGAAGGCTCTCATTTTATACCATTTATGTCGTTTACGATTACGGCGATTGTTATGATTGTAATTGCTATGTATGTATCTTTGCTCGTCTTTTCCCTCATTACTTCTAAACTCCTTATCATTATTTGTTAAATGAAGTATCGTTGGAAGCGTCTTGATTGTCGCTGGTTAAAGGCTATGTGACGTTAAATTGAATTAAATATGGCGCCCTCTAGAGGACATAAAATGACGACCTAAAAAACAATGTTTTTCTGTGATGCCCCGTTTTCATTCAAATGAGAAGGCCAACATATTTAAAAAAAAATTGTGAGCATACCCCATACTAAAAGTAAGTTCTAAAACTAAAACCTGACTTCTGAAGATTCACGCACTAAAAAGTATGAAAGGAGAAAAAAATCACATCTGCAAGCCGTGGTCGTCGTATGCAATGTATACAATACATTATAACAATAGTAAGTGATCATAAACTTAAGGGCAAAATGGTATACTACCACGTCTTTCAGATAAGAATATTTTCGTGTTCCATACTTTTTAAAGTGATTTTTACATATTAAATTACAGACTATCTATCATCAATTTCAATTTTATTTTATTTTTATTTTGTAATTTCTAATATAATTTGTTGTTTTACTTTCAGGTACAGTCGAAGGTGGGCCTCCATACAGGATGCCGCCGGCGCCCGAGGCGGCGCTGCCCGGCGCACCAGCACCCTCACTGCCGGCTGCGCTACATACACATTCCAACAAGTTTCCTGTAAGTATTGGATAATAATACTTCTAGACCTATATTACCTTTAGACCTAGAAAGATGCCAAGCCAAGACTCTCACCGACTTCACTTATAACGATTTCACATAGTCCAGACATAATCTTGGTCAAATCACATGATCTAACCAAGATTTTTTCCTTTGACCACTGAGTTTTTTTTTGCCTTTGTTGTCAGAGTAGTCAAAATCAAAAAATCAAAATCAATATCAAAATATTTTATTTCACATAAACCTGCAAGGGCACTTATGAAACGTCAGAAGCTAGGTGCACGGTTCCAATTTGTCGCTTCCTATGGAGAAGAGCCGGCAAGAAACTCCACGATTACTCTTTTAAAAATAATTGGGTTTTATGTCAGAGAGTCAGATAATAAACGCCGACCTCATCTAGTTTTTAAAATATGATGGACGTATAAAAGTGTTTGTACAAGCCTACTTACAGAAATAGAATCAATGTGCTTTGAATAAGGATACCATTCCCCATCTTTCAAAATCTTGCAATTACCAACCGTTTACTTTATGATTATGATGATACTTCTGCCTAAACCTTCGGTAATACAGGCGTGATGTTGTGTTACGTATGATGATGTTGACAACAAAGCCTTAATAATTAACAGTGACACCTAAACGAAAACGCCGCTATGACTAGGAGTGGTTAGTCGCAGGTTGATATAAATAGCTTTTATAAAAATCAAAGGCGATTTATTCAAATTAGACTAAGAATCAGGACTTTTCGAACGTCAAAATTACATAAGTCCCACAAAATGCCCACCCTTCCCCACTTCCTAGTACTATAGCTGGGAAAAAGAAGTGGCGTAACTAACTCTCCAGCAGCACAACTGTCTGTTAAGTTATATAAACTTGATTCTACACAATAATAGGTCTCAAAGTAGTTTGTCTTGTTATTTCGTTTCTCTTTTATAATCTACTAACCTAGCAATTAGGAGATCTCCACGTTGCGTTGTGTTCCACGCGCGCCTTAAAGAGTTGTCAGCACCAACTGAAGGGGCCCGCAAAGGCCGATGCCTGCCAGAGGTGCGGTTTGTTTGAACGAGATACCCCTAGTACACAGGCAACTGAGAGAACACGGGTGGGTTTTAGTCAGTAAAAGTCTGACACGCCCTCCTGCTCCACCTAGAGCGGGAGAAGTTATTTTATGATTTCCCACCCTCAAAACAAAAAAAACCCATATGTGTACGTACACAAGAGCTTTCACAGCGATATCTACCTGGCATGCAAACAATTTATCCCTGTCCGTCCTTCCGTCATTCACGGCTGTCACAGGCGAGTCTGCTAGTTAAGTGGCTGGACTGGCCCTGGTCGAGTCGAGTCGGGTTACTGACATGCAAGTTATGTGTCGTATATTTAGATTGCTCCTGTATACGATAAATTGTCTATCGTAATAACGACAGCGTTCTTATTTACAAGTGGTATTTTACGTGATATTGTGGTTTTCTTTATTAATAAAAATGAAATGCTTTTCGTGGGTCAGCGCAACACTTGAGAACGGCTCCACCAATATGGCTATTACGTTTAAAAAAAATTGAATTAGTCCGAATCTGGTTTTTATGGAAAGAGAAATTGGGAAAGTTGGAAAATTTGGGAGAAATTGGTCCGTTTTTGTATGTGATTTTTAGATATATTATTAACACAGGACAACGTCTGTCGGGTCAGTTGGTTTCCAATAAAATGGAGGGAAGTATGAATTGCCATCTCCAACTGTTCCAAAACACAATCTTAGCTACATCTAGCTAGCTAGCTACTTTTGACTAATGTGGACAAGCCTCAGGTTTATTCGTAGTATTTTTGGTGCACATTTTTCTAACTACGAGGCGTGTTCAATAAAAAGTAATAATGGCTAAACTAATTGAACAACAAAAAAGTAAATACTGGCAAGTAAAGCCCAGACGAAATATAAATTAAAAATATAAAAATTATTGATTTTCTTTTCTTATTTTAAAAATAGAAGTCATTTGTTTTCGTCGTGTCGGAGCATGGTACGCAAAATGGATAAAATAAAAACTCGCGCCGTAATAAAATATC
Organism: Polymixis lichenea; assembly: GCA_949091785.1. Lineage (NCBI taxonomy): Eukaryota > Metazoa > Arthropoda > Insecta > Lepidoptera > Noctuidae > Polymixis > Polymixis lichenea. The sequence continues at coordinate 1,781,492 of OX420943.1, read as the reverse complement.
TCTGCATGAAAAAAATTACTACTGAGCTACTGAGTAAATCTAAACTTGAAAGGAACATTAGGGGTTAATGCTTCTCCGCATTCTACGATTGCGCGGTGGTGTGTCGACTTTAAGAGAGGGAGAACTTTAACTACAGACGACCCGCGCTCGGGACGCCCTAAGACGGCAGTTACCGAACAAATGATAAAGAAAGTTGAAAAAATTGTTTTGGCAGATCGTCGTGTTACTGTTCGTTTTGTAGCTGAAAAACTAAAGATTTCGATAGGAAGTATCCATACATGAACATTTGGGCATGAAAAAAGTATCAGCGCGCTGGGTGTCTAGAATGCTTGCAGACGAGCATAAACAAACAAGCCTGTGGATTTCTCAAATCAATTTGGAATTGTTACAACAAGATCCTGACCGATTTTTGGCTCGCTTCGTAACCATGGATGAAACATGGCTCCACCATTATGATCCTGAAACGAAACAACAGTCCATGACTTGGAAGAGGCCGTCCACTTCAACGCCTAAGAAGTTCAAAGCAATTCCATCCGCCGGTATGGGCTCTCTTTTCTGGGACAGCCAGGGGGTGATAATGATTGAATACCTCAATCATGGAGCCACAGCCTCAATCACGGCACGGTTGGCGCAGTGGTTAAGCGATTGACTGCTGCGCTGCGTGTCGCGGGTTCGATTCCCGCACGGAACAAATATTTGTATGACCTATAAGTAGTTGTTCTGGGTCCGGGTGTTTGTGTATGTTTGTAAACGCACCCACAATACAGGAGAAATTCCTAGTGTGGGGCAACGTCAAAAAAAAAAAAACAAAAAAAAAACTATTACAGGGCCCTTATACGCAGAACAAATAAAAAAACTGCGTCAGGAAATACGCGAAAATCGCCGCTGCAAACTTGCTAAAGTTGTATTGTTTCACCAAGATAACGCCCCCACACACAAGTCCCGAGTTACGATGACTGCTATCCAAGATGCTGGATTTGAATTGATGGAACACCTCCATACTCACCTGACCTTGCGCCTAGTGATATCTACCTGTTCCCGCGGTTAAAAGAACAACACAAATATGGCAATGATGAGGAAGTGATTGCCGCCGTACATGATTTTTTAAGCGATCATGATGAAGATTTTTTCAAGAAGGGAATCTTAGGATTAGAAAAACGATATACCAAGTGTATATACCTCAAAGGTGATTATGTCGAAAAATAAAATAACAATAAATATTATTTTTTATATACTCAATATCACTTTTTATTGAACACCCCTAGTATGTTAGAGGTTCCAAAAAAACGGGATGCAACTGAATACCAGTATTTGACATGGAGCTACTGCCTATCTGACCTCCACAACCCAGATACTGGGTAATATGACCCCTCTTTGTAAGACTGGTTTGTCTGACTTTCTGGCTTCTAACGACCCGTAACAACTGTCAAAGATCCTTGAATGACAGCTGAGACCAACGGCTTAACGTGCTTTCCGAGGGACAGCGGGGTCTTGGTATGTAAACATGGTCACCGATATAGATCGGTCACCATGTTTACATACCAAGACCCCTGATCGATCAGGTTAAGCTACGCTTGCTGCGGTTGGTCCATAGAGACCAACCGCAGCAAGATGGAGCCGTGCAGCTGTTATTTACTTAGCCACAAGCCCCTAGCCTAGGTTGTTTGGATGTTTGGTACACATAATATTACAGTAATTAGTAAGTCCTGCACATAAACAATTGTTAACGCAAAGGCGAGAATTGAGTTCTCTAACGTCAATCTTAAAATATATCGTAATTATCAAAGATTACATCTATTGTTTATATTTTATTTAACAACTATTTTACCATCGACGAAACACTCTTTCTTTTTCACGCAACATAAAATTTTAGTACCAGTCGCTCCGTTTACATGCAATAAACAAATCGTGATTGGATCCCAGTATATCCGCGATTTCTCCGATACATGTGAATCCGTAGTTTTTGCCGCATGGAGTCTGAGTGAAAGTGCTTCATTGTTACATCGCTTATCTGCAGACTAGACGTGTGTGATTTAATCGAGAATCTTTAAATGTTGATTGGATTTTGTGGAATTGAGTAAAAGTGCAGTGTTGCTGGTCTGGATTTATGTGGCTGAATTTGGAAATTGGTAAGATTCTATAAGCTTTCATCATCGTCATATAATGTTCTCACTGCTGGAACATAGGCCTCCTTTCTGTGAGCGGAGGCTTGTGTGCACCCACGCGCTCACCCACGCGGGCCCAGTGCGAGTTGGTAGATGTCACATGTCTTCGAATGTTTGGTTCTAGACATGCCGGTTTCCTTCACCGTCGATGTTTTCCTTCACCGTTTTGAGCTATTAGCTATTGTACAGATTTTTTTAATGTTATCCCTTTTAGGTCTCAGACTGGTAATGGCCAGTCAATAGCAGCGTTCTTAAGAGAATTATTTAAATCTAATTAGTGACGTTCATCTGAAAGATTAGGAGCGTAGTAATGGCAACCGGCGTGTGTGTATTACTAGAAATGGATGAACGAAAACGAAGCAAAATATGTATTTGAAGATCTTAGCAAGTGGCGTTGTGTATTTTCTATCTATGTAAGAAGGGGTTGATGTATATGTGTATAGGTCAAACAATTTAAAATATACCTACTGGCATTGACATAAGAAAATACTACATAGGGTGACGAGAAAATATCAACACAAGTTTTAACTCTCTTCGTGTGTTCAGGCTTTAAAAGCTATCGCAAATAGCAACATGACTGTTCCACATTTTGTTAACACTAAGTACCATGTGCATTGTGTATTCTTGGCAAATTACCAAGGCCTTGTTTAAAGGAAATAGTCGTGAGGTCATTAGCAAGTCCGTGATCATTATCCTTATGTATATTAAATTATGGCAAGTTACTGATCATGTGGTCGGGATTACTGACATATCTGACACCCAGTGCGAGTGCGGTGATTCTAATCAGACCATGTCCTACTTGATGGAGTGTCATAAGTGGTTGTTCACCTCCACCTCGGATGCCTGCAAGAATGCCACTGATGCCGCTAAAACGTGTCCACCTCAACATCATCATTTCAGCCGAAAGAGGTATTTTACTGGAAATAGGGCTCCTATAAGCTCCGCCACTTTCACCGGTTCTGTGCTTCCCAAATCGGTGATTGTGGTAGCCGAATCTCTTTCGGGGATTCTTGGTTGGATCATTCGGTTCCCTACAAAATGGTTGAGCTGGATGGTGCTGATCCACGCGTCAAGTTCGTGAACGGGCGCTGTCAGTTGAGACTGGTCATCTCCTAACTTCCAGGGCTTATTTTTATCTTGTATTTAGAATTGTTTATAATTACATTTTTTTACATTGTTCTCACATACAGAAGCAACAAGAATAATGTTCCCAAGATTTTGTAATATTTCAACTTGATTTTAAAAGAGTGTCCGTGGAGTTTCTTGCCCGTTCTTCTCCATAGAGATCTACGTTTTGGAATGGGCAACTAGCTTCAACTTTCCAACTGATCGACTTTTTGACAATTCAAAAGTGCCTGTAAATGGTTTAATTGAAATAAATGCTTTGAGTTTGAGTTTGGCCCTTGCCCTTGACTGCTACCCTAGCCAAGGGTAGCGGGCCGCCGAGCAATAAGGGTCATTTGTTTTTGGTGATTATCATTTTCGGTGGGGTTTGCCAGAATCGCCACACTTGCCAGGCGGGTTAGCGATTGCAGCATGGCTTAGAAAAGAAATTTATAGAGAACGCTGCTGCACATTCTCTAGTAACTCCCTTAGTCGTCTGTTACGATACCCACGGGAAGAAATAGGGCTTAGTGAGAGGGAGTGGGCTGTAATCCACAACGTGGCTCAGTGCGGGTTGGTAGATGTCACATGTCTTCCAATTTCTGGTTCATGTCTTACATGCCGGTTTTCTCGAACCTACAACCTTCAACTTATAAGTCGCGGCCATTACCGCTACTCCGTACTAGTAGCAAGTCGGAAAACCCTATCCAAATATTTTTCTTACTTACCAGAATTTTATGATTATGAAAACAGCACAAAAACTGGTTTATTATGTTTGCCGTTGTCATCAAACAACTTCAGAGCAAAGTGCCGCTGCATCTAAATATTTGCTCAGTCTTATGCTAATATTAGATTGTGGCTTCTTAAAACTGCTTTTATTATCAATACATTAGAGAATTTTGTATACTTCCTCTTATTATATCAATCTATCTTACTATTTATTAGTTTTATATTATTCATTGTAAGCTTTCGTATTTTCCTTGAATCTTTATTGGATAGAAACTTAGTCGTCTTCTTAATAATATCGTTGGCTGGTCCGCGGATAGGTGGCCATCTTTACATACCGATATCCCTCCATGCCTCGGAAAGTATCGACAGTCGTAACGAGCATCAGAACCCCCAAAGTCTTGCGTATTACCCAGTAACTGGGTAGTGGTATTCAGCTGCATTGGGTTAGCCTGGTAGCCGACCCCAACATAGTTAGGAAGAGGTTAGGCAAATTGATTGGTTCGAACGGTCTCCAAGTTCTGTCTCCTAAAACCTAATAGTCTATTTACATAACTGTATAAAAAGACTTTACCTAAACTCAACTAAATACATTATGTCCTTTCTTTAAAACTTGTCACCTGGATCCTACTAATACCATGTTCTCCCAACAGATAGAGCGTGAAGTGATCCTGTCTTCCGGAGACAAGAACTCCAAGGTCCCCATCCTTCAGGAGGCTAGGAAGAGAGGCAGGCTCGGTGCAGTCGCTCCTGACACTCCGCCCAAAGCACTGTCAGCTTGGACACATGCTGAGGTAAGTGGCTTATACTGTGTTATTAGTGAAAATAAAACTTCTTTAAAAAATGTACTGAAAATTGTGGTAACTTTGGACAATAGTGCCTTTTAAAATAGATTAAGAGGTCATTCCCTCTGGCGGATTTCTTAGCGACATTGTCTTTGACCTATGACAGTCTACCGGAACTATATAAGTATCTTTAATTATACTCTATTGAATTCATCATTGTGTGTTTAAAAATGTTGTGTTATATACGTAACTCTTTTATGTTGACCTATAAAAAATACAGTGTTCTGGTAGATGAAAGGTTTACCATTTATCAGTACGAAATACAATGTATCCTTACACACCCGTAGGTAATACAGTACGCAACGATACGCCAATGCGCGAAAATCGTTCAAAATCATACCAATACAAAAACAACAACACCTTTAAAGCATATGCAAATCTTGTAAATTCCGTAATGATATATGAAATTTTAGAGTTTTTCCACTTTCATATTTCGTCGAGATTACCGTGTCGAGATGATTACAGACCCGAGAATTCTAGATATCAAAGCTCATTGATCTAAGTATAGTGCAGTCTGTAGTACTCTATAGATGCCTTAGGGGCGACAAGATGGTGAACCAAATGCTAAAACATTCGATGATAAACTTAAGGAGGAAGCCCGCGGAAATTTTCTTACGTTTTTAACAATTTGCAGGTCAGGCTGTATCTTGATTGAAATATAATTAGCGACCGTGGCTCTACAGAATTCCAAAACTTCAAAAACGAATAAGTACTTGAATTTTGCGGGCTACTTTAGCGCATCCACCTTAAATAGGATTACTTATGGGTGAATTTATTCAGAGTAGCCAACCATGAAATTGTTTTTTATAATATAATTTTACGTCATTTCGTCACGCATGCCTTGCCTAATGGGTTAAGCAGGTGTGACGATATTAGATAATATTGAAATTAAGAATATATTATGCCACTAGTAGCTTTTTCCTATGACTGTAACCGAAAAACTTATCCCTACCATTGAGGTAATACGTACTAACGTATAGTACATATAACCTCAATGATCCCTACTGAAAATATACTGGAATAAAAATCATCTTTGTATTCCATCGACTAACTTGACCTCAAAGCTTTTGTTCGCTAAACATTTTTTGTACAGTATAGTGTCTTCTATCTATCCACCTGAATCAATATTTTAGAGCCGCTCATTGGACTTCCAAAATCCAATATTAAAACTATAACTCAGTGCTGTTTATCTAACATAACACCCCTATACAAACCTACTTGCATAATGACCGCTCATAACAATATCCATAAACGTCAATGGTCTAACGGATTCTATCGATAAATTGCACCTCACTATTGAGCCGAATAATGGCTCGAACTGTTCTTTACTATCAATGTAATGGAGGTGGACATAGACTGTTAGTTTCGGCCTCAATGTTAATACGAATTGGGTCAGCTGATCAGCTCTAGTATTCAAATAAGAAGAGTGCAATTCTATGCCTGGTTAAAATTCTTTGAGAACTATCACTCGGTTTTCAAAGGCTGATTTAAACAACAATTTCCATCAGGCTATTTAACTAATATCCACTGATTTGTAGTACTGGGGAGTTTGTTGAGCCACTTCTTCTTCCCAGCTCTAGGAAATGGAGTGTGGGCGTTTCTGGGGGATTGTCCTAAGTCATTTTAATGTTAAAAAGTGCTGACTCTCAGCCTAATTTGAATAAATGACATTCAATTTTGATTTTTTACCATCTCAGCCAGCCAGTTAACATGAATTTGACAATCTGTTCGCTAATTGTTATTCAATTCTACATAAACTGCCTTTAATTTTAAGCCAAAAGGCTTACCTAATTGGTAAATTACCGTCATAATTCTACAAAATATTTTGCACATTAAATAGCCACACTGATACGTAAAATCAAAAATTAATCATTTAATAAGTAAGGTTCAATTTTTTATCCTGTTCCTCACCTAGTCATGGTTAACCATACCCAACAATGATGCAACAAAAATGGTTTTCTTTTTGCTGAATGGCCTGCTCTTTACCTCAATCACGCCTGATGCAAAGCGATGGATAAGGTCTATGATAGAACAAGCATGCCTAGAATATGCTTCATCATTCTTGCATTACATCCAGATGGGTTAAATGTAGAAGGGAACACAGACGCTGGCAGATAGTTCCTAGTGATGTATTTGTCTACCGCTATTTTTTATCTATGATACTTGACTTCGTTTTACGAACTGAACTTTCTGTGCCTTTGTCGATTATCTTAACATTATCAAAAGAACCCATTAACCTCATGAATATAAAGAGGTTCTTCCTCTTCCTGTTAGCCAGCATGCGTGAAGCGTTACCCTAGAGATAAAGTTCCTTGCCCTTTTGTAACGTGTGTAGTATTCTTGTATCTTGGAGGTAATCTTTAGTGCTTGTGATGTAGTTAGCACTTGTGATCAAGGTTCAAGATTTACGTGTGCTTTGCCTAAGGAAGATTCCATTCAACTGCACCCTACAATATACTTTCAGTCATTAAAGGTACTTCCTAATCCATTGCTACATTTGCTTGAAAAATTCTAATGCTCAACAATGTATTTTGTCGTAGTGTCAAAAAGAAAGGCATTGCGATCTTTTTTTTTTTAATGTGTGTAATGTAATTACCCCGCTGAGCTTTGAATCTTTGATACCAGCATTCGTAATATGAGGAACTGTTTCTCCATCAAATGAGGGGTTCAATTGTTCAAACCTTGTTGTAAGTAGGCAAAAAGGAATGAGCTAATGACTGACTTGACCCGAGCTCATTTTTGTAAGGTGCATAAGTACAAACTTATATAACTTACTAGCGCCCCACCTTGGCTTCGCACGGGTGTCTGTACAGTGTATGTGATGGAGGTCGTATAACTATAGAATGTCTCTTCATGGTGTGGACGGATACGGGGTATGCCAGCCGAGCGCCCATTTCGCTTCGAGCAATTAATCATTTTAAATCTATGATATCTTCTAAAATATTTATTTGAAATAATTTTACTTTATAAGTCCCCACCAACCTTATTTAGCTGTTTATTAAATGAGTATTTACTTTGGACTAAATAATGTGATATTAAAGTCACATTATTTTAGTCTAGAGGACCATAGACATCGTTTATGTCGGAAAAGGTTGTTTTATCCATCGCTGAAAGCCACTTAACATTTATAACATTAATATCTAACAATCACAATTATTCTTTTTCGCCACCACACAGAATTACTTGTCTTTTTACCGTAATTTCACCACAAGTATGGTCAAGAAGATCTTGTAATAAATATAAATTTATAGGCATACCTTATTCGATACCATTATATGCTAGCCTGACACCAAATATTTTTTTCTCATCACTATGCGAAAATGCCTCATCGGTCACTGCCACCGTGCTGAGCAAAACAATAATATCTCACTGTGAATCGAGAATCAACCTTATTTGTATTACTGTAGAGTTGTAAGAGATAAGTGGGGATGCGTCATGCACTTGACCAGCCAAGGTCGGTAGTGCGGCGATGACATCACAAAACGCGATCAGATTGTAAATTTTTGGTTTTAAATGGTTAGCAAAGTAGGTTAGATGAAGGCAAGCTTCGACTCTTCTACGAGTGAAATTTCAGTCAAATTTTAATCAACTTGGAAAAGAAAGGCGTAGGTATTCTGACATTGTCGCTGAGGCTGTTTTGATTTGGTCAGTTTTAGTCTTACCTAATGCTAAGGCATATGGGAAGACTTTTGCTTGTGATGCTGCAGGTCATGACTTGGTGATTGTAGACGAAGTCGCAGTCAACAACTAGTCTTCAATTATTTATCAGCCCGTTACTGCTCACCCGCAGAACCAAGCTCTTTTCTTATCTTCTTTGATGGAGAACCACAGGAGATTTTATATCATACACACCACAACTATTTAAAGAAGACCCACAAAGATGCTGCTACCACAACCCTCAATGTTATTACCCACCCCGGCCATGGCATAATCAATATTCATGAAACATTCAAACATGACGTCATCCACACGATATTGGACACAATTTTCAGCTGAACGGAACATGACTCGTTAGCTCAGTAGGTTAGAGCACCGATATAATTCAATACTTGACCATCGGAGGGCGGAGGTTCAAATCCTTCACGAGTCGACCTTTTGTAACATTAAATTATATATTTTTGCACCGAATTAGTGTTATGATAAGGATTGAGTGTTATTGCTAGCAATTGATTACACTTTTCATTAAACATGCATAGACTTATAGATGAATCAAATGATGATGATTGTATGACTCCTTTAGTACGCTTGGCTCTGGAATGGTTCGAAATTGAACCAGTAGATGTCGCTACTAGGTCAATCATAGAGTTACCCTACCCACAAGGCTAAATTAAGGAGGCACGTAAGACTCCTGCAGTAGGTGAGCTCGGCTCTTGAATAGTTCGAAGTTGAAACAGAAGATGGCGCTATTCTTTCGCTCCTAGAGTTTCCTTAACATAAACACACCCTCATGACTGGCTTCTTCGAACCTCGTTAGCGTGTAATCGCTTTGTTTTAAGTTATTAAGCCCTTTTTTTAACGGTATCTCACAGGTCAACCTTTGAGGTTGTCTGCTACTTAACCGGACTTGCAGGTGATAACCTTAATAAATTATGGCTACCAGCTAGGGCTTAAAAACTTAAAACTAAAGCGATGTCACGCTAGCGACTGCTGCCTAAGGGCAACCCCGGACAGACAGGATTGGACTGAAATTTTGAGACCCTGGCTGGAGGCCCTTTAGGCAGGAATTTATTAAGGTAGCCTCAGACAAGTACAGTTAAGCACCTCATAGATTGACCTGCAAGATGACATTCCCAAAGAATAAATCTACGATACAGCTAAATTGATATGTCGCTATCCAATACTGGCTTCTGCCTGTGCTTTTGTCCGCGTAAAATTTCCTGTTCCTGCTATTACTTCATTATCGCTTAGCATTCATTGAGACTTGTATTTTTGCTCGGATCCTAACGGCCATAGCGTAATGTGAAATAGTCTATAGCCTCTAATTGCTATAATCTTAAAATTGAGATTTTTCAAATTCAACCAGAAGTTCCAGAGATTGGCACGTTCAAACAAACATGAACGACGACCAGAGACAACCAAATTTTTTAGTCCTCCCTGACTTAGGATTTGGCTATCAGAAAATCCAACCATTGCATAATAATACCTTGAAAAGAAAAAAGAAAATTGCAAAAGACCGACTCGTGAAGGATTTGAACCTCCGCCCTCCGATGGTCAAGATTTGAATTATATCGGTGCTCTAACCTACTGAGCTAACGAGTCTTGTTGCTTTCAGCCGAAATTTTGCGGCTACTATCGATGATATGACGTCATGATTATTGATTACTCACGCGCTGTAAAGCAACAAAACAAAAAGATAACAGAAGTACTGAAAAATTGGACATACCGATAGTCTGCAATAATTAACGATAAGAAACGCCAAAATTCCGCGACTAAGGGCTGGGATACTTAACAAAGAAGATGAAATAGTGAATTAAGTTTATCCTGAAACCTTAAGCAAGACTTCAAGGGGTAAATTAGGAATACTTCAGAAAATACGAACGAGTGAAAGCAACTTTCATGGATAAGCTGCATGTACCTATGTATATTAGAACCATATTTATAGTTCAACGAATAGAACCGTTACTCTACGTCGGGTCAACGCTATATAGGTATCAGTTAAAAAAGAACAATCTCACTAGTGTTAGATTTCACCAGTATCATTCAGTTATTATTAATAAGAATAAGGATGTATATTGCTCAGTGTTTATTAGAACATTATACCTACAATTAACAAAAAGAAAAAAAGGAAGTTGCCGACTCGTGAAGGATTTGAACCTCCGCCCTCCGATGGTCAAGATTTGAATTATATCGGTGCTCTAACCTACTGAGCTAACGAGTCTTGATATATCCAGGCGAAAATATCGACAATTTATCTAGACGTGACGTCAGGATTACTCATGCACTAAACTCAACAGCTGGCGCAAATTGTTTGGCTCGTCACCAAAATTATCGATATGGTACCTAGTAATCAAATCTGTGCGCTATTTAACTAAGCCCACCCGTAACAGCTGATGCAAGAAGCACAGTACCGGTAGATGAGGGAGACCTATGTCCAGCAGTGGGCTAAAACCTCGCCACTTCCTTCGGCTGAAATAACGACCGTAACCCTAACCAGTCGAAGAGATAGAATGCCGGGGTATTAGCTGCTCTGTAATGTCGTTAAACAAAACGAGGATGTCAACCAAGAATAAACACTTTTCTTTCAAGGGGATTTTTATAAAGAAAATGAATTGTAAGAAAAAGGAATGTTCCCGACTCATGAAGGATTTGAACCTCCGCCCTCCGATGGTCAAGTGTTGAATTATATCGGTGCTCTAACCTACTGAGCTAACGAGTCTTGTTACTCATCCCTGAAAAGTCCTAGCACAATAGTCGATATGACGTCGTATTTATAATTTCTTCATGATAACATTGGGTATTTCCCAATTTCTGCTCGAAGATAAGATTAACATAAGTCGATGCCCTTGATTGAATATTTTATCTGAGATATTTCCAGATATAACGACTAGTATGTGTATAGTGCCGGACGTAAAAGGATAGCACTATCCCATTTCTTCCCGTGGGTGTCGTAGAAGGAGACTAAAGGACTTACTAGAGAATGGGCAGCAGCGTTCTCTATGCATTTGACCACCATACTGCGATCGCCAACCCGCCTGCCAAGCGTGGCGATTACGGCAAATCCCCCCGTTTTGGGGGAGGCTTATGTCCAGCAGTGGACGTCTTTCGGGGGATATAATGATTAAAAACACTAACAATTTAACATTTCAAGTGAGTTTTCTGAATGTATTTATCACGTGTCTGTTTTTGGGCACGTGATTTCACCCACACTTGAGGTTTTCAAATTACCTACTTAGTGATGTTGATATTTTTTCAGTTCACAAACAACTTTACATAAAATCCTATATGTGGCCTAAAAGTGGTAAATATATCCCGACTTCATAAATATAGTCCTCGTTTTTTAGGGTTTATTTATCTCTAATCTACAGAGCTAATGAGTCTTCATATTCCCAGTCGAAATCTACGACCGATATCGTCCTGATTCTTCACCATCTGAACAGCAACCAAACAAAATCTGATAGAACGATACAACATTAGTTGTAATTGACTTTTAGTAGGTAGCGTGGAAACTACCCAAGTGTACCACTATAGATACGAAGTTCGTGAGTTTCAACCCAGAAAGGCGCATCAGGACCAGTAGATGTGGTGAAGCCTATGCCCAGGAATGCACCTTGGCCCCGCCACATCTTTTGGGTGGAATGGTGACCATAACTCTAACCAGTCAAGAAACTAGATCAAGCAGCAGCATTAGCTTAAACCATGGGAAGAAGAGAGAGAATCACGGGATATAAGCTTTAATGTCGGTAAAAATGGTGAAGATATCAACGAACAATAAACAGTATTGTTTTAAGGAATTGAAGCTTTAGTGGCTTTATATTTACTAGAATCCTACCTAGTAGGAACATTTTTCTTAAAGAAAATGAATTGTAATAAAAAAGGAAATTCCCGACTCGTGAAGGATTTGAACCTCCGCCCTCCGATGGTCAAGTATTGAATTATATCGGTGCTCTAACCTACTGAGCTAACGAGTCTTGTTTCTTGCAGTTGAAAACTGCGAGCACAATCGTCAATATTACACCATAATTATTTAACTACTCACATTCCTCATTATGACGTCTTTGAGTATTTTCCAATTTGTGTTTCAAGATTAGATTTACACAAATCCATGCATTTGAGTATGTATGAGACTAGATCAGACGCATCACGCACATCTTTATACCTGGTTTCTAAATTGAGAATTTGTCAAACACTACTACGTATTACTTACCTGAGATTGGTGACTATTTCATTGTAGCCGCGAAATTCCAAAAATACTTCGCGACTTTAAGTTATTTAATATAAGAGTTTGGCCAGTTCACAACTTCAAATTATCAATTCAGGAAACAGGCCTTAGACATACCGACTGGTATGAAACGCTAGTCCTTTCATTTTGGTACACCAAAATTTTATCTGAACGGTGAGATCTACCAGCTGGAGAAATATGAAACTATAGACATGCAAGTCATCCTTTGTTTTAAGGAAGGGGACCAGTAAATAAATCATTTATAAAGTTAAACTCCTGTTGCAGAACATCTTGGTGCTACTTAAATGGTAAAGGATTTTATTTCTGTAAGTAGGTTTGCACAAACACTTTTACACGTCAATCATATTTTTTTAAACTAGATAAGGTCGGCGTTTTCTATTTGACTACTCTGGGAAGAAATGCCGAAACACACACACAACACTTGTTAGTTACTTCCATAACAACTGTCACCAAAAGTTAAATACTCGTATTTGTCTGTGCCTCTTATTTCTACCGCATCAGTTTTGCAACAGTGCTTGCAAATCGTGTTTACCCTTACAATAAACTCGGTTTGCTATACCAAAAAAAAACGAAGAAAAAGGTTACAAAAAATTTCAAAAGGCCGACTCGTGAAGGATTTGAACCTCCGCCCTCCGATGGTCAAGTATTGAATTATATCGGTGCTCTAACCTACTGAGCTAACGAGTCTTATTATATCCAGGCGAAAATATCGACCATTTATCTAGACATGACGTCAGCATTACTCATGCACTAAAATCAACAGTTAGCGCAGACTGTTTGGCACATTATCAATATTGTCGATTTGTTTTATAATAATATAGTGCATAATTCTTGGGAATCACACATTCCATTAAAGATCCTTACAGCTTTTCAAGAACTGTTTTGACTTTTCACAGCACTTCTTCCAGGAATTCAGGATTCTCTTTATCTCTCTTGTTTATCACTTTGCAGTCACATTAAAGGTACACAACGGGAAATTTTGTATTCAGTATTAATTCTTTCATTATTACACAATACATGTAATTCAACGTTTTGTCATGTTTTTCAACGCTTCAATGTTTTGTATGATCAACGACGACTAGGCGACTGTTCAAACTTGTAGGTACAGTACAAGACGGACAGATGGTGTTGATTCACTTAATTACAATGCTTTTCAGACATTGACAGGTCTTCTCAATCAAAATCAAAATATTTCATTTCACATAAACCTGCAAGGGCACTTATGAAACGTCGGAAGCTAGGTGCACGGTTCCAATTTGTCGCTTCCTATGGAGAAGAGCCGGAAAGAAACTCCACGGTTACTCTTTTAAAAATAATTGGGTTTTACAATTTTTTCATATTACAGTGATAACAGGTATGGGAGGACAGTGCAGGCCTGTCAATAAGTACCAGGTACTTAGAGGAATGAAAATAAAGAATAGAAAATCGTCTATAAATCTGTAATTTATTGACGACGTCTGTAAGGCCTACAACGTTCTCTCATTCACAATATGTAAAAGAATCTACATATGTAAAATCAACCTATTTAAACCAAGTGACATGATTTCCATGAGAATCGCATATAAACAGTCCATAATAGAAGTGATGTACAATGTCAAATAATGACGAGAATATGTCAGAAATTGTAAAAATAAAAAGAATAATAAAATTAACATTGTAATTTGGGAGCAGTTAATAGACTCTCACATAGTTATGCTATTAATGAGGTACTAGGGAAGCCACATGTGCAGAAGGAATTAATGCCAAATTTCCTTGTCTTCAACGTAGTCTTTTATCTTATAATATGCTTTTGTTATAAGGACACGTTTGACTTGAGTTTTAAACTTTCCATCGCAACCGACTTTGGCAACTTGTTATACATAGAACCGGTAGAAATGACTTGCTAGTTTTAGTTAATCTAAATTTTGGAATCACAATTTCATCTTTACTACGTGTATTTAAATTATGGAAGTCGCATCTTTTTTTGAAAAGACCTAAGTGTTTGCGAACATACAAGATATTTTCTAGGATATAAAGAGAAGGCAGAGTTAGTATATCAATTTCGTAGAATTTGTTTCTAAGAGACTAAATCATCATTCTCTTCCTAAAATGAATGATATAAAATAACTCAAATGAAGAAGAAGTTAAGAGTATTCGGTTTAGGTGGAAGCTCCAAGGTAGACCACGGAATGACTTCGTATTTTGCAATTTACTTCTCAGTCTTCATTTTCTTGCTCTTAACCGAAAAACTCATGTGGCTTTTTTATATTACAGAACTTAGATTACGAAACATTCAATTATTTAAGTCACACGAATCGTATACTAGAACTTTATATCACATTTGACCTAAGCCCAAACTTAAGTGACGCTTTTGTGTGTAAAAATGCGGGTTTTGGTCATACAGTGGTACAATGCTTAAAATGTACTCGTATCTATCTAAGTCTGGGCCCTAAAAATGTACTAACAGAATCAAACTCAAACTCAAAGTATTTATTTCAAATAAACCAATTACAAGCACTTTTGAATTGTAAAAGAGTCGGAAGAAAAGCTAGTTGCCCATTCCAAAGCGTAGTCGGTACCTATGGAGAAGAACGGGCAAGAAACTCCATGGACACATTTTTAAATCATAATATTGTTACAAAAAGCTGGTTACATCATTTATGTTGAAATTATCAATGTGAGAACGGTGTAAAAAACACGTGCACTTCATAAGCGTCCGTAATTGAAATCAAAAATAAAATAACAATCCAGAAATTAAAATAAGCCGTGGCAGCTAAGAGATGACCAGTCCCTACTGGCGGCAGACGTTCACGAACATGACGTATGAATCAGCACCATTCAGCTTAACCATTTTGAAGGAATGACCAAAATACATATACCTAAAATCAAATTGCGCAATTTTAGATCCATCCATCCATGTCGCATTACCACGCCCAATAGGAGCTACTAGCGACTTGCGAATCTCAATACGCCACATTCCAAGAAACTCCGGAATGGTCATTGCACTGTTTATCTAAAACTACCCTTAATAGCTGTTGCGAAAAGTACAGGACCAGTAGATGTGGCGAGGCCTAAGTCCAGCAGTGGACTGAGGCCTCGCCACTTCTTTCGGCTAAAATGATGGCCCTAACTCTAACCAGTCCTATAACAAACTACATCAAGCAGCGGAAGAGAGAGAACCACGGGGTATAAGCTTTAATGTCGAGGATAGATTTCACAAACATTTAACAGTATTGTTTGTTTATGGGATTGAAGCTTTAGTGGCTTTATATTAGTATCCACTAGAAAACGACCTAGAAGATTTTTTTTATAAAATGAATTTTCAGAAAAAAGAAAGTTCCCGACTCGTGAAGGATTTGAACCTCCGCCCTCCGATGGTCAAGATTTGAATTATATCGTGCTCTAACCTACTGAGCTAACGAGTCTTGCTGCTTCCAGCCAAAAACATCGACCATTACTTTAGACATGACGTCAGGATTAGTCCTACACTTAAATCAAAATCGTAAGTAGATAAATGCAAGATAGATACTTAAGTATTTGTTATGAAATCTTTCGAAAAAACAGTTTGATCCAACATCAACATTATTGAAATTTTGATTACGATTGAGATCTATTGAATCATGACGTCATCCTCACGATACTGGACACAAATTTCAGCTGAACAAAACATGACTCATTAGATCAGTAGGTTGGAGCACCAATATCGTAACCATCTCGTAACCATCGGAGGGCGGAGGTTTATTTTTATTTTTGCGTGGGAAATCATCAAATGACTTCTCCCGCTCTGGGTGGAGCAGGAGGGCGTGTCAGACTTTTACTGACTAAAATCCACCCATGTTCCCTAGTTGCCTGTGTGCCAGGGGCCGCGGTATCTCTTTCGAACAACCCGCACCCCTGGCAGGCATCGGACCTAGCGGGCCCCATCAGTTGTTGCTCACGTCTCTTTGAAGCGCGCGTGGAACACAACGCGCCGTCGACCCGGGCTTGGTCCTTACCGGACGGCGAGCTACCCATTACTTGCCGTCCGCAAGCCCGCGCATGCGGTGGCCGGGAATTAGCCTGGGATTCCCGACGCCCAAGGTGTCTCCTGCGAAGACTACAGCCGTGAGGGCGCATGTACTACCTATCGGAGGGCAGAGGTTCAAATCCTTCACGAATCGGTCTTTTGCAATTTATTTTGTGTAGTTACTTTATGGTTTTGTTATGGTGAAATTTGACTTGGTTGCCATTTTACGCCACTTGGTAAGAATATTGACACATAAAAGATCCTTACTTTCTGAGGGACTGACTTACTGCTATATTAAAGTGTGGCAGTACTTACTTTAGAGGAATTTAGTCAAATTCAATATAATGGTTGTTGTTAACTTTTTGTTTTTTTTTGGATTTCTAAACAGAAATTGGAAAAAATACTCAAACACGTCATAATGAGGAAAGTGATTAGTAAAATTATTATGGTGTTATAATAATGTTCACGATTTTATTGTGCTCGTAGTTTTCAGCTAATCGGAACAAGACTCGTTAGCTCAGTAGGTTAGAGCACCGATATAATTCAATACTTGACCATCGGAGGGCGGAGGTTCAAATCCTTCACGAGTTGATATTTTTCAAAAAATAAATTTTATATTTTTGCACCGAAATATTGTAATGATATGGATTGATAGTGGTGAAAAGTATTTATTGTGATGCAATTTAATAAACTTAATATCATATTTTACAAGGATAAACTTAGAATGAATAAAATGTTAATGATGATCGTATGACTCCTTTAGTACCTACGCATGTCTTTTGGGGTATCCAAGAGACATAGTTCGAAATTTAAACAGTAGCTGTCGCTACTTGTCAATCCTAGAGTTACCCTACCTACAAGCCTAAATTAAAGAGGCACGTAAGACTCCTGCAGTAGGTGAGCTCGGCTCTTGAATAGTTCGAAGTTGAAACAGAAGATGGCGGTATAGTGTTTGTTCCCTCCTAGAGTTTTCTTAACATAAACACACGGTGTGTTGACATGACTGGCTTCTAAGATACAGCTAAATTAATACCAGTCTGTGTTCTATGTTAGAGAGTTTGCTTTCCGCACTTAGCCTTACAGGTGTTAAACTCTCGTTGAAAGCACGCTTGGCCGCGGCGTGATCCTTCCCCTTGGGTCGCTGTGTTACTATGGACCCTGCAGTCTGTCCCTCATGAGCACTGGGGGCCCTGGCGCAGATCGGCTCGTGCCGGCCACCGCCATAAAACCATTTATACCAGTCTTTATCCAATGTTTTAAAAAACATTAACGATTAGTTTCTGCCACCGACTTCATCCGCGTAAAATTTCATGTTTTAACATAAAATATATTTCTTATACCATCACATGGCCTGCTCGCGATAGTACGTCGTTTTCTTATAGCATTCCTTCTGTTTTTTTTTCCTCGACTCCTTAGGTTTGTAGCGTGATGTTAAAGCCTACCTCAAGAAGTGGGCTATCAAACTAAAACAGATTTTTTGAAATTAAAAAAAAACTTCAGCTTTATTATTACCTAGTAGATAATTATGTTTACTGTATATGTAAAAAATTACGACAACGAAATCCTTAAGTTATTCCTGACTTAAAGATTTGGCTCACAGAAAATTCAACTATTGCACAATTATACATTGAAAAGAACAAAAACAAAATGGCAAAAGACCGACTCGTGAAGGATTTGAACCTCCGCCCTCCGATGGTCAAGATTTGAATTATATCGGTGCTCTAACCTACTGAGCTAACGAGTCTTGCTATTTCCAGGCGAAAACTACGAGCATTTATCTAGACGTGACGTCAGGATTACTCATGCACTAAAATCAACAGCTGGCGAAGATTGTTTGGCTGGTTATCAAAATTGTCGACATGATACCAAGTAATATACTAAGTGCATAATTGTTGGGGATTTTCTGATTTGACACATCCCATGAAAGCTCCTTACAGCTTTTCAAGATCAGTATTCACAGCACTTCTATCAGGAACTCAAGATTCTCTCTCTCTCTCTTGTTTACCAATATACAGTCACACAATGAGAAATTTTGTATTAAGTTTTTCATTATTACTGTGACCATCACGCTATCGTTCACCCCCTTCACTTTCAAATCATTCCTCACACCATCCATCCATATTTTATTTGGCCGTCCTCTGCCTTTCCATCCACCATTCAAATTCATCACTGCTTTAGTCATATATAGCAACCAATTTACACAAATAATATCTAAAACATAACCAAAATCAGCAAAAGACCGACTCGTGAAGGATTTGAACCTCCGCCCTCCGATGGTCAAGTATTGAATTATATCGGTGCTCTAACCTACTGAGCTAACGAGTCTTGTTGCTTGTAGTCGAAAACATCGACCACTAGTCTAGATATGACGTCAGCATTAGTCATACACTAAAATCAAATTTGTAAGTAGATAAATGCAAAATAGGTAAGTATTTGTGATGATATCTTTCGAAAAAAATACTTTTGTCCAAAATCAAAATTATTGAAATGTTGATTGTGATTGAGATGTATTAAATCACTAAACATCAGCTAGTGAGAATTCCCTGTTTCAGCAAGTACTGCCAGAGTGACACTCGAAGAATTTATTTCAGTTAAACCATTTACAGGCACTTTCGAGTTGTCAAAAAGTCATAGTTAGTAAGAGAGTTGAAGCTAGTTGCCTATTCCAAAACGTGAAACTCGGTATACAAAAACAGGGAAGTTACTCCAAGGACACTCTTTTAAATCAAGAAATTACAAAATTCAGGATATATTCCATATTATTGTTGCTTCTATAAGTGAGAAAAATGTGAAAAAAAAAGATATATTTCAAAACATAAGATTAAAAATAATTCCTGGCAGTTAAGAGATGACCAACGCCACGTTCACAAACATGACGGTTGGTTCAGCACCATCCAGCTCAACCATTTTGTAAGAAGACTTTAATGTGACAGTGTAGGTGTATAATACCTACCTCTATCAGATAATCAGGATTCTCGTTGTGACAAAATGACGTGGAATGGCAAACAAAGATAAAGTCAACCATAAAATACTGTAATAAAACATAATGGCAAAAGACCGACTCGTGAAGAATTTGAACCTCCGCCCTCTGATGGTCAAGATTTGAATTATATCGGTGCTCTAACCTACTGAGCTAACGAGTCTTGTTGCTTGCAGTCGAAAACTGCGATCACAATCGTCAATATTACACCATAGTTACTTAACTACTCACTTTCCTCATTATGACGTCTTTGAGTATTTTCCAATTTGTGTTTCAAGATAAGATTTACACAAATCCATACATTTGATTATGTAGGTATGAGGCTAGATCAGACGCATCACGCACATCTTTATACCTGGTTTCTAAATTGAGAATTTGTCAAACACTACTACGTATTACCTACCTGTGATTGGTGACTATTTCATTGTAGCCAAAATTACTTCGCGGGCGCAACTTTAACTTATTTAAGACAAGAGTTTGACCAATTTGCAACATCAAATTTTCAATTCCGAAAACAAGTCATGAACTTATCTTGTAAATTATCATCTATAAACGATTTAAAAAAGAAAAGGTTCTGAATTCGGTTGTATTTTTTTAAGTAAAAAAGCCTGATGTAGATATAACATCATGGTGCTACTAGTTGCTTCCAATGCAATTGACACCAAAAGTTGAAAATTTGCCTGTGCATTTGCCTCATTTCTGCCGCAAAAGTAGTTCAAACCTATACAACTTGGCGGCTAAATTACTTTAGCAACAGTGGGTGCAAATCTTGTAAACCCTTACAATAAACTCGGTTTACTATACCAAAACAAAAACAAAGAAAAATGTAACAAAAAAATTCAAAAGACCGACTCGTGAAGGATTTGAACCTCCGCCCTCCGATGGTCAAGTATTGAATTATATCGGTGCTCTAACCTACTGAGCTAACGAGTCTTGATATGCCCAGTCCAAATTTGTGTCCACTATTGTGAACATGACGTCAGTATTAATGATTACTCACCCGCTATCAACCCACTATGATGCAGCAACAAAACAGAGACGAAGCAGAAGTGTAATACCACATCACCATTAGTCGGAAATGGTCTCGACTTGCACCTTCTAATAAATTGCCCGCATTGAGATTTTTAGAACTCGGGTTGACTTGAATTGACTTATGTAGTGGTATTTTCAGAAAACCCGATCTTCCGAAAGACTTTTCTTAATTTTTTACGCGCCTGCTTTACTATAAATGATCCTGCATCTCACTCAAGAATGTTGTGTATGTACACTAGCTTCTAACTACTCATCACTGATACTACCTCTGTCGGACACGATGCCTGGTGAGACAGCGTGCTTTTTAAGCCAGACCCACCAGTGAGTTCGAGCCCGCGACTAGATTCCCCTTAAGTCAGCAATACAACCCTCTAGCTTCATTTAATTCGACTGAACGACTTTTTCATGAAATAGTCATGTAATGTTACGATCGCGAATCATGCAACCTTGCATTGATCTGAAAATTGCAAAATACATAAGAAAACTTCCACTTTCACTGTCCATGCCAAGGTTGCCTGGAAGAGATCGCGGAAAGCGATAAGGCCACCCATTGTATATTTTGTAGTGTACTTTGTTTTTTGTTGTCTATTTTTGTAGTATACAATAAATATAAATAAGTAAATAAATAAAACTTCAATTTCGCGGTCTACCCTGGAGCTGCCACCTTAACTGAATACACTTAATAGACCACTTGAGTTATTCAGATGAGGTCAAGACAATGATCATTGAGAACCATTTGCGTCTGATGTCTACAAAATCATAGAAATTAAGTGAACCAACACCCTCTGTCAGTAATGTGCCTTTAAGTATAAAAATTTGCTTAGTCGTCGTTGATCATAAATATATCTACTATAATATTATAAATATGAAAGTTTGTGAAGATATTTGAATGTTTGTGACTCAATCACGCTATATAGGCTGAACGGATTTGTAAGAAATTTGGCACACATATAGATTATAACCTGGATGTGTTAACATAGGATGCTTTTTATCTCGGTAGTACGTTCCCGTGGGATTTCCGAACTACACGCGGGCGATGCCGCTGGCAAAAGCTAGTGTGTAATAATTAAAGACTTAATACTGAATACATAATTACCTGTATTTTGATACACAAGAGAGATAAGGCGAATCCTGAACTCCTGTAGGAAGTGCTGTCAAAGCAGATCTTAATAAGTTGTAAGGAGTTATCATGGGATGTGTAAATATGCAGATTCCCAACAATTATGCACTTAGTACGTTAATAGATATCATATCGAACATTTTGATTATGAGCCAAACAATCTGCGCCAGCTGTTGATGTTAGTGCATGAGTAATCCTGACGTCACGTCTAGATAAATGCTCGTAGTTTTCGCCTGGAAATAGCAAGACTCGTTAGCTCAGTAGGTTAGAGCACCGATATAATTCAAATCTTGACCATCGGAGGGCGGAGGTTCAAATCCTTCACGAGTCAATCAATGTTTTGCCATTTTTGTAATCTTTTTCTTTGTTTTTAACCGCCGACGCAAAAAGAGGCTTCTTTTTGACATTCAACAATGCCTGTAAATGGTTTTATTGAAATAAAAGCTTGAGTTTGACTCTGGCAGTACTTGCTGGTAGAGAGAATGCCCACGAGATGATGTTCAGTGATTTATTAGATCACCACAGTAATAAAAAATGTTTTGGATACCTTACAGCGTTGCAACATTTCAATAATTTTGATGCTGGACCAAACAGTTTTTCCGAAAATATCATCACATACTTTATCTATCATTTATCTACTTACGCTTCTGCGTGACCGTTCGTTTTTTCGCGGTCCGTTTTTTGTGTATGACTAATCCCGACGTCATGTCTAGGCTATTGTTCGATATTTTCGGCAGCAAGCAGCAAGACTCGTTAGCTCAGTAGGTTAGAGCACCGATATAATTCAATACTTGACCATCGGAGGGGGGAGGTTCAAATCCTTCACGAGTCGGTCTTTTGTTGATTTTGGTTATGTTTTAGATATTATTTGTGTAAATTGGTTGCTATATATGACTAAAGCAGTGATGAATTTGAATGGTGGATGGAAAGGCAGAGGACGGCCAAATAAAATATGGATGGATTGTGTGAGGAATGATTTGAAAGAGAAGGGGGTAGACGATAGCGTGACGATTCACAGTAATAATAAAAAACTTAATACAAACATTTTCATTGTGTACCTTTACTGACTGTATATTGGTAAACAAGAGAGAGATAGAGAATCTTGAGTTCCTGATAGAAGTGCTGTGAATACTGATCTTGAGAGCTGTAAGGAGCTTTCATGGGATGTGTCAAATCAGAAAATCCCCAACAATTATGCACTTAGTATATTACTTGGTATCATGTCGACAATTTTGATAACTAGCCAAACAATCTGCACCAGCTGTTAATTTTAGTGCATGAGTAATCCTGACGTCATGTCTAGATAAATGCTCGTAGTTTTCGCCTGGAAATATCAAGACTCGTTAGCTCAGTAGGTTAGAGCACCGATATAATTCAATACTTGACCATCGGAGGGCGGAGGTTCAAATCCTTCACGAGTCGGTCTTTTGAATTTTTGTAACCTTTTTCTTCGTTTTTTTTTGGTATAGCAAACCGAGTTTATTGTAAGGGTAAACACGATTTGCAAGCACTGTTGCAAAACTGATTTAGCCGGCTACTACTAACTACTTTTGTAGTAGCCGGCTAAATCAGTTTGATTGAATGACAGGTAAAGGCAAATATTCAGCTCCGCAATGTCTTCTCGTCCCACATACCGCAGTGTCTCAAGGCGAAAGTCTTCGACCAGTGAGTGTTGCCAGTGATGATAAACGTGGTCGGTCACAATGGGCCTCATAAGAAGGCTTAAAGTCACCCAAAGGGCAATGGAGAGGGCTGTGCTTGGAGTTTCCCTGCGTGATCGATTTAGGAATTAAGAGATCCGCAGGAGAATCAAGGTAACCGATATAGCCCGAAGAATTGCTAAACTTAAGTGACAGTGGGCAGGGCACATTCCTCACAGAACAGATGGCCGATGCGGCCGCAAAAGTTTTGGAGTAGCGACCGCGTACCGGAAGACATAAAGTTGGAAGGCCTCCCACAAGGTGGACTGATCACCTTGTGAGAGCCGCAGGAGTCCGCTGGATGCGGGAAGCACAGAACCGGTTGAAGTGGCGGCACTTCAACCGGTTCTGTGCTTCCCGCATCCAGCGGACTTCTGCGACCCTCACAAGGTGATCTCCCTTCCCCAAGGTTTCTCCCCCAAGCTCCATGATGAAGATGATGATGTGGATGATTGTGCTCGCAGTTTTTGACTGAAAGCAACAAGACTCGTTAGCTCAGTAGGTTGGAGCAGCGATATAATTCAATCCTTCACCATCGTTCAAATTCTTCATGAGTTGGTTTTTTGCCAGAGTTTCTTGCCCGTTCTTCTCCATAGAGATGTACGTTTTGGAATGGGCAACTAGCTTTAACTTTCTGAGGAGCTGACCGACTTTTTGACAATTTGAAAGTGCCTGTAATTGGTTTTATAGAAATAAAAGCTTTCGGTTTGACTCTGGTAGATACAAGGAACAAACAAAAAAAAATCGTAAAAGACCGACTCGTGAAGGATTTGAACCTCCGCCCTCCGATGGTCAAGTAAATTTTTCATATCGGTGCTCTAACCTACTGAGCTAACGAGTCTTGTCGATTTGAGTCAAAAACTGCGAGCACAATCGTCAAAATTACTTTATAATTATTTTAGTAAACATTATCCTCATTATGACGTATTTGAGTATTTTCCTTTTTCTATTCCTTGTTATGATTTATGCAAATCCATGGACTTTAATGAATAGATGGTAAACATTTGGAGGGGTACAACGACTAGTATGAAACGCAATCCTTTCAGTTTTACGTGAACGGTGAAGATTATCTGCCAGTATGTTAAATGAAAAATAGAATATACATTCAAATTATTTTTTGTAAGGAACGGAAGTGATAATACATACATGATAATATTCCAACGAGGAGCTTGTAATACGTGCCTTTTTTAACTGCAAGAAGTAACATCAGTTGTTAGTTCCCAGGATGTTTCTTGCAATCGTCACGTTGTGGTAAAAATAAGGTAAACAAGTGCTATATCCTACAACTCGATTAAAAAATCGGCTGAATTTATTTATTTATTAAACACTTTATGCACAAAAATGGCGGACTTAATGCCATAGGCATTTTCTACCAGTCAACCTTTGGGTGATGCAGAGACAGATCAACAAACAACAACAACCTGAATCAGTTGTAGTCGTTAATCGGATGAACCCTTTACAATATGCTTGGTTCACAAAACCAACAAAAAATCCTCTAATCCCTTAAAATAATACCGTGGATACATATCGTCGATTCGTGTATATTTACTGATATTAAACAGCGAATATGCTACCTTCCCATAGTATTTTTAGTTACTTATTTGTTATGGCACTCCAACAACAAAGTCACAAAAACATTCATACATACAAAATATCTTAAACTAATACTATTGTGACCTTGTCACTTATAGGTGTTACATTACACACAGCTTTTACATTATGTGATAAAATGATAATAGACAATAGTGAAAATAGTAGACAAAGCGTCGTAGGATCATTTAATTATAACATTGACATTCCAGTAACTTTGGTAACAATATGGATTAAGTACATACCTATCTAAACAACATGATCATATAAGAAAAAGAAAATAGTATAAAAGATGGAAATATTTTTTTGAAAAATAACAATATCAAAAAGAGAAAATAAAAACAACAGAAGGATATATGATTTATGGTATTAGCTTACGCTGCTACTCATAAAACTGAATGATGAATGACAACCTAAAGAGTCCACTGCTGGACCGAGTCCTACCCTAAGCATAGCCACATCTACGGGTCTTGTGTTTTATCCCATCATCAACTCGTTAGGCTGGTTTAACTTAAATAGGTCCATGCTCTCTCCAGATGTAAACTTGCGTGCTTTCGTTCTCTAGTCGTAGGCTTCGACAGCTTTCGTCGTAGCAGACTGTCAGAAGGTAAAGTTTTATATCTATTGATAGCGAGGTACTACTGACACATCTTTGTTTTGTTGCTGCTCAGAGAGTGAGTAATCATGACGTCATACTGACAATAGCAGTCGTAATTTTCGACTGCAAGCAGCAAGACTCGTTAGCTCAGTAGGTTAGAGCACCGATATAATTCAATACTTGACCATCGGAGGGCGGAGGTTCAAATCCTTCACGAGTCGACTTTTTGCGAAATTTTTCTTTTATTTGCCATAGTGATAAACCGTCATTGTTTTTAGGTATATTCCATATAAAAATCAAAGGATAAGACTGATGGTTTCATTAAATTAGGTAAACTATTCAATGAAATGCATGGATATTTGTAAATCTTATTTTAAAACAGAAAAAATAATGTTAAAAACGTCTTGATAAGGAAAGTATGTAATAAAAAAATTATGGTGTAATGTTGACGATTGTACTCGCAGTTATTAGGGATGAGTAACAAGACCTGTTAGCTCAGTGCGTTAAAGCACCGATATCATTCTAAACTTGGCCATTTGAGGGCGGAGGTTCAAATCCGTCATGATTTGGTCTACTGCAATTTGTTTTGTTCCTTTTCTTAGTTTTGTTGGTGCAGACGCCAGCACATCAAGCTACCCCAAACTTCAAAATTTTCCCAATTGAACATGAACCTTGTTTAATTGTAATAAACTTTAAAATCTATCAAAGAAATCTCACAGATTGGAGGCGCCATTAAACCAAGCTTGGTTTTGGTTGGTAATGGGATGAACCCTTAACAATCATAACTGTTTCAGCCTCCAAGTTCTATTGCTTTGAACGTTGCGGCAGAAATGAGACGGAAACACAGGGACTTTACCACGTGACAATTGCGCATATAATAACTTTATATTAGGATATTATCATGTATCTACGAGTTCTGTTCCTTACGGAAGACGGGGTCCTTAATAAGTTGAATGTTTGTTGTATTTTCTCATCTAACTAGCTGGCACATAATCATCACCGTTCACGTAAATTTTGATGTAACAACTGAAAGGACTTGCTTTTTATACTAGTCGTGTTCCTCTAAAGATAAGACGATTTGTGAAAATCATAACTAGAAACAGAAATAGGAAAATACTTAAATACGTCATAATGAGGAAAGTGTTTAATAAAATAATTATTGTGTAATATTGACGATTGTGCTCGCAGTTTTTGTCTCAAATTGACAAGACTCGTTAGCTCAGTAGGTTAGAGCACCGATATAATTCAATACTTGACCATCGGAGGGCGGAGGTTCAAATCCTTCACGAGTCGGCAACTTCCTTTTTTCTTACAATTTTTCTTTAATTCTTCTTGGTTATTTTCTAGTAAATATAAAGCCATCAAAGATCCAATCCCTAAAAACAGTACTGCAAAATGCTGATCGAATTAATCGAACTGCATCTTACCGAAAGGGACCCAGTGAAGATCCTACATAGAAGCTCTGATTCTTTCTATAATTTGGAGTAAGATTATGTAGTTGCTTAATGTTATTTTTTATAGGACTGGTGAAGGGTTAGGGTGATAATTACAGCCGGGAGGCGTTCAGAGCGGACATAGACCTTCCCCAAGGCTCAACACATCTATCGGTCTTGGGCTTCGCGCACCAGTTAATAGTACATTGACCTTTCCGGGTTATACTCACGATCTGTTATTCTCTGGTTACACCTGTAATGGTAGTTTTTTGCCACTTTACAGAATTCGTAGTATGCTACTAGCAGAAGGTTAAGTTTTAAATCTATTGCAAGCGTGGTACTTCTGAAACCTCTTTTTTGTGCCTGTTTAGCGGGTGAGTGATCATTTAATCATTTTGATGATATTGGTCGTAGTTTTCGACAGGAAGAAAAAGATTCGTTGGCTCAGTAGGTTGAGCACCGATATAATTCAATACTTGACCACCGATGAGGGAGGAGGTTCAAATCCTTCACGAGTCGGTCTTTTAAAACTTATCCCTTAACGATTTTTTCTAAAATTGAGCCACTTCATTTTAGTGATATTTTTGTCATTATGTTAGGGAATTTCTACGGCCCAGATTAAGAGAGATATAGTAGATTTTAAGCAGAGTGCTAACAGTGCACTTCCCTTACTGTCTGAATATCCTTAATTATAGGCCAGATAAGATTTTCGGATAAGGGCAAGAAAATTATGATTGAGAAGACCCACCAATGACCGCATAAGCACTGAAATTAAGTGACCTAACACCCTCTGTCTCTGCCAGGGGTGCGGGTTGTTCGAAAGAGATGCCGCGGCCCCTGGCACACAGGCAACTGAAGGAATACGGGTGGGTTTTAGTCAGTAAAAGTCTGACACGCCCTCCTGCTCCAGCCAGAGTGGGAAAGAGATTATGATTTCCCACACAAAAAAAACACCCTCTGTCTTTACTGTACCAACAAGTTTGAACATTCGCTTTGTGCAAATGTTGCAAATGATTGTATCATCTTTATACAAACTAGCCGACCCGGCGAACTTCGTACCGCCATAAAATTTAATTCTGATGAAATCTACATCTTTTTTTATAAATTTTCTTATTTACAAACCTTGTCTTGACAATAAGGAATACTCGTACTCGTAAAAAACAGAATCATCAAATTTGGTGCAGTCGTTCGGAAGTTATGCGCGTACATACATTTCAATGATTCATTTTTATATATTATAGATTTTCCATTGTTCACTGTGACTGTAATGTGATGAACAAAAAAGAAAAAGAGTGTCCTGAATTCCTGATAGAGTTTAGAAATGCTGTCAAAACAGATCTTAAAATGCTATATCCAAGGAGCTTTCATTTCATGGGATGTGTTAATCAGCAAAACCCCAACAATTATGCAGGAATTATTTAAAGTACTACGTATCATATGCATAATTTTGATAACGAGCCAAACAATCTGCGCCAGCTGGTGATTTTGGTGCATGAGTAATCCTGACGTTACGTCTAGATAAATGCTCGTAGTTTTCGCCTGGAAATAACAAGACTCGTTAGCTCAGTAGGTTAGAGCACCGATATAATTCAAATCTTGACCATCGGAGGGCGGAGGTTCAAATCCTTCACGAGTCAATGTTTTGCGATTTTTTGTAACCTTTTTCTTTGTTTTTAACCCCCAACGCAAAAAGAGGCGTCTATTTGACATTCAAGAGTGCCTGTAAATGGTTTAATTGAAATAAAAGCTTGAGTTTGACTCTGGCAGTACTTGCTGGTAAAGAGAATTCCCACGAGATTTTGTTCAGTGATTTATTAGATCACCACAGTAATAAAAAATGTTTTGGATAGTTATGCCTTACAGCGTTGCAACATTTCAATAATTCTGATGCTGGACCAAACCATTTTTCCGAAAATATCATAACATGCTTTTATCTACTTACGCTTTTGCGTGACCGTTCGTTTTTCCGCGGTCCGTTTTTTGTGTATGACTAATCCCGACGTCATGTCTAGGCTATTGTTCGATATTTTCGGCAGCAAGCAACAAGACTCGTTAGCTCAGTAGGTTAGAGCACCGATATAATTCAATACTTGACCATCGGAGGGCGGAGGTTCAAATCCTTCACGAGTCGGTCTTATGTAACTTATGCAAGTTGATTTTAGTGATATTTTTGTCATTTTGTTAGTAATTTTTAGGGCCCAGCACCCTAATTTCGTAACTCACGATTAATCATAATCTGTTTCGTTTTGAAACAGACTGCTAAACCATTGCTTCATTTGTTCGAAAAATGTGTCTGCTCAACAACGTAAATAACGCAATGAATATTGTTGAACTATCAAAATGAAACCGATTTTGATTAATCGGGGGGTTACGCAATTAGGGTGCAGTTCGAGAGAGTAGATTTTAAGCAGACTGCTAACAGTCCACTTCCGTTACCGAATATTCTCAATTGTAGGACAGATGAGTTTTTCAAATAAGGGCAAGAAAATGATGATTGAGACGACCCATCAATGTCTGCAAAAGGATTGAAATTATGTGAACACACACCGGTCTGTAATGTGCCCACAACTTTGAACAGTTGCCTAGATCATACACATTATTTTATAATATTGTGTAATAATAAAATTCTACATAATCGTAATCAGCCTAAAATGTTCCCACTGGTGGGACGCAGGCCTCCTCTTGTGGAGAAAGAGTGGGCCGTAATCCACCACGAGGGCCCAGTGTAGGTTGGTAGATGTCACATGTCTTTGAATTTTTGTTTCTAGGACATGCCGTTTTCCTCACGATGTTTTCCTCACTGTTTTGAAAGCAGTGGTGATGATATAATTTACACAATGTAAAGCCCATGACTGGGTTCGTAACTACGACCTACAACTCGTAAGTCGGGGCCGTTACCACTGCGCCATGACGGCCCTTCTTCCAATCTTCGTCAGCTGTTGATTTTAGTGCATGAGTAATCCTACCGTCATGTCTCGATACATGGTCTATGTTTTCACCTGGATCTAGCAAGACTCGTTAGCGCAGTAGGTTAGAGCACCGATATAATTCAATACTTGACCATCGGAGGGCGGAGGTTCAAATCCTTCACGAGTCGGTATTTTGCAATTTTCTTTTTTTTTTCAAGGTATTATTATGCAGTGGTTGGATTTTCTGATAGCCAAAACCTAAGTCAAGAAGGACTAAAGAATTTGGTTGTCTCTGGTTGTCGTTCATGTTTGTTTGAACGTGCTAATCTCTGGAACTTCCGATTGAATTTGAAAAATGACAATTTAAGATTATAGGCAATTAGAGGCTATAGACTATTTCAAATTACACTATGGCCCTTAGGATCCGAGCAGAAATACAAGTCTCAATTAATGCTAAGCGATAATGAAGTAATAGCAGGAACAGGAAATTTTACGCGGACAAAAGCACGGGCAGAAGCCAGTATTGGATAGCGACAGATATCAATTTAGCTGTATCTTATTCTTTAGGAATGTCATCTCGCAGGTCAATCTATGAGGTTGTCGTTTGCCTAACCGGACTTGCCTGTGGCTACTTTCATAAATTAGGGCCTGGCCAGGGCTTCAAAATTTCAGTCCAAGAAGAAGTTCCTTTTTTCGTACAAATCATTTCATTTTAATCTTTATAAAAATCGCCTTGAAATAAAACTTTGTTATCCTCGTTTTTTTACGGACATTAAAGCTTATACCTCGTGATTCTCTTTCTTCTTTACCATCATTTGGTGTTAGCTTATTCTGGGTGTAGTTTTTCATAGTACTGGTTAGGATTATGGTCATCATTACAGCCGAAAGATCCAGCGATGCTTAAGTCCAATGCTGGATATAGGTCTCGCCTCATCAACCAGTACTGTGCTTCTCGCCTCAGCTATTAAGGGTTGTTTTTTTGGGTGGGGAATCATCAAATATCTCTCCCGCTCTGGGTGGAGCAGGAGGGCATGTCAGACTTTTACTGACTAAAACCCACCCGTGTTCCCTCAGTTGCCTGTGGTAGGCGCCGCGGTATCTCTTTCGAACGACCCGCACCCCTGGCAGGCATCGGCCCTTGCGGGCCCCATCAGTTGTTGCTGACAACTATTAAGGGTGGGTTTAGATAAATATCGCACAGATTATATTTTAATAGGTATCATATCGATAATTTTGATAATGAGCCAAACAATCTGTGCCAGCTGTTGATAAGTAATCCTGACATCATGTCCAGGTAAATGTTCGATGTTTTCACCTGGATATAATAAGACTAGTTAGCTTAATAGGTTAGAGTACTAATATAATGATAATGTTAGTGCGCTGCATTCTACTCGCAAGCATACAAATATTACACACAAGAATAATGAAATATAAAATGTCTGTAGGTATAATTAAAATGTCAAGCCATAAAATAGAAATACAATTATGTCAAAATTTAAAATATCATTCATCATCGTCAACAATAATCTTCCATAAATTCAGTGATTGAGTAATAACATTTACTAATTAAAAATTGTTTCAGTCGTTTTTTAAAAATAACTAAATTAAGATTCTTTATTTCTCGCGGAATTTTATTATGAATTCTATTATATAATAAAATATAGCTATCTATTTATCTATTATTTTATTTTTATTTTATTTTATTTTTTTATTATTTTTTATTTTATTATTTTTTTATTATGTAATGCTCTGTCAACGAGTTTATCATTGACCACAGTGCACAATGCAGTTCAAGTTTCAATTCACTTGAGCTAAGGATGTACAGTCTTCTTAATGGTCTTTCAAACTAATAAAAAAAGTAAAACATGTAAAGAATTTTAACTTTCCAAGCTGAGCCCACATAAATAAACGATGGCGCAGCCTTCAAACAGGTCCCCGCAAGTTAGCAGAAATGGCACAAACGTGACTAGAATCCAGCCTGGAATTCCAATTAATCTGACTAGACTAGACGAAAGCGGCTACCTGAATGTTATTAGAAACATATGTGGCTCTGGTTTTGCTTGGGGCTAACAACTTGGCTGACTAAAGGTTAACACTGCAAGAGAACATACTGTACTTACTAGATAGTTGAGATTTTATTTCATTGGTTTACCAACAATTGGCCACACTGGTTTTATGCATGTAAATTGTATATGCGACTGTGTGACAATCACTTACAGGCAAACTCGGCATTTATAAAGGTTGTACACAATTTTAAATTAAACTAATGTTTGAAATAACTCCACTAAAAAGATTAAATAATGAATATGACATTCATGCTTTTTCACTATAGTTCTTTCTGCTTGGGTCTTAAGGGTCTTAGAGTGATAATAAAAGCCTATAACCATCCTCAAGAGGCTGCACTGGTAGTTCCAAAGATTAGCGTATTCAAACAAACAACCTTTTCAGCTTTATTTTATGTATTAGTTTAATAAAGAATATAAAAAGTTTAAGGTAAACACATTTTCTTTCGTGCGAGATAATGGATGGATAATTTATTCAGGAAGATATTTAAGAAAATTGGCGTTCTATTTCTCAACTGGCAAAGTGCAAATAGTTGAAATCACTATGTATATACAATCACTCGGCTATTTACGACCTCACATAACCTTGCATTTTTGGCCATGGGGGTTTTATTGGCGCCTGGATATTTCATCAAACTCAAAGCATTTATTTCAGTTAAACTATTTACAGGCAATTTTGAATTGTTAAAAAGTCGATCAGTTGGAAAGTTGAAGCATTCGAAAACGTAGATCTCTATGGAGAAGAACGGGCAAGAAACTCCACGGACACTTTTAAAATCAAGTTGAATATTACAAAATCTTGGGAACATTATTCTTGTTGCTTCTAGAACAATGTAAAATTATAAACAATTCTAAATACAAGATAAAAATAAGCCCTGGAAGTTAGGAGACGACCAGTCTCAACCGACAGCGCCCGTTCACGAACTTGATGCGCGGATCAGCACCATCCAGCTCAACCATTTTGTAGGGAATCAAATGATCCAACACACGCGCCACCATCAGTGAGACATTTAAGTGAGCATGTCATACTCTCAACTGCCATGCTTTTTCAAGTCAACGTATCATCATGAAAACGTTTCCGTTTATTTATAATTTTTTATCATTTGATATTATTTACTTCAGCATTTGAATATGGCCTTGATATAATTCAATACTTGACCATCGCAGGGCGGAGGTTCAAATCCTTCACGAGTCGGTCTTTCTAAAAACTAAAGATTTTTCCTGTTATATCAGACCGTTTTCGTATATAAATCGTTAACGTAACTTAAACTAAGAAAATAGGGTTGCTAATGCTGGTACACATATTAAAAAGTTTGGCGATACCTACAATGTGGTGGCGTATCGGGAGCGCATTTTCTCAAACTCAGAGCATATTTATTTCAATTAAAACAATTACAGACACTTTAGAATTTTGAAGGAGTTGGTCGGAAAGATGAAGCTTGTTGCCCGTTAGCGTAGTAGGTTCCTGAGAAGAAGAACAGGCAAGATCCTCCATGGACAATAAAATTATTTGGTTACATCATTCATGGCCAACATCTTATATATTAGGCAAAATATACACTTGCATACTAAAAACAATGATATTCATAATATTAATACTAGAAATAAATACAAACTACCTGTTCCCTTTCACCGACTTCATAAGGTTCATAATTCTTTTGTTGGTCTTGGTATAACTTTTTATAACAAGCTTCCCTCTTCTTTGCTAGATTTGCATTTTAATGCGTTTAAAGCTAAAGTTAAGTCCACCCTCTGTTCAAAGGCTTACTATTCTGTCAACGGCTACTTAAACGATAATAATTATTGGTCGCTGTGATTAACTCAAGACAATGTTTATGTTCTTTCACCAGTATTAGCTTGCCTACTGACAGGTTATATAATTATGTTAGTTCATATAATTGTTTATTTTATTTGCCTGTATAATTCAGTTTATTTCTACTTGAGTACTATGTTTTCAAAGTTTTGTTGGTATATAGGCGTGTGCTAGCTGACATATGACAAATTTAATGTTTTTTGTGTTTCGTAATGTTAATTACCTACTACTGTAAAGAATCAAGTCTATTTAACTAAACAGACAGCTGTGCTGCTGGGGAGATTGTTGCGCCACTTTTTCTTCACAGCTAAAGCACTAGGAATGGTGAAGAGCGGGCGTTTTGGGGGGACTTCTTATGTAATTTTGACGTTCAAAAAGAGTCACAGCCTAGTTTGAATAAATGACTTTTGATTTTGATTTCATGTTGAACTAATATACATTGGTATATGAGAACGATGTAGAAACAGTAACGACGTGCACGTTTGTACCAACGCCTGGCTTCCTCGTTTATCTTTAACATCTTCCAAGCTACAGCCTTGTTTACTTCTCCACAGGTCTTCGCAGACCTCAAAACTGCGAGAACATGCAGATGCTGGTTATAAACTCAAAGCATTTATTTCAATACAACCAATTACAGGCACTTTTAAATTGTCAAGGAGTCCGAAAGCAAGACGATCCATAGATACAATATTATTTGTAAACCCGTCATCTCCTTTGAACAGGAAGTATTAGGGTGGTCTCCAACTGCCGCGACCTGTATTAGAACAGTTCAAACACATCAGCAGTGTTAGTAAATGTTATGAAACCCAATAGGAGACGGTGGTACGAAATAACCCATAAAAATTCATGGAGCGCGTGCGCCGCTGTGAGCAGTGAGGTGCGTACGGAGAAACAACGGTTGTGTGCCGAGCAGTACTCAGCGCGTGCCGGCTCAACATGACGAATCTAGGTTTATGAGACGGCACCTAAGTTACCAAACTGTCACCCAGAAGTAATCATAATACGTGAAAATACAGCAAATGCCTCGTATGGTCATGGTGGACACCATAACGAAATGTTCTTGAAACAACATTTGAAATAGAGCCGAATGGAGACGCATCGCCAAAGCTGTAACTCAAATCCCCAACCAGTCAAGAGTGAACGACTAAGAAAATAATGAAAAAAAAAACAGTAAGCTATCACGGTTCTCTTCCATATCGCTATTATCTGGTTAAGTTACTATGTTGAATGCCTCGCAAAGAGGGAGGCGGCGCACGTGAGGGAGAGGCAGTACATGCACCCTCACGGCCGTAGCCTTCGCAGGAAACGCCCTGGGCGTCGGGAATCCCAGGCTGATCCCCGGCCACCGTAGGCGCGGGCTTGCGGATGGTGAGTAATGGGTAGCTCGCTGTCCGGTAAAGACCAAGCCCGGGTCGACGGCGCGTTGTGTTCCACGCGCGCCTCAAAGAGATGTCAGCACCAACTGATGGGGCCGATGGGGACCGATGGGGCGCAAGGGCCGATGCCTGCCAGGGGTGCGGATTGTTCGAAAGAGATACCCCTAGCACACAGGCAACTGAGGGGACACGGGTGGGTTTTAGTCAGTAAAAGTCTGACACGCTCTCCTGCTCCACCCAGAGCGGGAGAAGTTATTTGATGATTTCCCACCCAAAAAAAAACACTATGTTGAATGCAAAGCAAAGCTAATTCATAGGCTAAAGTACTAAATACCTTGCCACGGGTTGTGTCAACAAGTCTTATAGCAAGGAGGAGGAGAAGACACAAATATACGAGAAAACTGCTCTTTATAGAACTAACAAGTCAGGTTATGTGGCCAAGCAATTCTAATAGTAACCAAAAAGAAAAAGTAGTAATCTAAGTAAATAAGCAGTAATGTTCATCGACACTTTATTTCAAAAAGCTTTTGAACCACCATCAAAAATAAAATTAACGACGTTAAGGAAGAACCACAAGTGTCTCGGACTATAACACCGATGGAAATAAATGACGGTGCACGAGTTACGGCCATGAATTATTGCCCAGCCACCATTATGAGCTAGAAATTGTGAAAGTTAATAACTATTTAAGGCTATTGATTGAGAAATAGGTGTACAGTGGTATTATTGAACAAATAGATGGCGTGCAGTAGGAACTATTCGGGGTTCTTTACGTTAATGCAATGCCTTCCTAGTGCAACGGTTACAACACTATGGTTCAACAAACAAGCGGTTAATAAATCAACATATCATCACGCCTGCATTTTTTGAAGGGGCAGTCACATGTATTCAGTAGGTACACACGGCTACATATCAAGCTATTAATTCGAAAAAATACAGCAATTCAGCAGTTTAGCAATCTGTAAACTATCTTTGATCGGTACCTTAGTCTGCAATTAAGTCAAACCTCATATTAGTATTTGTTGTTTCCTCAGCATTTTCGACTTAATCAACAGCATAACCCTCCTACCTCCCTATTACGCTATTCCTCGCGTAGTGAAAATCTAGTTATGGCGTTGACTTAAAGTTTGGGACAAACAACGTCTCTGAACCCTTACAACTAAAAAAATACTAATATAAATAAGCCGTGCAAGACATTACAGACAATACACCTTTAAGAATACTTAACATACTTAACAAAAACAATAGCCTGTCCCAATCAATGTAAAAAATTCTCACGGAACCTATCATTAAATTAACTCCCCCTAGCACATCAAACAATTCGTCATAGGTAGGCCGTACGTCTTGTCGGCAGCACGGTCGGATCCGACCGCACGCGCATCCGGTGTTGCGCCGGCGCACGACATCAGTATTATTTAGAACTTTAAGAATCGAAGTCGTGTTGTCATGTGAAGTGTGTGTGTACATTAAAAATGGTTGAATTCGCGCTGGAAAATGTTAGTATTGAAAGTTTTTCTTGATTTTTTTGTGAGAAATCTGGGATAAATGGTGTGAATTTGAGTTTGAAAGACTTTGTTGTATCAGCTGTATCCGGTAGGGAACGAGGGTAGGCTGTCATGTCTACGTTGTCTATGGCTTTATGATATTGATTAATCTTAAGTAATGCTTACCGCCATTAAGTATACAACTAAAAATGTTATTTGTCGGAGGAAGTCAAGATCCTCATATTTATTTGAGTTTAAATTAAGTTAGTAAAAAATGATGCTATTTATAATATGATCATCAATTATATTTAATAAGTTATGTTATAACACAAAAATGCTAATAAACAAGCATAGAACAATTAATTACAAAACTTTCGATGGCACTTATTCTCTTAATTTCCATCTTTAATAATGCGCCTTTCACCAAAGTTACCACATTTACAGCTACGCCAAACACGGCTCCTAACAATCCGAGCCCCTAACAACCCATTGTGTGCGCTTCCCATGGCACGACTAACAATAACACACGATACTTAATACATATTATTTCTCACGCAGAACCAGCAAGCTGGCACGTCTGCGGACGGCTTTAGGCAGTACCATGAACAGTACGGCTACATGAACCAGAACCAAGGAGCTGTGGCCAGAAACATGCAGAATTACGACTCGCCAAAACCTCCCATCCCGGCGAAAACGTACGGCAAAGTTGACACACCGAACAACTCGCAACTCATAACAGTGACAGTTGAAACAGGGAAGGATAACACAAGAGACGCCCCGAAAAGTGCGAAATCTGTCAGTAAAACTTACCACACACTCAAAGACATGATCTCCAGCAGGTTTAAGAGTAAAGATGCTAATGATGGTGAAAAGAACAATGAGCAAGAACCTAGTTTGAATAACAGTGAAGAAAGAAAAAGACCAGAGAGGCCAGAGCCTGAGCAAGTGCCGCCTAGAGAGAGTGGACCGAGGAAGGTGGAGCAAGGGATCTATGGGAGGCCAATGACGCAGACGAGGCCGGAAATGCAGTACAGTCACGGCATTGCGAATAACATGGCATATCCTAGTCCGTCGCCACACAGGTAAGCACCAACTCCTTGATTAAATAGGGCTATGTTAATCGAACTATTAATGTGTAACGAAATCCCGTTACCTTATGACATAATGTTTAATTTATTTTAACACTTCCGCTGAATGCATTTTAAATGCAGATATAATCGTGCTGCATCGTCGTATTGACTATTAATAGGACCACCATAAAAGTTATTTCGGGTACCGTAGATTCAGGAATGTACCCTGAATCACGTAAAAGTATATTCACCAGCTACAAATAACACCATAACGTGGGTAACATACTAGTTGGACGTTATAATTGCAAAGGCATACTCCAGCTAGCTATGTGGGAACCTAACTTTTAGCTAAGCATTTTCAATCTGATATGGAATCAATTAAAACTGAATGAAAAACCATTTATCATTTTCAATCAGTAATTGAATCTCACATACATTCTAGCCGCAAAGTTACGACGCCTTCGACACAAGACAAGCTTACTTTGATTAATGACACAAGAACATCATTAACTCCAAATTTCTTTCTCACCAGGCAACTAATGCAGCAGCAGCAGATGGCCCAATCCCACATGATGATGAGTCCTCAGGCCAGGTCCCAGGAGATGCTGGCCAGTACTCCCCACCGACAGCCTCAAGCCCTCGGAGCTGATGCTTTGTATCAGCAGTATGGACCTCCAGGACGGAGGAGTGCGCTATATCAAAGGGATATGGACGTCAGGTCCATGGCGAATTTCACTTCGTTGAAGACTGGGCCGCAATCACAGGTAATTAGTTTTTCCGAACCATGTCGACAGATTTTAGGATGATACCAAAAACAATAATCCTATAGAAGGACCCAAATAAAAATTGGTACTTACATATAAGTTTACATATAATATAGATTCCATATTACAGACTGACATAATTATAATGAAAATAAAGAGTTCGTTTTTCTAATGACCATGTTTCGAACAGTGAAGCGTTATTTGGAAATCAATCCCCTACAATTAAGAAGATTCTACTAAAAGATAAACATGTAGATAAGAAAGTGATACTATACAGGAGTACAATAAACTCACTTGCTGTAACAATAGGCCTTTGAAACGATTAAAACATCAGCGGAGGTTTTTCTGACATAATTAATGTTTGGAAAGCTGATATGAAAAATTCAATTACAAAGGTTGCAGTAGAAACCGATATAAAAGTTGATTTATTAATATTTCTTAAGGATTCTTACAAAACTCTTAAAATAATTGGCAAAGATTAAGAAAGATTAAAAATGATTAAACTACTTATGGTTGGAAATAATGGAAGGTCAAATCTGACCTTTGCTTTGTTGAAATAGGCTAATAGTTAGTTAATGTGCGAATTTTTTATAGTCATCACTTTTGAATCAGTTTCAAAATCAAAATTCGAAATCAAACTACCAATTTACAATTTCAAACTAACTAGCCCAATCAATTCACTTTTAAAACCAATGCCGAAATGCTTCCACCAATTGTAAGAAAAAAATCTTTCCAATGAATTCCAAATTGAGTACATTCATCAAACAGTAAGTCCAACTGTCGTAACACTTGCTCCACCTAGTCCCATGTTCTGTTCTCAGTTGAAACAATGGTTCCCAACAATTAACGGCTTGTTCCCACGAGTACGCAGCAATTATAACCTGTGTATAGGCGCCTGCGCCGGCACGACGACGCAGCAAAGATTTATTAGCAGAAACAAGAAACTAGCTTTATTGGAACATTGTTCTCTTTGTCATAGTACTTGTATTCGTCCAGTGTTTCTTTATTTACATTGTTAATTGTAATAGGACTGGTTGTAAATTTTGCAACATCGAAAGGGCATTGTTTTCTATTGGTTGTTATTTCGTTGACTAATTATTCAAAGAGCTAGGCAGTAACATTTTGGATTAAAACACATAGTTCAGAAGTTTTTCATTATAACGTCTTTAGATAATAGACAGTCTTTGCAAAAGGAAGCTATCAGCGCAATCGTGCTACCGCCTGGGATGAGGTCATTAATCCATACTCCAATGTTTTATAAAAGCAAAGCTTCTTTCAATTATGAAGTCATAATATTTTATAGACATCTTCACATCTGCAACGTTGAGGAAACCGAACAACTTCGCACTTCCTTTAGCGATTATAAAATAACAAGTTTTACAACGCATAAACTATCAGGAATATGTTCTGCTTTTATAACCGTTTCCTTTCAAGAAAATAATATATTTGTATTTATTATTATACTTTTATTAGTAATAACGGTCATCGACTTGGTATTCATTCATGTCTTTTACTTGTTTCATGATCTATGTAGCTATTAGTTCAACAAAATAAATGTGTCGATACATAAAGGCCTCTAGTAACTCCTAAAATATTTTTATTTCCAGTTTGACAACTCACATTCAAGAGCAGATCTCAGAAGCCCACAGCAATTGGAAAGAGAGATAGTGCGACAAAGAGGTTTTAATGAAGGGAGACGAGCTACCTCACATCCTCACCTCCTAGATGAACCTCAGCACAGACCCGAGGTCACCACTCCTCAGATACACGACCCTGGGAGACGGAATTCACATGGAAACCTTCTGGACCATACACCCAATGAGCACCCACGAAATGGTGAGGAACGGGAGTCGGACGACGGAGGATTCCGTGCAAGACTAGCAGCTCAAGGTAGATCCAGCTATGAAGAACGAATCCGGACAAGTGGACGCTCCGTAGAATCACACAGACAGGAAAGAGTCCAAGAAAATGTTTACAGAAGAACTCCAGATAGTCATAAAGAACGGAGAACACCGGACAGCCATAAGGAAAGAAGAACACCAGACAGCCACAAAGAACGCAGAACTCCAGATATACACAAAGAACGAAGGACCCCAGACATACACAAAGAACGTAGAACTCCAGATTCGATAGGACATAAGAAGGACAGAGAAGAACCATCGACCTCACAGGAAAGGAACGATGAGAGTGCCAGTCAGAAGTCAGCTGATAGTGTTTATAACTCGAGTGGGAAGGCCGAAGCTTATAATCCTCAGCCGTCTTCGTCGAGACAAACTCCAAATAGAATAGAAGATCTCAAGGCACATGGAAAGAAAGGAGCGGGATCGGGTGCTAGCTCAGGTATGTACTTTTAGTGGTTGTTTTCCCGCAGCGAAATGATTTTGTCTAAGTAGTACCTACTACCGATTCATCAAAAAATAAAAAGAATATATGAAAACATGGCAGATTTACAATTGTGAAAAACAAAACTACCTACGTTATGTCTAGTGGATTACTATTGTTCCACACGCTGTCGATTTTAAATATTTGAACACAAAAAAAAAAAAAAATAAGTTTGGCTCTATAAATCGATAGTACCTACTACTGAGGGCCAATCGTTCTGCCGCGGGAAACCACCATTAAAATTTCAACGTGTATATAACTATAAAAACGTCTGTGTTTTGCACTAACTAAACCTGTGGGAATGTCGTATGCTATTCGATAATTCTGCCGGTGTAATTGTGAATCGGGATAGCAAGTGTGCATAAAAGAAAAGAGAAATAACAACTACTGCAGAGAGATAAATTAATGAAAACTGTGGTTGATACAATTAAGCTCAATGTAGACCTCGAATCTTTGTATGTTTTCGAAAGACAAACCGTCTACTCTTTAAGCACGGAATCCGTAGTTTCGGCCAACGTAACGGACGTTTGCTACCTTCGGACCGGACACAATATTAATTCGGGGCCCGAATCAAGTATGAACGACAACACGATTTAAGAGTTTGCTGGAGTTTGCAGGAGTAATCCTGATGTAGTTTTTCCCAACCAAAAAGGTTATAATTAATCGGGACTAGAATTCATTCCGAAATATTGAACTAGGTACTTTCGGACGGGCCCGTATCTTCGTTGGCGGACTTAAAGAATAGGCCTGTACAATTTTAACAAAATAGAACACAATTATGTACAAAAAACTTGTTTAAAATGTTTTATAATTCAATAGTATCATGTTACGAACTATGTTTTTCCGCTCTCATGCTTTATCACAAAATCTTTGATACCTCGTTAAAATTTATGCCTGTCATAAATATTTTAAAGCGATTCCTAAGTTGACAAAAATGTGAGAAACAAATTATACAGTCGTTATAAACACGTTTGTTTCTGTAATTGGCTACAAGGTGGCGCAATAAATCCCGTCTTTTATGGAACTATTGACATTAAAGATTTAGTAACTTACTTTTATCAAAATGATCAAAAAGTGGTCCTATGCTCTTGCTTCCGCATTTACATAAAAGGTTACCAAGATTAAGACAGCTAAGTAAAACTTTAAGGTTAATGATTTTTTGGTTTTGTGTCAGACTTCTATTAATTTTTACTTGATGGGATGGCTTAGGTTTGTTTCTACTGCTTGCTATCTAAGATTTTTCTGAAAATCGATCATTCAATCTCAAATATAGTCAATTTAATGTTTTAACCAATCAGCTAAGACAATTTGCTATGTTCTCCCATTATGTCACTATACCTGGTTCCCCAACTTTGAGTCGTCGGTCCACTTTGATATCGAGTGCGCCTAATCAAATATTGATATTGGAACGGTCTATTGTATTAACAATGTTTTCAAAAACATTTCAGACTATGACAAGAATGGCGGTCAGTCGTCCAACGTGGACTCGGGTCGAGGCAGCGTGGCGTACTCGAGTGGCCGGCGACCGGAGCCCCTGCATGATACCTCCGCTGATTCGGATGCACTGGGGACGAGGCAGCCGCAACCTGGGACCAGCCAGCAGCCTGCGAGCCAAAGTGCGATCTTGTTTAGAAATTTCCGATCGTTTTAGTCTGTTTGTTGAACCTTGGCATTCGGCATAGGTTGAAAATCGGCACTTCGTAATTTGCTACTTATTTCTTAGGCCACTGAGATGTAAAAGTGTGATGATGAACCCAATCATCTCTTTTGACTTTGTGATTCGTTACCATAACAAAATCTGTAACAGCTACGTTTTATGATATTATATAGGTTAGCTATAATACTGAAAGGACGAGGTATACTATCATACATTTCACAAGTAATCTAGTCACATAGAATAAAAAAAACAGTATGGTTATAAATAAAGTATGGTTTATCTTATATCTCAAAATTTTCAGGCAATTTTCATGATTTTTGGAGTACCATCTGCCCGACATTAACAAATACCATCTATCATCTTTCCAGGTGTAGAAAACGATTGGGTGGAATGCGAGCTACGTCACATCTTAGAACCAAAGCTAGCCAGTATGCGTCTGGACTCATCAGCTACATCAGACACGTCGGTCACACCACCGTTGCCGCCGTTGTCACCATCCTCGGATATGCACAAGAGAAACAGGTAAGCAGTAAATACTGTCTCAAATATTAGCACTAGATAACTACCAAAAAATGCTACTGCCTTAGCCGCTGATTAATTCCCCAAAAACCTCTTTATTCCGCAGCCAGACAACAGAGCTAAGCTAAGAAATAGCGTATCTACAAATAGTTTAGGTGTTAACGAGTTTTTAGCGCGTACAGTTTTCGAGTCGATGTCAACACCCTGTATATTAGTGTTGTTAAGGCTAGGCGGCAACGTCACTTGGACAGGCATCCAAGTGACGATTATCATTCTCAGCTGTTCAAAGCTTACCTACCCTTGTCTGATTCCAGTCTACCGGGCCGTTCATCGGAATTCCCAGAGGAACGTCGTCGAGGTCGCGAGTCCCCGCGGTGGCACTCCCATAAGAAGCACTCTTCGAAGCGAGATCACCATTATAAGAAACATCGTAAGTTGTCGGAGTTATTGTCCGTATCAACCTTTACGCTCCAAGTCCCGTTCTCATTACAAACTTCCCAATGAATACAAGGTTCCAATATTTTTAAAAGTTGCAGAAGCGAGAAATCATGCCTACATTGGAGAAGTTCCTATTTCAGAGATAACTTTGACCCTTTATTGCCATAAAGGTCCGTTGTATACCGTGAAGGTTGTTCGCCGAATTCGACCGAATTTTAGACGATGTCAACGTGGCAATTCTTAAGACGCTACGTTCTAATATCCTACTAGTAAATGACCGAACGAATTATTTAATTCCAAGCAGTTGGATTTACCGTAATTTGACTGAG
Source organism: Polymixis lichenea (assembly GCA_949091785.1). Lineage (NCBI taxonomy): Eukaryota > Metazoa > Arthropoda > Insecta > Lepidoptera > Noctuidae > Polymixis > Polymixis lichenea. The sequence goes on along the minus strand of OX420943.1, from coordinate 1,737,510 downwards.
ATGAGAAATAAAAGCCAGCCCTTCAGAGCACGTCTCACTTTTCAATCGCAGAGACAAATATGGCCGTAGTGTGAGTTTATATTTTAACCATCTCGACTTAACGCACCGACCGCGTTCGGCGCTCCGATTGGCCCTTCACCAATCCAGGGCTAATGGGAGCGCTGAACGTGGACGATCCGTAGTCGAGCTGGTCAAAAGAAACTCAGTCTAGGGCCTCAGTATTTACATTCGTTTCCAAGTTGTGCGTATACTAGACACTGGAATTTAGCCCAAAAAAAACGGAATTGAACAAACTGATAAGTCAGTAGATAGGTAAGGTAATTTGTCGACATTTATGCAGAACATTTTGGGAAATAAGAGATTAGGTAGATAGATTAAATACTCTTTAATTAAGTAGGTACCTGAGCCAAAAAAATACAGATATAAATGTAGGTATACTTACATGAAAACGCTGGTTGCAACAGCGAAGCGAGTTCGAAAATAGCACATTACGTTTAAATTTTGTATGATATGTAAGGGGCGGCCTCCAACTACAAACACATTTTTACTTACTGAACATAATTTGGCTTTTATTGGAATGTGATAAAACTAAAATTCTCAAGAATTGTGAGCCCTTGGACCACCCTTGCCGCCCCCTTTTGTCCGCCAGTGCGTCTATAGTATTTGTAGGTATACCTGCTTACATTAATCGTAAAAGTATTCGCTTTTCTATGGAAATAATATCTCATCTAATAAACCATCTCTCCAGTATTCGGCCTGGATACAACCGACATGACATCCACGACGACCCGCAGCCTGGACCTGTCGTCGCTGCTGGAGGGCCGCTCGGACAGCTCGTCGTCGGGCGACGCGCGCGCCATCCGGCGCCAGCTGCGCGGCCTGGAGAACATGTACGCCGAGGTGCTGCAGCTGCTGGGCGTCAGGAAGCCGACCAGCCTGGCCAAGCAGCCCACTTGGGAGTCGAGGTGACTCAATTAAATAAAACTAATATTATTTTATTAAATTCATTTATTTCATTACTAGAGCAGTGATGCCACAGTGGTAACGGCCGCGACTTAAGAGTTGTAGGTCGTGTGTTCGAACCCAGGCATGTATTTAATTTCATCACCACTGCTCTCAAAACGGTGAAAGAAACCAGTGTAAGGAAACCAACATTTCCTAGAGGCAAAAATTGGAAGACATGTGACATCTACCAACCCTCACTGGGCAGGCGAGGTTGATTACGGCCCACTCCCGGACACCGACAGGAGGCCTATATCCCAGCAGTGCGAATATTATAGGCTAATTATGCTATTCCACCGCTTCCTAATGTTCTTTGGTGGGCACGTAGCCCGTACGGAGAAATGTAACGTAAATTTGATCGATTTTGATATTGAAAACCGTCGTTTCGCACATAATATTTACTCAGTTTTAAGACTTCATTTATATCTATGGGACAGGATACTTGTATTTTTGATTCTATAATCGTTTCATGTTTCCGTCGCGCTTTCGTACCGTAGAGCCTCCCATGTTTTACAATAGTAAGTAAGTAGGAAATGGGGTATTTTACTCTAGATGAGAAAAAATTAAAAATAAATTTATTGATAGATTAGGCAAAAAGCAGTCGGAAAATGTTGGATTTAGTTCATGAAATAACAAAATAAACTTTCAAATTCAATTCAAAGATTTCAGTTTTTTTAATCTGTTTTTGAACACCATGAAATAGTAGCCGCCATGTTATTACGTCATACCGCTGTTTAAACTAATCAACTAAAAAACTTTGTTCTTTTATTATTTTCGAAACCAAAGTATTTTATTGAATTTCTTACATTCAGGAACAGCAAACCAACGAAAAGTAGAACAATAACTATTTTTCTTAAATAATAAACGATTATCATACAAAATATCAGTGCATTTGTTAACACAGCAAACTGACGTCATACCCACAGAGCAATCCAGCGTCCAGCGTATTCATCAAATTACGCGCGAAATATGAAAATCTAAAATTTTATGGCACTAATCGATTCAATAAAAAAGTTGTGTTTTTTTGGTGGTTTAAAATTTTAGAGGCATTTTAGAATCTAATTAAGACAGTTTTCAAAAATGGGTGTAATACCCTATTAATCAGTATGACAAAATGCAGTTTGATAAGTCTTTCACTGCATTTATTTGTCAGCCATTGTTATTCTTCCCGTCTTTTTCAAGACTCAAAATTTTATGAGAATTTTTTCAGGTTATCATCGAAGCGTCGTTACGGCAGTATGTCGTCCCTTCCATCCAGTTCAGTGAGCAGTCGGCCCGTGAGAGACAAGCGACGAAGTTCTAACGAACACAGGAAGAAACATGACCTGAAGGTAACAGAAATTATCCTCAGCAAGACTGTTTATTGAGGGCCATGCACAATCCGTTTAAAAATTTGGAACAATCTAACAATTATTTTCTAGGGAATTCCTTCTGGTTTGATGACCCTTTTGAAGTATTCTGACCCTAATAAAATTTTGGATGACCCTGCTAAAGTATTCATGGCCTAAAACATTATGATTTGTATTGTACATACTATTGTTCTATCGTCTAAAACTCTAACCCATCCTTTGCAGCTTTAAAATGATGAATTCTTGAAACATGACTCATTTACAATTTACCAAATCAATGCACCTTCTCTTCCAGGGTATAAACAAAAGGTTCCAGCGCTTAGAGTCACACGTGGTGACGCTGGCGCGGTCGGTAGCACACCTGTCCAGTGAGATGAGAACCCAGCATCTCGTCATGCAGGAGATGGACAACATCAGAGCTGAAATAGCGGCTCTCAGGCATATGTACAAGTGAGTATCATGAGTTTGGTAACAGTATAAAATGCGGTATGCGCTTACGCAGGCCGTGCAATTCAAATTTTGTATTCAATTTGCGGGTCAGTTACAAGTGGTATGTTAATCAAAATATGATTCGCGACCGTCACAAATATTTATTAACAGAATTGTAATTAGTGCCCGACAGTAAATGGATTGTCAGCCGAAAACCATAAACGCCTTCATACCTACTTATTTTCGGCCGGAAACGAAAATGTTTAGATACTAAAAAGTATCAATTTTTCCGCTGCAGCGTATATGCACGTGAAGAAAAATTACAACATAACCTCTACAACATCAAAACAAAACCGAGCTTTAGCTTTAGCTTGAGGCAGGCATGACGCGCGATAATTCATTCCCGAACTTCTGATTTTCAGCATGGCCGACGCTTCGGCTAGTTTATGGCTGAAAGCTAAATTAAGGCAGAATCATGTTTCTTGGTCGGTTTCTTTCATCAATCATAATAAAATCATCAATATAACTGACTTGCATGAACGCTTTTGAGTGCATGCAACGATACAGGAGTTGTGGGGTTAAAAAAATGGAACTTTGGCTTTCAATAGCTCCGTTACCAAAAAGTCTGGGTCTACTAGGGCTCGGTATTATAAAGTGTAGCAAGTTTTTTTGGTTTGGATGACTAAAGAAAGTCGCTATAAAAACCGTAACTAACCCAAATTACTCTACTTCCAGATCCCAGCAGTACATTCGTTCAGGCAGTCACGGGCGCCACCTGGACCCCTACTCCTTCAGCAACCCTGAGCGCGTGAAGAGGCTCACCAAGTTCTTCGGAGACGAGCCCCCCCTCATGAGGCTGTTCCTCAAGAAACTTGGATATGAGGTTCGTTGATATACAGGGAGGATTTTTGAGATGGAGCAGGTTAGCCGTTGTAACTGTACAAGGATTATTTGGAACGTGGCTGAAATCGGTCCAACGTAAATAAATTTCATGAAACAATTACACAAACGTTTTCCAACAGCACCCCCTGTCAGTCGAGTGCCATAAGATTCTTGTAGCAGTGATACCAGATTGAAGGCATCATTTATTTGCCAGCTCTTTTTCTAAGGAGTAAAATGCATTTTAATAAAATGAAATGCCTCGTTGGTCTAACGGTCACAAGCACGGCTCCTGACCCTGTTGTTCTGGGTAAGATCATCAGGTAGGGCAAAGTGAGTCTCAGGTAAAGGAATTTTATAGTACCTAGCAATCCAGAAGGTGCATATATGCGCGGTTAGTGACTATACACCGTGACATTTTAGTCATCTTACAAAGGTGGTCCACTACCTACAGGCGCGATAAAACAATTGTTACTATTAATTAAGATATAGGTACTAAGAATGATTAATTGTGCTTTAGAATTATGAAACACCCTCCCTGTCAATAATATTTACGTATCAAACGGTAAAAGATTTCTGCCTACCTACCATAATACCATTACATTTCATCATTCATTCCATCTCCATAAGAGGGTGTTCACAACTACATCATGCGTCTTAGTGTTTGATTTTTTTTTATTATTCATAATTATGTCCATAAATTTTTTTTTTTTTAAATAAATGATTAGTACTCATTGGATACATGAAGTGGGCTGCCGTTGTAAGACGACTAAAATGTCACGGTGTACAGAGAGAGAACAGTGGTGGCCTAGTGAATTCGACCACGACTTACACGAGTTGTAGTTCGTACGCTCGAAGCCTGACGCTGACCGAGTCGCTTTACTTTGTGTAAATTATTTCATGACCACTGCTCTCAAAATGGTGAAAGAAAATACCATGAGGAAACCCGCCTGTCCTAGAACAAAACATTCTGATACATGTGACAACTACCATCCACCAACCCGCACTGGGCCTCGTGGTGGACTATGGCCCACTCCTTCTCACAGAGAGGTGGCCTCTCTCCCAGCAGTGGGAACATTACGGGCTGCTTATGTGTGACAAGATACGCTTGCCCCATTTTACATGCGAATTTAAAATAACATATATATCTGTGATAGGTAGGCCCTTGGAAGAATACAGCAGAATATTTTATGGACTAATCTTTACCTCTTTGCTTTACAGAAATACGCAGCCCTGCTAGAAAAAGAGAAAGTTGGTGCAGCCGAGCTGCCGTACGTCGGAGAAGACAAGCTGCGAGCCCTGGGCGTGCCCCTCGGGCCTCGGATGAGGATACTGAAGGAAGCCGGCATCCACCAGGACATGCACCACATGTCCAGAGATGACCAGCATAACACTACCACCACCCTGGCTATCGTTTGAAATTAAACTTTAAGTAGTTCTGCTAAGGAATATTTTTGCGTGTTGAGAAGACTGAATTATATGGGAGTAGCTCAATAAGGCATGTACTTAGTTGAAGTATTATTTCGAATGTAAGGATTCAGATTTATAACAAATACAGTTTCTTTCAATAGGTGCGTAAATATATTATACTACTGTCGATACAAATGAAACTTAAAAAATGGGATCAACGCCAAAATTTAAAAACATAGACATCCGTTTCATACGTTTTAATATTTTATAAGCTGTGAAAACGTATGAAAGAACGAAGTTTAAAAAATAAGTTTTTTAAACTTCGTTCTTTTTTATCCCATTCTATGTATGAAAAGGCATATTTTTTATCAAGATTTTAGACTTGTCAAGCTTAGACCCCATCATGGTGCCAGTGCCGAGTTTTTCAAAATGATTAAATGATACCTACTAAGATACAACTTAGTATTACATAAGCCACTCAACATCTCTGTTAGTTAACATTTCAAACTTCTAACATAATTATTTACGGGTAATTCGTTATAAATATTGTGCAAGACTAAAATACTCAATACAACGAAACATAACATTCCAAGAAGACTTTTATATTTTACTGATAGTTTATTATGAATCATAGTTTTCGAGGAAAAAACACCCATTTATTAACAAAAAATTACATTTATTATCATCCCTACATCTTATTTAGATGTTAAAGGGTAAGTAAGAATCATAATGATTTTTAATAAATTGGGGAATACCTAGTAATATCACTACATAGTATAAAACAAAGTCGCTTTCTCTGTGCCTATGTCCCTATGTATGCTTAAATCTTTAAAACTACGCAACGGATTTTGATGCGGGTTTTTTTAATAGATAGAGTGATTCAAGAGGAAGGTTTATATGTATAATACACCGACCTCCACGCGGGCGAAGCCGCTGGCAACAGCTAGTATTATATAAAAGGCAGACGGTAGGCTGATGATCAATATGTCACTACTGATGGTAGGTACGACCACGTATTTTGAGAGCTTGTGGCTAAGTAATAACAGGCGCACAGGTCGATCGATCAGGTTAAGCTGCGCTTGCTGCGGTTATTCCGTGGATGGATGACCATCTTTACAAACCAAGACCCCGCCGTGCCCCGGAAAGAACGTTAAGTCGTCGATTCCGGCTGTCATTCTTAGATCTTTGACGGTCGTTACTGGTCGTCCGAATACCGAAAGTCTGACAACCAGTTTTACCAAGGGATATCGTATTACCCAGTAACTGGGATATGGAGGTCAGATATCTATAATTACACAAATTGTAGACTTGTGCTTTCCTCCATAAAAAAAAAATATTATAGGTAATATTTTTTCTTCCGGCAAAAACATCTAGAAAAGTTTTCAGCTAACTCAGTTTTGTGAGATTGTACCTTGTACCTAATAATCTAGGTTTACAGGTTATCAAAAAAACGTTAGTTTGAAAAGGTTAAAGGTAAAATTAAAAAAATACTAAGCTTAAAACAAAATTGTTGCTCAATATAATATTCCGAATTATATCTTGTTGTTATGTCAACTCATGCACTATCTTATATTATAAACATGTTGTTGTTAAAGTATTGATAATGTGTCTTTTTCAAACTTTTTAATTAAGAGGCTCTTAACATTATCTTTAGGAATAGGTAAATTGAAACTCACTTTTTTCATTGCATTCGTACTACTGGGATAGACTAGGAATTTCCGACAGTTGCTCGGATCATTCGCGAATTAATGTTCGTAACAAAAGCTCATGCACCGAATGTTTGCAAAAAAAAATCGAGAAGCGAATGCTCGCGGTTCAAAAAACAAACTTTTTACAAAATACACAATCGACTTCCGAAAAAAGAGACTACAAAGTTAAATCGATTGTTTTCTTTTTTTTTTAGTTCTTAATTCTTACATTTTAGTTGTGGTACCGGCCTCACACATATTCGTTTGCCATTACTTGCTAAGCAAATAACAATGACAGAAAAATATTGGACATCATCAACATACACAGTGGACAAAAATACGTATTGAAGCTTGCTCAAAAAGTACCGAAGTGACGTTAATAGAATTTATAAGACCACTTCGCGAACTGTCTCTGCCCAATGAAAAAAGAATCACGTAAATCGGCCCAGGAATTTCGGAGCAATCAGTATAGTTAGCAGTGGTGACCCAGGGTACAAACCCAGGCAGGCGCTATATCTGTATAAAAAAATCATCACCACTAAAGTCTGCTCGCTGAGAGTTGATAAAGTCAGAGTTTCTTAACTCATTACAAATTGCGGCCCGCTAATTATTTATACTCAATATGGCCGCCGCGTCCGCTCGCCGTTCGGGCCGCAGTTCACAACATATGCGTGCCTCGTACTATGAAAACGGCGAAAGCGGGAGATAAGCGACAGCCGCCATACAGTTTGCGATAATGAAGTCACAGTCGCTATTCGGAGACGTGTCATAATATTTATCAACTCGCAGCGAACAGACTATACACTCAAAACGGTGAAGAAAAATATCGTGAGGAAAACGGCATGGCCGAGAAGCAAAAATTCGAAGACATGTGACATTTACCAACCCGCACTGGGCCCGCGTGGTAAATTACAGCCCACTCACTCTCGAAGAGAGGACTCCTGTGTCCCAGCAGTGGGAAGCGCTATAGGCTGATTATGCAGTGTACATACAGGCAAAAAGACCACCGAATGCGTAACCTTTTTTCGAATTCGGCTAAAAACTACATTACGCTGCCGGTGTCCAGTCATCGTTTTTTATTTTTACCGAAATCTTTTTTCTTCCATCTCACTTTAAAGCTGGTTGCAGACCTAGAGCTAAGCTGAGTAAGTTTAGGTTAGCTCGCATAGCTGAGGTAATTTTTCATACTTGTATTCATAGTTTGCTGTCTGCACACAAGTATGAAAAGTTACCTCAGCTACGCGAGCTAAGCTAAACTAACTTAGCTTAGCTCTAGGTCTGCAACCGGCATCACAGCCAGCCCTTGCAATATAATTGATGAGAATTTGAATTATTTTGAAGGATACTGCTAATCCATTGCTTCTTAACTTATATTCTGAATGCTCAACAGCCAGGGGCGTACCAATAGAAAAATGCTCCTAGAGCACGCATAACATTTGCGCTCCTTCGTAAATTATCTTCTCTGTTTACACTGAGTAAAGCTAGGTTGCATAACCTTTCTTGACCAATACTATATATAGCCTTCAATAACGAAGGTACCTATTAATTTCAATTTACTAATAAATCGCTCACAACTTGCAATGCTGTAATTTTAAGCAGAATTTAAATAGAAATAGGCTAATTTGGAAATACGCTTTCACCTCCATACTGCACAATAAATTCAAGTAGCTCTTCAGATTTCTAAGATGTAACAGTATGGAATGGTTAATTGAAGTAATTTTTTTTATTTATATATTTAATAATTGGCGAATATCGCGCCCCCGTACAATAGGTGCCCAGGGCTCGTGTCCTATCTGAGCCACCCTAGGTACGCCTCTGTCAACAGAGTAAATATCCCAATGAATGATGTTGAACTATCAAAATAAAAGCCTTTCCTACTGTTACTGTGTTACGCGATTAACCCCCTGAATGCCATGACAGCGTAGGTAGGCACTCCAAGACTACGAATATGACACAGCTCTGTGTAACTTCTGAAATCCTAGATTAACAATTATTTTATAGAAATGAGATTGTATCTATAATTAAGTTAAATAATCAATGCACTCAGACATGGCAAGCCAAAGAGTTTACTCGGCGATTGTAAAAAAATATGTATTAAATTGTACAATATAATTAGTTTGTCAATAGAAATAATTATCCAATTAAGTTTAAAATATTCAATGCACGAAGACAACGAAATTGTACAACGTACTCAGTTTTTTGTATTTTTTATTCCCTTCGCGTATTTGAGAGGAGTTTTATGTAAATAAATGTAGAATAAATATTTTTTACTTTACAATTTTTTTATTTACTCTTGTAATTGCTACCTACTCTACGTCATTGTAGAAAAAACACGACAAGAATGTCAAAAAACACAAAGTCAATAGATAATACCACCAACCATCACCAAACCCACCCACCAACCAATCATCCAAACAACCAACCAACCGACCATCCAACCGACCACCCAACCAACCCACCAACCATCGAACCATTGGGCACGCCACGATTGCGGCGCTAAGTCCCCTCTTTGAGGAGTGGCTTGAGAGGTGACATGGCGTCCTCACCTTCCGCCTGACGCAGGTCCTCACCGGACACGGTGGTTTCGGAAGGTTCCTGTTTTGGATAAGGCGCGAGGAAACGCGCGGTTGTTTCCATTGCGAAGATCGTCCTGAGGACACGATGGAGCATACGGTGGAGGTTTGCCTAGCTCGGGCGGAGCACCGCCGTATGCTTGTGGAGGCGATCGGCGGCAGCGATCTCTCGCGTCCGGCCCTGGTCCAGGCCATGGTACGGAGCGAGAGTGCATGGGTAGCCGTCGCTTCCTTCTGCGAAGCAGTGATGCTCGCGAAGAGGGTGGCGGCGCACATAAGGGAGAGGCAGTATATGCACCCTCACGGCTCTAGCCTCCGAAGGAGACGCCCTGGGCGTCGAGAATCCCAGGCTGATTCCCGGCCACCGTAGGCGCAGGTTAGCGGACCGTGAGTAATGGGTAGCTCGCTGTCCGGTAAGGACCAAGCCCGGGTCGACGGCGCGTTGTGCTCCACGCGCGCTTCAAAGAAATGTCAGCACCAACTGATGGGGCCCGCAAGGGCCGGTGCCTGCCAAGGGTGCGGGATTTTCGAAAAATATACTGTGGCCCCTGGCACACAGGCAGCTGAGGGAACACGGGTGGGTTTTTGTCAGTAAAAGTTTGACACGCCCTCCTGCTCCACCCAAAGCGGGAGAAGATATTTGATGATTTCCCACAAAAAAAAAACCATCCAACCATCTCGACTTTACGCATTGACCGCATTCGGCGCTCTGATTGGCCCTGGGTTGGTGAAGGCATTAGGGCCACAGAATTTTTTAGGTTTCTTCACTGGCAGCCAAAAGAAGACGGCAATATTGTTGACAGTAGAAATAAGTATGATGTTTGTCGTAGTGTGTGGAAAGGAACTTAAGACGGACCCTGCAGATACAAAGCTCCACCTAATGATTTCGAAAGGAATAACGCCATCGCTGAATGAGTTGGTGTTACGAGGACGCTCTTCATGCTCCCTTTCTTGTTCAGCGTACCTACACACTCAACCACTCAGCATCCACACTAACAGTGTTTTAGCAAGAAAAGTTTGTTTTTCCACGTTTTGATGTAAAAGCGATTTTCAATTGACCTACAGTTTGGTACCTTCTTATGTTCTGGCAATCTCTGTCTGCTTGAAAGCTTGCTTGCTGACTTTATGATTGAACGATAGCAATTCGAATAGTTTGTTTTTCGACACTAGTTCCTGCTTATTTAAGTGGCCCGTTGGGCTCCCAGGTTAGGCTCATGACGCCATGTCCGCCACCTGACTGCGGGCTGCTCAGCAAACGAGCATTTAGTAAGAGGCGTTCACGAATTGATAGAGCCCCAGTCACTCCGATCCAGCCCAAACCTTGCTATCCTCTTCCAGCGACGCCCTAAGCCGAGGGCCGTACCCCATAGAGGTGCTCTTAACGTGTAATCGCTTATTAAGTTTTTAAGCCCTGGCTGGTAACAAATTTTTTGATGCAGCCATGCAAGTCCGGTTAAGTAGCCGACAACCTCATAGGCTGACCTGCGAGATGTCATAAAAAAAGATGGAACCCAGTCTGCGCACAGTTCTCAACGAGTCAACAAGTATTCACCAACAGTCTGTGCAAAAAGTGTGACAAGTATCAACGTGTGCTTAAGTCCTAACTATTTTGCCCGTCTCGGCGCGGGCGGCGTGTGACATCTAAAGCCTTATCCCCGAAACATTGGAACCCATTTCCCCGCTAAACCTCACAAATCATATAAAAATGGTGATAATGATTTTTAGTGCACTAAACATCATTATTACTTACTCACACGAATCCACAGTCAATTAGACCTAATTAAATAAGTGGATCCACCCAAACAAAATTTATATTAGCTATTAGCAAATTACCCACAGTTACTGATCATTACGCACGCTGACCGACAAACACCAAGACATCAATACCAGACACAATAAACAATGTCGTTATTTATCGTTTATCTGTGACACGGTCCGGGGTCGCCATGTCAGTGATAATATATATATATGTTCGGGAATGATGCGCAGTGACAGTCGCTAGTCGGTTTCAAGATGAGTCTGGTAAAGATTGTGCTGTTCGCTGCATTATTTGCAAGCGGCTACGCCGAAATTGTGAGGACTTCGACGTGTGTGGAAAGTAAGCTATCTTCTTTTATTTCTTTGGATTTTATTCGTTGAGTTTGAGGGGAAGTAGTACCTAATCGATGGCATTGTGGTGCGTTCCGTTTGAGGACGAATTGATTTTAATGGAAGTCAATTTGTTCTTTTTTCCGTCTTTATTTCACACGTCCGGCTAACAGCTAAGGCAAAATCAGTACTAACACAAACACGAACGAAATTTTAAAGCTTTAAAAACTGAAGAAATAAGTACTTTAAAATTTAGACCACGGAGGTCGTCACAGATTTGATCACACATGTTATCATAAAATATGGGACTGTAAATGCATCTGATGACCATTGGACCTTCGTCATCATTTGCCGCGCCTTTTTCCTTTCCTAAGTAGGCTACAGTTAGCTGTGCATAGGAAATTATGGACCAGAAAATGGACGAAATAACTTCTTTAAATATAGGAAACTTGCTTACTTATTCTCCGAGGCGATAAGGCTATTGCAAAAAACAATCCTTAGCCGGATTGAACCCCCGTGTAGTGATGAATCATTAGGGCGTTATAATCAGAGCAGTTTCATTAAACATAAAATTCCGATATCATGCAGATTTTTCCGGATCTGTTTATTTTGGTTATCGAGTGTGACGTGTAAATTACGTACGCAGAGCATAAGCAGATAGGTAGTAACGTGAGAGATTTCACTACGTAGGTAGACGTGGTAAAAATGTGTAAACTTCCATGTGATTTTATAATATCATCGGTAGCTTTTACAATGACCACATATATACATACAGAATGCCAGTTGCTACGATACAAAATTAAAACTAATTCGTAGGTTCCTCAACGTTTGGCAAATATGAAGTGAATATTTTTTTCTTTTCTCCTTCAACTGGTGTCCACCCAATGGTGAATGAATGGCAGTGAATGTCATTGTTTTCTGGTCTTGGACCTCTCTGCATTCATTTCATACCAGCCAAATAACTATCTGGCTGGTATGAAATGAATGCAGAGAGAGATGCTGTCGCCCAGAGGAACTCCTCTGGGCCTCCATTCTAAAGCAGATCAGACATAGTGAAGATAATTTAATAATGTATTGTAGCGCTTAATGTAAAGATATATTATCTATAGCCCCTACAAGAACAGCACGTGGAGCAAGCCCACTATCAAGACGAGCGGGTGGAGTGAGCTCAACTACCCTCGAGTGGGTAGAGCACGCTTTCACCAGTGAAGAGCGAGTGAAGCTAGCCCCCAATACAAGAAATGCGATTTTTGTGAGCCTGTTTGGCGAGAAACTTCAACGACGAGCGAAACACATGTCACACATTCAAAACTAGTGAGGGCCACCCACTATGCTCAAAAGCCATAAATACTTAGCTGGTTAATAATTGCGCTCGCTCACTTGTGTCGAACGTTAGCCCATTTCGCTCGCTCGTCTCGAGAGTGGTCTTCCTCACATAGCCAAGATACGATAACATATCACGAGTGCGTCATTTTATCGGACGCCATCTTCAGAATCGTACGTTACGTTCCGTGTTCAGTTTTTGCAATTAAGCGCATACAAAACTTCATATTGCTAGACCTACTGGACAGCTCATCTGACGAAGATTGGATCAGTGTAATATTCATGTTACATCATGTTGTAAGAATCGTACAATCTTGGTAAAGGACTAAGTAATGAAAAATAGAACACAATGAGAGCAGTGATGGCCCAGATGTAACGGCCGCGACTTGGTATATTTTCACTGCAAATTAAAAATACGTACAAACATACATAAACTCACACCACTTCTTCCCCTGGGGGTAGGCGGAAACTACAGAAAGCCAGCTGTTACGATTGAAACTTAAAAATATCTGGTGAAATCTAGTATATTTTTCAATGCTGTATGTTTTTTCTAGCAAATGAAAGCGTCTGCAACTTCGGTGAGGTGCGCATCGACCCATGCCCAGGAGGCAAGACGTGCTTATTGAAGATAGGAACCAACGTATCCCTGTCCTTTGACTTTACACCAAGTAAGATATACCTACGTTAAACATTATAACCATAGTCTTCTATGTTTTAGTCAAAATACACCTGGCTTCTTACCCCTCTTTTATAAACGTTGCTTTAAGATAAGCAACAGTTTGTCGTTTAAGCAAAGCTTTTCTTAACTTAGTCGACCTGCACTCGGACATAATAAAATGCGTCGGGATTTTTTGAGCGCATTGGATGGGAGTGCAGGTGAGAGAGAGGTCAGAGTGCATCCCAGCGCTTTGAAAATACACATTGTTCCATCTTCAACTCTTGGCGCTAACAAGTGTGTTGAAGATCCAGTGCATGAAATGGTCCTGACGCGAAATAATTACGTCCGGTCGTGTGGACGTCGACTTAGAGGCCTCGCCCACGGAGACTTTTTGTAGCGATGCAACAGCGATGCTGTCGCGCATGTGTATCGATACAGCCGCGATGCTGTCGCTCGCTGTGTAGGTACCTTCGCCCAGATTCCGTATCGCTACTATCGCGATTCCGTATCCCTACTAGACATGGGTAGTTCGCGAACGATTGAAGGAAATGAACTACTTCATATCACAAAATAAACTTATCATTCAATCAGTAGTCATTCAAATGTGTCTCTACTTCACTTAGTTCAGTCTTTCTTTTCGCTATTTCAATTTTAAATACGTCAGCCTAGACAAAAATTTCTAACTATCAGTAATAAAAAAACAAAACATATTGCTTACTTAGTAAAAATAGTTTTGCTTAAATTCATATTTCTAGGTTGACAGTCCTAAGCCTGTACAAAGTATGAAGAAAAATCGACTTCGGTATAAAACTGAACTAGTGAAGTGCATCATTTGTCATAACTTGTCAATCAAAATCAAAATCAAATCAAAATCAAAATATTTTATTTCACATAAACCTGCAAGGGCACTTATGAAACGTCAGAAGCTAGGTGCACGGTTCCAATTTGTCGCTTCCTATGGAGAAGAGCCGGCAAGAAACTCCACGGTTACTCTTTTAAAAATAATTGGGTTTTACAATGTTTTCAAATTACAGTGATAATAGGTATGGGAGGACAGTGCAGGCCTGTCAATAAGTACCAAGTACTTAGAGGAATGAAAATAAAGAATAGAAAATCGTCTATAAATCTAATCTGTAAGGCCTACAATGTTTTCCCATTCACAATATGTAAAAGAATCTACATTAGTAAGATCAACCTATTTAAACAAAGTGACATGATTTCCATGAGAATCACTAATAAATAGGTGCTATTTGAAGCGATGTATAATGTCAAAAATGACGAGAATATGTCAGAAAGTGTAAAAAATAAAAATATTAAAAATTAACATTGTAATTTGGAAGCAGTTAATAGACTCTCACAAAGTTATGCTGTTAATGAGGTACCAACTAGGGAAGCCACATGTGCAGAAGGAATTAATGCCAAACTTCCCTGTCTTCAACGTAGTCTTTTATCTTATAATATGCTTTTTTGATAAGGACACGTTTGATGTGAGTTTTAAACTTTCCATCGCTAAGTTCTGTAACCGACTTTGGCAACTTGTTATAGAAGCGGATACTGTTTATTAGAAATGACTTGCTAGTTTTAGTTAATCTAAATTTTGGAATCACGATTTCATCTTTACTACGTGTATTTAGATTATGGAAGTCGCATCTTTTTTTGAAAAGACCTAAGTTTTTGCGAACATACAAGATATTTTCTAGGATATAAAGAGAAGGCAGAGTTAGTATATCAATTTCATTGAATTTGTTTCTAAGAGACTCGCGAGGCCCCATTTTATAGATAGCGCGGATTGCCCTCTTTTGTAAAATGAAAACTGAATCTACGTCAGCTGCCGATCCCCACAGCAGAACGCCATAAGACATAATACTGTGAAAATAAGCAAAGTATACTAACCTAGCTGTGGCTACATCAGTCAACTGCCTTATTTTTCTTACTGCGTAAGCAGCTGAACTTAATCTACTTGAGAGAGCTCTAATGTGGGCACCCCATTGCAATTTTGAATCTAAAGTAATTCCTAGAAATACAGTTTCCGAAATAGCATCTAGTTTCTTGCCATCAAGTTTTAAATTTAGCCCTACTTGGGCTCTAATCACTATCGCTAACCTACGATAGGGACTCGTTCTGATTTGCTGAACTAAATGAAGTACTGAAAGAAGTGAGTGGACTAGTTCGCCAAGCGAAAAGATATACTTCATTCATTTCTTTTTATTGACACATTTTGCGCATCTCTAATCCCTACTATCGCGATTCTGTCGCGCTTCAGTCGCGATCTTATTATGCTTGTTTCTTCGTTCGGCTGTTACGATGTAGCGATACAAAAAGTCGCTTTGGCGAAGGGCCTTAAGAGGAGCGAAGGGTTCTCTACGTTGATGTATAAATGAAGACGGTATAGTCTGCTGCTTGTGTGTTATGTTTGGCAACACATAATATAGGTATTATTAAACTTTTATTTAGAATAATGCTTAATTAAGTTCATGAACTCCCCCAGACTTCTCCACAAGCAACCTACAGACGTTGGTGTACTGGGTCGATGGTGGAATGGAGGTTGCGTTCGCCGGTTTTGGTTCTACGGATGCCTGCACATACACCACATGTCCTACGGTGTCCGGCCAGACACAGACCCTCTCCTACAACCTCCACCTGGGCTCGAAACTACCAAAGGTTTTTATTTTGTAACATTCATTCATTCTAGTTTGTTTCTTGCTTTCATTTATAATTAATCTGAAGTTGAAAGAGTTTCCTATTTTAGAGGTCTTCTCTTCGACATTAGTCAGAAGTCAAACCAGTCTTGCCAGAGGGAAGCGACTGCCTATCTCACCTCCATGTCGCTGCATGTACAATACTAGTATTCAACTGCATCAGGTTAGACTGGAGTCGTCGGACTCCGACGCCCAGCTGGAAAAAAGACAGGCATATGATGATGTTGACAAATACATTATACGCTCATGAAGAACAGAAGACGGTTAACCTGGGGGAAAGTGGTAAACGCCACCTATTGACACCTGCACTACCCATGGTTGTGATGCTTGGAAGACAATAATTTATACGTACATTCGGCGCACCCAGGAGTCAGGACAGTCAACGCTGGCACCCTGACTGACTGATTTTATTTTTATTCATCGTGACCTAACACCAACGCCACGTGATGTGTTATTAGGATTTTCCAGTAGGAATTTCTTAGTAACAGCCCGGAGTTTGGAAATTGGCGGTGTGATACCCCGGTGCCTCGGAAAGCACGATAAGCCGATGGTCTTTCTAGACTCTCTGATTGGCTAGTTTCAATTAAAACACATATTAAAATATATTTTGAAGATAAGAAAAACAAACTATCATGGGTTTCCCATCGGCAAACCCGACAGATTTCCTCCTCATCACTGTAATTTTTTTATAATTTTTTCAGGGTAAGTACAATTTGAAGTGGAAGGTTTGGAATGAAGACAACAAGGAGGAAACATGCTGCTTGAGGTTTTCTATCAAACTGTTGAAAAAAGAGGGCTAACACAGCGCCTACCTAGAACAAGGAAACGGGCGAACTTTAATAAAGAACAGATTATCATAATGTGTTTGATCGTTTTATTATAATATATTTCAAGTATGTTAGTTTGTTTAGGGCAAATCTTGCAAGCTAAATTCAAACTACTTCTTCTTATCCTACGGAGCTGAAATTCCACATGTTGATTCTGTTTGGAAGACAGTGTATGTTTATCATGCGCAAACTTGGTTCTACACCCGGGATTTGCTTGAGACGAAGGAACTCCTTAACGGTCAACGGTATAAAAACGAAATTTAATATACGCATTTAATTATGATAGTCTAAAATCCATCATGACCTGGCTGTTACACCCAGGATTGGCTCCAGATGAGGGAAGTCATCAATGTTCAACATTACCTATTCAGAATTTTATATACGCATTCAATTAAGATGTGCAGTTCTAAAATTCACTATGGTGGCTCTACCCAGGGATAGCTCCAAACGAGGGAACTCATAAACGATCAACAACACAGACACAACATTTTATTGTAATAAACAGCACGGTTGGCGCAGTCGTTAAGCGATTGACTTCTGTGCTGCGTGTAGCGGGTTCGATTCCCGCACGGAACAAATATTTGTATGACCTACAAGTAGTTGTTCCGGGTCTGGCTGTTTGTGTATGTGAATTTAAATGTTTGTAAACGCACCCACAACACAGGAGTAATTCCTAGTGTGGGGCAACGTTTTAAAAAAAAAAAAAAACCAAACACTGCAAACAACCAAAAAAGCCACAACCTTGTGCAGTAAGGCGCTCATAATTATTAAATTCTAAATCATAATCATCATCATTCTAGCCAAAAGACGTCCACTGCTGGACATAGGCCTCCCCCACGCACCGCCACTTTGACCGGTTCTGTGCTTCTACCATCCAGCGGATTCCTGCGGCCTTCACCAGGTCATCGGTCCATCTTGTGGGAGGCCTTCCAACGTTAAGTTTTCCAGTACAGTACAGATGGAGGTTTCTGGAGTGCCACTCCAGAAACCTCCGGCCCCATCGGCCATCTGTTCTGCGAGTAATGTGCTCTGCCCACTGCCACTTAACCCCCCGCCCCCCGCCCCTCCGTCGCCGGTGCGAGTAGACGTGTTTGTAAACGCTCCACAATCTTTATTCATAGAAAGTGGTCATAAATTATCTTTTCAACCTATAACTTTTGTAAATAGTGAAAAACCAGCTTATAAACAAAACTGTGCAAAAGAATCTCAATATTCAAAGTGACTCCAACAAAAGTGTGAAGAAACGATTTAAAATAGTCGTTAAAAAGTGGACTTCGGTGTGTTGTCATTGTGTTCCGAGTCGCGAGCTACCTTGAAAGTGAAAGCAAGGTTACGCTACTAACATTGTCACCTGAGTTTTGGCATTAGTTGTCCTATTTGAACACTTATACTTGTGACACGCTCGGTTCTGAGGCATTCATGTGGATTGACGTGCTATAAAGTGGCAGTTCGAATCCAATACGGGACAACTTCTTTTTGGATCCTCATTTATTTGGTTCTGTAGAATTTTGACTTTTATTAAAAGTTTTATTGAAAAATAACATAAGTTCTTAAAGTGCTTTATATAATTTTAAACCGCAAGAGTATTTATTACGCTTTTGGTGCAATGGCAGTGCCACGCTCACCCCCAAGCACATCTCAGCTTAATCCTCCAACCAATATCATACATTACAGTTCGGACTCAGCCCTTAATAATATGTCGCAGACCACAGACTCGACTGACAATTATTTTAACATTACCAAGCGCCAGAAACGCACTTTTGATAATATCAAGGAACCATCTGGCCACTCATCCGAATTAAAAGAAATGCTAGACCAAATCAGGGACCAGCAGGACACCAAGTTCGAACTACTAAATAAAGCCCTAGCTACTATCATTACCCAAAACCAGGGTATACAGAGATCAGTCGAGACGTTAACCCTTAAGCACGACGACCTTGTAGCTAAAATCAATCTGCTGGAACAGGAAAATGAGGAGTATAAGAAGCGAGTGTTGACTCTGGAACAAACGCTGGAACACCTGGATAAGAATGCGCACTCTTCAACAATTGAAATTCGAAACGTGCCAAGGCAGGACAACGAAAATAAGAAAGTACTTATCGACACAATCCAGCAGGTCGGTTCGACATTAGGCCTTGAAACACCCATACTCCAGTCCGAGATCAGGGACATTTTTCGCTCCAAGTCAGAAGCAGTCTTTGTGGATTTCAGCACTACTCTCAGAAAGGAATCACTGATTTCAAAATACAAGACATACAATAAATCCAGACGCGACAACAAACAGCCACAGTTGAACTCAGAGCATATTAAATTACCGGGATTGCCATGTACATTATACATCTCGGAGTACTTAACAGCTAAGGCACGATACCTTTTCTACATTGCGCGCTCAAACGTTAAAAACAAAAAGCTTCTTGCGGCCTGGACTTCATACGGGAAAGTTTATGTTAAGAAAGACGTGGACTCGACCCCAGTTCGCATTGATGAAGAAACTAAACTTCACAAACTTATAATGTGACTAGCTTTGGTTCAATTCTCTTATTTTTATTTTGTTGTCTTGGCATGCGTTTCTCTTGTATTTTTAATTGCATTCGTTATTTATTTTGGTTCCATGCTCACGCTTATATTATTAAGCTTTTATTGTTATTGCAGAATTACACACACACATATTCCTCATCACGCTCACTCTTCATTCAACTCAAGATACACGTTATTCAAGCGAGTCGAAACCCGTTACTGTGGTGTTTACCCTAGCCCACTATCTCCTGCACAGTGTCAAATCTTTGCTTATAAAGCTACTAAAGTTCCAGAACTGAGTTTATTCGACTTAACATTCACGTCACGCATTAGGCGTGACCGTATTTTTCTTATTGTACAATCAAATGACTACTATGCAAACCATTAACGAAATAAACTCTGATCTGGACTCTATGCTAGTAGCTAGAACCATAACCTGTGACATCGAAAATGCAAAAAATCATATTAAAGTGAATGAAAATAGTATCAATATTCTGTCGCAAAATATTCGTAGCATTAACTGTAATATGCCCAATTTCGTTACGCTTCTTCAACGATCTGAAATACCCTGGGATATTTTAGTACTTACAGAATGCTGGCTCCCGTCTGCAAAGTTCATCCCTTCTCTCGACAACTACAATCATATAGCGACCACCTCACACAAAACTCAAAACGAAGGAGTTGTCATCTACTATAATAAGCTTCTTAATGTAATATCTGAAGAACCCACAGTTACTGACGCTAATTGCCTTGTATTAAAACTAGATCGAGATACTTGCATTGTAGGATTATATCGCCCACCTAGTCAAACTAATACTGTTAAATTTATCGACTCCATTAACACGCTACTAGGCAATCTAAAAACTTATAAAAACATTTTCTTTTGTGGTGATATAAATATCAATATAGTTCCAAACAGTCCCGATAAACGATCATACGACTACCTGAACACCTTGGCTAGCCATGGCTTGCTTCCGGCTCATACTCTGCCAACGCATGGGTTAACATGTTTAGACCACGTGATGCTGAAAACTAAAATGGACGCCTGCTGTTTTGTTTTCGAAACATCCGTCACTGATCATGAGAGTGTAGCTATTAGTTGTAAACCTCCCAAGCGTCTGAAGTACCTTAATCACACATATTGCTCGGTTAATTTCGACAATCTGGACAAAATAATCCAGAACTTGGACTACCAGCCTATCCTTGACTGTCAAGACGCTAACGTATCCACTGATCTCCTCGTGGCTCAACTTTCTTCAGCAATCAAAAATAATACCAGCATAGCTAAAACTTCAAAAAGAAAACTAATAACCAAACCATGGATAACTACAGGACTTCTTCGCTGCATGAGAAACCGGGATAACTTGCATAAAAAATTAAAACGTAACCCTGACGATGAGATACTAAAATTGACATACAAGCGCTATAGAAATTTTTGCTCCTCTCTGCTTAAAAAAGCAAAGAAAAGGTATGAAAAACAGGAAATTGAAAATACAAAGGGTAACAAAAAACAGTTATGGGATGTCATTAAAAAAATTAGCGGTTCTGACAAGAGGGCAGACTTCTCGTCGTCCCTTTTGTCATCTACTAGTCCCGAGGCGGATATAAATGACGTCAACAGCTTCTTTGTGAACGTCGGAGCAAAGTTGGCAAATGAAATCTCCACTTCCAAATCTCCAACACCTTGCCACACTAGTGATCACTCATCTGTAACTCCCCTAAACTCGCTTGTCCTCCTTCCTACGGATGAACAAGAAATATGCAACCTCATTAAAGGCCTGAAGGAGAATTGTGCAGTGGGAATCGATCAGATTAGCAGCAAAATCATTAAGAGATACGCAAACTACCTCTCTTCTCCCATAAAACATATCTGCAATCTGTCAATCTCAACGGGAGTTTTTCCCGAAGCTTTTAAAATAGCTGTTATCAAGCCCATCCATAAGGCTGGAAAAAAAGACTGTGTCAATAACTACCGGCCCATCTCCATCTTACCCGCTCTGTCCAAGATATTAGAACGCATTATAAATCAACGTCTAGTTAGGTTCTTGGAAGTAAATAATCTCCTTTCGTCCTCACAATTTGGTTTTAGATCTGGTAAAAGTACCAATGATGCAGTTCACGAGTTGGTAAACTCTATTGTGATCAGCTTGGATGACAGAAAGAGATGCCTTACGGTGTTCCTCGACCTCGCAAAAGCATTTGACACAGTCTCTATTCCGCACCTTCTAAAAAAGCTTGAACGGCTCGGTATCAGAGGAATCACCTTGAAACTGATGGAGGACTATCTTACTGGCAGGAAACAACGAGTAAAGATAAATGACTCGCTCAGTGACGAGTTTCCAGTCAATTTTGGCGTACCACAGGGTAGTATAATTGGCCCAACACTTTTCCTGGTTTACATCAATGATCTCTGCCAACTTTCTCTACTAAAAGGAAAGATCATCACCTTTGCCGACGATACTGCACTGTTCTTTGATGCTGACGGATGGGAGGAGGTATTCGATGCTGCTCAACAAGGTCTAAATCGTGTTAATAACTGGCTACATGACAATGTTTTGACTCTTAACGTCTCCAAAACAAAGTACATAGCATTTGCTCAAAGATCTAACCTGCTCCCACCCCCAACTCTAACGATTACTGCTCACACCTGTGGCATTGAAAATACCCAGTGCTCGTGCTCTTCCCTAGAAATGACAGAGAATATCAAATACCTTGGAGTCACTATTGACCAATATCTTTCCTTTAAACCACACCTAGAAATCCTCGTGACCAGGTTAAGGAAAGTAATTTACATTTTCAAAACCCTAAGATCCTCGGCTGACCGAAAAACTATTAAGATGGTTTACTACGCATTATGCCAATCACTTATTGATTACTGCATCATATCTTGGGGAGGTGCCGCAAAAACACACCTCATCGAAGTTGAAAGGGCACAGCGTGCCATACTCAAGGTTGGAGCTGGTCTCCCCTTTCGTTTTCCGACTACTGACCTATACAAAGAATGGGACACGCTCACTGTTAGGCAAACGTTCATACTACATACTTTACTTAAAAAACATTCTCAAATCCTGTTTGACGCAAAGCTACTCAAAGACAACCGACGAAAGGGTAGGGTATGTCCCACGGCTCAATTCAAAACCACGCTCCCTAAAAGATTCTATTGCTTCCTTGGGCATTATCTTTACAATAAATTAAATAAAGTCCTAAACCTATATCCAAAAACTCGATCAAGCTGCATTCAAGAAATTAAAAAATACTTAAAAACCCTAGATTATCAGGAAACTGAGAATCTTTTGACCGTTCTGAAATAAAGCTAATTTTGACCAACCCCAAACAAACATAGCTGTTCGAAACACCTTGAAAACCAACGCTCGCTACACTCACTTCACAAAAAGTCACCTTCACGCTCACACTGCTTACCTAAATTATTCACATACATCTACTAGTCTAACACCTTACCCAAAATAAACACTCACTCACACATCGTCTCACAACATGACTCAATAACTTCTGCACTAGTTTAATTAGGTATTTTTGATTGTTATTTCTTCTTGCATAATTTGTTTTTTTTTTTTTGTGTTGAGCATATTGATTAACTCACTTTTAGTTTTGATTTTCTTTTATGTATATTGTTTAACTTCGACTCCTGCACGGTATCTCTGTAAAAGCTAATGCTAGCCGTGGAAGGGGCCTGGTGACCTGAAACACAGGTTTTTTCCAAAAAACCTATATCAGGCACCAGTCTCTCACAAGGATGGCATACAGCTGGGACATTTTTGTACACTTTAATTTACCTTTGTGAAGAGAAAATAAATGATAAATTATTAATTATTACTTAAGTTTGGCAATTCTTCGGGCTATATCGGTTACCTTGATTCTTTTACGGATATCATCATTTCAAGTTTATTTAATCCCATCAAAGTATTCATTGGTCGTTGTAATACTGGGATAATATTTACATAACATATAGGATAACATAATTGAAATGATAATAATAATATGTACATCTATATAAATATAAGAGTGCAAAGAATCACAGGGCATCAAAACATTCGTCCACATCGCTGTCAACAGGAAAAGTGCCCAAAAGGCTGGCAGCATTGCTATGTTGTATGGTAACGCTGATTCTTTGGCCAAAACATAGGCCAGGCCTTTGGTTACGTGAAGAGTTGACCAACGGGTTAGCGATGTCACGAAGAAATTAAATCGTCTTAATGTCTTACTGACCATCTGCCTAGAATTTTATTCAATTAAATTGCAAAATATCGTTTTCAATTAAGACTCGTCTGAACTTTTATCAGAGGCAGTATGGGGTATAATAAGAACGTTTTATGCAAACTATCTTGAATGCCAATGTCAAAGTTCAAAACTAAAGTCAAGTGACATACTTAATGCCTAAAGGCTTGATAAGATCTCGAGGCAATGTACTCGATCAAGAAGCTAAGGAATATTATCAATGTCTCGTGGAATTATATTTTTACTCGACTACATGAGATATACACCGTGACATTTTAGTCGTCTTACAACGGCAGCCCACTTCATGTACCCAATGACTGCTATCTACTACCATTTATAAAAAAATAGAAAAAAAATTAAACATTTGCATAATTAAAAACATGAAAATATCATTAACGCATGACGTAGTTTGAAACACCCTGTTATGGAGATGGAATTAATGGTAGGTAGGTAGGTAGATATCTTCTACCGTTTGATACGTAAACATTATTAACAGGTAGGGTGTTTCATAATTGTAAAGCATTATTTATTTTTCTTTGTACGTATTATCTTAATTAATGGTAACAATGTTTTAATCGCGCCTAGAGGTACGTGGTTACAAAGGTGGTCCACTCAAGGTATCCGTCATAAAAATGACGGATACCTTGAGTGGACCACCTTTGTAAGACGACTAAAATGTCACGGTGTATAAACTAAATAAGTAAATAGGTATCATCATGCTTGTCCTCTCTCCCAGGGAGTGCAGTGGTGACCCAGTGATAACGGCCCTGGCTTAGGTACGAGTAGGTCGTGCGTTCAAACCCACGTAGGCGTTTTACTTTATGGTAAACTAGCTTTTGCCAGCGGCCTCGCCCGCGTGCAGGTCGGAATTTATCCCACGCGAACGTACTACAGGGATAAAAAGTATCCTATACGTTAATCCAGGTTATAAACAGACACAGACAGCTGTGCTACTGGGGAGTTTGGTGCGCCACTTCTTCTTCCCAGCTAAAGCACTAGGAAGTGGTGAAGGGTGGGCCCTGGATTGGTGAAGGACCAATCGGAACGCCGAACGTGCTCACTGCGTTTAATCGAAATGGTTAAATGAAGTTACACTAGGGCCTCTGATCGACTGTTTGACATTTCAAAAGTGCCTATTAATGGTTTAATTGAAATAAATGCTTTGAGTTTGAGTTTGATTTAAGTACTTCCACCATCGTCCATCATCACAGTGACTCAAGTCACTCAAGTCCAGTCGGAATTCCACCAATCCAGCGTACTGTGCGACCCATCACACAGTATTAATATTATTATAGTAGTTGACCTCAGTAGGTAACTCCTCGTAGTCTAGTTGCCAGCCTGGTACGATAACCATTCTTCATACAGCAAAAACATCCTCTCATTCAGAGGCGTATCGTCTTTGGATTATTCTTTCTTAATCTTCTTGTTAACTTAACAATCGATAATCCTGAGGATGACTGCGATAGACGAAGCAAGGTTTTGCATTCGCTAATTAATATTGTCGTCGTTTTTCTAATATTGTAATGTCTTCGATTTTGTTTTCATTATACTAAAATTGTCGTCAAATTAAAAATCTGCTCTTTATTACTTACGTCGCAAAACCAGTCAGTTCTAACACTTGTACTCACAACGCACATGCGTAGTAATGAACAAACAGACCATTAAACACAAAAGAGCACATTCCCATTTGTTATCAATTACTGACATTAGCAGCCAATATACATCGATAGGAAAATACAGAATGTCAACTGAAAAAGGCATCATTTATAAAATAATTAATTTCTTTCTTTTTTAAATAACTGCTCAGCATGAAGTCCAAGGTTCGATTCCTGAATCGGAGGAATTGTTTTTGGATTTTTCTTCTATACTCCATGGATTTTTCCCTCTAAAATTTTCGGCTAAATAGTTTCGTCGATAAGGGGAGGAATGGTCAATTTTCAAAACAACTTTGAAATTGTTAATTATTTTTGAGAGAGAATGAGACAAGAAACCCTTTAGTTTGATATGACACATAGTAAAGTTTGCTAAACAATTTTATTTTCTAGTTTTGCCACCAAAAGTGACTCCCATTTTCAATATTCATTCATTTGACTTAAATATATACGTCTTAAGTAGATACGTCTGTGTTTGGGTCACAGAAATTCATATCTGTACCAAATTTCAACTCAATCAGTTCAGTAGATTCAAACTCAAACTCAAGGCATTTATTTCAATTAAACCATTTACAGGCACTTTTGAATTGTCAAAAAGTCAATCAGTTGGAAAGTTGAAGCTAGTTGCCCATTCCAAAACGAAGATCTCTATAGAGAAGAAACTCCACGGACACTCTTTTAAAATCAAGTTGAATGTTACAAAATCTTGGGAACATTATTCTTGTTGCTTCTATATGTGAGAACAATGTAAAAAAAAAAATATAAACAATTCTAAATACAAGATAAAAATAAGCCCTGGAAGTTAGGAGACGACCAGTCTCAACCGACAGCGTCCCCGAACCGTTCACGAACTTGACGCGTGGATCAGCACCATCCAGCTCAACCATTTTGTAGGGAACCGAATGATCCAACACACACGCCACCTTCAGTGAGACCTTTAAGTGAGCATGACATACTCTCCACTACCATGCTTTTTCAAGACAACGTACATCAAAACTACATAATAAACGGATGCATGGTACGCACATTTACAAAATCTAAATTATTTATGATGATTGATGATTAGCGGAGCTAATTAGCTGTGACAGAAGAAATAATCAATAACACCACTTATGAAAAATAGGCAGGACCGAATTCGGTGCTCGAAAATCATGTTCTTACGACCAAGCCATCGCGCGGTCGGCGTCGTTCCGGTTCCCAAATGTCAGAAACCAAAAATTTTGAGCAGTCACATCACCCTTAATGAGAAAATCGCAAAGCAGTGCTCGTCGTAAAACCATAAGCTGTTGTAAAAAGTGAGCCCATAACTCCATAACTTGAATTAAGTTCCTCTCATCAATTTCCACCACAAAACCTCTTCAACCTTTTTGTTTGTGGAATGTTCTGGATGACGCTCGCAATAAACTGAGACCTAGACCACAATGAGGACGTGACCTACATCGACAGGCTACATAAGAAAAAAGAGTGTATAAACCAACAGACATTGCAAGTAAATAAGCATCTATAGCTAACCGTTTAACATTAAGTAATCCATATAGGTACCGGTTTGATAGAATACGTAGTTAACAAAAAAGTTGTAGAAAATCTGAGCATCTAAAGCAAGCAAAGGCAATATTTCTGTCTCTCACAGACTGTATATGGGACCCGCGCGCGAGATCGTAATGGCGCAGTGTATCGAGTTGTCCTTCTACTCCAATCTATTTTGCGGTCAATAGGCCCATTATATTATCACAATAATATGTTAGTGTACGTCTGGTGATAGCTCAGTGACGTTGCGAACATGAGAGGTCTGGTGCTGGCATTGTTTTTTGGCTTGGTGGCTGCTGAGTCCGAGTATGTGACGAGAAAGCTTTGTAGAGATGGTGAGTTTGTTTTAAATATAATCATTTACCTTTGTTTTAAAAGACTTTATGTGAGAAAGAAAGTGTTTCTAGAACAGCAAGTGCAAGATAACAGAACTTATAGAAGGTCCAAATTGCTGCGATTTTATTGGGACAAAACGTTGAGATTGATTTCTGTACTTGTTACGTGTTGTGGCTACTGTCTACAATAATTCTGAAAATATGTTTATGTTTTATAAACATATTATATTTTAAATCTTTAGCTAAAGGACGATCACAGGTTATGTGGTAAAAAGATCCAGCTTTGTGAACTATTGGATGTTGGATTGATTTTAACATTGGTTACAATTTTCTAGTGGACGCCACCCAATGCAGTATCCACAGCGTGATAGTGGACCCATGTCCTCAAGGTCCAGCGTTCTGCACCCTGAAGAGGAGCAAGGGATATGGCATCACTTTGGACATGACACCACGTAAGTGTGAAACCATGGTCGTCATTATAACCATAGCTCAGGCTCTGCTACGATGCTAAAATTGGTTAACATCTCAACATGCTAACTTTAGCTGAAAAGTCTACCTCATTAAAAAAATCTAATTCATTGGAAAAGTCAACAATAATTTTGTAGGAAGCTAGTTACAATAGATTATGAGGTAATTTGTAACTATGTACACCCAGTAAAAGCCAGATTAAATATAAATTTTCCATGTTCACTTTTCAGACTTCGCTGCAGAGTCTCTGAGGCTTTCCATCACCAGTGATGTGGACAACAGTGGAAACTTCTCGACTGTCATCAAGACTCCTAGTGACGCTTGCAGACTTCTCTTCTGCCCACTTGAAGCTGATCAGAGGAGGATCTTCGATGTGGAACTGATGGTGGACAAGAGGGCTTCCGTAAGTATTATTCATACCAGGTAGAAACTGCCTCATTACAGAGTAATCTAGACAGATTTATGATAAAGGCATCTACGTTTCAAAAAGTAGACACATACAAACAATGAACATAGGTACAGTGATTACTTCGTTTTTTGCTCACTGGTTCTTCTTGAATCCCAAAGAATGTTTTCTTCCACATTCAATTTTTAATTTATTGAAAAATAATTGTCTTTTGAATAGTCAAGCTCGTAATAATAATGCTCAAATACCTGTTTGTACGCTAATCTTTGAGAAAAATATATATCCTTTCTAATTAGCATACGTAGCCATGTAAGCGGTCTGTTATTGGCTGGCTGATGTTTTCATGTTATACGCTTAAAGGTCAAGTAAAAATTTGTAAAGCTATTTTAGGCTGTAGATATTTACACATGTACCTACTGCTAGAAATTAATATTTTTACCATCCAATGTTGATGATAGTCAACGAAACCATCGTAAGCACAAATTCCTAAATCGATTTAAATGCAATGCAAAAGTGAATTTTATTCTATACTAGCTGACACGCCGAACTTCGTACCGCCATATTTTATTTCTCCAGTCGCGACTGGTAAAATCAAGTCAGTTGGTCGATTGTTTAGTCAAAATCTGTCAAAGTCTTCTGTCACATACCGTCAATCACTTTTTGTATTAAATTGTAAAAATTCATTCTGATCCAATCTATATATGTTTTTTTTTATATACGAACGTTGTCCTGGCAATAAGGAACACATAAAAAAGAATCATCCAATTTGGTGCAGTCGTTCGGAAGTTATGCGCGTACATACATTTCAGCGATTCATTTTTATTTATATAGATAGATAGATTTTATTGTCAAGTTCAATGTCGACTAAACTGCCAATGTCTAAAGTAACTTTGAAAGCAAGTGTATGTTGTTATATAAATAATTAAAAAGTAGAACGATGAAACCTTCAATTATACAGTTACGCTTATTGTAGAGCTTGTGGGGTTAGTACGGGACTGAACCAATGCAAAAGTGTAACAAATTAATAAAAAAATAATTAGTAATCTTTGTTGCCAATGATTCTTCTGGGTTTTTACCCCAAACAAAAATAACTTACATACTAATATACACAATTATACAAATCACAGAAAACAACATCACATGGGAACCTTCGTTACTTCTTCAGTTCGTATGCTCAAACTCAACCTCAAAGCATTTATTTCAACCAAACCAATTACAGGCACTTTTGAATTGTCAAGGAGTTGGTCAGTCAGAAAGCCATTTCAAAGCGTAGCTATGAGTACCTATGGAGACTTATAACTATATAAAAAATTATTTAAAGTGGCGTATAATAATTTATTCTGTTGCAGGGCAAATTCCCAGTCAAAATAAAGCTGTGGAATGAAGAAAAAGACTCCGAAGCGTGCTGTGTCACCTTCACCGTTAAAGTTAAATAGATTTAGATTTTACAACAATAAGCTTTAAAATGCATTGTCTCGATGTTAGTGTTCTATCATTATAATTTTGAGTAGATAATAATACATAATAAAAGGAATCTTGCCTTTTGCTTATTTTTCCTACCAGAGTGCATAGTTGTTTCGCACCAAGAAATTGGACAGGCACTAATTATGAATGTAGTAGGAAAAAGAGTTTAGAAGTCTACTGCTATTGTTTGGCCAATAACATAATTATCTATGTTTTTGGCCCTAGAAATATAAAAAAGCAGCAACTTCTTTCGTACAGATATAAGAAAATAATTCTCTTTTTCATCTAGAAATGCTTTGCAGACGGATTAATGATCCCAGTTTTTATATTGCCACCAAAAATTAAGCTGTCATCTATCCTCTTCACTATATCGTAGTCTAGACATACCTAAGGTCTCATAAATCTGTTGTAGGAGGGTGGAATAAAGTACAATTTTGCTGGTGGACACCATAGAAATATAGCGCTGTTTTGTAACAATTCCATACGGTTTAATCTCTTATAACGTAACAATCAACTGGCCGAAAGCCGCAACAGCTTTTGGAAGTGTGTCCTCCCACTCACTGGCGAACGGTCTAAGGAAAGGCGAGATAGTGTTTCCCTACCAAACCCATTCGTTACACCTGCTGAAAATCTCGCAACATGAG
The DNA here is from genome assembly GCA_949091785.1 of Polymixis lichenea. NCBI lineage: Eukaryota > Metazoa > Arthropoda > Insecta > Lepidoptera > Noctuidae > Polymixis > Polymixis lichenea. The sequence continues at coordinate 1,707,336 of OX420943.1, read as the reverse complement.
TTGCCTTGGCTGGATCAGGCTTACCTAGAAAGTATATTTAAAGACTTCCAGGCAAACCTGACTTTGGTAGGTCGAAAGACCGTGATTGAAGTGTAAATGTGGTGCTGTCCCACACAAAATGGGGCACTTAATATCTTTTCCAGCGTGACCTGTTGTCTGCACGGGACAGGAGTTAATAGATGCTGCTAAAAGTGCGAAGCTCGTAGCTAAATTCTGGGCTGACTGTATGTAGATTACATTCGACACACTGAGAAGAACCACCAACTGATTACACAAGATGGGACACAAATGCAGAGAAAGTTTGCGAAGTCCATACTTCTAGATATATTTTTCATGCTTCCCCACTAATATTGATCACATTACAACAGATTTGATCTTGATGATAACAAGCAGTAAACTCCCACGAGTAAACTTTGGCTTTCAAATTGTAGCTAAAAGTTATCTAAGGATCTGATGCTGCCCTGTTGATCGGCGAAACCATAAACTATAATTTAGAACCACCGTTTTTAAGATAATGCTTTCGCAGTTTTCACTTATAACCGTTTTGAGAAAAAGTCTGAAAAAATGGCGGACATATGTGAGATGACTGTAGTAATCAAGAGTGTAAGTTTCAGACTGCAATATTAAGACATGCTGGTTTCCAAATTGTTACTGATAATAAACTAGATTAAACAGACTGACCTCGAAATTATAGTGGTACAAAATGACCAAAAAATCTCTCTAGAGCTGACTGGAGTTGAAATTTCTCCCATACCAAACGCCGAAAAACGTTTAATCTTTCCAACTTTTTGCTGTAAATAATATAATAACAGTACTTTCGAATGCCAGCACTGCACACGAGCTCAAATACCTTTGAGCTCGTGTGCAGGAAGGCGATACAAGGAAGGCGTGCGGTCACAGTTTTACTTTCTCAGAGGTCACGGTATCGGCACCCGAGTACCGAGGTGAACGCACTTCTACAATAAGGTTCATTCTTATTAGATGTGCCAGCCACCGGGGACCGTGAGATTCTTGGTAAAGTGTCGAACGTTTTCGTATTTTCTAGATAATTCTGCGATGATCGTTTGAAGGAGAATGTAGGTATAGTCTGTTCCAAAGTTATCTGATGAAAGTGTAAATAACTCCTGCAGGGTAGTTGCGTAACACACTAATAGTGGGAATGGCTTTCATTTTGACGCATACAATACACATAACGCAATGAATGTTGTTGAACCAACATCCATTGCGTTATTTACGTCGTTGAGCAGATTTTTTGAAGTAGTGGACTAGCAATATCCTTCACATGTACACTAATCTCGAGGCGATCCAACGGATTTCAATGAAATTTTATGAATGTGTATGGTTGGTTCCAGCTTGAAAGTTAGGATAGTTTTGAACCCGCGTATCAGCAATCGTAAGGTAGGACGCCCTCAGGCTAGGTGGAGTCACAATCTTTGCAAGGTGGCCGGTAGCAGCTGGATGAGAGTTGCAGAGAATCGAGCTGAATGGCGTGAAGTTGGAGAGGCCTATGTCCAGCAGTGGACTGCTGTAGGCTGATGATGAGAATGATGATTTGGCAGCTCACAGTTAGTATGATAACTTAAGGAGGATGCGCCAAGGTAGCCCGCGAAATTAAAATTTTCTTACGTTCTTTGCAATTTTCAGGTCAGTGTCAGATTGCATGTTGAAACAAAATATCATATTTTGTTTTTCGTTTGCGTTGTGGTCCACACGCGCCTCAAAGAGATGTCAGCACCAACTGGTGGTACGGGTTGTTCGAAAGAGATACCGTGGCCCCTGGCGCACAGGTAACTGAGGGAACACGGGTAGGTTTTAGTCAGTAAAAGTCTGACACGTCCTCCCGCTCCACCCAGAGCGGGAAAAGTCATTTGATGATTTCCCAACCAAAAAAAAAACCATCTTGATCTAACGCGTCGACTGCGTTCGGAGCTCCGATAGGTTCTTCACTAATCCAGGAACAATCGGAGTGCCAAACGCACTCGATGTTCGATCGAGGTGGTTAAAAGAAAATTACACTAGGGCCACTGACCTCCAGATTGCAAAAAATGTAAGAAAATTGTAATGTCTCGGGATACCTTAACGCATCCACCTTGAGCCACTTCATTCTTGACGATGACAGTTGATGCCATAACTGTCGTAAGCTTAAAGCTTGTCAGCTGATTGAGTAGTTGTCACGTCGTACGTCTCACATAAGAGACAACAGATCAAGTTTCAATTACTCTCGAATAGCCACAAGTGTGTGGGTGGCTGAGACCTTTCGCTTTTGGCTGTCTTCAAAAATTCACAGCTTTATAGAAAATTTACTTGTAAAGCAGTGACTAAAGTTCTTCACATTTGTATTTTAGGGCTTTTCATCTGAAAGTCAAAAGATTTTAAGCCTTAGACTTTTTGAAGTAATACCTTCTTTGCGCCCTTTCTGAACAGTGAACAAAACTGAACCGTCACGCTCGGGTCGGCGACGCTAAATCGAGTTTGCTCCACTTCTGACGGTCGTTGATGCTTCTTATTCTTCCTCACGTCACTGGCACGACGGTTATCAAAATTGACCCAAAAATTTTGACACTTTCACGGCGTTATCGGTGGCAGCGCAGAAGTCTCTTTAGTTACATGTTTTGGGGTACAGAGGGGAAGATAGGAGGTGATGCATAGTTTGAGATACAGCTCCATTCAACCCTTGCTGCCGTTCCGTCGAGGTTCCAGTTACATCTTCCTACTTGATTTCGGTGAAGCTGACCTCGTTATACTCGGCGCCGGAGGACCTATCGAGTGGTCATAAGCAAACACCCTCTTTTTGAGCAATATGATCCCATCATCTTCCTCACCAGCTAATCCCTTTTTCCCCAAAAACATAGTTTAGTGCAGAATAAAAAAAATAGGCTTCGTGCATGCACAAGTTCTTAGGTAGAAACGTTTTATAAATTTAGCACGATTTACATCTGGCTATGATTACCTTTCATATCAAACATGCCACGGAGAAAGCGGCCCTCTTCATTCAAATATCAAAGAGATAGGAAATCTAATAGTTTTTATGAGAATCTGATATTATTGTTGGACTTTCATTTCTATTTAAGATCTGTAACAATGCTGTGTTCAATACACTATCATAGCATCAGCCATTATGCTGGAGGTTGTAAAGATGAGAACACATTATTTGAAGAGATAATAATTAGAAGATAATACGAATCGTTAGAAATGTTCCATGTTTAATTCGAATTCGATTAAATTGACAGTTTTATTAGCTGTCAATCTTATCTGCATCATTTCTTCAGCTTAAATATTAGTAAGTATAGAGTATACTGAGTATACAGTGCGAAAAATAATAGTTCGTATAAAAGGAAAATGTGACTAACAAATACGAGCCTCATTTCCTTCACTGGAAATAACTATCTGATAGAATGTCAAAGCTTTCTTTTAACTAAAAACGTATTTAAATGCTTCATAATTATTTCTCCACTTCCAACGCCATTAGTTTTTATTATAATTTCAACACAAATTATTTAATTTAAAATGGAACGTTTATTTTTACGTACTGCCTTCTTCTCTGCCTGCTATGAAACCCACTGCTTTGTAACTATATGAAGAGGTCTTTGCTCTGCGTCAATAAAAGGCTGGTATTACTGCCTCCATTTTTTTTTTGAGGATGGGAAAATCATCAAATAACTTCTCCCGCTCTGAACGGAGCGGGAGGGCGTGACAGACTTTTACTGACTAATACCCACCCGTGTTCCTTCAGTTGCCTATGTGCCAGGGGCCACGGTATCTCTTTCGAACAACCCGTACCACCACGTTGGTGCTGACATCTCTTTGAGGCGCGTTTGGACCACAACGCACTGTCGACACAGCCGTCGACCCGGTCATGGTCTTGGCGAGCTACCCATTACTCGCCGTCCGCAAGCCCACGACTACAGTGGCCGGGAATCGGCCTAGGATTCCCGACGCTCAGGGCGTCTCCTGCGACAACTAGGACCGTGAAGGCGCATAAATTGCCTCCCCTCAGGTGCGCCACCTCCCTCTTCGCGAGCAATACTACTTCGCAGAAGGAAATGACGACTTCCCATGACCTGGACCAGGGCCGGACGCAAGAGATCGCCTCCACGAGGACACGGTGGTGCTCAACCCAAGCTGGTCAGACCTCCACCGTATGCTCCACCGTGTCCTCCAGGCGATCTACACCGTGGTAACACCCGGGCGTTTCCTCCCGCCTTATCCGTAACAGAAACCTCCCGAAACAAGCGTGTCCGGTGAGGACCTGCGTCAGGCAGAAGGTGAGGACGCCGCAGCGCCTCTCAATCCATTCCTCAAAGAGGGGACTTACCGCCGCAATTGTAGCGTGCCCAACTGCCTCCCTTATTTTGAGAATATCCCTGAGATCAGTGAAAAGAATAATTTACTTACAGGTAAAGAAAAAAGGTACTATCATAAAACACGACAAAATTAAGCGGAAATAAGCGAAACCGCATTACCGCAAAACGGAATCGTGTGTCCGCAGCTTAACTTAAATTAATCAAATAGCTGATCTCAAATGGCGATAATTAAAAATGTCTTTACAACTAACGATGATCATAAAAGAACATTGACTGCTAATTTATATGGAAACTATCACTTTTATTTATTTTCATAATAATTTATTTGTTACATAATAATATAATAATGGTGGGTATGATTTAAACTTTTCTCTCGGAGATTGATAAGTTGTATCACTTCTATAATAATTTGGTGGTTAATATCAGGAGCGCCTGTCGTTTTCACATTGCTTAGACATGTAGTTCTTCTTCACAATGATTGCTTGCTCATGCAATTCACGGATAATAATGATAAGGCACGGCCAACAACGACAGGGCCATCCACGTCAAGCGTAGCTTAACCTGATCGATCGACCCGTGCGACTGTTATCACTTAACCACAAGCCCAAGTTTGCCCTAGCTTGCAATCTACTAAAAAAAGCGATAAACTATGCTGTAGCAGTACGTACAGTTTATATTAAAATTAGTATTACTTTCTAGGGTGCCAGTAACTTGTAAGTTATGAAGTGGCGAGCGACAGGTGCGGGGCGTGGCGACCGTTGACGCCAACTGCACCAACTGCACACGGCGACGCGGATCTGTTGACCACAGGTATAACTGTTTCCATTGACTAATTAGTTTGACGTTCTTCTGTTGTATTACTAATTGCGCGAGTAGGTATGATTTAGTATTGAAAGAGCTTTTCATGATTTATCGTATGGGTGGACTAGTCATCACCACTGCAGTCACCATCTAACCAAAGAGTGCCTGGGTAGCGGATAGCGGGCAGACTTTTCCATTGGCCACTCGGGGCAAGTGCCCACGGCCCCGTGTATCATAGGGCCTTTTAGTTACTGCCAGGGTTGTAGCTAGAGGCTCTCAACAGAAAACCTAACTTAGCCCGGGTTATAAAATTCGAGCTCGCTTCACTTGCTTAAAGATTTTGATCAAAAAGGTAAAAGACCATCATGGTTGTGGTAACTGGTAATCCTCAGTAATTGCGAAACTTGATTACCAAGTGGACAGGTAAGGTATCGCATCCGGTAGCTATTGCTATCTTCAAATGCAATCTCGACAACGGTCAAGGTAGTGACGGCTGTATCCTGAACGTTCCTATTTCCATTATTACGTCTTTTATTTCAGGTAAGCCTCATATCTTTTGTAAAGCAATTAGATCGACAAAGCATCAGCGCTACAATTTTGACTTGGCTATTATGCATTAACCGCTGTTATCTGCTCACGACCAGCAATCTTAGATAGATAGACAGTATACTATTCATCGTAGTACACCATAACAAATAACAAATAAAAGATGAGTGCTACTGACTGTCTTATTTCCACTAGGTATCTGTCTGCTTGTGCTTATAGAGGTATGACAACAGGATGCAAAGTTTACTCATCCTCCAGAGAATAGGGAGAATCCTCCGAACGGGTGTCGTGTCTGGTGGGCAACTGCCGAACGATTGACGTCAGGACGTTGTATATATGTCGTGGCCATATCGTAGATTTGATCATTTCATGAAATGCTCGGAATTTTTTTCTCGAGAAGACGGTCGACGTCAGGGACACCCCGAGGTTCGGTTTGATTAGGTTCCTTTAAGGTGAACCTAGTCCACATTTTTCCCATACAAACTTCGGGAGTGTATTACTCCACTGTTCCGACAATGTACATCAAAAATTAAACATGGTATGGTTTCGTCTCATTATTAATATTGTCTGTACGGAAACAGAATATTAAAATAAAAAGCCATTAAAAAGTTAGGAGCCAACAAAGATTCGTTTTTCTTGCTAATTTAACCTAACTTTGGGCGTGTTTAAGTAATAAAAGAAGTGTAAAATCTGAAAAACCAAGTCGGTACCGACAAAGCTCAAATATCTAAAAGTTCGATAAACTTTATCGGTCATTGATTTATGCAGTGGTTTTTTCATAAAACCCGATCTTCCGAGGACTGTTCTTAATTTTTTACGCACCTGTTGTACTATAAATGATACTGCATCTCACACAATAATGTTGTGCGTGTAAACTAGCGTCTAACTGCTCATCACTGATACTACCTCTGTCGGACACGATTCCTGGTGAGACAGCGTGCTTTTTAGCCAGGCCCACCAGTGAGTTCGAGCTCGTGACTAGGTTCCCCTTAAACCCTGCAGACAAAAATAGTAGCCCCACGCACCCTGCGTGGGGCTACTATTTTTCACTAGGTTAACGTCAGGCCCCCTGGCCTGACGTTAACCTGGCGTCAACCTGACGTCGACCATCTTCTTCTGTATAATAAGAACCAGAAGAAGACGAGAATTTCATGAAATACGACAATTTCATGAAATTCATGAAGTGAGCAAATCTAGGATATGGCCACGACATATACATATGCTAGTCGCTCTGCTTGCTACAACACCCTGCTTGTGCGATACAAAATTTTGCGTGAAGACAATGAGATGCATCGTTCATGTGGCGATGTAGGTTTGGTTTTGCTCACACACTTGGTTTGCAGCAATGCTCTTCTGTAGAGTTTTCCTTTCAAAAGTCAGCTGAGAACTTCAGGAATTTTATTTTATCAATTATCATCCTTGGTAGAGGTGAAATGATGGAGTGAGTGTTTACCTAATAGATTAGCAGAATCGAATATAGGAGCCGTTCTATGTTGTATGGTTTCCAATCTAACCGTAGACAACTGAATACCAGTTTTTGCCTGGAGTGACTGCCTATCTAACCACAATACCCTTTGGTAAGACTTGTTATCGGACTTTTGACTACCCTTAACAACTGTAAAAGGTCTACGAATGGCAGCCGGCTTAACGCGCTTAGCAGAACGCCAATAATAAAATAGTAACAGCATTTGACGTGGTATATTGGATACCTGCCATATCACCGGATGCGGTTACAGCATGGAGTTTTTGCGCAGGTAAACATAACCACTGCCTTATCAGTGAAAACATTACACCTTAACATGGTCTTACTGAGAATTATAATAATTTTTCTTTAGAAATTTACGTTTTTTGTTAACTGTTATCATTATATTAAGTTGAAGTGAAATTGATTGCTAAAGTTGCAGAAATTTTCTCAGCAAAATTGATTTATTTTTATCTTGCTAGTTTTTTGCTGGTGTGTCTGATAACATGATGAAGGTCGCAAGCGACGACTACCATACAGAGTCGCAGAGACATCGATGCACCCACTACCCAGTAACTGGGTTGTGTAGGTCAGATATTCAGTCGGTCCATGTAAAATAATGGTAGTCGGCTGCATCAGGTTTTATTGGAAGCCGACCTGAACAGAGTTGAGGAAAGGCTTGGTAGATGCTGTTTCTTCTCTATGATCTTGATTTTGAAAGGAACATTCTCTAGAATGTGTGATATACCAGGTAGATATACCACACATTCTAGGTAGTGTTCCTTTCAGTTTAGTATTTTATACATTGTGTGTCCAGCAAATATTCTATCGCTATACTCTTCTTCTTCAGCCAAGGAAAAACACTAGAGTGATGAAGATCGTTAATTTTGGGGGACTCCCTTATGAAATTTTGACGTTCCAAAACTGGCATTCGCAACCTAATTTAAGTTTAAATAAACCATATTTTTCGATCGCCAGATCCTCATTAGCTAAGGCACGTCCAACAGTTCTGTCATCTTTGTAGTAGTAGGTAATTACCTACCCTGCCTATCTTCCTCAGATCTTCCCGGTACTTGATAGACCGGTTGGATCAAGGACCACACACAAGTTAGCAAGCTGTGCACTTAAAAGCTAAATCAAGTGTCACTCACCGCTGTAATTGATTACTTGTCGCATCCGTTGCGCTGTTCCTAAGTGCTCTCATATGATCATATAGCTTCCTTATTGCATTCACATTAGCTATGACACTTTAGGGAATAATGTATGTTTGTCCATTAAAGTTGATCGATTTGTTATCTCACTTCTCTGTCTAGATGAGCTATGGAAGGGCAAGGCAAATTACTGGTCCGAGGAGTTGTTATATTTTGCCCTTTGTCTTTGATGTGTTTTGTCAAAGCCTCACTGTAGATAATATTTGAAAAAAGCTTGTGTAGGCACAAGCTTGTTAGCTTGTGTATGTACTTGTGTGCTGTACCATATTATTACAATCATGAATAGTTTAGCGTGTATTTGAAAAAGTTTTATCATTTTGTTTACAACTACAAATAAAGAAACTACTTATGTCAACAAACGGCCTTGTAGTTTGGCATTGGCAATATGTTTTGTCAAAAAGGTATCTCTGTGAATAGTGAATAAACACTTTTCTTTTCCTGAGATTCCAACGGGACGATAAAAGTTTTTAATTACAACATGATAAATAAACACTCCTTCGACCTTTAGACGCAAAAAACATGGAAACCGAGAGCCTATCCGTAAGACCCCAACTTGATCTCTACTGCTAATCAACTAGATATCTTCACATAGTGATTTCCCTAGGACCCTTGCCAATATCCTCGCTTAACATCAAACCATTGGAGTCACATAGTGAATATTTGGCGAGAGAAATGTGAAAGCCCTATTGGACGCAGGGCAGTGGCGGTCATTCGCCTGGCGGGCCGCATTCCGCAAATATCTTTGGCCGGTCTTGGTCCAGTCTGCCGGGCTTAGCACCATCGTGAGGGTAGGTAGATATTGTGGTTAGCGGATTTTTGTATTAGGATGTTGTGATCTGGAGCGAAAGATCGGAGGTAAATGACTTCTAAAATTGCTTGCTTCGGAAACGACACGTAAGCGTAGTGTGACTGTATAAAGTGCAGTGAAAATGTTGACTCAGTTTTGAATAAAAATGTCTGTGAAACGAATTCAGGATTTAGATGATTTCGAAAAACAACATTTAAATTGATGGTCGTTATAAATGCCCTGTCAGATCAAAACAGTTTGCATAGAAAAAAAGGGTTTCTTTTCGTCCAGCAACCACGAAATGGCGTCCCAGCGGGTTATTTGCGTAGCAAATGAATAGTAGTAATGACTTTCATTTTGAAAGTTCAACAACATTCATTGCGTTATTTACGGTAGTGAGCAGACGAATTTTTCGAACATATGAAGAAGTTTTGCACTATCCTTCAAGACGATTCAGATTCTGATTGATAGTGTGTGTTCAATTGGGGTGCAGGAAACAGCTGGCCAAATGTTTAATTACAGCAAATACTTGTGTACCTGCAATTAATTTACGTTGTAGACTAACTGTTGATACAAAAATATCAACAAACATAGTCAGGCAACAATACTAGTTTACTATAAACATCTGTCACAAACAACATGCTATTAACTCTTCTACCGACAGTTAACTACAATTTGATCTCTTGTAGTTAGTTTAATTGGCCATAGCACAGTTATTCGCGTGTTTCTTGAATATTTGCCTGCTGAATCGCGAATTGCATGTTTTAGAAGTTAAAGCATTGATCCTCGTGAGTTCGTGACTCATGAATGTCATATATAGAACTAGTCTCTGACATTATAATTCGATTCCTACATTATTTGGCAAAGGTGTCTTGTTCTCTAAAGGTCAAAGGATAGTTCTAGGGCACATATTATCTATAAATAGCTTATGCCCGCGATTTTGTTCGCGTGGAACTCGTACGATACATAATATTCTAACATAACAGCGAAATTTTTATGAAACTACCTCGGCCCCGTCGCATTGCATCGGCCAGCCGCGCTATTAGGTACTTTGTCTTTGCTTAGTATTTTTTCTGACTGTTTTTCTGTTTGCTCAACTCCTAACGGCTGTCACATGATGCCAAAGAGCCTATAATCTTTCTCAAGAATTGGGCTATGCAATGGAAAAAATACCTTTTAAAATTCGACTGGTAGTTCCAGAAATTAGGGCATTCAAACAAACAAACAACCAAATAAGTAAACAAACTGTTCAGCATTATTATTAGCATAGAAATACATACAGGATAAGTTATTATCCAGTGTGCAAACTGTGACCATGAATTCAGCATATTATTCCAGACCCCCCAGCGTAGAAATAGTTCGCCGGTTATACAAAAAATATCAGCCGTTTCATAGAAAAGTGTCACCTACGCGGTTAAAATGTATGCACATGTAAATGAAGATATACCTACCCTGCACAACTTGAATAAGTACATATGTATGGTCACACATTACCCCCAAACCTTGAGTTCTGAGATATGACTTCTAAATGCCGTTAAGGCTCCATCGACCGAAACTTAAATGAGCACAAAGTGTGCATGGTAATTTTCTTTCTGATCGATTAATATTCCTTAACAAAGGATCTGGTACTCACTGCAATGCAAGAATGGTTCCAACTCGTTATGTCTTTTATAGTTCTAGCCAGCTAGCTATAGCTTTTGCCAGCGGCTTTGCCCGCGTGGAGGTCGGTGTATTATACATATAAACCTTCCTCTTGAATCACTCTATCTATTAAAAAACCCGCATCAAAATCCGTTGCGTAGTTTTAAAGATTTAAGCATACATAGGGATATAGGGACAGAGAAAGCGACTTTGTTTTATACTATGTAGTGATGTGCGCCAAAATATCATCTAAAATATATTGTTCAATACCTATGTATATGGAATCAACAGCGACTCTCTATTCCTTATCACCAGTGACTTTAATACCTATATGAAACGTGTAGTCTTTGAAGAACAGGCAAACCAAGCGTGAGTAATGCTGCCTTCTCAGGAAACCAAGCATGATTATGGTATTGCTGTTTTCTTACTTCCTACGGTTCTTATACAATACCTATAAGTAAACTCAGAGAAGGCTTGCTCATGATCCCATTACTGTTCCATAGGAAATGTCAATTAATTTAGAACCAAACACATAGTATCTGTCTGTGTGTCTCATTTTGTCGTCGTCTTCTTGCTCTTGTCCCATTGTCCCATGTTACTGAGTCGGCGCAAGACGTTGTCTTCTCGCATTCTCTTCTGTCAGCCGCGACGCTAACATTCAATCCCGTCTCTTTCATATCATTCCTCACACAATCCATCCATCTTCTCTTTCCCTCTCCATCCATCAACATTTATATTCATCACTCTTTCAGTCACATTATGACATCATAATCAGCTTATAACGTTCCCACTGCTGGGACACAGGCCTCCTCTCTGTGAGAGGGAGTTGGCCTAATCCATCACGCGGGCCCTCATGTCATCGAATTTTTTGTTCTAGGACATGCTGGTTGCCTTACGATGTTTTCGTCCATCGTTTTAAGAGCAATAGTGAAATAATTTAACACAGAAAAGCGCCTTTCTGAGTTCCAACCTACGACATACAACTCGTAAGTCGCTGCCGTCACCACTGGGCCACCACTGCACATTATGTAACCACAGTTAATACCGCAAACATTTTGTGACCATAATCATTTAAAGCGAATGAAATCGCAAGTGATAGTTGCCCATTAACAAAAAGTTCAAGTACCTCTAAGTTATTATTATTTATTTCAAACAGAATGCCCTGCAGCAGTCTCCCACAGACAGACGGACATTATTATAAGTTGCGGCACTTTCTTTTCTATTAATTGACTTTGCACTGTTTTTTGTTCATGCTCAGTGACCACGGTTTTTTGGGCAAAGAGTATTGTTAAAGAGAGCGCGGGCTGATGGTTTTGCATCAGTTTTTTTTTTATAAGCCCTTCTTATTCTGCACTATCTGTAGTTTTAGTAACAGTTTCCACAGGGAAAAGCAACAATATAGAGCCAGTCTGGTTCAAGAAATCCTTCGTTTCGATCCAATCTTGATGGCTGATGGAGTCGAAAGGTTCTGGAGTGGCAGTCGCGTACCGGAAGACGTAGAGTTGGAAGACCTCCCACAGGATGGACTAATAACCTTTTGAAGACCGCAGGAATCCGCTGGGTGCGGGAAGCACAGAACCGGTCGAAGTGATGGAGATTAGGAGAGGCCTATGTCCAGCAGTGTACGTCTTTCGGATGTAATGATGATGATGATGTTCCAATCTCGTCTGTCGTCTCTTCAATCGTCCACCTCAACGCTACTACCTTAATTTAGATGAGTTAGAAAGACTTGAAATTGTGGTAACTTGAATCATTTCAAGTAGGCCAGTCTCTGAATCTCCTGATCACTAGACGATTCACCTGATGACAGTTATTTGTAACAGAAATGATGTAGGGTTTCGGGATGGTTTTCCAATTATTCTTCTGCCTTACACAATCTTCATGGCCTGTTACGGCGCTCTCAAAATCTGTATAATATTGGCTGGTCATAACACGATTAACCTAAACGTCTCAGTGAAATCTCCAAACAATAACTCCACAAAACCACATCCGTTAATCAAACGTTTTGTTTCGCGCATCATTAGCAAGTTTAGCGAACATTTCCCACAAGGTAACGTATCTAATCCGAACTCTGTGCAGACAGTTACACGAACCATATCACTTTCACACATGGCCGTTGTTTGTCAGGCGATTCTCCGCACTCTCACTGACTCGAATTACACTTGATCATGTTACACTGACCATGACGTGGGAGTTGGCGGGCATTTCTACCATATTTTTTCGTAGAATTAAATAATTTATTGGTGGTAATTATTGTAATTAATTTGGGAACTGGAAATGTTGGGTGAAAGATGGCTAGTCATAATTATCATGAATCTCTTTTTAGACAGCAGTATTTTGAACAGCTGTAACCTTAACGGTGGTTTTCGTTTTCGAAAAGATGAAAAAGCCTTATAATTATTCATTACCACATTAATCGTTAAACCGTGGGAACTTAAATAAAGATCTTTAAACCTTTATTGATGGTTTCTGGAATATTGGCATAGCAATTATATCAAATGCTAAAATACGGACAAATTCAATATCTACTATTGAACGGAAACGAAGCAAAAGGAGTATTGTAAGGATCGTAGCAGATGGCATTACGCCATTTCTGCCTAACCCCATGGTAAGAAGGCGTGAGTGTACGTATGTTAATAACTACCCATTTCCAAAAACAAACTCCACACACACATTTTCATAAACAAACTCTGTAAAAAACAAGATCACTGGGTCTCAAAGAACAAATTACGATCTTTTGTGGAGTCGCTGATTGTCCAATCGTGCGCCGTTGGTCGTCCAATCAGGCGCATTACCGCCGCCATTCAATTCGTCTGTAATGGCCCATCGATTGATTGCTGTGAATGAGTATCAGATTAACCGATGATTGGACTTTCTAACAGGTGTTTGTATGGAGAGGAACTAAGTGAAGCGATTCGTGATTGGAGATCAATGTTTATTGAATCATTTTTTTTGGTGCTGTGTCGAAACGCTCGGGTATTAGGATAGTCGGGCCCAAGTGCGCGTCTCCTTTTTAAGGAAATTTCTCGCTGACTAGTGAAAAATCTGAACAATATATTTCACATAAACATACTTGGGCACTCTGAAACTTCAGAAGCTAAGTGCACGGTTACAATTGGTCGTATGGAGAGGAGCTGGCATGAAACTCTACGGTTACTCCTTTAAAAAGAATTGGCTTTTACAATGTTTTTAAATTACAGTGTTAATAGCTTTGAGAGGACAGTTCGACACGGCACGGTCGACACAGCGACACTTCACCTGGCCAGAGCGCAGGCTTGTTCTTTGGCCACAGAATTAGCATTACCATTTAACGTGGCAATGCTGCCAGTTACCGGTCGACAACTATGCTGACAAGTACTTCGACGCATAAACGTCCTTTCGTTTATGTATTTATTTGTATACACCGTGACATTTTAATCGTCTTACAACGGCAGCCCACTTCATGCACTAGGAAGTGGTGAAGGGTGGGCGTTTTGGGGGACTGTCTCATGTACTTTGACGTTCGAAAAGTGCTGATTCTCAGCCTAATTTGAATAAATGACTTTTGATTTTGATTTTTGATCATAGAATAGAATAGAATAGAATAGAATAATTTTTTTTTTTAAATTTTTTTTTTATTATTATTTTTTTTTTTTTTTTTTTTTTTTTCATGTTTCCAGTGAGTACTAATCATTTATAAAAATATATTTTTGGACATATAAAAAACAAATATCATGCACTAAGACGCATGATGTATAGTTTTGTACACCCTGTTATGGAGATGGAATGAATGATGAAATTTAATGGAATTATGGTAGGTAGCTAGAAATCGTCTACCGTTTGATACGTAAACATTATTAACAGGGATACTGTTTCATAATTCTAAAGCATTATTTATGTTTCTTAGTAGGTACCTATTATCTTAATGGTAACAAGTTTTTAATCGCGCCTGCAGATATATTGTTTGTAAATATTTATGTATGAAATAAATTGTAGAATTTGATTTGAAAGTAATGATTGGGTGATGCATCATCAAAATATTTGAAGAAATAAGTGACTAAAATTCCAGAATATGATTAATCGTGTCGTCATTGGGTTTCCTGTTCGAATCAGTGTGTATTCATAATTGACTTCCGTAGTGACAGATATTTAATTTATGTGATAAAAAGGAATGTTTGCAGGAAAGTACGTAGTGGCTGACTAGTCATGCAAGGTACCGTTTCGGTCAAAATTGCCAGCCTCCATCGGTACGAAATATAAACCAATCCGCTGATTGCACACTATAGCAATAAAAAAATTGCTGATGAATTACTAGCTTTTTTTGTAGCACTAAATAAATCCAGCCATTGGTGCCGATTCTTTTTCACCACCTGGCGCCCTAGTGTGAGTTTCATTTAACCATCTCGAACAAGCGCAGTGACCGCGTTCGGCATTCCGATTGGTCCTTCACCAATCCAGGGCCAATCGGAGCGCCGAACGCGCTCATTGCGTTTGATCGAGATGGTTAAATGAAACTCACACTAGGGCCTCTGAACTTAAAATAAGACTATTGCTCTATCTTACTGACAGACCGCGAATAAAATTGGCGTGATGTTAAACATGAAGAATTTAGTTCATCCTTGTTGCGACGAAGAAATTATTTTATTGGACAGCTCTTATTTATTTCCGCCTCTTTAATGTTTCAACAGAAGGAGAGAGATAGCCATACCATAAATTAAGTTTATTTGGTACACAAACATCACCATTGCCGGAATTTTCAAGCTGTATTATTACTACTAGCGCCTTCAACATCTAAATTGTACTCTCCAGATCCCCATCATGTTTGCAAACATGTTCAATTTCTTTTACATGTCATCTCGCTTGATTAGTTTCAGATATGAATCGATCAAGATCCGCTTTGTGACTAGTTTAGATCGAAACGTGTTCTTATGAAACAAAAGCGGTGCCAGTGAGTCAGGCCCACATTCCTCTTTGGGTCAGTGGGTGCATTAAATTCTCTATACAAGGTACATAAAGGCCGTCTAGTGAGCTTAGATGGCATTTTTCATTCCAAACTGGATTGTTATGGCAATGTGAGTTAATTGATTGTCGCTAATCGTGAACTGTGATTTTATGTTATACTTAGATATTTTTATAAATGATAGAAACTTCTTGTAGTACTAGTTAAACCAAATTACTTAATGTTTGGTTAAGTTCCTACATTCTCAGAAGTACAAATGCTAAGTGCCTATTAATTTTCTAAGATGTCTCTGCGTGAGTACCTCCTATACAGGGTGGTAGGAATCCACTGGATGCGAGAAGCACAGAACCGGTCGAACTGGCGGTGCTTGGTGGCTATATCCATCAGTGGGCGTCTTTCGGCTGAAATGGTGATACGGGGTGGTAAGGATACATCGACACGCAAACTGTAACCATGAATTCGGCACATGATTTTAGACCCCCGGGTGTTGGCCTTTTTTTCAGTTATTAAATAAAAAATGTGTGATTTCTCTCAAAAGTGCAATAGCTACGCGGTATAAAATGTATGGAAGAACTTCTTTTTATTTTTTGTTTCCACGTAGGGTATTCAGAATCATATGCTGAATCCATTGTAACAGGTTGTCCGATGATGTCCCTGCCACCATATAAAGGACGTATGCAGAAACATCTAAGAAAGTTAGTACTAAGCTTTCTTACTTCTTAAATATTTACCTCGGCCATACCTCAGCAAGTAAATGTGCTATAAATAAGCTGAGGCTTGGAACGACGGACTTTTTTAAAGCTATAGCTGTTTTTTTTTTATTAGGTCTTAAGCTTCGTTGATTCATCAATAGAATAATGCAACAAAGCTATTAGAAAATTATATCTTCTCCCCCGCGATATAAAAGTTGAATTTCACCGACACAGCCCGTTTTGGTCCAGTTTTGGTAGCGGCGACCTACACGCCAGGGTCGCCAGGGTCACCAGGGTCGCCATATGGTGCACATGACCGTTGTATACTTGCTCTGTAATCTTCTGTTCAAGTGACCACGTTTACATTGAATTCGTTTTCTGGAGCGAATCGAATTGAATTTTGATTCCGTCCAAGTTTAACTTGATGGCGGACCATCAAGTCAAGAAAAAAGTGAAAAAGTCTAGGAAGACTTGTTCACTTTTTTTCTCATTACTTAATGATTCTGGTTCACAACCATAGGTATAAGTTTCCAGCTTGAGAAAAAGATTACGGATTCCTTTCGACGGATACTTAAAGGGTTGAGATTTCTGGAAAACATTTGATCTAACTAGTTGAAACCAGGGCCTATTTCTCCGAAGGGAAGGGCAGAGTTGTACCTATAGTACACCCACGTCAGTTATGTGTAAGTCGCATGTAACAGCGGGCGAGCCTACTGCCACCAACCGGGCACAAATCCAGTCTACGGGCTGCTACTGAGAAATTCCAGACAGAAAATCCCAATAACACTTTGCCCGAACTGGGAATCGAACCCAGGACCTTGTGCTCAATGGTAGCGCTTAAGACAACTAGAGTAACGAGGCAGTCACCAGGATCTAACGGATTAAATCAGGATCTACGACATCTAAGTGTTGAAACCAGGTTAGTAAAATGTCAGCGTGTTGCCCTAAAATTTGTCTCAATCTGTTTTTCGCAACTATGGTAAGGAGTCGTTTCCTACATTCCTTTTGACTTGAAAATTATGCAAGAAGCTCTAGTAAAGCTCTAGATTCCAACAAAACAGACAACTATGCATGAAAAGTTCTAACGTTAGTTTCAAAGCGATAAGTGTATACTTAGTTCCTCCAACAACAACAGCGGCTAAACTACAAACTACGAACGAAATTCGCGAATACTTGTGGAGCCTATCTATAAATAGTGACTTGTAAAATGTCAACATGACATGTGTAGGGCCAAGGTGAGCCACAGGTAATAGTGCTAAGCGATACAGAGCCGTTGATCTAACTGGAACACAAAGTGAGGTGAAAGACGATCGTGATTGATTGCAGCCAGTGACAGAATTGTTGCTGGTCGGAGATGGCGCAGAATAGGTTGAGAAGGCAGAAATGCAAGCGTTTGGTCAACTGTAGGATAACTAGAGATAGGTACTAATAAAGGTACAGAACCCAGGCCGCAGGAATCCGCTGGATGCGGGAAGCACGGAACCGGTCGAAGTGGCGGAACTTGGGGGAGGCTTAAATCCAGGAGTGGACATGGAGTGGTCATTCGGCTGAAAAGATGATGATAATGAAAGGTACAGAAATAAAACTCAGTAGATCATTAATAGCAAAAATATGGACACAGATAACGACAATGTCGAGCTTATTAAAAATGAAAGCCTCTCATATTTCTGTAATGTAGCCGACCCTCTTAAGATTGAATAAAGAAATTAAAAGATCACCTGGTGCAGTCTCGGAGAAGTTTGTACCTCTTGTTAAGTTTTTAGCTATAGCAACCCTATCAAAAAGCGCTACTTAACCCACAAGTTTAAACGTAAAGCTACACGTATGATAATGACGGGTCAGAGATCATGATGCTTAGTGGCAAGTAACAACAGGTTCCTAACTTACAGTTTACAAGCACCATTAACTATCGTGTACATATTTCCTCCATTTCACCTTTAATCTATGGAGACAGGTGACAAATGGTTTTCTTTTTAAGTCCGCAAGAAACATACTTTTAAGGCTTTAATTGTTTTACATGTCCTACATAAGTGACGCCGATATTCTATTTACAGAATGACCAAATTCATTTAATTACAGCGATTCTCCTTTTTTCACAAATGTTAGTAGATTGTGGCACGTGCACGTCATACACTACCAATATTGACAGGTCTGCCGATATTCCCGCCAAGAAACAAAGCACGATCTCTTGGCTTACCTATTTGAGTACTTCAACTCTTCAAACATTCACAACCGGTAATTGTGGTAATCATTTGGAAAGTAAGTTGGCGAACCTTAACGCACATCGCAGTATCGGTGACCAGCCCGCCCGAGGCATGCCCAATCATTTATTTTATAAACATTTGTGCAAGATAGTGGAGTCACCCGTCTTGGGATATGGTCATCGACTTAAAATAGTTTGGGTGTGATGTCATGCCAGATTTATACCAGATAAACTGCTCCATGTTTGTAAATCTGAGCCAAACCGAATATGATTACCCCCTATGTATGATGGAAGAACAACTTATTTCTTTATTCCAACATATCTTTTGCATCTTTAGAGCATAGAACTTTGAAATGGAAGCTTTGAACTTCAAGCCCATAAGATCTGTTTTCCCCAAAAATTTTGAAAATGATTTTCATAATTAGCATCATAGAAATTATTCTGACTTCATTTACCAGCAGCATTATAACTTGATGAATATCCGTTCAAACACAAGAACTTTTTTTTTGTTCCGGGTTGGGATTTGTCTATTTGTTTTTGTATATTTGTCTATTTCTATTTGTTTGTGTAGTTGGGATTTGACCGGGGATCCTGGGAACTGGTGCGCCTTCTACGATCCCGGAGACCCCATTGTGTCGGCCCGTCTTTGCTTTTTTAATTTACCAACATCACTATTTTATATAATGAAATATCCATTCAAACATACAAACCTACGCCAACTCCTTCACTTGCCGCAGACCGTAGCTTTCTTTACCCCGGAGCTTTATTTACCCCATTAGCGTCACTTGAAAAACGCTAACTCATCTAAATATATTGTTATACAGACAGACAAATGTTATGCAGTATCTTCCAATTATGGATAAAAGACCGGTATGTCTTGAGACACGGAGGAATGAGGGACTAAAATGGAATGAAATGATTTTGACAGATAGCTGTGCTTTCCCTTGGCAAATAGCGCCGCATCGGAATGTCAAGATGTACCAATAGTTACCATATAGAATTAACAATATACGATGAGAAAGTTCACGTCAACTGAAGTGAACATTTGATTAATATGTACGTATTCAAAAAATATTTTGCGCTTCCATTTTTTCTGATAGAACCCGAACACTCGGACATAATTGTTGTTTTTTTTTTTTAATAATTTTAATTGGTCACTGTGGCTAGATATTAAGCTTTTACTCTCTTTCTCATTAGAAGACACTCGGATTTAGAGTGGATGCGATAGTAGTATTTAAGTAGCCCGCGGTATTGAAATTTTCTGACCTTTTTTCCTTTTTGTTTTCAGTGTCAGACTGTATGTTGAATAAAATATGATTCGCAATCGTAACACGCATGTACTTACAGAATTATAATCATTAAAATTATCAGTATTACAACCCTCTGCTTAGCTACCGAGCTACCTCGGATAATTTTAATCTTATTGCAGGATATTCTTCACAATTTGGAGCAAAACTTGTTTATGTTTCTCCAACACTATGTTCCTGACAATAAATTACTATATTGTATTGTATTAACTTGAAATGAGTCACTAGAAACAAGTTTTTAATATTCGCTACAGAGCACGAGTTCACGACACATGACATCACACGTTGCAATGCCAATTCGAAAGAGCATCCATTACTGTATAAATGGCACACCTAACAGTTAAGTCGCGAAATTTTGGCACCGTCGACGATGCCATCATGAAACTAATTAGAAAAACTATCCCATAACGTTGTCTGTTTTGTAGATAACAATCAGGTGTTCGGCTTTCCTTTGAGTCATAGAAAGTACAGTGTGTGATGCTACCATGAGTCCGTGTGACGTGGAGACAATGGGATACGATGCCGTGTTGTGAATAGTTACGACTGAATGCACTTCATGGAATGTTTTATATGATTTTGATGGGTATCGTAATGATCGTCATCCGGTATGAGAAACTGCAACATTCATTTATAAAACAAACATACTGTCCAATATCTGATCTCTTTAAATGTATACCTGTAATGTTATACTATAATTTCACCGTATAATTATAAACATCGTTAGTTTATAATGTATCTCGCGAGTTTATAAGCTGCCGAAAAAATGTAAACTGACACAAATCACTTATAATTTAACCAATTATTTTTCGATAGTTTATAGGTAGGTAATGTATCTATGGTAACCCGACAAATTGGGACATTTGGGATTGGTAATCTTGCATGCGACGGATCTCAACATGCTCTAATCCCTACCTTATAATATAAATGCGAAAGTAACTCTGTCTGTCTGTCTGATACGCTTCCACGCTTAAACCGCTGTACCGATCGTCATGATTTTGGCAGTAATATAACCTGGGATATGGAGAAGGGCATAGGCTCCATTTTTACGCGATAACCAACATCCACGTGGATGGGGCCGCCGGCAAAAGCTAGTACTAAATCATCAAGTAACTGCGATCAACTTCCAAGTAGCACTCGCCCGCCGCTGCTGCAGCACCGCTCGCTTCGCTCGCTCGGCTCGCGTGCGGTGTTTTAACCTTTTTATTTTTGATTACGTGGGGAAATCCTCATGGATGTCCGCCGCCCCGGGGAGGGCGGAGGGGTCTGTCAGACTCTTACTGACTAAAACCACCCCGGTGTTCCGTCTCACACTTGCACCGGGGATCACGGGAACTAGTGTGACTTCTGCGATCCCCGGCTAGTGCCGGGCGACCTCGCGGGAGTGAGGTGTTAAACTCCCCCCTTGCGTCATTAGAGAGGCGCGCGTGGAACACAACGCGCCGCCATCTCGGGTCCTAAGAAGTAGGGGGCGACAGATTTCTACAGATCTGTCACCCCGGGACCCATTTAGGGGGGCTGGAAGAGGGCGTTATCCGCGCTCCGCCGACGCCCGGGGCGTCTGCTGCGGATCGGGTTAGCAGAAGCAATCTCCCGCTCCCTCTCCGCAGCCTCCTTCTGCGAAATGACTGTTTCGCAGAAGGATACCACCGCGTCCCAGAACTCCTCACTGTCGACCGATCGACAACGGCCGGCAGCGACAGGTCACTGCCTACTCCTGAGATGAGGGCACGGCGCGGCTCCTCCCAAGCGACACACTCTGCCAGCGTGTGCCACACCGTGTCCTCCCGACAGTCGACGCATTGGTGACACCGAGCGTCCGGCTCCCTGTTTATGCGACACAGGTACTTCCCGAAGCAACCATGCCCCGAGAGCACCTGTGTCACTCGGAACGACAGGGAGCCATGCCTCCTCCCGAGTCAATACTCGAGTACCGGCCGGACCGCTTCGATGGTGGCGGGGCCGGCGGTAAAGCCTGTCCCACCATTCCGCCACCAGGGCTGCGCGAAGCTGTAACTGACGCAACTCCAAATGCTGTGTCAGCCACTCGCCCCGCGCCCTCGAGTCCTCGGGACACCGATACAGTGACGCGAGTACCTTCGCCTCGAGGTGCCAAGGCGGGGATCCGGCCAGTACACAAGCCGCCTCGTAGAAGACCGTGCGATACCCCGTAATGACTCTGGCGGCCATCGCTCGCTGTGGCCTTCGCAGGACTGCGATGCTGCCGGCCGTCAGGTCAGCCGCCCAGATCGGGGCCCCATATAGGGCCATCGATCGCACGATCCCCACGTAGAGCCGTCTACAGGAGGCCCTCGGGTAAGAAAAACAAAAAACCTAATTTAACCAATTTGGTCGGGATGCCCTACCTTAGTTACTGCGACCAATTTGGTTACCGCCAAGACCGACAAATCAGGGACCGTTCTAAATTTTACAGGTGATAAAATCAAACAGATTGTGAACCCTGACGGTAAGTGCAGGTTCGTTCACAATTTGACGGTTTATGTTGTAGCAGTTCAAAATGTATCGACAATCTCAGGACCCAGATCATAAAATAACGGTGTTCACAATGATATTACATAGACTGTCCTAATTAATTTCGTTCGAAAATTGCAGATTCTTAGCCTAGTTTGAACTAATGACTTTTGATTTTGATTTTCAGCCCAATGTTTACTATAATCAAGTATGAGATTCATAGTTAGGGGAAAATAGAACTAAAAATAACAACACATCCTTCACACAGCATAAGCATTATCAAGATTATCAACTTCCGCCCCACGTTGAACAACGCAACGGTTTCTATACAGGTACACCTTAACAATTATTTTCATGGTGTTTAACAATAAAAGGAAATAGCTTTATGACCTAGGATATCTCGAAATCTCTGTGAATAATTCTACAGTACATGGTTGTTAATGATTGCCGAAATAACAGCTCGCCTAAAAAAACCGAGCTACTGTCTGGTAAATTGGTAAAGCAAATGAGGCCCGGGATGTTTGCAAAGAACAGTAAATGATGGGCTTTTTTGGGAATGATATCTCGCAGGTCAGATTAACCTATGAGGTTGTCGGCTGCTTAATCGGACTTGCTTACTACTCGCTAAGGGCACCCCCTGTGGGGCGTACCCCACAGAGACCTTGGCTTAGGGCATCGCTGATAGAGCGCAGCAAGGGACGGGTGGCTGGATCGGAATGAAGTGAATGATGGTTTTGCCATGTGCATCTGCATCCCCATGACGCGTATTCGTGCCAGCGCGCAGCGCCTTGAGCATTCTCAGTGTGTTCGCAGATCGGTGGGATTCCCCGATGCTGCGGAGGTGACAATTCAAAAGTGCCTATAATTGGTTTATTTTGAAGAAATTCTTTGAATTTGCGTTTGGATAAGACACGAACTGAAAATGAACAATCGTGAACTGAGTACTTACCGTCCTCATCCGATACGCTATTGGCTTGTTCCATTCTTCTTCTTCGTAACACTCTTGTCAGAGCGGTCGTGGTCCTCATGAAGCTTAATTCTAGTCTAGGGGCTGATGTGCTTCGTCTCACGATTCCTCGCAATCTATTCTGATTTTTTTAATTTAATGTGCACATACAAGGTGTCGCCCACTGCGTATTTAATTTGGTCAGTCCATCTCATGGGTGTTCGTCCGCGCGGTCTATTGCCCGTCACTCTACGCTGCACAACAAAGTGCTCTATAGAAACACCCTCACGCGTCGAGACGTGTTCGAAGTTTTTGATGATGCGCGTTTGGACCAGAACTAATATATGCTATTAGATGTTGAGTTCTTGGCGTATAGAGGTGTTGGTGCAGAACTCGATCCACGACACCCCAAGTACTTTCCTCCAGCAACACATTTCCAGAACATCTATCTCCTTCTTGATGTTACGCAGTGACGATTTCACGACTTGTTGCATTACTCTCTGCAAAATTATGCAAAATGTCCGTTGGTCAAGCACAACCTTTAAAACATTTAACTCGAAAATACCAACGGAGGTAAATTAAAGCCAAAGATAAGCTACTTTAGGTCATGTCCATTATCCTTTAAAAAGGTTACCTTCAGCAAATTGTAATCCTAGATCAGCCAAACTACTTGGCCACCTTAAGCCATTATTATCCAGTGTCAAGTGCGAACAATACTGCGTCCATATCGGCAAGGCTGCGCGTACGCAACCCGGTCACGATCCGAGTGCCATCGTGTACAGTCGTGAACACTCGGTGATTATTCGTGAGCGTCATTGCAGGCGATTCGTTTCACTTTTGAAACGTGCTGATGGCTCTATTATGATTTAATGAGCATATATTTGTTTAAAATAAACGTTTTTCCAGATATTAGCTGAACATATTTTTTGAGACATTCCATTTTTTCTACATTGACAGGGATGCTCCAACTCTGTAAAGAATCGGTTGTGCCTGGAAACAATGCTTAGTAAGTCAGTGAGTGTTCCCATCAGGCCTCAAGGACCAAAGGCTAATCGAAATAGCTTCTCATAGCCGTATCCTGTCTAATGACCTGTGTCTTTTAACGTTTCTGTTGAAAACGTGATGCGAAGACTAACCACCCTGAATGGGAATGTCTTAATAGACCTGTACCCACTAAATGCGTAACACACTATCAATCAGAATTATTTTGAGTAATTTTGAATGATATTGCTAAACCATGCTTCATTATGTTCAAATTAATTGTGTGCTCAACAACGTAGAAAACGCAATGAATGTTGTTACACTGTCAAAATGAAAGCCATTCCTACTGCATATTTGTACTGTTAGTGTGTTACGCAAATACCCCGCTGACCTCATTTAACATAATACATGTATTTACAACGAACTCGAACAGGAGAAGAAGAAGACCTGACCGTATACCAAAAAAGGTCAACAAGTGACCAAATTCCTTGACATCTTAAAAATCCTTACTCTTTGTTTATAGGTAAAGTTCGTTTTATTTAAGTATACCCAGATACTAGTCACAAACATAAAAAATATAATATATATACAGAAGAATCTCACTAATCCGGCACTATTAAAAACCAGTGGGTGTCGGATTATTGGATTATATAGAAAAATTAATATTAAATAAAATAAAGAGAATAAGATATAATTGTATTAATGTTCTAAACGTCTTTTTTTTAACTGTAACCTATCTCACAACTAAATAATTACATAGTTTTAAAATAATCCTTGATTAAGGTCTCTTTTTATGCAACTTGTGGCGAGGGAGGCTTGGGGGGAGGGTGCCGGATTATTGGACGTATCTGTCTATTGAAGTGCCGGATTAGTGATATTCTACTGTACTTACGACCGAATTGAGAACCTCTCCTTTTTGTGAAGTCGATTAAAAAACAAACATTTGTGTCAAACACCTTGCTATTTGCTTTATTGCCACCCAGGAGCGGTCTATTCAAATAGTGATAGAAGATTGCGTTTTTTTTTTTTAAAGCAGGTAACGACCTTCAGACACCTGCTGTCCGAAGGATCTTAAACCTCTACCTTAACATGTTTGGAACATACTTCTCTATTCTTCATACATCGCTGCTCAAATTAGCTGTTGGTTGGCTCCTATCTGTACTGGTAACGTATTGGAAAGTCTGAATCAAGGAGTTATCGTTCTATGGTATTGTTTTAACCTGTTTAGTAAATTTGCCATATGCCGCTTAGCTGTTGCCGACCAGTGCGTTTTTATTATCATCAAGGTATAGTTGATGGAATACCAGCTGCACGTTTTTTTTTTATTATTAAAGGGAAGCGAAATTACACAACACCAGCTGACGTTTTCATTATTTTTGCTAGGGTGCCATTATTACGTGTACAAATAAATAAGTAGATATACGAAAGTGTATTAGATAACATTCCAATAATGTTTTAACATACATAATTAATACAGACGGACGACGCTGACCTTTTAGAAGAATTGGTACAGGCTATCTAACTATCTTACCTCCAATATTTCATCCTCGATGCAGGAAAAGGGGTGTTGTTGTAAGTTAAAGTTAACACCCATCGTGTTTCAATTATAAGATAAAACTTAGAATTCAATAGTAGTGACTAGTTTCAGCCCGCGGCATCGCCCGCGTGGTATATTGATTAAAAAAGCCTGTGTTCTTCCTCAGGATTCAAAGTATCTCTATAACAAATTTCATCATAATCGGAAGCCATTTCGGAGAATTGCCGGAACAAATCAGACAGACAGACAATTTTTTTTTTTTTGTTGTAAGTGCCGATTATAATTTCATAATTTAAAGGATGTTATTTTGATTTTACAGACCCCTTTTTTTGGGTGGGAAATCATCAAATAACTTCTCCCGGTCTGGGTGGAGCGGGGAGGGCGTGTCATACTTTTACTGACTAAAACCCACCCGTGTTCCCTCAGTTGCCTGTGTGCCAAGGGCCGCGGTATCTCTTTCGAACAACCCGCACCCCTGGCAGGCATCGGCCCTTGTAGGCCCCACCAGTTGGTGCTGACATCTTTTTGAGGCGCGCGGTGAACACAACGCGCCGTCGACCCGGGCTTATTCCTTACCGGACAGCGAGCTACCCATTACTCGCCGTCCGCAAGGCCGCGCCTACGGTGGCCGGGAATCAGCCTGGGATTCCCGACGCCCAGGGCGTCTCCTGCGAAGGCTACGGCCGTGAGGACGCATGTACTGCCTCTCCCTCACGTGCGCCGCCTCCCTCTTTGCGAGCATCACTGCTTCGCTGAAGGGCTAACGATAAAAATACGAACTCGACGTACAGGTACTTTAAAAATCCATTACCTAGATAGCGATATTGAAGAAACTGAAGTAACAAAATTTTTAGGGTTACACATTGACAACAAACTTAACTGGAAACTACATGTTGACCATGTATGCAAAAAGCTGGGACAGTTTTCATATGCACTTCACAGACTGGGTAAAATAGCGAATCAGACTACTTTACTAACAGCTTATCACGGTTACGTTAGTTCTATCCTCAGATACGGTATAATATTCTGGGGCAACAGTACAGACAAGGGGCGTGCGTTTATTGCTCAAAAACGTTGCATCAGGGCTATATTTAAGTTATGTGAAACTGACTCCTGTACACCATTTTTTTAAAAGATGAACGTATTAACACTGCCATGTGTCTATATATTTGAAGCAGCAGTATACGTCAAAAATAATATTGACATGTACAATTACTACACGCGTATACGGCGTAAGGACAAATTGCGCACTGTAGCTAGCAAGACTCATCTAATGCATGAAAGTATTTTTTGTACTGCTTCATGCATCTTTAATAATATTCCGGGGCCTATTAGGATAATTACGGAAATGAAAAAATTTAAAAAGAGTCTCCATGATTTACTAGTAAAAAAGTGCTACTACTCAATAAAAGACTTCCTATCAGACAAATCACTGCTCCAATATAGTCCCCCTCAGTCATGATGCGTTCAGTGACCCACTGATGTGTATTTACCTTAATTCGTTCCATTTTATTTTTATGTTTGTTTTATATTTTATGTGAAATTTTAATGTAATTGTATTTCTAATTTGACTGTTGTATGCCCAAAGGGCGGGACGTAGCTGATCACAATTATCTATTTAAGACCTGTATTTTGTACCTACCTATGATCCACAATAAAGATATTGATTGATTGATTGATTGATTAACCATGCACTCTCACTCGCCAGATCGATGAGATCGATGGCGGCGAGAGATCGCCGCCATCGATCCCCTCCACGAGGACACGGCGGTGCTCCGCCCAAGCCGGGCAGACCTCCACCGTATGCTCCACCGTGTCCTTAGGGCGATCTTCGCAGTGGAAACACCCGGGCGTTTCCTCCCGCCTTATCCGAAACAGGAACCTCCCGAAACAACCGTGTCCGGTGAGGACCTGTGTCAGGCGGAAGGTGAGGACGCCATGCCGCCTCTCAAGCCACTCCTCAAAGAGAGGACTTACCGCCGCAATCGTGGCGTGCCCAAACAAACAGACTCTTAAATTTTATTTATATGTATGTCCAGGATTTTGTCATTACTCTCAAATAAATATTACCTATTTGACCTAATCCTAAACTCACCAAAAGCAATATATTGTAGCAACCATAGCCAAGGTTCAATCCTTGATAATTTTATTCATGGGACTAGAGTTATTGTTGCGGAATCCCAACCAGGGGCGTGGTTTAGAAGCTACGAAGATGCGCAACGACGCCGACCGCCGATGGCGTCGCGTCGATATGCCCAAAGGGGACAGAGAGTGGGTCTCCCTCACACAAAGTGTAATAGACGTGCTATGCTCACCCCGCGAGTTACACGCTTGTTCGACGGGAAAAAATTACGTAAATCCAAGATCCTATTTTCATATAATTATCCTAGGTTCTAATAACTGATGCTACTATTTTGTCGCCATTTTTATCGTTTCCCGCCACCGCCCGCCATTTTGAAAAACTGCGCTGTTGTGTTTAGTTCGAGATAATGCCTTGTTGTGCTGTTCGAGTCTGTGGAAATAGGAGCAGTGAGGCAAATTTTAAGACTTGTGGTGTGACGTACCATCGGTAAATTATGATCTTATATTTACTCATTGTCTTGAGCAAGCGTGGTGATGAATGCTCGTGCCGTCTCTGAATGAGGCTTAAAGTAAAAATAGTGAAAAGAACAGACGGTTTGTTTTTGTAAAGAGAAAAAAAACCATTGAGGAATAAAATATTTCTGTCTTCTCAGTTACAGTTTGTTTAAAAAAAGACAAACCTGACATTTCAAGTCTTTTGTGCTTGAGTTTTTACTATGGAGATTGACATGAGTTTGACATTACATCTAAGTATTAAATTAGTTTATAGGATTAAAAACGAACTTTAGTTTCCTAACTTTGTTTTCTTGATTGCAGTTTCCCAAAAGACATAAAACTGAGAGATAAATGGATCGATGCCTGCGGCCGGAAGGACGAATGGGTTCCTACACAAAATGGCGTTATCTGCAGCTCACATTTTGAGGAGAAATGCTTCCAGCCCATAGCTAAGAGTCGTAGGCTGTTCCCTGCAGCTGTGCCTACCCTCAAGCTGAGACTGGTGTTTGAAGATGTAAGCTTTACTCATATCATATTTTAAAATTATCGAACCTTCACCATTCGTGTTACGAATCAAAAATTAAAAAGAAATCTTTGAAATACTGCCTCGGTGGTCTAGTGGTAGCAAGCGCGACTCTTGGAGTGACGTCCTGGGTTTTATACCCAGCACCCTCATTACATAACACACTATCAGTCAAAATCTGAATCATTTTGAAAGATATTGCTAATCCATTGCTTCATATGTTCGAAAAATTGGTACCGTCAACTGTGGCATTTTTACTTGCCATCAGCAACTTTACCACTGAGAACTGTATTAAAATACCACTCGATTACTAAAAACCATATGCTTTAAAACGTATACCAGTCAAAATGAAAGCCATTACCACTGTTAGTGTATAACGCAACCCCTGGTCTATATGGAATTTCAGTAGCAGCCCGGGGTCTTTATCTGTACCTGGTTGATGGTAACAGGCTCATTTTAGTTGCATATCCTACTCCACACCTCTATCTACCATTATGGAAATTCAAGCGTGAAACTAAAAAGAAATCGAAACTTTTATAACGTTATTCGTGGAAAGAAAATTTCAATGAAATATCCCAAGAAAAAGGCATTTGGTATAGTGATTCAAAACGAACCTCCTCGTGAGCCCTGGTTTGATGATAAATGTTTAACTAGGAGTTATGTTAAGTTAGCTCTAAGGCTTCGTTCTGGCCACTTTCCATCGGCAAAGTTTGCTTTCTTAATGCGTAAGGCTGCATCACCTAATTGTGAGACATGCAATAAAATTGAAGATGTGCAACATTTGCTGATGGAATGTGCTAAGAACAAAGATGAAAGGGAATTTTTGGCTAGGGAGTTTAAATTAAATATGTGGGATATCGGACTTATCCAAAATATTTTGGCATACCCTAAATCAGAAAAGACTAAATGCATAATTTGTGGCTTAATGCAGAAGTCTAGGCAATGTGTCCCTTTTCTATTTGTTAGTATATATGTATAGTGGTGGTATATAGTAGTGTAGTAAAATATAGTATAATTATAGGTTTATAGTTGTGTGTAATAGTACATTATGATATAAGTGCGGTAAGTTGAAAATTACAGCCGAGGCGATATTGCTAGAGGCTGTAATTTTCAAAGCGCACGTATGTCATACGACGTTTTATAACATATTTGCGAGGAAATAAATAAAAGTCGGACTTTCTTAAACGAATAAATCTTTAATCACTTGTTAAAGCAGTTAGAAAAATTTGAACAATTTGTAAAATTGATTATTACTTGTTCACAAATTGGCGATGCACGCGCATCAGCGCTTTTTTTTAAAGGCAAAGGCACAAAAACAGCCAGTATAACTAATAAAGTAAATTAATATTTTTTTGTTTTTGTTACAGATTTATTGGTTGTAATTTATTGTCAAAACTAATTTAATTAAAGAATTAAATGTTTATTTTTTTATATTTATCTCTCAAAGTTAATTTTATTCATAAAATGTTGACCACTTTTCTGACATAAAAACTCTTTGCTAAGATTTAAAAAAGTACCGTTCGTTTTAGACGGAGCATCTTGATAAACCGTGCGTTTTACATTACAATAACGCACACGTGCCTAATGACATACATTACGATATTGAAATTGGTGTAATAAGAGAACCATTATGAGCAAATATATTATAAATAGAGTATAAGGTACAATGGGGTTGACGTATCCGTGTGGATAAAAACCCCTTAATAACAAAGAATAAAAAAAAAAAAATAACGTCATCCACACACACCCACACTAATCTTTATATTTTTTTTTGCAGCCATCAAAAACCTCCAAACATAAAGTTAACTCAAAAAAAATTATGATAAAGCCTGGTGAGAAAAGGTCAATTGTGGAAAAATACAAAGTACAAATAGAGAAGTACAAGAAAGGGATAAAGCAACATAAGATGCACATAAAGAGACTCCAGACGATGGTCAGAAGATATCGCAAGAAAGCCGATGTGTTTAAGGATATTTTGAATGCATTAAAAAATGAAAATGCTATTGCTGAAGAACATCTGTGGTTATTAGAAAGTGATGCTATAAGTAGTTCTGATTAAGTTATTTGGATTTGATTCAAAACAATGTTGGTAGGTAAATACTAGGGATGACTCGATACGCCTTTTTTCCGATACGATACCGATACCGATGCTCTAGTAAAAATATCGGCGATACCGATACCGATACGCTTATTGATTTAAAAATGAAGGTAAAATAAATAAAACACAAGTCAGGTAATTTTTTTAATTAATATAAAAAGAACAAATAACAGGACAAACTAAATAAACCCGTTTATCTATACACAGGTTGAGATTTATAGTTAATGGTATATTTAGCATAGTTAGTTCGTGCCTCGTTTGCAACGAAATAGACGAGACAACACCCGCGTTTACATTAAATTTTTAAAGTGCCAATTTTGAAAAGTATCGTTGAATCGGCCATAAAAATATCGCCGATGCCGATATATTGGCAAACTTCGAGTATCGTCGATATATCGGCATCGGTATCGGTATCGGATGTATCCCTAGTAAATACTATGCTATACTGCATCCTACTATATTCCTAGATATTTATATTAATTGCGTTTATTGCAATATATGATTGTTGTTGTATCTTGCATTCTTTATTTCTGAATTTGAATTTAAGCTTTGTACACTACTACCTACCTATTTCGTGTAATTTTACTGAATTAAATAAACGTTTTAGTATGTGAAAAAAAAACTCTAAAACACCAATAACTTCTATTAGGGAGGTTCTTATTTGAACTTGATGAGCAAGATCATAGTTAAAATAAAGTAGGTACCTATGCATACATATTTCTAAGGGCAAGATAGTTAAAAAGACTAAGGTATTTTTTGCACAGGATCAAAAATGTATTGCGACGTAGGTAATTCATTAAAAAAACAGAATTACAGAAACTGATAGGTAGTTACTCAATTAGGTATACTGGAACTGGTAGAAAATGCCTATAGCATTAAGTCCGCCTCTGTATATTTTTGTAGGTGAAGAATTAAAAAACTCTGCATGTTTTTTTTTTGCCTCTCGTGGACCACACGTTTCAGAAAACGGAACTCTTTAACCGAGATTGCTGCTATCGCGTAAATATACATTGTTTTGATCCCATTGGATGAAGAAATTTCGAATTAGTGGGGTACCTAGGTACTCTAACTAAAAACTGAAAAATAAAAACTTTTACCAAAAAAAAACAACCGACTACCGAAAAAACACTACAAAGTGAAAAATAACTTTAATTTCGGAAGGCGGTGAAAAAAAATTAAAATAGGTAAGTACCTACATAGGTATCCAAAGTCACCGACTTCCGAAATTAAAGTTATTTTCCACTCTGTAGTGTTTTTTCGGAAGTTGGTTGTTTTTTTTTTGGTAAAAGTTGTTTTTAATTCTGAAAAAAAAAACCTAAAACTTTCAGTATTACCAACCAATAATCCTCCAAGCTATCGCATCGCTCGCCGTCACCGCACGTAACGTCGCCGCGCCGTTGCCTCGCGTTGCCGTCGCGTCGACTCAACCAACTAGTTCCCGCGACTGCCGCCCCGCGCGCCGCGCTAGTAGCAACAGTGTCACCGGCGCGAAAAGACGCGTATCGTGCCAACAGTTCAAAACTCTTTACGTAAAACTATCGATGTTTTTGACTTAATTACACCTCACACGTTATCTGTGGTAGTGAAAACTGTGTTCAAGTGCGACTAAACAAGTGTTTCAACAATCAAAAGTGAATTGTTCAGTTTTAACGTGATTTTCAAACAAAAATCGCGGGTAAAACTTTGTATTAACGGAACTGAATCGTGTCGGATTTTTCTGCTGATAGTATTGGGTTATTCGGTGAGTAGCGTTTTGTTATGGTGTTTAATGTTTCATGGTGAAATAGCGGTAAAACTACGATTGTACTGAGCAAAAATAGTTCGTTGATTTTAAATGTTTTGGCTCTGATTGGGCGCGAATGACAGAAACGTCATTTTGTTTGTCTCTGGCAGGCAGAGCAGTTTATTTGAAATTGGAATTCGATCTGTGTCACCTCTAATCTATAGGATTTTGTTGAACTTTGTTTCATATTATATAACATGGTATGTGGATATGTACCGACATATAAATAAATAGGTATTTTGGTTTTATAATTTATTACTTAGTTTCAAAATAATATCTGTTCAAATTTAACTGAAGGTGCAAGAAACTAAATAAGCAGATTTTAATGCAATAAGTACATAATTGATAACTTGTAAGCGGCATCTTCTATTTATTTTTAATGGCATCGCGTTAGACACCGATCCTGCCAGGTGACATTCCATACGCTATCGATATCATTATCAGCATACATTAATTTATGGGTGAGTGACTTAGGCCCCCAGTGGTCGAGGCACCTATAGCCGACGCCCCCGATTCGATTAATTTAATATCTTTTTATTTTGTGCTTTTTCAGTTAGTACAGTAAATGAGAAAAGTGTTTCACCGTAATAATAAAGTATTTTTCCTTGCTAAACAAAGGTTATCTATCAAATAGCAGAGAGCAAATGTTTAGTCTAGCCTAGGCTAGACTAAACATTTGCTCTGGGATCTACCTACCTAGGTAGGTAGATCCCTACCTATCTACCTAGGCTACTCTAAACACCTACTTACCTAGATAATTACAGTGTGCAATTTTGTTACGCGCAACAAGTTTACTAAGTAAGTACTTCATTCAAAATGTTATTTACAGAAGCATGCATCATAATAAGTTGTCGTTCGTTCAGCAAACGAAAAAAAAAGAAGTTATTAAGTAAGTAAGTATGTGATTACTTAACTAACGTACCGAACTGTTCAAAAAATTCCTATTCAAAATTACTTATAACGGTAATGATAGTAACTGGCCACTCACAACCATAGACAACTATTCGACCTAAACATTTAGATGCAACGAGGTCTAGGACTAAGCAGTTCCATTATTCATTGCAATAAATGAAGCAGGATCTTTCTAAGCTGAGTGGCGAAGGTCAGAAGGCTGTGGAAAGTTCCAAGGTAAACTTGATGTGCGGGGCGTGCGCCCTTACACGATCAGAATAAGAAAAAGCCGGTTTTGTGACCATTGACCACTGACGTCATTTTTCTTTTAAATTCCATGCTCAATGCTGGTATTAGATGTGATGTGAATTTTTTGTCCTTGTAGGACGGAGGTTCTTTGCGGATTTTATGAAACTAAATTAAAATCTTCAAGGCTTCAACGTAACCTCTAGGAAGGTAGTGTAGGTGCCTAGATGCATAATCTTCCGTTTCACATAACATCTGAATCATCAATCAAATAATTTTACTGACGCAAATTGACATCTGCCTGCGCAAACGTAATTAAAATATATTGTTTCCTAAGATATTCTTCGTACGGTACAACAATAGAATGTACTTATGTAGGTTGCCTAGAGATGGGACCTCACGAAAGTACGCGAGTGAGTCAGTGTTCTGACTATCGATAAGAAATCATCAATACCAATTTGGAATAGTTTCATAATAGGGCAACCAACGTCAATATATTATGTTCCAAGAATCCGTCTTCTCGTCTACCTACTCCATTAGCCATTACTCCATTAACTATTAGTAATTAATTGAATGACGTTGGTTACATCGGTACTTAATTGACAATCAATTTTCAAAGGTAAGTATTCGATTAATTTGCCATGTTTTATTCATCGACTATTGAAGAGAGACAAAACTGTAGGTATAAGAATAAAGCCTTAATTTACTGATTAAAAAGTTTATTTTTAAAGTGTCAAAAAAGTGGTAGGTACCTATTAAACTTTATTACGTAAAAAAACGCCCACGCGCTGTAGAGCTAGGCTATTAGGCGCAAACTAACCCTGACACAAGGGTATTATTTACCTACGTTAAATTGAAAATACTTAAAAACCTGCTTCAGCTTTTAATCGTAGGGTAAATTAATAATATTAAGGCCCCCACAGACAGACGTCGCGAAGCAAATCTTGTAAAACAATTTCTAAGAAGTTAAAAAAAAATCTACCGGAGTCGCGTCTCGCCTGTCTGCCTTCATTCTAATAAACATCGATAGGTATATTTTTAAATGAAAAAATAAATGGTTTTTCTAAATATAAATTTATTGCGACATGCGACACGACTCTAATATCATCCGTAATCGGTAACGTCGCAACACTAGCCATACCTGTTTCCGGAGGTCACCGGCCGTGCCCGCACCATAGCGCGCAGATAAAAAAACGTTAAAACTAAGTAAATTAAGATAACAATGTTTAGCGACCCCGTTACTTCTAAAACTAGGATTTATTATGGTGTTGTAATTTTTAAACAAAAGCGAGTTAGGCAACTGAAGAGATAAGAAACTAGGTAGGTAATAAGTGTTATTATCTCATCATAATTATCACCCTTCTGTTGTTAAACGTTCTCGGAAGGACGTAATAGACGACCACAATGAACGGTCTTTAAAAGATAGTTTTCGTAATCACCGAGTTGCTGAGAAGCTACTTTCTCAGTAACGTGGTGATTATGGTAATAAAGTTTGATAAATACGACCACCTGAAGCGCCATTCTGTAAAAATCACACTGTGAAAACTTAAGTGAAGTGAGTGGTCAATCCTTGGATTTTCCTAGCGTCAAGTAGGATGACAGTTCACTTCAAGCTCACGTCGCCTATATTTTCACAGTGATGAGGTCCTAACAGAATAGACCGGCTGATCGCATTCATTCAACTTGATCGCTAACTACAGGTACCGCAAAAGTTGGAAATACCTCAGCCCTAATTCACTATGACCACTTAAAGATTCCTTACTCGAAACCAAGTCAATTTCTTAGATCACACACGACATCTGCTAATAAATATCGATTAATTGTCTTGGAAGATACGTAATATAACATTTCGGTTCCTCACCGTTACACTGGTTTCTGCAAAACACGATACCTATTGACGTAGTATGAACTTTGAACGTAGTAAGATTCCGTGAGGAATCATGCAGAATTGGGGCCCTGACAATTAACGTAACATGACCGAATAAGTTTTTGTCATCTTCTTTCACTATGGCCTGTCTGATTGCCCATAAATACTAAACCATGTATGCCAAAGTGATGAAGGGCGGGCGTTTTGGGAGGACTGTCTTATGTAATTTTGACGTTCAAAAAGTGCTGACTCTCAGCCTAGTTTGAATAAATGACTTTTTGATTTTGATTTTGATAGTTCTATTAGTTTTATTACGGGTACAATTACTAAACCTTCGTCTATGCTCTGTTTAGTAGCATAGTTGTAGCCACTAGTCGGCTTGGCAGCAGGAATGTTTGTCGGAGATCTGCGATCGCTATGAAAACCTGTTGGTTGTGGACTTGCGGTAAAGGTTTCACTTATTACTGAATGCGGATCAAATGCTCTTCATTTTCTATGCAGCCTGGAATACTTTCAATAAATAAATCACTCATTAAATAGAACTCTGAATCTCCTACTTGCTTTGCTTCCGGAAAAAAAACAATAAACGTTATTCTATTCCACTATAAAAATACATTGAACTTTGCTGCAAAGGTCCAAAAAGTTAGGTACCATTTGCGTCACTACAAAACATCGAATCATCATCATTGCAGCCGAATGACCCACTCCTCTGCTGCCCTGAAGCCGAGCGTCCCCAAAAATAGACTGGTCCTGTGCAATAAAAAAAAATGTTATTAAAAAAAAACTTTTCCAAAAATCTGACCCAAAAACGTAACTAAATTAAAACATTCTCTTTTTAGTGATAGTAAGCTATCGACAATTCACACGCTCGTTACTTTGTATGCGCAAACGCAGACGTGCGAATAGGACCGAGGTTGCTGACCGCTCTCCTTTACGCGTTCATAGCCTAGCCTGAAATTATTGAAAGGACAGACTGTAGATTGTAAATGTTTAGAATTCCTACTTGTACCGCTATGTAATAGATAGTGTGAGATTGTCATCTAAAGGCATGAACTTTGTAATGACGATAAAGTTTCATTATTATTTCCAACACGCGTTTGATTATTATTACAAACAGTCGATGATAATTTTGGAATTTGAAATTAAATTATCACTGAAGATAGTTTTCTTTTAAATATGACAAGAATTTCATCAATTACAATGTTTGAATACTAATTTTCTACAGATTTTTTTACAATTTTCATTCATAAAATTAATTTAATTGAAACAAGATATAAATTACCAATGTATTTACGTTGTTTTGAATAAATAAACCAAAGAAGATCCTTAGTTTTTCGCAAGCAAAACGTTTGTTTGCTGGGATCTCATCAGCACTCCAATTCCATCCAACACTTTCATCCATAATCCAAATTTCTAAAAGAAATTCCTAATTCCTTGCTACACATATTTTAAAAATCGTCTGCTCGACTACGTAAATAACGCAATGAAAGTTGACGAATTATCAAAATCAATGGCATTTCAATTGTACGCAATTACCTGCGTTGCGCTGGTCTAACAACACTACAAGAATTCTATATCATTTTTTTTATTGGCATTGAAAATTCCTATTGACTTAATTTATAATTCGCACTCGTTATCACAATGATAAAAGTATTTATTTTTAACTAGGAAGTGACGCAAATCAACAATATGCGATATCAGTGCCAAAGTGATCTTATCGTGAGTGTCGATAAGTTTTCAGCCACGACAAATCATATCGTGTGAAGTATATTAATCAAATAAATATAGACGAAGCAATCTTGTAATGTTGGGAATACCCAGACAGTTGGACTGTGGAGGTGAAATGGCAGTCTTGATTGCAATCAACAAATTGCATAGTCTTCAGCTACATTTATGTTGAAATGCCTCTGAAGTTATAATGATGGTACCTACCCAAAAGCTTATGTCAATCCTTTAGAAATACAAAACGCTTTGAAAACGATCTCAACGTGTTTTAACCCCCGTAGGCTATACGCATCGAAAATGAAAAATCACATTTGAGTAGTTTAAAAACCAACCACAAAATAAGGAGGAGAACGTAATCCGATTTTGACGAATGGATTAAAAATGGAAGACTCATGATGATCTTTCGTCTCTTATTTTATTCCACAATCCTCAGAATTTAATTAAACATGATATTTGTATTACATAACTTACAAAGCAATGGCATGCTTACAGTTGGCATAAAATAGCCTCACAGCAAAAACCTGGTTTACTTAAAGGTCGTAGAGGCCACACGGCAGCCATTTGTATGACATTATTATGATTGATGAAGAAGGGCTTGGGGCGGCTAGCTCTTTGTGGGATAATAAGTTAATGGATCCATTTACCTGATCAAATATGCTGAGCCCATGGGAAATACCTGAAAGCTTCAGGGAAGCTCGCGAAATTCAATTTTTCTTAGGTTTTTTTTCCAATTTTTGGGTCAGTGTCAGGTTGCATGTTGATTAAAATATATCTCGCAACCGTAACACGTATGCATAATTCATCATCATCATCATTTCAGCCGTAAGAGGTCCACTGCTGGACGTAGGCCTCCCCCATGCTCCTCCACTTCGACCGGTCTTCTTTTCCCACATCCAGCGGATTCCCGCAGCCTTCACAAGGTCATCGGCCCACCATAATTACCACCATGCATAATTACAGAATTATAATTATTAAAATCATTTCCAGTCCCAATGAATTAATGTTGCATGAAAATGTAATTGAATGGGACAACCTCGGACTGACCTGCAAATTGCAATTCGTCAGAATATTTGATTTTCACGGGATACCCTGAAACTTCCACCTTAAGTTAAGTAACATAAACCCAAAATTGTTGTATCTAAATCCTTTACAATGTTTTTCATTTATTTTTTTTACTCCTTGTTTAGTCCTAAGCCTCTTTTAATAGATTCCAAACTGCTTTGAATTCTTTTGTTAATCGGGTCTTCACAAAAATCGTAATCCTCCGTTACAGGTAGTCTGTTAAGGACTGCCTGTTCGACGGGTAATCTAAATGGGTAATGTCATGCTGCACCCAGCATTGGGCGTAGGTAGACATCGACGCCTTGTTTGGCATCGTCGTCTTGGCAAAAATGTCCTTTATGATAATAGGACGTGTGTTGCTAATATGGCTGTCAATTGTCATGGTCTTTGATGAGTGTCGTTGAAAAGACATGATCGTATTGTAGCAAAGCAATGGTTTTGTTGGCTAACGGTTCTTTGACATGGCATGAACCCATTTCAATAATACACAAAAAACTTTTTTGTGCTCGCAAATTTCAATTGATTTCCTCTGAATGGATGCTGGATGACCTAATCTTGTTCAATTTTACTTCATCGGTTCATACTTTTTATGATACCTTCTTACTTACTGCAAATTGCAGATTTCTTTCTTTATTTCAGAGCATTTTTCTTGCTTACAGTAAAATACCCAAACCGTCTGGATGTAATTTCCGAAATCGATTAAAAACTTGTTTCAATACTCGATATCAACAAGGTGCAA
Source organism: Polymixis lichenea (assembly GCA_949091785.1). Classification (NCBI taxonomy): domain Eukaryota; kingdom Metazoa; phylum Arthropoda; class Insecta; order Lepidoptera; family Noctuidae; genus Polymixis; species Polymixis lichenea. The sequence goes on along the minus strand of OX420943.1, from coordinate 1,667,999 downwards.
CTAAAAGTCACAGGTACCAGCTTGAAATATGCCGAGACAAATATAAAGTATTTTTGCTTAAAAAATACTGATCATGAAGACTCCCTTACTCCTGTTTTGTTGATTGAACAGCGAAGATCTACGCGTTAAAGAATATATTCTACAGATCCAAAAAAATCTTGATAAATCTATTCCTCTATCAGATGTCAATAAAGACCTTCAAATCCTTTTTAAAGTGTAGGTACAGATGATAAAATTGATAATGTTCCGGAGTTGAGTAAGAGCCGTTCACTTACAAGGTCGCCACGCAATGCATCTGGCTGCGTTTATCGGCGAAAAAACCGGTCAGCTACCGACAGTTTACAGTATCCTTTTACGTACTGCCAGACTGTAACCTAGGTTTAATGCCAGGCAGCTGAGCTAGGCTGTTCATATTATATGTAGAAAAAAGGACCTACCTGCAGATGTTCTTAAGGTCGATTAACTTAGGAATGTGGTAGGAGCCACATCTTTCTGTGCGCTAAATTTATATGTAGTTGCGTTTGCTCGATTTCAAGAACAAATTCTGTTGTCCTGAACAATGACTATAGCCAAAATTGCCTTTATCCTATCGCTGTTCAGCACAACAGAGGTAAAAAAATGGGTGTTGGGTTTGTAGGGACTTACTTGAATTTATTGTTGATTAATAGTAATGTTCTCTTTTTCCGTATGGTGCTGGAAGTAAGGAATAGCACCATCCCATTTCTTCCCGTGGGTGTCGAAAAAGGCGACTAAGGGACTTTGAGAATGGGCAGCAGTATTTTCTATGCATTTTACCACTTCACTGCGATCGCTAACCCGCCTGCCAAGCGTGGCGATTATGGCAAACCGACTTCCAAAAATTTCAAGCACTTAGAAAAAACAGCTCCTAGTGCCCGACGGCACGCCTTCCCTTGGCTACGGGTTTTAGGGGAGGCCATGTTCAGGACTGGACGTTTTTCGGCTGTAATGATAATGATGAATGTTCTCTTCCTAGGTTTACTTAAGTCTAAATAGTAAACGCCAGCGAAACTGGTCAATCATAATAATTTTATAGAATGCACCTGTCCTTTTTGAAATGATTGGCAATTCGCTGTCTGCTGCTAAATGTCGATGCTCTGAACGTTATGTCAGTCTAATGAAACTGTAGGTCAGTCGGTCAGAGGAGGTTAGATGTGAACGGTCTAGAACGCCTGTTAATTAGCTAAATTAACTTGTCTGTGCCATCGCTTGTGCAGTTGATTGCATGCCTTGCAAATGTTGCAAACGTAAGCTTAGAAGCTGTTTGCAGGAAGTAGGTAGATAAGATTACTATCTACTTAGTTCAGGCATATCGACTTCGCTGGATTGCTATATATATCCATGCCACAAATTGGGAGGAGCACACAATGCCACAACATTTTTTTTTAACTGATCTTTCTCCCCATAGTACCAAAGATTTGGAAGCGAACTAGTAATTATTTTGTGTATAGCGCAAAGTGTAATTAATAGCTAAAGATTTAACAATCAATTTGTCAAGAAAAGAAGCAAATTGGAAAAAAAAACTATGATCTTTGTTAAACACAGCGTGGGTTTGCAAAAATTAGTTTCCTTCTTGTTCTAACAAAGGATCAGCAAAGGCGGCCGTGTAGGTTTAATAGTCCGGTCTTTTGGTAATACCAAGGAGGTCAAACTTCGCAGCAATTGCTACTATAAGTGATTAACAAACCTAAAAATGGTATGAGGAAGGAAACTTACACCATAGCAACATTGTTATCTTACGGTAATTTCCTAAAACACTTGAAATCGACAGAACGAATTGGAATACAATCTACGGATATTACTAATCCGGCCACAGTTTTTGAAAAGGATATTATGTATTTACACAAGTTCTTGTAACCCAAGGTGCTGTGAGCTATAAATTTAGGTTACAATAAATTTTATATAATTTTCCTATAATGTTACCGCCGGCCGCTAGGACACAGGCCTCTTCTCTTTGAGAGGGAGTGGGCCGTAATCCACCACGTGGACCCATGGCGGGTTGGTAGATGACACATGCCTAAGATTTTTTGGTTCCAAGACATGCCGGTTTTCCCACGATGTTTTTCTTCACCGATGTCAAAAGTAAATTCTGAAAACTGTCCACACACACCTGTAATACATGAAGCAACAAAGCTTGTAATTACTGTTACATAAACATAACGCTATGTTTCGTGTGTCAACTTACTTTCACTTAGATAGGTACCTACTTACTTAATTATGTAAAGATTGATTGCTTTGTTTGTAGCAAAGCGGCTAGAAGCTATGTTATAACAATCACTTGATATACTGACCTATAGAACTTTAAGTTTGACTTACGTAATGTATGAGTTGACTGATTTTTGATATGTCACGACTTATGCGTAATCAAATGGACTTATTTGGCAGGTTATCTGTGTCGTACATAGCCCTTTCATTTAAGTACTTATGTGACAATAAATCGTTACGTAAGTAATCAGAGGGTATTGAAGAAAAATAAAATTAATATCAGGATTAGATTTTCCTAATTTTGTATCAACACCTAATCAACGCAGATCAATCAAGCTACAATTATTTTACTTGGCGCCTTTGTTTGTTTGGCGCCAGCTCAAAATTAGTCATTCTCATTTATTTAGGAGCTTTGCAAGAATAAAAACCATTTTTTTTTTTTGTTAAAAAGTGTTTCAGTGGATATTTTTTTCAACACATAAAATACGTACGGTAAGGTACGCGTGGACTTGAGAACCTCCTTTTTTTTCGTCGGTTAAAAATCAATAAAAATATTCGCTGTCGTCATAGCACAGTCATAGTCTCATAGTTGTAGGTGCCTTTGCAAGTTGTGCTAGACTTACATAAATTAGGTATCACTGTACCAGGCTATTTGAATGCATAGTTTGCAGGCATCCAAATTCAGATCATGTAGGACTGACATCCATTCAAAATTACTCAACAAGTGGTCTATTGTACTGGAACACTTTCAGTATGCAACCTTACTCAATACCAAAGAGGTTGAAAATCCAGTTTCAAAAAATCCACTTGTAATTTCTTGGTTCTTCGTAATTTTCGGAGAAATGTAGTTACGTAAATAAAACGCATAATATGTTCACAAGAAAAAAATGCGTTCAAAATTCGCAGTCAACACATGTTTTATGGATGTAAACCGTTTTCATAAAATTCGTATGCAAGCAGGGTCGTTAGTTACCACACAGTGCACCAAAACGAAAGGCTTGCCGGTTCGATTCCCGCGCCGGCACGCCGAGGGGATCTACTTTCGCCATCTGTCACATCTGCATACAATGAGCGACTATATTTTCGGTGGGGCCATGACAATCGCGATTCGTATAGCCTGTGTTCTATGCTGTTTCGACAGACTTGAAATAACATTACGAATCGTTTAGTTAAGGTGGTTATTGTTAAATTGTTTAAGTGTTTTCCTACTAGCACAATTGCCTACTTACTGTAATAGCACTTACGAAGGTGCCTGTTTGTTAAGTATCTGTTTAGCGATTGTTTGTTTATGTTGCTTGATGATAATTTATTGTACGAGAAGTGCGACAGCGAAACACAAATGGTTAAATGGTAACAATAACACGTTCGTTATGGTTTCTTGTTGTTAAACTGTCGTACCTGTTAAAGATAACCTCAGTTATGCCACTCTCTCTCTACTACATAAGCGGCACTTATGGAAAGACTGAAATTGATTACTGTCTCGATTGCAAGTGCTACTGCTTAGCCTGATATCCTAGGTTCGATTCCCAGGTATCATCGGGTTTTTCCATCCAAAATTTCTCAACGACGCGCCCGCAGCCTAGATTTTTGATTGACGACAAAAGGCTCGCCCCCTATAGCATGGGACTTGGGCGTAATTAGCGAAATGTGGGTGTAGGTATTATAGTTACGCCTCAGCCAAACTCTTCGGGGATTACAGGCGTGATCTTTATTATATAATATTGAATAAATTAGGCAGCAAACTTCAAACGGCGTTTCCAAAACGCTCCCGTCATGTCACCTCTGTTTTCGTAGCCCCAATATCATAACGTTTCACATAGCAGTGAAACTGTGCCGCCGGTAGATGTAACAACCATTCACATAGCAGGTTGTGAATGGAGATCACTCGATTGATTAATTGTAGCCAATTGGAGCCATCTGATAGCCGAGACGGACGGCTTACGATCGATTTGTATGTCTTTTAGATTGCCTCATGGGCCATGTTAGTTAGATCTGTCGGGTGTTGTTGTATTGTGGTTGGAATGTGAATTAACCAGAGCTGGAAACCGCGACTTTGCAAACTTCGTTACCCCTGGGTTTTCCCGCATAGAATGAGAGGAATTCTACACTTTTTCACCCAAGTTTTAAATGCACCTTTATTCCTTATACATGTTACATACAATGTTTCTTGTCTTTAGTGATTAAGACTGTATCGTCTGTCTACGTGACAGACGACACAATCTTAATAACCGTCATTCAACCAAGGAACTCATTTTAAAATTGATTTGAATTAAGGAGTCTTACGTTTCTTTTTTTTGCAATTAGCAGGGCATTGTAAGGCTGTAAAACAGGCTGTATGTTAAACAAAATATGATTCGCGACCGTCTTTAGTCGCTGCAGGAGACGCCCTGGGCGTCGGGAATCCCTAGCTGATTCCCGGCCACCGTAGGCGCGGGCTTGCGGATGGTGAGTAATGGGTAGCTCGCTGTCCGGTAAGGACCAAGCCCGATCGACGGCGCGTTGTGTTCCACACGCGCTTCAATGAGATGTCAGCACCAACTGGTGGGGTCCGCAAGGGCCGATGCCTGCTGCTGCTGGGGTGCGGGTTGTTCGAAAGAGATACCGCGGCCCCTGGCACACAGGCAACTGAGGGAACACGGGTGGGTTTTAGTCAGTAAAAGTCTGACACGCCCTCCTGCTCCAATCAGAGCGGGAGAAGTTATTTGATGATTTCCCAACCTGAAAAAAAAACCGTAACACGTATGTATTTTTACAGAATTATAATCATTAACATCATTGATACAACCCTCTGAGTTCATTTATAAGCTTAACCTATTGAATTCTTGCTCGTTACGAAACAACAGTTTATTTATGTTAATAGATAACATGACAAAACCCCAATCCCAATAGCATGGGAGTTGAGTGCCAATTAGTCCTACGGTCGGAGTGCTGTGGTAAAATGTTTGTCCATCACCCACGGGCAGTTTATGTAGATAGTAGCAAAATGCAGGGCAATTACAGTGAACTAATCCCTTCTGGGTTATCACGGAAACACGTTGGAGGAAAATAAGCGTGCAAACACGCGCTGCGTAGCTTCTTTAAATAGAAGAGAACACAATAATTTGAACTTTTCGAACGCGAAGAAGATCAGTTCATCATCATCAGCTTACAGCAGTCCACTGCTGGACATAGGCCTCTCTTAACAGACACCCTGCGAAGATCCTCCAGCTGTACAACATTTTGTCATAAACAGACGTTTCTATATGAATTTCATCAAGTGACTTTTTTTGCGATACAATAAGTAGTGCTTGGACACTTGTCCTGTTCCTACTTTCATTTATCAATTTATCAGTTATCATTTTATTGTCCTGTCCGATAGTGTTCGACCTTTACTTTAGAATTTGATTAAGTAGGTATAGCCTTTGTTGACCAAGTCTCGATCTGCGTTACGTTATTTTATTTAGGACTTATTCAAATTGCTAAAGAGATAGATTGGTAATTATTGCAAGTCGTGAAGTATGTCTGGCAGAATAGTTGGTGTCGTTCTAAATTAAAAAAAAGATGAGTCTTTTTTAAGGAATTCGATCCTTGATTACGTCTCATAAGTACTTACATATATATATAGGTATATGTAAACTTGAAAAAGTCAACAATGATTGCATTTGAAATGGTTCTTCGAAAGTTCGCGATTTAAGTGCGACCACGACCAAGATCTTCCAAACAATAAAATGTAACGTAGGTACATTACTACATATTTTGCTATAACTTTTGTTTTTACATCAAATTCTCTTGATCTCGTCCAAGGTTCATTACACAACATACATAAACTCACGCTTTCTTCCCATAGGGGTAGGCCAGCGACCATATAATGGGGTAGGCAGACACTACACAGCGCCACCCGCTACTATCCTTACATACCCCTTTTGCTTCCTTTACATATTGTAGGAATCGAATAATATTATTTACATGTAGATATGTATTGTACTGACAAAAAACAACCTGTACGTATGAAGGTACATCATACCTACTGCAATTACTCTTAACAAGTTGATGTAATTCTATTATATTAGATGGAAAATTCTACACTGCAATCTATCATTCACTACATATTATTATTATGTACACCATCCTACCTTTAATAGGTAGATAATAGAAGCAAACACATTCATTTTCCAAGTCCCTTTACAAAATATTTGCACAGCGCCAGTCATCGCCCTCTAGGGCTTCCTGTTTGGCTTCTAAGCTCCCTAGTGCAAGCTTATCAACAAGGAGCTAGGAATAGGAACAAAACATTCAACACGGTTGCGTCACGACCGCCCCCGAATGCGTGCGCCTGCGTCGCGGTGACGCTGTGACGAGTTAGGGCTGGCACTCTAGCAGTCTATGAAATGTCACTTTTCATATTAAAGGCTCATGGCTAAATATAAATCAAACCGCAGGGATCGAACGAAGATTAATTAAGGACGCTTGCTCTTGTGATCATCCATTACTTTCATATCGAGAGGGTTTCTAGTTCCGACCCTCGGAAAGCACGCTAAAATGTTGGTACCGGGCTGTCATTCGTAGATTTATGACAATCGTTACCCCCGTAACAACTGTCATAGAACTGACTACCCAGTCAGTAACCCAAAACTCTGACAATCACTCTTACCAAAGCGTTTCGTGTTACCCAGTAACTGGGTTGTGGAGTAGGTAGGTACAGCTAGGCAGGTCGCTCCATGTAAAATATTGGTATTCAGCAGGTTACACTGTAAGCCGCCCCCAACAAAGTTGGGAATAGACTTGGACTGATTTTCATATTATCTAGATATTAGTAGACTGAATAAAATCGGACAAGGTAGAGAGAGGTACGGATGGAATTGAGAGGCACGGTAAAAGCAATGCAAACTATGAAAAATGAAATTAGGCCCGGTGAAAAGCTATTCGCAGAGACGTAATAATATCGCGGGGACATTGTTTCGCGCATTGGATCTTCATCGCACTGCGGAGCCTGCCGAGAGTTGAAAATCCAGAGCGCGATAAAATCCAGCGGCGATATTTTTACGTTTGTGCGCAAGTGGACTTACTATTAAAATAATTGTTTTTACACGCTTTATTATTAGCTTCACTTGTAAGTTTGTTTGTTTGTATGTTTGTATGTACCGACTCCTTTGGACTCATTTTGACCCACTTCAAACGGTCAGATTTCATTGAAACTTTGTAGACTTATCGAGGACCAATGACAATTCAAAAATAAAAAAAAATAAAAAAAATCACGCTTTTCAAGCAAGCAGAACTAAAAAATTGTAAATAAATAATAAGCGTGTTTTAAAAAACTAAAAAACACGCTTTAAAAACCAAACTAAAAAATTAGAAAATAATTTACTTCTATTAAAAAGCGTGGGGTGCTTGATATTAATTGATTATAAAAATACCTCAAAAAGTACCCCACGCTTTTTAATAGAACTAAATTATTTTCTAATTTTTTAGTTTGGTTTTTAAAGCGTGTTTTTTAGTTTTTTAAACTATTATTTATTTTTTGAATGTATCATTAGTAATATCGTGAACGTAAGAGTGTTAATGAGTAATATCGTGGCACTAGCTATCTGATAAGCTTTAAATCATATCATCGCACGTGTGATGACGTAGTTTGTTTTTAAGGATACGGTTTTCATTAGCGGGTCATATTGTTTAATGTTTATATAGACACGATATTAACAGATAAAAAATATGTATCATATAGTAGTGTAAATTACTGATAATATTAGGAATGATTCTCTGAAAAATATAATTTTTGGCATTTTATCAAGAGATTGATAAAATAGCCACAGATATGAAATTGTAGTTTTATTTAAATATTGATTTTTCATGTAATTGTTTTTGATAATTTGTATAATTTTATCTTTACGCATTCCACACATTTGCCCATTAGTCATTTAGTTCCTGTTCTAATAATTTAGTAAAAAAACAAGAAGCAAAACGAAAAGTAGTACCTACTTGAAATAGTATACTTTTTATTTTTTGTAATATTCATTTCAAACAATATTTACCTACATTCATACTACTACATCCAGTTTTAGGCTGGGGTATACCGTAATGTGATATTATACGTATTATAGTTGATACACCCACATTTCGGCAGTGGTGGTGGTGGTGGTGGTGTGTTACACCTCTGTCTAAGGCTCCCTGTCCAGGGGAGAAGAGAGGAGAGGAACGAAGCTCCCGGAGCTGTGCCAATATTAACCAATAGAGTCTAAACTCCGCTCTTCTCCTCTCTTCTCCGCTCCAGTGGACAGGCAGCCTAACCCGTTACATGATAAGCTTACACCCAGTTATATAATTCATTTCTTTTTAATCCCCACTTTAATTATGTATTTAATATGAATCTTCACTTGTAAATAAACATGAATTGAGGAAATAAAAATTCCCAAGAATATTAGAATTTCATGTTCATTGGTTTCGATCGCATAGCAAGGACGTGTGATATCAGCGAGGTGCAAAATGGCCGCTTATCAAAACATTGACATTGGACACGATTTGTTTATCAATAATGTACGATTTATTGCGTTTGTTATGTCATAGGGACATGTTATTTCAAATGTATTTGGCCTATTCAACAATCTTAATCACATTATTCTGCTCTTATCCCAGTTTATCTGGGGTCGCCGGAAGCAACGAGTTCCATTTTTTTTTTTCATACTTCTCTATTAGTAGTCATCTCGACAGTCAATCCAGAAAGTCAGTCCGCAATGCTTGAAGACTAAGGTCTTCAACCAGTACGTCCTGCCCGTGATGACATACGGTGCCGAAACGTGGACACTGACAGTCGGGCTGGTCCACAATTTTAAGGTCGCTCAGCGCGCTGTGGAGCGGGCTATGCTCGGAGTTTCTTTGAAGGATAAAATCAAGAATGAAATTATCCGGAAAATAACCGGAGTTACCGACATAGCTTGTAGAGTGAGCAAGCTGAAGTGGCAGTGGGCTGGCCGTGTTTGTCGAAGGACCGATGGACAGTGGAGCAGACGAGTCCTGGAGTGGAGACCCAGTATCGGCAAACGTAGTGTGGGACGCCCTCCAGCTAGGTGGACCGACGACCTTAAAAAGCCACCTTTTAAAGCTGGGACAGACTGGATGCGGAAGGCGGAGGATAGAGTGTTGTGGCGCAGCCTGGGAGAGGCCTATGTCCAGCAGTGGACTGCGTTAGGCTGAGTTGGTTGGTTGGTCGACAGTCAACTCTTTTCTAGCCATATCATCTTAGACAGACTCCATCCATCGTTTCATTTTGTTTCCTCTACTTACTCATAAAGCCATTCACATACATATTCATGGGCCTTTTCAACAATAGGCATTAACTCATAATATTGTGCAGATAAACCAATCTATACCCTGGCTTGCCTATGCCGTTAGAAGACTACAAGATTAAATTATGTATTAAAATGCAATTTGATTCTGTCACACAACTCTTGGTCCGTTAGCAATAATGTCTACTTTATTAAATTAACTGTATAGTACCGTTGTGTGTATAGATTAAATTGACATATCGTGTAACATGTTGCATCGTATGAAGCGAGACACTGTCTGTCAATTTATTTTTATTTACCTACTCCAAAGATTTGAGTATGAGTGGGGATAAGAGTATACCAAAGAAACGATGGACGGACTGTGTGAAAGTTGATATGGAAAGAAAGAGGGTGACAACCGTGATGACGACTAATAGAGAAGTATTTTTAGAAAAAGATGTTGCGGCGACACCAAATAAATTTGGGATACATGCAGGAGAATAATGGTGATGATACTGCAACTGTAAGCTTTAAAATACTTATTTTGTAATAAGTAAATATTCTGTCATAAGTACGGATAAGTTTTTATCCATTGCGCAAACTGTAACCATGAATTCAGCATATCATTCTAGACCCCCTGGCCCCCTAGCACAGAAATTTTATGTCGGTTTTATAAAAAAAAAAACAGCTGTTTCATAGAAAAGTGCAATACCTACGCGGTCAAAATGTATGGAACAGCTGAATTTTTTTGTATTACCGACGAAAAATTTCTGCGTTGGGGGTCTAGAATGATATGCTGATTTCATGGCTACAGTTTGCGCACTGAATGTTATAAGCAATCTCATCAATTCATTCAGTCAATTTCAGTCTAATAGTCATGCTTTTAAAACAAGTTTCTTGTTTCCATCTTTTTAATTAAAGTTCACTTTTTAGGCAGTCGGGTTTTTGATTTTGTATTTTTTTTTTCTATTATGCCAACCCTACTACCTGCACAGGTAGACGTAGGCGTGCGTTGGCGCAGTGCATTAAGCCGGGAATTAGAAAAAAGCAAACAATGATGGCGCCATGTTTTTTGCTACACGCCAAATTCGTACGCACACAAGTAATATTGATTGCATCATTTAATTCGCGTCATTATGTGTTCCGGGATAATGTAATTTATAATTAATTAATTAATGCATTTTTAAGGCTTAGGTAGATTATTATCGTTGTTGTTATAATGGCATATAGTACGGGTGTACTAATGGTTGGATGTCAATCTACCAAAACCACCTGACAATTTTTCATTAGCGATGTGCGATGCATTTATTTCATTTCATGACATTGTTTAGGACCAGTCGCGATGGCGATGCCTAACAGAGGATGTCTTTCAGCTGAATTACATATTTGATTTTTCCGATTTTTTTCCAAAATTGGCTATGTAAAATGCCTTACTACTGTTCTGCTAATATACTGTACCAGCTGTAAAACTTCCATACTCCAGCAGCTTGTCAAAAACGTTCCCAATCGATTTCCACAAAAACATTTTCTGGGCTTCTTGCATTCATTTAGACCTCTCTAATTGGCTGACTTCATAGAAAAACCTGACAGACCAGTTTAGCTGTTTACGTTCTTCTACAACAGTAAATTCACGGTCACGAGCCAAGTCTACGTGTCTATTATTGTGTAATATTGACACAGGTTACTTCAGGCAGACGTGCTTCGCTTATTAAGGCAAAAAACCTACACGGCTATACATACGTATATATGATATTAGTCTAGCTTCCCCACTGGGATATTCTTGCTTCTTCGAATTCGGTCTTTTTGTCGAGTTTGCTCTAGCTCTCAACTAGTTTCATCTCTCTGACCAACCGACCCCTTGATAGTTCAAAAGGCCTGATATTGGAAATTATGAATGTGAAAGTTTGTATGTTTAGATGTTTGGATGTTTGGATTTTTAGATGTTAACATTTTTTGATATTTGTTACTCAATCACGCAAAAACGGCTGTACATATTTAGATGTTTTTTTTTAACGTTGCCCCACACTAGGAATTACTCCTGTATTGTGGGTGCGTTTACAAACATTTAAATTCACATACACAAACAGCCAGACCCGGAACAACTACTTGTAGGTCATACAAATATTTGTTCCGTGCGGGAATCGAACCCGCTACACGCAGCACTGCAGTCAATCGCCTAACCACTGCGCCAACCGTGCTGTCAAATTTGGCACAGAGATACCTGGAATAACACATAGGATACTTTTTATCCAGATAGGACGTTCCCGTGAGATATCTTCGACCTCCACGCGGGCGAAGCCGCTGGCAAAAGTTTGAAATAAATGTTTTGAGTTTGTGGCTTATATTTTATTAATCAAGAGTCAATTAATTGAGATTTCAAGAAATAAAAATACAATAACTGCAGACAAATTGCTCTCCTATTCTGATAAGATGTGAATGATGCAACCGACTAAAGCGGTGTAATAAACTTTTAACACCTTCCTTTATGTCTAGGAAGCTCACTTCCAACTCCTATTTTTCAATTGCTGCAGGAAGCATCAGATTCATCCTCTGACTGACGAATTTTCACAATTACGTCCGGCTAATCATTGTTCTTCATTGTCAAGGTTACATACAAAGGTGAACCTCTAATCAAGTCAATTGAATGACCAAATTGACTAGACATGAGATGTTTTTACCAGAACAGGTATTTTTCTGGACCGCACCTAGTAAGACGCGTAAAGTACCAAGTACATCATGTATTTTCTATCAAAGCGAGAATAAGTGGACCTAGTACTGCACACCTCTAAATTAAACCTAGACTTAAATCAATAGCACATTTTTCTACGCAGCTACGTCTCCAAAGATAATGTTCAAAAGTTTTTCACATTAATTTCACAAAATATTATTTAAAAAAAAACAACCGAGTGCCAAAAAAACACTACTAAGTGAAAAATAACTTTAATTTCGGAAGTGACGGTGACTTTGGATATATGTATTTTAATTTTTTGTCACCGCTTTCTGAAATTAAAGTTATTTTTCACTTTGCAGTGTTTTTTTGATGCCGGTTGTTTTTTATTTTTTTTATGTTTCTATTTTTCACTTTTTAGTGGTTCACATGTGCTTACCCTTTGACAGCGTACCGGCGTGATGTTATGTTATGAACTGGTGTAAACAATAGACAAAGACATGAGATTTCAGCAATCCCAGTCTATTTGCTATCATTTATTGAGGAGTTTCGTTGCCTATCTCCGAAGTTCTTCACCAAATTGAAATGGGACCACTCCGATATGGTAGGTACCTACCATATCGGAGTGGTCTTCCAAAAACTACCCAAATCGTTTCAAGTGTGCCTACAAAATTTGAAGAGTTCTCTCTATTTCTCCAGGATCCCATCATCAGATCCTGACTTCATGATCATGGGACCACCTGAGAATTATACCCTTTCATAGAAAAAAAAATCAAGGCGGTCCACCCATCTTCGAGTAATCGGTGTACATAAAAAACATACCAATCGAATTGAGAACCTCCTCCTTTTTGAAGTCGGTTAAAAACACTGCACATTCTACCTCTCGTACAAAAACGAGGTTGATTTCATCTCGGCACAATGCTCCAATTACCGTAGTCCGTAATAAGAGCACCTACCGCAGAAATGGTCATTTGAATTTAATTCAGTGCTATCAAAAACAGTATTGTTTTGACCAATTTCATTATGGAATCTAGGCTGACGCTGATTGCGAATGTAAAAGTGGGGGAAAAACGTTAATATCGATTTGGGTCGAGCGGGGTTTTCTTGTATGATTAATATTTAGATGAAGCTTGAATGCTTAGGATTATATACCTATAATCCTCTAATCCTAACCTGGCATATAAATGATGCATTACATGAATGCTATTTCGTTATTTTAATATTGTATGCCTAATATTAAGTTGTTGTGCTACTTAACTTTTTAATTTGCTAGCTAAACATTTTCTGTTAATTAATTACTTAAAATTAAAAGCCTCACACGAAACGCGATAATAAGCTAGAACACGATCTAAATAAATAACTGTTCTGAATAATCAGCTAATTTACTCACGTTTTCGTCTAGTTTAGACTTATTAAAATGATGACTGTAGGTCTCATTAGCCTATAGATTAGCCGCGAATCATGCAGTTGAATTTAGTCTTTATAGTTAAATGCCTCGATGAAATGTGATTTCTTTTGCCGTTAAGCTTCATATTGGGTTTCGTTTCTCTAGTAGATTTTTTAATTTTGTTGAGACTAAACGTTTAAAAACATACTGAAAAAAAAAAAAGTAATTAGGTACTCTCCAGGCATTGACATGCTTGAGTAAAAAAAAAAAATAATACCTATGTTCAGTGACAAAATACTTTAAATTTTAGGCCAACACACCCACTAAAGTGAATGTGTGTGTGTATGTGTGAGTGTATGAGTAACTCCAAAACCATAAATCCCAGGGTCATTAAATTACTTTAAAAGCAAACAATAAAAGCACAATCACATCAATTGAATTGCCCAATTATAGTCGGTCAGCAACCCGAATTAGGCAACCATCGGTTTTTTTTTGCAAACCACTCTTACAAATTTATCTGACGTTTCGAAATTATTTACAAATCCATACCAGTGTGGGTGTGGCAGCTAATTGAATGACCGAACTTGAGAATTGTGTTTTATTTTCGTCAGATTATTTGCTCAGTAGTGTTAAGTAGCTGAGCAGCTATTGACATTTTGGTTTGTGCTGTTTTAACGATACAACATTCATTGCCAGCGTCGAAGCATATTTGGATTTTCGAGGCGATACAAAAAGTAAAACGCGTGTTTGAAGAGCCATCTATCTATATCATCAGTCATTTATGTAGCCTTGACATACAAAATGCATGCTGTGTAGATATTATGGATAGTCACGACTAGGTTTTCATCTAGTTTAGTTTTTGGCCAAAAAAATTGTCGGTCATATGGAAACTAGTCCACATTTTGGTGGTAGCTACTAGCAACCTACCATCTTGTTCTGTCTATCCTTTACCTTACCTTTCAAATCTGGAATAATAATTTATTGTTACCCCCAAGGAGCACACCGGTAGATAGGCATATAGAGATATGAGGAACACAGGGTGTTAAAGTTTACTCATCCTCTATAGAAAAGGCAGGATCCTCAGACTAGACGGGTGTTGTGACTAGTGTGTTACACTGCCCCACGATTGATGTCAGGACATTGTATATACGATGCAGAATTTTGCGTGCGGTTAGTGTGATGCGTAGTTCACAAGTGGCGATGTAGATGTCGCCACAGCATTTAGAGTTTTCTTTAAAAATAATCACGACTTTGATCATGATATCTCATATCTAATCTTGTGTCTCCTTGTTCCAGCATAGTCGTTATGTCGTGGTGAACAGGCGTGATGATGAGGCTGGACGCGCCCGAGAAGCAGCACAGATACCACAATCTGTTGCACGACGACCATGCCAGTGAGTACCATCAACTTTTGTTTTAAATTTTATTCATGCACGAGGTAGGTAATAAAAGTTTTCACACGGAACACTGAAGAAGTAGTCCGTCTTCCATCTAGTAGTTTTAATTTCTTTATAATTTTTCTTGTCGGAAAGTGAAATTACTGTTTAGTTTTCTATGTTCTGAATGAAATATTTCATACACAACTAAAACATCTGTTCAGTCCCATTCTTCTGAAAACAGTGACTCGTTGTGTAGCGAATAATAGCCATAAGGACAGAAAGAGCCAGATGCCTTACACTCCAAAAGACCAAATTCCATCCTAAGGTACCTAAGAACAAGTCAACCCTCTTAAATCTATTAGTGAAATGAAGCAACACACAACTTAAGTAGGTATATCAAGTTGATGACTAATATCTAGATTGATTTTGAACACTAGAAGATTATCTGGTTTGTTCTTCTTCCAACCAATAACATCAAATGCGAGGCGATTACATACTAATGAACTATGCATGATTTTCACCATTATAGGAATAATGGTGAAAATCATGCATAGTTAAGGATAACTAAATAAATCTTAGCGGTCTTTGAAAGACAACAACAATGGACGTTTACCGACTAACAAGACGATGGTGATGATAAGCATTTAATGTCATCATTGCATATAGAAACCTTCCTCAACTCTAGTTTATTCAACAAAACTACATACATACGTAACCTCACGCCTTCATCCCATGGGGGTATGCTAAACTATAGAACGCCACCTGCTACAATCCTTAGTCCTTTTGCTTCTTACATGAATACATCTGGTCAATCACGCAAGCTGGCTGCGACCCTGACCTTTCTAAAAAAGATCACCAATATGGTCACCATCTAATAGATATCCGTCTAGGGTTTGGTCCCGGCGTTTCGTCTCTAAGCGGACTTGTAAAATATCTTTTGTTAGTCGTCGTCTCAATAAAAACTGTTGCCATTAAAAATTACACAGCGTTGACATTCTCATTACCTCAATTATTATAACCACTAGTTACCGTCATTACGTTTATCAGGCAAAACGCAAAGGTCTCGTATTGTCATTTTTATGAAGACATAAAAATCATATTTAATTGTTCTCTTTTCCCATGGCTGTTTTTGTAATTAGCTTTGCAAGCAATTTTGTACTGTCGGTAACAGAACGAACTATTTCAGGCGTATGAATCTACCAGCTGTTTGTTGCCTGCGATTTCGTTCGCATTTAGGGACTACTCAAACTTATTCAGCTCTGTTCAGCTTATGTCCATAGAAAACAACGATTTTCTATGAGATGCGTACGCATCCGTTCAGCCGTGGAAAGCTGAACGGACTCTATACAAAATCGTGATTTTCTATGGACAAAAGCTGAACAGAGCTGAATATGTGTGAGTAGTCCTTTAAACAAAAGCCAAACGGTCGACTTAAAAAAACCTTGTGTAGTTCAAATTCTTCAAAATTTTGTGCCAATTCTTCTGTTTGTTTTTAGTACGGAGTGTAATAGGAAGCGTTTCTATAAACTTTACTATTAGGAAGGAAGATTCCGGGCGCTACTCGGAAATAAGGCAATAGGCCCTTAATACATGGAACTTAAACATAACTGGTGAAATGTGAGTGTAGGTACTATAGTTAGAGGAACACCTCTGCCTCCCCTTCAAGGAAATACAGACGTGATATTATGTGTGTAATTGTTCAACACGAAAAACAAAAAACTGTATCCAGAGGTTGAAACGCGCGGCAATTAAAAAAATAAGTAAGTAATTGGATTGATAGTAGCAACAATTTAACATTAAGGCACATTAACGTGAACTTGATAAGCAGCCATTAATTTTTGTTCTTAGCATACCTTAATTAAACTTCATTACTAGCACATTATTTCTGTTAAGTAATTTTTATTTAAATTAATGCGATAATGCCGTAATTACAGTGTGCATACGTAATTATAGCAGTTCTGTATGTCATAGGTATAAAGTGTATTTAAATAGACGTATTATTTACATACAGTCGAATTCATTTATTTTGTGGCCTTGCTCTTTGAACAAGGTTCACTTAACTCTAATTTATAGTTTGGTTACTTTCGATTTTACGCAGTTTTCTTTCCTCGAGATTGATACCTCATAATTATATTATTCGTATCTTCACTGTTACGCAGATACCTAAAGCGATAATCAATGTTAAAAATAAAACATTATTTTTTCTTATGAAAACCTGCCAGGTTCAGTATTTTTGAAAGAAATGTGAGAGTCACCTTGCTTGTGTTCAAAATCTTAAACCCTAAGTGATAAACCTAGAAATTTGTAGATACCGTCTTCTGAATATTCAACTTCTCACTAACGATTCTGCAGAAGAGGGTGTGGAGCAGTGTCGTAAACTGCTCCATCCAACCCTGCCCTTTGTGCCTCAAAACATGCAGTCACAGTGACCTCTGTGTTGTCAGCGATAACGCCGTGGCAGTGTCGAAGTTTTGGGCCAACAAATTCTGCATAACTATCGTGCCAGCGACATGAAGAACAAGTATTTATTAAGAAATCTTAAATACAATATAAAATCTAAGACCAAAGTACCTACATATAGGTATTATGTACAACCATAAAGAAAAAAAAAGCGAAGAACTCATTGGGCATAATAAAACATTGGCGACATCATTGCAATGGGAAAAGTACCCAAAAGGCTGACAACGTTGCCACGTTGTATGGCAGTGCTGAATGTTAGACCTAAAAATAGACCAGCACTCTAGTCACGTGAAGAGTCGACCAACCGCTTGGCGAAGTCCCTAAACACTCGATGAGCACTCGGCCCTAATGTTTCAACCCCAAATGGCTGAAACTCTAGGGCCGTGGAGAATAGAAGTACATATTTAATAATGAAAGCTTGTATTATCGACTGTACATAAACTTAATACAAAGTCATAGGGCGAGGGAACCTGCAGCAGAATGCGTGTTCGTGGGAATACCGTCATACAATCTGATGCTTATTATGCGAAATTTGAATATGGGAAGAAGTGTGAAACATTATACAGACTGACTGCATTTGAATAATACAGTAAATATGCGTAGGGTCGGTAGGTAGAACCTCGTGGGAACATCTGCTGATCCTCTTTTTGAGATTATAGAATAAATAATACAATACATTCTCTCTAAAAACACTAACCTCCTGGGGCAGTCGGGTAGTAAATAAGAGTAAAAGAGAGCGAGAGAAGATGGACGAGGAAGATCTTGCTTTCAATAAAAAGAAGTTACGTCCAGTAAGTAGATTTACAAAACATACGGGAATCCTAGACCTAGGAAAAAAAGCTGCCAGGCTAAAATGGGACTGGGCGGGTCACACCAGCCGCATGCACAGTGACCGCTGGGCAATTGTCGCCACACAGTGGGTGCCCGAGGATGGACAGCGCCGCCAAGGCCGGCCCAAGAAAAGGTGGCGAGACGACCTAGACACGAATTGCAAGGGCTGGATCGAGGCGGCCCTGGAAAAGGATGCCTGGAAGGATTTGGGGGAGGCCTATGCCTAGCATTGGGACAGTGTAGGCTAATACAAAAAGAAAAACGTGACTTCCGTAATGACACTCACCGTTCAATGCAAATAATACATTATGCACGAGTGGAGAATTTTCACTAAGTTTTCCTTTACAAACAATGAATGCAATATGTTTATAAATACTTGCGAGGTATGTAAATATGAGTGTATACACGTGAGAAAACACATTAGCATTTGTTTAGTTCACAACGCGCCCAGAAGACTGCACGAAGCTTCTCTTATGTTATAATGACATACAGCCAAGCCTATATAGTATTTTCTTAAAGAGTAGACAGGAGTCTAGATAGGCCTATTGAGGTATACCGAATAAAGTGTAAAGTTCAAGTTCACCCTCCATTGAAAAGGGAGGATTCTCCGATAAGACAGGTGTCGTGTCTGCTGGGCAACTGCCCGATGCTTGATGTCGGGAAGTTGTATCTTGCGCGATACAGGATTTTGCGTGACGTCAGTATGATGCCGCCACAGGCCCATATCTTGCCGATGAAGCGGTGACGCCATCCACTAACACGATCACTCCCTCTCACAGAGAAGAGGGTGTCATCCTTTGGCCCAGCAGAACATTATAGGCTAATTATATTAATTAACCACTAAAAACATTTTCATGTAAAATGTTGCCAAGACGAGACCATAATATGACTCGCCTATGAAACGGTCAAGCCACATAATTTTGACTAAGGTGTAGAGTTTGTGTAGTTAGACCTTGTAGAGTTAGGGCGTGTAGAGTTAGAAGCTTAGCTCTAGATCACATGATCTGATAACTTTTTGACAGTGCGAGTCATATGGTCTCGTCTTGGCAACATTTTACATGAAAATGTTTTTGATGGGATTTCACTTCTTTTTGTAAGTTGCTACCATTTCTTTTTTTTTTTTATGACTATATTTTTAATAATAACAAGGAATTTTCAGACAAACTTCCACCCCTAGTTTAAGGGGTTGGGGGATAAAATTCCACGTTTTCTAAATTTTTTTGTTGTTTGTGTACTAATACTAGCTTACATACCGAATTTCAACTTTCTAGGACATTAGGAAGTACCCTAAGAATTTTGATGATCATCAGTGAGTCAGTGAAGTAATCGGGGTTTTTTAGATATCAATAAAATCGAAAGTATAAAAGCTATGCAATTAAAACTTTATATTTTTAACAAGCCCGCTATTGGCAACAGATCCCGAGAATTTTGTTTATCTGGTATAATCCAAAGCCAAATTATAAAGATTTAAAAAAAAAACGAAGAAGCGCTTCGAGAAAAGGTAGGTAGTGCCCTTGCGCTCCGCTTGGCTCGTCTTGGCCGGAGCACTACCGTGCCCCCGGATATGTCGGTACTGACGAATGTGATTTAAAGATCAGACTGTTATTTATCACCGAAACTTTATCAAGTTATTATAGCGAGCTATTTATAGCCACAAACGAAACCTACATCCTCATATCACATGAAATTCTATAGAACTTCGTTTTGAACTGAAGGCTCTCGTAGAACTGGGGTCGTATTTATAGACAAGCGAATAGAATGATTAACGCAACCCATATTAGGTCATACAATAACCCCGCATGCGCGCCACACCTGACTTCCGGTGGCGGTTTCCTGCGTTTTGTTGCGCAGGAAACGAACCTGTGACGTTCCGCGTGGTTGCTTACCACCACTCGGCTAATGAGACTTGCCCGTTGAAGGTTTTTTTTTAATGTAATTCGAGGGGGATCGCTTCCTGTTATTTTAGTTTGGTACCTCTATTTAGAGGGGCTTGTGGGTAATTAATAACAGCCGCTCGGGCCGATTGAAAATTTTAAGCTACGCTTGTCACGTGCCTCCTCCGTGCTTCGGTATGCATGTAAAGCCGCTGGTCGCGGCTGTTATTCGTGGATCATTAACAGTCGTTTCGGGTCGTCCCAGTAACTGGGTTGTGGAGGTCAGATAGGCAGTCGCTCCAACATAGTTGGGGAAAGGCGAGGCAGTTGATGATATTATACAATATAAAAAAAACGATTTTGTATTGATTTTGACCGAATTATTCATCAAAGCAATATTTTCTACAGTGGAATTGATCGTGATATACAATCGATATATCAGTAATTTATAGGTAGGACGGGTTCTTATACATAATATGATAGATAACATTATGAACTTCAACTCGAACTATTATTACTTTACAGCACAATACGGAATACTTCAAAGTGTACTGCAAAACCAATCAACAAATATTAATCCAATTATCCTACTATAATATTACAAATGTGAAAATTTGTATGTTTGGATGTTTGTTAGTCAATCACGCCAAATCGGCTGAATAGATTTGGATGAAAATTGGGATACTGCAAGTTTATAACCTGGATTTACACATTTTTATACCGGTAGTACGATACGATGTCGTGGGATAATTTCCGACCTCCACGCGGGTAAAGCCACTGTCAAAAGCTAGTGACTTAAATGCAAGCCTTCCAACCAATCCGATCAAAAAATTATCTACACTGAGATAAATTGCAGTCCATAAGGTAAGGCAATGTAGCAAAAAGGTCACAAACTCACAAGCTTGCATTCATTTCGCCGGACAAACGGGTTGTTGACCGACCACTGTCCTTTGAATGCAACCGTCTAATCCGGCGCCCATTGACCTTTCAACTGCATCCAATCACGCGCAGGTTAGCGCAGGTTGTTGCCCTACATCTATAGTCCAGATTTCCAGACCCAACCACAATTTCAGTAACAGTAGCACAATTTAAAAGCACCAACAATTGAATTAACGACTCATTGTGATTGTGCAACTGGTTGTCATCGGATACCGCTGTCGTGTGTAATTATGATTGTCGACCCTGGCCCGGTAGCCATGTTGCCAATATGGCCGCCCACGTGACGCGTGCGCCTTTGATCCGCACATAGATTCTAGATCAGATATGGCAATTCATTGTTCTGTTCAGACGTGATTTAAGGTGCCTCTCAAGTAAATTGGCATTGCACCTAAATTATGTCAAGTTTATGTGGTTGAAATCTATATGCCTGAACAACAAGAATCCATTAAACGTATTGACTTAGAAAGATTACTTAAAGCCTATACTTTTTATATGTACAAGTATTATCCTTAGTCAGTCTTCTGTAAACCTTATAAATCCTGCACGTAATTTCTTCATCGTTATCACTGAGAGTTTTTCAAGAGAATGTTCACATTGCTGGGACACAGACCTCTATGTAAGAGGGAGTGGGCAATAATCCATCACGCGAGCCCAATGCGGGTTGTGGATGTCACATGCCTACGAATTTTTTGTTGTAGGACTTGCCAGTTTCCTCACGATGTTTTTTTCACTGTTTTTAGAAAAGTGGTGACGAAATTAAATACTTACACAAAGTAAAGTGTTTGTCTGGTTTCGAACTCACGACCTGTAACTCATAAGACGGTGCCGGTACCACTGAGCTACCACTGCTACGATGGTAGTGCTCACTAGTGATCAAAGAGAGAAATATTAGAATGTCCATCCTAGAACACTGAAGTTAATTCTTCCAACCGGAAAGAAGCGCTTACAAAAACGCATGTCAATAAAAATATATGAGCAATCAGCCGTAATGATTTCCTCAAGTCTCCAGCTTATGCAAGACATAATCAACAGTAAACGACTCTGAATGGATGTCAAGCAGTTACCACCATGGTAACACTATCAGATTTCTCGATGACGCAACAGCTGCACCTTCTGCTAAACTACCTACTGCACTTTGAACTCTCGGTGTAGGTAAACGAGGTGCGAATTTCCGCGACATTGAACACCGTTAGTCTCGGAAACAAGTAGACAGTACTAAGAGGTGTCTGAGAAGAGATACGTAACAACATCCTTTTAAAAGCCTTAATGAAGATTGGATTTTAAGAAATTGAGCTTGCAAATGCATGGCCCAAGTGCACAGGCCATGCCTTTGCAATTGTTTAAGTTCAGTGTGTTAATGAGAGCAGTCAGTGATAACGGCCGCGACTTTCCAGTTGTAGGTTCGAACCCAGGCAGTTGTAGGTTCGAACCCAGGCAGTTGTAGGTTCGAACCCAGGCAGTTGTAGGTTCGAACCCAGGCAGTTATAGGTTCGAACCCAGGCAGTTGTAGGATCGAACCCGGCCAGTTGTAGGTTCGAACCCAGGCAGTTGTAGGATCGAACCCAGGCAGTTGTAGGTTCGAACCCAGGTAGTTGTAGGATCGAACCCAGGCAGTTGTAGGTTCGAACCCAGGCAGTTGTAGGATCGAACCCAGGCAGTGTAGGTTCGAACCCAGGCAGTTGTAGTATCGAACCCAGGCAGATCAGAGCATGGTGGTAAAATGCATAGAGAACGCTGTTGCCCATTCTCTAGTACATACGTCCCTTAGTCGCCTTCTACGACACCCACGGGAAGAAATGGGATGGTGCTATTCTTTTACGTCCGGCACCACACGGAACCGGCATGTCCTAGAACCCAATCTGCGTGTGACATCTAGGTACTAACCCGCACTGGGCCTACGTGGTAGATTATGGCCCAATCCCTCTCAAGGAGAGGAGGCCGCTGTCCCAGAAGTGGGAACATTATATGCTGATTATGATGATAAGATCCCCAAAATGATGGGTCAAGAAGCCTTGAGGGCCGAGACAGCTTGAGACAACGATTCTCCCTACAAAATATTCAAGAGAAAAGTAGAAAATTATACTGTCTAGGGCAGAAGAGGCCGAAGCTCTTTGTCGTTCACCGACTGTTCCCGAGATCACGCTAGCTGTTTATTGAAGCGCCACAGAGCGTGCGTGCGTGACTGATCGTGTAATTATTTATTCATCGCTGATCTATGGTCGACGCAAACGCCGGCGTTAACCCACCATAGCATTGTTTACTATGCTAATTTAATTATTGCCTACACTTTATTATCTACCTTTAATTGCACCACCAAATTGTTAGCCTGATACCCAATTTTGAATCGTAACCGAAAGGATTTATAGTTGAATTTGAAATAATAGTAGCACGATTGATAAAATTGCTTATAATAACGTGGGGTGGCCATGTAGATCATTGACTTTACAAGACATTGAATGATAATAATGCTGTTTAAATATTAGAGGTCGTAATAGCAACTAGGTGCATCGATCATCATTCTATTCCTAGAATCAATTGTTCAGAAGTATCCAATTGTGCCAATTAGTGGAATATAGGTTGCTAAATTCTAAGTTATACATTATTAATGGTAGTTTGATCATTACTTCGTTAAACGAGTGCCAAGAGCATGCAGAAATTAGGTTTTTATTCAGGACTACGTTCAGACAGAAGGCCAAGATAAATTCACGAGACAATGTACTGGTTATTACAGTACAATTGTTCGATCAGTTGTATAATCGTATTATGTAATCCATATCACCGTCTATCACGCGATAAAATTGCATTGAAACCATTGTGGTATAAGCCATTAATACTATGGAAATTAAACACAGGTGCCGCTACTGACAAAATAGATAATAACTTTCCAATCAACATTATTACTGAGCAACTCATAAACAACGAAAGGAATCTAAAAATAAATAATATTTCACATAAACCTATATACTTATGCACTTAAGAAATGTCAGAAGCTAAGTGCAATGGTGGTCAACCTTTGCAACTTCTCTTAAGGTGAATCTAGTCCACATTATTCCCATACAAACTTCGGGAGTGTATTATTCCACTGTTCGACAATGTAGGTACATCAAAAATTCAAAATGGTATGGTTTTGTCTCATTATTAATATTGTCTGTACAGAAACAGAATACTAAAATGAAAAGCCATTAAAAAGTTAGGTGCAAACAAAGATTCGTTTTTCTTGCTAATTTAACCTAACTTTGGGCGTGTTTAAGTAATAAAAGATGTGTAAAATCTGAAAAACCAAGTCAGTACCGACAAAGTTCAAATATCGAATTATTCAATAAACTTCATTGGTCCTTGATTTATGCAGTGGTTTTTTCATAAAACCCGATCTTCCGAAGGACTGTCCTTAATTTTTTACGTGCCTGTTGTACTATGATCCTGCATCTCACTGAATAATGTTGTGCATGTAGACTAGCTTCTAATTGCTCATCACTGATACTACCTCCGTTGGACACGATGCCTGGTGAGACAGCGTGCTTTTTAGCCAGGCCCATCAGTGAGTTCGAGCCCGCGACTAGGTTTCCCTTAAGCGAAGCTTTCGAAGAAGTGGAAAGCTCTTCAGCTAGACTCAAAAACTGAAAAATAGGCAACTGAAACAGGCTGGATGTAGACGGCAGAGAATCGGGTGTTATGGCGCTACTTTGAAGTTGGAAGATACCTATATTCAACTGTAGGCCGTGAATAGGCATCTGTAGGCTGGAGCAGTGGTGGCCCAGTGGTAACGGCCAATTTACCAATAGGGTATTACACTCATTTTTGAAAAGTGTCTTAATTATATTCTATAGTGCTAATAAACCACGAAAAAAACACAACATTTTTATTTAATCGATAAGTGTCATAAAAATACATTTAAATTTTACATTTTCAAATTTCGTGCGTAATTTGACTAAAACGCTGGACGCAGTGGACGCCATATTGCTTTGTGGGTATGACGTCAGTTTGCTATTAAACAAATGCGCTGATATTTTAAAAGACAATTGTTTATAATTTAAAAAAATAGTTATTTTTCTACTTAGCGTTGGTTTGCTGTTCCTAAATGCAAAATATTATTTAAATAAAAATTACTATGTTTACGAAAACAATAAAAGTACAAAGTTGCTCAGTTGACATGCCGTATGACGTAATAAGTTAATAACATGGCGGCTACTATTTCATGGTGTTCAACAACAGATTTAAAAAAACTGAAATCTTTAAATTGTATTTTATAATTTCCGACTGCATTTTGTCTAAGCTATCTCAATAATATACTTTTAGATTATTTCTCATAAACAGTAAAATACCCTATTGTAGGTCGTAGCATCGAAACCAGCCAGGCGCTTTACTTTGTGTAAATTTAAACGGTGAAAAAAAAACATCGTGATGAAACCGGCATGTCCTAGAACCAAACATTCAAAGACACGTGACATCTACCAACCCGCGCTGGGCCCGCGTGGTGGATTACGGCCCACTCCCTCTCACAGAGAGGCCTGTGTTCCAGCAGTGGGAACGTTATAGGTTTGACTATGACGTGAATTGTGATATTCTGAGTGCTTTGGAGAGAAAAAGCTATTAGCAAATAAATCACTGCGTAAAACAAACTTTTCAGTTACGTCAGCCTTCGGTCAAGGCTGAGTGGATCTGATTATACTTCAATTATCGCTATCTGATTACTTTACTGACTGCAATCGCTGCAAAAAGCGGGTAATCGTGCCTTAATTGCTTTGCAGCGAAAAAAGTGCTTAATAAGTTTGTGAATTTTTTGGTGTGCACCAAAAATCAAGTTGCACATGAAATGGTTATTGATTGGCTGCTAAGGCGGTGACATAAAATTAAAATACATAACCAAAGTCACCGACTTCCGAACTTAATTATTGAGGTTAATCAAAAAAGGTTTATTATTTTTTGTTTTTCAGTTTTTTTCGGCAGTTTTTTTTTTTGTTAGAAAGCTTTTATTAAAAAAAAATTGTGGCTATAATCTACTAATTACTATATGTTTAATTTTTGATTACTTTTTGTAAAACACCACTTAGCATTAAAATCTGTGAGTGACCAATAAATCACCCCTATTTTCCCACCCTTAGGGTCGGATTTTTTTACAAATTTGTATGGGACCAACTTCGAGGTATCCTATCCAATAAAATAAGAATTATCAAAATTGGACTACTCTGTAAACAGTTATGCGTGATCATACATTACAATGAGTGAATGAACAATCAATCATCCAATGTTTTCCTACCCTTAAGGTTGGATTTTTTTTTCCAAATTTATCTGGGACCATTTCGGGGTATACCCTTTCTAATAAAAAAATAATTATCAAAATCGAACTACTCTGTAAAAAGTTATGCGTGTTCATACATAAAAAAATATACGCGACGACTTGAGAACCTTCTCCGTTTTTTCGTCAGTTAAAAAATGATCGTAGTTATTAAGCAGCCGAAACGAAATTTATCCGATTTCGCTGATTTACGTGATTTTACGGTCGAAATACTGTAAGTTTCTATAAGTTTTTATGCAGAACATGAAAGATAATTTCAATTCTGATCGAATGCATTAGCTACTTTGTTATTCACCGGTCCACGGATCGACCGCGGTAAGCGTAGCTTAACCTGGCTGTTCTCACTGGCTCTGGAAATATTGTAAGTACACAGTACAAATACAAAGTTTACAATGTAACATTACCCCAGCGTCAGTGTGTAGGCACAATGTCAATCAATCACGGATGTGCTAAGAATGCGCAACAAGAACTAAATGCATAATGTTGCTCACATTATGTGGTTTCCTTCCTAAGTTAGTCTAGATCTCCAGGAAAAAAAACTTATGTGTACAATGCCGGACGCCGTTCTCAAAACCTTGATTACTTTTATAAATAAAACAAATGGAGTCGTAGAGGCAATTGTTATTGTACTCGTACAGAAAGACTTGATTGGTCTAGAGATAGAAAGATCATGTAAGGAACGGTGCTACTATTAAAGTATTTGTTTTTTTTTATTATCATCATCATCATCATCATCATCATCATTTCAGCCGAAAGACGTCCACTGCTGGACATAGGCCGCCCCCAAGCTCCTCCACTTCGACCGGTCTTGTGCTTCCCACATCCAGCGGATTCTTTCCTTTTTTTTCACATGGACACTGTAACGCCAGAAGCTAGATGAACGGTTCAAATTGGTAGTTTCCTGTGGAGAAGAGACGGCATGAAACTCAACGGTTACTCTTAAAAATAACTGGCTTTTAAATCTTCTTCAATAATGTTCTGTAAATAGGGCAGTGTAGGCCTAACCAGGTGCGCCATGAAATAGAAAATGATTTTACAAATCAACAGTCTATAAGGACTACATTCGAACCAATGTACCAGATTAATTTGCTGCTACCAGACATGGTGGAAAGTAAAGGAGGGGTCTGCCATAGAAATGTATGCTTTTGTGCATACATTGTCTTTTCTGCTCCGGGATAAATATTTGCACGTGCTGAACATATTTGTTTTGTGGCTGCCTGTTCGTGATCCGAGTCCATAATGGCAGCTACAGGGAATCTTGCTTATTCCAACGCAAGTCTTTTAAAATCACTCCATTCAAATTTATAATGTTGTTTCATTACGCATGCAGAAAATACCTTTTAAGGTATATTCTAATTCGATGCTTAAGGTAGTAAACAGACAAATGCATGGGCTATTTGCATGCCAATATGGTGAATACTGTTTTAAAATACTGTCATGCGTACCATTGCTGATCGATTAGCACTACGAGCATGGATTTGTCATACAAAGCTGTTGGTCTATATCTAAATATGGGATAATGTAACTCTGATTAACAATTGATTGCTTTACCAAACATGGAACACATTACCAAAGTCATAATTATTGGGGTCATAAGAATTTGTTGATATAAATTACCCATGTAACCGTCATCATCATGTTAAATAAGGTCAGCACAACACGTTTCGTTCTTCCATTCTCCCCTATCAACCGTCCCGCTATCATTCACTCCCTTAAACTTTTTCAAATAATTCCTCACACAATTCATTCATCAACATTTTGTATCATCACTCTTTGATTCACACGCGTTTCTTCCCTCCTCATCACATGCCCATACCAAGCTAAACAATTGCTCAAGTAAATGTGGAACTAAAACTTATACATATATTTTAACATCATGGGAAAACATAAGGTGGTCTAATCTAATCCGAGATCTCACGCAGGAGCTATAAAATTCTTAAGACCTGGGTGGCGCAGCAGGACGTCATAACAACAAACAGTAATTTCCCTGTATCATTCTCAGAATCCTTGATAACTATCTAGAAAGTGGTACAGCAGATAACGTTATTAACATAATAAATATTCGCCTACATAGATAATGGATATTATAAGAGTTCATTGTCGTAAAACGATATAGAGATAACATAAAGATGGTACATAATGTTATGAATGGAATATTGTCGAATGTAATGAATGGTCTGTGACAATAGATTGACGTTTGTATGACAAGTATGGTGGCCATAAAAAGAACACTGAGAAGTTGTTCGGGACATGAATTTTGATTGGCAGTGTTTTGATAACTTCGGACAAAATATGGGTGCAATGAACGATGGTGTATGCTCGAATATTACAAAAGTTCAAAAGAAAAAGACTTTTATAAAGGAGGTCAAGAAGACCTAAATGATGCTTGCAACAAAACAAAACACATCAGATAAGATGTTTTCCATTATAAGTGACGAGGATGAAGTGGCCATGGACAAAGAAATCCTGATACAAATTATGCTTGAAAGTAGCCAAGATAAGACATGAAATGGTAAACGTTGACATTTTAAGTAACAACCAAATTCCGTCACATTGAAGACAAAAACCACTGCCTTTTCTTAAATGTTTGTGAGTATACACAGCTTAATTTTTGTGTAATGTCTCAGCAAGAATGTAATTAAAATTCTTGAATAGCTTATGGATTTTCCCACTCATTATGCATAACCTAAGAACCGTGTGCTTGTAAGGTGTACGACAAACTTGATGTTTACTTTCAAGTATACGTAAATTATGCTTCGGCAGCAAAATCCGTAATTGTTTTAACTCATTTTAATTTGTCTGCACATTCAATATGAGGGTTTTGGCACCCATATGCCATGATTGGGCCAAAAATACCAGAGATGACCAAAAGCGTTGGGCAAATGATATTGCCTACGTTGCGGGAAACACGGACACGGTTGGACGGGGTCGTACTGAACCTGCAAGCGTGGCAGAAAGGAAAGCTTGTTCATACGTACCCATTGTTGGGTGATTCCAGGCTAAAATGATAATGATGATGATCTCACTCAAACTCAAAGCATTCATTTCAGAAATTGATTGTCGGAAATATGAAGCTAGTTACAGATGCCCATTCCAACGCGTAGTAGATGCCTATGGTGAAGAACGAACATATAATACATCTTACATATAAATAATTATGTATGAACGATGTCGAAAGGACGTACACGTTAAAAGTGTCCACAAAAACAAATACAATCCTGAAATAAAACAATTAAAAAAATACCTATAAACTACGAATCAGTATGATTCTAGAACAATGTCTGTGTAAATGTTAAAAGATTCATCATTCTCTCGACAGGTACTATTGAGTTACAGCCAGACAATAAAATCATTACTATAGGACCAGTACACCGAAGGTTACATTAGAACAGCACTTGTGCCATCCTTTGAATTGAATGGTACATGATGTCAATATTACATCATCGGTAACCTTGTTGACCGATGAGAATACTGGTTTGTGGTATTATTTAGTTCTTCAATGGATTACCTTTTAAAGGTAAAATAGCGATTGATTGAAGTAAAATAAGAAGAATAGTTACCTTCTACTGCGGAGCAGGACAGTTTGTTCGGGGTGATACAAAAGAAAAATGTAAATCAGCGTAGAAAATACCGAAGGGTTGTGTTTTATTTTATTTTGGAACAATAAGCAAAGCCTAGAGATCATTGGTCTCCTCTTGCCCTTTTAAATTGGTATAGACCCAAAGCAAGTCCAACACCTGAATCTTACGATATTGGTCTTTTGCCTTTTCAAGCCTTTCAATTTGTTTCGTATCGTTTTTCCGCTGACTTTTGGGTTTGTGTTGAAATCGCTACTAAAACTTTAGCAGTATGTTTTTCATTTATTTATAGTTAATTAAAACGGTAACACCAATTACATTAATTAACGTAGAAACAATATTATAACGTGGCAAATAACTATGTTAAAGATGTATGATTAAATTAAAAACTAACATGGAACAGTGGAGTCCTTCTATGAACTGGATCCTTATAATTCTATGAAAGGACTTTTTCCATTTCATTAATCTTTTCCCTGTCTCCACTACGCTTATAACTTTTAAGTAAATCTACCACGTATTGTGTACACAACTGCCTTACATTTCCTTGGTTACTGTTTGTAAATCATCAAACAAAATATTTCAAATATTTACTACTCTACAACAGCTACACGCACGCGCGTCATTCCACCTTCTCAACTATCCACCTTGCCTCACGGTGATAAGACTTAAATTCGAATACTCCCCGTATTTTTCGATGGTCCATTGCGATAGCACACGCATGCGCGTCGACCTACCCCACTTACAACGACAGGGTTCCTAGCATTTAAATTTCCACCACTTTCTACTTTTACTCTATGAGAATAAGGTTCTATTTCAGATCTGGTTTCATTTAGAACCATTTCATCTTGTGTTTAATCAGCTGTGTGTCCCCAATTGATAATTCAGTTAGTGCTGAGGCTGCCGGCTCAAAACCTGGGCCACGTTTTGTTACAAAAAATACGCAAAAATTAATGAGTGAAGTGTGAAATTGGTGCTATTGTCTGTGATTGAGAGTTTGAAAAATAGAGCTGCCAAACTGAGGTTGTGATAAAAATAAAGGTTACCTTTCGTTGCCCGAGCAACGTAATTCGGGAGTGTACAATTTTTTGTCTGCATTTGTTTTGCTAAACGATACAGCATGTTTTGAATAGAGAATTCGTTCATTCTAAAAGAAGCCATTTTTTGCGTGTGCCAATCGCTAATCCAATTTGTGTGCGCTCCGTGACCGGTCAATATGGATAAGATAATAAGGGAACGGCTTTTATTTATGTTGAAATGACCCAATCGGAAATGAGGCCAATTTTGTGCCAATTTTATGCGTGGGAAGGAAACGGTAATTCCGCACAATTTGACTGCACTTGGATCTTAATCATTAAAAATATATATATTATAAATCTAACTATTGTCATGTTCCTCAATATTTCCTTATTTATTTTAACAAGTATTTCTCCAAAACATTCTGTACTATTTTAGCTCCTTTTAAACTTCTCAAATAATTATCAGATATTTGCTAAACGACTGGTCATTTCGTACCACAATTCTCGTCTAATTATAATAACGCGGCCTCGATTTACTCGATGTGAGGTTTGGCTTGGTTTTGGCCATATTCACTAATGTTCAACATAATTATTCCATGGACCTTGGGTTTGCAGATTTATGGGTTTTCCTCATACACGTTTTGGTCAAGGTTTCTTCTATTGCTTTTCTATTGGATTTAGCTTAAACCTATTCTCGCCTTAACACAAGAAAAAGGATTTGGAAACAATTAGCCTCTAAAGTTTGACTTGGCAATCAATTCTGTAATAATTTCAATGAGAATAGTCAGCAGATAAGAAAAGAAGAAAGATTTAACTGAAACAAGACATAATGGTAAAAACCTTTGGGTAAAACCCATAACGATTGGTACCAATTTAAATGACTGCCATAAGGAAGGAGTTGGGGTTGTGAGTTGGGTTTCTGGGAGAGTTGACATATGCACAGCCACGTCATTATTAGGGAACCGATGACAGAAGAAAATAATCATGTAAAGATTACAAGTTACCTTATGGTTACAAAATAACCAATTCAAATAATCTTGTTGAAGATGACGACAGAACGCAGTTTATAATAACAGATGATGATTCTAACCAAGTAGTAGGATCTCAAGTTATTGACTAAACTATTCAGACTACTGCGAGAGTGCGAGGTTGTTTAACAAACTTGCAAACATTTAAATCAAATATTGTGACTACCCGACCTGCGTGACGTCATACCTATGTAAACATGATTGCCGATGTGTTAGATTAGAATAATGTTTGTACATACGTGACTCTAGTTCACGTCTTTAGAGTCTGAGGTAAGATGATATCCTGTTTCTTATGATTTTTTGCTTCAGTTTATGTCTTTGGGTCAAGTGTCATTAAGCACTTCCTCAGGTTTGGCTCAAAAGTTAATTATGTTGACTTGCACTGATGACATGTACTTAGCAAAAGGGCAGGAGTAGGTTCAGCTAGGAGACCATGCATAGGATTCAATATTGGCTGCTTCTGTCATGTCTTCAGAATGTGTTAAGGAAAACTAAAAATGTCTTTATTCCTAGTAATTACATATACCTCGGCAAACGTATAATATTATCGATATAATAATATTCGTTTGGATCATCTTCATCTGGCTTAGCCACAGGGTTTATCTCTACAATGTATCAGTTCGTATGTAGTGTATCGACTAGGATTTGCTCTTAACTGTAGCTTATCCGTTTGGATATATGTACTTTTGTCGTGTACCACAATAATAATTCTCAAAAAACACAATTTATTTAATCAGTTTATTGATTATTTGTTCTCCATTATTAGGTGTTTGGTTATTTAAATCATGTTTGCTCAATCAATATTATAATAAGTCAGTCTTGTATGCTGTCCAAATTATAGATGATCTAAACTTTAATTGCATGATTGGCACTTAAGTTTGACCACATTTCTATTTTAAATCACTGAGTCGTGTTTACAAGATCTAAGACGTGTTTGAATAAGACTGCAAACCAAAAAATCCATTTCTATTTTGGTAGTGATGCAGACATATTACAAAATTATACTTACATGCAGATCATGAAGCTATAACAGTTTTGTGCTTGGAAACGTGACTGCAATTAAAGTTAGGATGTGGCAAATATTATTAAAGAACATAAACTATAAGGACTTCCTGCGGATGATACATGATTAGAAATTGTAATGTTAAAATAGATATAGAACCCTTTTCTAAGCTATTTCCAATGAGCGATGTTGCTCCCTATACGAGAATATTGATCGAGTCGTCCGTTTTCCGTAGAGTTCCGTAACTTATTAATCCCAGTGCAATTCTAAGTGGAGCAGACAGGCGGGCTTCCAACATTTTATGGAACAGACTTTGAAAAACGGAAGGGGTGTCATGTGCTATTTCCTCGTCCCTGGCAACGTTCATGGTTTTATAGTGCCGGCATTTGGAATATTCCTTCAGCATGAGTATTCTTTTGATATTATTATGCAGAGGTCAAAAACTATACGCTCTCCGAGCTGCGTTACCGTAGATTCCAACCACAACTTATTTTGAAACAGGCTGTGATAGAATTATCAGCCTCTTCTTCTGAATAGAACGATGATTTAACTTTATGTTTGTATATTTTCAACGTGATCTTCCTCTATCATTCTTATAAAACCACGGCCATCTCTGTGTACATAGTTGTGTACAAAGTCAATCGTTATAGCAAAAACTACTGTTTACATTCCCACTGGTTTATCTTAGATCGAAGTCAACATTTTCCGAAGTGTCACGTTGGAATGGAGCCGTCCCGCTGTCCATATCTCATTGACAAGCATCGTTTTCATTACCAGCGGAGCGAGACGTTGCGTCGCGTTGTCGGCTGTGTACTACGAGTACCTCGCATTTATCATCTACTGGTTAACTGTCATGTATTACAAGTTGTACGTCTGTCTTGCGCGATTTATTGTGGTTGGCTGTTGAGAAAGTTGAGGGTTTATAGAAGAATAGTTTAATATTTAAAATCCTTAACGGTGTCGAATCAAAAAACTAATGTTATGTAAAACCCAGGTTTTCACAAATTTTTAGGACTTCTTCCCAAACCTTCCACTAGCCATTTCCCCTTTGTTTTCGTGAATGTCGTAAATAAACCCTCAATTTATTTCTCCAAAACACGCTCAAACGTTATAAAGTCGTCAGAAGCACGACAGGCTGACAGAATTACAGCGATTCTCGTCATTTACATCATTTCGTTCCGTATTAAAATTCATGGCGTGTTTAGCATGCATGTAGCGGTTGCACGCGCAGCATTACAATGAGGTATCTGATGTTAGGAAGTGTTCTCATCGGCAATACGTCTTGGACGATTTCTGGGTCCTTCTATTTTAAAGCTGGATGAGATTACTGCCAAACCCAGCCTATCACAAATTCACAACCTACTGCTGGATCCGTCTAAGCTGTAATGTTAAGATCTAGTCTTTTAAGGAAATATTTACGAACATCCACGATTTTACGATAATCCAGCGTTCTTTTGCCCTGTCGGCTGTCAATGAGTGCATCAAGTTCAAGTATACCTATCTATCTGCTTCATTGATCTTCCACCAACTTCTTCAAGTATGCGGTTACTTCAATTTTCGATGGCGTAAACTGTATATGCGTAATTGCGTCGCTTGATGTTCACCTTCACGAATGTGTCGTAAACCTTAGGAATGGAAACGATGGCTAGTTGCCGTCATATCCGGTTGCTCGCCGTCAACCATGGGATTACTAGTCTATTATGCCGTGATTTGATTGGCAATGCTGCTCCTACTTTGACGGATGTACGATCACCCTAAATGCGTACTTAGTCTGGTTTTCCATTACGAAGTGAGGGGAATACTAAGCTGTTTGAACAAATGATACTTTAGTATGATATATAGTAGGCTTGTGTAGTCGTAAAATATTAGATTTGCAAGCCAATCGGTTGAGTTTATTGGCTGATTGCGATAGTAATAGCACATTTCATGTTGCTTTTAGATCATAAACTTTGTTTGTATACTACCTGTTGTCATTCGATTCTCACGAGCCTCCTAGCGTATTTGTTCATTTTACTTTTTGATTCGAGAGCCTGCCTTGCTTGGAATTGTACTGTTCCTTTCTGTTGTATATTTTGTTCATCAATATCTACAGTCTTTTTTCCCACTTTTGGCATCTCTTCCTGTCTCGAGTTCATCTTGTTTCGGTCGAGTTTAAGTTATGATGTCGTTGACCCAACATAAACTTTCCTGCAGATCGGCGCGACGTGACTAGTAGATCAATTTCCGTGAAGTTTTCCAGCGCTCTTCGTGAATGCTCCCGGCCTCCAAACTGTAATTATTTTACTACAACTCTTTTCTCTCCCTGTTCTTAATTATTTCCTCTATAGGTCGTGTTATTTCCTTGTTTCATCGATTGAAGATTATCACAATAAAACTTAGTTTCCTCACTCAACCTACAGACGTGGTAAACATCTACGTTTCCGGACACAGCTCGCAGGCGCCACGAGATTCGTGCCAAGTAATAAAACGGAACGTCTGATCTAGACTCAGCGTCGCCGGCAAACGAGATAACATTGATATCTATCAGATTAAAATTAAATACTACATAAACAACGGGAACATTCCCGTTGCCTTTGACGTACATTTTAATAATCTTATATTCAAATTGATGTTTGTATGAATGTTATAAATCAAATGGAATTTTAAACGCGTAACCTCAGTTGAGTAAATATGTGACAAGATAAATGTTAATTTATTAAATTACGCTTGGTATTGAATAATTGATGAATCTATTACAGATTTATTCATAGGTTTCTGTGAATAGTTCTACTGCTTTAAATGAGCTTCACAAATTAGAGTACAATGGAATCTCAATAACACGAATTTCATGGGAAATGCTTTAAAAATTTCAACTTCGAAAGGCGCAATTTCAAAGTATATTTTTCGAGTTGTAGGAAAGTGAATGAAAAATTCGACTTCAATATACGTAAAACTATTGATAGAAATTTCAAATAGGGTTATATGAACTTGGAGGATCGTATTGATGATTAACGATTCTGTAAATACATAGTTGTTACAACCTGACAGTAACCTTTAAAATGTAAAAAAAAACTAAATTTTTAATTTCGCGTCTTACTTCGTGTTTTTGCTTGAAGGTTATGGATATTAGAAACTCATAGGTAGGTAATTTATTCACCCTCGGGAACCGTTGACATAGACTTTAGACGCATTATCGATAATTTAAAACAAATTACAGGAACCGGTTTCCGCTATATTTCTACGCATACCAGATAAAGGCTATAAACTTTAACAAGCTATGGTTTAAGAAGATACTAAAACTATTTTCTACTTCCTAGACACGTAATAATTAACTACAGCAATATTTTATTAATTTAATATTACCTAGGACATTTACAACTGCACCTCGTCTAGGAAATTGCAAGGTACTTGAGTAGAATTGTTTTCTTCTCGTGAGAGATTCATCATCATCTGCCCAGCCTTTTTCCACTTTGATGGACTCGGCTTCCAGTCTAACCGTTTGCAATTGAATACCAGTATTTTACATGGAACGACTGTCTATCTGACCTCCACAACCTAATTCCT
Organism: Polymixis lichenea; assembly: GCA_949091785.1. Classification (NCBI taxonomy): domain Eukaryota; kingdom Metazoa; phylum Arthropoda; class Insecta; order Lepidoptera; family Noctuidae; genus Polymixis; species Polymixis lichenea. The sequence continues at coordinate 1,631,536 of OX420943.1, read as the reverse complement.
GGGTAATACTAAAACGATGTTCCGTGTGGTGCCGGACGTAAAAGAATAGCACCATCCCGTTTCTTCTCGTGGGTGTCGTAGAAGGCGACTAAGGGACACTAGAGAATGGGCAGCAGCGTTCTTTATGCATTTGACCACCATACTGCGATCGCCAACCCGCCTGCCAAGCGTGGCGATTATAGCAAATCCCCCCCTTTTGGAGGCTTATGTCCAGCAGTGGACGTCTTTCGGCTGATATGATGACTAAAACGATACCTCTTGATAAGACTGGTCAGACTTCCAGGCTCCTGACGACCCGTAACGAAAGTCAATGATTACGAATGACAGCCGGGACCAACGGCTGAGAGATTATCACACGAAAACGAATAATTAGGTACCTATATCGCAATGTATTTGAGGTCGGCGGGCGCATCTTGCTTTTTTCTTTCATACTTAGTACTTTCTTTAGTTGTCATCTCGGTAATCTCTCCCTCCCTACTAGGGTTACCAACTTTTTCTAGAAGTAGAGTATTTCTGATTTCAGAGAGAGTAAATAAAGAGTACAGATTAATAAAATAGAGTAAGTACCATTTTTTATGTACTACTTACTATAATGAATGTAATGTTCTAGCACTTTTTGCGGTACATAATTATTTTAAATTGATTTTACATGAATTATAGGAATCCAAACATCCTAACTCTACGTTAATATAAGATCAGGAACACATTTTAATCAATATTCATAAAAAATATATTTTTTTGTAAAAATACTTATAAGGTGTTAAAAAATTAATGACTTATATTTTTTTTTATGGCATCTCGTAGTTGACCTTGAGAGGCCGTGACTACTTAACCGAACTTTCCTGTTACCTTAAGATAACTTAAAGCCTCCAGCCAGGGGCGTAATACTACTTAAACTAAGCGACTGCTGAGTGCACGGGTGTGGATTGCGGGAGCTCACGGCGTCAGGGGTAGGACAGCAAGTTGGAACAGGCTGGCTCAGATTATTATCAATCGGGGAATTTAACTCTACAGGCTCAGCTGCGGCGCGGGCTGGCACTTCAACGAGCAAGGGTCGGTCGGGGACAAATAGTCTCACAGTGGAAAATATAGAAAAACGAAATCACTTGCCTCAAAAAAAGTCAGTTTATGTAAAAAGAGTATTTTGGCGTAACCTATTAGTGTTATAGATTGCATAGTATAACCATAAGAAAAAAAGTACAATACTCTATTTTAGAGTACGGTTGGCAACCTTACTCCTCAGTCCATATTATCTTTCACACAGTCCGTTAATCGGTTCTTTGGTCATACCCTACATTAATAGCAATCCACATTCATGCTTATTCCCCTACTACCATAAAATAAATGCAAATGATTATCGATACAAAATACTATAATTATTTGAAAGATTAAAACCTAATAACAACCCAATTGTTTAAACAATCTAAGCGCCATTAGAAATGATACAGTATTAATTCTACCGTTCCACTTATCTATAATAGAGCAATTTAAATCTATGTCCGACCAGCGACCTTATTTCGAAGCACTTAAAGATCGTAAAGAGCCATCAAAACATTGCGTTTACTTTTGTTTTTTGTTGCGAGTCTTCTCACGTAACTTTCTCGGTCGTGAGAAAAATCAACACGTTGTTGTTGTGCGAATATCTTAGTGTTGTAGTACACGGGACTGTTTGCTGTAGGCACTGTCGATTTACAGAGCAACTTGTTTACAGCGACCTGTAATTCAATGTCATTAATAATGTTCTGAGAGTATTGCTACGGCTGCCATGGCGTTGTAATGCGCCAGGGATGTTTGCAGATAATAATGAATGGTTTTGGCACTAATTAGGAATAGATTTACATCCCTGGTGAGTGAGGCGTGTTCGCGGCAGTGTTTTCGCAGATCGGTACGGATCTGTACCGATGTTGCGAAGGTGGATGCAGCTCCACTCTGAATTTTAACCCCCATAAACACTGATCACGTTAAAAAAAACCGCTAAACGTCAAAAATCTATGGTTAATCGGTAGCTAACCTTTACTTAACTTTAAGCCACATTTATAAATAAGTGGGTTATTGTACAGTATGTTTATCTGTGTCTGTAACCTACTAACACTAGAAGATAAGTGAAGTTATTATTAACCCTATGGAAATAAAAGTTTTTAAGAGTATATTAAACCATTGCGTTGCTTTTAAAAGGAATAAAGGAGTTTTTGGCGGGATCGCTTTGGAACATGTCGCACGAATTTTCATTTTCATGGAATTTAGTGAAATAGCGAATTAAATTGTATAATTTTGATAGTGAATTATTCAATTTAGTTACGTGTGAGTGCACAAATGTAGTGAAGGTGAAAATAAGTGACTAACGTGGACTTTTCGTGTTCCCCCCAAAAATTCCTATTAGGTTGTTGTAAAGTTACTATCGCTTTACAATAACTTTGATTTGACTGGACTGACTAAAGACGACTATGACTGTTTTGTAACTTCGTGCCCGATATCGGGCCATTTACTTGATGGAAAAGAAAAATTACTTGACACTGGCTAAATGCACAAACTGTGCGAAGCCAAAACCCAAAAAAAAAAAAAAAAAAAAAAAAGGAATAAAACAAATAAGTTGACGTTTGAATGACAGACTCAGAGACAGAATAAATGACAGAATAGACATCCGCGCTATCAGTTGCGTACTTAAAATTAAATAGTAGTAGTAAAAAGAATACAATTTATCAAATGTTCTGAATCATCCATAATTAAAGTTTATAGTAATTTATCTCACCACGCTTAAGCTGTAGTTATGTTATTGATTTCAAATTATTTCAAGCTCGGCTACTTTCATAAGCTCGTGTATTATGACACCAACTCGCTTCATTCTATGGTGATTGTCGTCCAATAAACGAGATAAACGGTGACTTCCTACTTTCGTGATCTACCGTCCTCTTACACAATGTGTGTGCTCAGTACGTTGCCCTCTAACTTAAGTCTGGCAAGTAGATAGCAATCTGCATTACATACATGTATCCATAAACTTTCGCCTTTTTCCCACAGCGGCGGTACGCAGAAATTACAGAACGCCACCTGCTACTATCCCAAACTTGTTATTTTTTGTCTCTTTTTCTGCTTCATGTTTACCACAAATATTTTTCTTTCTTTCTTTATTTTCTTTATCCTTACATACTCATTTTACTTCGTTTACCTACTTTTGGAGTTTGCCACATTCAATTCGTTAAACGTCAGTTGGTGTAAGACGCCATATTTTTGACGAGATTTTTGAAGATTCAAAGAGTATAGTTAAGATTTTCGTTTTCGGTAATACGGTTCACCGTATTACAAAGTTAGATAGTTTTATTACGGAATCGTGGGAATTGATACCGACCGAGTATTTCGAAAGGCAGAGTTGGTGTTAGTCATGTGCTGTTCAAAAATAAAAGAATACATATGATGGTTTTCTGGATTGAAAAATTTCAGATAATGCTGGCCGTCACACAATACTCTAAACTATTAAAATATGATAGTGTTATACGACCAGAAAGGGTTATTCTGTGTAGTGTGCATATACCATAGGTTTCATCATCATCATTTTAGCCGAAAGACGTCCACTGCTGGACATAGGCCTCCCCCTGGCCTCCCCATATGCTTAGTAATTGGTAATAAGATAAAGAAGTGACATATTACCATATCACATCATCAGGGATGTACTTCACAAAGCTCAGGTGCGTATAGTATTCGCAACCGGCGTGTGTGATCAGTTGTATGAACGGATCCGAGGCAAAAAGAGGATGTAACGATCCCAACAGGCGCCGGCGCCGTTCTGTAATTTCTGGCTACTACCATGAGAATGTATGTACGCATGTATGTAAGATAAAGAAATAAAGAAGAACGGTTTAAAATCTCATCTAGCCATGGTAGTTACTTAACGTGAATAACGGGTCACCCACCATAAAATTGTAAACAAAAAGGTCAGCGCGGCCAACAGTCGAGAGCGCGAGATGAGTCGAGGTACAGTTACCAATAGAATGCACATGTTTATGCAAACGGCCACACCTGTGCATTCACCGTTACCCGAATTCCTCAATATGTGGGAAAGTGACTTTTCAACATGACGGTATCCACATTGTCACACGCGTTTTTGCAATTACTCGGTGACGCTTCACTTGTATGCTTGAGAAGAGGATCCTAACATTAAAAATGTGAGAGTTAGCATATTTGAATCAAACGCTGCAAAGATTTAGTGTCAATTTTGATACCTCTCAAAATAATAACATAAAATCACGCCTGTATTCCCCGAAAGGTCGGGCAGAGGTGCCTACCTATGTCTAGTACCTACACCCACAATTACCAGTTATGTTTAAATCCCATATAATGGGGGCGAGCCTATTGCCATCAACCGCGGTCGAAAATCCAGATTCCGGGCTGCTACTCAGAAATTCCTGATGAGAAACCCCAAAAGGTGACACTTTGCCCGACCTGGGAATCGACCCCAAGATTTAATGCTCAGCAGTAGTGCTTGCGACCACTAGACCATCAAGGCAATATAAAAATATAACCTATCCAAGTATTGTAAAATAATTGTGCTATTTGATTCGCAAAAGACAACTATGCATTTAACATCTGCAGCATCTGGTCAATCTTTATAAGATTGACCAATAATCTAATCTATTCCACTTTTCAAACTCAACTTCCTTAACGTTGCAACAAAACTATTACATTCGAAGAATTACAAAACATAACAGCTTTAGCAAAACAAATGCAGTCCGACTAATAACAACAACCATTTCAAAAATAGAAGTTTGCTAGGCGTAAGGGAACCAAAAAGTATGAACTGAACCTGTAGTGTACATTACCTAATGATGTGCCAAATGGTTCACTAAGTGCCACTGAAGATGGACAGCCATGGAGACCGCGACTCCAGGAGTTCGAGGGCCAGTGACTCGCCTGGCGACACCATGAACGATGTCTATGCAGCCTGGCGTGAGTCCTATAGATTTAACCTACTTCTGGCACCTTTGTAGTGGTTTGCAGCACTGCTTTCTTGAGTTGTCCTATTTGTTATGATTTCTGTTGTATTCTTGCCTTGTGCCTTTTGTATCCTGGGTTTGTACTTGTTTGTAGCCTGCAAGAAGAAACTGTCTAGCGCTTTTATTTTAAAAACACAATGTTATACTTCCAGTCTAGGAATTCCTAAGTCAGATGTCTGAAATGAAAATATTGTGATATTAGCGTAAGAGAGTATAATATTTGAGACAATAGTCCGCTATTGTCTCAAATGTATGCATAGCAAAGCATGGATGTCTGTATAAATCTTTGGTATCATTATGTTCTTAATATTTATGAATCACCACTACCTAAGTATTTAAATATTATAATAGTTACAGTTTTATTTTCTCGAAGAAGATAAAACAATAGAATACCTACAATAACAGAACTACGTTAGACCTGAGTTCGTCCTAGCTTCGACCTAGACCCACATAGATTATAAATTATATAATGTCCTACAAGAACATTTGCCATACTATTGAACGTATATTGAAATCAAAACAGCTATAAATATAAATAAAGCAAACTTTAAAGTCCTTCAATAAGTGACTGCCGATAGCTCTCTACCGAAACATACACAATCACGTATACGACATTATTTACTTCAATTAACCTTTCTACCTCAGACATAAAGTCCAAATTCCTCCACACCTGATTATGCAATATTTTTTCTTGCACACTCGTTTATACTATTGTTTGGGGCACAATAGTGTGTCAACTAAGGAGCTGAATTTGCAAACCAATTCTGTTGTACGACTGCTAACTGCTACATTGCTACATAATGTGGTGACTGGTCAGAGTTGCCAAACAATCAGGAGTAATGATAAAGTCATCAAGACTTATCTCCTTGTATTTGCGTAAGCAGATTTAGCTGCAGCCTTAAAATGTTTATCGGTCACCTTGTCACCTTTCCAATTTCCATTTCCGACTTTGTATCTGTCACAATAATAACTTTCATGTTTGTATTACTTCCTATCAATTTTCTGGATTAGATTCATCAATCGAGTCTTTAATGACATCTTATTCAATACTTCCTAGTGACGTAAGATTATTTGTAACATTATTAGCCTTGGCATTATCGCAATCATTATTAAGAAACTCCTTAAATCCATCACGAATATCATGAGTTACGGCAATGTGTGAAAGCAAGTTAATTGCCGATAGCATTCTATTAATGAATTTACCATCAATGCTATAAAGAATATTTCATCACATAAGAAATAATTAATTTCCGTGATTCGTTAATATAATGTTTATTGCAACTATTGTAAGACTACACTGAGTGATAGTTGAAAGACATATAACTTACTATTATGTAGGTATTACTGAGCAAAGAAGTGCTTCAATGTATTGAAAGAGCCTTTGCTCATTTGCATGTTTTTCAAATCTCTTGAATATCGGCCTTTGGCCGACGAGAGGGTCCTGCCAGATTCATACCGACTAAAACCACACGATGTTCCTTCATCAACTTCTGGGAGCAATTCACAGTTATCTTCATTCCTGGGCGCCCCCTACAGCCTCCAGCAGATATTGCCCGCCTCACGTTAATGGAGACCGCGTCATCATCAACGTTTGCAGTTACTCTTAAAAATCATTATCAAAATCCTGCCAAAACTCTTCTAACATATTATTATTATTTTTCAATTCCAGATGAGATGCTAGAAGGCGAAGGCGCGGGGCTGGCGGCCCGCGTGGCTGAGCTGGAGGTGCGATGCGCTCGCCAGGCCGAGGAGTTATTGTGTCTCCGGTCCACCCTCGCAGATGCCCTGCGGAGACTGAACGCGCTGGAGGGCAGAGCGCCCACAGCTCCCAGCCCGGGACAGAGAAATGGTGCTTATACTGGTGAATATTATGATTATTAGCGTTGTGACATGTATTTTTACATGTCGCAGCACAATGCTAGGATAGGCCTCGAGCACAACTTTTAAAATATTTATATACAATCCTGTATAAATATTTAAAAAGCCGAGCAAACTATATCCAAGACTTCAGCGCATGATTCTAGGGTAGAAATTATTCGTCGGTTGTCAAAAAAAAATCTTTTTCTTAGATAAGAAAAAAAAAAATTTAGTTCGTGAGCTTCCTGCGCAAGTCCCAATAAATAACTTTTCTCTCTTTCTTTGTTAGCATACACTTCAAGAGCTCCCAAATCTTAATTTATCTCTGGTGTATACCCTGACAAAGTCGTCGGTCTCTCGCATTTTATTACTTTTCTGTTAAGACTTAACTGGCAGAAAAGCAACACTTCCATCAGACAGTGTATGTAGTGACAGTATTGCCTATGATTGATCTAGACAGAACTGTAAGTCGAAAAACAAATTTAAAAAAATCCGTGCTGGAAGCATAGTGCTTCGAATGTAAACGTTTCTTGTAGAAATAACATTACTGGTAGTAAAACTCGTAATTAATTAGAAATAAATAACGTCTATTTAGCTAAAACAGATTAAATCGCGCTGAAAAAAATTAATGATTTAACGATATATTATTATTTGTAGTATAAACTTTCAGTACTTAAATTAATCTTGACAAATAGCTGTAATGCAAACAGCTATTTATTTTTAATATGGGCATAAAAGTAACTGCTAATTCATTGTTTTCAAAGCATTTATCATTGTGCTTTCACTACTAAAGAAATGTGCAATTTTCTTCGGCGAAAAAAAAAAGCGTTTAGCAAAATTAGGCGCAAAAGCAGACGCATAGCGGGCTCATTTCATCTTATCAATGTCAATTGCATGCATTTGATAAATGATAAATGATTTTATTTCTGTAAGTAGGTTTGTACAAACACTTTTACACGTCAATCATATTTTTTAAACTAGATGAGGTCGGCGTTTCCTATCTGACTACTCTGAGAAGAAAGGCCGAAACAAACTCAGAGCTCACAGTCTCTTTTAAAGTCCAGACATAATCTTGGTCAGATCATGTGAAGACCATGTGGATCGGTGTCTGAAATGGTCTTTTGAAGAAAGAACCACACAGATTGAGTGTACCTGTCCATTCAGTGCACGCATTTGTCAGTAATCATATAGCTCAACTCAGAACTTGAGGAGCTCAACGATTTGACGAACAATACCAAAGACAGGAGTACAGTCTACCGCACTCTGCTGGTTACACTTTGACCAGGAGATAGCCTAGTATAGTAAGGAGTTTCAATGGTTTTGTTACCAGTGATGTGGCTAAATAACAACATCCATACGGGTCGATTCAAAGTTTAGCTACGCTAACCGCGCTTGGTATATGGATGGGTAACCATCCGTAGCATATTGAGACCCCTCCGTACCGCGGAAAGCACGTTAAGCCATTAGTCCCGGCTGACTCGTTCATAGATCTTTTACAGTCGACGGGTAGTCGGAAGCCAATGAAAACTAGTCTTACCAAGAGGTATCGTGTTACCCAGTAACTGGGTTGTGGAGGTCAGATAAGCAGTCGCTCCATGTTAATTACTGGTATTCAGCTGCATCCGATTACACTGGAAGCCGACCACAACTATGTTGGAAAAGGGCTAGCCAGATTGATAGATGTGTGCCTGTGTAGGTACTGTACTTAAGTAGCCGAAAAACTCTCATGTACCTACCTGTGTAACTAAACATCGACCCAAAGACGCTTAACGTTTTGATTCCTCGACTGTATTCACGCACGGGTATAAATCTTAAATCACTCCGTTATTTAGAGTTCCGCAACTTATTTATTACGGCATACAACGTATATAACTCAATATTTACGAAACCGTGTCCTTTCACTGTTCGGTGTAGTTTTTATATAAAATGCAATAAATTAATACTTGCATGAATAAGCACGGCCGGTGGCCCAGTTCATATTAAGCCTTTCATATATCATTCGGCTGGCATGTTCTGATAAAGTTATGTATGTTGTAGTGATAGTACCGACTAGTCGGCCATATTTGCAGTCGGCGATTAGTCGGCTCATTTTTACTCGTGTTAATATGCTTAAAATTTTTAAAGACGGTGATTGAAATGAAATTGAAAGTAAACTTTCAAATTGATTCTATAATAAAAATAATTGCAGTAAAGATTTTCTGTAATTATTTTTATTATAGAATCAGTTTTAAAGTTTACTCAATAATAATTACAGTATAGGTTTACTGTAATTATTTTTATTATAGAATCAGTTTTAAAGTTTACTTTCAGTGCAATCTAGGATAGGATAGGAAGAAAAGCCGGCTCGCACTGAAACAATGATAGAATAAATGCAAAGCAAATAAATGTCCTGACAATTCCGCCTGGTCGCCGGGCGCCGCGAACCGGCCGGCGAGCTACGAGCCAAAAGCGTAGTTACGAACATTACCGATGTCACCCGAACTCAACCGAAAGCAATGATCGGCTTGGCCGATTAGTCGGCCATTTTACAGCCGACTAGTTGGCTAGCCGGCTAGTCGGCCAAAGTCATAGTCGGGCCCATCTCTAGTATGTTGTAATGTTATGTATCTATGTATTTAAAAATGAATTGAAATTGAGTAAAGCCTTGCCAGCTATTTGGGAACTTTTTCTATTGGCAGCCACGGGGATGAAGTTTTTAGTGCCCAATGAGCTTTCCACCCTTGTTGTACTTATAATGAGCAGCACTCCATGTGAAACACTGGTATTCAATTACTTTCTTCATGCCTTCCCTTATTGAGTAACACACGACAAGGCTTCTTTAAACAGGCGCGACGCAACACTTGTAGAACAATTTCCATGAAGATTTCATAGAAATTGTTCTAGGGACTACTCACACTTATTCAGCTCTGTTCAGCTTTTGTCCATAGAAAACTACGATTTTGTATAGAGTCCGTTCAGCTTTTCGCGGCCGAGCCGATGCGTACGTATCTCGCGTCGCATCGCGCTGGTCTGCACGAGCCTGTAATCACAATTTGAATAGTTTTGAAGGATATCGCTAATCCACTGCTTTATATGTTCGAAAAAAAATCTGGCCAACATCGTAACAAACGCAATGAATGTTGTTGAACTGTCCAATGACCACCCTCAATTATTTTAAGACTTTTTTTGTAAATAAACAAACATAACCTCCTAATTTGTTGACAAATATTAAATAAACAGTTTAATGGAGATTAAAAAAGGTGCCCAAGCAAGTCTTTCAAGTTGGGCATTATAACGAGAGAATGTTCTTTACTTCACTATCCCACGGAAGCTATCCATCTCAATGATTTGTACATCCAATAAGTTAGTTACCGATGAGAAATATGAAATTACGATGAAGTTAACTTCCTCTGGTGTCTATGTTACGGCAGATATGAGCGTGCGAAGATTTCATACGTACGATATCTATGTGGCAATGAATGCACATAAAGTTTCTGTAAATAGGATGGCATGTTGTTACAAAAAGAAGTGCCTGATGTGACTCGTAGTGGCGAAAGTACCCTATAACACGATTCCTACCGGCTTCCCTTCGGGGATTCGTATCGGCAACTGTCGCTATTAATAAATGGCACGTCAATACCATTGTCAAAAAATGTAGTTACACGGGTATTTAATTCACCATTACATTCAAACAACAAAAACGGTTATTTTTAGCTTTTTATTGTACAACAAAAAAAAAATGTTCTAAATTAACCCGGTGTCAAAACGTCATAATCGGGAACTAAAAATTCATACAACAGTGATCCCATAATGATGTCACTTAAGGTAACAGGAACCGCTTGAAATGGACTACAGCAAGCCGTTGTATATCGGGTTACGAGACGAGAGAGAGAGACAGATTTAGAAAAATGCGTTAGCGAGAACGCGATGGAGGAATATTGCACATTTAATTTTGTTTTCAGCTATTAAATTTATTGTATTTAACTCTACGTTCCTATATTAATTTTAGAATGATAGTATTATTTAAGTCAGTAAGTTAAAGCCGACTTCGCTTCGGCTTGTCTCTTAGAAAAATTTACACCTCGCCGCTGGTGACTCGTGATGAATAAAATGGAAATTTAAATTTCATTACCAGCATTATTCATCAAATTTCTGAACAAGTTTAAGGATATCGCTAAACCACTGGTCCATATGCTCGTAACATTATTTTGTCTGCTCAACATCGTAAATAACGCAATGAATGTTATGATCCTGTCAAAATGAAAGCCATTCCTACTGTGTGTTACACAATTTCCCCGGTATTTCACCACTGTCATATAGGTTCCTGTTTACTATCTGATAGATTTTATTTTAATTATTATGTTATTTTTTTAACTAGAATACTTCCTTGATTGTTTGATACTGTGTCTCAAAGAACTTCTCTTTTGTTTCCAGGGTCTACGGGTACTCCGACGAGGGAGCTACGACTGAGGCAGCCGTCCTACCGGGAGACTGCCAAGAGAACTTCCAGCTACGGTTCCAGTACATCCTCATTACCACAAAGGTGATTATAACAATGCACTGTAGCATGAATATGAAGAATAGTATGTATTTCATGCAAGCGGTTGGTAGAAGTAGTTGGCATCGTCATTTGGCTTTCCAAAGAAAACTGTGGCTTATGTATACCAACGTTAACCAAACCCGTTAAAGTTCCCAAATTCAAGGCAGAGGCTTCATTAACTAAAGCACTAGAAAGTGATGAAGACCGGGCGTTTTGGGGGACTGTCTAAATTGTCTTATATAATTTTGATGTTCATGAATAAGTGACTTTTGATTTTGATCTCGTACAGAGAAATGTTCAAAACACTGTTCACTGCGTGCTAACGAATTCAGACCTTCGTGATATCCAAAATTATATCATGCAAATTAAATAATTGTATTGCTAGTTGCCAGGGTGAACCCTGCAACAGCGAGGTCGATAAGTTCAGCGAAGTCCATGTCAGCCTTCGACATAGCTCTGTAAACTAACGCTTAGTACTTTATTCTTTCCAGACGCGGCCCTCAGCACCAGTCCACGGGTTCGCTGCAGTCAGACTCACCCGCGTCGTCGTCGTCGCTGTCGCCCGCGCCCTCCCCCTCCCCGCGCGCCACGCCGGCCCCGCACCACGTGCCGCACCCGCCGCAACCCTATAGGTACTTACGCAACTATACTGGTACTGCTGTGCACCGACTGAACGAGCCTTCCAGGCCCCCACAGACAGGCGCGGCGCGACTCTAGTGGAACAATTTATATGAATACTTCATGGAAATAGATCTACAAGAGTCCCGTCGCACTTGTCTGCTGGAGCTTGAAGTCTATGGCTCTAGTGAAAAGGTTGTGGTCCGATTTTTAGTAAAATCTTATCTGTTTTCCCTCAACTCATTCATCATTTATTTTGGCTGGTTCATCGATCAGTTTCACAAAATAGAACGAAAGCCACTTTTCACGTGTGACACAGAATTAATCATTGCTATCTCTTTCTTCTCAACAAAATAAATGGAATTACCTAAATTAAAAACTTACAAGCGGTCAAAAAGATTCAGCTCAACAAACAAAAAACTCTTCACACACGATAAAACTCCCCTGTTCAACATGAAAACTCGTTTGGTTTCTTTTCGTTCGCCGTATTAGCAAGAGATAGCAATTGAAGTCGGTGCGCAGTAGAACTTGCAACATTTTATGCTAGTGGAGAATGTAGTAGTTTCGGGATTAAAAGGTTTGAAGAAGCGTCCAGATGAAAACCTCTTTATTTATATAGGTTAATATCTGAAAATTAAAAATAAAAATGGGTTTCGTAGTTGAGTCCAAGGTCCAAACTTTGTAAAGAAAGTGATTTATGGGGGAAACGCCAGCTTAGCTCGCGAAATGTATTGATGCTTTTTAATGAATATAATTCTGTGAATACAGTTCCAAATCATATTTTAATCAATATGCAGCCTGACACTGACCTGAGAATTGCAAAAAACGTAAGAAAAACTCAATTTTGCGGGCTAACTTAGCGTAATCACCTTAACGGCATCATCACTCAGTTTATACGTTCTAAGCACATTGCGCTACGGTCTTGCTTGACGCGGCTTTAACCTGATGGTGACTTTTAGCAATGATATAAAGGCACTTGAAACTGTATGTAAGCACATTACAATGTTATGTTATTGGAAGGATCCTTACTGTTAGGAAGGACATCTCGTCTCGTTACTTCCAAGAAATAGCAGTAGAACAATAGTGAATGATTGGTACAGATTACAGAATTAGCAGTTCGACATCGGCTTCAGGCAAAGCATTTATCTTGTTGCTATTATTCGCCGTAAGAGAAGTACTGTGGTGTGGTGTTGCACCGATATTTTTAAGGTGACTGTCGAGTCTAGTCTAGTCTAGACTGTAGAGTACAAGGCTTCAAAGTAGATAAGTTGGATAGGTTATTTAAGTAGAAGTTGAAATGGTGGTGGATAGAGAAGAAAAACTGCAGAATATTATATAAGTTGCTTCTTTTGCTGCGTTGTGCGTATGTTAGCACCCGCATAAGCGCAAACCGCTCCTCCTGGCAGTGCTATACTGTAATCACCAACCTGACCAACAATATCCGTTCTAAACGAAAGAGGTTACGAATAGATTAGCTTGAGATTATGAAGGTTACATTTTGGCGATGATCCGCGGAGACCTATGTTCAACAGTCAACATTTTTCTGCTGAATGATGATGTCGAAAACCATAATCTGTCCGTGTGTAAAAAAGTCTGCCTATTAGGGCAAAATTCTGTTCCCAAAGCTAGTCAGAACCTTACTTTGCCTCGCCGCTTGCTTAGTCGAAAAGCATTAGCTTCATATACCAGTAGCTAAGCGCCAGTATCGTAGTGATATCGTATACATCTAGATCACGAAACAACTCTACGTCCAGCAACCAGAGCGTCTCTCCCGGGGTCAACAACCTCACCAAGCGCTGGAACTCCACCGGAGACTTCAACGCGCAGGGACTGCTGCCTAATAGCAGGTATGTAGAAAAGATATCATATGCCTTGGAGTTAGCGGTGAATAAAATCTAGGAAAGAGTTTAAAAAAAGTTCTGCGACATCTATCGGGCAAAATGATAACTATCATACTAGAAACAGATGGCGCCACTGAGTTCACAGAATCCTAGATCGCGTAAGTAAAATTTGAAAACTTACAAATTTACTATGAAATATTCCGATAAGTGTCATACAGTTATGCCTCAGTGTAACAGGCAATATAACATTCCTGGTCGAGGGAACTGCTCTTTATCAGCAATCTATCGATTCCCTCAATAGAATACTGTGGATGAGACCAACACAGGCAGAAATGATCAAAATTACATCCTTAATATTTTTATACAATCCAATTATTATGATTCACAATCGACGACCTATCACTGATAAAAGATACACGACGTTATTTGAGCTTCAGATTTTGTGTAACTTTGCTAAATATGCTAAAAATCCAGACGTGTATCTAGATTTTCCTTGCTTAGTACTGAAACATTAATGCAAAAAATATACGCGTCGACATGAAAACTTCCTCTTTTTTTGCATCGGTTAAAAAATATGATCACCGCTAACTACGAGGCCTAAATACACAAACCGCAAAAGCTTTTATCATTTCAGTTTTATTTTACTTTGCACGCACAAGCGCATCATGCTCTTTGCCATAGTTCGTTATCTTCTCGCTATTTCATATTTCTCTGTTAATTTCCTGTAATGTCTAATTGTTTATTTATGCTCTCTTTAGATTTACAACTACAAAGTCGTTGCTAAATTTATATTCTAAGCAACCCTCACAAAATGGATCGATTCTGAAACATGGGTAAGTTAGTACAAACGTTTGTACAAATGTTGGCTTTGGTTGGTGAAGGGAATAATTTGGGACTAATATTGAATGCGTTTAGAATTTAGTTTTTTAATCTATTTTAAGGTTTTGTAGATAATTCATAATGGCGGTGGTGGTAGTAAATATATATTTAATATCCAATAACATCAGCAATTACTAAGTAATTTTAATTTATTTATAATTTACATAAATCTGACGTTTTATTTCACGGATTACACTTTTAGGTGCAAGCAGGGCGCGTAAATCCGCGGTCCGGTAGAACAATTTCCGTGAAGTTTTGATAGAAATTGTTCCACCGGTTTCGCGTCGCACTCGACTGCGGGAAAATTTATTATGCTAAACTGGTACCATTTTATATAGGACTATGCCTTTTGATCGGTTCGCAAGGGTTATGCATGATGTTAAATATCCTATAACCTTCCTCAAGAATTGGGCTATAAAATCCCTACTTAACCCTACTAATATTATAAATGCAAAAGTAACTGTGTCTGTCTGTCTGTCTATTAGGCTTTCACGCCTAAACCGCTGAACCGATCGTCATGAAATTTGGCAGAGATATAGCCTGGGATATGGAGAATGACATAGGCTACTTTTGTAGAAAGAAAGAAAACGTATTTATTGTGACTCGCACAGGAAGATCACATACTAAGTAAAATAAACACACAATCGTACAAAAATTATTAAAAAAAAAAAAAAAATCTTGGAAGTAAAAAATAATTAAGAAATAAAACAAGTCCTGCATGAGGCCAAAAGGCTCCTACCTCAGCATGATGCGCGATAATCGTTTTCCACGCGGGCGGAGCCGCAAGCAAAAGCTATTAGATAATATTAAATGAGCGTTTAGGTAAATAATTTTCCAAATACGACAGGCGCTTCCAGAGATTACCCCCTACATACAAACTTATAAACAAAAATTTCTTCCTACAGCTATAAGTATTTGTACAGTGTTGTCCATAAAGACGAAGTAGACGAACAAACACAAGAGTCACCAAGACATCACGAAACATAACGAATCTATAATATTTTTGGTTGGTAAACTACACCAATCAAATAAACATAAAAGACGCCACAAATCATTAGCCTGTTATAAAAACCGACAATTACAGGTAGTTTAGAGTTGACGCAAGACAGTATACGTAGTCTTGAAGATGGTCCTCGAGAGAGATAAATGATCTTGTGTAACCTTCACTACAATTGGCTTAACGATATATGTCTAGTTGTACCTATATAGGCATTGTGGAGACGTGTGCTGAATAGAATGGTCAGGTTCAATTGTACAAATGTCACCTAGATTCTAGTTGGAATACATCTGCCTCAATGATTTTGTTGGAGTATTTTTTGCTTTCTCTGTAAATATAGGTAATCTATTTACTTAAATAGATAAATGGGTCGGGACCAAATTTTTGACGTAATCGCACAACGGAAATCACAACGGAATGTATCACACTGGAAAATAAATGTAGCACAATAGAATTATTAGGGTGTGTGTAAATAGTCGGAAGATTTTAGGTGAGTGTAATAAACAAATAAAATTATAGGTATTATATTCCGAGAACTTTTAATAAGTATAAAGTAATAATAAGTACAAACCAGTAACAAGTATCTAAACGTTCAAATAGAATTCAAAACACAATTTTGTTTTTTCTTACACTAAAAACATTTAAAAAATCCTTACATTATTAATTACTAATTACTCAACGGTCCATTTACTGCTTTTAATAACAATATTAATTATGCCTTACAACAAAAAAAATCGTTATCGTTTGTATTTCTTACATGAATCACAAAAACAAAACAAAACTTTAATTTAAAATTTTAAACATACCCCCGACCCCGACATAAAACTTTGTGTTATAAAGTAAAAATAGAAGAGATTGATTGAATCAAAGCTAAGAACACTCGATCAAGTCATCTTTCAAACAAAAAATATACGAAATCGGTTCCATATAACGGTGTGAATAGGGATGCAGGGGTGAATCAAGACAAAACTTAACGCAACTTTACAAATAGTTTTAACGATGAAATAATATAAGTTCATTGTCAACAAGGACTAGAATATTTTAATTCAATTATAATTTAGTGTCCAAGTTGGCGACAAACTAAATATATTATTTCAACGTTAAAATTATTTTTAAAGTTGCGTCCAGATTCAGCCCTGCATCTCTATTCACCCTGTTTTACGGTTCACCCGTTTGGGAGCTACGATGCTACAGATAGATACACAAAAAATAGTATAATACACTTTAAACTTAGGTATATGTTTGCGTTGGGGGTTAAAAAACAACAAAATCCTTACTAAAAGTAATCAGTCATTGGTCTATATAATATTGCAATTAACAATATTCACTGTGCTCTGCAAATTAAAAAATATGATTTTATCATAGATATTTGAAAAAAATCGAATGAAAAAAAAAATAGCTAAACAAAATAAACTTCGTCAACATCATCAACCAAATAGTAATCTTTGGAATCTTGCACTAGTCTTATTTTTTTAACTAGCAAATCACTTGTAATAATATCGAGATCAACTTTTTTTGGTACAATGAATTTTAGTTTAGGGAATTTTACAGTCTTTAGGAAGGAGATCGTGAATAAAGTTTTACCATCTTCATTATGAATTTTCCGAACAAATCCTACGTAGTACCTCCATATTTTTCTTACATAGTACCTGACTAAAACAACGTCATGTATCAAAAATTCATAGCTTTCTACATTCGCTTCTTGTTTCATAGCAACATTAACTCCAGAACAGGACGGAATAGGACTTAAATAAATATTTTCTTTATTTTCTTTCTCCGATTTACTATTATCAGATGTTTTTTTCGCTGAACTCACATCAAAGTCTAAACCTATTTCTTTGAGATTTCCATGTGTTTTTAAATCAAAATACTTACGGTTTTCAGGCGTATTCCTAACATCAGCTAGAATTTTTACTTCACTGTTTCCTTTCTTTTTTCCGTTACTTTCCGTTCCTTTTTGCATGACACTATCTAATTCTTTCTGTAACACCTTGTCTCCTTCTGTATTTTTTTTTAATATTAGATTTTCTGTTCTTAAATTATTTTCAACCTCTGGTTTAGTTTTATTCTGTACATTTTTTTCAGATAACACTATTTTCTCTGATTTTTCTCTGCAGGTTTCCTGTTCCTGTGGATCATTACCTTCTAAATATTCGGCTTCATTCCAATCAGACTGATCGCTTTCGGCATATTCAATCTCTGTATCCGTATCTTCGGAAGACGAATCTAGATTTGTCCTTGTTTTTCTGAATCGATCTCTTCGAACTCTTTGTTTTTCATTATTTTCCTTTATAAGAACGTGAGTTTTAGTAGAAAAACAATCGCAACTACCTCGCGCGCAGAAGCAACTTAGAGGTCTGTATTTAACGGTATTTTTACCAGTGACAATGACTTGGTGAATTTTCATTGATGGTATTGGTAAAATTTTTTCGGGATTAGGTATTTTAATTTTTTCTATGTCTTGGTTAGAAATGTAAAATGTTTTGACTGATCTTTCTGATTCTAATAATATCTCAAATATAGACCTCGCATCAACTATGTCTTTACCATAGGCAACTCTTGCATCCAATGTTCTTTTGACCACTCCCCCAACACCATCGGCTGCACCTTTACCATGAGACGCTTCGAAAAAGGACCAGGTCGCTTGATGGAATCCCTCATTCTGCGTTATTTCACAAAAAAGAAAGAAGTTGTATTTTTGACGATATTGCGTCGTGGGTCCATCAGACCAAACGTGGATGCGACGAACCGTGGGAAGTTTTTCTTTAATAAAATCTATAACTGGTTTTAAATGTCCCATATAGCATCGCAACCATGCTTGAGTGAAGGTGAAACGGTGCAAAAACATAAAGGTTTCTCATTTTTCATGTATAATAGGCCAGTATGCAACGTAACTTGTGTTTTTGAAGATCCGAAGTGCATGGCCTGCACTTCTTCTGCCATTTTGCACACGTAATTCTCCGAAAAGTCACAGGCAAGAATAACTTCGTCATCTTCCACTTTTTCTATTGATTCTTTATATTGTATATATTGGTGGTATATATTATAATGATGCGCTTTAAAACTTTTGAGGTCTCTTTGTATGAACTGTGCAAGATTATGAAGTAAACCGTTTTGTTCAAATTTAACCATTCTTTTGGTTAATTTTTTTTCACCACCCTTTTCAAATTCATGACTTTTGCCAACAAATTCATACCAAGATACATCTTGATTTTGGTCAGTGGAAACAGTAATTTCAAGTTGTCTATCACGGCACAGTTCACATTCCGAATGCATGCAACTTTTTGACTTTACATCGCATACTATCATAGAAACTAAAACAGTTAAATCTGTTGTTTTTATTAAGCCTAATTTCTTCAAAGCTTCGGCTTTAAAAGTCAAATTGGAATGCTTAATACATGCACATGTGTTGCGGTTGCTTAAATTCGGCCGAACTATATAAAATGGACGGTAGCGTTTGAATGTCGTGAAGGAAACAGTTCCGCCTTCATTTTTGTATTTTTTATACAATTTTAGTAGTGTATCAAGCAAAAACCGTTTTTGTTTTTGTATTTTATTTTTAGTCACATACTCTTTCTTTCCTGCGGTCATACGACTGACGTCATCTCTTTCGAAGAATTTTTTTAAATCACACGCTGTTTTTATTCTCTTTTGTTTAATACTGTAGTACCTTTTTACACCACTCTTAATACCTAAGCATTTTGCCAGGTTTGTTTTCATGTTATATTTCTTGCCTGTTTCACTTTCCGTAACCTTCTTCAACACTTTTCTGTCTTGGGATGATTTACTAAGTTTATACGTTTCTTTTAAGGACTCTTCTAGAACATTCTGTTGTAAAAGTCTTTGCCTAACTCTCTCTTTAGCTTCCTCTGAAATTTCAGGAAGTTCTTTCTCAATGAAAATGTTAGATTTAGTCTTAGGAGAAAGTTCATTTGAATAGTGAAGATCCTCGTTTTCATCTGATTGTGACTGGTATAAAATAGTTTTTTTCGATTCCTTTTTTGTTATAAACTTGTCCAACTCAGCAGTGAGTCTTTGTATTCTTTTTTTTGAGCGCATTAACATTTTGCTTAAATTTTCATTCTTTCGACGTAGAATTTCTACTTTTTCTTTTAGTTGTTTGTTTTGTCGCCCTACTTGGCTACGATAGCGACGACGTGCCCTTTCAGCTTCAAATACAACTGGTTTATTGTCTATTCTAAGTTTTTTACGTTTAGCATCCCTCCATTGTTTTCTCACATCTTGTTTTTCATTTTCGCTCATATCGCCTATTTTTCGTTTCATAGCTTTCGTTCTTTCCAAATTTTTCTTTTTGATTTCTTCAAATTTTCCTGGATTTTCTTTTTTTAATTTTTCACGGTACTTGCGACATCTTTCTGCTGATGATAAAGGCATCTGAAAAGCAAAAGTATTTTTAGTTGGCTTTTTCCGAAAGTGGGATTTTTATTTTTTTTTAAATTATAAATGGTTAGATGCAGTGCGCTCTAGACAAAAAATCAAAGACTACCTGCTGACTTGGACAAACACGCATCACAAAAGGAGTCGCGTAAAACCATTATATAAAATAAACGTTGTTGACATTGACATAGAGTATTTTCACTATTTCAATGAATTTACTCCAAAAGCTCACACAAGGCCAATATTAAAAAAATTATCATTTTTTGAATTGCAAAATTGTCATTGAGAATATCCTAGTATCAGAGGAAGCAAACAGAAGGTTGAGCAAAAAAATTTTACAATATGTTCTATAAGAGTTCCAAAAAGAAACGAAAGAAAGAAACGTTCTAGTAAAACAGTCCGACAAGGATAAAAAATAATGATGGCTTAGGGAGAGTGGAACCCACAAGAAATATAACGTGACATCAAATCTGGCACAAATGTAGCTAAATAACTAAATATAAAAACACTGTACTTTTTTTTTTGTTTTTTTTTTTACTATAAGTATTATTATTACAGCCAGTGTCAATCACGGAACCAAGATATATCTAATGATGATGTTTATGCAGCATCTAAGAGGGCAAATTGTGACAGATATACAAGTTTTTAGTTGGTATGTACCAACTAAAAACATAACCCTCCTGAACGGCTCTGGCTCAGTCAGTTAAAAACATGATAAATATTTAAACAATAATTCGTGTCATATACTTACATAGGTACCTAATGAGATTAGAATGATTGTAAACATACCTTTACAAAATTCCTTTGTGACACGTCGCACAATTTCGTGTCATTAATCGCACAATGGAATCAAAATTCTTCACGACGTAACCTAAAAGTTGCAACAATTCACAAATTTAACCACCATTCGAACATTTCTACATACCTTTTAACAGTAAATTCAAAAATGATTCATAAATATGATTCAATTTATCGAAAATCGTTCAAAAATGTATTATTATACTCACCTAAAATCACAAAATTTTAACGACACGCGCTGACGACACAAAGAAAATGTTAAAATGACAGTATAACAACATGGCGGTTTGTCCGAAATTTTATGGCCAGTACTTGAAGCCAATGTTGCCATACTAAATAGTCAAGAAACTTCTTTCAAAGGTTTGTAGGTTTCGAGATGACGGTGTCGCACAACAGGAGTGTTACAACGGAAATAATTTTGGGACGTATGTAATATTACGTGTAAAAACTAAAATAACGATGGTTATTGTGCTATTATCTACAGAAACGATTACTAGTGTTTATATGGCTTTAATAATACTAAATTATGAATGCCACCTTACGTTTAAAAAAGACTTCGGCAAAAATACTCTTAGGTAGACAATCAAGGACACGTGCATTTTCTATAGCGTAAAAAGACACCGAGTTTGGTATTATGTTTTATTTAAGAAATTAAGCAACAAAATTAGTTATTTGATTAATGATAGTGTACACAGTATATTAAGATATTATTAGCAAATATTCAAAATGATTACAAGGCATGTTAAGTACGCAATTTTTTGTCACTTATGATTCGGACACCATAGTGTGTCTGTATCCGTCAAAAATTTGGTCCTGACCCAAATATGAAATTGGGAAATATTATCTTTAATATTTACTGTCAGTTTTGATGAATTTCCGGGATAAGTCTATTTATATCTTAAATTAATAGGCTTTTATGGCAGGTGCCTATTGTTTCACTATAAATCGTCGTCATTTAGTGATAAAGATTTTTTTAAGTAATTAAGAACAGCAATATATTGCAAAAACCAAGTACCTACCTACTTGCACACCCACCTACAGTAGAAAGTTATCTAGTCCTAATATTTGCACAAATTGTACAATACACATATTTACAAAGCAAACCGTGCATGGTCTGTAAATATACACTACTCTCTAGAAAAATAAACCCAGTTTATAAAACAATTTAAATCATATTTTTATAAATAGTTCTTTATTTTTAAACTAAACTAGTTTGATCTCCACCATCCACGTATTTGCATACATTGGCAGTTGGCCGTCGTTTTGGTTCGCATGGCAATTTGTTCCCTGTTCAGTCGGTAGAGGACAAAAAGTGTGTATTGTGTAACTTTACCCACGCTAGCGCATCTGATTACACTGTAATGGACGTCAACCGACACACCGCAACATAGTGATGGGAAATAAATTCGGCTTCGGCGATACATTCGGCTTCTGTTAAACATGGTAATAACAGATGTGGATTTAATAATTTATGTTAAAGCATAGTTTAGAATATGATGGTATAACATGAACAAAGAAATAGGTAATATTGTCCGACTATACTTAACTGACCTGCCACAATCACAACAAGGGATCCGTCTAATTTATTATATTCCTGTTTTAAATTCATTCAATTCATTAATTCATTCCTGTTTTAATCATCAGGTAAGACAGAGGGGTATCTTCAGTACACCAACATTGTGCAAGTTATTTGTCAGTCCCATGTAGTAGGGGGTGAACCATCAACCAGGCACAAATACAGACTCTAGGCGGCTACTGAGAAATTCCAGATGGAAAAACCCAATAACACTTTGCCCAATCCTGGAATCAAAACCAGGACCTCATGCTCAGCAATAGTGCTTGCGACTACGAGACCAACGAGGCAGTCTAATTGATTGTTCTTAAAAATCCTGTAGTTATCGAACTACAGAGATTTCAATGATATCATTGTTTCAAAGGGACGTTTCAACCTTGACGGTCTTCTATTTTGCCTCGTTTGGCTGACGTGCAGGCATTAGGCCGAACTGATTTCGGCTTAAAACCTGTTGGAATTGTTAAGTCCGACACTAGTCGTTTAACCAGAAGAATGTATTGAATAGAACTTATAGAATAATAGGGGCACTTATTTGTCACGCGTGGGTGGACAAAATATATCATTTTGTCGCAGGAAACCGTCAGATCGTGAGAAATTGATGATGATTTATCTTAAAAATCCTAGCCACCGTGTAATTTGACTGATCTTTTCTGTTTAAGATTAAACGATAGCTTTTGTACTTGACTTTTTGGTCACAGTACATATACGTGGGTACCTAAGGGCTCATAGTAACAGCAGCACAAGACGATCGTAGGTTTAGCTATGCTTGCCGCGGTCGGTTTGTGGATAGGTGACCATCCATTACATATCAAGAATTCTAGACCCCTCCGTGCCTCGAACATGGTCTCGGCTGTTATTCGTTGATCTTTGACAGTCTTTACGGGTTGTCAGAAGCCTAAGAGTCCGACAACCAGTCTTACCAAGGGGCATCGTGTAACCCAATAACTGAGGACAGATAGGGAGTCGCTCCATGTGAAATCTGGCATAGGTACAGTTTCATCGGGTTTAACTGGAAGACTTTACCCCATTTAATTTGAGAAAATGCTAGCCGGATAGACCTAGGTGGCGATGAGATCGTGACTTAATTCTAGGTGCTGTCTCCATTTCAAAAATAAAATGTAAATGTATCCAATGTGCCATTTTCCTTATTTCCTGTTTTTTTTTTTTCTTTAAACAAAGAAAAATTACAATTTCATTAGGTTTTGTTACCAATCCTATGAACGACTACTCAAATTAAGAAAACGGTGACATATTTTCTAATCTGTGACATCTTTGACCTTGATCTGACCGCGGTAACAAGTGCTCTAGTCAACAATAACACAGGTAAAATGGTAATTTCCTTAAATCCAAGTATACGTCATCGTGCAATGAAATGATGAGTATGAATCACTAAAACTAGCTAGCTGTACCAACATCAGCATTCGCGAAACATGTACAGCGATGCTTGAATAATTCAGATGAATACTCGTAACTTTAACTACATTGCCTGTTTTCGTCTAAAAGACAGACTACCGCTCTAATAAATCCTGCAGTGGAAACCAACTGTTTCGAATGATTCGCGTTCTAAACATGAAATTAACTTCATGGTCCGTTTATTCCTCACCTCACGGGCTCACGCTGGCAGTCTGGCAAAGATATTCTCGGCAGCCGGCTGCATGATTCGCGTCCGTGCCTCTAATACCGGTTTTTAAAAACTTCGCGTTCGTATCTCGGTTCGCCTTTGATTTGGAAGAATAAAATAAAAAGTTTTGGTATTCTTTTGGCGCCATGGAGGAAGGGTAAAAATGCTATTCCTTTTATTCATCTACGATTATTATCAGTTGATTTTTGAATAGAGTTTATATTGTAAGTAAATAGATTCACCTTTCGTAATACATAATAATTAAATCAGTCATGAAACAATAAATTGGAATCCAATCTACACATTTGTTCGATATAATTTAATAGTTGTCATTACGATTTATTTGTTTGTAAATATTGTACAGTTAGTTCATTCTATTGAAATAACGTGTAAGTATTCTATACCTATTGTACAAATGTAGATGTTATCAGTGATGATGATTACCTACGTGTATAAAAGCGTAACACATGTATATTTTATTTTAGATTAATTTCTATCGCCTAGTCGGACAAACGGTGGCTTACTGCGCGGGTGGCTATTTTTTTTTTAATAGTGGGCAGATGCTAAACGCATCTTGGCAGTAACAATGTCATTCACCTCGATGTAAGTCGCTTTGGGGTTTTTTTTTTGCGAATTCATGCTTTTGGATGTACATTGTACGTGCCTTGGTCTTTGCTTTTTTATACTTTTTGAAGGTTTTTTTTTTCTTGTGGATTTTTTCTGTCATTAACATTCTTTAATCTATGGTAAATGGAAGATTGGCTTATTACGATCTTTATTACTTACTCTTGTTTGTTGGTACTCACACGGTTAAGCAATTGAGGTCATTATGTACTAAAGCCTAAGTAGTCTATGTAATTAAGTAAAGTACCTATGACCTCATAAACTGATTAGGTGGTTGGGTGACATGGGAGTAATAAAATATGGAAAATGTCTGTTCATCAAATTAAAAATAAATTAAGTAGGTAGTTACTTACTTCATTTATTAAAAAGCAAATTGCAGAATAATAGACTCATAGAACAATAATAAATATACCTACTTCTTAGCAGTTTTTATTGATTTGTATTTTTCTTTTTGAACCGACATTTATAATTAACTAGCTTTTGCCAGCGGCTTGGCCCGCGTGGAGGTCGGTGTATTATACATATAAACCTTCTTCTTGAATCACTCTATCTATTAAATAAAAATAAAATTGCAGGGGCTCATCTTTACATAGGTACTATGTATTAACTAACATTTGCCTACCTAACATGCTGTACTTTTCCAATTGACTCACTAAACCACTATCGACTAACATTATTATAATTGACTGTTTGTGTACGTCTTAGTTTTAAGAAATACGATTCATTTGGTTTGCAGTAAAACAAATTATAATTTTCCTTAAAAATGTTCGGCACTTGAGTCATTCTGGAAATAAATATGACAATTCTGAAAAGTAGACAAGTTTTTAAAGTATCAACATTATTATCTTGAAAAAAAAAAAACTGATAATACCTTCAAACACTCAGGTCGGCTTACATGCCTGACAGGCCAGGTGTGGCCGATGCAGAAATAATTTTTGTTTAAACTTATTCATACATTTTATTTTTGTTAGCCTATTCATACTTACTCAAAAACAAAATAAAATCTAAAAGGAATTCATTGTATAATAGGTATACCAATCGAGAATCATACCTTCCCTTCATTAGAAAGTGGTAACTGACTTAACAAACTATGTGTTGCCCACGATTATGTCTACAATCCAGGATGAAAAGTAGCCACAACTTCTCCATGTCCCCATGTGCCAAACTTCATACAAAAACATTCAGCCAAAAATCGGTATCTTTTCAGTTCAGAACATTATTTTAAATAAATCTCTGAAAATCGACGCAAGACAAACGAAAGTTCCCAAAAAAAAAATACTAAGCTTAATAATCTAACACGTATTACCCTTACAGTACCCACACATGCCAATACAACGAAGAAGATGGCACCATGCGGATGTACCTCCGAGGTAGACCGGTGGTGCTGTACGGCCCCAGCGAGCACGAGGGTCTGGACCCTGCGAAGGTGGCTCCCCCGCCGCAGAACAAGCTGAAGCTGGAGTGGGCGTATGGGTACAGGTAAGACATTTTTGTTTTTTAATATTGAAATTGAACCTGAATATACGGGGCGGCAGCTGGGGACATCGACGCGCAAACTGAAGTTGTAACCATAGTCAGCACATGATTGTAGGCAGGCAGCATAGAAATTGTTAGTCGGTTATAAAAAAAAACAGCTGTTTCATAGAAAAGTGCAATACCTACCCGGTCAAAATGTATAGAACAGCGAAATTAAAAAAAAAAATCAAATGTGTTCAGAATGTTGTACTCGGTCAATGGTTACAGGTTGCTTGTCGATGTCTCTGCAATCGCCTATTATACACATAAACCTTCCGGAATAAATTCTCTAAATGATGGTGGCAATCACAACCACATCACAATCCGTTGCGTAGTTTAGAACAGCGAGGCAACAACAGAACGTGGCTAAAGTTGTAGTAAAGTTCTTTGTACTAGGTATTTCTGCCACCAATCAGAGTTGCTGAATTTCGGTTTTTTAGGAAAGGGTGCCGTTGTAATTACAGACACAAGAGGCATTTCAGCGTCGTCGAAGGCGGTAACGCACTAAGATGCCTCTGCTACAGGAGATATCCAGTGATGACCACTTATGGTGACCTAAGATGACCTCCAGAACTAAAACTTAGTATCTGGTCTATACGATGCACTACTGATTGAAATCAGTGGAGAAACTGAAAGAGAAAGGACACAATGATGTTGGTTACAGCGGAGTCAGATATTATTGTGCTATATTTCGTGTAGTGGACGACAAAACTAGAGCTAGTGAAGATAGGATAGAATTTTCTCGCCTGATCTTGTTATCTAAGTATTCCTTTCCAAGATAGATTCTACAGGTAATTCCATAATCTCGCCTATAAGTATTCCTTTCCAAAATCGATTCTACAGGTAATTCCATAATTTCGCCTATAAGTATTCCTTTCCAAGGTCGATTCTACAGGTAATTCCATAATCTCGCCTATAAGTATTCCTTTCCAAGGTCGATTCTACAGGTAATTCCATAATCTCGCCTATAAGTATTCCTTTCCAAGATCGATTCTACAGGTAATTCCATAATCTCGCCTATAAGTATTCCTTTCCAAGATCGATTCTACAGGTAATTCCATAATCTCGCCTATAAGTATTCCTTTCCAAGGTCGATTCTACAGGTAATTCCATAATGTAGTGTCCTGGCATAGTCACATTAATAACATGGGACATCAATGAGACCATCAGAATAGACGTACATTGTTAGTAGTACTCCTACTAATAAACTAGGATTCTAGATGTACCGTGTTATGCCAAGTGAACATAGTGTACCTATATCATAAAGTTTATCTATTAAACATATAGCGCCTTTGTTATCCCATTTCAACCTTTTCATATTCTTGTGTTATCGGCAAGCGTAGTGTGGGACGCCCCTAGCTAGATGGACCGACGAGAAAATGCAGAGGACAGGGTGTTGTCGGGCAGCCTAAGAGAGGCCTATGTCTAGCTGTGGACTGCGATACGCTGAGTTGATATTCTTGAGACCCGTGGTGGACCAGTGGTAACGGCCGGGACTTAAGGGGAATCTAGTCGCGGGCTCGAACTCACTGGTGGTCTTGGCTAAAAAGCACGTTATCTCACCAGGCATCGTGTCCGACAGAAGTAGGATCAGTGATGAGCAGTTAGACGCTAGTCTACACGCACAACGTTATTGAGTGAGATGCAGGATAGTAAAACAGGCGCGTAAAAAATGTAGAAAAGTCCTTTGGAAGATCGGGTTTTATGAAAAAACCACTGCACTTATTAAACACGCTCAAAGTTAGATTAAATTAGCAAGAAAAACGAATCAAAGTTGGCTCCTAACTTTGTAAAGGATTTTTATTTTAGTGTTTATTTCCACACAATATTAATAATGAGATAAAACCACACTATGTTTAATTTTTTTATGTACATTGTCGAACAGTGGAGTAATAACCTCCCGAAGTTCTAGATTCACCTTAAGAGTTGTAGGGCGTAGATTCGAACTGAGACAGGCGTTTAATTTTGCGTAAATTATTTCATCATCAGCATCTGTTCTCAGAACGGTCAAGGAAAACATCGTAAGAAAACATGTCTTAGAACAAAAAAATCGAAGCCATGTGACGTCTACCAAACCGCACTGAGCCCGAATGGTGGATTACAGCCTACACCCTCTCCAGGAGAGGAAATCTCAGGAATCCCAGCAAAGGGAACATTATGGCCTGATTATAAATAAATAAATCGTTTATTTCAAGTACCATAGACTCTTAATAGGGCACGAACATGATAACAGGACAAGAACACACACTCACATTGATTAAAATTACACACAATTAAAATTCAATCTAAATTTTAAACATTTAAAAATAAAATTTGAATAAAATGAGAATAATAAATAACAATTACATATTTCAATCTACGCGTGCTACGTATTCTTGCGTGATTTCATCCTTACAAATAAATAACACCATGTATACACCCTCCAAACATGTCACTCCTGTTATCTATATACAAATAATCTCTATCGGAAAAAATATTCCCCGATCCGTAAAAGCTTTCCTGTTGAAATAATAAACTAGCCCACTCAGTATCAAACGTTATCGACCGCTGTGGTTTACCAAGGTCGCAACACGGCGCGGGCGATACCAAGTCCATTATTTATTTATACCAATTAAGTTATATCATGCGTAATGGACAGGATAACACACCCTGTTGTCAAGGTAGATAGTCTAGACAAATTAATTGTCCAAGTATTGAGTCATCATAACATAACATCACGCCTTACTTCCCCGAAGGGATTGGCAAAGCTACACCTCTGCACCTCTACAGCCACATTTGGCCAGTTATGTTTAAGTCCCATTGTAATAGGGGGCGAGCCTATTGCCACCCAACCGGGCACAAATCCAGACGCCAAGTCTACTGGTAAGTCCCAGTAAGAAAATCTCTTTGACCGACATGGGAATCAAACCTAGGACTTCATGCTTAGCAGTAGCGCTTGCGACTACTTGATCAACGAGGCATTAAACAAACATTTTTTTTTTTTTTCTTAAAACATTGCCCCACACTAGGAATTTCTCCTGTATTGTGGGTGCGTTCACAAACATTTAAACTCACATATACAAACAGCCAGACCCGGAACAACTACTTGTAGGTCATACCAATATTTGTTCCGTGCGGGAATCGAACCCGCGACACGCAGCGCAGCAGTCAATCGCTTAACCGCTGCGCCAACCGTGCCGTCAAAGTAGTTTTCTAGTTTAGGTATCTACATCGGTGGGTGACTGGCGTCTCCTAAAATTAATAGGTTGAAACACACAAATACAGAGTAAGTTTTTATCCAGTGTGCAAACTGTAACCATGAAGTCAGCATATCATTCTAGACCCCCCAGCGTAGAAATTTTTAGTCGGTTATACAAAAAAAAAAATCAGCTGTGCCATACATTTTGACCGCGTAGGTATTGCACTTTTCTATGAAACAACAGATTTTTTTTTGTATAGCTGACGAAAAATTTCTACGCTGCGGATTTAGAATGATAAGCTGAATTCATGGTTACAGTTTGCGCACTGGATAAAAACTTATCCTGTATTATTTTAGGTAGGTTCGTTAATATATTGGTCCTATCAGGCTTCAAAAATATATGAACGTCAAAAAAGTTCATAATATTGGGACAACTATTAGCATCATTCAATTGTGGTCATGATTTAGATTAATTAATATGTAACTGCTTTTTCTCATAATTTTTTAATTTATTGCCTAATGCACAGCATATATTATTGAACCGTTCACATGAGGACATATTTTTGATCTATCTAGCTATCCAACACTCACAATATTTTGAATCCTTGACAGTGCCAATATATTAATGAACTCGACTGTACTAAAGGAAAACATCGATGTTATTCTAATTTCTAACACTATCGATATCAACATCACTGTTACGATTGGATAACATTGTAAACTGATTATTACTGGAATTTAGTTTTCCTGTATTTTTACAATGGTTTTGATGGAATAAAAATTGGCTGTGTTTTCCGAATCTGCAGTGCTATACATATAATTAGGACAAACATTGGACTTGTAACGGAGAAAACAAGATGAAATGCGAAATTATCTAGCAGGCGAAAGAATCTACATAGTTTCGGTTGGCTAACCAAGCCAAACGAACCAATTATAGAGATAAGAGTCTTTGAAAATACATATAGGAAGAGATGAGCGATCAATCTCATTTAACTGAAAACTTCGATAACCATGTTACTTACTGTACACAAAATTATAGACCTACAAGGTACCCTCTTACAGTTCACAAAAGCTGTCACTCAGAATTAGCTAGCTGAATTTATGAATAATTATTTTGTAACTAATTTGCATAACACATAGGTACTTAAATAATTAAGTGACACAAATGGAAAGTTATGTAATTTATTCATGCAAACGAAAATAAAGGGTTACTTTAGGGAATTAAACACGTTATTGTTGCTTTGTTGTTATTTTGATGTAACGCAGAAATTGTGTCATTAATTTTCTGTAGACATTTCATTACTTAGGCATCTTTTATCTTCGTTACAAGTTTGCCTTCACAATTACAATAAGGCAAAAATACCTATAGGATGACAGAAGTCGTTTCACGTGGCAGATTCGGCAATGTTGCCCAAATATGGGCAACTTGCACTGGACACCTTGAGTACCAGATGGTCCGATATAAAATATAGCCATGATGTTACAAAACAGATGTTTATCTGCAACATTTTACGATGCCTACTCATTGTATCAACTACTGAAATCCATTACTTCTTATCACACCGACGTAATGTGGTGAATACATTCCAGCTAACATTACCCTACCTCCCATTCTAATAATTACCGGCAGTAGCCATAAGTTCTATATTGAGTGAAATTCATTGGTCAATAAACCAATTGTTCTTCATACATACATAGATACATACTAATTAACTAACTAATTGCATGGAGCTGAGATGAGAATGTTAAGAGGGATGTGTGGTGTTACACGAATGGATAGAATAAGAAGTGACTACATAAGAGGAAGCCTGAAAGTGGCAACGATAACTGGAAATTGGCGTGGAAATCGGTTGTCATGGTATGGGGCATGTGATACGGAGGAGTCGGCCAAACGTCGTGAAGAAAGTTTTGAGTGTGAATGTCGATGGCTATAAGAGTAGGGAGAGACTAAAGAAATGATGGATGGACGGTGTGAATGATGATAATTAGGGTTAGAAAGGGTGACTACGGACTTGACGATTAATAGAGAAATGGGAAAAAAAAGACATGTTGCGCCGACCACAAATAAATTGGGATAAGGGCAGGAGAATGACATACATAGATACATACTGAGGCTATAATGTCTCCACTGCTGGGACACAGGCCTCCTCTCGATGAGAGAGAGTGGGCCACGCGGGCCTAGTGCGGGTCACACATGTCACAATGTCTTCGAATTTTTGGTTCTGAAACATGCCGGTTTCCTCGCGATGTTTTACTCCACCGTTTTGAAAGCAGTGGTGATATAATTTCCATGAAGTAAAACATCTGTCTGTGTTCGAACCTACAACTCGTTAGTCGAGGCCGTTACCGCTGAGCTACCACTGCTACCGTTCCTGCTAACATTACTCTACCTCCCATTCTATAATCGTAATTGCCAGGAGTTCTATATTGAGTGAAATTCATTGGTCAATTTTCCAATTGTTCTTCATACAGTAGTAATGTCCACCTACACGCGAACCAAACTCGGAACTCGGAATTATTCCAAAACGCTACTCCGTTTCCGTAATCATCCCTTTTAATGTCAGTAATTATGTGAATGTCGCACGATTTAACGTACGAACGTTTATCCAATTTGTTTTAATAGGCAGGCTATTACGGAATACTTTAGAAGTCCAAATAAAACAGTTTTTGTGCTGTTTATGTAAACAGTTTGTGTGCCGGTGCAATTATTCTTGCCCGCATTCGACACTGTGATGTATGGCGACAAATACATCGAAAGCGAAAACACTACTTTCTAAAATCATTATCTGTATGATTTTCTAAACATGGAAATTCTATGGTCATGGAAAAATGATAAAACCGTAACATACACTAACTTGTGACAGACATATTACTTAGCAACAATGTAAAAGCAATGACTAAAACCCGTAGTGAACAAGTACATAAGCCTAATATGCCTTGAAAGTCAAAGAGTCAAGTATAAGTGACCAAAAAATAAGTGTGGCAACCATGTAGCGACACTAACCAATCCCCGGGTAAACCCAACTTATTGCTTGTTCCACAATTACCTGGCTCTGTCAGCAGAAAATTGCGCTTTTGTCTTAGCAATACTGCAATCTTTGCCACCGCTCCAAGGTTGATGACGCTTGGTCACCCAAGCTTTTCGAGGAGTTGAGTAATAGCTTTTTCACCACAGCTTGTTAGCCGTCTATCTTTGATATAATTTGTTTCATCATTACTGCTCTAAAAACTAGAGGAAACCAACATATCCTAGCTCCGAAAAATTCGAAGACGTGTGACGTCCATCTATCCACACTGGGGCCGTATGGTAGATTACGGCCCCGATCCCTTCCATAGTGAAGAGACCAGCGGGGTACTTGTGTAATACAGTACACATAAAATAACAATTGATCGAAATATGTTTCATGTTGACAATTCAGGTTCACAAATGTTCATTGCACTGTTTACGTTGTCGTGGGGACGTATATTTTCAAACCTATTTAGCAATGGATTTGCAATATCCTTCAAATCTCTCGGATTGTGATTAAAAGTGTGCTACCTACGCAATTAGTACCAGAATCCAAGCAGTTGGGAAATTTATAGGCTGTTTCGGTTAACATAGGCCTGTCAAATCTTCGTAATGTGTAGTTGAATAAGCCGCAAGCAACAGCCTCGATAAAACTGCCACGCACTGTGGTGGATAGGATACGATATATATTTGTAGTCCAAAGATAGTCGTCTCCAAATTGCTGTCTTCCGATTCCCTTATACATTATGCTTTTACAGAATTACTTTGATCCAAAGGCCTTGAATTTTATTGGTGTAAATTATTGCCTAGACGTCAACACTCCGGTAGCATTTAAAATTTTAGATTATAATTCAAAGGAACGCTAACGAGAGCATATCGGTCTTTGGGCTTAATACCTAAACACCTTTTTGTAAACATAAAGTCGTTGTACGAACACGAAACTAGCCGCACAATGAACTAGTTATAAAACACGCAACTTTAAAGTAGAACATTTTGGTTAAGCACACGTAATGAATACCTGTTTCAGTTTGGGTACAAGGCTCTACCGCAAACCGCACTTCACATATGTGATATAAAACAAGAACCTTTAAATATGCTACCCGATATTTACGAGATGATTCAATGCAATACCCTTTTTATTAAATTTGGTAAATTTCCGTGTGGTGCCGGACGTAAAAGAATAGCACCATCCCATTTCTTCCCGTGGGTGTCGTAGAAGGCGACTAAGGGAGTTACTAGAGAATGGGTAGCAGCGTTCTCTATGCATTTGACCACTATATTGCGATCGCCAACCCGCCTGGCAAGCGTGGCGATTATGGCAAAATTTTATGATTAAGGCCCCTCCGTTTGGGGGAGGCCTATGTCCGTTTACTACCCCTCGCATCTTCTAGTATTTATTTTCGTACTTAACCTACTAATATTATAAACTAGCTTTTGCCAGCGTCTTCGCCCGCATGGAGGTCGGAAATAATCCCACCGGAACATACTATCGAGATAAAAGCCGTTGTTGCATGATTGAGTAACAAACATCCAAAAACGGCCGAACAGTTTTGGATTAAATTTGGCACACAGGTAGTTTATAAACTGGATTAACACATAGTATGATACTTCTAAAATCAAAATCAAAATCAAAAGTCATTTATTCAAATTAGGCTGAGAATCAGCACTTTTCGAACGTCAAAGTACATGAGACAGACTTCTTATCCCGTTAGTACGTTCCCGTGGGATAATTTCCGACCTAGTTACATTCATAATTCCTCAACAAAATCATAGGTATCATAACATACATTGGTCCTCATTAGCCTTGGACTTGATGGTAACTAAGTTGTAAATAAGGGATATATGTCCAACAATAATAATTGTTTGAAGGATCCACCAAACCAAGTTTTTACTACAACTATGAAGAAACAAGAGATGTAAGAAGACGCTACAGAAAGCATGTCAGCTTTACTAAACCAGTAGTACTACAATCACGTCCCGTTCCGCCAGAGTGACCAGCAACCAGTTACATTCAAGGCCATGAACTCACTCAACAATCATGGCTCGGCTTGAAACAAAAACAGACATTACAATGATGTTTATTGTTGTAATTATAAGTTACTGAGTCATTCGTTTTTTAGTATCTGGTGCTGATACATGCATGATCATTGTTTATGTTCTAAATGTTTTTTTTAATGACCATGATAGCATGGTAGAACGGTACAATGCATGGATAAACTGGGTAGTGGGAACATTTGAGTTTTTTTTATACATGTATACCAGCTCCTTATATATAGGTATAATGTCAAAGGCAAGTTTGCCTTTAGACAGAACGCCATTTTTTTTGTTCTGGCATGGAACGTCCTCATGGATGTTTTCCGCCCTGGGGCGGGCGGAGGGGTCTATCAGGCTTTTACTGACTAAAAATCTGTCCGTGTTCCTTTCCCACAATTGGACCGGGGATCATGGGAAAGGCAGAAAGCCTTTGCCTTTGATAATAATCTTTCAAACATAATTTCTGCACCTACTCCTTTTGATTAGTCCACGTCTCTCCACGGTCATAATCGTGCGTGCTTCTAGATCTAGGATTAAAATATTTAATAGCAATTATCTTATTTCTTAAAAAAAAAAAAATATTACTTAGAACCCTACCCTGTCGAACTTAAACTCAAAGCATTATTTCAAATAAACCAATTACAGCCACTTTTGAATTCTCAAAGTATCGGTCAGTCATTCCATCCCAATCTAGATCGAAGTAGGAACATTGCGGAGACCTTGTCTTATCATTATCATTCATTATAATATTTTCTTAGCAAGTTACCAATCGATAGTCCTTCAACAATCGTCAATGCTGTCTTCTGAATCATTGATCAGTCTTACTTTCAGCGGTGACCGGTGTCTAGCACGTATTCTATCGATTGCTTGTGACTCATCCGTCATTATAGTTGACCACTCAAGCGAGACCACGACCTTGGGCTAATACTACCTGGGAATTTTAGACTGCACTTTCTTATGACTAAAATTTACGGCTGTGATGCAATTTTGCTTTGGCCCTTCCAGTATACAGGGTAAGTTTTTATCCAGTGCGCAAACTGTAACCATGAGTTCAGCATATCATTCTAGCTAGACCCCCTAGCGCATAATTTTACGTCGGTTTTACAAAAAAAAACTCAGTTGTTTCATAGAGAAGTGCAATACCTACGCGGTCAAAATGTATGGAACAGCTGATTTTTTTTTGTATTACCGATCAAAAATTTCTGCGTTGGGAGGTCTAGAATGATTTATGCTGAATTCATGGTTACAGTTTGCGCACTGGATAAAAACTTAACCTGTATTTTGTGGTATACATAGTTGACGACGGCGCAGTCGGAAGTCGCGGGCAGTAGCTAGTATTTAATACAGGATAAGTTTTCATCCAGTGCGCTTTATAAATTGTAGCCTATGTGTTATTCTGATGTATAAGCTATATTTCTTTATAGTTTCATCAAGATCCGTCTAGTAGTTTTTGCGTGTAAGAATAACAAACATCCATCCATCCATCCTCACAAACTTTCGCGTTTATAATGTTAGTAGGATATTAGTAAGATTAAGTAGGATGTCACAGGAAGAATGAAGTATTAGTAAGATTAAGTAGGATGTCACAGGAAGAATGAAGTATTTGAAACATTGACTAATCAATGACTAGAAAAGTAAAAACATACCTAATCATTGGTTAGCCTTCATTGAAAGTGTCACCTCACAAAATAGCTGAAAGAACTGTATGGGATTTTCGTCTCGTAATTGAGACAATTGAAACCGACAAAGTGACGGTTGTTTCGTCTAATCAAATTCGTTGAGCAAACATGCCTAGAGTTATGTTTGATGGAAAGTTGTTCTCGCCACCAAATTTATTGCAGTACCAAGAGCTTTTCCTTGACTACGAAGTTGAAATTCTGTATTTAGTATTATAGTAGCATAGCATAGCATTGGCCATGCTTTAGCTATGACCCCTTTGAGAGACTTAGTATTACCAATGGGCATTGTATTGCCCAGTAACTGGGTTCTGAGGTTTCAGACAGACACTCACTCTATTTAAAATACTGGTATACATCTTCTGTAATGCATATTCGACTGTCCATTGTAAAGTTTGTATGTCAAATGTCTGACTTCATATTAGGAAACTTATTTACTGACTTTAAGACCTACGCTATACCGATAACTACTCCCTGTTTCAAATAAATGATTATGTATATGCAGGGGCGTACCAATAGAAAATGGTGCCTGGGGCATGCATCACATTTGCGCCCCTTCGTAAATTATCTGATCGGTCTGCACTGAGCAAAGCTAGGTCGCAAAACTTTTTTTGTCCAATTTTAGCCTTCAATAACGAAGGTATTAATTTCAACTTGCTAAAAAATCGCTTGCAATGCTGCAATTTTTAAGAAAATTTAAATAGAAATAGGCAGATTTGGAAATACGCTTTCATTCCCATACTGCACAATATATTCAAGTGGCTCTTTAGATTTCTTAGATATACGTAACAGTATAAAATGGTTTATTAATATTATTATTTTCTTAAATTTTATAATTGGCGATCTTTTGCGCCCCCCTTCGATAGGGGCCCAGGGCTCGTGCCCTGCCTGCCCTACCCTAGGTACGCCTCTGTGTATATGACTGGAAGCCGACCCCATCATAATTTGAAATAGGCAAATGGAGAGAGACTCTCACTTGAGAGACTTTGTTGGATATTTGATTGACTGCCTCTTGGGTCCGGTGGTCACAAGCGCTACTGCTGAGCATCAGGTCCTGGGATTCGATTCTCAGGTCGGGCAAAGTCTGGATTTGTCTCACCCCCTACTATTACGGGGGACGTAAAAATAATTTGCGAAATGTGGGTAATCAGGGGTTAAGTTGTGTTTGTTGTATCTTTAAACTCTTCAATTTGACCTTTTCCCTTCTTGTTCCAGGGGCAAGGACTGTCGCAGCAATCTATACCTCCTCCCAACCGGAGAGATAGTCTACTTCGTAGCGGCTGTAGTCGTGCTGTTCAACGTCGAGGAGCAGTGCCAGCGACACTACACCGGCCACACGGATGACGTCAAGTGCCTGGCCATACATCCCAACAAGCTGGTGATAGCGAGCGGCCAGTGTGCCGGTCACGACCGGCTTGATGCTAGGGTGAGTGATTATTCTCAGTCTGGAGTCTTCTTTTTAATATCGACACAAAACTAGTATTTGGTTATCTTCCACCCTTGACAAATTATTAGCTAATCAATAGGGCCGTCTGATCTCTGAAAGCTGTACTTCTGATCTGAGAAAGGTGTACTGTTGTTCTTCACATTTTAATATCGAAATTGAAAAAGCCAAAGAACAAAAAAAGTTGTCAAAAGGTATTTAGCCATCAACAATCTTACCCTGCATGTAATACATCTGTTAACGGATTCAGGTGAATACTTAGGAGAAGCACCCGAAGTTCCAGAAATTGGTTCATTTTAAGACCTTTCTCCCAAGAAACCCATGCATATAACTGCCCATTATTTCCCAGCCTCATGTCCGCGTATGGAACTCAGTCTCCCTCGCCACCCTAGCAGTAATCGGCGCGGGTCACATGGAGCGTGCCGTGTCCTGCGTGACCTTCTCCCGCGCGGATGGCGGCTCCCTGCTGGCTGCAGTGGACGAGGGGCCTGACCATACCATCTCCGTGTGGGAGTGGCAGCGGCCCGATAAGGGACATTGTCTTGCCGAGACCAAGGTAGATGTTCTAAGACTACTCTGCCTTAGCAGCAATGCAGCAATGATAAAAATCATTTTCTTACTAGTTAGTTTCTTGGATGCTATATTTTTTGCATACTTAAAACTACATACAAAAAAGCATTTTCTTTATTTAAACCGATTTCGACGACCTTTATGTAAATATAAAAACAAATATCTTCATGCCACCTAAATTACTTAATGGTGTACCTCTAAGTCGTGTTGCCCAGTTTAAATATCTGGGACAAATAGTAACTGAGACCTTGAGTGCCGAATTAGACATTGAGCGGGAACGTAGGGCATTGTCGGTATGCGGTAATATGTTGGCACACAGGTTCGCTCGGTGTATTGCTCCTGTTAAAATAACAATGTTCAAGGCATTCTGCCAGACGTTCTACACGAGAGGCCTGTGGGCAAACTTTACACAAAAAGCCTACAATGCCTTGCGCGTCCAGTACAATAATGTGTTCAGGGCTCTTCGGTTTCGGACCCTCAATATTTTTACGATACACGTAGATGACTTCTACGCGATTATGCGTAAAAAAGTTGGCGATTGGCGAAATTGGCGAGAGAACCGATACAGTTCTGCTCAGTAGGTTCACTGAACTCCATGTGTTGCGGGACCGGTGAGCCTGCTATGCAGGGGTCTGTCTAGTTTCTTCTTTTTTACTTTTTATAATTACTAATATTAGATATAAGCAAAATTCTTGTTATTGCCTATGTACCTACTCTTCTGTCTGAAGTAAATTATTTTTATTTTATTTTATTTAAAAAGTGTAAGTATCACTACTAGCTATGGTGAATTAAGATTTAAGTAATAAAATAAAATAAGATCTATTTATTAAAGTATACATCCAATAGCGTACTATATAATCTCCTCCTTTTCGACTGCAGGATTGGTCCTTGTGCAATAAGAGCTATCTATAACTATTTTTTTTTAACCATGAATTCAGTACATGATCAAAGACGTAATAAAGTCCAACCTATGCGGACAAAATGTATCGACCAGCAATTTTTTTTTAATAACCTGCTCAAAATTTCATCTTAAGGGGGTTTAAAATCATGTGTGATAGTTTCCGCGTCGATGTCACTGCCATCCTTTATAAGAACTGTTTCCATTGACGACTATGAAAAAACTTGATTATGATCAAGTTTGCTTCTATAACCCAATCTTCCACATTCCAGTGCTCTGTAGACACGGTGGTAGCGGCCGAGTTCCACCCTCTAGATCGCAACCAGATCGTGACGTGTGGTAAGAACCACATCGCATTCTGGACGCTGGACCAGACCAACATGCTGTACAAACGGATGGGCGTCTTCGAAACCAGGGACAAGCCTAAATACGTTACCTGTCTTGGATTCAATCATAATGGTAAGTTTTGTTTACAAAGCACCCTTGAAAACCGTGAAAACGACAGATGTAAAAAATTTGAACCTTTTTGCGGGTTACATCTTGGATTTTCATTTTGACCTCTCTATCGGCATCGGCACCCTCGAAAACCAAGAAAACTATATTTTCTCTCTGACCCTTTGTATTACCCTCTATCTCTGTTTCTATTAGTAAAACGTCGCATGGAGCCCCCATAAAGCTTTTTCGTTACGTGACGATCTCTACCAGTTTACTCCTACCGCAATCCGAGAACTTCGTTCCCAAAACTGGCACTCTGTCTACCCGATAGGCTTTATTCCTACTTGGTTTCTACGTCAGACATTTTGCCAAAGCTTTTCATGGGTGTTTACTGACAAAACACACATACACGCTCACACACGCATCCTTCTTCACACACACATACTGTCACAATATCAGTGAACTAAATACCCAGCCCTACCTTAGAAATAAAAGTGAGTTTTATGTCTATCGTCCCACAGGTGACGTGCTCTCCGGCGACTCAAACGGGAACATAATAGTGTGGGGCCGCGGCACCAACACTATCCACAAGCTGGTGCGCGGTGTGCACGACGGGTCTGTGTTCTCGCTGTGCGTGCGCAAGGAGGGACAGGTCGTGTCGGGCGGCGGGAAGGACGGGAGGGTCGTCATGTTCGATCCCGATATGAACGCGGCTGGAGTTGAGAATATCGTGAGTATTTATAACTTTACTAGCGATCGACTGCTTCGCACAGTTTGTACTACTATTAAATATCAACGTCAGTTTATTCTCTTACTTTCCTGACGGCGTAGGCGGCCGAACTGAGCCTTCCCGCTAAGCTTGATATATGTAATCCCCACTGAAGTTTGATATCTACTGTTAAGCCCAGAAAAACTGCCGAGTCTACAATTTCAAGCACCTCATTATCTAAGACGATGCTGGGTCCTAGATTCTTAACATTCGGTAAGGCGAACTTGATACATTTCGTTCTCTTGGCATTGAGAATTAGGTTGTTTGTGCTAAACACATCTGTAACCATTGAGCGTGCATTGTTCACGTCGTCAAGATCTTGTTTGTTCCTGTTTACTTTAAAGATAAGAGAGGTATCATCCGCAAACAGCACAACCTTTTAAATAGGATGTTAAGTCATTAATAAACACTGAGAATAAGAATGGTGTTAGTATTGAGCCTTGAGGTGCACCTAACTGAATTGGTAACCCGGAAGATTTTACACCATTAAAATTTACACATTGGTGCCTATTTGGCAAATAAGTACTTATAACGTTGAGAGTTTCGTTTTGAATACCGTAATGACATAGTTTACGCAAAAGTGTGTCATGGTGCACGCAATCAAAGGCTTTGGAGAGATCACAGAAAACTCTAATAGAATTTTGCGAGTTTTCTGACGCGTTACAAATGTGTTTCAGCAGAGCAACAACCATACCTGTAGTCGAATGATCTTTTGATATTGTTCATCATGAAGGAGGCTATTTAAATTAAAATGTCTTAGCAACTGCTTGAGTTTTAACTTTTCAAATATTTTACTAAATGCAGGTAAGGTAGAAATAGGCCTGAAATTGCCAACGTTATTTTTATTACCTGTTTTAAATAATGGTATAACTTTTTTACCCTTCATGAGGTCAAGAAAAGATCCTAAATCAACACATTTACTAAAAGTAACAGCTAGTTGGGGGGCAACAATGTCGTTTATATTACTTAAAGGCTTAATGGGGATGCTCTAGTAATTTCCAGTGTGTTTAGAGTTAAGTGTGTTAAAAATGTTAAGTTAGAGTAACTGTTGTGCCGCCGCAGATCGAAGGCCACTACGGCGGCGTGCGCGTGCTGGCGGAGGGCCGCGGCGCGCAGTTGTACGTGGGCACGACGCGCAACTGCATCCTGCACGGCGACCTGCAACTGGGCTTCGCGCCCGCCGTGCTGGGTAACATATCTGTGTTACATCTAATGTATTACGAATACACAATTTAAACCTTCGGAAGAAAATTCTTTAAATAATAGTAAAATGCCTATATCAAAATCCGATGTGTAATTTAGCAAAGAAAAATATGATTACAAACACAGGAGAGAAGAGGATATTGAGATATGAGGAACAGAGTGTAAAGTTCACCTATATTCTATGGAAAAGAGAGGATCTTTCGACCAGACAGGTGTTCTGTCTGGTGGGTCACTACCCGATGATTGATATCGGGATGTTGAATATGTACCAGTCGCGCGGCAAACTTTGATTGCATGATGTAGAATTTGTGTGACGTCAGTTCGTCGATGCATAGCTCTCATATGGCGTTATAGATGCCGCTGTACTATCTATAGATATTTAAACATAGTTTTTCAAAAAGTAGTGCAAAACAGCCGTCTTACAATCAATTATCAAATATATTTTCAGGCGATCTATAGAAGTTCGTAGAAGTAAATTAGTCGCCGAAAAAATTGTTACATCAATTTGTCCCTCTTAATCTGTGGGCGAGTTGGTGTTTATTCTCTAATTTTTTAATTATATGATTTTGACTTTATATGAATAA
This sequence comes from Polymixis lichenea, assembly GCA_949091785.1. Classification (NCBI taxonomy): domain Eukaryota; kingdom Metazoa; phylum Arthropoda; class Insecta; order Lepidoptera; family Noctuidae; genus Polymixis; species Polymixis lichenea. Next base: position 1,589,510 of record OX420943.1, on the reverse strand, counting down.
TGTTAGAATGATTGCTATATGTCGTTGCGCAGGCCACGCGGACGAGCTGTGGGGGCTGGCGACACACCCGTCGCTGGCGCAGTTCGCCACGGCCGGCTGGGACAAGCTGCTGCAGCTGTGGGACGGCCTGGCGCACTGCACCGTGTGGAGCAAGGACATCGAGGTGCGCACACGCCTTAGTCTATAGAGATAGTCATTATGTGGGGGCTGGCGACACACCCGTCGCTGGCGCAGTTCGCCACGGCCGGCTGGGACAAGCTGCTGCAGCTGTGGGACGGCCTGGCGCACTGCACCGTGTGGAGCAAGGACATCGAGGTGCGCACACGCCTTAGTCTATAGAGATAGTCATTATGTGGGGGCTGGCGACACACCCGTCGCTGGCGCAGTTCGCCACGGCCGGCTGGGACAAGCTGCTGCAGCTGTGGGACGGCCTGGCGCACTGCACCGTGTGGAGCAAGGACATCGAGGTGCGCACACGCCTTAGTCTATAGAGATAGTCATTATGTGGGGGCTGGCGACACACCCGTCGCTGGCGCAGTTCGCCACGGCCGGCTGGGACAAGCTGCTGCAGCTGTGGGACGGCCTGGCGCACTGCACCGTGTGGAGCAAGGACATCGAGGTGCGCACACGCCTTAGTCTATAGAGATAGTCATTATGTGGGGGCTGGCGACACACCCGTCGCTGGCGCAGTTCGCCACGGCCGGCTGGGACAAGCTGCTGCAGCTGTGGGACGGCCTGGCGCACTGCACCGTGTGGAGCAAGGACATCGAGGTGCGCACACGCCTTAGTCTATAGAGATAGTCATTATGTGGGGGCTGGCGACACACCCGTCGCTGGCGCAGTTCGCCACGGCCGGCTGGGACAAGCTGCTGCAGCTGTGGGACGGCCTGGCGCACTGCACCGTGTGGAGCAAGGACATCGAGGTGCGCACACGCCTTAGTCTATAGAGATAGTCATTATGTGGGGGCTGGCGACACACCCGTCGCTGGCGCAGTTCGCCACGGCCGGCTGGGACAAGCTGCTGCAGCTGTGGGACGGCCTGGCGCACTGCACCGTGTGGAGCAAGGACATCGAGGTGCGCACACGCCTTAGTCTATAGAGATAGTCATTATGTGGGGGCTGGCGACACACCCGTCGCTGGCGCAGTTCGCCACGGCCGGCTGGGACAAGCTGCTGCAGCTGTGGGACGGCCTGGCGCACTGCACCGTGTGGAGCAAGGACATCGAGGTGCGCACACGCCTTAGTCTATAGAGATAGTCATTATGTGGGGGCTGGCGACACACCCGTCGCTGGCGCAGTTCGCCACGGCCGGCTGGGACAAGCTGCTGCAGCTGTGGGACGGCCTGGCGCACTGCACCGTGTGGAGCAAGGACATCGAGGTGCGCACACGCCTTAGTCTATAGAGATAGTCATTATGTGGGGGCTGGCGACACACCCGTCGCTGGCGCAGTTCGCCACGGCCGGCTGGGACAAGCTGCTGCAGCTGTGGGACGGCCTGGCGCACTGCACCGTGTGGAGCAAGGACATCGAGGTGCGCACACGCCTTAGTCTATAGAGATAGTCATTATGTGGGGGCTGGCGACACACCCGTCGCTGGCGCAGTTCGCCACGGCCGGCTGGGACAAGCTGCTGCAGCTGTGGGACGGCCTGGCGCACTGCACCGTGTGGAGCAAGGACATCGAGGTGCGCACACGCCTTAGTCTATAGAGATAGTCATTATGTGGGGGCTGGCGACACACCCGTCGCTGGCGCAGTTCGCCACGGCCGGCTGGGACAAGCTGCTGCAGCTGTGGGACGGCCTGGCGCACTGCACCGTGTGGAGCAAGGACATCGAGGTGCGCACACGCCTTAGTCTATAGAGATAGTCATTATGTGGGGGCTGGCGACACACCCGTCGCTGGCGCAGTTCGCCACGGCCGGCTGGGACAAGCTGCTGCAGCTGTGGGACGGCCTGGCGCACTGCACCGTGTGGAGCAAGGACATCGAGGTGCGCACACGCCTTAGTCTATAGAGATAGTCATTATGTGGGGGCTGGCGACACACCCGTCGCTGGCGCAGTTCGCCACGGCCGGCTGGGACAAGCTGCTGCAGCTGTGGGACGGCCTGGCGCACTGCACCGTGTGGAGCAAGGACATCGAGGTGCGCACACGCCTTAGTCTATAGAGATAGTCATTATGTGGGGGCTGGCGACACACCCGTCGCTGGCGCAGTTCGCCACGGCCGGCTGGGACAAGCTGCTGCAGCTGTGGGACGGCCTGGCGCACTGCACCGTGTGGAGCAAGGACATCGAGGTGCGCACACGCCTTAGTCTATAGAGATAGTCATTATGTGGGGGCTGGCGACACACCCGTCGCTGGCGCAGTTCGCCACGGCCGGCTGGGACAAGCTGCTGCAGCTGTGGGACGGCCTGGCGCACTGCACCGTGTGGAGCAAGGACATCGAGGTGCGCACACGCCTTAGTCTATAGAGATAGTCATTATGTGGGGGCTGGCGACACACCCGTCGCTGGCGCAGTTCGCCACGGCCGGCTGGGACAAGCTGCTGCAGCTGTGGGACGGCCTGGCGCACTGCACCGTGTGGAGCAAGGACATCGAGGTGCGCACACGCCTTAGTCTATAGAGATAGTCATTATGTGGGGGCTGGCGACACACCCGTCGCTGGCGCAGTTCGCCACGGCCGGCTGGGACAAGCTGCTGCAGCTGTGGGACGGCCTGGCGCACTGCACCGTGTGGAGCAAGGACATCGAGGTGCGCACACGCCTTAGTCTATAGAGATAGTCATTATGTGGGGGCTGGCGACACACCCGTCGCTGGCGCAGTTCGCCACGGCCGGCTGGGACAAGCTGCTGCAGCTGTGGGACGGCCTGGCGCACTGCACCGTGTGGAGCAAGGACATCGAGGTGCGCACACGCCTTAGTCTATAGAGATAGTCATTATGTGGGGGCTGGCGACACACCCGTCGCTGGCGCAGTTCGCCACGGCCGGCTGGGACAAGCTGCTGCAGCTGTGGGACGGCCTGGCGCACTGCACCGTGTGGAGCAAGGACATCGAGGTGCGCACACGCCTTAGTCTATAGAGATAGTCATTATGTGGGGGCTGGCGACACACCCGTCGCTGGCGCAGTTCGCCACGGCCGGCTGGGACAAGCTGCTGCAGCTGTGGGACGGCCTGGCGCACTGCACCGTGTGGAGCAAGGACATCGAGGTGCGCACACGCCTTAGTCTATAGAGATAGTCATTATGTGGGGGCTGGCGACACACCCGTCGCTGGCGCAGTTCGCCACGGCCGGCTGGGACAAGCTGCTGCAGCTGTGGGACGGCCTGGCGCACTGCACCGTGTGGAGCAAGGACATCGAGGTGCGCACACGCCTTAGTCTATAGAGATAGTCATTATGTGGGGGCTGGCGACACACCCGTCGCTGGCGCAGTTCGCCACGGCCGGCTGGGACAAGCTGCTGCAGCTGTGGGACGGCCTGGCGCACTGCACCGTGTGGAGCAAGGACATCGAGGTGCGCACACGCCTTAGTCTATAGAGATAGTCATTATGTGGGGGCTGGCGACACACCCGTCGCTGGCGCAGTTCGCCACGGCCGGCTGGGACAAGCTGCTGCAGCTGTGGGACGGCCTGGCGCACTGCACCGTGTGGAGCAAGGACATCGAGGTGCGCACACGCCTTAGTCTATAGAGATAGTCATTATGTGGGGGCTGGCGACACACCCGTCGCTGGCGCAGTTCGCCACGGCCGGCTGGGACAAGCTGCTGCAGCTGTGGGACGGCCTGGCGCACTGCACCGTGTGGAGCAAGGACATCGAGGTGCGCACACGCCTTAGTCTATAGAGATAGTCATTATGTGGGGGCTGGCGACACACCCGTCGCTGGCGCAGTTCGCCACGGCCGGCTGGGACAAGCTGCTGCAGCTGTGGGACGGCCTGGCGCACTGCACCGTGTGGAGCAAGGACATCGAGGTGCGCACACGCCTTAGTCTATAGAGATAGTCATTATGTGGGGGCTGGCGACACACCCGTCGCTGGCGCAGTTCGCCACGGCCGGCTGGGACAAGCTGCTGCAGCTGTGGGACGGCCTGGCGCACTGCACCGTGTGGAGCAAGGACATCGAGGTGCGCACACGCCTTAGTCTATAGAGATAGTCATTATGTGGGGGCTGGCGACACACCCGTCGCTGGCGCAGTTCGCCACGGCCGGCTGGGACAAGCTGCTGCAGCTGTGGGACGGCCTGGCGCACTGCACCGTGTGGAGCAAGGACATCGAGGTGCGCACACGCCTTAGTCTATAGAGATAGTCATTATGTGGGGGCTGGCGACACACCCGTCGCTGGCGCAGTTCGCCACGGCCGGCTGGGACAAGCTGCTGCAGCTGTGGGACGGCCTGGCGCACTGCACCGTGTGGAGCAAGGACATCGAGGTGCGCACACGCCTTAGTCTATAGAGATAGTCATTATGTGGGGGCTGGCGACACACCCGTCGCTGGCGCAGTTCGCCACGGCCGGCTGGGACAAGCTGCTGCAGCTGTGGGACGGCCTGGCGCACTGCACCGTGTGGAGCAAGGACATCGAGGTGCGCACACGCCTTAGTCTATAGAGATAGTCATTATGTGGGGGCTGGCGACACACCCGTCGCTGGCGCAGTTCGCCACGGCCGGCTGGGACAAGCTGCTGCAGCTGTGGGACGGCCTGGCGCACTGCACCGTGTGGAGCAAGGACATCGAGGTGCGCACACGCCTTAGTCTATAGAGATAGTCATTATGTGGGGGCTGGCGACACACCCGTCGCTGGCGCAGTTCGCCACGGCCGGCTGGGACAAGCTGCTGCAGCTGTGGGACGGCCTGGCGCACTGCACCGTGTGGAGCAAGGACATCGAGGTGCGCACACGCCTTAGTCTATAGAGATAGTCATTATGTGGGGGCTGGCGACACACCCGTCGCTGGCGCAGTTCGCCACGGCCGGCTGGGACAAGCTGCTGCAGCTGTGGGACGGCCTGGCGCACTGCACCGTGTGGAGCAAGGACATCGAGGTGCGCACACGCCTTAGTCTATAGAGATAGTCATTATGTGGGGGCTGGCGACACACCCGTCGCTGGCGCAGTTCGCCACGGCCGGCTGGGACAAGCTGCTGCAGCTGTGGGACGGCCTGGCGCACTGCACCGTGTGGAGCAAGGACATCGAGGTGCGCACACGCCTTAGTCTATAGAGATAGTCATTATGTGGGGGCTGGCGACACACCCGTCGCTGGCGCAGTTCGCCACGGCCGGCTGGGACAAGCTGCTGCAGCTGTGGGACGGCCTGGCGCACTGCACCGTGTGGAGCAAGGACATCGAGGTGCGCACACGCCTTAGTCTATAGAGATAGTCATTATGTGGGGGCTGGCGACACACCCGTCGCTGGCGCAGTTCGCCACGGCCGGCTGGGACAAGCTGCTGCAGCTGTGGGACGGCCTGGCGCACTGCACCGTGTGGAGCAAGGACATCGAGGTGCGCACACGCCTTAGTCTATAGAGATAGTCATTATGTGGGGGCTGGCGACACACCCGTCGCTGGCGCAGTTCGCCACGGCCGGCTGGGACAAGCTGCTGCAGCTGTGGGACGGCCTGGCGCACTGCACCGTGTGGAGCAAGGACATCGAGGTGCGCACACGCCTTAGTCTATAGAGATAGTCATTATGTGGGGGCTGGCGACACACCCGTCGCTGGCGCAGTTCGCCACGGCCGGCTGGGACAAGCTGCTGCAGCTGTGGGACGGCCTGGCGCACTGCACCGTGTGGAGCAAGGACATCGAGGTGCGCACACGCCTTAGTCTATAGAGATAGTCATTATGTGGGGGCTGGCGACACACCCGTCGCTGGCGCAGTTCGCCACGGCCGGCTGGGACAAGCTGCTGCAGCTGTGGGACGGCCTGGCGCACTGCACCGTGTGGAGCAAGGACATCGAGGTGCGCACACGCCTTAGTCTATAGAGATAGTCATTATGTGGGGGCTGGCGACACACCCGTCGCTGGCGCAGTTCGCCACGGCCGGCTGGGACAAGCTGCTGCAGCTGTGGGACGGCCTGGCGCACTGCACCGTGTGGAGCAAGGACATCGAGGTGCGCACACGCCTTAGTCTATAGAGATAGTCATTATGTGGGGGCTGGCGACACACCCGTCGCTGGCGCAGTTCGCCACGGCCGGCTGGGACAAGCTGCTGCAGCTGTGGGACGGCCTGGCGCACTGCACCGTGTGGAGCAAGGACATCGAGGTGCGCACACGCCTTAGTCTATAGAGATAGTCATTATGTGGGGGCTGGCGACACACCCGTCGCTGGCGCAGTTCGCCACGGCCGGCTGGGACAAGCTGCTGCAGCTGTGGGACGGCCTGGCGCACTGCACCGTGTGGAGCAAGGACATCGAGGTGCGCACACGCCTTAGTCTATAGAGATAGTCATTATGTGGGGGCTGGCGACACACCCGTCGCTGGCGCAGTTCGCCACGGCCGGCTGGGACAAGCTGCTGCAGCTGTGGGACGGCCTGGCGCACTGCACCGTGTGGAGCAAGGACATCGAGGTGCGCACACGCCTTAGTCTATAGAGATAGTCATTATGTGGGGGCTGGCGACACACCCGTCGCTGGCGCAGTTCGCCACGGCCGGCTGGGACAAGCTGCTGCAGCTGTGGGACGGCCTGGCGCACTGCACCGTGTGGAGCAAGGACATCGAGGTGCGCACACGCCTTAGTCTATAGAGATAGTCATTATGTGGGGGCTGGCGACACACCCGTCGCTGGCGCAGTTCGCCACGGCCGGCTGGGACAAGCTGCTGCAGCTGTGGGACGGCCTGGCGCACTGCACCGTGTGGAGCAAGGACATCGAGGTGCGCACACGCCTTAGTCTATAGAGATAGTCATTATGTGGGGGCTGGCGACACACCCGTCGCTGGCGCAGTTCGCCACGGCCGGCTGGGACAAGCTGCTGCAGCTGTGGGACGGCCTGGCGCACTGCACCGTGTGGAGCAAGGACATCGAGGTGCGCACACGCCTTAGTCTATAGAGATAGTCATTATGTGGGGGCTGGCGACACACCCGTCGCTGGCGCAGTTCGCCACGGCCGGCTGGGACAAGCTGCTGCAGCTGTGGGACGGCCTGGCGCACTGCACCGTGTGGAGCAAGGACATCGAGGTGCGCACACGCCTTAGTCTATAGAGATAGTCATTATGTGGGGGCTGGCGACACACCCGTCGCTGGCGCAGTTCGCCACGGCCGGCTGGGACAAGCTGCTGCAGCTGTGGGACGGCCTGGCGCACTGCACCGTGTGGAGCAAGGACATCGAGGTGCGCACACGCCTTAGTCTATAGAGATAGTCATTATGTGGGGGCTGGCGACACACCCGTCGCTGGCGCAGTTCGCCACGGCCGGCTGGGACAAGCTGCTGCAGCTGTGGGACGGCCTGGCGCACTGCACCGTGTGGAGCAAGGACATCGAGGTGCGCACACGCCTTAGTCTATAGAGATAGTCATTATGTGGGGGCTGGCGACACACCCGTCGCTGGCGCAGTTCGCCACGGCCGGCTGGGACAAGCTGCTGCAGCTGTGGGACGGCCTGGCGCACTGCACCGTGTGGAGCAAGGACATCGAGGTGCGCACACGCCTTAGTCTATAGAGATAGTCATTATGTGGGGGCTGGCGACACACCCGTCGCTGGCGCAGTTCGCCACGGCCGGCTGGGACAAGCTGCTGCAGCTGTGGGACGGCCTGGCGCACTGCACCGTGTGGAGCAAGGACATCGAGGTGCGCACACGCCTTAGTCTATAGAGATAGTCATTATGTGGGGGCTGGCGACACACCCGTCGCTGGCGCAGTTCGCCACGGCCGGCTGGGACAAGCTGCTGCAGCTGTGGGACGGCCTGGCGCACTGCACCGTGTGGAGCAAGGACATCGAGGTGCGCACACGCCTTAGTCTATAGAGATAGTCATTATGTGGGGGCTGGCGACACACCCGTCGCTGGCGCAGTTCGCCACGGCCGGCTGGGACAAGCTGCTGCAGCTGTGGGACGGCCTGGCGCACTGCACCGTGTGGAGCAAGGACATCGAGGTGCGCACACGCCTTAGTCTATAGAGATAGTCATTATGTGGGGGCTGGCGACACACCCGTCGCTGGCGCAGTTCGCCACGGCCGGCTGGGACAAGCTGCTGCAGCTGTGGGACGGCCTGGCGCACTGCACCGTGTGGAGCAAGGACATCGAGGTGCGCACACGCCTTAGTCTATAGAGATAGTCATTATGTGGGGGCTGGCGACACACCCGTCGCTGGCGCAGTTCGCCACGGCCGGCTGGGACAAGCTGCTGCAGCTGTGGGACGGCCTGGCGCACTGCACCGTGTGGAGCAAGGACATCGAGGTGCGCACACGCCTTAGTCTATAGAGATAGTCATTATGTGGGGGCTGGCGACACACCCGTCGCTGGCGCAGTTCGCCACGGCCGGCTGGGACAAGCTGCTGCAGCTGTGGGACGGCCTGGCGCACTGCACCGTGTGGAGCAAGGACATCGAGGTGCGCACACGCCTTAGTCTATAGAGATAGTCATTATGTGGGGGCTGGCGACACACCCGTCGCTGGCGCAGTTCGCCACGGCCGGCTGGGACAAGCTGCTGCAGCTGTGGGACGGCCTGGCGCACTGCACCGTGTGGAGCAAGGACATCGAGGTGCGCACACGCCTTAGTCTATAGAGATAGTCATTATGTTTATAAACATGACAATAAAGGTCCCTAGTATGCCTTCGTAGAACTTCAAACAAAAATGATGTATCGTTTATTTACAAGTAAGCAATGTTCAGCATAACGATTTATGTCGATTCAGGACACCCATTTTGAAACGAAGACTATCGATAAATTTAGGGGACTCGGACCTTATGTGATAATAATCCAGTGTTGTACCCCAGGAGCGCGCGCAGTGCTGCGCCTGGTCGCGCGACGGCGGCGCGCTGGCCGTGGGCTGCCTGTCGGGCAAGTGGCGCGTGTACGAGCCGCACTCGCGCGACCTGCTGGCCGAGCACCACGACGGGTCTGTGCACGCTTACTTACTTACTACAACTAAACAATCCATAACTCAACCTCTTTGGGTTCCGTGTATTGCCGTGTATTGGACATAAAAGAATAGCACCACCCCATTTCTTCCCGTGGGTGTCGTAAAAGACGACTGAGGGACACTTACTAGAAAATGGGCAGCAGCATTCTCTATGCATTTTAACACCATACTGCGGTCGTCAACCCGCCTGCCAAGCGTGGCGATTATGACAAACCCCCCCCCCCCTTTGGGGAGATCTATGTCCAGTAGTGGACATCTTTCGGCTGAAGTGAAAAAGATTTGGAAGAAGAAAGGAAACAGCGAAGACGGTGGAACACAATGGCCAATGTGCCTGCACTCCTGCAGTGAATTGTGTAACACACTAACACTCGGAATGACTTTCATTTGGACAATTTTTGGAACACTCATTGTTTTATTTACATTGCGGATCAAATAAATTTTTCAATCATATGAAGGAATGAATTAGCAGCAATATCCTTCAAAATTATTCAAATTCAGAATTATACTGTGTTACGCTTTTTTCGGTTGTTGGTTTCCAAAATCAAAACCATATACCTATTAGTAAACCTAGGAGTTTTTAAAGTAAAATCTTATAAACACACTGTAAAAATGTACGTCATTAGTAATACCGCCATTTCTATATAAAAACTAACTTAGAATACCCTGTCAGATGTGAGCCAATCCAAACGATCCAGTACTCGCCTGACAACAAGCTGGTGGCGTTGGGCTCGCGAGACAACTTCATCTACGTGTACCGCGTCGACGACAACGGTGCGCGGTACAGCCGGCTCGGGAAGTGCTTGGTAAGAACACACTGTAATTTTTATATCAAAATCAAATTATTCAATTTAGGCTGAGAATCAGCACTTTTTTAAGGTCAAAATGACACAACACAATTTAAGCACTTCCTAGTGCTTTCGCTGGGAAGAAGTGCCGCAACGAATTCCCCAGAATTTACTTTTCTATGACGTCGTAACTAAAAAAGTGATGGTCAAATCATATCATGAGACTTAATTATCAAACTGTCATATCATTCAAATAGATACTGTATGGCAATAATGCTGTTAATTAATCAATGTTACCTTCTATTCTATTATCATCCATCATTTAGGTGAAGTGATTATGGCTTCACGATTCATTTGTAGAAGTAAAACCCCACTTAGGAATTATAATGAGTCGGTAGTCGAAGGATAAGATTCTAGACCAACAATATAATTTTTACCTTATTCCTGAAAATTCTATCTGGGTAGTGAAAAAATGTTAGAAACTCAATCTCTCAAATAAATACAGGGTGGCGGGCGGGATATCGATACGCAAACTTAAACCATAAATTTAGCACATCTTTCTAGACATTCTAGCATAGATATTATTCGTCGTTTAAAAAAAACAACTGTTTCATATAAAAGGGCAATACCTACGTGGTCAAAATGTATGGAATTGCTTATTTATTGTTATTATTTTTAGGGAAACTTTTTGTTTTATAATTTGTTGTTTTATAACCGGTTCAGATCAAGTACAGAATCTAAGCTAGGTAACAGGTTGATCGTCGATATCCCTGCCACCCTATATTTTAGACTAGTGATGAACAATTTTGTTGATAGTTACTTCTGTATTTTGTATTCTTCCAACTAACATTATTTTGTATTAATAAGTGATATCCTTACTTGTACAATTTCACGCGACTTAGTGCACGGAGAAAAAACGTAGAAGGGTAACATTAACCACATTCATATTGCATGTTTAATAATATAAAACTCGCCCTAGAATGCTTGACAGGAATGAAAACCCTTCCCTATTATATCCAGTATTGTAAAATATCCTAATGCAAATATTGAAAAATAACGTAAGTTATAAATAACCTACCTACCTATTAGCAGCCTACATATTATTATTATTATAACTTAGAGATAGTTATATCTACTTATTATGTTTAGCTTCTATAATGAATTAATGATAAATTCAGATTAAACTGTGCTTGTTTATATAGTCCAAAACCCTGCTAATATATTTATACACTGGCAATGCTAAATTCGAAAATACTTCTTTGAAAACCTATAAAATTATCTCTTTGAATAAATACTTATTATAGCAATGTGGATTGCATATTTTCACAACACAGTTTCTAGATACACACTAACATGCAGAGATACTAATCGAAAGCGAACGTCACATGGATACGCGATCACGCGACCATTTATCTGAATTGATAGAATCAAAAGTCATTTTTTCAATAGTTTAAATAAATGACTTTTGAGTCAATCAGGCAGCCTAGTGGTCAACATTATAAAAGACAATCCCCCGAAACGCCCGCCTTTCTTCACCACTCCCTAGTGCTTTAGCTGGGAAGAAGTGGCGCAACAAACTGTCCAGCGGCACAGTGTTGAAACTTGATTGTATACAATCGCAAAGTACTTAATTAACATTACGAGACACACACAATCATTTTCCATAATGTCAGTTAGCCATGCCAATATACCAACAGATTGATCGTATATAAGTACCATAGTCATATAAAGGAGCGGGACCGCGTACTAGCGTGACGATCGCTTTTGGTTTGTTGCCTTGTGTGATAGTTATTAAAATGTTCGTTTTGAGAGATCTTCTTTAGGTTTTTCACGTAATATTACACAAATATTGTACATAAGTAATGCAGGTAGTGCTAATACATTGTGTGTATCTACATTCACCTTAACATCGTGTATAATATTGTGTATATAATATCCGCAGGGTCACTCCAGCTATATAACGCATTTGGACTGGTCGGAGGACAGTCAGTACATAAGGAGCAATTCTGGAGACTATGAGCTGCTTTACTGTGAGTATACAACTACACATTTGACTTTTTTGGTCTTTAGGCAAAATTAATCAATGAGTCACGTTGAAATTTCCTTTGTCGAAAATGTGTTTCTTATACAAGGTTTAAGAACTCGATAATGTGGAGGTGGTGTCAGACGAATATGACCCCTTATATTCCTCTTACACCACCTCCAAAGTTTCTCCCGAAAAAGAGGGTATTAATGTAAAGAAGGGTGGTGTTCGTCAGTTCCCAATTCTGTGGGTAGATACGGGGGTTGTCTTTTTCCGTCCACTCCAGTACACCTTGTATGCCTTACCGTACCTTATATGCGCATATTTTATGCCCTCTCAAAAAGGTTCTAACATCTTTGTGTAAGTTCAGAAATACACATTTTACTTCATATTGTTCTTTTCCCAGGGAACGCAACAACATGTCGTCAGATCCCGGCGCCGACGTCCATGCGCGACGTGGTGTGGTCCACCAACACGTGTCCCATCACCTTCCAGACCATCGGCGTGTGGCCCGAGAACGCCGACGGGACTGATATCAACTCCTGCACCAGGTACATACCGCACAACATTCACGTCATGTCCAGCAAAGTCTGAAACATTGTACATACCCACATTTTCATTCATCATGGTTCCTTGAACTAATTACCTGACAAAATATTCATCGTATTACCCACATTAATTAAACAAAACCCTCAACTTCAACCAAAACAAAACCAACAACCAAGCAAAATCAATCACACAAACCCACACATCACACAGGAGCATGGCTGCACTACATTCTCTTAATTTTACTTAGTTATTTTTTTTATGAATGTTCCACAAATGGGCTAAGCCACTAATTCCCTCAGGGCTTCAATTGAAAATGTAACACCTTAGTTTTGTTAATAAAATATTTAATTACTTATTTATTATTACACTTTCTTGCATAAGTCCAAATCTAAAGCATCAATGTATGGTTGCAGGTCCAACGACAGTCGCCTGGTGGCCACGGGTGACGACTTTGGCAAAGTGAAGCTCTTCGCGTATCCCGTCACACAGCCTAAGGTAAGCCATACCTTACAAGGATGCCTTCGCCTCTGGTGTTGGCCCTATACGTACAACGAACGCCTAAAGCCGAAACCTAGTCTCAAAAGGCGAAAAATATTATAATACACTGTCTCAATATTTTGTCAAATTAAATATTTACTTCGGACTGCCTCGATGGTCTAGTAGATAGGTCTAGAGGTCTTGGGTTCGATTCCCAGGTCGGGCAAAGTATTACTGGGATTTTCGATCTAGAATTTCACAGTAGCAGCTCAGAGTCTGGTTTCGTTCCACGTCGGTGGCAATAGGCTCGCCCCTCAATAGGACGTAACCATAACTGGCGAATTGTAGGTGTACATCTCTGCACACTTACCCATCAGTACCGAGCCATACATGTGCACCCACCACACTGTATTATCTGTGTTGCAGTCCCTGTGCCACCAGTACGGCGGGCACTCGTCGCACGTGACGTGCGTGCGCTTCCTGCCCGACGACTCGCGCCTCGTGAGCACGGGCGGCCTGGACACCAGCGTGCTGCAGTGGCTCGTGGACTAGGCCACGAGAGCGCACGACATTCTTTTGGCGCGTGGTCAAAATCGGAACTAACGCCGCCATATTGTTTTGTCGATTTCACAAATGTTTACCAACAACGGAGGGCGCCAAAAGATCCTTGTAGTACTCAACTAAGTCGACGAGCCCACGGACGTAATAAAATCGAGGCGGGATTTTATCGCGCACTTTGTTTTCACCTCTCAATATTAAACCAGGAATTGGGAATCCAACAGAGTGTAGCGCGAGTGAAGCGCATCCAAAAAAACTGCGGTCGATTTTCAAGATCTAGTGCGCGGGAAAATCCCGCCGCGCACATGTGAGGCGGGATGTGTTATGGAGGGGATGATTTGAAGCCAATCTCGGTTCTAATCTAGTAAATTTTTAGACAGCAAAATTAAAGTCCCATCGACAAGAACAGGAGTATTTCTATTATTTTGTCGACCCTGGGGTAAAGATACCATGTTTTTTTTTACATCTCATTGAAAATAAGTTCGAATTCAAAATTAACCCTAAGGGTTAAGCCATGGTATCATTCAACTGTCAATGAATAATGATGCTGTTCTACATCGCCCTCTATGCAACATCACGCCTCTATACATTCAACTACTACTTCAACTTGAATGATGACCAATTTTGTGATTATGTAACAAAAATCAAGAAATTTAATCACTTTTTGACTTATTAGTCGGACACACACATTTATCGAAGGAATCATTCATTGCTTTTGTTTTAATTAGCACGAAGTTAAGGATAAGTTAACCTTAACTTAATCTTGTAATGGATTTTATGCAAAAAAATCACTTAATTTACACTACGCCTATTTGATTAATATGATGTTATTTCAGTTTTTATGCAAATTGTGCTGTATTTTAATATTTATAATTAATTTTTAAAGATTGTACACTTACCTAGCGTTGCATAGATGCACGGTTGTGATCAAAACGAGCTAAGTAGAGAAAGGTTAGTTTATTTGTAAACATTTGTTTAAATTAATAATTGAAACCTTAAAATAACGTAACAAAGGTTAAAGGTTAAACAGAGAAATACAAATGTTTACTTATAAATAAAAAGAGAATCCGTCGATTTTAACACTAGGTGTAGAGCGTGTGTGGCAACACTAACGTTTTTAACGAATTTTACACACTTGCAACACTGTGTAGTTAATTATTATGTGATTGAGCTTTTTGGCGCGTAATTATGATATTTTAGGCATAATATAATTATGTACACATATTTTACATAATTTTAAGTCATGATAAGAAATTTAATACAAATTAGATTATTTTATTATTTTAAGATCTGCGTTTTGTGAACATCAATGTATAATTACACTGTCTGATCCAACAGTTAGTGAAATACTTGAGATGGACAGCCATTTTAAGATTAATTAATTTTGTTTTATTGTTTGAATGACAACAAAGTTATTTTTGTATAGTTTTTAACAATACCAACATGTTATGTTGATGCAGCTTACAGTACAAAGAAAAGCTAACACTTATTATTATCTTGCGCCTTTTTCTGATACAGTGAGGGACTTCATTTTAAAACTCAAAAACTGCTCGACGGTTATTAGGTATTTTCTGTACCGCCAAGAGGTGAAATATATTCATCGGCGCTAACCATTTTGCATTAATTAGGTAAAGATAGTGCTAAACACGAAAATCAACATAAAAATGATTCCAATCGTACATTCCACGAGCAAGCAAGCCTAACATAGTTTTTATTTAAGTATTTCATTAGGAACGTTAAGGTTTAGTAGCCTAGTCACTGCGTCATCGGCATCGGTGTTCTCACGAGTAATGTAGCACTAATGTTATTATTGTATTTGTAAATATATTGTATTGTACGACGGCACCGCCGTCTGTTCATTGTGCCTCCAATATAATTGAGTATTTAAAAATATTGCTGTTTTACTCGTATTTACTTAAAGTATAATATGGCCTTTTCCCAACTATGTAGGGGTCGGCTTCCAGTCTAACCGGCTACAGCTGAGTACCAGTGTTGTACGTGGAGCGACTGCCTATCTGACCTATACAACCCAGTTACTGTTAGTGGGTAACTCGATACCCCTTGGTAAGACGGACTGTCAGATTTTCGGGCTTCTGACGACCTGTAACGACTGTGAAAGAACCACGAATGACCGCCGAGACCAATGGATTAACGTGCTTCCCGATGCACGGAGGGATCTTGGTACGTAAAGATGGTCACCCATCCGCGGACCAGCCGCGGCAAGCAACAATAATTTAATGTATAGCCTCTTGACTGCTCATAAGGGCGACTCAGGCTCACGACATATAAATGAAATTGCACTTATGTTAGATGACAATATGAGGGGCCATTTTAGTTGTGACCAGTTATTGGATCGTTGCACACGCGGTTATTTTGATACCTATTCAAACATTTCTGCAGAAATAAAAAGAATTATGAGTTCCTGTTCAATTAAATGGTGTGGGAAATCGTCTAAAACATCCAGCTATAAAATTATGGCTGATTCACGGGCTGAACCGTATTCGGACGAGCCACCTTCCAGGCGTTCAGTGCATCGGTCAAACACGGCACTTCAGAGTCAACCTGAGACGGGGCTAAGATTTTTGTGACTAACTTTTCGGTGCTGTGGACCGAGGACAGGAACGCCGGTAAACTTACACTAAAAATTTTGCGGACGCCGAGCCCACCAAAACGGATGGGTAGTGTGGCTTGCAGCCACGAGCGGTCGTCCAATGCCACATTTAAAATGGATGTTAAAGTGCTTTGAATAATTTGATCGATTTTGTCAAAAAGGTGTGGTTGCTTCCATAAAGGGGAAGAGCGGAGAAAATACATGAAATTTGGGCCGAAACAGCTGTATCAGATTAGGGTGAAAGCCGAATGTAAATTAATTTTAGCAAGTTTATCCGAAATATCGTTGAAATGCTTAATTTTGTCGTCAATGAAAGGTGAAAAACTGTCTTCTAGAATTGGGGAACCTAGGAGGTGCAGTGAACTTTTTCCAAAAGTTTGATATCTGGGGCGGTTGAATTAAATTTGTGTATAGTCGGTTCTCTGTCGGTATTGTCACTAAGGCAAATTTCGCATTTTGGGTAGTTGAGGTCAAAGCCGATTGATTGGACCGGTGTTTTAAAAATTGAAAATCTTTTAGAACGGTATCTACGTCACCTCCTAGTGTTCCATCATCTAAGTACCACACATTAAATTTTGAATTTAGTTGTTTTATTATTAAGAAGAATCAAGATTTTTTTTTATAAATAAAAACTATTCAATTTAAGCCTTAAGTGCTAGATGTTTATAAATGCCCTGGACCCCACACTAGGATTCCCTGTGTTGTGAGGTCCAGTCTCTTCCCAAGTAATTTAAACATTTTTTATTTATTCGTAGAATTAATAATATACATATAAAAAAGAATTTATAAAAATACAAACAAACAGGAATTTAAGATTCAAAATTATGACAAGAGGATTAGGTGCTTATTTTATTATTATGGGATGGATAGCCAAACTGAAAATGACTGGCCCGAGAGGATCACCTTGTTGGCATCCGACTGCAGATTCCAAAACGTGGTCTTTATATAATAATTTTGATGGATGCCTGTAGCACTGCCACATGAAACGATAAATTTCTGGTAACTCTTTTTTTACTTCAGCCAACAGTGTCTCTGTTAACGGAGTTGAAGGCGTTCTTAACGTCAACCTTGAGGATGACCTCACCTTTACCGGCATTTAAAAAACTGGAAAGGGCATGTACGGCAGCCTCGCAGCCACCTTTGGATCCAAAGCCAAGCTGTAGGGGCTGTAACTTTTTTTGATAATATTTCGCCGTATAATTTGCAGCATATTTTGGCTGCCGTACGCCTGTAGGTGCATCCAACGGCAATGGGTCGAATTCCGCCGTCCCTTTTGCGCAGGGCACATAAGTTGGCCCCGTACAAACCATCGGCAACGGCATCATTCACACCGCCGTTGAGCATCAAGTTGATTAGAGCCGCAAGCTCCTTCAAAAGCGACTCACCAGCTTCTCCGACGCCTGAACTCTATAAGTCCTTTAAATGCTGAGGGGTCAAGCCATCAAGGCCGCCAGCGGAACCACTTCGGAAGGAGCTCACGGCTGCAAGCAGCTGCGGGGCAGAAATATTAAAAGGGGTTGAATCCGGATTGGGAGGGAGGGGAGGGTCGGGAAAGGTCAGATCATCCGCAGGCGCTGGATGTTTACTCTCCAGGGCTGAAAGAGTTTGTGGAGAGTAGGGCGCCACCACATCGCTACTGAACAGTAGCCTGGCCGCTCCCCTGATGTCACCGTCACTTATTTTGGATTATACGTATGAGCATATGCCTCTTCGTGAAGGGTTATTGAAAACCGGTAATTTAGGATCTAAAATAAGGGTCGAATTGATGCAGTTACCTTTAAGTTGGTTTGTTTTTTTTTTAGTTGGCAAACTTTTTTGGACATGCAGAATCCTATAAGGGAAGGAGAGTAGTTGCTCTCAGGCGCTATAAGAATTCTCCTGGGCCGCAAGGCGGAGACATCGCGTCAAACTTAGAGCAACAGATCGCCTTGCGCCCCGGGGAACTCTCTTTAAGACAGGGGTAAAATTTTAAAAATAACGGCTGGCTCGTAGAGTCATCATCATCATTTCAGCCGAATGACGTCCACTACTGGACATAGGCCTCCCCCAAGCTCCTGCACTTCGACCACTTCTGCGCTTCTCACATCCAGCGGATTCCTGCGGCCTTCACGAGGTCATCGGTCCATCTTGTGGAATGCCTTCCAACGCTGTCTTCCGGTACGCAGTCGTCACTCCAGAACCTTTCAGCCCCATTGGCCATCTGGTCTGCGAGCAATGTGCCCTGCCCACTGCCACTTAAGTTTGGCAATTCTTCGGACTATGTCGGTTGTCTTGGTTCTCCTGCGGATCTCTTCATTCCTGATTCGATCGTTTCAGTACCATATGTCATCACTGGCAACACGCACTGGTCAAAGACTTTCGTCTTGAGACACTGCGGGATTTGGGACGAGAAGATATTGCGTAGCTTTCCGAACGCTGCCCAGCAGAGTCGGATTCGACGATTGACCTCTTTCTCGAAATTGGACTTACCTAACTGGGCAGTTTGCCCTAGGTAAACATAATCGTCTAAAACTTCCGAGTGTAGAGTCTCCGATCTTCATGAGAGTTGGTGTCAAATGGGCATTGGACATTTCCTTCGTTTTGTCCATGTTAATTTTGAGACCCACTCTTTCGGAAGCTCTACTGAGGTCATCGAGCATTGTACTGAGGTCACCCATACTCAGCCATGACTCGTCTGGCGCGTAGGGTAATTCAGCCTTATTTCCGTGTTCCTTTTCCGCGATCATGATTTGGCCGGAAAAACAAAAGGTGCTTTTCGTCCACGTCGACGTTTGCGTTTTGCTGAACATACTTAATGAACGTGACGATTACTTATAATAAGACATGGGGTTAGTGTCTGGATTTGGTTCGCCGATGCTGTAGGTTACGTGGGATGTGGACTGGCCGATCTCTATGCTGATAGTCGTTCGTTACAGTCAATGACATATTAGCCAAGAGCCTCGACCAACACCTGAGCAGACGCGTTATGCAGTTTGATCAACGGCTTCACTCGGCTCATATTGTTGGGACGTTCCTCTCTCTGGCACTGTGGCATGTACATTAAGGGGAATCTAGTCGCTGGCTCGAACTCACTGATGCGCCTGGCTAAAAAGCACGCTGTCTCACCTGGCATCGTGTCCGTCAGAGGTAGTATCAGTGATGAGCAGTTAGAGACTAGTCTACACGTAAAACGTTATTGAGTGAATACAGGATCATTTTTAGTAAAACAGGCGCGTAAAAAATTAAGAAAAGTCCTTCGGAAGATCGAGATTTATGAAAAAACCACTGCGTAAATCAATGACCAATACAGTTTATTGAAGTTTTCGATAATCGAACTTTGTCGGTACCGACTTGGTTTTGGAGATTTTACGCTTCTCTTATTATATACTTAAACACGCCTATAGTTATGTAATTTTTTTTTTTTAATTAGCAACCAAAAACGAATCTTTGTTGGCTCATTTCTTTTTAATGGCTTTTTATTTTAGTATTCTGTTTCCGTTCAGACAATATTAATAATGAGGCACAACCAAACCATGTTTAGGTTTTGATGTACATTGTCGAACAGTGGAGTAATACACTCCCGAAGTTTGTATGGAATTTTCTTGGACTAGATTCACCTTAAGGCAATCAAACCACTGTTATGTTATTTGGGAATTCGTAAATAATATCTAAGTTCCACGAATAATTACAAAAAACAGGTGAGAGCGCCCGGCCGACGCGGTTCGCTGACCGATAATCACGGGCATTGACCTGAAGGTCAAGGCCAGGTAATATGGGCTGGTGTCCGCAACTCCACGTCAAAACGCGTATTTCGGGAGAATCGGTTATCCGATCCACCCCAGCTCTTCGAGGAAGGCTAGCAACACCAGGGTGTTGCTAGATGCAATCACACGTAGGGTACTTGGGTTATCGAAGTATTTTGCACTGTAGGTATGTGGCGACCACCACATGTTTAGCAGCACATGAGGTGCTGTCTCGTCGTCCTCCAGGCTGCAGGCCCTACACAGAGGACTGTCTGTTACTACTATGCAGAGACGTGTTTGTCAAATGACCCATGGAATTAACTGTATGCAGCCGTTGTTTTGTAAGACGTAGGGATCTCAGTCATCGTTTCGTAAGACGGGCATCGATCGTACGAAGTGCTTCCTTAGCCTGCCTACATTCACCTATACTCCATTTGTAATAAGATTAAATATTTAAGTAAACCTTTTTTACAGTCCGCTCAATCAATTTTGACTTCTATTCCATAGGCACAAGGATGACATTAAAATCTAAAAGTGGTTACAGTACCAACTGTTAACACAGATACCATTTATGTTGCTACCAATGCTGCAATGGAAGTCAAAATCAGTTGAACGGACTATAAAAACGCTTATTTAAATGTGTACTCTCATTTCATACGGAGTATAGGTCCAACCATATTCTATGATGTTGATCCCTGGTGCGTTTCCTTACCAGAGTGCTTAAGTATCCGAAGGGGAGTGGCGCGATGGGATCATTCAGGTCCCATGCTCGACCCTCTCTTGGTGAGTTCATGGCTGCATCGTTACCTAGCGAAGCGCAAAGCGGTTTCACATGGTTTTGCGGTTTGTCCTTTGATCCATTTAATGGTTATATTGTTGAGGCTACCTACCTCGTTGAGGCGCTGGTGGCACTAGTATATCAGCCCTTGCAGTACAGCCATGCTGTCTGAGAGTATGCGGATCGAGTGGTCCTTAACTTCCCTGGCCATGATAGCTGACGCGGCAAAGGAGATACCCTTGAATTCGGCCTGGAACACTGAGTTATGAACTTCCAATGGTGTGGCTATGTGGATGTTGAAGTCCTCCGAGAAGACTCCAGCACCAGCGCCACTACCTATTTTTGAAGATACGCAGCTCTGCGAGGCGCAATCCCTGGCAACGGCGATCCTCGTGAAGCTGGATTCTTTATCTTTTGTCGAAGATAAATTGTTTGGGCACCCGGGGATTTATTGCTTTCGTAATGGGGAACTCATCGTTGAGTTCCTTAAGCAGCGCGGTGTGTTGCGTGTCTCTCTTACTTCAGAGATTTATTCTATTTACGCGCCGCCGCCGCCATTGTCGCTTCCTGCTGTATAAACAGGTGGAACGGCGGTAGCCCCAGCATGGCTGCAGCCTTCATGCAGCCCGTGGTCGCCATGCATGCTACTCTTTGCATGCGCTGTAGTTTGTTGGTGACTGTAGCTAGCTTGGTGCGGGGCCACCAGACCACGGCCCCGTAGGTGGTCATCGGGCGGATCACTGCGGTGTACAGCCAGATCTTCGCCCCTCGAATGAAGTTTTTTTTTGTTTTCTCTCATTACTTTTTGAGATCGAAACCCGACACGTGGCAGCTAATTTAATTTGACCCTGTATATTTTGAGCTCGGGGTAGAGCTCTTCGGAATATTGTCAAACAAATAATAAATAAAATAAAAGCAACTAATTAATAAAAATAAAACAATTTATTAAAATAAATAATAAATCGTTAGAAACGAACTAATAATGATACAAAATAATCATAAATTATTACTCAAAACATAATGTTACTCGAAAACCTTTCCAGAGGGCCCGATCACACGCACCACGACCACACCACAACGGTCACGTGGACGGGCGCTAATTTGTATGAAAATGTATAGTTTATTCACACGAACCACATTTGATCGTCAATATTAACCGTGGACGATACCGACCACATGAAGGCTACGTCGCAACCACAACGCAACCACCAGCAGACCGCGCGCTAGCGGCCGGCCACATCGCTAACACAACGATCTGTCTGTCTGCACACACTGGCCACAACGCAACCACATTGCACTTTGTCGCGATGTGGTGTGGTTGTGGTACGTGTGCACGGGCCTTTACAACGTTACACGCGCTGTAATCACTATTTCATGTTATTGTCGTTTTATTTCATTCACTAAAACCGGTTCATCTCATTTAACACAACCGGAACTACACTATTTCATTGGTTAGCAACATATTTGACCAATATTTTGTAGTTTCAAAACAGAAAATAAATAACTAGACGTAGGTATTGTGAAATCCTTAATTGCACGAAAAGCTTTCAGAGTATTAAAAAACTTAAAAGTAAATTCCTGATTGAACACAGCTCTAATCCGATTGCAAACGAAACTATCAGTACTTCTGGGATAACTTAAACATGGTATATTATTTACACTGGCTGGTACATACCGCTTTGGTAATATAATGACTATTTACGTAAGCGATTCATGTATATAATATTTCATAGACTTTCTATCATCGTTTTAGTCTCAAATATATTTTAAAGACTTTCGTATCGTCATTTAAGTCGTATCTATCCTATTAAACTCGCTACAGTTCACATAACAGTCTGACTGCCGGTCGCGACACAAGCTACGCTATTTCCGCGGAGCTCGTCCGGTCGAACATTTCATCTGATGTCGCGTCCTTTGAGGAAATTCATGGACAGGTTTATGAAAACCATACAAATAAAATGTCAACGATTTAATTAAGACTACATTAATTCACCTATATTAACTGTTCTACGCTACTGGCGGATAGCTCCAGCAGTCGCCAGGCCGCCTTGGGGTTCAGTTCCTGCGGGTCCCGGCAGAGGACCCACACGTAGTTGACGCGCATCACCTTGTCGGGGTCGCCTTCTATCACTTTGTTCTTACTGTCTCTGACACACATGATCTGCTGTGACTGGAATGTTATCACTAGAACAGGTCCCTGATCCATCATTTTGCCCATGACGAGCTCGATCTGTTCAATGTCCAGTATCTTAGAGTCTAAGTGATATCCGAGTTGTTTGCACTGTTTGATGGGTGTAGCCAGGATGTTGAACACGCCTTCGTAACACCAGTCCTTGAGGATGACTAAATCTCCGCGTACCATTGCTTCGAGGATGTTCGGTATGATGTCGTTGGCGCAGTCATCGAGGAACGACTGCGACGTGAAGTTGGGGTCGATCTTGCATATTTCGGTGAGGGTCTTGGATAGTTCGGTCTTCTCGAATATATTGCCAAACAAGCTGCTTACCTTCTCCGTGACGAAACGTGAGGCTTTTACTACGGGGTTGTCCGATTCTTCGTATTTTATTTTCCAATCTAGTACCTGTAAAATTTTCAGTAGAAATTAGTACAGACAATAACCATTAATGACTGGAGCATCCTCATGCTATTAATAGAGGCATAGAATGTGTGGGTAAGTAATGTTTTGCATAATGAGCCTATAATGTTCAAACAGCTGGGACACAGGCGTCTTGTGAGGCCATAATAATTCACCACGCGGGCCCAGTGCGAGTTAGTAAATGTAACATCTCTTCGAATTTGCGGTTTTAGGACATATCGGTTCCCTTACAATGTTCTCCTTCACCGTTCAGAGCGCACGCGTGAGAGCACGTGACGAAATAATTTATACAAAGAAAATCGCCTGACAGGCTTCGAACCAACGACCAACAACTCGAAAGTCGCGGCCGTTACCACTAGAGTACCACCGCTTTAAGTAATTTTCATCGTAATTAAAAATCTTAATTCATTCACTGACATATAATCTTAAACGGCCACTGGGTCTACCAGCATGGAATTTTGCAGTTCTTTAGTTTAACTCCCTAACAGGGTTAAATAGGGAATGGAAGTTTGTACGGAAATTCGTCCATTTTCCAGTTGAGAAATCCCACCAGGCACAGATTTTGTAGTAAATATAAGTTACCTTGTTAAAATATTGGTTGTTATTCTTAAAGTTCTCCCACTGCTGGTAGAACTTGGAGTCCTTGTGTAGCTCCACGCCCATCGTTTCTGTGTCTGGAACGAATGTCCGCTCGTCTGTCGCAACCTAAAAAATTAAAAAGAAACATTATTTGGCACAGTACAATAAGCAAAAGAATCATCCTCTCGTGCTATCTTGCTCGGCTCCTAAGGGTCGTAGCGTGATGGTAAATACCCTATAACCTTCGTCAAGAATTGGACTATCAAATGAGAAATAAACTTTTCATATCAGACTGGTGTTTTGTAAATGTGAGTACCATGCATCCGTTTATTGTGTTGTTACGTTGAATTGAGAAAGCATGGCAGTTGAGAGTATGTCATGCTTACATAAATGTCTCACTGACGGTGGCGCGTGTGTTGGATCATTCGGTTCCCTACAAAATGCTTGAGCTGGATGGTGCTGATCCACGTGTCGAGTTCGTGAACGGGCGCTGTCGGTTGAGACTGGTCGTCTCCTAACTTCCAGGGCTTATTTTTATCTCGTATTTAGAATTGTTTATAATTATTTTTTACATTGTTCTCACATACAGAAGCAACAAGAATAATGTTCCCAAGATTTTGTAATATTCAACTTGATTTTAAAAGAGTGTCCGTGGAGTTTCTTGCCCGTTCTTCTCCATAGAGATCTACGTTTTGGAATGGGCAATTAGCTTCAACTTTCCAACTGATCGACTTTTTGACAATTCAAAAGTGCCTGTAAGGGTTTATTGATATAAATGGTTTGAGTTTGGAGATTAGCGCGTTCAAACAAACCAACAAACTTCCGCTTTATGACTAATAATATATAGTGTGCGTTACCCAGGCCAGATGTTGTCGAAAATGGTCATTTGAATCTTATAGATAATTAGTTTTGCGGCTTCTGTAATTGTTGCGCACATTTTTAAATTTGTTGCGCTTATAGTTTTTTAATTATTTCACAAAAACATTTCCTGCTGGGGTAACGTTACCCCAGCCAGACCTTTTTCTTTCTAATGGGAATATTTAAATAATTACTAGCTATAAAATTAGTTGTCTAGATGAAGTAAATGTTGTGCCTTATTTTGTATTTGTTCTTTCATCGGTTGCGAAGTTACTCGAGATTTTGCTGGGGTAACGTTTTTGGTTTTGCTAGATCTTTGAAATGGTTAAGCGGATTCTTATCATATTTTGTACATGGCTTCTTAGGAATTAGTTTAAATTTGTTCTGCAATAAAAAAACCAAAATAATACATAGCTTAAAGGTTATTTCATTAAATAGAAAAACACTTCAATTGGTCCCAGCACTCTCAATAAGAGCTCTAAAGACTTACTTTAAACGTTATTTTAAAGCTTGTAACTGCCTTCAAATGTATTTGAAGCTTCATTAGTATCCTGTAAGTATTTAACAAGTTATGATGATATTGAGTTCTTCACGAGCACGGTCTTGATGCGCGCGGTGTTATTTGGCCACTGGATTGGATATATGAACTGAATGTTATGTCAATTATTAGTTTTTTAGTTCAGTTGTATATCAGTAAAATTTCAGCTCAGTACATTGGATAATTAATGAGATAATACGATTAAAGTCATCAGGAAGTGAATGACCGTGGTAACCCGACCAAGTTTAGGTGGTTACGAAAAAGCGAAAACGCAGAACATTATACTATCTTTTGAAATGTTTAGTATAATACACCTTACAATTTCGGTACATACGCGTACACTGTTAAATACATTAATAATATAATAATATCTGTACTATGAAAACATTATTATTATCTTCCAGTTGCACAAACTTATCAAAAATCACTGATATAACATGTCGTTCGGTGGGACGCGGAAGGGGTGGGGTGAAGGGGCGCATTGTTTGCATATCGCACTAAACATGCTCCGTAATCACATAATTCATCTTGTAGAGTGCGCATGCGTTTCGGCAGTTCCGTTTCCTGTTTTTGCAAATATTTATAGAGTGCGTGAGAGCTAATGTAAAATAATAAGTGTGGCGAATTACTGCTAATGTGGAGTGCTTCTATTGATGATCATAGTTATGGTGCAGGCTGCTTGATGAATTCACGAACAAGGTAAGCTTGTATAATGTAACTACAAAAATAGTAGCAAAATTATTATTAATATGTACATGTTGTTAGGTACTTATCTAAAACTGTATTTTTTTAAGGCTTAAATATTTAAATTTAGGAACTTATTATTCTCTTATAACGACATATTTATCCTTCGCTACATAGTACCTATAAAACAAAGTCGCTTCCCGTTTGTCTGTCCCTGTTTGCTTAGATCTTTAAAACTACGCAACGGAATCTGAAGCAGTTTTTTTTAATAGATAGATTGATTCAAGTGGAAGGTTTTTGTGTATAGGTATATTGTCAAAATATGACTTGAAACTTGATTAATGAAATTCATGACTTAGCGACCGATTTTTATCGTTATCAATGTCGGGAGTCGGGACTACCGCAACAGGTAGGTATTTATTTATTTCCACAAACTCCTTGGACACGTAGACTTTAAGAAATCCATAATTACCTTGTTGCGAAACTCGCGTTGATATAAACTCGCAAATAGATGACGATTCGAGTTTCAAATATGTAGGTAGCAAAACTACAATTGAAACC
The DNA here is from genome assembly GCA_949091785.1 of Polymixis lichenea. Taxonomy (NCBI): domain Eukaryota; kingdom Metazoa; phylum Arthropoda; class Insecta; order Lepidoptera; family Noctuidae; genus Polymixis; species Polymixis lichenea. Next base: position 1,563,134 of record OX420943.1, on the reverse strand, counting down.
CCATTAAGGATTTAGACAAAAAAAATGTACTCTTTGTTTTTATTGTAGGCATAAACAGAATGGCAACATAGCAATAGCCGTGGGCCGCGATGATCGACGCGGTGATGGCGACATAATACTTACGTATGAGTGCCACCACACACTGACTATGGCTGCGTGGTGAAGTTATAAAAAATATCGTTTGACGTTCTCCTCTACGTCTGTAAAACTCTCAATCTACGGTGAGTACATACTTATATCTAGCTAGGTATATATTACTACGATTTAGGTAGGTAGACCTGCTGGCCACTGTTCAATCTTTATTACTATGGATTATGACTTAAATAGATTATTACAAATGTAATGTGTAGGTAAATAAAAATAACATGTACCTATGTTATATAGTTTGTACGCACCGTAAGTTTAGTGTTAACTGAAAAAAACCATTGTATATTATTTATTGTCTGTGATCATTACACAGTCCAATATGTGTATATTTAAATAAAAACTGTAACTGTGTACTGTGTATACTGAAATCTATAATTTAATTAAAAAATAATAGAAAATTTCAAAAAAGCAAAATTACTATCTGTAATTTTAATCTGTGATTGTTTTTAAGTATAAGTTTAATAATACTTTAAAAGTTCAATTGAAATGATTATATTACCTGTCAATAAAAAATATTTAATAATCACGTAGTTTTTTTTAAACTTGTGTACATGTCTGTACTAAATTTGTAACACTATCCTACATATTTTAGAAGGTACCATAATGTTTTGCGTTTTCGCTTTTTCGTAACCACCTAAACTTGGTCGGGTTACCACGGTCATTCACTTCCTAATGACTTTAATCGTATTATCTCATTAATTATCCAATGTACTGAGCTGAAATTTTACTGATATACAACTGAACTAAAAAACTAATAATTGACATAACATTCAGTTCATATATCCAATCCAGTGGCCAAATAACACCGCGCGCATCAAGACCGTGCTCGTGAAGAACTCAATATCATCATAACTTGTTAAATACTTACAGGATACTAATGAAACTTCACGTACATTTGAAGGCAGTTACAAGCTTTAAAATAACGTTTAAAGTAAGTCTTTAGAGCTCTTATTGAGAGTGCTGGGACCAATTGAAGTGTTTTTCTATTTAATGAAATAACCTTTAAGCTATGTATTATTTTGGTTTTTTTATTGCAGAACAAATTTAAACTAATTCCCAAGAAGCCATGTACAAAATATGATAAGAATCCGCTTAACCATTTCAAAGATCTAGCAAAACCAAAAACGTTACCCCAGCAAAATCTCGAATAACTTCGCAACCGATGAAAGAACAAATACAAAATAAGGCACAACATTTACTTCATCTAGACAACTAATTTTATAGCTAGTAATTATTTTAATATTCCCATTAGAAAGAAAAAGGTCTGGCTGCGGTAACGTTACCCCAGCAGGAAATGTTTTTGTGAAATAATTAAAAAACTATAAGCGCAACAAATTTAAAAATGTGCGCAACAATTACAGAAGCCGCAAAACTAATTATCTATAAGATTCAAATGACCATTTTCGACAACATCTGGCCTGGGTAACGCACACTAATATATAACATATCTATACATGAGGAAGAGGACGTAAGTCCGCTCATCCTCTATAGAAAACCGAGGCTCCTCCGACCAGACGAGTGTTGTGTCTGGTGGGCTACTGCCCGGCGGTCGATGTCGTGACTTTGCTATAGTTCGCTCACGTTAAGAATGCAGTGAGTCATCAGTGCAACTGCAAGATAAAGGTGTATTCGCAGTGGTGTTAAATTCAAACAAATTATATTTTAAAAGATTTAGTTTTAATGAATAGATTTGATTGTAATTTGAAAAGATTTGATTGGTTAGGGGGCGGGGCTAGGCCGACGGATAATGATGACTCACTGCATTCTTAACGCGAATGTACTGTAGTTGCGCGTTGGACTCTACTTGCGCGATGCAGGGTTTTGCGTGACGTCAGTGTAAGGCGTAGTTCGCATATGGCGATGTAGGTGCTGCGACTTTAGTAACAATTTGAGTTTAAAGCGCCTTATTTCGTAGCTGTAAAGGCGGTTTTCGTAGTTCCCAGTATTACTGACTCAGACGGGCAGTTGACCATACTAAAGAGCAGTAGTTTCTATGGAAACTAACAAACTCCTCACCTTTAAAACGAGACCCTTAATTAAGAAGCATGCAAATGATATTGACCTCGACTCGTTTCCGTAAAGCAGTGGGCGCCATGTATACACGTCCTTCCAGCCCTCGCGGGGATATCTCTTCCTTCACCACTGCGGTCGCCTGCAAACACATTGTAACAAAATATTATTTATTTAGGATCACATCACTATTCCTCATCATCATCATAAAATCACGACTTTATTCCCGATGGAAGAGCCTGGAGAGGTATAAATCAAGGGTAATTAATATAACTAAAAAAAAAAGATTTTTTCAAATTATAAATGACGAAGTTCTGAGGTAACAAACAAAAAAATACAAGCGATTGAGCTCCTCCACCTTTATGTGAAGTCGGTTAAAAAGACGGCGTGGCGTTATACAATCTCGCAAGTGGCACGTCACAATTTGGCTACTTATTTAAGTCATCTTCGTCTTGTCTCTTTTTCGCTCCTGATAATTCCGACATGCCATCCTACTTCCACGTGGCATCTAATACTGTGACATTGTACCGTTTTTGAAAACCTAATGTTGAATAGGTAACCTATCTACATGTTTTTAAACATTATAACACCATTGGTATAAATGTTGTAATAAAAGCATTAAGGTATAACATTAAGAGAAGAATATGCAATTTAACAAATTGTATAAAGTACGATTATGTATGATTATAAGTTATAAGGGCATAAGTACATCTTAACACTAGGTTGCTGCTGTGAACTGAACTGAGAAAGAAGCTAACATTTTTGCCCAACCCACGGTAAAAATCAGAATAGTGAGCAGTTGTCAAACGTGAGTGTTTACCATGTGATATTCAAACTTTTTGACACCATTTCGGACTGAATGATTAGCACCATTTTAATGAAAATGTAAAGAAGAAAACTTTATGACGATAGGTGAACAAAGATCTTTTAATCCAATAAATCCTTTTTCATTCTTTAAGGAACAAAAAAACAAAAGTCATTTAATCAAACTAGGCTGAAAGTCAGCTCTTTTTGAACGTCAGAATTACATAAGACAGTCCCCCAAAACGCCCGCCCTTCACCACTTCCTAGTGCTTTAGCTGGGAAGAAGAAGTGGCGCAACAAACTGTCCAGCAGCACAGCTGTCTGTTTAGTTAGAAGAACTTGATTCTATACAATAGTAGGTAAAATTCATTACGAAACACACAAAACATTAAATTTGCCATCTGTCAGCTAGCATACGCTAATATACCAACAAAACATTGAAAACTATAATAGGTACTCAAGTAAAAAAAAAATATAATTAATAAAAAATAAACGTAAACACTTTCTTTTGGCGCGTGGCCAAAATCGTAACTAGCGCCGCCTTCTTGTTTTTTAATACATAGGGATTACCCATTTTTGAAAAGTGTCTTAATTAGATTCTAAAATGCTACTAAAGCACTGAACAAAACAACATTTTTATTCAATCGTTGAGTGCCATAAAAATGCATTTAAATTTTACAATTTCATATTTCGCGCGTAATTTGTCGAAAACGCTGGACGCAATGGACGCCATATTGGTGGGTATGACATCAGTTTGCTGTGTAAACAAATACGCTGATATTTTGATTGTTTATAATTTAAAAAATGAGTTATTATTCTACTTATCGTTGTTTGGCTGTTCCTGAATGTAAGATATTATTTCAATAAAAAATATTTTGTTTACGAAAATAATAAAAGTACAAAGTGGTTCAGTTGATAGGGTTTATACAGCGGTATGACGTAATAACATGGTGGCTACTATTTCATGGTATTCAATTTCAATTGAATTTTAAAATTTATTTGGTTTTTCAGGAACTAAAACTAACATTTTCCGACTGATTTTTGCCCAAGCGATCTCAATAATATATTTTTAGATTTTTTCTCATATAAAGTAAAATACCCTATTTTACAAAACATTAATGAGTCTTACATGTGAGATAGTTCTGAAAGCTGATGTCGCTCCGAGTTTGGAGCCTCTGTCAGCTATGCTCTCCGCCGCGTCTTTCGCTGTTTTCGAAAAATCGTCCTTAAACTGTCCTGTAAAAGCGAGAAAATTGTGTGAACATTTCAATTTGATGAAGAGATTATAGAATATTTTGTAAAGACACAATACATACTAATACTAATGATATAAATGCGAAAGTAACTTGGTCATGCCAAAAACAGATTTGGATGAAAATTCGGACACGGATAGATTTTTTATCCCAATAGTAGGTAACTATGTTCCCATGGATTGATTTCCGAACTTCTTGCGGACAACGCCGCGGGCAGAAGCTATAACAATAAAACAGCTATAATATTTAAATTAAAAGTAATAAACTTTTAATTAATGATTATCATATTCATTTTCTTTTTTAATGTCTGTAATATCAAAATAATTAATGAATGTGTATTGTGTACCTATGGATCCTGACATGAAATAAAACGTTTTTTATATTTTTATTATTATGTAAGTAATAGACTTGGTTTTTATTATTGAACAGGTGGCACAGATATTATAAGGATAATGTACCTTATGTAAGTATAGAAACAAATTTCTGTTTTTAAGTATTTTAACCCACTACGATTCTGGCTTCAGGTCTAGTTGCAAACCAGCATTAGGCACTAGATGTCTGGTATTTTTGCTGAACTGGGCCTTTTTGATGCAGGTGTGAGGCAAACTTTCCAGCTAATTTCTTAAGCTAATAGTTTCTTACCAGCTTTCTTTGCAATATCAGTTTTACTAGCTTCCTCAATGACATGCTCCATTTTGCCCTTGATGCCTTCCAGCGTTTCTTTCAGTACTTCCGAACTCTTGGAAGCTTCTGATTCAACTGCATGGAACTTTCTTCTCGCAGCCTGGAAATTACAATATGAATATGTTTGAAATAGTATTAATATTTGTTTTCATAAAACATAACATATAAACTTGCTTTTTTTTAAAGTACAATATACAGCATACTACATGCTTGAAATATTATAAGTTACATTAAAAATGTTTCCCATTAATACTATTGTTTAAGTGTTAAGTTACTACACAGTTACTTTAAAAACATAATGAGTGTCTTTTTTTTTTAGTAACTTTATGATGCAGTTATGCATTATAGTAGAAGAGATCTTCAGCAACAGACAGAGGTATGGAAACAAGCCCAATCTTCAAAAAAAATAGCCCATAAGTGTCTCTGATTTACTTATTTAAATAAATATTTGAGTACACCATGCCATACCACATATTATTAAAAATGATTTGCCCAGAATCAGAATCAATTCTTTGCAAAGAATGTATGTGTCACAGTCATCTAATTAATAAATTAGCCAGATAAATGGACGCCTAGAGCGTTCATTAAACACCGGCATCCAATTAAATAGCCGAACGACAACTGCAGGCTTAGCATGACGCTTTCTATTTCTACAAAGAATATACAGTGCTTTTTCATCACAAAGTGACATTTCGTTTCTCCATTTTTGACATCGCACCATAGTTAACCTTCTACAATCTGTCATTTTGTCTTTCGTTTCGAACGATCTTTGTCTAGGTCCTTAATTATGTAGACTACTTGAGAAGAATATTTCTTCCCAAACTGTCAAAATTACACTGACAATAAACTTTTTAGTTGACGGCCACAAAGTGTACACGATTATCTACAAGATCATGATTCGTTTAGAACGCATGACTGTGATAATTAATAGAAGAACATAGCTATCTTCTCCTATTGTACATCATTTAGTTAATAGTCATGTCTATTCATCCGTCGACAAATCAGTGCTCGTGCTAAGCCTGCTGCCAAGTAATTGCGCACAACGTTTAACCAGATGGCTATATGTCGTGTAGTCATTTAGTTAAATTGGATAATGATGAATTTGTGAAGTTTGGTCAGGCTGACAATGAGTTCACAAATTATGTACTACTACTACTACTACTACTTACACTCACACTTCATTTCACTATTACTTGCAAGTAACTTAAGTAGCTTGGGGGTGCCTATGTCCAGCAGTGGACAACTTTCGGCTGAAATTATGATGATGAACTAGTAATAGTGAAATATTTTAAAATAAATTAATAATTTCACTTAAAATTGCACACAAGAACGAAAAATAACATTCACAGTTTGCGCAATTGACGCCAAATTTGTTTCGGTGACTACTAGTGCTGCAGTGGACAAAACTGAACTAAATTTGAATCACTTGCTTGGTCTTGGTCTTGGTGGTTGGATCTTCAAAGGGCTGACTTTCAATATGCCAAGTTGTTAAACGTTGAATGATTCTAGTTCAATTAAATATCGGCCTAGGCATCCAATTGGATGCCAGCATTTAATGCAAGGCCTAGGTGTCCAATTAGCTGGCTAATTTAACCAGATGACTGTGACATATGCTAATGCACCAAGTAAATGATATTAATTACTCTCCTCTCTCATCATGTGGCCTACCCACCACCATTTGAGTTTTGGGGAGGCCACATGATGAGAGAGGAGAGTAATAAATGGACGAAAGCAATAACAGAATGGACCTCTAGATTCCAAACAAATAGGAAACGAGGAAGGCAAAGAAAACGTTGGTCTGATGACATAAAAAGTCATGCGGGTCCTATATGGCTCAGGTAACCCAAACAAGAGTAAAATGGAAAGAGCTGGAGGAGACCTTCGTGTCGTAAAGACACGCCGACGGCCAAACTAATAATAATATAATATCCAAAATTAATGATAGTACCTAATAATATTTAATGATAATAATTGCAATTGTAATAATGATGAATTTAGTGTTAATGCCAATTTAAAATCTTAATGAATTTTAATAAAGATTGCAATTGTAATATAATAATAATAATAAATTTAACGTTAATGTAAATTTAAAATTTAATAGTATATACACTAGGAAAAATTTATTTAATTGCATGTTTAACATAATTAACTATGAGATTTTAAATTATGTATATTGTGTTGGCAATAAAGGCTTAATAATAATAAAAAATAAATAATAAACACGGTATTAAAAAAAGGAGTTTTTGCTTAATACCAATAACACCTTAATTTAATTCTGAGCCTCAACTGAAACACAGAATTAAATTAAGGTGTTATTGGTATAAACCCTTTACGAGTGCCGGAACGTAGATCCACGCAAGACACAATTTCTTTTTATTATTGTGGTAAGTTCCAACCAGTAATGCATCTGAGTTCTCCAACTTCTGTGCCTCTTCCCTGAACTTCTTGATGTTGTCTTTCATCTCCTTGTTCTTGGCCATGTCCTCCTTGATGTTCTCGATAATAGAGGAGAAGAACCCTTTTCGTGCTGAGTACTGTCGGCATTCTGGCACATTGAACTGAAAGGGGTAAAGGTTGATTAGCTTGAGAGACTTTCAAGTGAGCATGTATATCATAATAGACCAATGTGAAGCTAACGGTTCTAATATTTTTTTAAGTTCTTGTTGGATATTAGAAAATAATCAACGGATTCCTTTGACATTGCAATTTACATGACATAAACATCAACTAATTCTTGAGTTTCTTAGGAAGGCCGGGCCTAAGAAATACAAGTTACGTGAGGCGATAGTTTCTTACAGTTTTAATAGCTAAATTTCATCATTGTAATGCGCTTAATGAATAATATAATTTAGGTATCTTACCTGCTCTGGTTTGCTGGCGACTACGGTCGGTTTAAAATTGGTGGGTAAAGCAAATTTCCACCGTGCTGGACTGTATATCAACTGTCGACATGCATGCTAAAAAAATTAAAAAATATTGAAAATAGTGGCCAGAACCAAGGACATTGAACATAACCTAACCTAAAAATCATTCAAATATTCTCACCATATTTGTAAATACCCGAAATCGCACGGGGTATATTGAAAAACTATTTTCTACTATATTAATCAATTAAAAATCTGATATGTAAAATAAAAGAGTCGAATTTTAGGACTACGACGAAAACTTATTCATAATCCGTGCAATCTTCTGTCAAAAAGACCTGAAGTTTATTCTCGCTACAGTAAATTATAGATTTCTTTGACTATGGTTTGTAATGTCATCAAGTGAATGCCCAATCACAAAAATCATGGTAATTCCGTGGCGAATCAGAAGCCTGCTTTTGTCGTTGAGGAATAAGCACTCTACGTTCTACCAAAAACATAAAAGAATAAAAAGCAAAACAAAAATAGGCCTCATTCACGACCAATTTAAAATACATTATAAAATATGAATTTATTTGTCTAAGTTTTTGAATAATAAAGCGGTATTTTGAAATTATTAAAAGTATTCGTTCAAAAATCTCAAAAATAAAGAAATTGAAAACTATCTAGCTGTCAAGCATGGAGCATAGACACTAAAAATGTTTAAAAGTTTTGGTATTTCCTGCTGCCAATTTTATTTTGGAGTGATTTTTTCGCTGGTTTTTTACAATTAATGTATTCAAAAATTTTCTGTTACTACCTAAAGTCCAAAAACCTAGAAATGAAATATTTTTCCAGCATAAAATCGTACATTCTAAATTATGAGATAGTCGTTGTATCAAGTTTAAAAAAAATGCCCGTTTCCGGTGTGAAGGCAGTTCAAGAAACATAAGAAAGTGTACATTTTCATTTATTTTCTGTCGTCATATTTAGACACGGAAACGTGTTGCGTTTGATGAAATCTCATTTATTTTATGTTCGATAATAGTCGATCGTGATCCTTGTTGTATTTCGCGTTCCAAGTGCACGGCGAGGGTGGAATAGCGAGGTGCTTCGTCATAGACAGTGGAAGGTAGCTAGCGACGTAATATCGAATATCTTTAGTCCATATTTACGTATAGTATAGTAGGTATCGCGGACCGTGGTCACCACGTTTTCGCCAGCTGGTGCGTACATTGCTGCAGTAGAATTTGGTTAGAATAGTTGGAAATGTTGCGTTGGGATAGTGTGTGTGTATTTTTAGCTGATTGTGGTGTTACTGATTGCGGCAGGTAGTGCGCCCGGCGTGTGCGAGGCAGTTCATCTGGAGGCAGCTTCCTCGAAGCCAGTATCAACAATTGATCCCGTTCGTCAGCTCTCGTCCATTGGGGCGTTACCGTTTTATATGACTTTAGCAAGATTTAAAGGTGAGTGATAATGTTTCTTATTCATTAAACTCGCGACACCCGCGTGGACATGGAATCTATAATCGAGATTTTCTAAAACCCATAGTGGAAATTACTATCATCAAATGTGCAGTGAAGCATCATCAGAGGCTAGCATCCATCAAAATCTTAAGTTTTTACTAAAATACTGGTGCTAAACGTGTCGTATTTTACTTGCTTGCATGATTATGCAAAAAATCCGCTGAATGTACTTGTGGCAAAAAAAAAAACTAAAAATAAATTGGATAAAGTTAAGGCTTTTTAGTCGTATGGAGTTAGAATCCTACTTAGTCTTTAAATTGCTTGACTTATTCACAAAATTGCAAGAATTCTCTGAATTTATTAAAATTGATTTTATAAAAATATTCTGGTTATAGAAGCATATTAGGCTCATAACAACATTATTACAAAATAAAATGATTCTGTGAAGTACAGTAAACATTTTCTTGTTGGAATTTGTAATACTGCACATTGCAACACTCATTTCAAACTTAGTATTTTTGAATTAAAGTTCTTCATTAGGAACTACTTACAACTGTTAAATAAACAAGTGATTAAAAAAAATGTTTAAAAGATTGATCAATATTAAGAAATTTCATAATTTAACTTCAATTTTCTTCAACCAATTATACAATATGTATGAAAACCTTACTTATCCAACGTTATTGTTATTATAGATTGTTATAAAAACCTAGACTCAGTAAATTTTGTCATAACTTTTTGTAAAGTCAAGAGATGCAATCACTAATTTAAGATAATATACTATAATATAGCAATAGTTGTTTATTTAATTCAAGTGAAACTAGGTACAAACAGCAAAAATATAAAACACAAAAATTATGGATAATATTGTAGCCCAGCATCACAGATTAGCTTTTTACTTATTGTGTTTAATTTTCGTTCTTTAAATAGAAAAACAATTTTTGTTTTCAAGAAAGCTCCTTTGATATTCCTTGCTTGGTTTGCCATTGTCTTGAAGATAAGTCCAAAAGACATTAAACAAATGCAATAAGAAACCTTTAACTATATCAAGTATCTGGCATATCTAGACATTAAGGCGAGCTAAGTACCAGCACAAATGTAAAATAAAAGATGATTACAATTTATTTATTAATAATCTGTGGTCTTATCTCTGTTAATTACCTTAACCAGTAAGTAGTAAATACTACAAATAATGTTGTGTGCAGTTTACTGATTGCTGGTTGATGTTATTGTTGTAATTTAACTCTGAAGCTGTATTTATACACAGCTTGAAAGTTAAATTTGAAGTGGTAAACTAACAGCTTGTAGGTTCATAAGGCATAATTTATACTTTCCAAATGCATCTTCAACATATAAAGAAGTTCACAAGTAATAGTCTCCAAAAACTCTCATGAGTGCTTGCTTGGAGACTGATACTTCGGCATTATGAATTTAAAAGATACGCTCAGCCAATACATGGCTAAGACCCGCCTCATGTCATCACATATATTGTATGCTGGCATTCACAGACATCACTATAAGATGTTATAGTGATGTCTGTGAGTGCCAGCAAAAGAATAAGTAAAAGATAGAATGCCAGGCTAACCATAGTTAACAACGCATGTCATTAGGACCAGCTACTCGTGACATGGTCTCAATATAGCACGGCAGAAAGCCTGATTGCCCAGCATATTTCAAGTAGATTATCAACATAATTATGGCAACTCGTGATAGACTAACCCTAAAGGATATAGCTGGTGGTCGGTATTGTCAACGCACATAGTGCAGTTCTTTTGTCATTTTAGATTTTCTTATCAAACGTAGCTCCATGCACGTAACTCGAAAACCCGTCGGTACTTTACTCAAGGTAGACAAACCCTACAAGATTGAGCTGGTGGTCAGTGCTGTCAATGCACATTATGCAATTCCTTGGTCATCTTCGATTTTCATATCAAACCTAGCTCCATGCACGTGACTTGAAAACACGTCGGTACTTTCTAAAATTTCTGCATCTGCCTACGTCTTGTGAATATCGATAGGCTTGGGCGCTGGGCAGTGCCCTCAGTCCGATAGCTGCATCAAACGTGTCACTTGTTATCACTACAGCTATTTTAATTGCCACCCATTATCGCCATGTCATTAAAGGTTTGGGCGGACTTTCAAAACTATCTGAAGAACGTTTTGTTATCTTCGTAATTGTTGGTATTGTTAGAATATGACAATTCTTGACAATTTAATAATATGTTTCTGGCGACATCATAGATCAAGCGACGTAGTCTGGCAGTCTACTGGGGACAAAGGTTAAAGTTTCACCGCAGCACCGACCCTGCCATTTTTCATTCTTCCACTCACCCCCTGTTTAATCTATCATCTTTCCAAAATCTTGATAACAAATAATATGAGAGTCAAAAGGCTCGCCACCGGGATATCTAGGCGAAATGTGGGTGTACCTACCAAACAACTCTGCCCCCTTCGCAGAAAACAGTCAATCTTATCTTAACAAATAATAGAACAATAAATACTAACGTGTCATTTCATTTCGTGCTATAAATATGCCAAGTCATTTTCCTGTTTATTTAGTCATGGGTCCTCGATAAACTTTGACATTAGATACGTATCTTCTATAGTGAAGATCCGCTTCCAACTCGAAGCTTACTTTTAATCCCGTCACCACACGCTATTAACTAATCATTTAGACAATTAAGTCGTACTTTATACCCATGGCATTATTTTCTTAGAAATAATGTTATTTATTTCTAGTGATTTTATGGCTTTCTCTGTTGAGCTTATAATTCATATGTACGCTTTAGAAACACCATGGCAACCATACCCATTACATCAGGTATCAATCTGACCCCTAACCCAAAATTCGTGCTTCCTACTACTACCTATGTAGTAATAATTCCAGACGCGTACCTCACATACATTCCACGATTACGCGTCTTATTTGATGAAGAACGTACCTCACGTCATAGAAGCTTAGACCCTGAATACACAATTCTGATGTAAATCCTAACAGCGTGATTTTCATGCAAATGCCGAAGAGATTGAATGAGATCCAATAACGATTTACATGTGTGTACCTCTCGACATGGCTTTTTAGAGATATAAATGCTAACAGCATTCTGGATCTAGAAATCGATTACTATCATTATATAGGCCTGTAGTCTTATAAATGCATTTATGTAAAGCTTTAGCATTGCAATAGTTCAAAATTCTACGCCCAAAACTATACACATAACTACAAACATAGATTAGTCCAACCACAAAACTAAATTGAGTGCGCTCTAAAACTAGCTCACGTGTAACGTACTAAAGATTTATTGAGTAGAATTTAAAACTCCAATCGAAGCGTGCCTGACCACGTGCCGGCGCGGCCGCTGCAACCCCACCCACCCTGACATCTCGCAGGCGATCGATACACATTTTGCACAGAATTATATTAGGTTACATATATCATTACGGTTCGCGAGTATCTCATCTACTGGAAACTCGATATTACGTCCTATAATAGACTGCGTGGGCTTCAGTCTTCAAGCTTGATTGGAGAATATGATAGAATATCCGTCGGCTCATAATAATTCTTCATTATAAAATGGTTGCTCTGAAGTTCTGTGGCTCTTGAGATAAGACGCACTTACCTTTAGCCCTTAACCTATAGAAAGAACGGGTGGGTATCCTTTGCAGAAAATCTTTTTAGATTTGCTTTTTTAGGACCGTGAAAGATATTTTCTTCCGGAAATTAAATTTTCGTAGTTTGAAAAGGTGGAGTAGGTACTTGTATATCATGCATGAGTCACGAAAAGTAAGATGATGGCAATGTCCTAGAGGCATTGAGACGAAAAATTCTAAAGTTTGTTGAATGCAGATGTGCGTTGCACAGTCTCATTTGATTTCCCGCATGGCTGGCTTTTCACTCGACGTTATTGAAAATACGGGACGCCTGCACCACGAGTGAAATGTTATTTCAAAGAAATGTAGTACACAGTATGACACAGAACGTATCTTTAGTATACTGATTAGATGGAAAACGTATTGCAGTGTTCCTGTGACTGTTTTTTTCTTGACTGTTGCTGTTTATATCATGGGATCAGTGAATCATCCTCTAGTATTCCTTTAAGAGTTATAAAATCCTCGTTGCTGTTTTCAGCAATCCATACTATACCAACTTGTCATCCTAGGTATTAGTGTCGCTAGGGCTTCGTGTACGTGCATAGGTAAAAATGTTGACTACTATTAATTAAAACTAGTTTCGTAATAGCGCAACGGCTGCATCCAATTGCTGTAACAATCGAGCCTAGTTTCAGCTGTTATCGCTGTATTCAATTATTTCTGTACTGGTCTTCACATTCCGTGCATGGAAGTTTTATTTAGCTCTTTGTTTTCTTCTTTTATCGTGTTTACAGATGCCTTAGCAATGTATCTTAGCTATTATGTGTATTGACTGAACCTGTATGTTTCTAGATTTTAGGGACTTTAAGTATTCCAACTTCATCATCAGCCTACAGCAGTCCACTGCTGGCCATAAGCCTCCCCAATTGCACGCCGTTCAGCTCGATTCTCGGCAACTCCCATCCAGCTGCTACCAGCCACCCTGCGAAGATCGTCACTCCACCTAGCCTGAGAGCGCCCTACCTTACGTTTGCCGATTCGCGGTGTCCACTCAAAAACACGTCTACCTCAACGGTCATCGGTTCTACGGCTAATATGGCCGATCCATTGCCACTTCAGCTTGCTTACTCTGTGAGCCATGTCGATAATTTTGATTTGCTGCCGGATCACTTCCGTCCTGATTCAACCCCTCAGAGAGACAAGTATAGCTCATTCCATAGCTCGCTGAGCGACCTTGAATTTGTGGACCAGCCGTACCGTGGCTGTCCACGTTTCGGCTCGTTGGTCATAACAGGAACGACGTACTGACTGCAGTCTTTAGGCTCTGCGGAATACGCGGCGAGAAGACCGAGAAGCATTCCATACTGTTTAAACACTGGCATGTTATAACTGTTATAAGCCAGCTATGCTTCTTTCTTGCAATTAATTGTCGCTCCTTTCTCTAAAATTATTGGTCAAAATATTCTGTGAAGACACGCAAGGAGAACAAGATTGCCAAAAACGTGCCTGTGCTACAATCTGCTAATTTAAGCATGTGCGTCTTAAGATATGCTAATACAGCAGCGCTCTAAACACTTCCACCCATTCATCATTCGTCGCTGCAGACTTATGAATAGGGCAGCCGTTGACAAGGTCTGATTTCTTGCGAACGCGACAAGGCCGACAACACATCGCGAACCCCTGTATTTACCTTACCTTGCTAGGCCTCTGTATTCGCACGAGAGAATATTGCTTGTTTTTTTTTTTCAACAGTCGATTGACGATTCTTTGTATAGAAAGGAGTATTTAAATAACAAGGGCCGGTGGAGTTTTTAATAATCAAGTTTATCATGACGAAAGAAGTGCAATACCAGGATTGAAGCCATTGATGGCAATAGCATTATCCTTGGTATATCATGTTGTCATCGCAAGTGAACTTAATAAAGTCCTTACCGTAGGCCCTATAGTGAGTGGTTGAACTTTTTGAGTGGAGGCTCGCAAACACAGCGGCCATTTTTTATGATCTATAGATACTTCCCTTTAGGAGTTCTCGTAAAAGAGCAGGAGGCAGAAGTCGGGACATCAGTTAAAGCTCGTGCAAAAAGACTATTTCACAGCATCTTGCCACTTATTTAATGAGGTTACTTCTAAAAGAGTTTGACAAATCATTAGAAGGCCAGCTTGTTTTCTTTGCCTTCTTAGAAATGTTTACAACATTTTTTGCGCGTTGTCGTGCGCGCTTCGAGTGCTTCCACTCATTCCGTGCGTACTGTCGCACTGCATAAGTGTTAGTAGATTAATATAATGCCTTTTTCATACCGCCTAATGGAACTCTCCTTTCAAGTTAAAAGATCACGACACAAATGCGTGTCGTGATAAATCTTCATCTGCCTAGCCTTTTTTTTTTAATATTGTTGGATTTTAATAAGATAGTATGTGTGAACGCAGCCATAGCTGCGTGATAACTGTCAGGATGACATAACCCCGCCCTCTTGTTAATTTCAGTTCGAAATAAAGCGCCAATGCGTAAACCACTTCCACGTGTATTACTTGCTTTTCTCCTACAAACTTAACAAATACCTATGGTTATAATATTTGTGACCCATCTCGTTCGTCCGAACTCCGAAGTTGTGTTCCTGATTTTCAAATTCAGTATTTTGCCGGACCGAAAAGCAAGTCTGCCCTGCGCTATGAAGAAACATCAAACATGTATAATGCTGTTAGTTGTAGTTTGTTACTGCTTCGCCTCTTAAATATAATGCTCAAAACCATGACGTAACTTGGACGCATTATTTAAAAACACATTTGACAGATTATTGATCTATGGCCACATTAACACAATGCCCTCAATTTGTTCTTACGGACTACATTCACATTTTGTACTATAGATATAAATATATGTTTCTTCTATGTATAAGAAGGTACACAGGTGTTATTATAACCTGTGCCACAACAGCTAAGATCCGTCTTCCCTTCCTCCTCCCGTATCCGTATGTTTATCATGTCTTTGAGAAACTGCGACAACAGAGCCTTAGTCCAAATTAACACGAACCACGACATATCTCCCGTCACAACCCTTTTACGCATTTACATATCGACTGAGCCTGTGTTTCATGAATAATATTCTACCCATGTCAGGTTCTCCCTTCCTTTATTTAATAAAATTACGTTACATTTGAATTAATATTTTGCACATATATTGTAAATTCTCTTGTTTAGATAAATCAGTATTTGGAATCCAAAATTTTATTATTTTATCACCACTCAAAACGGTGAAGCAAAAATTCCAAGAAATGTGACATCTACCAACCCGTACTGGGCCCGCATGGTGGATTAAGTACAGCCCACTCCCTCTGGAAAAGTCCTCTCTTCGGCCTGTGTCTCCGTTATGGCAATATGGCTGATTATGTATGTTATGTATCCAAATATACGTAAGTAGTATTTTATTTGAATGTTGCAACATTTTTGGTTAGAAGTAAACTATTGCATAAGTTTTCGTTTGATCTTCTGTTCATTGGGTGTGCTGAAAAATGTTAAAAATAATATTTTACATATGGAGTATATGTAAAATATTATTTTTAACATTTTTCGGATACATTTTAATTTAGCGTCGATATAAATTAGGCCAGGCGTCCTCATCCTGTCTGCAATAAATAAAGATATAAAACATGCAATGTATTATTTCATGGTTAACGATAAAATTTCACGCACGTCCAAATAAACATGTAGGATTACCGTAAAATCGTGAGTGAAATACGTGATCAGTTGATCACCTACACTTTCCTTTTAATGGCACTAGTCTAGCGGATTCCTTAGCGAAGTTACGAGTGTTGCCGAAACGTGGTTATGTCACGCGGGGTCAACGGCCGCCTTTCACGTTTATTACGCGATGTCGGCTCTCGGTCTAGCGGGAGATCGCTGGCGCTGTGTTCTTAGAGATTTTGTGCGAGAGTTAGAATAAGGCGAAGGTTGATGTTGCTTCTGATGGTAGGTACACTTTATGTTTAGAAAGAAGGTGGAATGGTTGTAGAAGTAACGCAGGTGCTTAGCTTTCATCGAAGTACGATACTCTGTTAATGGTTGTCGAAAACGTCGCATTTCCTATTATTCGTTATTATCATCATCTAGCCTTTTCCTAAGTTATATTTTACAAGGAGCCACTGCACTGCCTATCTGACCTCTACAACCAAGTTACTGGGTAATACGACATCCCTTGGTAAGACTTGTTGCTGGGACCACAACGGCTTTGCGTGCCTTTTTTCATTGATCTCGTTAACTAATTGGAAAAAATATTCTAAGAACAAGGTCATGTCCGGCCTATATGAAAAAATGAGAGACTGTAATTGGCTACATTTAAACCCAACGTTTCTTCTCCGAAGGCAAACGTGCAGCGAAGAATTGTGTGTTGTAACCAACCAATACGATCGACGAACTGTAAAGTGCGCTTGAAGCGATCCTATTGACTTATCACAGCTTTTCCTCGTCTGTTCTCATAGCTGCTTCAATCCTTCTGTCAGCACAATGAAGATCATATTGTTCCCAAGGAATACTGGATTGTAAAATGCACTATTCTTTATGTTTGTTCTTCGCCGCCTTGTTTCTGTTTCGCCTTTGAATGAATGTCATTTGAACGAACTAATTTTGGGTTTAGATTAGTATCTTCAAATTTTCTGGCAACTTTCGCCATTTCCATGTTGCCTACTCGACTATCTTCTTTATTCTTTTTTTTCCATAATTACGTCACACCAAAAATAGTTAAACCTCGCGGGACTGATGGAAAGTTTGAGTCATGCCTAGTTCGATCGTCTAATCCGGTCTAGAAATCTAGATTAAAAACAGTTGCTAGTCCATTTAAAAAATACTTACCGTCATGATGAAATGGACTGTCTCTAATCGAGTAACGAGTAACTAGGCGTCTGGATGTGGGCGCCTAGCTGAAGTATTCTAGACAAACTGATATGTACTATCATATTGAATTGGATTGGACAGGAATTATCTATAGATGCCTAGATGTGGCAGTGATAGCGTTGACTAAATGACGGATTATCTTCATTAATGGACGACCCGTTTGTTTGTTCCTATTATTCTGACAATCTGGTATAACGAGAATTACATAATGTCGTTTATATAACACGTGGAAGAGTTTCTACAGTATAAAGCAATATTTAGTTGTAGATTGTACGTTGGTTAAAAACAGCAAATAGGACATGAACAGGCCATGAGGGCCAACCTTATGGCCTGTTCATTTTAAAACGTCAGAAACAATCGATCAAGAGTCGGTGCTGGCTAATGCGATACTTAAGCAAATGGGCGCTCCTAATCGTTTTCTTTATTACCCCAAAAGTTTGCCTCTCTGCATTATGTTTGACTATCATATTCGTTATGTTAGTGTATCCGCTTGCAGTGGTGTAACCCGGAACCCTTGACACACATCATCGATAGTGCTCAAACAGGACGGAAGTGCTCTTTCCTCCACGTCGAAGCGCGTTACACCAGATCCTTCAAGAATTATCTAGTAATACAGTGATGATTGGACAGGAAGAATCAACTTGGGTCTCTGGCTTACAAAGTCTGATGTTTTGTGCAATGTCTTTGAACTTACGTTAGTCACATTTTAGCCCAAAACAGCTGCCCTGCACAATTATATCTTCAGTTCTTCTTTAGTTTCGGATTACTAGATATGTATTATGAGCTAATATTGTGAAACCATGCTGTGTAAGATCTTTATGCATTCGATCGAATATTTCTTTGCAGTACCTACCTACCCGAAGCAATTGAAATGAAAACAGTAAACAATGGCCTGGCACGCCCGTTTCCACTGATTCAGTTATCTGCATTAAATCAAAGCAATTACTGCACTCAAGGTTTCGATGTTTGCCTACAGATATTAATGTCGCCCCCCACCAGATTGTTGACCTAAAAGCGTAGACTGTTTTTCTGCCTATCATGGGGTTTTTTTTTGTATGGGAACTCATCAAATAACTTCTCCCGCTCTGAGTGGAGCGGGAGGGCGTATCAGACTTTTACTGACTAAAACCCCCCGTGTCCCTCAGTTGCCCGTGTGCCAGGGGCCGCGGTATCTCTTTCGAACAACCCGCACCCCTGGCAGGCAACGGCTGACGGCGCGCGTGGAACACAACGCGCCGTCGACCCAGGCTTGGTCGTTAGTCGTTACCGGACAGCGAGCTACCCATTACTCGCCGTCCGCAAGCCCGCGCCTACGGTGGCCGGGAATCAGCCTGGGATTCCCGACGCCCAGGGCGTCTCCTGCGAAGGCTACGGCCGTGAGGGCGCATGTACTGCCTCTCCCAAACGTGCGCCGCCTCCCTCTTTGCGAGCATCACTGCTTTGCTGAAGGAGGTGACGGCTACCCATGCACTCTCGCTCCGTATCATGGCCTGGACCAGGACCGGACGCGAGAGATCGCCGACGCCGATCGCCTCCACGAGGACACGGCCGTGCTCCGCCCAAGCCGGGCAGACCTCCACCATATGCTCCACCGTGTCCTCAGGGCGATCTTCGCAGTGGAAACACCCCGGCGTTTCCTCCCGCCTTATCCGAAACAGGAACCTCCCGAAACAACCGTGTCCGGTGAGGACCTGCGTCAGGCGGGAAGTGAGGACGCCGTGCCGCCTTAAAATCCACTGCTCAAAGACGGGACTTACCGCCGGAATCGTGGCGTGCCCAGCACTGGGTTGCGACAATCGCACTCTCCATGTCGCCATGAGATCCCGCCGGCTAGCTCTCCGTTATGCCGCGATTTCTTGCGGCAGCGGAGTTACGCCCCGGCGTTTGACCTCCTCGCGCCACTCCCAAATATGCGCGAAGACTTGCCTCCAGATCCCATGGCGGTAATCCGGCAAGAAGGCCCGCCGCCTCACCGGAGATCGTGCGGTATCCCCGGACCACCCGGATGGCTATGACCCTATGGGACGCCTTCAACCGGCGTGCTGGTTGGCGCCTCAATGTAGGCGCCCACACCGGTGCCCCGTATAGGGCCATGGTGCCTTTCATGGGTCAAAGACTCTGTTTAAATCTGAGAACAATTTTGTTTTCCTGAGGTATGAGTAACTGTAGCATGGAAGATTTGTGATGATCATATTGGAATCGGCTTCAGGCCCATTCACCTAACTACGTCAATTTGTTTCTGTAGAAAAGTGTCGAGTGTCGCTCACTCAACACTTTTCCTTTGTCCATCTACTATTAGCAGTTCGCACTGAACAGTAAAATTGATGCTCGTATCCGATATGACAGCAGCAAACATTGTGTAAACACAAAATACTTACATGTAGGCAATATGGGTTGTGGACACAAGCTCGTTGTGTGCCCGCGTTTCAATAGTTTACATGCGGACATGGCATCGCAAACAACCACAAATCCATGGTAAACAACGCGAATGTGTGTTTAAATCGCTATATTTTACTGTTTCGTCATTTCTGATGAGCTGATGAGCAAAGCTTTGAATACCATCTAGCAGAAACTGTTTGTGGTTTTCTTCTGGTTGGCTGTTCCTAGTTTCGAGTTGGCTTTGCTCTTTGCAGCGTGAACATCGAACCTCCACAATTGAGACACCTATCTACAAATTAATATATGTCATAATCATAACATTTCAAATTAAAGCCAATTTAGAAAGTTGTTATTACGTTTTGGAAGTAACATTTTAATAACGACAACCTGAGTTGTCTACTTCCGCCACAACCTAAAAACTCAATGAACCACCTAATTGGCACGACACTAAAATTAAGTTGTCTATCCAAATGTGACAACACAATTACAAATGCGCATAAAATCTAAGGTTGTTTGACACAGTTCGTTGGCCCCCCAAGAGCTTGCAACTCAACTGCGCAGGCAACGGTCGCTGCATCGGTAATGCGGCTTATCGATCAATCGAAAAGATGCAATCGTTGACAGTCAACTGCTTTGAGTGATGTGGGAAAATCGTTGGTCGTGAGGACGTCGTCTCAAGAAATGAAATCTTAGGGAAAGGTCAACAGCAGGGAAGACTTGTATTTAAGAATACCCCGCTATTGTTCATGGTCTCGTTTTTGACAATTTGTGATGACCGAATTGATGAATATCTCGTATGCTGACATAAATACGAAGCTTAAAAGACCCGTTTAATTCCCCAATTTACTATCTCTCTGTATCCTTTTTATCCCTCAGTCAGCATTTTTATCAATAATCTGGTTTATTTGTAAAAAGCTCCAGATTTTATTGCTCTTTAAGCTGGGTACAGTCCGTCCGTAAAGGATGAAGAAGTGCTTTCCGTTTTATTGTAGTTTTATTTCAGCCAAATAGTGCTTATTTACCCGCAATAGTCATTTTTATGGTACATACATCAAATGTCTGATCAAATGTCTGCGGGACGAGTTCTGTTTAAAATGCTTGTAGGAATGATAGAAGTTGGCCCTGTATTCGCAACTCTTTGTTAGAGCCTCGATCAGTCTGAAATTATTCATTCCATAGTACAAAGATGCGTTCTTTACAAACATCTGTACAAAAGGAATGCTGATACCGAACCCAAAGACTCACAGACACTTCCGTGAGCCTGATAAAACCAACAAATCTAAAAAGGTTTCACCCGTAATTCTAGCGATCAACAAAAGCGGCTCACCATTTTTATTCTTCCTTTGTATCCAGACTTCACGGTCTAAATAATGAGCATTGTCTTTGTTTAACAAAACCTTCGCGTTTTATGCAGCCGAAAATTGTCCTCGTGTAATATTTCAATTATTTTACGTGTTTGGTTTGGTGGACTTTAACACCTGAAAGATTACTAATCGATATGGTTGAAAATTGAAATAAAGCTAAGTCATGCAGGCAGTTTGTACAAGCAAAACGTCACACGAGCATATACGTCACAACATTTTGCAGAAGAAACTCTAACAGGTGTACTGCCGCAGGAATCCTCTGTTACGGCGACAGACATTAAAAGATTTGTCGAGGTCGCTCCAGAAGACGCCACGTGTATGTTTCTTTGCAGTTGTGTCAGTTTTCTTTTTGTTTTTCAAAGAACTAAGTAAAGCTATAAAGAGTTTGTGTGACTGTAACAACCTAAGGAATAGCCGTGGAAAATTGTCAAGTACCAGTGTTGCTCAGCAACAGAATCTTTTATCTAATCTGAACAGTCCACACCGTTGTTCTTAGTATAATACTGCTTGCGTAACGTCTGCAAAACATTTGGGTAAGCGGTGACGCGCGGCGCGAAGTGTATAACGCGTAGGCGTTACATTAGGCCTTATCTACGTCACAGTAGGCTGCGCTGTCAGCCCTGATAACAGGACCAGTTTAGCCTCAGCTCACCTAAGATTTATTATATGAATATCAGCTTTTTACTCGAGAATTTTGCTTTCATTTTGCGATAGCGAGTTTTGGAGTGTTTGAAGTCTTATGTATCGCACAGTTGAGGATGGGCTCTTTCGATTGCCAATCTCCACCTTTCTGCTTTAGTCTCATCCAGGTTCGACCCGTAATACCAACAATATTGACCGCCCAATATTTTATTAAGGTGGATCTTGCCGACATTTTTTCCATACGAACTTCGGGAGTGTATTACTCCACTGTTCGACAATGTGCAACAAAATTAAACATGGTACGGTTTTGTCTCATTATTAATATTGTATGTATGGAAACAGAATACCAAAATAAAAAGTTATGAGCCAACAAAGATTCGTTTTTCTTGCTAATTTGACCAAACTTTGGGCGTGTTTAAGTGATAAAAGAAGTGTAAAATCTCCAAAACTAAGTCGGTACCGACAAAGCTCAACTATCGAAAAGTTCAATAAACTTTATTGGTCATTGATTTATGCAGTGGTTTTTTCATAAACCTCGATCTTCCGAAGGAGGTTTTACTACAACTAATCCTGCAGCTCACGCAATAATGTTGTGCGTGTAGACGAGCGTCTAACTGCTCGTCACTGATATTACCTCTGTCTGACACGATGCCTGGTGAGCCAGCATGCTCTTTAGCCAGGTCCACCAGTGAGTGAGTTCGAGCCCGCTACTAGATTCCCCTTAACTTTTGAAATGGTCATTTTCTATATAAATTCTCCGTCTGTTTTTGTTACTACAATCTCTAAACACCGTTCATTAAACCGTCAATTTACCGTACAACTCAGTAGACCCTCTTTTCCTCGGCTATAATTAGAAAACACCCTCTGCCCACGGCCCCATTATCACAAAATAAAATACACTTTCCTCTTGTACTATTAGCATTTATTTCCCTCTCAGCCTGTTATCAGATTGCTTCTCAGTAAAATACGCATATTATGTAAAAATATTGCGAAAGCCTCTCTTCAATTAATTTCGAATGGGGGAAGTGTATCAATGGAAGTAAGCTTTTTCCCTATAAATAAAGGTTTTTCTCTGATTTGATTAGCCTCGAGATTCTAAACCATCAATCCTACAGTACTCCAGAGCAGATTCGTTCGCAGTACCTATACATTTTATTACGAGACAACTGTAAACATTCCAGCATTTGAAATAATCCTGTTTTCACCTAGGGAAATGTCGGAAAAACGGTACAGAAGCACTAGGTTCCAGTTGTAAACAGATACCTCTTCCAATCAGTGTTGAATAGCCGCTAGAACCGTAAACAGAAATTGTCAGCTGCCATAATAAACAAAATATACGAGCGAAATAAACAAAATTTCATGGAAACTTTGAATCGTGAGTACAAAACCAGTTTAAAAGAATAAAAATTATTAGATTTGTTTCGAGTTCGATACCGATGTTTCTTTTTTTTTCCAAACATGAAAATGATTTCATTTCATATAGTATTTTGTATGAAGTAAAATAAGATTAATCGTTTTCACACAACAACTCACAGCCGAATCTAAACGTCTTTGATTATGTTACGGTTTTTCGCAACTAAACAAAATAGCCACAAAATATTTTGATACTAAAGCAGGCTATTATATAACAAGGTCTCGAACAATTTTAAACTTAGCCGACACGCACACATGTTTCGTTGTTCAGTAGCCCAGAAATTTAGGAAGCACGCTTCTAAACGTGAAAGATCCCTGAGGGACGAACCGGTTTCCCTTGACCTCACAACTTCACAACCCATCAGAGGCCCAAAACACTTTCAGAACAATGTAATATTACTTACTACCTAAAACATTTAAAACTTTTTCTTCAGCTGAAAGCCTTCGAAACAATTTTAACGACCACTCCTCAACCGAACATTGCTTCTCGATATTTGTCGAAGTCCATTGACCTGGTTTCAGGATCGTTCTCCGCGCTCCATTTCCAATTTATTTATCCTTTATTAATTTGGCTGTCAAGATGGCTTTTGTTGTCATTTTCTTTTTTATATGGATTGCGTTTCCTGCCAGTTTTAATAACCTAGTTGGTGGGTGGGGTGTCGACTGTCGCGTGCTGATGTGATGAAATGGTGATGGATAGTTCGAGTAGCGTACAGTTCATAGTTTCCAGTTGTTTCAACTGAATATACTTTGAAAGTTCTCCTTTACTTGTTTTCAGACTTTTCACTGTGAGTTTCATTTTAGTTTCCGCTGGTTTAAAATAAATAAAATAATTATTCTTGAGGTATGAACAAAAACTATTACAATACGCTCCATAATGAATGAACCATGTGGTATTTAGACTAGGTTTTCCACTAACTGCACCCAATCACAGCTTTAAAAGGATTAAATCAAACTTTATTACATAGATGCAATATTTTTTAACTACTTTAGACTAGAAACTGTAGGCGGCTGGGTTCATAATCGATAGGCTGGCGCAGCGCATGCGTTTCATCCCCCTTCCGCACCTCACCCTCCGGGTGGCACGAGCCCCGGGCCTAGCTGCGTCCTGCGAAGCCTTCGGGCATTCGTAAATGCCTACAGAAGTTCCACACGACGCGTTCACTCGCACATTAAAGATACACAACACAATTTGCTCGTATGAAATGACCACTGCAGTTTGACTTTGCCGCAAATATGACCGAGTTCCGTGCCACTCATTGTAATGTGCCTTCTGATATATATTTTTTTCGTAAACCCTCGCGAGAATCACTGATAAATGACGAATGTTGTTGTAACGCCGATTACGATGAATTAGTGATGAAATGAGACGGGATACGTTGTTGGGTTAGATATAACAACTAATGGGATTTTGAACCCGAATCGAGAGATGAATTACTTACTTTGAGTCGAACCGTTGTATGAGGATTTTCTATGACATTGAAATTTAAACCGATTTAGCAAAGCACGTTGTCATAATTCTCTCTCATTTGTGCTAACACAAATTCGGAATGGTGGCCCAGTGGTATCGGCCCCGGCTTCGAAGATATTTTTTTTTTTAATTTGAAGATATTATGGGACATTCACCGGACTCGGCCCGCGTGGTGAATTATGGCCCACTCCCTCTCAGAGAGGAGACCTGTGTCCCAGGAGTAGGAACATTATAGGCAAAGATTACGATAAATTTGGAATTTGCTGTAATTTCAGGTGTCTATTCACTTAGCTTGCGATTATGTGCAGATTTGGTACACTTCTTTTTCCACAAGCTGTTTATTCGTAGGCAGACTCGGAATTCTTGCCATAAAAATACTATGTCAGTCAACTATGAGCTCGGTGAACCAAATCATTCGCACCTGGCAAATGGATTCAACCTTGGCTTGTGTCACCTTCCTAACTACGTCACTGAAGTGCCAAACATTCTGGTAGCGCCTGATACGGTACCCAACTAGGTCGAAACGTATGTGCATAGTTTTTAACGAGGTACATTGTCATATTAGTGTAGAAAATGTCCGAAAAATGTGATATGAGACTTTTTGCGTAGATTCCGGGAAAAATTTCCGTTTTCATACTTCGAATTCGGTTTCCCCTCTTCGTCATTTGTCGCATATTAAACACAAGATTTCGTCGCGACTATTATTTTCCACCCTCTTGGTAATATTCAAATTGTAGCAAGTTTGGTGACGTCAC
Source organism: Polymixis lichenea (assembly GCA_949091785.1). NCBI lineage: Eukaryota > Metazoa > Arthropoda > Insecta > Lepidoptera > Noctuidae > Polymixis > Polymixis lichenea. Next base: position 1,537,425 of record OX420943.1, on the reverse strand, counting down.
TATATGCTGGTGATTCAGAACTATTCTTGTAGGTACGTCGTATGTGCCTTTCCACTGTATTTGCTACTCGTAAAATGTTCGACACGGGGCACAGTGGAACGAATGTATGGGAGCGGTTGGACGTAGACATGTCCGAAAAAAAAGAGTAAAATTATGCCAAACTAATGATGCCATCTTATTCGATTACTTAATGCCTTCATAACTTGTGGTGATGAATTTCTTCATAACTCCCATATTTCGGGAGTAATTTGAGAAAATGTGAAATTTTACTATGAAAATGAGTGTATCGAGCTCTCTCCCTCCTGATTCCGGGCTTGTTTCAAGTAGCGGTCTCTAATATCATAATGCTAATACTAAGAGCTATATTTAATACTAAGACACATAGTGCGCCAAATGTGCACTTTCTGGGATAAAGAGTGATGTTTATTTTATAACACAATTTTTTTATTTTTTGTTTATTTTGTTGATTAAAACCGTTTTTCTAAAGGTTTACCTTATTACAATAACATTTCTGAGCAGCCAATTAGAGAAGATATAAGCTAATTAGGATATATAATTAGGGACTTAAGGTTTACATATAAAACTGATGCACTAATGATTACTGATAAGAACATTGCTATTATTTAATTACTAAATGGCTCTTAATACACTAATTTAGCATGCATCATTTACTAATTATCACAATAACTAATTACCTTGCAATATTTAACAAAGGATACCTGGGATACCTGGATTTTATATAAATAGGTCACTATTAGTAACTTTAAAATCAGTGTTGATTTACACCTCGTTGTATCCAAGCTAATCTCGCAATGTATTTTCCAAATTTTAATACAAATCTTGATATTCACGTTGCTTTATGCGCACGCGCACATAAAGATTTACGCGACTTTAACTATTTGTTCAGTGTTTTAAAAGATAACAGTTGTGTTCAGTTATGTGAAAGTGCTGAAACAAGTTTAAAAGACTGGTGTCGTCGATTTTGCTACCGCATTTATGCAAAATGGACACAGTCTGGAAGAAGCACAGATAAGTTTCGGAAGAAACATGAGATTTGGCTACAGGCTGCAATTCAATGGCCGGAATTACAGAATGAAAATATGGAACCTTCTACAGAAAATATAAGTGACGTCATCGAGCCCATAATTTCTCCTGCTAAATCTGATGCTTCAACTTGTACACATCCTAGTCCTCGTAAATCTTTTGAGGACCTTAGTAACCGGCAAAAAAGAAGACGCACTGAAGATAGTCTTTCATGCAGCAGTAGCAGCGCTGAAATTATGTTTTCGGCCGAAAGGGCGCTTCAAAAGGCAGGACAAAGCGATACAGCTTATGTTATGAAATACTTGACGGAGAATCCAGAAGAGGCCTCAAAAATCAAAGCCTTCATTGAAGGTAAATCAATTCAGGTACGGGAAATATCCCCTTTGAAGGCATTGGCTCTTTATGTATCGATGAACTTATCGAAATGGCGCTATAACACTCTTCGGGATTTCAACACTCAAGAAGGAGCTCTTCAATACCCGAGTTACTACATGTTGGTTAAAGAAAAAATTAAGTGCTATCCGGCCAAAGAAGATCTCACAGTTACAGAGAGCTCTGCAAAAATCAAATTACAAGCCTTGATGGATTTAACCTCAAGAAGACTTATTAGGTCGTTAGAAACCCCTGTTGATCCCAATCAACAGCTCGTATTGACCAGCAAATGGGGTTTTGACGGATCATCTAGCCAAAGCATTTATCATCAAAGGACGAGTGAAGATGAGCAAATCGATCTTGCTAGTAATTTTATGATTAGTCTTGTACCACTGCGGCTCGTCTCAAAAGGTGTAACAATTTGGGAAAACGAGCGACCATCTTCCACTTCATTTTGCCGGCCAATATTGTTTAAGTTTATAAAGGAAACCAAAGAAAATGTGCAGAGAGAGATGGCTGAAATCGAAGCAGAGATTGAAGCCTTAACTCCATCCACCATCACTGATGGAATTAGTGTCAAACACCAACTGCTGTTGACAATGATTGATGGTAAAATTCATTCCATTATATCCAATACAGCAGCTTCAGTGTGTGACATATGCAAGGCTTGTCCTAAAGAAATGAATAATTTAGAGTTAATCAAAGATAAACACGCAAACGAGGACATGTATAAATATAGCTTAAGCACCCTTCACGCTTGGATTCGCTCAATGGAATGCTTATTACACATTTCCTACAAATTAGACATAAAATCATGGCAAGTAAGGGGTGATATAGCAAAAAGGCAAGTTGATGACAGGAAGAAAAGAGTTCAAGAGGCTGTAAGAAGAGAAACGGGCTTACTTCTCGATGTTGTGAAACAAGGCAGTGGATCCACCAACAATGGCAACTCGGCAAGGAGATTTTTTGAAAACTACACTAAATCTGCTGAACTGACCGGAATAGATGCTATGCTTTTAAGAAAAATCTGTGTGATCTTGCAGTGTATTTCATCAGGAGAGAAGATCAACGTAACTAAATTCCGAGAGTTCTGCTTTGATACTGCTAAGCTTTACGTGGAGTTATACCCATGGTATTATATGCCTTCTTCACTTCATAAAATTTTAATGCATGGGCCAGACATAGTTCAGAACATGTCAATTGTGCCCATTGGTTTTCTATCCGAAGAGGCATCTGAGGCTAGAAATAAAGATTTTAGAAAATATAGAGAGGGGCATTCTCGAAAGCATAGCAGTATCTCATGCAATGAAGATATTATGCACAATCTTTTACTGTCTTCTGATCCACTTGTTACAAGTATCCGTCCAAAAGGAAATAAGTTTGTAAAAAAATCTTCTTTTAAGGAATTTTATGAGCTTACGGATTCTGAGAAAAGTGATATCGAATTTGTTAACATAAATGATTTAGCGGACATCGATTCTGAATTTGAATTAATTGATGATGATGATGATGACGAAGATAATTAAATGATGTTATTGTTTTAAAATGTGTAACTTAGTAAATTAGAGCTTACATCTTAATTATTTATTGTACTTTTAATGAAACTAGGTAATTTATTATCAACTTACTTAAAAGTCATACTCTCATCAGTTCTTGTGAATATTTTTGTTAATATATATTTCTGTATATATATATAATATATTTATAGACCTCTTAATAAGTCTGTCTGCGGTTTAAAGTAAATACAAATGGGGAAAAAACGTTTTTTTTTTTAAATTTTCATTTCCTTTTATCCCAGAAAGTGCACATTTGGCGCACTATGTGTCTTAGTATTAAATATAGCTCTTAGTAATAGCATTACGATATTAGAGACCGCTACTTGAAACAAGCCCGGAATCAGGAGGGAGAGAGCTCGATACACTCATTTTCATAGTAAAATTTCACATTTTCTCAAATTACTCCCGAAATATGGGAGTTATGAAGAAATTCATCACCACAATTTATGAAGGCATTAAGTAATCGAATAAGATGGCATCATTAGTTTGTCATAATTTTACTCTTATTTTTCGGACATGTCTACGTCCAACCGCTCCCATACATTCGTTCCACTGTGCGGGGAGTAAACGAAACTGATTTTGTTAAGAGACTTGGTGAGGGCATCGATAATTAAATTGTTCCTCCGGTCGATTCTAAAAATGAAGGAACTGGAATGAGATAATTTTAATTTTTTTTTTCCTCAAAAATATTCATAGTACTGTTTTGACTTGTATTACTACTATTTTACTATATGTAAAGATCCTAATTAAGTGTAGTTTAGACGTGACTTTAATTCACTGGATTAGAGACGGCAAGACCAGTTGTATCAGTAGACTGCCATACTGCGATGATGATATTTTCAGCAGAATCTAAGAACTGAAGCGGTAGTCTAATTAATATATGTCTCATGTGTCCATCGCGCTTCAGAAAGTTGGAACATTATCTGTTACTTCTTGAAAATCCTTGTCTCATGTTTTCACCGCGCATTCAGAACCTTGTAAATAGTTCTTCAGCCAGCGGTGTGATGTACCAACGTCACCATCAATCTCGCAGTGCAGACCGGCTGGCACCGGTGTACTAACTAAAATATAATAATTTAATTTGTTTGTACGTTACTTTGATTGCAAGAGACCACTAATAACATTAGGGGTCTCTGAAAAATCTGTGTGGCATTGTGGTGCTGTGGACCTGGTCAATACAATTCCTGCCAGTTGATTTGCCCGGCACCTAGGCGGTGACTGTTTGTGTGAATCAGCCTGGGATTCCCGACGCCCAGGGCGTCTCCTGCGGCGACTTGGGGCGTGAGGGCGCATATACTGCCTCTCCCTCACGTGCGCCGCCTCCCTCTTCGCGAGCATCACTGCTTCGCAGGAGGTGACGGCTATCCATGCACTCTCGCTCCCTACCATGGCCTGGACCAGGGCCGGACGCGAGAGATCGCCGCCACCGATCGCTTCCACGACGACAGGGCGGTGCTTCGCCCAAGCCGGGCAGACCTCCACCGTATGCTCCACCGTGTCCTCAGGGCGATCTACGCAGTGGAAACACCCGGGCGTTTCCTCCCGCTTTATGCGAAACAGGAACCTCCCGAAACAGCCGTGTCCGATGAGGACCTGCGTCAGGCGGAAGGTGAGGACGCCATTGCGCATCTCGATCCACTCCTCAAAGAGAGGACTTGCCGCCGCAATCGTGGCGTGCCCAAAGTATTGCAAGGGTGCTGGTTGAATTACAGGCACTAGTTAAGTTTGAGCTTGTTTTATATGAGACAGCAACGTACTTGCGATGTCTTGGTATATATATGATATTGGCAATACTGAACCTCCTTTGTAGATAAGGAGTTCAAGTATTCTGCCGTTGAAAAGAGTACTTACCAAATTATTTAATTTGGTAGCTTCAGATGATAAGTGGTTCTATTAATAAATAAGTCACACCAAAAATAAATGGCAAATATTAAAATAAAACAATAATATTTAAAGATAAGGCAAAATAACGATTTGTAATTAAAAAGTTGTACGACAATAAATCAGTAATCGCTTCAAAGACGACTGAAAGTTGTTTAAAATACTCGAAATTTTAAAACAACTTTGGATTGTCAATGTTGTAACCCGTTTTATTTGCCTAGCTACAATTCTTTAACACAACGTTACTTTGGTAACCTACCCTAGTTACAGTAATAATCTCAGAGATCTATGCTACAACTCAATTTGCGAGAAGGCGGGTTGAGCCTAATAACTAGAAATAATCCTATTGTGTCAAAAGCAATCACCCATATTACGGCAAAGGTTCTCAATACCCCCGAGGCAACGAACGGCTTATAGAAATCCTTTCTAACCTACTCAAATTAAATGAAGATTCTCATTTTGTATATGTATGTCGCGGGTATCTGGTGAACCATTACCATCCTCCAAAAATAAATTAATCAATTTGGAATCGGCATTCCATAATTCTACTAAATACGCCATGCATGATATTGAAAGAATTGTTTACATGTCGACACTAACCGGACATTTAACTGTATTCAAATAGTTCTGCTAATATTACGCTCCCAGCAGGCCAGCTTCCCGCGTGGTCGAAGATTGTGTACTTAAACATGTAGTTACGCATATAAATCGTAACGGGCGGCGCTAATTTACTGCTTGGCAGTGGCACTGCAGCACGTGTATTCTCAGTTCCCACATGAATTAGTAGGACTAAGATTATTACATTACTTGCAAACTCTTCATTCGTGTTGCAACATTTATTCGGAGCAGTCATTTGCACGTAAGGCTACGCTTAAAGAAGCTCGCTTACGCCAATCAAAACATTGCAATCGGTCGTAGAAGGGTGGAATGTGTCCCTCGCATGCTCCCGTGAGCGTCGCCGGTCGTTATCACCGCTCGTCGCCCATCCACCCCCGCCCCACCATCCCTCACCCCTCTTGCTCGTGCTGCGGTCACGACGCCTCATTTATGGGCTTTTGCTGTAACTCCCAAGCTTTATAGCCTCATTCAAAGGGTACAACAGACTTGCGCAACTTTGTACATATTCTCTCCTTTGATATTGACCATACACGGACTCCTGCCGTTTGCATGTGCCTTTGCAATTTATGATTGCTACAATCTTCATAAGTGATGATACCTATGCAATTTGAGTAAATATGCCATTTGAATACATAAGTATTGTTCTAACGTTCAGTTACGACTCAATGCATACAGGAATAAGTTCTGAAATTGCTCCATTTTGAATTAAATCGACTTATTTTACTAAATGGCGTTGGAGTCCATATTCTACGTATTACGAATTTCCCAGATTACAGTCCTTTGCCAAGAATTCCAAATGTCACGAATCTATGTGACTAGGCAATTTAACTTTATCTCTTGTATTTTGCATTAAAAGCGTCCCTAACGATAAAGCGAAGTTTGGGGCGATCGAGAACTTTGAACGGGAATATACTCTCCATCATAAATCAATATGTCTGCCAGGCAGTTTGTAACAGTCATTTAGTATACACTAACGTCAATACGTATGATGTGTCAGGGTGGGAGCTGGGGGGTTCGCCGGAAGCAGCCATGTCACTCCATCTACATGTAGCTATCTATGGTGTTGTGTAGTCAGCCGGACGTAGAGTGCATTGTCTATAGATTGCAGACACCCGGTGTCGGGTGTATAAAACAATGGGTGATGTGTATTATGGTTTGCGATGTGTAGTCTGGCGTAGTTTTGCTATTGATAATGCTGACTCACCAATTTGCGTTACCCATATAATGTTCCTTAGCACTATTTATAACAAAACCCACATTCATCCACACATGAATCGTCACTTCACTTGTCTCTTTGTTTCGAATCGGTCATATACTGGTTTTCTTTGCTCATCTCTAAAAATTAAGGCAGTTTTATTTACGTTATGCCAGGAGGCTTAGCATGACGCTTCTATTTCTACGAAGAATATACAGTGCTTTTTCAATACAATGTGCATTTCGTTTCTCCATTTTTGACATCACACCGTAGATATCCTGGGCACGCCACGATTGCGGCGCTAAGTCCCCTCTTTGAGGAGTGGCTTGAGAGGCGGCATGGCGTCCTCACCTTCCGCCTGACACAGGTCAGGTCCTCACCGAACACGGCTGTTTCGGGAGGTTCCTGTTTCGCATAAGGCGGGAGGAAACGCCCGGATGTTTCCATTGCGAAGATCGCCCTGAGGACACGGTAGAGCATACGGTGGAGGTCTGCCCGGCTTGGGCGAAGCACCGCCGTGTCCTCGTGGAGGCGATTGGCGGCAGCGATCTCTCGCGTCCGGCCCTGGTCCAGACCATGATACGGAGCGAGAGTGCATGGTTAGCCGTCACCCTCTTCAGCGAAGCAATGATGCTCGCAAAGAGGGAGGCGGCGCACGTGAGGGAGAGGCAGTACATGCGCCCTCACAGCCGTAGCCTTCGCAGGAGACGCCCTGGGCGTCGGGCATCCCAGGCTGATGCTTTTCTTCTCTTTATAAAGAGATACCGCGGCCCCTGGCACACAGGCAACTGAGGTAACACGGGTGGGTTTTGGTCAGTAAAAGTCTGACACGCCCTCCTGCTCCACCCAGAGCGGGAGAAGTCATTTGATGATTTCCCACCAAAAAAAAAAACCGTAGATATCCTTCTACAATCTGTCATTTTGTCTTTCGTTTGTAACACCCTTTGTCTAGGTCCTCATAAATGTAGATTATTTCAGAAGAATATTTCTTCCCAAACTGTCAAAATCACACTGACAACAAACTTTCTACTCGATGGCCACAAAGTATATACGATTATCTACAACATCATGATGCGTCGTTTAGAACGCATAACTGTGATAATAAATAGAAAAACATAGCTATATTCTCCTATTGTACCTACATCATTTAGTTAATAGTCATGTCTATTCTTCCGTCGACAAATCGGTGCTCGTGCTAAGCCTGCAGTTAGACAACCTGACGGGGTCACTACGTAGCACTTATCGCCTCATCGTCATTTCTGGCAATGTGTTGATAGGCCACCCAACCACTATCGGACCACAGGTGGTATTTCATTATTTACCCTTCCTGTTCATTATCCTATTTATTGTTATTTTGTCTTACCAATCACAAATTCACAATAGATTGATTGATTGATTTTCAATTTTGACTGTAGGTATATGTATATATACTGATCCTGCTATATGCTTTCAGAAATATTGTTAAATCAAAGTCCCAACCAGAACCAATATGATTATGTGAATGATTTTATTCGATGTAACACGTAATAAGTGCAGGCCTTAGCGTTGGTAGCTCAAGAGCGATCGTGTTGCGCCCGCGCATGTATATCGCCTTACAGCATCGGGTCTACCCGCATTTGATACCGAGTAGCTGTGGTGCAAGTGATGATCTGTTTTATTATACAATCATGTATGTTTCTTTTATCAGTTCAGCCTTTTCGATTATTGATAAGTTGGCATCTTTGACTTCTCGTAAATTTTGCTTTTTTGTTTATCATTGTATTACTTGTATCCTTTCTTTTTAGAGACTGGTTAGGAGATTGTACACTGCAATCACGTCCAAAACAGTTAGGTGCTCCGGAGTGCTGAGCTTGTCTCAAATCTATATCTCTGCCCCAACTTACAGAGATAGCATTATCTACATGTCGTTAGGAGTTACACATTCGCTGTCGCTTATCATCAACGCCACTCCTACTCTAGACACGTCAATTTAATGTCGGTCGTGGTAGTCCAAACAACATGGTCTCATGTTTTGAATTCTCCGTGTACTATCCGGCCACCGTCTGCGTGTCCGGTCACTGCGAATTCCCCGGCACACGGCACAAGAATGCATGCTACACGTTTCCTGTTATTGTCATTATTTGACTTACATACACATGGTAACGCGACACTGAGGTGTAAACAAATGTTATACGAGTTTTGAGAATGATGTTTAAACTGTTGAGTTGAAATTACTATAATATAACTACGTATACAATGATGTTCTTAGCTAAGTCGTAGTATGTAGTGGTAGACTAAATAAAGCCATTGTTCGTATGGCCCAACGTCGATGCAATCTTTATTCAACTCGCCCGTTACAGCGGTCCTGCGACTTCTTCTAGTTACCTGTCTTGTCTTCTAATCTTTTCGGAAGGCTAGATTACGCTAATCAAGCATTATCATCAGATTTCTCTAAGCGCTTCTTCTTCCTCGTCGTTCACTCAATGCTGGGGTTCTGACGATCGCGACCACTTAAGACGCGTCTCCAACCATCTTGCCTGTGCTCTACTTTGAGCGCGTTTTCTTTCCACCCTGTCTAAGCGCATTTGTTTCGGCATGGGTCATTGGTGCATTTTCCTCTCCTTCCAAAATTTTCCAAAACCAGCTAGAAAATGTTCTATGCCGTGTTACCAATATAGTTTGAAAAATGTTTTTAAATAAGCCTCTCAATGTGGCTCTTTCTTAATAAACCACACGTCGGCCTGGAGGAATATTGCCTACTTTGCTATTTCTATAAGCTAAAAAGTACAACTGAGAAATCTGTCGAAGCGGAACGAGCACGAATTTGGCATTCCGCTGAGTATAATGTGTGTAGAAAATATATTATGTTTTTTTCTAAACTAAAGAGAAAAGATTTGATTTTTGTATGTTTAGTTGTTACGCGCACAGCACGTTTCACGCGCAGCTAATAATTATGTTTAAACCATACAGGAACAGCTAGGAATCTCATGTTTTACAAAATTATGGAAAAATCTGTTATCAAGCAGCAGTAGTAGTGTGAAGAAGTGTGGTTCATGTTCATATATCTCAGGCAAAAAGCATTCTCTGTAGACGGGACATCGACACGCAACCTACAAGGGTTCTGTACATGATTCGGAACCCTGCTTTGTTGTTTTTTGTCGGTTATTAAAGAAAAAATTTGCTGTTCCTTAGATTTTGACCGCAATTTTCTATGAAACACGAATTATATTTTTTTAAACGGTACGATACCTTTTTACTCTTGGGGTGAATCATATGCTGAACTAACGGTTACAGTTGCGCGTCGATGTCTTTGCCACCCTGTATAATAATCAACCCCCCCTTGTAGTAGAGCGGATTATAAATGTATTGCAGCCCTATTTGGCGTTCCATTTAAAGAATAACTCGTCTAGTGTGGTGTAAGGCGCGGCTAGCGTGGCGCATTGCGGGCCCGCCACGGTGTAATTGGAGGACGGCGGCACGACTTTACACAGCCCAGTAACATCAGTGGGACAAGAATATAAAAAAGTTATTTTATGGCCACTCTGTAACTTCTGACGCGCGAAGGCTTCAACGGAATAATCTTAGGACAAAATTTTGTCAGACATTGTTGAAGTGTTTCGATTCGAACCCTCGAATCGATACACTTCAACAATGTCTCTTCTTTGGAAAGTGGAACCCAATTGGAATATGGAAATTATGAATTTTGAATGGATGAAGGATATCTTTATTTGCCAGAATATGGGCGATAGGAGGTGGGATTTCATTTAGTTTAACGTCACACTTTATTGGACATGTCTTAAAAGTATTGACTGTTGAAAAGTCGATTATAAATCTAATAGAATAATAAAACATGTAAAAAATTTGCATATATCCTGACTCCCAAGTTCTGCCAACAGTGCTAACAGCATATTTTCGGTTATACATTTTGTGATTAATTCTTAGAGACTTTGCTGTGTAGCACTGACAGGTGCTGCACGTTCAGCGTGGATCGTGTAGCCATGGACAAAAATTAAATAATATTAATTGATTGACTCCGTAGTGGCAGTAGTCATGCGACGGAGTCAATTAACAAAATGAAATTGTTGTAACAAGCTCAAATAAGGTTTGGTGCTACTGAAATTTCTGCTCTGTGGCACCGAAGTGTGCTCGGCAAATGTGTTTGTCTTGGAGCGACTCTCCCCACTGAAGTGGCTGCCTCCAGTCTTCGGAACTCTTTAATTAATTGCATCTAGTATCGAACCAACACACTAGTTTTCACCAGGTTCTGCTCCAATGAAAGCGGGGCTTGCTGGCAATTTAACTTTATTAAGCGTAACTTCGTAATTCATTAGTTTATATTGTTTGCATCGCAAGGGTTGTTTATTTTTTATGTTAATGGAAATGGCAGACGAATGAGGCCAGGATACACGTACATAATGTGTTAGCCCTCACCTTGTCGAATTTTGTTGGCTATCTTAAGGAAAATGAGAGAAATGGTTTCCATGATTTTTTCTTTCCACCTTGCAAAGGTAGAATTCAATGCCGCTTGAAACATTCAATATCAGCGCTTATCACATTGTAGCAATAAAGTGGCCACATCCGAAACCGCATTAAACACACAACACGATGGTTCGAGCGAGCAACCGTGTCGGATCGAGAATGATTGGCGAGCGATTGCCGTGACCGCACACGATCGTATTCAATAACATTCTGCGACTGTGTACATTTCTCTGTGACACCACACGCAGCCGACATGCCGAGCCAGTTCAACACCAATATACACAATGCCCAAAATAGTATTTAAACTAAAAACTTCACCTAGCTCCATGCGTGTGTGCGTAAGGCCAACCTTTCCAATCAGAATGTCCAATTTCAAGGACGTTCTGAAGGTTCATCTCGTGCGTTCGTAGTGTTTTGAATTGGCGTCGTGTTAACATTGCAGTAATAGGATTACCTTGTACCTCTAGCTAGACGGACCACGCCGGGGAATGGAGATAGCTCATAATATTCTGAGTTTGTTTATCATTTACCTGACGTCATCGCGGGTTTTTATCTAACTTTGAACGGTAATCAGACGTGTCAACGTTTGCTTACTTATTCGCGTTATTCTTAATGAAACATAATGTCTAAGTCATAAATTGATTCGTTTGCGTAAATAAAGTAATGTAAAGGGCAGCTGTTATCTGTGTAGTAAATGTTAGTTACCAACAGAAGAGAAAAAAAAAAACATTAATTGCCTACCTATCTGAAGTGTAATAATATAATATGTATGCTCCTTTACTTTAGTATGTAGGTATACTCCTTTATAATTGATCATCAGAGTTCGGATATTCGGATGCAAATTCACCTAAAGTTGAAATGTTGTCTAATATGGAACGCGCTTTTGTATCGAAAATATTCTTGGTTTAAGGTAAACAATATATATTTTTGAACTAACACGCACCACCCCTTCTTTTACAGACTTACACATGTTTGCATCGGGGTTCATTTTAAATAAACATGCGTCTGAATAGTTATGCAATCCTAATAATTGAGAAGTGGCTTGCATACTATAAACCTGACTAGTTATGCATTCCCGGTATTCCTGGCATCCTGAGTTTTGTTTACAAAAAATATATTATAAGAAGCCGCTTCCTTATTTTGATAACTACAAATTTACTTTAGGTAAATATGCATCCGAATATCCGTAGATATTAATATCTCTGTTGATCATATATACTGAGTAATTTTATTTTTTGTTTTATTTTTATTGTTAAATTTTATGGTTAAAGTGTATTTTATAGATAAATAGTTAAATATGTGTGTATAACATCGTCTTGGGGATGTAAGATGTTGTACTTATTGACGTTAATGAATAAATAAATACATATCTTTTTATATGAACTTCAATTACTTGGGTACCTATCTTTATGGTGAATAATGATAAAACCACATCATACTACTGTGAATCATGTTACCATGAACTGCGGAATATATTCTGTACCTTGCCATCGTATGGATACTCATATTATGTTAATAATAATGATTTTGTTACATTATGTTTATAGGATTATGTATATAAATATACAGGAAAAAAATAACCAGTGCGCAAACTGTAACTGTGTTTGTATAACCTACGAAACATTTCTGCTCTGGGGGGTCTTGAATGATAAGCTGAATTCATGGTTACAGTTTGCGCACTGGTTAAAAATGTATCCTGTATATTAATTCACAACTATTGCTACATGCAGGCTTCTGTTTCATAGAAGACTGGTGGACAAATAACCGAAAATAACTAACTACGTACTTAAAGGAGATAGAGAGATTGCCCTAGACGCTAGTTTAGATTCCCGCTGTGTGTATATTAACTTCGATGTTAACTCGCCATAAAACTAGACTAAGTGCCACTTTGTTTTCTGTAACACCCACTCAATATAAAAGGTTTCCTGTTCCAAACTAACGTAGGCTACACAAAGTCCTTCAGTACACAAATTCAGCAATATTCAGGACCTAGCATAAAGAGAAGAGTAACAGATGTCTTATTGAATGTGCCCGATTCGCTCCGTGCGCGTAATTTGATTCCCATTTTATTCTGAGCTTCGCAGCTCGATTCTCCTATAAATTCACCTCGCGTATTTTAAACATAAAAGGATTTTTATGGCTTTGAGTGACGCAATGATTGTATTTTTTTTTCTCTGCGTCTCTTATTTGTGTCGCAGGAAATCGAAAATAGCGCGTACATTTGCTAGGCTGCGTGTAAATGAACGCATTTACGAATCGGATTTTAACACTTGTAGATAGATGACAGTAGGCACTAATACATTCTGTTATGAAAATTACTCCTCATATTTGTGTGCCTTTGTATCTAGTCGATCTCTGAACGGCAATATCCCGCCGATGTAGAATCATAGGGAATGACAACATAGCAAGGATTTTGTTACTGATTCACAGAATTTGATCCCAAATGTCCTAATTTGTTAAAACCATTAAGTTTCATTGCCCATTTTTGTAAATGTATTAATTTGTCGTCAATCAATATTAACGTAGTTGTAATATTGTATTGCAGACACATCAGTACAGTGCGAGGAGAGTAGTCGGTGTGTCTCGACCAGGAGACCGGCCCGCAGCCGTCGAGCGTGCATGACGCATACATCTAGATATACTGCCCGCAGGTATGGACTCACCACGCACACCTACTGTCAGCGTCGAAACAATATACACGAATAGACTGGCCAAGAAGACCAGATCGATTTAAAGAACTAAAAAAAGGGGCTACAAGGCTCTTTTGGCGCGTGGCCAAAGTCAGTACTAACGCCGCCATCTTGTCTTTATCATACATTTAAGGGGGAAGCGCCAGGTAACCCGCGAAATTCAAATTAACTTGCGTTTTCTGCAATTTGCAGGTAAGTGTCAGCCTGTATGTTGAACAAAACTTTATGTTCGCGACCGCAACTCGTGCATGTAAACGCCATTGACTGATAATTTCGTAGATAACTCATTCAATGGGATTACAAGAACTTGGAAGGTTGTATTAATTAATTTCAATGATTATAGTTCTGTAGGACATTAGGATATTTTTTATGGTTGCGAATCACATTTTAATCAACATACGACCAACTGACCTGCATAATGCAAAAAACGTTAGTAAATATGAATTTTACGGGCTACTTTAACGCATCCACCATAATCACAAACCACTGTATTTTACCAGTACCGCTCCCCCTGTCAACGTAATTCTAGCCAAAAGATCCTTGTAACAGAGTAACTAATCTTGATCGCAGCTAGCTTATACCCATGGCTCCGCCTCATTGGTTTATCCTACAAGTCCTAAAAGAACCTTGTATTTTCCAGGAATAAAAAATTTGCCTATGTCACTCACCGCGCATCGGTCCATTAACTTTATCTATCCAAAAAGTCGGGTCGAATCCTTGCTTTGTTGGAAGTTGGAAGGACAAACAAACACCGCATTTATATTTTGACGCTGACTGTATCCTGAAATCGCGTCGATTGGGTCAACTAACTTGTATTCATAATAGCGCGAATATTCGACTAATAATCAAATAAAACAAACGAGACTCGCCGTCGGGTCCTGCATCTCTCACCTCAGTGTGACCAGAGATGTGTGCGCATCTGAGAAGAGGTCAAGCGGACTCGTAAATAAAATTTCCTCAAAATTTATAATCGCGGTCTGGCCATCATCATACATGTCCTGCTTAATTCCGCAAGATAGTTTACTGGAAGGAAAACTGAATCTTCTCGCTGACTTGAATAAGTAAAAAGTCATTATGTAAAAAGTCATTATGTAGATAACCGTAATAAACAATGATAACAATAAAATCTTGTTGCTCATAAAAATCTTAAATAATGTAAAGCCGTGAACGATTTAACCGTTGATTTATACAGGGTGGCAGGGACATCGATTCGAAATTGTAACCATAAATTCAGCATCATTCTAGACCCCTTTCTCTCTACCGAAGACATTTTCGTCGGTGATAAAAAAAAAATAATCAGCTGTTTCATAGAAAAATGCAATGCCTTGCCTATACGTAGTGAGAATGTATGGAACAGCATCTGCCATCTTGTATTTCATTTACGTTAGCGATTGATCAGGCTTGGAACTCCAAAGTACGCTTGACATTGCGTGCCAATTCATTCAGAGTTGAGTTGTGAGTTTATTTATTCATCTTTCACATTCTTCTGTATTTGCAAAATTGGAAATCAACCTATCAGAATTACGCAAATATTCGTTCACAACTTCTACGGATTCCGTTTAACTTTGCGAAATCAAAGAAGATACCTTTATCTCGAAACCCGATCGCTTTTATGATCGCCGATATTCAAAGTTTGTCCAAATCCGAAACCGGATGAAAGTCAATATTTCAGTCAAAGTTTTGATTTTAAGTTTGCCCCGTTTCTCCAAATCGTTATAGAAAACTCTTCAAAGATACTTAATCGAAACTGAAAAGTTAAATAAACCTAAATTACTGGTTCTACTTAAAAATCTTCAAACTAAATGTTACAAGGAAGTATATGGAAATTTCGTTTCTTAAAAACATTAATTGTAAGACTGGAAAACTCATCAAGTTCAGTGGATTTTCATCGCGTCGAAGTGTGCACTATAAGGAATATTCTTCAGCTAGTAAATTTTAAAATATTTCTTGAACGAATCTGCCAATAGTCAGAGTAAACTCTTTTTCGTTTTAAAGACTTATTCAGAATAGTGAGGCAGTTTTTAAGACTAGCCTTCTGTCTTGTATTGACATCAAGTATATAAGAATAGCTCAAGCCGTAAAAATCTACCCGGTGAGCAGGGTGGAGGCTGATCGAGCAGTGTGCGGCGAGCGTGTATCGCCACTCGTCGAATGTAAAAGAAATTGGTACCTACAGCTTGTTTGCACACAGAACGGGAAAGTAATGTAGCAGTGTAGTAGTAAGTCAGCATATCACCGCCGCTCTGTTTGCAGACCATCAAAATTTTGCAGTAACAGGCATCGCAAGCTGCTGCCTCTGCGGCAGACGTGACTGGCGCGCTCGGCGGCCCGTGCGCATGCCGCCCCGCTGACTCACGCCGCCTCCTGCCCCGCTCCACGACCCTAGACACGCCACATACTACACAACTCACGCATACACTACACACTGATACAGGACTGCTTTAGTTAAATCCGGTGAGTTCAACTATCTAACGTTACTACTTTAGCAGAGATTTTGTCTGTTTTTTCTTCTTATTATTATTGGTGGTCTCACGTGTAACTAGTATCTCATCTGGTGGTAAGCGATGATGTGGTCTTTTAACATAAACTAGCTTCTCCTCGAAAATTATTTCGCAAGAAAGATAAGATTACCGACAAAGCCCGAGGAAGTGCCAACTTAACTGGCAGTGGGTGGCACACATTGCTCGCTGAACGGGTGGCCAATGGACCGAAAAGTTCAAAAGGTACTTGCGTAGTTAGGTCCAAGGTGGACCATGATTTGGTGAAGGTATCAGGGATCTACTGGAGCCCTAGACCGGTCGTTGTAACATTGCTTGGGGAAGGCTTTTGTCCAGCTGTGGACGTCTTTCGGCTGAATGAGATAAAATAGCATGCTATATCAATAAGTAGGGCATCATCGGATCAAAAAGTCCTTAGTACACTTTAAAGCTTCTCCATGATATAATGTTACCACCACCATTGTTCCAGAAGGCACATCGCCGGCCACTCCCGTCGCAGCTCGCTTCGCCAGCCGCCGCCATGGGGTCGGTGAACGTGAACCGCAATGTTGCGGATGCCTTCTACCGGTACAAGATGCCGCGCATCTGTGCCAAGGTCGAGGGCAAGGGCAACGGCATCAAGACCGTCATCGTCAACATGCCTGAAGTGGCTAAGGCGATTGGAAGACCTCCCACTTGTAAGATTTTATTTTATTCAAAATCTACTAACAATACGTTTCATAGTCTGGCAAACTGCATAAAAGTTTATCGGCAGTGCATAACAGTTTGTCGGCAGAGTACTACTTTATATTCTGCTTCTTCTCAATCTTCTTGCGAATTTAGTAATATTCTTTAGCAGTTCCTTGGGTAATGTGCTAATTATAGTTCGATGTGAGAAAACGAATCCACGAAAAAAAATTTTTTGGAGATATTTCCTCATATTTTTTTATTTGAACAGTCTAGATCGTCATCAACTACAAAATTAATTATTAAAAAAATCATAATCCTTTCTTTTTTTGACGTTCAAAAAGAGCTAACTCTCAGCCTAGTTTGAATAAATGACTTTTGATTTTGATTTTTTGGCTTTGCCCTAGTCGGGTAAAAAAGAAAATTTAACAAAGTTAACCATTTGAAGCTACATTGAGAGTAAACTGTTATCAAGTCATTTGAAGCACGAGGTAGTGCTAAAGTACTTATTAACATTTTGGGGCCTTAAAGAAATTAATAAGAACGGCGTAAACATAAATGTCCCTTATTAAGAAACTATTCGGTACACTTGCAGATCCTACGAAGTACTTTGGTTGTGAGTTGGGCGCGCAGACGCAGTTCGACTTCAAAAACGAGCGGTTCATCGTCAACGGCAGCCACGACTCGGCCAAGCTGCAAGACCTGCTGGATGGGTAATTTATTTATTTATGCGTTATTGGACACTGAAAATACACAATTAAAAAAAACTACACAACGAAAAAAACTGCAGAATATAGCATTACTGATCTGAAAGAAGTGAGGTCTACTTGTAGCCAAGACTGGAGAGCCTGGAGCCCTGTGTTTATGGAAAAAAAAGTTGGACCACATTAGCAACATGTTTGGTCTAAGTAAAAAGTAGTAAATAAAATAAAACACAATTCCAGAATGCAAAAATTATATAAACAAATAGGTAAGGCTTCCTCTTTCCTACTATGCTGTGCCCGTCCATAGGGGTTTCTTTAGTTTTAAACCTACTAACTGTTTTACCAATGTTATGGAATTCGATGAAGTATTCGAGAGTTGAATTGAAATAAATAAATTCTGTCTGCTAGGTTCATCCGCAAGTTCGTCCTGTGTCCCGAGTGC
Source organism: Polymixis lichenea (assembly GCA_949091785.1). Classification (NCBI taxonomy): domain Eukaryota; kingdom Metazoa; phylum Arthropoda; class Insecta; order Lepidoptera; family Noctuidae; genus Polymixis; species Polymixis lichenea. Next base: position 1,519,301 of record OX420943.1, on the reverse strand, counting down.
GACAACCCGGAGACGGAGCTGATCGTGTCCACCAAGCGCAACACCATCTCGCAGGGCTGCAAGGCGTGCGGCTACCACGGCGTACTGGACTTCAACCACAAGCTCAACACCTTCATCCTCAAGAACCCGCCCGCGCTCGACCCCAGCTTGCAGGCCTATCAGCAGGTAACTACACCACACATCTGAGGGACAAGTCCCGTATTTTTAAGAATGTTTGTCTTATCTCTGGTCTCAATCTGTCAAAAATGCAGCCATACAAGGGTCGTTTGGAACTTGAACAACAATTACAGGGCCGTTGTTTTTGTAAACTTTTTTTGGTTTCGTTTTGGATAACTTTAAATTTAAAAAAAAGAGATCGTGATATTATTTCTGATTTTGTCTACGCACAAAAAGAACTTTGTATTGCTCTAACTCTATTTTCGGTACAGTTTAAATAAGATTTTGACAGTGATTGTCGCTCCGATGAGATTACGACTACAATTTGAACGTTTTAATGGATTTACGTAATTAAAAACGTCTAAAAAGCCGTTTTAAGCCCCTGCTTTAGTATACCAATTACAAACTGCAATAATGTTGTGGAATTTTTGACAGATTATGTATTGAAAATCTGTGAAAAACTCGTAATGGCGAGACCATTGCATTATTGACCGTGGGGTGGGTGTAAACAAGGCAAGGTAAGTATGCCTTGTTTACACCCACCCCACGGTCACTCCTACATCAATCACGCCCAGACCAATAATTATGATACCAAAGCTAAGAAAGCTATCTCCGGATTCGGAATTATACTTTCTTGAAAGTCAGAAAGTATGATTTTACATTTAGAGCTTGCTGGATTATGTGAATGTGAAAATATACTAAAAGTACGTTTAATCTCATTATATTGTTGTTATGCAAACGTAGACTAACAGCACGATGTCCCAGGGCTCGTCGGTGACGGAGGGCAGTCGCGGCAAGCGCTCCAAGCGCTCCGGGCCCGGCGCCGCCAACGGGAACCACGACGGGCATGACGACGCCAAGGTACCTACTGAACTTACTCATTAATTTTGCGTTGCAACTTATCACTTCAACACCACCTACAGGCTTTAGCATGACGCTTTCTATTTCTACTGCACTGTAGAATAGAAATCGCTTGTTTACATTTCTCGGTAAAAAACTGACAGTTGTCTATACATAAACGTCATTCTTGTCTACTCTTCCGACGACAAAACGCTTGTAAGGTTAAAAGGTAAACGGTTCTCGTGCTAAGCCTGCAGGGTGTTTTAGAAAGTCTCTTGGTACTTTAGTTGCTGATACTCAGCTTTATTGAGATAAACCTGATTTTTTTTATGTTGATAAGTAATTTTCTTTTTTTTTTCTTTAAACCTGATGATAAACAAGCCAATGTTTTGGCTGTCAGATGATTTCTGATGTAATTATATATTTTGTTAAAAATACCTTTGCAAATGGTGTAGATTCGTGCTATTAAGAGTTAATTGACAATTCCCTTGCATTCAGTTAAACCTTAAATACCATAGTCCCATAATTGAAAGCCGAAATAAACGTGAACATTAAACCACAGGAGGGCGAAGCTCCCGTGACGCCCACGACGCCCAACCCCAAGAGCAGCAAGAAGGAGAAGGACAAGTCTGCTGACGACGACGACGACGACGGATGTTGGACCGTCGACGTCAGCGAGGCGGCCGTGCGCGCGCGCATGCAAGGTATCCTACTAGGCGCCTTCAGTTGGAAATAGACCCAAGTGTGACCCTGAACAAGGAATAAAAACTATTACACACATACTCAAAACATCACAACAATACAGACGTGTATATAGGTGGCTATAGTACACCCATATTTTACCAGTTATGGTTAATTCCCATGTAATAGGGAGCGAGCCTATTGCCATCAAGCGGGCACAAATCCAGACCCAGCTGCTACGCATAAATTCCAGATAGAACCACCCAATAACACATTGCCCAACCTGGGAATCGAACCCAGGAGAGGTCATGATGATGTTCAGCAGTAGCGTTTGCGATCACTAGACCGATGCAGTTCAAAACTAATTACTCCATAAAAAGTGACACTAGTACGGTACATGACAGTAGTGACGTGTCGTGACTTAGCTCAGCCCAGACAATATTTAGCCACACAAGCGTGTGCGGAAAGGCCAGTACTCCATACAAACAAGCTCGTGTAATTGTCTACTACTAGGTAGTCAATTAGATAGGGTAGGACATTAGAATGAGTTCATTGGTTATGGCATGTCGGGGGTGTATCCTATATGATTTTGTAACCATGAGGTTGTAACACAAAAAGCAAGATGTCATAAACTCGTGCATAAATGCAGCATTTTGTTGTGATTCCGTTTCAAAAAAAAACTTTCAAAACTTGTGTAAGCACTGTATTTGTGGCCGAAAGTTAAAACACTTGTAGACATTTTTGCTTGACTCAGCGCCTCGTTGGGTTCCTAGAAGCAAGCGCGAATGTTAAGTATGGGAGGTCCTGGACTAATCAAGTGATTAGCCCACCAAGTGGTCGAGCAACGTTTTGTGAATTTTTCTATTAGGATATTTCTAATAGTACGTGGCAGAGGATCTTTGTAGAGATTGTCAGAGTGTCTTTGCGTTTAATTATACATGTTGTGTTACGTTACAGACTTGACGGAGGGTGCTAAGTGCATGACGGTGTCCGAGGACAGCGAGAAGAACGAGAAGCAGCGCATGGACCTGTTCTACGCGTACCTCAAGCAGCGCGCCAGCTCCGGAGACGTCGAAACCACCCGCGCCGTCACCGAGATACTGCACGAGGCCGAGAGGTGGCACACATTCTATACTTACCTTTATTAATTAATCCCTATTTTAAAAATGGTGAAGGAAAATACCGCGAAACAACCAGCGTGTGTGTGTGTGTGTTAGCATAACGACTCGTAGGCATTATTATTATTTCTTCGTAATTAATTAGGTATGTTCATCATTTGCTTTTTTTTGTTGACTTCATTGGGAGAGCTCGAAAAAAATTCCGCCGGTATTTTATTACGTCCGTTTGAATATCGCGTAACATCTGACATCACAATTTAGTAATAAACAAAAATAAAATTATAATCTTGAAAAACAATATTCAGGTATTTACTGGAAACGATTTTTCGTAACAAAGAATAATTATTTAAAATTTTCTTCTTTTTTTCGTGTCGACTCGTACACTTTTTTTATATTGTTAGAGCTCAGTAGGTAGCCACGTTTATTGTGGCATCAGTGAGAGCTTTATTGAGATCATCCAAGGTTCAGGTGAATGGGCACTTGGGCACTCCAGCAAGTGGCCATACTCTGATTAGAAGCACTACACTCGCACTGGGTGTTGGATGAGTCAGTGATCCTCCAGTTTGACAAATTGTGTCTATAGTGGCCTACTTGGGTACGCAATCGATTGAGAGCTTTCATTATTTCAAAAGAAAATTGTATTTTATCTAATTATCACTAGGAGTAATGCATGTTTTGCATGCAAAAATGCATTTAATTACGTAAGTTGAAAACGAGTTTTTATTTCAGTAGAGGTATTTTAATAATTTTAATCTCAAGGATAGGTTTAAGTCCAGAACTAATATCCTAATGGGGATTGTCTAAAAATTTTAACCATTCCATTTTATTTTAGCTTTTGAAAATTTAGAGCATGTTGAGAAACTAATTTGAATATGTTGATGATGGGCTCAATAGTTATTTCTTAAATTTTTATTAAATTATTTAAAATATTTGAGATAGATGACGTCATCAGTGGCATAAAAGTTCGTTGCCGTTGCCTCACCAGTACATAATAAAAAATTTAAATCTGTCAACATAACGTCATCCATCTCTCATCTGTTAAAGTGTCAGTAGACGTCATTCATCATCGGGTTGTTCCCAACCGTCCACGAGTCTATTGTTCTCAACACATTAAAATTCATACTAAAGTATGAATTTTAATTTTTTGAGAACAAACTTTTAGGAAACTACCCTACGGGTCCACGACCTTTTAAAATATAAAATATTTTCTTTCCTACTGGTCCATGAGAATTTTTGGTACAGTCAACAATAAAAGCTTGGCTAAGGGATGATTTGTTGGATTTGCCTCCGCCCCGAACAGCAGATAATTATTAAATATGAAAAAAAAAAAATTGTGCATAATCCGTGAAGTGTCATACATTTTGTGTGTCAGCTTTTTAAACGCTTCATGCCTCCGACGTACCAAGTTGTTGTAACTCAGTAGGAGCATACCTAACATAGTGGTATCAGCTAGAAAACGCTTTACCCAGTCGAAGTACCAGGTTATCATACCTCGCAAGGAGCACACCTAACATAGTTGTGTCAGATAGTTTTTATACATTGAAACTTCTCACATACAAAAAAAGGTACAAAGGTGGCAAAGAGTGGTGAAGAGATTAGATGGCAGGTAATTTGATTGAGAAGAACAATTACTAAAAAAAATACCAAAAAAAATACTGATTGATTGATTGTCTTTCTTACAAGAAATTGTTTTTACTGACTGTAATTTGGATAAATCTGGTGAACCCATTGGGAATTCATTTAGAAGCATTTGAAACATTACAATTTTTTATGGACCCGGTGAGAAAAGAAGAACAATAGAATCGCGGACCCTTGGAAACAACCCGAAATAAGAGGACTAAAAATTCGAATGTAAGTAATGCATACAGCGTAAAATAACGATTTATACGAGATCATGAGGCAAGTCGCAGGAATAATAATTCTAAAAACTTTATAATTAAGTTAATCCATAAGTTTATAATTTTGACATTTACATTAATTTGACACTTGGCAAATTGTAGAAAACTTAGAAATTACTTTTTTTTTTTTTTTTTTTTTTTTTTGGGTTTTGGCTTCGCACGGTTTGTGCATTTAGCCAGTGTCAAGTAATTTTTCTTTTTGATCAAGTAAATGGCCCGATATCGGGCACGAATTACAAAGCAGTCATAGTCGTCTTTAGTCAGTCAAGTCAAAGTTATTGTAAAGCGGTAGTAACTTTACAACAACCTATTAGGAGTTTTTGGGGGGAACACGAAAAGTCCACGTTAGTCACTTATTTTCACCTTCACTACACTTGTGCACTCACACGTAATTAAATTGCATAATTCACTATCAAAATTATACAATTTTATTCGCTACTTCACTAAATTTCATGAAAATAAAAAGTCGTGCGACATGTTCCAACGCGATCCCGCCAAAAACTCCTAGAAATTACTTGTCACATAATTACTTTGGGTTTTTTGGCGGGATCGCGTTGGAACATGTCGCACGACTTTTTATTTTCATGAAATTTAGTGAAGTAGCGAATAAAATTGTATAATTTTGGTAGTGAATTATGCAATTTAATTACGTGTGAGTGCACAAGTGTAGTGAAGGTGAAAATAAGTGACTAACGTGGACTTTTCGTGTTCCCCCCAAAAACTCCTAATAGGTTGTTGTAAAGTTACTACCGCTTTACAATAACTTTGACTTAACTTTGACTTGACTGACTAAAGACGACTATGACTGTTTTGTAAATTCGTGCCCGATATCGGGCCATTTACTTGATCAAAAAGAAAAATTACTTGACACTGGCTAAATGCACAAACCGTGCGAAGCCAAAACCCAAAAAAAAAAAAAAAAAAAAAAAACATAATTACTTGACACTGGCTAAATGCACAAACCGTGCGAAGCCAAAACCCAAAAAAAAAAAAAAAAAATTGTCACTTACTTTTTATTTTCTGCGGCAACGATACAAAACTGTACGGCCAAAGCTGACGTAATTTGAAGGGCAAACAAGGTCAATCGTATTTTATCAAAAATTTCAATAAAATATGAATATTTTGCATGATTAATTAGTCCATAGTGATCAGTAACACTATTCCTCGAAATGGTTTTTCAATTACAACATATTAAAAAATATGAACAATGCCCATTGGAATTATGACAATTGGATAGCCCGTTTAGAAGATATGGCCAAAATTTATGATAATACGAATGAATGATACAATACAAAACATTATGATTAAATTATTTTGATGTCTTTTTAACCCCCGACGCAAGGGGGATTATAACTTCATTTTCCATGTCATTCATCCATTTCATTACGTTTTGATACTTCGTAAAACTGCCTACAGAGTCTTGGCAAAACGGCGAAGTGTCCGATGTTTGTTCTGGATCCCGGCACATACCGAGTGTATGTGCTGACCCCCTCGCTCGTGTGCAGACTGGAGGTGAAGTCCAAGGCGCCGCTGGTGATGCTGGAGGTGCTGGTGCGGCCCGCCTCGCTGGCGGCCGACGTGCGGCGCCACCGCGCGCTGCTGCTGCGCTGCACGCGCGCCGACGGGCGAGCACAGCGCGCCGTGCTGCACGCGCTCACTGCGCTGTGCGCGCACCACGCCGCGCTGCTGCCCAAGGTGCCGGCCATACTCAAGGTGCCCGACCCTCCTCATGTTGCTAGGCTAGTTATGTCCCATGAGTGCTGCACGCGCTCACTGCGCTGTGCGCGCACCACGCCGCGCTGCTGCCCAAGGTGCCGGCCATACTCAAGGTGCCCGACCCTCCTCATGTTGCTAGGCTAGTTATGTCCATGAGTGCTGCACGCGCTCACTGCGCTGTGCGCGCACCACGCCGCGCTGCTGCCCAAGGTGCCGGCCATACTCAAGGTGCCCGACCCTCCTCATGTTGCTAGGCTAGTTATGTCCATGAGTGCTGCACGCGCTCACTGCGCTGTGCGCGCACCACGCCGCGCTGCTGCCCAAGGTGCCGGCCATACTCAAGGTGCCCGACCCTCCTCATGTTGCTAGGCTAGTTATGTCCATGAGTGCTGCACGCGCTCACTGCGCTGTGCGCGCACCACGCCGCGCTGCTGCCCAAGGTGCCGGCCATACTCAAGGTGCCCGACCCTCCTCATGTTGCTAGGCTAGTTATGTCCATGAGTGCTGCACGCGCTCACTGCGCTGTGCGCGCACCACGCCGCGCTGCTGCCCAAGGTGCCGGCCATACTCAAGGTGCCCGACCCTCCTCATGTTGCTAGGCTAGTTATGTCCATGAGTGCTGCACGCGCTCACTGCGCTGTGCGCGCACCACGCCGCGCTGCTGCCCAAGGTGCCGGCCATACTCAAGGTGCCCGACCCTCCTCATGTTGCTAGGCTAGTTATGTCCATGAGTGCTGCACGCGCTCACTGCGCTGTGCGCGCACCACGCCGCGCTGCTGCCCAAGGTGCCGGCCATACTCAAGGTGCCCGACCCTCCTCATGTTGCTAGGCTAGTTATGTCCATGAGTGCTGCACGCGCTCACTGCGCTGTGCGCGCACCACGCCGCGCTGCTGCCCAAGGTGCCGGCCATACTCAAGGTGCCCGACCCTCCTCATGTTGCTAGGCTAGTTATGTCCATGAGTGCTGCACGCGCTCACTGCGCTGTGCGCGCACCACGCCGCGCTGCTGCCCAAGGTGCCGGCCATACTCAAGGTGCCCGACCCTCCTCATGTTGCTAGGCTAGTTATGTCCATGAGTGCTGCACGCGCTCACTGCGCTGTGCGCGCACCACGCCGCGCTGCTGCCCAAGGTGCCGGCCATACTCAAGGTGCCCGACCCTCCTCATGTTGCTAGGCTAGTTATGTCCATGAGTGCTGCACGCGCTCACTGCGCTGTGCGCGCACCACGCCGCGCTGCTGCCCAAGGTGCCGGCCATACTCAAGGTGCCCGACCCTCCTCATGTTGCTAGGCTAGTTATGTCCATGAGTGCTGCACGCGCTCACTGCGCTGTGCGCGCACCACGCCGCGCTGCTGCCCAAGGTGCCGGCCATACTCAAGGTGCCCGACCCTCCTCATGTTGCTAGGCTAGTTATGTCCATGAGTGCTGCACGCGCTCACTGCGCTGTGCGCGCACCACGCCGCGCTGCTGCCCAAGGTGCCGGCCATACTCAAGGTGCCCGACCCTCCTCATGTTGCTAGGCTAGTTATGTCCATGAGTGCTGCACGCGCTCACTGCGCTGTGCGCGCACCACGCCGCGCTGCTGCCCAAGGTGCCGGCCATACTCAAGGTGCCCGACCCTCCTCATGTTGCTAGGCTAGTTATGTCCATGAGTGCTGCACGCGCTCACTGCGCTGTGCGCGCACCACGCCGCGCTGCTGCCCAAGGTGCCGGCCATACTCAAGGTGCCCGACCCTCCTCATGTTGCTAGGCTAGTTATGTCCATGAGTGCTGCACGCGCTCACTGCGCTGTGCGCGCACCACGCCGCGCTGCTGCCCAAGGTGCCGGCCATACTCAAGGTGCCCGACCCTCCTCATGTTGCTAGGCTAGTTATGTCCATGAGTGCTGCACGCGCTCACTGCGCTGTGCGCGCACCACGCCGCGCTGCTGCCCAAGGTGCCGGCCATACTCAAGGTGCCCGACCCTCCTCATGTTGCTAGGCTAGTTATGTCCATGAGTGCTGCACGCGCTCACTGCGCTGTGCGCGCACCACGCCGCGCTGCTGCCCAAGGTGCCGGCCATACTCAAGGTGCCCGACCCTCCTCATGTTGCTAGGCTAGTTATGTCCATGAGTGCTGCACGCGCTCACTGCGCTGTGCGCGCACCACGCCGCGCTGCTGCCCAAGGTGCCGGCCATACTCAAGGTGCCCGACCCTCCTCATGTTGCTAGGCTAGTTATGTCCATGAGTGCTGCACGCGCTCACTGCGCTGTGCGCGCACCACGCCGCGCTGCTGCCCAAGGTGCCGGCCATACTCAAGGTGCCCGACCCTCCTCATGTTGCTAGGCTAGTTATGTCCATGAGTGCTGCACGCGCTCACTGCGCTGTGCGCGCACCACGCCGCGCTGCTGCCCAAGGTGCCGGCCATACTCAAGGTGCCCGACCCTCCTCATGTTGCTAGGCTAGTTATGTCCATGAGTGCTGCACGCGCTCACTGCGCTGTGCGCGCACCACGCCGCGCTGCTGCCCAAGGTGCCGGCCATACTCAAGGTGCCCGACCCTCCTCATGTTGCTAGGCTAGTTATGTCCATGAGTGCTGCACGCGCTCACTGCGCTGTGCGCGCACCACGCCGCGCTGCTGCCCAAGGTGCCGGCCATACTCAAGGTGCCCGACCCTCCTCATGTTGCTAGGCTAGTTATGTCCATGAGTGCTGCACGCGCTCACTGCGCTGTGCGCGCACCACGCCGCGCTGCTGCCCAAGGTGCCGGCCATACTCAAGGTGCCCGACCCTCCTCATGTTGCTAGGCTAGTTATGTCCATGAGTGCTGCACGCGCTCACTGCGCTGTGCGCGCACCACGCCGCGCTGCTGCCCAAGGTGCCGGCCATACTCAAGGTGCCCGACCCTCCTCATGTTGCTAGGCTAGTTATGTCCATGAGTGCTGCACGCGCTCACTGCGCTGTGCGCGCACCACGCCGCGCTGCTGCCCAAGGTGCCGGCCATACTCAAGGTGCCCGACCCTCCTCATGTTGCTAGGCTAGTTATGTCCATGAGTGCTGCACGCGCTCACTGCGCTGTGCGCGCACCACGCCGCGCTGCTGCCCAAGGTGCCGGCCATACTCAAGGTGCCCGACCCTCCTCATGTTGCTAGGCTAGTTATGTCCATGAGTGCTGCACGCGCTCACTGCGCTGTGCGCGCACCACGCCGCGCTGCTGCCCAAGGTGCCGGCCATACTCAAGGTGCCCGACCCTCCTCATGTTGCTAGGCTAGTTATGTCCATGAGTGCTGCACGCGCTCACTGCGCTGTGCGCGCACCACGCCGCGCTGCTGCCCAAGGTGCCGGCCATACTCAAGGTGCCCGACCCTCCTCATGTTGCTAGGCTAGTTATGTCCATGAGTGCTGCACGCGCTCACTGCGCTGTGCGCGCACCACGCCGCGCTGCTGCCCAAGGTGCCGGCCATACTCAAGGTGCCCGACCCTCCTCATGTTGCTAGGCTAGTTATGTCCATGAGTGCTGCACGCGCTCACTGCGCTGTGCGCGCACCACGCCGCGCTGCTGCCCAAGGTGCCGGCCATACTCAAGGTGCCCGACCCTCCTCATGTTGCTAGGCTAGTTATGTCCATGAGTGCTGCACGCGCTCACTGCGCTGTGCGCGCACCACGCCGCGCTGCTGCCCAAGGTGCCGGCCATACTCAAGGTGCCCGACCCTCCTCATGTTGCTAGGCTAGTTATGTCCATGAGTGCTGCACGCGCTCACTGCGCTGTGCGCGCACCACGCCGCGCTGCTGCCCAAGGTGCCGGCCATACTCAAGGTGCCCGACCCTCCTCATGTTGCTAGGCTAGTTATGTCCCATGAGTGCAGTCTTTTCTAAACACTAATATTAACGTTTTGCAGCTGCTATACGACGAAGACATCGTAGAGGAGAAGGCGATCCTGGAGTGGTCCAGCAAGCCGTCCCGCAAGTACGCCAGCAAGGAGCTCATCGCCGACGTGCGGCGCCGCGCCACGCCCTTCCTGGAGTGGCTGCAGCACGCGGAGGAGGACTCCAGCGACGGGGACGACTCCGAGCACGACATCGAGGTACTGAGCTGCCCACTGCCGGCCACAGGCGCGCTCTCATACAGAGAAGGCACGAGCGTTGATCGCAACGCTTGCTCAGGGCGGGTTGGCGGTTTCAGACATATTATTTTGCCAGCGGCTTTGCCCATATAAAGATCGGAAATTACGCCACGAGAACCGACTGCCAGAAAAAAAAAATATCTTGATGCCAAATTTCATCCAAATCCGTGGACCGTTTTTACGTGATTGAATTACATAAATACTGTACATACAAACTTTTACATTTATAATATTAGTAGTATAAGTCCAGATTTCCCCACAATGTTTTTCCTTCCCCGATGTCGATAATCTCAGACAATACATACAAATTCCAAAAGTCACATTTGGACTTGTCCTGATTTTAACCCACAACCTCGTGCATGAAAGGCATGGCCTTGTCATCACATCTTCCAGTATTTTACATGAGGCGACTGCCTATCTGAACCCAATTGGGTAACACGATAACCCTTAGTAAGACTGGTTGTCAGACTTTCGTACATTTGACCACCCATAACAGCTGTCAAAGATCTATGAATAACGTGTGTCTTAACCAGGCGCAGTCGCAGCCCAAGACTTTAGGGGGGTCACAGACAAAGACTACCTACAAATTAATAAGAAAATTTATAATATTTTTAAGCTTTACGTGGGGGGGGGGGGTCATGACCCCTAGGACCCGGCCCCCCTCTCGGACCGCGCCTGGTCTTAACCACAAGCCCCTCACATTGAATTATTACATGATTATGCCAAACTTAAACTGTGTAGAGCCAGGGTCTGTGACCGCATGGCAAATCTTGTTTCCTAATTATGGGTGTAGTTGTAGATAAAGTGAGACAGAAAAATAAAACTAACTTGTACTACCTGTGCTATCGTTTCAGATCGAGTACGACGACCGCGCGAAGGCGACGCCCATCAAGGCGGTGTCGACCACACCCGCCAAGCCCAAGCCGCAGGACGATGACGACGTCGACGTCGACATTGACGCTATCTAGACGTCGTGCCATGTCATTTCACGTCACGTCACGCCACGTCACCATGCGGGACTGTTTCGCGACTCGACGATGCTACTGTCATTCCTCACTCGCTACACCTTTGTCTTCACCGTCAAGTAGTCTAAGGGAGCTGTTATAATGCTTGTTCGAAATCTTAATATAGCATACCATCACCGTAATATTGACTCGTCGTACGAACGTCTACTGATTTAACTAGCACTCCATTATTGCTGCTCTGAGATTTTCAAACTCCTATTGATTTTTCTAAATATTCGGATAACTATGGATCGTAAAATTTTGTTCATTTATGTTAAAACTATGCATTTATTGGACTTACTGCCTATCCACCTTTCGTGCTTCTTATATATTAGTCACTTTTGTGTCTCGAATTAAAATCAAATGTTAAAGTTGTTCATGTTAATCTCTATTTGAAATAGGCCATAAATATCGTCATCTTGTTGCGAAACACAGACTCGGGACCCGTTTACGTAACTCAGACATTTAATATGTAGTTCACCCTATCTAAAGTACCCTTCCAAAGTAATTAGAATAGGTATAGAAGGATCCCTTTGTCCGGGAGGTGTAAAGTTTCTTTACTCCATTAGATGTAATCCAAATTATTTCGAAATAATACAGAAACATCGTTCGTTTAGTGCTTGCTATTGTTGTAAAACCTCACCAGAGATGTTACAGTTGTCGTCTGCCCACTTACTTGTAATGTTTACTTCTTATAAACTAAATGTTTAGTCAAATAGAAATTAACATCTGAAGAATTGCACCGTGCTGCGCATCGCGGTGCTATTCAAGATGTTTTAAGGTAATCATATCTAATTCAATTATAAGATTATTGATGTATCTAGCATAGGGGCAGCTCGACTTGCAATCACAGCATTCGCTATTAGAAACTATTCAGTAATAAAAATAAAAATACTTCGTCAAATGTAATAAATAGTCATTCATGAAAGAACTGATGGGTAATTACTAAATTAACGGTGTTTCTAAAATCACTATATTCAAAGCTTAATACTAGGGTGACTGTTTATAGGAAACTATAGTTTTTTTTTTTTTCTTATTTCCAACACTATGTTCCTATATATCGATTTTTTATATTACTTTTAATCAATTTTTTCGATATATATTTTGGGACGCAGTTTTATATACATTGGTATGACATCATGCGGTATTAGAGTGAGGAGCCAGCGTGAAGCCGCTACTACTTGCGTCGACGCGTGTGGCCGTCGATGGACCAGTTGAAAGATCGAGGAACTATTGTATCGCTGGCCTCGCAGTAGCGACACTGCCGCATGTCGCCACGAGAGTCACAAAACGAAGAGATGTGTTATAAAACATACCAGCAACACGGATGACGCCACGTCGACGTGCTGCTACTATGGCAATATGAGTTTGTACGATCGCGATGTTAAACATGTAATAGAAATTGTTTGATTTTAGTATTACAATTATAAAATCGTCGAACGTTCGGGTTGAGTAATTGGCGAAAAGCAGCGGTTATGCGATATGTATAGAGCGGTTACTCGACTCTGCGTATTTTATATGTGTATGTAATTTAGGTTAGTTTATTTGTGATGAGCCCTCCAGGCGCGCGCAGTTCTCATGTAATATATCGCCCGCCCCGCCGCCCCGCCCGCCCCGCCGCGCGACACACGGGCTATGTTTCCTCTTACTATTAACTATTATTAAAATAGAATATTTTGAAATTGCCATCTGACAATTTTATTAGATTGTTTTGTATTCAATACATTTTGGATTCTGATTTGTGTGTTTTATTTACGACAATTCCACATACACACACCCGGTCGGCTGTTAGGCAGACTCGCTGAAAAAAAAACCAGTAGAAGTCGCATGTAGACGGGGCCCGCGTACCCCGAGCTTTGCGGAGTTTTGCATAGGTCTGCTTCCGCGCACACACCACGCACATCAGTCTTGTTACAACCGCCACGGAGAAAAGAACTTGACAAATAAATACAAACATGCCTTATTGTGCTGTTTTACAATGTAAACATGATAGCAGAACTAAAAATGTATCAAATGAAGGTATATCATACCATCGGTAAGTCTTAATTGATTTTATTTTGATAAAAATTTGAAAAACAATATTTTATTAAATAAGTCAAGTAAAAATTGTCTTAATGTTATCTAATTTAACGTCTACTTTCTTTTAAACTCAACATTGTTCGCGAAGATTCCAACTATGTGCATGTCACAGTCAGCTACTCAATTAGAGATTACCGTTGTCGATATTTTAAACTTACAATGTTCTCTTGGTCCTATGAAAAATTTGGCCTTGCGTGGGGTTTGTTTCTGCAGTATTAGTAATCGAACACATTTAATTGCTCATACCTTTTGATTTCTAATTCTACTTAAGTTTCGACCATACGAAAAATAATTACAAATGAACATAGAACCTTCTTCTTTTTTAAGTATAAAGTGGCATATGTGTTAGTCTGACATCTAAGATCTATCTAATAAACCAAATTTAATCAAAGTCCGTTACGGAGTTAGTCAAGCTAAACAATACGAGTGTATCCGCAGGCGAAAGCGTAGGCTTCCAATGTCAGTAGGAAGTAGTGTACCCGTATTATCTAATTGCATAGTATAATATATATCGCATAAAATAGAAACACCACAGGATGTATCTTTCTATCAATAAAATCATTTTCAAAATCGGATTAGTGGTATAACATAACAATTCTTAATTATATTTTCTGTAAATCGTAAGTATGTATTAGAATAAATATAGATAAACACTTTATTTTAAACATAATAATATTTATCGACTCTAGCTGTTAACCATATAAGTTAACGACAGTGGGACATCTCTAGAGGAGTACGAATAGTAATGACCTCGTTACGCAAATGTAAATCTTATCTGTAGCGAAATACAACTTTAAATTGAATGCGTTTATTATAGTGACATCTAGCGGCGAGTAGCGTAACTTGCTCATTAAACTTTTCCGTGTGCGCTTTAAACGGAAAAAGAAATAAATATGTAAAAAGAGTAGACAAAAAACAACTCTATAGTCATTTTTTTTTTGTGGTTTATTATCAATTATGCGACGAATGACATTTTCTACTTTAATTAAATATTAAACTACCAATCGGACCAAAGTTTTCTTGGTTTTCTTAGTGTTACGAAATACAATTAATTAACTTGTATTCGTGTGAGTTTGGGTACGCTGGTTCCGATACTAATGAAGCGTTATACGACTTCTACTGGTTTTTTTTTTCTGTGGGCAGACTCATTGTTTCTATAACTTACTTAGACTCGCATGTACTTTACATGCGAGTTTTACATAGTTGTATAGCAGCGCAGTTGTGGGCCAGTGGTAACGGCCGCGAATTACCGAGTTGTAAGGTCGTGGGTTCGAACTCAAGCAGGCAATCGTAAATGACTTCATCACCTCTGCTCTCGAAAACGGTGAAGGAAAATATCGTGACCAATCACACTGGGTTCGCGCGGTGGTTAATGGACCACTCTTACCGTCTCTCAACCAGAGGAGGCTTGTGTCCCTGCTGCAGCTGTGAGATCATTATAGGCTGATTAGTCTATAGCAGAGAGAAAAAGGTACACTCAGTGAAAGGAGTAGTCCTAGGTCAAAAATAGTCTAAATTTCATCCTTGGTCGTGAAACCCAATCAAATTAAATGAACAGCCCAGCAAACATTTTTGTCATATAATCAAACATTTATATCACCTTGAGTCTTATTAAAGTTATTTTACAGTACTTTTTTTAATTTTTCGTCATGTACTGGTGAATTATGTGTCCGAATAGTCATATACATTTTTGTCGTATAATAATGTCATATAGACGTTATTTCGACATTTTTTCGAAATGTTTTTACAATCGTTATATAATAGCTTCTACGACGACATCTATAAAACTTACTTATACAAGTTTTCGTCGTGTAAACGTTTTCGTTGTATAAACGTCGTAATACTGTCAATTTTGTCATATAATTACCTTTTAAAAATCTGCTAAACAGCTAATAATTGGTTACACGTAGTATTTGTAACCATTAGATATATAAGTAGAATAAGTATTACGAGTGCAACCTGTATACATCCTAAAGTATCACAAACGTGATAATACGACCGCTATTTAATTAATACTCATGTTAAAGGTTTATAATAAGCTTTTATACAACTTCCACCATTTCAAAATCCAAATCAAATTTATCATATTTATTTACTGTATGGTAGAACATGAATCTATAAAAGTAGAAAAGTATTAAAAGAAGTGGTGCATTCAAAAAAAAAGTTAAAAACCACTATCATTCGCTTTAAGCACGTACTTTAATACAAAGTAATAGGGCTCAAGCTGAGAGTAAGGAAAATGAGAAGGGTTCCGTATCACATTTAAATCCAAATTTAACCAATGAATTTAACCAAAGTATACTCTGCAGTTCATTTGCCGAAGTTCAGGACTCTTGTTCATTTTTCGAAGCTGAAGACAGTTATTCATCGTTGGAAAATCAAAATCAAAGTCAAAAGTCATTTATTCAAACTAGGCTGGCGTCAGTACTTTTTGAACGTCAAAATTACATAAGACAATCCCCCAAAACGCTCGACCTTCACCACTTCCTAGTGCTTTAGCTGGGAAGAGGAAGTGGCGCAACAAACTCCCCAGCAGCACAGCTGTCTGTTATATTAGAAGAACTTGATTCTTTAAAATAGGTACGTAATTAACGTTACTAAACATAAAATTAAAATATTTGCCATATGTCAGCTAGCACACGCCAATATACCAAAAAAAAAAAAAATATTAAAAAATTTACTCAAGCAGAAATAAATAATAGAAATAAAAACATAAACAGAACTTAAAACCTAAATTTAAGCCTCCAGGCATAAAGGCCGTGCCCGCTTCCGTATACAAAGCGGCATTATGTTCATATAGTTGTAGTTAGAAGTAATACATGTTAAACTAGGAACTAAAGATAATGTTGATAAAGAAGACACTTCAACCAAAAATGATGACCAAAATAAACCGTAACGTAATAAATTATTTACATTATTGTATGTTAAAACAAAATGTAACGGTCTATTTTCACGGACTATCTGGGAACCACATCCATAACAACGAGAACAAAACATAAAATGAGTTAATGACCACGGCCATTTCAAATGTGTGCGTATCATTTCGATGAAGTCCATCTTTGATAAAAACTTATTTACATCCGCATAATTGTAGATCCTTGCGGGGTTTACCTAAAACAAAAGTATTATTATAAAATATAAACTCTTTGAACTAAGTTAGCTATTTTATTATTGATCCCTAAATCAACTGTCATGGCGTACACATTTACAATGAACACGCAGTTTATAGGTCGGGAAGTTATATAGTTGTCATGACGCAGTCACTTAATAAATTTATAACAAAAATATGTGAAAACATTAAAATTTTAAAAGCGCATGAAAATATTGTTACGAACTTACCTCACATTAATCAGTAAACTTGATTGCGCAATGGTTTACAGCTGATGAAATGGTTTATCACGTCAAATAACAAATAAAAAAATGCAACATTAACTCAGCTGTCAAAAACACTGCCATATTAAATTAACGTGATAATCTGTTTTCGTTCAATATAAGCATCATCTTTAAATGACAATAACACAACGACTACGTTATATATAAGTCATATTGTGTGGCCTTACTCGACACGAAGTCGAATACACGCTAGCACAGCTATCATTATATGACCAGTAGTCAAATCGCCGACGTGTATATGACTACTATGCGACTAAGTAAGTATTTTTAAGACTGTTACACGAAACTATTAGCGCTTTTAGTTGAATAAAATGGGCCCTAATGCCGTTGAGTAAACGTCCGTTGCGTAAATGGCATTTATACGATTATACTAAATAACATTAAGTTGCCACCAAAACGTCTACTCAACGTCGTAAATGTTTGCTGGGAGGTATCATTAATTTTTTACTGATGCCTTCGAAGTAGTACCAGGCTGTCATAACTCGGTAGCTCATCTTACATAGGGTATCAGGTTTTTTTTTTCTGTGTGGGAAATCATCAAATGTCTTCTCCCGCTCTGGGTGGAGCAGGAGGGCGTGTCAGACTTTTACTGACTAAAACCCACCCGTGTTCCCTCAGTTGCCTGTGTGCCAGGGGCCGCGGCATCTCTTTCGAACAATCCACACCCCTGGCAGGCATGGGCCCTTGCGGGCCCCATCAGTTGTAGCTGACATCTATTTGAGCCGCGCGTGGACTACAACGCGACGTCGACCCGGGCTTGGTCCTTACCGGACAGCGAGCTACCCATTACTCGCCGTCCGCAAGCCCGTGCCTACGGTGGCCGGGAATCAGCTTGGGATTCCTGACGCCCAGGGCGTCTCCTGCGAAGGCCACGGCCGTGAGGGCGCATGTACTGCATCTCCCAAACGTGCGCCGCCTCCCTCTTTGCGAACATCACTGCTTCGCTGAACGAAGCGACTGCTAGCCATGCACTCTCGCTCCGTACCATGGCCTGGACCAGGGCCGGACGCGATCGCCGCCGCCGATCGCGTCCATGAGGACACGGCGGTGCGCCGCCCAGGCCAGGCAGACCTCCACCGTGTCCTCAAGGCGATCTTCGCAATGGAAACAACTGTTTTCTATAGGGTTTCAGGTAGAAAACAGTTCCGGTGCTTCGAAGTACCAGGCTTTCCTAACTCGGTTCCTACCGAGCTCACATAAATGTGCATGTGGATTGAGTGATCCTTTCTTCAATCTTAACAAAAATCGAGGAAGATTGAGTAAAAATAGTTAAAACATTATTACACATTAACAGGTGTGTCAGCTAGAAAACGGTTTATGCCTTCGAAGTACGGGTACAACGGTTAAAAAAGATCATCCACTACACCATCAAGGGAACAGCCAAGGATACACAGGAAAAGAAAGGGCCAAAAATGTAATGAATGAGAATCTTAAAATCTTACGCTTAGCTAAACCTCGTTTCGAAATGGATGGTGTGAATGGCCGACACATTTTTACACGACTTAATTTGTTTTATTCATCTAAATTGATATTGCTGTAAGCATCGGAGGTAAATGAAATAACGGGTATCGGTAAATTAATATTATATTTTATTTAATGTACAACATGAATTATAAATACTTATCACTATTTTCCTACATAGGTACGAGAAATTAAATAAAATGCCTGTATAGTTGATAACATTTCCCGTATGTAGGCCTTATCTCTCTCTCTTATAAAATCACTAAAATACATGTATGAGATTAGCTGGCTTGATGAATTAAATTACATTATTTTCACAACTAAATACAAATAGTATGGTGAAGATAAAAAATCAGTCTTCTGAATAAGATCGGGAATACTTATAATATTTAAGTGTAGTGCGCAACAGAGAAAAAGATTATTAAAAAAAAAAATGTCTGGCACAATCAATTTGGTTTAGACTACACCTGCGGCAGAAAACAGTGGTGTACTATGGAATTGTATGAGGAAAGAAAAAGATCATACCTAGAACCTATCCTTTTTAGTAAGGCCCGTTGCCTTTAAAAGGTGAAATTTGAGCCTTGAGCAGCACGGAGCTGTGAATGTGAAGTTAACAATCTTGACTAAACAAATGAGTAAATATTAATCTTCAAAAGGAGTATTTTCTGGGTATAAATTGTGTGGTAGTAGGAACCTAAGTTGACTGATACTTGATTTTGACCAGGTCGCTTAAGGCCTACACTGACTCAATGACTGTAAAGATACGCTACAATCACAGCTATCAACTTTATAAATAGTTAATCCGCCTGCTCTATAAACTTATAATTAAATTTTACAGATCTTTGTCTTACACTAAACTAGCTATATACAATTTCAGCGTAGCCAGAATATGCTAAGGATTTTGCTTAAGAAAAGCTAAGGACACTTGAGCATTAATTTAAGTACAATTATTTACTTAAGTACTTATTAAATGCAATATTTATGTAGATAGGTACATAACATAATTCTTTATTATATTAGGTACTTATTAAAAATAATGGGGCACTTTAATTTGAGTCAAAACTTGTCAAAAATGTCCAAAATGTTAAATATTAATTAAAATAGTTGAGTATTGAAGGAATCATATAGGATACTTACAGAAAGCAAAGTTTCTTGTTAAAACTGGCTACAGCTCTATATTTACACAGTTCATTCAATTTGGATGAAACGACCAAATTGTATTGTGTTCAGTTACAAATAAAATGAATCATTGACTCAATTCAAGTGGAAAAAGCGTGAGTTTATGTATGTTTATCTGAATTAATTAGGTTGAACCGTGTAATATGGCCTCTACTTTGATTTTAGAATCTGAGAGGTATCTACCTAGGTACCTACTCCTACATCATACTTTTTTGTTTACCCTGCCTGTTGCGGCATGGTGGCCATGGGGTTGACGCCGGTCTGCGTGGCGACGCTGAATGACGTGATGAACACGTTGACGATGGTGATGAGGAAGATGCCCAGCACTGTCATATTATTTATTTTGTCCGCCTTGCAGCGCTCCTTGTGGTCGTTCACGTCGTAGCGGCTGTTCATGATCAGGCCCACGCCGACCAGGATCTGAGGAGAGTGGTTTGGTTAGGATTTTTGTGAGCACATTGGATGGAAATTAGCCTATCCTTGATGCGTCGTAATTTTTGGCAGTGTGAATTGAAACGCCGTGGTTGAAGATAAATCTAATAAATGATTTTTTTTTCACATTTTTAAGCATGAACGTGGGCGATAGTTGCATACCTACATCACATTAGTGCTATGTAACAAAACATCACACACTTCCAGAAATAACTTAGTATGGCATCTCGCAGTTGACCTTGAGAGGCCGTGACTGCTTAACCGGGCTTTCCTGTGGGGACTATTAGCTTTTAGACTAAGAGCCTCCAGTCAGGGTTTACAAAACTACGCTTAACCTATAGCGACTGCGCACTGAGGGCACCCCCTGTGGGGTACGAGCCTCGGCTCAGGGAGTCACTGTTGGGGGGGGGGGGGGCAGCAAGTGGGGACAGGCTGGATTAAACAATTTACTTATTATTATATCATGGGGATTTTAACTCTACTTGCTCAGCTTCGGCTCGGGCTGGCACTTCTGCGGGCAAGGGACGTTTGGGGGGCATTTCGTTTACTCGGGGTCTTCGCGGGGCACGAGGACCTCAGCGGCGAGGTCGGAAGGACGGTCTGTGTTTGTGTGCTGTACTGGTGGCCCTACTGCTTTCTTGAAGGAGAGTGATGGGGTCATCAGGGTCAGAAAGGACATGTCTCGGCCGGTGGATTCTACTGATTCTACTGGGGATATAACTAGCGGCCTTCGCAATCAGTGGATTGCGGTGTTGCGCGGCGGATTCGAAGAAACGCTTTGAGATGCGTTTAAGGAACTGAGCTATAGTGGGAATTCTAAGGTCGAGATGGAGGATATCGTTCCTAACGTACCATGGCGAGCCTGTAGCTTGGCGAAGGAAACGGTTTTGGACGGTCTGCATCCTATGGATGTATCGGGGCTTTGTGTGTGCAAAGACTGCACTAGCATAGGTCATGATTGGCCTTATGCACGCCGTGTATATTCGCAACTTGCACTTGACTGACAACTTGCTGTTTGCATTCAGAACAGAATGCAACCTTCCTAGAGCCAAGGTGGCGCGTGAGCGCGCCTTGATGTGCTCAGAGAAGGAGAGGTGCTGATCCATGATCAGCTCCTCTCCTCCTAGATATTTAGCTTGCTTCTCCCAAGGGATAGGCTTGCCAAACATGGAGATGGGCCGGGGGGGTCAGGTCTGTGTCGCGGTTTCGAGAAGAGAACCGCTTGACTTTTGTCCGGATTTACTTCAATCCTCCATTTTCTAAACCACGTGCCAAGAACATTGACTGCGGTCTGGAGTCTGGTTGCTATCGCGTCCTGATTTTTCCCAGCGTAGTAAATGGCTGTATCGTCTGCGAACAGTGCCAACTTTGCTAGTCTACGTTTTGGGATATCGCTAGTGAATAGCGTGAAAATGAGAGGGGACAGCACGGCACCCTGAGGGACGCCGGCGCGTATGGGGTGGGGGGATGAAATCGCTCCCTCTATGCGATAGCGAAAGGTGCGTTTCGACAAAAAGTCTCGTAGGATGAGCACGAGACGGTCGGGCACACCGAGTTTGTACAGCTTATATAATAAGCCGTTGTGCCAGACTTTATCGAAAGCTTTCGCAACGTCGAAGAATACTGCACCAGTTATCGTACCACGGTGGAAACCAGCGCTTATGTCCTCTACGATGCGGTGGACCTGTCCAGAAATAACTAAACAAGTGATTTAATTTATTGTAGTAGTGTATAGCATAGAGTATAGACTATAGAATGGATTGGAAAATATTCTATGGGAAAACTGGACTTAGTACACAAAGAAAGACATAGATGGCACTACTCACTACGCTTATGTTGGACTTTTTTTATGAAAAAAAAAAATCTGGCTGAGACCAAAGAGATTTAAGATACGTAGATATATTTAAATATCTTTGGCTGAGACTGAGAGACAGCTGATTTATGGGGTATTACAACGGATAAAAACAGCAGTAATGTCATTACATAATAATACGTACGCCTGTATTCTCCGAAGGGGTGGGTAGGCACAGGTGTGTTATTTCGCCAGTTATGTTTATTGCCACTAACTAAGCACAGATCAAGAATCCAGGCTGCCAATGGTTTTTTTTTATTGATCGAAAAGCATATATATGTCTGGTAAAGGGATCCAAACATACCACGGTCACAACGAATTTAGCATAATACATATAGCATAATCAGCCTTCAGAGTTCCTACTGCTGAGACACGAGCCTCCTCTCTGTGTAAGGGAATGAGCTGGCTGTATCCACCACGCGAACCCAGTGCCGGTTGTGTGGGAGTCACATGCTTTGAATTTTCAGGTCTAGGGCACGCCGGTTTCCTTATGATTTCCTTCACCGTTTTGAGAGCCTAAGCCTAGCCTAATCAGCCTATAATGTTCCCACTGCTGGGACACAGCCCTCCTCACAGTGAGAGGGAGTGGGCCGTACCTAATCCACCACGCAGGCGCAGAGCGGGTTGGTAGATATCACATGTCTTCTAATTTTTGGTTCTAGGACGTGCTCGTGCCTCACGATGTTTTCCTTCACCGTTTTGAGAGCAGTAATGATCAATTTTACTAACAATAATTTCCCCAACTGTAATGTACACAGCTTCACTAATTGGTTACCCCTCCAAAAGACATTATGTGCGTTCAAATCCGTGCTAGGAACAAGTTACTTTTTGTATTTAGCAGAAACATTTTATTATAATGACTACATTGTTATGGTTTTTGAATATGGTTGGCATTTACCAAAAATTTGCTTTGCTTCTAATTACACCGGAGGTTACAAGACTGCTTGCCATGCATAAGATTGTATGTTCGAATCCTGGGCACGAAATGTGTTTTTGTCATGTTTTGTTTATTTAAAGTATTTTTCCATTTTGTTTTAATAATATTTATAAAGAATTCAAATAAAATAAAGAAAAAATATAGTTTTATAATTATTTCATAATATTTATTATTGCTATTATTTAACAAAACTTTGAGCTTTTTTTACTACAAAGGTTTTACCATTTGATTTGATATTTTACATATTACATAATAAACATATTTTGCTAACTGACACAAACGGGTCCCTAGACAAGTGACATCCTTGTAACGCAAATGATAAAATAGGAAGCGCTAGAAATATTTTACATTGACATTTAATAAACTAACGAAATGTGATGTTATCTGCGGGTCTAAAAAGGCCACATTAAGCAATTCCTGCGGGTCTAAAAAGGCTACATTGAGCAATTCCTCTAAAAGTGATTTATTTCCTGAATTTCCCTATGATTCTGCTATTTGACATTTTGCTTTAAGAAAGCAATTCATAATTTAGTGACCATTTTACGAATTTCCGTACAAAACTATGAAATTGCATTGCGTGCTGTCTACGCAGATAATATTATGAATGATCAGTTTGTGACCATTTTACGATTTTAAATAAGATTAATAATATGTTCATATTATCTGCGAAAGTGGCCTGTCATGTCGTCGCTGCAATCTGCATACAGACTTTTTAAAGTTTTAAGTGAACGTATATATCAAACGTAATAGTTATAACTTGTGGGTAGGGATTAATTTTATAAAGAAAACGTAATTTAAATTAGTGCATACCCTCAAATAACAAAGTCTACCGATTAATCAGAGATAAAGTGACTCGGACGATAGTGGATAACAATTTGATCGCATATCTTAAGGTGCTCTTACACGGGCAATTTTTTGAGCAGTTATTGCTCGGCAACACTAATGGATCAATTAAGTGCAGCAATCTGGAGCAATAGCAATACATTGCCGATGTGTTTCGGCAATATTGCTTCTGATTGCTCCATATATTTCACATTTCTCAATTTCGCCAATATGAGTTGCCGAATATCCAATCGGTTTGTCATTTTTAGTCAATTTTCTTTCTATCTCGTTTGTACGTATAACTATGTCTCGTTTTTGCTTTTGCGAGAGGAACCGGCCGGCGGAAGGCGGGGGCGCGGTGCATTGGCAATATTTTAAAGTTGCTATATATTGCTCCATATTGCGTGGCCGTATCTCTAGCAACAGGTTGCTACATGTTGCCATTGCCCTAAATTGCTGGATGTAGTCGAGACGTCATAGTTGACGAGAATTACCCAAGATGGAGCAATTTAAGTTGCTCTTGTAAGCACACCTTTAGCGGCTCGCTGGCCAGTTTGTCAAACTATCGGTACGAGTATATTGACGTTCGGTGATGCGATGGTTCGAATCAAAGTCGAAACAAAAAACTGTTTTTGAAGTATTCTGTAGATTATTCGTAATGAATTGAACGTTGTAGCAGTGTAACATTTTACAACTTGAGGGGTTAGCACATACTGACGCTGTGTGCGTAAATAATAAAAAATATATAGTTTGACTTACTTGAAAGATAATACTAAGCGAGATGAACACGACACTGGAGTAGTAGTAGGGGTGCGACGACGCGGACTCCAGCACGTAGCGCAGCTGGTTGGCGTTCGCTGACAGAAGCGCCAGGTCCATCATACCCTGGGCCAGGTTCTTCTTCTGCTGGTAAGTGTTCACATCCGGAATCACCTGGAACGAAGTCGGAAGTGAGTATTTTATTGTCCACTATACACTAACAATGGCACTGCCTTTCATTTGACAGGTCAACTTTATTCAAATATAGACTAGATAGGTTGGCGAGCAGATGAATTATTCAAATTTATGAAGCAATGGCAAACAATTACTAGTTTTCTTTAAAATCTTTCGTATTATGATTGAACGTGTGTTACGCAATTATATACCTATCTATAGGGTGCAGGTTCCTTGACTTTGAACAGTTCATAATGACAAACAATTCGGACACGGGGAATAAAAAAAAACCCTTTTAAAATTAAGCATCAATGCATTCAGGAGTCAGGTTACTTCAGAAGGATCATCCGCTGTATGTTACAGGGTCAATTTTTGATGAACTTCCAATTTACCCTGCTTAGACAAACCCGACAAACCGCCGAAGTTAAAATTTTATGTAAGTAACTTACCCCAGGCATAGGTGATACTGGCCGCGAGTCGCCGAATCTAGTTGTGAGCCCGTTGACATCTGGAATTAGAACATTTTATTAGTATTTCAGTCACCGTTTTGAGTACCGATTCCCATAATTATATTACATTTCGTCCATTAAGTCCCTAGCATTTTTAATTATTATGCTTCATGCAATACAAAGTTTTCATGCAAACCGTGTGTCAAGCAGGGTGAGGCAATCAGTGCAAAAGAGGCGCAAAGCTCTGTACATTTGACTTTCTATGAAATGCTGTGACTTTTGATGAAGCCTAAATAAAAAGGTTTTCTCAATAGCCTATATTTAGGCTCCATTATTATATATGCTGTGCTGCAGGGTTAAGAGTTAAAGCTAGGTAGGCATCGACAATCACGTAAAAGCTGTCAGAAGTTACGATAGTTGGAACAATGCCTACAAGTAATTTGACTAGGAAGGTAGATGTTGTGCTAATAATGGTTCATAGAAATTCGAACGACTTGCAGCCTTTTCTGCCCAATTTGCTTGACCACAATTTTTAACCAAAAAATATTAGCTTATTTGGGTGTCATTTTAATCAAGTGAATTGGGCACTTGATCAAAATGACACGCAAATAATATTGAAGCTTTCTTAAGAAGATTTTTGTACGTTTGGAATAGTTTGGATGTTTGTTACTGAATCAAGCAAAAACGGCCATACGAATTTGGTTGAACTTTGGCACACAGATAGTTTATAACATGGATCAAAACAAAGGATAGTTTTTATCCCAGTAGTACGTCCCCGTGGGATAAGTTCCGACATCCACGTGGGCGAAGCCGCTGGCAAAAGCTAGTTAGATATCAACTTTATCATTCCATTGAATTTTCATATAAATATATTTTTTAAATAAGTTTTTTTCTCTTTGAAAAGGTATTAAAGTGGTTATAATGTGTCGTGTTCCAATCACCGTATGGGTAGTCTGCCTCGTCATGGCCCCACGGCAATTTACCATCAGTAGTGGCGCCGTCGTCGTGGTGGCCCGACGCCTTGTCGCTGGGCTCCAGCTCCGAGTGGTGCTCGCTGTCATCTGGGGAACCAGTCAACACGATGTTAGGTACGGAATCTACGGGAACCAAACAGAGAACATGGTGTTCGATAAAGGGAAGTATTTAGGTAAACAGTTGGAGAATTAGTATTTATTACGTGCTTTAGAAGAGATACGAGCGTGGCCAGGGAGATCAACGCACAATCTGATTTCATGGATTCAGTAAATAATTCAGAACCTGAAATTTTTCGTCTGTTATAAAATAAAATTAGCTGTTTGATACATTTTGACCACGTAGGTAGGTCAAACAGCATTTAATTTGCAATGAAACAGCAGATTTTGTTTATTGAACGCCGGCAAAGGATTTCAACGCTAGGGTCTCTAGATTCATGTGTTGAATTCATGGGTACAGTTTGTGCGTCGATGATGCCATCCTGTATATGACCGCATATAATATACCTTTCCCTGATAGCCTATGGATAACACTAACCTAAGTCGTCAAGAAAAACCTAAATGATCGTCGTGCAGCCTCGATACTCGTAGGTACATATATACTGTTTGGATAATATTATAATACCTATGTCTAGCAGTAAGCACCAAATACATTAGCATAAATGACGTAAATACTGAGCAGCATTGGTACACTAAACATAGATAAGTATATTCAAGTTTCCGTTACCGTGACCTTCAAACGGCGTCTGTCAAAATAATACGTTAATCATTTAGCGGCGTCTATGCTAGAAAAGGTAAGGTTTGATCAAGAAGAAGATTTGAAAGTTTCTTGTTTTAAAAGATAGCTGTTACTTTGTCAGCTAATTTTTAATACAAATATCCAAGATGAAAAGTAGCCTAAGACGTCGTACAGGTGCTGGTTTCCTATATTTAAAAAAAATCCTATCACACGGTTCAGTGATTTTGGCGTGAAAAGGTAAGAGACAGAATGACTTTCGCATTATCACAATTAATAATAATGGATGGGGTAGTTAATTGATTACTTTGACAGTCTGCAGCAGAAGAAGCATATTATAAAGAGTGAGTAGTACTAGATCGTGGGTGCAAACCCAGGCACTTTACTTTGTGTAGTTTATTTTATTACCACCAGTGACAAACTATCTACCTACATCTGTGCTCAAAACGGTGAAGGAAAACATCGTGAGGAACCCAGCATGTGCTAGAACCAAAAATTCAATGATGTGTGATGGCTCACTCTCTCTCACAGAGAAGAGGCCTGCGCCTCAGCAGTGGGAACATAAACAGCTGATTATTATATGCTTATGCTAATGTTATGTACCCATGCTTTTTCCCCCGGGAGCATTTGCTACGCTCGTAGCATTCGTAGCCCGCGTAGCACTTGGCTACGACATGGATACCTACGAATTACAAAAAAATGTTTTGGTTTGACTCTATTTCATCTTGAAATCGTTAGTCCCTTACAACAAACCTAACATTCTATATATTATGTAGTTGATACGAACTAATTATCACAATCATGAAACCACATCCTTTCGTGTCATGGCGGTCAATGATAACCAGTGACCCAATATTTTTGTGGCCACTGTTATCAGTGCATCGAGGTACATAGTACGACAGTGGGTACTGCTGACCCTAATTTTATTTAGGGAAGTCACAAAAAGGTGTTTGATAACATTGTGTAATTAACAGAACTGTCTTATCTTTTGTACAATGGCCCTTTTATGGACACAACAGATGTAGATTATTACTGACTAATTATGTTCCTTTGTATGCATTTTAATGTCAAGATCGCTGTATAATTATTTGTTGGATTATTTATTTACGACAGGGTTTCTTAAAGTGGGTCCACGTACCCCTTAGGGGTCCGTAACATGAGTGCCAGGGGTCCGCAGCAGCTCAGTAAACATTAATATATTTATCAGAAAACTGTGCAGTAATCAGTAAACTCACGCATCGCTTGTTTGATCGCGTCTGTGTGCAGGTGTAGGTACGAACATAGCGCGTTTCAGAATAAAACTGACTATTTAATAAAAGGCATAGAAGGTTTGTTTTTTTTTTTCCTAAAATATTCTTTGACAGAGGTCCGTAGAGGTTTTTGAATTCAGTTAGTGGTCCGTGACTGCAAAAAGTTTAAGAAACCCTATTTACGAATATGTTAATGTAGGTTGTACTTATTTTGAAACTGTAACTTTAACATGAGTGAGTTTTTAATTGGAAATCAATAATCAATCAAATCAATAAGTCATTTATTTAACTAATTTGAATAAATGACTTATTGAGAATGAGCACCTTTCGAACGTAAAAATTACATAAGACAGTCCCACAAAAAGCCCACCCTTCACCACTTCCTAGTGCTTTAGCTGGGAAGAAGAAGTGGCGCAACAAACTGTCCAGCGGCAATAGGTACTCACTTACTGTAGGTACGTTGTTATAATAGTTAACTACATACCGCACACCTAGATCTAAAGGGAGCTAAGTCAAAAATTGGGAGTTTTGACTTATGCTTACCATTGAATTCCTTAAGTCACTACCTATCGACCAATAAAAAAGATTTAAAAATATTTGAAAAAAGTGCTTTTTTGAGTTAACTCTGTTTAGATCTAGGTGTGCGATATTGTGGTTGACGCATTCAATTAATTCACATCGTTTAATGATAGTTGTACCTGTACCTAACTCGTATGCTCGATTCGTTTTCGGCAAACTGTTATCGACCGTACAAACTCAATACCAGAAAGACTAAGAAGAGCATATTACCGTGGTCCTCGTGTGGATGTGGTTTCTTGTCTGTGGTCTCCAGCAGCCCGTCATCGATGCCAGGGTAAGGTGTGGCGTCCTTAAGAGGATCGCCATCCAGGTCGTCGATCTCAGGGCCTGAGAAATGAAGGAAGAATGATGATGGAGGGAAGTGGAAGGTCGTACTAAATCGGATTTTACTGACAAACGTTCGAAATTAGTTATGTAGTTACTTATATCAAGAATGCTATTCCTACTCTTTTCAAGGAGTATCGTATTACCCAATAAAAAGTGGTGTATACTGTATTCGATTGGACTGGAAGCCGACCTTAACAAAGTTGAGACCAGGCTAACAGATGATGATGATAAATAATGCTATTCAGCTGCATCCGGTTATATTGGTAGCTGTTGAGTCCACCAGCTCAACATAGCCGCGCGCCAGCGGCAGTAAAAGAGAGGAGAGAGGGTGCGGGGACAACGGCTTGTCTGCCGGCCGACGGCCGAGTGCGGGCCCCCGCGCCACACCAGTCAGCTGTTGCACGCCTCCATGCATGGCTGCGCTTACGCTTTTTAACGTTTATATTATCTTGTTTCCATCTTAAACCGAAGATTTTAAACCTTTTGTAATTTGTAAATCATCTTCGTCATTAGTCATTACATACATGTCATACAGTCCACTCAAACTTTAATTTTGCTCCACCACGACCTGTCGTCGCGAACAGTAGCCGACTCCAACATAGTCCGGAAAAGCCTAAACAGATGATGAGTAATCTAAATCCGAATCTTCTGCTCATGGTTCGCTCTCTCAAGGATTAGCAGACGGAAAACTTGGCCATTGATTGTTACAGACAAAGACCGGGACCAGGATTGGGATTTATCGAACACAATCTCTCCTGCCTACCTTATTTTAATCGTCTCTCTCTAGCTCTGGTGGAACGTAAAATAGTGCACTTCCTATGCTAAGCAGATGACACGTCTAAAGAAACCTATCTCATTTATCATGGGCTCTCCTAATAATTCGGTTCAATGCGCTTCAAACAAAACTGAGTCCATGATTACCGGCTTTAAGGCAATTATATTCTAGGATAGTCTACTGCAGTTATTATGGTTCTAATACTGACCAGCTAAGGGAGGAATCTGTCGTTCTCTGCTGGGCTCCAGTAGAGGTTGCGTCGGTCGCTCCAAGTCGCTCTCACCCAAGTTGTTGTTGATGCTGTTCTGTGGAAGGTACATTAACATTCTTTACAATAAATCGGGATCCAACAGAGGCTATCTTATCACTATTTCTTATTTCTATGTTCTACAAACATTTGAAACTTGCACTGACTGGTTATTTATAAGTTTGACAAAGAAAGCATTCCTACTGAAATTTGTCTCCCATTTCCTTAATGGGTAGGGCAAATTCCATTGAAGTATGCCTATATTTTTCGGTGTACCTTAGAGATCATTATCAGCTGTCGAAAAAGGTACTCCCACCCTTTCGGGTAAAAGATTATGTCCCGTATTCACAATTAAATCATTAAACTACATAATCGGTGAATTATGAATTATAATAGCTACCTACTTGATGGATGTTGTAGGTACTTGACCAGGGTCGAATACCAAGGTATTTATTCACTACGTAATGTATGGCACATTAGAGGCGTAAAGCATCTGATTTAAATAATAAATAGTAAGACTGTTTTAACTGCTTAGCTACTACGTGTGCTGCGCGGGAGTTAATGTTTGTGTTACCAAAATAAATCGCATAGTTGACCAATTCGAGTTTACTCACTTCGCGCTTCAAACACAAATTACTAAAAGCGTGTAGTGCTAAACGCTTTTAAATCATCAGTCTGTGTCAGACATCTTCTAAAGATTGACAGAAAACATCGTTGTATTTCTGTCAATCTCAAATACTTGTACCGCTAAACGTATTTACATACGTTTAGCGATGAAGAGTTATGATTAGGTACTTGTGATGCAAACGCGGCTAAAAAACGAGAGTAACTCGGATAGAGTTACGCCACCACATAAGCGAATCAAAATCTTCATGAAATCATTAGACTGAAAGGAGGCTACTCTTTATCCTGGATATTTGTATAAAAAAATGAGATAATACAAAATGGACGCAGGCGAAGTCGCAGGTAACAGCTAGACGTATATGTAAAGGAATTGCTGCCAAGCTCGACGATAATTTATAATCAATCAACTGTTTATTCTTAAGTGTACCTACGATACAACTATACTTACCTTTATGACGCACTAGCTTTTGCCAGCGGCTTCGCCCGAATGGAGGTCGAAAACTATCCCACAGGAACGTAGTACCGGGATAAAAAGTATCTTATGTGTTATTGCAGGTTACAAACTACCTGTGTGCCAAATTTCATTCAAATCTGTTCAGCCGTTTTTAGGTAACAGAGTAACAAACATCCATACATACATCCATACTCACACATTTATAAAATTAGTAAGATATTATAGTAGTAGGATTTAATTGTGAATACCAGTAGTGTAACTATTCGTCACCGTAAAATTGTAAATACCGTTAAATTATAATCTATCTCGCGAGATTGTGAACTGTCGAAAGATTGTGAATCGTAACATACCTACTGCTTACAATTTAACGCATTATTTGTCGGTAGATTATAACCTATCGAAGTGAAACTATTAAATCACAATGACGAACTGAACCTGCCCTAACCTAGACTTAGCTCTGCAAGAGCCAGTCATCGGCTGAAAACCCGAGCCTTACAAGGTTTAGTACTGGGAAGGTACCTCATAAGGCCACATTCCGACTCAAAAGCAACTTCGAGTCATTTAATACTCGGGAAATTCCAACCTTTAGTCCTGACCAAGGCTAATTAAATAATGAATCATTGTAGTTTTAGTTCCACAGAGTGCACCAAGCTACCGACGCCACATCCTTTGCAGAATAAGCTCAATTCAAATGAACGTAAACACTGTAATTCCCCTGTATCATCATGGAAACTAACTGGGATGGTTCAGAATTATAACTTGTTTTTACTAATGAATGACATCGCTAGTCATATTTTTCCTGAAGCTGTTGGATCTCTTTGTAAGGGGATTCTTCCTTATTTTTACCTGACTGCTGCGAAAAGGAGAGTTACCATTTTGACCGGAATTTATGTATGTGTGTATGTATTCATTACTTAAACAATACATTCTCACAGTACCTATAAGCCATCGTAAAGGCTCGTGCAGACTAGCGCCACGCGACGGTCGCGTCGCGACACGTACATCAATTTCTATGAAAACCTCATGGAAATTGGTCTACAAGTGTCACGTCGTGCCTGTTTGAAGAAGCCTTAAAGAGTTTGACAAAAAATTTACTCGCTCCCAAGAAAGTAGAACATCAGGTATCTAGTTGCATAGTCTCAACACTAATTAGGCTATTAACCTTGGCCAAGTCCTCAATATTGCCCCCGATCTGTTGTTCTACTAAGATATCGGAGTATTTATTGATACTAATTAGTTTAATTGGCAATAGAAAGATAAACAATAATTACGTAGGAATTATCCACCGATTGAATGTTGGTACATAATTATTCCTGGATATATCCAAAAAACCGGACACTACAGTACGGGCTAGGTACAACTAGTAAAAATAGATACACCTTGGGGGTCCCATAAATATGTATCTTATACATAGTCACGTTATTACTTTGCCTATTTATGTATAGTATCAAGTCTTTCCGACTAAACAGACAGCTGTGCTGCTGGACAGTTTGTTGCGCCACTTCTTCTTCCCAGCTAAAGCACTAGGAAGTGGTGAAGGGCGGGCGTTTTGGGGGACTGTCTTATGTATTTTGACGTTCGAAAAGTGCTGATTCTCAGCCTAATTTGAATAAATGACTTTTGATTTTAATTTTGATTTTGAAGTAAGTTTTTATCCAGTGCGCAAACTGTAACCATGAATTCAGCATATTATTCTAGACCACTCAGCGCAGAAAAAGTTTTCGTTGGTTATACAAAAAAAAAATCAAACCTAAGCGGTCAAAATGTATGGAATAGCTGATTTGCTTTGTATTACCGACGATCCTGATCCTGTATGTTACCCATCCAGAGGGGTAATGCGTTACACACTAACAGTAGGAATCGCTTTCATTTTGACATTTCCACAACATTCATGGTGTTATTTATGTTGCTAAGCAGACAAGTTTTTCGAACAAATGAAACAATGGATTAGCAATAACAATCAAAATAATCCAGATTCTGATTACTAGTGTGTGTTACACAATTAGGGTGCTGGTTCATTAGGCAGAATGCATCATCATCATATCAGCCGAATGACGTCCACTACTGCACATAAGCCTCCCCCAAAAAGGGGGGATTTGCCATAATCGCCACGCTTGGCAGGCGGGTTGGCGATCGCAGTAGATATGGCGGTCAAATGCATAGAGAACGCTGCTGCCCATTCTCTGGTAAGTACCTTAGTCGCCTTCTACGACACCCACGGGAAGAAATGAGATGGTGCTATTCTTTTACGTCCGGCACCACACGGAACAGGCAGAACTGTGTGTTGTGAAACATGTGAGTTGTTTTGTGTGTGGGTCGTACAATTCTTCTTTTTCTCTAGACAGTTACGTAACAAAACAGACAGACACAAAACTCACAGATAAACATTGATTAATTTACAAATCACGTTTAATTAGTTGTTATAGCAACACAAAACAAAAACTTTAGTTTTTATATGATGACAAACGAATAAAATTGTTGTCATAATCGCCTTAGTCTTGAACCCAAAGCAATGGTAGGTTTGCCCTTGACAGTGACCTCAAAACACCGTTTAGAGTAGCGCTGCGCCCACGCACCGTTTGGAAATACAAACAGACAACGACACTTACTCACTAATTGTGCCAAAAATATTAACATCTTTAAATATTTCAATGTTTTCGACGAATAATCATTTATATATATTTCGAATATAACGCTTTAGTCTTTATGTTATGAATGCTCTACATCGAGTGCTTTAGAATTAGAAAATTACCTACAGAAGCAGTGTAGGTTATGAGGGATTTTTCTATTTATTAAGTCTTACATTTATAAAATTCTAGCTTTTGTCAGTGACTTCGCCCGCGCGGAGTTCGGTGTATTATGAATATAAAACTTCCTCATGAATCACTACATATTGGTGAAAACCGCATTCAAATCTGTTGCGTAGTTTAAAAGATCTAAGCGTACAGACACGAAAAGCGAATTTGTTTTATACCTACTATGTAAGGATAAAACATTGCATCTAATATAGACAGTGTAAAGTCAGTTTACAGCCTTAATACATAGTCATTTAACTACATGTAATACATTTAAAAGTAAACAAAAAGTTATCTGTTTTGAACGACTTTGATGAATGAGAAAACTGAATGTTGTTCCAGTGACTCGGTGACGCATGTGTTCTTAATTAAGATTCGCGGTATTTATTCGGATCTGTGATAAAAACTCGAGTAATAAAGTGAAAACAAACTTGTAAACCTCTAGCGACTATTTAACAGCAGTTTTCAGTAAACGAATGAGATCATTATGTTCTGACGTATGATGTAGCCTCGCTCGGGCTGTGAACCTCTGTTTTTGTGCCACAAATTCCTGTAAACATGTAAATAGTGTAGTGAGTATTTCTAGTCGTTGGTATTACGTAGGTTCCTGACGTTACTGTACCTTTTTATTATAACACAAACACTAAGGTAGGTATCATTTCATGATCTTACGAAGGAAGGTCTTCAGTATTGCGTCACGGGAGCGGGACTCATAATAATAAATATGATTAGTATTAATTTAATAAGGCAATAAATTAATTTGCACTTATAATATGTTTACGTAAGATAAATTATTATTTGAATTATAATATTTTTCTACCTAACCTTTTCCAACAATGTTGGGAGACTTCGTTCCGGACACATTCCGTGTATAAGTTCTTATATCTAATGGCGAAATC
Source organism: Polymixis lichenea (assembly GCA_949091785.1). Classification (NCBI taxonomy): domain Eukaryota; kingdom Metazoa; phylum Arthropoda; class Insecta; order Lepidoptera; family Noctuidae; genus Polymixis; species Polymixis lichenea. Next base: position 1,484,593 of record OX420943.1, on the reverse strand, counting down.
AACGACGACTAATTGTGAGTTTTGTATTAATTCCGTAGATGATGTTTATCACATTATATTAACCGAGTGTGTTCGCAATGAGGAATTTAGAATTAAATTAGATTGTAGGATTAGAGAGATAGGTTACTGTAATAGTGCTCTAGCTGCGCCACTTTCTGATGCAGCTAGAGTACTTTACAAACTAGCTACGCTAAGGTTTTGTTAAATAGAAATAAGTACGATTTTGTTAAGCCAACCAGGGCGGCATAATCGCATGTGCGACAAAGCCCTTTTCTCTTGATTAAAAAAAAAAAACAATGTTGGGATGCAGTGCAGCTACATGACAGTATTTACATAGATCGACTGCTTATTTGACCTCTGGTTATCTGAAATTATATTAGGTACATAGTTGTATATTTATTCATTCATTAGCTGGAATTGTAGACCTCATAATATATAACTACCTACCTACTTTCCAATTCAATTTAAATTATATCCAAAGAATTTTGTTAGGCATTGCAAAATCATGGTAATATGTTCACAGGCATATAATTTCATCATTTTGGTTCCTAAAACCACTTAGGTATATTTTTTGTGTATATCATGACATGCAAGGCTATATTAATACAAGCTATGTTAACATAATGAGTCAATATGTGTGGGTAGAGAGCAATGAACTCTAGTCGATGTTATGTGCACGGAAACTAATAGACGTAGCGCTGAGCAACGATTTGATAATGTTAAGATGTACCGCCGTACGCCTTCCTAAGGTCCGGGACCCCAGGGTCCCGAGCTATATCAAATACATCTAAAAATTAAATAATTAATAATACTAAAACGGGTTATGTCCGGCGCGGAACCTATCGGTTCCAATACAGTAGAAAATTAATTGTGTCTCATTAGCCGGGATTAATAGATTAGACAAACATGTTTAGATACTTAAATGAATTTAAAAGGTCGGTAATTCCGTTTTGTGGTTATCCGCCACAAAAAATCGAGCATAAAAGGTGAGTTTTAAATATTTTAATCCTGACTATAAAATAGTTAAGTATGTACCTATAAAGCTGTCATGTATTTCTACTATCAGCTCAGGAGCGCGCAAGCACCACCACGACGTCAACGTGGCGATTGTACGACGGTGGGGGTAATAATAGTAATATTAAATATTGCAATAATATAATAAAATTATAATAATTTAATATTTAAAATTATTATTCATTCTAAATGAATAATAAAATAAATAATTATTTCAAATAAATAATAATAGATCTAATTAAAATAATATGATAAAGTGAATGATATTGTAAGTAAAAAGTTACATAATATCATTGGATATGGAATAAAAATGTAATTAATAATATTTGTTTACTTAGGAGAATTTAATCCACAGAAATAGCTAAGGGGTCGTCGACAACTCATCACGCAAATATTAAAATCGGAGTTTATGGTTTCCATGATTCATTGGAACTGCAAGAATTTTACAGAAACTAGTTCAATGTCTTAAGTGTCAATGTTTGGTCAAGAGTGTAGGGTTTAAGCACAACGAATAAATACATCGGTAAGCAACAAATACTTGGTAATACTAGGTACTTTAAAAGTAAATAATTATGATCTTTCTGCTGAAAATCTCAATAAATGATACCTACTTGAATTATTTATTTTATTTCTGTAAGTAGGTTTGTACAAACACTTCTACACGTGAATTATATTTAAAAAAACTAGATTAGGTCGGTATTTCCTATCTCAGAAGAAAGGCCGAACCAAACTCAGAGGTTACAGTCACTTATAAAGTCTAGACAATCTTGGTCAAAACATTATGTGAAGACCATGTAGATTGGAGTCTGAAATGGTCTATTGAGGAATGAACTACATAGATTGAGTCGACCTGTTCAGTCAGTGCACGCGCATGTCCACAGGTTTCTGAAAGTCACTTCCAAATCAAGCTGGTGTCAAAACGAGATAAGTTCATCAAGATTCTGATTGGTGATTATGGTGGATCCGTATACAAATAAGTTTATGAATGGATATAATACATAGGAAAATCCTCGAAACATCAATAAGTTATACACAGTCAGGAAACTTGTATCTATGTACAAAAATGTGACGCAAATAACGTACTCGTAATTTTGGTTACTAAATTAAATAATTTCTCGTAATATTTTAGCACTCGGGAAATTATTAAATGATAATGATAAATGATAAATGATTTTATTTCTGTAAGTAGGTTTGTACAAACACTTTTACACGTCAATCATATTTTTTTAAACTAGATGAAGTCGGCGTTTCCTATCTGACTACTCTGAGAAGAAAGGCCGAAACAAACTCAGAGCTCACAGTCTCTTTTAAAGTCCAGACATAATCTTGGTCAGATCATGTGAAGACCATGTGGATCGGTGTCTGAAATGGTCTGTTGAGAAAAGAACCACACAGATTGAGTGGACCTGTCCATTCAGTGCACGCATTTATCAGTAATCATGCAGCTCAACTCAGAACTATTGTCAGTATTGTTATGAAAATATTATTTCCATTGTTTCCTTATCATTTATGGTGTGGATTTGACGTCACAAATTATTTGAATGGTACGATTATGTGACGATCACTATTACCAATTATGTGCTGCAAAAAAAAAATGGTGACGTTTGACATTTGACACTAGGTTGACGTAACTATGTTTGGTTTGTAGAAATTGGTATTACTATACAAGGTGTGTGGTGGCAGTGACATCGACGCGTAAACTGTAACCATGAAACCATGAATTCAGCGCATGATTCTAAACCCGAAGAGATTTATCGTCGGTAATAAAAAAAAATCCGCTGTTGGGCCTATGCGGTCTAAATGTAAGGCGCAGTGTGCAGCATTTTTTTTTTTTATACTGACGAAATATTTCAGCGCAGGTGGGTTTAGAATGTAGTTCTGAAATCACGGTAAAAGGTAGCGCGTCGATGTCCCTGCCAGCCCTGTATGTTTGGTCGATGTCGTCTCTGCAATCAAGTTTTTTGTTAAATGCAGATGAAATCTCATCTCAAGTTTAATGCAAATTAATGTAAGTTTAAGACTATACTTTTTATCTAATCTGGAACACAACAGTTTCTCTTGGCGATAAAAATGAAGGAGGTTACGCAAATAAAGAGTTCTTCTGCTGCAGGTACCCTAATTAATAAGAATATTTATTTAGCTTTAAGTCACTGTAAGATCTTATTCACGTTATGAAACGCTAATAAAGATGTCTATCTTTACAGTAAATGGCATAATAACGAAGACCCTCGACCAACACTTCAGGAGGCTCTCATAGCGCAGCTGCATCAAGGGCTTGATTTAAAAAGCAGTACTCCTAGACACGGCACGCATAATCCGGAGGTTCCTTTCTCTAGAGCCATGACCACTGATATCTTGGACCCTGCTCCTGATGCCGATGGACCACTATTTTTTTAATAATTTTAAACGTTTTTGTATGATTTTTGTAAAAATATTTAAATATATACTTAATATTTATGAAAGTAAATAAACGAGACAATATCAATATGAATAACAGAGAAGCCTCATCATAATCAGCCTATAATGTTCCCACTGCTGGGACACAGGCCTCCTCTCTGTGAGAGGGAGTGGGCCGTAATCCACCACGCGGACCCAGTGCGGGTTGGTAGATGTCACGTGTCTTCGAATTTTTGGTTCTAGGACATACCGGTTTCCTCACGATGTTTTCCTTCACCGTTTTGTGAGCAGAGGCGATGAGATAATTTCCACTAAGTAAAGCGCCAGAGATACCTACTCAATTACTTATTTCCCGGACGAACTATATTGCCCCTAGCGGTTGTACCCTCTTTTATTAAAGAGGTTTTTTTAATTGGACCGATTAAAGCAAAAATGTTCCAACCCACAACCTCGACAATTTCGAGTTTTTGTGACCTATGTACTCCATATAAGGTATATATTTCGAAATGAGGCTTGTGTGGATTGGAACATTTTTGCTTAAAATGGTCCAATTAAAAGCGTGCTGTTGGATTTCAACGCTCGGATTTTAGCGCTAGCTTATTACTAACTAATCTATAAAATGTTTTCTGTCTCTATTTCTTCCAAATATTATAAAGATGTTGAATAATTCAAAAACTATTTCAATAAAATTATACACCGTGACATTTTAGTCGTCTTACAACGGCAGCCCACTTCATGTATCCAATGACTACTAATCATTTACATAAAAAAAAAAAAAATATTTTTGAACATTTGTATAATAAAAAATAAAAAAATATCATCCACTAAGACGCATGACGTACTTTGAAACACCCTGATAGTGAAATGGAATGTAATGATAGGTAGGTAGATATCTATTGCCGTTTGATACGTAAACATTATTAACAAGGAGGGTGTTTCATAATGCTAAAGCATTATTTATTGTTCTTTGTACCTATTATCTTAATTATTGGTAACAATGTTTTAATCGCGCCTGTAGGTATTTTATGACGGATACATTGAGTGGACCACCTTTGTAAGACGACTTAAATGTCACGGTGTATATCCGGCTAAAATCACTCAACAAACTGTCTGGCACAAGGGAAATGGAAGTTTGTTATAATATATAGACATGTACTTCATAACAATATAGGTATAATTTGGGCATGTGATGTAATAAATTATGTAAATATCGGAACACTCGTCATCATTTCCATAACAGTTTGTGGGTAGGTAATTTTGACAGGGTCTGACGTCACAATCACAATGCAGCGACTGTATGTAGGTACGATTTCCAATGACGATCACTTTTGACCATTAGATTACCGAAAGTACTGGAATTATAGTTTTCTTTGGCCACGAATATCGTCCTGTAAAATTGTACCAACATTTACTTAAAATTCTACGTCAGTAACGTATATTATGTACCTATACATACCGCACGGGTTGATCGATCGGGTTACGGTACGCTTGCTGCAGTTTGTCCGTGGATGGGTGACTATCTTTTCATACCAAGACAATCTCCATGCCTCGGGAAGCACGTTTTATAAGCCGTTCTTCCCGGCTGTCATTTGTGGACTTTTGACAGTCCATACGTGTCGTCAGAAATTCGAAAGTTTAATAACCAGTCTTACCAAGTGGTATTGTGTTGCCCTGTAATTGGGTTATGGAGGTCAAAGAGGCAGTATTCAGCTGCATCAGGTTAGAATGGAAGCCGACACCAACATAGTTGGGGTAAGCCTAGGCAGATGATGATGTAGTTACCTACATACATTCTTATGGAAAAACATTATTTACGTATGTCGGCATGAATTGTGGCCATAGAGCTCAACAGTACCAAATCTAACAAAGCCACATTAGCAAAATAAAATCAGAATTTCACTTGCCCGTCTTTCTCTTTTTACGGCATTTTCTTTCTTTAAATCTTCTAATGTGGAAAACATCGGTAGTTGCATGGTTGACGTGGTTAGCTTTTCCAGGCAAATTCTTTAAGTTCTAATAATGTACCTAGTTCATGATACTATCACTAAACTAATTGATCGGTCATGACTAGGGAATTTTTACAGGCACAATTACATCATGTGTAACAATTTCATAATTTCCTTCAATAAACGGTAACTCTTTTTTAAATCTTGCAAGTCTACAACTGAAATTGCGCAATCTGTAAGCACTTGTAGTCAAAAATTTACATAACAATAAGGTGCTTCCACTCATCGTTAAATTTTACATTAGTCATCATTGATCTTGCCCCGTTGTGTAATCGTGTGAGACCGTTTAGTGACATAGAAAGATATATATCTGACCGCACAGCTCCCCTGACAAGTCTCACAGATGCAGGTGATTATTGTATTTTCTATTTTGTGTAAGCAGTCTTTGCATCCTGTTATCTATAGGAGGATTTACAGAAGAAGACTAAGAAGAAGACTAAGAAGAAGAAGACTAGTGGTACTAGGACGACCAATTTGTGGTGTCTTCATCTGTAAATCCTCCCAGCTATCAGTTTGGATTCGATAGAGATCATGTGGATTTTGAATAGAATAAAATTGAATATAATACTTATACGTTATTTATTGTGGTTACTGAGTTTATCTTAGACATTACTGATATGAAGAAGAACATCGTAAGGACACCTGGACTTATAGTGTGACATCGCCAACCCGTCTTGCGCAAGCGTGGTGATCAATGCTCGTTCTTTCTCTTATGAGAAGAGGCCTTTCCCCAGCAGTGGGGAAACAATATGTTGGTATTGTTGCCACAAAACGTATGTATTTAAATACGTTTAAGGGTAGCGAATCATATTTTGTACAACCTGACATTTACCGGTTAATTGCAAAAAACCTATAAAAAAATAATTTCACGGAGCTGGCCCGGAGCTTCACTTTAAATGTTTTTATTTTTAATTTAATAATTAAAATCATAATACCTACAGCCCTCTAAGTTCATATACTCCAATTGAACGACTATTTCATGAAAAATTCATTCAATGGGATTATTTGAACCTAATGGAACTTTGTCAGGAATTCTTAAGATTTCTGTAAGAGTTCCATTCACAAATTCCTTAATGTAAATACTCCTCCGAACCTCACTGAAGTCACCAATTAAGTATCGATTCTCTCATTTACATAACAATGTTTTATGTAATTTCCTGTTGGTCCTACGTTCCTAGCTAATAGTACTTATATGTGTTAATTCTGGACTCAAAACAACCCACCACCTAACCTTGGATAAATTAAGCATGTAAATTTTAATGACAATAACAACGGACAGGAAAATGATAAATTGCAACTAAATACAAAACTACACTACTACTTATTTTATTTAAAATATACAAAATAAGGTGTTAAAATAGTACATTAAGATATAAGTGCGGTAAGTTGAAATTTTCAAAGCGCACGTATGTCATACGACGTTTTATAACATATTTGCGAGGAAATAAATAAAAGTCGGACTTTCTTAAACGAGTAAATCTTTAATCACTTGTTAAAGCAGTTAGAAAAATTTGAACAATTTGTAAAATTGATTAATCCTTGTTCACAAATTAGCGATGCGCGCGCATCAGCGCTTTTTTTAAGGCAAAGGCACAAAAACAGTCAGTATAACTAATAATGAAGTAAATTAACATTTTTTTGTTTTTTTTACAGATAAATGGTTGTAATTTATTGTCAAACTAATTAAATGAAATAATTAAATGTTTATTTTTTATATTTTATCTCTCAAAGTTAATTTTATTCATAAAATGTTGACCACTTTTCTGACATAAAAACTCTTTGCTAAGATTTTAAAAAGTACCGTTCGTTTTAGACGGAGCATCTTGATAAACCGTGCGTTTTACATTACAATAACGCACAAGTGTGTAATGACATTCATTACGATATTGAAATTGGTGTAATAAGAGACCCTTTACGAGCAAATGTGTTATGAAGACTATATTATTACCTAGGTATATTATCACCTACTACGCAATTTTCCGCATGTGAATAGAAGTTTAAAGCTTTTAAGTTTGTGCGTTTATCAATATAATATCACCAGTCTTACCAAGGGGTATCGTATTACCCAGTAACTGGGTAGTGAAGGTCAATTGTGCAGTTAATGTAAAATAGCTTTATTCAGCCGTTTCCGGCTAGACTGGAAGCCGAACCCCAACATAGTTGGGACAAGGCTAGGCAGATTGAAGTACGTTTATCAATGAGGCTGCCTCGCTGGTTTGGTGGTTGCACGCGCTACTGCTTTGCATGAGGTCTTGAGTTCGATTCTCAGGTCTGGCACAGTGTTATTCGGTTTTGCTCTGTTTAATGGCAATCGGCATCGCCCCTATTAAAAAATTTAACTGGCGAAATGTGGGTGAACTAAAGATCACACCTCGGCCTAACTCTCGTGGACTGCTGGTGTGGTGTTATGCCATTATGAATGAGGAAATGGCTGAATCTTATGGAGTATCTTAAGTATAATCAGCCTATAACGTTCCCACTGCTGGCACACAAGCTTCCTCTCTGTGAGAGGGAGTGGGCCACAATCCACCACGCGGGCCCCGTACGGGTTGGTAGATGTCACATGTCTTCGAATTGTTGTTTCTAGGACATGTCGGTTTCCTCGCGATGTTTTCTTTCACCGTTTTGAAAGCTGCGGTGATGAAATATTTTACATAACGTAAAGCCCTGTCTGGGTGCGATCCTACGATTCACAACTCGCTAGTCGCGGTCTTTACCACTGGACCACCACTACTCGCTAATCTAATGGGGAGTGTTGGTTTTTCGAGGTCGGCTTCGAAAATATTTACTGCAAAAGCTTCTTCCCAGCTAAAGCACTAGGAAGTGGTGAAGGGCGGGCGTTTTGGGGGACTGTCTTATGTAGTTTTGACGTTCAAGAAGTGCTGATTCTCAGCCTAGTTTCAATAAATGACTTTTGATTTTGATTTTGAGTTTCCAGTAACAAAGTGAAGGGCTGACTAATATACGTCAGTTTTAACCATCAACAATAACAAATTAAGGAAAGTCTCAATGAATCTTCCTTGTTTACGCAGTCCTTGTACGTATTCCTGTAAAGTGTTATTATGCAAAAGATTATTAAGGCTGACTCAGCGAACGTAATTACTTAGTGTTAGGGAAACCAATGACCCTATTATTGTGAAGCTAGTAAACGCTTGCTCGTGGTACAGCACCATAACTCCTGGGTTGGTTACTATTTCGTTGATTTGGTATTGATTGAAACTGATTATGCTTTAGAGGTGGGAGAAGCGATTTTTTTAAGGGTGGGCCTTCTGAAACCGATTGTTACAGTCGCCTAAGGTATAGGCTGTACATATAGATTGATAGGAAAAATTGACAAACGTAGGTGGCCTCAACAACCTTCTTCAGAAACCAATGAAGATAGAAATTAAACAATATTCTAGATATTATTTTTCTTGGAGGGTGTAGAGCTGCCCTAATTGTTTTAAACTTACTACTAACTTTAACTACTTTGGCCCATAGAGAGGCTGAATGACTTATGTATGCCAAAGAAGTGAGCGAAGAGTAACCTACCGTTAATTTTAAATGCAATTCTTTGTTAGCCGCGACTACTGTAACATAATGATCAATGACCCACAGTATGAGGATGCGGAAATATCTTATGTATACGTAGTAACTACGCTTTATATAGTCGTGTGGGAAGTTATAAATAACTTCTTTAAAAGAGTATTTTGTAACTTTAGCAGAGTCGGCAGACGTTAAGAGAATGTTTAAAAGTTTACCAGTTATTAAAGTCAGGGAAAATTCGATACTTATCAGTTATCATCCTAAATTGTGACAGCAGTTCTCATTCTTTAACAATTGTATGTAATGGCTACAATACGACAAACTAACGTAGTGTGTCTATTTGCTCACAAATTAATTTCGCCGACCATGGTCGCATAAAATACAAAGTATAGCTGTTTATGTCCATTAGAGACATTGAACAAATAAAACGATGAATTACAGCATTATAGGTTATATTCACGTGCATGTCTCAGGTTTGCCGACTAGTGCCGAGTTTGACGCCCATGCTTGGTCATGAGATCATCACGCAGAAAGGTCGCGAGTCAAACTGTCAGTATGGACGTATTCGTGCATCTTCGTCACTTGTCGGACGTTCCCGGGCTACGCACCCGCACACCTCGAGATTGATTCATGTACATTTATATTTATAATGGGTTTAATCTCACTGTGAGTTTTCGGTAAACCGGGACAAACCTTACATAGTCTGTGAAGGCCTACATGATATAAAGGGCTGGTGAGATCTGTAGTGATCAATTTGATCCCAATACTTTCTTTTGCAGTGGAGCATTATTACAGGCTGATTATAAAACAAGTGGTAAACAAGACGTGGTAAAAGTGGTGAGAGCATAAGATTTCATCTTTGGGTTTTTTTTTAAACAGGTTTAGTCACAAGTAGTACCTAACCACGTCGCCCTGAATGTCCGGTTTACTTTTGTCAGGAATACCCGCCATTTGACTCAAATAGTAAATAATAGAATTGGTAATATTATTATTTGCAATAGTGACTCACACGCAATTAGCACGCGGAGTGATCAATGCCTTCTCTGTTTGAGAGGCCTTTGTCCTGCTGTGGGACAATCGAACACTTATTGAAAAAAAAACTGTTAATATTGTTAATGTCTTTTACATATAGTTATGATGGTTCCGGACCTTTGGAAGGCGTACAAGGGTGCGAAGCGAACTCTCAGAGGTCTCTTAGTTAGACTATATTAAATTCAATGTGTCATTACCTATTGTTACTTATTATTGTTGTACCCGTATGGTACCTTATGGACCCAATTGAGATTCGGTAAAAATCCAAATTGCCACTGCAGAGCGAACTGGACTGCCCAGAGTGCATCTGACTATCACTGAAATATTTATTACTGCTTGCGGTGGAAGACGTAGAGTTGGAAGGCCTTCCACAAGGTGGACCGATGATGCGGGAATCACAGAACCGGTCTAAGTGGCGGAGCTTGGGGGAGGCCTATATCCAGCAGTGAAATTATTATGATGACTTGCGGAGGCCATTTTAAAGTGATGTTAATTAAGTACCTACCTACATTGTGATAGAATAGGACCTCACTAATGAATAAACAATTCTATTATTTTCTTGAACAACAAAATCATTTTGTTTTCCAATGATGTCAGTATATTTACAGGTACCTATCAATGGATGCTGCTCTGATTAGCGTGAGATGAACTTTTTAATTACTTTTGTGTCCGCTTTAATCATTTGTAGTTAATTAGGTTTGTGCTGAAAGGTTGCGGGTTGCTTTGCTGGTACCTGCTCAATGCATGTGCTATTCGATTTTTAGAGGGCGTTTGATTGTATTAACCGAGAACTACTACTCGCCAAACTTATTTACTACGGAATTTTGAAGGATGGCTGCAAATAGTTCAGATCTTTCGTTACAAACGGACACCAACAAGTCGTTACAGATCACAAGGGAAATCTAATACCTTTAAACGAGCAATTCTTGTATATATTATGTTTATATATAATCTGAATCTCGGAAACGGCTCCAACGATTTTCATGCAATTTAGTATGCAGAGGGTTTCGGGGGCGATAAATCGATCTACCTAGGTTTCATTTTTAGGAAACGTCAAACCAAAAAGAAAACCGAGCAAAGCTCGTAATAATGGACATCGCTTTCTCGTTAAAAGAGATGTCCCACAGGGCTCTATTTTAAATCCCATTTTATTTATTATTTTTATAGCTGATCTACCAGGTATTCTCAAGCACTGTAAGGTTCACCTGTATGCGGATGATACCCAAATTTATAAATAATTTAAGCCGGTTGAAACCAGTCGCATGAGCCAATGATTGTTAACGAACAACTTAACTGTAAATGGTGAAAGTTGCAAAAAATTGGGGGTGATTACGGACGATGAGCTTAGATTTGCAGAGCACATTACTGGCCAGATTCAGAATGCCTTTTAAAGGTTCTCTATGGAATCCGTGAGTAACTCTCCGAAGACATTAGGAAACTCCTATCAGACCTGCTAGTACTTTCACCATTTAACGATTGTGTTGTCGTGTATGGACCCACACTCTTTCAAAAGACCAAACAGTGCATGCAGAGGGTCCAGAATGCATGCATACGCTTCTGCTATAAAGTCCCAAGAAGATCGCAAATCTCCCCCTATAATAACTGAAAAGGGACAACATAACATAGAATCGCGACGCAGTCTACATTTGTTGTATTTTACACACAGGATTATTATTGTAGTTAAAAGCCCTTCATACCTGTTTAATAAATTATCTTGGTGTAAGGACGCACACAGCTTGTATAGTGATCGAAAGTGAATGGACCGCTAATTATACCGAGACTCAGAACAAAAGGGTATAAGGGAAGTTTCAAATATGCAGCATCAAAGATCTGGAACAATATACCGCCTCCCTTCCGAAGCATTAGAAACGCAATCAATTTCAAACAAAAATGTAAAAAAAAAATTGAAATTCAAATTACTATGAAACATGCCATAGTCGTTCAGTAGTGTTCCATCTATATTTTTTTTGTTTTTCTTTTTTAATTATATTTTCTTTATTGATAAAATAGTCATGTCCACAAACTTATAAATCACTCACTTTTTTCTCATTCAATTTATTAATGTATCATCTCATATTAAAATTGTGTTATTTTTATTTTTTTATCCGTTGTTGCTAAATATAACCCTATTTTTCGTAAAATAGCTGAAAACCAGAGCTTAGGAACCCGCTAGGGGGACCTAAGCATAATGTACCTACTACTACTAGGTAACTGTAATTCTGGAGACAATAAACGTTATATTTATTCTATTCTTTGTGGGTTTTGATCATTTATATAAACTTAAAGCTTTTCAAAATTAGCATTCTCAATTAACCTAACTACGGACAGAAATAAAGGAAATGATCTTTTTCTGTAGTTCAAACAATTTAATAAAACTAAATTAATTGAGAATAAGTACCGAATTCAAATTGTCCTTTGACAAACAGGCGCGACGAGACAGCGCGACGCGACTCTAGTAGAATAATCAGAACAACGTCTTTGAAAACTTCATGGAAATCGTCCTACCAGAATCGTGTTGCATCTTTGCGTAGCGCCTATCTATGGAAGCCATTATATGTATTTACAAGCCCCAAAAGGCAAAGACGTAATCGCGTTTGAATAGTTACAGTAGGAACATCGACGCACACTACAAATTGCAACTTTTGCAGTAAAATTGCGTTTATTAGTACATTTAATTAAAGTACTTCTTCCTATCACTTATCAATAACTTGTCTTGTCTAAACATTGCATAAAATTACGATTATCTGTTGCACAATGATGCAATCGTCCAGCGGGCCATCTTTATTTGTTTGCCTACTGTTCATGCGTGTAAAAAACCTGAAAAGTGTGCAATACTATGTTACAAGGAATTGTATCACTTTATAAAGTAACTACTAAAATGTTGTCATTTATTTTCTAAGAAAACCTTTGCATCAGTAAAAAGAAATGAAGCTATTGAAGTTAATGGGCATAAAAGTAATTCAAGTAAAGTTACCTACTGGATTAAGTTATACCATACCGGGCGGCAGAGCGCTACATGTTTGTAAACACGGCAACACATCAAGCTACACATTTCCAGTTTACGCTGATCTCGCACTGTGCGGAAATCCTATACAATGCGAGACCAGCTTATACTGGAAATGTATAGCTTGATGTGAAGCCGTGCGTACCTATATAATTTTGAACACCCTGCGTTGTAATTTTAGGTCGCTTATTTATAAAAAAATCTCTTCCATACATTTTGACCGCGTAGGTATTAAACAGCAGATTTTTTTTAGATAACCGATGAAAAATTTCTACGTTTGGGGGTCTAGAATCATGGGCTGAATTCATGGCGACAGTTTGCGCGTCGATGTCCCCTGCCACCCTGGTTAGATGACTAAGAAACATTATTGGTTTATATTATTGATTTTAATTGTGGTTTTATGTTAATCCCAATAATATTCATGTTTTACAGAACTGCTAAAATCGTTAATCAGAGGCCCTCTCCAGAACAATGACTGGATATAAGGTTTTAAACATGAGGAGGAAAGTCCCGGGTCCCATAAATATAAACAGTCTTGTTGATCCAATCAGTTATGCATTGTTACCCTAGTAAAGTGAATGCAACGACTTGATTAAAACTTTACATACAATCCCACTGACTCATTTTCTATGAAAGAGTCAGAAATATCCTCATAGCCGTTTAGTTGTTGCCTTTACATCACACAATCAAACTTGAATGGCAAGAATGTAGGTCAATATGGAACTGGTGAAGCAGCCGACACGAGATACAAACTTTAATTGAAGCTTTCAATTGAAGGCTAGATACGCAGCGCATCTAGAATAATTTCTTTGAAAACTTCATGGAAATCCATCTACTAAAGTCGCGTCGCGCTGGTTTCCTGGAGCCTTTAAGCTTTAAATGATAAATGATTTTATTTCTGTAAGTAGGTTTGTACAAACACTTTTAAATGTCAATCACATTTTAAATTAGACGAGGTCTGCGTTTCCTATCTGACTACTCTGAGAAGAAAAGCCGAAACAAACTCAGTCTCTTTTAAAGCCTCATATAATATTGGTCAGATCATGTGAAGACCATGTCGATTGGTGTCTGAAATGGTACCTATTTTGAGGAAAGATCCACGCAGATTGATCCTATCAGTGCACGCATTTGTCACTAATCGTGCAGTCAACTCAGAACTTTAGGAGCTCCACAATCCGAAGAACATTACCATTTGGGTAGGTCGCATAAATTACTCAACCTGCCAGATCATTATTACAACTAACTGAGAAAGAAAGAAACCAAGATAAGAAAAAAATATGACCCACATAGTCTTCACATTCACAATAATTAAAACAATATAATACTTAATTACAATACTATTTAATTAACAAAGACAAGGCATGTCAATTCCACTGAAGTACCTACGTGAAACAATACTGCAGAAATTAGAATCACGATTCACGCATTGTCAGTGTAGGTTGCTGAAATCTTGACCCCAATTATATATTTTCATGACTTAAAAGATTTACTGGATATTTTGCCAAATAGATAATCCCGAGGGATAATTGCGCAAAACACATACAGTAGGAATGGAAAGGACGAAAATGTCGTGACAAAAGTTTTGAGCATGATTATCGATGGCTATAAGGGTAGGGGAAGACCAAAGAAATGGTGGATGGACTGTGTGAATGATGATATGGTTAGAAAGGGCGTGACTATCAAGATGACGACTAATTGTGCAGTATGGAAGAAAAGATTGCTTCGACCCCAAATAAATTGTTATGGGTATGGTAGGGCAGGGGAATGATGATGAGGACTAATAGTAGGAATGGGTTTCATTTAGACAGTTCAACAGCATCACTGGCAGATAATAAACTGTAACTAGCTGTAGGTAATATTTATGCTACTCAAGATGTTAACTAATGATGTTAACCTGTGCGTGCTTACTGTATCACCTAGACAAGAAAGATTTTTTTCTATTCATTGCGTGATTTATGTTGTTGAAAAGACAAATTTTTCGAACATATGAATCAATGATTTAGCAAGATTCGGATTCTGATTTATATTGTTATGCAATAGAGTGCCGGATTAACTTTTAATTTTATCTTAGTGTAGCGAACTACCTAGTGTAAGTCTCATGTAATCATTCATTTCAATGGGGATCAGGAGTTCATGACATTCAAATAGTAGATAGCATTCGACATTACGCTGCACAAAGAAATGTTAAGTACATAACTTGCACATTGCTAATGAATTATTTCAACACCTACAAATGGAAAACTGTGAGGTATTCAGTGGAAAGGAATTCTGTGTCATAATAGTCGGATACGAAAACAGGTATTTAAAAAGTTGTGAAGATTTTATACCCTCAACATAGTCATGGGCTGTTCTAAATTTTTAATTTATCGCGATGATTTTACATACAAACACAGAATTTAGGATAATATATATCTACACAATAATTAGCTAACAGCCTGTAAAATCAGAATTAACTATCGCGGATTGACTGATTAAAATTTTGACAGACAATCATATATTACTTGACATGAGTTTAACAGACTGGCAGCTTTTTATTGTTGTTGATAACTATTCTTTGTTGATCCATCCTTGCATATCGACACCAATCCGTGCCTCAGAAAGCACGATAAGCCGTTGGCCTAACATGCTTCCTGACGGGTTAAAGATCCTCGAATTATTGCCGGGACCAGCGTCCGGCAGTCATTCATGGATCTTAGACAGCCGCTACGGGAAGTCATAAGCTCGAAAGTCTGACAATCAGTCCTACCAGGGGCTATCGTGTTACTCAGTAATTGGGCTGTGGAGTTCAGATAGGCAGTCACTCCATGTCAAATACTGGTATTCAGCTGCATCAGGTTAGACTGGAAGCCGACGCCAACGTTGCTGGGAAAACGCTAGGCAGATGATGATTCTTTCGGTAAGGTCTTCTATGTATATTGACAATGAAGGAATCAGCTCCGTGTTCATGATGCAAGGTCTCTCCACATAAAGTTTGTTCGGTACATAACATAATACCACGCTTGTATTTCCCGCAGGGGCCTATAGTACAACCACATTTGGCCAAGTTATGTTCGAAGTCCCATGTAATAGGGGGAAAGCCTATTGCCATCAACCGGGCAGCAGGGTATTTACCTAATATTATGATCATGAAGATCAAAACTCGTATAAAAATTCTGGCACACCGGTTTCTCTATACATATACTTTATTGTTTTTTTTTTAAATTATGACATAGAATTTGCAGTTTTTTGTTAAATACGTCAGTGTTACTGGAATACGCGGACAAGCTAAATGTTGGGTCAATGACCGCTACATGGTGTGTATACTCGAACAAAGATATAGGTACCGGCTCTGCAACTACTTTAAACAACGTTGTGACTGTGCTGAGTAGGTAGTCAATTATTTTACCTACATCACTCTCTTATTTTGACATAAGCTTTAAAAGTTTACACGCACACAGTAAATTAAAAAAACAAAACTGGCTGTGAAGTGAAAATATTAATATTTTTGCCTGTATACTTAATTACCAAATAGCTTTTTCGACTGTACCTATTAAGTTTTTTTGTTTGTTTTTTATTTAGTGATGGTTGCTTTGCTTCTAAATCTATTCTATATTTCTATTAAACCAAGACTTTTATAATATCACAAGACTAGCTGTTAAGTAAGTAAAGTTATACCGACAACTAGAGCTAGATATAGTAGAGAAGGGAGAAGATAAGTTTTATTTTTATTCTTTTATATTATCTATAATTGTAATAAATAAAGATCAATAGAACTTACAAAATGTGTATCAAGTCCTCGCTCAGCATCCATCAGGTGAACATTGTTCGTGACGCGATTCTTAGTAGTCGCCTGCCCCGGTCTGCCGAAAATCATCTCGACCTCTTCGTCAAAACTTTTGTCAAAAATCTTTTGATGCTCGTTCACCATATTCAGTTTCACGTGATCCTTAGCCATGTTTAACACACATAAAAACAATAGAAAGACACAGTATGAAGGTTTCTTTACAACGTTTTCTTTGATAAAGTAAGCCGGCAAAGTTATTTTAAATTATTGCGAGCGTGTGCACGATCGCTCTTCGCTACGGTCAGGCAAAGACTGGTAAAGTTATCCGTGCGTATTATTTAATGACTTTGATCTCTAAAACTAACAATTATTACGCGACCGATTTTAACTGAACGCCAGTGTCTATTAGTTTTATATGCGATGTGCTGCCGCCTTGAGTTGTCACACTTTTCACGGGAACTTTGAATGAAAAAACCCAGACAAGCGTAAACACTATGACGCTGATTTGCATTACGTTGCCAAATTGTTTGGTATCTATTGTACAATACTACCTGCTTAGGATTTTTGTACATTACATTTTTTTTACTTTTATATTTACAGCTATGGTTTTCAAAGTACCGACTGTGCTACAATCTACCTTTATACTAGTGATGTGCCGACTAGTCGGCCATATTTGTAGTCGGCGACTAATCGGCACATTTTTTACTCGTATAAATATACTTAAAAATTTAAAAGACGGTGATTGAAATTAAATTGAAATATTTACTGCTATATATTTTATTGTAGAATCAGTTTTACAGTTTACTTTCAGTGCAATCAGGAAATTAGGATAATAAGGAATAGGAATCCTTCGTTCGGGTCATTAATTAATTGGACTTAGATCCAGAAATTAAATACCGAAAGTCATTCATTCAGAAATCAATTAATACTTCTAACAAAAAAGAAGAAACTCTATAGCAAACAATTGGCAATCAAATCAAATCAAAATATTTTATATCACATAAACCTGCATGGGTACTTCTAAATCTCAGAAGATAGGTGCACGGTTCCAATTTGTCGCTTCATATGGAGAAGAGCCGGCAAGAAACTCCACGGTTACTCTTTTAAAAATAATTGGGTTTTACAATGTTTTCAAATTACAGTGATAATAGGCAGCCCCGGATCTAGGGGGGGGGGGGGGGGGGCAAACCGGGCCACCCGTCCCGGGCGGCAGTTTCAAGGGGCGCCGAAATCATAATATTGTGTGATTAAAAATAAAAATCTTGCTCCACAAAGCGCCTAGCATATCGAAGCCTGGTTGGCTCACCGACAACTTGTAACAAAAAGGCGCCACACATTAATTTATCTCAAACGCTGGAGAGAGGGGCGCCACTGCCAAGGTTCTGCCCTGGTTCAAAAATATCGTAGATCCGGGGCTGATAATAGGTATTAGAGGACATACCTACATAACGGAATGAAAATTAAGCATACAAAATCGTCTACAAATCCACAGTGTGTAAGGCCTACAACATTCTCTCATTCACAA
Organism: Polymixis lichenea; assembly: GCA_949091785.1. Classification (NCBI taxonomy): domain Eukaryota; kingdom Metazoa; phylum Arthropoda; class Insecta; order Lepidoptera; family Noctuidae; genus Polymixis; species Polymixis lichenea. The sequence continues at coordinate 1,466,327 of OX420943.1, read as the reverse complement.
TATGTAAAAGAATGTACATACATAAAATGAATCTAGTGACCAAGTAACCAAGTGGCATGATTTCCATAAAAATCACTAATAAGTCGAAATTAGAATTGATGTATAATGTCAAATAATAACGAGAAAATGTCAGACATTGTAAAAAATAAAAAGAATAAAAATTAACATTGTAACTTGGGAGCAGTTAATAGACTTTCACAAAGTCATGCTGTTACTGAGGTACCAGGGAAGCCACATGTGCCAACGTAATCTTTTATCTTATAATATGCTTTTTTGATAAGGACACGTTTGATGTGAGTCTTAAACTTTCCATCGCTAAGTTCTGAAACCGACTTTGGCAACTTGTTATAGAAGCGGATACCTACTGTTTATTAGAAATGACTTGCTAGTTTTAGTTAATCTAAATTTTGGAATCACAATTTCATCTTTACTACGTGTATTTAGATTATGGAAATCGAATCTTTTTTTGAAAAGACGTAAGTTTTTGCGAACATACAAGATATTTTCTAGGATATACAGAGAAAGAAGAGTTAGTATATCAATTTTGTTTAATTTGTTTCTAAGAGACTCGCGAGGCCCCATTTTATAGATTGCGCCGATTGCCCTCTTTTGTAAAATGAAAATTGAATCTACGTCAGCTGCCTATCCCCACTCAACCGTGGCCGACTAATCAGCCGACTAGTCGGCCATTTTGCAGCCGACTAGCCGGCTAGTCGGCCAAAGTTATAGTCGGCCCATCTCTACTTCATACATACCTACATAAACAGCATTTAGAAAGAACCTACCTACCTTCTTACATTCGATTTAAAACTCAACCCGGAAAATGCTTATAATATACCTAAACAAAATCAATAAAGCAATTTACAAACACCATAAAAGCAAACAAATGCCTGTCGCAATTTAAAAGGATAGAACTGGGTTTCTAGTTTTATTAAAACGTTGAGTTAAAAAAAGTTTTCGTACGTTTTATCAGAGAGCGGTACATAATACATTGTGAGTCTTTATAATGTGTACATATCAAAATGAGGGAATATATGCTTAATTTTATCACCGGAAAAAATATTAAAAAAAAACAAATTAAAAAAAAAAGAAAATTATGGATTTTAGAAAAAAAATCTTCGCTACTCTGACCCCAGTGTAAACAAAACGATCTAGCTTTTAAACTAAATGATCTACCGCAATGAAACAAACTCCATAATGATTCGAAGTAATTAGCCGTCCTCATAAAATGAAAATTGTGGAAAAATTCTACCCGCAGTTGAAAATAAACATGTCTTTTTGATCAAAAAACTGTTTTTTTTGCATCCATTTGTACAATAATCGTAAAATTTCTCAATAAGATGTTTTGTTCGAAAACGGCGTCGAGGTCAGCATGCCGTTTTTCAAAATGGAAGGCAATACTTTCGACTAGAAATGGAAATCCTTACATAACTGAATATTGACACTGCACGGATCCAGCAGAATACCTGGAATATGCTGAGCTGGAACAGATTACTTCGGGCATTGTCGTTTTAAAACTGATTACTTCCGTCTCGTCTGTCGAAATCCCCCCGTCTCTCTCATTTACATACCTTATTTTTAGTAGCCTTTTATTCTACCCTTCGAGTCCTTTTATATTTAGTTAAATTCTAACCACAATTTTTTTTCTCATTAATTATTTTTTAATTCGTCACTTGCTGAATTCACAAACAAGATATCAGTAGGTACCTAAGTTGAAATTAGGTAGGTAATTTAATTAGTAATAATCATTACCTGCAATAATATTAAAACTAACTGGTAAATGGCTGGGTTTCCACTGTTACCTAATTAAAATGACCATATATGAGACATATATTACAATTTACGTATAATAAATTAAGTCCCATGTTTTCCTGATTGTGGACGTACCTACGAATTATGATAATGACCCACGAAACTGTTTCGAGACCGCAACGATAGCAAATTCTTGATTAATTTATTTGTTCGCGTACCTAGTACCTATCAACATCAAAAACCAGGAGGAAGGAAAACAGTTTGTTTTGCTAACAACCAGTAAAACAATATAATGTAATAGCTTATTACTGACGTAAGAGTATACCTACTTACAATTAGGTGTGAGGTACCTATTACTTATTATAAGCTTCAAGTTGCTTTATTAAGCGACGAAAAAACGGAGGAGGGTCTCAAGTCAACGTGTATATTTTTTTTATGTATGACCACGCATAACTTTTTACAGAGTAGTCCGATTTATCCGGTCCGATCATTTTTTTGTTAATGAAAAGGGTGTACCCCAAAGTTGTTAAAACTTTTTAACAAAAAATTAAACCGCCGAAAAAACTGTTAATCTAGGTTATAATATATCTGTGTGTCAAATTTCATCCAAATCCATTTAGTAGTTTTTGCGTGAAAGAGTAACAGACATTCATACATACAAACTTCCGCGTTTATAATAGTAGTAAGGATAAGGATGTGAAGATGTTTGGATGTTTGTTCTCAATCATGCAAAAACGGCTGCAGGGATTTGGATGAAATTAGGCACACAGATAGTTTATAACTTGGATTAATACATAGGATTTTTTATACCGGTAGTACGTTCCCGTGGGATGATTTTCGACCTCCACGCAGGTGAAACCACCGGCAAAAGCTAGTAGGTATTAAATAAATAAATTACTAGCCGGTGTAAACACCTTAATTTTTATTTTTCGTTTAGTGACGATTGCAACTCTCTGAAAAGACATTTATTTTATTAGTATGATTTTGAAAATACTATGTTTGTAACACCATAATTACTAATGAAATTTTCTATTAATAGGTAGGTACCTACTTTAGGAGAAAATCGTTAAATCTTGCGTTAAGGCTTCTTCAAACAGGCGCGATGCGACACTTGTGGAACAATTTCTACGAAAACTTAATTGAAATTGTTCTACAAGTGTCGCATCATCGCGTCGCGGTGTCGTGTCGCGCCTGTTTGAAGAAGCCTTTAGTGTAAAGAGTTGACTACATACACCTTAGACATGAATCGAGAGATAAATATTCGCGCAAGCTTAGATAACCTCAAGCGTTAATAGGGCACTTCGCGCGCGGTCATTGTGAACTAACTCCTTATATAAAAATCAAAATCAAAATATTTTATTCCACACATACCTAAATGGGCACTTATAAAACGTCAGAAGCTTGTTGCACATGCAACTATGTCTACACCTAGCTCATTTAATGGGATTAAATGAACTTAGAGCGTTTTATTGATGATTTTAGTGATTATAATTATGTAAAGCCATATTTGTTATGGTCGCGAATCATAATTTGTTCAACACATAACCTGACGCTGAACTGCAAATTGCCAAAAACCGACTCGTGATACCCTGGGGCCTCCCCATCGACGGCTTTTATTCTTCCTTGGGTTTGTAGCCGAGATTACTTTTTTCATTTCGACCAGTTTTATTTTGTAAACCTTCTGGGTTGTATGTGCAATAATACCAGCCTGTTATTGACCCACTGACAGGTTGGCGATGTCAGACTTAATTTAGTACATGTCCAGGTTTTAACCAGGATATAAGGAACGTACCTACGCAAAAGTGTGGAGTTTCTTGCCCATTCTTCTCCATACGAAACTACATTTTGGTAAGGGTGACTAGGATCAATTTTATTTTGAAGTTCAAAAGTGCCTTGTATGTGCCTATTTGAAATAAATGCTTTGAAATTGACTTTGAAGATGAATTCAGTAACTACAACAACAATAACTTACGAATATTCAATTGTATTCTATTCAAAATCCATATGATCTCTATCGAATCTAAACCGATAGTTGTGAAGATGGAGGACGGAAGACTCCGCGGATTCTTTGCACCAAATCTGTGGCTGCAGTCCCTGGAATGAGTGGCCGGACTTAGCTAGTCATTGATTTGAATTGGTAGGTACCTCAGCCAGACAGGGTAATAGGGAGGATTTCCAGAGAAGACACACATTGGTCACCCTAGTACCTATAGATAACAGAGTGCAAAGACTGTTTACACAAAATGGAAAATATTCACCGGCATCTATTTAGACTAGAAGCCCCCTTGACAGGGGTGCTGGACAGTCAGACCGATATCTTCCTACGTCACAGGCGATTGCACAACGGGACAAGATCAATGATGACTAATATAAAATTTAACGATGAGTGGAAGCACCTTATTGAAAGGTAAATTTTTGACTACAAGTGATTAAAGATTGCGCAATTTCAGTTGTAGACTTGCAAGATTTTAAAAAGAATTACTGACCGAAAATTACTGAAGGAAATTATGAAATTGTTGCACATGATGAACTGTGCCTGTAAAAATCCCCATGCATGACCGTTATCAAACTATTTTTAAAGATATAAAAAATATGATTATGTTTATGCAGACAGAGGTACTTCAATGTTCAGAAGACTGTAATAAAAAATCTACAGAATGTAGGGAACAACGCCAAACAAACGTAACTCAAACGAATAAGTTTTTTCTTTTGTTATCAGATGTTAATTAGCCATCAAAATATTGCTAGTCTTTAAAAAATATCTGATATCTTAACATTAAATATTCAAGAACTAGCACGCAGACAAATGAATATCGACATAATATGCTTTACAGAACATTTTGTTATCTCTGGTCAGGAAAGTCTAATCAATATACCAAATTATAAACTTGCTGCCTCTTACTCTAGGAAACACCAAAGGCGAGTTGGTTCATGTATTCTAATTAAGAGTTGTTACGAGCACAAAGAGCTTCACGATGTATTGAAACTTTCTATAACAGGAGTTTTCGAATGTAGTGCAATGTAACTAATCAAACAAAAAAATACAATTGTATGTGTATCATACATATAGATCACCATATATATCTAATACTAGTTTCTGCTCGCGACTTCGTTTGCGTCAAATTTCTTGCTCCCCAGACCCACCCCGTCGCTTAGAATCGCCTGCCCGTGCGAGGAATTCGTATTCGTGACTTTTTTTCTCTTTGCTCGGCTCCTAAGGGTCTTAGCGTGATGTTATATAGCTTATAGCCTTCCTCGATAAATGGGCTATCCAACAGTAGAAGAATATTCCAATTCGAACCAGGAGTTCCTGAGATTAGCGCGTTCAAGCAAACAAACAAACGAACTCTTCAGCTTTATAATTAGTATATAAATTATAATTAGTATAGATATAAATATTAATATATAATATATATAGTATAGATTTATATATTTTTTGATGCTATGGACTCTGTATTAAAAAAAAATGTGCTGTAAATCTAACGTGAGAGTAGTATTATGTGAAGACTTTAACTCCTCAAAAGAAATCCTCAAACATAACGGAATCACCCTGGACTTTGAATTTAACCTTAAGCTGCAGGTACGGCAACCGACGAGGCCAAAAAGTCAAATATGTTTGGATAATTTTGCTTATAGGTAACTCCAATTTAAAATGTACAAGTGAGGTTGTTGATTTTGCTTTGTCTGATCATTCATCTGTTATACTAAAAATCGAAGTCAGTAAAACTTGCAAATTAAATTACTGGCGCACTCAAAAACGGGATTACTCAAGGGAAAACCTCACCATCATCATCATACGTCCCCCAAAAGGGGGGTTTTGCCATAATCGCCACGCTTGGCAGGCGGGTTGGCGATCGCAGTACAGTGGTCAAATGCATAGAGAACGCTGCTGCCCATTCTCTAGTAACTCCCTTAGTCGCCTTCTACGACACCCACGGGAAGAAATGGGATGGTGTTACTCAAACTCAAACTCAAAGCATTTATTTCAAATAAACCAATTACAGGCACTTTTGAATTGTCAAGTTCGGTGAGTTAGAAAGATGAAGCTATTTGCCCATTCCAAAGCGTAGGTACCTATGGAGAAGAACGGGCAAGAAACTCCATGGACACTCTTTTAAAATCATGGTATTGTTACAAAAAGTTGGTTACATCATTATGTTGAAATTATCAATGTGAGAACGATGTAAAAAGACGTGCACATTAAAGCGTCCGTAATTCAAACAAAAATAAAAAACAATTCAGAAATTAAAATAAGCCGTGGGGGCTAGGAGATGACCAGTCCGTACTGGCGGCGCCCGTTCACGAACATGACGTGTGGATCAGCACCATTCAGCTCAACCATTTTGAAGGGAATGATCCAACACACACGCCACCACCAGCGAGACATTTGAGTGAGCATGACATACTCTCAGCTGCCAGGGCACATTCAAGTCAATGAAAGACGTACCCTGTAAATGGTAGCTTTATAGTAGGAACATAGTACTCACACATATGCTATGTAATTATACAATACTAGAAGTTTGAATTTATACAATGCAAAGATATCTAGTCTTTTACAGTCTTCAGCAGCTCCAACAACGTTTTCAAATGCTAATCAATTTGGTTTAAGCTACCTTGTGGAGCAGGACAAGCAGCGTTTAGCCAAGCATTTTTATCAGCGATGTAATCTCCCAACTTATAATATCTAGTCTTTTACAGTCTTCAGCAGCTCCAACAACGTTTTCAAATGCTAATCAATTTGGTTTAAGCTACCTTGTGGAGCAGGACAAGCAGCGTTTAGCCAAGCATTTTTATCAGCGATGTAATCTCCCAACTTATAATAAGCATGGCTGCATAGTGTGCGTTTTATACAAGATTTAAATTTCATTTCATTCAGCTGGAGTATGTGGGGAGGTATTTTATTGTAACATTTTAAACAGTACCCCATGAAGGATGAGTCTACTTTAGCCAGTCTGAAGCCTGGTTGAACTAATTGGTTTTTATTTCTAGTCCCAACGGTGTGTCTTTCACCTCTTTTACTGAAAAGATTTAAATTTTTCCTGACGTACATGATGTTCTCATAGATATATTGACAAGGTACCGTCATCATATTAATATTTTTGAAAAGTTCCCTTAGAGAATCTCGCCTACGGAGGCCATATATTGCTCTGATGGCCCTTTTCTGCAGAATAAAAATAGACTCGATATCTGCAGCCCGTCCCCATAGTTTTTTTTTTATACAACGTGTAACGTAAGTAACGCGGGACCTCACAAGCCCCAATATTGAGTATTGAGGTAAAAGCCTAATACAATGACCAAATCACTTTTTTTTTTCTCATTTTTACGGCTAGCTGTTATTATTACGAAAATCGTGTTTTCGATTAGCTTTCCTTTATGCATTGAAACTTGACCCTTAATCACCTTGAAATGGGATTGGGTTTTCTTTGGGTTATCAGTGGTGGGTGAGGCATAATATATAATTTTTGAAAAATACCCATGTTAAAAGTTGTTGAATTCGACTCAGTGGTCAATTGGGAACGGGCTGGTTTCGAGTCTTGCGTCCATTCTGTTACACCTTGTATAAATATTACGTGCAATCCATTATTCCTAAAGTTGTTAGTGTGCTGCTAGAAATAAATATTGTTTTTTTTTTATAGTAAAATACCGTAAGACATGATACTATGAAAGTAACTGAAATAGACTGACCTCGCGGTTTCTACATTAGTGAATTGGCGGATTTTTCTTACAGCATATTATTCTTTTACGTCCGGCACCACACGGATAGACAAAACCTAGGGAAAACCTAGTTAAATTTAAAAAAAATTTTTTTAACAGATTTATCTTTTTCAGATGTTTATAGTGAGCACAATGCTAATAAAGAATTTTATGAGAATTTTATAGATATGTTTTTTCTACTTTACTTACAATCAATACAACAATTTGACGGCACGGTTGGCGCAGAGGATAAGCGATTGACTGCTGCACTGCGTGGCGCGGGTTCGATTCCCGTACGGAACAAATATTGGTATGACCTACAAGTAGTTGTTCCGGGTCTGGCTGTTTGTGTATGTGAGTTTAAATGTTTGTAAAACGCACCCACAATACAGGAGAAATTCCTAGTGTGTGGCAACGTATTAAAAAAAAACAATGTTTTCCAATGAAATGGGTTAAAATTCGATTGGCATTCTGATATGGGGCAAAGCCGCTGACATTCAAAATATTTTTGTTCTTCAAAAACGAGCTCTTCGTGCAGAATTAGCTTACCTACTGACACGTCATACGTTACTTCTTATCATTGTTTATTTTATTTGACCATACAAAAAAAAAAAGAAAAAAAATAATGATATTTTCATTTATTGTTGAATGTTAATTACTTACTTAGTATTGTATAGAACCGAGTTCTTCCAACTTATGAGACAGCTGTGCTGCTGGGGAGTTTGTTACGCCACTTCTTCTTCCCAGCTAAAGCACTTGGAAGTGGTCATGGGCGGGCGTTTTGGGGGGACTATCTTATGTAATTTTGACGTTCAAAAAGTGCTGACTCTCAGCTTGAATAAATGACTTTAGAATTTTATTTTAATGATTAGAAAGTAAAATTAAATACATTTTAAAAGGTATTAGACTGTGTAGTAAGAAACAAAGAAACTTGCTAGGGAAACATATAATGAATCCTTCTTAGGAGAGTAAAATCACATTCAAGACCTAATCACAAAGATTATAAAGGAATATAAAACTGACACAAAAGGTTCAGAATAATTACATAAAAATATAGAAAAAAATCCAAGCTCCATATTTTAGGAGCTGCAAGACTATAACCCTATGGCCGCGCCATTGAAACGGTGAAAAACACGATATCGCCGATATCTCGCTGAAAAAGCATCGCAGTGGTCTGAAGTTTTTTGTAAAACCTAGATTTGAATTTGTCGAAGTTAGTAAAAATACAACAAAAAGTCCTAGGTTTGTATTTCAGGAGCTGTAAAGCTAAAACCACATGGCCGCGCCATCGAAACGTTGAAAATCACATTATCACTGATATCTCGCTGAAAAAGCATCGCAGTGGTCTGAAGTTTTTTGTAAAACCTAGATTTGAATTTGTCGAAGTTAGTAAAAATACAACAAAAAGTCCTAGGTTTGTATTTCAGGAGCTGTAGTACGGTATTGCGTTGAAATAAGTCGGGATTATCTATCGAAGAAAGTAAGTAGTAGCGAGATTATTTTTGTAAACAACAACTATTAATATGTAGAACTACCGATAATAGGTAAAAAAAAACATTTTTTTTTTTACAAACCCATAAATACGTTCTGAATTTTTCGTTAGGGTGACCATGGTTTATTGTTTACAGAAAAGTTTCCACCTATTGTGTAAGAAATGATATCTTAAGGATTCTAAATGAAACCATAAATTCAGGATATCATTCTAGTCAGTTATACAAAAAATCATCTGTTCCATACATTTTGACCGTATAGGTATTGCACTTTTCAATGAAACAGCTGATTTTTTATTGTATTACCAACGGGGCGTCTTTTACAAAAAACTTCAGACGTTGTAGCGTAAATCCGCTACGGTAAAAACCTTTTTGATTTCTAGTCCAACCTTTTCAATAAAAAATATTTTTTCTTCATAGCTTTTGATTAAATTTTAAAATTCGAATCGGAAAAAATCGTCGAATGTTTTCTTTTGACAAAACCCTCACTACAGATTTGGGAGCCATTGACGGTGGTATGAATTCCCTTTAAGAAAATTCTCCTTTTAATGTGACAAAGTTTTAAAAAAAGCAGCGTTATTGTGTTGTGTGGTTAAACCAACCAGTTTAAGCTGTTTCCGTGTGCAAATAAGTGTTTCCTTCCGCATCTATTGGGTATGTATTCCGTCACCTTTTTTTCTCTTTTCTGATCTATTTTTGTTGATTCCCTCCCCTTCATCAAGGATTCTTGTGCCTGTGGTCTGAAGGCTCTTTTTCCCTTTTGTTAATGATGATTATTATGACGGGCGCGGGCTGGCACTTCGTCGAGCAAGAGTCGGGGGGGAAGTTGTGTCTGTCGAATCCAACCAATAAATAAACATTACAAATAAGAATTTATGACGGTAGTTGATCAAAACTGTCTCACAAAATAAAAAAGTCACATCTATCCTACTCAGTCTTTTCCTTTAGGAATGAACGAACCATGACATCTCCTAAAGTGCGACCATTTAAAAGCAGAAGATATGAAAAGATATAGTAAAAATAATGAACAATTTTGGATACAATCTCAGTCTGCCTACGAAGTATATATAATTAGATAGAGGTCGGAGTATGAAACAGTCAGACGGCTTATTGGAGGAGGAAATAAAGGCTACTTTCTTCCTTCAGCTTTTAAGTATTGTCACACTCATTCTTTAACAAATTGACTCTTTAAGTTTAGAACTTATATTACACAATACAAATAACACGTATTTACGGTAACATTTTTTCGATATTGAAATAAGAAGTGCAAAGGCTTTAGGTACAGTCTGAGATATAAATTATGACGTTTTCATAAAGCGCGCGGTTTGAGTGATCCACTTTATTGACCATATAATTTTTATCTCAGGTTTAACAAATTTTTTACTTCGCCGTAACGTTTTAACTATTTTTACTAAATCTTCCTCGATTTTTGGTAAGATTGAAGAAAGGATCACTCAATCCACATGCACACACACACACAACACGTTTCTTTCCACAGAGGGGAATGGCACATGGCAGATTATGTAGTAATGTCTGAATGAAATAAAAAACCGAGCTATGCTCGATTTCTTTTTTACGTTTTCTAAAAATGATACCTAGCTAGATAAATTTATTGCTCCCGAAACTCCCTGCATACTAAATTTCATGAAAATCGTTGGAGCCATTTCCGAGATTAGATATATGTATATAAGTATAGTATAATCTGAATCTTAATATTAATATATAACGGCGCGTGACATTATTAAATAATGAAAATCAGTTAATTTCGAGAGTTGTAATTTATTCTGTTATTTTAACGATTAATCGATTTGAATTCAACTAAATGGTAATTTTAATTAAGAGCGGGTAACACCGCATGGAGTTGCGTCTGTCATGGCGGGCGACGTCGTGTCAGTTCATTAAGTTGTTGACAGCCGTTGCACGTGGTGGTCACTCGCAAACCCATTGGCTCTAAATCGTTAATTATTACTGCAATCCTTAATTGTTTAAGTAATTCAAGTGTCTGTAAAATTAATATAGTGAACAGTCAACGCTACAGCGTATTTATTTCAACGTTTCCTGAAGTTTAACGCCCACTCTGGATTCCCGTGCTGACGAAGTCACGAATCAGCAATCAGATGCAACAGCCCGGCCTTCCTGATATCCTGTTATCAGAAGTGGGATTACCAGGAACTTCCCAGGAACGTAAAACAGGTCAGAGTATTGTTACTAACCTAAATAGTGAATCCGACCATTGAAAAACGTTGTTTAAAATGCAACAACGTAGCATGATGGAATTAATTCGCGCTTTAAAGGACATAAACACGGTTGATATAAAGCTAGCATTCCCCGAAAACAATCCTGATTCTCGAGACGCCGATGCCAGAAAAGTCCAATACTAACAGTGACGCTAAGAAACCGCGATATGAACCGAAGAAATGTTACGATTGTGGCAGTCTAGGCCACATGGCAAACGAATGCCTCTCCAAAGACTCGCGTAATACCAGCACTAATCTCAAACCTCAGTTTTCAGCAACCAACGAACAGCAAGATACCCAGGACAGCAGTGTACCAAACAAAACATCGTCGCCTACGTGCTACTACTGCAACGAATCAGGTCACACCGCCACTCGCTGCCCGAAAAGGGACACCAAGATTTGCAGCGGCAACGTAGAGCAACGGGTGCATGCCTGCACTATGAGTACAGCCACTGATCACCAAGCAATTGAATCCGGTGAGAAATTTTCATTTTGTTTTGATTACGTGCTTTTAACTCTAATAGGACGTATCAGTTCGCGCACGATCGTGTGCGTGCCATGCTCGAATGTTACGTTCCATTAAGAGTTGAGTGGAGGACTAGAAATCCCAACAAATCAAATTGAGACAGAATGTGCCGATGACGGCCATGGTAAGTAACACTGCAAGTAAGTGGCACTGACAAGCCTGTGTGGCACTGACACGCTTGTGTGGCACTGACAAGCCTGTATGGCACTGACAAGCCTGTGTGGCATTGGACTACCCTGTGTGGCATTTGACTGGCCTGTGTGGCACTTGACTGGCCCGTGTGGCATTTGACTAGCCTATGTAGCACTTTACTAGCCTGTGTGGCACTTGACTGGCCTGTGTGGCACTGACTAGCCTGTGTGGCATTGGACTAGCCTGTGTGGCATTTGACTGGCCTGTGTGGCATTGGACTAGCCTGTGTGGCATTGGACTAGCCTGTGTGGCATTTGACTGGCCTGTGTGGCATTTGACTGGCCTGTGTGGCATTTGACTGGCCTGTGTGGCACTTGACTGGCTTGTGTGGCACTTGACTGGCCTGTGTGGCACTAACTATCCTGTGTGGCATTGGACTAGCATGTGTGGCATTTGACTGCCCTGTGTGGCACTTGACTGGTCTGTATGGCACTGAATAGCCTGTGTGGCATTGGACTGGCCTGTTTGGCATTGGACTAGCCTGTGTGGCATTTGATTGGCCTGTGTGGCACTTGACTAGTCTGTATGGCACTGACTAGACTGTGTGGCATTGGACAAGCCTGTGGGGCATTTGACTGGCCTGTGTGGCACTTGGCTGGCCTGTGTGGTACTTCACTAGCTTGTGTGGCACTTGACTAGCCTGTGTGGCACTTGACTAGCCTGTGTGGCACTTGACTAGCCTGTGTGGCACTTCACTGGCCTGTGAGGCACTAGCCTGTGTGGCACTAGCTTGTATAGCACTAGCCTGTGTGGCATCAGCCTGTGTGGCAATACAGGCAATACCCTGTGTGGCAATAGCCCGTGCGGCAATACCCTGTGTGGCACTAGCCTATGTGGCCCCAGCCTGTGTGGTACTAACCTGTGTGGTAATCTGGTAATTGTTTTGTGCTATCCGATAACTGTGATCGCTCTTTGTGATATTGTGGTGTTTGATTAAAAACGGTCAGAATGACCGAACGTTAAGTTGTTTACTTGAGTTCTTTTACGATTGTCCACAGATGATGACTGATGAGATAAACTGTTCACCCGAGGACGTGTGAAGATGCAGGACGGCCGTAACGGCGCTTGACCTTATTAAATAATGAAAATCAGTTAATTTCGAGAGTTGTAATTTATTCTGTTATTTTAACGATTAATCGATTTGAATTCAACTAAATGGTAATTTTAATTAAGAGCGGGTAACACCGAATGGAGTTGCGTCTGTCATGGCGGGCGACGTGACGACGTCGTGTCAGTTCATTAAGTTATTGACAGCCGTTGCACGTGGTGGTCACTCGCAAACCCATTGGCTCTAAATCGTTAATTATTACTGCAATCCTTAATTGTTTAAGTAATTCAAGTGTCTGTAAAATTAATATAGTGAACAGTCAACGCTACAGCGTATTTATTTCAACGTTTCCTGAAGTTTACCGCCCACTCTGGATTCCCGTGCTGACGAAGTCACGAATCAGTAGATGCAACAGCCCGGCCTTCCTGATATCCCGTTATATATATACAAGAATTGCTCATTTAAAGGTATTAGATGTAGGTAATGTATCCACTCGCCAGCTACAATGAATATAACAACTGTCCTCTGTAATGGCAGGAGGCATTGGGCCCAGTCATGGAAAAATAAATAGGTTGCCATTCAAACTTTCATAACATTTTGCCAGACCTGGGCCTGAATTCACTATGAACACTTAACGATTCCTTACTTGTAACCACGTCAATTACACACGAAAACTGCTAATATCGTATTACTATTATCGACAAATTGTCTTGGAACATACAGAATATGACATTTCGTTTCCTTGCCGTTACATTGGGTTCTAAAAGTCCTTATTGACGTAATTTGAACGTAGTGAGATTCCGCGGGGAATCATTATAACGATACAGAATTGGGGCCCTGTGCGAATCGAATCTGTGACGTCAGTCACTTTCCAATCCGAAAAGAGAAATTTTAACCAACGAAAAAAAGAAGAGGTTCTTATGTCGACTCGTATATTTTTTCTTTATGTATGACCACGCATAGCTTCTTACTGAATAGTCCGATTTTGATTTTTTTTTATTGGGTAGGGTATATTTCGAAGTTAAGTCCTTTTTTTTAAATTGAAAATCCACCTTTAAGAGTACATAAAGATGAAGCTTTTCACCAAAAATTAAACCAGTGAAAAAAGAAACTGAAAAGCAAAAAAAAAACCTTTTAGTTAAACTGATCTCCTAAATTAATGAATACCGCCAAACCTTATTGTTTTTGCTTTCCATTTTTTTGTCACTAAGTTTTTTTGTTAAAAAGTAATTACTCTGCTAATCCTAATTTCGCAATCCTTATGCCATCTGTCGGTAACAACTTTAAACTCCGGACGATATTTTCTGACAGTGCGATGCCTTTATTGGTAGCAATTTAGTTAGAATTCTCTTCTGAGCAACCAGAAAGCCATAAACAGCCAGGCGTTATATATACCCTATAATATTGCGACCGAAAAATGAATACCTTTTCAAAATGCTCCAATTAGGCTTATTATTTCATTTTATGCTAGCTGCTGCCCGCGGCTTGGACCGCGTGAAAGTCGTAAAATATCCCACGAGAACGTGCTACTCCGGGACAAAAGTAACCTATGTTACTTGACAAATAGACATTTCAATTTTATTAATCTATTAAATTATTATGTGGAGTAAAAACACTGTGTTACCCCGCATGCTACCGATGCGAAGTCGGCTTTAACTTACTGACTTATCAGTAAATAATACTTACAATCATTCTAAAATTAATATAGGAATGCAAAGGATTGAATACTTACAATAAAATTTAACAGCTGAAAACCAAATAAAATGAGCAATGTTCCTCAATCTCGTTCTCGCATTTTTTCTATAATTATCTGTCTCTGTCATAACCCGTTGTACAGCAGCTTGCTCTCGTCACTAACAAGCGATGCCACGTGACTTAAAGTGTCATCATTACGGGATGTAAGCATTACGGGACCGCTGTTGTATGAATTTTTGATTCCCGATTATGAGGTTTTGGCGCCGGGTTATTTTTGAACATTTTTTTGTAATACAAAGATAAAAATAACCGTTCTTGTTGTTTGAATGTTATGGTGAATGATGTGATAGTAGCCACTATTGACATGCCATTTTTTATTAGCGATACAGTTGCCTATGCGATTCCCCGAAAGGAAGCCGGTAGGAATCGTGTTGTATGATGCTTCCGCCACTGGTACCCTGTGTATGTTGGAGAAGGAGTGCAGAAAATAAATATGTATTTTTAAATTATGGTCGAATTTCGACCACTGGGTGACCACTACTTCGTATAACTATTTAAATAAATTAGAATAATTTTCTTTCAATTATCATGCTTCTATTCTCTGCTTTATAAAAGTTGTGCGTTCGTCGTGGACTCTCCGTCATCCGTCCATTGTTTATAAAGTCCACTAAAACTTAATAACTCGTACAAAATCAATGATTTAGCTTAATTTAATTTCAGGAACGTGAAGAACAGCTAACAACATTCTAATAAGCCGAACTTCTCTGAAAGCAAACTCAATTACTAGTGTGCCATAATAAAAGCTGGGCACTGTAAGTACCCAGCTTAGGCTGGCTACCTAGCTAATTACTGAAATGACGACATAAAATAAACTAGGTCTCTAACTTCGTGCCTGCATATAATTACTTGCAAATGCAGGAAATTGTTAGAATTAGGTTATTTAGTAAAAAAGCCATAAAACTTAACTAGTTGAGACTATACCACACTGTGCCGATCTAAAAGCGCCTGATATAATCTTTAAACTATTTTCAGACGCGAATTGCTAACCTTTTATTAGAAGGTGCACGAAAATAGCACTCTAAGATTGTAATTTGTAACTGAAACTTATAATTGATATCGCTTATCGGTATGATTTCTGATTAGATTGATTTCGGACACTGTCTTTCTAGGAATTACTTTAGATGCAAAATTGCAATGGGGTGCCCACATTAGAGCTCTTTCAAGTAGATTAAGCTCAGCTGCTTACGCAGTAAGAAAAATAAGGCAGTTGACTGATGTAGCCACAGCTAGGTTAGTATAGTTACTTATACTTTGCTTATTTTCACAGTATTATGTCTTATGGCGTTCTGCTGTGGGGATCGGCAGCTGACGTAGATTCAGTTTTCATTTTACAAAACAGGGCAATCCGTGCAATCTATAAAATGGGACTTCGCGAGTCTCTTAGAAACAAATTCAATGAAATTGATATACTAACTCTGCCTTCTCTTTATATCCTAGAAAATATCTTGTATGTTCGCAAAAACTTAGGTCTTTTCAAAAAAACATGTGACTTCCATAATCTAAATACACGTAGTAAAGATGAAATTGTGATTCCAAAATTTAGATTAACTAAAACTAGCATATCATTTCTAATAAACAGTATCCGCTTCTATAAAAAGTTGCCAAAGACGGTTACAGAACTTAGCGATGGAAAGTTTAAGACTCACATCAAACGTGTCCTTATCAAAAAAAGCATAAATTATAAGATAAAATACTACGTTAAAGACAGGGAAGTTTGGCATTAATTCCTTCTGCACATGTGGCTTCCCTGGTACCTCATTAACAGCATAACTATGTGAAAGTCTATTAACTGCTCCCAAAGTACAATGTTCTTTTTTATTATTTTAACTTTTTTACAATGTCTGACATATTCTCGTATCGACTATTTATTAGTGATTGTCATGGAAATCATGTCACTTGGTTTAAATAGGTTCATTTTATGTATGTAGATTCTTTTACATATTGTGAATGAGAGAACGTTGTAGGCCTTACAGACTAATTTTCTATTCTTTATTTTCATTCCTCTAAGTACTTATTGACAGGCCTGCACTGTCCTCCCATACCTTTTATCACTGTAATTTGAAAACATTGTAAAAGCCAGTTATTTTTAAAAGAGTAACAGTGGACTTTCTTGCCAGCTCTTCTCCATTGGAAGCGACAAATTGAAACCGTGCACCTAACTTCTGACGTTTCATAAGTGCCCATGCAGGTTTATGTGAAATGAAATACTATACTATTCATTTGATTTGATTTAAACTGCTTTTTATTTTCACCAACTAACATTATAATTCAGGAGCCCTAACACAGCCAGGTCAGGCTCCTGATTTCCTGAATGATCTCCGCAACACCTAATTCAGGTCCTACGACAGACCGTAAAAGTGAATAGATGATAGAGGGAGAAGCTGGATGACAAGTCCACAAATAATGGTTCTCGGCCGTTTTTTTCCATCCAGCATATTATATGCTGGATGGAAAAAAACGGGCCTAGAAATCAACAGAAGTCTATGCCAGCAGTAGGTAGATACTATGACGTAGGCTAACGGCGACTAGTGATTGCCGCCATGGGTTCTGGAGGCAAAGGTCCTCACGCACATATGGGAATGGCGCGAGCGAGAAATCGCGGCACAGCGGACAGACCTCCGGCGGGATCTCATGGCGACATGGAGAATCCAATTGTCGCAACACAGTGCTGGGTACGCCACGATTGCGGCGGTAAGGTCCTTACCGGATACGGGTGTTTTGGGAGGTTTCTGTTTCGTATAAGGCGGGAGGAAGCGTCCGGGTG
Source organism: Polymixis lichenea (assembly GCA_949091785.1). Classification (NCBI taxonomy): domain Eukaryota; kingdom Metazoa; phylum Arthropoda; class Insecta; order Lepidoptera; family Noctuidae; genus Polymixis; species Polymixis lichenea. The sequence continues at coordinate 1,448,869 of OX420943.1, read as the reverse complement.
TTTCCACTGCGTAGATCGTGTTTCGGGAGGTTGGTGCGTAGATCGCCCCGAGGACAGGATGGAGCATACGGTGGAGATGCCCGGCTTGGACGGAGCACCACCGTGTCCTCGTGGAGGCTATCAGCGGCGGCGATCTCTCGCGTCCGGCCCTGGTCCAGGCCATGGTACGGAGCGAGAGTGCATGGGTAGCCGTCACCACCTTCTGCGAAGCAGTGATGCTCGCGAAGAGGGAGGCGGCGCACGTGAGGGAGAGGCAGTACATGCACCCTCACGGCCCTAGCCGCGGCAGGAGACGCCCTGGGCGTCGGGAATCCCAGGCTGATTCTCGCCCCCCGTAGGCACGGGCTTGCGGAAGGCGAGTAATGGGTAGCTCGCTGTCCGATAAGGACCAAGCCCGGGTCGACGGCGCGTTATCTTCCACGCGCGCCTCAAAGAGATGTCAGCACCAACTGGTGGGGTCTACTAGGACCGATGCCTGCCAAGGGTGCGGGTTGTTCGAAAGAGATACCGCGACCCCTGGCACACAGGCAACTGAGGGACAACACGGGTGGGTTTTAGTCAGTAAAAGTCTGACACGCCCTCCTGCTCCACCTAGACTGAGATAAGTTATTTTATGATTTCCCACCCTCCAAAAAAAAAAAGGTGACTAGCTAGTTTATGTTATATTTTCGTAACAAAAGGGTCGCATGGAGTGTGCCATGAGTTCTAGACTATAGCTAATAATTCAGGTTAAGCTTAGGACTTTTTCATAGTACCTAAACATCGGGCAACACTTTTTACGAACTGTTTACGACATGGGCTCCATACGGAGAAAATTATAATATGCATTTATAAGTAAGGCCATGTAATCTGACTTATCACTGATATGTTATCATCACTTAGCACTAATGAATAGAACACCTATTACGAATAACATTGTACCGGTGTTCCGGTGCGTGGCATTACATGGGCAACGCACGTTAACTTCTGACAATCGACTGATTATTAACCTTTTCCTTCTCTCAAAATCATAGTGAGCATCTGGAAATTTGTATTGTTTTTTTAATGAAGTATTAGTACTGGTGGGGCTGCCCCGTTTCAGTAGTGCGTCAGGAATGTTCGCAGATGCGTATGTAGGTAGCTTTTACGCAACAATGCGTAAGAGGTGCGCTTCCCTAGTGCGCAGGGTGTGGGGCAGCTCCAATAGTGTCTTAGGCATGGTTGCGAGTCGCCTGGACTGTGTTTACGTGGGTCACTGTTGTGCCGTCTCTCATGGGATGTCGCAACGGTGACCAATCGTTGTTTCTTGTATTGTTTTCCTTGTTTTGTGTATAGTCTGTGTGCACTGACACAGTCGTAAGTTATACTAACAGTTTTGTTGAGTCTTGGTTACTCGAATAAATAAATATTCTATTCTATTCTATTAACGTATCACGGTCACGGGCTTTAAATAAAGAAAAACCTTGTACGCATTTTCCATTTTCCCGTATCCTCTTTAATAATAAAATTACTTAAACAGGTATATGAGCTCGGGCATTGGCACAAGAAAAGAGAAGCCTGTCCTGAGCAGTGGGTAAAGAGGATGATGAATTTCTTACATAAAAAAGTCTAGTACCGTCCCAGCCTAACCGACTGGATGGAGCTGAATTATATGGAGAGGCTGCCTATCTGACCACTATAACCCAGGTTCAGGGTGACACGATACCTACCTACTAGTAAAACTGGTTGTCAGAGTTTTGGGCTTCTGACTACCCGCAACGTCTGTCAAAGATCTACGAATGCAACCAGGACCAACTGCTTTACGTGCTTTCCCAGGCACGAAAGGGTCTCGATATACAGGATAAATTTTTATCCAGTGCGAAAATTGTAACCATGAATTCAGCATATCATTCTAGATCCCCCCCCCCCCCCAGCGCAGAAATTTTTCGTCGGTTATACAAAAAAAAAACTGCTGTTTCATAGAAAAGTGCCATAGGTACCTACACGGTGAATTTGTATGGAACAGCTGATTTTTTTTTTTGTATAACCGACGAAAAATTTCTACGCTGAGGAGTCTAGAATGACATGCTGAAATCATGGTTACAGTTTGCGCACTGGATAAAAACTTATCCTGTATAATAGTGATCACCCGCCCACGAACTGACGTTCCTGTGTAAAAAACTAGATTAAATAAAACCAAAAAGACACGAATCCACAATGTCTGTCTGATACTTTGTAACTGCATCATGTGAAAACAGCTGGACAGCTACGAAATGTTTACATTTGTAGGTGTGTATACTTAGCTGCTATTGCTGCTAACGTAACTTAGTAACTGAGGCATGTTTCTTCTCAGTCGGTGTAGTAGTCCCAGAGATACACCAACTTCGCACGACGCTACTTATGTTCCGTTTTTCGACAAAAAATTATAGGGCTTGGGGACCAGAAGCATCCCGACTGGCCCAAAATATAAACGGTGATCCCCTATACTTATAATAACTATCATTGAAATTGTTTTACCAGCTAGGTGCCAGAGTTTCGTTGAGGGACTTTTTTAAAGAAATTGGTATTCTCACGGTAGCATCACAATTCATTTTTGCCAATATCTTATATATTAGACAAAATATACACTTGTACACTAAAAACAGTGATATTCACACCGTAAACACTAGAAATAAGGACAAACTACGTGCTCCTTTTCACCGGCTTCATAAGGTTCATAATTCATTTGTTGGGCTTGGTATAACTTTTTATAACAAGCTTCCCTCTTCTTTGCTAGATTTGCCTTTAAATGCGTTTAAAACTCAAGTAAAATCCATCCTTTGTTTCTACTGGCTTACTATTCCATCAACGACTATTTAAATGACAAAAATAGTTGGTCGCTGTGATTAACTCAAGACAATGTTTATGTTCTTTCTCCAGAATCGTACCTAGAGACAGGTTATATGGGTTCATATAATTATTGATATATATATTTTTATTGACTAAGTAATTTGTTTTTTCATTAGTTATTGACATGTTCTACTCATAACAATTTTTTTTTTTTTTATGAAGAGTTGTATGGCATTATGGTTAGCTAGCGACCTCGACAACTGATAATTCTATTCTTGCCTGAGTAACCGGCAGCAAGTTCGTCATGCTCCCGTAGATGTCACTGCTTGCGGTAGCGTTGGGGATCGGGTTACCTCTTTCCCTCAAATATGGCGAGGGGGGTAATGGCTGATCTTTGCGTTATGCTCGTGAACGGGTGCTGCTTGTGGTGACTGGTCGTCTTGCTGACCATGATTTTGTTACTAATAATTACCTACTTGTTTATTTATTTTACGTCGATGGTCCTAGGTTATCATTTGTAAACATAATCCAGCATTGCTTATGTAAGCTATCACGCCATTTATACCAGGAGACTTTTATTTTGGTATATGCTTTGTTTACTTTTTATTTTTTGTGCTTGAGTTAATTTTTCATTTTATTTGTTGGTATATTGGCATGGCTAGCTGACATAAATGACAAATTTTTAAGTTCTGTGTCTCGTAATGTTGATTACTTTGCCTATGTATGTATAGAATCAAGTCTATCCGACTAAACAGACAGCTGTGCTGCTGGGGAGTTTGTTCCGCCACTTCTTCTTCCCAGCTAAAGCACTAGGAAGTGGTGAAGGGTGGGCGTTTTGGGGGACTGTCTCATATACTTTGACGTTCGAAAAGTGCTGATTCTCAGCCTAATTTGAATAAATGACTTTTGATTTTGATTTTGATTTTGATTTTGTTAATAGAATTGCATTTTCTTTTTCCATGCTGCTACCTTTTTCTAGGAGTCTTCAAGTGATGCCTCAATAGTTTAAATACTTCAATAGGTACCTAAGCGTCCACCATTATCAATTGTATTATCCCGATATCAGATGAACGCCGAAACATCGTTTTTATATACGTATTATAAATTAAAGTCGCTTTTCGTGTCTGTTTGTATGACTGCGTCGTTCTTCTAAATCTCGACTACACGCAATGGATTTTTATCATCGCATCACAATCCGTAGCATCAGTAGAGTAGCCATCCTTCAGATATTTTTTCAAGAAGTTTATGTGTATATCAAAATTTGGTGTCATACAGAAATATCGATATTTTGCTAAGTCGTAAAAACCTTGTGACGCTACAGTGGGAAAACTAGTTAGGTATCTAATAGTTATTTATTAAATATGTAAAATCCACACCATACAGTCAACCGCCACACACTGGTCCCAAATTAAAAAAAAGTGGACATTGATAGTAGACCGCTGATATTTTTTTTTATTGTTGATACAATGATAACAGATAAGGCAAAAAAAAATATTATTGTCCTACTTCAAATACTTTTCTGTAAAAAAAATATTTCTTTTTTTTTTGTATGGGAGCGATTACATTTTACTCAATTTCTCAAAAACTTTAAGCGATGTCGAGATGGCAATCACATATGTTAGAAAACTAATAATTCTGAGTATTTGGCTCGAAGAAACTTATTGCTTATCTCTGCGTACTTTCGAGATAATAGTGACAGAAAATAACATTTTTTTTAATGTTAATTTTTTGCTTTTTTTTAATCATAGCCTTACTTTAGCACATAATTATAATGTATGCGTAATGTCAAATAAGTAAAAAGAGACTTCTCTGTAAAAGAGGTGATGGGGGCTCACTAATGACTGAAAAGCTATGACCTTTCTGAAGGAGTACTTTCATCAGTTCTAAAAAACAATCAAAATGAAGACATATTAAGCTGCAAACATAAAGTTGAATATGTTCACAAACGATTCTGAAAAAATATTATGGTGAAAGATTAATATTTGGGTCTATATTCTCTTGAGAAATCTCTATTTCCTCGTTTTCCAACGAAAGCAATTCATTGTTCAAGATCAAAGCACTAGCCTCTGGAAACAACTGTTTATGTAAACGAGCAAACTTTGGTTTGATATGGCTGATGTAAGGATCTGAGCTAATTAGAAAGCTGTGGATAATGTCTAAATTAGTCTGAACTCTACCGATTTTTCTTGTATGTGCCATTCTAACATTCCGGAAATCTTTATTCCTCGCTTCGGAAGCTTCTTCGGAAAGCATGCCTATCGGAATAAAGGAGAAATTTTCACAAATATCAGCACCGTGTATCAACAATTTATGGACACTTGAAGGCATGTAATACCATGGATATAAGTTTACATATAGCATTGCTGTTTCTTTACAATATTCCCTAAACAAGTTGGTATTAATAAGTTGACCAGATGAAATTGTTTGTAAAATGACTGCAAATCTCTTGATTAAATCAGGGTGGATACCCGTTATTTCAGCAGATACTTCATAATTTTCAAAAAACCTTCTTGCCGTGTTACCGTCATTGGTTGTACCAAATCCCTGTTTTACTATGTCAATTAACAAACCAGTTCTTTCCCGGAATTCTTCTTGTGTCAAATTCTTTTTAATTTCTTTTAACAATTTATCTTCTTTTCGTGCAGCCCACTTTTTGAAGTCTAAGTTGTACGAAATGTGTAAAATACATTCCATACATCTTATCCACATATGAAGCGAAGACAGACCATATTTATACATATCTTCTCTCATGAGTCTTTTGTATACAAAGTCCAAGTCATTCATTTTGCTAGGTGGGGTATTGCAAATATTACAAACAGCTGCAGAAGAAGTATTGGAAATCACAGTAGAAAAGTATTGGAAATCACAGTAGAAATTTTCCCATCAATCATAGTCATGTACAAATCATGTTTAATATCAAAATTATCTACAATTGTGGGAACAAGATTACGAATTTCTTCCTCTAAGGATGCACTTTCCTTCTTTATCAATTCATTTGTTTCTTTTGCAAATATAAAGCCAATTGGACGACAATAGTTTGTTGAAGAGGGAGCAGGATTTTGCCACAAGATAGTACCACTCTCTTCTTCCAAACGAAACGGAACCAAACTAATCATGAAAACTGAAGAATCGTCAATTTTAGTGTCGGAGTGTGACTTTTGTTTATAATTACTTTGAGAAGATGACCCGTCAAAACCCCATTTGCTTATTAGTTTTAGCGATTTTTTGTCGGCAGAGTTGTGCTGAATTGTTTTTAATATCCTATTAGTTGTCAAATCTAGAAGCGATTGAAGTCTTATCTTAGCATCAGATTCAGTTACAGTTATGTCTGACTCTGGAGGATAACAAGTTTTTTTAGCTTCCAGGAGCTTTTGATAGGATGGAAGACCATACATTTTCTCTGAAGCAAGAATAGTTCTTAAAGTTCGATATTGCCATTTTGACAAATTTGTTGAGGTGTAAAGCGCTAACGTTTTATCATCTGGTAAACACGGTTTGTCAGTCTTTTTAGCGAATAGTACATCATATACCATCTCACATTTTTCCTTGTTTTGGCTGAGTTCGTTTAATATAGCTGCTAATTTTGTTTTTTTAGACTCTTTTAATTTGGCACATAAAGCATAAACTAATTCCTCCTCTGTGTGATCTAGAAGTGTTAGAGAACGCCTTTTCTTCTGTTTATCAGATATATCAACAAATGGTTTTTTACTTGTACCATAACTTAATTGATGAGTATCCACTTGCGTTTCGAAATTTGGAATTACTTCCTCGGCAACTTTAAAAATGCTGCTTAAATCGATATTTTGACATTTTGGCCAAACTATTTGGGATTGTAACCAGTCTGAATTTTTGTTAAGAAAGGTCTTTTGAGCTCTACTGGAAGCAGACCATCTTTTTGAGATATTACTTGAAAAATTACGACAAAATAATTTAATATTACTCAAATCTTCGGAAGACAATTCAACACCAATACGTTCAATAAGGGCATTAAATAAAAATTCGACATTTTTAAAACCACCTCCTGATTTAAGAACAACGTATAAGTCTAAGTTGGTGACAAATGCGGACATATTATAATTTTAAGGAAAATTGAAAACAAATTAGAATCAAAGATATCAAAGACAAAGTGGCTTTGATTTTAACAAAAAAAATTACGAAAACAAATTCGACGAAAGAAAGACAAACAAAAATTATTTGATTTTAAAATCCAAAGATTCAAAATACAACAATAACAAAACAAACAAACAACAAGCATTTCTTCAAGCGCACAGAAAAAATAAGGACACGTCTTATCGCAACCACATTTAGTTGTACACTGAGTGAGGTGTACGCGCGCGATTCGTGACCGTATTACGTTACGTCATGAGAGGCGGCCATCTTGTTATCCCGGCAAACTCGCGTCGAAGCTCCATTTTGCTGGCCAGCGGACCTATTGCGATATGAGTAAGGCTATGATTAAAAAAAAGCGAACAATTAACATTAAAAAAAATTGTTATTTTCTGTCACTATTATCTCGAAAGTACGCAGAGATAAGCAATAAGTTTCTTCGAGCCAAATACTCAGAATTATTAGTTTTCTAACATATGTGAATGCCATCTCGACATCGCTTAAGGTTTTTGAGAAATTGAGTAAAATGTAATCACTCCCATACAAAAAAAAAAGAAATATTTTTTATAGAGAAAAGTATTTGAAGTAGGACAATAATATTTTTTTGCCTTATCTGTTATCATTATATCAACAATAAAAAAAAATATCAGCGGTCTACTATCAATGTCCACTTTTTTTTAATTTGGGACCAGTGTGCGCCATGCAGCGCCCGCCCTTTCTCGTAGCTGTAAGGGCGATTTTTCTAGTTCCAGTTATATCCGACGTGCTGTTAAAAGGCTATTCGTTTTCCTGTGTAAAAAACAATAATTGGCATCACAATATCTATTTCCATATTAGCGAACACAATACATCGAACACGTTGCTCACAATCAGCTCCTGATAAGCGTGTACTGACTTTGTTACTCACATTAATTTTCGTACGTTTACGAGTCAATTCCGGCACTCTCATTTGTTTAGCTGGTGTAGCAGGAAAACTGACATCATTAACCTAACCCTTACATTTAAAATGTCATACTATGGTAGCTACGATTATAATGGACTCATAATTCAGCCTATGGCAGTCCACTGCTGGCCATGGCCTCTCCGAGGCTGCGCCACGACACCCTGTGCTCCACCGTCCGCATACATTCTGTCGCAGTCACCCTGTTGAGGTCGTCGGTCTATAATGAACGAGCTACCTTGGGCGTACCCAGGTTTTGGGCCAGGGGGGGCAAATCAGATTTTTTATAAGCACTTTAGTCAAATAAATACACATAAATTAAAATAAGTAATTTTTTATATAAATTCTTTAATTATACAATTGCTATGTTAAAAGTTACTTTCGAGGGTCTTTAGCTAAACCGTTTATGACGTCTTCCGTGAAAGAATCGCCCATAGCGTTAACATAACTGAGCATACAAAGCAAAGCCCATTTAATCTGTCTTAGATCATAGTCGATCTTAGCCACGTTTGCTGCTTATTTATCCAAAAAGTGCGCCATACATAGTTCGGCTTCAGACATTCGACTTCTAATTCATAAAATTTAGATACTTCCTCCATACATATACTTAAGATACATTGTAAATAAATGCCCCTTTTATAAATAAACGATATATATTATTATACATTTTGTAATTTTGGAATTGTAATTTTAACTCTCTGAGCAGGGCGCAACAATGAAAGAGTAAACGCGGCTTCAACTCCTCGTACGCATGCTGGGGGGGGGGGGTGGCGCTGCCCCCTCTGCCTTCTCCTGGGTACGCCCATGCGGTCTACTAATAATTAAAACTATTTCAACCTGCAATTGGCACACTTCACGTTAAGGGGAACGCAATTTGCACACTTCACGTTAAGGGGGAAGCAACTGGCATTCTTCACGTTAAGGGGGAACCAATAGGCACACTTCACGTTAAGGGGGAAGCAATTTGCACACTTCACGTTAAGGGGAAAGCAATTGGCACACTTCACGTTGAGGGGAAAGCAATTTGCACATTTGTGTTAAGGGCGAAGCAATTGGCACACTTCACGTTAAGGGCGAAGCGCCAAGAAAGTTCGCGAAATTCTAATTTTCATACGTTTTTTGCGATTTGCAGGTCAGTGTCAGGCTGTATGCTGAACGTAATAGAATTCGCGACCGTAACACGTGTGTATTTACAGAATTATAATCATTAAAATCATCAATAGGGCCCTCTAACTTCATTTAGCATAATCAGTAGTAGTAGTACAACGTTCCCAATGCTGGGACACAGGCCTGCTCTCTGTGAGAGAGAGTGGGCCGTAATCCACCACGCGGCCCCAGCGCGGGTTGGTAGATGTCACATGTCTTTGAATGCCAGTTTCACAAAGTACGTAAAGCGTCTGGCAGGGTTCGAACACGCGACCTACAACTCGTAAGCCGCGACCTTTACCACTGAGCCACCACGGCTAGGTTACTCTAAGTAGTGTTAAGCCTAAGTTCATTTAATCCCATGCAAAACCGTCGCGAATCATATTTAAAGGCTTCTTCAAACAGACAGGACGCGACACTTGTAGAACAATTTCCGGGAAGTTTTCATAGAAATTGTTCTACGAGAGTCGCGTTGCAGTGTCACGTCGCGCCTGTAATCAGCATACAATATACACTGACCAAATAATTTGACTGAAATATCATTTATTCGAACTAGGCTGAGAGTCAGCACTTTTTGAACGTCATAATTACATAAGACAGTCCCCCAAAACGCCCACCCTTCACCACTTCCTAGTGCTTTAGCTGGGAAGACGAAGTGGCGCAACAAACTCCGCATTGGCACATCCACCATCCATTGACGAGCTTCGTTGCAAAAACATAAGTAACTTAATGTACGTAACGTTAACGTCCTGTTTAGCTGGTGATGAGCCAGCTATGACGTCACTGAGAGGAATTGTACAAGGAAAACGGAAAGCATCGTGTCTGGCTGTTCAATTTAGAATATTAAACAAAGGTAGCTGCGATTATAATGGACTCCGACTAGCTATAAATAATTAAAACAATTGTAACGCTCCACGTCCAACGGCCAAGCTCAATCAATACCACAAATAATTACCTATCTAACTTACTTATCACCCATATACAGTGGTGGTCATATAATTAAGAACACTCATTTAAAGGGACGATTTTTTCAAAGTAACAAGTATTACTAATTGCATGTATTTTTTGTATTTCTCGGTGTCGCAAAACTTTTCCATAATAGCGGTACATACGTTGATACATTTATGTGATTGGCCAATAAATATATAGATAAACTTTATACATTAGGTCTGAACATAGTATTATCTACTACTTACTGGCTGGTCACATAATAAAGAACACTGAATAGTTTATTTTTTTATTCATATTTAAATAAGGCACACTCTGTGGCTCTTTGGTTTAAGGTCACTATTCGTATAATTTTGGCACTATTTAGTGCTGTAAAAGTCTTATAGGTGATTGCTTCATATGAAAACAATAGGGGAAAATCAAAGTTCTGATAAATCTACAAGGGAAGTAATAATCAAATATCGCAAGAAGAATTGGTCGTATAAAAAGCTAACCGACCATCTGCAATGCTCAAAAACTATGGTTTTCCACCCTGTGAAGCATTTTGCCACGTATCAAACTACTTTAAATGTTCCGCGTGTACCTAAACAGAGAAATTCATCTCGTTGAGATGATCGAAACACCGTTCGTTTGGCAAAACATAATCCTGCTCAAGGGCCTAAAGGCCAAGCAATCTCTGCACGCACTATTCGAAGGCGTTTGATAGAAGAAAAGTTGCACGGAAGGAGAAGAAGGAACCAGGGGTGCGGATTGTTCGAAAGAGATATCGCGGCCACTAGCACACAGGCAACTGAGGGAATACGGTTGGGTTGTAGTCAGTAAAAGTCTGACACGCCCTCCTGCTCCACCCAGAGCGGGAGAAGTTATTATGATTTCCAACCCAAAAAAAAGGATGACAAGGAAGGTGCCCATGTTGAAAAGGAGCCATAGGCAAGCCCGGCTTGCATTTGCTAGAAGGTATGAAAACTGTACAGTTAGACAGTGGAAAAATATTCTACGCGACGTATACACGGTACATACATATACCAAAATAATATTTTTTACAATTTTTGTAAAAAATGTTGCCGACTTCACCTTATACGTTTTTTTTAAGTCGGTGGTTTTTTCTAAACGGTTTTTCTTTTTCCTTTTTAGTTGTGATACCCACCCCACACAAATAAAACAACCCAAGCAAAGTTAATAAATCACTGCGCAAGCTTCCTCTACGAAATAAAAAAATCATTAACAAACAGACAAACTGAGAACCTCATCTTATTTGTAAGAAGTCGGTCAAAAATAGGTACATAGTACTAACTCTGGTACCTACCAGAGTATAGGAGTATATACCTATAGGACTATACATATGACATTTTTAATAAAAATAATAAACCGCACGGGGTTTCGTTAGGAATAACCTTTTACCGTACTTTTTCCTTATGATAAACTATTATATTAATTATTGATTTTGATATTTCAATTAAAAAAAAAGGTTTTTTCCTATTTTCAACTATGGGCAATTTGTAGATATAATATGAAACTTAAATAAAATGAAGTAAAGCTAGTAGAACGAACACAAGATGCAAGCTATTATAAAATCAAAGCAATTGTACAAATTAATGGAGACAGCTGTTCTTGTTCGGCAATTAGGCCCAAGATAAATTGTGGCGTCTAATAATGAAACGCATGTTGATTTATTCCTCATGATCTCTAGATTACAGTAGTAGTAATAATTATACTTCATCTAACGGGAATACTGAGACATACGATCTTGAACTAAAAATCAATAAAAGCTTTTGTTTGGTGGGTAAGTTGGCCTCTTCGGTATTATAAATCAGTTAAATAGTGCACTGTTATAATTATTAGCTACATGCCGTGTTCCCGATGCGTTCCCATCGCCAAAATTACTTCCATACATAGTTACATCCCCTATTTAACCCCCAATTGGCTAACGAGAGAACCAAAGTAAATGGCGCGAAGGCCACTAAATTGGACTATATTTTGCGATGCGGAACAAAACGATTGACAAACGCTTGGCGATAGGTAGTTCGAGTTGCGGTGGGTGTAGGACAATAAAATACAACCCGAAATGATTAAGGAGGGAAAGCACAAACCTTTTACGGGAGCCACGTGCTCGTGTCGTCGCCGATGCACCGGTTCACTTTACCAGGTTCAGGGGCAGCTGGACTTCAAGATACTGACCTCACACGTTAAACACAAACACAAATTCACCCCGAATTCTGAAATCCTTCCTTAGCCATATGGTATCATAATCAGCACTATCATCATTACAGCTGAAAGACGTCCACTGCTGGACATAGGTACGCATTAAGTTCTCGTCCCACATACCGCAGTGTTTCAACTTCGTCTTGGCCTCGTTCGTAGTTACTCTTTGACCAGTGCGTGTTGCCAGTGATGACCTATGACACTGAAACGTGGTCGCTCACAATGGGCTTCATAAGAAGGCTGAAAGTCACCTAAAGGGCAATGGAAAGGGCTATAATACGAGTTTCTCTACGCGATCGAATTAGAAATTAAGACATAAATAGAAGAACCAAGGTAACCGACATAGCCCGAAACATTGCTAAACGTAAGTGGGCAGGGCGCATTGTTTGCAGAACAGATAGCGATGGGGCCGCAAGGTTATGGAGGAATACGCTGGATGCAAGAAGCACAGAACCGGTCAAAGTGGCGGTGCTTGGGGGAGCCCTATATTAGTAGGTATAGATTGTGCAAAATTCCATATGCTTCTAGACCTAACAGCTTAGTCTGGAAGTCTGTCAGTCTATCGGTGATGGCATAAATGAATTTACGGTTTTAGATTAGACTTATTAAACTGAGAGATAATGATAATGATAAATAGTTACTAGTTCCACAAAGTAGGTAGATTTTAATGGATAATCTAGAACAGGCAAGAAAAACTGACAACGTTCTGAACAGTAACAGATGGTTAGAAGCAATCGGAGTCGTCACAGACTGGCTGCAGGCTTAGCACGAGAACCGTAGAGAAGCGTTTTGTCGACGGAAGAGTAGACAAAAATGACGTGTAGACAGTTGACAGTTTTGTACCGAGAAATGTAGACAAGCGATTTCTATTCTACGGTAGAGTAGAATTAGAAACCGTCATGCTAAGCCAGCTGGCTGCTTCTGACAGATCACCACCTCGTGGTTAATATACACCGTGACATTTAAGTCGTCTTGCAAACGTGGACCACTCAATGTATCCGTCATAAAATACCTCTAGGTGCGATTAAAACATTGGTAATATTAATTAAGAAAATAGGTACAAAGACTAATAAATAATTCTTAGGAATTATAAAACACCCTCCCCGCTAAAAATGTTTACGTATCAAACGGTAGAAGATATCTACCTACCTACCATTAGATTCCATCATTAATTCCATCTCCTTAACAGGGTGTTTCAAACTACGTCGTGAGTCTTAGTGAATGATATTTTTTTTTTAATTAAGCAAGTGTTCAAAAAAATATTTTTTTAACATATAAATGATTAGTAGTCACTGGATACAGTAAGTGGGCTGCCGTTGTAAGACAACTAAAATGTTACGGTGTATAAAGCTCATCCAGTACAGTATACTGCGAAAAATAAAATTCAGCCCGTTTTACCTTTTACCTAGCTACCATGCAGAGCTTGGAACCGTTACCAATAGTACAGGTTATGTATCGGTACTTAACGGTGTAAAAACGGTAACGGTAACTGTATCGGTACCTGGGTACCGATAGTGTACCTAACAAGTACTTATACCAAATTCAGGGACCCTGCGCGTACCACAAATCCTATACTGTTAACTTACTATATAATCCGTTTCCGATTCCCTGAAAATCCCGAAATAAACATTAGGTACTTTACCGAATATGAAAATTCAATTTGTTCATACATTCGTTATCAGTCGATAAGTACTTCTATCACCCGAGCCTTGTATTAGCACAGTCCACGAACAACCTCGTAGTGGAACGAACGTACTTTACATAGTACTGTTTTTTTATTATTATTTTATTAATAATACTCATTCAAGATGGGTTGCGGTGAATTTGTGGTTAAATACATCTTGTTCTTCGCCAATTTGGTGTTTGCAGTAAGTGTTTCTCTTTAACTCTTTTCTAAAAGCCGGTGATTTTAACAATGGAGGGTAGGTTACATCGAGATTTCTTTCAGATAGTGTGTTGAGCCTGTGTTTGTTTATCTCTAGCGGTGCAGTTGTTTAAGGAAGATTAAGAACTATGTGGTTAAAGAAAAGTACACTTAGTAAAGACTAAGTGTACTTTGAAATGGTTGATGTTTTAAAAATCTATAAATGAACTCGTGTTGCGCAGTTGGCGCCCTAGTACAATTATATCAATCTAGACTTGCAGCACGTTCATTGTTTTCAGTTTATGTATATTGCCTTACTTACCAGACACAGGCGTGTCTGGTACACAGTTTACCTATTTTAAAACAACACATAACATGTACACATTATTCTAGTGTAATGCAGCATAACAGTTATCACATCAAATGTCATTTGTCCTTCACAGATGCACTTCCTATATTGATATTGATAGCATAATAAAAGCAAAAGAAGATATGCCAACACTGTCAGATTCAGTCGATCACAGCTTGGACCTTATTTCTTAATGGGGTTTAACTAGCCTTTAGCATTTTATTTAACGGTAGTAGCAAATTGTTTTACGACCTATTGTAGATTTGATATGGTACACTGATAATTATATGTGCGCTAAAATATTTATTAGATAGGCACCCAAAAAAGATAATAGGGCCTCGTATTTTATATTTTTATTGTTGACAATCAGTGTGGAAATCGCGTATCAACAAACGAAGAGTAAGACGCCCGTGCCGTCTGGCGCCACCATCTTCAGAGATGATATGAGATATCTGAAATTCTGAATAACAGAACTTGAGGTTCAAGTTAAATGTCATGTAATTGCAGACACACACCTCCATATTTATAAACGCTACACTTAAGTTATGATAGGCATCTGTTTAACCATACATTTTTAACATTCTAACATCTCCTAAGTTTAAGCAACGTTTATAAATAAGGGCGTTATTTCCCAGTACTCAGTAGTGGTTGGCTACAGGCTGTTGATGATGACAAATTGACCAACAAGCCGATAGTGACGCGACTACTGAACGCGCGCCACGCCCATAGATAAACACAACTGGCAAACCCCAGGGCTTTTAGAGTTTATTTAAAAAATGATTCTGAGAATAAGCACTTTTCGAACGTCAAAGTAACACAAGCTAGCCACCAAAACCGCGTCTACGTCACTTCCAGTAGGCTGATGAATTGCGAACCTTACAGACATACCTAGTTCATACGATGATACAGTGGCATAACCTACCGTTCGAGGCCCGTGGCAAATTCATCGGATGCCCCCCCCCCCAATATAAAGAAGCTGAACCAACAATAATACAATTTTTTATTATAATACTTATTTATACACTTTTACTTGAAAGAGTTTAATAATAAATCACTACTTGAAGTAGGTACTTACATACAAACTTTTCTAATAATTCATTTTAAATTAAAGGTACCTAATTTAAATTACATAGTGATCGAACCACAATTGTAGTTTAAGTAAAAAAAATAAACTATTAAAATTCCTCAATTAAAGTTGGGATTCTCCTCTGACCGGGGGCCGCCGTTTCCGGCTGGGGGCCCGTGGCATTTTGTCGACTTGCCACCCTGTAGTTACGCCACTGCGATGATAGTACTCAATAACCCATCGAAACTCTTGAATAATTAAACTGTATACCTAAAAGTATTTTCAAAGGACAGATTTATAAATAATGAGCTGTGCTGAGTCTGAAAGCAAGCTATTACCTAGTTTGTTGGATCGATTTATTTAGCATGTGGGTCATGGATAGATAGGTGCTTCAAATATTGACTATTAATTGTACTTGTGTGAACCCTTTGTATCAGAACTGTGGGAACTATACACATCTATAGGTACTGAGTTAACCTGTACTTAGCTAACTGCTAAAAATGTACAGTGTACTATCTAAGGTACATCTCTGCCTAACCATCAGGGCATTACCTGTAATGCCCTGATGGTTAGGCAGAGATGTACCTTAAATTAGACAAAAACACAACATATGATGTTAAATATGTTGTGTTTTTGTAACCCCAAATTCGTATCTATATTGAATTTGCTGTCACCCTCTTGACCATTCATAGTCCACATCATTCCATTGCATGACTAACGTTATTTTAGTCACACATTTATTCCCAGAATGAAATTGCAAACACTGACGCAAGCATTTCCTGAAACAATACATGAAATCCTATCACAAATAATATCAAAACCACAATGGTAACGTTATCGCGACATTATTTAAAAACAATACAATAAGTACATACTTTATATTTTAATGTACCCACATAGTACGATACTCGTAAAAAATAACTTCTATAACGTTTTTAGGTGCGTCTCGGCTCTCACACCTAAAACCTAGTGATAACGATGATAAGATAGGTGATAACAGCTCGCCACAGGGTGGAGATAACGACTCAATTACAGATATACTCATATTGATTGTACACAGGCTAGGTATGCTAGCATTCTGTGAATTTAACCTCATAACTCTGCGTGATGTTACTGAAATGAAACATTAACATTTACATGGAAATTCTTGCCTCGCTTAGCCAAATGTTATTTTTAATGTTTGACTAATAATAATGTAGATAATATTATCCTGCTCCCAATGAGGCCGTTTGTCCACCGACACGTCAACACGGGACGTCAACGAGAACAAGATGACGCAGGAGTAGCGATACATACGGTTACTATGGCCGGCTGTCCACCGCTCGTTCGTCAAGGTTCGAATAGTGTCGTTTCCCGTTGAAGTTCCGTTGATGGTTGCGATGGACAAACGCTGTAAGGCGTATATACTTAACTACAGTCAGACGTACTGTACCTAAGTAGATTACAAGTAAATGATGCGGCCTCCTATACGCACACTGAATTTGTGCCTGTTCTATGTAAGCTTGCATGCAATTTTGTAGCCTCTGTTGGAAATAAAATAAATAAATATACATAGGTAATATTGTCAGGATGATGAATGCTCATTGGTACAAACAGGGTAACTTTTAAAAACATGAATCTAGTATGTCCAGAATCGGGAGTAGGTTACGATACTTTTGGCCGAAGTTATTTATACCAAAAACATAATAAAATAGGTTAAGTATATCGATGAGAAAAAGTGGGACACCAACCATTTTTTTTTATAGTAAGTAGGTAATTTGTTGAACGTAATTTTAGTTATGAACTTCCCGATTTATTCCGAGCACTCATATAGGTAGTATTCCATGATTTGACCTCGTACGCATTAATTGTGAATAGTTTCATCGCTTTTACTCGTAGATCTTTGAAAGTCGTTACGGGTAATCCACCCGAAAGTATGACAACCAGTCTTACTAAAGGGTACCCAGTAACTGAGTCGTGGAGCTCAGATACTGTTACGAAAATACCCCGCAGGGTGTCATTGAAAAATCTGTAAACCTCAGAAAGTCTAGATAAGTAGGTAATATTTGTTCTAAGATAGTGTTGTTACTGCCTCGATGGTGAAGTGGTCGCAAGGGGTATGGCTCAGCATGAGGTCCTGGGTTCAATCTCCCGGTCGGACAAAGTGTTTTTGGGATTTTCTATCCGGAATCTCTCAGTACCAGCCCGTAGTCTAGTTTTGTACCCGATTGATGGCAATAGGCTTGCCCCTATTACATAGGACTTAAACACAACTGGCAAAATGTGAGTGTACTATAGGTACAGCTGGGCACAGTCCTTAGATGAAACAAGGCGTGATGTTATGTTATGAATTGATGTGAGCACTTGGGAAGTACCTATTTACCTAAATACTGCGTCTACTAGCCTTTTTCCAACAATGCTGGGATCGGCTTCGAGTCTTACCAGATGAATCTGAACACTAGCATTTTTACATGCCTACTTATCTGACTTGTACTATCCAGTTAACTAGGCACCTGGGTACCACGATACCTCTTGCCCTTGGTAAGGCCGGTTGCCAGTCTTTCGTCCTGCTGAAGTTCTGAGAGTAGATTAACCTGATTGTGCGACCCGTACGGACAGCCGCACGGGTTGCACAATCAGCAATAACTGTATTGCTTAGCCACACGAGCCCCTTACATAAGCAGCCACTCCCACTGCTGGGACACATGCCTCCACTCTAAGAGAGGGAGTGGGCTGTAATACACCACGTGGGCCCAGTGCGGCTTAGTAGAAGTAACATGTCTTAGAATATCTGATTCTAGGATATCCCGGTTTGCTCACGCTGTTGTCACCGTTTTGATAGCAGTGGCGATGAAATAATTTACATACACAAATCAAAGCGCCAGTCAGGGTTCAAACCTACGACCTGCGACTAGTAATTTGCGGCCGATTTCAGTGGGCCATAACTGCACGAGCCTTATCTTACACTAAATATAATCCAAGACTACATTTGAACCTTTAATCTTTCAGCTGGCCGGTCTAGCCCTGCTGGGTCTCGGCATAGCGGTGCAACTCAAGATGACGGACATCGTGCAGATAGCAGACTTCAGCCTGCAGGTAGCCCCCGTCACGTCGATGGTGGTGGGAGGCATCGTCTTCTTCATTGCGTTTTTCGGATGCTGTGGCGCCATCCGGGAGAGTAACTGCATGCTTGTCACTGTAAGTCTTGTTTTTTTTTTCTTTATAATATGTTGGATAGTTATTAGTCCATCAATTATGTGTTACTTTATTCAATTAAAAAAAAAAAACAGCAATCGGTTTTAAAATTGGACTGACAATCAGCACACTTTGGATAAGATAGTTCTCGTTTAGCTAAGAAGAAGTGGCACAACAAACTCCTCAACAGCACAGAGTTCTGTTAAATCAGAAGAACTTGATTCCGGAAAATATAATGCAAAGTACTCGTAATTAATACTGCAAAACAAAGAAGCACAAATGAATAAATGATTTGCCATTTATCAGCTAGCACACGCGAATATACCAACATTTGACAAAAACAGTCGTGTTACGTGTTAAACGTTCTAACAAAAAAAAAACAATGATTCCAGTACTCAATCTGCATGCTGATCCTGATGATTGTGAAGCTGACCATGGCTATCCTGATCTTCGTGAAGTTGGACAACGTGGTGGCCGAGGTGCCCAAGTGGCTCAACGAAGCCTTCAAGAAAGACAGAATCACCTTCCAAGCTATTGAAAAGACGGTAAGTGTAGACTGATCTATATCTCTATGAAGGGAGTTTAGAACTAGTTTAAACACGCAAAAGTGGGTTTCCTTAGAAGTTTACAATATAGCCTTGCCCCCTCAAGGCTATGTGCTCTTTGGTTGCCCGCGAAACTCAAATAAACTTAAGTTTTTTGAATTTACAGGGCAGTGTCAGATTGTATGTTGATTGAAATATGATTGGCGACCATGACAAATATAACTTTCATCATCATTTCAGCCGAAAGATGTCCACTGCTGGACATAGGCCTCCCCCAAGCTCCGCCACTTCGACCGGTTCTGTGCTTTTCGCACCCAGCGGACTCCTGCGGCCCTCACAAGGTCATCGGTCCAACTTTACGTCTTCCGGTACGCGGTCGCCACTCCAGAACCTGTCGGCCCCAACGGCCATCTGTTCTGCGAGCAATATTTCATGAGCTCGAATGTCATGAAATAGTCACTCAAATAGGGTTTTCATGAAGATGAATGAAGGTTATCAATATGTATTGATAATGCAACCTGCACCCTAATTGCTTAACATACTATCAATCAGAATCTGAATGATTTTGAAGGATTCCGTTGTTTTGTAAGTTCGAAAAATTAATGCTGTTCCATAAATTTCAACCGCGTAGGTATTGCACTTTTTTGATAAGCTAATTTTTTTTTTGATAACCCACAATATTACTATACAGTTTGCGCTATACAGTAAATATACAGTTTGCGCGTCGAGGCTCAAAATTCGCGAATATCGTTTGCTGCCGCATATTGCTTATTGTATTTTGATATTGCAATGACAATGCGGTATTATGTCTTTACGTGGTCATTCAATAGCTTAAGGTGTTTTATTTATTATCTAGGACCGACTTACCAGTTACCTTATTCTTTCTGTAAACGAAGAGGATAAAGCATCAGTATCGCCACGAAGGATTCTAAAGCTCCCGAGCACACCGAGAGTACTAGAATCCTGAGTGTTGGGAGGGATTCCACCTCGCCCGAGACGGAGACCTTTATACCCGACGTTAATACAAAGCAATTCGATTTTCGAACCAGCAGATGTATTCTGTAATTTCACCGTGAGAACTGAGGTGAAGCGACTCTGACGGGAGCTGTCCATCCATCTGATGCTAGCGATGAATATTAACACTTTAAGCTCACTTCACCCATCTCGGTGAGGTTTTTACAGAATAGCACAGCAGTTCGATAATAGATTGTAAACGAATTTTAGTTTAGGTTTTGAAATCCAAATCATATTATTGACCAGCAGATTGGTTGCGGGGAGGCATGCGTCCTAGCAGTGCGCAGTGGGTACATTATGGGCTGATATGGGTTATGACGAAATTCAGCATTTATTATTGACTGGTTGGACCCCAAGTGCATAATTAATCACTTACTTTTGATAACATAATATTATAATTTGAAAAGATCGAACAGGTGGCGTGAATAAATATTATTATTTATGACATGATTCCAGTTCTCGTGCTGCGGTCCCACCGGCGCCCAGGCTTATATGCCTGCTGCCGTGGTGTCAGATACCTGCTGTGCCACCCCCCCTTGTGTACCCTTCATCAACTCCTACGAAGGCTGCGACGGCCACGTGCAGGCGTTCTTCCAGACCTTCGGCATCGCCATCGGGTCGGTCATGATCGTTATCGTCTCAATCGAGGTAAATATACCAAGTTTGCGGTGTCCTAAAAGTACCATTATAGTCATAGTTCTACCTTCAGATCCGTCTTATCATTATCCGTACAGTGTACAGGTACAAGTGACGGTCAGTCAGTACGAGGTCCAGTTGTTTCATCAAGTTAGATTTCGGTTCGGTTTAGGATCAGATTCGTCTGTCAGAACTTCAGATTGATCTCTACATGTATGGTAGGTACAGAGATTAATCTTTACTTTTTCCCTCGGCATTCCGCATGAGCTATGCTCAAATAAAAGAAGGTCACTTGTCAGTTATACATACTAACAAAAATCTGACTCTGAGTACCTACATGCTTTTTGGATGTTTTAAGCTATTCGTACACCGCGACGCGTGCATTAGGTAATCAATTGTGTTTATCAGCTAATCTGTATGATAACCTACTTATTATAATATGTACCTACTTGAAAGACTCCTGTTGTGGGTTTATGCGCCAGAGTATCCAGCGTCATTCAAATATTCGTACTTTTTTGCAATTAATAGGTCTGTATCAGGTTGCATGTCGATCAAAATATGATTCGCGACCGGAACAAATGTGTATTTTAAAATCCGTTGATTATTTTAGGAAAACAAAGCGTCACTCAGACATACAAGAAGCGACTCTGTTTTATAATATTTTGAGATAGACATAAGAGAAGAGAAGAGATTAGGATAATGATAATAGATTATAGAGATAGACATAATGTTTAGAGATTAGAGATTTAAAAAAATGTAATTTGTGACCCCATTTCTTCCCGTGGGTGTCGTAGAAGGCGACTAAGCGACTTACTAGAGAATGGGCAGCAGCGTTCTCTATGCATTTGACCACCATACTGCGATCGCCAACCCGCCTGCCAAGCGTGGCGATTATGGCAAAACCTCCCTTTTGGGGGAGGCCTATGTCCAACAGTGGCCGTCTGTCGGCTGAAATGATGATGATGATGATGATGATGAATTTGTGATACTCCGCTTTTTTTGTATATATTGTTTAAGTACTGATTGGTGAAGAATGATTCATGTGTAGTGTACCTATACAAAATTCTGTTTATGAACACAGTGTGAATTATTTATGGTTACGCCATGCGCCATACACAAAATTGTTAATGAATGTTAAAATTAGTAATATCTTTTGAAATACTGAATGTAGAGGAAGTTTGATTACGCCAATATTTAGTAGAATTGATTACTAAATATAGGTGGTATTTTTTTTGAGGGTAGGAAATCATCGAATCTCTTCCTCCGGCTCTGGGTGGAGCAGAAAGGCGTGTCAGACTTTTACTGACTACAACCCACCCGTGTTCCCTCAGTTGCCTGTGTGCCAGGGGCCACGATATCTCTTTCGAACAACCAGCGCCCCTGGTAGTAAATATAGGTGGTATTATTTTTCGATTTGATCAACTACTTCAGTAGCTACGTACATATCTTTCCCATAGACCGTCAGGATTGAGGAGCCACATAAAATGTTTTGTAATACCGAAGTAATGAAGCTTTTGCATTTAAATTTTTAGGTACTACAAATTAAAACATCAACAAAAATCTGTTTTAATTGGTTCATTAGTTTCCAAGAAACAGCGCGGGGAAATTTATAGTTTTTTCAGATAAATCAAAGCATTGTAGCTATCTCAACTTCAGCCGTACATAACCCATTTAATTTTTCTACAGATTAAGTACGACAAAAAATCATCAACCAAATCATCTACCAAATTTTCAGAAATATCCATCGACTAGGATTCAAGTTCTCAGGAGCCACCTTAAACTACCTGTGACTTGTAAAGGGATTTATTACAAATTCCAGGATCGAGCCTACAAAATCGGGTTATTTGCTACTAAATATTGGTAGTACCCGCGTTTAAATAAGAAAAATGGATGAATGAATACGGACATGTTATAACTCTCAAAGTTCAAATTACCCTATTCAACCACTGTACCATGAAATCATATTTGAGGGTAATTTGAGCACAATGGTATGATACTAGTCACCTGAAGAATCGACCAACCGCTTGGCCAATTAACATTTGAGTTAAATCGTGTTTAAATAATCTATACTTCCTATACAACGTGTCGAAAACTAACTATGCTAATGATTCTCGACACGAATCAATAATAAAATAAGTAGATTTTTTATTTTACGGCTATGAAAATACAGTCGAGAACGCAATGGTAATTGAACCATTACGTTCTCGACTGTATTTTCATAGCCGTAAAATAAAAAATCGCAACAAGTAATTCGAGGACTGGTTTGTGCGACGAAAACTGTTTGAACCCAGGTTAACCAGTTACAGTGCGGTATCACACGGGCCGCGTTTTAAAATAAAAAAAAAAAAAATACCTACTTATTTTATTATTGATTCGTGTCGAGAATCATTAGCATAGTTACCTCCTTGAATTTGACGAGGATGCAAAACGACACGTTGTATAATATTATAAAGCTGAAGAGTTTGTTTGTTTGGTTGAACGCACTAATCTCAGGAACTGCTGGTTCGAATTGAAATATTCTTTTAGTGTTGCATAGCCCATTTATCGAGAAAGGCTAAAGGCTATATAACATTACGCTAAAACCCTTAGGAGCCGAGCAAAGAAAAAAAAGTCACGAATACGAAGTACTCGCACGGGCAGGCGATTCGAAGCGACGAGGTGGGTCAGGGGAGCAAGGAATTTGACGCGAAGTCGCGAGCAGTAAGCTAGTTCCTAATAAGTATTGACATCATGTTCTTCGTTTGCAGCTGGTGGCAGCAGTGTTCGGCCTGTGCCTGGCTAACACCGTCCGCAACAAGGGCCGGAGGTCACGGTACTAGTCCCTCACTACGTCACCACATCACCACGTCACCGCCTAGCTGATAAGTTTACACCTAGTTGTACATTACTCTATTAAATTATACTGCCTCATGGCATCTTTTACTTTTCATTTTGTCACTACGCGACAGCGAAAATTTCATTGTATGTTCTACGAGATTCAGCAGCTGGATTCAGCGACTCCTGTGACAGGAAAAAAGATTAGGAAAGAATTATAATATTCACAATTTAGTTTTAAGTCATTTTGTAAACATAATAAATGTTGTAAATAAATAGTTTTGTTTTAATGGTATTGTGAAGCTCGACAGTGGATTTATTTTAAATTATTGATCGGATACTATAAAGGGCGGAAAAGAGAACGAAGAGTGACAAAACGTGATTAGTACACACACATTTTCCGAATACTTATATGAAGCAGCATCCCATTTCTTCCCGTGGGTGTCGTAGAAGGCGACTAAGGGACTTACTAGAGAATGGGTAGCAGCGTTCTCTATGCATTTTACCACCATACTGCGATCGTCAACCTGCCTGCCAAGCGTGGTGATTATGCCAAATCCCCCCTTTTGGGTGAGGCTTGTGTCCAGCAGTGGACGTCTTTCAGCTGATATGATGATGATGATGATGATGATATGAAGCAGTGGATTACATTAGTTAAATGATTTAGATTCTGCCGCACAATTAGGGTGCGGCAAATTGCAACAAACGTAAGAAAATCTAAATTTCGTGAGATACCTGACCTTAGAGATCACGATGTTTTGACCATACATGGTACCTACTTACTTACTAAGTACTTACTACTAGGTACTACTACTAACTTATTACTTATGTAAAAAGATAAACTCTCTTTTCGGAAGGAAAATAAACTTTCTTTCTGTTATCATTGTTACGTGGTTATAACAAGGATAACAGAAAGAAAGTTCTTCAGTGAAAGTCCTTACATAACCTGAGGACAGTTTAGCTTAGTGTTAATCTTTGGATCACGACGCAAATACTTGTATCTAATAGGTACCTATCGCTTGTTCGTAGCATCACACACGTTCGCTGAAAGAGAGTAATCCATATGTTTGCGGGTAAGTACTAAAGTTTTTGGTGTAACTTTGCATTCAGAAAACCCCACAACATTATTTGGTCTAAATAATCTCTTCAGTTAAATGTGGACAATTCGCCGGTTATGCCATTTAATATTGGTCGAGCTAGCCAAGAAACGACCTCAAATCTCGACTCGGAGATCGAACCCTTTGCTCAGCTGCCGTATTTGTGACCGCTACACCAACGAAGCAACTGTTTGTCTAAAGAAAGAAAACCATAATTCGTCGACTTTCATGTTTTTCTTTTTCACAATATGCCGTTTGGTTGTGGCCATATTGAATTTTGACTACCTATAGTCACGTCTAAGTGAGACTTGCAAGATTATGACAAATCGATTGACGTAAGAATCATCAAAATTGGCCCACGTGTTTGGTATCTAGAGTGCCACAAAGGAACAAACACACATACATAGGCTGATAAACACAATACCCTCCTTTCCGTCGCGCAATAGGGCAAAAAATAACACAAAATTTTTAGGATCATGTGTGCGTCACGTCCGCGCCAAATAGGTTCATTACCAGGTAGGTGGGAAGATTCTATGTGTAAGTATACCGTGATAATAATGCAGGTGGATTCAGTAAATAATGAGTGATCAAGTGCGTACGTAATACGCGACCCACTCCCTGGCCGGCGCTGACCCGTTCGATAACGGAACAACTGGTCCTCCGATGTGAAACGAGCTTAAAGCTGCTGCAAGCGCTTTATAAGTTTACTTTTATACTAGCTTTTTCCTGCATTGATGATTTTGAATCAAGATCGAAATATTTAATTTCACATGTTTAAACCTACATGGGCACATGTGAAACGTCAGAAGGTAGCTAGGTGTACGGTCCCAATTGGTCTTGTCCTATGGAGAAGAGCCGGCAAGAAACTTCACGGTTGGGCTTGGCTTTTAGAATGGTTTCAAATTACAGTGTTAATAGGTATGGGAGGAGAGGGACCCTACAAAATGGTTGAGCTGGATGGTGCTGATCCACGCGTCAAGTTCGCGACCGGGCGCTGTCGGTTGAGACTGGTCATCTCCTAACTTCCAGGGCTTATTTTTATCTTGTATTTAGAATTGTTTATAATTACATTTTTTTACATTGTTCTCACATACAGAAGCAACAAGAATAATGTTCCTAAGATTTTGTAATATTTCAACTTGATTTTAAAAGAGTGTCCGTGGAGTTTCTTGCCCGTTCTTCTCCATAGAGATCTACGTTTTGGAATGGGCAACTAGCTTCAACTTTCCAACTGATCGACTTTTTGACAATTCAAAAGTGCCTGTAAAGGGTTTAATTGAAATAAATGCTTTGAGTTGAGTTGAGTTGAGGGAATTATGGAAAGTTTACAATACTTTTCATTTTCCCATTTCCTAGGTACAGTCAACATCACACATCAGTGGTAAAAAAATCTTTTTTCAAAAAAAATAAACAACCGACTTCCAAAAAAACACTAAAAAGTGAAAAATAACTTTAATTTCGGAAGTCGGTGACTTTGGGTATGTATTTTAATTTTTTGTCACCGCCTTCCGAAATTAAAGTTATTTTTCACTTTTTAGTGTTTTTTTGGAAGTCGGTTGTTTATTTTTTTTGAAAAAAGATTTTTATTTTTCACTTTTTAGTGGTTCACATGTGCTTACCCCTTCACAGCGTACCGGCGTGATGTTATGTTATTAACTGGTGTAAACAATTGACAGACATGAGATTTCAGCAATCCCTGTCCATTTGCTATCATTTATTGAGGAGTTCCGTTGCCTATCTCCGAAGTTCTTCATCAGATCTTCACCAAATTGAAATGGAACCACTGCGAGAAAGTACTCTTCCAAAAACTACACAAATTGCTTCAAGTGTGCCTATAAAATTTGAAGAGTTCTCTCTATTTCTCCAGGATCCCATCATCAGATCCTGACTTGATGATCATGGGACCACCTGGGAAGTATACCCTTTCAAACAAAAAAAAAATTTTCCAAATCGGTCCAGCCATCTTCGAGTAATCGGGGAACATACATAAAAAAAAATAAAAAAAAAAAAAAAAAAAAAAAAGGTTCCGACGAATTGAGAACCTCCTCCTTTTGGAAGTCGGTTAAAAAAGCGGCTTCGCCCGCGTAGAGGTCAGAAATCATCCCACAGGAACGTACTACCGGGATAAAAAGTACCCTATGTGTTAATCCAATTCATAAACTATCTGTGTTCCAAATTTCATCCAAATCCGTTCAGCCGTTTTTCTGTGATTGAGTAGCAAACATTCGAACATCTAAGCATCCAAACATTATCTACTACATTACAAATTTACTCTTAAGTTACTTACATTTATAATATGTATATATAGTAGGATAGTAGGATTACCTCTGAGAGGTTGTGGGTAAGGAATAACAGCCGCACGGGTCGATCCATCAGGTTAAGCTATCTGTGCTTTGTGCCTTCGAAAGCACGTGAAGCCGTTGGTCCCGGCTGTCATTCGTGGATCTTTGACAGTCGTTACGGGTCGTCAGAAGCCCGAGAGTTTGACAACCAATCTTACCTAGGGGTATCGTGTTACCCAGTAACTGCGTTGTGGGGGTCAGATAGGCAGTCGCTCCATGTAAAATACTGGTGTATCCGGTAAGACTGGAAGCCGACCCCAACATTTGGGAAAAGGCTAGGCAGATGATGAGTACGATTACCTCTGTCGATCGGTCAGGTTAAGCTAAGCTTGCCGCGGTTGGTCCGTGGATGGGTGACCGTCTTTAAATATCAAGACCCCTCCGTCGGAAAGCACGTGAAGCCGTTGGTCCCGGCTGTCATCTGTGGATCTTTGACAGTCGTTACTGGTCGGTAAAAGAATTAAGTCATCATCATCATCATCGTTTCAGCCTATAAACGTCCACCGCTAGACATAGGCCTCCCCCAAAAAAATGGGGGGCTTACCATAATCGCCACGCTTAGCAGGCGGGTTGGCGATCGCAGTATGGTGGTCAAATGTATAGAGAACACTGCTGCCCATTCTCTGGTAAGTCCCTTAGTCGCCTTCTACGACACCCACTGGATCAAATTGGATGGTGTTATTCTTTACGTCCGGCACCACACAGAATAAAGGATGAATTAATTATGTTTATCAATATATCACCAGTCTTACCATGGTGTATCGTGTTACCCAGTAACTGCGTTGTGGAGGTCAGATAGGCAGTCGCTCCATTTAAAATACTGGTATTCAGCTGCATCAGGTTAGACTGGAAGCCGACCCCAATATAGTTGGGAAACGGCTAGGCAGATGATGAGTAGGATTACCTCTGTCTTTTCAATACAACTATGTGCTCAGCCTTCAGCGCTTAAAAAACTTAGCGCTTCAGCGTCTTAACGCATCATCAGTATCGAATGTTACCTGCGGCGCCAGTGATACGTAAAAAGCGATTCTAAATAAAAAAAGCGCTTTCAAAAGTGGCAGCATCATGTAACGGGACGCGAGTAGCTACCTACCTTGGGTTCATGGACCTCGCAACGTGATAACACTATGAGAGCATGTAGGGACTACCTGCATAGGTACGAGAAACAGGTTATAAGTATAATCAGCCTAAAATGTTCGCACTGCTGCGACACATCACACAGGCTTCCTTTGTATGACACGGAATGGGCCATAATCTACCAGGCAGGCCTAGTGCCTGTTGGTGGATGTCACATGTCTTCGAATTTCTGGTTCTAATTCTAAGACATGCCGGTTTCCGCACGATGTTATAAGACTGGTTATAAAACAGCACCCATAATGCGTAACAAACTATCAATCAGAATCTGAATCCTTTTGAACGATACGTATTGCTAATCCATTATGTTCGAAAAAAAGATCTGCTCAGCAACGTCATAAGCTCAATGAACGTTGTTTCTCAAATTTCAAAATGAAAGCCATTCCTATTGTAAGTGCCGTACTGTTCAATATACCTACATAAAATATGACTAAGTATTTTTTAAAACAGCAAAGATTATGAGTCAAATAAATATCACAATGAACTTTCGCTAAAACGGATCAGTTATAGATGGACACAGTACAGCACCATGAGGATAATATTAGCTATTTAATCTGCGATGGATTTCCATGTTAAAAGGCCAACGTAATTTGATCATGATAGTCGAAATACACCGGACAACATGAGGCTACACAGTTTCATGAAAATAAATGGTAATGTCATCTACCTGGTCACTTAATTTAAAAACAACAAAAGGCTAAATAAGTCGAAGGTATTCCGTGACATTGGTCTTATTTGGAACACTGTTTAGTTACAAAAATCTTCGCAAATATTAATTCACCACTGCATAACTTTTAAGACTTTTTTCTAGTTTACTCTTCACAGTACCCGGCGACCAATGCTATTTTTGCCATAACTGGAAAAACCAATACAGAAGAGCTGATCAGCATCGTTGTATGTGTAGGATTACGAAGGTTTTGGCCGACTTTTACGTACTTAGCGCTTCTTTAGTCTTCAAGACGATTTGTTTCGAAGCATACAGTTGCTTTTTGGACTGAAGTGCGCCACCTTTCTCGGTCCTGTCCCTGACACCGATCTAAAGAGGTGGAAGGTGTCAAGCCTTTTAATATCACCTCTATAGAGACACCAGGTGTCTGCAGCGTAAATAAGTATTGGTAGAAATAAGGGCTTATAAACGCGTATTATAGTTTGCAGTTCCAGGTTGTGAGATGAGCACATACTTACGTCTGTTGAGGTTCCAAATGTGGCGAGTAATTTAGCGACACGTGCTGGAATTCAGACTCCAGCCTAATGTCGGCAAGATATTAAGTGTGTTCTCCTCCAGTGGCTCAGAGTGCAGCTTTACGGATGAACGGTCAGCGTCACATCCCCTCGATGGTTGTTTTAGGATTTGGGTCTTTGTCAAGCTAATTATTAGTCCAAATCTAAGTACGTGACTTGAAATTCATTCACAAAGATTTACTACATGATAAGCCAACAACTACAATTGCAAAATAAGGAAAAGAAAATGGTTAAAGATACTATTTAGGTAAGTATAATAAAGCAGAAAGCAATATCATGGTGCATAGATTGATGCGAACACGCGGTCAAGACACGATGGGACAGCCCACAGCACAACCTAATGGACATTGCTGTATGATCCAGTATGCCTTGGCCCCTCATCGCAGCGCTGATACTCCTCATTCAGTACAATGTAGTTAACTTGCCAAGTGCCAAAATAGACTGGGCACTTGTGTTTAAACTTGTCATGTCTTTAATAACTATGGGCATACATAGCGAGATGGTCCCGTTGAATGACGTGGAACCTCGCTGTACCAGGGCTTATATGTGCTTGCTATTCGCAATGGTTTTCCGGACCTTAGCTATAAGTTCGCTAACTGTAACAGTAGACCCTACCCCCCCTAATTTTCAGCTGGTGAGAGATCAATCTGCGTAGCCTTTTAACAATTATGTTGGGGTCCACTTCCAGTCTACACAAATGCAGGTGAATACCAGTGTTTTACAAGAAGCAACTGAATATCGGAGCCCTACACATAAATGGGTAACACGTCTCCCCTTGGCAACACCACTTATCAGATTTTCGGGTTTCTGTCTACTCGTAAGCGTAACGACTGTCAAAGATGTACAAATAAAAAACAACCGACTTCCGAAAAAACACTACAAAGTGAAAAATAACTTTAATTTCGGAAGTCGGTGACTTTGGATATGTATTTTAATTTTTTATCACCGCCTTCCGAAATTAAAGTTATTTTTCACTTTGTAGTGTTTTTTCGGAAGTCGGTTGTTTTTTTTTTTTTTGGTAAAAGTTTTTATTTTTCACTTTTTTAGTTATAGTACCTACCCCACTAATTCGACATTTCTTCATCCTTGGGGTCAGAAAAATGCATATTTACGCGATAACAGCAATCGCGGTTGATTTACTGTTATATTTTGAAGAGTTCCGTTGTCTGTCTCCGAAACGCATCATCAGATATATATGAAATTGAAATGGGACCACACGGGAAGCACCAGCTTTCAAATAAAAAAAGAATCATCTGAATCAAATCGGTTCACCCAGTCGAAAGTTCTGAGGTGACAAACATAAAAAAAAAAAACGTACAGACGAATTGAGATTCCTTTTTTTTGAAGTTGGCTAAAAAGCCGGGATCGGCTTAAAGTGCTTTTCGAGGCACGGACGAGTTTCAATATGTTATGGATGGTCGGGTGACCACGAACCATCTACGAACCGACCGCGGCAAGCGTAGCTTAACCTGAGCGATCGACCCGTGCAGCTGTTATTATTTAGCCACGAACTCCTCTAAGCTCATGAAAGATAAGCTAATAATAGTGTACTTACTGGCTGTTTGAGTTTGTCTATATCACATGAAGGAAATTAAAAACTAACTACTTTTCACTCCTTAGAGACTAAAGTAGTATCTTTTTTTTTGGGTGGGAAATCATCAAATAACTTCTCCCGCTCTGGGTGGAGCAGGAGGGCGTGTCAGACTTTTACTGACTAAAACCCACCCGTGTTCCCTCAGTTGCCTGTGAACTTTTAGAGCATGAGAAGTGAAAAGTCTTCTTTTGTAATTCTATGAAGAATAAATCGTGGCAGGCTTTATTGAGAGTTTCACTATTATCCGCTCGAACTCTCAATCTCTTATTAACTGTTGTCATGTGGACGTAAAAAATAACCTGTTAATTCCCGTTCATTCAAGAAAACTCAATAATCAAGAAAATAATGGCATGACACTAATACAAGGCCATTAAACAGTTTTAAATGACTATAAGGTTAACAACTAAATCTACTTTAATGGTCTTATAAGCAACAGTAAAAGGATTTAGGCAGTTTTTTTTGCAACATTTCTTCTTGATTATTTCTCGGCTTATGACTTAATTTAAAATAATACCAACAACTTTACTACCTACATGTCGTAAAAAAATGGTTTACTTCCAAGAGGAAACAAAAGGAGGCTGTCCTCCATTTCTACGCGTATAGAATAAGAAATTGAGGTAAATAGGTCTAGAGTTTGAGGTGACAGTTTAACTATCACTTCTAAGACAAGTTTGCATCTGTTACCTACATTGTAGCTATTCTTAGCCTTAAACTTACTTTACATTCAGTCCATCTGAATGTCTTCATCACTGTAGTTTAGAAAACAGTGGAATCTAAATTTAGTCAGTGTTTAGCATACTTTATGTTGCGGTGGGGATAAAATCTGATCTTAGTTCCGATTCCGGTCCGCTTGGTCGCTTTGACGAATAGCTGGCGACCAAAATCAAGCATCACCTTAACCCACATACAATCTAATCAATTTAAAATACAACTTAAACGTCCCATTGCTTTCCAAGAGCGTAAAAATAATTTGCGTCAGTGGGTTCAAGACAGGCTAGATCACCGTTGTGGGCTTGGCCTAGATCGAAAGCTTCGGAACCAAGTTGTTGATATTCTTGAGACCAACTCGTGGATACATTTATGTCAATATATGGTTGTGATAGTAACGGACCGGTTATGTGCTTTGGACCTTGGAGCTCAAAAAAGGGGGTCTATTGTATATTATGTCCCAAAAGAATCACTTTTTTGGGGTCATTTGCTCATTTTAGGATCATTTGGGTACGTTTTCACTTGGTTATTTGATTCATTAAGATTCGTTCTAGCAATACGCAGTTGTAACATTGTCCTAGAAAGCTATCAACAAGAGATTATTTATTGTTATTCTGGCGAGCACTGCTAATCAGGTGTTTAGGTGGCTATAAACTGTGGAAACGCATAAATTTGGTCAGCACACGCTCGTCATGGTAACGGTTCGTTTATGGACACTACAACGTTTGGGGATAACTCACAAGTGCTGCGGATTCATTGTTACTGAGCTATATTTTAATTTAAGTGGTTTTTCTGCGTGCTGTTGGTTATTCAAAACATGCCAAGCGCAATTTAAAAAAAAAACATAAAATAATAGCCAACAATAGTCAAGCTTAACTGCCTAACGTCAGCAGCATCAAGTGTTACTCTAGTTGGCAAATGTTAAAGTACCTGCCTATGGTCAAAAAACTGCCTCCTGTGGCTGTGGGCGCTTTTGATTATTTAAGAATGTCCAGAGCGAGCGGTCTATATACTGATTCACCCTACATACATGTAGGAAATTCTTCTTGTAAAAAATATTCGGGAGAAAAATCATGCTTTGATGCAACGATATGCCTCAGCCCTTGGTTTCTTTACTCTCTTATGAGAGACACTCAAAATGTTTCAACTTAAAAATTGGTCCTACATCTGGAATATTTCTTTTTACAGTACGTGTGAGTCGTCTCAACATTGGAAATACCCGGCGGCTTATTCAAATATTAGCCGTTCTGGGCTGTGCGGGCGCCGCACTCGATGCGCGCATACATTTGAATATATTTCTCTAAATCTCTTCTGTATTAATCTCGAAATGTCTCCAAATACTGGTTTCCTTAAGTTCGGGCTACAGAGACCATTGACCCCGAAAGTATGCATAATTTAAGATTTTTGTCTTTTCGTAAGCCCTTTTAGGGATCAGAGATCGACTTTAAGATTATGCTAAATATATGCCCAGCAAAGCTTTTTTGAAAAACCAATATGGAAGCTTCCTTACATGGTAGGATCGAGAGATGTTTGTCAAAATTAAACTACATAGTTCATAAATAGTCTCGAGTTTGAAGTCTCGAGTCTAGAATTTAGCAGTACATGGCGCATTAGATAAAGCAGAGTATCTATCCTATTACCCGTGTACCGATACAAAATGGCGCCTAAGGCACGTAACACATTTGCGCCCCTTTGTAAATTATCTTCTCGGTCTTCACTGAGCAAAGCTAGATCGCATAACCTTTCTTGGCCAATTATAGCTTTCAATAACGACGGTATTAACTTTAACTTGCTAAAAAATCGCTTGCAATGCCGCAAGTTTAAGAGAATTTGAATAGAAATATATCCAGATTTGGAAATAAGCTTTCATTCCTATACTGCACAATATATTCAAGTAGCTCTTCAGATTTCTTAGATATAGGTAATAACAGTATGAAATGGTTTATTGATGTTTTTCTTTTTTTGAATTAATCAATTGGTGACTTTTTGCGCCCCCCTTTGATAGGTGCCCACGGCCCAACCCTAGTTACGCCTCTGGTCCTAAGTATAGGAGGATCTCTGGTCCTACTATGGAGATTCTGCCCCCACCCGCTATTCTCAAACACCAACATTCAAAAACTTCAAAATCATTCCCTATTTTACCCCTTTGGGGATGATTTTACGAAAACATTGAAATCAGTAAATCTTCATTTCTAACCAAAACAATACATTCGTATTTTTCTGTTATGGATAATAATAACTGAAAAAATGCTGAGTAACCCGTACAAAACTTCATCATTTATGTCACTATCCCACGGTTTTGAGACAAAAGGTAGCCTTTCCCCAAATTTCACATCTCCTTGCCAAATTTTATCGAAATCCGTTCTGTCGTTTATGCGTGAAAGGGACAGACAGACAGAGTTACTTTCGAATTTATAATACTAATAAAAGTAATATAAAAGTATTTGTATGGAGTAGGTATGGATTGAGAAAATTTTACGACTCTCAAAGCAAAGAACTTAAACAGTTCCGAATACTATTCCACTCAGTTACGAATACAATTGGACGATCACTTTATTACCATTGATTTATCTCGATCGTAATACATTGTTGTTGAAGAGACTGCCTCTTGCTCTTGACCATTGTATGCAAACAAGCACATTAGTCACCCCTTACTAATACCTAAGCTATACAGACTGAACTGTTCTGCACTTGTAAGGCTGTGTTTGTCGTTTGTTTACTAACTTTTACTTCTATTGTTATAATATGAGGTCCTAGTGTCGAGTCTTCGTCATCATCTGACGTCTACCGAGCTTAAATTTGAGACATTCTTACCTCGAATAATCTGATTTAGGACGTTTTTGATAAATAAATAGTGTGCCATCACTGCCACCTACCTATTTTTATCATAATATTGGCAGTTTTATAATTTATCGACATAAGATCATTTGGATTTTCAATTAAAAACCTAAGTTCGATATTTTTCCTCAAGAACAGCTTTGACCAGAATGCTATTTTAATAAATACCTTCATAAATCTTTTCTAAACATGGAATAACCACTAGGAATTGGAAACAAGTCATTTGGATCGCTTCGATAGCGGCTTACTTACCTAGATCAGGATTCTTAATTATTTTAAAAACTGTATATTAAGTTCTACGAACAACTTTCACTTGGCTAGATTGTAGCTCAAATAAATAATAATTTAAAAAACTAAAAAACACTCTTTAATAGAATACCAAACTAAAAAAGGACAAAATAATTTCAAAAAATATCAAATGAGGATAGAGTGATTAATTAATGAATTCATTTGAATGTAAAAACCGTGAGTGCTTTTTGAGCTTTTTTTTTTATAATCAAGCACCCCACGATTTTTTCTTTTTCTAATAAAGAGAGTTTAAAAAAAAAATTGAACTACTTATCATTTATTTTCAATTTTTAGTTCGGCTAATTATAAAAGCGTGATAATATGTTAGTTTTTTTTTCTAGCCAGGTTAAGGACACAACTTTTTGAAGCTATTGTAGTCATCGGTGCTCGATAAGTGTGCATAGTTTAAATTTAATTCGACGTTTTGAAGTGAATCAAAATCACGTTCAAAGATTCCGTTACATAGATACCTAGATACATACTAAGCTTATAAAAGCGTGTTAATTAAAAAGAAATGAATTGGTTTTCGAGATACCGAAGGTGAGGCTGGCAACAAATTAGAGGCAAAAATAAATCTGTTAGGAAAACGCTACTATCCGCAATGCATGGACTGGGTCAATCGAAGACTGGTTTTAATTATTGTTTTTGTATTTCTTTTGATTGGAATACTTATATTATTGTGGGGCTGACAGACACAGGTTGAGTAGTAATGCGATCGAAATTAGAGAATGTTAACATGCATAACGCCTTACCTGTTAGAGCGCTAAGTATCTTTTCAGAAAGATATTACATCTGGTTCTAGTGCGTGAGCTTTTTAATAGGGAAGAATAACTCCAACAAGCCATAAACAAACTAGATGCTCTTATAACGACCTTAGGACCCATGGTTAGCCTTGAATTAACTAGTTGCTCCTCTAACGAGTTTAGGACCCATGGTTTGCCTTAAACTAACTAGTTGTTGCTCTAACGAGCTTAGGACCTATTTTATGCAAGGCTAACCAGGGGGTTGTCTTGTTTAAAATAGGTATTCCTGAAAATGGGTTGAAATGGTATCCAGGACATAAAGCCCCTCCCAATAAGCACATAACTGCATTATAGGATGTCACAAAAGGTAACATCGGTAACTTTAGCATTTAGTAAGACTTGTTATAGTGCACTCGAACTGCAAGAGCTGAAAATTACTTTTTCGCTTGTATAATAACGCTATTATGCGTCACAGAAGCAACTCTGTAGTGTAACAGTTCAGTACTATACAGTTTTTAGCAATCAATAGTACTGTAAGTTGCAATTGAGCATATTTATGGACGTAAACTAAGCTATTTTCTGAATTGAAGGCCACAAGTGTACCGTTAGATCGCTTGCATTTAAAGAGAGAACATGTCAGCTACTATAATCCAATCAGTTATTCTGTGACTTCAATTAACAATGATATAAAGCGTCTTGCTGCACATAGATGTACTTTAATAGTGTTTATCAGCTTGTTATACGCAATCTTATAATAGCACTTATATGGCCCACATGATCACTATGGCCGAACTTAT
The DNA here is from genome assembly GCA_949091785.1 of Polymixis lichenea. Classification (NCBI taxonomy): domain Eukaryota; kingdom Metazoa; phylum Arthropoda; class Insecta; order Lepidoptera; family Noctuidae; genus Polymixis; species Polymixis lichenea. Next base: position 1,412,494 of record OX420943.1, on the reverse strand, counting down.
ATGATGCTAAATTATAGCAAACTACTAAAAATTAGCTCACATGTAACCCATGATCCCGGTTTGTGCTGAATACTTGTACTAGCGTCGGCAATTAATCTACTAATGTAGTTATATAAGATCTTGAAGACTTATTTTCAGCGCCTCGTAGGTATTATCAGTTAATCGCCGCCGCCAGCATTACGATTTTGCCCTATGTGGAAATAGAAACAAAGAACTGGCGGAATACGCCGAAAAATTAATGTTAGAATACTTGAGAATTACAAACAGAGATACAAATGACACAACAACTTACACCTTTTGCGAATAATGGTTCAAGAGCGAATGGAATTTTAGAACGGGTGGGTTCCGTATCCGGAAATGTTGGTGTAGTCCATCTAAATCTGCAGAACGTGCAGATTTAGATGGACTACAGCAACATTTCACAAAAAGCAAACACTGACAAAAGCTCTGCCAGTATACTGCGAATGTTAAAAGATAGTGGTTACGTATCGTGCAGTAATGACACTGAAACATTACTTCGGGATGGTATTTACACGATAGTTATCGCTGTCGAAATCGCGCGCATACTGTAGCCCAAGTAACACAGAAAGCGCTGTATAAAAGCTGAATTACTGTCCACAATAGAATCGTGAGCTGCAGAAGCCTGCTGAATAATAGCATTAGAGGCGCTGTCTCAGCTTATATAACTCTGATTTGGGCACAAATTAAACAGCTGTTAGCTGAATAACTGTACCTAATTGCGTTATATCAGCATTATTTGAGCAGTATTAGAGGTAACAGTCGCCCCAAGAGCTGAACATTGACTGATTATTAGACTATGTGTTACCTTTTATGTAGCACAATGGTCGATTAATAGAGTCCTTGTTACCTACTTTTCAGCGCAAAGTAACACCAGGATATTCATAACGCTTCTATGGAGTTGAAAATTCATAAATGACAAAATTGTGTATAAACTTTAGACTACTCCTATAAAATTATGATTTTATTATATTGTTTGTGAGAACCATTTTGTGACGTGACGTTTTTGGTGAAATAGGGAAATATTGTTATCGGGAAGTAAAATCTTGCTTTTTCGTCCATGTGTATAAAATTCGTATGGGAAAGAGAGTTTATTGTCGAATACTATGTAAATTATAAGGGAAAATTTTCACGCGCTCGCAAAATATCACTGTTTACCTGAAAATTATAGTATAAAATAGGTTGATGATAGATTAGGAGAAAAGAAATCTTCTTATTTGTCATTTGCAATTTAACAATAAACTGTTTACGTATAAAATCATAAGATTTTCTATTCAAATCCAGTTGTTATTTTCGTTGATTAAATAAAGATAAATGTTAATATATTTTATTACATAGGTTAGAAGCTAAAAAATTGGCAAACAAGCAATGTTCACTATATTAATCACAATTAACTTGTATGGGCTGTTTAAGTACCCTTTCGTGGTACATAAATCAGTAACGAGCTGATACGAGTAGTCCTTGTGTGAAAGAAGTCAGCCATGGATTCATGTAAAGCTTGATAATGGGTAACATGTACACAAATATTGTAGGTAATCATCAGTGGACCACTAAACTCTCTGCATGAGGTTTAGGGATCCTTGGATTTATTTTACACAATTATACGTCTGGTGTGTCTACCCGTTTATGTTATTTGGTTACCTATTACATCCCGAGAACCACTCATCATATTTTCGTAGATTTTTTAGATGAGCGTGTCATAGTAAGTATCAAACTTTTCACGACCTAAGTAGAAATGATTATAAACTTTGTAAATTTTTAAGAGCTCGGGCTTTTAAACAGTATGGTCATTGCGAAATCAAAAACTTAGGTACCTACACCTCCCAATAAGCACAAAACTGCGTTATAGGATGTCACAAAAGGTAACACCGGTAACTTTAGCATTTAAGAAGACTTATTATAGTACACTCGAACTGCAATAGCTGAAAATTACGCTTTCCGCCTGTATAATAACGCTATCACGCGTCACAGTGGCAACACTGTAGTGTTGCAAGCATTAATATAGGTAAACAGTTCAGTATTATACAAGTTTTTAGCAATCAATAGTATTGTAAGCTGCAATTAAGCATATTTGTGGACGTAAACTAAGCTATTTTCTGAATTGACACAAGTGTACCGTTAGATCGCTTGCATTTTAAGAAAGAACATGTGAGCTACTATAATCCAATCAATTATTATGTGACTTCAATTAAAAATGATATAATTCGTCTTGCTGCACATAGATGTACTTTAATAGTGTTAATCAATAAACTCTCTTTTCCATTCGAATTTTACACACATGGACGAAAAAGCAAGATTTTACTTCCCGTTAACAATATTTGCCTATTTCACCAAAAACGTCACATCGCAAAATGGTTCACACATACAACATATCGAAATCATAATTATATAGGAGTAGGGTAAAATTTATTCATAAATTTGACACTTGTGAATTTTCAACTCCAAACAAGCATTAAAAATATCCTGGTGTGTACTTTGTGCTAAAAATAGGTAACAAGGACTCCATTAATCGGCCATTGTGCTGTATAAAAGGTAACACATAGTCTAATAATCAGTCAATGTTCAGCTCTTGGGGCGACTGTTACCTCAAATAATGCTGATGTAACGCAATTAGTTACAATCATTCAGTTAACAGCTGTTTAATTTGTGCCCAAATCAGAGTTATATAAGCTGAGACAGCGCCTCTAATGCTCTTATTCAGCAGGCTTGTACAGCTGAGGATTCTATTGTGGACAGTGATTCAGCGTATATACAGCGCTTCTGTGTTTACTTGGGCTAGGTTGAGCTAACAATAAAATACTGACGAAGGATTGCGGGAATAGTTTATAGAATTAAAAACAGCTTATTGTTATCATTATTTGCTCTGCAATTTTTCTATATTTTTTAAACATCAGTTATTGATAGTCGTTAGTCAATTTATTCCTGAAATGACCGCGACATCTTAAACCTTGGAATACCTATCCATAAAAAAAAACAATTGAGTATTAAATAAAATGTCTCTCTACGCTTATGGCACTGCTATAAAATATTACTCATGTTAATTGGTTACATTTTGGCAGGTACCCGACATACATCTTTTTCATAACGTGTCGATGCTCATATAAATAGTCAGGCCAGAATAGAGTATTAGACTCATTTTTGTCTTAATTCGATTCTAGAGTACTAATAAACCACTAAAAAAATACAACATTCTTATTTAATCGATTAGTGCCATAAAAATGCATTTAAATTTTACACTTTCAAATTTCGCGCGTAATTTGACGAAAACACTGGACGCAGTTTACGTCAAATTGCTATGTGGGTATGACGTCAGTTTGCTAAAAACAAATACGCTGATATTTAATATGACAATTGTTTAGAATTTAAAAAAAATAGTTATATTTCTACATATCGTTGGTTTGCTGTTCCTGAATGCAAAAAATGTTATTTAAATAAAAATTACTTTGATTACAAAAATAATAAAAGTACAAAATTGCTCAGTTGACATGCCGTATGACGTAATGACATGGCGGCTACTATTTCATGGTGTTCAAAAACAGATTATAAGAACTGAATCTTTAAATTGTATTCTAAAAATTATTTTGTTGTTTCATGAACTAAAACTAACATTTTCCGACTGCATTTTGCCAGCTATCTCAATAATATATTTTTAGATTTTTTCTCGTATAGAGTAAAACTAGCTTTTGCCAGCGGCTTCGCCCGCGTGGAGGTCGGTGTATTATACATATAAACCTTCCTCTTGAATCACTCTATCTATTAAAAAAAACCCGCATCAAAATCCGTTGCGTAGTTTTAAAGATTTAAGCATACATAGGGATATAGGGACAGAGAAAGCGACTTTGTTTTATACTATGTAGTGATACCCTATTTGTCTACAGATAAAGTGCCCATTGTTTGTGGAAACGGCCCACATTACATACTACTAATGGTAATAATACCACAATGAATATAACATGTTTATTCTGAAAGGATTCTCCGGTGGGCGATACTTTCCTTTTAGTGAACACTTTCGTTGTGGGACTCACAACTTACCTAAATGCTTCGGTAAACGAAAGTAAGAACGCTGTTTTATAAGTACCTACTCACCTATGGCCCTGCTGACGTAATGAGTCAATTTGTAAAAATTATAAAGATAAGAGGTAGGTACTAGACAGGTAAATAACAAGATACAAGATTAACGGCGATCCCTCAATTGTAAAGTCAGCATCAGAACAGTAGGTACCTACCCTCAGAGAATCCTTGCAGTTGTTAAGGCTGATGACGAGTTGAGCAAATATTCAAATACTAATTAAAGTATCTACATTTCGGCCCCCTTGCACACGGATTTTGGTGTCAAAATGGCATTTGACTAACCTTTTGCGCCCAAGTTGCATGGTCCAGAAAAGGCTGACCTTCACCACTGACAGCCTTTGAAAGAAAAGCAAAGAAAGAAAATACATTTACCGCATAGAGACGTACAAAAAATTTAAATAAGAGAGGATCAAATAAAAAGTAATAGGTAAAGTACGGTACGGAGTAAGGAAATAAGTAGCAGGAAAGAGTGCCAAAAATGCCCAATTCAGGAAAAATGTCAGACAATTAACTAGTGTTTTCAACTGCGTAAAGAATAGGTTATTATGTAATGTTAAGGATTACAAAGCCTTAAATTCATAGGTAGGCCTATTCTTATACATTTGTAAATAACTCCTTTTGAAGCTGGAAGAAGCCTTTTTTATTTTAAGGCCTATAATGAAATAATATGCCTTTAGACGATAGGCAAGTATTTCCTGATGACTTAGTGACTGAGGTATGAATACGGCATCTCAGATTGGAATTCTCGTAATTTATCGGTATCTCGAGTATCCTTTCCATTATTTCAATCTTGATGTTGAAATAGTTCAATATCAGATCGAATTAGAAAAAATAACCCCGTGTTATATATCTGTAGTAACTACTAGTAAGTATTTATCTGTGGCTCAGCACTCACGCAAGCATTGAATAATATTGTTCTGTTAAGGCGTGTAGCACTATCTAGCGAATCCGTAGGTACTGTAGCAATATCAATTCTAATTCAACCTACGCAGGCGAATTAAAGAGAGAAAGTTATTGATAGCAGGAGATTACTCCAAGATTATTGATGGCAGGAGAGTAATTCTGCCTTTAATAATCTTCTCTCTATAATTAGATCACTTTCATTCATCATTTCGAAACTATTTTCACGATGCTCAAAGCCACTATCAGGATCCATAAAACGACACATCCCCATTCTCAAGCCAACAAGTGAACAAATATGTGTATAACTATAGGTAGTGAAATGCCTAAAATATGTAAAACACCCTACCTGCAGTGTCAGTATCAACGGATATTGAAGTCAGTGAATCAACTGCAACTACGAGTGGGCTAACTACTAACAAATGATTTGATAAAGAAATGGAGAAATACAAAATAATTCAATATAACTTGACTGAAGACTGATCTCTCAGGATTTGTTATTAAAAGGCTGTTAACGACAACAGACTTGAAAGAGACGTGTATTTGATATTGGCTACAATTTTTTTTCTGTAGTTTTACCAACTTGCGTTGAAAGTGAGTGCATATTTTCGTCAGCAGCTTACTTGTGTTTAAGGTTTAGATTAGTTTTGTTAGTCAATATCTTTATAATTCAAATGGTTGTTCTATAAAAATATTTATTTATAAAACTGTAGCAGGCTGTAATTTGTTTGTAATTTTTTAATGCAATTAAAGATGTCATTTTAAATGCCATTTTCTGTGCAATTCAGGTTTTTATAAACATTTCCTAATTCCAATATTGGGATCTAATAACGCAAATCAATTCCGATATTGAAAACCCACCTACGAGTATAATACATTCCTTATTAGTGACACAAAGAATAATATTTTATCGACATTCTTTAAAACGATACTCTTATGGTCATTTTGATGTCTAGGCCACGCCAAGTAATAAATAACACTAATCATAAGTAATTAAACAACTCCGTAAAAAGTTTAGAAAGAAGCAAAAACAAAACTTAAGTTAGCGACTGCTAATGAATATAAAAACAACATTTGTACACATAGGTAATTTAAAAAAAAAACTGGGATATCGTCGGTTATATTACAACACCACGAATATGCCTTTTCCTTAACTTTACCCGAGAAACAAATAACCGAGTTATTAATAATTAACTAATAAATGATCCTAAAGAAACAACCCGATTTTTATTTATTGTCAATTATTAATAATTCAGTTTTTTGTTTCTCCGGTAAAGTTAAGAAAAAGGCATATCGCGGTGTTGTAATATAAGCGACGACATATATCCTTCGTGTCGGGTCTGTTTAAATTTCGTAAGGGCCGTGACCAGTCCTCTTTTCAAGTTAATCGGACGTCTTAAAGTAGGTAATAATACAGTTAAAAAAAAATAAGTCGGTCCAGCCATCTTCGAGTTATCAATAACATATTACATACATTAAAAACTGAGAATCCTCTACTTTTTTTGAAGTCGGTTAAAAACAATAGCTATACCTATTTGCGGAAGGCTACACCACTTACCTACTAATTAATACTTAAGAACCTAATCAATACCTTTATTACAGCTTTACTCAGTTAGTATAAAGAAAATCATATAAATAATAGTGTCAAGAAATTAACAGTTCATTTGCAAAGAGACAACGTATGGCGGTGTGGGCAATTTAAACACAAATAATGACAAAAACATTTAGCGCGGACGGAACGTACGGAAAGCGTAAACATGGATGTACGGCGGTGGCCGGTCGGACACCGTTAGCTCGCTCGTATAAATGTAGAGCCCCTCCCGGCCGCCTTAGTACACCGTGACACCAACCATGCGACTATACGCGTTCCTACTGGTCGCCGGGGCCGCGCTGTGCGCGCGCGCCGCTTCTATCCCTGTAGCGGAAACAGAGAAAAAAATAATCGATAACGTCCCTGATAATATCGATAAAGTATCGGAAAATACTTCCAGTGAACAAGAACTCATCGATCAAGCAAACACCATCACGGATGTCGATAACAAGTTGCGCGCTAAACCAGAGGACATCCCCGTCAAAGTCTTCGTCGAGAATGCGCAGCTCGCGCTCTTAACTGACGAAGAACCTGACGAAGAAATAAATAGACCAATTCCAGACTTGCGGAATCCAGGCCCACCTCAACGTCAAGAACATGAGACTCAAAACCCTGAGTATTATGCATCTGAACAACAGACAGTCGCGCTCTTTAAACAGAGCATTAACGATGCGCAGAATGTTTTAAAGCAAAGATTCCAGGGAATCACCGACAGCATTCAAAATATAATAGAAACCAACGCGCCGATTCAAACTTTACAACAGAACATCCAGTCTCTGCGAGATAGTTTCACTGCTCAAATTATTAAAGTTAACGGAACCATTCAAAGCTACCTAAACACAGAAAGTGCAAGCATTGATAATCCTGCCGTAGAGCAGACTAAAGCTGGTTTCCATCAAGTTGAACAAGGCCTTTTTAAACTGAGAAACGACTTCAACAGAGGAGTGAGTACTTTATCTGGTGGTGTCGAGGTGGTTGCAGCTCTGAAGGCTGACAGCGATAGCTCTGGCTCAAGCTCCAGTATTGCCAGTTCCACTCCTTCATCAGCAGAGGTATGGCCATTCATCCAAATGATACAGGGCTTCCAAACTCAAATACAAACCGCTATGAGAAATATGACAGACAGAATGACCACTCAATTTCAAAGTTACCTAAACCAGGCCTCGAGCACAACAGCTGGCACAGCCGGAGTGCAAAGTGACTCTCAAGTGACTTCCGCTCCACCACCATCTATCACAAATTTTTTTCAAGGTATACAAAACCAATTTTCCCAAGCCTGGGATAACAGTCCATTTGCACAAGCACTTAATGGACTCCCAGGCATCTGGCCAACCAACAAGCCTGAGACTCAAGCTCCTCAAGGCACTCAACCAGCGCCGTCTGTCCAGCCCACACAAACGCCTAGTAAGCCAGAAGAAGCTGCCGTCAAGCCCGAGATCATACCTACAGCACAGGCAGAGCCAGCCAAGCCAACTGCAGGCGCGGAGACACCCGCACAAGCGACCGCTGTCACCCCCGCTGGCCCCATCCGGCAGATCCTACAGAACAACCCCATCACCCAGGGCATAGCCGGCGCAGTGCAGCGGCTACAGAACATTAACAATCCCGAGAAACCAAGAGACCCACAAACCGCAGAACAAGTCAAAAAACTAGATGAGGACAAGGCTGATCCTGAATCTAAAAAAGGTGGCGGGCCAAATACTGGTGAGTAAGAAAGCATACATATTCTAACTTAACCCTTAAGTCGTCATACTACTAAATACATTGTTTAATAACTTTTTCAACAGTGGCAGCGTGGGGGGTTTTCATCAATAGTCTGATAGGCACCATAAGTGCTGTTATAAATGGTACCGCTGGCACCATCAGCACAGCAGTTAACAGTGCTATAAATACAGTCGGCGGTAATATTCAGGTACCGAAACGAAGAGTTTCTGAGCTATGTGTGGACTGTGTCACTGTGTGTAACCGATGTACATTGTGAAATAATATTTTTGTCCGATGTGTGGCTTTAGTTACTGTAGTTCGCGTCATTCCTGTGACAACTAAGACTGCTTTTCGGCCAGTTATCTGTGAGGCTAACAGTTGTGTGTAATAATGTGTGCAATGTTCTTCTGCCGGCCCTTAAAATTTATGATAAAATTATATTTGAGTAGCGAAGCAAGTTCCTGCAACAATGGCGTCATCCATCAGTTGCCTCTCACCTATTTCATTTTTTACCGCTGGCCTAGGTAATTGAAATATCCTAATATACATTAATTAAAATTAAAACTCAAAATTTGAGCTTCACACAACAAAGAAATCTAGTCCATGACTATTTTTTTATTTATTCGGCAAACACTATTCATTAGGTCTACAATATCTACATTAAAGGCCTGTCTATGGTGTTTGGCCGCCATTTAAAACGCAAGATAATTTATTGTTTACTATCATTTGCCAGTGGCTCCGCCCGCGTGGTGGTCGAAAATTATCCCATGTGTTACTCCAGCTTACAACAAGCTTACAGCTTACAAGCTTAGCAACTATCTGTGTGCCAAACTTAACAAACATCCAAACTTTGACATTTATAATATTATAGTAAGAAGTAGGATAGTAGAATTATATACCTACTTTTGTAGTTAATTATTTTTAATGAACGCATTGGAATTAGGGTAGCTATTGAACTGTAGAACTAAATGCAGTCATGCCAGTACCTGTACATTAAGTATAGTGAGCAGCTATGTGTTAACATATTATGTGTAAGTATACGGTGAGCAACCAGTACACAGTAGTCCGGTCATTTTTGTAACTACTCTAGCCTAAGATTAGGTAATTAAAGATCTATCAAGCAATGCAATACATGCTACTGTGTCGACCTTCACACGGACATAATAAAATCGCGGCGGGACTTTTTCGCGCACTGGATTTGCAACTCTCGGGGTCGAACCGAGCATTGAATATCGAGTGCAGCGCGAGTGAGTCTCAGCGCGACGAAAAACATGGTGTTCGATTTTCAATTCTCGGCACTTAGCATTGCGTTGAAAATCCAGTGCGTTAAAAAATCCCGCCGTAGTTTATTACGTCCGTGTGAATGTGTGCGATTATTAGGTATTAGTCGTATTAAAATTAATCATTAATTTGCCTAATTACAAAAAAAAAAAACTTAAATTCTTACGGTAAATATATTTACACAAAAACGGCTGTCTTTAATTTCATTTGGCACACAGTAGGTGAGTATTAAGCCTGCGCACGTTATTAGCACCCCCGTGCGAGGTCACTTTCAACTTTTCAGAAAAAACAGGTTTATTTTATTTGTAAGAATGGCACTTAAAATAAGGAGAATGTGTTTGTCAAAGCTCAACTTTGTGGATTAACGGTGTCTTGACCACGCAGCCGTTAGAACAACAGGAAAACCTTTAGTATTAGTCCTCAAGACATTATGTAGGCTAACGAGTTGTTTTTCGTCGAGCTTATAACAAAGTATGACGTGGTAAGCCATCAGGTGTTCCATCGGCTGTTGACTAGCTTACCAAATTAATGCCAAGAGGTTATTTAGAGGTGGTTTTACCTTTTATCCATCGTAGGTCCCATTGTTAAGTAGGTAATTTGTTTCTAACACTGTTGTATAACCGTCAAACTCATCATTTCTCTTGTTTTAGAAAACTAATGAATTTTTTCGTATTCCCAGGGGATAATAACGACAGCAGCGACGGCAGCGACAGCCGGGTAGATCAGCCAGAAGAAGTCAAAGAAGAAATTGAGAAGCTTCCAGAAGTTCTGAATGTTCCAGAAGTTCAAAAGGCTCCAGAAGTTCAGAAGGCTTCTGAAGATGAGATTAAAGAGCATAAGACCGAAAAGGTCGTTGACAAGACTGAATAAGGTCATAGTGTGATACTTTTAAGTGTAGAACTATTTATTTTATTAAGATTTATTGTAAATAAAAGAAAATGATGACGAGAATTAAAGTTTTCTTCAACTGAATTATTGTTTGTATTTTTCCTTAGTAAGACATTTATGATAAGTTGTAAGTGAATTTGCAAATAACCCTGATTTCTTCTATCTGTCTGTTAGTACCTTTACCAATCATTCGTGATGACGAATTCAAAAATGGCTGCTGAATTGTCAAGAATTGGAAGTAGGTACCCACCTACCTCCAATAACACTCAAAGACGGACGAAACAGGAAGATCATATTCATAACTGTCCATTGTTACAAACATTTGTCGATTTAACGAGGTCCTCGAAAACTCGTCTTCGTCTACTTCTAAAACTACTCTTCTCTACCATGTCAGTACCTACGGCAACTCTAAGGCTACTTTCCAAATTAGAACATATTCGCTCACACCGCTCACATCAATAATTTTCGTTCCGATTATGACAGGTAAGAGCTGTCATTTTTGATAACACTTTGGAACGCTTGCGAACGCGATAACATTGCTCGCTCAACGTCAAAACCTGTAGACACCATATATTTGTTGGATACACCACAAATTGTACCTTTCCCAGAATACTAATACATCTTAAGTATATCTTTTTGCCAAATTATATCGAAATCGATTTAAGCCAGGCAGACATATATAAGGTGTATCTATTCATACACGAAATATCTGAAGGGGTCATTGTACTCATCATTATGAACAACTTTTACTACCGGACCAAACCTGAAATCGCGAAAAAATATCAGCTGTTCCCTACATTTATGTTCGCATATCTCGTCAAAATGTAGGGAACAGCTGATATTTTTTCGCGATTTCAGGTTTGGTCCGGTAGTAAAAGTTGTTCATAATGACGAGTACAATGACCCCTTCAGATATTTCGTATATGAATAGATACACCGGTCTGCCTGGCTGACTGCCTGACTTACCTAATAGAATTCCTGTTCTATTTATAAGATTCATAGATTTAGCTAAGAGACTTTTAACTTTAACAAGGAATTCAAAAAACAAAAAAAACGCCACATGGTGAAAACGAGGGTGAATGGGGTACGGTAGTGCCCCCGCCTACCTACCTACAAAGGTAGGTAATGCTCGAAACATTTCATGGTATTAAAGTAACCATTACTCATCCTCAAAACTCCTATGTTAGTAATTAAGAAATTTTTATCGACATCCTATACAAATTCCTGTACAATATACACAGCGGCAGTACCACAGAACACGGACTATATTCCTAACAGTAGGTACCGTTCGATGCATCACCGCGGCTGCACCATTCGGAAATCGCACAGCAGCTATACGTACGTACGGACAGTGCAGCCTGCTCAAAATTAGAGACAAGATACTGCTGTTGCCGACAATGCTGATATATAATTTTCAGGATAAGATGTAGTTAACAGACTTAAAAAGCACACAAAGTTTTATTTGTCCTCTTATAATTTAGATTTTATTCATACCTAAAAACTAGATTTCTTCGCTGACGTGAACTTCTTACGGATAGTAGGTCAGTACAATATCAGCGCTAAAATTAAAAGAAATAGACCACCCTACAAATATAAATGAAATCCCATCAAGACTATTTTATGTAAAGTTGGTTGAAAGTTATCATATCTTGCTTGGCCGCGGCCGTTCTATTGAACTATTGCATGACATTCAAGACCACTGGGTCTTTAAAAACAACAACAACAACAATCGGGTCGAGTCGGTGAATGTCGTGGATATGTTGTTGTTGTTTTTTCATTTTTTACCATAAGCCCATACGAGTACCCGCTTATTTGTGCCGCGAAGCCCAAGCCGTACATTTTGATTTAGGTTTGTAGAGTTAGGGGCTTGGATGGATCTACATTCGATCTGTAACTTAGCCTCTCTTGGCACCCTTCTTTACATAAAATATTTTTTCGGGATTATTTATTACTTTAAATAGGCGTCATTTATGATGTCTCATAAAATGGACGGCCCCCCTAGCCAAAGTCCCTAGCTACGCCCATGGGTGTTATGATTAAGTAGGTAGAGCTATGGCCCTGGGCATGGCTTCTGCTGACAAGAAATAATCACCTGAAAATGCCTGAAATCTTAAGCGGGAAGAAACTATTTAACCAAGGTAGTCTATAATGTATTATTGTATGTGAGATTCTATATACCGTCGAAGCATCATAACGGCTGCATGGATTTTAATACATGAGCTGACTATCAACTTGTCTGGGTCGCATGATGGATACCTACAGGCTAGGTCTTGTTTTGTAAAAGGAAAATGGCGGATTTTAAACGTCAAAAAAATTAAGAGCTTGAAAAGACAATTCCAAAAATATATCACGATTCGATTCCATAAATGTTCTCACATCAATTAGAAACTCTAGAAATCTTTCAACCATTTAGTTTGAAAGATTTCTAAAGTTTTAAATTTTTTTAGGTACATTTATAGACACTCGCACTTGCACAGAACGCCTGCTACGATCCTTGAATACTCCTTCTATCTACAATCTGTACATAAGAACTAATATTATAAAGCTGAAAAGTTTATTTGGTTCAACGCGCTAATCTTTGGAACTAGGTACTGGTTGGAATTGGAAAATTCCTTTAGTTTTGAATTGCCCATTTATCGAGAAGGACTAAATGCTATATAACGTCACGCTAGGACTCTTAGGAGCCGAGCAAAAAGAAAAAAAGTCACGAATACAAAGTACCAATCACCAATTCACCATAGTAAGTAACTTTCGCACGTCACTGTTTACATTGAATCCTTTTTAATTATGGAATCTACGTAAACAAATACGATAGACTAGTATCTCTCTTATTTATAAACGTTGCCTAAAGTTAAGAGATGTTTTAACGTCAAAAATGGCTGGGTAAAGACGCTAATCACTACTTATCTATAAGCAACATTTATACATAAGTTAGAATATGGCCTCTTAACTCGCTTGTCAAAAATGCGATTTTGAATAAGTAAGAACATCAACTCAAAATTCGTATAACGTTTTTTAAATAAACATGAAAGGTATGAAGAGTAGAGGATTTATCTCGGGGGAAAAGGTGTCTTCGCCTTGGGCGAGCTTCAATCCCTCGCTACACTCAGAATTCTGGTTTCAACTCCAGGCTCAAAAGTCAGTGCGAAACTATTTCATAATTTGCCGCTATGCGAAACTCGCTCATAAATGTTCAGAAATGTCAAAAGAAAACTAAGAAAACATACTGACTGGTAGGAAGTTTTTGTTAGTAGGTACTAAGAGAACTTTGCAATAGAAGAAATTAGTCTGTCGCTAATTAGCGTACCGAAATGTTTCACTTAGACAGCTGTCAACGCTCTATGATTTACATCTAGATTGTTTCTGAACTGAAGGTATGTATAACATAACTATTATTTGTTATTTACAGAGTCACCTATTCACTACTGGGAAAACTTTTGTTGTAATTTATTGTCAAACTTATAAAATGTACTACAAATATCGTACAGAATAATATGAACCTAGTATTTAGTTAGTAGTATCATGAGTGATGAATGATGGCTAGGACGACTGGACGAGAAAAGCTTCAGTTTTTAACTAGATACTTAGAAAGTTTACAAAGTGTGATTTGAAAAAGATCTAAACGTCATGATGACGTTTAACGTGACCATTTTTTAGGTTATAAAAATATTTTTGATTTGCGTAAACAAAAAAATAATTGTATAAGCCTAATATTTATTGTAGAAACATCAATATATTATATGTATTTTCACAATGAATGGATTAGCGCTGAGAATTAATAGAGGCGGGAGCGGTAAATCTAAGAATTCCATTGGATATTCTCCTATTGTTATACCAACCTCGTTATTTGAAAATACAGGTAAATGAAACTCTTTTATGTATAAAATGCTATCTACATGAGCTATTTAAGACCATCGATAACTCATTTCTTTCTTTCAAGAAATGCTAACTTTACAAAACGTGATTTGTATTTTCAGTTGATAATTTTAGCGAAATTCAGGCTTTTGTCAACTCGCCGTCTACAGATGATCAATTAGCGATTTTGAAGAAGATAATAATAGATACTAAAAAGGATTCTATCGGCGATGATGTTATAAAATTTTTAGTTGCCACTTTCTTCCATGCTGAGGCTAAACATCCTATAAAATGTTTCATATCCAGGTATGTTACTTACTAGCTTCTGCCTGTGACTTCATCCACATAAAATTTCTTGTTCTACTGACCCATCGCATCACCTGCTCGCTATTACTTTGTTTTCGCTTAGCATTCATTCTGACTCTTTTTTTTCTTTCTGCTCGGCTCCTAAAGAGCGTAGCGTGATGTTAAATTAAATACCCTGTAACCTTCCTCGCGAATTGGGCTATCAAATGCAGAAATAATGTTTCAAGTGGGAATGGTAGTTCTGGAGATTAGTGCGTTGAGACAATCAAAGAAACTCTTCGGCTTTATTATTAGCGTAAAGGGTAGCAGGGACATCGACAAACAACTGAAACCGTGAATTCAGCACATGATTGTAGAACCCATAGTGTAGAATAAAAAATAAGCGTTAAAGAACATTTAAAAACAGCAACTCTTTTTTAAACTCTTATTGTTTTCGCCTAGAAATTCATTCTATTTGATATTATTGAAAATTTCCAGGCACATAATCAAAAACAAGCACTTACAGCAACCATTCTCGGACTCCCTTGCGTTGCAGATCTCAGTACTTATGGCAAGGAAACTGTATAACTATAAACAGTACGTGGACATAGTCAACAAGCTACTCACATGTAATGAAAACTTTCAACCAGGAGTGGTTGCGTTGAGGGCAGTCCAACTGACTCTTGCAGAGTACTTGATTGGCTGTTTGGAGTGCTGTGTGACAACCTTGAGGTACATTTAAATCTTATTTTTAATTATTTCAAGATTTTTATTAGAGATGGGCCTACTATGACTGGCCGACTAGCCGGCTTCAAAATAGCCGACTAGCCGGCTTCAAAATAGCTGACTAGTCAGCCAAGGCCTTCATTGCTTTCGGTTGAGTTCCGGTAAAATCGGTAATGTTCGTGACTACGCTTTAGGCTCGTAGGTGCCAGTGCGCGGCGCCCGACGACCAGGCGGAATTGTCGGGACATGTCCCATTGGATGTGACTTGTTTCCCTATCCTGGATCTGGACAGTCATAGCTTGTTCTGGTGGTTGGAACTCGTCAAGTCTTCTGGCGAGACGATTCATGACGACCCTCGAGATCAGCTTGTAGACGTGGCTCAGAAGTGAAATGGGTCTATAGTTCTTCAGCAAGGTTTTGTCACCCTTTTTGAAGAACAGAACCACCACACCTCTGCTCCACGCCTCGGGCTTTGTACCCTCTTGGATGACGGAGCTGAAGCGACTCGCTAGCTCTCTTAGGACTGGAGCCCCGCCCGCTTTAAGGAGCTCTGTCGTTATTCCGTCATCGCCCGGTGCCTTGTTGTTCTTAAGCTGCTCGAGAGCCGCCCTAATCTCGCACGGGTCGGCATCGGGGATGTCCTCCGTGTAGTGGCGCATTAATTCGGCTCGGTGGTCATCTGCACTATGTTCCGCTGGTTTTGCGGTCCGCGTTGAGTAAAGGTGCCCGTAAAAATCCTCGACTTCCTCGAGTATCTCGGACTTTGAAGCCACGATTCTGCCATCCGCAGTTCTTAGTTTCGTCAGATGGGACCTTCCTAATTGCTCAGCGAACACTTTCGACCCTCGGTTTTGCTCAATCGCGACCTTAATGTCGCGGGTGTTGGAGCACCGAAGGTCGCGTCGCGTCAGCTTTCGTATGTTTAGGTTTAAGGCCCTCTTCTTTGACGAAGACGGCTGCGTGGATGGCAATTCTCGTCTTTCCCTCATAAGTCCGAGAGTCTCCGAGGAAAGTTTGGACACCTTACTTTTTCGTTGCCACACGTCTGCGGGACACGTCAAGTAGTGCTTTGACCACCTCATAGGCTTTCTCGTCAACAGTGCCTGTGGTTTCCAGCGGGCGAATCGATTTTGAAGTTCCAGTTGGAACTTTTCGGATCCTAGAGCAGTTTGGAACTGCGTACATCGGAGGGTAGGCCTCATCATGCGGATTCTCTCAGCTCGAAAATTGATATTTACAGTGCCTCGGACAAGCCTGTGATCGCTTCCGGTATTGAACCTGCTGATCACGGAGACATCTCTAAATATGTGCTTCTTATCCGTCATGATGAAGTCGATCGCGTTCTTTGTCACGTTATCGGGGCTCTGCCAGGTTCACTTCCTTTGGGGCTTCTTTTCGAAAAACGAATTCATCAAAAAGGGCCCCTGCGACTCTAAGAAGTTGACCAGCATTTGCCCCCTGTAATTCCTGCGCCCCAAACCAAACGGTCCGACTTTCGATTCGCCGCGTTCTTCTACTCCCTCTTTGGCATTGAAGTCCCCTATAACAACGTTGTAGTGAGCCTTGGTCGTACTGTGCATTACTTCGGCAATGTCCGCGTACAAGGCCTCGGCTGTTTCGTCAGAGCATGTCGAAGTTGGCGCATATACCTGTATCACTTTCAAGTAGTACCTGTCAGTAAGCTTTAGTACAAGGTACGCTACCCGTGACGACACACTACTGATTTCCACGACGCTGCTAGTGAGTTCTTTGTTGACCAGGAAGCCGACACCGCCTTGGGAGAGCTGATCACCTTCGCGGAAGTAGAATAGGTCGCCTGACTCCAGGGTTATCGTATCCTCACCCTGTCTTCGGACTTCAGATAGCCCCAGTATATGCCAGTTAATGCAACCTAACTCTACCTCAAGTTCAGCGAGGTGATGGTCCTTGTACGTAGCCAGATGTAGTCGTCGTTGGTAGCCTGCCGTGACCCAGGGATTCTTCGCACCCCCGTCTCGCCGTTACCGTGACCGCTACCTTGGCCAGGAATAGCGGGACCACCGGGAACTGGGGCCGTAGTTTTGGCACTTTATCCATTGGAGATTTTGATGCCCATAGTCACCACGCTGGGCATGCGGGTTGGTGACCATGGTTCCTTGACTTGGCATAAACCCAAACTGATTTGGGGTAATCTCACTCTCCTCTCGCTGTCTTTTCTCTATTACTTTCTCCCATACCTTTGTACTATGTGACATGAGCTTTATCCCTCGATAGTTATCATATCATCTTTATTCTTGAAGATAATCCGTGTGGTCCAGAACTTGAAGAATTTGGCCACCTCATTTCATCCCGTGGGTGTCGTTCCGACGACACCCACGGGATGAAACCTAACCCTCTTACTAATAAACACGGATTAAAGTTATACCAGGAATAAAAAAGGAATAATCATACATTTTCATAGGTTTAAATTTGGAATAACTTTATTCTGTGTTTATTATTAAGAGGGTAATCTATAACAACACAAAATAAAGTAAAAAATTAAAGGGGGTCTCCATACCTCTTCAACTGTGTCGGGCGTTTTGCGCGAATCGCCACATCTGTGGCGGTACTTCTGGGTGGTCGCGAGCGTTTTTGCCTTGTGGGACGGAACCCTATGTGTGCGAGTCGCACTTGGCCGGTTTTTTTTACCTTATATTATTAGTTAGATTAAGATGATAATCATACTATGAGGTACCATATTTGAGGCCTTTGTAATATTAAATTTAAAAAAGAGCACTATAAACTAATTGTTGACTAAGTTAACTCTTCATAATAATTTCAGGGAAAATGATACCTTATCGCCAACAGAAAAGAACGAAATATTCACATTAGCACATATCTCCTTACGATTGCTTCTGCACCTCATCCAGAAAGCTACTCCTGATGATATAAGTAAATTGAGCTATATGTTCGACGGGATAAGGTTGGTAATGCAAGACCTGATGTTTGATGATGATGTCCCTATGGATACTAAGTCTGTGAGTGGTATATTGTACCTGACTATGCTTGTTGCCGAAAATGGAGCATACAGTTGGATCGAAGTAAGTATTATCTTGAAAATATTTAAAAAAATATCTATAATAAATCATTTATCACACAAAGGGTTACTTACCACCATACAATATTTAACACTACATATTTCTTCACCATGTTTGAGGGGTTTGTGGCTAAGTAATAACAGCCGCACGGGTCGGACGATCAGGTTAATCTACGTTGGTCCGTGGATGGGTGACCGTCTTTACAAACCAAGACCCCTCCGTGCCTCGGAAAGCACGTGAAGCCGTTGGTCCCGGCTGTCATCTGTGGATCTTTAACAGTCGTTACGGGTCGGCAGAAGAATTATGTCATCATCATCGTTTCAGCCGATAAACGATCACTGCTGGACATAGGCCTCCCCCAAAAAAAAGGGGGGGTTTACCATAATCGCCACGCTTGGCGGGTTGGCGATCGCAGTATGGTGGTCAAATGTATAGAGAACGCTGCTGCCCATTCTCTAGTAAGTCCCTTAGTCGCCTTCTACGACACCCACTGGATCAAATAGGATGGTGTTATTCTTTACGTCCGGCACCACACAGAATAAAGGAAGAATTAAGTATGTTTATCAATATATCACCAGTCTTACGAACGCGTATCGTGTTACCCAGTAACTGCGTTGCGGAGGTCAGATAGGCAGTCGCTCCATGTAAAATACTGGTATTTAGCTGCATCGGATAGATTGGAAGCCGACCCCAACATAGTTGGGAAAAGGCAGGCAGATGATGATTTTTTATCATGTTTCATGTATGGGGACCCCTTTAATTTTTGACTTATCTATCTATATGTCTATCTATATCTATAAATATATTAAAATGAATCGCCGAAATGTATGTACGCGCGTAACTTCCGAACGACTGCACCAAATTGGATGATTCTTTTTTTATGTGTCCAGGACAAGGTTTGTCTATAAGAAAATTTATAAAAAGTATATAGATTTGATCAGAATTAATTTTTAGAATCTAATACAAAAAGTGATTGACGGTATGTGACAGAAGACTTTGGCAGTTCTTTGACGAAACAATCGACCAACTGATTTGCTTTTACCAGTCGCGACTGGAGATATAAAATATGGCGGTACGAAGTTCGCCGGGTCAGCTAGTTTTTTATAATTTGTTCTTATAGCGGCCATAGTAGTAGGCACTCTGTGAAAATTTCAAGTGACTAATACCTATTACGGTTCAAACGATACAGCCCTGTGACAGTGTCCGGGTGGGCCAAGGTTTTATTGTATTTTTCCATTTGGAATTTATGAGTAGCTCGGAGTCCAGATTATTGCCCGGTCTCGGCGGAGGCTTGCCGCCTATACATGGGACTTACAGGCGAAATGTGAGTGTACTGTAGGTGCGCGTCTGTCACCCTTAGCGGAATATAGGCGTGAGGTTATGTTATTTTAATTGTTAAAATTGCCCATAATTAAATACAAAATTTTTGAATTACAGGTATTTAACACCAGCACTACCGACAGTTATTTGAGCACCCTACTGAGCTTAGAAGCGGGCCGCCTCAGCCTGTACTCGGCCATCGCCACTGTTGTCACTGTGGACCATCTGTTTACACAGACCGTGGACAATGCCCCCGCCATCGTCACTCTTACCAGTAAAATTTTGGAAATAGGGGAAAGGTTGGTAACACTCTTCATTTTTCGGAACTTTCAGTATATGTTCCTTAAACAAAAGGTTGTTATTGTTTTGCTTATAGATAAAACAAAAGGAGTAGCCAAAGATAAGAGCTCAGCTGATAAACTCATGTTTAAATAACACCAAAACAACACAGAACAAAGCTGCAAAATCATAGACAGAACCCATCCTAATACACAGAATACTATAGCAGAAAAATCTGACAAATATGGTCGCATATATAATGTCCCCAACTTGTCTAGCGTATTGTTAACAACTGGTGTAATACCTAAACAGATGTAACATTCTTAAAAAATAATCATTTAGCACCTTACACATATAAAGACTTTTCAGATTTATCTAAAGCATTCGATTGCGTTCTTCATGAAATATTAATCAGGAAACTCTGCCACTATGGGATCCGGAACACCGCTCTGGATCTTCTTACTTCGTATTTGAGTAATAGGATTCAGTGTGTTGACGTAAATGGAAAAAGATCTCCCGGACCTATGGTATCAATGGGAGTCCATCAGGGGTCGATTCTTGGTCCTTTCTTGTTTCTTATTTATATTAATGACTTGCCTTACCTCATAAAGGATGATCATGATGTAGAGTTGTTTGCGGATGACACTTCACTTTTGTTTAAACTTAAACGTCAGCAGCTGGTTAATGACGATATAAATAGCGCAATCACATCGCTCAAAAGTAGTTCACTGGTTCAATGTTAATCATTTACTTCTTAATGAAAAAAAAAACCAAATGCATTAAGTTAGGCAGGTGAAAACTACTGTGTTGATAAAGGGCGAAGAATTGAATCCTGAAGATAGCACTGTATTCTTGGGCTTAACTTTAGATGCCAGGCTTCAGTGGAGCCCACATATACGAGTAGATGAATTGTCGAAAAAGCTAAGCTCCGCAGCATACGCTGTTAGAAAAATTCGTCATTTTACAGATATAGAGACAGCCCGTTTAGTGTACTTTAGCTATTTTCATAGTGTAATGTCGTATGGTATTCTGTTGTGGGGAAATGCCGCCCACATTCAGACTATCTTTGTCTTGCAGAAAAGAGCTGTTTGATCAATTTATAAATGAAGTCCGAGACATTCTCTCAGAGAGAAATTTAAGGGGATTAATGTAATGACTGTGCCTTCACAGGATATTTTTGAATCTTTTATATGCCCATAAAAATATTGAATTGTTTAAAAAATACAGTGATATCCATAGTATAAATACTAGGCACAAACACAAATTTGTTGTACCATCAACAAGGCTCAAGAAAATAGGTGGGTCATTCAGATGTCAATGTATACGCTTTTATAATAAACTTCCAAGCCATGTTCAAGATCTTAGTCTCAATAAATTTAAATCATTTATTAAACGTAAGTTGTGCCTGAAAGCTTTTTATACCGTTAAAGATTATATTGAGGACAAAAAAGCTTGGGATTGACCTGCTCCAATTTATTACATACTGAATGTTATTTTTTTCTTTCTTTTGCAAACTTACTCATTGACATACTCTTTGACATTTGATAGTTATTAAATACACTTTGACATGAATATTTACTTTGAGAAGTATAATATTATTTTTGTTGTAATTATTATGAATGTGATGACTGTGTGGGTGATTTGTTTTTTCTTCATTTAGTCATGGTCTGGCAGTTTGAGTAATTTATGCGGCCTACCAAATGTGCTTTCTTTGGTATTGTTCGTCAAATCGTTGAGCTCCTCAAGTTCTGAGTTGAGCTGCATGATTATTGATAAATGCGTGCACTGATTGAACAGGTCCACTCAATCTGTCTGGTTCTTTTCTCAAAAGACCATTTCAGACACCAACCCACATGGTCTTCACATGATCTAACCAAGATTATGTCTGGACTTTAAAACAGACTGTGACTTCTGAGTTTGTTTCGGCCTTTCTCCTCAGAGTAGTCAGATAGGAAACACCAACCTCATCTAGTTTAAAAAATATGATTGACGTGTAAAAGTGTTTGTAGAAACCTACTTACAGAAATAAAATCATTTATCATTTATTAGAAAGGTGCAATCTTGCAAGATCATCAGTTTTTTCCACAGAGATTTTTTCGTTTTTGCAAAATGACGTGGATCGCATCTAGCGGATTCCTGCACACTCACCATCTCATCATAATATAAACAATTTCCAGGGGTAGCACTTGACTTGGGCCCGCACTACCCCATAAATCCGGCGCGACGCCGAAAAACGTAAACGTTTAAAAAGTAATCATTATAAACACTAGCTCTTACCAGCGGCTTCGCCCGCGTGGAGGTCGAGAATTATCCCGCGGGAACGTACTACCGGGATAAAAGTACCCTATGTGTTAATCCAAGTTGTAAACTGTCTGCATGCCAAGTTTAATCAATTTCTGTTCAGTCGTTTTTGAGTCGTCGTGATTGAGTAACAAACATCCAAAAAAAAAATTATTTTGACATAGATTTTTAACATTGTAATAATTCCTCATTTAGGTCTGACATAATTATGGTATTAATGAATATGTAATTGTTCAATTTATTTTTAATTTAATAATCACCATAATTATTATGCATGGTTTATTAAAATATTTTTAGCAAATTTTTAGTTGTAATCATCATTTAGACTTCCACACCATATTCGTACGCCTCCTGGCATAACATAGCGCTCTGTTTATCAAACATAAGATCTGTATTTTATTTACCTATATTAACAAATAAATAAGTAAACATCTAAACATACAAAATCCCACATTTATAATCATCATCTGCCTGCCTTTTCCCAACCATGTTGGGGTCGGCTTCCAGTCTAACCGGATGCAGCTGAATACCAGTATTTTACATGGAGCGACTGCCTATCTGACCTCCACAACCCAGTAACTGGGTAACACGATACCCCTTGGTAAGACTGGTTGTCAGACTTTCGGGCTTCTGACGACCCGTTACGACTGCCAAAGATCCACAAATGACAGCCGGGACCAACGGCTTAACGTGCTTTCCGAGGCACGGAGGGGTCTTGGTATGTAAAGATGGTCACCCATCCACGGACCAACCGCGGCAAGCGTAGCTTAACCTGATCAATCGACCCGTGCAGCTACTGTTACTTAGCCACAAGCCCCACTATAATATTAGTAGTATATAGTAGGATTTATTTTCAAGTAACATGGACTTATAACGTTGGTATCAATTTCCTCACAAACTATGTTAGTAATATAATGTACACCAACATTCTCCCAGTTATATACCACTATGTGACCACTACACCAACGAGGCTGTCTTAACTCAAAAGTACGTTTTCAGGAGTTCTTCTGAATCCGCTTTCATCTTGGGCGTAGCGCGGACTCTGCTTCAGATCAGCAAACTCTTAGACAAGCTAGCAGACAGCGCCGCGGGGCTCACACTAGTGCACGCACTGCTGCTGT
The DNA here is from genome assembly GCA_949091785.1 of Polymixis lichenea. Taxonomy (NCBI): domain Eukaryota; kingdom Metazoa; phylum Arthropoda; class Insecta; order Lepidoptera; family Noctuidae; genus Polymixis; species Polymixis lichenea. Next base: position 1,389,098 of record OX420943.1, on the reverse strand, counting down.
TTGCGTGGGGGCACCTGGAGCACTACATGGACAGCGTCAGGCATCTCACCGGTCAGATGCTAGGCTGCGTCGTCAAATACTGCGCCAAAATGGACAGAGCTGGTAAATACTGTTTTAAAAACGTTTATTAAGGCCCAGTGGTTGAGGCCTTGCCCTTCATGCACGATGTTGTAGGTTCAAACCCGAGCAAGCTTCAATTTGACTTTTTCCACCACACTTACTGAGTTCATCTTGGACATTGCTGGCATTGGTGAAGGAAAAAATTTGAGGGAACCTGAAGTTATCTTTACAGCAAGTCTGAAATCGCCAACCCGTCTTGAGCGAGCATGGTGATCAATACTCGTGCCTTCTCTGCATGAGAAGAGACCTTTGCCCCGCAGGGGGACAGTAATAGGCCGGTATTATTGTTATTAGACTACTACCTGACCCGACAGATATTGTACTGTCCGAATTTAAAACAATTCATACGAACAAAATAATTCAAATTAATTTCAATAAGTCATACATCCCATAGAGTAAACATTTTAAGATTTCCTCGAATTTTCCAATTTTACGGGAAACGTTTCTTTTTTTAGGGTTCCGTAACTTATAAGGAAAAACGTAACCCTTATAAAATCGCTTCGTTGTCCGTCCGTCGATCCGCCTGTCAGTCTGTCAAGTCCTTTATTCTCAGGAACGCGTGGAGCTATCAAGTCGAAATTAATATCAAATGCGAAGGTTTAACTTACGGTCCGTTGGAGTAAATAAAAAATACGGCCATTTATGCGACATATTTTGTTACTCGCAAATAAATCAAAATCTAGCTACTTCCCGTTGACGTAGAATCATGAACTTCCGATACGCACTTGGTCTGTTTTTCCTCCTATAAATCTTATTCGGACTATAACGAATATTTCAAAAAGAAATTTAACCATATCGGTCCAGCCATTCTCAAGCGATGCGCTTACCAACGAACAGCATTTCATAGTTATTTATATGTAAGTGTAATTAAGTCTAAGATTTATACTGTACTAGCTTTTGCCAGTGGCTTCGCCCGCGTGGAGGTCAAAAACTATCCCACGGGAACGTAGTACCGGGATATAAAGTATCTTATGTGTTATTCCAGGTTACAGGCTACCTGTGTGCCAAATTTCATTCAAATCTGTTCAGCCGTTTTTGCGTGAAAGAGTTACAAACATCCATACATACATCCATACTCACAAACTTTCACATTTTTAATATTAGTAGGATTTCAGCAATATTATTTTTTGAATAAAATGTATTATATGGTGTAGGCGACAGCGCAGCGCTGGATTCGCTGCGTGTGGCGCTGCAGTCGTTGGACCGCGCGCGCAAGAGCTACTACGTGTGCGTGGCCTGCCTGGCCGCGGAGCTGAGCGCGCGCCACGTGCTGGCGCTGGTGCGCGCTGCCGACGTCATCGCCGCGCTGGCCGACCAGCCGTTACGCAACACTGTGACTACCGCATACATAGCGTTAACATAACACAGCAGCACGCCTGTATTCCCCGTAGGCGCCTCCACCCGCCACCCGTGCCTAACCCTGTGGGGAATGCAGGCGAGATGTTGTGTGTGTGCTTCCTATTGCATATTTTTAAGGGGTGCCACACGAGTTCGAGTCAGCAGATTCGATACGGCAGTATTTGTTGAAGAACAAAGCCGATCCGAAGCAATTATTGCACATTTTTTTCATTCCGCTTGTGCCTATCGGAATTTTCGTTCAGCATCTACCCTTTCTTATTCATGTTTGGATCGGCTCGGCTTTCAAGCTAACCCGAGCGACATTTTCCGAACATATATTCATATTAGATAAAATTTTACCATCCTGCTGTGCCGAATCATGTCGACACGAACATGAGTGTAGCTTCATAACTTAAAGCAAGTATTTCAAATAAACCGATTGCAAGCACTTTTGAACTGTCAAGGAGTCGGTCAGTCAGAGAATGCCCAATGCAAAGCGTAGTATACTCCTATGAAGAAGAACGAGCAAGAAACTCGATGGAACCTCTTTTAAATCAAAATATTGGGTCTATCAATCATTTTCAAATGATACAAGTCAGAACGATGTAGAAAAATGCGCACGTTGAAAGCGTCCATACGAATGACCGATAGTGCTGTACCACGCCTTAGGTATGTGCGCGGCGCGACGAGGAGCAGTGCTCGCCGCTGACTCGTCAGAGCAAGCCGCTCATCCGTTCCCACCCACAGCGTGCCGTCCCCACTCACAGCGTGCCGTCCCCACTCACAGCGTGCTGTCCCCACTCACAGCGTGCCGTCCCCAGTCACAGCGTGCTGTCCGCACCAACAGCGTGCCGTCCCCACGCACAGCGTGCTGTCCGCACCCACAGCGTGCCGTCCCCACTCACAGCGCGCCGTCCCCACTCACCGCACCCACATAGTGTTGTCCCCACTCACAGCGTGCCGTCCCCACTCACAGCGTGCCGTCCCCACTCACAGCGTGCTGTCCGCACCCACAGCGTGCCGTCCCCACTCACAGCGTGCCGTCCCCACTCACAGCGTGCCGTCCCCAGTCACAGCGTGCTGTCCGCACCCACAGCGTGCCGTCCCCACTCACAGCGTGCTGTCCGCACCCGCAGCGTGCCGTCCCCACTCACAGCGCGCCGTCCCCACTCACCGCACCCACATAGTGTTGTCCCCACTCACAGCGTGCCGTCCCCACTCACAGCGTGCTGTCCCCACTCACAGCGTGCCGTCCCCACTCACAGTGTGCCGTCCCCAGTCACAGCGTGCTGTCCGCACCCACAGCGTGCCGTCCCCACTCACAGCGTGCTGTCCGCACCCGCAGCGTGCCGTCCCCACTCACAGCGCGCCGTCCCCACTCACCGCACCCACATAGTGTTGTCCCCACTCACAGCGTGCCGTCCCCACTCACAGCGTGCTGTCCGCACTCAAAGCGTGCCGTCCCCATTCACAGCGTGCTGTCCGCACCCACAGCGTGCCGTCTCCACTCACAGCGTGCTGTCCCCACTCACAGCGTGCCATCCCCAGTCACAGCGTGCTGTCCGCACCCACAGCGTGCCGTCCCGCCTCGCCGCGCATACCTAAGGCGATACAGCGGTATCGGTCAGACTTTAATTCACCTCAAATAGTCATTTCTTCTTTATGTATGTTCGCTAGGCGAGCGCGGCACTGGACGCTATGCTCGTGAAGCTGTGCGCGGAGTGCTCGCTGGCCGAGCTGCGCGCGCAGCTGGTGCTGCCGTGCGTGCGCAGTGCGCGTGCGCGCCCGCCCAGCGCGCTGCTGGCCGTGCTCGAGCGCGTGCTGGCGCGCGCGTGCGCCCGGAGACCGGACCTACTCCAAGTCATGTAAGTAGCACTCGATTCAAATTATCAGCTTTATTATTTACTTTTAAACCACCTGCTCGATAATATCAAATTATAATGTTATACAAACCCAACCTGTAGTAAGTTAATAATGAGGTTTAAATTTGGAATCTCAACTAAAACTTCGTATGAAAAAGAAGACGGTTGAATAGAAGTTTGGACGACTACTTCAACAATGTATGTATAAATGGTACCTGGCAATATGTAATGCTGAATAGCTGAATATCAGTATTTCATATAAAAACAGTTTCAGGAACTTTTTATATCTTTACAATCTTGAAAATAAAATCGTGGAACTCCTAAGGCAATAGCGTATAAAAAACTGCAAACAAATGACATTGCTATGCACTTTTACCTAGGCATTGACTCTCGTAAAACCTAACTACTTATCCAAATGAGTTGAAATAAAGACAGTTTTCACATTCAATATTGAACGTATTTGATAATAAGGATTAATATTAACAGACCCAAACGACTACATTTTTGTATTTGAGCTATGTAAACGATTCTGCTAGGTATCAGTGGCGAAAGGTGGTTTTATGGGACAGGTAAGTCGCAGACAAAAAAAACACACTGTTCCTAAATATTGTCACGGGATCGGCTGAATACTAAATTTAATATATGAGCGTGACATGGGACGAATATTGCCATAGGGCAGGCTTTCGAATTTCAGTTTGTACTCCGCCGTGCTCACCAGACATTACTGCTGCGCCGTCGTAAGACGACCAACTAACCTATTCCTACAATGATACTGGTCAAGTAAGTGGGGTAGGTCCCACTAATTCGAAATTTCATCATACTTGGGGTCAAAACAATGCATATTTATGCGATAGCAGCAATCGCGGTTCATTTACTGTTATTTTTTGAAGAGTTCCGTTGTTTGTCTCCGAAACGCATCATCAGATGTATATGACATTGAAATGGGACCACACGGGAAGCACGAGCTTTCAAATAAAAAAAGAATCATCAAAATTGGTTCACCCAGTCGAAAGTTCTGAGGTAACAAACATAAAAAAACATACAGTCGAATTGAGAACCGCCTCCTTTTTTGAAGTCGGTTAAAAAACGATATTGACGTAGTTTGAACGTAGTAAGATTCCGCGGGGAATCATTATAACGATACAGAATTGGAGCCCTGGACGAGCACGGCCTAACATATCGATAGTGCGATTATAAAATAGGTATTATTAAACACTACTGACAGTATCATATTCAGAAGGGAAGCCGACAGGAATCGTGTTCTTAGATAGCCTCGGCCCTGCTAGGTATACATTATTTAAACAGATTTTATATCTATATGACCCCTGAAGCCCTATTTAAATAATATACACCTAACAGAATTGTTTCCCGCGCAAGAAAAGCACTGAGTCGGAAGGACTTTTCTGAAAAATTTTAGAACACTAGCTAATTTTATTTTTTGGACTTATTCTAATATTAATAAAAATAAGAAAAAATAATTGTTACGTTATGCGGTTTTAAAATAGAAAGGTAATTATGATGTAGAAATGGGACTAAAAGTTGGATAAAAATTTGATGGTCCTAGGTACTGGAACCTAAAAAATAAAATCGTGGGACGCGTCAAATTTCTATCAACAGTTAACCGCTCATATATATTTACTGCTATTACATCGCATTTATTTACTCAGGTTTCATTACGCCCCACAGTTTAATTTTTACCCAACTAATAAAAAAAAATCCTAGCTAATTATCTTTTTTTTTATAAAACTGATTATCTTAAAAGGTTTTTACTCATTGTATTTTCAAGTTTTTTTAGTGTTCATGTTGTCTTTGCTACAGTCTAACTCATCAACACATTTGGATTTTTTTTTTATCATAGTGTACTGTATTGTACTAGTCACGCCCTTTCATTTGATACCCATATTGGCGGGTTGTGAAAAGAATTATAAAAATATAGTGTGGACACTATCAGATAAATACTGAATTAATCCAATGAAAAATACCATAAAGACTACAGAATTTATACTTACGTGAGTAGGCGCGCGCTGAGCAAGTTGCCATCACGCGACACCTGATCTCTTTTGTACTTACGTGAGTAGGCGCGCGCAGAGCAAGTTGTCATCACGCGGCACCTAATCTTTTGTACTTACGTGAGTAGGCGCGCGCCGAGCAAGTTGCCACCACGCGACACCTGATCTTTTCGCATTTGATACCCTAATTATTGAGGAAGGTTATTTAACATCACGGTACGACCCTTAGGAGCCGAGCAAAAAGGAAAAAGTCGAAAAAAACGCTAAGTGAAAGCGAAGTAATAGCGTGAGCAGGAAATGCGGCTCTTATTTTTTTACGCCCAATGCGCAAAAAGAGGGGTGTTATAAGTTTGACCGCTATGTGTGTCTGTTTGTTTGTCCGTCTGTGTCTATCTGTGGCACAGTAGCTCTTAAACGGATGAACCGATTTGGGTGCGGTTTTTGTTTATTTAAAAGTAGGTTTTCTTGCAGTGGTTCTTAGAAATATTTTATCAAAATCAGTGCAGCGTCAGCATCTGTATTGTTAGCTGTGGTAGGGTTCTTAGACGCAAAATGTGTATTTACTTTATATTCAAACATACGTGTGACCTGAAATTTAAAACACGCATGTATGCTATATAGCTATACAAGATGATGGAATTATTTGTCTGATGCTGCAGCCAGGATATACTAAATGGTGCTGATCCAAACGTCATGTTCGTGAACGGGCGCATCCAGTTGGGACTGGTCATCTCTTAGCTCCTACGGCTTATTTTAATTTCTGAATTGTTATTTTATTTTTGTTTTAATTACGAACGCTTTAATGTGCACGTCTTTTTACATCGTTCTCACATTTATAAGTTCAGCATGATTGTACCCATTTTTTTATGTAACAACACCATGATTTTAAAAGAGTATTATATCCATGGAGTTTCTTGCCCGTTCTTGTCCATAGGTACCTACGCTTTGGAATGGGCAACTAGCTTCATCTTTCTAACTCACCGACCTTGATAATTCAAAAGTGCCTGTAATTGGTTTATTTGAAATAAATGCTTTGAGTTTGAGTTTTGATCCAGCACACTAGTATAATCTTGAAAAAATAATAGCAGATATGTCGTGTTTGGATTCGTTTTAATCAGTACCTATTCTTTTGTTTTGTCTGAAAGGTCTTAATCGAAAGTGTTCTAAGCTATGATTTAAGAAAATCGGTTCAGCCTTATGAAGATCAGCTCTTCTCTGGTTGATGACGGGATTTGCACATCTTCCATGGTTCTGATGGAGTCGAAATTTGGTATTCTATTACTTCAATGATATTAAACTAACAATGTAACCTTGAACTGATGCTGCAGCATCACCTGGAATTTCCAGGATACCCAACTGCCTCACCAACAGCAGAAGTATCGTGTATGGGGTCATGTTCTATGTTCTATGTTATGGGTTTGGTTTCCGCACTTAGTCCTTCAAATGGACCATTATGCGTGAGCCATGGCGGCCTTCGGTTGTTATTCCTTCGTTCCTTCCTTCCGTTTGGGGTCATTGAAAAGGTCACAATGAATAAGTTATAGATAAATGGTGATCAGGGTCTGATGACGAAATAGCAACGAGGAATGAGGATAAATTAGTAACAATCTTCACTCTGGGAAACATACGTAAAGCTGCGCAGATTTACGTGAGATATGTGTCGATCGTGGCGTGTTTACTATTACTATATTAAGTTTAATAAGCAGGAAATAAAAGCGATTTTTTTTTTAACCACCGACCCAAACAGTGACAGCGTCGTCCGTTTGGCGTTTTCATTAACTGGCCCCCGACGTGACAATGGTGTGATCAAAAGATTACCTACAACTTAAAAGGCCAATAAATATTGAATTTTTTACTTTTTAAAGGTTTTTGTTTGGGTCGGGGGTTTTTTAAATTTTAAATGTTACTTTTTAGTATATTGTTTGTGGAAGGTAAAACTACAGACACACTTACAAATATTTCTTCTTTCTTTGATGTTCAATCAATTTTCTTCCCCAGAGAAGAAGTCGGCAAACAGGGAGGACAACCGTGCGATCTACAATGTTTCTTAATGCTATTGCGTGTTCGTAAGTCATGTGTCACCGACACGTCATCCCATACGGATGCAAGCAAATGGAAGGGCGTCATTTCCTACGACTATTTGAAGGATGCCGCTGTCGACGCTGTGGACGAGGTACAGTTTATTTAAATAACTATTTTACTCTATTAATTATGTTCACTTCATGAGCACTGCTAAAATGGTCAGAAAATATTGAAGCTATCTTGTACGATGGTGCATTTGTGACGGCATCTACCAAGCCACATGCGAAGTATCACATTGACGCCACGCAAAATACAGCATCGTGCAACGAGATTTTATCCGCCGACTGGCATGTAAACAACGTTCCGACATCAATCGTCGGGCAGTAGCCCACCAGACACAACACCCGTCCGGACGAAGGAACCTACCTTTTCTATAGAGTATAAGCGAACTTTAGCCTTGTTCTTCAAACCTCTATACACTAAATTGTATATGTAGGGAAACTAAATTGTATATGTAGGGAATAAAGTTACTTTTCTGAAATCACAAAAAAGGAAATAAGTAAATAGTGAATTTCACCCACTCCATAACATTATCGTCACGACTTCCCTACTTCCGATATGTGTAATACATAAAATAAATAACGTGAGTTCACTTCCTCGTTCTAGTGGTATTCATACGGCTGCGGATCATCAGATTCTGGGCTTGAATTGCGGATTGTCTAATTAAATTATCGTGTGTTCTGTCAAGCAAATCTCAATAACTTAACAATTACTGGCAAAAGTGTACAATAGAATAGCCCTCTGCCAAACTCTTCGGGAAACACAGGCGTTATGTTTTGTATAAAAGACAGAGATTGTAACTGTTCCCAGACCCGAATCCTGTCCCTGTCGCTGGTGGTGGAGTCCTCCAAGAGCACGGAGCAGTTCTCAGCCGGCGACCTGCAGTTCGTGCTGCACTACCTCAGGTACAACATCAACGCGCAGGCGCCGAACTTCCGCCAGCTCACCATGTCCGCTATGAAGAAGGCACGTTTAATCACTTTATTTGAATTAGAATCTGAAATCATTATCAAGTTTTGGAAGAAAAAACTGAATTTCGAACACAATAATGCTCAAATTCCATTGCAGCCAAATGTTTAAGGAACTTTTTATTACAAATGAAAACTCAAAAATTTTAACTTAAAAGTTTGCTTGGTATTAAGTTGGCCAACTCACAAAAGAAATACAAAAAACTATTATACAGACAACCTAAAACTAAAAATGTTTGTTGTTGCAGTTCATAAAACGTCTAGAAGAGAGCTACAAAGTAATAAAGCGGGAAAAGCAACCCAACGGCGTGAGTGATAAGGTCGCTTATTACTTGCGCTTCGCCGAGGACTTACGTCGACAATGCTTTGACAGTTTAATACCGGGAACCAACTACAGTAGACGATTTGTTGCCTTACAAATACTTGCGTGGTGCGAACAGATAACTTTGGAAGGATATGAAAGGTAAACTTATGAACTTTACACAAACATACACACAGGATAAGTTTTTATCCAGTGCGCAAGAAGTACGCAAAAAGTGCGTGAAAAGTAACAGACAGACACTGTTACTTTCGGATTTTTATTATCATGTATGGATTTAATTCACTATGCAATGACCCAACTAGTTCCGAGTAACTACTACCAAAGTTGTGTGAAAATTGTGCGTATGAAAGATATCTATCAAAATCAAAAACTAATTTATTCAAAGGCTCAGAATCAGCGCTTTTCGAACGTCAAAACACAAGCAATGACAATTGTCGTCTATAGCACAATAATAAGAAGAGTACTCGTATTTCTATCTAACAACGATGAATGATGGCGGAAACCGCATCAAAATTTGTTGCGCAGTTTTGAAGAACAAGGCGATCTCACGGACGGACACGAAAGGCGACTTAAAGGGGATTGAACTTTTTTGTATGAAGCCTGGCCTTCTCCCGGTTCGCCATTTTGATTATTTTTCAAAATGGCGTCGCACGATCATTCCTATAAATGTATATAGATAGAGGACATATAGAGGAACACAAATCTCCCTTAACATGATGTCTTAAAGCGTCACATTGCCGAGATAAATACATTTAAAGATAGTTTCAATGATTCTAAATATTTTCATCTATAAAATATATATAAAAAAAAACAAATGGCGCACCAAGGCGAGGCCAATTGGTTTAAAGCCCTTTATAATATATGTATAGATTAGAATAACGGCTGTACTGTTTTCGTTAACTTATGTTCTACGAATAAAAGTGTTTGAATTTATGGTCATATGAAATGTTTCCACAGGAGTTGGGAGCCGGAATACGTGGAGAAACTCCTGCTGCACTTGGAAGACAGTTACGAGAACAATAAAACCTTCGCCCTGGAGGTGCTGGCTAGCTGTCCCGACCACCTGCTCAGGGTATGCACAGCACACTTATTTGATTACTAGCTTTAGCCAGGGTCTTCGCCCGCGTGGAGGTCGGAAATAATCCCGCGAGCACGTACTACCAGTATAAAAAGTACCCTATGTGTTGAACTATCTGTGTGCCAAACTTCATCCAAATGCTTTCAATAGTTTTGAGAGAAAGAGTAACAAACATCCATACATCCATCCTCATAAACTTTCACATTTATAATATACTACATAGGATGCTTTTTATCCCGATAGTGCTTTCCCGTGGGCTAATTATCAACATCCTCGCTCCGAGCCAAGTCGTTAGCCAAAGATAGCTAATACAAAGCTTTTTCCAAAAAAAAAAAACAACCGACTCCCGAAAAAACACTACAAAGTGAAAAATAACTTTAATTTCGGAAGTCGATGACTTTGAATATGTATTTTAATTCTTTGTCACCGTCTTCCGAAATTAAAGTTATTTTTCACTTTGTAGTGTTTTTTCGGAAGTCGGTTGTTTTGTTTTGGAAAAGTTTTTATTTTTCACTTTTTAGTTATGGGTACCTACCCCACTAATTCGAAATTTCATCATCCTTGGGGTCAAAGCAATGCATATTTATTTTTGAAGACTTCCGTGGTCTGTCTCCGAAACGCATCATCATATCTATATGAAATGGGACCACACGGGAAGCACCAGCTTTCAAATAAAAAAGAATCATCAAAATTGGTTCACACAGTCGAAAGTTATGAGGTAACAAACGTAAAAAAAAGCATACAGTCGAATCGAGAACCTCCTCCTTTTTTGAAATCGGTTAAAAAGGATCATACTACGCTACATTCAACTCCCAACAATTCTAGGCTAAAGACGGATTTGACACTGTACCTGCAGTCTCACGATACCATGAATTGACCACTAAAGTTTCTTCATCCAGTGTTTTGTGGCAGCCCAACTCTACATATATATATGATCGAGCGCGGCTGTGTGTGCCCCGCCTAACACGTTCGTGGTAACATTAATGAAAAATTAGCTTTTGCCGGTTGCTAGGTTCCGTGTGGTGCCGGACGTAAAAGAATAGCACCATCCCATTTCTTCCCGTGGGTGTCGTAGAGGGCGACAAAGGTACTTACCAGAGAATGGGCAGCAGCGTTCTCTATGCATTATTTATAAATTAAGTCCGAGACATTCTCTCAGAGAGAAATTTGAGGAGATTAATGCAGTGATATCCATAGTACAAATACTAGGAATACGCACAAATTTGTTGTACCATCAACAAGGCTCAAGAAAATAGGTGGGTCTTTCAGATGTCAATGTATACGCTTTTATAATAAACTTCCAAGCCATGTTCAAGATCTAAGTCCCAATAAATTTAAATCATTCATTAAACGTAAGTTGTGCCTGAAAGCCTTTTATACCGTTAATGATTATATTGAGGATAAAAAAGCTTGGGATTGACCTGCTCCAATTTTTGCATACTAAATGTGTTTTTTTTTCTTTTTGCAAACTTATACTCTTTGACATTTGGTTATTATTATATACACTTTGACATGAATATTCACTTTGGGAAGTATAATATTATTATTGTTTTAATTATTGTGAATGTGAGGACTATGTAGGTTGTATTTTGTTTTTTGTTTTTTTTTTGTTTTGTGTTGCATCTCTTTCTCAGTTAGTTTTAATATTAATCTGGCAGTTTGAGTACTTTATGCGGCCTACCCAAATGTCCTGTCTTTGGTATTGTTCGTCAAATCGTTGAGCTCCTAAAGTTCTGAGTTGAGCTGAATGATTACTGATAAATGCGTGCACTGAATGGACAGATCCACTCAATCTGTGTGGTTCTTTCGTCATTTCAGACACCGATCCACATGATCTAACCAAGATTATGTCTGGACTTTAAAAGAGACTGTGACCTCTGAGTTTGTTTCGGCCTTTCTTCTCAGAGTAGTCAGATAGGAAAGGCCGACCTCATCTAGTTTAAAAAATATGATTGACGTGTAAAAGTGTATGTACAAACCTACTTACAGAAATAAAATCATTTATCATTGTAACACCATACTGCGATCGCCAAGCCTCCTGCCAAGCGTGGCGATTATAGCAAAATCCCCCCTTTTGGGGGAGGCCTAAGTCCAGCAGTGGACATCTTTCGGCTGAAATGATGATGACGCTAGGGTTTTGCCAGCAGCTTAGTCCGCGTGGAGGTCGAAAAATATCCCACAGGAACGTACTACCGGGATAAAAAGTAACATATCTGGTAAGAGGCCATATACGAATGTTTTCCGACTTCGCTGATTTACGTGATTTTATAGACTCGATTTGTATTGTGAAGGTTTTTTATTAGGCCTCTATAATTGTACCGTCGTATTCGTAAAAATAAAATATTTTTATTCATCCGGCATGTCTTATTGTTTCAGAGTAAAAACTACTCTATAAGCTTAGACATAGAAGCCATATTCAATCAAGCATCTTCGTTAAAGCCCACGGAGTGTGTCTCGGCGGGTTACAAACTAGATCTGTTGAGGACAAGACTACTCGACTACATACTGCAAGATGAATCATAGTAAGTGCTTAGTTTTATTTGGAACTAGCTTCTGCCCGCAACTTCGTTCGCGTGGAATTCGTAAGACACCACAATATCTATACTAATACTAGCTGATCCGACAGACGTCCTGTCTTAACTATGAATATTGAATTTGCATTGGTATAATATTATTATAGTCAATATGGTCGTTAAGTTTTCTTAAATTTTCTAATGTTACGCGCAACTTTATAAAATTTTTCTTCTATAAGAACCTTCTCCTGACAATAACAAACAAACAACACAACATAAAAAAAATAGCAAAATTGGTCCAACCGTTCATTCACGTGTGATGCCGTGACCAAGGGAACTAGGGATTCATTTTTATATGTATATATAATAAAGCGTCTTAGGCGCATGGGATGGTACCTCGTTAGCATAGGCATGTTCAGTTCGTCTCTTCTCGGTAATGCACGGTAATCGTCGGGCACCCGACGAGTACCGTACATACCCGCACTCGGCCCACGACCCACTGCATCGCATGGTACTCGTCGGGCGCCCCACTCGGCCCACGATCCACTGCGTCGCATGATACTCGTCGGGCGCCCGCACTCGGCCACCCTCATGAGCCATGCATGTGGCACCGCGTCGTAGGCCTTCTTATAATCTATCCAGCATGTCGACAGATCCTTGCGAGATCGACGTTCCTGCTGACTTATGGCCATGTCGAGCGAACTGGTGACTCTTAAACTAGGCCGAAAGCCTGGGTTTTAAGAGTCAAAGTTCCTCCAGGTATAATGACATACAACTGGTATTAATTGTCATGCAACTACTTATAGACACAACAAAATAAATTAAACAACAATGCCTTAATTTAAATAAGTAGTCTAGGCTATCGGCTAAGGAGAGGTGGTCAGGTTATATCTCACCTCCTCTACATAGATGACCTTAAACTCTGCCCCCAACAAATTACAACTGATGGAGCCACTGATGGTAACTGAAACTTTTAGTAGCGCCATCAGGCAGGAATTTGGTGTGGACAAATGTGCAGTCATGCATGTAAAGCGGTGTGAGATTATGGAACCCGAGGGAATTCAACTTTCGGATTCCATACACCTCAGATCCCTCTCCTCATCCGAGAGCTATAAGTATTTGGGTATGTCAGAAATGTTAGGCATTAACGCTGCTGACATGAAGCAATCGGTGAGGGAGCGCGCTTCTTTAGTCGCCTGAAGAGGGTATTGATTAGTCTTCTCTCATGCGCAAACAAGGTGCGCGCCTTAAACGGTTTTTTTGTTGTTGGGAAATCATCAAATAACTTCTCCCGCTCTGGGTGGAGCAGAAGGGCGTGTCAGACTTTTACTGACTAAAACCCACCCGTGTTCCCTCAGTTGCCTATGTGCCAGGGGCCGCGGTATCTCTTTTGAACAACCCGCACCCTTGGCAGGCATCGGCCTTTCCGGGCCCCATGAGTTGGTGCTGACATCTCTTTGAGACGCGCGAACACAAGGCGCCGTCGCCCCGGGCTTGGTTCTTACCGGACAGCGAGCTACCCATTACTCGCCGTCCGCATGCCCACGCCTACGGTGGCCGGGAATCAGCCTGGGATTCCCGACGCCCAGGGCGTCTCCTGCGACGACTAAGGCCGTGAGGGTGCATGTAGTGCCTGCGCCTTCAACTTCAACGGTTGGGTCATGCCGGTTTTGATGTACTCTTTCGGCATACTCTAATGGTCTCAAACTTAACTGTCGCCCTGGATAGAAGGGTCTGTACACTGCTGACCGCAAATCGGATGCATCACCCACGATCATCGGTGATGAGACTGTACATCCCGCGGAAGTGCGGGGGTCATGGCTTTTTAAACGCAAAGACCCTCTACAACCGCGAGGTATGCAGTCTCAGGGAATATTTTTGAAAGCCGAAGAGGATATGCTTATGCACCTTGATGTGGTCGCAGTGGACAAGGGACTCACCCCGCTGTCCATGGCTAAAGAGAACTGGCGCAAACCTGTAATATTTACTATCGATGTCCGCAAGGAAGTATAGCGAAACAAGGAGCTTCACGGGCGCTTCTATCGGGCTCTTCATGAGCCCGAGGTAGATTTTTTAGCATCCGTATCCTGGCAACGTTTCGGTGATCTTTTCGGTGAAACTGAAGGTTTCGTCTGTGCAATTATGGACGAAGTTATCTTGATGAATAACTACCGGAGTCATATTATGAAGGACCGGACGAATGACGTGTGTCGGGCATGTCACCGTCCGGGTGAGTCCATCAGACATATTATCTCAGGTTGTACTCGTCTGGCTAACGGCGAGTACTTGCACAGGCATAACCAAGTAGCCAGGATTATTCACCAGCAACTTGCTCTGCAATATAAACTTGTGGATTCTGAGGTACCGTATTAGAAGTATGTGTCCGACCCAGTTCTGGAAAATGACCATGTCATGTTGTACTGGGATCAGTCTATCATTACTGACAGGATTATTGTAGCCAATAAGCCTGATATAGTAGTGATAGATCGGTTAGCGCGCCGCACAATTATAGTCGATGTTACCATTCCACACGGGAACCTCGTGAAAGCTGAGAAAGAGAACAAATTAAATATCTTGACTTAGCACACGAGGTTGTTGACATGTGGAATGTGAACTCGGCTGTAATTGTGCCGATTGTCGTATCAGCCAATGGACTAGTGGCCGAAAGCGTCGATCAGCATCTCTCGAGGCTCTCGTTAGACGTCTGGATCAAAGGCCTGATTCAGAAGGCAGTACTCCTCGATACGACTGGCATCATGAGAATGTTCCCGTCTCTGGAGCCCTAACCACCGGTAGCTTGGACCCTGCTCCCGATACCGTCGGACCACTATTTTTTATATTTTTAAATTGTTTTTTGTTACGTTACTTTTATAAAAATATTTAAAATGTAGTTAATAAGGATAGAAAATAAATAACATAATATTATGTTATCCAATAATGTTGTCGAACTTTAAATGATAAAATTTCCTCCATAGAAAAACGTCACGAAGTTACTTGTAATTACCACGCATAGTTGGTTTGTACTTAAATACTAATTATATATAATGATTAATAAGATACCAATATAATTAGTTAATTGTACTAATACAGGAACAAATTGTGGAGGCGTTTTATGAAATTCTTTGGGTTTTTTACGATAAAACCCCTATTCATATCCCACGGAAAAAGTCGTCTTCCGTCGAATTTGCAGGAACTATAAGCACACTTTTATTTCACAAATCAGATGTGTGTGGAATGGCGAGTAATTTTTTGGGTCTTAATTTGCACCGTTAAGTAGGAATCTGCTACATAGTGCTGCGATGTTTCCTGTCGTACATCATACTCCTCCCTCGTTTCAGTGCCGGGCGGGCCTCGCCCGTGCTGTACGCGCTGTGCGCGCGCCTGCTGCGCCTGGCGCGCGCACAGCTGCACGTGTGCGCGCGCAGCGTGCTGGCGGCGGCGGCGCGCGCGCCCGTGTACGGCGCGGTGCACTGCCTCGCGCGCGCACTGCACCATGTGGACGCACGGTCAGTCACACACTACACTAGGGCCTGCGCGCGCACAGCTGCACGTGTGCGCGCGCAGCGTGCTGGCGGCGGCGGCGCGCGCGCCCGTGTACGGCGCGGTGCACTGCCTCGCGCGCGCACTGCACCATGTGGACGCACGGTCAGTCACACACTACACTAGGGCCTGCGCGCGCACAGCTGCACGTGTGCGCGCGCAGCGTGCTGGCGGCGGCGGCGCGCGCGCCCGTGTACGGCGCGGTGCACTGCCTCGCGCGCGCACTGCACCATGTGGACGCACGGTCAGTCACACACTACACTAGGGCCTGCGCGCGCACAGCTGCACGTGTGCGCGCGCAGCGTGCTGGCGGCGGCGGCGCGCGCGCCCGTGTACGGCGCGGTGCACTGCCTCGCGCGCGCACTGCACCATGTGGACGCACGGTCAGTCACACACTACACTAGGGCCTGCGCGCGCACAGCTGCACGTGTGCGCGCGCAGCGTGCTGGCGGCGGCGGCGCGCGCGCCCGTGTACGGCGCGGTGCACTGCCTCGCGCGCGCACTGCACCATGTGGACGCACGGTCAGTCACACACTACACTAGGGCCTGCGCGCGCACAGCTGCACGTGTGCGCGCGCAGCGTGCTGGCGGCGGCGGCGCGCGCGCCCGTGTACGGCGCGGTGCACTGCCTCGCGCGCGCACTGCACCATGTGGACGCACGGTCAGTCACACACTACACTAGGGCCTGCGCGCGCACAGCTGCACGTGTGCGCGCGCAGCGTGCTGGCGGCGGCGGCGCGCGCGCCCGTGTACGGCGCGGTGCACTGCCTCGCGCGCGCACTGCACCATGTGGACGCACGGTCAGTCACACACTACACTAGGGCCTGCGCGCGCACAGCTGCACGTGTGCGCGCGCAGCGTGCTGGCGGCGGCGGCGCGCGCGCCCGTGTACGGCGCGGTGCACTGCCTCGCGCGCGCACTGCACCATGTGGACGCACGGTCAGTCACACACTACACTAGGGCCCTGCAGGAGGCGTCAGTGATAGCCTATGGCACTTAAATGTGGTTGCTCACAATGAGCCTTATTAAAAGGCTAAAAGTGAACCCGAAAGGCAGTGGGGAGAGGGTTTTACTTGGAGTTTCCCTATGTAATCGAATCAGAAATAAAGAGATCCGCAGGACAACCAAGGTTACCGACGTAGGCCGAAGAATTGCCAAACTTAAGTGATAGTAGGCAGGGCACTTTGCTCGCAGAACTGATGGCCTATGGGGTTGAAAAGTCCTAGAGTGGCTACCGCGTACCGGAAGACGTAGTGTTAGAAAACCTCCCACAAGTTTGACAAACAGGCAGTGATGCCACTTTGCTTGATCGTTACAAATTAACTCAGAACAGGGACTCAGACTGATGACCTTGTGAAGGCCACAAGAATCCGCTGGATGCGGGAAGCACCGAACCGGCCGTAGGTGGTGGAGCTAGGGGGAGACCTATTTCCAGCAGTGGACGTCTTTTGGTTGAAATTATAATGATGATGAAGGATTAAGAGCACAAGGACGAAGATGCATGTAAAAAATAGCAATCCTTCACACCGGAATAAAATTAAAAATAATAAAATGATGACTGTTTTTATTAAAACTTTTAAAATGCGCAAAAAAATAGATTTATGTCTTTACAGACATAAATCTATTAAAATTACTGTTGTGCATGTTTTCCCCAAATAAATAAATAATAATATGTGTACAGAGAAATATCGTCGGATGAGCAGTGGACCGCTCTGGTTGGAGAGATCATCGACACGTGCATGGAAGTAAACGACGCAGTGGCCGGCGTGGTCAACAACTCGTCGCCCGAGGGCCACCTGCCCTGCGACATGACGGTGCAGCTCAGCGACCACGGGAACACTGGGTGAGGCAGCATGCCACTGCATGCAGAACTGGTCACCGCCCTTGCATCGCACGGGTGCAAAATCAAAATTTAATTATTAAATTAGGCTAAGAATCATCAAAACGTGCCATCGGGAGCCCCCGTCAAGAACGAAGTTCCTGGCGCGGTACTTCCTCGCGTACACACACTCGCATAATAGAAACTGACAGAGTGAGAGAGAGAGGAAGTGGCATGGAGGGGGCATAACGGTTTTTCCTTCCGTGTCGATTTGTAACAGTGAACTCCGCAATAAAAAATAATTTTAAAAAATCATAAGATAGTCCCACAAAATGGCCTGCAACCACTTCCTAGTGCTTTAGCTGGGAAAAAGAAGTGGCGCAACAAAGCAACCCCCCCTAGAAACCTTTGTATTTACTCCGTGCTAGCAACACATCTATCTGTACAGTTAGAAGAACTTGATTTTATACAATAAGATGCGCAGTCCACAATGTAGCGACATAACAAAACATCAAGATGTATGTGATGGTCCGCGTGGAGGCCAAAAATTATCTCAAAGGAAAGTACTACCAGGATAAAAAGTATCCTATGTGTTAATACAGGTTATAAACTATCTGTGTGCCAATTTTTTTCATCCAAATCTGTTCGCTAGCTTTTGCGTGAAATCAAATCAAATCAAAATATTTTATTTCACATAAACCTGCAAGGGCACTTATGAAACATCAGAAGCTAGGTGCACGGTTCCAATTTGTCGCTTCCTATGGAGAAGAGCCGGCAAGAAACTCCACGGTTACTCTTTTAAAAATAATTGGGTTTTACAATGTTTTCAAATTACGGTGATAATAAGTATGGGAGGACAGTGCAGGCCTGTCAATAAGTACCAGGTACTTAGAGGAATGAAAATAAAGAATAGAAAATCGTTTACTAATCTACAGTCTGCAAGACCTACAACGTTCTCTCATTCACAATATGTAATAGAATCTACATAAATAAAATGAACCTATTTAAACCAAGTGACATGATTTCCATGACAATCACTAATAAATAATCGATATTAGAATTGATGTGTAATGTCAAATAATGACGAGAAAGACTAACAAACGTCCAAACATATATACTAACAAACTTTGACATTTATAATATTAGTAGGATAATATATATTCTTATCTAAATAAAATATTAACACAAACCATTCGGAAGAAATTCACTAAATGATGGTGAAAACCGCAACGATCGTAACTTATAATAACAACGTGGTCACATGAGACACAAAAAGCGACTTTGCTTATGAATTGTTTTGATATAGTTAAACTAGCACTTTGCCAGCGACTTCATCCACCCTTTATTTCCTATGCCGTGGAAATTTCGACAAATCCGGTACTTTGCATCAGAGGAAAAGCGAATTTATACATTAAAGTAGGGCTATACCATTTTGTTCAGTGTATGATACCACTGATACTAGATCGTTCTGAGAATAACTTTAACAATAATAACTTTACGAATACATTTATTCACCAGAAACGTGATGTTAGACGACGGCAGGCAAGTCACGGCGCAGATGGTACTGTTGTGCGCTTGGCGGTCCGTGAAGGAGGTACAGTATGCGCAATTGCTCACATGTCCATTATACCCGTAGATAACGTAACCTTATAACTTTATAATATAGCGATCGTCTCGGGCAGTCACTTGTAAACTGGTACTACGTAATTAGTCGGGTAATATTTTCCAAAGAGTAGTTCGTAGCAATAACCAGAGCCTAACACAACGGCTGTCACGCAGCCGTTGTTAAGCTCTAGAGTGTAGTTATTAGGTAACAACTGGGGCCAGAGAAAAAGTTTGCATACTCAAGGAGATAGTGAAAATATATTTCTGTCTCGTTTACTCTTATTACTGGATCTTATAGGTGCGTTCCGCTCAAGTTATTGTTATTATTTAGTGTATGTATGCATAAGTCATAAATGGTCAAATCTGCAATTATTTGTTTGCAATTATAACAATCATAATCTGGATAAATTCATACCATTTAGAAAGTCTTTCACTGAGCAATAACATTTGCCTAAAAGTAGTGCAGTTACTTTAGAATTAAAAATATGTCCAGAATAATCTTTGAACTAAGAGGTATTTTATTATTAACTAGCTTTTGCCAGCGGCTTCGCCCGCGTGGAGGTCGAAAAAGGATAAAAAGTATCCTATGTGTTAATCTGGGGGACAAACTATTTGTGTGCCAAATTTCATCCAAATCCGTTCAGCCGTTTTAGCGTGATTGAGTAACAAGCATCTTAACATTCACATTTATAATATTAGTAGGATGACAGGTCCCATTGTCATAATACTTTTCCTTAACAGTGCTGTTTTATAATTACCCGAATGTAGCTAGTTCTCGTATTGGGTACACGTAATGGCCCCTTGAGCCATTACGTGTCCGGGCACGCCACAATAGCGGCGGTAAGGTCCCATCTTTGAGGAGTGAATTGAGAGGCGCCACGGCGTCCTCACCTTCCGCCTGACGCAGGTCCTCACCGGATACGGCTGTTTCGGGAGGTTCCTGTTCCGCATTAGGCGGAAGGAAACGCCCGAGTATTTCCACTGCGAAGATCGCCCTGAAGACACGGTGGAGCATACGGTGGAGTTGCTTGTGTGCCCCTGGCACACAAGCAACTGAAGGAACAGGGGTGGGTTTTAGTCAATAAAGTCCGACACGCCCTCCTGCTCCACTCAGAGCGGTAGAAGTTATTTCATGATTTCTCACCCTCAAATAAAAAGCTATTACGTGTTTATGTACTTACGAATATATGGGCAACGACGGAAATAAGTTTATATTGGTTTTTACAAAATAATCAACCTCCAATATGTACAAACATGGAAAATTCAGTATCCTCAGAGACCAAAACACAGGCTCACAGCTTTCTGTGCTTTTAAGGTTTGACATAGATCTTATACATCATTTCTGGGCCTTCAAAATCCCCTCCTTGTCACTACAATTACCTTAAAATATGATTCCGTTCTTAATCCATTCTATTTCTTATTACTTTTATAATAAAAACGTTATATTATCAAACATTATTAATGGTTATCGGCTTCATAATAATTGCTGACCAGGTATCACTGCTGCTCGGCGGGATATGTGCGAGGCTGAGCGTGCGCGGGGAGGGTGACGGCGACGCAGAGGGTGACGCAGACAGTGACATAGAGGGTGACGCAGATGGTGACGCGGCCACAGGGCGGGCCACACTGTGCGCGGCGCAGCTGGCACGCGTGGGCGAGCACTTCACGAGCCTGCTGGCCGAGACCAAGCACAGAGGGGCCTTCGAACAGGCCTATGTGGGCTTCACGATGCTACTCGACAGGTACTGCTACTTTGGATCAGATTTTGCAGGCAGAATTTTCTTACCAAATTTTAAAGTAATTTATGTAAAAGAAAAAAGATCTTTGGTAAAAATACGTTGAACAAAATATTACCTACAACTTAAAAGACCAATATTTTTTTTTTTTTACTTTTTAGATTTTTTGTTTTTGGGTCGGGGGTTTTTTAAATTTTAAATTTAACTTTTATTCCCTGCTTTTTAAACTTAATGTCTCGCTTAAATTTGCGCAGGGTTGCGTATGTTTCCCACAGTGAAGTTTGTTACTAATTTATCGTCATTCTTCGTCCTGATCACCATTTATCTATAACCTATTCATTGAGACCTTTTTAATGAACCCAAACACGATATTTTTGCTGTTTGTTTAGTGAGTTACTTCGGTATCCTGGAAATTCCAGGTGATGCTCCAGCATCAGTTCAAGGTTACTTTGTTCGTCTAATATCATTGAAGTAATAGAATACCAAATTTCGACTTGATCAGACCCGTGGAAGATGCTCAAATCCCTTCATCAACCAGAAAAGAGCTGATAATCTTCAAATGGCTTAACCGATTTTGATGAAACATGTCTAAGAACACTCTCGACTAATTCACCTTTCAAACAAAAAAAAAACAAAATCAAAATCGGTTCATCCGTTCGGGAGCTACGATCACACATGCACACACACACACACACGCACACACACACACACACACACGCACACACACACACGCACACACGTCTAACTTATAACACCCCGTCGTTTTTACGTTGGGGGTTAAAAATAATGAAATAAGTCTGTTACGTATAGAAAAATGATTTTCATATATCACTTTTTTTAAATAAGTATTGAGGTCCTGCCGCTGAGAGTACACGTTTATATTCCTTTTAGTACATTAGCATAGACCTCACATTTGCTTGGCAAAACATCTCGCCTGCTCACTTCAATCACGATAGTTTAATTCGTCTTCCGCCATTATAGAAAACGCATGTCTTTGCGCACATTATGCGCTCCCGCGGTCTATACGTATCTTGTCGCCGCTGCACAGTCTCCATCATTTTAAAATTTTACAACTGTTTTCATTATTTACCCGACTAAACGCGTACTTTAGTGCGTACACAACAACGTGTTTTTTCTTTCAGTACTTTTTAGTACTAAGATGTTTACGTTAGTGGATACTTCCGCGGAGACACATACCCGCTGCACCCGCACGTCACCCTTTTCTCTCATTCAACAGAGTATACAGTAGAAAAGAATATTTAAAAAATTAAGTAACCGAGGAGTTTATATCCAAAAGAAACGAATACTTGGAACCGCGCACCTAGCTCTCCTGACACTTCATAAGTGCGCGTGTAGATCTATGCAAAATAAAACTTTTAAAGTGAATACTCGTGCCGCAGACTGTGGCGCTGCCGCCGCGCCGCGCTGCACGCGCTGCCGGCGCGCTGGCTGGCGCGGCTCATGCGCGCCATCGAGGGCGGCGGCGGCGCGCTGTGCGCCACGCGCAGGAGCGCCGGCGTGCCCTTCATCATACAGGTGACGACGTTGTGCTCCTTATTGTCGCTTTTCTTAAGTTAGTCTCTAAACATATTTTCACCCTACTTGATCGAAAATGTCGTACCAGTTTTGCATGACATTTAGTTTGACATTTTCGCCCAGTACAATATTATAGTCGAGATAATATCGTGTTGAATTTAGTTGTAACCCGCTGGTCAATAATGGGATTTGAATTTAAAACCTCAAAATTTGTATGAAAGTTTTACGCACTAAAAATATTCAAAAGGTGTGAAAAGTAGAGTATTCTCCTCGATAAAGGAGTCTTTCTTTTCGACGAGCTTAAATCCCAGACTATACTGCGTGTATCAGAAGAATATGATCAAAAAGGGTGTGCTATAGACCATCAAATGAAATAACTTTTTCTATGGGAAACAGAACAACTTTCCCCCTAGGTATTTTTTGTGACTTGTCTAAGGCTTTCGATTGTGTTTTTATGATACATTGGTCAGGAAATTGCATTACTATACAGGGTGTAAGGGACAGCCCTCCACAAACTGATAGGGTGCATTCAGCTCCTTATTTTGAATCACATTCCACCGAAATTTTTCTCAAGATTTTTTTTTTATGTTTTTACGTTTTTTCAGCTTTTTCGGTTTTATTTCAATGTAAAATTACATTAACTGAAAGCAACACTCCATTTATGTAATCAATACGGCTAAAATCAAAAAAGCAGCAATGGATGTTGAAATACTCTAACGAACGACGCGTAAAATCAGCTGTTCACTTCGTGTGTACCTACAGAGTTCACCGACCTTGTCGTCGGCGCTTGCACAAAGATGGCATTCCGAATTGGTCCGAGTTAAATTTAAAGGTTGCAACTCAAAACAAAACACGCACTGACACATCCTCATACACACACTGTAATTTTTGACAGCGCTCACGGCGATATTATTATAAGGCATGGTCGCTGTTATTACAAGATGGCGCATGTCATGACGTCATCCATGACGATTCGTGAATCGTGACGTCCCGTGGGACGTCGTTATCGCGCTCACGCTACTTCGGTACGGGTTTAAGCACGCTCAAATCGATTACATCTTAACTCGGAACGCACCCAAAATTACATTGTGTTTTGTGCAAATCGCCGACGACGAGTTTGCAAGTATTGCCAACTTATTAAACTCAATTTAAATTGTGCAATGTAAATTGTTACTGAATAAATAAATTGAATTGGATTTCCGGACAAAAATGTTAGAACTTACTTGAACTGTACACACCATCCTGATTTTTGTTTTTCCCGACAGTGTGTCAGGTCAGGTTCCACTGAGACAACGTCAGCCTGGCCGTCC
Organism: Polymixis lichenea; assembly: GCA_949091785.1. Classification (NCBI taxonomy): domain Eukaryota; kingdom Metazoa; phylum Arthropoda; class Insecta; order Lepidoptera; family Noctuidae; genus Polymixis; species Polymixis lichenea. The sequence goes on along the minus strand of OX420943.1, from coordinate 1,365,260 downwards.
GCCGCCAATTTATTTGCGTAAATTATGCTGCAGTTTACGGCTTAGATCTAAGAACTCCTTTATGATACAATCAAATGCGAATTTTTTTGTGCAATTAATTTCTGTAAGAAAATCATTTCTCCAAAAAAAATAACATAACTTTTAGTCCATTTAGTAAAGCTTAAAAATGTAGTGGTAAATAATAATTATTAACATAATAATTATTATTTACCACTACATTTGAACAACATTATTGCACGAAATTTCGTGTAATTGGCAACACAATTTCGTGTAATTGTGCAAAGCGCGAGACACGTTCCGCTGGCCCGGCGTCGGGCTGTCTGTTACTCTGTTCTGTTCTGTGCCGTAAGCGCTTGTCGGTACGAATCGCACGCGCAGTCACGTTGTCACGTTACGACACGTCTTTGTAACGTACGCTTTTGGACTTATTTTTGTTGTGGTGTTATTGTTATTGTTTATTGTATTGTATTGTGATAGTGTTTGTGAGAAATGGCTACATTTAGTGCTCGTGAGTATGGAGAAATGATGATGTGTTATGGGGAAGCTCGGGGAAATTACGTTGATAGGTATCCTGACCGGCGGCATCCATCAGACTGCCGGATACTAACCAATGCCTATCAACGCGTGCTGGAAAACCAGCCCATAGTTCCCCACCAGAAAGGCGCTGGAAGACCAGTTCGTGGCGAAACTGAAGTCAGAATTTTGGACTTGTTCCGTCAAAATCCACGCCTAGGCACACGCACGGCAGCTTGATTATTGCGGCGGAATCATGGGGCCCGCGTCTCACACTGGTCCGTGCACAAAACGCTGCGAAGGGATCGGCAACGTCCATACGTTATTCACAAGGTCCAAGCCCTATTGCCTCGTGATCGTGGTCATCGAGTAGCGTACTGCCAGTGGTTGCGAGCTGAACAGCATTTAAACCCAAATTTTATCTCCCACGTGATATGGACCGACGAGTCAACTTTTACGCGGAATGGTATGTGGAATCATCGAAATGCTCATTACTGGTCGCATACTAACCCCTTCGAGATCCAAGAGTGGCAGTAAAATTCTAGGGCCTGTGTTTCTTCCCGCGCGCATGAACGGAGCGCGCTATCTCTATTTTCTCCGTAATGACCTAGAAAGAGAGCTAGAGAACCCCCGTGACGAGCTGTACGTGGAATGGGATACCCTGGATGATGCACCGCTTGCGCACTTGCCCATGATCTGGTTCCAGCACGACAGCGCTCCTCCGCACATAACGCTCCCAGTACGTTCCCATTTAGACGCCACCTTTCCGCATCGCTGGCTTGGCAGATTTGGACCGAAACCGTGGCCAGCATGATCGCCAGACCTGACGCCATTAGACTTTTTTTTATGGGGCTATGTAAAAGAAAAAGTGTTTGTCAGTGCATGTGCGAGTGAGGAAGAAATGCGAGACCGCATCACGAACACGTTCCAGCAGCTGCGCTACAGCTGCAACGAAGATCCCACGTTGATGACCCGCTTACACGCGGAGACCTTGGGCCGTGCCAATGTGTGCGAACGCCTCGGTGGGAGCCACTTCGAACCCTATCTCATACGACCAGAGCGATTCTGAGGTAGGATTCATTTTCTTAATTTTTTTTTTACTGTGGACGTGTTGTTAAGTGTTATGTGTGTTCTTTACGCGCCGGATTAGGGAAGGTACGTCTTTATTTACGCGACCGGGTTTTTACACCTTGTATTTGCTTCCAAGTATGCACACCAGATACATACCCGAAATACTTGCAAGACTTCAAAGTTTTTATACGGCTACTCGCTCATAGGTAATCAACCGCGTTAGTTTTCGATCATGCTCCATATCAGTAAGAATCTACGAAACAATTTCGTATGCGACTATTTTTACTTTAATGGTTTGTAAAAGTATTTATTTGAAAACGCGATTTTGCTCCTTATTTATAGGCGCTCAAAGATCAATTTCCTATGCAAGTATTTTTAGTTCCATTAGGGCTTTTGAATACGCGAATGTGCTTCTTATTTGTATGACATCAGGGATCAATTTTCGATGCAGATAGAAAATACTTGAAAGTACCTCGAGCCCTGGTTTCTTAAGGTGGACGTTCTTGGAAGCCCTGGTACTCGATTTTGCAAGTACGACCCACGTCAGCTATCTGCTCAAATTTTCGCTCTTGCTCGCTTCAATGTGACGTAATAAAACACGTGGCGCTAGCGCCCTTGACTTAGCGGGCGATACGGTAGCGATACATTGCGTGTGAGGAAATGAAACAAATCAGGATTATTGGATTCCCATAACGTTCCTGAAATAATTTCTTGTACCGGTCATCTTAGTATGATATACTGAATTCACCCCATCAGTCTGCGGAGGGCTGTCCCTTACACCCTGTATTATTAGTAATACAGCCTTGGATCTAATTTCTTATTTGCATAATAGGATCCAAAGAGTAGACGAACTCGGAGATTGCTTGCCGTTAACGTCTACTACGTTAACGGCAATCGATCTCCGGGTCTTATTGTCACTATGGGAGTTCCGCAAGGCTCAATTCTTGGCCCATTTTTATTTCTCATATATGTATATGTATCAATTTAATCTAAATTTAAATCATGTATTAAATAGAAACTGTCAAAAAGGTTTCTATAAAGATTACTTGGATGACAAAAAGGCTTGGGATTATGTTCGATGCAATCATTGCAATCGACCACGTTTGCTGACCTAGCGATACAATACGGTCGCACTAAATGCGCCGCGAGCTCAGTGCATTACGAACAGCAACCGGGTGCATTCATTTCCATCATTTTATTCATTTAGCGATAGCTTAGCGTAAACGTAATATTGTTAGCTCTCAGCAATAAACCTTTTAAAGTTATTTGAGTGTTTAACTTAGCAGCGTAACGAACCCACCAGGTACCACTTAGGTCGCGCCCCTACATTTTGGTCCTTCGAGCCGGATTCAAGACTTTCACGGTTGAACTTTAGTTTTTCGGGACTGACGGATCGTGAAGTGAACTTGAACTGAACTGAACTAGTGACACCTTGTATTGCAGTGTTTCTTAGCTTAGCAGTGACTAGTGGTTACCTTAGCAGCGAGACTTTAGGAGTGATTTTAGCGGCAGTATATTGAGTTGGAGTGCTCAATATATTTTCTCAGCGGTATCAGCAACAACGGTACTCGGGGAGTACTGTTCCAGCAGCAGTGAGTTCACAGCTCACACTAGCGACACCAGCGGATCACTGACGTGGGGAGCAAACCTCGTCAGGTTAGCAGCGACAAAGGATTCTTCCAAGTAAGATCGTTCAATTTTCTAACACAAGCAGCGAGATGGAGAGCCTTTATTTTCTTCAATCCGAGATTGCGGAGGGCATTAGAAAACTCCTCGTCAATTTTAAAAAGGATAGCGTAGAGCGTAAGACGTTAGATTACTGTAAGCGTAAACTCGAGTTACTTGAGAAGTACTGGAAGGACTTTCAAGTGAATCATGAAAAGATTATTCCTTTCGAACAGACGAACCATAAATATTTTACTATGTCTGAATTTGAGAGTACGAGCCAGCATTATTTTACAGCTAAAGAGCTTATTAGTAAACATAAAGAAGAGTTGATGCAACAAGACCAGAAATCACCGTATCTTTCTCAACCACCCCAGCGAGAGGCACCCGGAACTTCAGCACGTCAGCCGGGACCGCCAGCGACAACAGCAGCAACTCCGACCTTCGAGTCAAGAGGGTCCAACAGCAAGCTTGACGATATGCTTCATAAGCAGTCGGTCAATTTTAAAGCGTTTCTTAGAGCAGTCGACAATATTGATGTTGAAACTATTGTTGACAAGTGGGAGTTCGAAGACGCTCTTCGAACCCTGCATAGTCGGTGGACTACCATTGATAACCTTCATTGGGAAATCATTGGTGAATCGGGGGAAGATGTAGCAGGAGATTATGACTACAACTTCACCAAGCACGAGCGAACTTTTAACAGCTTGAGAAAAGCTGTTAACTCAAAAATGTGGTCAACATCTTTTCGGGAGAAATCTACTCCTCAAATGGATATTCCTGTATTTACAGGTCACTATCAGCAATGGATGTCTTTTAAGGATTTATTCAGCGAAGCAATCCACAAGAACAACGCATTGTCAAATGCTCAGAAAATGCAATACCTTAAAGGCAAGTTAAAAGGCGAAGCCGAGCGTTTGATACAACACCTTCCAATCAGCACCGATAACTATAACGTTTGTTGGGAGATTCTAAATCATCGATTTGATAATAAGAGGATTATCTTTACAGCGCACGCCAATATGTTCCTGAATATTCCCAACATACAGCAGCAATCGTTTTCAGCCTTTAAAAAGATGCATGACGCCACGTTAGAGAGTCTTCACGCCATAAAAAATCTAGGTGCGGATATTAGCACGTGGGGCCCTCTAATTGCGCATATTATGTCGCAAAAACTGGATAGTGAATCTTATTCCGAGTATATAGACTCGTTACAGAACCCTAGAGAGCTGCCAGTTCTACAAGAGTACTTAGACTTTCTAGAAAATAAATTCACTAGTCTAGAAACATCTCGTCGACGACAAGATACCATGCAAAAATCGCAGCAATCTCAGCAACAAGCGGAGTCTTCAAAACCATTTCCAAACAATCGAAAATTCAGCACTAATCATAAATCGAACGATAATAATTGGAAGAACTCAAAAGCAATGCACGTGCATGAAATCAAATGCCCTCATTGTTTTGCAGCGCATAAATTATACAATTGCGCAAAGTTTCTTCAAATGCCGAAGGAAATGAAACTTAAAACCCTCAAACAACTGAAATGTTGTTTTAATTGCATTTTTAATCACAATGGCAACAAATGCCATTCCAAGAAACGATGCCTCACGTGTTCTGGTAGGCATCATACCTTATTGCATGATTGTTTTGCTGATGGCCAGCAAAATAATACGAATGATGAAAATCTTAAGCAAGAAGAGCAATCAAAGCAAAGCAGCAGCAATGGTGTTCACGCATCTCAGCAAAATCTCACTGAGATTCTTTTAGCTACAGCGTTAGTGAGGGTGACAGCAGCAGATAACACGCAGTTTGTCCTGAGGGCTCTCATTGATCAGGGCTCACAGGTATCGTTGATTACAGAGAAGGCAGCTCAACAGTTAGGTTTAAAACGACAGCATTTTTATGGAGCAGTTTCCGGAATAGCAGAAAAGGAATCTAACTGTACGGGCAAGCTAAGCATTATTTGCCAGTCTATGTATACTAACTTTAATTTCCATATGGATGTTTTGATTATGAAAAGTCTAATCAAAAACTTACCAAATCGATCATTTGAAAAGCCTTCGTGGTCGCATTTGGAACATATTAATTTAGCGGATCCAGAGTTCAATACAAGTCGTCCAGTGGACTTGTTACTCGGGGCAGACGCCTATGCTCTTATCATGCTAGATGGTTTGATAAGAAGTGCTGAGTCGTCTGCGCCTTTAGCTCAGCAAACACAGCTAGGATGGTTACTGTGTGGAACCGTAAAGCCACAGTTCTATTGTAACGTCATCGTAAATAATATAGCGGATATTCATCAATTTTGGCAAATTGAGGACATTCACGAGCAAAATGAAATATTAGCGGAAGATCAAGAATGCGTCGAATATTACCTAACAACGACAAAACGTCTGGAAAGCGGTCGTTATGAAGTTAGGTTGCCGATGAAGCAGCAAGCGAGCGAAAAGCTAGGATCGTCAAAGGAAATAGCGCTAGCGCAATTAAAGAATCTCGAGAAAAAGCTTAGCAGGCAACAATCTTTAGCTCAGCAATATAAGCAATTCTTAAGCGAATATGAAGAGTTGGGGCATATGAAATTAGCGACTTTTAGTAGCGACGGAATAGAATGTTTCTTACCTCATCATGGGGTTCAGCGAGCGGAATCCTCCACTACGAAGTTACGTGTCGTATTTAATGCATCCGCAAAGACCTCTTCGGGACTTAGTCTCAATGATATCATGCATCGTGGACCTAACTTGCAGCAAGATCTACAGGCACTGTTACTTAAGTGGAGACTATATCGTTACGTATTCACTGCCGATATCGAAAAAATGTATCGGCAGATACTACTTAGCGAAGCGGATCAAAAGCTTCAACAAATCTTTTGGAGAGCTCAGACTAGACAGCCAATTAGAGCATACCAGTTAACGACGGTGACATATGGCACGAATTCAGCTCCTTTTTTGGCGATGATGACCCTTCGAAAATTAGCAGCGGACGAGAAGAATAACTTTCCTACAGCAGCAAGAATAATACTAGAAGATTTCTATATGGATGATCTGGTAACGGGCGCTCATACTATCGACGAAGGGAGAAGCAGCATATCAGAACTTAATTCGTGTCTAAGCAGCGGCGGCTTCTTGCTGAGAAAGTGGTCAGCAAACGAGATGAAGCTATTAGAAGAGATAAATTCATCGCAGCAAAATAATCAAGCACCATCATTCATTTTCAAAACTGAAAACACAGCAAAAACTTTGGGCTTGAGATGGGATCCAGAGACAGATGAATTCACTTTCCAATATACTTCATCAGCGAATACTACAAGACTTACAAAAAGATTGCTTCTTTCGGAAATATCCAGGTTATTTGATCCTTTAGGTTGGCTAGCGCCGCTGACTACAAAATTCAAATTGTTGTTTCAAAAGGTTTGGCTCGATGAAATTCAATGGAGCGACGAAGTTTCAGCCGAGATCAACAATGTGTGGGTAAAATTAACTGAGGATATGGGAAGTATTAGCGGATGTAAAATTCCACGATGGTTGAAAAGCAAACGAGATGACACTATTCAACTCCACGGATTTTGTGATGCATCTCTTAAAGCGTACGCATGTGTCATTTATGCCAGAATCGCATCAAAAACGGAAGCATCGGTAGTACTAGTCGCAGCTAAAACAAGATTAGTACCTAACAGCAAGACAGTATCGCTTCCTAGATTAGAGCTCTGTGCAGCGGAACTTTTATCCAGATTATTTACAAAAGTAGCAACTAGCATGACTGGCATAGATTACGAAATCTATGCCTGGAGCGACTCTAAGGTCACCCTTAGCTGGATACAGGGCTATCCAGAACGGTGGAAACCTTTTGTAGCGAATAGAGTGAAGAAAATTATTAGCGTAGCATCACCAGATGTTTGGAATTACGTATCGACAAAGGAAAATCCAGCCGATTCAGCGAGCAGAGGACTATCCATTACACAACTAATGGAGCATACGTTGTGGTGGCGAGGCCCAGCTTGGTTATCGACACCTTTTTTTAAGCCAAAGCGAGAGCAAGCAGAGTATACGACGGAAGAAGAGGTTCGGAAGCAAGTTATAACCGTTCAAAACAGCAATCCCGGGAAAAGCGTAATTGACGATTTATTAGATCGTCACAGTTCATTCGTAAAAATAAATCGCATCGTAGCATGGATATTACGTGCACTTGCGCGGACAAGTAAACAAAGGCCGTCATATCTCACATTACAAGAGCTAAGGAAAGCAAAATTAACTATAATTAAATGCATACAGCGCAGGGAATTTGGCTCGGATATCGATGGTTTGATGAATAATAAACTTAATTCCGATAGCAAATTGTTAAATCTGCAACCATTTTTGGATGAAAGCGGCATATTAAGAGTCGGGGGACGTCTTAAAAATGCCAACATGAACTCAGATATGAAACATCCAATAATAGTTCCATATAGCGGGAGATTAACGGAGCTTCTTATCAAGCAAGCACATGAGCTTTCCTTCCATGGCGGAGCTCGACTTACCTTGTCTTTATTGAGACAGCAATATTGGATCATTCAAGGAAACAGAGCTACCAAAAAGCAGCTTCGTAAATGCGTGACCTGCAAAAAACAAGAACCCAGGAAGCTACATCAAATAATGGGAGATCTGCCTGATTGCCGATCTAACCCAGCGCCTCCATTCTATCATACTGGAATAGACTATACGGGGTGTATTCGAGTAAAATCAAACAAAGGGAGAGGCATTAAAACGACTAAAGGATATATAACCTTGTTTATTTGCATGGTCACAAAAGCGGTCCATATAGAGCTAGTCTCCGATCTAAGCAGTACGTCATTCATAGCCGCGTTGCGTCGTATGGCGGCTCGACGAGGGACTCCAAAACACATATATTCTGACAATGGTACTAACTTCGTAGGTGCCAACAAAATCCTTCAGGAGGAACAGCTACAGTTCGAGCGAATCTTTAACGACACTTTTTATCGAGAGACAGCGGAGATGAAGATAGAATGGCATTGGAACTGTCCTTCATGGCCGAGTGCTGGAGGGATCTGGGAGCGATCTATTCGGAGTCTAAAGCAACATCTGAAAAGAGTAATAGGAGACCAAGCTTTAACATTTGAAGAATACAGCACGGTCTTGTCTCAAATCGAAGCAACCCTTAACTCAAGACCGCTGTGCCCAATATCTGAGGATATAGACGACATCGATTTCCTCACGCCAGCGCATTTTCTAACCACTCGTGCTGGTCTTACTGTAATAGAAACGGCACAAGATGCGAGGACGAGATGGTATTTAGTAAATAAAACGTTCCAAGATATATGGAAGCGGTGGAAAGCGGAGTATCTTAGCCAGTTATCGATACGTAGCAAGTGGTTAAAAGCACAAAAGAATATAGAAGTAGGCGATATGGTAACCATTCATGACGATAACCTAGCCCCTGGAAAATGGCCCGTTGGTCGAGTGGTTCAGGTCCATCCAGGAAAGGATGGAGCTGTCCGTGTGGTGACTTTAAAAACAAAAAATGGGTTTATAAAGCGGCCCATTATCAAGCTTTCTATCCTACCTATAGCAGAAAAAGAAGCAAGTAACCAAAAGCCAGAAAAAAGCGAAGCAAAAAAGCAGCATCAGCAAAGCAATGAGGCAAAAGCGGAAGAGAAAGCGAGTAAACAATTTAGCAGTTGTCCTAAAATCTATAGCATAGCATTATCATTGTTATTTTTTATGAGCCTTATATTGCCCACTGAAGCAACTTTCAAAATAACTGCATTTGATAGCAATGAAACGTTGTATTTCGACCCTTTGGGACAAATGCATCTTATTCGTGATCAGTGGAAAATCATAACTTACTATAATTTGACTCCTTACTGGCAAGGAGACAAAGCTGTCGATCAATTTTCTCAATATCTCGAGCAAACATGCGGGAAAATTCAAGAGCACAGCCATTGTAAAATGATCGTCCTACAAATACAACACGAGTACGATGAACTACAATATTATAATCAGCTGTTGCTCAATCAGCACTTTGGAGCGCGTCCGCGAACTCGACGCGGGCTTATCAACGCTGTCGGCTCCATAGCTAATTCATTGTTCGGAGTACTGGATCAAGAATTCGCAGAAAAATACAAGCGTGACATTGACCTAATACAAAAGAATACATTCCACCTTAGTCAGCTATACAGGAATCAGACATCGGTCATAGAAGCGGAGTATAATATCTTAAAGAGAACAGAAAAGACTATTGAAAAGCAGCATAAGATAATTAATAAGCATTTAAATTATTTAGACAGCGTCACCAATACATTGCAGCAAGAGATCGACGTAATGTCTATTCAGCAAGATTTCTCTTTAGCAGCGTTAGCGACCATAAATATGATTCAGAATCTAAGGCGGATTCAGGATACTTTTCTTGATACAATGACCGAGATCTATCATGGTCAGATCAATCTGCATCTCTTGACTCCACAACAGCTTCGTGGGGAGTTACAGATTGTATCTAGTCAAATTTCTAAAGACCTAGCATTACCCGTGGATGACATTCAGTTTAACTTGTATGAAATATACAAATTGTTAAAAGTTAAAGCGAGGATGACGAAGGAATATCTCTTATTTGAAATTACCATACCGTTAATTAGCAGAGATACGTTCCAGCTATACAATTTGATACCAGTGCCGGTTAAAATGAACAAAAGAATGATCAACGTCAAGCCAGCATCCGAATACATCGCGATCAACTTGAAAAGAGATTCATACTTAACAGCCAGCGTCAGCGATCTTCAAGGTTGTGAATATCGAGCCGAAACCTACCTTTGTCGACTTCGAGGGCCTGTCCAGAGTTTAGGTCCGGATGAACAATTTTGCGAAAAAGAAGAGCAGTCAACTTGCAAGATCATTAATTCTAGATGTGAAAACAAATGGGTTCCATTACACGACTTTTCTACCTATTTGTATTTCTGTTGTGACTCATACTCTTTGAGAGTCATATGCGATGACGACCTACAAGCGAGCGAAGTCAGCAAGGCTGGACTCATTCAACTAACTAAGCAATGCATCGTGAAGGGTCATGATGTAACACTTTATTCTCATCAGCAATTAGAGAATACGCTTAATCTTAAACCAAATATACTCGAGACTAAATTAACTCCCATCAATAAATTGATTAGTAATCTTACGCCACCTATCCAAATTTTCCAAGACTACCAGGTCAACGAAGATACCACACCGATAAACGATTCTTTAAAGTATCTCGGTGAACAAATTAAAGCGATGAAGGAATCAGCCCAACAGACAGAGGTTTTAACTACACATGACATACATCAGTATGCGCTGTTATATGGCCTATTAGTAGCAGCTGTCGCAGTGGTCTTGTGGTTCCTGAGGAGGAGGTGTCAGCGGGCCATGTGTCCGACCACCCAAGAGCGGGACGAGAACGTACTAGCGGGTGTGAGTGTGTGCATAAATCAATTTGAACAAGAGCAAAACTCTAGTGCAAGTGCGCGAAATCAACCCCTGCCCGAGCAGGGGCCATGTGTCAGTGATAGTGCGCGCGTAGCTAATTTTTCTAAACGGTGGTCTAGTTTGCGTACAAAGAGGCGAGACACGTCGACGTCTTCCCTAGCTAAAAGGCAATCGGTATTCGCGATTGGTGACTCAACCGTTTGAGCATCTATGTCTAGCTATAAGATCATGATAAGATTGTTCTATCACCTTGTCAATCATCTTTCATCTATTATTATTTCAACTCCTTAGCGTTTAGCTCACACTCACGTAACTCTTCAATTTTGTATAAGCTTATCTCACTAACTCATCTCTTCCCGTCGGGAGCATGTTCGATGCAATCATTGCAATCGACCACGTTTGCTGACCTAGCGATACAATACGGTCGCACTAAATGCGCCGCGAGCTCAGTGCATTACGAACAGCAACCGGGTGCATTCATTTCCATCATTTTATTCATTTAGCGATAGCTTAGCGTAAACGTAATATTGTTAGCTCTCAGCAATAAACCTTTTAAAGTTATTTGAGTGTTTAACTTAGCAGCGTAACGAACCCACCAGGTACCACTTAGGTCGCGCCCCTACAGATTAGTTAAGTTACTCCAATGTACCCTCAAGCAACAAACTACTATAATAATTTTGACATTTTTATGTTTATTGATTTACGTGACATTGTTTTTGATGACATTTAATGAGAAAACTGACTGTGAATGTGAGTACCATGCAGGCTAGATTGAATACATGGTTTTATAACTGTCTGGTGATTTTGACTATTTTGTTTATGGCCTACGGAAATGTCCTGCAGATCTGGTAGAGTCTTGTGACTTATTGTGTTTCCCTATCGGGTTTTTGTATTTTATTCATTATTATTACTTGTTTTAAAATAGTATAAATGGTAAAACTATATACCTAATGAACTTATTGGTCAAAATGTATGGTGAAATGGTAATGGTAATGTTTATGAGTACGAGGTGTCTCTAGTGAGATGTAAACGCGAACTGGCGCACGATTTGGTAGACGAGCGAATGTGCTTTCTTGCGTTCGATGCAATTATGCATTTTCGCTGAGTGTTCGATTTAAACTCGAACATATTCTAAAAAGTCGTTATGTTCTATCAGGCTCTAGTAACAACCGAGCTGCAGGTCCAAGGCAACCCGCTTTGCTTCCACGGCTGCATGAGCTCGCTGCTGCGGCTGTGCAGCCAGGGCGCGGCCGAGGCGCGCGGCCACGCGCTGCACGTGCTGCGCGCGCTGTTCCGGCACGCGGCGCTGGCCGAGCGCGTGGCGCCGCACGTGGCTCGCGCGCTCGTTGCCGCACTGCACGCCTTCGACGCGCACAGCTGGGCCGTACGTATCACTACTAGAGGTTTCGAATACCGCATTTTTTCAATACCGGTATTTAAACTAAACTAAAAACCGTAATGTTTGATATAAATACCGTAACTATATTTTTAACTTAAAGATTAATAAAAAAAAAATATCTAATAAGTTTCGCTACAAAATAATAAAACTTATTTCCTTGTTTTTTTGTCATGTTCAACAGTAACGTTAACATAACTTTAAAGTAAGTCATTTCTTGTCGTGTATTTTAAAAAGTTTACGACTTTACGAGTTTTCGAACTATTTTTATGACATCCTTGTATATAAAGCTCGATGGATCGGTAACTCACGATCATTCAACTACAAACCCCCGTTTAAACTACCATCCTGTTCATCATCGTCGTTTTTTGTTCAAAGTCGTTGAACTTGTTGTATTTGTTGAACTTGAATGTTCGGAAATTGATGCAGTTGAAGGTACATGTTCGGATTCCTTTGATTTATATAATACGTCTGTCACTGCCATATACCATGCGCTAAACAAAGTTGGTAAAGACCACCGTTTCTAATCCCATTCTTAAATCAAAAATCAAATCAAAAGTCATTTATTCAAATTAGGCTGAGAATCAGCACTTTTCGAACGTCAAAGTACATGAGACAGTCCCCCAAAACGCCCACCCTTCACCATTTCCTAGTGCTTTAGCTGGGAAGAAGAAGTAGTGGAACAAACTCCCCAGCAGCACAGCTGTCTGTTTAGTCGGATAGACTTGATTCTATTCATACTTAGGCAAAGTAATAAACATTACGAGACACAAAATATTAATTAAATAATTAGTCAAAATGTCAGCTAGCCATACCATTAAACCGACAAATAAAATGAAAACTGTCGAGGCTAAATAAAGCCTAAAAGAACTCATCATAGAAAATATTGTTATGAGTAGATCGTGTCAATAACTAATGACTTAATAGATAGTTATAAAAAAAAAAATTGTTAGACAGGCAATAAAAAATAAAATAATAATTATATGAACGCATATAACCTGTCACTAGATACGCCGATTCTGGAGAAAGAACATAAACATTGTCTTGAGTTAATCACAGCGACCAACTATTCTTGTCATTTAAATAGTCGTTGATGGAATAGTAAGCCTTTAAACAAAGAACGGATTTTACTTGAGCTTTAAACGCATTAAAAGGCAAATCTAGCAAAGAAGAGGGAAGCTCGTTATAAAAAGTTATACCAAGCCCAACAAATGAGTTATGAACCTTATGAAGCCGGTGAAAGGGAGCACGTAGTTTGTCCTTATTTCTTGTGTTAACGGTGTGAATATCACTGTTTTTAGTGTACAAGTGTATATTTTGCCTAATATATAAGATGTTAGCGAATATGAATTGTGATGACACCGTGAGAATACCAACATCTTTAAAAAAGTCCCTCAAGGAAACTCTGGCACCTAGCTGGTAAATTGCACGAACAGCACGTCCTTCAAAAGGACAAAAATATTTTGAATATCAGCAGCTTTGCCCCACAGCAGAATACCGTAGGACATAACGCTGTGAAAATAACTAAAGTAGACTAACCGAGCTGTATCGACGTCAGTGTATTGTCTTACTTTTCTGACGGCGTAGGCGGCTGAACTGAGCCTCCCCGCTAGGCTTGATATGTGTGATCCCCACTGAAGTTTGGCATCTACTGTTATGCCCAGAAAAACTGCCGAGTCTACGGTTTCAAGCACCTCTTTATCTAAGACGATGTTAGGACCTAGACTTCTAACATTCGGTAAGGCAAATTTTACACATTTTGTTTTCTTGGCATTGAGAACTAGGTTATTTGCCGTAAACCAATCCGTAACCATTGAGAGAGCACTGTTTACGTCATCAAAATCTTGTCTATTCCGGTCTACTTTAAAAATAAGAGAAGTATCATCTGCAAACAGTACAACATCACAAATACCCTTTAAATAGAATGGTAAGTCATTGAAATACACTAAAAACAAGAATGGGCCGAGTATTGAGCCTTGAGGCACACCTAACTGAACTGGTAGCCTGGAAGATTTTTCACCATTAATTTCTACACATTGGAACCTATTTTGTAAATAAGAATTTATTACTTTTAAAGCTTCGTTGTGGACACCGTAATAACTCAGTTTTCGCAAAAGCGTTTCATGGTGCACGCAATCAAAGGCTTTGGAGAGATCACAGAAAACTCCAATAGCATTTTGCGAGTTCTCCCATGCTTTAAAAATGTGTTTCAACAGAGCAACACCCGCATCTGTAGTCGAACGAACTTTTGTAAAGCCATATTGTTCATTATGAAGGAGGCTATTTGAATTAAAATGTCTTAGCAACTGCTTGAGTATTAACTTTTCAAATATTTTGCTAAATGCAGGTAAGATAGAAATAGGCCTGAAATTACGAACGTCATTTTTATTACCTGATTTAAATAATGGTATGACTTTACTACTCTTCATGAGGTCAGGAAAAGTTCCTGAATCAACACATTTATTAAAAGTGACAGCTAGATAGGGGGCTACGATATCTATTATATTATTCAAAAGTTTAATGGAAATGCCCCAGAAATCACCAGTGTTTTTAGACTTAAGTGTGTTAAAAACATTAACTACATCACGAGGCGTTACATGTTCGAAACTGAATAGGTCACTACACTTAGGCACACTACTATGCAAGAGGTTTTCAGCTTTAGAGGGGGACGAATTTAAGGAGTGAGTAGTAGCTACAGGTATGTTGGCAAAAAACTCATTAAATGCCTGTGCTACCTCAGCTTCTTTACTAATTAATTTATCGTCTACCATAATCTCTAGTTGTTAGGCTGAGGCTACATTAGACCGCGACGCGACCTGCGACACATGAGCGATTAAAACAAATAAATGAATGCTCACGTATATGGCTACACCGTACATCAAATATTACTAGCGATCTTTGATTTCTTTAAGCGATCGGAACAACATTACTGTAATCATAGCATCGGCTACATCAACATATCAGCGAAATTGCTAATTCATGCTAATTCGTTGTGTAGCATGTGTACTGTTGCCAAGTCATCGCCGAATATACGCCGGATTTTCGCTTATAATGTAGCCATACCATGTTTATCTCGTTTCGCTCTTCCAGTCGCATCGCAAATCGCTACTTACTGTAGCCTCAGCCTTTGTCTTGTTTAACCGACTTACCCGTTTCATTGTTAATTATTTTCCAAGTGGTTTTAATTTTATTATTAGAAACTTAACCTGCTCAAGTAGTAATATAATGTAACTAACCGTCTTAATTAACCATGAAATAATTAAAACAAGTAGTTATTAAAACGTACCCATTTTTATTTAAATTAAATATAATGTGCATTAGAACGAACTTGTGTTACTGTAGTTTGTACTGAGAATGAAATAAAATCACCAACACCGGGATTCCGGAATTGGTGATTTCACCGAAACCACCAATTATTTCACTAAGTATTTCACGATGTGAGTCAGTTTCTCCTTTTATACACCGTGACATTTTAGTCGTCATACAAAGGTGGTCCACTCAATGTATCCGACATAAAATACCTCTAGGCGCGATTAAAACATTGTTGCCATCACTACATAGTATAAAACAAAGTCGCTTTCTCAGTCCCTATATCCATATGTATGCTTAAATCTTTAAAACTACGTAACGGATTTTGATGCGGGTTTTTTTAATAGATAGAGTGATTCAAGAGGAAGGTTTATATGTATAATACACCGACCTCCACGCGGGCGAAGCCCCTGGCAAAAGCTAGTTAATTAATAAAGAAAAATAAATAATGCTTTAGAATAGGGTATTTATTACACTCATTTTTGAAAAGTGTCTTAATTAGATTCTTTAGTGCTAATAAACCACAAAAAAAACACAACATTTTTATTTAGTCGATTAGTGCCATAAAAATGCGTTAAAATTTTACATTTTCAAATTTTGCGCGTAATTTGACGCAAACGCTGGACGCAGTGGACGCCATATTGCCCTGTGGGTATGACGTCAGTTTGCTAAAAACAAATGCGCTAATATTTTATAAGACAATTGTTTATAATTTAAAAAATGAGTTATGTTTCTACTTATCGTTTGTTTGCTGTTCCTGAATGCAAAATGTTATTTAAAAAAAATACTTTGGTTACGAAAATAATAAAAGTACAAAGTTGCTCAGTTGACATGCCGTCTGACGTAATAACATGGCGGCTACTATTTCATGGTGTTTAAAAACAGATAAAAAAAACTGAAATCCTTAAATTGTCGGACTGCTTTTTGCCTAAGCTATCTCAATAATATATTTTTAGACTTTTTCTCGTGTAGAGTAAAATACCCTATTAGGAAACACCTTCCCTGTTAATAATATTTACGTATCAAACGGTAGAAGATATCTACCTACCTACCATTACATTCCATCATTAATTCCATCTCCATAACACGGTCATTCAAACTACGTCATGCGTGAATGATATTTTTAATTATTCAAATGTTCAAAAATATATATATATTTTTTTTTTAATGATTAGTAGTCGTTGGATACATGGAGTGGGCTGCCGTTGTAAGACGACTAAAATGTCACGGTGTATACAACGTGAATCACAAATGTGGGATCATATTTAAGGATGTGGTACAGACGATATTTAGTTGTCTAATATATGTTGTTAATAATCTAGCCAAATGTCGTTGTCGCCAGGAGCGCAACTCGTCCACGTTGTTGCTGAGCGCGCTGGTGGGGCGCGTGTTCGGCGTGCAGCGCTGCACCATGACGGGGCGGATCTTTTTCCTGCGATACCCCGAAGTGTACGACTTCATGCTGGTAACTATTATTATCTAAGGGTCCCTTCGATTAACATTTTTTTTTTAATTTTTCGAAAACTAAAAAAATTAAGCTGCTGTATAAAATCTATTTAATAATACGTGAAGCAAAAACTTTTTACCCCTTTTTACGTAAATTATACGGACGAAATATGAAATTTGGCACAGTTAAATTTTATATGGAGAAAGAGTGCAGTGCCAGTAACCTAAAATTGTTTTGTTAAAATGAATTATGGTTGAATTTCGACCACTGGGCGACCGCTAGTTTATTTAAATACATATCTCAAAATTGGCGATGTTGTTTGCGTTTTAAAGTCTACGTTAGACAGAGACAGCACTACTAGCATCTGACGTCACAATAAGAATGTCATAGTAAGTTCACGCTATTCAGTAGCATGTATGGCTTACAATACTACTGTTCAGTGTTGGAATCATAGAAAACTTCATTTTGGATAAGTCTCCTCTCTTCTCTAAGCTATTTTTGACTTTATGTGTATTTTTCACGTTGTTTTTTTAAAATGATTAATGAACATTCTAAAAAGTGTAGTGGATGCGCCTCTTTTTAACTTCAAATAATTCCTATTTTGATGTCATAAAAATAAGAATTTTCCAAATAACTGCGACCAACTTGAATTTAGTGTGGTTGGTTTCAGTTTTAACCTTTTTTTGTGGAGAAATGCTTATGCAAACTGCGCTACCACTTGAATATAGCGCAGTTATGTGGGACTCCAAACCACTAAAACCACGCGCCCTCCACCAGTGCACCAGAACAGTTTCAGTCTCAATTTTGACCTAACCTTTCCCGTTTGTTGCGGTACCCCAGCTTAGCTAATCCCACCAACTGCGAGGAAGTTAACAAGAGGCTCATGAACCATTAAAAGCCGAATTAGGTTTTCAATTAGTAAGAGGTTAATTCTGTTAGTTTTGAGGGGATCAATTGAATTTTTCACCTTATTAAAAATGCTTTGACAGGAGAAACTGCAAGACGTAAGCTTGGAAGCTGATAGTGACGTGCTGCAGCCGTCACTGTACCCGGTGTTGTTACTACTAGCAAGGCTGTACCCCTCGTCTTTGGAAGGCACGGTGTCCAACCTCAAGGTACTTGTTAGCATTTCGATGCCTATATCTTTACATATTATAAACTATGATTGGTCCACCTTGTGGGAGGCCTTCCAACTCTAAATCTTCCGGTACGCGATCGCAACTCCAGAACGTTTCGGCCCTATCTGCCATCTGTTCTGCGAACAATGTGCCCTGCCCACTGTCGCATAAATTTGACAATTACTTAAGCTTTGTCGGTGACATTGGTTTGGCTTGGTTGCCTTGTGAGGCCCGCACAAAACCGGTCGAAGAGCTTGAGGCACGCCTATGTCCAGCAGTGGAATTCTTTCGGTTGAAAACGGGAGATACGGCGATGTATCAAAACAACTAGATTTCTGAACTATATCTAAACCCTGGTGAATTTGCCAAAAATGTAAGCAACAATGGCTGATCGAAATTTAGTAATTTATTTATTTGGTATGAACCCCTGAACTTAAAATTCACACAACCACATAGTGATGGTGAGGGTTGTTCGAAAGAGATACCGTCGCCCCTGGCACACAGGCAACTGAGGGAACAGGGGTGGGTTTTAGTCAGTAAAATTCTGACACGCCCTCCCGCTCCACCCAGAGCGGGAGAAGGTATTTGATGATTTCCCACCCAGAAAAAAAAAACCACATAGTGATGTGGCTGTATGAATTTCAAGTAATCGATTACAATTATAATTATACTAGCTTCTGCCCGCGACTTCGTTCGCGTCATATTTCTTGCTCCCCGACCCACCCCGTCGCTCGTCTCGCCTGCCCGTGCGAGTACTTCGTTTAAGTGACTTTTTTCTCTTTGCTCGGCTCCTATGGGTCTTAGCGTGATGTTATATAGCCTTAATTTAAACTTAATAGGCTATCTAAAACTGAAAGAATTTTTCAAATCGGACCAGTAGCCCCTGAGATTAGCGCGTTCAAGCAAACAAACTCTTTAGCTTTATCACTACATAGTATAAAACAAAGTCGCTTTCTCTGTCCCTATATCCATAAGTATGCTTAAATCTTTAAAACTACGCAACGGATTTTGATGCGGGTTTTTTTAATAGATAGAGTGATTCAAGAGGAAGGTTTATATGTATAATACACCAACCTCCACGCGGGCGAAGCCGCTGGCAAAAGCTAGTATATTATAAGTAAAAGTAATAGAAAATAGATTATTTTCGCGCATGTAATATTTTTTAAAATTGATTTATTGATATGATTTACTCACTAGGTATACACAAACAAAAATCACATACAGTTTTAGGAATTGTGAGTTCTGCACTTACAGAAGTGCACAGTACTAACAGATATTAATAGTACGTACAATATATCGTTAGTTGATTTACAGTCTATTTTATTTTATAACTTACTAGCTGACCCGATAGACCCGATTGTCCTGTCATAACACACATCAAAATTATAACACCCCGTCGTTTTTGCGTCGGGGGTTAAAAAGGATCTCGAGGTATTTTTTAAAATACCCGCCAATATCATGAATGTTCCACCATTGTATGTATGGACTTACTGGCATGATTTTAAACGTTCTTGGCGTCCAAATATGTTCCAATAATGTCTCATACCAAAGCGAGATTCGTCAGAAAATCGCACAAAACGCCACTCTTTTGCTCAATTTCTGTTCGCGAGCACATTGTTAGCGGGCTTCTTAATTGTGGGTCTCTATACCCAAAGCGGCCTTCGAGGACATTGTGTTACCAGCTTTTATAATTTTCTGCTCGGAATATGCATCTTCTTGTCTTATTCTAAACATTCTGTCATTTAAATACACTTCTCACAAAAACTAAGGGAGCAAAAAAAAAAAAATTTTTTGTCGATTTTCAACGGGCTGTAATCTTGAAGAAAAATGGTCATACAGCAAATTTAAAAAAGCTAATAATAGCTCCTTGGAGCTATTATTAGCTTTTTTAAATTTTATTAGATTACTCGAAAAAAAAAAATGTTTTTGTAGTTCAGATACAAAAACTAGACACTTGTGTCTAGTTTTTGTATCTGAACTACAAAAACATTTTTTTTTTTCGAGTAATCCTTCGAAAACTACTGACAAAAAAAAAGGATTTTTTTTGGTTACTTTTTCGGTCTACGCACTTGGATTTTTTTTTGTTTGACTTGACCTCTATATGGACGGGATGCCTTGTTTATTCAGCTCTAATTTCTTTTTTTAAAGACCTCGCTACGAGCACTTTTCGCTGAGGTGTAGGTAGGTCTTTGAATGGAAAAGGATCATTTTGCCTTTAAGTATCAATATCTCGGCAACCAATGATCGCACAGGAAGTTTGAGGTGGTTTTCAAAAACTTGAACATATTTTTTACAAGGATTAGCGATGGATTTAACAAAAAAAATTTTTTTTCAAATCTTTATATGAATTTGAAAACGCAACAAAAAAGGGTTTTTTTGTCATTGTTTTTTTAACCGACTTCAAAAAAAGCAGGAGGTTCTCAATTCGACTGTATGTTTTTTTTTTAATCAAGCGCCCAATCAGAAATAATGAGGAAACCACTAATGTTAAGTGTGCCTTTTACAGATCAATATACCAAAAACCCTACAGAGTTTCAATTTAATCCAGCAAGCCGTTTTTTTATCCCAGTCGATTGAAATTTCGAAAAAATTAAAGGAGCAAGATTTTTGCTCTGAAACACAGTTTTTCAGCTCAATTACTCGCCGTCCGCAAGCCCGCGCCCTACTGTGGCCGGGAATCAGCCTGGGATTCCCGACGCCCAGGCCGTCTCCTGCGGCGACTACAGCCGTGAGGGCGCATTACTGCCTCTCCCTCACGTGCGCCACCTCTCTCTTCGCGAGCATTACTGCTTCGCAGAAGGAGGTGACGGCTACCCATGCAATCTCGCTCCGTACCATGGCCTGGACCAGGCCCAAGCCGGGCAGACCTCCACCGTATGCTCCACCTTGTCCTCGGGGCGATCTTCGCAGTGGAAACACCCGGGCGATTCCTCCCGCCTTATCCAAAACAGGAATTTTTTCGAAAATTCAATCGAACGGGATTCAAAAAAAAAATTTTTTTCGAAAAACCTTGTAGAAAATTTATTCAAGTTTAGATGCACCTCAAACTTCCTGTGCGATCATTGGTTGCCGAAATATTGATACTTAAAGACAATATGTTCCTTTTCCATTCAAAGACCGATGTCTCAGCGAAAAGTGTTCGTATCGAGGTCTTTAAAAAAAGAAATTGGAGCTGAATAAACAAGGCATCCGGTCCATGTGGAGGTTAACTCCAAATACTTTTCCAAGTCCGTAGGCCAAAAACAACCAAAAAAATAATTGTTTTTTTTGTCAGTAGATTGCGTACGATTACTCGAAAAAAAAATGGAAAACATTTTTTGGAGTTCAGATCCAAAAACAAGACACTTGGGAGCTATAATTAGCTTTTTAAATTTGCTGTACGACCACATTTCTTCAAGATACAGCACGTTGAAAATCGACCAAAAATTTGGATTTTTTTTGCTCCCTTAATTTTTGTGAGAAGTGTATGATTCTAGAATGTCTACAAATTGTGGAGGTAGCATGCGTCTGAGATTAAATACCAGACCCTCATTCCAAACTTTACCAAAAGCTTGCGCGACATCCTAGATGTCGCGCAAGCTTATTGCTAGCAATACGGTGGAGCAGACTTCCTTGTTTTCCAGTGATTTTGCAATAATGTTAGTTAATCTGTGTACACACGGCTACACATCGAGCTATACATTTCCAGTATAAGCTGATCTCGCATTGTATAAAATTTCCGTACAGTGCGAGATCAGCGTAAACTGGAAATTTATAGCTTGATGCGTAGCCGTGTGTACCTCGTTTATTGGTAGAGTGTTTTCCCTGAAGCCAAATCAAATTGAGCCTTTTTCTTCTAATAAGGGTTTTAACCGTTTCAAAAACTGTTTTTCAAGTAGTTTAGATAATGCGGGCCACTGGGAAATGGGTCTATATGATGATGCTTCATGGGGTGGTTTCCCAGGCAACCTTCCATGGTTCAGGTCCATGTTTTAGGATAAATGCAGCATTGATAAGTCTGGTCAGTTTTACTATGGCTTTGCGCGAGAAATGTCGTCGAATTTCTCCTGTTATGAGGTCAAAACCCGGAGATTTTTTCGGGCTAATGCTGTTTTGAATTTCTCTCTAAACTTCTTTAGGAGATACAAGGCGAATTCTTTGACTTTGTGATAAGGTTTCAGTCTCCATTATTTCTATTATATAGAGCTCTCATTGACTTGAAAGTGTCTTCCAAGTACTAGGCAAACCTAAACGCTTTTTGCTCATTGCTTTTGGGCCATTTTCCGTCGCTGCTTCTGATGGGCGGTATTTACACTATCGGCCTTTTTAGTTTTCTTGTAGCTTTCCAAAGAGAGAAATCCGTTGATTGGTCGTTGGTTAGCTGCACAAGGTGAGTATTCAGACATTCATCCTCAAATTGTAGAATTTTCTTCTTTAATCGATTAGTTAGGTTATTTAATCATGTTTTATGGTTTGATGGCTTATTAATATCTCTGAAGAGCTATGAAGCCTCGTAACCAACATCATCTCGGTCATTGTACGATTTTATCGTTCAATAATTTGTATGTAACGATCTGTCTGCGTGAGTTGATGCGAGCTGGCACGCTGGCAGTGATGCGGTAACTTGTCCAAAGTCGACTAATAACACTCTGCGTACTTGCGTAGAGCCCAGAGCGATTTCCCCAGCACGTTGTCGAGAACCAGCTTCCAACATTCACACAGCTCTGATCATTTCTTCTCGGCTCAAATGACGCCCTCTGTCCCTAATAACGTTCTTTTGTATTGATTTCACTCAGAAGTATGGCAGAAATTGTACTGATTTGGTCTCATACCTGTTGCAGAGTTATATAGGAATACAACATGTCTGAAGACTTTCATCTTTTGATTGAAAATTCCAAAACCCTTTTACGAAATGTACTAAAAGTATCCATAGGAGTTACAAAATATAGAATTAAAAAAAAAAACAGATTTTAGTAACTAGCAAAAACATGCTACTCATCTGTCAAAAAAGGGAATGTGGGTAAACACAATTATTAATAGGCGGCTCGTGTCGCATAGACAACTCGAGACTCCGAGCTAGTGAGTAGTCTAGATCGGAAATGTCGTAAAGGGTAGAGAAGATGTCGATGCTATTCGTTCACTTATGTGGCGATTTTATTGTAGTTTTCCATTACGACTTGTAGTTGTGGCAAAGGTAACGCTTTAGCGACCAGATCTAATAGCTTTGTGTTGAGGTAAAGCATTACTTAATTTTGATTAGATTTAGTAAACCGTTTTTATGATTTTATAGAGAAGGATTTGGTCCGTCACGTTTCTTCGGTGTTCTTTTATTTTATTTTGTACACAATTTTTTTCTTTCAATTTTATTCTTATTTTCTTTTTTCCTTCTTGTCTTTTTATATTTGCAAAAAAAACAGACAAGAAGAAAGGATTAGAATAATACGTATAAAGGAAGGAGATGCTTATTTCTAAAGAAATCCCTTCCAGCATACCTGTGATAGGAAAAGTGTGTAAGAGTAGACGACGAAAAACCAATTCTATTATAATTAGGCTCAGTTCCAGTTATAAAAAGAGACTATCGCACAGATCTTAGTGAAAGAGACGACTCTCCTCAAAGCCGAAAACACAAGGAATAAATAATATTTTGTCCCGCAGTTGGTAGCATTCATCCCGCACGTGCTGGCGTGCGCTAGGAGCAGCGTGTTGCACACGCGCCAGTTGGCGGCCAGGGCCATCGTGCCGCTCATCTCTCCCGACCAGTGAGTACACCCCGCACGTGCGCTAGGAGCAGTGTGTTGCACACGCGCCAGTTGGCGGCCAGGGCCATCGTGCCGCTCATCTCTCCCGACCAGTGAGTACACCCCGCACGTGCGCTAGGAGCAGTGTGTTGCACACGCGCCAGTTGGCGGCCAGGGCCATCGTGCCGCTCATCTCTCCCGACCAGTGAGTACACCCCGCACGTGCGCTAGGAGCAGTGTGTTGCACACGCGCCAGTTGGCGGCCAGGGCCATCGTGCCGCTCATCTCTCCCGACCAGTGAGTACACCCCGCACGTGCGCTAGGAGCAGTGTGTTGCACACGCGCCAGTTGGCGGCCAGGGCCATCGTGCCGCTCATCTCTCCCGACCAGTGAGTACACCCCGCACGTGCGCTAGGAGCAGTGTGTTGCACACGCGCCAGTTGGCGGCCAGGGCCATCGTGCCGCTCATCTCTCCCGACCAGTGAGTACACCCCGCACGTGCGCTAGGAGCAGTGTGTTGCACACGCGCCAGTTGGCGGCCAGGGCCATCGTGCCGCTCATCTCTCCCGACCAGTGAGTACACCCCGCACGTGCGCTAGGAGCAGTGTGTTGCACACGCGCCAGTTGGCGGCCAGGGCCATCGTGCCGCTCATCTCTCCCGACCAGTGAGTACACCCCGCACGTGCGCTAGGAGCAGTGTGTTGCACACGCGCCAGTTGGCGGCCAGGGCCATCGTGCCGCTCATCTCTCCCGACCAGTGAGTACACCCCGCACGTGCGCTAGGAGCAGTGTGTTGCACACGCGCCAGTTGGCGGCCAGGGCCATCGTGCCGCTCATCTCTCCCGACCAGTGAGTACACCCCGCACGTGCGCTAGGAGCAGTGTGTTGCACACGCGCCAGTTGGCGGCCAGGGCCATCGTGCCGCTCATCTCTCCCGACCAGTGAGTACACCCCGCACGTGCGCTAGGAGCAGTGTGTTGCACACGCGCCAGTTGGCGGCCAGGGCCATCGTGCCGCTCATCTCTCCCGACCAGTGAGTACACCCCGCACGTGCGCTAGGAGCAGTGTGTTGCACACGCGCCAGTTGGCGGCCAGGGCCATCGTGCCGCTCATCTCTCCCGACCAGTGAGTACACCCCGCACGTGCGCTAGGAGCAGTGTGTTGCACACGCGCCAGTTGGCGGCCAGGGCCATCGTGCCGCTCATCTCTCCCGACCAGTGAGTACACCCCGCACGTGCGCTAGGAGCAGTGTGTTGCACACGCGCCAGTTGGCGGCCAGGGCCATCGTGCCGCTCATCTCTCCCGACCAGTGAGTACACCCCGCACGTGCGCTAGGAGCAGTGTGTTGCACACGCGCCAGTTGGCGGCCAGGGCCATCGTGCCGCTCATCTCTCCCGACCAGACGTAATTGGGAAAAGGCTTGACAGATTGAGTGTGTGAGAACACCAAAAGAAGAAAATTATTTCGTAATGACATATAATGCTAAATACCTATAACATCCGAAGTCTAACGCCCAGTTTCTTCATCAAAAGTAACAGTCAAAGTAACGGTAAAATTGGTTGTTTCACAAGTTTAGCTAATTGCTATAACTGTTACTTTTGCCTCTAACGTTTACCGCTCATTAAGCTGATGTGAAAGCTAAAGTAATTATCATTTCGTGAAAGTTGTACTGTTGTAGGTTAGACTTTTTCAGCGAATGTTTGAGCTGTTAGCCATCATAAATCATTGTGCATTTATCTGTTTAATGAGACTGATACCCTACATTTTATTTATATAGTTTTTTAGTATTTTAATCATCAAGATCGCCCAGTGAAAGTTCAATTCATTAGATGATGAATATATCGTGCGTGATTAACGGGACGGATATAGGCGTTAAAGATTTAATATTCTAAAAGATCATTGTTTAGTGTTAAAAAATAATAAAATGGTAGATAATAAAACAACATTTGAATTGAATATCTTGGTACTCGTAGTAAATAGCTCTACCCCCTAAGCTACCAAGATAAAGATAAATTAGGGATCTTTTGTAACAAATATAATAAAAATGAAAAAAAAGCATTATGCACAAACTTGTGCCAAACATCTAACATGTGGTATTTAAAAACCGGGCACCTAACCGGTATGCTGTCATTATTATAATATTAATTTAGGTGACCGCGTTAAGTTTATGTCTACATTTTCTTCATGAACCAATAAATTGCAAGTTCATCAAGATATATTTCAGATAGTTATCTTTTTTTTTTAAATATTTCCATAATTTAAAAGCTATATTTAGTACCTACCTACAGATATTCAAATTTACAAAGTAGTGTTACAAAAAAAAGCTCTCTACGAGTTTTTGGGCAAGTTACGACGTTTGTGTAATGGCAACTTTTTTGACTTTTACTTTAGCCGTTACTTGAATGAAGAAAGGTCAAGTAAAAAACAATACTTTTACTGATTATAAAGTTGTTGATGAAGAAATTGGCCGTTAGGGGGAGGAAGGAAATATTATAATTTGCCATTCACGAGATTGTGGGTTCATACCTGGACACGGGCCAATGTGACTGTTTCAATTCATAGATATTTTTTGAATTTATCTTGGACATGACTGACATCACTGAAGGAGTACGTACAGGAGGAAACCTAGACTTAAATAAGTCTAAAATCGCCAACCCGTCTTGATCAAGCGTGATGATCAATGCTCATGTAAGAAGCGTTTCTCTGTAAGAGAGGCCTCTGCCCTAATAGGCTGGTGTTATTGTATTCTTATTTAAATTTTACAGATACATCTCCCACATACAGTCAATGTTCGAACTGCTGTTCGATCAGTCCATCAAGAGGAACTACTGCCACGGCATCCTGCTGCAGCTGGTGCGGCTCCTGCAGTCGCGCGGCGAGCAGGCTGCGCAGGCGCCGCGCTGGCCGGCCGGGGCGGCGCGTGCGCTGTGGCTGCTGCGCCCGGCCGCGCACTGCCGGCCGCCCTGCTATCTGCTCGCTGACGAGTTTGTCAAAGTTGTCAATTTGCTGCTTATGAGGTGAGGATGTACTGTCTATTTCAGCATTAATACAGGGTGTAATAATACTCTTAACGAAGCCGAGAGTTACTTGTTTTTCCCGTTATTGTGACCATGTTTTTATACTGAACCATACCTTCTGGTTACTTTTTTATTTGATGTTTCTTTATGAAAACAAGTATTAAATGTTATTACTAAATTTGGAATACTTCCACGATGAGTATTCCGTCGCATGCACCCTTAAGCACAATATTTTACGTTAATTACATTACTCACTACTGCAAAAACAACGGATTTCCGCAACAAAAATAATAAGTAATTATTAGTTATGCAAAACTGCATGCAAGTTGTTTTTTAGCGCGAGTACTTGTATTGAAAGCTGAGCAAGCGAAAGATTCTAGGATTGAACCATGAGCGAAGCGAGTGGTTCAAATATAAAATCCTGAACGTAGCGAGGCATCCAGAGGTACAGAGACGCAGAATACCTTTGCTGCCGAGCGAAACACACTAATTTTCACCTCACTACGGCGAGGAAAATGCTAGGTGCAAAAAAACAGCCTAAATAATATATTAAATTAGTGTAATTAGTTCAGTGAAGTATGATATAGCATTGCATTGTAGTCTTCGAAAACGTTTTCACGCATTTAGAATGTCTATATGCATTGAACAAATTGGTATACAGGGTGTAACAGAAACCCTATTGCTATCCTTAATCACTAAAGATAACAGCTGGTATAGCATCACTATACACAGTTTCAGCTCAAAATAAAATACTCTAAGAATTGATACCAAATGTTCGGTTTCCTATGTTTCTTAAATTCAAATCATAACAATCGTATCACCGCACTACGTAGGTCAATAACTTTCCACGTTACTTGCCAATGCACGATAAATCTCTTCCGAGTGATGTGTTTCTTTCAATTTGGAAAGTTCGGTTTCTGGTATCAATGTATTAAAAATTCTCATAACTTTCGAACATGTAGAGATAGGATTAAAAAACCCTTCCAATATTGTTTGATATCATCCAAAGAAGCCCCGTGCCCTTAGTATGTATATACTTACACGTTGTATACATACCAAGGGCACGGCTTCTTTGGATGATATCAAACGATATTGGAAGGGTTTTTTAATCATATCTCTACATGTTCGAAAGTTATGAGAATTTTTAATACGTTGATACCTGAAACCGAACTTTGTGGAACGTTGTTGGAACGTTATTGACCTACGTAGTACGGTGATACGTTTGTTATGATTTGAATTTAAGAAACATATGAAACCGAACATTTGGTATCAATTCTTAGAGTATTTTATTTTGTGCTGAAACTGTGTATAGTGATTCTATACCAGCTGTTATCTTTAGTGATTAAGGATAGCAATAGGGTTTCTGTTAGACCCTGTATACCCTTTCCGTTACACGTTGTATATGGTCAAGTTAAATGAGCGGGCAATACTTTTTCCACGTAATGGCTATCGATATTATTGTGATATCTAAAACTAACACAACAGTCGTTTGGTTACCTTAATGTACATGACACAGTGTCATTGAAAGTTTTGAACAAAGTCGGAATTATGACATTTTTTAAATATTTTTTTGTTTCATTCGTTTTCGATATCGACACGTGGGTGACCTTATTGCCAGCTAATTTAATTTGACCCTGTATAATTGTAAACTATTATTTTTCAGATCCCCAACTGCACCACAAGAAATTGTAACCGAAATCTGCTCAAGCCTACACACGCTGATATTTGAGCCCAAACCAACGACAATAAGCCCTGGGAGAGACATCTGCCTATCTAATGCCATGTACCTTCACCTAATACTGGCAACCCAGTACAACACCACTGGTATAAGTGACCTTGTCTACAAAGGACTGCAACATTCCTCATACGAGGTCGTTCTCTCCGTATTAAACTATCTTCTGATACTCCACAATGATTCAGAACCCGGAAGTTGCAAGTTTCAGGAACATTTAAAATCATTAGCTGATACTTCAACTCTAAATAAAATAATGAATGAAAACTACATCAAATTGTTATGTAAAGTGCTACAGAGCAACTATTTAGAATGTCAAGAGAAGAGTTTGAAGATTCTGATGTTGGAAGGCAACACGCAACGGAACATCCTAGAAACTAAGATGGGAGTACCGGTGACCGACGATATGATAATTGTAAAATTGGTTGATTTAATTCAAAGTGAACATGAAAATGTAACTCACATTTACTTACAAAGTCTCCTAAACTTTGTGACAGACCAGCTACAGGATTCTAGTCTTTGTTTGCGGGTATTGCTGGATGTCATAAGAGTGGTATTCGAGTGCAGCTCATCGAAAAACAGTGAGAACACTAGGAGGGTGGTGGTTGGCTTTATAGAAAAAAACATCACACAGCTGTTGGGGCATAACAGGCGCGGAATAGTGCAACTGAGCGAAGCTGAAAGATGTAAGTGATTGTTGCTTTTTCCTTTAAAATTCTTCTCTTATTTTTTTTAAATTATAAATAAATTAAATATAACTCATTGATCTAGTGGTCACAAGCGCGGCGGGTTCTGGATTCGATTCCCAGGAATTTCTCAGTAGCATTATGTTTGAATTTGTGCACGTAAGTTGGCAATAAGGTCTTCCCCTATTACATGGGTTTAACCTATCCGCTAAAATGAGGGACATCCAAACACGACCACCTCATCACCACCTGCGTAACCCTTCGATGAATAAAACCATAATACTATATCCATATTAATTCATGTTTCCATGTCGTTATTTATGTATGTATTTTTTTTTTCTCAGCGTCCTTTATTTTGACGTAATTTTAACATGCATACAAAAACAACTAACTGTTAGTTATAGTACCCCACACAAATTCAGTTCAAGTACTTCCTATGTGAAGTTAACACATATACGGATTAAATTAAGAACCTACATATTATAGAAGCTAACTCAAAAACTTCATAAAATTGATATGGAAAAAGTTAATAAAATTCATGTGGAATTACCGCGCACCGCTTCATCCAAATCAAAAAACAATCACGTAAATCAGCTCAGTAATCACAGAGAATCGATGTACCTACATACAAAAAAAAAATTGGCCAATGCATAGCTTGTTCTTTTTTGAAGTCGTTTAAAAAGATATAAAATTATTATTATCATATATTCCAGTTGAACTACTAGCAACGATTTGGGCAACAATTATAACATTACTGGAAGACGACGAGGACGCCATTCGACAGCGAGTATCTAACGCAATACCATTCCACTTGTCTGTCACTCCTAGTAGGAGTTGCGAAATTGCTTTGGAACTCATGGGGGATCTGGGAGATGGGCCTCGGGAAACTGGGTGTCAGGGATACCTGGACCGCATCTTGCTGTACGCACTCATCGCGCTACTAGACTTCCAGTCGGTCGTAGTAGTAGCTGATGATGTCAGTGATGAGGTAAGGATAAAACGACGACCTTTTGTCTGCTCTAATCATTGGTCCTGGTTTTTTATGCAATGATTATGGGACATAACTGCTTATCTAATTTACTTTTTAACTATTGAATCTGTCTATTTCCAGTGCAGAGTATTTGATCAAAACGAAAGATACAACATATTCCTAGAGGAGTCTGTTTGGACCATCGCCTGCGCCGACATTCTCAAAAATAATTATAAGATCAACATCGGCGAACTGTCGATGATGATTAAGAGATCAGCTCATAAAGAAATCTTTGACAAGCTGTGCAAGAACAATCTAGAAGTTTTCATGAAAATGGCCGCTGGACAGAAGTTACCGCGAAATGACACGTTGAATCCTAAAATAGAATTATTTGTTAATAAGTTACGTTTAGAAAATAAGGTTAAAAATTAAGGAATAATTGTGTATATCTAAATGTCTTTCACAGGGTCGCTAGCATATCGTGCGTGTTGTGCTCATTGCACGGCGCAAATATCATATAGAATCAAAAATCCCATCATTGTGACTTGCAGTTAAGTCGCATTACATAACTATGGGATGCCGGCTGTAGCTTTTTCTAATCTATTTATTTTTTTATTTACAAATATAAAATATATTAATTGCAAATTAAGTACGGAGAACATTATAGGAAACAGGCGTCGATATAATTTGCGTTATTTTAATAACACTTAAAATATAAGTACAAATTATTATTGTATTGATTTTTGTTTTATTTTATTTATGAAGCATTATCGTTTTATTTGCGCACGAATCCGTGCCTTCTTCTTTTCTGGTGTAAATAGTTTTCCAATGCCATGCCAGGATGCGTCACTTATACAAGAGGTGGTGCAGGAACCAAAAGGGATAACATTGAACTAGCCTAGGAATAGAACGCGCGTCGATAATTAATAACGGGCCTAATAGCACACATAACTATCGCAATCATTTTTTATCCTGTGAACCGCCAGGAAACTATTCAATATACTGTAGTATACTAGCTCCTGCCTGCGAATTCCTTCGCGTGGAAGTCTTAAGAATCACAAGTCACTAAAATAACATCGAAACGATTCTATTGTTTCCAGACCTGCACCCTAATTACGTAACACATGATCAATCATAATCTGTTCCATTTTGACAGTTCAACAATATTCATTGCGTTATTTTCGTTGTTGAGCAGATACATTTGTCGAACATATGAAGCAATGGATGAGCAATCTGTTTCAAAATTATTCAGATTATGATTAATCGTGCGTTGCGCAATTAGGGTGCTGACCATGACTTCGTTTTGACTTACCTACAATTTTAATGTAAAGATTTATCAATAACAGCGAAAATCTTTCGAGCGGCTTTTTTTCTTTACATCTTCGCAAATTTAGGACGGTTTAGGATTACGTTAGTTCCACCTTTTGTCGGAGCAAATGGAATTCTCGGCCTATTCATTAAGGCGCAATTGTAACTGGTCGATTCATTTTCAGATTCTCGAAAGTCTTTACTCAAATTCGGGCCCCCGATCCATTTATTACACTGGTCATCGCACAGAAACACGGACTAAAGACTACGAGTAGTTTGAATGTGGTCCCGACCTGCACCCGCGTTCGGGCAACTACCTACGTACGGACGCCATGCATCCGCCATACGGGTAACCGAAATGATGGATTGTCCGAAGACGAACTTACTTGGCCTCATTCATTTACCTACACTTGGTTGTTTTCCCGAATTGCATAGGCAATGGAATTCGAGAGAACGACGCAGTGTGATTGCGCCATTACTAACAAGAGTTAGAACTTTGTATCCACTGCACGGGCCCCGACACCTTCCATCCAACGCGACGGTTCATTACCGAAACCTATATGTTTTTTTTTTTTTCAGAATAACGATTCCGTAGTTCTACTATTCCTTCCTGTTTTATTTGCAAGTAAAATAAAACATATGG
The DNA here is from genome assembly GCA_949091785.1 of Polymixis lichenea. NCBI lineage: Eukaryota > Metazoa > Arthropoda > Insecta > Lepidoptera > Noctuidae > Polymixis > Polymixis lichenea. Next base: position 1,333,223 of record OX420943.1, on the reverse strand, counting down.
TAAGACAGTCTTCTTGATGCATATAATACAACAAAATTATGTACAAACTATATCTCAAACAATTTTATCTCTCTGTATCCGGAACACTTCGCTAGCTATGGAACTGTTCTTGAACTTAATTCGTTGCGGTCTCTTCTCCTTTACTAGCTCATCTTTCATCTCTTGCATCTTTGATTCCACTTCCTTGTCACTCTTTGGCGCCAGTCTTTCTAGTTTACCCTTCAAACTGTCGTCTGGTATATTGTCGTCAGAATGATTAAATAAATCTTTAACTGAAACTAATCTTTGAGAATTCCCTGCTCGGAGCAACTTTTTCAATCCTCGCGCTGTTTTCTGTTCTATAAGCCCCAACAGCCCCCAGTCGTCTCCTTTCTGTCTGTCCAACCCTGCGTCTAGTTGCCATGCAGCGTTCCTGACTTCTGATTTTAGTCTCTCACATTCTTCGTAGCTAACATTTCTACTAACATTTAATGCTTGCTCTAAAGGATTGACAATGTACAATGGAAGCGCGTTTGGTTTCCTTATGGGCACGCCTTCGTTGATAGAGATGGCTTTGTCTTGGAAGTCGAACTGCGCATAGAACTCGAAGAACTGCAGCAGTAAAGTCTGGAGGCTCGCGTTGTTCTGACCGTAACACTCCGAAGGAAGTTTGTTCATATCGCGAAGAAATGTACAGTTGAGATTATCTTCTGCTATTCTGATATCATCTTTACCTATAAGTGGGAAGTATTGAAAACATTAATATACAAGATCAGATTAAAGTAGCTGGCGGACCTCCGGATACGTACGAGTTGTGAAAAAAATGTTTTTTTTTTATCATGTTAAGACATCGATACCAACATGTGTATGGTTTATTTAATATTTAAAAAAACAATTAGGTGTGTTTAATTTAACACTACAAGAAACGCAATGCAAACAAATTCACGATTTCGTTTCCAAATTTAATTACATCACCACTGCTCCGGATGTCCTAGAACCAAAACTTCGAAGACATGTGACTTCTACCAACCCGCACTGGGTCGCGTGGTTGATTAAGATGTACTGAACATACTCTTGCCCACACCCTCTCGAAGAGAGGAGGCCTGTGTCCAGCAGTGGGAACATTATAACCTGATAATACTATGTAACTAGCTCCACTTACCGGCTCTCCTAACTAGACTCTTGAAGGTCGGCAGCACATATCCATCGGCGGTCTTCTGCTGCAGAAAGAACAGCACCATCAAGGTGAGCGGGAAGTTGGTGATCCACCGGCCGGGGTGCGGGTTGGTGAGGCCGGCCGCGCTGGCCCAGCGCCGCACGGCCACCGTGAGCGGCCGCGCGCGCGCGTCCAGGCCGCCCAGCGCCCACAGGAGCTCGCTCATGTGCACGCCCGACCTGCGCCGCACCGACTGGTTCATTACATTCTTCGATTCCTTCATTCACTGACAGACAGCAACGACCACACCTCAGCACAGCCTAAACCACAGGTTTCAGAAGCATGAAATTTGCACAAGACTTCCGTATTTAACGAAAGTGAGCAACTGAGATCTAAGGAAGGTTTTATTATTAATTCATCCCCTCATCATCATATCTTTATTGTGCTTTTGTGTGTAGTCATCTCGAATATTGCTCACCAGTATGGAATCCTATTTATATAATACTTACGTCAATCGCATCAAAAGTATTCAAAAGAAGTTCTTAAGTTACGTTCAGTTTAGATCCAAAACCTATTTGCCTAATTATTACAGCCGCTGCAAGATGTTTCACATTATTCCACTAATTGAGCGGAGAAAAATTGCCGACATGGTATTCTTGTTCAATTTGGCAAATGTTTCAACCGACTGTTCTGAATTGATGAGCAAAATTGGGCTGGCTGCGTGTCCATCCTCCACTTAAGGAATCATCCACCTCTGCATGTTCCCTCTGTGCGGTGCATATATCGACAAAACTCTTATATGATAAGAGCTAGCAGGGCATACAACTCGATGTGTCAGAGTGTTGATGATCTTGAGTTATTGTCCACCAGTGTTCCTAAACTTAAAAAAATTCTGTCTAAAAAATTCTTTCAAGATCACTAAAACCTATTCAGTCTGTTCTTAATTCTGTCCGAGTGTGTACTTATTCTTACTTTCGCTTGCCTGCCTGCTGTTTCTTGTGCTACCCTAACATTGTCAGTGAAAACTTTTAATTGGCCTTCTTTCACTAACGGTCAACTATCTGTATCCTAGCTGTAAGTTTTCTTAAGAAATAAAATAAAATATCAGCCCGGAATCCCCCACTACTGGGTAAAGGCCTCTCTTTTCTGCCTTACCCGTACTACCTGGTTCCGTAACTTTTCTGCCTTACCAATACTACCTGGTTTCGTAACTCCCTCATCCAAGTGTTGGGGATGAATTTTCGTATGGAAGTTTGTCATTTCTGACGATGGAAAGTACCATCGTGCACATTGGGTTTGTGCTTATACAATGTGTTTTTTTATATCCCATAACTATGAGTAAAAATAATATAAATAGTTCTAGAATATGTGGTCCAAAAATGCATAGTTGCGAAGATATCATTAATCATAATTAATTTAGGTCAACAATTGTCACCCGTATGACGAATCTTTACTTTTGCGACGTTGCTAAATTACCGTACAAAATACTAACACTAAACTCTCGATGTGTGTAGGTATCTAAGTTTCATTGATAAATACGAGTAATTCATCTTCATTCAAACCAATAAATCATATGCTAGTAAGCCAGTTGGTTCTTTGATATGGTCTGATTTATACCCTAGAGTTATGGGATATCAAAAAAAAACCTTGTACGTCTTAGCTTCGTCTTGGCATGGCCTTCGACCTAGAATTTGGGCGATCCTTTTCGTATTACTTAGATTATTTTATGTTTGGTTATAATTAAAATGAATTGACGACTCCACTTCCCATAATGCCACAACAGCTTATCATAGCTTATCAAAGTTAAAATCACCCTTCTATTCATATTCATCTCCCCTTAACTAATCCAAGTTTTATATATTCTTTTAATATACATAATGCCATCAGGTGTTTATTAACAATTATAACTTTGTAGATATCTGTCTCGATTAGTAGTAGAGAAGCAAGGTTCACCACCTCAACTTGGCGCGCTGCCGTTACGATATGTCTGGCAGAATAGAAGACAATTAGACATCCGACAAAGTAGCCAAAAAAGAAAAGGTGCTGTACTCACATATTATTATAGCACAAATCGCATTCCAGATCTGTATAATTGTGTGCAAACTTGACGATGGGCACTCTGGCGTGCAGGATGCGCTGCACGCGGCGCGCGCCGGGCACGCGCAGCTCCAGCAGCTCGGCCACGCTCTGCATGTGGCGCGCCCAGGGCGCCCGCCCGCCCTCCGCGCGCTTGTCCTGGTACACCAGGCGACGCTCGGGGTCGCTCTGCAACAACACTCCTACATTCTCATGGGCTATTCATAGACACTGGATGGAGCGCGTCAAAGCGTATTTTACAATAACCCATGCAAAACTTTAAGTTCATTATAATATACACTTAGTGGAATGCAGCCGGAGACGCACATTCGACCGATGGCACTCTTAACACGCTACACGCTGGAGATATCGTGATTCTGACTGGGTTTAGTTAAAATTTTTTTAGTGAAATCTTTTTAAGACGCGTTGGGAATTTTTGTGAGATGGGGAAAAAACAGTTGAACTCGCGACACTGTTACTGACACCATTGATAACAGAGATGACAGTTTTGTGTGTAGGTACATGCTAATCATTATTAGAAAAACACTAGTCTTTTATACTACATACACATTTCAGTAGTCTGAACTATGAAGACATGTGAGAAAAGTTAATATAAATCTATAGAGTATTTACCATTTCTTCTGTTAGGGTATTGGTCAATACAAGATCCAAGTCACACCCCATTTTGCCAAAACCATTGATGGACGAGCCAAATGGTCTCACAGCTGTGTTGGCGTACAGGCTCTCAAATACACACTCAATCTGAAAATACATGTTTTGGTCAAGTTAGGGAAGGAAAATTCAAAATAATTCAGGTCGAGATTTTCAGATAACTTCAGTTAAGTTGTTCATGTAGTAGATGTGTGTAATTCGCTTTGGCATAATGGACATATTTATCCCTAAGATTCATCATCATCATCTGCCTAGCCTTTTCTCAACTATGTTGGGGTCGGCTTCCAGTCTAACCGGTTGCAGCTGAATACCAGTATTTTACATGGAGCGACTGCCTATCTGACCTCCACAATCCAGTTACTGGGTAACACGATACCCTTTGGAAAGACTGGTTGTCAGATTTTCAGGCATCTGACGACCCATAACGACTGTTAAAGATCTACAAATGACAGCCGGTACCAACGGCTTAACGTAAGATAAGATATGGTAAGATTATTAAAATTAAATGTCATTTATGTGCTGCGTTGGTCCACAATCAGTGATGTTTATTACCCAAAATAATAAATAATATGATTGTTTTCAATCTAAAATATTAACATTTAAAGTTTACCTGTCTTGCCACCATGTATCTTAGCCTAGCGCCCAAATCATTCAGCATGGTTCTGTCATACAACAACTGTATCTGATCCGATACTGTTTCGCAGTTCATTAACTCTTTGAAGAGTTCGTCTTCATCAACTTGTTCATTTCCATTTACAGATAATAATGTTGCACTAGGTATTGTAAAAGTTTCCCTTCTTCGTGAAGCTGCCCGAAACCAAAGGAATGGGGAATTCAATGCCATAACGTCAAGGTCTTTCTGGTGAGTACTGCATGATTGAAACACATGCTTCAAGTTTTCTTCCGAACTAAATTCAATGAGCATGAAGTGCTAAAAATAAATATTTACATAGATCACATTGGACATTTATTATCTACAAGTCGGTATCTTATTGGCTCATGCAGTGTTGAATACAGATAGAAACATTATACTGAATTATGTACCTCTCCACCAGTGTTTTTATAATGATGTATGCCATTAATAATGGCATATTTTGAGCAGTAACTATATAATTCATTGAACGAAGCCTCTGAGTTGACTTGCACGACGATACTCCGTTTCGCTTCAGCCCTCCTCTGGGCCACAGTCTCGTCAAATGATACAAATTTCTTGGTAATACCTAAAAATTTCCATAACCTTTAAATTACCTTCATATCAATAACTCATAAAAAGTATTAGCATATAGTACCTGAGGATTTCCGTAAATAAAGGCATTTACATGTAGATTGGGTACAATTCAATAATTTCTTAAACAAATGTGTTTTTCCTTTATTTATTAAAGTTTGAAATATTACTGACATTTTCAAATTGGGATACCCCTGTCAAGCTATCAAATTGTCAAATCAGTGTTGCTGTTGCCAGGTGACCGTCTCGCGTTCTCCCCAAACCTTCTCTGAAATCCCCCCAAAATTCAAGATTCGAAGACAAAAAACCCCACAAACATGGCAATTTTTAAAATTTTTATTAAAGATACAATTTCACCAATGACTAAATCAGCCTTTTCACGCGCGTCGTTTGCAGTTCCGTACATTTTTTCTGAGTTAAATCTGTTTAGCATCTTTGAACTGGGTTTAAAAGGAACACATTCTTCTAGCAAAGTATAATTTATTCTCAAGATGGATTCGGCAGAGTGAATGGCCAATCAGTTTCGAAGTTTGTCTTTAATAATAGCTACTTGAGAGAAAACTCTTTCTACAAATGCGTTAGAAAAACGAAACAAAATTCCTAGTGCTGTACAGTACAGTTGTGTTTATAAAAATCCCCCAATTCCCTCCACATCCAGTTTTCTCTCTCCAAATATCCCCCAAAAATATTGTCCCCCCAATTCTTAGAAAAACCCCTAAATTTGGGGGGATTCCCCCAAACTGGCATCATTGTGTCAAATCAAATAAATACGACTGCTTTCCGAATTATAAGATAATCTCTCATAGCAATCACATCAATAATTTGCGGTTCGTTTTAGATATCACGCACTTATGTCAAAAATAACACGATAGTCACAAAGATAGAACCTCATAACGGAGAAGAATGCTAACTCCTTACAATATTTAGTAGAACCATATTAAGCGAACATAAATGAACATTATTTTCGCGATTAATTTTTGAATTATGTAATTATATCGTATAAACAGGATAGACGATATAAATACATTATTTAAAAGTGTTATTTTGCACGACCACAATCACCACTGACCCATTTTAAATAATAATAAAACAATCCAACATTTTTGTTTTTTAATAATTAAAAATATAAATGTTGTTAGTTGGTAAGCGTATCACTTGAGAACAGCTGGACCGATTTTAATGCGGTTTTCACTAATTCCTAAAGATATTACCAGGACTGTTTTTGTAAAGTTAGTAAAAGATTAAAATGGAAATAATGTTAAAAAATGGACAGACAGATCAATCAATCAAACAAATATTTGCAAACAGATGGCCTACTATGACCGCCGGGTCATTGCAGTCCGTCTGTTATGGTTTATTATTAACACTACATTTTATTTATTTAAAAGGTACACCAACGACTTATTCACTAGAAACGTTAACATAAGAAAAATAACATTTGTGTTGAGTTATGGTGAATTTGTCACTTACCTACAGGCGAACATAACATTTCACAGTACACAGATCAGTAGAAACAGCGACAAAGTTATTTAGTTATTTAGGATACGTACAGTAAAAAGTAGGTTTAGTAAACATATAACGAGTCCTGAAGATACATGGTAGATTAGATTTTATTAAGAATGTATTATTTTACCATAACTTAAAACAGTATGACATTGAGTTGCCACTATAAATTTTCAATAACTATGTACTATATTTTCAGTTTCATTTAATTTAGGACAATATTACTATGATATTACCTAATTTGGACTAACAAAAAATTTCATTACTTAAAACTGTCATCCCCTTTTTTATTATTTAATAAATATTTGTATTTCGTCGGACTTAAAAACAAAGTATTATTAGGGACCTAATTTTGTGTGTCCTTTACAATATTTTAATGTTGGCAATGTCATATTTTTTCCCCGGTTACCTCTCCTACATTGCCTAATAGAAAGTTGGGATCCCCTGATAATAATGCTCGCCCAGTAAGCTCACTAAGACTCTCTTACTCAGTACTTAACCACAGCGAGACACCGACGACCAACTGAATTCACCGGCCGAACGGCTCATTCGGCACCCTTCGGGTCGCATCATTCGTTCTTCCAACAATAGCTCTCCGGCAGAAGACGTCATTGTAAACTTATCTATCTTTATAGTTGTTGACTATAATAGAAAATACTTAGACTATACTTTGCACATTATAAAAAGGAACCGCAACGTCTGAGTCACTGAGCTGTAGAAAAGCTAATGAGTAGTAAATATTATGCTGTACTATGGAAGAGCGGAGTCTGCTAACACAGGCATTGTTTGCTTAAAAGGAGGCTTCAAACACGAAACCCTGTTTTGTAAACTGAAGCATAAATAAAAACTTATTAAACTTATTACCTCAGTAACAGAGTTCAAATTTCCAAAGAGGTATTGCCTATTGAGCGAGCCGAGCCGTCTCCTTCGACGTGCGTGACGTGAGTCAAATGAGCTAATAGTCGGCATCTGAGTCACTGAGCTATAGAAGAGTTAGTGAGCTAGCGGAGTGATATAGCTCTTTACAGCGGAAGAGCTGGTCGCTATTTTTCTTTTCAGTGAGCTATTTCGCCCATGTCTAACCCAGAAGCACAATCCGTACTTCCCTACTAATCCCTACTAATATTATAAATGTGAAAGTAACTCTGTCTGTCCGTCTGTTACACTTTCATGCCTCAATCCCTGAACCGATCGTCATGAAATTTGGCAGAGATATAGCCCGGGACAGGAAGAAGGACATAGGCTACCTTTTACGCGTTAACCGACATCCACGCGGGCGAAGCCGCGGGCAAAAATCTATTATTACATTTTAATATTCTTCTATAAATCATCTATTTCATCACCATGTATGTAGGTCAAAATTTCACGACGACATGACGACGCGACGATCAAATCGGATTCAGGCAAATCGGAATGTAGCCTTAAATGTCTAGTCTCTGTAACCGATGTTGTCTATTAGTGCCCGCCAGGGACAGCAAAGTATTACAGATGGCACCACTAGCGTTTTAATTTTTTAGGAAACTACCTTATTTTATTTATTTCCACACTAGCGGGAAAACAGTTTACACCTTAACGTTTCTTACAAATCAATTCTTATTTAATTAAACAAATAATTAAACCTATACAACATACTGAATAAAAATAAAAATTAATTTGGGAAGTGATTTATCTTGTACCTTAAATAAATAGACAGTAATCTAGTACAATAGAAAACATAATTAATGATGCGCTTCTTGAAGTTCGCAGTGGTCTGATCGGCGCGGTACCTGTCGACTGGCTGGAAGTGTTAGCTGGGGTTACGTGGCTGTAATGTGCACTTCTGGTTTCCAGGCCCTTCAACTATCAAAGCCCGCGCCTCGGCGCGCGGACGCACCCGGACCTCGGGCAAGAGCACGTTAACATAGGTCGACAGGTACCACATCGAAATTAGGCCCGTGGGGAAAGCCGAAATTCAGCTTGGTAGCTTGATGTCTAAATAAAGAAAAAGAGCCTTCGGACCACAGGCACAAGCAGAATCCTTGGTGAAGGGGGAATCAACAGGAAAATAGCTCGAAATGAGAAACAGGCGACGGAATACATACCTATTAAATGCAGAAGAAGACACTTTTAAACTCACAAATTGCCTTTTTTTAAAGCTTTTTACTTGGCACCAACAACAACATTATTTTTATACGAAAATAAGCGGAATCACTGTGGGAATCACATTGAACATTCTCAGTAATTATTTCACAAAGATGCTGATGTTCACTCAGCGACTCCCAAAACTATACTGGCGTCACAGAGTACATTATTTTAACTGGCGTTGTGAAACAGAAAACCTTTAACGATGTTTTTCACGGATTCGAAGTTTAAAAAGTGATCAGAAGCTATGAGAAGATTTTTTTATTGAAAAGGTTGGACTAGAAATCAAAAAAGTTTTTTACCGTAGCGGATTTACGCTACAGCGCCCATAGTCTGGTCCCACTGGCCATGTCCTTTGGGTGAGGAGAATACGACAGGTCTCCAGGGGGCCTAAAAAGGCCACACTAAGCTATTCCTTTTAAAGTGATTCATTTCCTGAATTCCTCTATGATTCTGATATTTGACATTTTACTTTAACAAAGCAATACATAATTTGGTGACCATTTTACGAATTTCCATACAAGACTGTCAAACAGATGAATTGCGTGCTGTTTAAGCAGATAATATTATGAATTGTCAGTTTGTGACCATTTTACGATTTTAAATATGATTCTTAATATGATCATATTATGATTCTGCCAAAGTAGCCTTTTTAGATCTCCTGTGCATTAGCATGATTAATTGCTCTATGTCAATGTCGTAATTTTCTGTCTCCTGTGCGGCCGCCGATCGAGCGAGAGACGAAGTGCGTGACATCCAAGCAATAGCGTTGGTGCACGACTGAGCAAAACGCGCGAATTTTATTTCGAAATGCGTACATAGCCTTATTTACTTCATGCTGTGCCTACAAAATATTCGCGTGAAAATAAATCCGCACCGCATCGCGTTTTTGCATCAAATCACAGATTCGTTTTCCGCCCGATTTTTTTACCGCCAGTGCGGCTACTCCCATAGGATTCAATGTGTTACTACAGAATTGCGATAAAAAAAATCGCGCGGTGAAATATCGCGGTGCGTACAGGACCTAACGTAATCTGTGCGATTAAACGATCAAAGTGTCAACACTGACTGCTTGTCAAACTTGACGTATAATGTCAAAATGTTCATCAGGTCGGGCTAACTCAGGTCAGGTTTCAGGTTATGTACAATACAACAATACCGTCTTGTGTGCCATTTTTGAATGAAAGTGTATTTAAAAGTAAAATAACTAGTTCAAAATGGGTACAAGGATACTACTGCGACTGGCAGCTCCAGCGTTAAACTGCTTGAGATCAACTATCTATCCAAATGTACTTAGAGGTAACGAGAGGATTATTTATTCCAATGCCGTGAATTTTACACCAGCTCGGAATTATGCGAAGAGCAAAGACAAAGGAAAAGACAAAAAAGGTAAAGGAGCTAAAGTGGAGATTAATGTTGCAGCAATATCTGAGATTGTGCCTGTGGATAAGATGAAAGAACGATGCAATTCAGCTATCGACAGAATGAAGGAAGATTTTGCTAAGAACCTGTCCTTGCGCTCCACAACTGGTTCTATAGAGACATTGTTGGTAAAATATGAGGGTAAAGATCACGAGCTCCAGGAACTTGCTCAAATAGTGCGTAAAAACCCTAAAACTATGGTAATAAACTTTGCTTCCTTTCCACAAGTCATACCAAATGCATTGAGAGCTATTCAAGATTCTGGGCTTAATCTGAATCCTCAGCAAGATGGCACTACACTGTATGTGCCTGTACCCAAGGTCACTAAAGAACACAGGGAAGCATTGGCGAAAAATGCAAAGGCATTGTACATAAAATGTAGGGATTCAGTGAAAGATGTACAAGCAGACTTCATCAAAAAAGTTAAGAAACAAAATAGTGTGTCTGAAGATTTGGTATATAATGTAACAAAACAAATCAACGCTATCTGTGATGAGTACCAGAATCAAGCCAAACATATTTATGACCTAAAACATAATGAACTGGTGGGAAAGTCTTGAAACTGATAATAAATACTTTGTTAGGGTTGAGTGATTTATGTAGATTTGATAAAAAAAATAAAAAACTTCTTATAAAAATGGGTTTGATTTCTAACATTCATTTCCAAAAAAAAAAACATTATAGCATGTAGAAAATAAACACTAATTATTCATGTTTATTTCATAGGAATAATAATCAAGGCAATATCAGAACAGCTAAAACTTTTTAGGGTAATACTATGAAATTATTATACAACTACAGACTTATTTTGTGGTGCGAATAATTTACACTGTGTGTGTAAATATTGATCCTAACTAGGGAATCCTTCACTGCGTGGTTCAAGATGCATTTGGCCGGCTGTCTGTACTTGTCCTGGCAAATTTCCGAAATGACTCTACTGATTTTGATAGAACTTTCATTGGTAGATAGCTGATGCTATAAGGAGCAACATAGGCATATTTTTTCCCTATAGCACATTCCAGTGGGATCGTGTCCGACATCCACGCGTGCGAAGGGGTGTAAGGGGAGCACATAATAATCGGATTCTTCAAATGACAACTTCACCGCGACCGATCGATGGCGGTAGGTATAACCATCCAACAAGCTAATCTAAATTCTCCAGAGTGATGATGGGCAGCAGCGTCACCCTTCTCGAAAGAATTGGCCCTGCGGTTAACAGTATAAAAAAAGTACTCTGTGCTTACCAGCCCGCTTGCCCGGCGTGGTGACTACGGGCAATAAACCTCACATGATAAGTTCCGGTGGTCCCGCTATTCCTGGTCACATCATTTGGTTACGCAATGGACATTCGAAGAGGCTGGAACATTACCTTGCCGAACTTGAGGTAGAGTTAGCTCATAAACACTTGAAGCACACACAACGTACAGAGGCAGATTTAATGCCATAGAAGTTATTATTATGTTCTTCTTGGTATTACATTTTACGTTGCTAAAAATACAAAGGTCCAGTTTAAAGAAATCAAAATGACATTGACAGGAAGATTAAAAAATCAAATGATTGTCAATGTCAAATTAGTATATTTTGATAGGCAAAACAACTCGATTTCGAAACCCAACCAACTTTCAACTTTTTAAAGTAATGGATTTAGGAAACAGAACTCGTAACAATAAATATGATAGAGTTATGTCTCGTGTTCACAATCAGTCATGTACCAGCCTAAAATCGAATTCTTTTGTTACACGCCATGAAATACCGTCGTCTGTAAGAGTTGGCGCGAAACCAATTGCTTCGAACGTGAGCTCCTCAGGAGTTTTTAATGAACTTCCAACTTATTTAAATGACTATGTACCAGAATCTAGCCGTGAGAAAGTTCAACGAACGTACGTGGTTAAGCCTCGTAAGACTGTTAAATCTTTGGATCTCGCAGCCTCTCCACCTCGTACTAAGCGAAGGGAATTAGTTAAAAAGTCATCGAATATTAGGTTACAGGAATCTGCCCCTTCGGTTTTATACAGCAATAGCGAAAAGTGGCCTGCCACGCATTTAAGAGAGTGTTTGACTAGCAGATCTCATTCACGATTGAAGAATTTAAAGGTAAAAATGATTGGAATGATTTTATGTTTGTTATCATCATACATTATGGGTTGTAGAGGTCAGTTATGCAGTCTCTCATCAGCTGCATATTTGTAGCCAACCTCAACATAGTTGGGAAAAGGCAAGGCAGATACCCATGTTGGGAATAAAGTAGGTTATTTCAATGTTCACTGTATTACAATTAATGAATAAGTGCCCTCACTTTTTCATTAATTGTAATACAGTGAACCCATTAGAGTTCTTTTAGCCACAAACATTATTGTTTTAATGTTAAAACTGCTTGAGTTTTATCTAGATTTACCCCTGCATTGCTATCCACCCGATTTGGCAGTTCTAATGCAGCTGTTATGTCTGGGTCCTGTAATATTAATTGGATGTAGATTCCTAATAGTAACTAATCACAACATCAACAGTACCTTTTAACAGTGTTATAATAGTTTGTCTGAATATGAATGGAATATGTGTAGGTTCGATTCCCAGGTTGGGCAAAGTGTTATTTGGTTTCACTTTCTGGAATTTCTCAGTAGCAGTCCAAAGTTATGTTATGCTGGTTCATTGCTAACATTGTCTTTGTTCATATAAATTATACTTCTATACTTAAATTGTGAAGATTTGTAATTGGCAGTTAACAATTTTATTTGTTAGTAAATCTTCCATTCAATTAATTATTAAATATACCAGTAATGCTACATAGTTACTTTGAATGATTTCAGGATGAAATAAAGGCTTACAAAGAGACGGAGAAGGTAATGAGGCTGCGGAGTTCTTTGTTTAAGAAGTGTGGTGTAGTGCTGGATGATGTGGGGAATGTGGCAGAGGATAAAGCAGTGCAGGCCCAACTTGTGGAAGAACTTACTGAGGGTGACCTATTTTATATCTTACTAGACCTAGCTTTTTTTCTCATAAACTGATAGCAAAGAAGCACTCACTGGATGCCCAGGGCGTGACATCGCCGTCGATCTCGAACGCGGCGAAGGTGCCCTGATCTATGTGCTGTAGCTTTAACAATCTGGAATACTGAACATCTGTGTAATATTATTATTAGTAGTACTTAAAGAATCCGTTATAGTCTGTTTCGTAAAGCGCCATTTGTTTTGAACAACATGAAATTAGTTCTCGTATTTAGAACTAGATGGCGTTCGCTACCCCAAAAGTAGATTTAGGGACTACTCGCACTTATTCAGCTCTGTTCAGCTTTTGTCCATAGAAAACAACGATGTTGTATAGAGTCCGTTCAGCTTTCCGCGGCTGAACGGATGCGTACGCATCTCATTCAAAATCGTTGTTTTCTATGGACAAAAGCTGAACAGAGCTGAATATGTGTGAGTAGTCCCTAATGTTACAATATTGACTCTTTATCAACTACTATTACCACTATCATCATCTGCTTAGCGTTTTACCAATTATGTTGGGGTGGGCTTCCTGACCAGACTGACCAGATGCACCTGAATACCAATATTACGATACCCCTTGGTAAGACTGGTTGTCAGACTTTCGGGCTTTTGGCGACCCGTACCTAACGACTGTCAAAGATCCATGAATCACAGTTGGGGCAAACGGCGTAACGTGCTTTCCGACGCACAGAGGGGCTTCGCTATGTAAAGATGGACCCATCCACGGGCCAACTGCGGCAAGCATAGCTTCATCTGATCGATCGACCCATGCTGCTGTTATTACCTACAGCCGCGAGCCCGATGAATCAATGCAACAGTATTCCACCGAGCCTATATACAATATGTTACAAAAACCTTGTTGTTCCTTTTAGGGACGTATACACTTACCTACAAGCATAACATTTACAAAGTTATAATTAAAAAAATAAGCATTGGCTAGTCGAGAGTTCAATATCAAATAACTATTAAAATCGACACATTCAAAAAAATGTTTACAGTATCTGATTTTACAAGTATCCTTATTTCGCACAATAGACTACGAGCTCGGCGGCTTCCTTTGATCTCATCAAAATCAGTTATATTACAAATATTCAGAATTAAATATTTATTTTCATTATTTTTATTAAACAGTTTTTATAAATGACTTGCTTTATTACGTATGTACACCGATTCTGAAAACGTGGGTGGAAGGAACAACAGGGTTTTTGTTACATATTGTATAAAAAAAAACTGAATCATTTAAATTCCAGATAAAAGTCATTCAGTCGTTGAATAATACGATTAGATAGTATGCAATTTTAATATGTATTATTTTGGGCTGTAAAAAATGTAAAAAAGAATTGAAATCGGCAGTACGATTATTTTCCCAAGTTCCCAAGTTTTTGTGTAGTCAAATTAGCAAGAAAAAATGTCATAGATACGTCAACTATGACATTTTTTTTTTCTAATTTGACTACATAAATAAAGTTCATTTCAAAACAGACAAATTTGAATAAGCCGCCATCAAATACAAATCCTGTAATTCAGCAGTAACTGTAACCCCAGGCGCCAGACTTGCACCCTTGGGATGTAGGGGGGCGAAAATCAAGGACGCGGCGTGTCATAATAACACAGACATGTGAACAGATGGCCGATGGGGCCGAAAGGTTCTGGAGTGGCGACTGCGTACTGGAAGACGTAGAGTTGGAAGGCCTCCCACAACGTGAATCATCCGTTGGATGTGGGAAGCACAAGACCGTTCGAAGTGGAGGAGCATGGGGGAGGCCTATGTCCAGCAGTGGACGTTTTACGGCTGCTGTAAATGATGATGATGTCAAGTGATTTGGTTGTGTTGTCCAATTTTTTATTAAAGATTTTCGGCTCGGTCGGTTTGGCCTCCTCGCGCCACTCCCAAGTGTGCGTGAGGACCTTTGCCTCCAGATCCCATGACGGCAATCCGGCAAGGAGGCCGGCCGCCTCACCGGAGATCGTGCGGTATCCCCGGATCATCCGGATGGCCATGACCCTATGGGCCGCCTTCAACCGGCGTGCTGGTTGGCGCCTCAATGTAGGCGCCCACACCGGCGCCCCGTATAGGGCCATGGCCCGCACGACCCCCGCGTAGAGCCTCCGGCAGGAGGCGTTTGGCCCCCCTAGATTGGGCAGGAGCCGCTTTCAAGGCAGCCCCGGCCCGCTCCAGTCTGGGAGCCAAACGTCGAAAGTGCTCCGCGAAGTTCCACCGGCTGTCAAGGACGAGTCCTAGGTACTTCATCCTCGACTCGACGCCGATGTGAACCCCTTCCACCACCTTTATTTGTTTTTGATTTGTGTTTCATCTCTTTCTCAGTTAGTTTTAATATTAAACTGGCAGTTTGAGTACTTTATGCGGCCTACCCAAATGTCCTGTCTTTGGTATTGTTCGTCAAATCGTTGAGCTCCTCAAGTTCTGAGTTGAGCTGCATGATTACTGATAAATGCGTGCACTGAATGGACAGGTCCACTCAATTTGTGTGGTTCTTTCCTCAAAAGACCATTTCAGACCCCGATCCACATGATCTGATCAAGATTATGTCTGGACTTTAAAAGAGACTGTGACCTCTGAGTTTGTTTCGGCCTTTCTTCTCAGAGTAGTCAGATAGGAAACGCCGACCTCATCTAGTTTAAAAAAATATGATTGACGTGTAAAAGTGTTTGTACAAACCTACTTACAGAAATAAAATCATTTATCATTTATCATTTGGTTTTGTCTTTTGTATCGGTCTCTAAATTTCTAGCAAACAACAGTTCTTCACATATTTTCTAATCTTTAATAAACCTCACGTAAGACAGCAACAATGTTTCATTAGTTGGTAAAGTGGACTCATCGAGCTGAATTGAGAATTGACTAGTCGTCAGATGATTGCACAATGATTCTTCAATGTTTTCAGCCATTTCATCAATTCGTCTTTGCACAGAATTATTACTCAAGGGAACTTTTCGGATAATATCTGCGGACGGTTTATGAAGCATAGTAGTTATTACTTCCTTTATTGCTGGCAAAATTAACTCTTCTCCGATGTTGTGTGGTTTTCCTTTTTGAGCAATTAACAAAGAGATATTGTACGAAGCTCGAAGTCCGTCGTCATCTTGCTTAGCAGCCGCCGAAAATAGTTTTGCTACACCTGGCTGAGTATTATGCTTCTTCTCTAGGTCTTGACAATGTGCTATTTTTTATTATAGAATCAGTTTTACAGTTTACTTTCATTGTAGTCTAGTATAGGATTGGAAATTAGGATAGGAAGGAATAGTAACCTTTCATTTGTTTTATTAATTAATTGGACTTAGATCCAGAAATTAAATAAACTAAAATTAATTAATACCTACTTCTAACAAAATTGATTGAGCAGGCGCAATTTGAATCCGCGCCGTTTATTTTCGTGAAAACGTTATACTAGATGTTTGTACTAACCCAAGCAGCATGCAAGCGTTTTCAACGTCAATATAACAGCCTATTTAGAACTACTACTACTATTTAGACACTATTTAGAGTGATTGTGAATGACTCATAAGTCATTATACAGCTCAAACTGTATTAAATCTTTATTAAGTGATCGGCAAAAGCTTAGGGTACTTAAACAAAATATTAAAACTACTATACAGCTTAAGTATTTTGTGACACTTTAATCTGGTTTTATCGTTAAAGCCATATACAAGATGTATTTTCCATGTGAACTCTTACTTATTACAGCTGTAAGTAGTAGTATCACTTAAGACTTGGTTTTTGTACAATGGTGTATGCAAACTCCGTTCTCAAACTTATTTTTATGGCGTAATTGTACACTCTTGTAAATACAGTGGTTTTATTACTTCTGTTTTTGAGGGTGTGTTAAAACTAAAAAAAAAATGACAGCCATAGTACAGCTTTATTTTGTATTAATGACACTTTCACTCGGAAAGACTACGCTCAACCGCCAATTCCGTCGAAGTCCAACGAAGAGGGTTCCGTAGCAAAAACATAAAACAGGGTTATTAATGATCATAACAGCTATGTTATATGTCTAAATTTAGTTCAACCTTCGGAATACGATGATGACCTTTCTTCATAAAGCAGCGCAAGTAGTTCAAATGATGATTGATTTGAACCATGAGATCTAGTTCTCTTACTGCTTCGTCATATAACGATAATGATAGCCTTTTCACACAGCATTTTGAGGAGGATCAATTATCTAAAGGCCGAGATGTTTCATCCTTTACTAATTTGTTGACATCTAATCACTTTCTTGGCCATCTTAACTCGCCTTTTGATTCCCATAAACATGGTACAATGCAAAGCCTGTTTTGCCTATTCTCAATGGTTTCTTAAATTTTAGTCGGTTTTTTCCTGAAAATAAAGTAAAACTGATAAAATATATACAACACACTATAATACTTTACAATAAGTTTACTTAGGTATAAAATATACGATCAAATTGAGAATTTCTTCCATTTTTTTTCGTCGGTTAAAAATTAAACAGCTAATTCTTTTAGTTTTACCATATGTAGGTACATATCATCTTGAGTTCATGGTTTTTTATTTCTTTTAAGTAACTCTAGAGAGCATTATAAGTTATGTATAGAGAACTGATATACAGCCTAAGTAATAAAAATATTCTATTATAAAGTTGATTAATAGCCAAAAGCTGTACAATATAATCCTTAACTTACTTAGTACAGCTACTCAGACTATTTATTACACACTCCGATTACCGTTTAGGCTGTTTAGCAAAAGGTCGCGATTTTCAGAATTTCGGATGTGTAAAACAACATTTGAAATATTATTTAAGGAATATATCATGATTTTCAGCTTGATATGACGGCATAATGATCACACTGCCCGTACTTCAGTTATTCAAAAAAAAAATCTAACCTTAAAAGCCAACATTGAATTACCATATAAATAGTACTTTTCTTTTATATCAGATCGATTATTTTGCTGGCGCTTGAATATTTTGACGTAAAACATAGACAGGTTCACAATAAATTTGAATCCGCAATTTCAATTCACCAAGTAACATCTTCAGATATCTAAGTCCAAGATTACGTTTACTTAATAATAAATATTATAAATAACAATGTCGCCATTCACGGTTCTATTACAATGAAAATCTAGTTCCTCTAATTTTTATTATATTGTCATTCTTTTCAAAAACCTATTTAGAACTCTTTTCTTTAAAATATAATGATGATGATATCTGCAGTGTAATGGTTTCTTTGTACACCGAATACCAGCTCTAATACAGCTATTATACAGCTTTTTCAATGCTTGTACAGCTACTATACAGTTCTACTAACGCAAAAAGCTGTATAAAATGTGCCCCTTTTTACTTATAAGGGCTGTATAAGCGCTTAAACAGCCTTCATACAGTCTGAATATACAGCTTCTGGTATAAAAACGAACCAAAATACAGCTTGTATACAGCTTGCAATGCTACTTGGAAACGGTTTGGTAACAAATATTCCTATGGTTCCCGATACAGCTGTAGCCGTTGAATTTGCCTGATACTAGATTTAGTAGGCTCATTGCATTCCTTATGAAGTAAGCTTTCACCGATTATGTTTTTTTTTTTTCTGTTTTAAGCAGATATACCTACAGCCAATATTAGACGACGTCTACGACTATTTTGCTATTTGCAACAAATTTTGATATGGTTTCAGGCAGTGCCGCAGGCAGGTATTATGTTTGCTTGGTAATTGATTTTTAGACCTTTTGATTTTTGCATTCCTTTTGATGCAAGCTTTCTTCGATTGAGATTGTTTTCATTTCTGAGCATATTTACGGCCGATATGATACGATATATGAAGTTATTTTGCTTTTGTCAACTTCATATTAATTTTTAAACCTATTTTGGTCAATATTTTTGCTGTTTTTTCCTAGTAGTGCTTTGTCAACCCTTGACAACGGTTCCAAAATCAGTGTTACTAAACACATTTTTGCGATCAAAACACACTATACGAATTGGAATTTCGATTTATAGTAAAAATAGAGGATCGCGTGAATGCGCATGCACACGTAGTGTGTCGTCATAGGTAAATAATGCCCCTCTTAAAAATTGTTGTAAAAATGATCTATCTTTTGAATGCTCAATCATAACTCTAGCACTAAATTTCTCGTAGTTATTAGTGGTTGAAATCTTAGATGTTTTTGTTGACCAGAAATATTGAAATTACTACCAGCACCCTAATTACGTAACTCGCGATCAATCATAATCTGTTTTATTTTGACAGTTCAATAATATTCATTGCGTTATGTACGTTGTTGAGCAGACACATTTCTCGAACATATGAAGCAATGGGTTAGCAATCTGCTTCAAAATGATGCTTCGAAATGGGTGCAGTACACCGAACGAAAAGACTTCACGTCAAAAGAAGAAAGTCTAGAGCAAACGTCAATCAGTAGGTTTGCCATTTTGAACATTGCCGTTGTGCTTCGTTTGAGTTCGGGTGGAAATCAAACGAAAGCAATGATTCGGCTTAGTCGACTAGTCGGCTATTTTGCAGCCGACTAGTCGGCTAGTCGGCCAAAGTCATAGTCGACCCATCTCTAATCTGCAAATATTGGTGACCATAGTTTATTTCTTGTTAAAAGATTCGGAAAAAGTCGTAAGCTATTCGTATGTGACATATTTGCGTCCTTGTCTGTACATGTAATATTCTGCACTTTGCTTTCGCATCTTGCAGTATATAGACAAAAATATCTAATTAAAGCTCGTATATCTGGTGCCAGGGTAGGGTTGTAGTGCAAAATTTCGCAGTTATTTACAAGCCGGAATAGCTCAGTTGGGAGAGCGTTAGACTGAAGATCTAAAGGTCCCTGGTTCGATCCCGGGTTTCGGCAATTATTTTGAAATAATTTAGTTTATTTGTTTGTTACAGACGCTGGACAGACGGCGATGAGGTAAGCGGAATCTTATATTACATAATTATATTAATACGTGAAGCAAAAATTTTGTATCCCCTTTTACGAAATTTACGCGGACGGAGGAGTATGAAATTTGGCACAGTTAAAGTTTATATAGAGAAGGAGTTCAGAGATATAATATTTTATTTCGACCCACGGTTTCGACCACTTAAAGGCGACCAGTAGTTGGTTAAAATTTGATTAGTGTGTGACAAGTGTGACAGCAAACATTCAACTTCGGTTCACTGAATTATTACACTAGTACCTAGTTAATTAAAAAACAGAGGAAAAAACCGGATCGAAAAACACGGAACAAGAAAATATTACTGTCTTATAGGGAAGCTGTGGCTCGCGTCTTTGCCCATGTGGAGGTCGGAAATTGTCCCACGGAAACATAATACGTTTAATAGATCTATCTTTTTAATGTGAATAATTCCGTAATATATTGTTTAAATTCTATTCGCTATTCGTTTACGCGGCGCACGCCAGTAAAGGTCCCAGTCGGCATGATTTTTTTCCGACATCGACTATCGTAAACCACCTTTCTGTCTGCGATCGACGAATTGTAGCCGTCCGTCACCGACGACTGCCGAATTCTGCGTTCGTTTTATACACGGAGCCGGTCTTGCTCGCACGCTGACTGCGACCGCCAGTTGCAAGTTGCGACGGCGGCAACGGACGTTTTGGTAACCGACGGCGGCGCGGCGGCGTGTCTGTCGTGACGTCACCGCACGCTGTCGGTAGTCTGACGTTTCAAAGTGGCTAGCCTAAACATTATTGCAATTGTTTTGTGAAATGTCACTTGAAATGTGTTCAAAAAGCAAGAATATGAAATGTGGGCGTATAGCGCTCAAATAACCCTTTAGCGCTATATTTAAGCCAGTTATTTATTTATTTGTAATCTCCAACAAAAGATACAAAGGTTCTTTTACGTGTGCTCCTTCAATTACAGGAGACCACAGCATGCACATGTAACTATGTGTACCTAACACGATAATAATAACGAGGGGTGAAAGGCTATTTGTTTGAAGCGACATTTTGGACGATATTGAATTATATACCCAATTACTAACTCAATACTGTTTATAACTCAATATCGTGCAAAATGTCGCTTCAAACAAATAGCCTTTCACCCCTCGATCTCAGACCAAATAAAAAAGCCCTCGATAATAAGTTATGTTTTAAGTCCCATGTAACGGGGCGAGCCTATTCAGCTTTTTATATTCAGTACAGCTGTAGACAGAAGGCATGTAGATCACATGCCATTGTGAGATGAGTACCTATCAGAAGTGAGAAGGTAATATGGCACAATGGTACCTATGCAAGCTATTTGCCTATACACGGTGTAAGCCACATCGACGTGGCCTGTAGGTACTTCGGTTTAAAAAAATTACTTGAGCCTTAGGCAACAGACAGTACGTAGAATGTGTGGGAAACAAGTCAGAGCCATATTTACCTGGAGGCTTAGCACAAGAACCGTAGACAAGCGTTTTGTCGTCGGAAGAGTAGGTAGACAAAAGTGACGTTTCCGTGTAGACAGTTGACAGTTTTTCACCGAGAAATGTAGACAAGCGTCATGCTAAGCCTGCAGGTCTGGGGTGAGATTCATTCTTGTGATAAAAGACTTGCCAGAAGTTGTTAAAGACGCAAAATGTTTACTGTTTGCTGATGACTGTCGGCGGAGATAAGTGGGAGACCGTGACAGGCGTCAGAGAGACAGAGCGGTGACCTTAGAGCAAGGATAATCTCTTGCAGCTCAACATCTCTAAGTGAGTCACCATCAGTTTCAATCGCGCGCGCGTGCGCCTATTACAACTACGCATAGACGAATTGCCAATCCCTTGACTACGGAAGTTAGGTACTTAACACGGGGTGAAATTTAACACGGGACTACCGCGACCATTTTGTGATCACGTCATAAGTTGCTGCAGAAAATCCTACTGTAATTTAGTTGTTATGGTCCGTATGGCGTAGTTTTAATTACATTAAAGCGGTTATCTGGTTATATTAGCCAGCTTGTTGGACACCTAGGCCGTTTATTAAACGCCGGTATCCAATTAAATAGCTGAAGGACAACTAGCCAAGTCATTGAGCGCAACGTTTAACCAGATGGCTGAATGTCATGTAGTCATTTAGTTAAATTGGATATTGATGAATTTGTGATGTTTGGTCAGGGTTGTTCGAAAGGTGCGGGTTGTTCGAAAGAGATACCGCCGCCCCTGGCACACAGGCAACTGAGGGAACACGGGTACTTTTAGTCAGTAAAAGTCTGACACGCCCTCCCGCTCCACCCAGAGCGGGAGAAGTTATTTGATGATTTCCCACCCAAAAAAATAAATAAAAGGGTGACGATGAGTTCACAAATCATGTACTACTACTTTTTACTAGCACCTACAACTAAGTAACTAGTAATACTAAAATGTTTTAAAAATAATTAATTAATTAATGACTATTTTCACTTAAAATTGCACGCAAGAACGAAAAGTAACATTCACGGTTTGCGCTATTGATGCCATATATTTGCTATGGTGCCTACTAGCGCCGCAGTGGAAAAAACTGAACTTAATTTTGAATCACTTGACTGAGTCTTGGTCAGTCATTTTCAAAGGGCTGACATTCAATACGCTAAGTTGTTAAACATTGAATTATTCTAGTTTAATTATCTATCAACCGAGCCATCCAATCGGATGAGTTTAATGAACGGCCAAGGCATCCAAGTAGCAGGCTAATTTAATCAGATGGCTGCGACATATATGTATAATGTTTTTGTGAGACCTTTGGGCTTCACACGACTCATGCTGGAGAGAAACCTAAACAAGTTTGTGAGGTACTTGTACTTGTGCTTGTACCTATTCTGGGTATGGTTGGAAACCTGTCGTTTTTATCTGGTTCTCATACCTAGCTATAATTTTCTATGTAAAGTCATCATTTATTTTCTTTCCTTTTATATTTAGTATAAATGTATTTATGTATCTATTATATAGGATATGCATATATCTGTGTATCTATTTTAATATACTGTATTTTTATTATTTGCGCCAACAACATCCCCATTTTATGTCCAGTCCAATCACTGTCCATGCCAAGGTTGCCTGGAAGAGATCGCGGAAAGCGATAAGGCCGCCCATTGTATATTTTGTAGTGTACTTTGTTTTTTGTTGTGTATTTTTGTGGTGTACAATAAAGTATATATAAATAAATAAATAAAAGGGTCAGGAGGGATCTCGCATTCGGTAGCTGTTGTAACAGGCCATGGCTTAATAGCCAAGAGCCTCGACCGACACCGGTTCTCGTAGGGCGGCTGGATCAAGAGTTTAATTCAGAAAACGGTACTTCTGGACACGACTCGCATTCTTAGGAGGTTCCTCTCTCTGGAGCCCTGACCGCCGCCGGTAGCTTGGACCCTATCTCCGATATCATCTAATATTTAAAAATATAAATTGTATGTAAATATTAAATGAAATAAAGGAAATAATAATAATAAGTTGTTATTATTATTTAAGATAAGAGTATAAGAGTTTTTGTTATGATAAGAGTTTATATAAGTACACTGTCACATTAGGTTACCGTATAATGATAAGTGTAAGTTGAAAAAAAAAGAAGATGACACCGCTACTAGGATGTTTTTGCCCTCAAATGTCAATGACAGGGGGCGCTGTTGGTAAAGCTTTATTTTTTACGTTTTAAAATTTGTTTTATCTATTACTAGCTAACTAGCTTCTGCTCGCGAGTTCGTTCGCGTCAAATTTATTGCTACCCCGACCCACCCGAATCGCCTGCCCTTGCGAGTACTTCGTATTCGTGACTTTTTCTTTGCTCGGCTCCTAAGGGTCTTAGCGTGATGTTATATAGCCTATAGCCTTCCTCGATAATTGGGCTATCCAACACTAAAAGAATATTCCAATTCAAACCAGTAGTTCCTGAGCTTAGCGCGTTCAAGCAAACAAACAAACAAACTCTTCAGCTTTATTATTAGTATAGTTATAGATAAAAATAATAATATTATATACAAGTTTAGATTTATGTAGATCTTTTACATAGTATAGTGACCGGGAGAATGTTGTAGATCCTGTATTAGACTGTAGATTTGCAGACCTTGTTCTTCTTTTCGTGTCGATGGTGCTCATACCCCTTTTTTGATATAGTTTGTGGCCACGTTTATTGCGGCATCGGTGACATTATTTAGATCATTCAATGTGCAGGTGAGCGGGCACTCAGGGCACTCTAGCTAGTGGCATTGCTTGACCAGAAGCACCGCACTCGCATTGGGTCTTGGATGAGGCAGTAATCCCACACTTTGACAAATAGTGTATTTTTTAAGTATCTGGTACTTGTTGACAGGCCTACACAATCCTCTCATACCTATTAACGCTGTAATTTAAAAACATTGTAAAAGCCGATTATTTTTCAAAGAGTAGGTATCCGTGTAATTCGTATGATTTTGAAATGTATTGAAAAACGCGCCACGCGCTTAAAGAACCTTGTAGCGCTTTAGGTAAAGTATGAAATTACAAGTTGTTTCCTATTGCGCATAACTGCAGGTCTAAAAAGGCCACATTAAGCAATTCCTCTAAAAGTGATTCACTTTCTGAAATCCCCTATGATTCTGCTATTTGACATTTTAGTTTAATAAAGCAATTCATAATTTGGTGACCATTTTACGAATTTCTATACAAAACTGTCAAATAGAAGAATTCCGTGCTGTCAACGCAGATAATATTATGAACTGTCAGTTTGTGACAATTTCACGATTTTAAATATGATTCTTAATATGATTATATTATGATTCTGAAGTGGGCTTTTTAGACCCCCTGTACTGTAACTACAGTCCACCGCAGTTAATGTGGCACAGAGTTTTAAAAGTTATGCTTTGTAGAGCGTTGTCTTTGTTATTAATTAACCTCCTTATTTATAAACGTTCCTTAAAGTTAAGTTGTAATGATTAGCGACTGATTAACCGTACATTTTTGATGTTTAAACATCTCATAACTTTGAGCAACGGTTATAAATAAGGGGAATATATGTGTGCTAGTCTCTCTCACTAAATGTGCTAATCAAGGCCCAGGTAGGAACTGTTAAAATGATTTTCTTTCTCAATGAAAATACTTGACTTTTTATGGATTCAGTATTTCGCAATGTTACGCAACGCCTCTTTAGCTCAGTGGTAGAGCACTGGTCTCGTAAACCAGGGGTCGTGAGTTCAATCCTCACAGGAGGCATTGCGTTTACTTTTGTACTTGTGTAGTTTTCTTTGTTTCGATGGTTTTTTTTTTGTTAAAAGTGTCGATATCTATAAATCAATCAATGATAAATTGATAACACAGTAAACGTATTATGTTTCGTTCATTTATTTATTTTAAACGCGATTACTACGCGCTGTATCGAAAATAATAGTATTCACCTACCCATAGTTTATGGAAGAAACTTAAATACATAACAAGTGACGTCATCACACGTTTTTCGGTGGTCAGACATCAATCCTCCTTAGGTTTTTCAAAAAGGAAATAGATCCAGCTGACAGACAGAGTGCATCATTTAAAATGTCGACAGATGGTTGACAGATACTTTTTGAAGATGTCGTGCAGATACTTTGTGTATATAATTTTATTTATAATTTTTGAATGGAGTAATTGTTCCCTTTTATCGAGGTTCAGATACCCGAACGAATATGCCGCCCCCCCGGAGAGCATATTGCTACCCGAAGACTTGTCTGATGATATGTACGAGAGCCTGCTAGATGAGAGACCAGACCTGGAGCCCATTCTAGCTCCTTTAAGAAAGACAAAAGTTCGGCGCCCTAAGACGTACACAAGTACAACAACCACAGTGCCCGGTAGAGAACCGTCCGTGTATCATAAGTTTGAGTTCCCTAGAGTAAACCACAATAAAGATGCGGACGACGAGGACGAGAATTGGCAGAGCTGGCAGAGAACTGTGAGTGGAAGTGTACAGTACACTGAGCAACCGGTGCGGGTCGGGAGCAATACCACCGACAGCACCGCAGTAGCGCGCTCGTCCCGTATGCTGCCGTTCATAATGCGTAACCAAACTCATAATGATACCCGAAGATTTTTTAAATTTATTAAAAACTTTTTGCCTGAGATGTGGCTCTGGCCTCCTTGGGACGAATCTCCTGTAGTAGCAACCTGCTATACTTGTGGCCACAACCGTGCCTCCGTGCCCGTAGGTTCATTATGTCACGATCTTTTTGAATCACAAGACTGGAGAGCGAGAACTATGAAAAGATATTTTCGCAGCAGCTGTCACTACAACTGGAAGTGGCGTAACAGAGGAGTAACCAGGGTCAACCCATACTGGTGGTATGACTATAAGTATGAACATGATAGGGGACTTCAAACGGCCCGGTTGGCCGGTCATTTAAAAGGATGTTTTAAGAGATTTTTGGATATTGGGACGGTATACACAGCTCGAGGTTGTCGGAGGTGGTGGCCGGATTCATCTGGTGGACTGGCAGGCGACAGATTCTCAAAGTTGGAACATCTGCTGCGGCGCTATACGGACCAGTGCATCACCAGCCCGCATGCGTCGCTGACTCCGTTCTCGCGCGGCATCTCGCTGTTCGCGCGCTACCACGTGTGTGTGTGCCCCGGCCGTTACTGCAACAGAGCTACCGATAGCAAAAATTGTAATGTGTTTGTTTTATTTTTATCTTTAATATTTATAGCTTTATTTAATTTTACGAATAACTTACAATAATTTGTTTGTTGTTTTATTTCATAAGGCCGAAATCGTAAGTGCCTTTTTTATCAGCACCAGGTAAGTAAGTTGGTGTATGAGCGTTCTATAGTCGCAAGCGCTACTGCTGACCATGTGGTCCTGGGTTCGTTGCCTGGCTCGGGGAAAGCGCTAAATAGTATGTATTCGATCTGGAATGTTTCAGTAGCAACCCACATTCTGAATTTGTGCCCGGTTGATGACAAATAGACTTGTCCATGTATTACATAATACAGGAATTAAGCATACCTGGCGAATTGTGGGTGTAGGTACCGTCGGTACGCCTGACTGTCATCAACTAAATAATAATAGGGGGATTTTCAATAGACAGCACTATAAATTGCAAATTATTGTAATCTTTGCTTAATTCTACGAAATTTGTCGTCCCTTCTATCTCCATTACTTTCATAATTAATCGACGGTCCTCATTTCATTTCTCACTGAAAAAAAAGGTAATGTTCCGGAAGTGCAAAGTTTGTTTCCTTTTTAACCGATTTCAAAAAAGGAGAAAGTGAAAAATAACTTTAATTTCGAAAGGCGGCAAAACAAACGACAGCAAATTCAATAAAACACATATCCAACGTCACTGATTTCCGGAATTAAAGTTATTTCTCTCACTTTTTAGTGTTTTTTTGGAAGTCGGTTGTAGTTTTGTTGAAAAAAGTTTTTTTTTTAAATAAATTCAAATGTACGGTCACCAAAAGAGATAAATGACCAGAGTCGTCGGATATACTTAGTTGAAGTTTTTGCAGAAACCGATGGATATTTTCGAATAAAATTTAATAAATAGAAAAGAAATAGTTCATTCATGAAATTAAATTTCAAATTAAACAAGATTAGTTAAATTAACTAAAATAACGTAACGTAGGTATAACTAAAACTGTTAGATTGACATGTAACAACAACAAGACCACCAAATAAATATTATGTATTGATGTCATTGTTTTAGGTAGGAATATCTATCTGCTTGTGGCTAAGTAATGACAGTTGCGCGGCTACGCTTGCCGCGGTTGCTCCGTGGATGGGTGACCATTTTCAGATACCAAGACCTTTCGGTGCCTCGTAAAGCACGTTAAGGTGTTGATCCCTGCTGTCATTCATGGATCCTCGACAGTCATACGGTTGAAAATCTTACAGCCAGTCTTAGCAAAGGGATATTCTATTACCTGGGTTGTGGAGGTCAGCTATGCAATCGCTAGGCAGATTGATTTGATTTAGCTATATCAAAAATTTCCCGAAAACCTGAAAAAAAGCAAGAACCGAAACATTCTCTCAAATAAGTATCAGTTCACTCACACCAAGACGGCGTGGCGCTATGCAAGCCGACGCTGAAGTTCTAATAAGCTACTTGACTGTCTGTTATAAAACTGCGCACACTACCGCGTTGCTCTCGTCTGAATAGTGTGTTAGGATAACGACAGGATATGGAACTGGGGAGCAGTGCGGCCCAGTGGTACCCGCCCTGACTTACGAGTCGTTTGAACCCAGGAAGGCACTTAACTTTGTGTATTTGATTTCATTACCACTGGTTTCAAAACTGTGAAGGAAAACATCGTGAGGAAAGCGGTATGACTTAGAAACAGAAATCCGAAGACATGTGTAATCCACCACCAACCCACACTGCGTCTGCGTGGTAGATTACAGACCATTTTCTCTCACAGAGGAGCCCTGTGTCTCGTGCAGTGGGAACAATAAAAGGTGGATTGAACCACCGCGCCATGTGGCTGCGCCTGCTCGAGGATTTTGTCTGCCATCATCGCCAGCTCGTGGATGTCGGAGCGTTCCGCGATGTTATCGCTGACAGCGAGGACTGCTCGTATGGATTGTGGTAGGTGATTAGTCCACATAATACGCAGCGTTGAGTCCTTTATGTTGTCGCCGGCGAGACTCTTCATGCGACGTAATAGCTGCGATGGTTTCAAATCGCCGAGTTCCATTTCGGATAGTAATCGCTGTACCTGTCGTTGCTCGGATTCTTCATATGCTTCGAGCAAACGGGTTTTCAAAGCTTCGTACCGATTTTTGTCCGGTGGGTGGAGAATGATGTCGGATATTTCATCGAGATCTTGCCGTTCGAGCTGTCCGATGACGAGCTCGAACATGGTTTGGTCGCCTTTCTTCTGCGGGGACATGATGGCTTCAAATTGTGCGAACCACAGTCGTATCCTGTCGCGCCAGATAGGTGGAATGCGCAGCGACGTCGAAACACCGGAAAGTTCTTGAACTTGGTCGTTGCTTGGAACAGCCATGGTTTGGAATAGCTGGTTGGCTTCAATTGAATCTTCGGATCTGGAGTTCCTTGTTGGAGGATCACGTCGGTGTCACCACTTTAGCGCTAGGTACTTGTTAAGTAAAACTCCAGAAGATTGTAAACTGTATGTATTGTCATGATAAATATGTACAGACTTAAAGCTAAAATTCTTAACTAAGTAGTGCGTGTTGCGCTTATTACTAAAATAAATTGACCAATAGGAGATCAGTATGAATATTACAGTTTTGCTCCAATTAGTACTTAATCTATCCGCGTGGTGCGTGACGACGCAGAGTTCGCGCGAGGTGTGTCACACATATAAATATTCCGTGGCGCCACGCGATCCTCAGTGGAACTTTCGCTGTGCCAACGTACGGATGTCTTGATGTTTACAGCGAGCAGCTACAGAATTTAATAAATAACTACTCAAAAAGAGTTTTTAGACGAGATGTCCGAAAGCATGCCGACGGGCAGACGTTGTGGCGTTACTCGCCAGGCACTTGTCGCGTCGCGCTTCAGTGTGAACTGACCATGCGCGAGCGCGAAATGTCCAGTGATAGCTAGCGCGGCCTTGATCGTGCTATCTGCGTGACGAGCTGACCACGGCACGTGCAGACTTGTCGCCCATTCAGAACGCTTTAGCAATTATACAGGGTGTATGAGACGTCGACGCGCTCAGTGTTATCACGAATGCAGTATTTACATTATACTAGTACTCTAGGCCCACCAGAGTATACATTTTTTCTTCGCTGATTGAGAAATCTGCTGTTCCATTCATTTTGACCGTGTTGGCACTGCACTTACTACTAGCGCCCAGCTCTAGGGTGCAATGATAAAATGTCAAAACATCGTAATTTCGTTGCTTAATAAATATTAATGTAGTGTGTTATGTATATAGGTAGTCATTGTTATACTTATCTGCCACTCCCGCATTCCCCTTAAATTGTTGTTGGTCCACAAAAGAGGTGGATAAAAGGCAATTGCATGCAGCAGAGATAAAAATGCTAAGAACGATGTGGTGATTAGAGAATACAACCGGGTACTGAATCCCGGGATCGCGGGATTCCGGCCGTGTCTGACCCCGAAAATCCCGAGACTGTACTTGGCTAATCTCGTGATTTTCGGAATTGGCACAAACAGGTGTGGTTTCAAAATTATCTTGCGCGAGAACACATACCAGAGTTAACACACGATGAAAACATTAATAATATGATAAAAAAGACCCGCAAACTAGTAGGTACTGTACTTATTTCAAAAGAATCTCATTGAAAAGTGAAGTAATACTTCAAAAATATGTGAAAATTTAATATGGAAAAAGCTGTCACTTCTTTTGTAAAACCAGGTGGAATAGTCTTTTAACAATGCTGAAGCGATTTTATCTTTTTGAAATTCTAAATAGTTTGTTTTGTTTTGTATTTTTTTATTTCTTACAAAAGTATAGTTTTTTTTGTCTGTTTTCTTATCTTAATGTATTGTGTTTCGTGTTGTGCAACAATATTTTAAACAATTTTGAAGAAATTACACATTTTTAGGATTCCGTGCCTTAAAAGGAAAAAAAAGCAACCCTTATAAGATCACTCTCTTTTCCGTCTGTCCGTCTGTCTGTCCGTGTGTGACCACCGATTTTCTCAGGAACGGGTGGACCTAGCAAGTTGAAATTTATACCAGATACTGAGGTCTATAGTCCCTGTTAGGTGTATAAAAATCACCTTTCCGAAAAATATGGGCAAATTTATATTTTTGCGAAAACTTGTAAGTACCATTTACCTTAACTTTCAACTTTTTTTTATTTTTCGGAATTTTCCCTTTACTTGTGCTATAAGACCTTGCTTTTAACCAACATTGCCAATTCTAGGTCAACCGGAAGTACCCTGTAGGTTTTGGGTCGAAAACCTATATGGTAGTTCCCATTGACCTAGAATCACGAAATTTGGCAAAAGCAAGGTCTTACAGCAAAATAAAGGAAAAATTCAAAAAAATAAAAATAGTAGTAGTAGGTAAATTTTGGTACTTACAAGTTTTCGCGAAAATCTAAAATTGCCCATATCTTTTGTATTATGGCGGTATAATGGGTAGGCACGGATACGGAACCCTCGGCGCACAAGTTCGACTCGTACTTGATCGGTTTTTGTTTTATTTGAGTCCAATTAGAAACCACATAGTTTAATCCCGCGATAGCCCTGGGATCTCGGGATTGCGTATAAGAAATCCCGTAATCCCGGGATTTAAAAACATGCTCGGGATTCAAACTCAAACTCAAAGCATTTATTTCAAATAAACCAATTACAGGCACTTTTGAATTGTCAAGGTCGGTGAGTTAGAAAGATGAAGCTATTTGCC
The DNA here is from genome assembly GCA_949091785.1 of Polymixis lichenea. NCBI lineage: Eukaryota > Metazoa > Arthropoda > Insecta > Lepidoptera > Noctuidae > Polymixis > Polymixis lichenea. Next base: position 1,301,861 of record OX420943.1, on the reverse strand, counting down.
CATTCCAAAGCGTAGGTACCTATGGAGAAGAACGGGCAAGAAACTCCATGGACACTCTTTTAAAATCATGGTATTGTTACAAAAAGTTGGTTACATCATTATGTTGAAATTATCAATGTGAGAACGATGTAAAACGACGTGCACATTAAAGCGTCCGCAATTAAAACAAAAATAAAATAACAACTCAGAAATTAAAATAAGCCGTGGGAGCTAGGAGATGACCAGTCCCTACAAGCGGCGGCGGCGCCCGTTCACGAACATGACGTGTGGATCAGCACCATTCAGCTCAACCATTTTGAAGGGAACTTAATGATCCAACAACAACACGTCACCACCAGCGAGACATTTGAGTGAGCATGACATACTCTCAGCTGCCAGGGCACATTCAAGTCAATGAAAGACGTACCCTGTAAATGGTAGCTTTATAGTAGGAACATAGTTCTCACACATATGCTATGCAATTATACAATACTAGAAGTTTGAATTTATACAAAGCAAAGATATCTAGTCTATTACAGTCTTCAGCAGCTCCAACAACGTTTTCAAATGCTAATCAATTTGGTTTAAGCTACCTTGTGGAGCAGGACAAGCAGCGTTTAGCCAAGCATTTTTGTCAGCGATGTAATCTCCCAACTTATAATAAGCATGGCTGCATAGTGTGCGTTTTATACAAGATTTAAATTTCATTTCATTCATTTTCATTCATATTCAGTCATGATATTAACATTTTTGAAAAGTTCCCGTAGAGAATCTCGCCTACGGAGGCCATATATTGCTCTGATGGCCCTATTCTGCAGAATAAAAATAGACTCGATATCTGTAGCCCGTCCCCATAGTAAAATACCGTAAGACATGATACTATGAAAGTAACTGAAATAGACTAACCTCGCGGTTTCTACATTAGTGAATTGGCGGATTTTTCTTACAGCATATGCTGCTGAACTTAGCCGTCCTGCAAGAGCTGTTAAATGTGGACTCCACTGTAGCCTTGAGTCGAGCGTGATCCCTAGGAAAACAGTTTTATCGACGAATTCTAGTTTCTCTTTATTCAATACTATGTCACAATCAGTACTTTTAACATTTGGTAAAGCAAATCTTATGCATTTCGTTTTTTTCCCATTTAATACTAAATTATTAGCAGTGAACCAATTTTGCACCAGCAGTAGGGCGTTATTTACGTCGTCAAGATTTGATGCGCGTCTATTTATTTAAAAAATTAAGGATGTATCGTCAGCAAATAACACCATTTGTGGTTGTTTTTTTAATAAATGGGGTAGATCATTAATATATACTAATAATAAAAATAAATAAAAACTTTATTCAATTTAAGTCTTAAGTGCTAGATGTTTATAAATGCCCTGGACCCCACACTAGGATTCCCTGTGTTGTGAGGTCCAGTCTCTTCCCAAGTAATTTAAACATTTTTTATTTATTTGTAGAATTAATAATATAAAAAAAGAATTTATAAAAAAAACAAACAAACAGGTGCTTTTGGATGTGAGTGTGTGTGAAAGTGTGGAGTGTGTGTGAAGTGTGTGTGAGGTGTGTGTGGGGGTGTAGTTGTTGAAAATGGGTGGTTTGGTGCGTGCATATCTATATTTTTTTTCTCTCGTTATGTCAGATATTATGACTGTATGTACAAAAGGTTTTCCGTTTGGTCATAATTTTTAGGATGCAACCATTTAAAGATGGCATTTTTACAGCTGATGTACGTTAAGGTGAGTATAGTTCTATTGTACGAGTAGAATTTAGAGTAGAGATATGACCCAAGAAATGCAAAAGATCTGCGTGCAAAAGTAGAATGTACTCTTGACCGATCCCACTTTAGCGTTCTAGATGATTGGCGGGCCAGTTCTTTAGCATGCCTATGGAAGCGTAGCAGTGTCGAAACAATGAACAGCTGCCTCACACGAAGGACGTTACATTCTGAGTACAGGGCATCGGTAGAATATTGCCAGGATTTTTTGTAGGCTATTTTTAGAATAACTCGCTGAGCTCGTTCCAACGCCAGCAAATTGGTTTTGTTTGCTGCTCCCCAGACTGATACACAATAATTTAATATTGACTGGCACAAAGTAAAGTAAACAATTCGAATGAGTTTTGGTTTAGCGACGGACCTCAATTTCTTGAATATGTGCGACAGTTTCCTTACACGTTTCCTGAGTGCATCAATTTGCGCTTTCCATGTTAGGTGTTTATCAATTAGTATCCCTAGGTATTTAATACTGGAAACCTGTTCAATTTGCGAGCAGAGACAGCCTTCATTACTGACACTGCCACATACATGGATCTTTATCCTCAATGCTTCATCGGGTGCAGACCGATCAGAAATGCTAAAGCACATCGACTTAGTTTTGCCGACGTTTAAGGTCAACAAATTGTTCAGCAACCATATAGCAACCCTCTCAAGTCCCTCCTGAGCCACACAGACGACATCACTCCAGGTTTTTGCATGAAAGATTATTGCGGTATCATCCGCGAAGGTAAAGACGCTGGCATTATGGAGTTTAAGAGAGCATAGGTCGTCTATGTAGATCAAAAACAACGTGGGGCCCAGAACACTGCCTTGCGGTACGCCATAGCCGACATCCACAAAATCACCGACGTGCTCACCAATACGAACGCGCTGTTTTCGTTCTCCGAGATAGGATTTAAACCAATCCAGAGCCAAGCCCCTGATCCCGAGAGCCTCTAGTTTTTTTAGCAAGATCGGACGGGAAACTGTGTCAAAAGCTTTTGCTAGATCCAGGAAGATGCCGACGCATTTTTGTCCTTTATCCACTTTACTAACGACAAAATCAACAAGTTGCGTGACGGCATCCTCCGTGGACCTACCAGCCCGAAATCCGAACTGATTCTCGCTCAATAAGCTGTTTTGTTCAAGATACTTGAGTAACCTTACATTTATCACCTTTTCAACTACTTTAGAAATTGCGCTAAGAAGCGAAATGGGCCTATAGTTAGCTGGTTTGCATGAGTCACCTGCCTTTAATATTGGTATGACATTGGCCATCTTTAGGTCATTGGGTACCACGCCCGAGGATATGCTCAAATTACAAATGTATGTTATAGGGCTTGCTATAATATGTTTGGTTTGTTTGAGCATGTCGTTGCTAATATTATCATGTCCAACAGCTGTACTAGGTTTTAGTGTACTTATTAATTTAATTATTTCAATTTCATCTGTTGGCGACAAAAATAGCGAATCTGGTGAGGTGTTTCCTGATTGGCTCGTGTTATTTGCTAATTCAGTTTCTGTTTGTCCTAATCTACTAAGTGTCGCACTTGCCAACTGATCGCCAACGGAGCTAAAATAGTAGTTCACTAGATTCAGTGACTCTGCAGAATCAGGTTTAATTTTGAGTAAGTCTTCATTTTTATTGTCAGCCTTTTTAATGTTACAAATAGTTTTTATTGAGTCCCATGTTTTCTTAATATTATTTTGATTTTGAGTTATGAGTTTTTGTTCGTATTGTTCTCGTTGTTGTTGTAATATATTATTACAGTAATTTCTGTATAATCTGTATTTTTCCTGTAAGTTGAGGTCGTCACGATTTTTCCTGGCTTTAGTATGCAACTCATCACGGCGTCTGATGCACTTTAAGAGACCTGGTGTTATCCATTTCTTAACAATCGCATCAGCGCTTCTCACCCTACATATGGATTTATTCCGGATAAGGACAAAATTAAATTTTTCGATAAAAAGTTTAGTGGCTTCATTAATGTCAGTGGTATTGTACAGGTCGAACCACTCAATTTCTTTGAGGTCCTAAAAAGAGGAAAGGACCTAATATCGAGCCTTGTGGAACACCCATTTTTATTTTTAAACCAAGTGAATTGACTCCATTTATATGAACTTTTTGCTGTCTATCATTTAAATAAGACTTTACTAGACTGAGCGCAAGTTTACCTAGTCCGTAATGCTCAAGTTTTAAGAGCAAGGTTTCGTGATTGACGCAATCAAATGCCTTGGAGAGGTCACAAAAGATACCAATGGCATCCTGGGCCTCCTCCCAAGCAGTAAATATGTGTTTTAATAAGGTAACACCGGCGTCAGTCGTACAACGTCCTTTGGTGAAACCATATTGCTGATCGTGTAAGATTTTGTTGGTGTTAAAATGATTAAGCATTTGATTGAGCATTATCTTTTCGAACACCTTGCTGAATACCGGCAGCACGGATACTGGTCTATAATTGTTGGCGTCATTGCTGTCCCCAGATTTGAATAGAGGTATAACCTTACTATATTTCATTAAATCCGGGAAGACTCCTTGATCTACACACAAATTAAATATCAAAGCTAAGTATGGTGCTATGGTCTCGATTATAGATGTACAAACTTTTATAGACATTCCCCATAGATCTTCGGTCAGTTTGATTTTGATTTGCCGAAAACATTTTAAAACTATCATAGGGTTTATGTGCTTAAATTGAAATTCAACAGGGCAGTCTTCTCTCTGGGATTGTATTCTCTAGTGGTGATACACAAACTCATGAGTTTGTGTATCACACATTTATTTCAAACTAGCTTTTGCCAGAGTAATTGTGTTCGAAAATTATCCCAAGGGAACGTACTACCGGGATAAAAAGTAAAGTATACCTATGTGTTAACCAGGTTATAATCTATCTGTGTGCCAAATTTCATCCAAATCCGTTCAGCCGCTTTTGCGTAATTGAGTAACAGACATCCAAACATCTAAACATCCAAACATACATATAAGTAGGATAAACCAATTACAGGCACTTTTGAATTGGCAAGGAGTGTGAAAGATGAAGCTGCTTGCCCGTGCCAAAGCGTAAGTAGTAGGTCCCTGTGTAAAAGAACGGGCAAGAAACTCAATGGACACTCCTAAATCATAATGTTGTTACAAAAAGTTTGTTACAACATTTATGTTGAAATTATCAATGTGAGAACGGTGTAAAAAGACGTGCATATGAAGGGGTATATTCATAAACGTTGATTAAACTTAAGAGATGTTGACAATAATTCCACGGGTACGTGCTATCGGGATAAAAAGTATCCTATGCGTTATTCCAGGTTATAAACTATCTGTGAGCCAAATTTCATCCAATCCGTTCAGCCGTTTTTGCGTGATTGAGCATCCAAACATCTAAATATCTGAACATACAAACTTTCACATTAATAATATTAGTTGGATATAAACCTCACTCTGCCTATTGATGAAAACTGCATTAAAATCCGTTGCGTAGTTTAAAAGATCTAAGCGTACAGATACGAAAAGCGACTTTGTTTTATACTATGTAAAGATAAAGGGGTTGTCTACCGAGACGACGATTAATAGAAAAATATGGAAGAAAAAGACATGTCGCGGCGACACCAAATAAATTGGGTAGTGGCAAGAGAATGATGATTTATTATAATTCACATCAAAGCATTCGAACCTGCTGGTATAAATGCTCTAAATGGTGGTGCAAACCGTACCGAAATCCATTGCGCAGTTTAGAAGAACAACGCGTCACACTTGCAGACACGAAAATCGACTGTTGTAGTGAGTACAGAATATGGGTACAGATAGTCTGTACTCAGTTAGATGTGGAGATTTTAATATTAATATTTTAGATGTTACTACATTAAGTCTGTTTAGATCTTTTAATTTAACTAACTTGTTTTTAGAACCTACTAGGATCACGGCTTCTACGTCGACTTGTCTTGATAATATATTTAGTGATTGTGATGCCAAAAATAAATTAGTACTAACTGACTTGACGTCACACATTGTGGATTATTGGCTAGCTTTCCTTTACCATTATATAAAAAACCACATAAAGTAGAATGCAGGCCTTATACTGCTAGTCGTTGTAACAAAATTAAAAATAACATAGTTTATAGAATTACACCATCTATAGCAGAACACGAGAATCCTAATAAAATCTTTGGATCCCTTTTTGATGTTGTGCAAAAAGAATACCAATCTATTTTCAAGACCAAAACCATTAACATCAATGGCACCTCCGTTGGCTTCAACCAATGGGCCACTCCAGGTATTTATAAAAGTAGCGCGTGACTATATGAGTTATATGGTTTGAAAAAATACAGGTTTGATAGTCCTTTTCTAGAGTAGGTATGTCCGAAATTATTCCAAATTATTTAAAAAATCTGTTTTTGCTAAATCAAATTTTTTAAGCGATACAATAAAAAATTCCAATAATATAGGTAAAACCACTTGGAAAATTATTAATGACTAGCTTTTGCCAGCGGCTTTGCCCGCGTGGAGGTCGGTGTATTATACATATAAACCTTCCTCTTGAATCACTCTATCTATTAAAAAAAATCCCGCATCAAAATCCGTTGCGTAGTTTTAAAGATTTAAGCATACATAGGGATATAGGGACAGATAAAGCGACTTTGTTTTATACTATGTAGTGATGAAACGGGTAAGTCGGTTAAACAAGAAAAACAACTAGAGATTATGGTCAGCAACAAATTAGTTACTGAAGCTGCTGACGTAGCTGAGGCATTTAATGAGTTTTTTTGCCAACATACCTTTAACTACGACTAGCAACTTAAATTCGTACCCATCTAAAGCGGAAAACCTTCTGCATAGTAGTGTGCCCAAATGTAGTCGCTTATTTAGTTTCAAACATGTAACGCCTCGTGATGTAGTTAGTATTTTTAACACACTTAAGTCTAAAAACAGTGGTGGTTACTGGGGCATCTCTATTAAACTTTTAAGTAATATAATCGACATCGTAGCCCCCTATCTAGCTATGACTTTTAACAAATGTGTTGACTTAGGAACTTTTCCCGACCTCATGAAGAGTAGTAAAGTCATACCATTATTTAAATCAGGTAATAAAAATAACGTTGGGAATTTTAGGCCCGTTTCTATCTCATACTCAAGCAGTTGCTAAGACATTTTAATTTAAATTGCCTCCTTCATGATCAACAATATGGCTTTACAAATGGTCGTTCAACTACAGACGCGGGCGATGCTCTGCTGAAACACATATTTAACGCATGGGAGAACCCACAAAATGCTATTGGAGTTTTCTGTGATCTTTCCAAAGCATTTGATTGCGTGCACCATGACACGCTATTGCGTAAACTACGTCATTACGGTGTTCAAAATGATGCTCTCAACGTAATAACTTCTTATTTAAATAATAGGCACCAATGTGTAGATATTAATGGTGTGAAATCTTCCGGGCTACCAGTTCAGTTAGGTGTACCTCAAGGCTCAATACTGGATCCATTCTTATTCTTAGTGTATATTAATGATTTACCATTCTATTCAAAGGGTATCTGTGACGTTGTACTGTTTGCTGATGATACCTCTCTTATCTTTAAAGTAGACAGGAATAGACAAGATGTTGACGACGTAAGCAGTGCACTCTCAAGGGTTACGCATTGGTTAACCACGAATAATCTAGTTCTCAATGCCAAGAAAACTAAATGTATAAAGTTCGCTTTACCGAATGTAAGAAATCTGGGACCCAACATCGTCTTAGATAATGAGGTGCTTGCAACTGTAGAATCGGCCGTTTTTCTTGGCATAACAGTAGATGCCAAACTTTAGTGGGCATCACATATATCAAGCCTAGCGGGAAGGCTCAGTTCGGCCGCCTACGCCGTCAGAAAACTAAGACAATACACTGATGTTGATACAGCTCGGTTAGTCTATTTTAGTTATTTTCATAGCGTTATGTCCTACGGCATTCTGCTGTGGGGCAAAGCCGCTGACATTCAAAATATTTTTGTTCTTCAAAAACGAGCTGTTCGTGCAATTTACCAACTAGGTGCTAGAGTTTCTCTGAGAGAATTTTTTAAAGATATTGGTATTCTCACGGTGGCATCGCAATTCATCTTCGCTAACATCTTATATATTAGGCAAAATTTACACTTATACACTAAAAACAGTGATATTCATAATATGAATACTAGAAATAAGGACAAACTACGTGCTCCCTTTCACCGGCTTCATAAAGTTCATAACTCATTTGCTGGGCTTGGTATAACCTTTTATAACAAGCTTCCCTCTTCTTTGCTAGATTTACATTTTAATGCGTTTAAAGCGAAAGTAAAATCAAATCTTTGTTCGAAGGCATCGAAGGCATAGAATAGTTTCTATCAACGTCTACTTAAACGATAAGAATTGTTGGTCGCTGAGATTAACTCAAGACAACGTTTATGTTCTTTCACCAGAATTAGCTTAACTATTGACAGGTCATATGAATTACTTCATATCATTGTTTATTTAACTTGACTGCATAAACCATTTTTTTTTTTCAAATTTTTATCAATTAAATTTTCATTTATTGTTGAATATATGCTATTATTTTAAAGAATCAAGTTCTTCCAACATAACAGACAGCTGTGCTGCTGGGGAGTTTGTTGCGCCACTTCTTCTTCCCAGCTAAAGCACTAGGAAGTGGTGAAGGGCGTGCGTTTTGGGGGAATTTTGACGTTAAAAAAGTGTTGTCTGTCAGCCTATTTTGAACAAATGACTTTTGATTTTTGATTTTGATTATAATAATTAATTACGATATGTAGGTACAGATAGTCTGTACTCAGTTAGATTATAATAATCATAACATAACATCTCGCCTTGTTTCCCTGAAGGGTTGGGCAGAGATGTACCTGTAGTACACCCACATTTCGCCAGTTTTGTTTCAAGTCCCATGTATTAGGGGGCGACCCTTTTGCCATCAACCGGGCACAGATCCAGACGCCGGCTGCTACTGAATAATTCCAGATAGAAAAACCCATTAACACATTGGCCGTCCTGAGTATTGAACCCAGGACCTCGTGTTCCGCAGTAGCGCATAGGATAATCATTTCAACATTATTGATGGAACAATATAATTTTAAAGAGTGTCGATGGAGTGTCATGCCCGTTCTCCTCCATCGGAACCTGTTACGCTTTTCAATGGGCACTAGCCTATTTTTTCTGAAGGACCGACTTCTTTGACAGTCCAAAAGTGCCTGTAAACCGTTTAATTGAAATAAATGCTTTGACTTTGCTTATTTACGTATGTTGTCTCACCAAAAAGAGACAAAAAAACTAGTTCATTTCTCGACAGGACTTCGGGTTCAGCTACCTTGAAAGAATCCTTCAAATCAGCCAAATTAAACATAAATTATGTATTTAAGTTCGTAAGTAGCTTTAGGTAAAAAAGGACAAGAAATAAATCGCGTAAATATAGAACAGCGCTAGCGCGATTTTATGAGACTGTTTCAACACATGTTGACGCATCCTCGCTCATCTCTAGTGGTAACGCACCCTTATTCTGTGTGCACTTTGCCGATGCTTGGCAATAGCCCGCCGTATCTCCTGCGCTACTCTGTAGATTTATACAAAAGCTGCAAGTCTGTATTGACAAAGGCGATCATAGGCTCACTTAGTTCAAGCACGCCTGATCGCAAATTGATATTCCGTCGCCAGACCTGCCCGGGGTGGAGGATGCTCCCGCAACTATATTTGCATTCGTACATGTACTGAAAATAGACGAAGTTCTCTACTCCTGCGACTGCGATTTTTATGTTGACGTAGGAACTCGCGATTTTTATACGCAATATTTGTTTGTGTCTAAGTAGTTGTTTGTATAGTTTATGTTTGTATTGGAGCTTGATGTTCGAAACGTCTGCACTTCTAGAGTCTTCAAACTGCAAGCAATTAGGGCAGGCACTCACGGCGACTTATTGCAGTGATTCATTTGCGCTTTTCGTTAAAGCCCGTCTGCATCTCTACTTTTGGCCGTTTGTCGCAAATGAAACGTACGACAGAAGCGATTCAGTAGCGATTCAGTAGCGATACAATACCACAGTATCGATTTAGCATCGCTTCTGCATCGAGGCTAACGGGCGACTGTTTTATTTCAACAGCTACAAACTCGCAGCTGTTTCGGTCGACATAGGGTAAAAGAAGAGTCGAAGGTGCCGCTCGGGCGCAGCTTTTAAGACTGAGGCAGAAGTAGCGACTACAGCGTACGGTATCGATATTGCATTGCGTCTGTATGAATTGTAAATCACGATTTTACCGATAATGTTACGCGGCTATATCGATGCTATATCGCTATAAAAGCTATACAAAATTGTAGTTACGCGGGCGTAGGTATAAGACCGATGTATCGCGGTCTGTTTGCAATTGTGTTGCCACTGAATCGCTTCAAAAAGTCGCCACTGACGACCGCCCGTACCGTTGGTAGTGATAAAAGTTAGAATGTTAAATTAAAACTACCCGAACTTAAAGTCGCCATCTCCTTCCGCTTCACAGTCGTCACCAGGAAAATCGCACGTCTGCCCATCCGAGTACATTTACAATGACAATCGCGCCTCGCCCGAGTCGAGGGGAATACCAATAAACGGTTGGTAACGTTTGCACGTAGCTGGATGGGCGATGCGGCCCACCGGCCGGACTGACAAGTAATGCAGGCTACCGCGACGTGGGATAACATGGTGGACTTGGTTCCTATAATCAGTCTAAAATTGGAATGTGTAAGAGACCGACAGCTCCCTCCGTCTCATGGGGTGTCTACTCCGAGGTATTTTTAAAACTACTGTATTTAATCAAACACTCATACGGGCTAGTCGATTGGGTGTGAGTGTCACAAAACGTTAAGCATACAGAAATAGATGGCGTATATTACATCTATCCATCTAAAAAAAAAACTCACTTTCATTTCTGTCTGTGTGATCGCATAGTTCTTCTAAACTGCACAGTGGATTTTGATTCGATTTTCACCATCGTTTAGAGAATTTATTTCGGAAGTTTAAATAAAATAAGATTAAACAAGATTTGATTTACGCTTGAGTTTATAGAAATGGTTTAGTCTTTGGAGCCTCCTTTTAAGCAGACAGTGCCTGTGTTACGATTTTTTATCTGAAGTAGAAGGAGTTCATGTGTGTCTTAACACATAAATATTTAGTTTAGAAATCTTAAAGACTTGACCTGTCGCAACATCAGTACATTGTTACACCCGTGCGAAGCAAGGGCGTGTCGCTAGGGTAAGTAGTAATAAATTAATGATTCAACTGCTGAACTCGCAGAAGGTTGCGTTAGAGTATTAATATTCGTCGCTGGTCGCAACTCGACTTCCACGTTATAATGTGACTTCCGAGATGATTCTTAAACAATGCCTTCACAATCGGATCACGGTGTCATACTCCATTCATTAATGGCGTTCCGTACGTGACTTTTGATTTCTATTCGCTTGTTTTCGCCTAATGAGCTATTTGTATTCTGCAACGACAGGTATGTACATATATTGACACAATTTATGAGCTTTTTGGTGGTTGATTTTTCGGTTTTTCGCTCAAGATGTATCAAAGCGCTTCCGCTATTGATCCAACAGGTGGGAGAGGCTCGCTTCTCATAGGTCGTCTTGGCACTCTACTGTCAACCAAAAACAATTTTTTTTTTTCGAAAAAGGACTACTTATATACTAATCGCAAACGCCAAATACGTAAAGAGAGACCTAAATTCTCCTATACCTTAAACTCTGCCGGCTACGTGCCATCTCTATTGCATAAGATGCAACGTGATTCGACTTGGTGAGTCATAATGCGGCTAACGTCAGGAAATAACCATTTCAAAGGGTCGCTTTTATCGAAACTGATAAGAGGTATAGTTTGATTACAGAGAATACAGATCCCAAGACTTAATTTAGAAGAGCTATCGGAAGCACCCCCATGTTTGTTTATACATAGAATCCAGGAGAGCAGGAGGGGTAATTAGGCATAGGAAGGCAGGTATTCGGAACAATTTATATTTGTTGAGAAATCCGCTGACTTCATATTTTATTTTAATTGATGCCATTCGCTTGATACTTCGCGATATTTCTCGATCTATTAATGCACATGTAAAGTTTATTTGCCCTTGTCAATTTTTTTCTTTTACATCAAAACTCAGAGTTTTGTTTCTCTTTCATGGCGGTGCTGACCGGCAAGACTCAAAGCAAAAAAAAAAATTCTTCTATTTGCTGATTATTATGCCGTTCTGATTCTCGATAACACTGATTTAAAGGATGGAATGGGCTCAATTGGACTTATAAATGAATGAACAAGTGAAAGCTGTGCATTTGGAGCTCGTCACCGACCTCACTACTGAGGCTTACATGGCTGCTCTAAATCGTTTCGTGGCGCGTAGTGGCAAGCCTCGAAGTATCACGTCCGATAATGGGACTAACTTTATAGGCGCATCAAACAAGATGTATAGGTTTTTTCAAATGTTGCATCTGAAATGGCACAGCAAGGTATATCATTTATTTTCACGCCTGCATACAGCCCTCATTTCAATTCATTGGCTAAAGCTGCTGTAAAATCATGGAAGCATCATTTAAAACGGTTACTGCATAATACTCATTTCACCTTATAAGAGATGGCTACATGTCTCACTCACATAGAGGCGGTTCTTAACTCACGCCCTATTACTCCTCTTTCTTCAGACTCTAACGATTTTTCGGCAGTCACTCCTTTTCACTTCCTCATTGGACGGCCATTCTTATCAGTACCACATCGACAGGTGACTGAAGCCAACATCACGCAGCTGGATCGGTGGAAGAGAATCCAGCACACAAGGCAGTATTTCTGGCAACGATTTCATAATGAGTACACTTCTCTGCATGCAAAATCCAAGTGGTTTCATTCCAGAGGTGAAGTGAAGTCTTAGTCCTGATAAAGGACAAAACAACGCTACTTCTGCTCTGGTCCCTGGGCCGGCTCACGAAGACCATCTACCTATCCTGGCGACGACGGGGACACGAGAGTGGCTGAATGGAAGACGAAGCGGGGCACCTATTTTAATACAGTCCACTTCTTTCATTTATAAGTCCAGTCAGTGATGCCAATTTAGCTTCGGGGCTAGATATAGCCCTTTTTTTTCTTGTTCTGCCCCGAATATAATGATTTAGCCCCTAGCCCGTAATCTAGCCCCAAATATTATCGCCTGTCAAAACCGTTTAAACATAAATTACCAAACAAAATGAACTTTGAGTCCCTAAATTCCATACTATAAATACGAACTGGCCTTACCAAGTTAAACCAAACTTAGTACACATAGGTAATCCAGTAGGATCTCCTTTAAAAAAATTGTATCCAATTTAAATTTATGCTGCACAATGCTGCGCCCAATGAGGCCTAAACCCAACCATCTACGTCGTCAGCGCAAAGTGATGTGAAGTGATTGTTAGATGAAGACTGCTATTTAGGTCGTAATTTTATGATTAAACAATATTTTATCATCCAGAATGATGTATTTTATTAATAATTTACACATAACTTATTCACGAAATCCATTTTACTACAGAAACTTTAATTTTATTTTGCGTTATTTAGTAATTTAGCCCTATTTAAAAAAAATGTGCTAGTCTAGCCCTTTTTTAAACTCGATGTAACCCCAAAACCTGACACCCAGTTAGCAACACTGAGTTCAGTGGCTCACCCATTTAATGAATATGAAACACAATGTGAAATCATTGACAATCCTACAAGAAATGACTTGTTATCTGTTATAATTCAGGCTCACGGTGTATAAGATGATTGTTCCATATCGAGGGTGCAGTTAAGTACCTACTTACACATGGATCGCTATTGGAATGCGTTATAAATGTGCGACATGACATAACATAGCCTACTGAAGGTGACTTTCAGCTGGCATTATTACATTGCATGATTGCTCTTACTTCGATTACAAAGAAAATCGCAATGTCACTTTCGATTGCAATCCAGGATTAGACCATATTTTCGACGTTGACATGACAACCTCACCTTTGAAAACGGTACTCATGACGATTTAAAAATATTATTTCGAAGTGCTAACCAGATCACACAACAATATGTATTTTTTACGTAACCTTATATTGTTCCATAGGTCAACTGTCAATTCAACAATCCCTGCTGTCATGATATCACAGGCTGTGGTATTTATTTTATACGTATGTGTTATAAATATTTAGTTCGGGATTCCATGCGGGGGGCCTACTCCCTAAGCACGAAGTCTGACGTTTCGGTCGAAGTAACGGGCGTTTCCAATTCCGTATCACTTACGAACAGAAGATTAGTCTGGTTGGAGCCCGAACTAAGAATGAATGACAACACAATTTGACAGCTGTCCCTCAGTCCCTACTCCCGATATTTTTTTGCCCGTCTAAAAAGTTACTTAATTGGCTGTAAGATTCACTAAGAATTTTCGAACTACTTTTGGATGGGCCCGTGTATTTGTTGATGGAGTTAGAAAGTAGGCCACCTGATTTCAACCCCTATGACTTAAAATTCAGGGCTCTGCGAGTAATCTGGCTGTGACAGGGGCCTACTCCCTAAACACGAACTCCGAAGTTACAGCCGGAGCCATATCTTCGTTGATGGACTTAGAGAGTAGACCTCGAGCCACGCGGACATGATGAATTGATGACACAAAAGTGGGCTAACTGCGTATCTTAAAATGAGCAGAAAAAAATGTAATTTGTATGATCAAATATAAATGAACAAATACGATGGTCATTTTGCCACCGTGACTAAATAGTGAAGCAGAGAAAATTACCGTATAAAAATTGCGAGGAAGTTAAAAAAAACACATTTCACCAACATCACGTTGCGATGATGCAACGCGCGATATCGCTGGAATGCAATTAAACGTGTCGACGTGACGAATGCCTTATCGCGCGGCCTTGACAATGACATTGCACGAGCGGAGGCAAAGGCAAGTGTTCCGCCTTCGACGCCATTGTTTACCGACTTATATTGTATATTAAAGAATATCAAATGGTAATCGATTTTTATAAAACTGTTTCGAAAGCACGAACATAATTATTGTTGGTATTCTAAAATACGTCGAGATAAAGATAAGTTGCGATCTCGCCGCACCATGAAGTGTTGCTTACCTAATGAAAGAAAATACTTTGCGCTAAACATAACGCAAAAAAGTAGTTGGGGGAAAATATGCGGCACATGATAACATCTACTGTCATCTACGCAAAATAGCCATCGCTCGGCAAAATGCTGTGAGATTGTGTGAGAAAGCTCCAACGCGGGTTTTCAGCGAGCTAGTCAGACGTATCGTGTCTTATTCAAATTCTTTCCGAAGGTATTTATTTACACACTTATTTTTCTTATAAAACTAAACTACCTGCTTCGAAAACGCCCGTGTCCCCCGTCCTTTTGCTAACAGATACATACCTAAGCACAGTCTGTTGTGTGTGTCACCTATATAATATACATTGCGCAATACAGTAAACAGCTGGTTTTCATACAAAAACTAAGTCGTGTCTATGCTAGCGATGTAACCTACTTTGTAAGATGTAACAGTATGCGTAGATTTTGGCTGGAGTATAAAGTTATAAGTATCGTTTTTGACACCCTATAGTATATTACCAATAAGTTTTTCTTTAAAACCAAACATTTTCAACACAAAATATATAATAGAATCAATAAAAATATCTACATATATTCTGTTACCAGGAATGAATGTAAGAAAAAAACTAGAGATTTTACTAAAATCACTCACTTATGATGCAACAGAAAAACTTGTGGAAATTTAACACCTTGGAAACACTCACACACACATACACACGTCACACATCACACCATCACCCTCCCTTACTCTATATCGGGTACTCATACACACGGCACTTATCTTAAAATGTATTTTAAATAATTTTTAAATTCGTTTTTTTTTCCTTGTATTATTGTTTAATAAATTAATACCTTTGTTATGAACGTATGATGTATTAGTCTTGCGACAGCCTACCCTCTCTCACTAGGAGTCGGGCGTTGGTTGGTAGCTGCGCCACAGTTTTAACTTTTGCAGCTATCATCGTTTACCATTGTTTGTCTTTGTATGTTTATGTTTTTTGTTCCCAATAAACGATTGTTATTATTATTTTCTTTGCGGGTGCTCACACTGGCAGTACCAACACATCATAATTATGGCTTTGATACTTAATAATAATTGTAAATTCGTTACATTGCGACTTCCTTCATTAACTTGCGAAAACTCCGACGCTCAACAAACACAATATAAATTCTGAACACGCTGTGTGCTACCTGTTTAGGTATACTTTTATCGGTAATACTGTTTGTCCCGCACAATAGTGCGTTCTTTGTCTTTGCCAAGGTTAAACATGACTCAATATCGTACCTACCTACTTATAAAATAACTACGACCAAGTATGAATTTGCGTACTTAAACAACCTGTTAGGCTATAAGTAGGTACATTATGTTCTGAGCTGAGGAAGCTGTCCACAGCTGCAGCAGCTGTGACTTCGTCATCATCATTGCAGCCGGAAGACGTTCATTTTTGGACGTAGGTTTTGTGCTTCCCTCATCCAGCGGATTCCTGCGGCCTTCACCAGGTCATCCGCTCATTTTCATCTCAATATTTGACTTTGACATAAGAACTTACTTTTCCGTTTCGGGCTTATCTTTGATATTTTAGTAAAAAATGTGGATAGGAACGATTATTTAAACCCGACTGCGCCACAGCAAAGACATGGTTATGTTTTTAAAAACATTTTATGCTCAGAAACTCTAGGTTGGTAATTAAAATCTTAAATGCGATACGAGTGCAAAAAAATACCAGCCTACTAGCGTCCCACTCCACGAAAAAGTATCTTGTCATACAACAAATTACTAGAATTAATCACGACCACGCTTGCTCAATTGATTTATTAATTATATTAATTGTAAATAAAATATGGGTAGATATCATAACACAGCGCAGTCGGTGATCCCTGTGTCTACTACGTGTATGCTAATTTCGAGTACTTATAGTCATGCATGATATAATTGCCAATAAATGTAACATTGTTAATCAATCTGTCTTCAGGACAGTACCGGGTCAATCTAGCTCTTGAGTCGTTTACCAGGTTCGTACCGGGGTTACCTGTTGACGTGTCCATAGGATAGCTCTGAAGCTGCTCATTAACAACAAGGCTAGGTTATGACGGAATAATGGCCGAACTAAAGGCCGGCGGCGTGAAACCCGTTCTTAAGGCCCTCCAGAAGCTGTTTGATTCCGTCATACTCAATGGCAAAAAGCCACAGCCATGGAACAGAGGTGTAGTGGTACTTTTCTTTAAGAACCTGGTGACAATGCCCTTCTTAAGAATTATAGGCCCATCTCACTTCTGAGCCATGGCTACAAACTGTTTTCCAGAGTTGAACAAAAGACCGAAGAATATAACCTGCCTCTCTGTTCAGCGTTTTAATAAATGTTTTTTGTTTTTTTTTTGTTTATGGATTACAAAAAACCTTCGATTCGATCGAGACAAGGGCTGCACTGCTGCAGTCCCTTCAACGGTGCCAGATTGGCTATCGGCTATCGGTACGTCGAGGTGCTGCAGTATCTGTACGAAAACGCCACTGTGACAGTCTGACTTCAAGACCAGACTTCGAAATGTATCCTTCTGCAGCGAGGTGTGGGACAGGGAGACGTTATCTCTTCGAAACTGTTCTCCGCTGCAATGGAGGATGTCTTCAAGGTCCTGGACTGGAAAGGGTCTGGTATCAACATCGATGGCAAGTACATCACTAACATTCGGTTTGCCGATGATATATATAGTTGTCATGGCTGAGACTATGGAGGACAATGCTCGATGACCTCAATAGAGCTTTCGGAAATGTGGGTCTTAAAATGGACATGGACATGGACAAAGGTCATGTCAAATGCCCAGGTAACAACCAATCTCATGGCAATTAGAGACGCTACACTCGATGTTTGAACGAGTATGTTTACTTAGGACAAACTGTCCAGTTAGGTAGGTCCAATTTCGAGAAAGAGGTCAATCGTCGAATCTGACTCGGCTGGGCAGGTTTCGGGAAGCTACGCAATATCGTTTCGTCCCACATACCGCAGTGTCTTGAGACAAAAGTATTTGACCAGTGCGTGTTCGCAGTATTGACCTATGGTACAGAAACGTCGCTCACAATGGCCCTTATTAGAAGTCTAATAATCACCAAAGGGGTAATGGAGAGGGCTATACTTGGAGTTTCTCTACGTGTCCGAATCAGGAATGAAGAGATCCGCAGGAGAACCAAGGTAACCGACATAGCCCGAAGAATTGCCAATCTTAAGTGGGAGTGGGGCACAATGCTCGCAGAACACATGGCCGATGTGGCGAAGGTTCTGGAGTGGTGACCGCGTACGGGAAGACGTAGAGTTGGATGGCCTCCCACGAGGTGGACCGATGACTTTGTTAGTTTTCAGAGGTTGATATGCATACATAGTTATACAGGGTGGCAGGGACATAGACTTGCAAACTGTAACCATCATATTCACCTAATTCACCACATGATTCTAGATCACCCTAGTGTAGAAATATTTTGTCGATTATTAAAAAATAAAGCAGCTGTTTCGTAGAAAAGTGCAATCAATACATACGTGGTTAAAATTTACTGTACAGATTTTTTTAATAACCGACAAATAACGCAGGGGCATCAGAATACTGTACTGAATCTGTATTAGGTCAATAAAGTATTCAATAGAAGTCGGTAAATGCTGCTACCAATAGGTATAAGGAAAATGAAACGCAGGACTTGTTTCAAGGCAAACTGTTATCTTTATACATATGTATACACCAGTAAACTGTTTGGTATGCCATGACGGTGTATAACGTTGTATATTTTATGTAAGTAAGTGGACTAATTATTGCAGCTGCATGTTTTTCAGAGGTTATTTTAAACACGTAGCTTGCTTTCTATGTGAATTCAGCTATTTGAGTAGATTCAGTAATTTTCCTAAATAATTGCATTAACTTTTCAATGAACAACCGAAGTATTTCCCATATTTTTTCTTTTCCCTCTTAAGTCTAAAGATATGCTCATGATTTGTAACTTAATCTAAAACATATACAGTCAGCCAAACGGATAGTTGAACAAAATGGCTTTTACTTGAATTTGCCAGTTTTTTTATATTGAACACAAAACTATAAATTTTTAATCAGTCATTTGAGTAGTATAACGTGGTGTGTTAATTTACAAAACAATTTATTTTCTTCAATGTACTGATTTTTTCGAATAAATTTTAATTTTATTAATAAAAAGAAACAGTTCATTTACCAAATTAAATTTCATTCGAAAACATCCATCGGTTTCTCGGTTATTATCTCTTTTGGTGACTGTACATGCGCATGCGCATGCATTGATCTGTACCTTTCCTCTCACAGTTGTTAGTGGTAGAACCACACAACTGAAAAGGTAGAACCAGTGCTGACATTGGTTGCGTAATCATTACCATGCTATTACGTAACTTCCTCACTTCATAGTGCTCATATACACGAGCGGCAGCTACCTACAACACATACCGTACCACAGCTCGTGCCAGTTTGCTTTTAGCAAATCAAGTTCAGGAAACAAATTAAAAACCCTTAATTGTAATAGTGCCTGGGCAAGTGTAACCTAAAAGTCATTTATGTGTCTGACTCGGTTTCTGTTAGCACGTTCACTATTTCCTAATCCGATATTACCTTTTATGTAAAGAAAAAAAGTAAAACCTGCTTTATCTCCAAAGTGTACGTGGTTAAAACATGCATTCACACAACCGTGTCGGTGTGACCCTGTTTCATTGAACCATGAGCGTTTGCTCGGAGCGCTTGAGAACGTTCTCAGCGCGTGGCATTTAGTGGGGAGCATAATTGGGCCCCCTTCACGTCACACAACTGGGCTAAGGCCGGCCGTCGAACCGATACTTGGCTTTACACAAAATACGTAAGACACTTATTCCTGCACGCCTCTACACACACTCAATACAAAACTCCAGTCGTATAGACGTTCTATGTGTCTCCGTAGACTGGTTTGACGCAGGATTGTGGATATTTTTAAGTGCGTGAAAGGAACTGAATAACTGGCAAAAGAGAAAGGTATACTGGCTGTTCCAAGTATGTGGCTAGCATGACGCCGTGCCGCGCCGGCTAGAGCCAGTTTCTGAATCAAGTTTGTTAGTAACAAAACTTGAATATACGTTGTGAATAACTCAAAGAGGATTATAGAATGTGAATGTTTATGTAAATTGTATTTACAAATGTTAACAGCATTTGAACGTTTAGTTAGTTTTTCAGAATATTACATTATTTTTTTTACACGGTGGTTGACTGTATCAGAGTCCTGAAGGATGCCTGAGATGCTTCGTTACTATTGTTCGACTGTTAAAGGTGTACAAATAAAAGTGGTTAAAGGGTTAACAAATTTTACGGAGGAAAATTACTATATCTACCGAGGTTTTTTCCCAGCTAAAAGCACTAGGCAGTGGTGAAGGGCGGGCGTTTTGGGGGACTGTCTTATGTAATTTTGACTTTCAAAAAGAGCTGACTCTCAGCTTGAATAATTGCCATTTGATTTGATCATTATTTTTTTATCAGCTCCATTTGAATTATTATGTAATTGGCTAATACTCGTATATTCCACGTATTGAGTGAAGCCAAGTCTCAGTTGTATAAAACTCTTCTCTTGTATCTCCAGCTTTTGGCAACGGTTTCGCCTGCGTGAAGATCAGAAATTATCCCACGGGAACCTACCAATGGTATAAAAAATATTCCCTTTGTTAATCCAGGTTAGAAACTATGATTGCGAATTTGCGAAGAGTCATTAATTTTGAACCATGTGTGCACCAACTGTAAACTATTACCTTGACCTACCCTGCACATCACCTGCCTTGAAAATAACTATGGTAGGCTGTAGCGCCCTCCTGTGCATCTAAGACAAAGACCGATCGGCTGCTGCCGCGTCATCACGTTTACCTACGTAGAGACGCTGCCAAAATTGACGTCACCAGCTTTAAAGTTGCCTAACGAACTCCTAATGACAATCGCTTTCCCTTTGCTATTCAGTGGTGAACATGAGTTTTAAAAAGCATACGACGCAATGGATACCAATGATTTAATTGCTGTAATTGACGAAAGCACTATACTTGTTGATCCTCATCCAACGCGAGAGAGAATAGCCTGACTAAACGCGAGAATCGTCGACGGTGTCCTTCAAGAGATAACTAAATTCTGTTACTATATACTGTAAATGTAAAAACACCTCCTGTCTCATAATACTATCTAGAAATACGGTTGTCAACGTTTCTTTTATCGGTTATCAAACGCTTTCGGCAAAGATAAGACAAAACGCTACTATCAACATTATTCCTCAGTAATAAAGTGGGTCATGCAGCTAGTAACAATGTTATGAGTGTTGCCATGCTGTTCCTAATCACAAGATTAGGCGATACCTACAAAGGTATCGCCTTTAAATCATTATCATTCAATGAAAGGTATAATATACCGTATAGATATTTTGTAATCTGGCTACACTCAAGGCTTTTAGCGTCGAAGCAACCCATCTCTTTTCCGTCTTTGAACAAAACAAGCGTAAAGTAATTGTAAGCAGTCTTAAATTTAGCCTCGTCTAAGAGTTTATAAACTTCCTTGTTTTTCGTCTGCACTTGCCTTCTATAAATGGGAATCAGCACGTTTTGAATGTCAAAGGACAGCCCCCAAAACGCCTGCCCTTAACCACTTCCCAGTATTCAGCTGGGAAGAAAAAGTGGCTCCGTAGGCTCCTCAGCAAAATGTCTGTCTGTTAAGTTAAAAGAACTTGATTGTACATGATACAAAGGATTTCAGGTTCTGGTAGGCGTAACCACCTTACATAACACAGCTATACTGCAGAAATATAGTTTGCGCAGATATGTGATGTTGGAGTCCCGTATATCTACTCCGTGATCACTGGTCGGGTCAAAGCGAAGAAACCGGTCATTCTTGTAGTCCTGCGTCTGTTTATGGTATGTATGTAGGTAGGTATCCAATTCAGGAAAAATGGATTCCAGGTTTGGCTTTAAGGAACACACAGTTTGCACACATACGCGTTGGCATTACATACATTGAATATCATATTTTGTTGTCGACGCTTGATGAACCCTATCAAGCGTTGACAACAAAATATAATGTTCAATGTATGTATGGTTTAATTCGAAATCTTTTGACAAAACCGTACATTTCATTCAGGTAAAGTCCAATTTAGGAGCTGTTGCATGACAAATTACATCAGGTATAAGTGTTGTTTTGTCGTTATACCTAGTGGAACAGCTGGTGGGTCGTAGCGGCGTGCAGCGCGGGCGCAGGTGGAGTGCGGGGGGGGCTCGGACGCGAACGAGGTCGCTACGTTGTCGCTTCGTGACTGCTGTAGGGTTAGCCACTAATAGGATGAAGGTGGAAAGAAACATTATTATATACGGCTTGTGTGTTGCTGTCTATCAGTAACTATTGGCCTCGCACGTCATCCGTTTTGTGCTCCGCCAACTGTCACTTAAGTTTGACAAATCTTTGGGCTATGTTGGTGACCTCTGTTCTGTTGCGAACCTCCTCATGTCTCCTAACATAGCCCTCTGAATTTCTCTTGGATGACTTCGAACTTATACGCCTATCTTGAGCGACTCTGTACCGCTTTAAATAGGTTAGCATTGTCATTTAAAATAGTTTGACATAACTAACCTTCCTCACAAAACCCCGAGAGATCCCGTGTGTCAGCCCTGAAGCAGCGCGTGCGCCGGTCGTCGACCCCGCTGCGCCGTGACGCAAGCAGGCAACTTTCTAACCGCACGCTACGTCAGAGGCGACGCTGCCTAGTAGAGGCCTTGTTCGAAGGTGCCTAACGCGGACAATGATCCCATGGTGATCTTAGCTGAAGTAATCGTGGCCTATCGATGCGCGTTGCTTAATCGCTGCATTTGAAGATCCAAAGTTATTTTAACTCTGATATGATCGCGGGTGGTTTAGTAGTTATTTATTTGATTTGAATGGGACCTTCTTTCTCGGAGACGTAAACTCAAAGGTTATACAATTGTTTTCGTTTTTATATTCGGTAGTCTCAACACTGATGATATAACGTCTCTAGATAACACGTTGCTGACGGTCATTTGTTGAATAATGCATGATTATCTCAGACTTCCTCAGCTCAGAGAACCTCATGATTTAACATAAAATGGAACAAATGATCCTCGAGAATTGGAATGGTTGGATTACTTATGGAAAACAAGCCAAATAAAATATGTTTGTTTCATCTTCACCTGAGAAGTCGCTATTCAGTCAAATTGATCTAGCTTCCGCGAAGTTGTTTTTTGGTCTATTCTTAGCTTAGTATTTTTTTCTAAATATAGCGAGCCCGTTCAAGCGGAACGAGTTAATTAGGATTTACAGCTTCCAATTTGTGTCGCACCATGGCGTCTAAATTAGCCTACAGTTTAATGTTTTAAACTGTGTGTTAAAACTAGTTTGGTTCTTATTGATTGAATTACGTTATTTAGAACTAGTCCTCGTATTTCAAGCATCAGATGGCTGTGACAGACACTTCTGGAAAAAGTATGGGTAGTAAGTTCTTTTTCACAAGAACATTTCTTGTGAAAAAGAACTTACTACCAATACTTAGCACATATCTGATGATGTGTCAGCTATTTGGTAACTTGAACAATTTATTAACTATGGCATTCAAACTCAAACTCAAAGCATTTAATTCAATTAAACCATTTACAGGCACTTTTGAATTGTCAAAAAGTCGATCAGTTGGAAAGTTGAAGCTAGTTGACCATTCCAAAACGTAGATCTCTATGGAGAAGAACGGGCAAGATGATGTTATCAACTTGATGTTAAAAGAGTGCCCGTGGAGTTTTCCACGGGCACTCTTTTAACATCAAGTTGAATATTACAAAATCTTGGGAACATTATTCTTGTTGCTTCTGTATGTGAGAACAATGTAAAAAAAATAATTCTAAACAATTCTAAATACAAGATAAAAATAAGCCCTGGAAGTTAGGAGATGACCAGTCTCAACCGACAGCGCCCGTTCACGAACTTGACGCGTGGATCAGCACCATTAAGCTCAACCATTTCGTAGGGAACCGAATGATCCACCTGAAAACCAGTAGGGATCGCAAACTGCCACGTCGTAGATTGTAGACATCAACAGGATCATAAGCGGCTACGTCGTAACATCGCTAGGGATCATGAACTACTACGTCGTAACATCACTAGGAGCTATTACGTCGTAGTATCTCAGTTCTCCTGGATTTTTAAAACATTTTGAGCTACGTGTCCTCATATTTTTCTCTATCACGTTTCGTTTTGGGAGTGGACGAAATCACGAATCACGGTCATTACAATCCGCTGCTAGTGTATCAAAATTCA
This sequence comes from Polymixis lichenea, assembly GCA_949091785.1. Classification (NCBI taxonomy): domain Eukaryota; kingdom Metazoa; phylum Arthropoda; class Insecta; order Lepidoptera; family Noctuidae; genus Polymixis; species Polymixis lichenea. Next base: position 1,277,746 of record OX420943.1, on the reverse strand, counting down.
TCAGATGTCAATTCTCGGGCAATTCAATTTCGTTTTTACCAGGAGTCACGTACGCTGATGCGAAGCGGCGCGGCGACGCGCCACGGTCGCGCGGCGCGGCTCCGCCATGTGGGTCGACGAACGGTAAACTAGACTTTCTTTTTTGTTTCATCCACTTCTCGTCCGCTCGCCGTGGAATTAACCTCATCCACATAACCCACGTCCACTACCACTACGTGTTTTGCGAATAAGACCAGTTTGACACATAACACGTCATGTTTAATGAGATCTACACTCCATTCTTTGAATTCATTCTGTTTTCGGAATTTGCTTAGGCAATTGTGTCTGCCAAGTGCATTAGTGACATATTGTAGTCAAGTCTGCAGACATACATTGAGCTTGTCATGATAATGTAATAAATAGACCAATTTAATTACCTGTGTAATCAAATGTGTGAATATTACAAGTATGAAAAGTTGATAACGTGTGCAGCTAATTTGAGTCATTGTATTGTCTGTCTAAAATACGCTAGTGTCACTGTTTTTTTGAAGGATACCCCTACATGTATCTATTATTATTGATTCAAAGTTTCCGACATTAATTAATATGTAACAGAAAAGTAAAAGTTGTCTAAAGTACACACTTCTTTTATGGGGTACTGTGTAAAATGTTATAATAAAATACCTGTCGATATTCTTGAACTAAATGAAAAGTTTAAATCATGCATTAAACGCACACTATGTAGACAAGCATATTATAAGTTAGATGATTATATCGTCGATAAAAATGCTTGGCTTAATGCTGGTCCTGCTCCACAGCCACCTGGGCATACTAGTTAAAATTTTAATATTTGAAAGAGAAGCTTCCCTTTTTTATTTTTTCTGACATTACGAACATTTTTGTTCATAATATTATAATTTTTGTGACATTACGAATGTTTTATTTTTGCTTAACCAAGTGTTAGCTACTATATACGTCAATATAGTATATTAAATGTTTTTTTTTTCTTTTAGGAAATCAAATTTTATTAATATTTCAAATTGCAAACTATAGTTTTGTATAATTTAGAAGCATTTTGTATAAATTTTGTAAATGTGAGTACCATGCATCCGTTTATTGTGTTGTTATGATGTACGTTGACTTGAAAAAGCATGGCAGTTGAGAGTATGTCATGCTCACATAAATGTCTCACTGATGGTGGCGCATGTGTTGGATCATTCGGTTCCCTACAAAATGGTTGAGCTGGATGGTACTGATCCACGCGTCAAGTTCGTGAACGGGCGCTGTCAGTTGAGACTGGTCATCTCCTAACTTCCAGGGCTTATTTTTATCTTGTATTTAGAATTGTTTATATTTTTTTTTTTTTTACATTGTTCTCACATACAGAAGCAACAAGAATAATGTACTTACCCAAGATTTTGTAATATTTCAACTTGATGTTAAAAGAGTGTCCGTGGAGTTTCTTGCCCGTTCTTCTCCATAGAGATCTACGTTTTGGAATGGGCAACTAGCTTCAACTTTCCAACTGATCGACTTTTTGACAATTCAAAAGTGCCTGTAAATGGTTTAATTGAAATAAATGCTTTGAGTTTGAGTTTGAGAGAAGGAAAAAAATCAAGAATAGGTTACAGAAATAAAGAAAAATCGTCTAATCCTGTTTATTTACTTAAAACTACAATAAAGATACTTGACTGAATCAATGTCCAGGGTAGCTCGCGAAATTGAAATTTTCTTACGTTTCTTTACAGGTCAGTGTTGGGTTGTATGTTGACGTAACACGTATGTATGTATTTACAGAATTATAGTACTTAATTGTATAGCAGACGAGTCCTGGAGTGGAGACCGCGCATCGGCAAACGTAGTGTGGGACGCCCCCCGGCTAGATGGACCGACGACCTTAAAAAGGTGGCTGGAACAGACTGGATGCGGAAGGCGGAGGATAGAGTGTTGTGGCGCTGCCTGGGAGAGGCCTATGTCCAGCAGTGGACTGCGATAGGCTGAGTTGATTGATTGATTGAGTACTTAATTAAATGAATCAATACAACCCTCTAAGTTAATTTAATTCTATTGAATTACTTTTTCATGAAATAATCATTCAATATTAATATAAATAACAAATATAATATTAGTCATTCATTCAACACATTCATTCAACTAAGTAACAAGGTCCCTCCCTCCCTTTTTTAGGGTTCCGTACCCAAAGGGTAAAACGGGATTCTATTACTAAAACTCCGCTGTCCGTCCGTCTGACTGTCTGTCCGTCTGCCACCAGGCTGTATCTCATGAACCGTGATAGACAGTTAACATTTTCACAGATGATGTATGTATTTTTGTTGCCGCTATAAAAACATATACTAAAATAGAATAAAATAAATATTCAAGTAGGGCTCCCATACAAGTCATACAACAGCCATGATTTTTTGCCGTTTTTATAGATAATGGTACGGAGCCCTTCGTGCGCGAGTCCGACTCGCACTTGGCCAGTTTTCATTTGTTTTCAGATGATTTAGGGATAATGAAGCCAATTCAGAGTAACTTAGGCTCCAAAATGCTACAAGACGTCATCAACAGACTTGTCGACTGTTGCAAAGTAACCAAAATGCTTTTAAATGTTAGTAAATGTCACTACATCCAGTTCACTCGTAACAAAAAAGTGGTTGAGAACAAATCCTACATAGAGGGAGTTGAAGTAAAGAAACTGAGCAAAACTCGTGACCTGGGAGTTCAACTCGATCAAGCACTAAAGTTCGATATCCAAATCCTGAGTATTGTCTCAAGATCTTTCAAGGTACTGGGATTTTTTTTTGCGAAATAGTAAGGAATTTAAAAGACCCGCGACAAAAATTAAGCTTTTCAACACTTTAGTCCGTCCAATCCTAGAATATAGTTCCGTGGTATGGAATCCGCATTACGAGGTTTACTCCAAGCGATTAAACAGTGTCCAAAAGCGGTTCCTTCACCATCTGTGCTACGGAGATCACTTAGCTAAACAACTCACTAGCTACACTGACAGGTTGAAACGTTACCACATGGAAACACTAACCTGTCGTAGAAAGAAACTGGACTGCGCCATCCTACACAAAATATTAAATGGAACAATGAATTGCAGTGAACTTTTGAGTTCATTAAAGATTACAGTTCCGATTCGGATTCCCAGGCATAACACATACAATTTATTTTATATCCCTGGGTCAAAAAGTAACCTCGGTCATTATGCCGTTGTGCCGAGACTTTGTAGGCAATATAACATGTTAGGCAAAACTAACAATTTAGACATCTGCGAGTCTCTGTCTAAATAGAAGAAATGTTTAATAGTTTTAATGTATCTCTAAATGTTTTATTTTCTATTTTCCTTTTTTATGTCCTTAAATATGTTTTAACTGTTTCCAAATTTTACCTGTAACTAATATTTTTACTTTGTTAGCTTAGTTGGCATGCTGTGGTCTCCTATAAGTGAAGGAGTACACCTACTTTATACCTGATGTTGCCCTTTAATTATGGCTCCTGTATTGTGTACATCTTTTGTGGGAGATCTTAAATCAATAAATAAATATTTAGTTTGCTTTCTCCCCCGGGTGCATCCGTTCTTTCCATTCTGTAAATGTAGTTCTTGAACATGTTATCCATAGTGACCGACACATTACTTACTAACAGTTCTTCTTCGTTTATTGCTCATTGTAGATAAAGTGTATCTAAGTACCATCCTGTGTGTTGTCTGGGTTCCTATGAAAACAACTCATGCATTGATAAGATAACACCGTGCTCAACATATAATTCATAATATAGTCTTAATTATTTATCTTCATATCAACTAAGTGATTCAACATTGTCTGCTTCAAGTAAGGATTGACATTTGTACGGTTTTCTGTCACCCTAGTAAAGGCGACTGATGTTAGGGTTTGATAGAGTGTTTATTTATGTCTCTATTTATCCTTGTGCCTTTTAATACCCGTCGATATAACAATAAATCAATAAAGAGTAGACCCTGTAGTATTTACCATAATTATGTATCCACTGTTGAGTGGTGATGCTATTTCTTGGTCAACCTATGTTTTTTTTTTTTGGGCAGGAGTGGGAAATCCTCATGGACGCCCAGACTGCCTCACTTGTGATGCAGTCTGGGCAGTGCCGGACTCTTACCGGCTAAAACCCACTCCTGCCTGAGCTCAGTGTCCTCTGACATGATCAGAGCCATTATTATTGCGGAATTTTTAATTTTATGACATACTTTTCGAGGTCAAAACGAACACGGAGAGATGAAAGACCTGTGGCATAAACTCCAACAATATGACAGCTTGATTATGTAAATGTTCCTCAACTATCTATTTAATTATACAAATATTTAGCAACTATGTACTGAATTATACAGTTGTTAATCAACTAACTAACTAAATATAGAAATATTTATAACGTTTCCTATTTATACTTTGCTATATTAAATCCTTATCTATGATATAAATACTAAATTTTCTCTAGAATATTAACCGTACCATTTTCACATTTGTTTTTTTAAATTCTTAATTTTATGATACTTAAACTAGATGCTCGTGATGTATTTAGTATCATATTTTCTTATCCTAGCTTATTTCTATTTATGACTAATTTTGCAATTTCGCAACTATAATTTAAAAACTCCTTTCTTTCTGTCCCATCATAATACTAGGTAAATTTTGAGCAACTAATGTGATGGCGAGTTTCTGCTCTATTTCATACCGCAGTATTCCGGTTATCGGGCACTCCAACAGTATGTGTAAAACGGTCTTCTCCACGCCGGGTTCACAGGCGCACGATGGATTCTCTTTACACTTGAAGCGTTTCAGGTATGCAGAGAACCCACCGTGCCTTGTCAGGATTTGCGTGGTAAGGCTCGTCGCAACCATCTTGCGTACCACATCATACGCCATCACTGCGTCTGGGAAGAAGAATTTGGTGCCAGAGGCTGTGTCACCCGACCCATATCTATCGTTCCATTCGTCAAGCGTTTCCGACCGTGATTTGTCGTTTGACGAATGAAACGGGACACAGATCGTAGTCCGGCTTCTTCTTCGACCCCAAAGCGGCAAATATACGCACAGCAAAGTTGCTGTGGTTGATGTATTGTTCCTCGTCTACAGGCTTCCAAATTCCAGGTTTATTTGTTCCGCGGGGTGCGGGGCTTCCAGCGCTGGGGCCATCCGCTCTACTTCCCTGTCTCCCAGTACTGGCTGGGGCACCTCCCTCTTGGCTCCGTACAGTGCAGCCGCTTCCCGAATACGGAGATCGAGTGGGAGTATCCCAGCCAGCACCAGTGCCGAGTTAAGGGAGACTGTACGGTAAGCTCTGCACAGATTCTGGGCAAACCCTCGTTGGACGATGGCAAGCTGTTTCCTGACTCCCAACTTGTTGGCAGCTGATGCCCATGCGCTTGCGGCATAGAGCACGATCGGCACCAATTGGTCAACCTATTGACTCGCGAACGAATGCCAGGTGTTATTGTCAACTATACAAGGATTTGGACACCATCCATTACCAAGAAAGATCTTCTAGGGTCTGTAATTCACAAGGCATTTATGTAAAGCCGCCTCTCAAGCCCCGACTTTCTAGTCCTTCCGAAATCCAAATGCAACGAACGATAGGATCTTATCGCGTGCTGTTACTATCACTGTGTGTTCACATCTCGCAGTACGTAGTCGTTATCAATATTCAGGGGCGTACCAATAGATAATGGCGCCCCTTCGTAAGTTATCTTCTCGGTCAACACTGAGCAAAGCTAGGTCGCATAAACTGTCTTGACCAATTATAGCCATCAATAACGAACGAAGGAAAGGAATTAATTTCAACTTGCTAAGAAAGAAATAGAAAAATATGCTTATTTGGAAATACGCTTTCAACCCCGTACAATATATTCAAATAGCTGTTCAGATTTCTTAGATATAGGTAACAGTATGAAATGGTTTAATGATATTTTTTTAAATATAATAATTGGCAATTTTTTGCGCCCCCCTTCAATAGGCGCCCAGGGCTCTTGCCCTGCCAGCCCCACCATAGTTACGCCACTGTCAATATTCCATAGGAGTGCTGTGCTCCCCCGATTCCCATGGACTAAGCCCACTAACCTTTTTGTTTTGGTTAAGTACGTAAGTTAGTAGATTTCATCAGACAATTCTTCCAGCAGATCTACGACAGGGGAGTTGTCTCGTTGTGGTACTCTGTCGAAATAAATTACTTCATTAAATCATAGTACTCTTGACCCTATATACCTCGATACCTCGCTTCTAAAGGTCTTAAGATATTTAAATATAACTATAGCGAAATTTTGTGTGCACTACACACGTCTGCCTTGCCCTTCGGAAATACAGGCGTGATGTTTTTTTTTTTTTTTTGGGTGGGAAATCATCAAATAACTTCTCCCGCTCTGGGTGGAGCGGGAGGTCGTGTCAGACTTTTACCCACTAAAACCCACCCTGATCCCTCAGTTGCCTCTGTGCCAGGGGCCGCGGTATCGCTTTCGAACAACCCGCACCCCTGGCAGGCATCAGCCCTTGCGGGCCCCACCAGTTGGTGCTGACATCTCTTTGAAGCGCGCCATCGACCCGGGCTTGGTCCTTACCGGACAGCGAGCTACCCATTACTCGCCGTCCGCAAGCCCGTGCCTGCGGTGGCCGGGAATCAGCCTGGGATTCCCGACGCCCAGGGCGTCTCCTGCGAAGGCCACGGCCGTGACGGCGCATGTACTGCCTCTCCCTCACGTGCGCCACCTCCCTCTTTGCGAGCATCACTGCTTCGCTGAAGGAGGTGACGGCTAACCATGCACTCGCGCTCCGTACCATGGCCTAGATCAGGGCCGGACTCAAGAGATCGCCGCCGCCGATCGCCTTCACGAGGACACGGCGGTGCTCCGCCCAAGCCGGGCAGACCTCCACCGTATGCTCCACCGTATCCTCAGGGCAATCTTCGCAGTGGAAACACCCGGGCGTTTCCTGCCGCCTTATCCGAAACAGGAACCTCCCGAAACAACCGTGTCCGGTGAGGTCCTGTGTCAGGCGGAAGGTGAGGACGCCATGCCGCCTATCAAGCCATTCCTCAAAGAGGAGACTTACCGCCGCAATCGTGGCGTGCCCAATATAGTCTTGGTAATCGTAATATTGGAATATTCTCGGAACATTGAACAGAGCTTAACTTAATCCAACCAGTGACGCATGTTGCATGCTCATGTGATATTACTATTTGATACAGGCGGTTGCGGCGCGGCAACCTTATCACCAACTTGACAACTTTATCGCGTTATCGTGTGGCCGGAGCAGTACTAACAGAGAAAGTGTTTGCTCTACGAATTCCTGCCTCTCATGTAGGTTTAACGAATTACTTCACTATGACGTCGGTCAGCGGCATGCAGGCCAGTTTTATTCTGCCATTGCTAACGTTATGGTTAGTTTCATAATCATGATCATAGGTCACGAGTTGTTCTGCTTGTTTATAAACACGCTTGGGCTTAAAAGACTGTTTGTGTCTTGTTTTGACCCATTCTGATTGGGTATTTATACCTACTCTTTGCGTACTTAACGTCGTTGGTGCTGAAATCCAATGTGATGCAGACAGTCAGTGTCCCCTAGCTTTCAACAAAGGCGTAAATTGGACGCAAGGTATAAACTCGGTAATATAAGAAATGAACGTGTAAATAGTAAGTTAAAAAGTAGGTATTATGCAAAAATAAGCTGGTTCACAGTGGTGCGGCGGAGCGTGGCGTGTGCGGGAGCGTCACGTGGTCACGTCCCGCGACGAGCACCGGCCGTGACCGTTCCGTTGGCCGGCACGATGACTCGCATCTGATACATTTTATTTATTAGCCCAAGCTTTTTGTTGCCCTTTGGAATCTCGCTTTTAAACCGGTAAGTTAAGGGAGTAAGAAGTAGGTAGCTATACGAGACGTGGTTAGGTTAGTTCTGTGTTTTAGATTTAAATTGGTAGGTATATGTACGATTCCCTTGTAGGCGTACTAAACCACATATTTCTTACATATGCTGATACTTCATGGTGATAGGATCATGCTTTGACAAGTGTTAATAAGAAACTGCAAAGCCGAATTTGAAACAACTGCATTCAGGAATCAGGGATATAACTGAAATCGCGTACCTATAATCATTTTGAATAAAATCTAGAAAGAATTTGTGACAGATATGGTTGTCTGTTACTACTAGAGATGTCCGCTAATAGAGATATATAGAAAAAGGTTTTGCTGCTAACGACCCTTAACAAATTGGTATATGGGAAACTTTAAAAATCTAACGTTCTGATTATCATTCTGGTGCTTCTTGCCAATAATTTTTCTGCTAACCACGATTTATTCACGCTACATAACATTTCACGGAACTTGAAACCCATTCCTTCCCATGCATTTTGTTGTATTAAATTATCACACACATGGCTAATATCCAAGAGCGTTAGAAAGCGCATCAGCAGTTTGCGCTTGGCTCGCGGAGCTTGTCGAGACGGCTGCGCGGGCGCCGCGCGCCTGGCGTGAGACCGACACGCCACTGACCGACAGTCGGCAGCGCGTGACCAATGCACGATGTAGCCAGCAACGCCTTGACGACGCGCACAAGAGCCGGCCATGCTCTAATCAATACAACCAAACTAAATGATCCGTTAAAAACCGCCTCAACAAAGCACGTATATTCTCTCACATTCCGTGACACATTCACAAAAAGCCAATTATAATCGCCCCAAGCGACACTTCAGAATTCTGTAGCCACCATACAATTTTCACAGAAGAACGCAAGTGCCTCATTGTCATTCAAAACATTCGTACGCTTTCCTCCTTACCATGTGTTACCATTATGCTGACACAATACTGGGTGTCGATAAAAGCAATGTGGGGGGCGTGGAAGGGGAGGGGAATTTCGGATCACGATTTTCTCGAGCGCATCTGTCCCGGCCGTGCTTCTGCGTCCTTCGTGCGAATACTACGCGAGGTGAATCGCAGGGATGGACTGAGTTTTCACTTTATTGAAGCATGAAAAGTTAGGCTACCTCTTCTTTTGACTGCCACCAGAGGCAGACCTGTGGCAGCCACGAGCTGCCTAGTAAGTGCGGTCTACGTTTTTATTTAGTCTCAAAATGACGTGGTTTTGGAATATCTTTCCAGGATTTATAAAGCTAACGTTTATGCACCTTACTGCTGTATATTTCGTGCATCTGTCCAGCAACATTTAAATCTAACTGGTCATAGCGGATTTAATGATAACTTCACGCGAAAGAACGCCGATCAATTAATTGTTTACGTGCAACAAAATCAAGGAGTACCACTAAAATCGATACAGCTTTTAATCTATAACCACAAAATTCCAGCTGGCCAATATGTTGACTGTATTAATTGCGTTTGTAATAAGTACAACGTAACCTTCAAATGAATTTTCATTCACGAGGTTCGCAAATAGCTCAGTTGCTATAATAACATCGATATAATCGAGCCAATGGATACAATTTTAATGGCCGCCGCAGTTTTATCGCTTTGGCAAATATCTTTAATCCTTGTGCCTACGCATTTCCGTATGTATAGCTAAATAGTTATTAATGATTGTTTAGGTTTCATCTGTTTTAGTTCCAAAATTGCTGTAACTTGATGTTGAGAGGCAAGTGGCCAGGGAACAGATTAATCTTATGATCATTTTCATTTGGTAACCTAGGGAAACAAGCTATAAGTTTACTTGTATAAGCTGGGTGTTGAAATTGTTCTCATGATTCTCGAACATCGCTGATTTCCCGATACTGATAGTACTGAACTCGGAATTCCCGCAAAAAGTTTGAACCTATTAGAAAAACAGTTCCCGTTTCAAACCACAAAACAGTTTTCCGTACAAATGATCAAAATTCTTGCTTAAACGTCTCCGATATCCCTACAAGCGTATTTCATGCTCAGCTAATGTGTATTATAGTTGGAAAAAACATCACGCGCCACAGAGCACAGGGTAAAGACCGCGACACATCAGTTGGACAACACGCTGACAGATAAATATCGGTGAGTAACGAACGACTTGCGTCAATCTGTGTGTGTACTTCGTTTAGCGTTGGTATGAGAACTGGCCTAAGTTTTCGTTTTACGTCAATCGCATTAATACATTTAACATGTGATGTTAATCGATCTTCACGGACTTCCTCGGTTCTTATTAGCTGTCGTAAATATAACTCAGACACTTGTTTCAGTTTACAGTACTCGTTTTAGGATCAGCCGTATTCTTCCATTACTCGCATCATTCTCAGGAAAATTTATTTAGATTCGCCGCCGTCGTCGTGACACACCATTAATTTTACATGTGCATGAGTGTAAAATTAACTTACCTTTGGAGAACCGGACTGCATCAGCATTGAATTTTGCACTAGAGAATATAATTTATACATGTGCTGAATGCTTCATAGCCTTCACACAACTTTTAGCAATCCATCTAGCTTATGTTGTTACAATGCAGGGTAAATCTCTCTCTGCCATTTCTACACACTACTGTTCTCCGCTGATGCGAGTCAGTCCTATCGATTTTAAACGATACATAATCGTCAAAGTACGCCCCTGCATCTCACCACACGTACATACCTCGACTAAAGCATGACGTAGTGTCGCTACGTTTCGCGAATGCCAAAGCTGCTGAATCCTGTTCGGCATACTAATGCGAGTTCAGCGGGCCCTGCTGAATACCGAACGAGGCTGCCTACATGGGTCCTTGGTAATACGCGCCGTGCGTGCCAAATGGCGCGTAATGCAAACCCGATGGATTTATTGTTCCAGCCACTCTGTGATGGGAATTCGTTTCGATTTTCTTTCAAATATTTTTCCCGTTTCGAAACGGTATTGATAGGCGTTAGTTAAGTTAGTGCGTTTCCCTTATTACTGTGTACTTGATAGACAGTTTGAGTTTTTTTCAATTGTCGTCGTTAGTTCATATAATCGCCGAATCCATTATTTCTACTGAAGCGCTGGTTAGCAGTGAGTTAGGGTAGGACACTCTTATAAACAATCCAATGTTATGGATTCCCCTAATGCCAGTATCTACAACTCCAAATACAGCAACGGATAAAGACGCGTTTTCGAAGTCTATTGAGTATAGACGTTAAAGAGTAAGTTTATTAGTAGCATGTACGGTATGTGGCCATGGTTTGCTTGGAATCTGCCTGAACGACGCCGCGGGCGTCAACGTAAGTACATATCATAGTGAAAACAAAACCCAAGATACGTTTAGAAAAACGGGCTTATTGTTTTTAAACACGTGCGGACTCTCGGCTCAAATAATAACAAATGTTTCCTATAGTATTATTGAATTATTAGCGATTTCCTAATAACAAGTACGGGAGTTCGAGTTTTAACGTGTTTTGTTTTGATATTCTCTTACCGCAACTTTTTATCGATGTTATAACCGGTTCTGTATGTTAACAATTTTTTTATTCATCATCTTCCAACTCATTTTCACGTCCGCCGTCATTTCGTAAATAATTGAAATATTTATCATCTACCTAGCTAGATTCTATGCCATTGAAAACTCAAGTGCTAGGGACTTTTCGGAGTAGCAACCAGAAAACTACTCTATCCAATGCTTACCTACTCCTTTTTAGCCCTTTTTTTTTAAAGGAGGAAAAGAAGCGGTTCTCAATTTGTCTGTATTTTTTAAATTTCGTATGGATATTCCACGATATCTCCGGCAGTAAAATTGTAGATCGATTTCGAAAATTCTTTTTTTTATGGATAGGGTGTGCCGGGGTAGTCGAATATAAATTTTATTAACTTTGCTTGGGTAGTTTTTGCGCTCGCTTCTATAATAATTATTTAATCCACTTTGTGTATATTTATGATATTCTAATACTTCCTATCACTGGTTTTTACAAAGCGAGTACTTAGTAGTATACCTACGAATTGGTGTGTTAGGAACCATAACTAAAAAAAACCACGTCCAAAAGTATACTACAAAATGAAAAATAACTTTATTATCATTGACACAGATTTCCGAAATTAAAGTTATTTTTCATTTTGCAGTGTTTGTTTTGGAAGTCGGCAATCTTTTTTGTCAAAAGTTTTTTGGCAACTTTTTTCGTTTCAACCTTAGCCGTTTCCTTAAATAGTCTGTATACTTTTCCTCCGTCTATTTTTGTCTGTTTGCGTTTTTTCCCTTTTGTAGGTAGGTAGGTACTGTTGGTTATAAAGTGAAACCCCATATAAATGTGGAGTAAAGTTACAACCAGAATAATGTTCCAATTAACACATTTTTAGAAAGTTATGTAGTTTGGTATTAGTTTACTTCGTGTTTTTTTTTAAATGAAGGGGAGTGGGAGGGTCTCTACTTAAATTATTTACCATTTCTTCTCTCCTTTTCTCTTTGTGCTGCAATATCAACATGCAACACCTGGCCAAAAAATCTGACATTTTCGAGTTATGACTAAGTATGACTTGTATGTTGTGTATGGTGCAGCAAGCTTATTTGACACGGTGTCGTAAATTGAAAACTAAAATCACTACGAAATATGAGAAGATCTGTATTTTATTATGCACCAACAGTGACGCCACTATATGTACTCACGGAAACAAACGCAATAGTTATTACCGGTTTTTAGCCGGTCTACACTTCCATTCCTCAGAAATAGCTTAGTTTAAAAGCAGTTGAAGCTGAACGCACTCCGACATGTGCGAAGTAAACGGCACTCAGCAACATACTTAAATATCCATAAAACAACATTCAACTCCTTCAAAGTAGCAATTTCAACCAAACATGTGCAGTACATAAAAAAGCTTTGATTTGAATGAAAACCGGCCAAGTGCGTTTTGGACAACGCACATAATAGTGTTCCGTATTGAGTGCAGCTATAAGATGTTGTAATCACCATGATTATATCTAAAGACATCTCCAAATACTCCGACCACGTACGTTAGATATGTATACGCATACGGCTGTGTGACATGCAAAGAAACATGATAAAGCTATATAATTCCTAGTTTAATTACGGAACCCTATAAGAAGGACCAGTGGCACAAAATAAGGTGAAGTTAACCTTGGCGACAGCTGCGGCGGCAGATGGTCGATGCCGTCATTGCCATCATAAACATAATGTAATAATATGTATGTGAATATTTAAGTGCTGAAGTTTGTGTAGCTTTATAAACGATTCATCATCAGTTTCTTTAGTTAATGTATTACTCATAACATAATTAATATGCTATTGTATAATATCATCTACCTACTCATCTCCAAAATATGTATGTTGTTACTAGGTATCTTAGTAAGTCAAGACAATGAATAAAACACAAGAAGCATATCTTCCAACGCTTAAATAGCTACATTCTGCTATAAGTAATCCATTTTATCGAGCGAAAGATGTGATGTGGCCTTTGAGCCGTGAGGAGTTTTTTCCAGAAAGTTGTATTAATATAATAATATTACGCTATGTGGGACGACAATAAATGAAAACACTGGAAATACTAGTGCATAGGAGTAATTTAAATGCATCAAATACCTTATTTAAAAAATCTAAATTAAAGTTATCTTTTTTATTTCATACTATATAACGGGCAGACAGTTTTCTTGTTTGTAGACTGAGAAACGCTTCAGTTAGATTTGCGAAACTTGACTTACTGTATCAATACAATAAGTCAAGCTTCGCAAATCTCCCCAGTCCCCACTACGAACCTTTACGTTATATAAGAAAAAATACGATCACAAATTCCGTATACTATTGGCGCCCAACTGGTACTATTTGGCGCCCAACTACGCTTGTAATGTTTATTTTTTTTGTAAGCGCAAGAAAATTTGCATAACAAATAGATGAGTCAGCCCCATAAAACGTAGATAGTACTACAGTTATGAACAACTCCCCATCTCCGTAGTATTATGACGTCACTGATGTCAAGGATCTGACCTCGTCCCCTCAACTTCCAGCTTTCGATTATTTTGCTTGTTTACGTGTTGAAACTACAGTAATATTTTTAATAGAAACAAAAGACGCAAATAGTTAATTAATAAATTTTCAGCCGTAATATTAAAAACTAAAGCTACGCTAATATTACAAAATTGCAAAAGTATTGGTGCTATTGACCTAGAACAATACGCAATTACACATTCCCCAAGTCGAGTTATGTGGGCATAAAAACAGCGCACGCATGTTACTCATGAATCAAGCATAGGCGCAGGCGCTGCAAAGCCTTCGTGTTCGAACTCGGCAACGTGCATCACTGCAGTGCACCAGCTTCTCTAATTTTATATTGAGAAGCAACACGTTAAGTAAAACTGGATTTGGCCAACCTTTATTTTAAATGAAATTCTGTCATATCAACATATTGTAAACATTCAGGATAAGTTTTTATCCAGTGCGCAAACTGTAACCATGAATTCAGCAAATCATTCTAGACCCCCAGCGCAGAAATTTTTCGTCACTAATACAAAAAAAAAACAGCTGTTCCATACATTTTGACCGCGTAGGTATTGCACTTTTCTATAAAACACCAGATCTTTTTTTGTAAAACCGACGTAAAATTTCTGCGTTAGGGGGGTCTAGAATGATATGCTGAATTCATGGTTACAGTTTGCGCACTGGATAAAAACTTATCCTGTATACATATAGCCGGAGCTAACAAAGAGTGATTACAACTTATGAACATGTATTGCACTTTTCTATGAAACAGCAGATTTTTTTGTAAAACCGACGTAAAATTTTGCGCTAGGGGGTCTAAAATGATATGCTGAACTCATGGTTACAGTTTGCTCACTGGATAAAAACACCCTGTATACATATAGCAGGAGCTAACAAAGAGTGATTACAACTTATGAACATACACATTTTCAAGTAATTCCAAACAAGATTACATTTTATGGGCATTTCATCATATGACTATTGAGGACAGATGCCAGGATGCTGATATCAGCGCGATGCAAACACTGAGGTACAAGATAACGTACATAGTAACGTAATCAACACCTCAATCACAGATTACTACCTCAATGACTTGCTTCAGTCAACGTTTTTAGTATTGCATCGTCATCGACCTACTTGATGCTGTGACGTATGTACGTCGTCTTATGTTAGTGTGCGTGAATTATCGCAAATATGGCGTCGAATCAATTTGTGTGCTTCAAACAAAGCGTCGTTTCTTGCTTAAGATTAATAGTCCTTGAAAAATAAAGATGTAGGTTTGCCTGTTTGGTGTCGCGGATATATCGTTGGCTTTTTATGGTTGCTCCTGCGTCTGTTTTGTCACTCATCTTTATGATTACTAAATAGACCTAGTCGACATTAGGTATAACTCTGGCAGATTTTTTTTTGTCAAATTACAAATGTTACCAATGTTCTGTTGCTGTCACCCTGAGCCGTGTAAAAAAAGCTAAACAGGTTTGTCCATTTCGTGGTATTACAGTCTTATTTGAAGCCTAGTTTTTCTATGAAATACCTGAGCTAAACATGTCCTGAACCAGAAAATATTATGGACCAGAGTACTTGACACGTTGCGCAAACAAGGATGTTGGCTCAGGTGCGGCTTACGTAACGTCCTAGTATACTACAGTAACAACTGCTCATTGTCCGGGGGGCGTGACTCACTGTTTGTTTTGGAAATTCTCATGTGTATATTATATTCTATATGGGTTCATGCTAATGAGATTTAGACATCCAGTTTCTCCCAGATTTCCTGGGTTCTCCCAGACCACAATAACAGTTTTTAGAAATATGTACTGTAATCTTAACATTGACATTTATGGTTTTAGCTATGGAGATATATGTATAGTAGCCGGTCGTCAATATGGCACATCGAGTTCTACAAAAAGTTCTGCCGACAGTTAGGCCGTCTTTTCTGTGTCATGTTTTCGCCTAGATACTGTACTTCCTCTTTGCAGCAATAGAGCAAATGAGTTCTCAAAACCAACTGACTAAATAAGCGACAGTTTCTGAAAAGCGAAAACCTCATAAACAGACGCAAAAGTATTATGCTCACAAAATAAAAGTAATCGTATGTCAGTTGTAAAACTATTCAGTGAACGGGTCTCGAAAGACTAATAAAAACAGTTATAGAAAGTAAAAGTCGGCCATAAAATGGTTAAGTTTTAAAAGATACAAACTCTTTCAGTTCCGTTATCCTTTTGAGGGATTATACTAAAAACGTTAACAAGCGTGAAGCGACGTAAAACTTTTTGTTTAGAGAAGACTAGCGTTACTTTCCGTCAAAATAAGATAAGGAAGAATTCTCTGTTATCTGGTAAACAGAAATAATGTTTTGATTTTGATAATACTACCAGTAATCTGCTCGCTTTTACCGTAGCTGCATTTTTCTTTTTTATTATGCAACTGCCAAGGCTTCTGGTTTTGACGTCTTCTTCTTCTTACTTTAATATTTTTTGTTTCTATTGAATATCTAAGTTTATTATACTGAGCAATCTTTTCAATTTGGCTTTAATGTTATTCAAAAACAAACACCGCCTTTGAAATTCCTAAACCTTCAACATTGTAAACATGTCATATATCTTCACTATAAACCCTTTCTTTTATGGAATTTTGAAGAACTGTTTGCATTTCCATTGTCTTTACATTTAACTGAACTAACTTTACTGTTGCTTTCTTTTATGCCGATCCAAGTTTCACTGCAGTATCAATTTACTATTGATACCTTAATGTGTACATAACATAGTAGTCTCATAACGTTCACCTAGGCTGGTGCAAGCTCGTTAGTATAATGGTTGTTCTGCAGGCTAGTCATTAGCCATCCATAGGTTCCTGGTATCAATTTGTCTTATACAGGCTTTTGTAAACTGACCGTACCGTGTGAGCATTATTGACTATAGGCAGTAACATATTTATAACACCACAGCATAGAAATACGGTTATTTTCTGCAAACGATTATAGCAAAGAACTAAGAGAAGAATTAGGGCTCATCAAGGCACACAATAACGAATCAATTACATAGAGCTTTGCGAATCAGTTATTACAAAATAGACGGAAAAGTAGTATGTGATGAAGAAATGGCTTACTATTAGCCCAGGCCTGCTCATGTTTAAATATCTACAACTACATGTATATATAACACATACAGCAAATAACACATTGTAAGTCCCATTCATTCCTCTTTCCGCTCGACAATAATGGATGTAGACAACACATTTGGAATACTCCCAAACTCCATTTAGCCATTTGAAACTTTCACTTTTATTTACGGAAGTGTATGAATAACTGTTCAGGAGTTCTTTGCGTTTATTACTGTCTTTGTTTCATTAAAAGGGAGACTCTCTTTGTATAGTCTATCTTTGTCCAAAGATTTGAAATGTAATGTTTATTAGCCATGCGTTTATGAGACGATAAATCAAATTATCTCTTGTTTCACTTTCGCCTGTTAATTTGACTAGTCCCTATTCATTAACTGGAACACAAACAATTATTATTGTTCAGCTTTGCCGGTACCCTTTTACACATCTTGTTCCTTGTGTTCTTTTTAGGTTAGGTGTCTTTTCATGTCCCGAACTTATTCATTGAATTTATCATCACTTTTCGACGTTTTGCCTGTCCGTGATCCGTCGCCGTCAGTTCTAAAACTGCAAGTTACAACATTGTTACAAATTCAAGAAACATTTTCAAAAAGATTGCCATCCGTTTCGCTTCGCACAGTGTTATCAGTTTGTATACAGATGCGGGAGTGATCGAGCTCTGTTTACGTTACTCGGAGCCTTGGCACTGAACGGGCCGTGACGTCACTCGATACACGCCACAGACTACACGGGATCGCAAAACGTCGAACATGGGTCGTCGCTCGTACTGTGTTCATGTTTAATCGATTGTTCATAATTTATTTGACGTCACTGTGTGAAAGGTTATTAACGCTAAATTAAACCGGATGTAATCATTAATTTGTTCAATAATTTTGTGGCCTCTTGTAAGCGAAAGGGTTTACCAGATAAACAATTGTTTACAGTTTGTTTGTTATGATGTTTTATTGGACGTTTCAATAAGATATTAACCGTTGAATCCCGGTTAATGAAACACAATTAATTTTCTATTGTGTGGGCACCTGTCGGTGCCCTCCCGGACGTCACTGGTACCTTGTTAATTTTATCTAAGTTTTATGAGTATGTATCTAGGAACTTATAGATAGATACATTTAGTTTGTCGTTTATAGCTATGAATGTTGAATTTTTGGCGCCAGGCTTTTGCATCATTGCCCCCAGTTAGGCAACTAGACAAGGGTTAGAAATTACAGTAGCTCATTTCACAACAAATTCTTTGTCACGGAAATAGTGATTTCTTTAATCTATTGGCCTACTGATTGTAACCGGGCTGCTGGTCCGTTTCATTATAGCTACGAAGTATCAGCCTGGATGCGGTAGTGCGAAAATAATGTTACTGTTGGGAATTTCCGCGAAATATTAATTTGAGGCATGTCGGCACGGCAATCGATATTCGTATATTCGTTGCGTTGTGCTTGGTTCTGTTCTCCCTAGTTGGGGCTAAAGGTGATGATCATGAAATATTTTCCTGTCGTGGCTCCGTTAATGACTGGAGGTGGGTATCAATTTCGATTCAACATTTTATAAAATACAAAATAGATTTTTTGCAGTTTTTATGTTGCCTGTACCAACGAGCAAGTCCCTCTGTACCCCCGGAGGGACGAAGGACTTGTGGCCAAGTAACAAGTAACAACAGTCGCACGGGTCGATCGATTAGGTAAAGCTACGCTTACCGCGTTTGGTCCGTGGATGGGTGACCATCTTTAGTTATAACCAAGACCCCTCCGTGCCTCGGAAAGCACGTTAAGTCGTTGGTCCCGGCTGTCATTTCTGGATCTTTGACAGTCGTTGCGGGTCGTCAGAAGTCCGAAAGTCTGACAACGAGGCTTACCGTATTACCCAGTAACTGGTTTGTGGAGGTCAGATATGCAGCCGCTTCATGTAAAATATTGATATTCAGCTGCATCGGGTTAAACTGGAAGCTGACCCAGACGTAGTTGAAACAAGGCTAGGCTGATGGTGATGGTAGTTGTTACAGAAATAAAGTAGTTGCATACATTTTGATCCTCACAACATTGCGAGTGGAGTGCTCACTGCCGCCCTTGACAGTGGAGCTACGCAAATGACGTCAAACCCGCGCTATTTTTGTAAAACACTCATAAACATTCGTATTTCCTTGTTGTATGGTACACGCTGGAGATCTGTTCTCTATTTTATAACCACTCCTAGAGTGTTGTACACGAGCCTTATTATATAAATAGAGCAGATAGCCTAACTTGCGAAGCCCGGTTGAGCAGTTACGGCCTCTCAAGATCAACTGCGACATGTCATTTCCAAAAAAAAAAAAAACTAACTTGCGTCACTTGTACACACACCAACTGACTATTTTAAACGTTTACTAGAGTTATGTAATTGTTTATCCATCTTTTTAAATTCATCACAGAGTAACCACAATTCCCAAAACATGAGCTTAGTATTTTATATGAATAGCTTCGCACGAAAATTCTCAGTACTTTGCCAAATAGTCGGAACTCGGAAAACTTCCGGAAAGAATACCTCACCAGAAAAGAAAAGTTGTTCTGAATGCAAGCTGATGAATAAGTGTGGTGCGCTAAAAATGTGCGTGTTTTATAAGCGTAGTTAATGTAATACATCTAATCGGTGTTCGCAGAACCGGTCGCGGATCGCCGACCGCGGTCCGGTTACTTGAATACGTAAATATAGAATTTGATGAGCACACCACTCTGCCCCGTATTCCAGAGTATAGCGAGTATACTGTTGACAGAAATTAGACAAACAATCCAGTTTCAACCGATCCGATGACGAGCGGAAAAACCCTGTGAGCATACATGGGAGTGAAGAAAACATGTGTTGCCTCTGTCAACTGTGATTCACAAAAAAACTTGAAATATTGGTGTTGTAATGTAATCGACGATTGGATGCAAAGCTGGGAAATTTTCGCATTACATCATCACTCGTCATGGACCTCTTCTCTGGTGGAACGACTGTACGAGCTATTCCACAAACATAAAACATTGTTCTACAAGTTTACTAGTATCTCTATCATTTAATTTTATCTGTCCGTGATTGACAAACGTGTTTTGTTTATCGTCTTTCTAATGTTTTTCTTATCCTGTACCTACGTGATGTGGTACGTGAACGCCTGCTCTCTGGCGTCATTAGGCGGTTCACTGCCAATAATCCCTGTGCGAAAAACGAGTCTAACGTAGCAAGTTAGGTACGGAGCAGATCGTTATTGACATGAATATTAAATATGTACTTGTGATATTGCAGCAACTTATCCTTGTATTACATAAGGCGGAGTAGGAAACGCGCTCAAAGGCTTGTCTTTCACAATCACTTTGACAGTTGCGTTTAAAGATGTCTTTATTCAATTCGCAATTTTGCAGTCATATTTTGTCGAAGGATTTTCCTTATGCAGCTGTATTACACATTGTAGGAACTAAATTTGGCAGTAAAACTTGTTAAGCGTCAACCGTTTGAGAGTTATAATAATAATAAGACATTTGTTTCAGACGATGCTACAGTCAGACACATAGACACAACGACAACGGTCAGGTGACAAGTGCGGGCTCGGGCACAATATAAAAACCCGTCTATATCGTCAGGTCTTAAAACAAAATTTTCTGTTTCCGAGCAGCGTCGCAAATATAATAAACAAGTTATTTTTTGTGTCGCAGAAACTAGTTTCTGTTGACCGGTTTGTGTCGGACTTAGTCTTTCATTCGTATACAAGGGCAAATCTATACGATGCGATGGTTTTAAGACTTGCTTTATTTAAACGTGATTTACCATATGTTTTTATTTCAATTCCTGTTATGTAAACTAGTTTGGGAAACTTGTCCCGCAACCAATAACTGAAAAGTGTAAGTATGAACTTTCTTGCCAGTTTTCCACAAATCTCATATTGTCACTGCACCTGGAATATACAGGCTGTAAAATAAAAACATACAAGAATTGACGGAGTAATTCTACAACTCACCTAATAAAGCCTACTTATAATATAAGCTAAAAAATAGACCAATTCGTAAACATTTACTATGTGAAATGGCTTTTAGATAAAAACATTTATACATACATAAGAAACGAATCACGAACATGAAAAATCATTCACGATGTACGCACGTCGACATATCGAGCTATATGTACATTTCCAGTTTTATACAGGATAAGTTTTTATTCAGTGCGCAAACTGTAACCATGAATTCAGCATATCATTCTAGACCCCCTAGCACAGAAATTTTACGTCAGTTTTACAAAAAAAAGAATCAGCTGTTTCATTGAAAATTGCAATACCTACTCGGTCAAAATGTATGGTAAAGCTAATTTTTATTTTTGTTTTACCGACGCAAAATTTCTTCGCTGGGGTCTAGAATGATATGCTGAATTCATGGTTACAGTTTGCGCACTGGATAAAAACTTATCCTAAATACATATGGATACATTATACATCTTACTATAGGTAGCAACGTTTCGACTCCAGTTGAACAAGAAACACTAAATATATTGGCAGCCACGTGTGCTAACTGCCAAGAAACGACGTCAACCGATTAAGTAAACATAAATTAAGTATGAAATTGGAAACATGTGGCAATATATTAACATAAAGCTAATGTATACTAAATATTGATGGACAAATTCTGACACAATATAATTATGTGACTCGAAATTTGCCTAATTACAATAATTGCGCAAGTTCTTATGTTAAAAATTTACTTTGCTCACAAAATCTTTAGCCAAGATTAGGTTGGGTTGCCCTAAAGGGCTGGATTTATTCGACATTAGTCGGGATATGCAGAAATATATAAACAGGAGCAAAAGTCACTAAAATGAATATTAAAAATAGCTTGATTAATGTAATATTATGCCTGGGTTTAAAACAACAACAAAGTTTCCTTAGTAACGACTAACGACCCCGTTAAATAATGCAAGTCAATAGTGTAGATAGCTAAGCTTACGTCTGTCATGATCTGGTCATTAGAACTATTTTTCATAGTTGGCAAATTGCCACTGGTGTAGACGTAGAAGCTCTGAAAACGATTCGAAATCATTGCTCTTTTATATTTATTTGAAATATTTGAAACAGATTTCCTACAAAATCCACGTACGTGTCAACAGACTGAGGTTTCGAATTAACCTGATCGTCATTCTGAGAGCGGGTGGTAATGAATGATATAGATGTATTGTAATGATGACCTGGCGAAACGTTGGATTCGCAAAAGTTGTCATTACAGGCTAAGCGGAAAAAATGCCCGTCATTACCAGGCCTATTTCGCAAACTGAAGTGAACACAGCCGTAAATTTTTTGTAGGTACTAGTATTGAGTACTCACTTATAAATATGGACCTATACCTCTGTCCGTGGCTTCTAGCAGGTTTTTCGTTTCAAGTAACGCTATACTTTTCTCTCCATCTTTAAACAAAAGATTGTCTTTTTAGTTTACCTATATTTATATTTTATTTATTATGTCACCTATGAGCGTACTCCAGCAGTGTCGTGCCATACCATTGTTGTGACTTTGGACGATGAATGGCAAGTAGCACTCCTGCAGCCAATCCACGTCCGGTGTGGGTCAAACACCGCGGGTTGGCTAAAGCGTTTCAGCTGTGACTGCATAAGCTCCATGATTGGCTGACATTCCGGCCTACCAACGACTGTCGTACTTAGTTAATGAAATTAGGGAAAAACAAAAATCTTTCAACTGACAATAGAGCTAATAGCTTCAACATTATGAAACTCGATGCAATTGGAACGGATAACATCAACAATTTTTTTAAATAATTTAAGCATTGTAATGATGCAACGATGAGTAAAGAGGACGGTTTTAGTGGTAGCAACAAATAATTTGGTTACCATACATAAACACAAAATACCGTAACATTTCGTAAACACAACCCACCTTGTAGTTATTAATTCTGTGACGTTATCGAAATATATTAGAATTGCGATCGCTGTTCTCACAGCACAAACATAGCGTGTAGAAATCTATAAATTATATAAATAATTTACTTATATTCTAGAAAACCCGCGCAACAAGTTTGAAATATGTTTTGGCGTGTTTATGGACGGAGTGAAGGACGTATGTTTACTCGATTTATGCATTGTTAATAAACTAGATGTTGGGAATTAATATCACTAGTTAGTTTGGGGACAGCTTGTGTTGATGAGACTAAAGACAGAGCAACAAGTAAATTGAAGTCAACTTCGCTTACTTTGCTTCGTCTAACCAAATGCGTTAAAGCTTTGTTACAGTCTTCCTCCTAAATAACATCCCTAAAATGAGAGGCACGGGAAGCGCTATCAGCACATTTTAGTCAAATTAGTTCTTCTGTCATGCTACTTTATTTAGTGCCGCAGCATGTCTTCTGTCTTAAATTTCTATTAGCAGTAATTTCAGTAGTCGGTCTCTTTTGTATGGTCAGGCATCGTTCACACAATCCATCCATTGCTTCTTGGTTCTTCCTTTACTCTCATAGCCATTCACTTTTGATTTTACAATGACTACAAAATCCCACGTACTATCAAATTGATGAAATATTATATTAAGTCATTTATCAATGTCGAAATCTGCTATCAGTTTCTGCAAAATCTGCACCCGGGCGTCCTGAAGTCTATCCTCATGAATATATCAGTAACCATTGACGTCATACCGTTATCTATTACGATTAGCGATTGATGCTTATCTTAATGTTATGCTACCTATATCTTTATTAATTGTAGATACTTCCATGTTCGCACGATCCTTTATGATTTTTGTTTTCTTAAGGGGTCGATGGATTTTATGATAGCAGGTTTTTCTTTTAGGTAGATATTATTGAAATGCATTCAATACTTTGTTAGTAATACTGTTACTAATATTGTTATTAATATTCGATTTATTCTGTGTTTAGTCTGATTGAAGTCCATTATTCAGTCGTCATTTTTCAAACTAGATTTATCAATCATAACTACTTCTACTACATAGATTCCTTGCTGTGCAACCAAAAATATATAATGTCCTTCCTTACCAAATAAGCAGTAAACGCCAAGACTATTCGGGAACATAGTAAATTAATATCAATAGGGTTACAACTCATCATTGTGAAGACTCATGTAATAACATTTCCCTTCCATCATCCGACGGTTCACGTAAGAACTAATAGTTGGAACTTCACCAAGAAGTACGTCGTATTCGCTCGCAATCGTTCATTCATACATAACATCAATGTTATGATCCTGCACAGCTTATGCCTAGGGCTAATTGCATCCGCTTGTAATTCATGCAGGTAATCTGACCGTCTGACGTTGGCTACGTGATGCACTATTTTTGGAGCTGAATGAATGACATGATAATTATGTTGTTCATTACAAAGCTCCAAAAATGGGTGCCTTATATTATACAGAAAAGAGCTCAAAATCAGTGGTGTTCCACTGATTTTGAGCTCTTACTAGTATACTAGCTTTTGCCAGCGGCTTCGCCCACGTGGAGGTTGAAAATTATCCCACGGGAATGTATCACTGAGATAAAAAGTATCCTATGTGTTAATTCAAGTTATAATCTATCTGTGTGCATTTATAGTAGATAATACTATAAATGTGAAAGTTGTATATTTGGATGTTTGTTACTTAATCACGCAACAACGGCTGAACGGATTTGGATGAAATTTGCAACAGATAGATTATAACTTGAATTAACACATAGTATACTTTTTATCCCAGTAATACATTTTCTAGCTTGCTAAAAATGGTAGCAAATCCTACTATCCAAGTACAATATTATTATAGTAGGATAGTAGGATTTACTACCATTTTTCGTTTACTCTCAGATCAGTATTTTTGACGGAGTGCTTAGTTTTTTAATCATTTACCATATTTCGTCAGCTTCCTCTTCCTGTTTGTTTTACGAACAGTTAAAATTGATATGATCAGGAAGACATTTAACATACAATTGGTATTTTTCTAAAAAGCTTCTAAATCTTGTCCAATAAACAGAAGTTATTTGTATTCGTGATTGAACTGGGTATCTACTAGCAATATATCCAGTCAAACTAGTTTTGAAGGTGATATAGTATTTATAACACGTTCTTACAGCATTTCCATATATCGATCATGCTTCATTGTTTTAATTTTAACTTCAACCTTATGCCACACGATATTATTTTATGGTATTTTTATCGAACGTACGTTTTTATCACTATCAAGGTTATCTGCCTACTTAATTGATGACGTAATAACACTAAAATATGAGCTATCATGTTCATGTTGTCTTGCAAAAACTGAACGTAGGTAATCATACAGTTGTTTTACGTAACAAATTGTCATAACACATTGCTTGAGCTATTGACCCGCGATGCTATCAGAATTTTAATTAACAATACACTTAACCTGATATGATAATGTTGGCAATTGATTTCTAATATGTTAACGATATCTGGCTGCCCTAATGAACCGAATGCAGCTTCTCAAGTTGGCAAATAATTTTATAACAGTGATTCAATACCAGTGATCTAAGTTTAAACAAAAATAATTGAGTTGATTGAGTTACATTATCACAGTGATCAGAATAAAAGGTCAAAACACGACGTCGTGATTAAATTAAAATAAATAAAAGACGAATTAAAAAATCACAGCATACACATACATACAGTATGTGTAAATACATACATATTGTATAGTGACGCATGTACCTTGTGTTTAACAAGGAATCCAGTAATGAATCTCATAAATAATGGCCCAATTTACAACGCCGAAAGTACTGAATGAATCCGTACCATCAAAGCCACAGTTGGTTGAAAACGCGCCGTAAATCATAACGAGTGGGACGATCATTTGCTACAAACTTTGACGAAATGTCAGACCTGTTTCCAACTATATGACGTATTCGTGTCAATAAACAACGAATCAGTCCCACAAGTAGTCATGAATTCAGTTGAAAATATGAGAACTTGTGGTGCGGAGGTGTAAAAATAGAAAACACGAAACGGTGATACTAAGTACGCAAGACAACACGCCAGATACTTAGCTAAAGCATTACGTAGTATATTATAATAATAATATTACATAACGTAAGTTATTCCACCTCTAAAACTAGGTACTATTGTGTGAGTTATCATGTTTATGTGATTCTATGTATATTGGTTATGTATCTTTAAATTACATCTACGTATAACTACTGAATACATTTGTCATGAAGCGATATTTCTTCCATTGACATTTTTGGGGGGTACGATATGTTGTTCGGTAGATGGATCAGTTTTAGCTTGGGCATTATGCTTTCGATTTTCTCATGGTTCTACGACTTACCTAGGTTAAAAACTTGCGACTTGCACACAGACTGTGAAATGGTAACTTCTACTAACTACTTGGTTGTCCTCTTTTAGAAAGATTGTGGTATAGATGATCATTTAATATGCGCACAGGCAAAGTGCGGAACTCTGATTAAATGTTAAAGGGCTTCCACAATGAATCCCTCTGCATTCAAAGCAGGCATCTTCTGGGCACTCTCGTTCCATCATAAACCTCATCCATCACTTTCCATCAGGCGTAATCGAAGTCCAGAGGTCCATTTTTTTAATGAGTGCTGAATGGGCCTGCATTCAGCAATAATTTTAAAAAATAGACCAGACAACAAAAAGCTACAAAAAGTAAAACGGCAAAAGTATATGCTTTGGTGTTACTACTTAATTAACGTAACTAATGATTAAGTACGTACCAATAGGTACATAATGTTTACTGATATGATGACTTAGTAATGAAATGTAAAACAACTAATTAAATATAAGTTTTACATAGTAATGTCGTCATTTCTCAGCGGAATATTCCGCCTAGTGAGTCGACCCATGGGTCAGTTATCATCTCTGTGACGTATCATCAGGGCTGAGGCACGTCCGACATGGTATTTTTGAAGATTCAGTATTGATGTGAAATTTTTATGAAAGTACTAGCTCTATCTCTTCATTAAAACCTGACAAAATATTTGGTAATATTACAGCGGCATCATCGTTATCCCAATTTACTTGGAGTTGGTACTGCTCGCTGTACGTCCTTTTCTTCCTTTAATCTCTACTTGCTGTAATTTCATAATTCTTCCTTGAAGAATCAACTTCCGCATAGTTTATCCATCTTTTCTTCAGTCTCTCAATTATTTTCTTATAGCATGCAAATTCATATTCAAAGCTCTTTTTGTCACATGTTCCTCTTTTCTCCGTATCACATCAATACCACGTCAATTTGTGATTAAAACGTGTCATTTATACTAATAATAACAAAGTGTATCGAAGCTTGTGCATCAAATCAACGATTCTTCTAAGTAGATGTTCAATGGCAACCGCAACCCTACATTTTATCAGCTGGTACTCAGCTAGGTCAATCGTATGAGCACGTAGAAGATTACGCGGCAAACACACTGCGTAACGTCGACGCACGTGACTACTTGTGACCACTTGTAGGCCTATAAATAAACTTATAGCTATGATTAAGCAGAGATCTGAGATCATAGAGTCATAGCAATTCAATGTTTGGCGTAAGTTCCTGTCTGTACTTGTTAGTGACGTCATTTGATATGTCTAATGCTTAATTACCTAAGTACTGAGGTCGTTTGTTAATTCATTTATATTTTCCATGTGTCACTATCAAAATGACGTCATTGTAAAATAAATGTTGGCTGAAACTATTTACTCAGCTAGATCTTGGTTTATCGTTCACAATAAGTACTTAATGTGGACATTATTTCCAAAAAGGGGGAGCCCATTTTTTCCTAATTTGTTTCATTGCTTACAGATGAAGGAATAGCAGTATTATGTGCCGCCGAGCAACCTAAATAAGTATTGATGGAAGCCCTCTATAATAAAAGTTTGAACAGTATAAGCGTTTGTATCACGCTAGTGGCACCAAGCGCGGTTAGACACGAAATGTCACTATTTTAATGTCAGCAGTCACAGGTCAAACAGGGTTCGTGTTCAGTAAAATATAGATGTCGTGTGCTTTTCTTAAATGGGACATAACGACATCATCGCCTGATCTAAGGTGTTGTCATCAAAACGCCTGTCTTATAATATAGTTGAGATTATATAATTATATATAATGCCTAAGCAAAGGACAAAACTAACATCATAAGTTCTATAACAATGAACATTTCCGATTAAAAACAAGATTATACATAGAATCAGCTATGGCCTTTAAAATTAACTAAGTCATTGATATTAAAGCTTTATAGAATGCAATTAACCCTGTTAACATTTGCTCACGTAATGTTGAAGTTCACACAAGAACGATGTTCATGGCGTGACCGATAGAAAGCTTTTGGGAAACAGCGTGACTCGTGAGCCAGCGATGTGGAACAGCGGAATGACATGAAATGTCAATGTCGATCATACTGTAAGCATAATTCTGTAACACAAGTTAAACTAAATGTTAGTTTGTTAAACCCGGAAGCACGTCACAAACGTTTTTGTAGTTCGTTCAATGTTCTAAAAACGGGGAAGGAATATATGCGAGGAAACCGGCATAGCTACCCTACAACCAAATATCGAAGAGGTATTACATCCGCCAACCCACACTCAGGTCCGCGTGATAGATTATCGTCGCATCTTCTCAAATACATATATAGGAGTCTTAAGTCTCAGCAGTGGAAACATCATACGCAGAATCTAAAAAGCTAAAGTTAAGCATGATAAAAGAGCCGCTACGAGTGTTGCTGATGATAGTAAAGTCTGGCGCAACCGCAACCTAGGCAGTCTTCCGATTTACCTACTTGTTGATTAGCCGATCTTAATACCACGATACGAGCGAAATATTCTCATATAAGTCGTGACGACACAAGAGAAGACGTAGTAGGTATTCGCGGGTCTGATTTCAGAGCAAAACAATTCCTTATCCAAGAGTCTAGTGCGATGGCTCCAATTAAAAGTCGATTGTCTTGATAAATTTAAAAATAAATAATATTCCAGGGTTACGTGACATAGGCCACGCAACTAATAAAATGATATTAATTTACTCAGCTGTCAACATATTAAATAGGCCGAACTAATGATACGACACATGTCATTTGTTTTGACGCAATCCTTTTCATTATCATAATTATAAAAATGTAAGTTAATTTAATGACAGTTAGTCACTTGGTTTACTATATTTTTACTGGGCTTAAAGAATTCTATTTTAATGTAAATGTTGACGTTCAAAAGTGCCTTTTATGTGCCTATTTGAAATAAATGCTTTGACTTTGACTTTGAACACCATGTCATATCATAAAATTAATTTATTTGTAATTGCTTCACTTACATTCTTTTTACCTATTTTGGTATGGTAATTTTATTCTGGGTGCATCGTTTTCACACATAATTATATGAATGTATGTTAAATATTAAGCTTAAAACATTTTAAAAGAGTAATGGTGGAGTTTCTTGCCCATTCTTCTCCTTACGAAACTACATTTTGGAAGGGTACACTAGAATCAATTCTATTTTAATGTAAATGTTGACGTTCAAAAGTGCCTTTTATGTGCCTATTTGAAATAAATGCTTAGACTTTGATTTTGACAGTTCAACAATATTCATTGCAGATAAATTTTTCGATCATAAGAAGCAATGGATTACCAAAGCAATATTCTTCAAAACTATTCAGATTCTGATTGATAGTGTGCTATGCAATTAGGATGCAGACCTCGCAGTTGGAGCTGTAATGTCAGCTGCAGTGTGTCCTACATCAACAGTCATATCCGTCAAACAGCATGGGTGCTTGGCGAAACAAAGTAATATTTTTTTTATTATTTAACACTAAAGTTTCTAATTGATTTTCAAAAACGCCTAATTCCACTACTACAATTTCACCTTTTTTATTTTTTTTTATTCTATATTAATAAGGGTTTTTATCCACACGGATACGTCAACCCCATTGTACCTTATACTCTATTTACACACAACTAGAAACCTATAATTATACTATATTTTACTACACTACTATATACCACCACTATACATATATACTAACAAATAGAAAAGGGAAACATTGCCTAGACTTCTGAATTAAGCCACAAATTATGCGTTTAGTCTTTTCTGATTTAGGGTATGCCAAAATATTTTTGCTAAGTCCGACATCCCACATATTTAATTTAAACTCCCTAGCTAATTTCACCTTACATCATATTATTTCAGGAAGTCGTACTAAGACACATAAGCAGTCATATTCATTTGGTAACATTACCGTATTTACCGTTCATTACACTTTACTGTCGTGCATTAGCCCAAATGTGCGTCCGTTGTTACACCCATGCATCAGTCAAGACAATTTTAACTATTACTGTGAGCTAGATGCGGTCAGCGCAGCCGAAACTCGTCAAACTTACGAACGTCATTAAGCACAGTAGGTCAACTAATCCATATTTCATGTTTTGTTAACGTATGTCATATAAATTAACAATAGTATTCTAATGTTCTAAAGCCGTATCCATACTAATATTATAGTCCATACTTGCTGTTTTGATAGCTTCCACCAGGTACCGGTAGTAGCTGATACAACCGAATGCTATTAATGGATTTTAGAAGCCAAGATACATACCATCAGCAATATTTTACAGATGTTGTTCTCTCCTCTTAATATAGGTAACAATCATTCTTCTAGTAGTTGTTGAACCGATTGATGAAGCGTAGTCCATCAATCTGGATCACAAAAACAGTAGTGGCATCGTATCGAGTGCGTGCGCAGCGCTTTCTAACACCGCTCGCGTGACTGTACCTCTCTGGCGTGTACTCCGCTAATTTGCGTTAGGCTCTGCGCTAGTTGCTGATTTTGTGGCGAAAACTTTGTTGCATGTTCCAAGATTTATGTTCGTTGATTAGGAATAACCAGCCGATTGGGTAAAGCCTCTGTAGTGCAATGATATGTCTTAGATACCAAAACTGCTAGAGCACGAGCTGGCGTTAGAGAAATCCAATAATCTTAAGACAGTGCAATCTTTAGCAGAAACTTGATAATCCAATGCTAGTTTACCTTCACATTATAATTTATAGGTTAGGTAAGAGGTAAGAATACTACTTTCCAAACACCGTGACTATCGTTATCCTGATTTTGCGTGTTCCGTCCACACTTAAGTTTAATGATGGTGGCACACGACAAGGAGCTATCCGTTCACCGATGGGTGGCGGAAACAACGCGGCTCCACACAAATTGCTAAGGACTTTAATAGTCTTCGCGTGAAAGCTAAAATATTATTCCATTGTTTAAACTTATTATTGGTTTTTTTATCGTACGTTTGTTTTGATGAACCAACGAAATACAGGCTCGTAAATTGTGAAATACTGTGAGGCATTTTTAGTGGCCGTCTCCGAAAGCTTTTAGTTTAAGGTTAGAATCGGAATTTATTATCTACTTTTATACAACCCTGAATATTTTAATTCACAATTTGGCACATTACGCCAAAGCATTTACTGAATTCTCATCGAGTTATCCCCCAAAACGTCTCCCTCAAGCCGTACATTCGTCTGTACCTACCATTAGGTTCGCGTTATCGGAACAATCTTGTTCTTTATTCCACCGTGGAGGATAGAAATGTGTCTGTGACGTGCGTCACGCTAGCTGCCAGCCACGGAAACCGCTCGCGTGACCGCCAGCGTGCAGCGTAGGCTTGGCACGCAACACGCGAGCCCGCTACTGTATGCATTAGCTTGAATCATCGGGAATGCCACTTTTTGACTTATTTAAATTCTTTTTGAAGGGAAATTAGTAGTATTGTGTGTATCGGTGACTGTATCAATGGCCAGTCTTGAATTCAACGTAATGCCTATAAACTCAAAACGAAGACGCTCAGTTTTTTATTTATACCAAGTATAATCTAGTATGTTTTATTGCAATGCCTATGACCTTAAAAGACACACCTATGTGTATGATGGCATCTCACGACCTTCTTGCACAACATAACAGAACGCGGAAATATGAGACTAAATGTTTCTCTGACAGATATTATCTAAAACTTAGATCTCAGATAAGCATTTGCAAAAACAATGGCTTCAAAAAACCCGCTTCGCACTCCCGCAAAGGCAGGAGGCGACGAACAAATAAAATTAATTAAAGTACTGGAACTGATTAGGCGTGAGCGATGTGACTGGTGTCACAAACACGTGGCCTCTTGAATACCTCTCGAAATGCCTATTCAGTGGCGAGTCATTAGGCTATTTCTAGAACAATTGAATTATGTATAAGAATTTGCTGTTTGTGTGGCCCTCAACTACCTACTTAATTTTTCCCAGGGTGTTATGAAAATGAAATGATATTGAGTGTATAATTTAATGAGAGCCCTTAAAACTCTTTTCTCTCTTTAAACTCTTAACACTTTATAACCATTGTTCTGCAACATAATTATCAGTAACAATAGGTCCAAGGAGTTATTCACTTTTACTACGCTTTCTATTCCTGCGCACTAAATGTTATCACAAGCATAATATCAACAGTACCTTTACGGACTCGCCCGAACTGTTACTGTACGGTACATTACCGTTAGCACTTTTTGCCTTTTCTCCAAGACCACCTAAGTTTTTAACACCTTCGTTGGAGCAGCGGCTGTAATTTTTACAATCGCATTTACTTTTTTACTGACGTCATTCTTTGGTTTAACTTTAACAATGGATGCTGTTACCATTGTTCGGATCTTTTTGGTGCTTTTGGATTGTTTTTTGTTATAGGATTTAATAATCTTGCTCCAGAGTATTATTTACCGTAAGCTGCTTATCAGTTGATCCTGCTTCATTGAATCGAAAAAAATCTTCCTTGTATTTTTTCTACGATTTCGACATTATCCTAATATTTACCGGAAATAAACAGAATATCAACGGTTCTCTTTATTTAAAACTCAAAAATACTTTCAGTAACAAAGTATACGTCATCCACCACTGCGTTCTACAGTTTTAAAAACGATAAAATTCTTCGGTATTATTATTCAGTCGCAGCTCGCAGTCTGCAAATTATGCATGCCAGTATCGTACTTCTTGTCAAACAATACGAGTACCATGAGTAATAATACGCGTCTCTTTGTTGCAGGTAAGATGGAGGAAACCCTTTGTGCCTGTTCTCTGCCTCCTTTCATTGCACCCTTCCTTTCTGCTCCCCTCCTATTTGGTTTGTTTTCAACCAACTCAAGAGTTGTTCTCGTACAGCCCTCATCACGTGGTTTAACAGATGCAAAGGTAAATATTGTTGAGGAGGTATTAATTAATACAACCAAGTTATACTACATTTTAATTGCAAATGTACACTGCAATAATCTGCATCTAAACACCTGTGTGTTAATTCTTTTTGTAGACGCTTCCAATCAATTTAGTTCTGCCCAGTATGGAAACAAGATACATTGCCATTGAAAACAGGATATGTGTTGCTATGTTTAAAGTGGTCTGTTTAAATTTAAACATGTTCATACGTACCTACCAAAGATGATTTTAACTATCAAAAATTTAATATTTTGAAAGTCTGGATTGCCACTAAGAACAGATTTTTATTTTTTTGATGTCTGGTATCTCACCTACTTATAAATTATTTAGGATTAAATGCATACAAATAAGCATTTAATTGTATGAAAATAAAACCACTTAACATTTTTGCTGCTGTTTAGCTGCAGTTTTGAGTAGCACTAGCAACCCGTTTTAACTATAAAATAAATCAAGAAAACCAAATTGTGACAACAATGTGTTTAACAGTGGAGTGAGTGTTAACGTTTTCCTTTGAATGCGCAATAACGTGAAATATAATAAAATGCAACAGTTAAATCTTATAAATTATAGTCTAACGTATAATTAAATAAAAAAGAGATAACTAGCATCAATTTCAGAATATGGTAAACGTCGACTATAGTCGTTCATCTAACAAGCGACCATCTTCGACGTGTGATGTTCTGAAATTAGGAACAGAGTTAGTAATTATCTTAATCATTACATTGCGATCTTTGGAATTTATGAAAATAAGATTATATAAACGTTAACATAAACAATATGTTAACATAATAATCGTTTTCATTTGCAGTTTCTAACAACTTTAAACTTTTATTAAGTTCAGATAGGTCGCATGATTACACCTCAAAATTAAACGTTGAATTCCAAGTCACACAGGCAACTCAGGGAACATGGATGGGTTTTAGTCAGTAAAAGCAGTCCAAAGCAGAAGTTATTTGATGATTTCCCACCCTCACAAAAAAAAAACCTGCACAATACCGGTGCCACGTTCCCCTCCTGAGTCACGGTTCTTTTCGCTCAGCCAAATAAGATGTGTTTGCTGTCCAAAACAGGTCCGCGAAGGTCGACCGCTTCGGACATGTTCACGAACGAACGTTGCTTGAGAACCATTGTCAAGTATCTATTCATTCTGATGTTATAATGTGAAACAAGGAACCATGAATAAAAATATTTAAAAAAATAATTCAAATTGCTAATTATTTCACTGACGTGTCACAAAATGAAACGGTCTTTTAGCCGACTGGTCTCCTCAGGGTCAATAAGTCCGATTGAAGGGGACTATGCATGTAAATTCATAAAACATGTTCAAACTTATTTGAAATCTTAACCTGTCCATGATTTACGGGAGCCCAGAGCACGATTCCTTTTAAGCGTCGTCGTCAGACCGGTCGTTGGCTTACAAAAAGCTCTGTGAATGTATTGCTCTGGCACAAACGGTGGGAAGCTTCTCACGACTCTTCGGGGAACTGGCTTAGCATGCCCTCTAACCACCGATAACCCCACCTTGCTACATCTACGTCACTTTGTATGCCTTTTAACGATATTAAAGAAATCTTAAGTCAAAGTTATATGTAGTTATAGTTCCGGTTCTGAGTACTGAGTGGATAATTGGTTACTACGAAAAAATGCGAAAGATTCAGTCATCATGGTGTTATGATGAATAAGCCATATTCTTGAGAACTGCATCTATTAAATTCATATTTTTTGGTTAAACGAATAGAACTAAATGACTTCATCGCGGATGAAAAGACCATACAATTGTCACGTTAAACCTATTAAGGAAAATTTCTTGAAACTGTAATGACTGTATATGAAAATAATGTATTGCGCAACGTACTCTTACAAAATATATGCAAATTCTAATTTCATGTTCCCTTGCGGAAATTAAAACAGACAAGTAAAAATACGGAGCTAGATTGTTATGACGTAGCTTGGGAATCAAATACTAAAATGAGACTATTGTCAGTCTGGAAAAAGTCAGTGTTTCGGCTTGTAATTGGTGTAAGATTTTCCACTTGGCTCACCTCGTACAATGGTCTGCGGGAACTGTTTAACATTTAGCGCATGCGCAGGCGCCCGCGCCGACGTTGTCGCCTCGTGAGAACTCCACCGTCTGTTGCCAACTCGTACAGTTATTTAGTTATGCACTTAAATGTGCTCACCAATTGTTTTCGAATTTGAGTGTAGTTTCATTTACACTGATTATTTTACTGACGTTTTAAACATCTTCCCCGCTATTTATAAACGTTGATTATACTAAAGTAATGATTAGCGTCCAATTTACCATGCTTACATTTTTGACGTTTAAACGTCTCTTTTTATTAATTATGATGACTTTGTAACGCTACTGCTTTCAAATATTAAATTTTAACCTGCAGTTTTTACTATCTGTTCTTGACTCACAACAGGGCTTCTATCTTGAATTTCAACTGGTCAGATCGTGTATTTACTTTATTTGGCTCTAATTTCGGTTCTATGGTACTCCATAATTTGGAGTCTTACAATCTGCTATTAATATAATTTTTTTCGAAATCATTACAGATACCTAACTTTTTCAGTTAGATTTAGTTGATATCAGATATTTCAAGACTCGTTAGATTTCGTGAAAGGACTAACGAACTTGATGATGAAGGTAGTACTCGTATTGTTGAAACCGTCCTCCGTCTGAAAGATAATGATGATGATGATGATGTTTGTTGAAATGTAAGTCTTACTGCAATTTTGTATCGTTTTATATTGAGCAATAGATCGTCGTAAATGGTCCATAGACTACTAACACTAACTAATAACTTGGTATGCTGCTCCAGCGCAGTCCAGGACTGGAAAATACTGAAAATAGGAATCTTCTTGATACTCGGAAGCG
Source organism: Polymixis lichenea (assembly GCA_949091785.1). NCBI lineage: Eukaryota > Metazoa > Arthropoda > Insecta > Lepidoptera > Noctuidae > Polymixis > Polymixis lichenea. Next base: position 1,241,755 of record OX420943.1, on the reverse strand, counting down.
ATTTAAACTCCAGTCGGCTTGGGTTATTTTACAGTGTATCGATTATGCCTACTGTGGCTAAATATCGTTTCTTATAACACCTTTAAAACTAACCACATTTTGCCAAATTTTATTGCTAAAGCATTTGGCAATAAAATGAAGCAGAATGTGGTTAGTCTTCTGTGAATTACAAAAAACCTGTCACAAGCTGCTGGTAAGCCCCCCGATATGTAAGTATTATCTAATAATTCAATAGAATTAAATGATTCATATAAAAGGAAAATTGTATTAATAATACTGATTTTAACATCATAATACTGTTTGTGAAGTTTTGGTTTTATCAGTGACGTACAGAGTGAAGTATGCTATTAGTGGTATTGATGACATGGTGCTGACCTGTGCTGTTGTAGGTACTCCTACCAACCTCCATTACAACTGTCGATGATGTCACTAAATGATTATTACGGGTGCAATTATATGAAATGTACTTCAACATCGCGAGTGCGTGCGTGGAGTTTCTTGCCGGCTCTTCTCCATAGGAAGCGACAAATTGGAACCGTGCATCTAGCTTCTGACGTTTCATAAGTGCCCTTGCAGGTTTATGTGAAATAAAATATTTTGATTTGATTTGATTTGATTTGATTTGATTTGATTTGATTTGATTTGATTTGATTTGATTACTTAATGCTGATAGATTCGTTAATATTGAAATCTAATCTGGTCGGAACATGATTGAAATAATATATTGAAGTTAATAGCGAAGGTATGCGCTATAAGGATTGAGGAAAATTTGAAGGCAAATGCACCACGGACATTCCAGGTTCAGGAAAACGGGTTTTGGATTACCGTAGACCATAATTATGTACTTACTAGGTACAACAGTTTTAACGTTAATAGCGGAATCACTCTGACTTCAATTACATTACATACTTATTACATAACAGATACCGTAAATGAAAATCTATAGCCATTATAAAAATGGGGACACCTTGCAATTTTATTGCGCGTAAATATGGATTATCTCTTGCGTTTGGTTTAACGACCATACCAACAAAATATATGATTACTTATGTCCCAAGTTAATCGACATTGCGCCGCAACGCGATGCTCATAGAACATGGTATCAATGATTGTGTAGTGTCCTAAATAAAACGAGAGACACTCGCGTACACACTAAGTGTCATTGGTAGCGACGCGGCAGCTAAAGATGGCGGCTCGTGACGTCACCGTGCGTTTCCTTTCACGTCACCTTCACCTTGACATTTGAATTTGATTCTAGAACGTGTCGCCGTACGGTGGCCGCTCATCCGAAACGCGTTGCATAATTACTGGTGCTCCTCGAATACATGTAACACGAGTTTATTGATTGCTCTAACATTGTTAAAGTTTTAAATAATGTGATTGCGAATTGATGCCGTTTCCGTATATACTTCCTATTCAGGGAAAAGATTTACTTAAGGTGAATCTAGTCGATATTTTTTCCATACAAACTTCCGGAGTGTATTACTCCACTGGTCGACACATCAAAAATTTAATATATTGTCTGCGGAAATAGAATACTAAAATAAAAAGCCATTAAAGAGTTATGAGCCAACAAATATTCGCTTTTCTTGCTAATTTAACCTAACTTTGGGCGTGTTTAAGTACTAAAAGAAGTGGGAATCTCCAAAACCAAGTCGGTACCGACAAAGCTCTAATATCGAAAAGTTCAATAAACTTTATTGGTCATTGATTTATGCAGCTGGTTTTTCCGGGGCCGGGGCAAAGCGCAGTGCTGCCACCAATCTCCTGAATTTCATGTGGCAGGTGGTGCCAGCTGTGGCTGTTGGTGTGCAGGTTGACGCTGCTTATTTCGACTTCAAAAAGCCTTCGGTACCGTCGATACTGACATATTATTACGTAAGTTAGCAGAAATCGGTGGTACAGCGCATCTATTGCAGTTCTTAGCTAGCTATATGCAAGGCAGACAGCAGTATGTTGACTACAACGGCTGCGAATCCGATCCGTATTACACCAGGGGTCTACTCTCTAACTCCGTCAACGAAAAAACGGGCTCGTCCGAAAAAAGTTCGAAACTACATATACCACATAGGGAGTAGGGACAAATGTCAAATCGTGTAGTAATTCATTCTTAGTTTGGGCCCCAAACTAATCATAGGTCCGTAAGTGATACGGAGTAGGAAATGCCGTAGAAATGCCGTAGAAATGAGATTACGGATTTCGTGCTTAGAGAGTAGGCCGTCTGGTCCGGGGTGAGTCAAGGCAGCAACGTGCCTCTGGAATTTATAATAATGATAAAAAAATTACCAGAAGTCGTCAAAAATGGACCTTGTTTGTTATTCGCAGATGACCTCAAGTTGTTGTTTGAGGTCAGGACGGAGTCTGATTGCAGACGTTTGCAGGATGACATTGATAGGACAGTGGAATGCAGTCCATGAGAAAGGATTCTACTTCAACTTATCCAAGTGCTCGGTGATAAGTTTCACTCGCGCACGTGCACTAGGTACTCTACGAATACGTAGTGGATGCTGTAACGCTGCAACGAGTCACGCAGATAAGGGATTCAGGGGTTGTTTTCACCCCTGAACTGTCGTTTCGCTATCATATAACTCAGATCTGCAAAAAGGCATTTAGGAACTTGGGGTTTGTTCTGAGGCAGATGCCAGACTTTACCATCATCACAGCCATCAGAGTCCTGTATGACGCAATAGTCAGGATTCATCTGGAACATAGTGCTGTCATATGCCCCCACATGAGGCTAAGTACTCAGTGATGTTGGAGCGAGTCCACAACTTTACGTGCCACCTGCACAAAAAACTTTATGGGGCATTCCCATTTTACCCTTTGATGTACCCCACTCTATTCGTACTGGGTATGGTGCGGTACAATCAACACGAGGTGCGATGCGAATTTACACTAGTATCGTACTTAGTGAAACTGCTCCGAGGCATAGAGCACAACCCGGGAGTGCTGCAGTGGTTGTAGGTACCCGACCGTTATGTGTGGAGGCGACGGCCAACACGCTGGCTAAAACCCCTCTGACTCAAGCAATTCGCGCTATCAATTACATTCTGGTCGAATTGGATATATTTACATAATCACTGGAGTGAATTCGCAAAAGTACTTTGTTTATACTATGTTACAAAGAATGATCTCTGTTGTGTGCTTTAATTTTAATTTTGTGTGTGTGACTTTGCTATCACATTGTGTTAAGACCTGTAAGTATCCTTACAGGTCTTAACACAATGTGTGAGTGTTTAGGCCTTTAAAGAAATAGATAAAACTCGATCTTCCGAAGGACTATTCTTAATTTTAAACGCGCCTGTTTTACCATAAATGATCCTGCATCTCACTCAATATCGTCGTGCGTGTAGAATAGCGTCTAACTGCTCATCGCTGATACTACCTCTGTCGGACACGACGCTTGGTGAGACAGCGTGCTTTTTAGCCAGGCTCACCAGTGAATTCGAGCCCGCGACTAGATACCCCTTAAAGGCTATTTACTAACTTTTCCAACAGAAACAGTAAAAAAAAGAAACAGATTTTAAATTGAAGTATCGAAATCTCCGTCCATCCATGTTATCCAGTTTTTGCGTTCAAGTATCGTAGTAGTTAGTGGTTTTTGCTTTAGTAGTATTTATTTAATTTATTTAAACCTCCCGGAAGCAAGTGCCTAATAAATAAAAATATTTTCTGACTGTTAGAGATTCCATCCAAACCGAACACCTAAAAAGGTGACTGGAACATACTCAATGCGGAAGGCGGAGGATAGCGTGTTGTGGCGCAGCCTGGGAGAGGCCTATGTCCAGCAGTGGATTGCGATACGCTGAGTTGATTGATTGAGAGATTCCATCCAAATGATTTTCACAGGAATTTTGATTAAATAGAGTATCCCTGGGACCCAAAAATCACTTAAAAATATGAGAAAATGATAATCTCACTGAGGCCTCACATACACAACACACACATACATAATTACAAAATTACACGTTCCTGCAACACAAATCATTCGTCTGAAGTACCGTGTCTATGCAGGAAATCAAACTGAGTTAGCTATGGTGTAAGTACCGGTCATGGAATATCTGTCCCGGAACGAATATTATACCCAGAAAGCATTCGGATGAAGTGTTTATAACATCAAAGATCTAGTTTGACGAGCATGACGTCCTGTTTCTTGTCTATGATAGCATTGTGGCCGTTACAAAGCTGTTGTGTCAGGAAATTGAGCCGTAAAACTTTATGTAGCTTCCCCAATATCCTGTTGTCTATGCGATTGGATACACCAAGAAGTCAGAAGATTTATGTGGTAATGTGTTATAGTAGGTTTACCGACTACTACCTACTAGTTACTACCTTTAGGTTAAGAAAAAATATTTAGATTTAATTTCTGAGTCAGTTTTACTTTTGCTGTTGTTTTCCGCATTGTCTACTCTAGCTGTCTTCTTGTCGTTAGATCATCAGGGTTACAAGTTGTCGTTGCCTCCACTGGGTTGCACCCAAGGTCATATAATTACGTTAGTTTTGTGTAACCACCATTAATAATGTACTTTTGAACAATAACCGAACAAGAGTATATTTTAGAATGGAATACATACATTTGTCTACCTAGTGACCATATTAATTAAAAGCTTCCTTTATGCAAGGCATTCTTTTATGTTCCGTGTGGTGCCAAACGTAAAGAATAGCACCATCCCATTTCTTCCCGTGGGTGTCGTAAAAGATGGCTAAGGGACTCACTAGAGAATGGGCAGCAGCGTTCTCTATGCGTTTTACCACCATACTGCAATCGCCAATCCGCCTGCCAAACGATTATGGCAAACCCCTCAAAAATGCTTGGGGGAGGCCTATATCCAGCAGTGGACGTCTTCTGCTGAAATGATGATGCATAGGCAGTTATACGCAAATAACAAACTGATAAACTAAAACATTTATCCCCTCTGCGGTAAGGAAAAAGGCAATACTTCGTAGTTACGATTACGTATTGCTGTTGGCAAGTACGATTCAAGTGCAGTAATGAGTATTAATAGTGGTCGATGACCAAACTGACTGATAATGTTATTATTTTTCCAATTACCTAAAGCTTGGTAGGTTTTTATTATAAATCCAATTATCAATTGCGTTTTATTAATTCATTATTTACCATAAACAATTGATCAACATGCAACACGTTTGTGTTATCAAACAAGGAAAAGCTTTAGGAAAGGTTCAAATACATCGGTGACGCTTTTATAACTGTAACCAACAACATTTTTACCCGATTTCATCATCATAATCAGCCTATAATGTTCCCACTGCTGGGACACAGGCCTCCTCTCTGTTAGAGGGAGTGGGCTGTAATCTACCATGCGGGCCCAGTGCGGGTTGGTAGATGTCACCATGTCTTAGATTTTTTTGGTTCTAGGACATGCCATTTTCCTTCACTGTTTTGAGAGCAGTTTTGATTAAATAATTTACACAAAGGAGTTTGCCTGCCTGGGTTCTAACACTTCGAACCTACGACCTACAATTCGCAAGTCGCAGCTATTACCACTGCGGCCCCACTGCACCTGACTGCTGAGGGTAATGTGTTTATCAGCCTATTTTCAATATCCTGACAGTACGTGATGTTATGTTACTACAATCCTGATAGTCCATCGAAGGCTATCTTCAGAGCACTGAGGTCCAACGTCTACAACATGCTCGCAACGTGAACATCTACATTGTTTACAAAATCCATATCACTATATTATGTGATAACTCAGTATCAACCTACACTTACGTAGTATGTTTTGCTAAGATAGGTGGGTCATCAATAATCTTCTGTTTGTTTTTGTTTAGTGGTACGTTTATTTTGAGCTCATTGCGATTGCGCGTTGGTACAAGTAAGCATATTTCGTAAGTGTCAGCAAAGTTGTCATAGGTATCCTCAACGACTCCTTCTTCCACATGATAGTGCTTTAAGAGAGAGGTGACTGTATATGTCCTCTTTGCGTTTGTCACCTGTCAGTTGTTATCAGTGCCGTTGGCACACAATATAGGCATTTGCATTCTACGCGCAAGCAGGCAAACAGCTTGATAAAATACACAGTAATTTGATATTATTTGGTACCTAGCTCCCAGTAACCGACATTCAAATGTGTTGACAGTTTAAATAAAAATCTATTTAGGCTACCAAAATTATCATCCTGACTGAGGATTTAAAAAATCATGTGAAAACCATCGAGTATGATCGATCATACTAGCATGTCACGTACTAATAATTTAATACTCGTACAAAGTGTGTTGGAGCCATCAAGATAATGTCATTATGTTGATATAACATTGACAAGTCACCTAATGCGAAATTTATATCTGGTGCAATGCGTCAGAGTCACTTCTGTAGATGTAAGCACCCTCGGGGGTACGAGCTTCCTAGCACAGAGAGACCGCACGAAGAAAAGGATCTTCACGCAGACTGCCTCTGGTTGTCAGGCTTACATGTTGCTACATATGGAATTGAATAAAAGCATATTTTTGCGTAACATATTCACTCAACGCTTAGCAAAGAAGTACAGGGGGCTCGGTGATGGCAGCTGAACATATATTTTTCGAAACTTTGTCCTTCAATTCAAGACTTGCATCTGTAAGAAACCTTTACAGCTTCGATTTTGTTTCTCGTCAGCTGGATAACAATTCTTAAAAAATCTATTAATGTTTGAAGTATATTGAAGTTATACTTGCGGAGCCAAGTTCTCTACCCCAGTATTGAAAGAAGCAATCTTGATATTCGATCTATATAAAGTTCTATGACTGGCTACAATACCAATTGACGCAAATGGTATCTTATCTAAATCGAACGATATTTTAAATCCTATTTTGAACATGACAATGATTGTTCTATAGGTATCAGATCGGTGATGTATTGTATACGTTTTGAAATAGGACGTAAGAGGAAAAAATAACACGTCAGTGTATTGATAAAGCAAATGGAGATAAAACACGCAATAGAGGTCGTAAAGACAGGTTGAAGTAACAATAAAATGTTGGTATTGATAATGTTAGTGGTCGTATGACGTAACGTAACAATGGCGTTGAACCTCGAGATTGGATAGGTCTTTGTCCAACGGTTACACTTGTCGAGCTTGAATGTATAGCAGTTCTAAAAATAGACTTCAATTAAGCTCCTCGGAAGGGTTTCGATGTACACTTAATCTACAATCTTGTTTTTCAGGAATAAGTGATGGAACTTGCCCTAATTCCGTTACTCTAATCCCTGACGAAGGTTACTGCAAGTGGGCTGCCAATGACTTCGTATAGCAAGCACTCCATAATGCTGCTTTAGTATATGTTGGTGTCACTGTCGGTAAAACAAAAGCGCTCACCGGTGACTTAAAATAACTTTCCATAGTATTTACATGTAACAACAGTAGATAAGATTATAAGTAGGTAAAGTGGTTATCTCACCGCCTCGTGTAAATCGAAGGATGTTATGTTATTTTATGATGAACGTAACTCTTTACGAGTGGCACCTACATATATATTAATGACAAATTGTGACGCAAGTTATTAAGTGCTTATTGCTTAATAATATCTTCTTTAGAATGTGTAGAGTATCATTATACTCCACACATTCTAAAGAAGATATTATTAAGCAATAAGCACTTAATAACTTGCGGATTGCATAGAATCATCGTCATTATTGCTACATCAGTCATTACTGATGTAGCAATAATGACGATGATTCTATGCATGAAAAATTTATATGTCCTGTCAGTTTCACGTCGCCAGTTTCCATCGTAGTTTATCCAATGCAAATGGTAAATTGTTGCTGCTCATTTTACTCTCCATTTGGACCATGCACTTTCTTCTTAGTCTTCTTCTTTTTCCCCATCTTTTTTTTTGTTTGTCATATGTGTCATCATTGTACCAGACTTAGATCTTGGATTGAAATTCTGGGTATAGTGGATGTGTTACTACTCCGTTGTACTAGTGTGATTCTTCACGGGTTAGATACAGTTAAAGCCATTCAAAATTATTGTACCTACTTAATAAATATCTACAAATTTCAAAATAGCGCGCAGCTTAGACATGTAGATAATGTGTAAGTGTTGGCTTCATTTGAACAAACAACTGATAAATTGATATCGTCGCTATCGTTATCAGTATGATAACAGTTGACATCCATTTACGATCCAATGTAACGGAATTCGCTCCGATAATCATCTCTATTTGTAGAAAAAAACACGTTCCTGGAAAATCTATCGGACAAATAGGTACTTGTTGTTTATACAGTTTTATTTAGTTTTCTCTGCAAAATATTATGAACAAGGCTGAGTTGGAGATGGCAATCGTTGGTGCACTTGACGTACTAATTAATTACACATCAGTGTAATGGACATGTAAAGTTCTTTGTTTGAATGATAAATGCTAGATCGTGTTTAATAATATATAATATTAAAATAAGTTCTACGTGGTTTCCATAATTTTTGCCTATTCCTTAAAGGTGCTTATAAAAAAAACGAGTACCAGATGTACCATTGACGTCAATTTGAATATCTGCCGCTATGAAATCGTTTTATGCTCCATATATATACTAATAAACATTAGGAAAACTTCTAAAGGTGGATACTGACCGGCGAAACGGGGCGCAATGTAACATTCGCAACGAGCATGTCGTTACGCCGTGAGCTAAAATCCGTGTTGCTCTCTCGCTTGTTTCCGCGAACTGACTGCACGAATGCTTGTTTTGTAACATGTTACATTACGCCCCGTAACGCCGGTCAGTCTCTAGCCTTAGGCGAAAGACCAGTCATAGCAGTCACTCGTTTCATTATACATGTACACATACCGCTTACGTCTATTATTCGAATGGATTATCACCATTAAATAGCGTGAGTTTTCTTTTTCAGTCGTGTTAGTTCTTCAGTTAATGTAATTGCTCTAAGCAGCCCGTGCAGTGCGCTAGGTCGCGCACTTACTTCAGTTATTCTCATAGTAATCATCTGACAGCCATCTTGATTGATGAGCAGCCCATTGACGTCATCGGTCACACTAACGTAAATTAATTACATAATCTTCTGTTTCTCTGAAATTATCAACTATGTTAAGTAGGTACTTTATCACGCGAATGTTTGACATCCTTTTTTTGAATCATCAACAGAAATGCCTCTGTTATTATGATTCGATCCTAAGTAATTTCAAAAACGTAACGTCTATTTTTATCCGATTAATGCGAAAAACATTGCAATTTAGACTTGTTATCAATGCGAGATAGAGTTAATTGGGTGACCTCGTCGTCGGCGATAACGCTCACCCCGGAGATTCGCGATTGTTTTGTAAATACATAACGGGTCCGCTTCGACTCGATAAGGATACGCAATCGTGGCTCCATAGTACACACGTTACGTAGCAGACACGCTTGTTGATGCGTTTAACATGACAGCTTTACCACTACTCATAACTATTCGGAGAATCTTCAAAAAATACTAGTTGCGTCATATAGCCTACTTATCGTACTACAGGTTTTTACCGAATGCTTTCTTGAATTCCAGTTATATTTAAGTGTCGTTTAGTCGACAGTGACTATCAACCTGGCGCGCGTCTAAGCACTATCTTTAAACTCGAATTCATCTATCTAATACAACCTATGTCCAAAATTATATTTAGCATCTGCTGTATCATCTTCTGATTCAACTGCAGTATCAGTATCTTTCCCGAAAATTGCGATGAGTTATCATCGAAACATTGTATCATCATAGGTATTATTGGCACGCATCACACATTTCGCTTCAACGTACCGATCATCTACTATCGCTTTGAAATTATCTGCGGTTATCTGTCGCATGTAAACATCCGGTTATACGAAATCACATATCAATATAGCAAATATAGCGAGTTACGTATTTAGCTGTATCGCAATGGAAAGTTCCTGCGGAGCGCAGCCGGCGATGATAGTGCTTATCGAACACGCATGGCCGACGTGTGAGCGGTCGCCCGCGCTCGCGCTGGTCGCTGTGACAACACACCATTACTAATTATATTGTTATTTGAAAATTGTTGCTTTGTAACTTGTGACAACTTAAGATTACCGTACTCACAAATTTTCGTCGTGATTTCATTAAACACAACTATGATATTCCTGCTTTGTGATTCAGAATATGATAATGACTAAAGATAAGCCCCAATAGCCATAAGTACACTGTTCATGACAATGCCTAAACGCATAATTTACTACCCTAGTAAAGTTATCCTGAACACCATTGAAAGTTTTACTTATGACAAAATATAACTAACTGTACAAAACTCCATGAATCCCAAATCCCACGAAGTGAACGCTATGATTCCCGACCGTCTGAGGTGTCATATGAATAACAACTATGAAAGAATGTCCACTACAGCACAAACTCGTTATGTGATCCGTTACGATAATGTCGAAACAGGGTTCTGGGAAAAGGCGTGTGCAATGACAACACAGTTCGTAATGTGATGAGCTCACGACACTCGTAAAATTTGACCAACTCTACCATTTTCACCCTTATATCCTTGTAATAAGACCGATCACGACTGGCATTTGCAAAACGTGTCCGCAATGCCAGATGGAATTTTAGCTGTTTACGTTCTTGAAACATAGTTATTAGGTGTGACATGGGTGTCAAAAAAGGTCTCTAGCTATATTATAGCCTGATACTTGGTGCGCGACCTATTTGGCTCGAACGTAACATCTGTTTTTCTTGCAACCAGTTTTAGTTTATTTTATGATGTAGGTATACTACTTTGTTTTTCTTACTGGTGGATTTGCCTATTTTAAGAGTACTGAGAACTGTACGATCTTTTGCAAGTAAACAAAAACCATCGTAGAGTACTTCTCCGTAGCGAGTCTTCTTAACAACATTATTGTACAGCTATAATAATAGTGACTAGATGATCTGACTTGCAATGCCCTTGTTCAAATCAAACGTAGACTGACAGTCAAGTGATGTAGATGATAACATCGATTACCTACATAGGTGTAGTTATGTAACCAACGGTTTATATGAAACATAGATAAAGCAAGTGGCCTTACTCACAGCCACAACACTATACTACGTTGATAACGTTTGTAGTTTGTTCTAGAACTTCTTGACATCTGTGTTTGTGTACCCGTAAAATGTATAAATATTGTCAGCGTATGCTTATCAACGTCTAGTGATGAGGTTTTAAGTCGGAATAATGTTGTTTTTAAGCTTTACTGCGAAGTATTTTTCTGAGATATCGTTATTGTCGATTATAGGATCAAACAACAAAAACGCCTTATTAGGATCTACTCTAATATTTTGTTTATCATTCCAGCCTTCACTCCTCCTCTTTCTATGGCCATAAATACGTCAGTGTATTTTGATGAAATTTATTACTTAAATTTTACCACTTTTTGTCACCACGCATGTTCTTGTACTCTTTCATAATCGTCCAGAAACACATTTCATTTTACATCATTTCATCGATTTCCTGATAAAAGCCCTCCCGATAAAGGGACACCAATAACGAATGAGAATTATCTAACAATACTTAGTCAGGGTGACCAAGGTCGTTATGCAAATTATTTTGTCACATATGCGACAAAATAGTATGCACCAAAATGAATTTCCATTACCTATATATTTTGTACAAAAATGTCTTTTTCCGTATCAATGTAGGTACCAGACAGTTATTCTTTATTTATTGCCATCTTCAGCACCCTAATTGCGTAACTCACGATTAATCATAATTTGTTTAGTTTTGAAACAGATTGCCGAACCATTGCTTCTTATGTTCGAAAACTGTGTCTGCTCAACAACGTAAATAACGCAATGAATATTGTTGAACTGTATAAATGAATCAGATTATGATTAATCGTGAGTTACGCAATTAGGTCTCTCTCTAAGAAATGCTTACAACACAAAGACATATAGATGCGGGGTGGGTGGACATTTATATTTATGGCAGAGCATAGCCCTGTCACTGTCAGACGAATTGCTCAGCAATAATGCACAAATAGTTTGTTGAGCCCGAGAATGGTAAAATCTTATTTTCCTGCGTAAGGTATCAATAAGAAACGCCAGTAATATTATTTTTATCTGCGCTGCTTTTTATCTGTTGAACAGAAATACCAAAGATTCTGGTGATGTGTATGCTCTGCTAATATTGCTATAGAACTTTGTGGAATCCTAAGGTAAATCTCTCCTGCCACTGGCCTTGCAAAAGTATGATAACTTATTAAAAGCAGCAGAATTTTAGACATATTACAAACAAACTTTTAGCACTCGAAGATTTTGAAGATGCGCTATGATTTTCCTTAGACATTTAAGCTGGAAACTTCCTTTGTAGGTGTGTTACCGAGTAACACACATTATCAGTTCTTTTTCCGCATGGTACGCAGAATAAGACATTGGATATCGGCCGCCATGACACATTGTGACTGTGAGCATACTACATGATGTTTACGCTGAGGTCACCAATCAGCGCTGTTTACCTACAGCACAAGTTCATTGACGCCTCAGTTAGCTCTTTGTTGGACGATTTTATTATATGTGCAATGATTGTTTATACAATCAAAGACTTTTACTGACGCTGCTATTAAGTTTTATCGAGGGCATCCCGGCCTTGTTGGAAATTGACGGACTTAATGATCGCTTATTATTCATAAACTTAATATCATACAATTTGGGACGTTTGCGGGCACACATACCTGCCATGGGCTTATTAATGGAGCGTCTATGATCCCTTCTACATTTACCCCGTGTACCTTCAAATCAAAAGTGAACAACTGAACAGGCGTCTTCTGGGCACGCTCATTCTATCATAGACCTCATCCATCGCTTTCCGTCAGACGTGATCGAGATCAACAGCCGGGCCTGCTCTTTCAGTTCAATAATAAAAAGAAATGGAAATCTATCAAAATATTTTTTTCGTTATACGGATAAGTTTTTAACTTTTTATCCAGTGCCTAAACTGTAACCATGGAATCAGCATATCATTCTAAACCCCCTAACGCAGAAATTTTACGTCGGTTTTACCAAAAAAAATCAGCTGTTTCATAGAAAAGTGCAATACCTAGGCGGTCAAAATGTATGGAACAGCTGATTTTTTTTTTGTATTACCGACGAAAAATTTACAGTTCGCGCAATGGATAAAAACATATCCTGTATTGATAAACTCATTGATATTACATTCCGGCTTAATTATTAAAATTGTTTTTAATAACAAAATAGCGCTTCCCATAATGTGTTATTGATTGAGCTTTGAAAGGTAGTTCTCAGCTTAATAAGTAACTAGTATCTGTTACCCACTTTAGGATTCCTTCTATGTGTCTTCTGTTAAAACACAAAAATAAACATGCTCAGGAGGCACCTGCTCAGCCACTATATCCCTGCCCTTATTGAACCGTCATTGTTTGCTTGTATTTTGCGTGTTTGCATGAATATTTACACAGTCGCTTTATTTTTTGCCTGAATACTTGCGTTTTTGCTTACTTATCTGCTTGCTTGCTTAAGCCACAAATTCTCAATAAACTCAGAAACCAAATGCTGAGTTATTACACTAATCGAGCCGTCATTTATTTCTTGCTCGCCATTTTGTGAATTTTGCTTAATTACATAATCGCTAACATGCTCGCCTGTTTACTTCCTTTTATGTTTGCCTGCTTGCTTGACTTCTCATATACCTATTTGCTCTGTTGATTGCTTGTCTTGCTGTGCCTAATTACTTGCCTCCATGTTTTTTAGGCATTGTATTTGATTCTCTAGGCCCATTTATTTTTGTTTGTATGTCTGATTTTTGCTGTCTATCAATATTTTGCTTGATTGCACAAAAGGTGATACCAACATTAAAATGTGAGATGCTTGACTACTTCATTATTTGTAACTCAAACTGTATTTGTTATGATAAAATCCTTATAATCAACATTATACCAATGCAACATATAATACTGGGTGGCATAATACCGTTTCATAAAGCGGTGCATATCAATCGCTGGCAAGCAATGCATTCAATTCTTTTACAATCGTACCCCGGCTGTCAACCACACTTTCCGTTCCCAGAGAGGATGCCTCTATTTGCGTACAGACACACCACGTTATCACTTTTCGCAGTTATTTGCACTCTGTAACGCCTTGTGGCGCTAGCCTTGTATAAAACATCATATATGTTTTCCTACAGCAAGGTTTCTGCTGCTTATCATCGCCATCATCATTGAGCCGAAAGACGTCCAGAGCTGGTTAAATCCTCCAAGCGTCACTACAGCAACAACATCATCGTGATTAACTTCCTAGCTTCATGTGTATAGTCGCAAGCTCGTTCGCTATGTGTCTGTACTCAGTATTTTATCGGTTTAATACATAAAAACATCTTTAAATTACTAATCTACATAATGTGTCTGACTGCTGTCTTATCTGTTAAGAAATATCATGAAAACAAGTGAGTAAAATATAGTCACAATTCCAATATCAATTAGCAGGTCCTGCCTGCTTGCGATACTCTTGACATTTACCGTTTTTGGTCCTAGTACACGCGCTCACGTAACTTGGTAATTCGAGGCACAATTCGACACCGCCACACAAGGCCCCGCTGTCTACCGAGCCTCTGTTTACAAGCACTTATTTACTTTAGCGAACTATGGATTTCCTGTTACACTTATCATATTACTTGGTATAGCGAATCGATAAGTTCTGCTGACATAGATGGGTGCGCCAACCAATATCACCCACGTGTTTTTCACCTTGCCCTCGTAGTGAATACATAAAGAAGGTTATATTTTTTGCTTCCTTAAAACTTGCTCTTTACGTTAAATGTCATGGACTTATTGAGAAAATATAATTAAGTAACTAAAATTTGGTTAATATACATGGGCTAGTTAACTGGTATTTTTAGACTATTAAGTCTAAAAATACCAGCCTGTCAAGTTAAGGAGGTCACCTCAAACACTACGGGTACTCGAAAAGTCTTTATAGAACTTCATATATTGATCAGCGTAATACTATGCTGTTCGTATCGGCAACTTTCTATGTCCGTTTGACTCATAATTTACCAAATAATAATACCTAACGTCATGTTGCCCAGGACCATGTTACATAAATAGTAACGCTCGTACATTAATAAATAATTGATCGAAATATTCATATTCATCGCAATACTTCGTCATTTAATAAAACAACATGGAATAAATAACACATTTATCCTTTAGTCACCATTAGTCGTGTTCAGGGAAAAAGCATTCTTTGCAAAACAGGCAAACCGCAGAATAAACCTAATCACTATGACCCACAACAACTAGCGGTTCCAACCTACATCATTACGTAAATATAATTTAAAACGCTAACTAACTAAGAAGGCGTGGACATTGTTTTTCCTGCTATTAATTGCCTTCCATTTTATATCCTAAATATATGCATTTAAATATTATATGTAGTTTGGAAGACAAAACTATGTGTGTTGGATGACCGACGGAATCTTACTAGATATTATGTGTTGCCGCTTGTCTTGAGAAATTGTAACTTTTTATTTATAATTCTTCACATTCCACTTCGTCTACAACATAACCATGTTAGCTGGTTTATTTGTTTATACCATCATATTAAGTACTAGTAACTTTCCAAGACCATTGCTTTTACCTATTACTTCGTCATCAGGAGGATTATAAATATAATTCTACCATTTATTCTCATCTGGTTTTCCTACAAACTATATTTTTTTGTATTCAGGGATTCCCCACGTAGGTGATTGTAATAAATTAAATAAAAGAAATAAGTCTATATGTGGTAATGAAGTAATACTGGTAGAGTCGGTACTGAGTACTTTGCTCTGACATCGCCCTATTTGTTCTGAAGGTGACATGAGAGGTGTACGGCCGGGTTAGTTCACGAGAACCAGGCCAAGGATCCTGCGACCCGGTCGACGGGCCCCGGCTATTGATCTCCCAGCTGCAGATGCTGCGCCCACCAACTTTGCAACAAACTTTAATGTTGATAAATAAGTTCAACATGCTGTTCCGTGTAATGGTACTAACTTTGCTAATGGTGAAGTTATGCCGCCGAGAGAAATTGTTAATTTTGTATATAATGAAGACAAAGTTTGTTATTTCTAAGGATTGTTATTAAGATTTCTAAATAAGGAGGTGGTAAAAGCTAATATTTTGTCACTTGTTTGTGAATGCCAAGCATCAAAATATTAACTAAAACTTTTAAACGAATGTCTTGCATTTGGTTTCATCAAACTGTCGGAACATAAATGACGTAGGCTAGCCCAGTATAGCAACAACGGTCACAAAATATCACGGTGTTAAAAAAATCTTGATACCTGCATAATGTGCGTATGCATATATTCATTTCTCACGGTCTCCTAAACCGACAGCTGTATGATTGGTGTGACAACAAAAAGTAGATCAACAGGTAGAGGCCTTGGCGAAATAGGCAACGGGGCCAAGGATGTAGGCACCTCTGTCCCGGCTGCTTCGCCTAATGGGCTCTTCATCGGGTGGCACGAGGCTCCTTGGTTTGTTTTGGTATCTCGTCTTTCGTATTTAAATATAATTAATGATTCTGAAAACAGTCTTATCGAGTGCTGTACACAAAACTGTAATACATAGAACCAGAATAAGATGTGCTGAATTACGTAATAATTAGTACTTTAATAAGCGTTCTACCAGTCGTTTTTCAAGGGGCTAAATTTTCAAAGAACACACTGCTCATTAATAATGGGCAGTATGTTCTTTGAACATTCAGAAAGTTTAGGTTCAATTTTTAATTGCAGAAGAAAATCTTCAAGACAAAGACAAAAAAAAGGAAAAGATCCACATCTACTGGTTGAATCGTTTGGGAAAAGGCGGTGACGAGTAAGCATGCACACATCCTTTTAGTACCTACTCCAAGGAGAGGTTGCGGGGCTAAGGACCGGGTCACGACAAATGAGGCCAAGAATCCCCCGGGCACAAGCTATTGATCCTTCGGCCCGGGATGGGAAAAACACGAGACAGCTGCACTTCCGGAAATGGCTTCTGTAGCACCGAAACAAAGGAAGGTTAAAAAATACTTGATAACCAAATTCTTAATTTGATTTTTAAAGTAATCATTATATTTTCTGAAGATGTTAAAACAGACCCTCCTATATGTTAATATTGCTAGCAAGCTCTATTGAACAAATGCAGACATTCCACCCTAAGCACAAACATTCATAATTTAGCGGTGCCTAGTGTCCAGTGCCAAAACTGAGGGTGGTTGATCCCACCGGGCGAGATATTGATCGCAGCCTGCACCGACGCGCTGTGCGCCTCAAAAGCACTAAAGGCTTGCGTTTTGCTTCCCAGAATGCTGTGTCCTGCTCTTTCATATCGTGGGACTGTTTTTCATCGAACAAAGAATCCAACCTGCCATATTATCGAAGGCATTTCTTATCATAAGCTGATCATAAAATATAAAAGCGTATTACAGCATTATAGTAATAGTAGGCTCTCTAACTTTTCCTAATAAAATTGCTAAAGCACCGTTCCAACGAATTTCATTGTTATCAATTACGGTTTTCTGCCTAACAATCGGACATTTAGGAGATATCCAGCGAACCGCATTGCTACTGAAGTATTGTTCGTCTATCCACCTGTCACGTGTCTCCAATCTGGGATGCTGCATTTAATATCAAGAGCGGTTCACTGCATAATGTCCGCCAGTGAACATTATCTCCATCTCCGTTCAGCGTGTCTATACACAAAGCTGTCGCAGACTTCATTGTGTTCAGCGACTCTCTCCAAAATCCCACACAGACATGGACAGCGTGCACTTAGGATCACCATTGTTGCTGATTCTGGCGTATTTTACTGTGTGAGTGTGCATGTCTGTGGTAATGTAGTGTGTGGTGTTTTAGCTGTTCCGCTATGGCGTGTTGCGATGGGAGCGCATCGACCGCTAAACAGCCGAATCGATATGGTGGCGCATGCGCCATAGGCGGCGCTCGATAAACACCGAGACTACACGTCACCCCTCGGTTGCGTCGCTGAGGTAAACGACTCGAAAACGTTACGATAGGTCTTGATGTTAACATATCATTTCGTAATATTTTTATAACTTGAATTTTCATCAGATATTGCTAATGGTCTTGGCATCTCCTTGTTTTTGCCATTTAGTTGAACATTTGTGCAAGCGCCTATGATATGTGGACACGTGGCTTCTACGTAAATGACATTGACTCGTCTGCTAAATATAACAGGCTATATTGTTTAAAGTTCCGCAGCCATGGGGATGGTACATAGGTTATTGATTGTTGTCGTATACACACTTGGACAGTCAATGGTCTGCCCCTCCGGCACTACATGCAGTCGCTGCTTTATTTCGGGCGTCGGAATCGCACAAGCCTTGATAACTTCATGTAGTGGAAGTGATTAGATATGAGTTTATGGCACGTGACGATTATCAATATTTGGCCTTTCACTGTCTTTAAATAGATACCCGTACCGTATCGGTACCCAGCCCCTGTATCAAAAATGTACTCAAATATCATTTGAAACGAAAATTATATATTATTATCGGTATTAGTATATTCTCATTTAAGATAGAATCAAGATAACTTTATTCAATAACTGTAACATTTATAATACTAATAAAATAATTCGTATAAACAGAATATGATTCTAAAAGAATCTGTTATGTACAATAATGGCCTACTTCAAAAAAAATTACGAGGGCACCGAAAAACTCTTGTTGGTGATTGTCAATTACTTTTGCGGGGAGATGGGTATCACAGTACGATACTGATTTAGTTTTTGGGGTGGCTGTGATACCGACGCGCAAACTGTACGTAACCATGAATTCAGCTCGTAATTTTACACCCCCTAGCGTTCAAATATGCCGTCGGTTATGAAAAAAACTGCTGTTTCACAGAAAAGTGCAACTACGCGACAAAAATGTATGAGAATGTTGTTTTCTTTTTTATAACTGACGAAAGAAAATTTAGTTCAGAATCATCAATCTATGGTAACTGCCACCCTACAGAATGTAAGTCCAATGCAACCAAGCAATATCCTAATATGTTAGGGATTTTGAATTAAATTAATATTTTCGTCGTCATCTGTTCAAGCCCAATATCAAAGGACCCTGTAACCTGTATATCTTGACGACTAACTAAGCGCTTTGTTACTTGACATCACTTACAATTCCTATGAATTAATCAAACCAAAGTAATTGTCCCCAATCCCAGAGCGCAATGTCGACTTCTTCTGTGTTTTAATTGGCAATGTATTAATCAATAGCTGAGCCAAACTAATTCGTTTTAACGGTACACAAAACAAGGGTGGGGCGGCGGTATGTGACGTCACCAATCGATAGTACCCCTGCCCTCAACCCTTGGCGTTACGAGATGATGTAACGCAGTATTTTCGTTGAGGTTGTTGAATCATAGTACTCTGAATGTGGGTAGACATGGAACCAGACGAAATAGTACAACTATGCCATGGTTTTAAGGCTTTAGGTCTTATATACAGTTAATGTCAACTTGTTTGTTAATAACTAGCTGCGCGTCGCGATTTCACTGGCATTAGTCTCGATCCCGTGGGAATATCGGGGTAAAAAACACCCTATGTCCTACTCCAAGTCACGTTTTACCCATGTGCCACATTCCATCCAAATTCGTTGAGCCGTTTTAGCGTGAAGGCATTACAAACATACAAAAAAACAAATATCTCGGTCGGAAACTATCCCACGGGACCGTACTATCGGGATAAAAAGTACCCTATGTGTTAATCCAGGTTATAAACTAGCTGTGTGCCAAATTTCATGCAAATCCGTTTGCCCGTTTTTGCGTGATTGAGTTATAAACATACAAACTTTCACATTTATAATATTAGTAGGATAGTGAGGAAGTAGGATAATAAATGAAAACGCAACATCAATAATTGTCACCTCGAGTGTAGCAACCACCGCACGAATACAAATACAGTCTCTCATGGGCAGACACTCACCAAATCCGAGCACACCATCATCGCATCATAATCTAACCAATTTCCAGGGGTCTCATTTGCCATGCATGGTGCATTGGTGCGTCGTAGGTTCGAACCCTGTCAGGGGTTTCACTTTGTGTAAATTCCTTCATCACCACTGCTCTCAAAACGGTGAAGGAAAACATCGTGAGGAAACCGGCATGTTCTAGAACCGAAAAATTCGAATACATGTGACATGGCTATCTACCAACCCGCGTTGGGCCCGCGTGTTCATTGGCACAACCCACTCTCTCTCACAGAGAGGAGCGCTGTGTCCCAAAGGTGAAAACATTAAGCTCATTATCTGGTTCTAAGATTGAGTGTTCCATCACGACGGACTAGGCACACACAGTTATTCGATGTACCGCACAGTGGTACAAACTACGCTCAAAACTCAGTTATTGGTAGGATATTAAGAAACTTGAAACAAAAAATTATCTCATCTTGATATATTTAACACCAAAAAAGGAGGTATTCAGGAAACTTTTAGTGACTTCTGTATGCGACGAATTGACTAATCATTCTAAATAGAACTGAACAAAGTAATCCGTGACCATACACCATTACAACTCCACACACACACATACACACACACTTCTACACACCCATCCACACTGCGCACTTAGATATGCTTAGAGGGTGCTAGCATGACATCCTGTTTGTTTCTGATGCATATAATAAGTGTAGTTATTAAATTGTAAATCCGTAATTGGCTTTAAGATTACTTTGTTTATCCTAAGTGAAACTGTTAAAGAGCTGTGGATTTTGTGAATAAATAAATAAATAAATTATGCACATGGCTTCAGCCAGTACTACCCCATAAATCCGGCGCAACGCCGAGATACGTAAAAGAATAATGATATACATATTAGTTTAGATTTAGGTACCAACTGCTGAATAATCTTTGTTGCTCACCTTTCGTGTCAGTGTTGCGTCTGGGCGGCTCTAGCAGGCGATGTTTCCCAACTGCAACGTGGCAAGGCCGGCCAACAACCTAGCCCTAATCAACCTGCTCGCTTTTGAATTTACTTTTCCGTTTTATGTCAACCGCAGTCAGAACGCTAAAGATGTGAACAATCATTTCTGTGGTTGGTACTTGTTTCTTTCTTTATTATTTTCCATAAATGGCTTTTTCTATAAACTGATCTATAGGTATTTTAATAACTTCAGGTCAAGTTTAGCTACTAAGAGTTTGTTTATAGTCCGAAAATATACGCTAGAATTCATGTGGCTTCAACAAAAATGGTTTAAAAACGTGTCTGTATGGATTGAGGAGCCATGTATCATATTTAAACGCGGGTACTACCAATATTTAGTAGTAAATTACCCAATTTTGTAGGCCTGATCCTGAA
The DNA here is from genome assembly GCA_949091785.1 of Polymixis lichenea. Lineage (NCBI taxonomy): Eukaryota > Metazoa > Arthropoda > Insecta > Lepidoptera > Noctuidae > Polymixis > Polymixis lichenea. The sequence goes on along the minus strand of OX420943.1, from coordinate 1,220,494 downwards.
ATTTGTAGTAAAACCCTTCAAAATTTACAGGTAGTTTAAGGTGGCTCCTCAATTCAAATGTCTGGATTGAGGAGCCACCTTCAAACTCGAAAACTAGCCGATGGAAATTTCAGAAAGTATGGTAGGAATTCGTAGTGCTTATGCGTAATCTGTACAAAAAAAAATGAGTTTGTACGGCTAAATTTGAAATAGCTACAACGCTTTGATTTATCTGAAAAATCCATAAATTTCCCCGCGCTGTTTCTCTGGAACTAATGAAGTAATTAAAACAGATTTTTGGTATAATTTAATAGTAACTTTGTTTTCATTTGTGGTATGAAAATAAAATGCACCAGCTTCATAATTTCGGTAATACAACACATTTTATGTGCCTCCTCAATCCTGACGGTCTATAAAAAACAAATGTACGTAGCTTCTAAAGTAGTTGATCAAATCGAAGTTTAATTGCGCCAATATTTAGTATTCTACTAAATATTGGCGTAATCAAACTTCCTCTATATTCAGTATATCAAAAGATCTGAATAATTGTAATTTTCCTTAACAATTTTGTGCATGGGGTGGGGTGACCATAAATAATTCAAACTGTGTTCATAAACAGAACTTTATTTACACATGAATCATTCTTCACCGATCAGTACTTAAATAAAGAACACAATATATTAAATACCAATAATAAAAAAAGAAAAATAAACTAAAAGCGGTTTATCCCAAATGACCTTTTTTAAAATTTCTAAACTCTAAACATTATCTCTATCTCTATATTCTCTTATCTCTATCTCTAATCTCTTCTCTTCTCTTCTCTATATCTATCTCAAAATATTATACAACAAAGTCGCTTTTTGTCTGTCTGAGTGACCGCGTTGTTCTCCTAAAATATGCAACGGATTTTGATGCGGTTTTCACAATCATTTATAGTTTTAGTATAGCTTTTCGTTGGTGTCATGTAGATATTCGATATATTATAGTAATTAAGAATAAGTAAGTAAGTTTCGACTGATAAAATAAAATGTTGTCTTCGCCAAACAATTCAATTTGTGAAACCAAAACGTGTATTCAAGGAAAATATGCTTAAAATAAAACAGACTTATAATCTTTACCGGTTTACTTGACCAAGGAAAACAAGAATTATATTTATTTTTACCTTTGAAACCTCGTTAATTTCGTACAGCGATTAAACATACATAATATATTTTGATAAACAATATATACCGGTAAAACGGGTCTATTCAGGACACATTTTGACATAGGTACTTAAGCAAATATCTTGTTTGTTTTGCATAAAATGTTATGGTTAAAAAATGATATGGGTCTCGGAGAACCCCTTGCTTCTACGGATATACGTTTGGAGTACCTAAAAAGAGGCTGTCCTAAATAACGCTTATTTGGACAACGGATATTTAATGCATATTTCGAGCTAAAACAGCAACTTTAAACAAGTTTATCGATTTTTGGGACAAAGAATAACAAAAACCATATTTTTCTGTTTTGTTTGGGCTTTGGTGGAATTTTACGAAGTAATTTTTTTTTTATTGTTAAGAATAAGAATAATACTTTATTTGCCAAAATGTAGGTGTACAAAGTAGTATGATGTTATTATAAATGTGGCCCATTAACATTCTACCATTACATGTCATGTGCAAATATTGAATTACAGAATACATTAAATTATTAAAAATGTCATAATATTCCTTCAGTTATCACTATAATCGTTACAAAAATAAATTAATTGCAAATATTTAATTTCACAATACATTACACGATTTGAAAATGTCTTATCATTACATCAGTTACCAAAATGATTGTTATAAAATGTCAGATTTTATGTATTAATTGAAATGTTAATGTCCAGGGATATTGATCTGATGTCAAAATAAAAATAGTAATAGTAAGTAGAAGTCAAATTAAAAAATAAATAAAACATAAATAAACCAAATTTATTGACATTACTTTCTTTCTTCGACATGTGACACAAATTCTTTAACAGTGTAAAAACATTTTTCTTTAAGCCACTGAATCAGCTTTTTTTAAACATGAGCAAAGGTAGTTCTTTAAAGACGTTTGGTAATTTATTGTACACCTTAATAGCCATTATAAACAGCTTTTCTTTTATATAAATCGAGCTTGCATTGTGGCAAGCAGAGCCTATGTTTATCCCTAGAGGCAACATTCCTTTTGGTTACATCTGTATGCTTAGTAAAATTTTCAGGATGTTGTCGTACTAATAGGCACAATTCTTTAATATACACGCATGTTAACGGTAAAATGTTGTACTTTTTAAACAGTGGCTTACAGCTATCCATGTACCCAGCTCCACAGATTGCACGCACACATTATTTTTGTGTCATAAACGCTTTATTGACATCCACCGAATAACCCCACAACAAGAGACCGTGTTTATTGCAAGGATAGCTAAACTTCCATTAATGGTAAGAATAATGACTAAGATTTCGTGAAGCAGTGTCCTCTGCGTGCAGCATTTTTAATAATTCACTTAAAAGGGCAGGAAAGCTATTTTTAGCAAGCGTTTTGCATTTTCTGCCTGCGTCTTTTTTCCAATTAGTTAAAATAATTCGCCAATAATGATTCCAAGGAGCGAAAAAGGCAACATCAAGAGGCTGCAGAATGTGTGTGGCCTTGGTGGTAAGCACACAAACGTAATTTTGTATTTTCCACAATCTTCCAATACTTTAGACGAGAAATGCAACGATAGATTATATCTCCTATAAGCACAATCTTTTTTCCCTCTTTCGTTTTTGCATATGGAATGATGATCCTCTGGAACCAATTTTCAAAACATAGCGAATCAAATCACCCGCTTTTGTATTTATTGGGATTTTTAGACGCTTTCCCAAGAAGCCCCGCATCGTTGTCCCAAAAAGCCCCAGACACATTTTCAATCATAAATCAAAAAATATAAGCATAACAGAATTTATAATTAGCAAGGAAATCATCATATATATATATTAGAAATTAAAAAATAACAGCACTCTTACCAGTCAAGATTTTGCGCTGCGGCGGAAGTTTTGACACCTACGTTTTTATGTAAAAAAGGTTTAGTCCATGTTCAACCACCACAATCTTTACCCCCGACCATGTTGAACCCCTAAATGTTTCCATGTTCAACCCCTGGGGGGTTGAACATGGATTTCAATACATTGGTCATCCTTTCTTTGTCCATATTCAACCCATTGTTGTTAGGTAACTAATAATGACACTAAAGTATTACAGAGAGCAGAAGTGTATTTATTTTCTTTACAATTGATATTTCATAGGGTAAAAAAGAAAACATGGCTTTTTGGTTAACATTGATCATGATGAGCTACTTGGCGTTTATCATTTTTGACTTTAAACCTGTCTGGGTCTATACGGCTACTATAGGGGCGGTAAAGCGTATAGGACGGATGTGCTACAATGTAGTATTCGAAACGAGAGACCATGGACGCAAACTTTTTAATACAACATGACCGTGTTATGATCTCTAGATTATTTGAACCGCAGACGGACGTCTGGGAAGAACTTTTATCCGAATGGCAATGTAGGTGGGATAACTCTATCAAGGGCCGAAACTTCCATCACGTCCTCCACGCTTAGAAGTCACGAAATCAAAATTAAATATACCGCTACTCGTAGACGGAATCTCAGCCATTTTCAGAAATACAATAAGTGTCACTGTCAAAGTCACTTCAATCCTTTTTGTTTAATTATAACTATTAATAAAGTAATGCAATTGTAACGACTGGCCAACTATTAAAGAGGTAGAATAAACTCATTTGAATTTCAAAGTAACTGCAGAAATATAGGGCAAATAGCTAATAGATAAAACTTTTTCCAAAAAAAAAACAACCGACTTCCGAAAAAACACTATAAAGTGAAAAATAACTTTAATTTCGGAAGGCGGTGACTTTGGATATGTATTTAAATTTTTTGTCACCGCCTTCCGAAATTAAAGTTATTTTTCACTTTATAGTGTTTTTTCGGAAGTCGGTTGTTTTTTTTGGAAAAAGTTTTTTTTTTCACTTTTTAGTTATAGTACCTATCCCACTAATTCGAAATTTCATCATCCTTGGGGTCAAAACAATGCATATTTATGTGATAGCAGCAATAGCGGTTGATTTGCTGTTATTTTTGAAGAGTTCCGTTGTCTGTCTCCGAAACGCATCATCATATCTATATGAAATTGAAATGGGACCACACGGAAAGCACGAGCTTTCAAATAAAAAAGAATCATCAAAATCGGTTCACCCAGTCGAAAGTTATGAGGTAAAAAACATTTAAAAAAATATACAGTCGAATTGAGAACCTCCTCCTTTTTTTAAGTCGGTTAAAAAAAGTAGGGAAAATGAGAAAATCTTTTGTGTTTTACTGTCCATTGAGGGTTGAACGTGGATTAAAGACATTCAAAAATAAAAGTCCATGTTCAACCCCCCCAGGGGTTGAATATGGACAGCATTTAGGGGTTCAACATGGCCGGGGGTAAAAATTGTGGGGTTGAACATGGACTAAACCGTAAAAAACAATCTCTGACTCTTTCACCAAAATTCGAAACTAAACTGTGAAATTATACTGACACTGACAGGTCACACCGTCACAGTGTGTGTGTGACGTAAACTATCAATCTGTTGCTAGAATTTATAAAATAAATCCTACCATACACCAAACGAAACTTTTCGATAATTTAGTTCGAAATCCTGGGTCGTCCCAAATACCCCCCAAAAATCCAAATAGCTCCCCGTTTTACCTGACTAATATAAAACTGAACCAAAAGTTCAAGACTTTCCTACGAGCGATATGATGAAAATATTGACTCCCTAGAAAAAAGGCAACTAAAATCTCCATTGCTTTAGTTATAATCTATATCCAACTACATTTCACACTACCATCATAATATCCAGTCTAAAAAGAACGAGTTAAAACTGGATAAGTGACACAAAACAGAGCGAGAGATGTAAGAAAGCGTTACCCTAGCCGATGATTGTATAAGTTTACTAGTTAATACGTGAACAGAACGTAAATAAACATTGACACGTGTTTATGGGTGCGGGCTGGCACATGCGCTCTGCACGCACAGTCATCGATCCGGGCCCGCTCCCGGCACACTATACGTGATGCTAGGCTAGGACTCCACGTTTGGCTACTGCCATATTCCTTTGTACTAGAATTTTTTAGGCAGATAATTTTGTGTGCCTCCCTAATGTGTAATGTTGATCAACAATTGCAGTACAAGCTCGAAAAGCATCCCAGGATATTGAATTTTGGCAGAGTAATTATTTAACTGTTTATATTTCTTTCGAGTAGTTTACTGTCATAAATTAAAGAAATAGTCCATTAGGATGCGCCGAATATAACAATTACGTTCGGAAATAGCTTAGCAGGATCCCCACCAATGTACTAATTGACTCAGCATAGCCATACAACAATTTATAGCTATAAGACATGCAGGTCCCCAAAATCAATAGCCTTGCGGAGGGTCGGCTCGACTGCAGTAACTCGGCCCCGACTAAGATACGAATGTTTTAATGAAACCTGGTTGAGTGACAAATAATTGTTAGATCCGCAATCGCATGCGGTCACTGTAGCAGTTGGCTAGTGTAAATAAACAGTGGTTACCACGTACCTACCTTTAACTCTTTTTGACCGGAGCTGTGCAAGCGTGATTGGATAATGAGTTATCATTGCTTTCATGTCGTTTTTTGAATGACGAGGGATGCAATCGAAAGTGTTTTGTTTTCCATAACCTTTCACATATAGATGGCCGCCGAAATGCTGTAGCCGTAGAACGCACTGATATCTTTTCGCCGGTAGTACCAATATTTTCCGTCTACCTTCGTGGTTGTCTTTGCCAAGTTTCGAAGTTTGTGCCTTTTTTCCTTGTATTTCCATATAGGTATGGGATACAATAAAGCCTGCCGTTATCGTATAGCAGAAAAAAGAATCTCATAGTGCATTAACGAAAATGCTTTTTTTATGTCTGGTTTTTGTGGAGCATCGTTGATATGATAATCAAAATCGCCAATGAATTGACTTTTGGTATATTTCCTTTGTCGTCAATTTTTAATGCTCATTCACCCATCTGACTGTTCGTCGAAACACGTCAAAGTTATTTTATATAACTATGCCAGCATGCATCGTGGATAAATTAGGCGATTCTGGTGCAGACCAAACAGTAACTAATTGTAAATAGACGCCGACTGTTTAACACAATAATCAGATTGAGCTTGCTAGTAATTTGCAGTTGCAAGCTGAATCAAATTATTCTTTTATACATGACGACGTGAAACTGCGCCGTTCAAAGGCAAATCTGATTACTTGATTGCGAATTTTGGACGCCAGAAAACCTGTCAGAAGAACTGTGGAACAAAGGGCTGACTACGTTCGTTACTAGTATTATTCCATTTGCCTTCCACATTACAGATAATAATGTTGTGTCGCTCTTCGCATTCGAAAAGTAAAATTGTCGTATTAGTTCGTTTATCTTCATAAATTGTTACACCATTTTAAATATTGGTTCCTATAGCCTTCCCCGCGCAACATACCTACATATTTGTTTATTATTTTATCGCATTGTCTGCGTCTTAACTGGATTCACCCATAAATATCTATTGGTAACATGTAATTTAATTAGAAAAGTCTTTAGAATTCATCGTAGAATCTGGCCTTACATTTTGAATGGTTATTTACGAATGTAGTACTTACCTAGTAATTTAATTATTTGACTTACCAACGAACTAAACTATACGTAACATCCAAGGTGAGTGCGATTCAACTATTTTAGATACTAAACGTACTTTTATCTACTCATACAGATACTTATGGGAATTTAAAACAACTACTAATACACCTATTTCCTTTACAAAATCCGAATTAGAAAGTAATCTTGAGAACGTGACGATCAAGTTATAACAAAATCTGATTTGGTGTTAGTACGTGTGGCGCTGGCGTGTGGCTACGATCACCGGTCCTCCCCGTCATCTCCGCTTACGTTTACCTGGCCGCATAACTGTTTTGCCTCCGATCCTCAGTCGCATACAAAAACCGATGAGTTGCCTTCATTATTATTAAAGCACAACAGAAATGAGCGGCAACATGGCGGTGGTTAACTGCGATTGCGACGTTGCCACACCGCACGCTCGGCTGACTCGTCACGTGACGTCACGTCTCAAGATGGCCGCCACACCGGTCGCGGCATCCCCCCGCGCACTCCCGTCTTCCAGCCGGATCCGATCGTGTTGCTCGGTAATAATAATTTAGAATGCAGCCGTCAGAAAGGAAGCCGAGCAAGAATAGATTGAAATTTAATGCATCGAACACGTCGGCTATACGTGTTCACACTAATTGTTATTCTACAACAGATGCTGTTTACTTTCGTTGAATAATATAGACGGTTGTTAGCGGAATCGAGGGCCTGCCAGTATGTGTGGCGGGCGACTCCGTGATTCATTTAGTTAATGCTCTAATTACCTAATCGGTGACACATTCTTTCACTGTGGTTAACTTAATCTATACGAGATTATTAAATTTAATGGCTTACGTTCATATTTGTGTTGCTACGTATTTTTTTCAATAGACACAGGTGTTTAGATACTTTTTACAATATATAAATTACGATATGTTATTAATATTATAAATCATTTATTGGGCAAAAGCTTTTATGTGTAAGTATAGGACAGGTTTAATTTAATCGAGTGCGATGACACAGATACCCAACACTATAGTATTTGTATATTTTTCTTCTGAATTCCTGTTTCTGCTTCATGTTACCTATTTTTAATTAATTATTAAGCAAGACACACCAACGACAAACATATTAACAATAGGTCTAGAAGTCTCCACTCTCCAGTACTGTGGAAATACTATCACTTATAGGTAGGTATGCACACTATGCACGTTATTCTTCTTAAAAATTATTTGAATTAGATTTTTTAATCATTAAACTATGTAGGTATTAGAAATGAGAATAAATTAGAAAATAAAATATAATAACTTTTGACACATTGCACTTGCACTCAAACAATACAAAAATATAGGTATATACTTGTTTAAATAAAAATGACTACGTTATTCAGTACTTAAATGTTTTCCAAATACAATGTTAAACTCGTTGCATCTTTAAGGCGTGTATATAGTGCATTATATCGTGGTGGTTATCGTGCGATAAGCGTGTTGTGTATATCGGCTGGGGCAGGGCTCGCAGCGTGGCGCGAGTGGCGCATCCGCGTCGCGGCTAACGGCTCGTCCTCGGCGCGTCGTCGTGCTGCGCGCGCTGACGTCACCGCTCGATAATGGCCGCCGCCGCCCCGGCCCCCCGCGGCTGCCTCGACCTGAGCTTCAGTCTCTCGTCGACCCGCTCACCGAGCGAATGACTTTAACGTTACGCACCTCAGATATCCGACGTCCGCGAACCGAGTGTGAAATTGTTAAGTGTTTTATGTGTACCATGGTGACGGTGTTTTTCGTATCCGGCAAGAAAATTCTGTGACAATTTACAAGAGACACGAGGAAGACCGATCTCTCGCTCACCGATCAACACCCGGCGGCGAGATGTCGGTGATGCAAAAGCGTCAGCACTGCTACCTGTGTGACTTGCCCCGCATGCCGTGGGCAATGTTGCATGAATTTTCAGAGGCGGTGTGTCGCGGATGCGTAAATTACGAGGGCGCGGACCGCATCGAAGTGGTTCTGGATGGAGCTAGGCAGCTAAAACGCGCCCATGGGTTCCAAGAGGGCCGTGGGCCGACCCACGCTAAAGGAGCTCACCGAGCACCGCTAGAAGCGCATCAAAATGGAGCGGAAACTGCAGCAAGGGGCCAACCGGCTCCACCAGCACATCATGCTCCTACAACTGGATTTACTTTACATCATCCGCGACCGACCGCAAGTGCTGGACTTTTAGCCGAGTACGGTGGCAGGCGTGAGGAGCACGAGGGCAGACGGCTGGCGCACCTGCCGACACACCACCTGTCGACACACGCCGGAGCGCGCCTGGCTCCCGGTCTTGCACTTAAGCGACAGTTGGATGAAGATGACCATCAGAACCATCACGAACCCGCCAAAAGGCTCCTAGAGGAACACTCTCGGCCACCACTAACTCGTGGTGACTCCCTGCCTGCAGTCTCATTAGCAGCTCCTTTTGCTCCAGACCGTGTGTTCAAGCAAGAGAAGCACCCATTGCGCACACCTTCTTTTGATGCTTCTTCGTTCAAATCAAATGGTGAGTCTCTTTCAAGGATGCTGTTTCTGTTAACTATCATCGCTGTTGATTAACAACAACGAACTTATCAAAAGTCGATATTAGTTAGGTTTCCTCTATTTTACAAGATTTAAATAAATATTCCTTTGTTTTAAATTCCAGTTTTAAATGAAAACTCTGTAACTGGGTTATTATCAGCGATTACTAGGCGAGGGAGATTACTAGGCGGTAATCTATTATCTACTAACTGATCCCTGTGCAGGATTCCAGATTCAGGGTAAAGATTTATAGAATAAGTAATTCTGAAAACTATTCTTACCACTGTTTAGTTACATCAATACCACTTCGGTTTAAAATTTTAGACTGCTGACACGTTAAATGGAAACATCGTTTTCTACTTCTGACGATGAACCTAAATTAGGGCAATGTGGGAAAATGATTCCCTGGTAATAGTGTACCATAGTTAATAAATATTATAGTACCGTTCATATCGGTCAATCTTAGCGTCATGCAGTATTGGGCGGATATTGAGGAAAATGAAAGTATACGGCGCATAAAAAATAATCTGTCATTAGTTCCTTGGATTCTAGTGGAAAATATGAGTAATTCTTGGTACAACATAACATTTTCATTGTTTACAAATATCAGAATGTAACCTACATAGTTTAAAAAATAGTTATTTAGTAAAGTCACGCGCAGTTTGATAACACGAACGATACCAAACGAACGTGAACGTGCTCAGACGGATGAGAGTAGATGTTTTGCGCAAGCGTCCGCCACGGGATTCATATCTAGGTAGGTGCATTAACTCAGTCCATAAATACGAAACCGGTCCGACTGGTTGAGCGTTCTCGAAAGCGAGCCCGCGCCCGCGGCCTCTCGCACACCACGGCACTACGTACAAACACCCACGTAATACAAAACGCGCCACAGTGCCGTGAATGCATGCACGACACGGCGGTGTGGCAACGTCGCGTGACGACATTTTCGCTTGCGTACGTATGTAGGTAGGCCGACGGGCGAAAAAATATAGCGCCTGCCTACGCTTGGCAGAGTTGCTCGACCACATTCCGTTGGCGTGTGTATAGGGAGCTCGCGGCCGCTCGCCACGAGCCGCCGGCCAAAAAGGTCACCGTGCGTGACGTCACCACAGCCATATGGGCCGTGCCTTTACACAGAACCAACCGACCATAACTCACGCCCTTTTGCACGTTATTCTAATATAATAATCCAATGTTTATGTTCAATGACAATAGAAGATGGTAGTTCTGCTCAACCGCAATATGTTTAGCAACTGTGTGACCAGCATGTCGTCCATGTCAACAACGTATATTTTCTTCTGTTTTCCTTATCATCAAAGCTAATTTTATTCAATATGCTAATTTACAATACTTATCCCTAATGTAACTTTTAATGGTTATGTTCCATCATGAATATGCTATTGTGGTGTCATAAATGTTAAACAATTGTCTTACATAGGATATATATCAATCACACATTGTCAGTAAGCTCTTGATAGCACCACAGCACAGTTACAAAATTTGAACGCATGGAATTGTTACGTACGATATGCTGGAATCATAAATTTTTTATTTTGTTGTTTATTTAACATGTGTAATCTGTTAGTGTAAATTGGAGTCGCAATAAGTTTCATAACGGCCGACTAACAGCGTACATGTATATACGGGACCCACATCGCACGATGTTTGGCAACGTCGCGGTGCCTCGTTCGCGACACGACTCGTTGCACATACGAGTGTGGCACTCGTATCTTCAATTATTATACATACCTACCCGTCTACTATAGCAGTCAGTCCGAAAGGCCTGCCTCGCGCCGCGACGTTGTGTGACCAGGCAATGACACATCGCCGTTCACTACGTAGCTTGTATTAACACACAATGCTATTTATAAGATATTATATGCGTGTGCGAACGTGTGTTTACTATCCGTCGGTCCACCGCAAACGATGTGTCATCCAACATTGAATGTGAGGTTATTCGGACAAATTGAAATGATGTCGTATGGCTGTGGTGCGTCGACGAACCTCGCGTACAACGTCTTGTGCCAAATACTATTCTGAACGGTGACATATTGAATCAATTTTCACTTTTATTTCGTTTTACACGTTAGAATTGATAAACATAATCGCTATAGATGTATGGCAATATATGCTATTTGTTTTGCCTGTCTGCCACACATTCATTTGTTTATGTTGTGCAATGAGTGTAGGTACCTATTATATTTTATCTCAATCACTAGACAGCAACTTATCTGACTAGTAGACTAGTAACAACTAATAACCCTCTAAAATCATCAAATACTTTATACAACTCTTATTTAAGAAATATAACATAAAATATCGACTTTTGATAATATATTCCACTCATTATCGTGACCAGAATACCATTTTTTCCCAGGCTATGGTAACGCAACTCCGCTCACAAATGGCTCAGCTGGTTCACCACTGGGTCGCACGGCAGGATCGCCCCCAGTTACAGGAGTTACCGGGGCCGGCCCATCACCGATGGCCGCTCTGATGTCTGTGGCAGACACATTGCCTCCAGGCTCACCGCGGTCTGCTGGTGGTTCTCCACCACAGCCACCACCACAGAGGTCTGCCAGTCGCTCCAGCCAACACTCGCCCAACTCATCAGGTACGAATACATAAACTTCACTTAACCAAACCTAAGCCCAAATCGTACAAGTATATGCTGTTGTTTGAAAACAAAATACGGCAAACCAGTTTCTACAAATTATTCGTACCGTTGAAAAAGACTCACTACAATTAAACGTGTCAGTGTATCGTGTAGAAAAGAAAGTAGTTGCGAACACGTCAGTTTTTGCAAAAGTTGCCGGTGCAGATTAACGGTAGTCCGCGTTCACTGTGTCGTATCGTGTGAGGGGTCGGACTCGGGCGGGCGTCCGATCACAGCGCCGGCGCTGCCGAGACGCGGCGCCCGACGACCGCTTGCGCCCATACCGTCCAGCTACAGTCTGCTGACCTATCACGAGCCTCACCTGGACACGTGGCTAATGCGACAGCGGACGCCACTCTCATTGTACTTACATCTCCCTCTTTGTTGAACTTGCGTATGGCAGACAGTAGCTAACGATTCCATTCCGGTCCGACAGGGTCGAACGGCGGGCGGCGGTCGTCGGGCTCCCGGCACGTGTCGTCGACGACATCGGTGTCGTCGACAGAGGCGGGAGAGGGCACGGAGGCGGCGGCGCCTACGCCCGCGCCCCTGCTCAAGTGCACGCTCTGCCAGGAGCGGCTCGAGGACACGCACTTCGTGCAGTGCCCCAGTCAGCCTCATCACAAGTTCTGCTTTCCCTGCTCCCGAGACTCAATCAAGCGACAGCAAGGATCAGAGGTTAGTTCTAGATTTTATTACAAATTTCAACAAATCTGTGTGAATATATCAAAATTCCTCACTTTTCCTCAATTTGACAAATATTAACAAATTGCTTCGTTGTCCACAGGTATACTGTCCAAGTGGGGACAAATGCCCATTGGCAAATTCGACAGTCCCATGGGCTTTCATGCAGGGTGAAATAGCTACGATCCTCGGCGAGGAGTTCAAGCCGAAGAAGGAAAGGGAGACCTAGGGCAGCGGTCCGCAGCCCCGACTTTACCTCTTGTCCCTCTCGTTGTGAATTGTGCACGGGAGGAGTATGTCCGCGGCACGCGGCCGCAAGCGTCGCAGTGGACGCGCGGCTCCGCGGCGGGGCGAGGCCGGGCCCTCGTCCATACAAACCGATCACTTGTATATAAGTTTGTAAATAGTAAACAGTATCTTTAGTTCGTTCACCGATAGCCATCGACGATACGGACATGGGATTTCGCGGCTGACGAGTGGCGTCGGCTGCACCACTGGGCGCTGTGTTCGGCGTATCGCATCTTTTTTATTTATTTATGAACTCGTGCCGTCGACTGGTGTCGAACGGCGAGCGCGGTGCGATATTCCGAGTATAGCGCGTGTCTGTTTTGACGAATTTTCGATTATTACTATGTTGTGTTGACGTGAACACTAATCACGCTAAAGAATATGATGATCTGAGGTCCTCCTCGCTGGAGTTGTCGTTACATTTCGAGGGTGGTACGCTGCTTTGCGAGCAGACATTTCTTCGGATGCCATTTTCTTAGTTACCCTTAGGTCCAGAACCATAGTGAACATGGCATTTATTTATGTGATTCTTATATACTATACAAGTATTATACGATATAATAATCATGACATTATGTAGTCCAGAAGTACTGATTGTAAAATCGTAGTTATTCAATAACGGATGCGTATCGCTCCCTGTACATACCGTAGATTGATGTATATTGTATTTATCACATACAGCGCATGCAACATAGTCTTATTTTTACTATGAAGCAATTTATTTAGAGTGGCTCGAGTTCCGTTATTGTCTCGCATCTGGCGATAAAATTCCGCTTATGAGATTTTTTTAACTTATATTTTAGCGGCAATGATAATTGAGAAGAAATCAAAATTGTTTTGTGACGCCGAGCTCGTGTGAGCCGCCGCGTCTTTTGAGTTGATTATTTTATAAGGATAAGTTATACTTTACTCGGGAGTGTGTGTCGCCCGCGCCGCAACCGTCGCTCGTCGGGCCACGGTTGCAGTGCGCGCGCCGTCGAGCGCAGTATTAGCGAGATCGCTTTGCAGACGTGAGGGGGCGTACCTAGTCATTTTGTGAAATGTCAAATTGTCAGAACCGCGAACACGCGGCCGTTATAGGAACTCTTAAAACTCGCTGCTATTTGTATAAAGTGAAGTAATCATTATATTATTATCATTATATTTGTCATAATGTTAAACGATTCGTAGTTTAACGTCAATTTCGAAAGCTATCAGACGACGACTATTTAGCTGCAGTGTATTCTTGTGTTTCTCAGCAGATCTGTAGTGTGCGATATGATCGAATCTTGAATCGTTAATTCTTGTTATTGGTACTCTAGCTGGTGATTTTATGATGTAATTTTTAAAATTATATTTTCTGCTGAATCATTCTCGAGGTTTCGATCATTGTTAAGTTTAAATATTTATGCTTGTCAAAACTTAATCGTACCTACTTCAATATCATAAAATTCGATAGCTTTTATATCTTTAATAAATCGAAACGATACAGTGTCTGTAAATATTAAAATGTAGATCATACAATGAAATTGATATGTCGATTATTTATTTTAGATGTTATTTGTGTACATATACGTACGTTGTACATACTTTGTCTACATGTAAATATTTAGGTAGTATTGGTATACAGCCAATACAATCAGGGCTATAGATCCAGTATTAATAGGACATTGAGCCAGGTTGTTTATTATATTATTATTTGAAACTTATTACTCGTTGTTTTACATGAAATGCTAAAATTAGAAACCTATTTGTGCTTAACAAGAAATATTACTTCTATACCTACATATATAACTTTTTCATAATAATAATTTTCATATTGAGCTACTTCTTCTCTATGAATATATTTCAGCTGGGTGTCATTTTATATTAAATGATGAACTTCAAGTGGATTTAATTTAGATGTCATGATATCGTATTTTCATATAGTCAGTGGGCTTTTTATTCAACGTCGCGATTCTGATAGATTCGAAATTGATATTAGTATTATCAGTGGAAATACCCGCGGAACGGGTTTGTCAAATATTAATTAATTAATTATCGCCAAGATTGGCAAAGGTGTAAAACTGTAAGCACAAATTGTGCATAATACTTTTTTATGGATTTGTAATGTTACATGTACGTCAATGTCGGAGTCGAAAACCAAGTTTGCTGAGACATTTGAGAAGAGTCTTATCTTTTTTTATACTGGACTGTGAAGAAAATTTGCGCTTGAGTTGTTCTTTGTCTATACTAAAATGTGGCTTTAACATTAATTTATAATTTTGCCAAATGTTGTACAAGGATCTCAAAACTTTACATAATTTTAAAAGGAGTTCTTAAGGGTTTTATTCTTGGTCCACTTTTGTGGAGAGGCGCAATATTGAATGTCATGATGTGAACGTACATGTAACATATCAGACTATTACTGTCCGCCTTTACCCATAGGCTTGTTTGTAGACGTCGACAGTGTATCGACACAAAACATAATATGTATCATTTTGAGACCCGTCTCTTTCTTACTGTAAGCAGCAAGTGAAATGCTTCGATTAAGACGTTAATGTAAATGTTGGTGAAATACAATTGATGTGATTTTGTATATTTTCGTATTTTTATTTACCCTCTTATTAATAGTTATTGTTTATCCGTAAAAGTAAAGGCACTTTCCTTCATTGGGTCAGTTACAGGCCAGTAGATAGTAAGTTTGATTTACAAAATGAGGAAAACAGATGGGTGCTACGTTACGTTCTTTAGTAAGAGATTGGAATAAAACAAACTACATGGCCAAAGCTGAGGAGCGCACTTGAATACGGTGGTCTTTCCTTTACCAGGAATCGGGAAAAGCTAGCTGGGCTT
The DNA here is from genome assembly GCA_949091785.1 of Polymixis lichenea. Lineage (NCBI taxonomy): Eukaryota > Metazoa > Arthropoda > Insecta > Lepidoptera > Noctuidae > Polymixis > Polymixis lichenea. The sequence continues at coordinate 1,204,824 of OX420943.1, read as the reverse complement.
TCAGCTCAATATGCACTTGTATTTGAATAGTTATTTCAAAAACCTTCAAAGAAAACAATTTTGTTTTTTCTTTGCTCAATTTTACCAATACCTATACATACTTCCAAATTATTTTTAATTTATCAATAACAAATACGATATAATTTAAAGTGTCTATTGATATAATTATCTCATCAGGATCAATCCTTTATTTTCGCCCCATTTAAGAAAAACTTCCTTGACTCAGCCTACCTGGTGTGATCTTGTTTGAAAATGAATTGCCGATGAATCCTTTAAGTTGTATCGTATCATACTTATGAAATAATGCGATTTAAATCGAAATATCTAAAAGCCTTGTTATGTTTGTGCACAGAGCGGAGCACGAGCACAACCGACAGGTCGGAGCCCCTCTGCCTGACCAACAGATGAGAAGCGTCGCGGCAAGATACCCAGTCGATCGATATTTGGTTGGTATCAATATTACTTACTACGCTTAATACCCAAACACGAAAGTATTAGGTTGACCTCTTTACTTGGAATCAGGCCTAATGGATCTAACAAAACCTCCTGTGTTTATACTGCTTACCTGCAGATAAATGTTCATCAATATTATTATTTTTCTCATATTTGGTCATAAAATTTCCAGGTTGAGAGCGGCAATAAGTTCGAAATGGTTAATATCATAGATGACGATATATGGAACACAGAACCAGCTTTAAAACCAGAAGATGAAATAATATTAAGAAAACTGCATGATACGCTGCAATCGACTGCGGATGACCTAAAGCTACTCTCCGGGGAACTGTCGAAATTTCATGAGCCGGGCGTGCAAGTCAAAGCCACTCCTACACCATTAGATGAGGAGTTTAACGAAAAAGTTCATATTGAGGAAATTGTAAATGCCAAATTCCATGGGTACAAAATCATTGATAAATCACCTCCACATGTGCCTGAATACAAGTCGAAGAAAAACATAACAGACGATAACAAACCTACTGTTGAGAAACAAAAACTTAAAAATATCTTTGACGTTCCGGTGAATACTCGACCAGTAAAAAAGAAACCTAACATTAATAGAAACTTAGAAATAACTCGCACTAAGGTAATACAAATAAATGGTGATACAAATAGCATAAAGACTGAAAAGCTTAATAATGGTAAAGTAGTTAACGCCCCAGCAGTAGCTTATAATGAATATTCTTATAAGTATGTGGAACCAAAACTTAAGACGCCAAGCAAAATATTACAAATTCAGGAAATGCCTAGTATAAACATTAGAAGCGAATTAAAAGAGCAGAAAGTTTTACAGTTAGATATAATACCTGAGGTCAGGGAATCTGAGAAAACAGAGACAGTTAGGAAAAATGTAGCAGTAGTTTCGGTTCAACATGAGACCACTAAACCCATAAACGAATCATGCAAAACATTGTCAAGTTTATCACGACACCAACAGTCAAATCAACCTATTACAGCAAGAAAAGTATCAAAAATGTCTACATACGATAGTAGCGGCTCCACTACCAATAATATTAGCTCTGACACACAAATAAAGTTAAAAACACAGAAACGTATTTTAACAAATATTAGATCTTCTCCGAAAACTTCAGTGCGTAACGATCGCAAGAAGAGTAATATAAAGAAAGGGTCTGATAAGCGATCACACTTAAATTTAGATGAGTGGCGAACAAAATTGAATTCCGTATATGGAACAACAACTACAAAGAAAGGGAAGCATTCTGATACTAAAAGTAAAGGCAAGATCCCCTCGGCAAAGTCAAGTATACATCAAGGAAATTCAGTAAAACATACAAACTTAAATAATATGGAGTACATACCTTATTCTAAACTAACTGTAGGAGGTGCAAGAGCCAGTGACATCGAAAGAGAAATATCAGACATTCCTAATAACAGAGATATACCACTGAGCCCTATCTTAGATAGAATATTAAGCAGTAGGGAGAATTCATTCAGCAAAAAGAGCTCTCAAGCGAATAAAGCAAAAGATAAGCTTAATATTCTTACCACATCCGACGAAAATTTATTACAAGAAGTAATTGACATTGAAAAGGCTGTAAGTGAGACGTTAACGAAAAATATTAAGAATACCAAGATTGATTCAAAAATACAGAAACAAATAAGTGATAGCGATGAAGTCAAAGAAAACGACAGCTACGTTGATGATTTTGAAGATGACAAATCTGTTCGCTCAGGACAAACAGGTAATCAGGAAACAAATAGTTCGCACTCCAATGATGATAAGGATTTGAGCGATGAGGAAAATAGTAATACATCAGTAAATGATGGCAGCGATAACAATGATCATAGTAATCAGTTTCCACCCATTCCAAGTTCATCGCATACAAATCTTCAAAACCTAACTTACACAAAAATTTCAAATCTATCTTTTAAGAATCAAGTTGATGTATTTGAATTCGTGCACTCGGTTGCTACACAGGATTCCGCCACACAAAGTAACGCAGGACGAAAAATATCTCCTAAAGAAACTCAAACGTCACCTATTCACGATAATAATATACAGCCAATCCACAACGATCTTTGGCCAACCATAGACCCCAAAGGTGAAGTTGAAAAATTATTCCATTTAGAAAAGGAGTTTATTAAAAAGCTCATTGTTGAAGAGTATGGTGACCTATTGGAAAAGAATATTGATAAACCGTCGACTTCAAAAGAGGTTGAGATAACGCTAAATGTTTCGGCATCACAAAAAAACACACAAACTTCTCCAGCTCACGTGAAGAATGTAATGACGTCGCCTACGAGAACTAAAACTAGAACTACTTCGCCATTCTCAAGACTTACCGTCGATCATCACACCAGTCCATTAATTTTTGTCGTAGATGAAGATGACGTCAGATTAGAAATTGAAAACGAAGAAGATCCAGGCATTTCCATCAACCTATCATCACCAAGATTCAGTTTACGTTTGCCACGAACTAGTCGCGAAGTTTTATCCAATTTAGGAGAAAGTGTACCGCGATCCGTAAAAAAATCTGCTGGGAAAACACAAAATGTAAGGAAAAGTAATATTACAGTGACAAGTACAAGTTCCTTAGAAGCTGATTCTTCAGACATCAGCAGTTTAGGTGAAGTGAAGCTGAAACTAAGAAGAAAATTGGGCAGAATGTCAAATGTTTCTGATACAGAGTCCGTCACTTCATCTTCTCTATCAGATTACCAATCAGGTATATTACCTTTGAGGAGCGAAGGCGAAATGAGTATAGGTCGCAATAAAAAGTCTAATAAACAAAATAAAAGCGAAGGAGAAGCTAGTTTGGGTCTGTTGTAACCTTATAAATGTACATTTTATATAAATTTAATCTTAGAGTATTCTTTTGGTGCCTTAGCTGTTGAGTTTTGTGTGGGTAGTTATAGAATTACTGAGAATCAGTACTGTTAACGGTAATGATTTTCTTAGTAATATTGTTGTTAGTGAATGAAAGGGTTACGATATGTTATTACCAAATTATCATTTATATGAAAATGAATCGTTGAATTTTAAAATTTTGATATTTCGTAAAACGATATAAGAGGGCATTATTGAAATAAACATGGTTCATGAAAATATATTTAAGGTGATAGCTACAGTACTGATTCTCATTATAGATAGTACTACTGTGTGTTCATTCATCATTGTCAGTGTTAATTGTTGTTTACCTGAAGTACAAATCAGTTAAGCATGATATACTTTTAATTTTAATGTTAAGTATGTGTAAATAGTAAACACGCCAGCAAAATAAGCGGAACATAAAAGTCACGTTTGTCGTGACAAAACTTTTGTCTTTGAGAGAAACGATGAAGAACGAAGATAAGCTATTACGAAGGTAAGCTCAGGTTCATAATGCGACGATTTTTAATGACGCTAGATTATCAACTCCCGATATTGAGCCAAGCACTGAAAATCCAACAGAACACTTCCCATCAAAAAAACACTGTGTCGGATTTTTAGCTCTTGGCACTGCGCTGAAAATCCAGAGCGCAAAAAGAATGTGACCGTGGCTACGAGTGTTCAAACTTCCGATTTCCTTCAACTAGACGTTCTCTTACTTCTCGCATGCTTACAAGTACGCTAAGGGCCAGAAGACTTCAGGGGCGGATAGTGAAAATTTCGGAAGCCACATTTTATTTTGTTATTGCGAAAAATAGGTGGTGCCATTCGTCTACCTCATTCTCATACGGTAACAATGAAGACTCTACGTCTTTATTACTAGGTCCCAGGTCTGAATGGTAGATCATCAGTCAATGTTGATTATGTCATGTTGGGGAATGGGTCAAAAACAGTAAATGTTAAATAATAACATTCGATATTCATTTTATAAGCATAATCAGCCTATAATGTTCCCACTGCTGGGACACAGGCCTTCTCTCTGTGAGAGGGAGTGGGCCGTAATCCACCATGCAGGCCCAGTACGAGTTGATAGATGTCACATGTCTTCTAATTTTTAGTTGTCGTAATCATACCATCCGATTGTTTATGACGCTGGTTATCAAATTGTTGGGTTGTCTACGTCTTCCAACTTTAGATTGTTTTTCTAACAATCCAAAAATTAGGACACTTTTAACCGAAAAGAGAAACTAGAAAAGTTTAGTACCTACTCATCTATATGTTCCACTAATTTTGCCAAGTGTATTTTGGTATATTTTTACGCCATTTAGCTATATTGTGATAAGGGAAATAAGTGTATTTTTTGCATTATGAATTTATAACTGAATAAACAGTTGTTAGTAAATGTAGCTTTTTATTTCATTATTTGCTCCTAACTAGAGTATTAATTTGGAGTGTCCAAATTGTCCTTAATTCCACAATTTTGAGGACTTAAAATGGCTCTACACTAGCCACCTACCTACTGGGGCCCATTTGCATTCGCATTTATCTGATTGTTTCATTTCCATTTCCGACTGACCGGCACCCTAATTGCGTAACACACCATCAATCAGAATCAATTTTAATGAATATATTGATTTATTGAATGTATTAGGATATTGCTAATGCATTGCTTTATACAGAGTGTTTGGCAGAACGTTGAACATACGAAAATGGTGGATAGATGGGATCATCTGCTACTTACGCAGCCCTAATTTATTTGGCCCTGGCCAAAAAATATTAAATAACTCTTAAAGATTTTTTTTAATAAAAGCAAATTACATACCATTAGAAAGGTCACACACGGCCGGACGCGGGAGATCGCTGCCACCGATCGCCTCCACAAGGACACGGCAGTGTTCCGCCCAAGCTGGGCAGACCTTCACCGTATGCTCCACCGTGTCCTCAGGGCGATCTTCGCAGTGAAAACACTCTGGCGTTTCCTCCTGCCTTAACCGAAACATGAACCTCCTGAAACAACCGTGTCCGGTGAGGACCTGCGTTAGGCGGAAGGTGAGGACGCCGTGCCACCTCTCAAGCCACTCGTCAAAGAGGGGACTTATCGCCGCAATCGTGGCATGCCAAGCACTGGGTTGCGACAATCGCACTCTCCATATCGCCATGAGATCCCACCGGAGCTCTGTCCGCTGTGCCGTGATTTCTCGCGGCAGCAGAGTTACGCCCCGGCGTTTGTTCTCCTCGCGCCACTCCCAAGTGTGCGCAAAGACCTTTGCCTCCAGATCCTATGGCGGCAATCCAGCAAGGAGGTCCGCCGCCTTACCGGAGATCGTGCGGTATCCCTGGACCATCCGGATGGCTATGACCCTTGCGGACGTCTTCAACTAGCGGGCCGGATGGCGCCTCAATTAAGAATAGGGCCATGGACCTCGTATAGGGCCATGGACCGCACGGCCCCGCGTAGAGCCTTCGGTAGGAGGTGTTTGGCCCCCCTAGACTGGACAGGGGCCGCTTCAAGGCAGCCCCGGCTCCACGAAGTTCCACCGGCTGTCGAGGAGTCCCAGATACTTCATCGTCGACTCGACGCCGATGTCAACCCTTCCTGCCGTTATCTGGGAACCCGTCGGTGGCGCATTCCGAGGACCATGAAAACACATGACCTCGGACTTGTGCAAGGCCACTTCGAGTCCCAGTTGCCGGATCCTATCAACGATTGCCGCAACCCCGTGTGTCACTAAATCGGCCGCCGCCTGGTACGACCTCCATTGCGCTAGGACCAGCGTATCGTCAGCGTAGCAAATTACACTGACGCCGTTAGAGGGGAGGTCGGCGCGCAGCGCCCAGTATTAGGAATATGTTTCGGTATAGGATTAGAACCATCTTGAAGAATAAATAAATAAATAAAAGAAATCTTACTTTTGTGATTATTGTCAACCGGAACAGAATCGGAACACATATTTCATTCGAGGGTAATTTCTTACTTGAAGGAAGATGCGCTAAGTCACCTCACAAAACAATGCTGATTAAAATATAAATTCACGGCCATAACAAATATGGATTTACAGAATTACAATCACTAGTTGTCGGCCAGAGGTCGAAATTCGAGCATAATTCATTTAAATTATAAGTTTCTACTAATGAAAAACACAAGATAATTTGAATTTAGCGGGGTACACAGGCGCTTCCACTTCATCTTAAGTTACAAGAATGATCACTAAAAAGTGTGGTCGTGTGTTATAATTATTGTCTAAACACAGACAGACAAACAGAGTATAATGAGAGAAAAATACCCTGCGACATAGTGGTAAGTGTGGTAACATGGTTGACATTCCAACCAGTCGTGCGTGCACTATGGTGAGGGAGATAACAATATGCACCTGGAGGCAAACGGAACCTCCAAAATGTTTGTCGATGGTGCGTCTGGCCCAAATCCAATTCATACATACCACCGTCACGCTTAGAGATCTCAAGTTTGACACAAATTACGGTCAATCTTTCCTTTTTGCAACTGTTTTCAACTAACTTCGCCGACGACAATCAACACAAGCCTTACGACTTCCAATAGTTCCAATAGTAGCTACACTCATCACCACATAAACCTATCAAACCCGTTATCGGATAATATAATTCCCATAATAAATATGGTTAAGCTCGCTTTGAAGAACAGACTCAGGACCTAGCTGTAAAATGCACTAATGTAAATTAATGTTAACCTTTTGTATACCTATAGAGTGTCATATTCGCATTTAGCGAAAAAGCTCTTTAAATAAAGATTGAAAAAAAAAATCTTAGCCCGGAATCACCCACTGCTGGGCTCTCTCTTTTATTCCGCCATAGTTCTCGGTTCCGTGCGACTTTGACAATATCATCAACGACGACGTTCGCTACCAGAGTTGGAAGAAAAACAGTTTTTTTTAAATTTGATAAAACAAACAGTTCAAATTGTTTTAAATAAGTGTTCTTTTTGTTCTTTTTAGTTTCGGCCATCATTTAAAATTAATTCGACCTATCATGTATCATTTCTAGACTAGATCTTTTCAAATTCGCCATATTAAATTAAATATTTACTTAACGATCAATTATTTTATGTTGTGTATCTTAAATCAATACTGAACGCTTTACATTCACCATGTATGCTGTAAGTAATGTTGATTTTTAAATTGGGCGACATAGGGACTTTCCTAGCGGGACTATACTGGCGGGGAATTACCTATGAACTATGAATTCTATTCTATGAATAGGTGAAACACCAATATTTATATTTAAATGAGGGGAATAACCACTAGTCCATTGAATTACTTTCTTTTAACAGCCGACATTAGGGACTTTTCTAACGGGACTTTACCGGCGGGAATTACTTATGAATTCTATAAATGCGAGTGCCTTTCATTGTAATATTTCATTTCATTATTAATTCTGCGACTGATAAAACCTCATAAAAACCACCTCGTCAACTCAAGGACGCAAAAAGCATGTAATTTGGGAAAAATTCACATCGATCCCCCAAAAAAATACCACACTGAAGACCAATAGGGTGTGTTGCAGAAAATGTAAGAAAGAACTAGTTGGACTTGTGAAAAGAAGGGAGGCACACAGGCACACTTCAAGCAATGTAGCACCACCACCGGTTCTAACACTGATGCAAATCTTGACGCGGACAAGGACGTGGAGGAGGCGTTGTTGAGTGATGCTGGTTCTTCCCGATCTTCAGATAATTCTTCTGCTACACCTACATCTGTTACTATTCTTCAATCTAAAAATGCCAGTGCCAGTAGCAGCTCGAGCTTGAGCATTTCAATGAAAAAAAAATATTATTGCTACGAGAAGAAGATGAGAAGAAAATTGATTTACAATTATCTCGTTACATGTTTGCTACTAACACGCCTTCTAACCACGTAGAACACCCACAGTTCCTGACATTGATGAAAATGTTACGCCCAAGATATAAACCTCCAAACCACAAACATATTGCGGGTAATCTACTCGACGAAGTCTACAACTCGACTCGAAATGAAATGAAAAACAAAGTTGTTAATCTGTCAATTGATGGTTGGAGTAATGTCAGGCAGGCAGGACTCGATAATCTGTGTCTGTGTCACAGATGTGTTGACAAACTCAACTCATTTAATTGATACAATAGAGACAGGCGCCGAAACCCATACAGCTGACTACTTGGTTAAAGTTACTACTGCGGCAATAAAACAATGCGAAACTTACAAACGTGTGGTGCGAAGTGCAGTGACAGACAACGCAGCAAATATGAGCTATATGAGACGAGATTTGGCCCAACAGCAGGCTTAGCATGACGCTTTCTATTTCTACTCTACGGTAGAATATAAATCGCTTGTCTACATTTCTCGGTTGAAAACTGTCAACTGTCTACACGGACGCGTCATTTTTGTCGACTCTTCCATCGACAAAACGCTTCTCTACGGTTCTCGTGCTAAGCCTGTTGGAAGAACTAGCTTCTCACGAGGATATACTTACATACGGCTGTTCGTCACACATATTAAACCTTCTAGCAAAGGATTTGAAAGCAGAGGATATTACTGAGAAAGTTAACTTGATAATGCCGTACTTCAAATACACTCACTTTGCATCTGCCAAAGACAAAGAAGCTGGTGAAAAAGCAATTGTTATATCACAACAGGTACGGTGAAACACAATGGCTGACTGCTTAAAAGTTTTTTTAGAAAATTGGCATATATGCTTAAATAATTCAACTGCTATAGATTTGTCAATTTCATTGAACGTAAATGACATGGCGCTGAAGCAACAAGCCCGGGCTCCCTACAAAATAACTCGAAAATATCGCAGTTACAATTGACATCTCCCAAAAGACATTCTGCTATATTGGCGAAGTGACTGAAGCATGGATAGAGCTTTAAAATATGTTTGAGGGTGAGAATGTACGACAGCGTGAGACTGAGTATTCACTGGATGATTTAAGGAAGTTCAAAGCTCGTTATGAAATGGCAATGTCTCCAGCTCATTTTGCAGCAAACTTACTACATCCGAAGTACAGGGGCGAAAACCTCAGGAGTGAAGATATTTCTGATGCTTTCTTATTTATAGAAGCTTATCACAAAGAGGCGATGCCCAATGTTGTTAAATACAGGGCAATGATGGATCCCTTTCATAACTTCCTATTTTAAGGGCATGTATTTTGTATTTTTTTAGTAAATCACGTTGGACCTCTCGAATGGTGGCAGTCATCAAAAATACAAATGAATGGCCAAACGATTGACTTAGTGACTCAGCTTCACACTGCTGTAGCTTCAAGTGTTGGAATTGAAAGACTGTTTTCAACATTTGGATTTATTCATTCTGACGTACGAAATAAACTGGGTACCGAGAAAGCTGTAAAACTTGTCACAGATTTTAAATGCCTTAATAAGAAAAATTTATTGTTATCTTGATCATGTCATATTGTCTTACTCTGACCTGACTGTTTTGTTTTTTGTGTAAATAATTTGAATAAAATTATTTCCGCCTCCATTTTTTTTTAAATACCTATGCAATTGGGTACCCCACATTCAAGTGAAATGAAACTGAAATTCAGTGCTTTAAAAATACTTACTAACCACTAACCAATATTCTAAGGACCCATATTTTTTCCGCCATTTAGCTATACTGTGATAAGGGAAATAAGTGTATTTTTTTGCATTATGAATTTATAACTGAATAAACAATTGTTAGACAATGCAGTTTTTTTATTTCGGTTTTTGCTCCTCAACAGAGAGTTAACTCGGAATGTCAAAATTGTCGTTACACCCACATTTTGAGGACATGAAACTGAAACTGATCTGTTAGGGTGGAGTCCTACACCTACCTACTGGGGCCATTGACATTCGCATTTCCCTGATCAGTTTTATGACGAAGAATTGAATTACGTACATTGTGCGTGCAAGCAGAAATTTAAACAAGCATTGTAAACAGTATGATATAGATATAATAATAATAATAATAAAAATGTTTATTTGCACCTTCAAAATTAACGTAACGAAACAGGTTTACAATAAAATAGGCCGAAAGGTAGTTACATTATTGACCATTTTACAGTTGCTACTAATACCTACCTAAGCTAAGATAACTTAATATCTTGTGATATAGGTATCAGCGCCCACCCTCATATAGAAATGCTCCTAACCAGTGTGTCGTCAGCCAGTTAAGCCGTAACTTTTTCATGTAGTTGATTTTGTTGTTATGTATGATGGTTGTTATGCAGTGCGAGCAGCATAGTCATTATGCTGTAGTATGTAGTAATCTAGTGTGAATGTCCTTAGAATTAACTTTTTCTTAATCTGTATTTTATAAGTGGAGACTTGTAATTGGCTTTCTGTCTAATATACTGTTCTTGATCTGTTTGCTGTAAGTTTCCCATGTTATTTAAATAAATAAATAAATAAATTACCGTACCGACTGACCTGCGCCCTAATTGTATAACAGACTATCCATCGGAATCTGAATAATTATGAAGGGTATTAAAATCCATTGCTTCTTATCAATGGATTATCAATGATTTAATTATGCGTGTTCGAGGTCAAGAGCAAGCCCATTTAGCACCTAATATAAATTATAATGTTGTTTGACAAATGCGTCTGCGCAACAACGTAACTAACGCAATGAATATTGTGGAACTGTCAGAATGAAAGCCATTTCTACTGTTAGTAGAGAATGAAACTGGGTTTGTACCCGTAGTATGTGTAAACATAACTATTAATAAACCAGCATGCAATAAGTGCTGTTGTTTTAATCCTACTAACATTATAAAAATGTGAAAGTTTGTGAGTATGGATGTATGTATGGATGTTTGTTACTCATTCACGCAAAAACGGCTGAACGGATTTGAATAAAATTTGGCATACAGGTAGTTTGTAACCTGAAATATAGCACATAGGATACTTTTTATCCCGGTAGTACGTTCCCGTGGGATAATTTCCGAACTGCACGCGGGCGAAGCCGCTGGCAATAGCTAGTCTAATAGGTATTTCGATTATTTTAAACATTGTTTTGATGAAACTATTTCTCCCAGTAAATAACTTGATGGTAAATTATATTTATTGCTGTCTTTAAATTTTTTTAAAGCAATAAAAGGTAAGTAAGTAGATAGTAAAGCACATTATTAGAACATCTTTGGATATATCAAGACGTACGTAAAAATGGTTGTTATATTATTTTCCATGTTATTAAGAATATGTTTCGGTATAGAATTAGAACCTTCCTACTTTTGCGATTATTGTCAACCGGAGCAGCTTCATATTTCCTTTGGGGGTAAGTTCTTACTGTATGGAAGATGCTGTAAGGTAGTCCGCAAAATTCCTTTTTATTCGTTTTTTGCAATTTGTAGGTCAGGTTGTATGTTGATTGAAATATGATTCGCGGCCGTAACAAATATGGCTTCACAGAATTATAATTATTAAAATCAATACAACTCTCTAATTTGATTTAATATTGAATGACCATTTCATGAAAAGTCGTTACTTACGGTCGCGAATGATATTGTAATGAACACAGCCTGACACCAGTGGCGTGCACAGAGTTTTTAGACAGGGTAGGCAGAAATTTAAAAAAGGCAAAAAAAAAAACAGAACAACCGATTGCTGTACATACCTACACAGCATGCAACCTGTGAGGCAATTAAATGAATCATATTGTTTTGTTTTGTATTGAATTTACTATTGACTTTACCTATAGTTTGTACCTATTAATTGCAAATCCGGTGTAGGTACAACTACTTTTCACGATACTTGATTTTTTTTCACCGCTAGATAGTTTAAAAGAAATCAACATGTTTTCTTTTCTCTTTACAAACACCACCTGAACAACTTTCACAGTGTACCTATTTTTCACACTATTTATCAATGTTAAAATCTTAAATACATGCCATCATAGCTCACAACCAAAACAAATAAATCAAAACGAACAATGGCGTCCGAAATATTCGGAATATGAAAATAATACGACAAAGAAATTATGGTTGTTTATGTAGTCACAATTCAATGAAATAATGCTACTTTTTAAAATAGTCGCATACCCAGCTTTGTTCGGAAAACTTCGGTAAGTTTCGTAATTCGTCTCGTTGTTAAAAATCGTATAAAGCCAGTGACTACCCTGTATGGTTGTGTGCGTTGTTTGTTACATTGTGTGCCACGTATGTATAGGAACGCACACTGAATAAATCTGCATGACCACGAGAGCACACATACAAACATTGAGACACGAATAGTTCGTGTCTCTCCCGAGGCACTAAGCGGCGCTAGTGCATCGCAATGCGAAGTTGCGTCAAATTGCATGAACGAACGGGATATTGTATCGATAATACTAATGATACGACCGACGCTCGACAGGTGGCGCTGATTTATAAATAAAGATTTTTCGTTTATTGATAAAATAATATTAGTTGTACTTAATTATCTGATTTAAGTAAGGTAGGCAGTGTCTTTCTGTCTTTATGGACTGCACGCCACTGCCTGACACTGACCTGAAAATCGCCAAAAGCGTTAGACAATTTGAATTTCGTATGTGCTATAGTTACAAGATGGTTGTGCTATAGTTACAAGATGGTTGTGCTATAGTTACAAGATGGTTGTGCTACAGTTAAAAGACGGATGTGCTATAGTTACAAGACGGATGTGCTATAGTTACAAGACGGATGTGCTATAGTTACAAGACGGATGTGCTATAGTTACATGGATCATCACTAAACAGTGTGGTCCTATACAATTATTGCCTAAACACATTTCTTTTTTTGTGAAAGTAGTTAACTATTTTTTATTTGAATTGAATTACCCTTCATATTTCAACGGAAATATTTCAGAAAAAATTAACGACTTAGTGGTAACATGGTCGACATTCCAAGATACCAACGAGTCGCGCGTGCAGTACGGCGTGGGAGATAACAATATGCACCTGGAGGCGAACGGAACCTCCAAACTGTTCGTTGATGGTGGACCTCTGGCCCGAATCCAATACATACATACCGTCACGCTTAGAGATCTCAAGTTTGACACAAAATACGGTAAATCTTTCCTTGTTTTCACCTAACTTCGCAGACGACACCATTTTTCCAATATACGTAAGTAGTTTTTGATCACGGTGATTAGTTTTCCTCGTACTTATTTTAAACATTAGGTCATTTTACTATAGTGGTCACATCGCGAAATCTGAGTTCTATGCCAAAGTCGAATAGTGTGACTGAGATTTTCCTTTTAACATTTTTCGATAATTCCGCAGGCTGGTTTTGCGCCCTGTTCATAGCAATATCTGCTCACCGTATATTATGGGCTTCAACAATGGTGATTTTACGTATGCAAACACCTTTCATAATCTCTCTTTAGAAAAGTCAATAGAGAATACCGAAAAGACAGCCGAGTTAAACTTCCTATTAATATGTGTGGTCTATTCAGTTTACCACGCGGGTTCATCGTACGGCTGGTCGGAGAGGTTCTCGTTCCACACGCCTCCTGAAGGCGAAGACTACCCTGTGCGAGCTGCCGTCTACGGTGACCTGGGCAATACGAATGCACACGTATGCTACATTTTTGTTATATTATCTCATTTTCTTGTACAACTCGTACCCATCCGATACTGAATGTTCGACTTGTGCATTGCACACCATTTTTCCCGGTCTTGGGCTTTCTGCATCCTACTCTTTCCTGCGTGTTCCTACACCCAGCGGCCCCCAAGTCATCACAGAGGACTATCGGCCGCCTATTACAAGACTCCGCTGGCTGGAGGTCGACATCAAAAGCATTTATTGCAAGAAATGACGCGAAATAAATAAAATGTCAAGTGAGTACCGATGGAATAGATCTAGAGCTAATCCCTGGAACCACCAGCGCTCTATTGTGGCCGTGGGGCCGCTGGCTGTAGCACACCTTTCCTGTTACCTTGAACAGGTAACAGGACACGTGCCTGCCCAGAATTTCTTTATCCAATCTAATATTATAGTCTACTCAAATCTGACAGACTGTTTCCACATCGACTCTTTGTTCTAGTCATTATCTTTCCTGCAAGACGAAGCTGAGCGCGATGACTTAGACCTAATCCTGCACGTGGGTGACTTCGCATACGACCTGGACTCTGACGACGGTCTAGTCGGAGATCAGTTCATGCGACAGATACAGCCAATTGCCTCCTTAGTGCCCTACATGACGTGTCCCGGGAACCATGAGCGAGCGTAGTACGTACAGCATTATTATTTTAACAAGCCATGTATCCGATGGGATTTAACACCGGAAAAATGTCAAACTTCTATACAAACATTCTTATTTAAGCTCTTAGTGTTTACCTTCGTTATATGAGGCACTCTTGTCCAAAATTTCATGGCCCAACAGTTTAGGCTCGGCGTTGTCTGTCAGAGAGTGAATGAATTAATGAATGAATTTTACAATTTAAGAAAGTAAAATTTAACAGCTCATCTTGTTCAAGATCATTTCCAGTACAAGAGGACGCCTTTTCGAGAATCCCTCACATTTGCTGTTTTTTGCCATAAACCAAGACTTTTTGAAATTCGCAGTAACTTCAGCAACTACGCGAACCGCTTCTCGATGCCAGGCCGCGACTCGAGCCTGTTCTACAGCTTCGACCTCGGATCCGTTCACTTCGTATCTATCTCCACTGAAGTGTACTACTTCACTCATTATGGCATGGACCTCATCAGTAATCAATACAACTGGATTAAACAAGATCTTGCAAAAGCTAATCTGCCTGAAAATAGGTTTGTTGGTTTTAGAATTTCGAAATTTGTGCTTAAATCAAATGGTTTCAGAAGCGTGTTTTTACCCGTTATCACCATTTTCGCATTACACTTAAAGTTATCCCTTCCCTCTTATGGAAAGTAAGTACTGAGGATTTAATGGTAAAGTTTTCGTGACCAATGGTATGTGTTTGGGATCTAAAAGTCAGTAGGTACTTGAGATCTAGAATTCAGTTCCTGGGGTCTATTGGTAAGTACATACTTGGGTGAGTACTTGATTTCTTTTGGTAAGTTATCGCTTTTCCTCTTATTTTTGTTATTTAACTAGCTTCTGCCCGCGACTTCACCCGGTATTTCGATAAAAAGTAGCCTATGTCTATTCCCAAGGTTCAAAGTGTCAGCCGTTCCGGAGATTACCCCCCTACATACAATACATTTTTGCTTTTTATAATATTACTAGATATAGAAAATATACTGTTCAACAGATTGAAGAGACCGTGGATAGTACTGTTCGGGCACAGACCAATGTACTGCACCAACATTGATGGAGGTTGTGACTACGAAATTACGAGAACTGGTTTGAATGGAGCGTGGGGTGAGTCTTACTATCATTTTGATATTTTAAATAATGTGCCAGCCAAATAGGTACTCTTTGAGTCTTTACCCGTTCTGCGTGTTAAAAATATTGTCAAAATTTGATCTATCATTATTTTTGATGTAGTTCAACTCAAGCAAGATACAGCTTTTTGTAGATTAGATAATATCAAATGCTGTTGTTTGTTGTCGCTTCTTGTTGCTGTTTGTCACAATATATTCTATTTCTTACTTTTTCTGCACCTATTTCTAAGTTGCGTCTCTAACTTCTTTCTTCACTTGAATTTCTTGTAGCTCTGGAGCCTTTCTTAAAAGACTACGGCGTGGACCTGGTCCTCTGGGCACATGAGCATTCTTATGAAAGGACCTATCCCTTGTACGATGGGAAAATGTACAAAGGTTCAGAAGAACATCCATACGTTAACCCAGGGTGAGTCCCAGTCTCCTAATCAGATTACTAAATTACATTGTTAGAAAATGGATTATTTTACGTGGAACTGTGGGGACTCCGTCATCTTGAATGGACTTAGATCACCTACATCTGATTAATGTTTTCTAAAGGATGCTGTAAAGGTTATTGTATGATTGGATAGCGAAATTTAAGTAGTTTTTAGTACCAATACTGCAAGAGACCCTGCCCTTGCCATGCACTGCAGGGTTCTGCAGTTACTATAGTTTATAAGCATGATAAAAATAATGGCACCTGCTATTATAGGGCTCCAGTGCACATCATAACAGGCTCGGCAGGATGCGTCGAGGGATCACATGAATTCACCTGTAAGTTTGCTTCTGTTCTATTTCTGTTATAAAACAATAAGCATTCAGCCTTGTTTTGATCAATGCTCATGCCTTCTCTGTATGAGAAGAGGACTTTGCCTTGAATTTGAATCTACTGTACCATCTTAAATAGTGTCTTTATTTAAGTACTGGTGTAGGTAATAGTCAAAGCAGTAGCGTGAAGTGGGATGGCTCGCAATAGGACGTTTTTCGCTTCGAGTGCGGGGTGAGGCAGGGAACGCTCAGCTCACCCCGGCTTTTCAACCTATACATGAACCAGCTGATCCTTGAGCTCAGCAGCATTAATGTTGGATGCCATATCGACGGAGTGTGCATTGATATTACCAGAAATATTTCATGTTTCAGGCAGCCGAGACTTAAATAACGCTCTCACTGTTAAAAAGTTGTCAGATCTGATATAGAGCGAGGGTGGAGGAAAATATATTTTCTAGGGTGGCAAAGTATTTTCTAGGTTGGGCTTAGCCCACCTTTGCCTCGCCAAGATACGCCCATATTTTTGCAGCTAGGTACTATTAGGAGCTGATGTGCATCCTGATGACGCACGTTCACGGTAGCACCAAAACAGTATTCTCAGTGCATTTTCAGATCCATGGTATTCCCTGATGTTGCGAAGGTGGACGCAGCTCCACGCTGAATTTTAATTGAATATGTTTATTTGTGTCTGTAACCTACTACCACTAGTGGAGAAGTACAATTGTTACCAATCCTAAGAACTCCGGTCTGAAATAGAAGTTTTCTGTTCTTGCGTTGGGACAGTAATATACTGGCATTATTTAACCTTGTTTTTACAAAATCTTCCATCTAAAAGCGGTTATTCAATTTCCTTCTGCCATTATGGCACAGCAGCTACATCTTTTACTATCTCTATCGGCTGCCATCACAGTGCATCACGGTCCATTTATCTTCTTTCTTACTTGCCTGTTTACTTATAGCTATAGTCTCCACACTGTAAAAGTGTTTGGAATATATTCGTCACTTCTTATTTACCTACTTGTCATGTTAATGTTGGACAGCCAACCACACCGACTGGTCTGCGTTCAGAAGTACTGACTTCGGCTACACGAGGTTGGTGGCGCACAACAAGACACACATCTATATGGAACAGGTACTTGCATACAGTGGCATATAAGATTGCATAGTTATAGAATAAACTCTTGATACTTCGGTATACAGACTACGTAGAGTTACGTATACACGTATACGCGTAAGAGAAAAAACGCTAATCCAGATAGAAGTGAGTTCGAATTCGACGACTGAAACGATTTCAGAAAACTTTACTTAGTAGTTTTGCTGCTGCTTTGCAAGATTCTCAATATTTAAATTTTCAGATTTTCTTCAACATACTCAATATTGAAGAAAATCCGCATCACAAAATTAACAGTTTTGCATTGAGTCAAAGTCTGTGTTCAGCCAAAAATCTATTGTAACACAAATTGTTTTTGTGCAAAGTTTGTCTACAACAACAAATTACAGATGCAATATTGTTGCGTCTAATTTCTTGAGCTTATTCTGTTACTCGTTGTACATTCAACTGCACATAAGTGGACAATTCGACATTGACAGCTTTATGTTGTAGCCGTAAGGGAGATTTTTCTAGTGCAAGTGTTACTACTGATGTGCAGAAGACTGCGCAAAAAACTAAGATCATGTTTGTCTTATTTGTATTCAGGTGGACGTAGACTTGGCTGGACAAGTCATTGATTCATTTTGGCTCATCAAGGATCAACACAAGCCTTACGACTTCCTATAGTTCCAATAGTCGCTACACTCATCACCATCTCAGCCCGGTATCACCCACTGCTGGTTTTAGGCCTCCCAATTTTCCCGCCATACTTCTCGGTTCCGTGCGTCCGACACCCATGTTTCCCGCGACAACAACCCAACGCACTTTTGGACGACGATGGTCGCTACATTTACAGGAACTTTAAACTAAATTCTAAAAAATGTAGTTTAAAACTAGTACTCAATCCTTCTAGATCATTTCAATTTGTTTATTTGTTTAACTGATTTCAATACAATCATTTAAGTACGCAAGTATTTTTTTATATCTATGTAACGGTGCCTCACATTCAAGTAAAATAAAATTGAAATTCAGTGCTTTAAAAATGTTAACTAACCACTAACTTAGATTTAGTATAAACAACATTCTGCCATCATTTATTCGTCAAACATAATTATGACAAAGACAGAAGCTTGAAAGTGATCTTATAAACAGCAACAATAAATAGTACCTAATGGTAATTAAAACATTTATCGACACTGGTATTGTATGTTTATGTTACTGTTCTGCTAAGTCCAATCAGTAATTAATTACGAGTCACAGACGCTGGACATCTTGTTTAATTAACCAACAAATAATATTAAAGTCCACAGAATATGAAGTTGTTTATAATTTCGCTTTTGTTAGGCATAAGTGGTGCAAGAGATTTTTCTAAACCGAGTGTGGGTCCTAAGTACGATTGTAGTGATTGCCAGCCCGAACAAGTACATATTGCATTTGGAGGTGAGTGTCCGTTTGACCTTATTTGTTGAAATATTGGCCCCTGCTAGTGACTCAACTAGGTTCTTAAATTGCACATAAGATACAAAGTCTATGCCGGCGTCAAGCAGTAAACTGCTATAGCGTAAGCTAATTGATTGATTTATAGATATGAGAAATCGCATTTTGTTTTATTAGCTTAAGTGCCCTGAAACTTGTTGCCCATCGACAAGATCGCCAGTTACCGCATCATACTTATTCACAAGCATTCGACAGGCTATCGTATCGAAAATGACACATTTCGATAACCTGATTTGCCTTGCCCCTAACAGCAAACAGTTGTCGGAAGAATAGCGGTCGTTTATTTGATTAGAACTGACAAAATTTTCGGGTTTAGGGCATTGACTGATGTTTGATACGGTACCGAAGCGTATCGAATAGTTGTGAACAGCTATGCAGTAATTCCTTTGTCAGATGTATATCACCAACGAATGAGCAAAGTATGTCACATTATTTGGGAACCATCAACCAATTCTTTTTCAGTTAACCTATTATGTTGTCACCTAGGTAAGTATGTAACCTGTGTTGTCACAGTCCTACTGCTGCACATAACAAAGAGGACTGGACAAAAAGACTGCACGGAGGACATATTTGAGAAACCTTTGCCCATTGCTCACCATTATGATAAATATTATTTCCAATGTTGAGTTGTTGACGTCATCGCCTCGCAATCTTAACAAAACAGTTTATAATAATAACCCTGAATCCTGAACATCCAGAAAAAGTGAACGACATAGTGATAACATGGTCGACGTTCAACGACACCCTGATGTCGGTCGTGGAGTACGGCGAGGGGGACATGGACAAGCAGACCAGCGGCTCCAGCAAGATCTTCGTGGATGGAGGGAAACGAAAGCGACGCCAGTTCATACATACCGTTACGTTGACGGACCTCAAGTTTAATACCAGTTACGGTAAGTCATTTTCATGTTGTCTATGTTATAACAAGTAAGGCTCTACATTTCTGTATTCTTCAACGCCGCTCTCTTTTAATAGCTCTTTCATTGCCTCAAAACTGAGGCCTTAATGTTTCCTTAAGTTAATCTTCCCAGCGTGACCTGACCAGAATAATCAAACCGTTGCTTATTATCTTAAAATTTGTAAACATATATATACGTAAATACGTAGTTAGATTGACATACATTTACATAAAGTGATATACATAGTTATATCTTATTAAGGTCATCTTGACGCCTTTACACGATCAACAATTCAAACTGACTATAGTATTACATTTTAAACCGAGGCTGATAATCATGAGCTCGTCATCGGAATCATAACGTGTGGAAGCCGTCATTGCTTCGGCACAAAAACGAGATGGTGGAGAGACATGAGAGATGGAGATTTCGCAGCGGAACATTTGATGTGGTCGACACTTCAATGTCTAGTGGTTATTGTTAATGATGATACGGTTATTATCTTGGCAGTGTACCACGTGGGTTCTGTTTACGGATGGTCGGAGCAGTTCTGGTTCCGTACGGCCCCCGAGGGCGAGCACTGGCCAGTACGAGCCGCCATTTACGGTGACATGGGCAGCGGGAACGCACAAGTACGTTACAAACAGTTTCTTTTTTGTTTACTGGTCTGATATTACCACCTGTGATCTGATAATTCTCGTTTAAATAGAGACATTTTACCACCTTTAAAAGCATAATTTTTCCAGTCTCTATCGTACTTGCAAGAAGAGGCCCAACGCTCTCACTTCGACGTGATCCTGCATGTGGGTGACTTTGCGTACGACATGGACTCCAAGAACGCTCTCGTTGGCGATGAGTTCATGCGACAGATAGAACCACTAGCTACCATAGTGCCCTACATGACGTGCCCCGGGAACCACGAGGAAAAGTAGTACGTATCTAAACCTACCTAAGCGTGATAAGGAAGGAGTAAGAGGGTTATGAATATAAGAATATAAATGAATGATCATGGATGGATGGCCCTAAAGGAGATGAGTGATGAATAGTGTAAGGTAAATAAAAGTATAGTGTGAATGAGAAGTGAGTAGATAACAACGTGACGGCTATTAGGTGAGAATGGAAGAGAAAAACATTATATGCCAACCCAAATTATAACATGGGATTAGGGCAGGAAAATGGATTTAAAATGAAATTTAAACGAGGATTTAACACGATTGTAGTTCTTGTAAGCGAGAGCTTGTACCAGAATCGTCATTCTCGCGATAATATTAAAAATATCAATCCGCAGTAACTTCAGTAACTACGCGAACCGCTTCTCGATGCCAGGCCGCGACTCGAGCCTGTTTTACAGCTTCGACCTCGGACCCGTGCACTTCGTGTCCATCTCTACTGAGGTGTACTACTATGTTAATTACGGCATCAAACTGATCAGCAACCAGTACGACTGGCTCAAGGAAGACTTGGAGAAAGCTAACCTTCCGGAGAACAGGTTTGTTGGTTTTAGAATTTCGAAGTTTGTGCTTAAATCAAATGGTTTCAGAAGCGTGATTTTACCCGTTATCACCATTTTCGCATTACACTCAAAGTAATCCCTTCCCTCTTGTGGAAAGTAATTTTACAAAATATTTCTGAACATTTATTCAGCTAAGATGGTATACGATATACCAGGAGTTTGTTTTTGAGGACTAAAATTGAATTCCGATTAGCAGCTAAGGAAATAAGATGGCTAAATATATAGGTTTGAACCTTAGAGACACGGCACCAAGAGCAGCGCATAATAATTGTTATCCTCTTCGTTTTATCCAAGGCATCCACAAGTGGCTATTAATCTTCTCACTGTTTTATATACCAGTCATCCCAGGTCCTCCTATTTTCTTATTAGTCAAATGGTGGGCACAATGCATAAAGATTAGGAGCCAAGTGCATATTTTACTCTAGTCTTGATAAACAGCAAGTTTGTATGAATATTATTTGGTTTCAGATCGAAGAGACCGTGGATAGTACTATTCGGGCACAGACCTATGTACTGCAGTGACCGTAATGATTACGACTGCAAACGAGAGCTGACGAGGGTCGGGTTGCATGGCATGTGGGGTGAGTTGTAGCTGTAACATCGAGCTAAGGCAGCACTTAGTCGATCGGTACTCACGACGACATATCAAGCTATACATTTCCGGTGTTAGCAGAACTCGCATTGTGTAGGCTATTCGTACAATGAGAAGTTAGCTGATTCAGTAAATGTTTAGCTTGATATGTTGCAGTGCGTACATCGTATTTCCACTTTTTTAAATGTGCAAGAAAATGCCTGGGCCAAGAGTCGGCAAACGGCCCGAAAAGACGACTTTGACAGACTGCATGCATGCGGAATAACCGGGGAATGTAACGCAACTTGGCACAGGCCTATTTTCAATAGTGCACTACGATATCTGAGTCTTTTGATTGTATTTACAAATGTCCCTTCTAAACCGAACTGATTTTCATAACTTTTGCATAGAGATTGTTGCCTGGAGAAGTCCTTTTCTCCCAGAAAATGAGTGCCGCTAAGCGCGGATGTTAACATTTTTTTATACTCATTTGTTCATAGCTCTGGAGCCTTTACTGAAGGAGTATGGCGTAGACCTGGTGATCTGGGCGCATGACCACCTGTACGAAAGGACATTCCCGATGTATGACAACAAGATGTACAACGGTTCCACTGAACATCCTTACGTTAACCCTGGGTAAGCGTGGAGTACCTACGCTCTCTTTGATAGAGGACAACTATTCTGCTATAGTAGACACAAATTCCGTTTTCAAGTCTCGCTCTTGTGAGCAGTGAGATCGAGCCTAAAACTCTTTTTTACTGTTTTTAGTTTCGAAATGTTAATATTGCCGTGAGTTCACGCCGATTATTTTACAAATAACAATGATTTATAATATTCTAGCGCTCCAGTGCACATCATAACGGGCTCGGCTGGTTGCAAGGAAGGACACTCAAAATTCAAGCGTAAGTACCTATCCTATCTATATGGTAGTAACCAGGTGTTTATTAAAGATTAGTAAAGGGAAGGTGGAAGGAAGAAGACTGAAGAATGTCTGAAAAATGTTCGCGGGGGTGAATTCAAACACTCGGGGGTAAAAATGTTCATCATCATCATTATCGTCATCTGCCCAGCTTTTTCCCAACTATGTTGGGGTCAGATTCCAGTCTAACCGGATGCAGCTGAATACCAGTATTTTACATGGAGCGACTGAATAACCCAGCTACTGGGAAATATGACACCCCTTGCAGATTGGTTGTCAGAAGAAAAGAAATCGTGGAGTTTTCTCCACGATAATGTTTTCATTATGATCATAAATTCAATCTTAACAAATTGCTGGTTCTTTTAAATTGACAAAGAATCTAGCTGTTGTTTTAGGGACATAAAAATAACTTTTTTCTAACCACTGATGGTTCCGTATGGAGCCAGACGTAAAAGAATAGCACCATCCCATTTCTTCACGTGGGTGTCGTACAAGGCGACTAAGGGACTTACCAGAGAATGGGCAGCAGCGTTCTCTATGCATTTGACCACCATACTGCGATCGCCAACTCGCCTGCCAAGCGTGGCGATTATGGCAAATCCCCCCGTTTTGGGGGAGGCTTATGTCTAGAAGTGGACGTCTTTCGACTGATATGATGATGATGGTGATGAGCCACTGATACAGTTACGAAGTTATGAACGTTTGCAGCTAACCCGGAGCCATGGTCTGCGTTCAGGAGCAGTGACTACGGGTACACGAGGTTCGTGGCGCACAACGACACGCACATCTACATGGAACAGGTCTATATCGGCTTTTAATGTTTTATTGAATTCTTTAAGTATGTACGGTTGTACACTGATACAAGGATTTTTGTTGGCCCTCGTATGACGTCGTTAGGGGGTTTGTAAATAATTGTGCTATTGTTTTATAAAATTTTGATAACGTTCCAAAAGAATTTATAGAGTAATTATTCATTTATATTTAGACAAAAGAACAAAATTAAAAGTCTCGCTTTAATAATCTCTATTGTCTAGTGTGGAAGTCTAGATCTTAGATTTTACACATTATTTTCTTTGTGAAGGCGGTTTTTCGTTTTGGTTTATTTAAGTCTGTCTAAGATAAAATTTCAACCTTATCTATCTATTTATATCTACAACAATTGTTTCTGTTTTCAGGTAAACGTCGAACAAAAAGGCCAAGTAATCGACTCTCTGTGGATCGTCAAGAATCAACACAAACCTTACGATATTAAATAGTTTTAATTAATCCGCCTTTTTTGAATGATTTTATATTTATATTAATACGTGAAGAAAAAACTGTGTAAGTAGGTACCTACCTACCCCTTTTTACGAAAATTGCGCGGATGGAGGAGTATGAAATTTGGCACAGTTAAAGTTTATAAGGAGAAGAAATGTAGAAAGTTAATGATTTTCTATAATACTGCATTAGAAATACCTACATGGTGTTCAAAATTATTCATGGTCGAATATGAATCACCAGGCGACCATTAAGTTTGATGAAATGCTGCATAAACTAAAAGATGTCGACTCTTAAGCTCAGCCTATCGCAGTCCACTGCTGGTCATAGATGGCCTCTCCCAGGCTGCGCTACAACAAGACGCATATCTTTAAGGAACCGTGGGGTAATTGGGTAACACTAACAGTAGCATTGTGACAGATCAACAACATTTTTTTATTTATTAATAAAAAATATTATTATTTACTGCGTTATTTACGTTGATGAGCATATACATTTTCAGAACATACGACGCAATGGATAAGCAATATCCTTCAAAATCATTCAGATTGTGATTGGGAGATTTAGATTACCTACCTGTGAAGTCCAATTTTATAAATGAATTGTTTATAGTATTTTTTTTGACTTTTTGATTACCGTCTGATACAGTTTGGCCCTACCTCAGCTACAATAAATAACGTATAATTGCGAATGATATTATGCTGAATTCATGGTTTCATTTAGAATCCTTGAGATGTAATTTCTTATACAATAGGTGGAAAGTTTACTGTAAACAATAAACCATGGTCACCCTAACGAAAAATTCAAAACGTATTTTAAGGCTTTATAAAACAAAATAATTGTTTTTTTTACCTATTATCTATTATCTATTATATATATATTGTTCTACATATTAATAGTTGTTGTTTACAAAAAAAATCTCGCTACTATTTACTTTCTTCTATAGATAATCACGACTTATTTCAACGCAATACCGTACTACAGCTCCTGAAATGTAAACCTAGGATTTTTTGTTGAATTTTTACAAATTTTGACAAATTCAAATCTAGGTTTTACAAACAGACGTCTGAAGTTTCAGACGTCTACGATGTTTTTTCAGCGAGTTATCGGCTATATCGTTTTTTTCACCGTTTCAATGGCGTGGCCATGGGGTTATAGTCTTGAAGCTCCTAAAATATATACCTAGGATTTTTTTCAATATTTTTAAAAAAAAATTACAAATTCAATCTATCATTTACCTAAATTTCAGTCTCTGCAACGCTTAGTTTTAAAGATCTCCATGGCCGCGCGGTTCTCCGCGTTTCAATGGCGCGGCCACGTTCAAACTCTTATAACTTTTTAACAATAACTTTGACAATTTTATGGTTTTGGGAATCAAGTTTTCAAATTTGACAAAATCTTGGTAAAATTATTTTTTTGAAATTACGCCGTGGCCGCGCCATTGAAACGGACACAAAAATCTCTAAAAAGTTATTATTTTATGTAGTAAAATAGTATTGGCCCTTTATATTTTGTAGTTGTAGCTAATATTTTAGGTTAGGCTAATTTAAGTAGAACTGCAGCTATCCTTTCCTTTCTAGGTACCTACAATTATTATTGCTAGGTATACCTAAGCCTTACCTACCTTTACCTGTTTGGCGTTTTCATTAGCCGTCCGCCATCTATAGCTAACCTATTCTTTGAGACTATTCCAATGAGCCCAAACACGATACCTTTGCTGTCAGTTGGTGATGGAGTTGGGTATCTATCCTGCAAATTCCAGATGATGCTGAAGCATCTGTTCAAGTATCATTAAAGTAACAGAATACCAAATTTCGACTCGATCAGACCTGTAGAAAATGCTCACATCCATTCATTAACTAGGTAGAAAAGAGCTGATTTTCTTCAAACTGCTGAACTGATTGAATCATCGATGAGAAGTCTCTCGATCAAGTCACGTTTCAAACGTAACAAAAATAATCAAAAATTGATTTGATGCCGCAGAAAGACTCACAGAAACACGTTAAACTTATAACACCGCTCTTTATCGTCGGGGGTTAAAAATGAAAAGCTGTTTGGTGGTAAGCGCATCACTTCGGTACTTACTCCTTGACCGATTTAGCAAATTGTTTTAAAATGTTCGTAATAGTTCGAATTAGTTACAGGAAAATTCGGGAAAACTAAATGTGCATTTTGTACGGAATTTTGAATGAATAATTTCTTGGACAGGAAAATGTCAGTAGGGTCAGCTAGTTAGGTAAATGTAATTGTAGTCTGTAAGGTGGTACGCGTCCTGCCAGGGGTGCGGGTTGTTCGATAGAGATACCGTCGCCCCTGGCAAACAGGCAACTGAAGGAACACGGGTGGATTTTAGTCAGTATAAGTCTGACACGCCCAGACCGGGAGAAATTATTTGATGATTGCCCATCCATCAAAAAAAAAAAGTGACACGCGTACTTGAACTATGAGTATTTTAACCCAGGCCTGCCAATAAAGGCGCTAGACGAACTAGCTAGACTAATTATTGATTAATTTATAGCAGCAACGATATGACAGAAGTGACATTTTTCGACAAATCGTTAAAATTTTTGGACATGATAAATTAAAATAATCCCGTAACGAATCAATAAACTTCCTATTACGTAGAATGGGACGTAGGTGCGTTCGAAATCTTAAAATTGTAAGATTTGAGATTATCATTCAATAATTTTGAATAATTTTTTTACATATTTTGTTATCCACGAAGAATTATTTACTTTTATTAGTAATACTACTCCAACATTTTAATCCAAGAAAGAACGATTAGTTTTATTTTTCTTGTGTGTCAATACTTTGATTCTTTTGATTAGAAGATAAAATTGTTTAACGTTTCAGAATGTCAGTGAGTCAGTGACGTTTATGACGTTGCGAGAGAGGCGATGTTTATAAAATTTGAAATAAAATAAACAAAGGCCAATTAGAAATTAATTGGCTGTTCAGTCGTCACTGACGAAGAACGACTGGTTATGCTTTACTAGTGTTAACTTTTAAAATACTGTTTTGTATAAATTTGTGGAAATATTGAGTATTTTTTATTCGTAAACGTGCGAATATGAGGTTGCTAATATTTTCTCTCCTATTAGGGATAAGTTCGGGGAATAGTATATTTGGGGGCGGGGGTCTTCGAGGGGACCCGGGGCCTACGTATGAATGTACTCATTGCCAACCGGAACAAATGCACATAGCCTTTGGAGGTAAGTCCTTTGCTCAATAATCAAGTTGGTGTATAAACAATAATATTTTATTCCTTTTTGTTCACGATTATTGTTTTCTCAAACAAACAAACAGGTACTGTTCAGTGACTTATATATTACTGTGGTACTGTTACATATCCTAACTCCCTGCATAGAACTACATAGATCAGATAACACAACTAGAATCAATATTTAGAAAAATAATGATTAGGTAAGTAATTAAGTTATGATTACAGTCTAATTTGTGTTCACGCTCACCTGATACAACTCGTGTTACATAATAGTTTTGTTTCAAAATTACAGAATTGCCATAGAAGGGTACCTCCTTACATAATCATTATTTACTTTTTTAGGGTTCAGTACCTCAAAAGGTAAAAAAAGGAACCCTTATAAGATCACTCTCTTGTCCGTCTGTCTGTCCGGTGTGTCACCACCGATTATTACCATCTTATGTACCTACCAAAACCTTTTTTTCCTTGAAATGTTAACTTTTACAGATCTGTGTACCTGGTAACTTTTGATTTGTATAGCCATATAACTCGGCCATGTGTAATCTCGTGGGCGCACCTAACTATTTCCCACCCTAAACAGTCATAGCTAAATAATCATTGGGAATCTTTAACAGAGTGGTGCACTACTGACCTGCGCAGAAATACTAAATTTGTAGTACTATGAAATTGTAGCATATACGCTTGTAGCAGTGTTAACTATGACTACAAAACCTGTAAATTTGCTTATCTCATCGAAATAAGAACAATTAAAACTACTTTACATTAAACAATTACGCATGTCCCATTTACATTTAACATGATAAAATAATTCCTAATGTTTCGGTAAATAACATTCCAAAGCTGAACTAAATAATATTATTAAATAATTGATAACAACAATTGATAAAATTGTTTTGCGCATAACATGTTCTAACGGCTAAATACGCGTAATTGGATAATTTTATGTGGTTTATAATTACATTTTTGGAGCCATTTTTTTTTTGTTTGGCAATCATCAAATAACTTCTCGCGCTCTGGGTGGAGCAGCATGTCAGACTTTTACTGATTAAACCCACCCAGATTCCTTTAGTTGCCTGTGTGCCAGGGGCTCTTTCGAACAGCCCGCACTTCTGGCATCTTTTGAGCCATGTAGTTTCCATTTTAAGGATGTACTTAACATAACCATAGATCATAAAACAGAGCAAAAGATGTAATAGATTTAAAGATTATGGTTTAGGATTCTAGTTTGATTCTATTCTAGTTTTTTCGAATGTAAGTAACAAAATCTTCATCATCTCAAGGCTCATTCTAAAAAACCAGCCAAGTCCGTGTCGGACTTGGCCAGTTTTTGCTGATGCACAATGTAGGGTTTGGTAGTTGGGAAGAATTTATCCCAAGAACAAATCTAACTTTGTTGTTGTAAAATGTTCTCTCATACATTGATCACTCCATGGTCAATTCTCTAACTGCAAATGAGAGTTTGTATTCGCAAATTGCAAAAAAAAAAAAATGAATATGATAAAACTACATATTAACAATTTGCGGACGTTTTCCTGTACTTGTGCTGTGAAACTTTGTTTCATGCCAAATTTCATGATTTTAGTTGAACGGAATGCACCGTAGTGGTTTTGATTTACTTGCAAGTATCAAAATATGTCGCTTAAATGTCTGTATTTTTAATTGCGTTGATTCAGAAGCTTGTTTTTTTATCTCCAAGGGACCTTAGACCAACTTATTAGATAATATCATTTTAACATAATACTGCTACGCATCCCAGCAAACTTAGCACGAGAACCATAGACAAGTATTTGTCGTCGGAAGAATAGACAAAAATGACGTTTCCGTATAAACAGTTGACAGTTTTTCACCGAGAAATGTAGACAAGCGATTTTTATTCTACAGTAGAGTATAAATAAAAAGTATCATGCTAAGCCTGCTGGTCTTGACAGACTGACGGGCAACGAAGAGATTTCTTTTTTTTCCTCAAAAAATAAAATGGTTCCGTTTTTCCCTTTTGTTATATGGAACCCTAAAAAGCTGCCAAGTGCGAGTCGGACTCGCACTCGAAGGGTAGCGTACCACCGTACAATATGTAATACTACATTATTAATTTATTATTTGTTGTTATAGCAGCCCTAGTACACACTCTGTGAAAAATTCAAGCGACTATCTATTAAGGTTCAAAAGATACAGCCCTGTGACAGACGGACGGACACACACAACGGAGCTTTAGCAATAGGGTTCCGTTGACACGCTATGAGTACGGAACCGTAAAAATGAATCCCACAAAACTGTTGGACGAGTGTTAATAAGATTTCAATCATGTACACGCATTTGGACATAGCAGTACTTCTATACCTGTAGCTACATATCTTTTATTTTCTATGTGACAAAGCGTTAAGCAGCTGTTAAGGAAAATAAAATGAATAAGTTACATGCACATACCTATCGCATTAGCTTACAAGGAAAAAAACTGTGCAGTGGCTCATGTAGGTAATTAAATAAACTTGTATTGTCAACGTAATCAACGTAATAAAATTACGATCTTGTTATTTAAAAGAGATGTTAGTCAAATAGCGCATTGTTTTGAAGTTTCTTTGATAAACGTTGTTTTTAAATCCTATGTCACCTTTTGATTGCTATGATTTTGTTGACACAGGTGGTGAAATCTCATAAAATGATTTTTTTAAAGCCTCGCTTAAGCTTTTGGCAGGGTTTAGCACGAAAGCAGCATACAGCAGCAGTACACATCTTTTTTCAACGATTTCGGCGTATTTTCCGTGTTTTTCGTTTTGTTAAAAATGTTTATTTAAAAACCTCCGATCCAAACCAAAACCCCAAAAAAGTAATAACTATATATTTATTGGCCTTTTAAGTTGTAGGTAATATTTGGATCAAAGCATTATCACGACGCACAGTGGAACGAATGTATGGGAGCGGTTGGACGTAGACATGTCCGAAAAATAAGAGTAAAATTATGACAAACTAATGATGCCATCTTATTCGATTACTTAATGCCTTCATAACTTGTGGTGATGAATTTCTTCATAACTCCCATATTTCGGGAGTAATTTGAGAAAATGTGAAATTTTACTATGAAAATGAGTGTATCGAGCTCTCTCCCTCCTGATTCCGGGCTTGTTTCAAGTAGCGGTCTCTAATATCATAATGCTAATACTAAGAGCTATATTTAATACTAAGACACATAGTGCGCCAAATGTGCACTTTCTGGGATAAAAGGAAATGAAAATTTAAAAAAAAAAACGTTTTTTCCCCATTTGTATTTACTTTAAACCGCAGACAGACTTATTAAGAGGTCTATAAATATATTATATATATATACAGAAATATATATTAACAAAAATATTCACAAGAACTGATGAGAGTATGACTTTTAAGTAAGTTGATAATAAATTACCTAGTTTCATTAAAAGTACAATAAATAATTAAGATGTAAGCTCTAATTTACTAAGTTACACATTTTAAAACAATAACATCATTTAATTATCTTCGTCATCATCATCATCATCAATTAATTCAAATTCAGAATCGATGTCCGCTAAATCATTTATGTTAACAAATTCGATATCACTTTTCTCAGAATCCGTAAGCTCATAAAATTCCTTAAAAGAAGATTTTTTTACAAACTTATTTCCTTTTGGACGGATACTTGTAACAAGTGGATCAGAAGACAGTAAAAGATTGTGCATAATATCTTCATTGCATGAGATACTGCTATGCTTTCGAGAATGCCCCTCTCTATATTTTCTAAAATCTTTATTTCTAGCCTCAGATGCCTCTTCGGATAGAAAACCAATGGGCACAATTGACATGTTCTGAACTATGTCTGGCCCATGCATTAAAATTTTATGAAGTGAAGAAGGCATATAATACCATGGGTATAACTCCACGTAAAGCTTAGCAGTATCAAAGCAGAACTCTCGGAATTTAGTTACGTTGATCTTCTCTCCTGATGAAATACACTGCAAGATCACACAGATTTTTCTTAAAAGCATAGCATCTATTCCGGTCAGTTCAGCAGATTTAGTGTAGTTTTCAAAAAATCTCCTTGCCGAGTTGCCATTGTTGGTGGATCCACTGCCTTGTTTCACAACATCGAGAAGTAAGCCCGTTTCTCTTCTTACAGCCTCTTGAACTCTTTTCTTCCTGTCATCAACTTGCCTTTTTGCTATATCACCCCTTACTTGCCATGATTTTATGTCTAATTTGTAGGAAATGTGTAATAAGCATTCCATTGAGCGAATCCAAGCGTGAAGGGTGCTTAAGCTATATTTATACATGTCCTCGTTTGCGTGTTTATCTTTGATTAACTCTAAATTATTCATTTCTTTAGGACAAGCCTTGCATATGTCACACACTGAAGCTGCTGTATTGGATATAATGGAATGAATTTTACCATCAATCATTGTCAACAGCAGTTGGTGTTTGACACTAATTCCATCAGTGATGGTGGATGGAGTTAAGGCTTCAATCTCTGCTTCGATTTCAGCCATCTCTCTCTGCACATTTTCTTTGGTTTCCTTTATAAACTTAAACAATATTGGCCGGCAAAATGAAGTGGAAGATGGTCGCTCGTTTTCCCAAATTGTTACACCTTTTGAGACGAGCCGCAGTGGTACAAGACTAATCATAAAATTACTAGCAAGATCGATTTGCTCATCTTCACTCGTCCTTTGATGATAAATGCTTTGGCTAGATGATCCGTCAAAACCCCATTTGCTGGTCAATACGAGCTGTTGATTGGGATCAACAGGGGTTTCTAACGACCTAATAAGTCTTCTTGAGGTTAAATCCATCAAGGCTTGTAATTTGATTTTTGCAGAGCTCTCTGTAACTGTGAGATCTTCTTTGGCCGGATAGCACTTAATTTTTTCTTTAACCAACATGTAGTAACTCGGGTATTGAAGAGCTCCTTCTTGAGTGTTGAAATCCCGAAGAGTGTTATAGCGCCATTTCGATAAGTTCATCGATACATAAAGAGCCAATGCCTTCAAAGGGGATATTTCCCGTACCTGAATTGATTTACCTTCAATGAAGGCTTTGATTTTTGAGGCCTCTTCTGGATTCTCCGTCAAGTATTTCATAACATAAGCTGTATCGCTTTGTCCTGCCTTTTGAAGCGCCCTTTCGGCCGAAAACATAATTTCAGCGCTGCTACTGCTGCATGAAAGACTATCTTCAGTGCGTCTTCTTTTTTGCCGGTTACTAAGGTCCTCAAAAGATTTACGAGGACTAGGATGTGTACAAGTTGAAGCATCAGATTTAGCAGGAGAAATTATGGGCTCGATGACGTCACTTATATTTTCTGTAGAAGGTTCCATATTTTCATTCTGTAATTCCGGCCATTGAATTGCAGCCTGTAGCCAAATCTCATGTTTCTTCCGAAACTTATCTGTGCTTCTTCCAGACTGTGTCCATTTTGCATAAATGCGGTAGCAAAATCGACGACACCAGTCTTTTAAACTTGTTTCAGCACTTTCACATAACTGAACACAACTGTTATCTTTTAAAACACTGAACAAATAGTTAAAGTCGCGTAAATCTTTATGTGCGCGTGCGCATAAAGCAACGTGAATATCAAGATTTGTATTAAAATTTGGAAAATACATTGCGAGATTAGCTTGGATACAACGAGGTGTAAATCAACACTGATTTTAAAGTTACTAATAGTGACCTATTTATATAAAATCCAGGTATCCCAGGTATCCTTTGTTAAATATTGCAAGGTAATTAGTTATTGTGATAATTAGTAAATGATGCATGCT
The DNA here is from genome assembly GCA_949091785.1 of Polymixis lichenea. NCBI lineage: Eukaryota > Metazoa > Arthropoda > Insecta > Lepidoptera > Noctuidae > Polymixis > Polymixis lichenea. The sequence goes on along the minus strand of OX420943.1, from coordinate 1,171,708 downwards.
AAATTAGTGTATTAAGAGCCATTTAGTAATTAAATAATAGCAATGTTCTTATCAGTAATCATTAGTGCATCAGTTTTATATGTAAACCTTAAGTCCCTAATTATATATCCTAATTAGCTTATATCTTCTCTAATTGGCTGCTCAGAAATGTTATTGTAATAAGGTAAACCTTTAGAAAAACGGTTTTAATCAACAAAATAAACAAAAAATAAAAAAATTGTGTTATAAAATAAACATCACTCTTTATCCCAGAAAGTGCACATTTGGCGCACTATGTGTCTTAGTATTAAATATAGCTCTTAGTATTAGCATTATGATATTAGAGACCGCTACTTGAAACAAGCCCGGAATCAGGAGGGAGAGAGCTCGATACACTCATTTTCATAGTAAAATTTCACATTTTCTCAAATTACTCCCGAAATATGGGAGTTATGAAGAAATTCATCACCACAAGTTATGAAGGCATTAAGTAATCGAATAAGATGGCATCATTAGTTTGGCATAATTTTACTCTTTTTTTTCGGACATGTCTACGTCCAACCGCTCCCATACATTCGTTCCACTGTGCGACGCACGGGGACGGCTAATGATAATTTTATCCTTTCTACAATAGCATACTTAGTTACATTCATTAATTGCTGGGCTTCGTTTGTTTGGCGTTTTCATTGACCGTCCCCCGACGACGTGACAATGCTTTGATCAAATTATTACCAAAAAAATCGCATTAAATTTAAAAGATCAATATTTTTTTACTTTTTAGAGGTAAGCCGGTCAGGGTTTTAATTTTTTTTAAATCTAACTTTTATTTCCTGCTTAGTAAACAAAATATAGTAATTGTAAACACGCTACGATCGATATACATTATGTCTAACTTAAATCTGCGCAGTTTAACGTGTTTCCCACAGTGAAGCTTGTTACCTATTCATTAGGACCTTTTCAATAAGCCCAAACACTACTACGTTACTTTGTTCGTCTAATATCATTGAAGTAATAGAATACCAAATTTGAACTCGATCAATACCGTGGAAAAAGCTCAAATCCCTTCATCAACCAGACACGTAGCGGGAAAACTTATAACACCCCTCTTTTGCGTTGGGAGTTAACAATGAAAGATTATACTCAATATATTATTGATGAGCTGTAGGTACTTCAATCACAATAATAGGTAGTAACAGCAAATGACCTGACTTGATGTACCTACCTAATGATAATTCTTTGAAAAATTTACCTACAATTAAATCATACGAATTCTTCAAAAATTCATGATTCTTGGACCCTGCCCCAAGTATTAGTGGGTCATATTTGTGTCACGTCACATATTTTGCAATCGTAAAATGACGATGACCTCTAATTATTGTGAGCTTTTATTCGTAACTTCCAGAGAAAGTGAACGACATAGTGATAACATGGTCGACCTTCAACGACACGGAGGAGTCGCGCGTCCAGTACGGCGAGGGCATTATGGACAAGGAGGCCTCGGGCTCCAGCGACCTGTTCGTGGACGGAGGCAGACTCAAGAGGAGCCAGTACATACACAGGGTGTTGCTGAAGAACCTCAAGTTTAATACTAGATATGGTGAGTTAGGTTTCAATAAAAGATTTTAAAAATTCTCATTAAAAATAATCATGATTCATACAAAATGATCAGAAGGCCAATTCTCGTAACTAAAAACGTTCCAAATCTAGTTGCAGTCTCATCTCAGCGACAAATGTCAAAAACTTGTCAAAAATGTATGGAAAATCGAGATATTTTTGACAGATTGAGACTGGGATCAGACTGTGAACGTTCTTAAAATTACGAGAATTGCCCCTCAGATGATCACGTCAATTTCTATGGGAAATACATTTTTTTTTGCAAATTTCCATTAAGCATTAAGTGAAATGTGATGCAAAGAATTCGCTTGTAAGCCCACGTACCCACGGGTGATTTTTCAACGCACCAAAGTCGCTCACTGGATTTTCATCGCACCGCTTAGCGCCGAGAGTTGAAAATCCTGTGCAATTCGCCCGTGCGCGGTAAGAGGTTGTACAGTCAACCGCACATCAGTGCTAATCACACATGCTACCATTGATGATCGGTTAACTGTAAGTACTGTGGAGGCTCAGACAAGCCTCCAAGTACCGGGTGTGTAAAGGATATTAATTTAAAACATCAAGACGCGCTTAAATTGTGGGTCACCACGTTTATTTCAAGACTAGAAGATTATTAGATGCTTACAAAGTCGCGCCTGTTATTAGAATCAAAGCTCACGAAACAAAACCTATCTAAAATTATTTGACGTTCTTATTTTTGAACATCCTAAATGCTCGAACATAGACATAGCCCAATCATTGGCTGCCAGTATGTGTGTGAGGTTTTTCAGTAAGCAAATAACCTCTACAGTACCTAGTTATTTTTAAACTCACCCCACATACAACGTATGTAAATAGAATCCTGTTATTGTTTGAAATCGTATTTCGATATGCTTGGCGGATGTTCATCCGGCAAGCATATCATAATATAAGCATATCATAATTCAAACAAAACCAGTACGAACGCCGGTGATAATCACCGGCGTTCGTACTGGTTTTGTTTGTATTCCTACCTAAATGTATACCAGCCGACCGTAGCCGGGTATAATTTATCTGATTGCTATACATCTCGGTGTATTTCCTTATAGGAAAATTAATTACCACTGCCCAAGACGGGAATTGATACTAGGATCGCGACCATTTGACCAACGAGGTTTTTCTCGGGTTGGATCACAACATCCAGTTCCTACATTCAGATTCAATTTTAATTAGATTGCCCTACTTTTCCTTCCGTCGTGTCGTGTGCCGCTGTTTTATCTACTGTTATTATTATTAGGAATAAATGATTATACATTATTATGACCAAACTTTCAAATTTTTTGCATTAAATGAATGCAGTAATAAATGGTTCGTTAGCACTATTTGGTACCTACTGTATTTGGTACCTGCTGTATTTGGTACCTGCTGTATTTGGTACCTGCTGTATTTGGTACCTGCTGTATTTGGTACCTGCTGTATTTGGTACCTACTGTATTTGGTCCCTACTGTATTTGATACCTACTGTATTTTTACTATGTTCATACTTTCCATACACATTCTGCCTAGTCTTTTCCCAGCTACGTTGGGGTCAGCTTCCAGTCTTATCGGATGCAGCTGAATACCAGTGTTTTACATGGAGTAACTGTCTATCTGATCTCCACAACCCAGTTACTGGGCAATATGATACCCTTTGGTAAGTCTGCCTGTCAGACTTTTGGGCTTTTGACGACCCGTAACGACTGTCAAAGGATCACGAATGACAGCCGGAACCAACGGCCATACTTTCACGCCTTAAAAGCTGAAGGCATTTAGTAGAAATGTAGCATACCTACAGGTAGAAAAATAGAATTAACCTAACCCTGTATGTATAATAGGTACTCTAGCCACCGATTACCACAATCAGCCCAGTCTCAAAAAATATTAACGATTATTCCTGATTGTCTGCACAGTGTACCACGCGGGCTCAGTATTCGGCTGGTCGGAGGAGTTCTCCTTCCACACGCCTCCCGAGGGACAGAACTGGGCAGTGCGAGCCGCCATCTACGGAGACATGGGCAATAAGAACGCACACGTAAGTTTATTAACATATTTGTACTGCAGCGTAGCTCTTCGACATACCTGGTACATGAATAACCAAAAAATGTCGCTAGAGAAATTAAGCAGCTGCTGGATTTAGAACATTTTGATGGGAATATTCAGGCCACGGTTCATAGCACATTGTACTGAGCAATACCGACGGCAACGATAGACACGACGGATTGTTTTTTTTTTGTTAACCTATAGTATTCCACAGCTGCACAAAGACCAAATCCATCCAGGAACTCTTTTCCCGCGCCACCTCGAATCAGGCCTCGCAGTAGCGTCCAAGTCATCGGTCGAAAACACATGTTTTAAAAATATATGTATGTATTTTGTGTCTTTGTACAGCCTACTATGATTGCAAGGCGAATTATTTCTACTTGAAAAGTGCCTTTCAAATTAAATATACTTTTATTACATAGCGTATTTACAGTTTATTTCTCTTCAATAGCAATTACTATTAGGTATTGTATTGTCCTTATACCAACGACTATGGAATTATAATTTGTTCTTATAAATAGCTCTTTTTTTCAAGTTGCCTTATTCATATTTTCAACGCATCGAGCGCGTTCGGCTCTCGGATTGGTCCTTCACCAATCCAGGGATCGATGAACGCGGTCGATGCGTTCGATCGAGATGGTTAAATGAAACTCACACTAAGGCCTCAGATGTATGAACGTAAACCAGGCATAAGGAGTACATAAGTATCGTATCAGGTGGCGTTCTGTAATTTCTGCCTATGTCTTGGGAAAAAAGCGTGAGTTTATGCTTCATCTGTTCTGTTAGTTTGGCCCAGAAGAATAGCGATGGTCCAGTGATAACGACCGCCACTTACGAGTTGTAGGTCGTAGGTTCGAGCCCAGAAGGCGCTTTGCTTTGTGTAAATTATTTTATCACCACAACCGTTAAAGAAAACATCGTAAGGAATGTTGTATGAGATGTTTTTCTTCACCGTTACGTTGGCATGTACTTGACGCAGAAAACCGAAGACATGTGACATGTACCAACCCGCACTGGGCTCGCGTGGTGGATTACGGCCCACTCCCTCTCTCCCTGTAGAGTACAACATTTATTTGTTGACTATTTTATCAATACCTGTGTGATTTTTCCAGTCTCTATCATACCTGCAAGACGAGGCCCAACGCGACCGCTTCGACGTGATCCTGCACGTGGGAGACTTCGCGTACGACATGGACACTAACGACGCGCTCGTGGGCGACGAGTTCATGCGACAGATACAGCCACTGGCCGGCGTGGTGCCCTACATGACGTGTCCCGGGAACCACGAGCAAGCTTAGTAAGTCGTGATTATTCGCTAAGTTACCAACAAGCAGAATAATCCTAACGTCTGGGGCAGTGGTGGCCCAGTGGTAACGGCCACGACTTACGAGTTGTAGGTCGTAGGTTACAACCCAGACGGGCTCTTCACTTTGTGTGTAAATAATGTAATCTCCACTGCTCTCAAAACGGTGAAGGAAAACATCGTGAGGAAACGGACATGTCCTAGAAACAAAAAATCTAAGACATGTGACATCCACCAACCCGAACTGGGCCCGCGTGGTAGATTACGGCCCACTCCCACTCACTGAGAGAAGGCCTGTGTCCCAGCAGTGGGAACAATATAGGCTGATTATTCTAATGCTATTCAAACAACTAATGATGAAAAAACCGGTGAGATATAAGGTCCAAACCTTCAAAATATACAACTTGTAACATAATTATTAACGCAAGACCTCATACACCCCAATTAGAGTATTGAGTTAAAAGCATAATACAATGATCAAACATTTTTTTAAAGTTGTTATTTTGAAGTAAAACGCTTTGACCCCAGCATTACTTTATGCATTTAAAATTGAGTCTTATTGCCTTGAAATAAAATGAATGTTCTTTGGGTCAGTCTGAGGTAGGTAAACCAAAATACGTAAAATTACCCATCTTAAAAGTTACTGAAATCGATTCAGTAGTCAATTAGGAACAAATTACTTTCAGGTGTTGCGTTAATTCTGATACACCTTGTAGATTAACGTGTTACTAATTCCCTTCAGGAAGTGATAAGAATTTAACTAGGACGGGTTTTGTTGTACGAGGCGGGTACCTGAATTTAGTACCAGTACTTACTTATCAGGTGGAGTAACGGTACTCACCTGGAAGCGGTACTCAGGTACCGAAATGGCACGAACCTCTAAGTACCGGTACAGAATCTGTACTTTTGCCGGTTTCAAGCCCTGCTCGCGGGTGCTGCGCCTGCGCCAATCCACATGACATTAAAATGGCCTGATCCTTCCACCCGCAGTAACTTCAGCAACTACGCGAGTCGCTTCTCCATGCCAGGCCGCGACTCGAGCCTGTTCTACAGCTTCGACCTCGGCCCCGTGCACTTCGTGTCTATCTCCACTGAGGTGTACTACTTCACCCAGTACGGACTCAAGCTCATTGTCAACCAGTACGAGTGGCTGAAGAAAGACTTAACTAAAGCTAATCTGCCGGAGAATAGGTGAGAATATGTTTTTATTATTTGATGGGTGGATGGGTGACCATTTCTTTACATACCAAGACCCCTCCGTGCCTAGGAAAGCACGTTAAGTCGTTGGTCCCGGCTGTCATTTGTGGATCTTTGACAGTCGTTACGGGTCGTCAGAAGTCCGAAACTCTGACAACTAGTCTTACCAAGGGGTATCGTGTTACCCAGTAACTGCGTTGTGGAGGTCAGATAGGCAGTCGCTCCATTTAAAATACGAGTATTCAGCTGCATCCGGTTAGACTAGAAGCCGACCCCTACTTAGTCGGGAAAAGGCTAGGCAGATGATGTTTTTATTATTTGATGTTGCTTACTATTTTGTAAAAGCCTAACTAACGGCAAAATTCATTTAGCCCTGTTTGAATTTACTTTGCGAACGGGTAAGAATAAGATTCATATTCGTACTAAACGCATACCGTTTAGTACGAATATGAACCTTATTCTTACCCGTGTAATGTTAATATTCGTATGTGACGTTTGCTTTGCAAAGTGCGATCTGCAAATCTTGTTTGGCTTAGTCTACATTTGTGTCGTTTATTGAACAGTCCAGACATCATCTGCCTGGCCGGGTTAACCGTTTAACCGGTTGCAGCTGAATACAAATATTTCACATAAAACGACTGCCTTCAAGCTATTTATTGAGTAACGGTACCCCTTCTTAAGGTGAATCTAGTTCACATTTCTTCAAACTTCGGAAGTGTATTACTCAACAGTTCGACAATGCACATCAAAAATAAAAAATGGTATGGTTTTGTCGCATTCTTAATATTGTCTGTATGGAAACAGAATACTAAAATAAAAAGCTATTCCAAAGTTATGAGCCAACAAAGATTCGTTTTTCTTGCTGTAAAATCACCAAAACCAAGTCGGTACCGTCAAATTTAAATTATCGAAAAATTCAATAATCTTTATTGGTCATTGATTTATGCAGTGGTTTTTTATAAAACCCGATCTTCCGAAGGACTTTTCTTAATTTTCTACGCGCCTGTTTTACTATAAATGATCCTGCATCTCACTCAATAACTTTTTGTGTGTAGACTAGCCTCTAACTGCTCACCACTGATACTACCTCCGTCGGATACGAAGCCTGGTGAGACAGCGTACTTTTTAGTCAGGCCCACCAGTGAGTTCGAGCCAGCGACTAGATTCCCCTTAAGACTGTAGTCGGACTTCCGAGCTTCACGCTACCCGTAACGACCAGACATGCAGATACGCGTATCAAAAATGTTACACAACGTAGACACTACTAAAGAGTGGGATATGAACATAATTTAGATCATTTGAAATTAATTCCTGAATTACATTGCCTTTCGAATGATGCAATGTTTACTCGGTACTAGATTGATTGAAATTCAAGACTCATTTTTAACCGACTTGAAAACGGAGGAGGTTCTCAATTCATCTGTATGTTTTTTTTTTGTAAGTATGTTTGTTACGCGATACCCCCGTCAATTGTGGATGAATTTCGAAGTTTTAATAGATATGGTATGCTTCAGGGTTGGTTTCATATAAATTTTACTAACTTGACTTCGGTAGTTTTTGCGTTAGCCACGATAATACGTTTTTATTCCACTTATGTACCTTTATAGCCAGTAGTGGTATATGAATTGGTGTGGGGTTGGGTAGTTTACCATAACTAAAAAGGGAAAAAGCAAAACCTTGTCCAAAAAAAAATTTACTTCCGAAAAAACACTACAAAGTGAAAAATAATTTTAATTTCGGAGTGTCTTTGGATATGTATTTTACTTTTTTTGTCACCGCCTTCCGAAATTAAAGTAATTTTTCACTTTGTAGTGTTTTTTCGGAAGTCGGTTGTTTTTTTTTTTTTTGTATAAAGTTTTTTGATAACCTAAGTTACGTTGGTAATGCTCATTTTATGCCACCATTATGGGGTCACTATGGTAAGCGATGACCTCATTAAACACTAGGTGCATGTTCCAGAGGCAAGCGGCCGTGGATCGTGCTGTTCGGGCACAGGCCGATGTACTGCAGCGACTCCAATGACATCGACTGCAGTTGTGAGTACACGCGCGTTGGGCTACTGGGGGTGTATGGTGAGTCAATGTACTTATTTATTACTAGCTTTTGCCAGCGGCTTCACCTGCGTCGAGGTCTATAATTATGCCACGGCAACGTATTACCGGGATGATGATGATAATGATGATGGGACTCCCTTTTTCGCACTTAGACTCCCATTCGGTCCGTTGTGCGTGGGGATTCTGGTTAACAGAGCCAGCCTAGCTCCGCCCAGAAGCACAGAAGCTTCCTGGGAGCTTCACTGGCTTCACTGTTCCGAGGATTTCTTCACGTTGAGAAGCCACGGCCTCGCATTCCAGGATGACGTGGGCGGCTGATTCCTCGGCGTCCAGGCAGCCCCTGCAAAGTGGGCTATCTGTGGCGCCTATGTTAAAAAGATGTTTGTTAAGGGAGTTATGGCCCGTAATTGTTCCTATTATTATTCTAAGGTTATTTCTACTCAGGCTGAGAAGTTTTTTGGTTAATCGCGGATGTACAATTGGTAAAGCCAATTTTGACTATCTACAGTCTGTTGCCCGTGACCATCTGTTCCTATGGAGTTCGGTCGACCTTTGGCGAATTCACGCACGAAATTGTGAGAAAGGCAGGGGGAGAAGTGGGCACGGGCCTAGCACTTTCATATCAGAGCCTCTCTTCGCAAGTTCATCTGCGGCATCATTGCCTAAGGATCTACCATGCCCTTTGATCCACTGGAGGGTACGTATTACCGGGATAAAAGTAACCTATCTAAAATATATGTATGCCAAATTTTATCCAAATCCGTTCAACCGTGTTTGCGTGTTTGAGTCAAAACATCCAAACATCCAAACATCTAAACTTTCATGTTTATAATATTTATGTACCTACACAAAAAACACTTACTAAAAAATTATATGCCGGGACAAGAGGCCGATTGGAGTTAGATTCTTCACTGTTGAAAATTTTCCTAGGCGTACATGTGTGTTGCAGGCGAGAAGAAAAGCAATAATAATTAATAGCAAAATAGCAAGAAAATAAACAGAATTTATAAAATGAAACCATGGACAGTTTGTCGCCGGCGCTCTCGTGCACTCGCACAAACGTCAGGCTACACCTTGTGTTTCGTTGTCAATTGACATCTTGTACTTACGACTCTTCCGATAAATATATAAAAATAGAACTGCACAAAGGTACTGCTTGTTTCATCAGAAATAGGTAGGGCATGAGTAGGGTTGCTGTACAGTCACAACAAATATATGTTCGTCACCTTAAGATCTGTGTGTGCATGCCCAAGTGTGGGAGAGTTGCTATAGAGACACATGGTTACAACAAGTAAGGGATGTGGACCGAACAAACAGATTTTATCGCGGTAGTTAAAAATCGAACACGTTACACGCTGAGTTATATTTGCGTGAGTGCTTGATAAAATCTGGCCGCGATTTTATTACGTCCTTGTAGACGTCGACTTTCAGAAATTGGAATGCCCATGGGGAAGTTTGAGGGAGTCCATCCATTCTTTTTTTCGTCTTCCCCTACTCTTGTAGCTAGAAGAAAATAATATGAACGTAAAACTCAAAATTTCCTCGTCACGTTGTAGGCCTGGAGCCTTTACTGATGCAGTTCGGTGTGGACGTGGTGATCTGGGCACACGAGCACAGCTACGAGCGCACGTGGCCGCTCTACGACAACGTGGTGTACAACGGCTCCGCGGGACAGCCTTATGTCAATCCGGGGTAAGTTGGTTGATCATCTTTAGCCCTTAGTCTTAGCTGTCGTTCGAAGATGTCAGTTATTACGGGTTGTCAGTCTAGCTACCAGTCTTACCAAGGGTTTCATGTTGCCCAGTAACTGGGCTGTCTTCAGCTGCATCCGGTTAGACTGGAACTTTTCAGTGTTGAAACCTGATTATAAGTGATTTTTATCTGCAAAGAAAAACATAGATTCGTAGACGGATTTATAGTTTATCAAATATCTAGACGCCCCAGCCCCATACGACTTTTGCGAAATTTTAAATTGAAATGTCCAGAAGACGATTGGACGTACTTAGGGTTACTAAGTAAAGATAAACGCCCCGGTTAATTCCCGCCCCAGGATGTTACAAAGAGTTACCGCATGACACTTAGTTAAAATGCTTAGCGGACCGTCTTGTGTGTGAGTTATAGTAGTTACCTGGTTATTTATACATTTAAGTATATTAAATAACTTATGGTTAAGGTGTGTGCAATCTAAAACATAATATTTTTTTAATATTTCGTATTTAAACGCACTTTATTTTTTTCGACTGAGTGTTTGGTGATCAAAATATATATTTAAATCAAAATTCTAAAGGTAAATATCTGCTTTATATATTAACGAAACATTATTTATATTTCAATAGAATCAAAGGCTTGGTTTTAACACTGTAGCCAAATGTACATGATATAATGTAAAGGGTATTTTTCTCAACTTGTCTTATTTGGAAAACAAATATGTCTTATGATTATGCTTGTAAAAAGTGTTTAATTGATGTGAAAACTCATTATTTTAGAAGTGTGCTTGTTTTCCAAATAAGATATGTAAAGATATTACACTGTATAAATGCTGAAGAAAAAAAAAATGCCAGTGCGCAAACTGTACCCATGTATGACCCTAGCGCAGAAATATGTCGTAGTTTATTAAAAAATACAGCTGTTTCATAGAAAAGTGCAATACCTGCGCGGTCATAATATACGAAACAGCTATTTTTACACGACTGCCCAAAAAAGCAGTTTTATGTTTTCAGGGTTCATGTATGTTTGTGAATTCTTTCTCTTCTAACCGGCGAAAGATTTCTAGGTTAGGGGGACTGCAATCATATTATGCTGAATTATTGGTTACAGTTTGCGCTCTGAATAAACATTGATCTTGTATTTTACTGTCACTCTTTACAATTATGAATATTTAACTAGAGCTACTCGTAGTTGTTTTACTAACAGCTTACAGCTTGACATCTAATACACTAATATAATATTAGTTACAGTGGGCCAAAGAAGCGAGTACATTTATTGATTTCCTCATAGTAACTATTTCAACAGGTCTTACGATTTGAAACACTGTGCTAGAATTCTCAAAACGTTAAATTGGTAAATAAATTTTTTGGTCCACTGTTTTAATAACAGTCTGGTCATCTGTGTCATGCTAAGTCATAACATGTTCCCTCCAACTTGTTTATTGTATGTTTCAGGGCTCCAGTCCACATCGTGACGGGTTCAGCTGGATGTCAGGAGGCCACAGATCCCTTCAAAGGTAAGCACTCTATTAGCCACAAGTATAAAACTTGTAAAATACATGTGACATTCACCAACCCGCAAAAGCCGCCTAGTGTAAATATTTAGTAGTCGACCTCATGACTCTGTCAGTTACACATCATAAAACGACAAGGTTTATTTTTGCTTTAAGACGAATGCCCCAATAGAAATATTTTCAACATTGGTAAAGTTTCAAATTATGGGATTTTTTGTCACACGCGGTGGCTGAAGCAATTGCAAGGTAGACTATAGAGCCCACTAGGGAGTGGGCTGCGTCAGTGAGCTGGGACCCAGGCCTCCTCCCTGTAAGAGGGCCTGGGTCCCAGCTGTGGGAACTTTATAGGCTGATTATAATGGATGTAAAAGCATCCCTCCTTCCGGAGCTGTGGGGTTATAAGACGCTCAACAACACCGAGAGTCACTTGTTCTTCCCTTCGTTGTTTTATTTTTATTTTATCCTGGACCGTCCCTGCGTAACTTCTGGTTAGAGAAGTATTGAAGATCAATATTCCAACTCTTTTAACTTTTTTTTCACCAAAACAATTTAAATGTTACAACTTGACTTTAAATTATACACCGTTGCATGCACCCATAAGCACAATGTTTTGCGTGCGTTACATGGCGCACTACCGTAAACAGCGATATTTTTGATCACATTGAAAATAAAAGTAGTTTCTCAGCAATAATTTTCGCTTAATGTTACTTCGTTTCACAGAATATAGATACAAAAACAAACAAACTAACTTTTAGCTGTATTTTTAGTATATTGATAATAAAAATACAGCTAAAAGTTAGTTTGTTTGAACGCGCTAATCTTTGGAATTGAAGAAATAGTTTTGCATTTGATAGCCCAATTTTTTGAAAAAGGCTATAGGCGATTTAACATCACGCTAGGACCCTTAGAGGCCGAGCAAAAATAAAAAAGTTAAAGAACCCTTAGCGACAACGAAGTATTAGCGCGGGCAGGCCATGCGAAGCGACGGGGCTGGTCGAAGGGATTAAAAAGTTTTCACGAACGAAGTCGCGATCAGAAGCTAGTTCACGAAAACGGCTAGGTCTCTTACACCCACCCTATGTTATGTAATGCATGTTCAAATGACATCGTTGCAGCTAACCCGGAGCCATGGTCTGCGTTCAGGAGCAGTGACTACGGGTACACGAGGTTCGTGGCGCACAACGACACGCACATCTACATGGAACAGGTCTATATCGGCTTTTAATGTTTTATTGAAGTCTTTAAGTATGTACGGTTGTACACTGATACAAGGATTTGGCCCTCGAATGACGTTGTTAGGGTGGCGGTGGTCGTAAATAATTGTGCCATTCTTTTGCAAAATTTATTGAAAAAAAAAGTTGACGGCTTTGGTTCCGATTCTGATCACGCGGCAAAAGATCCTTGTACTCACTTTCGTTCGAACGTGTACCGACTTGTTTATACTCTAAAATAGTTCTTAGCCATTGAACGCAGCGCGCAAAGAGCTCAAGAGGGTAGACTTGACCACATGATTCGCCCAAACCCACAAAAGATGTAATAGGGTATTTTATTCTATATGAGAAAAATCTAAAAATATATTATTGGGATGGCTTAGGCAAAATGCAGTGGAAAAATGTTAGTTTTAGTTCATGAAATAACAAAATAAATTTTAAAATATAATTTAAAGATTTCAGTTTTTACAATCTGTTTTTGAACACCATAAAATAGTAGCCGCCATGTTATTACGTCATACGGCATGCCAACTGAGCAACTTTTTACTTTTATTATTTTCGTAACCAAAGTAATTTTTATTCAGGAACGGCAAAACAACGATAAGTAGAAAAATAAATCATTTTTTAAAATTATAAACAATTGTCTTACAAAATATCAGCGCATTTGTTTATATAGCAAACTGACGTCATACCCACTAAGTAATATGGCGTCCACTGCGTTCAGCGTTTTCAAAAATTACGCGCGAAATTTGAAAATGTAAAATTTAAATGCTTTTTTATGGCACTAATCGATTAAATAAAAATATTGTGTTTTTTGTGGTTTATTAGCACTCTAGAATCTAAATGAGACATTTTTCAATAATGAATGTAATACTCTATTATATTAATGGTCGTGGCAAACTAACAGGTGCTTTACTTTGTGTAAATTATTACGTCACTACTGCTCGCAAGACGGTGAAGAAAAACATCGTGAGGTGATCGGCATGTCCTTGAACAAAAAAATCGAAGACATGTGACATCTACCAACCCGCACCGGGCCCGCGTGGTAGATTACTGCCCACTCCCTCTCACAAAGAGGAGGCCTGTGTCCCAGCAGTGGGAACATTATAGGCTGACTATGCTTATAAAATGAATATCGAATGTTTTTTTTTTACATTCATGTTTCTTGACCCATTCCCCAACATGACACAATCAACAGTGGCTGATGACCAAACAGCAGCCCATTCTGAGTTGCCATTTAAAAACTTCTTGTCGAAAATTTTCAAATAATTTCTTATTTTCAGGTGGATGTGGATTTGAAAGGCAAAGTGATCGACTCTTTCTGGATCGTCAAAGATCAACACAAACCTTTTAAAATTAAACATTAAACAATAAAAATTAAACGGAATCGGTTTGAAATAAACTGTAAATATGATGTAGGTGTTGTAGGTGATCTCTTAAACGAGGCTGTAAAAATTGTTTGAAAGTAATTATTCTGATCAGTCGACCTAGTGGCATAGTGACACATAGTCATCAATCTTGATGTATTATGGAGGGTCCACACGGTACAGACTTACATCATCTTCTATAGAATTTTGTCTGTGCAACAAAGCAGTGCAGACAAATGTCGGGGTGCTAGAAAAGTCGAAAGAATGCATGTCTGCGTATTTGTTGGAGCCAGATAATTAATTGGATACGTCTGATCTAACCGAGGTTCACTACGATACTGAATAAAAATGATTGGAACACTACAAATGATAGAAAATCCAAATTTGAACTAATGAAAAGTTTGCGCAAACAATCTATGAAAATCCGTCAAAATTTTTACTGAAACTCAAAGTCTGTACAGAGGCTCTAGTGTGAGTGTTATTTAACCATCTCGATCAAACGCATCGAGCGCGTTCGGCGATTTGCCCTGGATTTTTGAAGGACCAAAACTCTGTATAGTGTGGACTTACCATTATTCTCTCCTAAGACATGCGACTTGAAAACAGCAGTACAGATATTCAATCTTCGAAAAACCAAAAACCTTCCGTCTCAGTTGAGTTAAAGTTATAGCTGTGTAAAACTTGACCCAGAATCTATACAAGCCAAAAATTAAAAATATTTCTTGGTTCAGGTTCAGTTCTAAAACTGATGATTATAAAATCTTATGAATTTTGTTACTGAAAAGTTACCTTCTCAGCATGAATCTCGTATCGTAATTTTTAATAAATATTTTTTAATATGATTGTTGTTTTTTTACGCCATGCTAGTAACTAGAGGACATACCTTCCTAATGATGGTCGTGTGGTGTCTTCAAAAAGTTACGTGATGTTAGTACTTATGCGTTCCTTGCGAAGCATGTGTGGTGTGACTGTGAATGACAGCCTGAGGAATGATGTGATAAGACAACGGTGCGGTTTAAAAGAAGATGTAGCTACAACAATAGAAAAGAGTATGCTTAGATGGTTTTTTCATTTTGAGAGGATGAATGAACATAACGAGGCAAAAGGAGTATTTAAGGATCGTAGCAGGGGGCATTTTCTAGTTTCTGCCTACCCATACTTATGTAAGTTCACAATAAACACTTCAATTGTTTAAAAATATACTTGGATTGTTTAAAAAATGCTTGGATTGCTTAGAAAGATTTGTTAAAAAAAAATGAAAAATATATTAAATCAACGGTTCTTTACAAAAGTGCAATACTAGCACGATGAAAATGCATATCTATAGGTCTTATTTATTTTATTCAAATATTTCTGTTCGAATTATTATTACTTAACTTTTGTTTATTTAATTGACCCCGGCTGTCATTAGATCTTTGACTGTCGTTATCAACCGATACCCTCGTGATACCCAGTAACTGGGTTGTGGAGGTGAGGTAAGCAGTCGCTCTACGTAAAGTACTATACTCTGATTTTTAATTATCCAAAGCAAAATCACAGCCTATAGCATAACTGTCGTGTTGACAAAAAGCAATCGACCGCAGCTGTAATTTTATTTCAGCAAATTAAAAATCAGAGTTTAGTATTCAGCTGCACCCGGTAAAACTGGAAGCCGCCATCAATATAGTTGGGAAAAGGCTAGAAAGACAATTTTTTTTTTGTTTTGTTTATTTTTTTGATGATAATCATCATTTCAGCCAAAAGACGTCCACTGTTAGAAATAGGCCTTCCCCAAACTCCTCCACTTTGACCGGTTGTGCGCTTCTCGCATCCAGCAATGTGCCCTATCCACTGCCATTTAAGTTAGGCATTCTTCGGGCTATGTCGGTTGCCTTGGTTCTCCTGCGGATCTCTTCATTCCTGATTCGATCACGTAGGGAAACTTCGAGAATAGCCCTCTCCATTGTCGGGTGACGTTTAGCCTTCTTATAGGGCCCATTGTGAGCGTCCACGTTGTATTACCATATCTCATCACTGGCAACACGCGCGCGCGTGCGTCACTTTCGTCTTCAAACACTGCGGGATGTGGGACGAAAAGATATTGCGCAGCTTCCCGAACGCTGCCCAGCCGAGTCGGATTCGACGATTGACCTCTTTCTCGAAATTGGACCTACCTAACTGGACAGTTTGCCCTAGGTAAACAAAATCGTCTACAACTTCGAGTGTAGAGTCTCCGATCTTCATGAGAGTGAGTGTTACATGGGCATTCGACATTACCTTCGTTTTGTCCATGTTCCTTTTGAGACCCACCCTTTCGGAAGCTCTACTGAGGTCATCCAGCATTGTATTGAGGTCCTCCATAGTCTCAGCCATGACTACTATATCGTCGGCAAATCGAAGGTGAGTGATGTACTCGCCATTGATGTTGCTGCCAATCCCTCTCCGGTCCAGAACCTTGAAGACATCCTCCAGTGCAGCGGTGAACAGTTTCGGCGAGATTACGTCTCCCTGTCTCACCCCTCGCTGCAGGAGGATAGGTTTCAAGGTCCGGTTCTGGAACCGAACTGACCTAGTTGCGTTTTCATACAAACTCTCTCTTCATACAAAATATCAGACCCGACCGTATGGCGACCGTTGTTTTTTGATATAATTATTTGATTCTTTTTTTCTGACTATTAATATCTAAGTGTAATTGATGTGGAGCGAGCGCGGCGCGCGTGCACATTGACTGCGTGAGTCAGAAGGAGTTGCACGCAGCACTCCAGCGGCTTAAGCCCAAACAGTCGGTGGGTCCGGATGGAATACCACCTTTCATTGTCAGGGACTGTAGCTCAGTCTTTTGGAAACCACTGCTACACATTTACAGCCTATGCTTACAAGGACACTATCCAGATCAATGGAAAATGACGCGAGTTATCCCGGTACCAAAGGGAGGTTCAGGGTCGGACGTCGGTGGTTATCGACCGGTGGCCGCACTGTTGAAACTGAAGGTTTTTGAATCAGTGTTACACAAATATATTTACACGCGCACATATATTTACAAGTGAGCCCACTGCTGCATGATGCTCAACATGGCTTTCGAGTCGGTCGGGGTACGGTGAGTAACTTACTGTCGTTTGTGTCATATTTGGCGCCAGTAGTGGACGCTGGAGGGCAGGTGGACGTCGCGTACTTTGACTTTCGGAAGGCTTTTGATATGATGGATAAGGACATTCTATTAACAAAATTTGCTGCTTTAGGTTTTACACCGCATTTACTAAAGTTCTTTGCGAGTTACCTAAGTGAGCGCCGGCAGTACGTTGAGTAAGCCGGGCATAAATCTAAACCATTTTTTACGTTTTCTGGGGTAAGCCAAAGCACTAATTCGGGTCCACTGGAATTCATAATTATGGTTAATGATCTCCCTGGGGTCGTGAGCAGTGCGAGGTGTTTGCTATTTGCAGATGATCTTAAAGTATTTATCTCAGTAGCGAGCGCCTCGGACTGTGAGCGACTTCAGCGGGATCTCGATAAGGTGGTACAGTGGAGCCAGGAAAACAAACTAGTCTTCAATGGGAACAAATGTTGCGTGATGACGCACAGTCGCGCGCGCGGTCCACTGTAGAATCAGTATGAGATGGACGGCTCAGTGATGCCGCGAGTCACGCATATGCGGGATCTTGGGGTTCAGATGGTAGCCGAGTTGACTTTTCGCCACCATATTATAGATTTATGTAGCAAATCCTTTAGAAATTTGGGTTTTATATTAAGACAATGTACGGATTTTAAAAGTATAGCAATGGTAAAAATACTTTATAATGCTTTATTTCGTAGTCGTCTCGAGACAAGTGCCATCATATGGAATCCGCACGAAGCCAAATATAGTCTCATGGTTGAAAAAATACAAAATAAATTCACCAGGTATTTATATTTAAAACAATATACTACTACTAATATACGGGTAGAATGGGTACACCCCATTCTACCCGTTGATGTATCCGAGTCTGTTTGTGCTGGGCATGGTCGGGTACACTAGGTTGGCGGTTAGGAGGGACGTCGCATTAGTGAAGTACGTGGCGAGGGTGCTGCGCGGGCTGGTGCACCACCCAGATGTGCTGGAGGCGCTGCGGCTGCGTGTCCCGAACGGATATGTGGGGGCGCGCCCCGCCCCGCTTTGTTAGAGGTGCCATGGGCTAGGACAAATTTATTAAAGTTTGCCCCATTGTCAAGGGCCGCTCGCATTATTATTAATATGCCGACGGAAGATGTTTTCGATGGCCTGCCGAAATTTACTTCAGGAGCACAAAGGTGCATTGAAGAAGGCGTAGATACTTAATTGAATTTTTTTTAATTTTTTTTTTGTTTATTGTTAAATTTTAAGTTAAAGTGTATTTTATAGATATAAATAGTTTATTAAGTGTGTATAACATCGTCTTGGGAGACTGTGAGGTGTTGTACTGTGTGTTAATAAATAAATAAATAAATAAATGTTTATTGTGATGCCTTGTAAGAATCCCTTACCAATAAATGACTATGGAACAGCAGATCCTTTCATATATTACATAGTGTAGCCTCCAAACGGCTAGCTAAATCAATGTTGTAGCACTTAGTTTGAAGGTGTGTGTTTGAACTTTCAGAGCACCTGTCCACATCATCACTGGGTCAGCTGGCTGTCAGGAGGGAAGGGACCATTTCCTAAGTAAGTGTTCGCCAACACCTTGATAACTGTAAAACTAAATGATTTCGGTTTTATTAAACAATAATAAAACTACTATTAGCTGTATACTTCACTTCATAATCTTAGATTTGTATTTTTTAAAAGGTCGTAAACATTATCTCGACGGTCCCTACGTATAATCCCGTAACTACAAACGATACATTTTACAGGAGAGCGTTTCAAACACGCGTATATCATGTTCTAGTTAATTTAATGTCATGATGGATTTAAAGTGCATTTTGCCATCTTAGACTTATTTTTGTTAAACTAAACGATAGTATAGGCTGGCTTGAAGATCACGAAAACAAAACATGCAATCACGTATGTACCACTTAGGGGATTGTACGTAGGGACCGTCGATCTATGAACATTTATATTCATTGAGCACATAACTTGTGTCTCTACAAAATAAACTATTTTTTATTTATATTAGAATATTTTTGGTAGCAATTGAATTTGAACTTAGTCTTGTATGAGTTTGATGTTCCAAAACTTGGTAATCACCTTAAATTCTGATTTAAAATTCAAATTAAATTATTTTGGTCGCATTTTAATAATAACAAATCAAGTATATTGACTTGGCTTGCTAGGTTGTCGGCATGTTTGATGTGACTCAGCGATCATTGTGCCGATAGTTGTAACAGCCATTGACTCAATAGCCAAGAGCCTCGACCAACACCTGAGGAGTCTCTCGTTGGGCAGTTGGATCAAGGGCTTGATTCAGAAAGTGGTACTTCTGGATACGGCTTGAATTGTTAGGAGGCTCTTCTCTCTAGAGCCCTGACCTGTAGCTGGTCTTTATAAAATAAAATATATTAATTGTAACTTGTTTGTGTGACAACAGATAATCAACCTAAGTGGTCAGCGTTCAGGTCACAGGACTTCGGCTACACCAGGTTCAAGGCATTCAACAAGACACATATCTACATGGAGCAGGTGAGACCCACATTAGCAGTAGCACGTATCATCAAATCACAAAAAATACTTCACAATAAATACTTTTTCTTTCTTTATTTTCTTTAAACAGTCTGGACAAAAATGAAGATGGTCTATTGCGGTAGTTTATATTGCATTGTGTGGATTGTAGGAATTTAATTTTGGTAAGCAAAGAATTTAAGAGAAGCTCGATTATACTTTTTGCATTCGGTTAACACTATCCACTATTTGTTTTATTCAAATCACTATTTGAATTTATTGTTGTTACTCTGAAAACTTCAACATGGTTCCGTAAAACAAAAATGTTCTATTTCTAACACACTATAGTTGCGCCCCGCGGCTTATCCCCCGCGGGAATATCGGGATAGAATGTATCCTATGTCATGATCCAGGTCATGGTCTACCCATATGCCAAATTTCATCCAAATGCGTTTAGAACCTTTATTCTATAATCTGAGGTTCAGAGTAACAAACAAACATACACAAATTCTTTTCTCTTTATAACACAGGGTGGCAGGGATATTGAAGCGCAACCTGTAACCGTGGACTCAGTACACGATTCTGAAATCCGGTGAAATATTTCGTCAGTTATAAAAAATAAAATGTAATCTAATTTTGACTACACAGTTCTAGAATCGTGTGCTGAATTCATGTTTTCAGTCTTTTTGTCGATGTCCACCCTGTATTTATAGTTAGATAGCGTAAACATCACGTTAGTAAATTTAAACAAATATATTACTAATTAATTAGCCGTAGAGTTAGGCAGAGTTGTACCACAGTTTGCCACAGTTCGCCAGGTTTCCTCTACTGACCCGTCTCAATAGATCACCCTGTACGTTGTAGTTTACATAGACTAATGGAACTTTGTCTTTTTTCAGGTATCAGTAGACCTCCACGGGGAGGTGATCGATTCGTTCTGGCTCGTGAAGGACAAGACAGTATCTTTTTCCTAATGAATTGTATTAGCACCTATTTTGTAGCGAAGTCCTGCCTAAAAGCGGTAGTAGAACTCACTCGCCTCTATCGGTCGGTTATGAACTTATGATTAAGATATTTGTTTTTTTTTTGTTATGATAATTGACGAGCTTCCCGCCCCTGGAAGTCTACTTAGTCAGCCCGAACTCCGTAGTTTCGGCTGAAGTTAGGGGCGTTTCCTATTCCGTATCACCTTCAGCGATAAGATTACTTCGGGGCCCCAACTAAGAATTAATGACAACACGATCTGACAGTTGTCCTTACTGCCGATGTGTTTTTGCGCGTCCGAGAAAGTTAATTAATTGGAAGTAGAGTTTATTACGAATTATCAAACTACTTTCGGGGCCCGTATTTTCGTTGACGGACTTAGAGAGTAGGCGTGCTAAGCACGGGTGCGATGTACTGACATGGCGACATGTCAGTACATTGAGATTTCTTTGTGATAACTAAGTTAAATGTTAATGTTGTATTATTAATTCGTTTGGATGAAACCTGTGTCTTAGTGAACCATTGAATAATGTGTAGTTTTATCTTCATGGGTACAATTTGTTTAGATATAATTCGTACTATTGACATAGTTATCCCTACTAATACCTCACTACTAGATACCTGACCTGTTATTGTACTCTTCAATTAGTTTACAAAGTAACTCATAATGTTAATAAGTATAGTTTTAACCAACTTCTCCCACCCTAGAAATGGAGATTTTCTCTAATTCATATCAGAAGCTTAGCCCAGGTTCGCACGGTTGCTTCTCGGTGATTTTAATTACCGCGCACTAGGTTTTCAACACACTGCTCAGCGCCGAGAGTTGAAAATCCAGTGCGCGATAAATGTAGGCATTCGTAAGTTGAGATTTATTTGTATCACCTCGAATAATCTATTAATAAGAAAACCAACAAATACGCTTTCACACTTTGTTAGAATCTCGAATAAAGGTTGTTTGATTTGAAACTTCATTTTATTTACAATATGCGTGCCTCAATTGTCGTATTAATTAAATCTTATATCCTTTCTAGCACACAATATTGAACTGTTTATTGTTCATCTGACACATTATAGGGTCCAACCGCAAGTCAGTCGTAACTAAAATCGCCCTTACAGCTACGGAATAAAGGCGCTATTATTTTCAATTTCGGGAAGAATCTAGGGAGACAACATAACAACAGCTATAGTGCCTATATACACTTAGGGCAAGATACACAAATGGTACTTTTATTTTATTTCAAATATGAACCTTATTCATAACTCAATAATGTATATATTCGTATAAATGAACGTGAGCATCTGTTTCATACGGATACGGACTAATTCACCTTTAACATAAGGTTCATATTCGTTAGACACGCTAACATTGCACAGTAAAGTAGGTACCTAGTCAAAACGTGTTCTATTAATCGCTAGATTAGCTCCCAAGTTATCTTAATCCTTGATTTTACAGGTAGGTATAAAATTAACTTAATCTAAACATTCTTTGAACATTTAGGCAAGGTAAGTAACGAATGCAATAGAGCCTTTTATTGTGAAAGTGTTGGTCTGTGATATGAACGCCGCTAGGAATTCAACGCGGGGTACAAAGGATGCGAGAATCGTAAAGAGGGAGTGGGCCGTAATCCACCTCGCGGGCCCAGTGCGGGTTGGTAGAAGCCACATGTCTTCGAATTTTTGGTTCTAGAACACGCCGGTTTCTTCCCTTCATTTTTAGAGCAGTGGTAATGAAATAATTTACACAAACTGAAGCGTCTGTCGGAGTTCGAACCCGTTCGAACCTACAGCTCATTAGTCGCGACCACTGGACGACCACTACTCTCGTTTTCGCTCTTTATCAGATTCTTTAATAGGGTACCTATCTCAGACGTTTATTGCGAACAAATTTATACCGAAACTAGCCCCTGCTTCCCGGACAAAATGTTACTCCTTATATTAACTATCTGCTAGTGAAAGTCCCGTCAAAATCGGTCTAGCTATTTCAGAGATTGTCCGGATTTTGTTTTAAGTACCATATAGGCATATTTTCATATGCATTTAGTAAAAAACTGTTATTTAACATTACAAACAAATACCCTCATACTAAACTTCATAAAAGATAGCTTGATCTCTGCGACAGCTGTCAGTAAAATCACTCCTATGAAGTCCTGAATTTCATAATTGTACAGACAGTACCTGTCAATGTCATGCCATGTCATGTCATGTCTGCAATTTAACGTAGATAGATGCTCTCAATTCACTAAGCCTCCATTTCTAGAATGGGTCCCGACTGCTACAATTTATCTGCTTATAAGCATCGCCTTAGCAACTGGCGATTCTTAAGTTAAGTGCAATCGGGTACAACGACTTTCTTGTTTTAGGGCTTTTCCATGAATACTCAGAAAAGCAGTCGAGTTTTTAGTTTTTTAAATTGTCGTTTTTTATAACATTATTTATATTTGTACATACTTGATCTAAAATAATAGTGAGTAAATAAAATCCAATTTCTCACCTACTCATGTAACATACCAGGGGCATAAACTCAAAAAAAAGACACTCCGCCATATTTTTTTATTTGAACCTCCATTCTCCTCAGTACGAGTGCAGACGCCTTGTTTAAATACGCTACGTGTTTTCCGTTCTCATTACTTTGTTTTTGTTAAAATTGCTGTTAATTTGTTGAGTTTTGTTATTATTGTTAGTTTCTTGTTGGCATAATGCCAAAGAGAACGAAGAAAACTGTTTTGAACAGTCAAAGTCGTGAGTTTGTGATTCGCTTACGTGAATATTTTGAGCGAGAGAACGAAAATGGCAGGCCGCTATTACCCATGGAGAAAGTATGTGATAGACTTGCAGATTCTCTTGGCATTGGACATGCGACAGTAATTCGCATCAGCAAAGAAAAGTATGGCGAATCTTCAACCGCAACATTGACTGAAGACGAGGAAAAAAAACTTGCAACGCCAAATAAAAAAAGGAAAAACGCTGCTCCTGTCACAAACATTGACAACTTTGACGCCGCTGCGATTCGCAACCATGTTTAAGGTTACTATACACGGGGCGAATTGCCTACATTGAAAAAACTTGCCGCGTCCCTCAAAGACGCAGACTTGTTCAAAGGAAGCTTGCCATCTATAACGAAGATGCTGAAAAATATTGGTTTTTCCTATAAAAAAGTGACAAAAGAAATATTATTATGGAAAGAACCGACATTGCGCTTGCTCAAGTGAATTTTCACAAAATCACATTGGGACAAAGTAGTGTTTCTAGACGAGACATGGCTAAACGCCAATCATACCGTATCCAAAGCTTGGACCGATGATACTGCACAATCAACCACCAAAGTACTCGAAGGCAAAGGTCAAAGATTAATCATCACTCATGCTGGGACGTAATCTGGTTATGTGCCTAATTGCCTATTGGCATTCAAATCAACTAAAACTACCCAATACCACGAGGAAATTAATTATGAAAAATTTAAGGAGTGGTTTTTTTAAATTATTAGATAATTTAAAGGAGCCACATTGCATTATTATGGATAACATGTTTTCTTTTAAGGTTACGTTGCCTGACATAACACAACACCGCCTTTCACGGCAAATAAAATGTTGCAGTTATTAAAAAGTGCGGTCGACAATGTATCTGCTGCAGAAGACTGGATGAAGGTGGTAACCAACTGCAGAAAACTGATGGAAGAAGATTGGGAGCGGGACGTCCGATTTGATAATATTTGCGAACAAGAGTTTATAATAAATTTACAAGATTGTTCTAGCGATTCAGAAACTGATTCAGATATGGATTTGGGATGTACTCGTTTAAGAGAATAAATGTATTTTATATAAAAAATATTCGTTCAATTTAGTAACGTTTGTAATTAAATTAAACCCAATTTTTTAAATCCTGACAATCCTAGGAATGTCAGTTTGACATAATATGTCGCAGAGATCAAGCTATCTTTTAAGTAGTTTAATATAAACGGAATAAAGTTATAGGTACCAGGAATAACAAAGGAATAACCCTACATATTCATAGGTTTAAACTTGGAATAACTTTATTCTGTGTTTTTAGTCTTTGAGATGCTCTTTGGACTTCCCGCTACTGGCCCAGCTGACGCTCAGATGTCTTATACACTAAGGACTAACTATGTTGTGATGTTCAGGCGGTATAGAATTACTTATTCAAACTAAAGCCATCGTTACTAAGAGTCTTCTCAAGGGCTTTATATTTATTACTTTACCACCTTGAAAGGCGGGCGGAGCCGCGACAAATGAGATTTATAAACTGTGTATGACTATCAGCGATTAATTCAAATTAGCAATTAACGGGTTATGTTATTAACTGTAAAATTAGATATAAATAAATGTTTCACAAAATGTTGGAGATACACTTTCTTTGTTTTGTTTTATCATAACATAATGATATTTGTGCGCAGGTTAACGTGATTGGATTAAACATGTCGTATTTAATAGGTGAGGCTTTAAAAACTTGTAGTAGTTTGATGTATCGAATCAAATTAGTTGCTAGTAAATTATGCAAAGTCAAAATAAATAAGTTATCGTATTTAGATAACGATGTCCATCACTGTGAAGTGAACACGTAAAAAACTGATTTATCAGACTGATCTTTCAAGTAGGTACCAGTATACTACCTTTTTTTTTTGAATGGGAACTGGTCAAATGACTTCTCCAGCTCTGGGTGGAGCAGGAGGGCGTGTCAGACTTTTACTGACTGAACCCCAACCGTGTTCCTTCAATTGCTTGTGCCAGGGCCACGGTAACTCGTTCGAACAAATCCGCGACCCTGGCAGGCATCGGTCCTAGTGGACCCCTTCAATGATTGCTGACATCTCTTTGAGGTGCGCGTGGAACACAACGCGCCGTCGACCTGGGCCTGATGCTTACCGGACGGCGAGCTACCCGTTGCTTGCCGTCCGCAAGCCCGCGCCTACGGTGGCCGTGAATCCGCTATGGACTCCAGACGCTCAGGGCGTCTTGCAACCTGCGGTCGTTTAACCCAAAAATAATGATAGTATTAATGGTGTTTCGTCGGTCTTACCCCCAGGTAAGACCAACGAATATGCCGTGACGGTAAACGGCGTGGTGGCGCTCTCTTATCGTCATGCTCCTTCTCCGCCACCGCTTTTTCGATATTTCGTCACTCCCGTGACGGGTACATTAAAAAAAATCATGTTTAGATATCGATATCCATCACACAGTCGAGTTTCGCTAGCTAATTTAATTCGATCTCTCTGTATAATACGCAATTACCCCTCTGGTTGTATTTTATTTATTACACTACTCAGACCAATTGGTCTGAGTTACACTATCAGTAGGAATCGCTTTCATTTTGACAGTTTCACAACATTCATGACGGTCTTTGTTTGACAGTGCGATTTCGCAACCCAGTGCTGGGCACGCCACGATAGCGACGGTAAGTCCCCTCTTTGAGGAGTGGCTTGAGAGGCGGCACGGCGTCCTCACCTTCCTCCTGACGCAGGTCCTCACCGAACACGGTTGTTTCGGGAGATTCCTGTTTCGGATAAGACGGGAGGAAACGCCCGGGGGTTTCCACTGCGAAGATCACCCTGAGGACACGGTGGAGCATAAGGTGGAGATCTGACCGGCTTGGGTGGAGCACCGCTGTGTCCTCGTGGAGGCGACCGGCCGGCGGCGATCTCTCGCGTCCGGCCCTGGTCCAGGCCATGGTACGGAGCGAGAGTGCGTGGGTAGCCGTCACCTTCTTCAGCGAAGCAGTAATGCTCGCAAAGAGGGAGGCGACGCACGTGAGGGAGAGGCAGTATATGCGCCCTCACGGCCTTAGTCGCCGCAGGAGACGCCCTGGGCTCGGGAATCCCAGGCTGATTCTCGGCCACCGTAGGCACGGGCTTGCGGACGGCGAGTAATGGGTAGCTCGCTGTCCACTGAGGACCAAGTCCGGATCGACGGCGCGTTGTGTTCCACGCGCGCTTCAAAGAGATGTCAGCACCAACTGATGGGGCCCGCAAGGGTGCGGGTTGTTCGAAAGACGCGTTCGCGGCCGAAGTTCGCGGCCCCTGGCATACAGGCAACTGAGGGAGCACGGGTGGGTTTTAGTCAGTAAAAGTCTGAGACGCCCTCCTGCTCCACCCAGAGCGGGAGAAGTTATTTGATGACTTCCCACCCAAAAAAAACCAAAAAAAAAACGGTCTTTGTTTTATAACATGAGCATGGCGGTGTTTACGTTGCTAAGCAGACAATATTTTCCAACATGCGAAAGAATGGATTAGCAATAACCTTCGAAATGATTTCGATTCTGATTAATAGTGTGTCACGGAATGAGGGTGCAACCTACATCTAGCATGTCATCCGAATTCTCTTAAAAATATGACATTGTTACTTAAAGTGATAACGGCGGCAGTTTTGGTACGCGCTTGGAGCGGAGTGCTGTGCGCGCCGCTGTATCTATCGGGGGACTTCGACTCCCAGCTGCGGCACATATTGCACGAGCAGACGTTGTCCGAGCAAGAACCAGCTAACATCATGTCTCGAGTGCTAGAAGATGTGCGGACCACGTTGAACAAACGATGGCAAGGTGAATACGATATGCAATGTTAACTAAACCTGTTTTTACAACTCATGTCATCGCATTCTTAATTAAATGTTTTACCTCTGCCCTTAAACTTCCTGAAAGGCTCATTTTCATTGGTCGGTAAGGCTTGCATGCGGGGTTCGGCAGTTTTCTTTTACGCATGCCATTTGGTCCGCATGCAGGGAACCGTTTTCATTAGTGGATAGACACCGCATGCGCGGTTGACGGGGAGGACGCCGGCCGCCGGAGGGCTTAGGACATAGAGGCCCAACGGCCTCAGATAGGGTCCCAGCGGAAGTGTGCAGCGCATGAGATGGACACGTTCCATTAATGAGAATGTCATGCGCTCATACTATGGGGCTACAGAGTGGGGAAACAATCTGACCGCGTACCGTGTTGTGACGAGGGGACCGATGATAGGGCGGGCTACAAACGTAATTACTCAGTGCAGCGAGGAATTGAGGAGTGCTTTGAATGGTGCGATTCGGGAATATCGTATAGTAATAAATAATGAAAACTTAAATTTTAATAATTTTATATAATCAAAATCAAAAGTCATTTATTCAAACTAGGCTCAGAGTCAGCACTCTCTGAACGTCAAAATTACATAAGACAGTCCCCCAAAACGCCCGCCCTTCACCACTTCCTAGTGCTTTAGCTGGGAAGAAGAAGTGGCGCAACAAACTCCCCAGCAGCACAGCTGTCTGTTATGTTAGAAGAACTTGATTCTATACAATAATAGCATATAATTAACATTCAACAATAAATGCAAATTTAATTGATAAAAATTTAATTGATAAAAATTAAAAAAAAATGGTTTATGTAGTCAAGTTAAATAAACAATGATATGAAGTAATTCATATGACCTGCCAGTAGTTAAGTTAATTCTGGTGAAAGAACACAAACGTTGCCTTGAGTTAATCACAGCGACCAACAATTCTTATCGTTTAAGTAGTCGTTGATAGAATAGTATGCCTTCGAACAAAGATTTGATTTTACTTTCGCTTTAAACGCATTAAAATGTAAATCTAGCAAAGAAGAGGGAAGCTTGTTATAAAAGGCTATACCAAGCCCAGCAAATGAGTTATGAACTTTATGAAGCCGGTGAAAGGGAGCACGTAGTTTGTCCTTATTTCTAGTATTAATATTATAATGGAAATGTTTGCATGCCGAATGGTGAAATGTGGCAGAACTCTGTATTGTGATACCTACATCTACTTTTGTACTACCCATATTTGCAAATAAATTCTATTCTATTCTATCGGTTCATTTCAACCGAACTTAGACCACGTAAAGTAACCTTGAACTGATGCTGCAGCATCACCAGGAATTTGCAGGATACCCAACTATCTCACCAACAAACATTAGAAGTATCGTGTTCGGGCTCATTGGAAAGGTTCAATAAATAAGTTATAGATAGATGTTGATCAGAATCTGATGATGGAGTAGCAAAGGTCTGATCGGTACATACATATATCCGATAAATCATCATCTGCCTAGCGTTTTCCCAACTATGTTGGAGTCGGCTTCCAGTAAAACCGGATGCAGCTGAGTATCAGTATTTTACATGGAGCGACTGCCTATCTAACCTCCACAACCCAATTACTGGGTTATACGACACCACTTGGTAATACTGCTATATCATCTTCATAATCAGCCTATACATA
The DNA here is from genome assembly GCA_949091785.1 of Polymixis lichenea. Taxonomy (NCBI): domain Eukaryota; kingdom Metazoa; phylum Arthropoda; class Insecta; order Lepidoptera; family Noctuidae; genus Polymixis; species Polymixis lichenea. The sequence goes on along the minus strand of OX420943.1, from coordinate 1,142,939 downwards.
ATGTTCCCACTCCTGATTGACATGTATCCGATACATTTTTGATATAAATCAAATACCTAATGATTACGGACCCTGGTACCGTCCGCGCTATCGATTTATGACTTTCATTAGTTATTAGGTGCCCCGCCTGCCCGTCACGGCATATTGCATATCGACCGAGTTATCGACTAATGAAAATGAGCCATAACATGAGTTAAATTTAACTAGACGTTCAAATGTCATGCTATAATTTTTCACTGTTGCTTGCAGGTTTCAAGTTGACTCCCTTCGGGTCATTAACCACAGGTTTAGGGGCAATAAATAGCGACGTTGACATCAGCTTACAACTAGGAAACTTTAACTCGTCAGCAGATTCATACCTATTACAGGAAGCAGAAAAGCTATTCTTGAAACAACCTGCAGTGTATTCACAAGTAAAAGGCACGGTGAAGCCCAGGTACGCAGGGTGCTCGTTCTTCCACATCCCCACGCAGCGGCCAGTGGACCTCGTCTTTAGGGGTGGTGAGGAAGCGGTTTATGAGAGCAAAGTTGTTCAATACTACTTAAGTTTAGATGAGAGGTGCCTGCCTTTGGCAAACTTTCTGAAATACTGGTTTGAAATCCATGGACTGACCGGACATGTACCTGACGCCCTACAAAATTATGGGTTGTACTTGATGATTATATTTTATTTACAACGAAAGAACATGGTGCCTCCTGTCTATGTGTTACAAGTAGATTCGAAAAGCCATTATATCCACAACTGGGACATGGGTTTCAACGAGCTGCCGTATAGTTCAACTAATACAGAGAATCTACATCAACTGCTGGGCGGATTCTTCAAATACTACAGCGAATTTAACTTTGAAGAAAATATCGTAGCGCCTTTTACTGGACGTCCCATTCCGAGGAGTGCTTTTACAGATATCGATAATTTCCCCAAAGAATATACTTCATATAGAAACACGTTGAAACGCAAATTGCAGCTTGCGATACAAAATGATTTGAACTGCACTGATGTATGCATTCAAAACGTATTCGAACACAATTCAAACTCTGGACAGCGGTTATCAAATGAAAACGCGACAAAATTAAAATATCTTTTGAAGTCAGTCGCAACAATGTTTGAGGATCTGCCTAGTGATAGCATCCTCAGAGCTATCCTCGTCACGGATTAACTTAACACAAAGAAACATTTATTAACCACAGTAATATTGTCGTGGATGGAATAAATGAACAAGACATAACATACATTAAGAAAACATAATTTTAAGCAACATTATTACCTAACAATAATAAGCCGGACATAGTGGAGATAGATCGAATAGAGCGTTGTGCAGTGATAATTAATAGGTATAGCGGTCCCGCATGACGAGAACCTCGTGAAAGCTGCAAAACAAAATAATGCAGATATTTTGACCTGGCTCGCAAGGTTGTCGACAAGTGGAATGTGGATACAGCAGTCATAGTGCCGATAGTTGTGATGGTCAATGGCATAATAACCAAGAGCTTCGGCCAACACAAGAGGAGGCTCTCGTTAGGCAGCTAGATCAAAGACGTGATCCAGAAAGTGGTACTTCTGGACATGGCGCGTATCGTTAGCAGGTTCCTGTCTCAGGAGCTCTGACCATCGGTAACTTGGACCCTGTTCCCAATACTGGTGGGCTCCTATTGTTTGTTTATTTTAATTTTTATTCGTATTTTATTTAACGTTTTTTTATTAATATTTAAAATGGTATTTAACATGTATCTAAGTGGAAAATTAAAAAAAAATATAGGGAGGACATTTATGAGTTTACTTAGCACATTTAAAATCATTGTCTTTCTTCATCACGCCATTATTATGTTTTTCCTTTAACTGTTATTTTAATTTTAAGTAATTATAGGATGTGCTCCGACCGCGGCATAAACCGATATTAGACCTTTTTCATTAATTCCACGTTCAGGCGGCACAGACGACATGATCTAGAAACAGGCCGTGTGCCCCATGGGTTTTCCCGTCGCTAAAAATGTCTTCCATAAGACACAAACTACAAAAAAGGTGATTAACCACTTATACTTAGATGAAAGTTCATCTGCTCCTGCGCTAATGTGATGGGTATACTAACTGAACTTCAACGACGTATATAACTTGTTTCCACTCGGTCGAAGTTGCGATCGATGCTTAGTGTTATAATAAGGAATTAACACACGGCGCCAGTCTGCAGGTGATTTGTGAGCATATTCTATTTTATAGGTAGTCCATTTACCCCGCCGGCTCTTCCGCCTTTTCTCATGAAGGTAGGCAGAAACCATGGAACGCAACCTGCTGCGATCCTTCAGCTTCGTATGCGTTAATGCGCACGGTCATACACGCACGCAGGCGCGCGTTTATTGTATTTAGTAGTAAAATAATTGAGGTATAACGTGTACATGCAGATATTAATAATAGTTAATAAATAAATGACTATGAGTAGGTATGACGAAACACCTATGCAGTCAGTGGATATGACAAAACTGCAAGTCTTATTCAAGAATTTTAGCGTCACCTGTCAACATTTTAATTTACTGATAGGCGCAAAGCACATTAGTTAGTTCCGTGTGGTGCCAGAACGTAAAAAGAATAGCACTATCCCATTTCTTCCCTGTGGGCGTCATAGAAGGCGACTAAGGGACTTACCAGAGAATGGGCAGCAGCATTCTCATTTTACCACCATACTGTGATCGCCAACTCACCTGCCAGGCGTGGCGATTATGGCAAAACCCCGCCAACAATGACAAGTAGCCCGCAAAACGGCTCCAAGTACCCGGCGGCCCGCCTGCCCTTTGCTACGGTAGCGGCCGAGGTTACGGTGAGGCAAGGGGTGCTAAGGATCTAAGGGTTGGAAGAGATCTGGCTACCACAACAAATGAAAACTGCACCTGGCAACCTACAACACGCGTACACTCCGGACCGACGAGAAGATTACCGAACTCGAGGAAGAATTAAGCAAGTTACGGTGGGCTGGGTAGGGTTATCTGAAGTCCGAAGAGAGGTATCCGGTAACCTGCTCTATTTCCGGAAGGACGACCAGCAGTCCCAAGGTGGTGTCGGGTTTATCGTCCATAAGTCCCTTGTGAGCAACGTGGTGAAGATCGAGAGAGTGTCGACTAGCGTGGCGTACCTTATACTCAGAATATACGCAAGATATTCGCTGAAGGTCATACAGGTCTACGCCCCGACCTCGTCACACCCCGACGATAAGGTGGAGACCATATATGAAAACATGTCCAAAGCCTGGCATGGCTCTAAAACTCATTTCACCACTGTCATGGGGGACTTCAACGCGAAACTGGGCAAACGGGACGATGATGAGCTGAGACTGGGGCAATTTGGAGTTGGACGTCGGAACCACCGGTGTCACTTACTGGCCAGTTTTATGGAGAAGGAAGGCCTCTTTATGATTAACTCCTTCTTCAGAAAACGTGAGCACAGAAAGTGGACCTGGCAGAGCCCTGATGGTTCAACTAAAAACGAGATTAACTTCATAATGTCGATGAAGAAGCAAATATTCAATGATGTCTCTGTGATCAACGCGTTGAAAACCAGAAGTGATCACCGTATGGCAAGAGGCACATTGAATATCAACATCAAGCTGGAAAGATGTTGGCTGATGAAGTCTACGCTCCGTCCAGCACCGATCCAAGTCCACAACCCCGAGAGCTTTCCACTCGAACTCCAGAATCGTTTCGAGTGCCTCGGGAGCTTCATGGATGATTATAACGATGGGTTCTCGGAAACTGTCCATACGGTAGGGTCTAAGGTCTTCAAGACTCGTCGTACTAATGGCAAAAAGAAACTGTCTGATCCTACTCTACAGCTAATGGAGAAGAGGCGTGAAATGATCCTACAGTCTTCAGCCGACGCGCTAAAGTACCGACTGCTCAATAGACGGATCTCTAAGTCCTTGAAAAGCGACCTTCGTCGTTTTAATAAGTAACGCATCAAGAACGCGATACAGCGGAACAAGGGCTCCAAGGTCTTTGCAAGAGATCGGTCAATTGGGCAGAGTCAGCTTCCGAAACTGAAGACCGATGATGGCAGGATCGTATCCGCCAAGCCTGAGCTGTTGAGAGAGATCGAGATGTTCTATGGACAGTTATACACGTCAACAAGCAATCCCGTTACGAATCTGGCAAACGACCCAAGAAGCAGATTGACCCGACACTACACCGAAGACGGGATGTCTTCGATGTAGTGTCGGGTCAATCTAGCTACGATTCTGCCATCGTCGGTCTTCAGTTTCACAAGCTGGCTCTACCCAATAGATAGATCTCTTGCAAAAACCTTGGAGCCCTTGTTCCGCTCTATCGTGTCCTTAACAAGGTTCGTATTAAATCGATGAAGGTCACTTTTCAAGGACTTAGAGATCCATCTATTGAGCCGCCGGCACTGGAGCGCATCGTCTGAAGACTGCAGTATCATTTCTCGCTTCTCCTCCATGAGCTGTTATGTAAGATTTCAGAGAGTTTCTGTTTCGTATTTGTGCGGCTGGTCTTGAAAATATCAGACCCGAACGACCCAAGAAGCAGATTGACCCGACACTACACCGAAGACATCCCGGACGTTAGCTTGTTCGAGACTAGGATGGCTCTGAAACAGCTTAAAAACAACAAGGCGCCGGGTGATGACGGAATTACGGCTGAACTCCCGAGGGCCGGCCCAATACCCGTTCTTAATGCTCTCCAAAAGCTGTTTGAGTCCATCATACTCAAGGGGAAAACGCCACAGGCATGGAACAGAGGTGTAGTGGTACTTATCTTTAAAAAGGGTGACAATACCCTTCTTAAAAATTATAGGCCCATCTCACTTCTGAGCCATGTCTACAAGCTGTTTTCGAGAGTCATCGCGAACCGTCTCGCGCGCAGGTTTGACGACTTCTAGCCTCCCGAACAAGCCGGATTCTGTAAAGGCCTAAGCACCGTAGACCACATACATACGCTGCGGCAGGTTATACAGAAGACCGAAGAGCTGCCTGCCTGTCTCTCTACTTAGCGTTTGCGGAATACGAAAAAGCCTTCGATTCGATCGAGACATGGGCTGTCCTGCAGTCTCTTCAGCGGTTCCAGATCGACTATCGGTACATCGAGGTGCTGAAGTGTCTGTACGAAAACGCCACTATGTCAGTCCGATTCCAGGACCGGGCTAAAACCTATTCTGCAGCGAGGTGTGAGACAGGAATACGTTATCTCTCCGAAACAGTTCACCGCTGCACTGGAGGATGTCTTCAAGGTTCTGGACTGGAAAGGGGCTGGCATCAATATTAATGGCGCCTTCGGTTTGCCGATGATATAGTTGTTATGGCTGAGACCATGGAGGACCTAAGTGCAATACTCCATGACCTCAGTAGAGTTTCCGAAAGAGTGGGTCATAAAATGAACATGGACAAGACAAAGGTCATGTAACACCCACTCTTATCACGATCGGAAGCGCTACGCTCGAAGTTGTGAACGCGTACGTTTACCTAGGACAAACTGTCCAGTTAGGTAGGTCCAACTTCGAGAAAGAGGTCAATCGTCGAATCCGACTCGGCTGGGCAGCCTTCGGGAGGGTTCGTAATATCTTCTCGCCCCAAATACCGCAGTGCCTCAAGACGAAAGTTTTGTTGTGTGTTGCCAGTGATGGCCTATGGTACAGAAACGTGGTCGCTCACAATGGGCCTTATCAGAAGGCTTAAAGTCACACAAAGGGCAATGGAGAGGGCTATGCTCGGAATTTTCCTTCGCGGTCGAATCAGGAATGAAGAGATCCGCAGGAGAACCAAGGTAACCGACATAGCCCAAAGAATTGCCAAACTTAAGTGGCAGTGGGCATTGCTCGCAGAACAGATGGCTGATGGGGCCGAAGAGTTCAGGCGACCGCATACCGGAAGACGTAGAGTGGGAAGGCCTCCCACAAGGTGAACCGATGACCTTGTGAAGGCCGCGGGAATCCGCTGGATGTGGGAAGCACAAGACCGGTCGAAGTGGAGGAGCATGGGGGAGACCTATGTCCAGCAGTGGACGTCTTTCGGCTGAAATGATGATGATGATGATGACATTAAAATATAGGTACCTAACGACCTCGTAACGTTATAAGAGAACAAGAGAAATGTTCAAGGCTTTCGGAAAATTTCAACACCAGTTACATAATTATGAGTATGATTGCATTATCTTAAATAACCATAAATGATTCAGATTAATTACTACCCGTACGCACAAGACGTCATTGTGCGTAAGCTTTATCCTAGGAGTCTTCAAGTCAGGAGTGAATAAGTTACATCCATGCAAGCGGTCTTTAACCAGTGTAAAGGTGTAATGGTACCGAAACATGGACATTGACAGTCGGGTTAGTATAAAAATTAGTTGAGAAGATCATGAATAATACATTGGTTAAGTACCTAGAGCAAAACCATCTTCTACCTTCTTCTCAATATTTCCTTCCGGAATCTCCACAAATAATACTGTGCTAGACCTAACCACTAACATCTTCTCCAACCTGGATAAAAAGCAGAAGGTAATTGGTATTTTCTTGGATCTGGCTAAAGCCTTCGATACGATATCTGTCCCCAATCTTATTACTAAATTTGAATGGATCGGTATTAGAGGCACTCAACTTGCTCTTTTCAAGAATTACCTCACGGGTAGAAGACACTGCGTCAGGATTGGTGATTGGACAAGTGACGAGCTCTCCATATCATAAGGGGTCCCCAAGGCAGTATAATCGGCCCAACCCTTTTTCTCATTTTATAAACGAGCTCTGCAGGTTAATGCTTCCCAATGCATCCATCTTCACCTATGCCGATGATTACTGCCCTACTATTCCATGGAGACTCCTGGGAGTTAGTTCAATGCACAATCCGGACTCAACCTTGTCACCAACTGGTTGGCTCTAAACCTGCTTACTTTAAATGTTGACAACACTAATTACCTAACCTTTTCCCTCTTTCCCTCCTTTTCCTTTTTTTTTTACCTTATCTCACCCCACAGCTTGTAATTGTCCCTGCCTTTCTCGCATCAATTTAGTAAAATTTCTCGGTATACAAATAAATGATTGCCTATCATTCTCTACGCACATAAACACACTTACCTCACGACTGCGGAGGTTGATCTACATTTTTAAGTACCTACGTCACGCTGCAGACACTACGGTGCTAAGACTTGTATATCTCACCCTCTGCCAATAATTTATACAATATTGCATAATTACTTGGGGTGGATCAGCAAAAACCCACATGCTGAAATTGGAATGTGCTCAAAGGGCACTCCTGAGGGTTGGATGGCGGTTGCCTTACCGCTTTCCTACCATCGATCTCTATAAAAGATGTACGGTTCTGTCTGTTTGCAAATTATTCATCCTTAACCTTGTTTTAACCACACACTGTCAAACTTCCTACGCTCCAGGCAAATTTGGTTCCCAACGTCGTAAACATACTGTCTGTCCCTCTATTCGCACATATTGTCGTTCGGTCCAACGTAGTTTCCCTTTGCTCAGTAGCTTCGTTTATAACAAGGTTAATAAGATTTTAAATATATAGGGCGTAACAGAAACCCTATTGCTATCCTTAAGCAGTAAAGATAACAGCTGGTATTGAATCACTATACATAGTTTCAGCTCAAAATAAAATACTCTAAGAATTGATACCAAATTTTCGGTTTCATATGTTTCTTAAATTAAAATCATAACAAACGTGTCACCGCACTTTCCACGTTACTTGCCAATATCACAATAAATTGCCAATATCACGATAAATCTCTTCCGAGTGATGTGTTTGTTTCAATTTGTTCTGGTATCAATGTATTAAAAATTCCCATAACTTCTGAACATGTAGAGATAAGATTAAAAAACCCTTCCAATATCGTTTGATATCATCAAATCATCAAAAGAAGCCGTGCCCTTGGTATGTATATACCCTTTCCATTACACGTTGTATACCCTATGTTCAGATCAAAATGTAAAAGCACTATTACACAATGGCTACTTGAATTGGATTATGCAGAGCATGAAAATATACTAAATATTCTAAAATAATTTTCGCCTACCGGAATTATTTACCTACTTAATTAAATCTTAGATCGCGTTTCACCTTGTTTACCACACAGACACACACACTCTCGGGCAAGTAGGTGCTCACGCCCGGTTCCCTTCGCGGGCGCTGGGCGTGAGGACTTATATTGCACTCACGGACACACGACACTCTCCAAAGACACATTTACCACATCTCCTTTTGTTTTGTAATAAATTCTCGTCCTCTCAGTACAAGGAGCATAAACAATGTTGTAGTACGTAAGTGCAATTTAATATTGTAATTTTAAGGGTGTGAGCCTGGAGATCTGTAATACAGGTCCCGAACCCAGTATAGACTCCAGCTCTCACAGGTTTGAATCTGCCTGTAACTTAGATACCATGTACCTTTTTGACAGAAATAAAATAAATAGTAGTAGTAATAGAAGTCAGTGAATTTATAAATTAAGGATTTTTATTACTTAAGTAAGTTTTATTAAGAAGTAGGTTTGATAGAACAATGTGAAATTCCTTTCAGGCTACTAACTATTAGCTACCTACTTACTACGGTACCGCGTCATTAGTAACCGCATCTGAGACAGAATCACCGGGAAATCTAAATTAACTTTAGACTAAATTGTGTGTTCCGTGTGGTGCCGGGTTCCGTGTGGTGCCGGACGTAAAGAATAGCACCATCCCATTTCTTCCCGTGGGTGTCGTAGAAGGCGACTAAGGGACTTACTAGAGAATGGGCAGCAGCGTTCTCTATGCATTTTACCACCATACTGCGATCGCCACCCCGTCTGCCAAGCGTGGCGATTATGGCACTGCCCCAATTTTTTTTTGGGGAGGCCAATGTCCAGCAGTGGACGTCTATCGGCTGAAATGATGATGATGATGATAGATTAATTATATTAAATATCTGTAAAATTCTTAATAACTGTGTCATACTTTCTAGCTGTGACATGACTTTATGGGTTAATATTTGAAGATAGACATATTCAGGATTCATAAATTAAGTTAAAAAAAGCTTCCAATTATGATTTTTATGGATTTAATGTAAAGTTTATAATGCAGGAAACGAAATAAATTGCACAGTATTTGAACCATTATTAAGAACTGAATCTGAAGCTGAAAATTTTCGTCGAACGGTGATGAGATATGAAACACACGGTAATTAGTATTTAAAAATGGTAATTATGCCTCGTGATTGGTAATTATAAATCAATTGAATAATATACTTAAATCACATATTTATTAATTTATTTATTCAACATATTAATGACATTAAACTTAACTATAATATTTACTTGATTTCATTTAAAAATAATGCTCTAAATCAACCAGTTTTCCTAAAAATCAATAATATTATCTGTCTAGTCATCATTATCATTTCAGCCAAAAGACGTCTACTGCCTCCCCAAGCTCCTCCACTTTGACCGGTTCTGTGCCTCCCGCATCCAGCGGATTCCTGAGGCCTTTACAAGGTCATCGGTGCACCTTGTGGGAGGCTTTCCAACACTACGTCACCGTAGACCACATTGGGCACTCCCACGATTGCGGCGGTAAGTCCCCTCTTTGAGGAGTGGCTTGAGAGGCTGCATGGCATCCTCACCTTCCACCTGACACAGATCCTCACCGGACACGGCTGTTTCGGGAGGTTCCTGTATCGCATTGGGTGGGAGGAAACGCCCGAGTGTTTCCATTGCGAAGATCGCCCTGAGGACACGGTGGAGCATACGGTGGAGGTCTGCCCGGCTTGGGCGGAGCAACGCCGTGTCCTCATGGAGGCGATCAGCGGCGGCGATCTCTCGCGTCCGGCCCTGGTCCAGGCCATGGTACGGAGCGAGAGTGCATGGCTAGCAGTCGCCTCCTTCAGCGAAGCAGTTATACTCGCAAAGAGGGAGGTGGCGCACGTGAGGGAGATGCAGTACATGCGTCGTCACGGCCGTGGTCATCGCAGGAGACGCCCTGGGCGTCGGGAATCCCAGGCTGATTCCCGGCCACCGTAGGTACGGGCTTGCGGACGGCGAGTAATGGGTAGCTCGCTTTCCGGTAAGGACCAAGCCCGAGTCGACGGCGCGTTATGTTCCACGCGCACCTCAAAAGAGATATCAGCAGCAACTGATGGGGCCCGCAAGGGCCGATGCCTGCCAGGGGTGCGGGTTGTTCGAAAGAGATACCGCGGCCCCTGGCACACAGGCAACTGATGGAACACGGGTGGGTTTTAGTCAGTAAAAGTCTGACACGCCCTCCCGCTCCACCCAGAGCGGGAGAAATTATTCAAAATCAAAATCAAAATATTTTATTTCACATAAACCTGCAAGGGCACTTATGAAACGTCAGAAGCTAGGTGCACGGTTCCAATTTGTCGCTTCCTATGGAGAAGAGCCGGCAAGAAACTCCACGGTTACTCTTTTAAAAATAATTGGATTTTATAATGTTTTCAAATTACAGTGATATTAGGTATGGGAGGACAGTGCAGGCCTGTCAATAAGTACCAGGTACTTAGAGGAAAATAAAGAATAGAAACTGTAGGCCTACAACGTTCTCTCATTCACAATATTATGTAAAAGAATCTATATAAGTAAAATCAACCTATTTAAACCAAGTGATATGATTTCCATGAGAATCACAAATAAATACTCGATATTACAAGGGTTGTATAATGTCATGTATTTGATGAATTCCCACCCAAAAAAAAAACCGTAGACCACATACATACACAGAAGGCCGAATAGTATAACCTGCCCCTTTGCTTTAGCGTTTGTGGTCTAAGAAAAAGCCTTCGATTCGATTCGAGGCATGGGCTGTACTCTACAGTCTTTTCAACGGTGCCAGATTGACTATCGGTACATCGAGGTGCTGAAGTATCTGTACGAAAACGCCACTGTGTCAGTCCGACTCCAGGATCAGATCTCGAAACCTATCCTTCTGCAGCGAGGTGTAAGACAGGGAGACGTTATCTCTCCGAAACTGTTCACCGCTACACTAGAGGATGTCTTCACGGTTCTGGACTGGAAAGGGGCTGGCATTAATATCAATGACGAGTACATCACTTACCTTCTATTTACCGATGATATAGTTGTCATGGCTAGGACTATGGAGGACCACAAAACCTCTTTCGGAAGATCTACTTCCGAAAGAGTGGGTCTTAAAATAAACATGGACAAAGATCTGTCTAGTAATTTAAATTAAATAAACTAAAACACTACTTCAAAACTCAGTGTACCTGTTTTAATAGAACTCAGACCTATACAAGTTCCACCTAAGACATCTTAAGCTCGATAAGACCTTATGCAAAAACTGAGGGTGACAGACTGAGGCTTTAGCCAATTTTTCGTCCTTCGGTTGCTGTTTTTTCCGAGACATGTTTACTATGAAAAAAAGAATAAGTCAGTATGTAGTTTTATTTTGTTGGCAGTTAACAATCGATCACGCGTTGGTAGTAACATTTCGACCTTGCGCTGGCCTAGCGGAGTAAGGAGTTTCAATGTAATAAGAGGCCATTGTACACTGGTACTAATTACCATTTTCAATTTGTCATCACCGTTCGCCAAAATAGGAACAAAAAAAATGGTAATTATATAAACGGTAAGTACGGCAAGTTGGAACAGCCAGTGAGCGGTGTTTTCTGCCACGACAGTAATTGTCTGGGACAAATAGATTGCAGACTTCGTTATGTAGACCAGGAACATCAATAATCCCCCTAAGAATTTTGAATATTACAGTCATTTGATCGCGCCACCGTCTTACTTCTAGAGAATTGAAACCTATGCAACCCAAGACGAATTTAATGGGATACAAGAATGGATAAAACCCTACAAGTGTTTGTAGAGCCATCTTAGGAATGCTTTTTGAACTTTTTCTAAAGCTAACACATACTGCTTCTCAAAAGGATTCCATACGCACGCACTAGACTCAAGCTTGCTACGGACCAATGCCCCAAAAACAAGCTTGATAACATGGGGCTGTGGAAATCACGATAGTTTCTTAAAATAAAGCCAAGGCGCCTGAAGGACTCCTTAGCAGTGGATGTGACGTGGTCGAGAAAAGTGAGTTTGGGGTCGAATATGACACCTAGGTCTTTCATGAAATCAGTTCTTGCAATTGTAACTCCATTCAGTTTGTATTGGAAGTTGACTAGGCGCCGCATTCGACCAAAATACATCACGTAGCATTTTGATTTATTAAATTCCATTTTATTCTCTAAACTCCACACTGCATCAATGTCTAATTGCAGAACTTGGCAGTCGACCTCCGATTTTATTTAAAATAGTTTTAAGTCATTAGCATATAAGAGGGATACATTATGAAAGAGCACAAAGACGATACCTACCTACTCATCGCTTCTGTTATCTTATTTCAAATATTCTATAGAAAAACACCATTGACACATTTGTTCACTATAACTAAAAAATATAATTATAAAAATATTACTCACCGTTATGCCCGGCGGCATCTTCCGACAAATCTCTGTCACCCAGCATCCACCCAATCGAAGCGCTATGATCCACTCTCTTTCAACTTGCGTCAACTGAGGCGCCAATCGCCTTAATAATATACCGTAATCATATATTTAAGTTAGAGTTACTAATAACACGCACAGCATGCCTACACACACAGCAAGACTCTACGATTTTTTTATGACTGACGTAAAGGATAAATGAACGATGTGATGAGTGAAACTCGGGAGCGGTGACGTATGCGCAGGGGCGTGGCTTATTCCTAGTAAATATTGGTATGTGAAGCAATTGGGCAATTTTAGAAACGTTGAAAACTGTACCAATCATGCCAAGAATACTTTCTTTCTAACACTCCATGGCGCGTCATAGTTATGTATAGGATTTACGTTGATGTGCTGGCGACTGTACCTAAGCAAATTATACGCTCATTATCCTGTAGTATACAGAGGCGAAATCCTCCCCGCGTTTTTATACTCAGTTCTTCGTAGTGCTTGATAAGTCACCAAAGAATGATGGCTGCACAAAATATGTGTAGGAATTGACTAGGTAAGTTAACGTAGCATTATATAAATTGCTTTACCCTGTACCTGATGTTTAACTTCATGGAATAAAAAACGCACGGTTTTGCCCCAGCTTAGTCAGCAGTGTCAGAAAGGCCATGATGAACAACAAAAAAATGCCCCACAAAAGCCTTGTAACAGTCTGTTGCTTTGGGATCATCATCTTCGTGATCACCACATTAAATTATTCTTTGAATACGGACGCACTTATAAACACCGATGTCATCACCAACAGCCATCACAGATGATTGCTGCTACTAATTCTCATAAAATATCTGTTAATTGATAGGTAACTGTTTTTTCTTGGAAGTGATAACGGCGGCAGTGTTTGCACACGCTTGGAGCGGGGTGCTACGAGCGTCGCTGTCTGTCGGGGGACTGGACTCCCAGCTGCGGCACATACTGCACATTCAAGCAGATGTTGTCCGAACAAGATATTGCTAACATCACATCTCGAGTGCTGGACGATTTTCAGAACATGCTGGCAACGATAGCAAGGTAACGTTACAATGTGCATCATATGTAGAACATTAGAACGATGTGTGTTTTTGCGAAAATCTTCACAAATTAAGCTGTTATTCGATTGTTATTGGTTGCAGGTTTTGATGCAATACCGTTTGGATCATTAGCTACGAGGCTAGATTTAATATCAAGTGATGTAGACATTTACATAAAAATACCAAACTTTGACATCTCTGCTGGTTTGTACGTGTTACGTGAAACAGAAAATTGTTCAAGAAACAACCTGAACTGTATTTAGGTTTAAGATACATAAACTTAGTCAATTTGAATGCATTTTATTTACACCACATTCTCTCGGAGCTGCGAAAACTTGCCCATGTATTTGAATTCGGTACAATAACCGTCGCACACAGCAAACTTGTCAAATACTTCTTCCATTTAAATAAAAGGTTCGTGCCTTTGGGATGTTTTCTCAAATACTGGTTCACGACTCTAAAACAGAATGGCTATCTCCTGCCAACAAATTATTCAGTGTATTTGTACATCAAATTTTATTTGCAACAAAAGAACATGGCCACTCCTGTCTATGTGCTACAAAAACATTCGAAAAGTCATTTTATCCACGACTGAAACGTGGGTTTCAACCAGCTGCCGTAAAGGTCAACGAATACAGAGAATCTGCATCAACTGCTGGGCGGATTCTTAAAATTCTACAGCGAATTTAACTTTGACGCCCTATTAGAAAAAGGGCTTTTCTGAAAATCTAAAACGTTTTTTAAAGAATACTCTTTATACAATAACAATTTGAAACACACTGCAGCTTATAAATATAGATAAAAATGTTTTGTACAATATAGGCCAGAGCCTTTTATATTTTTTTATCTAGAGTGAATGAATGGGTCTTGAAGGCAATCAGAATTGCCTTCAAGACCCATTCATTCACTCTTTAAACCTGCTGGAATAGAGCACAAGTCAGGAATTTGCTGACTTTAAATATCTGATGAAGTCAGTCGCAACATACCTAGATACCTAGTATCCTCAGAGCTATCCTTGTTATTGATAGACACAACAACACAGTAATTAGCCACAAGAAGGCTACTGTGGGTGTAATAAATGAACAAGACTGCACTGAAGTAGTATAAACCTAATGGAGCAAAATAACAAGGTGCAATCTAGGGATTGTGTATCTATTTAATGTATGCTGTCGTTTATGAATTAAGTTTAATAAAGGTATCATAATTTTGTATCACTTTTATTTTAAAACTTTCGTAACAGCCTGCTTTCTAAAAACAATTAACACCGGCCAACAACGACTTACACTCTCTAACGACAGTCTTAGAAATATAATTTACATTTAAGCAAAACTGTACATAAGCCTTGCAATTTTTGAATAAATAAGTATTATTATTATTACACATGTATATTATTATCAAAATGTAGCGTTTTCATTTTGATTGTGAAACGCATTTTTTTCCTTCTTAGGCTTAGCAGAGTGCTAAGCCTAAAAAGGAAAAAAAAATGCGTTTCGTTGAAAGCGTAAAGGTTAAAGTGGTTTCCGATTTATTTATATACCTAGTTCAATATTTCCTATGGCATAAAGTGCGCCTCTGTACATTTGTGACCTTAAAGTATCATATAAACACAAACTACTGTTACTTGCACCGCCTCACATCCTGTGCTCGACACCTTAACCATTGATTGCACAATATCTCCCCGTCTCTCTTTACTACATAGGTACGTACAATGTTGCTTTCGATCCCTAGTTTAATTCGATTCAGAGACCGTAAAAAAGGCTAACAAATAAGCTGCAAGGAAAAAGCACATTATTTTGGAGTCACACAAGGAAGCACACTGGGTCCAACTTTAGTTTTGAGTCTCATCAATGACATGCTAGATCTTCGTTATAGTAGTTTCATTATATCAAAGCCTATATTTTCTTGTTACAAATGAATTAGTCATCTATATTCTATAAGCGAACTAGACGATAGCCTGAATTCTGGCTATCAGCGCCAAAACAAATAATAAGCACTTAAAAATGGCCATCAGGTAAATATAATCACCTTTTAAGATTTAAATAAAATAAGTGATGGTAAATAATAATTAAATGTAGTTACCTATAGATGAGTAATAATCGAATGTGTTTTGCATTAAATTAAATAAGGGCTCTCTCAGTCCATAATCAGCTCTAAGTACACTATCCACCCGAATTCGTTTGAGTGGATGGGTAGGTACTAAATTATGGGCCCCGTGTACCAGAATGGTGCCGATTCTCTTGTACACCGAACTAAACTATCACTAAAATTCCTTACTTTTGGCTATGACAATCTTAAAGTTATTCTGATAAAAAAGGATCTCTACATTTAAAAATAATTTTGACACAACAAAAATCGAATTTGACAATCGCGACTCCACGTGGTATTTTTAAAGTTCGCAACGTTGTACTTGTTTGTCCGACCCCGTGATTTTTTTTAGAGCTGGAGTCGCGCAGCCTCGACGTGCTTTAAATGTTTTTTTTTACTTTTTGTATGGAAAATATGAAAAATGATTACCTACATGTTGAGTTTTAGAGATCTATGGCTTTTATAAAGGGGGTCGAAAATTTCATTATTTTTAGGATAGGACACACCATCTTCGAGATATAAGCAAAAGAAAGGAAAAAAATGATACAGTACTGTATTTGCACCCGAAGTCGAGGTGTTGGTGTGAATAGTTCTTGGCAACTAATTGTATTCCACACCTTTTTAATCGAGATTAAGAATAGTCAGATTTAGTTAGACAATCAAATTTTGATGTCGAATAGAATAATGAAATTGACAACAACAGAATAGCAAAATTACTATTTTCACTAAATTAAAAACTCGGTGCAGTCTTAGTGCTGTCAAACTAAAAAATTGTTATGTTGTGTCACTTTAGTCAATTTCAGAATGGGAAATTGTCGTTTGACAGGAATAAACTACATTTTGGTGATTTTTAGTTTAGTTTAGAGAATTTTGTGACAAGAGAATCGGCACCACTGTCAGTTAGTGCTAAATATTAGGTAAATGGCTATGAGTGAGTATAACATACATGCAGGTTACTAACTGCATGCATGCAGCATGCAGCATGAGATTAACTCAATAATATATAACTGGTTACATACCATGATGCTTGAAAATCAAAAATACATATTATAATAACTACTTAACGGTTACAATCGATATGCCTACTTACCTAAGAGAACAAAAGAAACGTCCAAGGCTTTTGGAAAAAACTCACAATATTTTCCGATTGCAATATCTTAACTAGCCATCAATGATTCAAATTACTTAATTGCGTATCAACTAGTAGGTCATACATAATAATCAGTGAATTATTGTTTAATATTTTATGCCTATTGTTACCTAGTAGGTATCACCGTAACACCGAAAAATTCTAATGTAATAAGGTTTTTTATGGTTTTATCTCTTTCTATTACATTTTTTTTTAAATTTGATATGTCCATGTCAAACCCTTATAGTAAAAAAAGCAAACACAAAAGACTAGAAATGTCAGAGTAGTCTCAGACTCTCTGGGATCCAAAAACGAAAATAAGGTCCCTGCACTGTTAACACACGCATACATCTGCGGTCTAGCCCTTACCAAACTATGTTGGGTCGGCTACCCGTCTAAACTGATGCAACTGAATATCAATATTTTACATGGAACGACTGCATATCAGAACTCGACAAGCCAGTTACTGGGCAGCACGATACTCCTTGATAGACTGGTGTCAGAATGTCGGGATTCTGACTACCCGCAACGCCTATTGAAAATCTGCAAAGCAGTCGGGAACCTGTGCATTACCCTGGCAAAATGTTGTGCTTTAGAGAGGTAAGACTATAACAAATAAGTATAGGTATCATGAGGTCCAATTTGTTTACTACTAGCAAAATTTGTTTGAAATGTAAATTTTAAAGTTATTTGAGAAAAACAGATTTAGCTGAAGTAACGGTTTGAAACGTTACCCTGGTAAAATCATTTTCAAGAATTCGTTTCAGCCCAGAACCAAATACCAGATAGCTTTTGTTGCGTGGTAAATTTTTGTAAATAACAAAATTTGTGATGGTTCTTAAGTTGGGCACGCCACGATTGCGGCGGTAAGTCCCCTCTTTGAGGAGTGGCTTGAGAGGCGGCATGGCGTCTTCACCGTCTTCCGCCTGACACAGGTCCTCACCGGACACGGCTTTTTCGGGAGGTTCCTGTTTCGGATAGGGCGGGAGGAAACACCCGGGTGTTTCCATTGCGAAGATCGCCCTGAGGACACGGTGGAGCATACGGTGGAGGTCTGCCCGGCTTGGGCGGAGCACCGCCGTGTCCTCATCGAGGCGATCGGCGGCGGCGATCTCTCGCGTCCGGCCCTGGTCCAGGCCATGGTACGGAGCGAGACCGAGTCGCCTCCTTCAGCGAAGCAGTGATGCTCGCAAAGAGGGAGGAGGCGCACGTGAGGGAGATGCAGTACATGTGCCCTCACAGCCGTGGCCTTCGCAGGAGACGCCCTGGGCGTCGGGAATCCCAGGCTGATTCCTGGCCACCGTAGGCGCGGGCTTGCGGACGGCGAGTAATGGGTAGCTCGCTGTCCGGTAAGGACAAAGCCTGGGTCGACTGCGCTTTATGTTCCACGCGCGCCTCAAAGAGATGTCACCACCAAGTGGTGGGGTCCGCAAGGACCGATGCCTGCCAGGGGTGCGGGATGTTCGAAAAAGATACCGTCGCCTCTAGCACACAGGCAACTGAGGGAACACGGGTGGGTTTCGGGTCCTGCTCCACCCAGAGTGGTAGAAGTTATTTGATGAATAACCAACCCCACAAAATAAAATATCCGATGTTTTGTACAGTTATTTTTAACCGACTTCCAAAAGGAGGAGGTTCTCAATTCGTCGGAATCTTTTTTTTTATGTATGTTCCCCGATTAATCGAAGATGGCTGGACCGATTTGGATTTTTTTTTTGTTTGACAGGGTATACTTCCCAGGTGGTCCCATGATCATCAAGTCAGAATCTGATGATGGGATCCTGGAGAAATAGAGAGAACTCTTCAAATTTTATGGGCACACTTGAAGCGATTTGGGTAGTTTTTGAAAGAGTACTTTCTCGGAATGGTCCCATTTCAATTTGGTGAAGATCTGATGAAGAACTTCGGAGATAGGCAACGAAACTCCTCAATAAATGCACCGCTCCGCAAATGGACTGGAATTGCTAAAATCTCATGTCTGTCTATTGTTTACACCAGTTCATAACATAACATCACGCCGGGACGCTGTGCAGGGGTAGCACATGTGAACCACTAAAAAGTGAAAAATAAAAACTTTATTCAAAAAAAAAACAACCGGCTTCCAAAAAAACACTAAAAAGTGAAAAATAACTTTAATTTCGGAAGGCGGTGACAAAAAATTAAAATACATAATCCAAAGTCACCGACTTCCGAAATTAAAGATAATTTTCACTTTTTAGTGTTTTTTTGGAAGTCGGTTGTTTTTTTTTAAGTTTTATATTTTCAAGTGAAGGTACCATTTTACACATTTTCTACTAGTTTTCTATTTTTAACTGACTTCCAAAAAGGAGGCAATTATTTGTTCGACTGTATGTATTTTTTTTATATGATTTCTCTCCTATTTGTGGATCGATTATCAAAATTCTTTTTTTATTTGAAAGAATATACTTCTGAGGTGGTCCCAGTGGCACCAAGTCATGATCTGATGACGGGATCCCAGGGAAATCGAGGGTAACCCTCAAATGTTATAGGTATTAACAATGTTTCTAAAGCTATTGAGACATTTGCGTATGGTCATCATCGTCTCATGACGCTGAGCTGATGGAGGAAGGTACAAGCTTTGATCAGACGGATTTGCAAAATTCTTTTTTTATTCGAAAGGGGTTTATTTCGAAATGGTCTCATACTGGTATCGCCGCCGGGCCGTGCCACGACCCGGCCCTACTTCCCACGGTTTTCATCTAATTTAATCTATGAGTAAGGTTTTATACCGTTTGCGATCATTTTACTCTATGGCCAGGTAAATATTCTCGTCAACTTACTAATTTTAAACCAAAAATATTGTCTGGCAACATAAAAAGGTTGAATGTGATGTTTCGAACTCGTTGGTCATCGGTACTTTTTCGTATCATGTTCCCTCGTTTTTAGTGTTTTTTCTTATTTCTTGTGCGTTTTCGATGCTAAGTGGATAAATATTCATTTAAAATTAGTTATTACATCGTTTTAGATAATATTTTCATCAAATAGCATCATAAACACTTTACTTTCGACAAAAAATTTCACGTGAACAAACCGTTGTAAAAAGTCGTAAGTGTAATGTGAATTATTATTGTTTAGTGTTTTTGACAGTGAATGGAGTGCATCTATGTGGTTTGTACAGTAATTAAACTCGGAGTTAAAATCGAGTTATATTTCATACGATAACTATTTTTTATAATTTCTTTGAATGTCCGAGTGCCAAAAAGGTCGCTGACCTCTGCGCGATATCACATTTTGAGTTTCAATATTATGAAAATGTAAAGTAGGATTCCCAAAGAAATACAGCTGTTAGATTACTTGTCTTTTCAACAAGAAACAAGCAAAATTTCGTGCAAATTAACATTGAAATTTTATCAGAAATCATCATAACACTCCAACAAACACCCTTTCAGTCATTCCCTGTTATCTCCGTTGTATATTGTTGTATATCTGGCAACCTTAACGTGTGTTATAGACTCCGAGCCCACCCTAATTGCGTAACGCACGATTAATCATATTGTTTCGTTTTGAAACAGATGGCTAAACTATTGCTTCAAATGTTCTAAAAATGTGTCTGCTCAGCAACGTAAATAACGCAATGAATATTGTTGAACTGTCAAAATGAAACAGATTATGATTAATTGTGAGTTACGTAATTCGGGTGCAGTTAGCTGTCAGTTCACAATAAATGTCTGTTAAATGCCCGCCTCGTATTTGAGTAGAATTATTAAGTCAAGTACGGCAGCCACGACAGTGGACGGTCCACAGGCAATGACATCCAATATACCTTGCAACAGTGATGTGCAGTCCCAACTGAGGTACCGGTGGTATATCAAAGACCAGTAAGAACTCGTCAGCTTCCTAAAAGATGTCGTTTAGAGTTTGATTAAATTATGAGTCGTTATAAAAAACTCTATTTGCTAATGTTAAGTGTTTAACGGCACGGTTGGCGCAGCGGTTAAGCGATTGACTGCTGCGCTGCGTGTCGCGGGTTTGATTCCCGCACGAAACAAATATTGGTATGACCTACACGTAGTTGTTCCGGGTCTGGCTATTTGTGTATGTGAGTTTAATGTTTGTAAACGCACCCACAATACAGGAGAAATTCCTCGTGTGGGGCAACGTTTAAAAAAAAAAATTGTTGCCATTGTACTAAGTTAGGAAGTTAGATTTATTGGGTTGCTATGTGTATCATCCAAATGTTGCTATTTACTAAGTTTTATTTTCATTATTATATCTTAAAAAATGTGATTGTTTATTTAGTGTTTATTAAGGGTGAAGATGTTGTATATCTGGCAACCTTAACGTGTGTTATAGACTCCGAGCAGTTAACTATCAGTTCACAATAAATGTCTGCTAAATGCCCGCCTCGTATTTGAACATATATAATTAAATAACAACGTAACAACTGTTTACAATTTATATTATGCTTTGTTTATTCAAGAACCCAACAAAAGTTCACTTGAAGAGCCAAAAGGCAATAAAAACTCGAGCGGACCTTTTTTTATGAGCGAGGTCGTAAACATGTCATTGTCAGATGTCGCCGCGGGGCTTCAAGAGTTTGAGACGTAATAAGTTATCGGTACGTACGCGGTTAAAGTCAAAGTAACTTTAAAAAGGTAAGTAATCTAACCACTTACTAACCTGACCAGCAAACTTTTGTATGCAACTGTACTAACAAAACATCCATAATATCCCGTTCATTTAAGATGGTTGCGCTTATGTATGGTACCGTCGCTTTTACGTGATCTTTTCAATTTGGTCGGCTTATTAGAGAACTGCTGATGTATTCTTGTTTTGTCTAAAATTAATAGAATTATTCTAAAATTAATCTAATTAAAATTAATCTAAATAAAAAAATTAAAAAAATGTTTTTATCTTCATATCGTATGAAGTTCCCTGTTCCGTGTGGTGCCGGAACGTAAAAATAATAGCACTATCCCATTTCTTCCAGTGGGTGTCGTAGAAGGCAACTAAGGGACTTACCAGAGAATGGACAGCAGCGTGCTCTATGCATTGTACCACCATACTGCGATCGCCAACCCGACTGCCAAGCGTGGCGATTATGGCAAAACCCCCCTAAAATGATAAGCAGCCCTGCAAAACGGCCCGTAGTACCCGGCGGCCCGCCTACCCTTGGCTACGGTAGCGGCCAAGGTTACGGTGAGGCAAGGGGTGCTAAGAATCTCCGGAAGAGATCTGGCTACCACAACAAACGAAAACTGCACCTGGCAACCTACAACACGCGTACACTGCGGACCGACGAGAAGATTACCGAACTTGAGGAGGAATTGAGCAGGGTACGGAGGGGTATAATAGGGTTATCTGAAGTCCGAGGAGAGGGGGAGGACTCGATAATTCTCAAATCCGGTAACCTGAAACCATCGCCAGAGCTGAGTCCCCTGTTTTTCGTACTTTAAGAATGTTTAACGCCCTCCTATCCTGAATGTAATCTGTTTGCTGATGAATGGATCAAAATTATGCGTGTATGTCTGATGTTTTGCGAGAGTAAGTATGCTAGGTTGTCCTCTATTATATGTAAGTATTTGTAATATGTTTGTTAACCAACCAATATACCTGTTTCAATCTCTATGTTAATTAATGTGATTGGTGTTACCGTTTTAATTAACAATAAACAATAAACAACCTGCTCTATTTCCGGGAGGGCGACCAGCAGTCCCAAGTTGGTGTCGGGTTTATCGTCCATAAGTCCCTTGTGAGCAACGTGGTGAAGATCGAGAGTGTGTTGACCAGGGTGGCGTACCTTATACTCAGAATATCCGCAAGATATTCGCTGAAGGTCATACAGGTCTACGCGCCCCGACCTCGTCACACCCCGACGATGAGGTGGAGACCATGTATGAGGATATATCCAAAGCCATGTATGGCTCCAAAACTCATTTCACCGTTGTCATGGGGGACTTCAAACGCGAAACTGGGCAAACGGGACGATGATGCCCGGCTTGGGCGGAGCGTGTCCTCGTGGAGGTGATCGGCGGCGGCGATCTCTCGCGTCCGACCCTGGTCCAGGCCATGGTACGGAGCGAGAGTGCATGGCTAGCAGTCGCCTCCTTCAGCGAAGCAGTCATGCTCGCAAAGAGGGAGGCGGCGCACGTGAGGAAGATGCTGTACATGCGCCTTACAGCCGTGGCCTTCGCAGGAGACGCCCCGGGCGTCGGGAATTTCAGGCTGATTCCCGGCCACCGTAGGCACGGGCTTGCGGATGGCGAGTAATGGGTAGCTTGTTGTCCGGTAAGGACCAAGCCCGGGTCGACGGCGCGTTGTGTTCCACGCGCGCCTCAAAGAGATGTCAGCAACAACTGATGGGGCCCGCAAGGGCCGATGCCTGCCAAGGGTGCGGGTTGTTCGAAAGAGATACCGCCGCCCCTGGCACACAGGCAACTGAGGGAACATGCGTGGGTTTTAGTCAGTAAAAGTCTGACACGCCCTCTCGCTCCACCCAGAGCGGGAGAAGTTATTTGATGATTTCCCACACAAACAAAAAAAAAAAAAACGGGACGATGATGAGCTGAGAGTGGGGCAATTTGGAGTTGGACGTCGGAACCACCGGGGTGACTTGCTGGCCAGTTTTATGGAGAAGGAAGGCCTCTTTATGATGAACTCCTTCTTCAGAAAACGTGAGCATAGAAAGTGGACCTGGCAGAGCCCTGATGGTGCAACTAAAAACGAGATTGACTTCATTATGTCGACGAAGAAGCAAATATTCAATGATGTCTCTGTGATCAACGCAGTGAAAACCGGAAGCGATTACCGCATGGTAAGAGGCACATTGAATATCAACATTAAGCTGGAAAGATGTCGGCTGATGAAGTCTACGCTCCGTCCAGCACCGATCCAAGTCCAAAACCCCAAGAGCTTTCAGCTCGAAGTCCAGAATCGTTTTGAGTGCCTGGGGAGCTCCGTGGACGATTATAACGACGAGGCTCAGTTCAGCCGCCTACGCCGTCAGAAAAGTAAGACAATACACTGACGTTGATACAGCTCGGTTAGTCTACTTTAGTTATTTTCAGCGTTATGTCCTATGGTATTCTGCTGTGGGGCAAAGCTGCTGATATTCAAAATATTTTTGTCCTTCAAAAACGTGCTGTTCGTGCAATTTACCAGCTAGGTGCCAGAGTTTCCTTGAGGGACTTTTTTAAAGATGTTGGTATTCTCTCGGTGGCATCACAATTCATATTCGCTAACATCTTATATATATACATTTTGGGAGCCTTTTTTACCAAACTATGCGAGGCTCCAAACAAGGGTAGGTACCGTTCTTTAAAAATAATTTGCTGACTTGGATGGTTAAGCTGTTATCGTGATCTTAGTAAGATAACGCGAGAGCCAGCGAAGCGACCTGGAAAATGAGAGCATCCTGACTCGGTTACGGTTCCATCGTAGAGCGAAAGAAGCGAACTCGGAAAGTGTCTGGACCGGGATGGGTAAACTTTTAATTGTGTTTTGATAAGAGTTTGAGGTTGTGGAAAATATAAAAAATAAAACACAAATTTCGCGTCGGGTGCCCCGAATCATATTTTATGTAGCTGATTCGGGGACAGCTACGCCATGATGTCACCTACATACGACCCACACCGGACTTGATAGATGCTACTTTACCAGACCATACAAACTTGTAGACCGTTGCAGGGCAGCGGAGGCGTTGAATCAAACTCAAAGCATTTATTTGAAATAAATCATTTACAGGCAATTTGTATTGTCAAAAAGTCGATCAGTTTCCAATCACTCGGATAGCTAGTAAGTGAATGGTCTTGTACGTTAACTACTCGATGTTCGTGCTTACCCTACTCTCCCCTACGTTCAATTATCAAATTACACGCACATTATACATGCAGGTATAGATATAGGCCTATATGTAGGTACACTTTACGCCAACTTTTGTAATTTGGGTGTTAGTAGTGCTTGATTAGTCATCTTAATATGGCTGCACTTAATATGTTTAATTCAGTCGGTAAGTACCTAAATATTATATGGCTAGGTACTGTCAGCTTCAAAAAGATGTATGATCGACAAGATTTCATTTTAATGCCTACAATTTGTTTTCCTTATTACTGTACTAATGCCGTAGTTACTATACTGTAGTAGTGTATTTTTTGGCTACATGTTTATACAATATTATTGAACAAAGATTGAAGGCAATTAATGTCTATTAATTGTCTTTTTTTTAAGTATAAAACATAACCTATGTGCATGCACATCAAGCTATCCCAAACTGTCAAATTTCCCAATTGAAAATAAACCTTACTTACTTTTGTAATAAAGTTGAAAATCTATCAAAGAAATTTGACAGATTGGGTATCTTGATGTGCTGGCCTCTGTACATTTGCAGAAAAAATATCATTTTATTATTAATTGCCATTCCCCATTCCCATTGTCATTATCATTTCCCATTTCTTCCCGTGGGTGTTGTAGAAGGCGACTAAGGGACTTACTAGAGAATGAGCAGCAGCGTTCTCTATGCATTTGACCACCATACTGCGATCGCCAACCCGCCTGCCAAGCGTGGCGATTATGGCATATCCCCCCTTTTGGGGGAGGCTTATGTCCAGCAGTGGACATCTTTCGGCTGATATGATGATGATGATGATGATGATTAATATAATCTATATAATCCGTTGAAAAATAGGTATATTAGGTACCTGTATATACATTGCAATATACATCGGTACCTATCTAATGTAAACTGTGTACATAGTTGGGCTGTTATTGGAAACTGAAACAAGTGTCTTTTACCTTTGTAAGTACCTATAAGTACAGGATACATTTTTAGCCAGTGCGCAAACTGTAACCATGAATTCAGCATATCATTGTAGACCTGCTAGCATAGAAATTTTTCGTCTGTTATACAAAAAACAAACAGCTGTTCAATACATTTTGACCGCCTAGGTATTGCACTTTTCTATGAAACATCTGATTTTTTTTTGTATAAGCGACGAAAACTTTCTACACTACGTCTACGTCTAGAATGATAGGTATGCTTTATTCATGGTTACAGTTTGCGCACTGGTTAAAAAATTACCCTGTTACAATTCAAATACATGAGTTGCCAAAAAGCTTTAAAAATATTCGCGTCGCCAACTTAAAAAATGTCGGTCACACAAACTGCCACCGTTTTTACCCACGTACTTAAATAATAATAGGAAATCTTAGGTAGAGCGCATTATACATCAGTCTAGCTAGGTAGTTACTTTCACAAAGTGTGCTAATGGTATATTTTCTCTTTGAAGTGACTACGGCGGCAGTGTTGGTACTCGCTAGGAGCGGAGTGCTGTGCACGCCGCTGTGTCTATCGGGGGACTTCGACTCCCAGCTGCGCCACATACTGCACGAGCAGATGTTGTCCGAGCAAGATCCTGCTGACGTTATAATATCTCGAGTGCTGGACGATGTGCGGACCACGCTCAACAAACGATGGCAAGGTGAATACAACATGTAACATATGATTAAAGCATTTATAGAAAGCTAAAACATTTATAGGTAGGTTAGGTATGCAAAAGTCTTTATGATTTAAACTTGAATTTATTTATTGGTCTTTTGCAGGTTATGAAGCTATCCCCCTTGGGTCATTGACGACGGGATTAGTTTCCCCATCAAGTGATGTAGACTTTTACATAAAAATACCAAACTTTAACATCCCTGCTGGTTTATACGTGTTACAGGAATCATTAAAATTGTTCATGAAAGAACCTGAAGTGTACTCACATTTCCAATACGTCAACCTAGTTAATATTACATCACTTCAATTTACCCACGGTCCCTCACATCGTAAAGTAGACCTTCTGTTTGAGTTCGGTGAGATGGCCGTCGCAAACAGCAAACTTATCAAATACTACTTCAATTTAGATGAAAGGTCCCTGCTTTTGGGAAAATTTCTGAAATTCTGGTTCAAACTCCAGCGACGTAATGGCCATCACCGACCAAGAGATTATGTATTGTATTTGTTCATAATATTTTATTTACAACAAAAGAATATGGCGCCTCCTGTCTATGTGTTACAAAAACATTCGAAAAGTCACTTTATCCACGACTGGGACGTGGGCTTCGACGAGCTGCCGTACACGTCAACGAATACAGAGAACCTGCATCAACTGCTGGGCGGATTCTTTAAATACTACAGTGAATTTAGTTACGAAGAATATATCATAGCGCCTTTCAGTGGACGCCCTATAAGAAAAACTGCTTTTCTGAATATCGAACATTTTCCTAAAGAATATTCTTCATATAACAAAAATTTTAAACACACATTGCAGCGTAAAATTAAAAACGATTTTGATGTAAGCACCGCGGTATGCGTTCAAGATCCATTTATTCACTCTTTAAACGAGATGGAACGACTTGTAGATCGTAAAGAAGCCGAGACGTTTAAATTTTTTATGAAGTCTGTCGCCACAATGTTTGAAGATCTGCCCAGTGATAGCATCCTCAGAGCTATCCTTGTAATGGATCAACACAAAGAAACAGTTATCAACAATAATGCTACTGTGGATGGAATAAATGAACAAGATTGCGTCGATGTAGGTATAGTAAATAGGTAGTTATTTAGCAGAAACTTACTGATAATTTTGTGATTAAGTGCTACAATTATCTGGGGTAGGTAGAGAGTAGTTATGAACAATATCTGGATCGAAAATATAAATCCGAACAGTATACGAAATTATAAAGTGTGTATTTATAATATTGATACTAAGTAGACACGTAAATTGTGAAGTTCAATAAAATCCCTAATCATGTACAAAAAATGTTTTTTATAACCTAGCCCAACCAACTTGATACCTTGGATATAGGTAATATCCATACATATTTGCTGGAGAAAAACATTTTGTGTCCAAATGGTTATCGTAGAAACGACTGCGGTCTGATTGCACTCAAACAACCTGTCCTTGCTTATCTTTCCCACATCCTGTTTTCAATGCCGCATCGTTCAACGTAGTCGTGTCCTTAGTTATTTTTAAAAGTAAAAGAAAACATATGCTGGAATATTATTATTTATGTCCACTGCTGGAAATAAATAAAATAATTAGTGAGACTCCCGGCAAAGCCCTTTTACCGAAAATAATCCGTCAATTTGAAACTTAACATTTTTACAATCTGCTTTTTCTGAATATGCTACCTACTTATAATATAGTTTATTTTACTAACATATAGGTAAGTAATTCTTTTTTTTAATCCTTTCCTACTATTTTGCGGTGCCGGGCCGGGTGCGGGGTCGATAATGATCGCTTCAAAGTTTAGTTATCGTCTAAGTACCTACACATTGTAGAACGGAATAAGCCGCAAGCAAAATAGGTCTGTATAATTCAGAGCTATACAGACGTATGTAGCTTGCGGTTAATTTCGCATTAGGTCTCTTTAATTCTAAAGGTACTCAATGTATTGATTTCAAGTTTAGGTATAGGTAAGGGCAAATAAATGAAGTTTCTTCCGAAAAAATTATATTATTGTATAAATTACTATAATGAGTCATGACTGTACATAGTAAAATTTATATTATTGTATAAATTACTATAATGAGTCATGACTATACATAGTAAACGCAACATTAGGTGGCTAGTAACTGGATGCATTCCTGTTCATTTATTCCATCCACGGCAGCATTATTGTTTGTTGATAACTGTTTCTTTGTGTTGATCCGTGACGAGGATAGCTCTGAGGATGTCATCACTTGGCAGATCCTCAAACATTGTTGCGACTGACTTCATAAGATGTTTAAATTTTGTCGCCTGTTCATGTGACATCAGCTCTCCAGAGTTTAATTCGTGTGTGAATACGTCTTGAATGCATAAAGCAGTGCTCATGTTCAAATGATTTTGTATCGCAAGCTGCAATGTGCGTTTGACCGTGTTGTTATATAAAGTATATTCTTTAGGGAAATTGTGGATATCTGTAAAAGCACTCTTCGGAACGGGACGTCCGGTAAAAGGCGCTACGATATATTCTTCAAAGTTAAATTCGCTGTAGTATTTGAAGAATCCGCCCAGCAGTTGATATAGATTCTCTGTATTCGTTGAACTGTATGGCAACTCGTTGAAACCCATATCCCAGTTATCGATTAAGTTACTTTTCGAATCTTCTTGTAACACAAGGCCTGTGGGCGCCATGTTCTTTTGTTGCAAATAAAATATTATTAACAAATACAATCCATAATTTGGTAGGAAACCTGCGTCGCCGTGACCAGACACTCCGTGGATTTTAAACCAGTATTTCAGAAAACCTCCCAGGGCCAGGGATCTTTTATCTAACTGGAAGTAGTATTTAACAAGTTTGCTGTTTGCCACAGTGTAGTCACCAGATGCAAATTCGATCTCAGTGAGTCGCTGTGAGGGAATGTGGATAAATGAGAAAAATGTAGAAATAAAACCAACGTTATTCCTGTATTTCTGTCGTGTATACAGTTCAGGTTGTTTGTTGAACAACTTTTCTGTTTCTTGTAGCACATATAAACCTGC
The DNA here is from genome assembly GCA_949091785.1 of Polymixis lichenea. NCBI lineage: Eukaryota > Metazoa > Arthropoda > Insecta > Lepidoptera > Noctuidae > Polymixis > Polymixis lichenea. Next base: position 1,113,757 of record OX420943.1, on the reverse strand, counting down.
TGAGGCGTTAAAGTTTGGTAAGTGTACGACGAGGTCTACGTCACTTGATATTGTACCTAGCCCTGTAGCTAAGGACCCACAGACAATAAGCTCATAACCTGCAAACATCAATAAATTAATAAAAACATAAATTAAGATTATCGTGGACCTGCATATGCTTTACATTCTAATTATGATTCAGCCACATATTGCATATAGTATTTACCTTGCCATCTTTTGCCCAGGGTGGTCCGCACATCGTCCAGCACTCGAGATATCATAACGTCATCAGGATCTTGTTCGGACAACATCTGCTCGTGCAGTATGTGCTGCAGCTGGGAGTCGAAGTCCCGCGACAGACACTGCGGCGCGCACTGCGCCCCGCTCCAAGCGAGTACCAACACTGCCACTGCTTCAAAGACAAAATATATCATTAACAGACTTTTTTTGAGAGTAACCAGCTAGGTACCTACATCGGTCGCGTTCAATGAAATGATCAAATGCAACACGCAGAGAAAATTATATTACGCAGAGCTGTCTCTCCTGCGCAAGCCTTGTAGTTCGGAACGAAGTACTGCGCTATGTCCGCGACCGTCGTCATATAAATAGTAATATTTGCAAACTAAGTATTTACTCAAACCGACTCAAATATTATGCGTAGCACGTACTTACCAAGTGAATTACGCATATTTTGTGCAGCCATACCTTGATGACTTACAATATCAAGCAATTAAGACAGTAAGAAAACTGGTGAAAAATGAATACATATAGCTAAATATATAATATGCGTGTAATTTGCGTATATATAGAGGAGAGTGGGATGAAAACGAACAGTTAATAAGTAATTCTTATTTTTCAGATTTTCATGTTAAGATAATGTTGGTTATAACGGCTAAAATACTATTTCATTACACAAAAAAAGCCTTACCTATAATTAGCTTAAATCTAAATTCCTAGTCCAGACTCCATAGTCTCTTTTCTGTTAGTATACCACTGTACTATCAGCATGTTGTCGGCGTGATTGGCGCAGAGGTTGAGCGATTGCTTACTGCCCTGCGTGTTGCAGAAACGATTCCCGCACGGAACAAATATTTGTATGGCTCACAGATAGTTGTTCAGGCTCTGGTTATTTGTCAGATACTTTGGCTTTAACCGGCAAGTATCCTTCTAGGTCCAGAATTCACCGAGCCTCCCCTAATTTAGAATTAAACACATTGATTATTTTAATCGATACTTAATTTAAATTACCCGCTGATTATACGGTTACTCTCTTCTCTTTAACTTGGCAGCCGATAGTCATTCTCTCTCTTCTCTTCAACATGATAGCCGATAGTAGCTCATTCCCTTCTCTTCAAGTTGGTAGCCTTATAGTCAGGATCTTTTCGGTTCTCGGAACTTATCAGGGCCTGTTTTTGGGCTCTGGGCGATAGGAGGTGGTTCTCAGCTTCTGACGAGCCTCTAGCTCTGTGCGACCTTCTGAAGAGATGCCAGTCCCTACTAGTAGATACAGAGCATCCACCGAATTGTACTCGTTCTGTGAAGCAGGCTTGAATGCTCACTAGGTCGCCTGTACACTCTTCGCTTTCCATCGGAACTGAATAGTGGGAATTTTATTTCGAAAATATAGGTATCTTCAGTACTTAAAAAAATATTGCAATTTTGAAAGTGAAGTACTAAGTTTTGAAGGCCAGTGTATTTAAAAATAGTATATAGGACCTTGATCCTGTGAACAAGGTCCAAGCACGCGGCACTCAGTGCACTAGGGAGAGGAAGGAACCTCCTAACAATATGAGCCGTGTAAAGCCCTTGATCCACTGCCTAACGAGTCATTTCAGGTGTTGGTCGAGGTTTTGGCTAATATATCGTTAACTGTAACTAATATTGCCATAGTGATCGCCTAATCTACATCATACACCCCGATAGACTCGCGAACCAAGTCAAGACACTAAACCCTAACCCCTATGCAATTAACTTAATAACTCTCTTATCTTGACGAAAACATAAGTTAATAGTATTAGGTTTTTTTTTGAGGATGGGAAATCATCAAATAATTATAATTTCTCCCGCTCTTGGTGGAGCTGGAGGGCATGTCAGACTTGACTGACTAATTAAAGCCACCCGTGTTCCTTCAGTTGTCGGTGTGCCAGGGGCCACGGTATCTCTTTCGAACAACACGCACCCCTGACAGGCATAGTATTAGGTAAGCTATCGTTACGTGCTTTATGTTCAGCGAAACCCGAAGGTGTCGTTACGCCAACGCCGACGCCAGCGCGGGCTGGAGGCACATTTCGTTTTTCCGAACAAATGATGACCGCAACGATCAAGACGCGATGATCGCCTCTGTTAGAAAACAACCTAAGACTGAATGACCTTGAGCAGCTATTTAAGGTATTTCTAATAAGGATAAAATACGCTACATAATGTCGGGAATCGGCTTTGTTTCTCATTTCTGGGGGGAGAAGTCGCTATCACGAAGCAACTAGGTGGGTGATTAATAGGATGTAAATCTGTTGGGCATGATGGGCTCAGCATAGAACATTTAAAATATGCAGACGTGCATATGCCGAGGGTCTTGTCCTTGTTCTATATGATGTGTTTCAGCCATTCGTAATTGCCGGCAGATTTAATCAAGACCATCGTTGTACCCACCGTGAAAAATAAGACAGGAGACATCTCGGACATAATGTGTGAAGTGTGTGTGAAGAATGTGTGAAGTGTGAAATACTTCAGGCACATGTTGGAGGGTCGTGACTTTGTAATTTACACAGACCACAAGCCCCTCACTTACGCCTTCCATTCTTGTAAAGAGAATCGCTCCTCACGGCAGTTCCGTCACCTGGACCTCATAGCCCAGTTTACAACGGACATCAGGCATATTTCTGGTAAGAACAACGTCGTGGCGGATCACTGGCTCTGAATGGCCGTCTCGCGCGTTGAGGAGATCAGTCAACCTGTGCCCGCTGAAAGGACCGCGGCAGCTCGACTCGAGGATCCGGAACTGAAGCAACTACTGGCTGGAGAAACTTCTTGACGCCTGCAACAAGTAAGGATCCTCAGTTCGGAAAAGCATCTGTACTGTGACGTCAGCGGCCCTACTCCAAGACCATTGTGCCCAAGGAACTGTGCAGGTTAATTTTTACCAGCCTGCACTCCTTGAGTCACCCAGGCTCCAAAGCGTCGGCCCGGTTAATTGCTGACCGGTATGTTTGGCCTGGTGTAAGGGAAGACTGCCGCGAATGGGTACATGCCTGGCTTGCCAGAGTTCAAAGACCACATGGCATGTCTTTGCTCCACCAGGTACTTTCAAACTACCTTAATTTGTTGCGCCACTTCTTCTTCCCAGCCCAGGTGAATTTCTCGATCCTCAGGCCGACGAGACCGTTGACACAATGGATTATTTGTCGAGGCTCAAACCAGGAATGCAGGAATCTACAACCATTACCAGCAGCCAGGCATAACAGCAAAAAAACTTTTATTTACAAGGATTTATCCGTATCTAGTCATGTGTTCCTTAAGGACTGCACTGCTGGTGGTGGTCTGAAACCGGCATACTCTGGTCCTCACGAGGTCATGTAAAGCAGTGACAAGGTGTTAAAATTATTGGTAAAAGGTAAACCAGTTACCGTATCCATAGATCGCATTAAGCCTGCCTATATACTGCGTGAGCCTGACAGCACACCATGCTCATCACCTACCATTAACATTCATCATAACACACCACAGTCACCAGTCAACACTCATACTCATCACCACACACCCAATGCGGATAACCAAAACATAGCTTCCACTGACGACAGCGTCATTAGACGGACGCGATCAGGACGTCGCGTTAAATTTTCCGACTATCATCGCCCTTGACGGTCTCTGGAAGGGGGTGATGTAGCTTTATTTTATGCTAACTTTATTTAACATTAACGTTTACCCTATCCTACATTTGTTAAAATAAAATAAATAATAATATATAAAAAATAAACATGTTAACAAAGCATCTTACAAACTAGTATTATATAATGTCAATAAGTAACTTTACACAATGGACTTCATTCAAGATGTCAACGGACAAACATGTGGCGGACATCTACAAATCAACAAATGTGGAACACATAAAAAAGTAAAGTGGCGCCATCTACAATACCATATGCGAACTACTCAAGACTTGACGTCATACCGCAACTACATCAGCTACATCACGCAAGCAGAGTTTACCGAGCGATCTACATATATACAAGATCCCGACATCAATCGTCGGGCAGGTGCCCACCAGGCTCAACACCCGTCTGGTCGGAGGATTTTCCTTTATCAATAGAGTATGAGTGAACTTTACACCCTGTTCCTCATACCTCTATACTGGTGACCCCGAGAAAGAACGTCAACGCAGCCTTCGTGCAACAACCTCAGCGTAACTTCACATCATCATCACTTCCTCAAGCTTTCGAGCAGCGAGTCACACAGCCAGCCAGTACCCACAGCTTCAACGGGTATCCTGACCACCTGCATGCAGCGAACCGTATACCCGGTCAGCACCCACAGCCTCATCAGCCTCAACAAGCGACCACGGCACTACTGCTCTTCGGCCGGTCGAGAGCTCGATCTCCCGGTCGACAACAGGAACCAGCCACATCACGGCTCTGTACCACGACGCTACGGAGCAGCGCCGGCCCCGACTCACTGGGGTTCGCACCACCGCAGACCGTTCCGACCACAACTGGCACTGGCAAACATTACAATATGCACTGACTTCGCCCACTATCGACTTCCGGTCTCCCGAGAGGACATACGAAACTTCAAATCAACAAATGTGGAAAACACAGAAAAGTAAAGTGCCGCCATCTACAATACCATATGCGAACTACTCAAGACTTGACGTCATACCGCAACTACATCAGCTACATCACGCAAGCAGAGTTTACCGAGCGATCTACATATATACAAGATCCCGACATCAATTGTCCCCAACCGTCCCTTGCCCGCAGAAGTGCCAGCCCGCGCCGAAGCTGAGCAAGTAGAGTTAAAATCCCCATGATTTAATAACAAGAAAATTTGTTTGATCCAGTCTGTCCCCACTTGCTGCCCCCCCCCCCCAACAGTGACTCCTTGAGCCGAGGCTGGTACCCCGCAGTAAGCCCTGGCTGGAGGCTCTTAGCCTAAAAACTAAAAGTCACCGCAGGAAAGCCCGGTTAAGCAGTCACGGCCCCTCAAGGTCAACTGCGTGATGCCATACCCAAAAAAATAAAAATAAAACATCAATCGTCTGGCAGTTGCCCACCAGACGCAACACCCTTCTGGTTGGAGGGTCCTACTTTACCAATAGAGTATGAGTGAACTTTACACCCTGTTCCTCATACCTCTATAAACACATTTGATATTAGTAGATAATTCGTTATCAGCTAGCCGGCCACTATGACGCGCCCTTTGTCTTAGCGCGAACCGGTCGGCCGCGTACGTCACACACACGCCGTGAGCGTGAGCGAGACGGCACCATAATGTATTTGCGTTGCGGTGACACACGCGAGCCGACGTCCAGCGATGACTTGCCAAGTTGCCAGTATAATCACTGCGCTTGCTTGTAGCTACCGCCTTACCATTTTTGCAAATTGTAAACGTAGTTTCACTCTCACTTTGCTTCAGTGGCGAAAGCACCATAAACACGATTCCTACCGGCTTCCCTTCGCGGATACGCATCGGCAACTCTATCGCTATAAAAAGATGGCACGTCAATAGTAGCTACTATTGTAAAAAAATATAGTTACACTACGGTTATTTAATTCACCATAACATTCAAACAACAAAAAAAGGATATTTTTAGCATTGTACTTATTACAACAAAGAAAAAATGCTCTAAATAAACCGGCGGCTACACGTCATTATCGGAAACTAAAAATCCATACAACAGCGATCCCATAATGCTGTCACTTTAGGTCACGTGGCACCGCTTGATATTGACGAGAACAAACCGCTGTACAGATGCCAGCACATCGTCATCATCGTCATCATCATCATCATTTCAGCCGAAAGACGTCCACTGCTGGACATACACCTCCGCCACTTCGACCGGTTCTGTGCTTCCAGCGGACTCCTGCGGCCCTCACAAGGTCATCGGTCTACCTTGTACCTGCCAACTTTACGTCTTCCGGTGCGCGGTCGGCGCACTTTAGTTTGGCAATTCTTCGGGCTATGTCGGTTAACTTGGTTCTCCTTGGTACTACTATCTACTACTACTACCTTGGTTACCGGGTCTTTTCATTCCTGATTCGATCACGCAGGGAAACTATAAGCATAGCCCCCATAGCCCACCCTTTGGGTGACTTTAAGCCTTCTTATGAGGCCCATTGTGAGCGACCAAGTTTCGGTTCCATATGTCACTGGCAACACGCACTGGTCAACGACTTTCATATTGAGATATTGTGATATACAGGACGAGAAGATATTGCGAAGTTTCCCGAACGCTGCCCAGCAGAGTCGGATTCGACGATTGACCTCTTTCTTGAAGTTGGACCTACCTAACTGGACAGTTTGTCCTCGGTAAACGTACTCTTCCACAACATCGAGTGCAGCGCCTCCGACTGTTATGAGAGTGGGTGTTACATGGGCATTCGACATGACCTTTGTCTTGTCCATGTTCATTTTAAGACCCAATCTTTCGGAAGCTCTACTGAGGTCATCGAACATTGTACCGAAGTACTCCATGGTCAGCCATGACAACTATATCATCGGCAAACCGAAGGTGAGTGATGTACTCGCCATTGATGTTGATGCCATCCCCTTTCTAGTCTAGGACATTGAAGATATCGTCCAGTGCAACGGTGAAGAGTTTCGGAGAGATAACGTCTCCCTGCCTAGCAGGAGCAAGGATAGGTTTCGAGGTCTGGTCCTGGAGTCAGACTGTCATAGTGGCGTTTTCGTACATACACCTCGATGTACCGATAGTCGATCTGGCACCGTTGGAGGGACTGCAGTACAGCCATCTCTCGATCGAATGGAAGGCTTTTTCGTAGTCCACAAACGCTAAACATAGAGGCAGGTTATACTCTTCGGTCTTCTGTATAACCTGCCGCAGCGTATGTATGTAGTAGCGTATGTAGAGTATGTATGTGCTAAAGCCTTTACCGAACGCGGCTTGTTCGGGAGGCTAGAAGTCGTCAAACCTGCGCGCTAGATGGTTCCTAATAACTCTAGAGAACGGCTTGTAGACATGGCACAGAAGTGAGATGGGCCTATAATTCTTAAAAAGGGCATTGTCACCCTTTTTAAAGAAAAGTACCATCACACCTCTGTTCCATGGCGTTTTGCCTTCGAATATGACGGAATCAAACAGCTTCCTTAAGAACGGGTTTCCCGCCGGTAGGAGTTCAGCCGTAATTCCGTCATCACCCGGCGTCTTATTGTTTTTGAGCCGCTTCAGAGCCATCCTATTCTCGTACAAGCTGACGTCCGGGATGTCTTCAGTATAGGGTTGAGTCAATCTAGCTCTTGGGTCGTTTGCCAGACCCATACCGTAACGGAGTTTCTTGTTGACGTGTATAACTGTCCATAGAACCTCTCAATCTCTCTCAACAGCTCAGGCTTGGTGTATACGATCCTGCCTTCATCAGTCTTCAGTTTCGTAAGCTGGCTCTGCCCAATAGACGGATCCCTAGCAAAGACCTTAGAGACTTTATACGGCTCTATCGCGTCTTTAATACGTTCTGTATTAAAGCGGCGGAGGTCGCTTTTCAAAGACCTAGAGATCTGTTTATAAAGCTGCCGGTACTTGAGCGCATCTGAAGACTGCAGGACCATCTCACGCTTCTACTTCATGAGCTGCAAAGTAGGATCAGAGAGCCTCTTATTTTTATTGATACGACGGGTCTTGAAAGGGTACACCCTTTACAGCAGATCTTTTTACGTCATAATTTTATTTTGTATAACAACTGATAGCATAAACCTCTTTTCGCAGAAAATCGTTTGGCATACACTTATTTAGCATACACTGAAATCCATAACTTTGTAAGTCAGAATCATCTTTAGGCATATATTTCATATCCATTATAATCAAAAGTATAACCATCATATCGCATTAAGATTACAGCCACAATCATCTTTTGGCATAAGTGCATTTCATATCCATAATAATAAGCATAAGCAATAGGAGCTAATTTAAGATTAGTTTAATTTTGTTTATTTTGATTATTAATTTATCACTCAATAAAACAGTTGGCTTTGAGCATAATTATGTGGTGTGTAGTCGGGGTGAGTCAGTTTAGAGTAAAAGGGTTTTGTTATTGGCGTAAACTTTAATGAAACTCAAAAAAAAAGTATAACTAATCACATCATTACGACACAAGAGTAGAATCCCAATGCCGCCATACTTATCATCTTCCGTTCAACGCAAACTCACTTCTACCAACTTAACATTAGCCAATCAGTGGCCGGTATTCGCGCCGGCTACGCTATTATAGGTCGGCGCGAGGCGCATGCGCGAAGGTGCGTTCCAAAACGCATTATGATAAATATCGTGCTGGCAACTTGCCTCGACCAATGCGTTCAGGGAGACGTTTAGTTACATCCGCTATACACTCCCCCTCGGGTTCGTGAAGGCGTCCTCGCTCAGGAACCCGCTCATTGACGGCAGAAATAGGCTGAACATGACGAGGGCGGCCTCGGTTACGCTTCGGCATAACTGGATGAAGAGGCGCATCGTCTCTACTAACAAAAGGCGTAAGTTGGGACGCGTGGAACCTGCCTAGGATCTCGTTGGGTTCACTAACATGCGATATAAGGTAAGTAGTTGGACTAACTTTTTTAACCACTGTATAGGGACCGTCTCTCTTTGGTAAGTACAAACTTAGCTGATAATCCTTTAACAGCGTTACTCAAAACATGCGACTTTACCAAAACTTGATCACCAACATCAAATTCCTCGAGTTTACGACCCTTATCTGCGTAATCTTTACGTCTGTCTCTTGTACCTTCTCTACTTTATCCCTAACAGAAACTAAAGAATCTACGAACCTCTTAAGGTAGGGCGTTATTTGGGGAACAAAGTTATCTTTTTCCAGGACGGCCTTGATATCGAAATGCGTCAACGGGTGAACGGAGCTCTCTTGCTAAGGTGAGAAAAGCCGGAGAAACACCGGTTGTTTGGCATAATACCGAGTTCATTGCGAACCGAACAGAAGGTAAGTGGTTAGGCCACGAAGAATGTTGTGTGTCCACCAATTGGGCTAGCTGCACCTTAAGATCTCTATTTTTCCGCTCGGCCGGGTTTGCCTCAGGGTGATATAAAGGTACCAAGTCCTGTTTCATTCCTAATATATATGTACATTGTTGCATGACAGAAGACACAAATTGTACGCCATTGTCGGATATTATGCGGCGAGGTAAGCCATATCTTAGAAAATACTCCTCTATCAATATACAAGCACAGACTACTGAGGTGGCGTCTACAAGAGCAAAAAGCTCGACCCACCGAGTAGCTGTATCTTCTACAAGCAAAATGTACTTCTCCCCCTTCTCTCCAGGAGGGAGCGGTCCAAACAAGTCGATTGCCAAAACCTCTCCCCTTTGATTTAACACTGGGGTCTGTAAAAGTCCTGAAGGCTTCATGTTTGACCACTTGTACCGTTGGCACGTCGCGCAAGACTTAATAAAATCGGCGACAAACCGTCTTATGCCAGGGAAGAAAAATCGCTGTGAAAACTTATGCAAGGTCCGATCAATACCTTGATGGCCAGCAATGGGAGCGTCATGGCATTCCCGCAAGACATCAAGACGTAAACTCGCAGGAAGTACGAGCTGTGCTTCCTCAACATCGACATCAGGGTTGTACCTGTAAAGGACTCCTTGCTGCATGAAGTATCCTCGTTCGGACCAGCGTTTTTCTTCTACTGCATCATTATTTTCGAGACCAGTAATTTTTTTTTTTTCAAGGTCTTCTAACTGAGCAAGTCGGAGATCAGCAGGACTTCTAGTGGGTAAATCAACGATACCACACTGATCTTTACAGTTTTCCTTGCAGGCTGGACGATTTAGTGTGTCAGCGACCACGTTGGCCTTGCCTGGAGTGTACTCGAACTGAATATTAAACTCCTGTAGCTTCAGTGCCCACCAAACTAATCTACCTGATGGCGACTTCAAGCTCAATAACCATTTAAGAGATTGATGGTCGCTACCTACAATAATTTGTTGACCTTCAATATATCCTCTAAATCGATCGACTGACCATACTACCGCAAGAGCTTCCCTCTCGGTAGTGCTGTAATTACGCTCGGCAGGGCTCAGAAGGCGGCTTGCATATTCAATAGGGCGTTCGTCCTTGCCTTCACCCTGTAAAAATACTGCACCGAGAGCGTAATTGTTTGCGTCTGTACGTAAGATAAACGGTTTACTATAATCAGCTTGGACAAGTATGGGCGCAGACGTTAAGCGATTTTTAAGCTCCTGAAACGCCTGATTTTGCTCAGGGCCCCATACCCAAGTCTGATTCTTTTTTAACAGGCGAGTAAGGGGTTCAGCTAACTCTGAAAAGTTCAAAATGAACTTTCTGAACCACGAACAGGTCTGAAGAAACGTTCTGAGGTGACGTAGCCAACTAGGTGCTTTCATGTCCGCCACAGCGCGAACTTTGTCATGATCAGGCGAAACCCCATCCTGAGTGATGACATGACCCAAGTATTTCACTTCTTCGCGCGCAAAAACACACTTTTCGCGATTGGCGCGAAGATTGAACATGCGCAACCTCTCAAAAACTACACGTAAGTCACGGACGTGTTTATCGAAACCTTCTGATATCACGAGTAAATCATCTTGGTAAGCTAATAAAGTGACATTCTTAAGTGAGGCGCCAGAGCGTAGCTTGTCTATAAGCCGTTGAAAGGTGGACGGAGCGTTTTTCAACCCAAACGGCATCCTTTTAAATCGGTATGTACCAAAAGGAGTCAAAAAGGCCGTTTTATCTCTGTCGCACTCCCTGACTGACACATTCCAAAATCCACTTCTCATATCTAAGGTACTCATGATGCAATTGCGCTTTGTAGACTGCACTAACTCGTCTATAAGCGGCATCGGGTATACATCAGTTTTTGTTACCGCGTTAAGTTTGCGATATCTACACAGAAACGAATTTGGCCGTTCTTTTTAGGCACTAACAATGCTGGAGAGCCCCATGCCGATTCGCACTCTTCTATGATGTCGTCAGCTAACATCTTTTCTATTTCCACCTGCATAATCTTTTTTTTTGCAGGAGTGAGCCTATACGGCGGACCCGCTATAGGTGCGTGATCGTCGGTGTCAATGACATGTTCTGCGAAGGTCGTCGGTTCACCTTTTAACTCAAATACGTCCTTATTTTCAGAAAGGAATTGAGCAAGAACGTGACGCTGCTCATCGCTAAGATGTGACGCTTCCCCATCCCTAAGTATACTATTAATAGGCACACTCTCAACGTGGTGTGCTTTTTCAAAGAGAAGATCGAACTGCTCAACACTGTCAGCAAAGTGCCATTTGACATTACCGAAATCAACACTAATATTAAACTGTATTAAAAAATCTATACCTAAAAGACTTTCATTATTGTCCGAATCAGGAAAAATTAAAAAATTTACGAGCCTGGTTCTACCTTCAAGAGTCACATTAACCTCGGTAGTAAGTACATTCATTAACCTACTGCTACCATCTGCTAGTTTTACATTTTCCCTACGAGAGGACATAGGATGATCTTTGGCCTTCAGGACAGCGTATAGCGTATGGCCAGCAACGCAGCTTTTAGCTGCCGAATCTGCCAAAGCAGTATCGCTTTCACCTAAAATACTAATCTTTAGCACGGGCCGAAGATAAGATCGAACATTACTACGAATACCGAAAGAACTTTGCGAATCACTGGTAATTCCGCACAAATGTTGACAACCGTTAGCGTTTTTAAGATCGATTACATTTTTAGAAAAAAATTGAGAACCCCTGTGTTCTCGGCAAAATGTTCACAATTACTTGCAATAACAGAAATATATTGAGCGTCTCTGGTAATGTTACAAAATGGCTTATAATCACTGGAAACAGGCATAAAATCGCGAGCGCAAGATTTTGATCCGACGAAATTACCAGAAAAAGATTGACAACCATTAAACATTACGGACCGCGACGTACTATTGTTAACCTGTAACGGTGACGCGTACTCCCCTGATCGCAAGTACTAGTAGTAGGTACAAACACACACTTTTGGATTACTACATAAATATACGATAGGTTTCTTAATAAAATGATCAAAACACGAACAACGATTATTAACACCAACATAACTAATATCGAAATGATCATTTAAAGACACAGAAAGAGGATTATCGTTATCAGAGACGCAAGAAATCCTTTGTGATCTAAAATTATTATTCTTAAAACTACTACACGGTGAAACACAATTTTTACAAGAAACTTCAACATTTAAAAATTTAGGTACACTATTATTGGAACAGTTAGTACCTACAACGACAGCATTAGAATTAGGAACACAAGTAACACAACTATATTTAATAACAGAATCCCCTGCGAGATGCGCAGGGTTACCTCTAGTTTCGTGATAAGACTTGCACTGGTCGACGCTAGGGAGCGCGGTCGCGCTCGCACCGGCAAACATCACGCTACCTCGCGGTGGTGGCGGCGGCACCGGTGGCGGCGGCGGCGCGTTCATGTATCGTTTGTCGCCATGCACGTGCACAGGGCGCGTGCGATGCGACCCGGTGCGACCGGTCGGCACACGAGATTCACGCGCCGAAGACAACGAGTAGAATGATGAATGTTCTTTATTTTTCAAATTATTAGCGTTGCACTTTGAGCACTTCGACTTAATGACATTCGCGGCACCACAACCGTAACATTTTATGTCTTTTACGTCCTCATTCTTTAAGTTATTTTTGTTACTCTTCACTAATTTTTCGCACATATCTTTTGTGTGACCATTACGTTTGCAGTAAACACAGAACGACTTCACATTCCCAGCCTTTTTCGTTGAGTCACCCGTGTGACTACCGGCGGTGGCAGAGGAGGAGCGGGGAGCAGAACCCGAAGAGGCAGTACGCGCAGGCTCGACGCGACGGCGGCGGCGCGTGATCCTACTTCGCGATCAGGCGACGACTTTTGCGATAGGCGGTCATGTTGTGACTCGTTTAGCGAGTCTTCTACAGCTCGCGCCTTTTTCAGCAACTCGTCGAATGTTGAAACTGCAGCTCTGTCGATACGCTTGCGGATGCGGCGGTCCAGCAATCCAAAGGTCATATCTAACTCGACACGTTCGCATAAGTCTTCATGTGGAAGCTTGGCAAACAAGGCTTGGACTTTAGCAATGAATAAATCCGTATTTTCTTTGCCTTGTACTAGGGAGAAGAACTCTAGGTATATCCGAAAAGGCAGGCGACGATCACCACATGCACTTTGGGAGTCTAGTTATAGCTTCATCCCATGTCTTCGTTGTGCCCTTGACGCCCTGCCACCATGTTCCTGCTGAAGAAGTGAGCAGCATCGACATACCTAAAAGAGCATTCGCGTCGCTTATGTTTAGGCATGACTTGTAAACTTCGATGGCATCGATAAAGTTTTCCACGGATTCCTCAGGATTACCGCTGAACTTGGATGAGCATTTCGAAAAGTTTGCTGTTGACTTCACAAGAACCTCGGCGGCGTCGGTGGCGGTGGTGGCAGACGTACCATTGTCCGATGGTCGCGGCGTCGACGAACGGAATTCGTGAAGGACTTGATTGAAAAATTCTGCTTGCGACTGGTTGATAGATGTTAACAAGGTCGCAAGGACGTCTTGTGTCATAGTTAAATTGTTGGATCGCTCAGATTCTTCCGAATTTGATTCCTTGCGAGTCCGCGGCATTTTGCAAAACACCAGTACCTACGTAAAGTTTTCACTTGACGAACTTTTTGCAAAACTAACGAGAAAGTTTGATCCACATAACAAAAACCACTGAAACACACGTTGGGTGCCAAGATGTAGTCGGGGTGAGTCAGTTTAGAGTAAAAGGGTTTTGCAATTGGCATAAACTTTAACGAAACTCAAAAAAAAAATATAACTAATCACATCATTCAAAATCAAAATCAAAAGTCATTTATTCAAATTAGGCTGAGAATCAGCACTTTTCGAACGTCAAAGTACATGAGACAGTCCCCCAAAACGCCCACCCTTCACCACTTCCTAGTGCTTTAGCTGGAAAGAAGAAGTAGTGGAACAAACTCCCCAGCAGCACAGCTGTCTGTTTAGTCGGATAGACTTGATTCTATACATACTTAAGCAAAGTAATAAACATTACGAGACACAAAATATTAATTAAATAATTAGTCAAAATGTCAGCTAGCCATACCAATATACCGACAAATAAAATGAAAACTGTCGAGGCCAAATAAAGCCTAAAACAACTCATCATAGAAAATATTGTTATGAGTAGATCATGTCAATAACTAATGACATATTAGATAGTTATAAAAAAAAAAAAATTGTTAGACAGGAAATAAAAAATAAAATAATAATTATATGAACGCATATAACCTGTCACTAGATACGCCGATTCTGGAGAAAGAACATAAACATTGTCTTGAGTTAATCACAGCGACCAACTATTCTTGTCATTTAAATAGTCGTTGATGGAATAGTAAGCCTTTAAACAAAGGACGGATTTTACTTGAGCTTTAAACGCATTAAAAGGCAAATCTAGCAAAGAAGAGGGAAGCTTGTTATAAAAAGTTATACCAAGCCCAACAAATGAATTATGAACCTTATGAAGCCGGTGAAAGGGAGCACGTAGTTTGTCCTTATTTCTTGTGTTAACGGTGTGAATATCACTGTTTTTAGTGTACAAGTGTATATTTTGCCTAATATATAAGATGTTAGCGAATATGAATTGTGATGACACCGTGAGAATACCAACATCTTTAAAAAAGTCCCTCAAGGAAACTCTGGCACCTAGCTGGTAAATTGCACGAACAGCACGTTTTTGAAGGACAAAAATATTTTGAATATCAGCAGCTTTGCCCCACAGCAGAATACCGTAGGACATAACGCTGTGAAAATAACTAAAGTAGACTAACCGAGCTGTATCGACGTCAGTGTATTGTCTTACTTTTCTGACGGCGTAGGCAGCTGAACTGAGCCTCCCCGCTAGGCTTGATATGTGTGATCCCCACTGAAGTTTGGCATCTACTGTTATGCCCAGAAAAACTGCCGAGTCTACGGTTTCAAGCACCTCTTTATCTAAGACGATGTTGGGACCTAGACTTCTAACATTCGGTAAGGCAAATTTTATACATTTTGTTTTCTTGGCATTGAGAACTAGGTTATTTGCCGTAAACCAATCCGTAACCATTGAGAGAGCACTGTTTACGTCGTCAAAATCTTGTCTATTCCGGTCTACTTTAAAAATAAGAGAAGTATCATCTGCAAACAGTACAACATCACAAATACCCTTTAAATAGAATGGTAAGTCATTGATATACACTAAAAACAAGAATGGGCCGAGTATTGAGCCTTGAGGCACACCTAACTGAACTGGTAGCCTGGAAGATTTTTCACCATTAATTTCTACACATTGGAACCTATTTTGTAAATAAGAATTTATTACTTTTAAAGCTTCGTTATGGACACCGTAATAACGCAGTTTTCGCAAAAGCGTTTCATGGTGCACGCAATCAAAGGCTTTGGAGAGATCACAGAAAACTCCAATAGCATTTTGCGAGTTCTCCCATGCTTTAAATATGTGTTTCAACAGAGCAACACCCGCATCTGTAGTCGAACGACCTTTTGTAAAGCCATATTGCTCATTATGAAGGAGGCTATTTGAATTAAAATGTCTTAGCAACTGCTTGAGTATTAACTTTTCAAATATTTTGCTAAATGCAGGTAAGATAGAAATAGGCCTGAAATTACGAACGTCATTTTTATTACCTGATTTAAATAATGGTATGACTTTACTACTCTTCATGAGGTCAGGAAAAGTTCCTGAATCAACACATTTATTAAAAGTGACAGCTAGATAGGGGGCTACGATATCTATTATATTACTCAAAAGTTTAATGGAAATGCCCCAGAAATCACCAGTGTTTTTAGACTTAAGTGTGTTAAAAACATTAACTACATCACGAGGCGTTACATGTTCGAAACTGAATAGGTCACTACACTTAGGCACACTACTATGCAAGAGGTTTTCAGCTTTAGAGGGGGACGAATTTAAGGAGTGAGTCGTAGCTACAGGTATGTTGGCAAAAAACTCATTAAATGCCTGTGCTACCTCAGCTTCTTTACTAATTAATTTATCGTCTACCATAATCTCTAGTTGTTTGTCTTGTTTAACCGACTTACCCGTTTCATTGTTAATTATTTTCCAAGTGGTTTTAATTTTATTATTAGAATTTTTAATTGTGTCGCTTAAAAATTTTGAGTTTGCAAAAGCACTAATCTTTTTAAATAACTTTGAATTATTTTTGACATACTCTAGGAAAGGGGCATCAAACCTGATTTTTTTTAATCCATATAACTCGTACAGTCTCGCTCTACTTTTGTAAATACCTGGAGTAGCCCATTGGTTAAAGCCAACGGAGGTGCCATTAATGTTAAAGGTTTTGGTCTTGAAAGTAGATTGGTACTCTTTTTGCACAACATCAAAAAGGGCTCCATACATTTCATTCGGATTCTCGTGTTGTGCTATAGATGGTGTAATTCTATGAGCGATATTATTTTTAAACCTTTTGCAACGACTAGCTGTATAAGGCCTGCATTCAAGTGTATGCGGCTTTTTATGTAATGGCATGGGGAATCTAGCTAATAAACCACAGTGGTCGGACGTTAAGTCAGTTAACACTAATTTACTTTTGGCATCACAATCACTAAATATATTATCAAGACATGTTGACGAAGATGCCGTGATCCTAGTAGGTTCAAAAAACAAGTTAATTAAATTAAAAGACCTAAACAGGTTGAGAAGTCTAATACTTAATGGAGTAACATCTAAAATGTTAATATTAAAATCTCCGCATTACGATACAAGAGTAGAATTCCAATGCCGCCATACTTTTTTTTTTTGTTTTTTTGGGTTTTGGCTTCGCACGGTTTGTGCATTTAGCCAGTGTCAAGTAATTTTTCTTTTTGATCAAGTAAATGGCCCGATATCGGGCACGAATTTACAAAACAGTCATAGTCGTCTTTAGTCAGTTAAGTCAAAGTTAAGTCAAAGTTATTGTAAAGCGGTAGTAACTTTACAACAACCTATTAGGAGTTTTTGGGGGGAACACGAAAAGTCCACGTTAGTCACTTATTTTCACCTTCACTACACTTGTGCACTCACACGTAATTAAATTGCATAATTCACTACCAAAATTATACAATTTTATTCGCTACTTCACTAAATTTCATGAAAATAAAAAGTCGTGCGACATGTTCCAACGCGATCCCGCCAAAAACTCCGCCGCCATACTTATCATCTTCCGTTCAACGCAAACTCACTTCTACCAACTTAACATTAGCCAATCAGTGGCCGGTATTCGCGCCGGCTAGGCTATTATAGGTCGGCGCGAGGCGCATGCGCGAAGGTGCGTTCCAAAACGCATTATGGTAAATTTCGTGCTGGCAACTTGCCTCGACCAATGCGTTCAGGGAGACGTTTAGTTACATCCGCTATAGGTGTTTATTTCCCTGCCTGTAAGAGCATGCAGCAAGCATGCGGCAAGCATGCAGCATGCAAGCAAGCATGCAGCAAGCATGCAACATACAGCAGGCATGGTTTCTGTCACGGCTCCGGTGCTGCGAGGCTCCGGTGGTCCCACGCGAGCTAATTGTGCTCCTCAACTCGCGGGCCGCCTCGCCCCTTCGCGCCTACGCGGGCTTAAATCACACTCTAGGGGTAGGGCAGACAAGACTACGTGAAGTCGGTTTTGCAGCGATTCGTTTCTGTCACTAACTCTCGTAGCACATCATAATGTTTTTTTAAGACAATATTTTAATTTAGTTTTTTAGTATAGTTAATAAAAGTATTCCAATTGAAATTCTGTGACCTGTGTAGTATGCCAAGTCAAATTATGCTAAATAATCTACGCTCTAAACGTAATGCCAAACGAAATTATGTAAAATTTTAAGTTTGCCAAAGCTAAAAGTTTACCATTTTAAATTCGGACATAAAAACATTAGGTCAAAAAATTATTATCCGATATACCGTCAAATGCCGTGTCACGGCAGATAAAAAAATTCAGTCGACTGACATCTGACATCGGCCGTGGTACATCAGATAGTCTGTGGTCAGTTGGTCACACTGTTTTGCGTTTTTCTGTGGAACTAAGCCACCTATCTCTTTCGTTCTTTTATTAAAATGATCAAGATAGACAAGGCTACCTATATCTTTTTCACTTGTACCAACATAACAGTGCAAACGTTCGCGGTATTCATTGCAAAACGTACTTTTAAAGTTGGTGCTGTGCTAACCCACGCCACATCGTAATATGTGTTTTTGGTGGTGAAAGTGATTGTTGCAGGGATGAATACGTAAGTAAAGTTATTTATCTTTCTATTTATGTATTATTTATAAGCAGTTTAATATATTTACGTATATATTTGACGGTAAAAAGCCCACGAAGTCAAAAAATGGCCGCCATTTAAAATCTTTGCGATGGCTTTTCGTATACGTATTTTGTATTAAATGGCTCTAATACTGTTAAAACAGTAAGACAAATTAATAAACTATCCATAAATATACGATGTTGTGCAAGAAAATTCAATTAGAGCAACCAAAAATTGCAATTTTAACACCTCATTCCTCCGTTGCTATGGTATGGCATGCCACTGACCCGCGAGTTGCTTTGCTAAGGGCCGATGACGTCATCGCCCAATTTTTATCCGACTTGATGAGTTTTCTGTAATATTTTTTTAGGATCTTTGATGATTATCCAACTTCAAAAAAGGAGGAGGTGATTAAAGTAAATGTTTTCGATGCAAGTTTCTTTTTTTTATTATAAAAGTAATGGCTTGCGGCTAAGTAATAACAGCCGCACGGGTCGATCGACTAGGTAGGTTAAGCTACGCTTGCTGCAGTTGGTTCGTGAATGTGTGACCATCTTTGATGATGATCCTGTAATGGCTTGCGGCTAAGTAATAACAGCCGCACGGGTCGATCGACTAGGTTAAGCTACGCTTGCTGCAGTTGGTTCGTGCATGTGTGACCATCTTTGATGATGATTCTGTAATGGCTTGCGGCTAAGTAATAACAGCCGCACGGGTCGATCGATCAGGTTAAGCTACGCTTGTCGTCGCATTTACGGAACTGAGTTTTTTACTAACTACAACTTGGACGTTTTTTTGTTTCTTTTTGCATGTTTGACTTGTCTGGAATTTGCACTGCTTGTTGGCTTTTTACTTTGAAGTAAACAAGAAAGAACTTGCGGTCGGGCTGGCATCCGCGGATCGAGGACCCGGGGTGGGAGACCAGCCACAAGTCCGGAGGTCGCAAACAGGTGTGTGCCATCAATATATTTTTGAAAACCCTGCGTAGGTACTTTGAGTTTATAACTGGCCATTTGCACGTTTTGTTTTATTTTTTATGACAGCATGGTTGGCGCAGTGGTTAAGCGATTGACTGCTGTGCTGCGTGTAGCGGGTTCGATTCCCGCACGGAACAAATATTTGTATGACCTACAAGTAGTTGTTCCGGGTCTGGCTGTTTGTGTATGTGAATTTAAATGTTTGTAAACGCACCCACAATACAGGAGTAATTCCTAGTGTGGGGTAACGTTTTAAAAAAAAAAAAAAATGTTTGTAGCGAAGCGACAACCCGTGGTCGGGCTCGCTCTCGGGGGTCACGGAACCGGGGTGCGTCTAGGGGGAGGTGCAATACCCGAGGGGTGAGAGGAAACCCAAAGCCGGACGTAGACAGGTGTGTTTATAACACTATCTTATTGTCACATCATGCGATGCGTCTTCATTCATTAATGTAACCTTTTTTTTTGTAGTCTACTCTCAGGTTATATCAACGACGATGATACTGTGAGTGGGCTGTCGTTTGGGGTGTCTCTGGAGGCACCATTGCACCCCAAGCGGCACCGCGTCTGGCCCTCACCTCCTCGATTCTCACCACCACCAGAGTTGACCCCGGTGGCGTCAACCTCGGCGCAGTGGGGATACCCCGAGGAGCGGAGCTGTACCCGGGTACCTACCCCGATATCGTTACCGGTGGAGTGTGTGTAAGTGAGGAACAATCGAACTAATTAACACTAAGTAACCTATTTAACTAATGCTCTAACGTAAAATGTTTTTTCAGTTCGGCCGGTTCCAGCCTGGCTCCAGCGAATACAGTTCCGTCTCCTGCAGCGTAAGTACAGTTGCTATTTATGTTTTTGGTTAAAACAAAACACGGTGTGCTGCACATTTCTTTTTAATTACAGGTACGTAACTTGTGGCGGCAGTGGCGATCAATATTCTCCTCGGAGGATCCTGAAATCCATACGTCGCCGGACGCTGCGGGAGGCGGAAATTGATTTGGCGCTGAACTATGGTAAGTTTATACTGTTTCGGATTTTCTCCGCATCGAAAACACCGCTCTCAAAAATGACTGGCATGTCACAATTTATTTTGTATCCTGTAGGAAGTGAAGAGGACAGCGATGACGACGTGGGTGGAGAAGACGGCGACGGTTTGTCGGTGTTTGTACCAAGAGCGCAACGAATGTTCTTCGAAGACGAAGATTTTAACGTCGACGAAGTCGTTGCCTCTGCGGTACACACACCACAGCCCGAAGCCGAGTCCTCACCACCATCGCCGCCGCTGTCCACACCGTTCGCCAGCCCGCTGGGGCCTACGCATTTATTTGACTTTGACTGGAGGCCATTTCCGAATCCTCCAGTTGCCCCGACTGAGAGGAGAGAAGTATTCTCTGAGACTAATTGTGGACCCACAGCTCCTTTTGTCACTCCGTATGATGCATTTATTGCCATATGGAACCAAGATTTTATGGAGTACATTGCTACTGAAACTAATCAGTACGCCCAAGAGCTAGTGCAGAAGCGGTTCCAGGATGGCTCCCTTGCTCCAGCTAGCCGTATAACTCATTGGCGTGACACTAATGCCGATGAGTTATACGTCTATTTCGGGCTGATTTTGGCGACAGGCATCTGCGTCAAATCAGACCTGTCGGAATACTGGAACAAGGAAGACCTCTTGTCAACACCGTTTTTTCCGCAATACATGGTACACCATCGGTATCTCCTCCTTTCTTGTTGCCTCCATTTTAATAGAAATACAGATTTATCATTACTGTCCCGATCCCAAGCCAAATTACACAAAATAGCTCCCGTTATCAATCATCTTAACTCCCGATTCCAGAGTCTTTACCGACTCGGTCGCAATATTGCGATCGACGAATCCCTCACTCAGTGGAATGGACTGCTTGATTTCAAGCAATTTATAAAAAATAAAGTCGCAGCGGCTGGCATAAAAACGTATGAGGTGTGTGAGGCCCAGACAGGGACAGAGAGGGTATTTATGGAGGTTTAAGGTGCATGCTGGGCGAGAGGAAGAGACGGAGCAAGAGGTGACGCCTGTGTCTGGTGTTATACCGACCCTTGTGCTCAACCTCTTAAAGGGGCTTGAGTACAAGGGGCGCACAGTGTGGATGGACAACTACTATAACAGCCCTGCTCTTGCACCGGTTTTGAAAACTTTAGGGTTCGATTGTGTGGGTACATTGAGGACCAACCGCCAAAATGTACCTGCACAATTGGCGAACCTTGAATCTTGAACCTTCCGGCGACTTTTGAATGTGAGCTTTATTTTACATAGAAGCAGCGTCATGCCAGGCGGACAAACTGCTATCACGGATCACCGTGAATTTCGCAAGACTGATTCGTCAGATTCTTGCGAAATACAAAATTCGTCCATGCCTAGACCTGACCCCCGGGGCTACAAAGAGCTATACTGGTCGAAGGGGGGTCCAGGTGCCTAATGTTCCCGTATTGTCTCGAGAAGTGCTAAACCACTTCCCGAGAGAATACGGGTACATACCGGGTCGCAACAAAGAGCATATAAGGCACGCCTGTTGTGCTTTGCAGCAAGCGTGTTTCCACCTACTGCCCTGCCTGTGACGTGGCTTTGTGTCTTGGTTGTACTATTATTTTCCACCAAAAATAAGCCCGGCTTATGTATTGGTGGAAAGGGATAGTACAATCATTATTTGCGGTGATAAGTGATATGTCGTTGTCTTGTTCTGTTTCGTAACGCTCCGTGGAAAAGTCGTTGGAAAAACTTAGTAGTTGTCAATCGCTTGTGACAGAATGTGTGCATGAAACTCACCATCGTTGCGACTACTGGATGGGTTATGGACGGTAGGATACAAGGGTATGGGTGAGGGACGAATATATCGGTACAAACCATCCTTTCCTCATTCCTCTTGCGGAAAAAGCACGTTTTTCCACTGGTTTGACGGCGTAACGTCAGGGAAATTTATTGTAATTTTTTTTTAAATCCTTTATTGAAAAGAACCCGATTCTTAATAATTCATTACAATCTAGTCTATAAGACTAATTAGCAATTTTAATCAAACTTAATTTTATACATGATGATTATTTTAAAACTTAGAATAGTGTCCTTTGTACTTTACACAAGTGCGGTCCACTTTCTTAGATCAAATTGACTGCCTATTTGATCAAATCACAACTCTCATTGTTCAGTTGTTTGAAATGTCTAAAACACGGTAAATTGGCGTAGGGTGTCAATTTGCAAAACAATTAATTTCCCTGACTGTACCTTCTGACTGTTTCAGTAGTATTTTTTATGCTTAATTTTCCATTTTTTGTCCGGACATGACCAGCTTTCTCTTCCCTTGTTTTCATTAATTAATTTAAAAAGTAAGTAGATTGCCGTGTAAAAGTGGTTGCACAAGCTTACTTACATAAATAAAGTAATTTGTCTTTTATATTACAAATGTCCGGATTTTGTCAATTGATATTTTTTACACTTTGGACATAACTATAAATACTTATTTAGTATGAAATAAAAAGTCATAAAATGTAAAAGTCGACATCAGAGTATCTATACTTAGTTAGCCCTTGTACGAGTACTATCTTGTCATATGAAATTGTATGAAAAAATTAGTGATATTTATTTTTCGTCATCTTATTATTAGAAACAATTAAAGCTTTGCCATAACGCTTAAATAGGAGGTAATTTAATGTAGTTTCTGGAATAGTTTTCACATTTGCAATCGATTAAGCACTTCATAAGATATCACCCGTTTCTGTGAAGCACTGTTCTTTTGTTGTTGTAAACAATAGACTTTTTGATGGGTTATATTTACGACTTCCGATTATTGTGAACACTTGTAAGTATTTCTTAGGTTAGCGACAGTCTTAAACTGATTAAATACACACACATTTGTCAAACTGCGACATGTTTAAGGACTATAAAAAAAAGATGAATGAGTGTCGAAGTTGTGTGACAATTTTAAGTGGCCACTTGAGTCGCGTTAAGAATATCGTATTTTTTATATGATTTTGCTGCCTGGTGTAGTAATTTTGTTATATAAGTGTTATTTTAGTGTAATAGTGATTACTATTAAATGATTTCATTATTAAAATATGTATTTTATTTACATTTCTGGGGCCTTCAATGATAAAAACGGGAGAAAAATAACAATACTCGTTTTTAAGTTGAAACATACTAATTTTATTGTAAACCCAATTACATGTTTACATTACACTAAATAGAAAATATTGTACAAATTCCGAAACAGTTACAGTTTCATATGAGTTTCATAGTAAAATAGCTAGAAATCGGGGTTTAAACGCAAGCAGACCCAAAAGGGGCGTGACCTAATCTAGGCCATTTGCGTTTTACCTAGACTGTTCATTTGACAGCTGTCTGTAGAAGGGATTAAATATTTTTGATGCCCTAAAAATGTTCGTTATAGAAGTTTATGCCAAGTGAGTTATGCCAAATAGATTTCGGAGTATCAAGTTTCTGCCAGATAGAGGGCACCCATCTTGAAATTTTTAGACGACCGAAACCCGACCGTATGGACAGTTTCCACGAACCCATGGATAAAATCGTCCACAGAGCTCCCTAGACACTCGAAACGAGAAAGTTCGAGTTGAAAGCTTTCGGAGTTTTAGACTTGGATCGGTGCTGGACGGAGCGTAGACTTCATCAGCCGACATCTATCCAGCTTGATATTGAGATTCAATGTGCCTCTTACCAAACGGTATGTTGTATGGCTACGTGTGGTATGGTACGTATGGCTTCCATCAGTCAGTGCCCGATGGTGTTCGACGCTGGGATGTTGTCGCCCTTCGATACGATCGCCAGCGCAGGCGCAGACCAAAGAGGTGTCGCATCTTCGGAGAGGTGGCAAGCGGTGCGCGGGCCGCGCGCCCTGGCGGTCGCTCAGTGCGCTGCCGCTGTGGCGGCGGCCGGACGTATGATGTGCTCGTATGATTGTGTAGGTCACTACAAGATGTTGGCCAAGATGAATTGCGATGCCACGGTGAGTATACTAATATCTTTAAAAAAAATCTCTAAGAGAAATTCTAACACCTCATTGATAAATTGCTCGAACAGCTCGCTTTTGAAGAACAAAAATATTTTGTATATCTGCGGCTTTGCCCCACAGCAGAATGCCGTAGGACATAACGCTATGAAAATAACTAAAATAGACAAACCGAGCTGTATCAACGTCAGTGTATTGTCTAACTTTCCTGACGGCGTAGGCGGCCGAACTGAGCCTTCCCGCTAGGCTTGATATATGTGAACCCCACTGAAGTTTGGCATCTACTGTTATGCCTAGAAAAACTGTCGAGTCTAGTAACTACCTCATTATCTACGACGATGTTCGGTCCTAGATTCCTAACATCCGGTAAGGCGAACTTGATACATTTCGTTTTCTTGGCATTGAGAACTAGGTTATGTGTGGTAAACCAATCCGTAACCATTGCGAATGCACTGTTTACGTCGTCAAAACTTGTATATTCCTATTTACTTTAAAGATAAAAGAGGTATCATCAGCAAACAGTACAATGTCACAGATACCCTAGAATGATAAGTCATTAATTAACACTAAGAACAAGAATGGACCCAGTACTGAGCATTGAGGTACACCTAACTGACCTGGTAGCCCGGAAGATTTTACACCATTAACATCTACACATTGGTGCCTATTTTGCAAATAAGAACTTATTCGTTGAGTGCTTTGTTTTGAACACCGTAATGACACAGTTTACGCAAAAGCGTGTCATGGTGCACGCAATCAAAGGCTTTGGAGAGATCACAAAAAACTCCAGTAACATTTTGCGAGTTTTCCCATGCGTCAAAAATGTGTTTAAGTAGAGCAACACCCGCATCGGTAGTCGAACGACCTTTTGTAAAACCATATTGTTCATCGTGAAGGAGGCTATTTAAGTTAAAATGTCTCAGCAACTGCTTGAGTATCAGCTTTTCAAATATTTTACTAAAAGCCGGTGAAATAGAAATAGGCCTGAAATTGCCAACGTTATTTTTATTGCCTGATTTAAATAATGGTATGACTTTACTACTCTTCATAAGGTCAGGAAAAGATCCTGAATCAACACATTTATTAAAAGTAATAGCTAGTTATGGGGCTACGGTGTCTATTATATTACCTAAAAGTTTAATGGAGATGCCCCAGTAATCACCAGTATTTTTAGACTTAAGTGTGTTAAAATATTAACTACGTTACGAGGTGTTACATGTTCGAAACAAAATAAACGACTATATTTGAGCACACTACTATGCAAAAGGTTTTCAGCTTTAGACGGGGACAAATTCAAAGAGTGAGTCGTATTTATAGGTATGTTGGCAAAAAAATCATTAAATGTCTCAGCTACGTCAGCAGGTTTATCAACTAATTTATTGTTGACCATAATCTCCAATTGTTTTTCCTGTTTAACCAATTTACCCGTTTCATTGTTAATAATTTTTCATGTGGTTTTTACTTTATTATTAGATTTGTTATAGTATCGCTTAAAAATTTAGATTTAGCAAAAGCACAGATCCCTTAGTCGCCTCCTACGACACCCACGGGAAGAAATGGAGTGGTGCTATTCTTTTAGTCCGGCACCACACGGTACCTCGGAACCCGTTGTATAGACGCCAGCACATCATGCTATCCCAAACTGTCAAATTTTCCCATTTGAACATGAACCATATACTTATGTTATAAAGTTGAAAATCTATGAATAGAGGTTTGGTATGGTTCGGTCAACCGCACACCAGTATACATGTGTTACACCTTAAGTCGAAAACGTGACGCCGCCGCATATGACACGGTAATATGGCAGCCCATGCGGATACATTATTGCGGAAACAGTGGCCGTGACCTTTCACCCCCCTTCACCCCTTTCACCTTTTACCTCGAATGACCAGCCAGAACACCATCCGAATAGAACAACTGTACTAGCTGTTCAGAGGCGTCTCTAGCCCTTGTGGCGCCCGTGTGCAACCAGTACCCTGGCGCCCTCTAGTCTAGTAGGAGCGGGGTCAAAATGGAATACTAATACATAGTTATATTTTCAAACGGAAATTCGGATGCAAATGGTGCAATTTTAAATGATGTCGGGAAGCAATAAGTTTTTTTAGGAAGGAAGGGGTTATAAGAATAAAAAAATCACAACTTTGTAGTTCTTTCAAAAATATTTAATTTAAAAACTATTATAGTTAAGTACATAACAGGACGCTCGTACACACAAATGTATTTACAAAAAAGTTACTTTTCGAGCTTTTGCATTAGCGAAATCTTTAACAATGTCACTAACTTCAATTTTGATTTCATGTTCAATACTTATTAACGATAAATTTGTCAATCTACTTTGCGACAATGTTGATCTAAGGTAGTTTTTAATTATTTTTAGTTTAGAAAATGACCTTTCGCTATGTGCGACCGTGACTGGAAGTGTCAGGTATATCCTCAGTGCTGTGGACAGATTTGGGAACACTGAAATTAATTTATTCGTAAACAAGTAATTTAAAATATCCAACGGCGTAGTGGAATCATCAATAAACATCGGTAATAATTCGATTTCATTATAGAGCTCGAACTGTTCTACATCTGAAGAGCCAGCATGGCAAAGTTTATTTTCTAAATTAGAGCAATGTGTTTTTTTTGTATCAGAGTCCAAATCTTTCCAGTGTTTCAATTTTTGAAGAAATGAAAAAGTTTCATTATTTTCATTCAAAAGTTCGAACCGTTCGTCGAACTTAGTAATTGCGGTGTCTAACAAATAGTAGTAAAAATTTACTTTAAAATGTGTTTTCGCGTCTGTTATCGGTTCATCCTCCGCCTCATAATTAAAAAACCTTTTACGAGCGCGAGGGCGTGCAGGTGTGGGAAATTCTACTATTGCCTCGACTTCTTCCGCTACAGTTTTCGCCCTGTTAAGGAGCTCCTCAAAAGCGGGCTCATTACGAAATTCAGACAAACTTATTTTTGCATTATTAATCATTTTCACCGCTTCTGACAATACAACGTCTGACTTTTGAAGGGCCTTGCTAACTATATTTATCTTGCTTAAAATTTCAAACCAAATAAGCAGAGAGCAGATGAATTTAAACGACTTAATTTTTGCCAGTAATGAATTTGCCATATTTCTTGACTCTGCATCTTTGCTTCTATCAGAATATATAGTAAACAAGGCATCATACACTTTTCCCAGTTCAAAACGTAGAGCTTTTACTGCTTCAACCCTGCTCTCCCATCGAGTATTTGAGAGTGGTTTTAGACTTAAAGTTGGCACTTCTTTAGCAAGTATTTGCCAACGTGCTGTTGACGCAGAAAAAAAAACATAAATTTCCTGCACAATTGAAAAGAAATTGACAATTTCTAATGAACTTTTAGCAGCGTCATTCACTACCAAATTTAGGCTTTGTGCCGCACAAGGTACATAAAATGCGCGCGGGTTTAAATCTAAAATTCGTTTTTGTAGACCTATATGTTTCCCTTTCATGTTTGCACCATTATCATAACCTTGACCACGCTTATCTTGTATGTCAATTTCGTTTGAGATTAAACAATCTAACAAAAATTGAGTTAAGCCCAGGCCAGTAGTGTCTGTTATAGGAAAAAAACCCAGAAAGTGTTCTTTTACTTCAGCCTTGTTGTTGCTTGTATTTAAAAGAACGTACCGTACGACAACCGATATTTGTTCTTCGTGTGCAATATCTGGAGTGCAATCTAAAATAATGGAAAAATATTTAGATTGTGTCAATTCCAAAACAATAGCTTTTTTTATTCTTTCTCCCAATAATTGTATTATTTCATTCTGAATATTATGGCCAAGATAATGAGTTAGGCGTGACTCAGATTTTTGAATAAGGGCAATGTGTTCCGCAAGCACATTATCAAAGTTAGAGGTATATTCAACCAGCTTTAAAAAATTACCATTATCAGAATCGTAAATTTTTTGAGATCTTCCCCGAAAAGCCAGACATTGCCTCGCTAAAAAATGAATTATGTTGATTATTCGTTCGAGTACTGCAACCCAACGTTTTTTTTCCCGATCAATTTCATTTTGGTGCAAGAAATCTACCGACTTTTCTTTTAAAATAACAGTTTTCAATGTAATTTGTTTCTTAAGACATGATAGGTGCCCTAAGCTCTTTTCATGACGTTCTATAGCAGTAGACAAATGCTGACAATCTTTGTAACCCATTTCACCATTAAAAGGAGTCGGAGTCGCATCAGCATGAAAAAGTTTACAATAAAAACAATAAACAGAATCAGTTGACTTAGAGTAAACCAGCCAGTTTCTTAAAACGGTTTCATTATTTAACATCTTTTTAGTATAATAAGCATTTGAAAAAGATCTTTTCGAACTATTCGAAGGATATGAACCCACTTTTACCTGTACTGGCCCACGCTCCATCAAAAATATTCTCTGTTTATCGGATAACACCTGTGGCCATAACGCGAGATCATTAATTATATCTTCTCGAAGTATATTCTCCGGAGACGCTTCGGCACTAGGAGGTTCTTCGTCTTCTTCAACTACCGACGATAAAGACAGCAGCGGCGGCGGCGGTGAAGTAGAAGTGACGAGTTCTGCTGTAGAATTATCTAGGTTTTCATATGTCTCTGTCTCCAGGTGTTCGTCCGAGGATGGACCGGGTCGAACAAAAAACTTTTTAATAGAACTTGTATTCTTTTTCAGAGACTGTTCCTTCTCCAGCTTTCTTTTTCGACTCTGTGCACCAGAAAGTTTCTTTTTTCCATTGCCATCAGACATCTAAAATAAATAAAAAACTAAGTATAGGCACCTAAAAGAACTAACAATGTAAATTACTATAGGCCCAGAGAACTAGTTGTTGCAACTTGGACTACGTATTATTTAATTTTATTTCTAGCTTCTGCCCGCGACTTCGTCCGCGAGGAATTTGTATATCGTGATTCCCCTGGGATCTTTGCACTTTTTCGGAATAAAAGTAACCTATGTCCTTCCCCAGGACTCAGCTATCCTATCTCGATACCAAAATTCATCCAAATCGGTTCAGCAGTTGAGCCGTGAAAGCGTAAAACACAGACAGACAGACAGACAGACAGAAAGACAGACAAAGTTACTTTCGCATTTATTTATAGGTAATATAAGTATGGATATGATATGACACATCAATCAACGTCGCGGTACCTAGGTAACTAACTACATTAGGCAATCAAACGGAATAAATAAATAAAATAAAAAAGTAGTTCGTTGTTCAAATAAATACCTAAGTATACTAGTAGGTACATATTAATGCACTTTAACTTACCTTGTTTGTTCCGCACTGCAGTAGGATAAACAAATGAAAAATCCTAGGTCGTATAGGTACGAGCATAGATTTAACTTCAATATCAGTATTTATCACTCGATGTTTGGTTTTTTTTTCATGAATTTCGTTAGCTATTTTGATGACCTCCGACCTCGAGGCATGTCGCAATAATTGTGCAAGCAAATAACCAAATCTTACTTTTTATATATTTTTTATCAAAAGAAAAGCCGATTTACTTCATATTTACATGTTTATTCAAAGATGATACTTAATCAAATTTAATCAAGGCTTATTTTGCAAAACTATGGTGTGGCGGTAAAACAAAAATTGCGGCGCGCGTACACAAGCCTTTGAAAATGACCGCCGCACGTCCCTGGGAATTTTAATTTGAATTTTATAGCATTCTAATACAGCCGAGTTAGCAATGATTGTCGGCGTGTTGTCAAACGAATCAAAACAAACAGGTGCCGATGCCGGCACGCGCCTTTGTTTGGTAGCGATGCAAGATGCGACATTACGCCAATTTAATCTTTAATTATCTGTTTTAAGGCTGATTTCACGTTGAAACAAAAGTTATTGTGTAAATTTAAATAGAGTAGGAAAAGGAGTAGTCTTGCTTTGCCACGGTACCTACTATTATCTATACAGCATTGTAACTCGCTTGGCCGTAAAAGAAATGCCTACAACCGCGCGGTACCTAAACATGCGATAGGGCTGCCCGCCTCCAGCATTTTAGTTACATTTGCCTACTTTGTGTTTCCATTTAGTTTTGTGATTGTAAATATATTTTTTTTATATAAACAAATAAAATACTTTGTGAATTTAAAGAAGTGTTCAATAAAAATGCGTATGCGTGTTGTTTTTTGATTGGTAGATTTAATTAAAAAACCTCGTTAATGTTTGAGTAGGTAACAAATCGGTCTTATAAAAAAAATATTTGCGCCTCGTCTGAGACGTACGAAATGCTTTATTATTAAATTTTAAAGTATAAATAAACCGCATTATAATATACTTAAAGCTTAAAGGAAGTTCGGAATATTTCCTCCATTTTTTCTATATATCCTACTCGTTATATTAAATACGTACCTACTTGAACTTATTTTTTGTGCAAAAGTCGCGCGGTTATTGTTATAAAAACAACACACCGTCCGGCACAGTCGCGACTGTCTTCATGCCGAGCGCATGCCGAGATCGAGGCGCGTAGATATAGCTCGCGTTGCGTCCGTTTGTATGAAGTTGGAATACTGTATAGATAATATTACCGTGGCTTTGCTACCGCGCGCCCGGCGTCGGCCATAACACGAGCGCAGGGTCTTTAAAGAGCGCCGCCGCCGGGCGGCCGCGGCGGCGCCGCGAGTGACGCAACTTTGGAGGTGTCGCATTAGAGGGCGTTCGGCGCCCCCTTAGACCCGGCGCCCGTGTGCGCCGCACACTCTGCACCATAGGTAAAGACGCCTCTGTAGCTGTTGCCGGCGGCTTTATCCGCGTGGAGGTCAGAAATTATCCCACGGGAACGTACTACCGGGATAGATTAGATTAGATTTATTTCTGAGTATATGATACATGATCTTACTTTAAACATTGTTTCACACATACTACCATTGCTGGTGTAGAAAACAAACTAAATAACAAATTAAATAACTAACTAGGTACATGCAAATCAGAACTAGGTACATTATAAGAATATTTTATAAAATCTTAGACTCTTACAAATCATTAGACTGGTTAACATTATTTATAATGTCAAAATATTAATAGTTAAATCAAAAATATAAGCCATAACTTCGAAAATCTAAAGCATAATATCAAAAATATAAATCATAATGTCAAAATTAAAATTACAATATCAAAAAGCATGATTTAAAATAAAAATTCATTGACGGAATAAAAACACATGATTGTGTAAGAGCCAATCAAACATTTTTTTTTTTCTTTATTTATTTAAAGAGGGTTTTAATCTAAACAGATTATGCCACCCTCGTCGTTACAGATCAACTTAACATAAATACAAAATATCTTACACCCTACCTCTGCGATGAATACCTATGTTTACGAGTCTGTACAGCATCCTGGCTGCTTCCGAAGCCGGAGCAGCAAGGACGCTGTTACATACTCCAATCTCGCACATACTATTATACAACACCAATAGGTCTCGTCTTTCCGGCTCGTTCCGGACACACTCCATGATGATATGATATACGTCTTCAATCAAGTTGCATTCCACACAATTTGGTGACTCAACTTTACCCATTAGAAATACAAACTTATTTAAGGGTATGTGTCCGGAGCGAAGTCGCAGTGCTGTTATGATTGTCTGCCTCCCCATATTGACACTGTCTATCCAAGTACTTTTAAAGACGCTCGGTTGTATAGTGGCATACCATATACCTTTACTGCGGCTCCTTTCATTAAAGTATTCTTGCCAGTTGTCATAGCAAAGGTGTTTTAATCTACCGTAAAGTTCGGTATAATACGGGATACACGAATACTTTTCACCGTCGGTTGATGCCTCTTTAGCGAACTGGTCGACCATCTCATTACCTTCAATGCCAATATGAGAAGGCACCCACTGTATTACAACATTTTTATTTTTAAGTTTACATAACGCATCCAATACGGCATAGCCAATGGGAATTCCCCGTTTGGGTAAGGTGCATCGCTTCAATAACTGTAAAGCACTGCGACAATCAGATAGAATTAAAAACTCAGAACATGCAATTGAGTCAATATAGGACAACGCCTCTAAAATTGCTATTAATTCAGCGTGCATTATTGATATCACAGAACCCACTTTAAGTTTTATCGAGGCATTCGCACATGAATCAAAAAAAGCAACACCTATTTCATTATTCGTGATTGACGCATCGGTAAAGATTGTATATTGACCGGTATAATTTATCTGTAGATACCTATCACAAAGAGCTTTTAATTTGCAAGTATTGTAATCTTTTTTGGCTTGGTCCATACCATTAATAGTTGAAATTATATTCTTATCTAAATCCACGTTGCTGACCCAAGTGGGGAGACTAAACATTTCTAATGTATCACTACCGTAAATACGTTCGTCTCTTAGTGAGTCATGGATAGTAGCTAAAACAGGTTTTGGTTTGTATCTCCAGTATCGGTGCGAACACAGTGATGACGGATGTTCGAGTATATTAATAGTGACATTATTTTTAAGGGACTTGCATTTTAACCAAAATTTACTTCCAGGATATTGCCGACGGATATGCAGAGGCGCAATACATAATTCATTTTCCATGATATGTATAGGTGTGCTCTTAATAAAACCATCTATTGTACGTAAACATAGATTCTGTATCCTTTATAGTTTTAATAAATTTGTACGACTGCTGTTGCCATAAAGAGCACACCCATAATCTAATCGACTTCTTACGGTAGCTATATACACTCGCCTAAGATGTTTAGGATGCAGTCCCCAGCCATAACCGGCTAGCATTTTAAAAACATTGACGAACATAAGAAGTTTCTCTTTTAATTCATTAATATGCCTCTTCCAGTTAAGTCTAAAATCAAACCATAGTCCCAAATATTTCACATTTTCAACTACTTCTAAGGGCGATTGATTGACATACAGGGTGACATTTTCTCTTTTATAACCTCTTTTGAATATACATACTTTACTTTTCGACGGGTATATGTCAAGCCCTAAACCTGTAATAATATGATTAAATTTGTCCAAAGCCCTTTGTAATTTTGGTGAAGCCGAGTGACAGTTATGGTCTGCAGTATATAAAACGAAATCATCAGCATATTGAGCTACATGAACGTCATTTATAATTTTACAAATAGGGACAGTAGTAACGTTAAATAATAAGGGTGACAGGGGATCACCTTGTACAAGGCCACCCTGTATTTCTGCTAAATGAAACATTATCATCCATACAAATACTCAATCGCCTGTCTTGGAGGAAGTTCCACAAATATGAGCATAATTTTGATCCAATATGTAATTTTTCATTCATGTATATAGCAGGGGGATAATTTAAATATTATTATAAGCATTTTCAATGTCAATGAAGCAACCTACGGTGTCTCCACACCGTAGGTTGCTTCATTGACATTGAAAATGCCCTCTGAAAATCCAAACATTTTACATTTAAACTTATTCATTGGTAACAATCTCAGGGTAGGTGGTAATTTATTATAAATTTTAATTGCCATACAACTGTAATTTCTACTGTATAATTGCAATCTCTGAGCTGGTACTAGTAATTTTCCGGCATTTTTTTTGCTGAGTCTTTCGGAGACTTGTTCATTTAAAAGAAATAAGTGAGGGTATTTTTTTACAAATAGACAAACTTCAAAAATAAACTAACCGATATCCAGGTTATAAACTATCTGTGTGCCAAATTTCATTCGAATTCGTTCAGCCGTATTTTCGTGATTGAGTAACAATCATCCAAACATCTTCACAAACTTTCACATTTATAATATTATTACTAGCTTTTGCCAGCGGCTTCACCCGCTATCCCCTGAGCGACGTATTGGCATGTGGTTGACTGTACCTTCTAAAACGACTGTCTGACCTTCATTAGATAATGAATGTCAGTCCGGTTGCGTTTTAGTATAGCTGCATATAAAAACTTAAAACGTGTCTTTAATGTCACTTCCTTTTATATTTTACGTACCATATGGCAGTTGTGCAAACATATTATTGGATTAAACATGTCTTACTTAGTAGGTGAGGGTTAAAACACTCTTATCACCTACATTATTTACCAACCGGACCTACATCACACTTACCCACGTCCAGCAACTCATTACCACTCCCAATTACTCTTAAATTAAGTTAATTATACTAAAAGTGACAACGGTTGCAGTGTTGCTGTGTCTGTCGGGGAACTTCGACTCCCAGCTGCGCCACATACTGCACGAGCAGATGTTCGACCAAGATCCTGCTTTCGTTATAGTATCTCGAGTGCTGGACGATGTGCGGACCACGCTGAACCAACGATGGGAAGGTAACAATGTGCAACATTAGATATGTGTAAATCTTGTTTGAGGTCTTAAAATTCTGTTATCTATACTAATAATATAAAGCTGAAGAGTTTGTTTGTTTGGTTGAACGCGCTAATCTTAGGAACTACAGGTTCGAATTAAAATATTCTTTTAGTGTTGGATAGCCCATTTATCGAGGCTATGGGTTATATAACATTACGTTATAACCAGTGGTGTTCAGTCCATAAAGACAGAAAGACATTGGTGCCGATTCTGTTGTACACCGAACTAAACTAACTAAACTATCACTAAAATTCCTTACTTTTGGCTATGAGAATCTTAAAGCTATTCTGCAAAAAAAGATATCTAAATTTAAAAATAATTTTGACACAACTAAAATCGAATTTGACAAACGCGACTCCACGTTTGCCCTACCCCGTGATTTTTTTTAGAGCCGGAATCGCGCAGGGGGGCAGCCTCAACGTGTTTTAAATGGATTTTTTTACTTTTTGTATCGAAAATATGAAAAATTATTACCTACATGTTGAGTTTTAGAGGTGTATGGGATTTTATAAAGGGGGTCGAAATTTTCATTATTTTTACGATAGGACACACCAATTTCGAGATATATGCAAAAGAAAAGAAAAAAAAAGATACAGTACTGTATTTGCGCCCGAAGTCGAGGTGTCAGTGTGAATTTTAGTTCTTGACAACTAATTTTATTCCACACCTTTTTAATCGCGATTAAAAATAGTCAGATTTAGTTCGACAATCAAAATTTTATATTGAATAGAATAATGAATTTGACAACAACAGAATAGCAAAATTACCATTTTCACTAAATTAAAAACTCAGTACAATATATATGATAAGTTGTGTCACTTTAGTCAATTTCAGAATGGGAAATCGTCGTTTGACAGGAATAAACTAAATTTTAGTGATTTTTAGTTTAGTTTAGAGAATTTTGTGACAAGAGAATCGGCACCACTGCCTACCCTACCTAAATCAGATAAATATGTAAAACTAATATTATTTTATCAATAAACAAAAAATCTTTATTCATAAATCAGCGCTACCCGTCGAGCGTCGGTCGCATCATTAGTATCATCGATACAATATCCCGTTCGTTCGTACAATTTGACGCAATTTCGCATTGCGATGCACTAGCGCTGCTAACTGCCTCGGGAGAGACACGAACTATTCGTGTCTCAATGTTTGTGTATGTGCTCTCGTGGTCATGCAGATTTATTCAGTGTGCGTTCCTATACATACGTGGCACACAATGTAACAAATAACGCACGCAACCGTACAGGGTAGTCACTGGCTTTTTACGATTTATAACGAATCGAATTACGAAACTTACCGAAGTTTTCCGAACAAAGTTGGTTCTGCGACTCCTTTAAAAAGTAGCATAGTTTCATTGAATTTTGACTACATATATAACCATCATTTCTTTGTCGTATTATTTTCATAAGACGAGTAATTCCTACGCCATTGTTTGTTTTGATTTATTTGTTTTGGTTATGAGCTATGATGGCATGTATTTATTAAGATTTTAACATTGATAAATAGTGTGAAAAATAGTTAATATTCACTGTGAAGTTGTTGAGGTGGTGTGTGTAAAGAGAAAAGAAAAATGATGCATTTTCAAAACTATCTAGCCGTGAAAAAAAAAACAAGTATCGTGAAAAGTAGTTGTACTCCGGATTTGCAATTATTAGATACAAACTATAGGTAAAGTCAATCGTAAATTCAATACAAAACAAAACAATATGGTTTATTTAATTGCCTCACAGGTTGCATGCTGTCTAGGTAACTAGGTAGGTACAGCAATCGGTTGTTCTATTTTTTTTTTGCCTTTTTTAAATTTCTGCCTACCCTGTCTAAAAACTCTGTGCACGCCACTGGCTATAATCCTTAGGAGCCGTGCAGAGAGAAAAAATCACGACTACGAAGTAATCGCACGGGCATGCGATTCGAAGCGACGGGGTGGGTCGGGAGAGCAAGAAATTTGACGCGAACAAAGTTGCGAGCAGAAGCTAGTATATTATAACACTAGGGCCCCAACATTGCACGGATACAATTAACATGTGAGTAGGTTTTCTGTTTATGACACGTTGTGCATAAGTTCTGAGCAGTAATCTAACAAAAATTACAAGGGCCCTGGGGTAGCATCAATTCTTCAATTGAAGTTTTCTATAAGAAAGCAAATTTTTATTTTTGATAGCCCACGATAAATTTCTACCCTATGTTTTAAAATCTTGTGCTAAATTAATGACCTTTATATTTATATGATATACAATGTGTAACAGAATAAACGCAAGATCTGAGTAGTTTGTTCCTAATTGACGACTGAATCGATTTCAGTAGGTAACTTTTAGTCTAGGTTTTATTTTTCAAAAATGATGTATTTTGGGATACCTCCCATTGATTGAGCCAAAGAAAATGGCAATATGACTAAATTTGAAATGCATATAGTAATGCTTGAGTCAACACGTCTTTCATAATAATAACAGGATTAAAAACACTACAAACTGAAAAATAACGTTAATTTTAGAAGTCTTTGGATATGTATTTTAATTTTTTGTTTTATCTTATTATTCAGTCAGTCGTTCTGACTATGCGCAGATGTGTTGAGCGACTATTATTCATGAGGAGATATTCCCTAATAGGAACATCCTCCATATTAATATGTTGGCTTAGTTAGCGCCGCCGAGATCCAGGGTTCTGCGCTGTTTCAGGCGATTTAGACAGTCAGGTAATGTGAGCTGGACAGTGAGCTGATTCTCTCACATCAATCTACCTAGGCTTCGAGCATTGAGCAAAATTTATGAAAAATCATGCTAGACCAGATGATGTCACATTTGAACTCAAATGGGATTTTACATAGTCGGCAGTTTGGTTTCACGAAAGGTAGGTCGACGACTGACGCGGGAGTAAAACTGTCACATTTTGGAATCCTGGGAGAAGTCCCAGGATGAAATTGACATTTTCTGTGACCTCTCAAAAGCGTTTGACTGCGTTGACCACATACCCCATACCACATACATTAATCTGTAAATTACACCACTACAGAATTCGTGGACGAGTTGCTGATCTTATACTTTACTATTTTTCAAGCAGGCAGCAAAAAGTAAATGTAAACGGGGCAACGTACCCGGGGTGTCTAGTGATGGGCGTGCCTCAAGGTTCAATTCTTGGCCCTTTTTTATTTCTAGTTTATATTAATGACCTTCCTTACCTGATGGCTAACTTCTCGGATATCATTTTATTCGCTGATGACACTTCTCATATTTTTAGAATAAATAGAACAGATACGGATGTCTTACATGTTAACGATAGTCTAGCTATTCTCTCGAAATGGTTTGCGGCTAATAATCTTTTACTCAATGCGAACAAAACTAAATGTCTTAAATTCTCATTACCAAATGTACCCCAAGTAGGTCTAAATTTAAACTTGATGGCAAGAAAATAGATGCTATTTCGGAAACTGTATTTCTAGGAATTACTTTAGATTCAAAATTGCAATGGGGTGCCCACATTAGAGCTCTTTCAAGTAGATTAAGCTCAGCTGCTTACGCAGTAAGAAAAATAAGGCAGTTGATTGATGTAGCCACAACTAGGTTAGTATACTTTGCTTATTTTCACAGTATTGTCTTATGGCGTTCTGCTGTGGGGATAGACAGCTGACGTAGATTCAATGTTCACTCTACAAAAGAGGAAAATCCGCGCAACCTATAAAATGGGGCCTCACGAGTGTCTTAGAAACAAATTCCATGAAATTGATACACTAACTCTGCCTTCTCTTTATATCCTAGAAATGATCTTGTATGTTCGGAAAAACTTAGGTCTTTACGTAAAAAAGATGCTATTTCCATGATCTAAATACACGTAGTAAAGATGAAATGGTGATTCCAAAATTTAGATTAAATAAAACTAGCAAGTCATTTCTAAAAACAGTATCCGTTTCTATAACAAGTTGCGACAGTCGGTTACGGGTCATTCTACATTTAGGGCAAAAAAATAATAAAACATTGATTTTCGTATGTTTATTAAATTTACTGTGTTTAGTGACATAAATAATCAACAAAATAATTAGTAACAGAGGTCATTTATGTTTTAATTACGAGAAAATCGAACTAAAGTAAAAAAACATGATAACAGATGTGACGCGATACGTAACCGAAATGATGATAATCTGAATAATTTTGGTTTACAAATAACCAAGAATTTGTTATTAACGATAATAGTAAACCTGCATTGTTATCAATTAAACCAAAATATAATTATTCTTTAACGCAACAAAAAGACACAGAAAAAAAAATCTTAAACTAAGTTCACAGAAGTGACGTCTTCATCGTCACGTTCTATTAACAAATAACATGCTAATTTGAGATCCATTAATATAAAGGCATAATTGCTTGGAATAATTATTAATCAGGTACAACTTTTTAACACTTACAATTATTATTATTATAATCAGACTCAGCTCTCACTTTCATGATTTTAAAATATTATGTCTTCATCAGACGAATCAGATGCGAAAATATTAAAACGAATTGATTTTGTAAAGTCGGAAGCTTCATTAAACACCTGATCTATTGATTGTTTCTTGTTAATTTCTTCATTTGTAATCTCTTCAGATGAAGAACCATTGATAGATTTGAAATAGAAGTTACGGCTTCGTTTTGTTGGAATTGAAACCGTAACCGAATCTTCGTCGTCAGTATCTACGCGGCGTGCGGGAGATTCATTTTCAGTATGTGAAAAAAGTCCCGATGGAGCGGGTTCTTCGGATATTTCTTGATCAGATTGTGGTTGTGATGGGGGATCAGTAAAGATTTGATTGTACTCTGTATTAATCACACCCATTTCATAATGAGAACAAATTTGATCTGGGTGACATTCGACGCAGCTAAGTTTTCGCGCATGCAAAAAACCGGGGCTGTCTTTATTCCACGTCACTTGATGAATACTAAGAGTGCCTTTAAATGCTGGTTTTAAGCTTTTTGCCAATAAATTCTCAATAGTGATAACATTGTCTTCGTCTATAGGTATAATTTGTACACCATTACTTACTATTTTCTTCCAGACACTGAATAAGTTGTTGGAAGTTTGCTACATCCTTACCTCTAGCTACAGATTGGCCTGCCGTACGTTTTACTGTTGCACCAATACCGTCCGGCGATCCTTTGCCATAGCCAGCTTCATTATAATGCCAGATTAAGTTTTGAACATTTAAATATACAGCAAGAAAATTAGCCATTAGAAAAAACATAGATTTATTACGATACTGGGAAGAAGGTCCATCACTTACAAAGTGCATTGTCTTTAAGTTCGGATGTAAGGTTTTAATAATATTTAAAATTGGAATTAAATGATCACATATGAAAACTGGATCATGTCTTAGGTTTTCAGAAATAGTACAAAACGGAGTGATTGTCGAATCATTGTCTTCAAAGTGGTATAATACTGCAGTATGGAGGGATATTTGAGGCTTAGATGCCCCATAATGGACGGTTTATACTTCTTCAGCATATTTGCAAATATAATTTTACGCGGTGCCATGATATAGCTAATTAATAGCCGCGTTTTATTTAGTGGCGTATTATTTATTATTATCTACGTTCATAATATTACATTATTTAAGTATCCTGGTCAATTTTGTTTTTAATTTAGCTATAAATTACAATAAAACTAAAATCTCGTCACTTCGGTGATTTTACATCACATCTGTTATCATACAGATAACAGGTGTGATGATCACAGAAATGACGAACATTAATATTTGGGGCCATATTTTTTTGCTGTTCAAGTTTAGACTTGTTTCTGCACTCAATCACAACACTGCCATGATAATACATAGAGGCTGAGCAGCTTTATGATTTTATTAATATGTCTTACCTTAATACAGCTTAAACAGATGTGATGTGTGAACTTTTACACGACGAAAACACCAATCAAAACTGTTTTTCACAAAAAACAAAGACGAACTTTTCCTAATTTGAAGCCGGCATGCGAATGACAGTTATGTGGTGATGCAATATAATAAAAGTAACCAAACTAAACGAAAATTGCTAGATATTTCTTTCTGATTTCCACTAGATGACAGAAGTGACGATGATTTTGTAACAAAAGTAGAATCAAGAGCTGTGACGAATATACTTTACTGGATTTAATTTGCTTTACGGGACAGAAAAAGGACAATATTTGAAAGCTGCCAAGGGATAAATAAGTCATTTTCGTTCATTAGTTGTATTTTTTTAGTACGTCCGAAGTCAACGGTGTGTAAATTACACAGATAACAAAACGTGACAGAAGCCATTTAAAATAATTGTTTTGATAATTATTTAATAATGTATTACATAATGTTATATAGCCAATTATACTTGAGATAGATATCCATCAAAATAGCTATAAATGAAACTCTGAATTCCATTCGATTAATTAATATACTCAATGCACACTTTTTTGGCTGTAGAATAGAATGACCCTTACAAAACTTAGCGATGGAAAGTTTGAAACTCACATCAAACGTGTCCTTATCAAAAAAGCATATTATAAGATAAAAGACTACCTTGAAGACAGGGAAGTTTGGCATTAATTCCTTCTGCACATGTGGCTTCCCTGGTACCTCATTAACAGCATAATTACGTGAGAGTCTATTAACTGCTCCCAAATTACAATCTTAAGTTTTTACAATTTCTGACATATTGTTGTCATTGTTTGACATTATACATCACTTCTAATATCCACTATTTATTAGTGATTCTCATGGAAATCATGTTCCTTGGTTTAAATAGGTTGATTTTACTTATGTAGATTATTTTATATATTGTGAATGAGAGAACGTTGTCTTACAGACCGTAGATTTGTAGACGATTTTCTATTCTTTATTTTAATTCCTCTAAGTAACTGGTGTCCCGTGTGGTGCCGGACGTAAAAGAATAGCACTATCCCATTTCAACCCGTGGGAGTCGTAGAAGGTGACTAAGGGACTTACTAGAGAACGGGCAGCAGCAATCCCTAGGCATTTGGCCACCATACTGCGTTCGCCAACCCGCCTGCCAAGCGTGGCGATTATGGCAAAGCCCCCCTTATGGGGGAGGCTTATGTCCCACAGGGGACATCTTTCGGCTGATATGGTGATGATGAAGTACCTGGTAGTTATTGACAGGCCTGCACTGTCCTCCCATACCTGTTATCACTATAATTTGAAAACATTGTAAAAGTCAATTATTTTTAAAAGAGTAACCGTGGAGTTTCTTGCCGGCTCTTCTCCATTGGAAGCGACAAATTGGAACCGTGCACCTAGCTTCTGACGTTTCATAAGTGCCCTTGCAGGTTTATGTGAAATAAAATATTTTGATTTTGATTTTAAACATGGTATACAAAATCGGACCGAGAACGGAGCCTTGTGGCACACCAGCCAGTATCTCGTGAAAACATGACGAGCAGTCATCTTCTTTCACTTGGAATAGTTTGAGAGTCTAGTATTTGGTAGAAACTGTGGGGCAGTAGTAACTTAATTTCATAGAGAATATATACCCTTATGCCATACCCAGTCAAAGGCCTCTTGAACATCAAGAAAGGCCGAAGAGCAATATTCTTTCTTCTTAAGACTGTCACTGATACGTCTGCACACTCTGTGTATTTGTTCAATGGTGCTATGCTTAGGTTTGAACCCCAATTTGTGGTCTGGAGTTACAGAATTTTCGTTCATAGCACATGAGAGTCGTCGGAGTTAAAAATAATAATTAAACAAAACAGTGGTATAATGAATTTTCGGAATCGTAATACTTCGAACAAATGTGATTTCGGATAAGTGTAACTTCGGTAAAAAGTTTTTCAACCAAATGAAACGTCGGTGTAACGAAAACTGATGATAGGTCAACTGAAACAGTGGCAGACGTGACTTCTATGAAGTAAAAAAAACGAAAATAGTTGAAAAGTTTTAGATGAAATGAAATTAGGTCAAATATTTTTCGAACTTATGATAAGTAACTAAAAAAAGTGCCGCAAGGATGACGTAGGTCCAGCGGAAACAGTTTTTATTGAATAGCTCCCCAATGGTTGGATGCACAAAATATTTACCATACACAATTACACGGTTTTTATGACAGCCAAATGACAGCATTCGATTTCTGACACCTAACGTTATGCAGGTGAAAACCAATGTATTAGTAAATGGGGCGGAATTGAACCTTGTGGACACCACTGTGTTCTTAGGTATTACTTTGGACTGGAAGCTACAGTGGGGCCCACACGTAACTAAATTGTCGAAGCGGCTAAGCTCTGCAGCCTACGCTGTCTATAAAATTCGTCATTTGACTGATGTAGAAACAGCTCGATTAGTATAGGTATTTTAGTTATTTCCATAGTGTAATGTCGTACGGAATTTTGCTGTGGGGAAATGCAGCCGACATTCAGGCTATATTTGTGCTGCAGAAACGAGCTATTCGAGCAATTTATAACCTAAGTTGTAGACATTCACTGAGGGATAAATTTAAGGAAATAAATATAATGACAGTCGCATCTCAATAACCAGAACCAGAACCAGAACCAGAACCTAATTTATGTTAAAAAGAACATTAATCTATATTCTAAACACAACTAATCACTTCTGAAATGAAGAAATTCGACATGTTTCCACTGCGACTCCGCACACCAGCTATTATGCTTTATTTTTTGAGCTATAATACATTATCATATCTTCTTTCGTTAGGAAGATACACCTGAGCAGCTGGGCGGGCGCGAATCCAGCCCTCAAAAAAGGTTGTGGGCACAGTCACCCGAAAACCCGGCCAAGTGCAAGTATTAAGTTTAACTCGCTCATAATCGATACAAAAGAAATGTTAAAAAATATATGACGCCCTCACCAAGATTTTGAACATTGAATGTGGTACATAAGTTTGTACGGAACCCTCGGTGCGCGAGTCCGGCTCGCACTTGACCGGTTTTTTTTTAAGATTGATGTTTTTTCAGAAGATTCACAAAAATATTAGTGCATTATATTAACAATTTATCGTGCCCAGTTT
The DNA here is from genome assembly GCA_949091785.1 of Polymixis lichenea. NCBI lineage: Eukaryota > Metazoa > Arthropoda > Insecta > Lepidoptera > Noctuidae > Polymixis > Polymixis lichenea. The sequence goes on along the minus strand of OX420943.1, from coordinate 1,070,032 downwards.
CATCGTGGGTAAACAAAAAAAAAATCCGGGAGCGCTTTATAATTATACTAAGAATAGAAAAAGAATAAAACTCAATCCAATTAAATAATGCAAATCTAAATGTTCAGTCTAGATGGCATGAAATGTCCCATAAATATGTACCTAACAATTAATCACTACATAGTATAAAACAAAGTCGCTTTCTCTGTCCCCATATATCTATGTATGCTTAAATCTTTAAAACTACGCAACGGACTTTGATGCGGGTTTTTTTAATAGACAGAGTGATTCAAGAGGAAGGTTTATATGTATAATACACCGATCCACAGTGTCCGGCGTAGAACAAGCCGGGTGGACAAAAATATTTTTTCATGGTTTTGGAACTGTATCTATAAATGAGTTATTTATATAGTACCATAATATATATTTTTTTAAGAAAATGCATAGGAATTGTGTATAAATATTTTATTTCATGTATACACGATTATAATATAGGAAAAAAAATAAGAATAAAATTATCTTAATCGCTCCAAAATCAATGCTAATTATATAACCTTAGACCAACATATTAAATACAAAAATTATAAATCTAAGACTAGAGGTATCTATTTACATTAAAACTAATTCTCAATATCAGACTCATCGGATTCAGAATCCGATGAATCCGATAGAAGATTGTCTTCCTGAGTTTGTGGAGGTCTTGGTTGCAGTTGGAGTCGAGGCTCTATACTGGGAGCTATGATGAGCTTTAAGACCTCCGCGCACAATTTATTACACTTTTTTTTCGGTACTTCCCGGAGGCTGTTGATCAGAGGATCAGACTATCGTTGTTTTACACTTGCTTTTTCCTCTGAAGACCTAGCTTGCCATTTCTTAATATCTAACTTATAACTAATGTGTAAAAAACACTCAAACGAACGAATCCAAGCATGTATTGTTGACAAACCAAAGCCAAAATTATCCTGATTGCTATCAAAATGCCTTCCTTCATCATTCATCATTCTGGGAGTAGCCCCACAAATATAGCATTTCTGTGATGAATGTGTCTCCGTCAAAGCGTTGCACACTTTTCCATCAATCATAGTCAGCAGAAGCTTGTGCTTAACAGAAATTTCAGAACCACCAAGATCACAAGATGTAGCGTCCAAGTTGTTTATTTGTTCCAAAACCTTATTTGTCTCGATTTTTGTCAATTCCGTAGTTTCTTTTGCAAAAATGAATTTAATTGGACGACAAAACATCGTCGATGATGGACGAGGATTTTGCCAGATAATGTTGTTACCTTCGTCGATTAACCTTAGAGGAACGAACGAATAAACAAAAAGGAACTCATCAGTGTCTTCGCTGTTCTCAAATTTCTGTTTGTAAGCACTATGACCGGAACTACCGTCACATTCCCATTTACTTATAAGAGTAAACGATGAATTGGGTATTAGATTGGGGAGCACACTTGTGACAACTTCTCTCTGAGCTTCAACTAAACGTTCTGCTGTTTTATTCAAAATAGCTTGTAGGTCAATTTCTGCTCGAGATTGTGTCACAACAATGTGCTCCTCGGAAGGATAACACGCTTTTTTTGATTTAACAATGCAATCATATGAAGGAAACACGTGATGCCCGACTTTCATAGTCCACTTCCTAGTCTGATTATATGAGTGAGTTGTTGATTTTGAATCAATATAATACGCTAATCCCTCGTCACTACTTAGCGGTCTATCACTTTGCACAGCACTTGGTTGTTGAAGGCTAATGCATGCACTTGCAGAAGCAGGATTTTCACCAATGTCCTTTATAACTCTGTCAACGTTTTTATGTCCACTTGACCGTGCAGCTACCTCTGCAGCAGTCATTAATTCCCCAACGCTCCGCGATAGAACTAGATCAGCAACTCTATGTTTCTTAGTTTTAAAAGATGAATCTTCAAAGACTTTTTTAGGTCTTCCGGGTAGAGAAAGGTCAGCGGATGAGGCAGAAGGTTGCGGTTGAGTCGATCGCAGGCAGAATTCTATCTTCTCGCCTTCCAGCCAACACTTATTTTTATTCAGGAAACGCTCTTTTGACTTTCCTGAAGACACCCACTTGGTAGCAATTTTCGAAGAAATGCTGGCTAATTTCATCTTAATTTCCCTTTGACATTCTTCAGTGATGTCAGAGAAATCACACTTAGACAAAATAAATTCAAATAGACGATCATTTCTTTCGTCTTTTTCGTGCTTAAGCCACTCTTCGAAAAACTCTATTTTACTAATAGAGTAAACCTTTTCTGCAAAAAAAGAAAAAAAAATGTACTCAAGTGTGCTACATAAAATATATGTGATAATCTTCTATAGCCATGTACCTAAAACATATAAAAAAATCAGAGTGGATACAAGAGGATACATGGCTTTTCCAAGCCTGATAAGTTCGAAAAAAAAGAAAAACATTGTTTTTTTTTGTGTATTCACAAATAGTCTACTTTATGAATGTTTATGACACATTAAAAGATTCTAATAAGAAAATAATATAGTACATACCTTCAGAAGTAAAATCCATCACTAAAACTTTCCACAAAATTAGAACTGCCACCATGAGATGTTAGTGCAAGTGTCGCGAAAATGCAACTGACCTATTTCTTTAACTGCATTTACCTCGTTAGCTTACTTTGATATACGATGACTCATCAGTACGGAATGTTAGACGTAAACAATTCTTGGAATCAGAGGTTTAGGGGTGTTGTTTACAGGTAGAAAGTACAAATTTCTGGGAATTTGACAATGACTTCTGTCCACCTGGCTTGTTCTAGGGCGGACACTGTGCGATCTCCACGCGGGCGAAGCCGCTGGCAAAAGCTATTAATATTATTAAGCTGAAGAGTTTGTTTGTTTGTTTGCTTGAACGCGCGAATCTCAGGAACTACTTACTGGTCCGATTTGATAAATTCTTTCAGTGTTAGACACTAAGACCCTTAGGAGCCGAGCAAAGAGAAAAAATGTCACGAATACGAAGTACTCACACGGGCAGACGATTCGAAGCGACGGGGTGGGTTGGAGGACCAAGAAATTTGACTCGAACGAAGTCGCGAGCAGAAGCAAATTAGACATATTAGCCAAGCGAATAGTCATGTCTTTTTTCCAATACAAGTATCTATTCATCCAACAAGAAACAGATATAAGTTGTGAATAATGCGACATAACGTGTCAGCACCGCACGCAAAATCACGCACGATTCATTGTTTTTTTATATTTTTTATTAAGGCATTGGATATAATGCCATCCTGTCAGCCTCAATAGACCGTAAAAGTGGAACATCACAAGGTTCTTTATTAGTGATCGATGATCACAAGTCTATTAGGGTTTTGGGCATGCCCGTCGTGCCCACAACGGTGGCTCCGCGCTTGCAGCTGGGTTGACGTCACTTCAGCATACACACACGTTTTTTTTATCATAGTTTCAACACTTTTTAAGTATTTTCTTTCAGTGCGTTCCTTCCGCGTTATGTAGCTCTTATTCCTTATTTTTCTATGGTCTAAAACCCTAACCTCACCGGTTTGCCTGTATTGAATGAAGAAGCTGGGGTGACGTCACTCTAGCTAACCAAACTAAACGATTAACGAAGGTTATGTGGAACCTAAATTAACATTGGGAACTTTGATTGCACCTATTATGCCTTAAATATTGGTATAGGTAGAATTATTCTATCACAATGACGAAGCTGGAGTTATGCACACGAACAAACACAGTGTTCGATATTCAACTCTCGGCGCTAAGCAGTGCGTTGAAGTAGTACCAATGCGCGGAAAAATTCCGCCGCGAATTTTATCCGTCGGTGGGAACGTGGGCTTAGAATCATCAAAACGTATTAAATTTGGTCTCTCGATTGCCACAAAGGAAGAAACACAAACATAGGCTGATATACACATTAAACTAAAATGTATTTTTTTTTTGCAGGGTTCAAGCTAATCCCGTACGGTTCTGTGACCACAGGTGCAGGGACAAAATCAAGCGACATCGACATCAACTTACATTTACGAAACTTCAATATTTCATCAGCGTCATACGTGACAGAAGAAACAAAAGCATTGTTCCAGCAGCAACCCGCGCTGTTCACAGATATAAATGGCGAGGTATCGCCTAAGTATTCACGGTTTTCGTTTTTCCACATTCCCACACAGCGGAATGTTGACCTCATATATAATTTATTTAAGTGTGACAAGGAAGCGTTTGCAAATACCAAACTTACGAAATATTACTTCAATTTAGATGAAAGGATCCTACCTTTGGTACGCTTTCTAAAATATTTCTTTAAAATCCACGGTCTGGTCGCTCGGGAATACAAGACACTAAATAACCATGCATTGTACTTGTTAATAGTATTTTATTTGCAACAAAAGAACATGGCACCTCCCGTCTATGTGTTACAAAAAGATGCGATAAGTCACTTTTTCAATATCTGGAACGTGGGATTCAACGAGCTGCCATACAGTACAACGAATACAGAGAATCTACATCAGCTGCTGGGCGGATTTTTCAAATACTACGGCGAGTTCAACTTTGAAGAAAATATCGTAGCGCCTTTTGCTGGACGTCCCATTCCGAGGAGTGCTTTTACAGATGTTGACAATTTTCCGAAAGAATATACTTTATATAACAACACGTTGAAACGTACAGCACAGCTTAAGATAAAGAATGATTTGAACTGCACTGATGTATGCATTCAAAATATATTCGAGCATAATTCAAACGTTGGAAAGCGGGTAACACATGAATACGCGACGAAATTTAAATATCTTATGAAGTCAGTCGCAACAATGTTTGAAGATCTGCCAAGGGATAGCATCCTCCGAGCTATCCTTGTAACGGATCAACACAAAGAAAATGTAATTAACTACAATAATGCTGCCGTAGATGGGATTAATGAACGTGACTGCATCAAAGTACCAGACACTTCATACAGATATAATGGGACTACTGGTGAAATAAAGCATGTTAATTTTTAACTAAATATTTTTATTCATCAAATTATTGTTTTCTATTATAATAAGCGTTATAATAAGTGTATGCACTTACTTATGTAAATTTACATTGTATTTGTAGATAGGTATACAGGGTGGAAAAAATCAATGGGCCCTGAAGGGAAACTACTTTAAATCCTTATGATAGATTATTTTACTTAAAGGAAACATCATTTTATTTATATAAAGAAACAAAACTGCATTCACAGATTTCTCGACATTCTTCCCCAAACCGAAATCGAACCAGCTATAAATAAATAAATAAATACCAATCGAGTGGAGAACCTCCTCCTTTTTGAAGTCGGTTAAAAAAAATACTCGCTAGTATAGTCTAGATACTAATCGATAGGATATTTATCTGTGCACAAGCCGCCAAATTAGACGAACACTTTACCCAGAAACCATTTCCGAAGTATTTCGATGCGCTGAATCCGAATCTGGCCGCAGAATTGCTCTATCACGTACCTAAGGATTTTAAGATATCCTAACTTGAAAGAGCAAAAAACACAAGTGAATTTCAAAAAAGCCTAATTTGTGCCCGGAACGAGAGGTCTTATTTCTTCACTATCAGTTAAATGATTAACGTGTAAGTAAAATTATTGTAATTTTAAATAGGTCAAGATTAATGTTAGATTTCATGATCTTTTTTATTGATATCTCAGCGTAAAAAAAGACATTCGAGTAAACTCAACAGAAAAGAGAAAGATTAGTACTATCAGATACAATTGAAGAATTTTTGGAGGAATGAGGATCTAGCGGGCTACGAAACCTCAAAAATGAGCAAATACGGTGTTTTTTTGCGATTCGGATTCAGCGCATCAAAATACTTCGGAAATGTATAGTCTGGTATCTGGGTAAATAATTTGTCGGCCTGTGTTATTGTTTAGAGTAAAATCTCTCTAAAAAACATATGGTCTTAGAAATAAAAAAAATCATGAAATCTAACATTAATCTTGAACTATTTAAAATCACAACCATTTTAGTTACACTTTAATCATTTAACTGTTATTGAAGAAATGATACCTCTCGTAACGGACACAAAATAGGCTTTTTTGAAATTCAATCCGTGTAGCCAGTGTTGTAGTGTATGCTGTTAATAACATTTTGTACCTTAACCTAGCTTTTCTATTCTAGCTCCTCTACAGTCTCATAAGACTTTTTGGAAATAACATTTTTTACATGTCCCCATAAAAATAGTCCAGAGGCGTCAGATCTGGACTTCTTGCAGGCCATCTAATCGTCCCATTTGTACCGATCCAGATATTAATATTTTTGTTTAGGTAGGCCTGGGAATTTCTATTATTGTGAGCAGCAGCACCGTCTTGTTGAAAATATATATTATTTCGTTCCTCTTCGGGTAGGTTTCATTCGTTCCGTAAAAGATCTAATATTTCAAACTATTTTGCCGTATTCAGATCTCCTTCGTAAATGTGCACCGAAATTCTGATTGTTTATTTTTACCACAGACGAGTGTAAGACCTAATGTTTCTTGGAGAAATTTCACCGTATCGACTAGTGAAATAAAATTAACGAGTATTTATTTCTGAATTTTTAGCTTCTTCGTTTCCTGGTTTAGCTAAGCTTGTCGAGAAATCTGTGAATGCAGATTTTGTTTCTTAAAAAAAAATAAAGGAATGTTTCCTTCAAGTAAAATAATCTATCTTAAGGATTTCAAGTGGTTTCCCTTCAGAGCCCATTGATTTTTTCCATTATTTTTATTAATTATTATCAGTAGGTACATGGGACAAAGTTATATAAAATTAAGATAAAAAGGCACAGCCGATTGCACGTCGGTCGTGATACGACCCCGAAGCCCTTGTGATGACTATTTCATAAAATCATGACAGTTAAGGTTAAATCTAACTTAAGGAATTGTATTGCTGACTTTAATGATAGGTAGGTAATAATTTTGTAAAAAGCCTTATTTGTTACGGTCACGAATAATATTTGAATCAACATTCAACAATTGCGCTGGCTACCCCGGCGCGCGGCGGTTCCCTCCTAAGGGCAGGCCCCTACGCATGCGTCACGAATATACTACACATCGTAAATAATTTTAATTTTTATATCAGTCTCATTTATTGAAATTTTTATACATAGGTAATAATTATTTTGAAATAGGTATAAAATTTAATTAGGTAGGTATGCAGCTTGTATGAGATTTTAGTAACACCCTCTTGTCGTCTTGTTGTCTTGTCTTGTATCTTGTCTTGTTGTTGTTTTGACAAATAAAATTATCCTTATATTTATCTTCTTATCTTTGTCAAACATTCCATCTGAAAGTCTATAGTGACTTTGATAAGTTGGTCATTGTTGCATATGAGAAAAGGCGAAGACGGTAACTAAAAGTATTTTTAATAAATACCACACACCCTGATAAATTTCTTTAAAATGCTTTTAATGTCAAGTTATTATAGTTAGCATGGACACACGGCTAAACATCAAGCTATACATTTTCAGTTTACGGTCATCTCGCACTGTACGGAAATCCTATACAATGCGAGATCAGCTTATACCGGAAATGTATAGCTTGATGTGTAGCCGTGTGTACAAGTCTGATATAAATAAATATCTGATATAAATAAATATCTGATATAAATAAATATCTGCTATAAATAAATATCTGATATAAATAAATATCTGATATAAATAAATATCTGAAATAAATAAAACTGAACTTCCAAGTAGGTATTTTTTCGCTGATACCTTTATGCTCCTTATTTATAAGGCTCCATGAATCAATTTCCTAAGCAAGTTTTTTTTTTAACTCGGACGCTAAAGGCGCGGACGGGGCAGCGAGGGGCTCGCGGCGTTGGCGGTGCCGTCAAAATACTTGTATAGAAAATTGATTCGTGTTCCCTTGTAAATAAGGAGCAGAATTGAATCAGCGAAAAAAATACTTGGAAGTTCAATGTTTTTGTTTGCAAATACGATGGTGCTCCTTATTTATCTAAAGACGGATCGATTTCCTATGCAAGTATTTTCCAGCTCTGCCTGCGTTCGATAGCATAGCAACAAATACTTCCACACTTGCAAGTGTTTCTTGCCCGTACCAGGGCGCCGGCGCACGGTGGGCAGAAAATGAAGCTCCATAGACTTAGCGTCACTCAAAAATCAAGGACCTAATAATTTTGAAAAAACAAATAAGCCAGTGTATTCCTTTATTGATTAGCAATATTTTATGTAGTGTAACTGTTTTTGATAAAGCTACTATTTAATAAGTTACTTGCGATTTCTTTTTTTTGTGTATGGAGCTGGACAGTTTTTTTAAATTTTAATCCTTAAGTAAAGTTTTACTTCTTACGTTTTCTTAAAAATATAACTTTCCGTATGATAAAATGCGTCATCTAAGCTATATTGTCACTAAAGCCTGAATCTCGGAAACCTTCGAAACATTGACATTTTTAACGTAATAATAAAAAAAATGAAAATATTCTAAGCACGACATTTAAAAGTTACTAAATGCAATGTCAAATCCTTTGTACCAACCCACCTAACGAGGTGAAGAACTACGCGCGTTTTTTTTATAGTGTCCCGAGGAGGCCTAATCCACTTGGAATAATACAAAAAATATAAATCATTTTATGAAAATAATAAAGTTAGTGTGAAACAATGTTACTTAAGTGTAACGGTTAGTCAGATTCACTTTCTGAGCTGTGGAATAGATTCATATGTACAAAAGCGAAGTTCTATATCTCGAAGTTTCGGCCTCATCATTCAAATTCTGATTAATTAATTATTAATAAGCTTTGTGCAGCTGTTGAAAAAAGTTTGTGTTTCCTACTAAGTTTAGCACCCTAATTGCGTAACTCACGATCAATCATCGTGATTTATTGACGATTTTATCTATGGTGTAAAAAAATACGATTTATTAATGATAGTCACTGATACAACACCTAATGACGAACAATCGGACACCCAGTTTTTTCTATGATAACTATATAAATATACTACATCAAAACATTGCAGGATTGCTAAATAAATCTGACGCTTTTTCCGTTTGCCTAGAAGAACTCATGGTGAAGAATATTAACATTGACGTAATCTGTATAACCGAGCATTTCATGATGGCTGGATATGAACAGTATCTGTCAATCTCTAACTACGACCTAGCTTCATGCTTCAGTAGAGGAGACATTAAAAGAGGTGGAGCATGTATCTTAATAAAAAAGGACACCATTGGCAGGAAATTCCTGAAGTTAAGCAATTAGTAATAAGTAGCACATTTGAATGTTGTGCTATTGAACTAATCCATACAAACACCATTATAATCTGCATATATAGAGTCCCAAATACCAATAATTTAACAACTTTTTTTGAGCGACTGCATAAATTATGCCAGTTTGTAACCAAGAAAAATAAACGAAATATTGTAATATGCGGTGACTTTAACATTGTTACTTTGAAGCGTAATAATATAACACTAGATCTAGAATGTCTTTTGCTCAACTACAATTTTAAATTAGTAATAAATCAGCCAACCAGACTATCCAGTAAAACATGCATAGACAATTTTGCGTATAACTTGGGTAAAAAATGTAAATATGACGTTTACGATTTTGCTTTATCTGACCACACCTGTCAAATCCTCAAGTATCCGGTGAAAAGGATAAGTGTTCTAAAGCATCTGTACATTGATCGCCGCGACTACAATAAAGAAAATATGAATAAGTTCAGGGAATGTTTGCAAAATGTTTCTTTCTCGGAAATGTATCAATTAGACGATCCGAATACAGCCTATAATCAATTTTTGGAGACATTTACCCTTATGTATAATTTATGTTTTCCATTAAAACGTATAAAGTAAACATCCACAAGAGACCACAATGGGTATCGCGGGGTATCAAAACATGCAGTAAAAATAAAAGAACACTTCTGTGGCGTTACCGTTTGGAACGTAAAGAACAAAACAAACAGGAATTTAAAAAATATACAGCAATATACAATAAAATCATTAAATTAACACAACGTGCTCAGAACAGCTATAAAATCAAATCATCATCTAATAAGTCTAAAACGACATGGGAAATAATTAATCGAACGAAGATGAATATGCCTAATAGAAACTCAATTAGAAGCATTAGAATTGGAAATAAAAAAGTAACACACCCATACGAGATAGCGAAAGCCTTTAACAATTTTTTTGTCGACAAGATAAAACCAATCAGTAATAGAGGCGTAAACGTGACATCAAACATCTCAAAATCAAGTAAATCGATGTTTATGGCACCAAGTAATGAAAATGACATCAAAGCCATAATTAAGTCTTTAAAAAATACTGGTAGTGTAGGCAATGATGGAATTTCTACGAAAGTAATCAAGTACGTTTCAGACTACATTAGTGGACATTTGAGCTACGAGGGTCATTTGAAAAGTTCTTAGCCTAACATTTATATTTATATTTATATTTATATTTAGTTCAAAAAACTTAAACACATTGTACAAATTAAAAATAGGCTAGTTTTGAGTACAAATGAGTTAAACATCTGTAGCCGAACTAGGCAAAACCTGTATTTCGGCTATCAGCGCCAGTCCCCTCGGATAATTTTACATATATCGTAGCCATTAATATTAATTTTTACAGGATAAAGTAAGTGTTATTTTACACAATTTGTTATGCAGCAAGTTACTATAATTTATGTAGAGTAAGAATGCGTGACCTCTCACTGTGTAGGATGAAATGTGAGTGTGTGAATTGAGAGAGGGTGTGTGGGGGTGTGTGTGAGTGTGTGTAGTCCATGAAAAAGATAAACATTTGGAAGTTTAAGCGTGTACTCTGGGTTAATTTTGTAAATAAAAAACAAACAAGTTAATGCTATAGTCGTGATCATTGTGCTATATGCAGTAGAAGTTCAGTCTCTTCATAATTCAGTTTTTGCAAATATTCAGATACCTTTTTTTTGCATTGAGTTTTTGTTAGTGAGTATATCTGTATAGCCCTGTTTAATCTATTGTAAAGAAGGGGACCAATGAAGTTCGCGAAACGTTGGCAAAATTTACTTTTGAAGTGAGTTAATCTGCTACATACCAAGTCTGCTCTTCGTTTTTGGAGGATTTGTGGGTCATATACCTGTTTGCTATGCTGTAGCAGAACTATACTTATTATAAATAACTGTCTAACCGTCAAGACTCCACAAAGCCGATACAGTGTAGCAGTTGGAAACAATAGTGGTTTAAAATGGCTCACCTTGAGGATTGCACGTTGAGCGATCTCTAAAGGCTTTATCGCAGTCTTTACCGCACCTCCCCATGACGATATACAATACGTAAGAAGCGACTGACAGAGTGCGTAGTAAATTTGTTTAAGCAACTCAGGATCTGCAACGTGCCTTAGATTTTTTTAAATGTATATGAGTTTTCTTATCCTACCGCTCAGCAGTCGTATGTGCTCTTTGAAGTTGAGCCTGCCGTCTATTGTAATACCAAGATATTTAATATTTGGCACTCGTTCCAGTGGATGGCACGCGCAGTTAACTTCGGAGTGACACTCATGTGCTATGATATTATGGCCGAAATGATTGTTACTTGTAACCAAATTTACACGCCTTATGGCGAAACAGATGTATTTGGTCTTCTCTACATTTAATGTAAGTATGTTACGCTGGAGCCACCTTCCAACGACATCAAAACCCAGCTGTGCAGCACCAAAAGCCTCATCCCATGTATCACCGGAAAAAAAGAGAGCAGTATCATCCGCGAATGATATGATTTCTCCATGGGTAAGTTTCAGATCCGTGAGATCGTTTATATAAATGAGAAATAACGTGGGCCCCAGTATGCTGCCCTGTGGAACACCGTGTGTGACAGGGAGGTAACAACTTCTATGTTTATCAACTCGAACAGTCTGAGAACGCCCGGTTAGATAGCTTGTTAGGAGTTTGTGCTGCGTACCTCTTATACCCAGCCTCTCGAGCTTGTCCAATAGAAGTGAGACAGAGATTGTATCGAATGCCTTAGCCAGATCTAAAAAGATGGTAAGGCATTTTTTCTTTTTATCTAAATTTGAAATGATACTATCTAATAGTTTGTTTACGGCTTGTTCGGTGGACTTGCCTTGCCGAAAGCCATATTGGTTCGCTGAAAGCATTTTGTTTTTCTCTAAATAATTTATAAGTCTAGTATTGATAATTCTTTCCAGTATTTTCGATAATGTTGGTAAAATAGAAATGGGTCGATAGTTTTCGACACGCTCTCTGTCTCCATTCTTATGTATTGGGCACACTTCTGCTTTTTTTAGGGCGTCAGGAAACACACCATGTTGAAGACAATCGTTGAAGATTTTCGTTATGAGGGGTACAAGCAAGTCTTTAAAAGTTTTTAGAAATTTGGTGCTAATATTGTCCCAACCACTGGCACAATCAGCTTTTAAGTCTAGGATAAGACGACCTCGACCTCTTCATTTGATGTATCTGTTAGGACAAACGAGTTGACGACGCTCGTGACGGTATTGGTTAAAGTCATTGGTTTTTTTTATAACTACCCTCATTTTGTAGTTACATTATTTAGCAACAAGTATGCACAGTTTAGTTTATTCACAGTACCTCATTGTTCGTTTACACGTGATACCGTAAGTCAAGTCAGAGCTATTTTTGAAAATGGATAAAATTGAACATCGTGCAGTGATAAAATACCTGAATTTGAAAGGTTTAACTCCAAAAGCTATACATGAAGACATGTCTGCTACTTTGGGTGAGTCCGCTCCTTCGTATGCGACTGTTAAAAACTGGGTGGCAGAGTTTAAACGTGGTTGTGAAACCATTCAAGATGAGCCCCGTAGTGGCCGGCCTTCGACTGCTTCCACTGATCAAAACAAAGAAAAAATCTGTGATTTAATTTTATCTGATCGAAGATTGACTGTCGAGGAGATAGCTAAGACTGTAGCCATCTCATCTGAGCGAACACATCATATAATTACTACTGAACTTGGATTCTCTAAGGTGTCTGCGTGGTGGGTACCGCGACTGCTTTCAGTGGAACAAAAACGCAGCAGACTCACAACTTCTCGCGACTGTTTAGAGTTATATGAAGCTGACCCAATAGAATTTGTTGAAAGATTTATAACCATGGATGACCTGTATGATAACGTGGGTTCACCACAATACACCCGAGACAAAAGAACAGTCGAAACAATGGAAAAGAGCAGGAACGCCCACCCCAAAGAAGGCAAAGGTGATTTTATCCGTTTTTTGGGATGCAAAGGGTATAAATCTCGTGGATTATTTAAAAAAGGGTGAAACATTAAACTCCGATTATTATTGCAACCTGTTGCGTCGTTTGAGAGAAGAAATCAAAGAAAAACGTCCAGGTTTATTGAGAAGAAAAGTCTTGTTTCATCAGGACAATGCGCGCGTTCACACCTCTGTGCAATGCATGGGAGAAATCCATCAATGTGGCTTCGAATTATTACCTCATCCCCCATATTCACCGGATTTAGCACCGTCCGACTTTTATCTGTTCCCAAAGCTGAAAATTTTTTTAGGTGGTAAACATTTTTTTACAAATGAAGAGATCATAGCCGCCGTGGACGCTTATTTTGAGGAGTTAGACGAAGATTTTTTTAAAACGGGTATCGAAGCCTTACCGGGTCGATGGAAAAAGTGTTTTGAGCTCGGAGGAGAGTATGTTGAAAAATAAAAATAAACTCAAAATCGTGTGGTTTCATTAACTATGTTAGGCTAAGAACTTTTCAAATGACCCTCGTATATTCTCAATCTGTCCATAACACACGGTATATATCCAACCAACCTAAAAACAACTGTGGTTAAACCATTATTTTAAAAAAATAAGAAAGAATGCATGGAGTCTTAAAGGCCTATTGCGCTTGTTCCAATAATATCCAAGGTATTTGAGAAATACATTTATGCACATGTCTACAAATACCTAGATAAACAAAACATTTTGACAGAGGAACAAAAAGGTTTCCGGAAAAGTAAAACTATCAATATGGCCATCTATGACTTTTTAAATAATGTTTATACGAATGTTGACAAAAGAATACCTGTGTGCTCAATATATTGTGATATGACTCAAGCCTTTGACTATGTGGACCATAATATTCTGTTAAGTAAACTGGACGCCTACGGCATTAGAGGTAATGTCTTGAATTTAATCGAATCTTACTTAAAGAACTGGAAACAGTACGTTGAAGTATCTGAAATAGACTTTAAAACTAAATTTCAACGAATCTACAAGTCGGATCATCGTACAATTACATATGGCGTACCCCAGGGTAGTGTTTTAGGACCTCCCCTATTTATAATATATATAAATGATATGCTGAAAGTTACCAGTCACCCTATGTCATTATTTGCTGATGACAGCACTGTAACCATTAAAAGCACAACCGATCAAAACTATAACGACGAAATTACTCAGACAATAACCTCCATAGTGCAATGGTTAGATAATAATAATCTAAAAATTAATATTGATAAGACGAAATTAACTATGTTTAGCCAACGTTTAAACACAAACATGAGTATATACTATGACAGCCAACGCATAACACAAGTAAACACATCGAAATTCCTAGGATTAACAATTGACAGTAAATTGGATTGGAAAACACACACGGAGGAGCTAACCAAACGAATTAGCAGGTCTGCCTATGCTCTATATAAACTTAACTCGGTGATGAGTGTGGACGCTTTAGTCACAGCATATCATGGCTTGGTAGGCTCAATATTGAGATATGGTGTTATTTTTTGGGGGAGTTCAACCAATAGGGAAATAATCTTTAAAGCACAGAAAAGGTGTATCAGGACAATGTTTGGGTTACAGGTCATAGAAACATGTAAACGATTATTTATCAAATTTAAAATATTGACTCTTCCTTCCTTATATATCTTTGAGGTTGCTCTATTTGTTAAGACCAATCCGGAATTGTTTAAAAAAATGACAGACATTAATAACCGAAGTCGACGGGATAACTATAGTTTGTGCGTAAGAAGGTCCCGTAGAGCATTAATGCATAAAAGTGTTTTTTGCATGGCGCCACTCTTATTTAACCGCTTACCAAGGTCAATCAAAGATCTAAACGTTAGCTTATTTAAGAAACGGCTGAAATCCTTACTGGTGAACAAAGCATATTACAGTATTTCGGAATTCTTCACAGACAAAAATCTAGAATGTTGACATGCCAATAAAATAGATTTAATGTTGTCCTTGACATAAGTTTTTGTTTAATGACATTAGTTTTTAAATTGACATTATTATTTTAACTTGACATCAGTAGTATTTAGTGACATTAGTTTTGTATTTAATCTTGTATTTGTTTTCAGTCTGTGTGTTGACATGCAAAATATTGACATTAAAAATAAACATTGACATTGATTTCTATTGCCATTTAACAATAATTATTTTGTATTATGAAATGTGTGAGTCCTTCTTTATAATCCAGTCTTTATAATTCAGACTTATTGTGTTTTTATTTCATCATTGAGACTTGGCTGGCATGATACTTTTATATACATGTTTTTTTTATTACTTACAAACATTTGTACGCCCTCTGGTATAACATAGCGCACGCTTTATTATCTTTATAAATCATCATAATTGTACCTACCTATGTTAAACAAATGAATAAATGACTTATGACTTATCATAATTTGTTTCATTTCGACAGTTCAACAATATTCATTGCGTTATTTACGTTGTGGAGCACACACATTTTTCGAACATATGAAGCAATGGTTTAACAATCTGTTTTATAACGCAACAGATTATGATTAATCGTAAGTTACGCAATTAAGGTGCTGGTCTATCTGCCGATATGAGGATCAGATGTTAACATTAAATAGTGTATAAATATCTTCATTGCTTGCCTTTTTGCCAAATTTTCGGGCGTCATGTTGTCGGTACGAATTCTTTGAAATTCTGCGTGTCAATTTAGGTATTTCAAAGAATTCGCAGACCAAACTCTTAATCCCTACTGACAGACAGACAGTCAGACAGTTACTTTCGGTGAGACAGACAGACGTCTGTTACGCTTTCATGCCTAAACCGCTGAACCGATCGTCTCAAAATTTGGCAGATATTATAGCCTGAATATAGAGACGGACATAAGTAGGCTACTTTTTACGCGATAACCGACATCCACGCGGATGGAGCCACGGGCATAAGTTAGTCTTTATATAAACTTTACAGTAGGTAGATATTATATGCCTGCAAGCGTTCACAAAATTCTTGTTCATGTAAAAGAAATTATTGAAAGTTTCAGATTACTCTCAATTAGAAAGTTGTCAGCCTCTGAATCTAGAAATAAGGAATTTCTCACACACATTTTTCAACAGCTGCACAAAGTTTATTAATAATTAATCAAAATTTCAATTAATCAAAACCTAAAAAAACTTAATTTCGTCAATATTGAAAACATTGTTATGTGCTCTTTAGTAATTAAATATCTTTAGTCTTAGGCAATGTATGACGTAGCTCGTAAGTCCTCTCAACCTTTGTTTATAACGCCCAATGTTGCCAACTTAGTGCTTTCGGCACAAGATCTAGTGCATTTCTTGATGTTTTAGCGCTCAAAATTCCATAACAGTGCCTAGTGCCCTAACTAGCGCATTTTAAAAGTCTGCAATTTATCACGCACGTTGGTAAGAACAAAACCAATCAATAGCGTCTTCTGAAACACAGTTAAATTTCAGAACGCACCTCTAATTAATTATCTATGAAAATGTGTGTCGTGTATCCGAATTCTAGAAACTTTGACTTGCATACGACAAGGATAGCATAGCTGTTTCCGTGGAGAGTGGAATAAGGACGTCCGATCTGAGTTTTGTTCTCTAGTCTATGGGAATTCCCGAATTGTTTCTTTAGCTGATCTTTTATTCTATATTTCTCTTATTCACTAACAAACACCCGTCTTTGAGTAATAATAGTGTCAGTTCATTGTGTGTGTTGTGTAAAATAAACAATAACTTTTTATAAACAACATGGCGTTGCCGTTTTCTAAAAAAAAATTATCAACAAAACTATCGGAAGGAGTGGGAAATGGGAAAGTGATCCTGAATTTAAGCTTTGGTTACGGCCAGTCAGTGGGACCACGACGAAAGCTATGTGTGCATATTGTAAGGTAGAAATGAGTGCCAGGCTGGATGATATTAAACGACATTTGAACTCGAAGAAACATGCAGAAAAATCTAAACTTTTTCAGCCTACTCAGACAACACTAGTGATTGAAAAAGTTGCCACCCCAGCTTCGCAGACTGCTGAAACTCTGTTGTCTTTGTTCATAGCTGAACATTCATCTGTACTCCCGATTGACCATTTGAGTGAGTTATGCAAAAGGGCTTTCAGTGATTCCAAAGGAGTACAGAATATTAAATTGCACCGTACAAAATGCGGAGAAATAATACAAAATATATTGAGTCCACATTTTATATCAGCAATCAAAACAGATATTGGTGACAGCAAATATAGCCTGATCATAGACGAGTCGACTGATATCTCGGTTCACAAGTATTTGGGTATGGTCATAAGATATTTTAGTGTGAGCAGAAATCAGATAGTTTGTACATTTTTTGCTTTAGTTCAACTAGAATCTGCAGATGCAAGAGGTATAGTGACTGCAGTTGTGAATAAAATAAATGACATGGGTTTACGTCTGAAAAATTTGGTTGGTCTTGGTACTGACAATGCCAGCGTAATGGTAGGAGTGAATAACGGAGTTCACAAAATTCTCAGAGAAGAATATGATCTACCACATCTGATTTTAATGAAATGCGTATGTCACTCCTTGCAGCTGGCGGTTTCACATGCCTCTGAAGAGACAATTCCTCGTAATATTGAGTTCATGTTGCGGGAGACTTATAACTGGTTTTCTTGTTCACCATTACGCCGCCAAGAGTACTTAAAAGTCTACGAAACTATAAATCGCGGGTAAAAACCCCTTCAGATATTGCAGAAGAGTACCACTAGATGGCTCTCAATAGAGCCCGCCGTAAACAGAATACTAAACCAGTGGGACGAACTGAGACTATTTTTTGAAATATCAAAGTCTAAAAACAATTTTTATACTTCAGAAATGCTTTTTTGTATGTTTTCGGATACAAAAAATAAAGCCTATTTGATATACTTAAGAAGTATACTGAATGAAGTACAAAACTCTCTGAAGGCATTTGAAGGGCAAAATGCGGACCCTACAAAACTTTTACAGACTCTCGTGGACCTTATTGAGTCACTAGCTGGAAAAATAATAATTCCTACAAGACGCCACTCGATAGATATTCTCACAGAGAAACATTTTGAGCAATATTTGGATCCATCGCCGCATCTTGGATACAACTTCGAAAAGGCGCTAGAACATATTCCTGGTGGAGAGAAACAAGTATTGGCAAAACGTTGCATTGAATTTACGGTTAAACTAATAAAAGAGTTACAAGGCAGATTACCACCTAATATCAAAATTTTGAAAAATATTAATGTTTTAAGCGCATCGCAAGCACTAAACTCCAACAAAGACTTAAGATTGCTTGTCAATTTAGTTGAAGAATTTGGTGTAAATGCAGATGAAATCGATAAGATAATTAATCAGTGGCGGAATATACACATTCAGAAATGGATTCACACCAATGACACGGTCAAGTTTTGGCTTGAAGTATGTCATTACAAAGATGCTGGAATGAATAACCCATTCCAAGAATTACTTGATTTTGCTTTGCTCGTTTTAGTATTACCACATTCAAATGCCGATGTTGAAAGAGTGTTTAGCCAGATGAACATAATAAATACAAAGCAACGAAATCGTCGTGATGAGAGAGAGAATGAGTCTTCACACACTTAATTCAATATTATATATTCGATCTGGGCTACGAGCAGCAAATAAAACTTGCTACAATTATTACATTCCGAAGGAAGTTCTTGAAAAAGTCGGTTCGAAAGAGATGTACAAGTTTAAAACTCCAACAATCAACTCCTGCACCCTAATTGCGTAACTCACGATTAATCATAATCGGTTTAATATTGACAGTTCAACAATATTCATTGCGTTATTTACGTTGCTGAGCAGACACACTTTTCGAACATATAAAGCAATGGTTTAGCAATCTGTTTCAAAACGAAACAGATTATGATTAATCGTGAGTTACGCAATTAGGGTGCTGGTCCCTCAACTTCTCAAACAACCACCACAGCAACCGTGAATTCAGACCATAATTCCAACTCTGATTCGGACGACGATCTAATTTTGTAATAACAACTTAATATTTTCAATAAAAACTTCTTTTTTTAATATTTTGATTGATTTTATTTATTTGGTGCTCTTTTATCAAAATTAGTACAACCCTAGTGCATTTTAGAGTTTGTTTAGCGCATTTCTTACAATAGCAGTTGGCAACACTGTGTGTTTGTAAGGAATGAAGCACGGCGATCTTTGGTACCACCGTACGAAGGTCCTTATAAAGTAATAACGCGACATCCAAAATTTTATACTTTAGACCGTAACGGCAGGCAAGTCACAGTATCACTTGATCGTCCAAAACCAGCTTATTTATTAGACTTTGATAATGTGCCGGTCCCACGCCAAGAGACCCAAACAACGCCACCCGACACAGTCCCACATCCGGCGAACGTTACGACTTCATACGACACTTCAAGCAATACAACACCGCCGGTTATAAGGAAATCGGGCCGCATTGTTAAGAAGACCGTCAGATTCGACACGTGGGCCGCCGCCGTCAACGTCGTTATCAGTTTACATAACCGTCACACGACAACAAAAGCTCACTATCGCCATACTCATAACAGTTAACAGTCAGCAGCGCCGGTAACAAGGCCTTGGTGTAAGATGAAACCCTTACCACCACCCATGATGTCACCAGCCGCAGTCATCCTAGTCAGCACAACGGTAACCCTGTGTACTCTACGTGGGGTGGACCTATAGCAGGGGCCGCCGCATCGAAGCCGCCGTCGAAACAACAATCAGCTAAGCGATCACTCAACGTGCTAATGGTGTACCACCAGGGACGCCCAACCTATAAGCAATCATCGCGAGGGCAAACCATAAACAAACTTATAGTGTAGTGTAAACAATTTCCGTCGAAAGACCGTGAACGCTCTAATAAAAGTTAAACAATTGTCCGTAACTCTATTTGTTTATAATTAATGTTTGTAGCTTAGTTAGTTCATAATTTTATATTCTTTTGGGGAGTAACAAATTCAAACTTAATTGTTTAATCTAAGGGGGGAGGATTGTAGCGCGTAGGCCTATATTATATATCTTTAGTCTTAGGCAATGTATGACGTAGCTCGTAAGTTAATTCTAAGTCAGTCGTTCAGTAAACCTTCAACAGGGAACACGCTCTTTCATTTGCCAAACCTTCTGATTACTCACACACAACAAAATTATCGGCAAATTTGTATTTAAATTTAATTTTGTTTGCTAAACATGATCTTTACCATAAACTGCTGCTGCAGACAGAATAGTCTCCTCACGAGGAAACTCCTCAATTGCATTATCATGAAAGTTTGAATACGCGTATAAAACGCATTTTTAATGAAAATGTATCATTAATACCTACATCGTTCTTATTTCTCGCTACTAGTCTAGTACTAGCAGTAGTAGTTTTAAATATTTATTTAATAAAAGACAGACCGTCTTTAAATTACTTAAATTTTTTTTTTTTTTAATAGGTATCATCATCTGCCTAGCCTTTTCTCAACTAGCTTTGTTCGGCTTCCAGTCTAACCGGATGCGGCTGAATACACGTGTTTTACATGGAGCGACTGCCTTTCAGACCTCCACAACCCAGTTATTGGTCAACACGATACTCTTGGATACACTGATGGTCAGACTTTCTGGGATCCTGTGTAACGACTGCCAACGATTTACTTCCAAGCCAAGTTCAAGATCTAAGTCTCAATAATTTTTAATCATTCATTAAACGTAAGTTGTGCCTGAAAGCCTTTTATACCGTTAAAGATTATATTGAGGACAAAAAACTTGGGATTGACCTGCTCCAATTTTTGCATAAGTACTAAATGTTGTTTTTGTTATTTTTTTGTTCTTGCAAACTTATACTCTTTGACATTTGATAATTATTATATACACTTTGACATGAATATTTACTTTGAGAAGTATAGTATTATTATTGTTTTATTATCTCCTTTATTAAAACATAAACACATATAAATTACATTTTTAAATATTAGAATATAAAATATATAAAAACATTTAAAAATATAAAAAATAGTAGCCACCGGTATCGGGAACAGGGTCCAAGCTACCGGCGGTCAGGGCTCCAGAGAGAGGAACCTCCTAACAATACGAGCCGTGTCCAGGAGTACCGCTTTCTGGATCAAGCCCTTGACCCAGCTGCCCAACGAGAGCCTCCTCAGGTGTTGGTCGAGGCTCTTAGCTATCAAGCCATTGGCTGTGACGACTATCGGTACAATGATCGCAGAGTCCACATCCCACATGTCGACAACCTCGCGAGCCAAGTCAAGATACTTGATTTGTTTATCTTTCTCGGCTTTCACGAGGTTCTCGTCATGCGGGACCGTAATATCAACGATCATTGCACGCCGCTCTAGTCGATCTACCACCACTATATCAGGCTTATTGGCAACAATAGTCCTGTCAGTGATGATGAATCGATCCCAGTACAGTGTGACATGTCCATTTTCGAGAACTGGGTCGGGCACATACCTGTAGTACGGCACTTCTGATTCCACAAGGCTGTATTTCAGAGCCAGTTGCTGGTGGATAATCCTGGCTACAAGGTTGTGTCTATGCAAGTACTCCTCGATTGTTTTAATTATTACATCACTATGTTGGTCATATTTTTTATTTATTTTTGTTTTGTGTTTCATCTCTTTCTCAGTTAGTTTTAATGTTAATCTGGCAGTTTGAGTACTTTATGTGGCCCACCCAAATGTTCTTTTTTGGTATTGTTCTTCAAATCGTTGAACTCCTCAAGTTCTGAGGTGAGCTGCATGATTACTGATAAATGCGTGCACTGACTGGACAGGTCCACTCAATCTGTGTGGTTCTTTCCTCAAAAGACCATTTCAGAGACAAGTCCACATGGTCTTCACATGATCTGACCAAGATTATGTCGGGACTTTAAAAGAGACTGTGACCTCTGAGTTTGTTTCGGCCTTTCTTCTTAGAGTAGTCAGATAGGAAACGCCAACCTTATCTAGTTAAAAAAAATATGATTGACGTGTTATAGTGTTTGTACAAACCTACTTACAGAAATAAAATCATTTATCATTTACGAATGACAACCGGGACCGGGGACAAAAAACTTTGTTAGCTCCAGAATTTACCACATCATTAAAAGAAACAATAAATTATTTAAAAAAAGAAAACTATTAGATTAGGTTATTTGTAAAGTATTCTATCATACTGAACAATAAAACTATTTAACAAATGTTTTGTCTAATTTATCTTTACTTATTGTGACAACCCTACCAAAATAGGTAACAATTTTGCATGTTCCTAAGAAGATTTGTCTCTGTTCCGTTTAGTTACTCATGTGATCTGTACATTTGAATCTATTCCACCGTTACACTCAACATTGTTTCACACTAACTTTGTTTCATAAAATGACCATTGTTCACCTCGTTAGGTGGGTTGGAAGAAAGGACTTAACATTGCATTTAGTAACTTTTAAATGTCGTGCAAAAAAATTATTAAAAAAAATAAAATTCGTTAAATATGTCAAAGTCTCGAAGGTGTGCGAGATTCAGGCTTTAGTGATAATATGGCTTTTATGACGCATTTCATCATACGGAAGCTATATTTTAAGAAAACTTAAGATTAAGGAATTAAATCAAAAAAACCTGTTCAACTCCATACAAAAAAAAAGAATACGCAAAAAACTTATTAAATAAGAGCTTTATCAAAAAACAAAAAAGTTTCACCACATAAAATTTTGCTAATCAGTAAAGGAATACGCTGGCATGTTTGTTTTTACAAAATTAGGTACAGACGCCAGCACAGCAAGCTACCCCAATCTGTCAAATTTCTTTGATAGATTTTCAACTTTATCACATAAGCATAAGATTCATGTTCAATTGGAAAAATTTGACAGTTTGGGGTAGCTTGATGTGCTGGCGTCTGTACTTGACTTTTGAGCGACGCTAAGTCTATGGAGCTTCATTTTCTGCCCACCGTGCGCCGCCGTACTTCGAAGTTAAGCCCTGGTAACTGGTTTACAAACATCATAAGGTAAATGGGTAAGGCCGTAGATTTCGCCACTTTTTGAATAAACATTTTGTCCCAAATTTTGACTGCTCATAAAAAATAAAATGCTTGGTAAATTGCAATGAAAAAATCATATTTTGCTTACGCAATTCTTAAACTCATACGATGTATTCTTAAAGTGAATGTAAGTCATACATTTTATAAAATACAATGAGTTAAAGCTGTCTAGACCCCCAAATTTCGTCAAAAACACGGTGTCTTTTCGGTTCGGCCACACATGTAAAGCTACAAAACTTAGTTTTTTTCTAGTAAAAGTCTTATTATTTGTGACTATCTTAAATGTCTCAATGTTATGCTGCTGTATCGTGGTTTTCATATCTTTAATAATGCGATTTTCATTGAGTTATCACTACTCAAACTTTTGTCTCCATATTTTTACTTGTATGTTACTATTTTCTATGTTACCAAAGTTTGGCTTCTAGTTATATAAAACAGATAGTGGTCGTTTTTAGTCATTTTACTGGCAACCCTGACAGTATAAGCAACGCATTAAATTAAAAAAAGACGCTATTTTGTCGTCTCTGGAGTGTTGTCAAACTATACACTTGTGTTTCGGCAGTGGATTTTTATTGTGAATTTTGGCGATTTCGAAGGTAATTATCAGTTTTTATTACACACCTCTTACATATTACTATGCGCGAGTGACTAAGAAGTGCGTGATTATGTGTCTTTGTTTCAAATTCGGCTTGGTTTTGAAATTATGCCTATTTATAATCTTGAAAATTGCGCTTATACGTTACTTCTATGTAGCTTCTATGTTACAAGTAACGTTGATTGTATGTTACGGTCACGTTGAAGTGTTGTAAAGGTTTGTGCATATCGTAGATTATTATATTTTTCCTTTTACACGGCAAGGTAACCCTTGTAAAAAAACTTCCTTACTAAGTGTTATCCTATTTGCTCGAGGTTTTTGCCAAGTAGCGTTTGAAAAGTTTAAGATGGCTAATAATTCACTTACTGGCACATAAAATACATAATCACTTAACGGTTTTTTTTTGGGTGGGAATCATCAAATAACTTCTCCCGCTCTAGGTGGAGCAGGAGGGCGTGTCAGACTTTTACTGACTAAAACCCACCCATGTTCCCTCAGTTGCCTGTGTGGGACTGCGGTATCTCTGTCGAACAGTTGATGCTGACATCTCTTTGAGGCGCGCTTGGAACAGAACGCGTCGTCGACATGGGCTTGATCCTTACCGAGCTACCCATTACTCGCCGTCCGCAAGACCGCGCCTACGGTGGCCGGGAATCAGCCTGGGATTCCCGACGCCCAGGGCGTCTCCTGCGGCGACTAAGGCCGTCAGGGCGCATATACTGCCTCTCCCTTAAGTACACCGCCTCCCTCTTCGCAAGCATTACTGCTTCGCAGAAGGAGGTGACGGCTACCCATGCACTCTCGCTCCGTACCATGGCCTAGACCAGGGCCGGACTCGAGAGATCGCCGCCGCCGATCGCCTCCACGAGGACCCGGCGGTGCTCCGCCCAAGCCGGACAGACCTCCACCGAACGCTCCACCGTTTCCTCAGGGCGATCTTCGCAGTGAAAACACCTGGACGTTTTTTCCCACCTTATCCGAAACATTACCTCCCGAAACAACCATGTCCGGTGAGGACTTGCGTTAGGCGGAAGGTGAGGACGCCGTGCCGCCTTTGAAGCTACTCCTCAAAGAAGGGGCTTCCCGCCGCAATACTGGCGTGCCCAGCACTGGATTGCGACAATCGCACTCTCCACGTCGCCATGAGATCCCGCCGGAGCTGTGTCCGCTGTGCCGCGATTTCCCGCGGCTTGATTTTACTGAATACCATTGATCTCATTGTGTGTACTTTGTCATTGTATTTTCTAGGTTGAAAACATAGTATCTATAATGAATGTTATTTAGTGCCTTTAATAAAAGAAGACTTTTTGATAAATTTATCACAATAAATATATCTTGTTATTTCATTTACTTTTATCGTAGTTTTTGTTTTCCTGATAATGTTCCCTTAATTTGGTAAGTGGTCAAATTGTGATTATATACAGTTCTAAACCTCTTTCTGATCACGCGCATTTAGCAGGTTTTTCTGCTATCTTTGAAACTTTCACAGTTGTCTAAATGCAAATATCGGGCTGAAGCCTTTGGTCTTAGCACATCGTAGAACTTACTCCTTTTTTTAAGTCGGTTAAAAATACCATATTATGCAATTAGCCTTACAAATATTATGAGTTACTTTCGCGTTGCTTCTATGTTACTGTAACATAGAAGTTCTATGTTACAAAGTGGCAAAATCCGCGGCCTTACCCAAATACGTATCATCCCTAGTTCGTGCAAGTTCCTTAAAGTAAGTCTGAGATTGTACCGTTCGTGAAGATCGAATGTTGGATAATATTTAACCTATCTACCTCTTTTACTTAAATTATCTATACTTATAATATCGCTTCCAGTGCACATTATAAAATACTTTTTGCCAAGTATCAAAATAATTGATAAAATACAACATGCAGTTTGCTTTAAAAGCTGCGCTTTTTCTGGAACCTCTATTACAAACCAAAGTCTAACATGACAACCAATTGCCACTAGCCTTTAATTCATTTTAGGTTCTTTTTTTACATCTGTGAGACCCAATTGTCCAAGTTATGGATCTCATAACTTTGACAATTGGGCCTCTATGTTGCGGCTAGATTGTTTGACAGTTGTGGAGTTTATTTACGTAGTAAGTATTTACAGTATTTCCTTTCACACTTCTTAGTTCTGACTCCTAGAAACAGGACCTCTTCCAGGAAAGAATGGGTGAAGAAGTAGTCCTAGGATGCTTCTCTCTTCTGGAGAATCAAACAAACAAAATAAATTTATTTAAATCATTCTGAATATCTCAAAGAGATTCATTATCATTTATTGTCTTTCGTAACTCATGATTGTCATCTATGGGTAGTGACTTATTTTTTAAGAATAATGATCTATCATTCTGTTTATTCATAGTGACTGACCCGTGCCCACTACGTTGGGCGGTAAACATTTTTACTTGTGATGAAATTATGAGTGTGGTTTGGTTAGTACTGATTGCTATTCAATAGATTACGATACGGTCACGGTTCCATACCTGTCATATTATCTCTTTATGCATTCGTCCAAATTCTATGCAGTAAAACGGAGTCTTCTTTTAAACACTTGAGACGATAAATTTACTTATTTTGATAATTCACAATTGTGGATAAATAAGAACGCTTAAATTAAAATGCTTATAACTAATACATATATAGAAATATAATTAACTTAACTTACGTATTCATCCTTGAAATCAGCACTTTCCCTTAAAAATACACAAACTAGAACACTTTTAATGCACCGCACAATGGACGACAGAATCAACTTTCAAGGTATGTCTTGCAATGAATACCGCGAACGTTTGCACTGTTATGTTGGTACAAATGTTAAAGAAATAGCTAGCCTTGTCTATCCTGATCATTTTAATATAAGAATGAAAGAGATAGGTTGCTTAGTTCCACAGAAAAACGCAAAACAGTGCGCCCACAGACTATCTGTCGTTCAACAGCAGATGTCAGTCAACTGTAAATTGCTATCTGCCGTGGTACGGCACGTGACGCTATAGCGGATAAGACCAATAAACAAAACCTAACGATTTTTTTTTTTTTAATAAAAACTACTTTTTGTGACTTAGATACACCGTGAAATTTTAATGGTTGTTTTCCCACAGCGAAATGGTTTTGTCTTGGTCATACAATAGTTTTATAAACAAATAAAATATTAGAAACAAAAAATGGCAGATTAACCATTGTGGAAAATCACCACGTACGAGAGTTTATTTTGCTTTGAACATTTATGCATCGCTGTTCCCTTTGTCGGTGGTGTGTGCGATTCGAGTAGTATCTACCAGTTACTTCTAGTTTTACTATTGAGTAGCGTTTTATCGAGTTATTGAATAGTTTTTTAATTATTTTAAAACAAAAAATCTTATATTTTAAACTTTTACACTATGCTTCGAAAGTACTCCTTAAGGCAAGTTGTTCTGCCGCGGGAAAACAACCAAATAAATTTCACGGTGTATGTACAAGTTAGACATAAGCTGTCTCTGACTTTTTTGTAGGCATTATCAAGTTCTACAACTTTTCTCTAGAACTCAGTCATATATCTCTCATCTTCAAGGCAGCGTATGTAAGAAAGGTTTTCGTTCGACCGTTTTTACTCAGACTTACTTTGCAAATCCGACTACCACGAAAAAGTCTTCATTTTTTGGGTCATTATATAGCCTAGCACACTCACAAATAACGTGGCTTTCTATTGGTATAAGAATTTTCAAAATCGGTTCAGTAGATCCAGCGACTGCTCCCTACAACCTCACTAACTTTACCTCTTTATAATATTAGTGTAGATAATATTTTTTTGTAGATCTATGTGAAGGGATTTGTTACGTGCAATTTAATTATTCTGATTTCATTTTGCTGGTTCTATGTTATAAAATGCCACAAACACAGAGGCCCTGTCATCTAAAATTCCACCATCATCTAAATTTACCATTGTGTACCTACCTTTTTTTGTTTTCTCCATAAATTCATGCAGGGGACTGTATAGTAGGTCTAATTTTTCAACATTTGTACTGGATAAATGTTAACCTTATGAGGTTTATCAGAGTAGTTTCCTAATTCCACTATTTTTATTCCAAACTCATACCCTTTGAAGAAAAATGTGGGCAAAGTAGATACCCAAAGTTGATCCTCTGTTGTTGAACAGTAGATGGCAATAATCGGCTGAGTTAAATAGAATTCTCTGTCTATCAATCTTATAGACGAAATGTGACTTTCAATTTCTTTACCCCAGTCTACAAGTTCCAAAACCGCCCTGGAATTTGGATTGACTTTCTTTAGTATTGCTCGCTCATATTCGCCTAGATTATCCAGTTTAACAGCACATGGTCTGCCAGGAATTAAATCCTCATCTTTCATATGCCGGCTTTTACAGTACTGTGAGAAACCAGGTGCTGCAGATCTTAACATTTTGAAATCATTAATATCAGCAACATAAAAACCAGACTCTGATGTCCCACTCTGCACTCTGACATGTAAGATATCTCCAACATTTACTTGTTTGCGTTTAAACTTCAATGTCTGGGTCAAGTTTAAAGCTGCTGTTGAATTAGCCAATCTGTTTACAGAGCATGGTCCTCTGGTAAATGTGGTAAGGTCTACCAATCCCAACATTGTTGCAACATCTCGAGGGCAGTCTACAGTTCTTAGTTCGACTACCAGCTGATCATTCATTTTACTTATCACGTTAATAATAGCAGTGTGCACACCAACAAACTGTCTCATGGTATCAATGACGTCCATACTAAAAGTCTCACCTCTCGGCTCACATAACTGTAATCGACAATGAGTAGCCAACCCTGGACATTGGTTTTGGGGCTCAGCCCTGCTGTCTGGAGGGTGTATATGTCTCATTGACACAGACTTGTCAAGACATCCATAATCAATTGCATAAATGTCACATCTCACCTTCTCTGCATCTTTTTTTTTAATATTACGTATCTCACCACGAACACACTTTTGAAGTTTAGATGATTTGTATACAACTCGTTGACCTAACTTCATTGTGCTAGTGGAGACATGCCCAGAGCCTGGTGTTTCAATCAATTCCATCAAGTCAGTAAAATCTGCCCAACGAACAAAAAAGCTCTTAGGGTCATTGATATAAGTCACATCAACTTTATGAGTGAAACCAACTTTATACTCATAAAAGGTATCCATTGTGCCTGCCCTGTAATTAAAAAACAATGATTATTCAAGGAGTGGTCATATAACTTACTGTCAAAGCTTAAGCAGTGATTATTAAATATATTTATTTATTTAGAATCTCCAACAAAAGATATACACAATACATGAAACATAAATAAAGGGCAACATCAGGTATTAAGTAGGTGTACTCCTCCACTTATAGGAGATTACAGCATGCACAATAGAGTTACTAAGCTAACAAAGTAAATCTTACAACACAAAGATTTTACTACATGAAGATTGTAATAAAATAAATGTGCTTCGCCAAAGATAGATAGTAAACTGCAGTTAAGATAGTTACGGACCGCCCTTAGACTGGATGGGTGGTCTAAATGTCATCACCACTAAGAAGTTACTAATAAATGTATTTCAGTCTCGAATCGCCTCTCTAAAAACGGACTGCAGCCAGGGACATGAGACAGAACATTTTCCTGCAGCTACCGGCTTTTTTGTTATCTACTGTAATACAGTTATTAGTAAATTCTACGTCAAGATTCGTAATGAAAATCGGTTTAATATTAAAATATTAGCACACGTAAGTAAACTATTCGCATTCAGATCTGTGCACTAAATCTACCTGCTGAACGGGAGTTGGACTTGTTTTATATTGTTGCTTTGAATAGGTTTTATTGTTCAACACTGTGACTGACGTGACTGTACTGATTTGAATTGTAGATATTGTGGAAGGAGACGAGTCACAATTCATCACATTTGCACTTATTGATCACAGTTTGTTTGTTGGTTTGGTTGTTTAGTGTGCTGAAATGCCGAATGCTCTGTGCCACTCTGTTTGTGGTTGTTTATTTTGATTAGCCAATCAATCTGATTTATACGTCAGTGATCTTACTTAATTTGTGATTGACATTGACACTTTGACACTGCGTGACTGCGTAGTAGTGTTGCCAAAAGTAAGGCCCTTAAGTCAAAAGTTACGTTTCGTTTCCTGAAATGTTATATTTTTGCTGCAAAAGTATTTTATTTTTTAAATTTCGTTTTGAAGTCGGAGGCAAATTGATGTCAGCAAAATGGCGGAATATAAAAAAATCTATGATGTCTAATGGTGTATATCTTATGATAAAACAGACCCTAGTTTCATTTGTTCGCAGCGCCATCTTCACAGTTGTTACTATCTAGTCTAGCACCTAACTTATTCTATTAGTTTGAACCAAATCCACGAAAGGTGGTGCATCTGTTAGTTTTACACTGAACTAACTACTAATATTCGATATCTAAAGAACCCTCTTAACACTAAGCAACATTCAACAAAACAAATCACAAACAGCCATGTAAATTTTCTTTTTCGAGCTAAGTACCTACAAAACCGCGCGAACTCGCAAAGTAGGAAACTCAAATCATGTTTTAATACATGCAGTTTAAGTTTCATTTTGCCATGGCGCGTTTCATTCAGAGCCATCTCTGAGTATGAAATGGAGTGAAATACTTTTTAGACGCGCCAGTTTTAGGTGCGTTCAATTTGGATGCGTTCTTAAACTGTTTGCAATACAAAATCTAGTATTACAAATCTCGTTGTTCTCAAAAGTTACCAAAATTGCCTTAAATATAAAAATTACTTACATGTTACGCGAGGGGGTCAAAAGTAACGAAAAATGTAAGAAATGTAACCTTCTGGCAACGCTGGCGTAGTGCGTAAGCGTAAACGCCTTTACGCAGGGTTGCCAACTCCAAAAGTCTAAACTATTAGAATATCCTCGTCGAAATTATCGTTTCTAATCGCAAAATCGGATAAACTCCAAAGAAAAACCCGTAACATATTTTTTGTTATTCTGACCCACCACGCGTCATCACGCGTCTATTAGTAGATACAGACCTAACATTCTAACAAATGACAATGATAGGTACTGGTAGTAGTCGGTGGTACTTCAATCAGTCAATGTTAGTGGCTCTAGCAGTACAACTGTAAATATATCCTACTATATATTAACCCTAACCTCTTACGTCGGATTAATCCGACAAATATTTTCGGGTCCATTTCGCCAGGATCGTATATTTACGACCAAACTACCACAGCTCGTTTAATCTGTTGGAAAAAGTTAAGAATTGCACAGTGACGTAGCGTGCCTTGGAGGGGCCCTGTATCAAAATTAGTTTTTGACTGAAGAGTCTGAACTCTTACTGACTAAAAACCACCCCGATGTTCCCTTCCCACACCCGGACCGGGGATCATGGGAACTTGTGCGCCTTCCACAATCCCCGGCTGGTGCCAGCACCTCAGCACAGTATTATTGTAATACTGTGACCTCAGGCTGGCAGAGGGAGTGAGGTGAGCGCCTCCCCCCGAGAAATCCGCGCGGGGCGAGCGTCAAACACTGCGCGCCGCCGCACAATGGATTATCGTAGAACAAGTACTCAAGTACTGATCATAAATACTTTATTTAAATGTCGCTAATTGTATACGTTTTTGGTCTCATTTTTTTCTTAAGGAGGCGTACTTTTATATGCAATTCGTTTTTCATTCATTCAATACACAAAACAATGAGAAAATTGTATTAGAACTCGACAGTATGGAAATTCAACGAATTGTAATCTGCCAATTACATATAGACCATCGAACGAGCGACGGTCGGCAACGACTGGTCGGCTCCGACTTCGGTTGCGAGGGCACACTCTGCCAGTGTATACCGCGCCGTGTTCTCGAGACAGTGGAGGCAGTGATCGCAACCTGTTTATGCAACACAGGTACTTCTCGATGCAGCCATGGCCCGAGAGCACCTGCGTCGCGTCGGCCAAAACGTCAGGGCCCCGTGTCTCCTCCCGAGCCATTCGTAGACTACTGGTCGGTGAAATCGCCTAGCCGGTAGCGAGGCGCAGGCCTCGCGCCGAAGGTAGGGCGCAGAAGCCTGCCCCGCCATTCCGCCACCAGGATTTAGGACCTCGCAGAGCTGTGACGGGCGAAGTTCGATCTCTCGCAACGCAATCACTAAACCTAGGCTGAGTACACAACTACATGCAACGAATCTAAATACATCTGTGATCACAGTTGCATACTTAGAAACCGATAGATAAGGACAGAGATAGAACCTGATACAGCCGCCGAATGTACAGACGCATGAATGCACTTCAAGCTACACCAATCTGTCAAATTTCTTTGATAGATTTTCAACTTTATCACATACGCTTAAAGGTTCATGATCACTTGGGAAAATTTGACAGTTTGGGGTAGCTTGTTGTGCTGGCGTCTGTACACGCTTTTAAATAACATTGAGGTAGCGTCAGCGAGAGTCGCGTGAAGCGTCGCATCTCGCTCTCACAAAAATGGCGATGCAAAAATATTAATAGAGCGAGATAAAATTTTAATATGCAAAAAATTAAAATATTTGGCTGTACTTACACGTGAAAAGGAATCCCGGGTCTGTTCGATATTTTTCTTTCATGAGTGATTAGAACCCTTATTAAACACACAAGATGTCATTTTGATGCGTATTGATACACACAAACTAAAACATTGAGCCGTAATATTGAATTATTGACATGCACTTGTAAGACGATGGTAGGCGTGTGACTGAGTGCCAGTGTCTTTAAAACACTTGGTTCAGTAGGACCGCGCGTTGTGATGAAAAACCATCTTCCACTTTTATGGGACTCCGACTGCAGGTCATGATTCTTTAAAATTGTCAATTAATATCACTGCAAAATAAAATAGCACGAGTTTTTTGCTGCTATCTGCGTTTTCCCTTGCGTGATGCGTGCACAAACAACCAGACGAACAAACAGACGAAACCAGTCCTTATAACCTCGGAAGACAATTTAATAAAATTAATTTAGTATGTGATGTTTTTATTTGTCAAATGAGATTAAATTACATTAATACATTACTGAGAGACACAAAAAGTCCTGTTGTTTGAACGAGTTAACTGTTTCCTTTCGCCAAGCCCTGGTATTGAGTGATCATGTGCAAGCCAACCTGTCTTTGTATCCCTCTTTTCTTTTGTTTACGATTTGGTTTTTTGATTTTGTTGTTGAATATATGTTTAGGAACCGCGGTTGGTGGACAGTGCGGGTCTAGTGTTAAGATTGCTCTTAGAAAATTGTTATCTCGATTTTCTTCAAACTTTTTTGAAGCAAACTGAAAGTGAGAAATTATTCTTTCCGACAGTTTATCGGAAATGCCGACTGAACAGTTCCTACTATGTTCGAAAGGGTCCTGAATGCAAATCTTAGAATTGGTTTTCAACTTTTTTCGCACATCTTTTGATACCTGTTCTTTGTACAAAGATAACTCTTCAGGAAGATCAAAATTATCAAAACTTTTCCTATTTATCACGCGCCCCATAAACGGCGAAATTATATTTTCTTTAAAGTTGAATGTACTATAACACTTGAAGAACCCGCCCATCAGTTCATAAAGCGTGTCAGAATTCCTTGTATCGCTGCACGTCATACTCTCATCAACCGCAGTGTTCCAACTGTCGACATAGTAGCCGGGCACGTTTCTTTGTAACTCATAGACTGAAGGCAAAATGTTCATTAGTTGCAAATAAAATACCAGCATCATGATCAGAGAATAGTTTCCCATTAGATTGGTACCTGTGAACTTGTGTATCTTGGACCAGTACTTGATGAGTACGGCTAGTGGCAGGGCTCTCTTGTCCCAGTGCAATAAAAATGCAATTAATTTACTATTTCTCACACCAGCAGGACTTTTAAAATTGACATCACATTGACGTTGAGTAGGTATATGAAAAAACTTTACAATGGGCACTTTGGCTGTCGTTATGGCAAAAACCTGGGAGAATTTCCTGGGGTATCGATTAAGAATATTCCTGGCCCGCAGGAGGTGTCCTGCATTGGATTGCTCTCCGTTTGGCAAGGCAACGTAACAGTCCACATCACTTGTTTTTATTCCAAGACCAGTTACGACTGAACCAAATGGTTCAATGATACAACCTGCAACAAATGATGGCAAAATTAGTTTTATGGAAACTAAAATTCATTATTATTTTACACGCTATCTTGGAACACTGATTCGATTTTCCTAAAAAGGATAAAACTTACAACTATCAAAGTTATACCTGCAGGAAGTGGGTTCCATGTTGATTAAAATTACTATAAATTTATTCTTTTTTTATTCATTTATCAAGCAACAAACACAATACTAACTAAGACTTGCTCTGTTTTGACTACAGTCCGCGATTTTATAATCTACTTTTTCATTCAATGCACTTATGCCATGTATTGATACCATTAATTGAACCGCACAACCTTTTTTCTTTCCATCTACTATTTAAACTTTACAAATTTTTTACTAAATTTCTGTAATCACAAAACCGAATTCTGGCTGATAGTCTGGCAGAACAGGGGGTCTAAAAAGGCCACTTTGGCAGAATCATAATGTGATCATATTATGAATCATATTTAAAATCGTGAAATTGTCACAAACTGACAATTCATAATATTAACTGCGTTGACAGCACGCAATTCATCTATTTGACAGTTTTGTATGGGAATTCGTAAAATGGTCACCAAATTATGAATTGCTTTATTAAAGTAAAATGTCAAATAACAGAATCATAGGGCAATTCAGGAAATGAATCACTTTTAGAGGAATTGCTTAATGTGGCCTTTTTAGACCCGCAGAACTGAATGACCACATTTTATAACTATTTATACAATTGTTTCCAAATTCCCAGCTTCGTTCTACAATTTGTGTTAAGGCCACTACTTAATCACAGGATTTTAATTTTGCAAATTCCTAGTGTGTTCACACACACATTTTATTGAAGGTTCTAGAAACAAAAAGTTTATGCTACATAATAATGTATTTACCTGGTGCTACATATTGCAGTGCACGTTCTAAGTCATCAAACAAATGTTTCAGGTTATGTACCTTGCCAGCAGTCAGCCTCACAAAAGCCAAAATTTCTTGCACTTGATTATCAAAGTCACCTTCAAACTGCAGATATCTGGTGTCCAGTATATTAACTTCATAAAAAAAGCATTACATTGGTTAGTTATTTATCTTAATAATAGGTATAATTTTTCTGGACACAAATCATCATTGAAAGGATCTGAGGATGTTGTTAGATGCATTAACATAACCTTGGCATCTGGGTAGCTGAGTAAAATCTCAAATATGGGCGACTAGATTACAACAACACAGAAATTGTTAAAAAGGTGGGAATTCTTGGATTGACCTGCCACTGAAACATTCATTTATTAAATCTAAGAGTATCAGATGTGTTGTTTTAAAGTAATTGAAAGAGAGAAAATTTATGGCGCTTACGAGAGGAATAAAAATTGATTAAAATAGGGACTTGAGGGGTAAGTTGCTATGGTATCAATAACGTGTCAATTTATTTACAAACACAAAGTCGAAAATATCAGTCTAAATCATATCTTCTGGATATAATAATAAATAAATTGTAGCGAACAGTTAATAAATTATATTTACCTTCTCCACTCATATCTATTTCCTTCAAAAACTCTAAAACATGTATTAAAAAACAGAAAAATACCTAATTTCACTGTTTTCATATGTTCACTGTTGAGAACTGTCAGCACCCAGTGTGACCGTTTCAAATTTTATAAACCTACCAACGGAATCTTTGAAATCTACTAAAAAGAAAATTCCAATTAATACCAAAATACTACTATAATTTTTGCTTCATATTTTGAAAATATTGCAAATACAACACGTCTTCTTAATCAAAATTGTTTATTCTAAATCAATAGTATAATCATTATTGCTAAATTTATTTACTATAAGCATGCCTGTCGTTGGATCAAATTAAGTATAACTGAACTTGTTTCTGTATTTAGTTTTGACCATATTAACATGGGAAAAAAATCGTTCACACTGAGCATTAGATATGTTGTTGTATGAATAGGCAAACACATTAAACATTTAACAAAACTGGCAAAATTTTTATATTTTGGAATTTTTTGACTGTCAACAACATTACCAACCTTGCTCCAAAATTGTTCATAGTTAACTGTACTGGTACACTAGTACTAAAACCAGTACCACCTAGTAAAACTTGATGTGTGGTACTAACCACACATCAAATGCTGAACATCTTGGTGATACTTCATTTGACAGTAATCTTCATCAATTAATTGTTTTTGGGTATCATTTGTAACAATGTTAGGGAAACTTTCAGTTACATTTACAAGTGAAGAAAAGCTTTCACACACAAAATCTACCAAATAAGCCAAAAATCTTCGGACAGCATACACAATCAGATTTAACACTACTTCGGGAGAATCCCCTGAAATAAAACTGACAAACATTCATTCAATTTCATTCACTCGGTGTGTAAAAGAGAAAAATTGCTACAAAGAACGCAGTGCGCAACAAAGGCAGCGTAAACAATCTTGACTTATGTAGTTTCGTCATCAGGGTTGCCAGGCGAATATACCAAAAAATACCAGGACAGTTGAAATTGTACCAATAATTTATATTTAGTAAGATACTAAAAATATGCTATCGTCATTCTTCGGAGCCTCAAATATACCAATTTAGTACTAAAAATACCAAAAACGGTCACACTGGTCAGCACCAGTTACCACACCCTCCACAGGAGTACGTTAGAATAAACTGAAAACTGTCAGACCCTTGCAGGCCTCACCCGTTGGTGCTGACATCTCTTTGAGGCGCGCGTAGAACACAATGCGCCATCGACCCAGGCTTGGTCCTTACCGGACAGCGAGCTACCCATTACTCGCCATCCGCAAGCCCGCGCCTGCGGAGGCCGGGAATCAGCCTGGGATTCCCGACGCCCAGGGCATCTCCTTCGAAGGCTACGGCCGTGAGGGTGAATGTACTGCCTCTCTCTCACGTGCACCGCCTCTCTCTTTGCGAGCATCACTGCTTCGCTGGAAGAGGTGACGGCTAACCATGCACTCTCGCTCTGTACCATGGCCTGGGCCAGCTGGCGGCTGGACGCGAGAGATCGCCGCCGCCAATCGCCTCCACGAGGACACGGCGGTGCTCCACCCAAGCCAGGCAGACCTCCACCGTATGCTCCACCGTGTCCTCAGGGCGATCATCGCAATGGAAACACCCGGGCGTTTCCTCCCGCCTTATGCGAAACAGGACCCTCCCGAAACAGCCTTGTCCGGTGAGGACCTGTGTCAGGCTGAAGTTGAGGACGCCATGCCGCCTCTCAAGCAGCTCTTCAAAGAATATACTTGACAGTTGCCGTTGACATTTTGCGTTTTTAATTTTATCCGACAACTACATTTAGTTCAAGAAACTTTTTTTTTCCATGTTCAAAATTGTCGTACATTCACATTCACATCAAGCAACCCCAATCTGTCAAATTTCTTTGATAGAGTTTCAACTTTATTACAAATACATAGGGTTCATGTTCAATTGGGAAAATTTGACAGTTTGGTATAGCTTGATGTGCTGGCGTCTGTACATCGTACCGTTGGCAAAATTATCGTACGCCGCTATAATTTATTTTAATTATGTATGTTATTTATGGAATTCATACAAATTAACACCTATTTAAATTCTTAACTACCTAGGAGGCGCTAGTCACTGTATAGACGGCTACACATCAAGCTATACATTTCCAGTTTTAGCTGACCTCGCATTGTACAGTTTTTCGTACAATCTGAAGTCAGCTTATACTGGTTATTTATAGCATTATGTGTAGCCGTGTGTACCTTATTCATTTATTAATAACCGAGGGTAGATTCTGTATTGCTACAAGCATGTAATATTAAGGCTGGTTTACACAGGGTCAGTGACTGACTTACTTACGGACTGACTTCATACCGCTGTACTGACTTCAAATCAATTAACATTGGGTTTTTTCGGGTCAGCGCTGACTCATAAATACTATATGCTACTTGTGAAAGCAAGGTCACCATCATCATCTTGTCGTTTGAAAATTATGACCTTGATAAAATTCGGGCCTTATTTCTTTTGCTTTTTATTACGTTTAGCGCATGAAAGATAAGACAAATACACAATTGTCTCTTTTTGACTTAGCTAATCGTTTTCGTCTTTGAACGTATAGACGCCAACACATCAAGCTATCCCAAACTTTTAAATAGTTGAAAAAGTATAAAACAAAATTGACAGATTGGGGTTGGTGTACTGGCCTCTATAGATAATAATACAAAAGCCTGTTTGACTGCGTTAGCGAAAAAAAAAACCGTTATCAAGCTGCTATTATTAATAAAGGATTTTTAAATTCCTTTATAATATTGTCTTCAATGGGAGCTGGGGGTCCTTTACATCCACGGGACCCTGGGCGAATTAAATGATCTTAGACTCTATATTGATGATTTTAGTAATTACCTTTATGCCATATTTGTAACGAATGCGAATCATATTTTGCCAAACATACCAGCTTGACACTGACCTGCACCCTAATTATTTTAATTGAAATTTTCTTAAGTTTTTGCAATAAGCGGCACCCTAATTGCGTAACTCACGATTAATCATAATGTTTTTTTGAAACAGATTGCTAATCCATTGCTTCATGTGTTCGAAAAATGTGTCTGCTCAACAACGTAAATAGCGTAATGAACATTGTGGAACTGTCAAAATGAAACTGATTATGATTGATCGTGAGTTACGCAATTAGGGTGCTGCTTATTGCAAAAACTAAAGAAATATTTCAATTTCGCGGTCTACTTGGGGCTACCTTAGAGCTTTCACTTTTAAGCCATATCTCCCAGTTTTCTGTTTTACATTACCCCTTTGAGGGGGCCACGTCCCACTGTACAACCCTCCCTGAATCCGCCCTTGGAAATAATGTGCTTCTCAAGCGAAATAACTCACAATTATTCGTAAACCGGTCTGTAAGCTGAAACTAGCCGTAGGCGCATTGACGGTGAGCTACACACTGTAAGCGGCGCCTCAACAACAAGCTGTAACCTCGCCGTGGCGCGCAGAATCTATATCTCTACGGGTGGTCTACTGACGGCGCGTTGGCGACAAGCTGGTGGATTTTTTCGAGGCGGTGCCGGGTCGTTACTGCGCTGGAGCGTTTCGGTTATAATGGTTTGTAATAATGGCCTTTAGTCATCCTTGTATAGATTTGTATAGAGCCTTTTATACATGGCGTACACCGCCGCTCCGCGTTTGGCGCTGCGTTTTAATTGTCTTGATACCGCGACGGCGAAAATGCTGCAGTTGCGGCGCCATTTGTGAACGCTATAACAGAGGGGCATTTAAAAGATAAACAATTCAATGGAATATTTTATTTTTCTATTTTTAATACGAAACATCCAGTGTGTTGGAAGGAAAACGATTTTTTTAGACGTAAACACTGATTCTCCAGGATACTAAACCATATTTTTGGAATCCTCTCCTGAAACCCTTTATTTTGACGTACTTACCTACCAATTTTTTTTTATTACGAATTTACTAAGTACAATTAATTTCTAAAATGCGCCAAGTAGAATTTTTGAAACGTCACTCTCACCTATCTATGTTACTTGGGGGCAATAAGGAATATCCATGTATTATTTTTATATTTTTATTTGATAGTTTTCATCGCCATAAACAGGATAAGTTTTTATCCAGTGCGCAAACTGTAACCATGAATTCGCTAGGGGGTCTAGAATGATATGCTGAATAGGGTATTACGCTCGTTTTTGAAAAGTGTCTTAATTAGATTTTAGAGTGCTAATAAACCACTAAAAAAAATACAACATTTTTATTTAATCGATTAGTGTCTATAAATGCATTTCAATTTTACATTTTCAAATTTCGCGCGTAATTTGACGAAAACGCTAGACGTACTGGACGCCATATTGCTCTGTGGGTATGACGTTAGTTTACTAAACACAAATGCGCTGATATTTTATAAGACAATTGTTTATAATTTAAAAAATGAGTTGTTTTTCTACGTATCGTTGGTTTGCTGTTCCTGAATGCAAAATCTTATTTAAATAGAAATTACTTTGGTTACGAAAATAATAAAAGTAGTTACTCAGTTTACGTGCCGTATGACGTAATAACATGGCAGCTACTATTTCATGGTGTTCAAAAACAGATAAAAAAAACTGAAATCTTTAAAATTTATTTTGTTGTTTCATGAACTAAAACTAACATTTTCCGACTGCATTTTGCCTTAGCTATCTCAATATTATATTTATAGATTTTTTCTCGTATAGAGTAACATACCCTATTCATGGTTACAGTTTCCGCACTGTATAAAAACCTGTCCTGTATATATTGTCTTACTAATGTAAGAAAAGAAAATATTCAAGAAAATTTAAAAAGAAAATATTCAACGCCAATAAAGCAATTGACAGAACTTACTTTAGAAAAAATAGCCCACAGACACGGGCACCGGGCACAAATAAAGTTTTTATTCAATAATATTGAGGGAGGCATAATTCTTAAGTATTTATTTGTAATAACCATGCTTATTCCCTATTGCGAAACACACAATGGCTTTAATTTTGACAGTTGAAGAACATTCATTGCGTTGTTGAGCAGACAATGTTTTCAAACATATGAAGCAATGGATTAGGAATTTGCTTTAATCCTCCGGATTATGATTGAAAGTGTCTTACGCTGGGCGGTCATGACTAGGGAACGGATAATCGGATGCATATTTACCTGAAGTTAATTTTTAGTTACGAAAATATGGAAGCGATTTCTTACAAAAATCCTGGGATGCCAGCAACACCGAGAATGCATAACTAGTCCGTTGTATAGTATGGAAGCGACTTCTAAATGATTAGTATTGCATAACTATTCAGACGCTAATTTATTAAAAAATTAACCCCGATGGAAATTTCGTACCTATACCTATGTACCTAGGGTGTAAGTCTGTAAGAATAGGGGTAGTGTGTTAGTAATTTTTTTTTGTTTACAATAAATAAATTTAAAAAATCGGTACAAAAGCGCATTCCATTTTAGCCAACCTCTCAACTTTAGGTGAATATGCATCCGAATATCCGATCTCTAGTCATGACAAACCTAACAGCATGTCAATAATTAAAATACATCCAGCCATCTGCACCCTAATTGTGTACCACATAATCAATCACATCTGAACCATTTTCTAAGACATTGCTAATGCAATGAACGTTGTTGAACTGGCAAAAGAAAAGCTATTCCTGCAGTTAGTGCGTTCCGCAATTGTCCCTTTGTATGATACGAATAAAGAATCCTACAGACATAGGGGCATAAATACTATATCTACAAAGGTACGCGCGAAAAACATAACCTTCTTGGCGATCGGGTAATAATGGAAGACGATTTCTATTTTATTGATTATTTATAACTAGGTGATGCTCCGTGCGAGACAGCCTAATGCATCAATGAGGCGCCATGGTCGCCCGCAAAATTCAAATATTCCTGCATATTGCAAAAAACAGTAAGAAAATTTGAATTTCGAGGGCAACCTTTAGTCCATCCTCAGTAATTTTTGTTGTGATTTATTAAACAAATATAATTGACTGTGTTTTTGGTCATATCTTTTTTGCATTTCTGAGTGACTTCATCTTCGCTTCATGATACAAATTCTATTATTTTTGCCCATTCTGGGCCGATGTTGGTGAGACCAGTACCAATCATTGTTGTTCCTTTTAAGACCATTATTTACTTACGTCTATTGGTCTACAAAATGAACTTTGTCTGATGCATACAATTTGTTTTATTTACAATTTAAAACACAGTCAATTACAAGAAAGGAAACGTGACCAAAAAATTCATTCTACGAAATAACTTCTCCAAAATATTACATAATGCAAAATTAGGTTCATCTTTGATATTTTTAGCTCAGAACCATTCTACAAAACAAAATTCATTATCATTCTTCAAAGTCGGGGGAAATAAAAATCAAACAGCAATCATAATTGAAATTAAAATGTCTACAAACCGCATATAAAAAATAAATCGTAAGTGTCTTAGCTTAATATTAAAATAATTTGTATTCACTGTGTATTGATAGAACGATTTATACACTAGTAAATAAATGATAAACTTCTTAAAACAGAACATAGTCCCTGTGTCATTTGAGTGTACATGTGACGTCACTGGCGCGTGGCGCAAGCTGGCGGCGTATCGTTGTTAGCGCACTTCCGACGTTTTTAAAGAAGTTTTCTACATTTTTAGTCAATGTTTCTACATTTTTTAACTCGAAGTTTCGTCTGTATTATTTGTTAAAATTACGGATTTTCTAGTCACAGTGTCATCTGTATTATTCGTCAAAACTATAGTATTATTTAGATTTCCTTGACTGATTGTCAAAATTTCATCTGTTTTTTGAGTCAAAGTTTCTATTGAACCGCTGTTTAATGTTTGTTGTAGAGTATTAGCCGACGTTTCGTCTGTCTGGTTGGGCAGCGAGTGCTCGATGTTGTTCGTCGCCAGCGTCTCCGCAGCTCGCTGTGTCTTGGGCACGAGTATGATTTCGGAATCATCGTCGTCATCTGAATCCATTTCATTCTCATTGTCCACCATGGTCTCGGCTATTTTAGTCGCGGTGTCCTTACAGTTGGGCATCGAGAAGGGTTTCAGCAACTCTGTTAACCAGTTCTGTGTCACCGATATGAAGAACTTGCCGAACTCTCTGAAGGCATCCAGGTCGCCCTTATTTAACCTGATAGCGATCACTGCGCTCTTTGGGTCATGACAATAAGTCAAAGTCAATTGGAACTGAATGCTGAGTTCATGCTTCTCAGCTTGCATAATTTCCTGGGTGATCTTTCCCTGCTTTTCTTCAAAACACATATCCATGACGCTGTACAGTTTGTTGAACGCTTTGCGTTTCCATATAGGTTTCGTCAAGGTCCCACTATACTTTTCTTTCTCTTTTCTACTGTCAGGGTTCACCTTTTCTTCCATTTTGCCCACCTTGATTTTTAACATATTTTCAAATATCTCCATCACCGCATGTCTGACTACCGACTTCCAGTCGAAGCTAATGATGGGATTAACAATTCTTGGGAACAAATTGACTCTAAACTCTGGATGCGTTTTTCCTCGAAGTAGTTTAGGTTTCTGCAGGAGTATGATTGAAAGAAAATCTTGGCACGTATTTAGTTTCTCCTTGTCGTACGCGTTGGCACAAAACTTGAAGTAAGTTATGATGTCTACGGCTAACTTGCTGGAGATACTGGAAGCAACGTTGTGGCACTGTTCGAAGGGGTCTTGCACGACGATGGGCGATTGGTACCTGAGGGGCATGACATAATGAAGGTCAATGTTCTGCTTGTATCGGTCGAACTCATCGGGCAGCTTGGCGGAATCCCTGAACAGTTCTCTCTTGACGGGAACGCCAAGATACGGGCAGATGACCATCTCGTCAAAGTTGAAGAGGGAGTAATACTCGAAGAATCCTCCGAGGAGTTCGGAGATGGACGAGGTGTTGGAGCAGGGCGGCAGGAGGGCCGGGTCGTGCATGAAGCCGGTGTCCCAGTGGTCCACCACGCAGGCGTGCGCGGCGCCGCGCTGCAGCCAGGCCACGGGCGGCAGCAGGCCGCGCGGCGCCTGCTGCAGGTAGAACACGATCATGAGCGTCAGCGCGTAGTTGGTGAGCTTGCCCGTGCCCGACAGCTCGTGCACCTTGGCCCAGTACTTGATGACCACGGACATGGGCAGCAGGCGCGGGTCTGACTGCAGCAGGAAGGCCACCAGGCGACTGTTCTGCGCGCCGAGGGGCGTTTTGAAGGTGACGTCACAGTTGGTCTCGGTGGGGATGTGGAAGAACTTGACTATGGGCGTGTTGG
Source organism: Polymixis lichenea (assembly GCA_949091785.1). Classification (NCBI taxonomy): domain Eukaryota; kingdom Metazoa; phylum Arthropoda; class Insecta; order Lepidoptera; family Noctuidae; genus Polymixis; species Polymixis lichenea. The sequence continues at coordinate 1,026,422 of OX420943.1, read as the reverse complement.
CGCGCGGGATGGCGAGGATCTCGGCGAAGGCGCTGCTGTACTGCATGAGCACGCGCTTGGCCTTGTTGACGTAGTTGCCGTTGGGCTGGCGGTACTGGCCCGGGAGGTCGATGAAGCAGTCGGCGTCGCTGGTCTTGATGCCCAGCCCCGTCGTGATCGAACCGAAAGGTACCGCTTTGCAACCTGCAAGAGAGGTTCGTTTCATTTGACCAGCTTCAATTTATGTGATTTCGAGTAAGTCAGTGAAATGAAAGCAAGTGAGTGGTCTATTGTATGAATGACCCACCCCGACGGGCTACACGGCGGCGCGTCGCGTCGGAGCGCGTCGTCAGTGTCGAGTATTCTGTCGGGCAGCGTGTTGGTGAGGTTGTGCATCAAGAGTGGACGTACGAAAATACACCTCTGCCTATTTCTTCGGAGAATACAGCCGAGATGATGTTAAAAATAAACCAACGTAGGTAGACTTCATAACTTAATCTAGTCTTATTTTAATAGCTATCACTTACGATACGAATGTGGATTTAAATTACAAAATCACCTAAATCTAAAATTTAGGTGGTTTTGTAATTTAAATCCAATAGGAAGTCTATATATCTAGAACAAATAGTAACCTGGCCACTGCGCCCGCAGCGCAATCTCGAGGTCTGTGTAGAGCTGACCGAGGCTCTTGACATCCTCCTGCGTCAGTCTGACTGAAGACAGGATACTGTCCAGTTGGCAGTGGAAGTCGCCTGACAGGTCGATGTTCTTCGGCTCTACGATTACTCCTGGAAAGCATAAGACTAATTTAGTGTAAAACATTCTTCTCTGGACGAAACTACCTTTAGAAAGTGGGTAGCTAGAATCAATTATATTTTTAACCTAAGTCAAAAAGGAGAAGGTTCTCAATTCGATTGGTATTTTTTTAATGTATGTACACCGATTACTCGAAGATAGCTGGACCGATTTGGACTTTTTATTTGTTTAAAAGCGTGTACTTCCCAAAAGGTCCCATGATCATCAAGTCAGGATCTAATGATGGGATCCTGGAGAAATAGAGAGAACTCTTCAAATTTTATAGGCACACTTAAAGGGATTTGGGTAGTTTTTAGAAAAGTACTTTCTCCCATTTCAATTTGTTGAAGATCTGATGAAGAACTTCGGAGATAGGCAACGGAACTCCTCAATAAATGATAGCAAATGGACTGGGATTGCTGAAATGGCCGGCTACGCGCCACCACCAACGGTCTCCTGAGCGTGTTCTCGGATCGGTGGGATTCCCCTCTGCTGCGTCACTGGGTAAGAATCCATACCAGTTGATTGTTTGATCTTATTACGTTAGTTATTAAGTTATTTTGTTGCTACTAACACTATGGACTCTTGTCTGAAATAAGGAATTTGCATTGAATTGAATTGAATAACATCACGCCGGTACGCTGTGAAGGGGTGAGCACATGTGAACCACGAAAAAGTGAAAAAAAAAAAACTTAAAAAAAAAACAACCGACTTCCAAAACAACACTACAAAGTGAAAAATAACTTTAATTTCGGAAGACGGTGACAAAAAAATTTAATACATATCCAAAGTCACCGACCAACCGAATGTATAGGTTGGCTTAGTGCGCTACTTGAAATAAATGATTTGATTTATTCTCAAATATGTTTGGGGCCAACGTGGGGGCACCGTGGTCTATTCTTGTTTAGTGAACAACCGACCATCGATCGATATGTGATGTTTTGTGGCGATAAATTTTAGAGAGAGTCACCTAAGTTTAAAACTTTGTGTTATGAACTGCACTAACTGCAGTTCATAATTTATACTGTGCAAGAGCAATATTTCATACATTGCTTTTACACTGCACAGTATTAAGTTTAACGTTATCATCATCATCATATCAGCCGAAAGACATCCACTGCTGGACATCCTCCCCCAAAAGGGGGATTTGCTATAATCGCCACGCTTGGCAGGCGGGTAGGTGATCGCAGTATGGTGGTCAAATGCATAGAGAACGCTGCTGCCCATTCTCTAGTAAATCCCTTAGTCGCCTTCTACGACACCCACGGGAAGAAATGGGATGGTGCTATTCTTTTACGTCCGGCACCACACGGAACCGACGTTATGTGATTTCGGAAAATTAATTTTGAAGTTATACTGTATAACTTCAAAATTATAATTAAAACTGTAAAATTATGTATAGTGTATATTTTTTTAAGGGTCAGCACTAGGAAATCGTGTTATGGGATTTCGATAAGTTTATATAGAAAATTTAAAGTAATTGCCACGAAAAAATATATTTGGCTAGCTCAAGAGTTGTACTATACCGTGAAACAATCGGATTGGGGATAAACCTTGTAGATGATTGTTAAAAAAATATTGAAAATCACTAAAAACGTGTAAAAAGCACTGCCGTATTTTGATAACTTAAGGCTTAAGTAAGAAGGCACCTATTTAATTTATACTTAAAAATAAAAACAACATAAAACAGTGAACCCAATTCATTTTTCAGTTTTCCATAATATTATTTCTGTTTTGCGTAAAAAATTCGCAAACTTTCTCAATTTTGATGCCCGAAATCTCCATACAATTTACTACGGCGACGCGTATTACCCGCTATATGACAGAGTTCGAACCGCGGAGCTCAGTCGACCACACGTCTTCAAGGTGGGAGCACGTCGCTCTTCAAGTAAAAAATACGCGGCAAATAGTGGCCTGTGCGTACACGAGATTCCCCGCACAGTGGTCGGAACTCCCGGAGTCAGAACAATGATTTATACAAGGTAAGTACTAAAATTTAAGATTTTTACGCTCGAATCTTTTTGCACGTATTTTTTATATTGTGTCATTTATTATTTGTTTGTTATTATTTTTACGTCTCTTATTATTACAAGCTTGCTTCGTTCGCAGGTAGGTATCTTTCCGGTTCATAATTGTAATTTATTTTCAAGTACTTGGTGTGACATAATTTGTTCTAGATGGTGAAAAAGACCTAGATGGTGTCCAGGGTCTGATGATGAAGCCATCCGGTGGCCATAGGATCTCTTTAACTACACGACATAGCCCAGTCGCGTTTGGGCTCGTAAGATTTGTCTCGACAAGTACTATATATCTGGAATAATATCCAGGATCTGACGATGCAGCCTGAAGATAGCCATAGGCCACCCCGAACTCGAAACGCATGTTTAAAGATTTTAACGTTTATTGGAACGAACTTCTGCGGCTTACGGTAGGAGTTGACTAGTAGAAATCGTCACGCGAAAAAGCGTTCATACTTGTATGCCCCCACCATGCGACTTTCTTCTTTACACTCTGAACCTCTGAAAGTGTGAATTTGGTCAAAATGTTAATCCAAATGGCGGCTGCGAAAATTTTCAAATTTTTCGCCATAGGTGTTGACTTCATAGTTTTCGAGGGTGCTAAAGCCGATAGTGGGGTCAAAATGAAAATCTAATATGTCGGCTGATAGAATTTTGTATATGGATTTTAAACCATACGATACGTGAGAAGGAATCTTGTTCCTGACGGGTCTCCCGACCGCACAGGTTTTTTTTATTAGGTGCATGCATGTTGTGTGCTCGTAATCGTAAACAATTATATACCTTATAAAAATAATTATTGTTTCTGTAATAGTGAAGTAACATTGGATTTTTTATAGAAAAATATGAGTACGGCCAAAAGCACAAAATACAAGGGCTTTTTTGCCAGCCAGAAACACGTGCATCGGAGTAAAAAACGAAAAAGGTGAGGAGTGTGAGAACCTACCTACATTTTTCCAAAAACAGTATCTTTGACTAACGAAGAGCGTTCCCACTAAATTTTCAGTAGCTGCCAGCCGGTTTTTTTTATAAATTGTTAGGTATTGTACTATGTACCTACTTATGTTTTTTGTCAGTAACGGGTATAAAATTGTATCTTATTTGTTTCAGGGCTGCATTTGGCGAAATCCAAAATGTTGATAATAATTGTAATACAGAAGTTAGCACCTATTTACGTTTAGTTTGAAACAGTGAGCGAATTGGAAGGCGAGTAAGTGGACGAATGCTTGAGCGAGTGATACAAGTGAGTGGAGAAATAAATAAGAGAAAGAAATTAGTCTTGACTTTGTTTTTTAAAATCATAATATAACAGCTAATTGATACCTACATAGAAAACTGTGCAATAAACCACCCCCTCTCCCATCCTTCCTTACTAGTATAAATGCAGTGAAAAGAACAAAATAGTATCCACTTATATTTTAAATATTGTCTTCACGCTTCCCGCCGTTCGAACCACTATGTAAGCATTTATGTGTGCGTAAGCGGGCCGCACGCGTCTATTGCTGTGCGAGTAGCGCTTCAATACCTAATTTTCTCTCGCGCTCGCGGTGTATACGGCCCTTAACAGTACCATTCGTTATGAAATTATTTTAATTTACACTAGCTTATAATTGATATTTATTTCATTAAAAATGAATGTTTGTTGCATTACTATTAAATGATATAGATTTATATCATACATTGTAAACAAAGATTGACTTTTCCTGTAGGACAGTTTTTCAACTAGTACATGATACAAGTGATCTTTTCTACGACGAAAGTCAAGTGCTCTATTTGTATTGCATAGTTTTTGCTCATCTAACTGGTGAAAAAAATTACTGTAAGGGTAGGTAGGCTTCTGTTTAGGGATGGCTCAATCTATATTTAGTTTTTATCATCTATATTTTTTATCTATGCAAACATAAACATAAGACGAGTTTTTTAGTCTATGGAGACGCGAACACGAAAAGTTTAATAGTATATCAAGCATGGATACTACAAGTACAACACCCACAAAGGAAACAAACATGGTGTCAGGTGTGGGGTATTTACTGCCACTGCCGCAAATGTCTTTCGATGGTAACATAAAACATAACTTCAAAATCTGGAAACAGAAACTGGATATTTACTTAATTTCTAACGGCCTCGATACGACCCCGGACAAGAGACGCATTAATATATTTCTCAATTTCATTGGAGAAAAAGGCATTAAAATCTATAATACTTTCAATGCCACTGGGTATGAAAAATTCGAAGATATCGTCAGTAAGTTCAAGAAATACATAAACCTAATAAAGAACTTATCTATACAAAGGCATGAGTTCTTTAATATTAAACAAAGTGGATTGACTTTAGAAGAATACTTCCAAAAACTAATCAATCTTGGACTTTCATGCGTACTCGGCGATTTGAGAGAAAGCTTGACGGCAAGTAAGATCGTTGCTGGATTAGACGACAAATTCAAAAATTTGAAAATAAAACTTATAACCGAAGACGACAAAAAACTGACGCTGGAGTACGTTATGCAATTTCTGTTATGCGCCGAGACTTCAAGATCTTACGTCGAAGACAAGATGGCGACTGAACGTAACAAAAATGAAGAGGAGGAGATTTATTTCTCAAAGCAGGAGAAAACCATAAAGAATTGTAGAAATTGCGGGAAGTCGCATGGAATTAATAAATGCCCTGCTTATGGGAAAGGCTGCTACAATTGTAGCAAGCCTAACCATTTCTCGTCAGTGTGCACAAAGAAGAAACAAGTTCATGCTGTTAAGCATCAAGTTGAAGATGTGGATGATGACGAGGAGGGTAGCAACTTGTTCATTGGATCTCTATCAAAATCAAAAGTCATTTATTCAAATAGGCTGAGAATCAGCACTTTTCGAACGTCAAAATACATGAGACAGTCCCCCAAAACGCCCACCTTTCACCCCTTCCTAGTGCTTTAGCTGGGAAGAAGAAATGGCGGAACAAACTCCCCTCTAACTTCCAACTCTATCAGTTGGAAGTGAGATTTCGTAAAACTTTTCAGTTGATAACATAAAGGTTTCTATGAAAATGGATACTGGTGCATCATGTAATGTGATATCTAGGGAGGTATGTAAAAAAACTCAAACTAAAAAAATCTCAAATACTTCATAGCAATGTGAAACTTGATGGGAAAACTGTGCCCGTATATGGCAAATGTTTTTTGGAAATTACCCATCCGAATAACAAGAAATACTTGGTAAAATTTATTGTAATGGACGGTCCAGTTCCCACATTACTTGGTTGCAGAACATGTTTACAGTGTAACTTTATTTCAGCAAATTCTAAATTAGTTAATGTACATATGGTGTCATCTGAAAATGTCATTTCAGCTTTATTAACTAAAGAATTAAAAACAATTTCAGTGAACTGTTTGATGGAGGTTTTGGTTGTGTACCAGGTCAAGTGAATATACAATTACATGAAAATGCAGTACCTGTTGTACCAAGCAGCAAGGCGTGTTCCATTCTCATTGCTGCCTGAACTTCAATAAGAATTATCAACGATGGAGACCATGGGTGTTATTGAAAGGGTAAACAAACCTACAAAATGGGTAAACAATCATGATCTTGTAAGAAAGCCAAATGGAAATCTACGAATGTGCATACATCTTAGGTCTTTAAACAAATACATAATGCAGCCTAAATATCAGTTGCCAACTATAGTATCATCTATAGTTGGCTAAATGTAAGATACAAAATGCGAAGTTTTTTGCCTTAATGGAAGCATCTAATGGTTTTTGGATGTTAAATTTAAATGAGACTAGCTCTGATCTATGTACATTTATTAGTCCATTTGGCAGGTATAGGTTTAGAAGATTACCATTTGGTATAAGTTCAGCTCCAGAAGAATTCAGTAGGATAATAACACAGATGTTTGAAAATGTGGAAGGTGTAATTCCATATATAGATGATTTATGTATTTATGCTGAAACCATTGAACAATTACATCATAGAATAACCAAAGTACTTGAAATTGCTTCCAAAAATGGCATTAAATTCTGTTTGTGGGTCACAATTTCGCTAAAGAAGGTGTCTCTCCAGATCCTAATAAGGTGCAGGCAGTAATGGAAATGGAGCATCCAAAATGCAAAAAAGACTTAGAAAGATTTTTGGGTATGTGTAATTATCTCTCTCGATTTATTCCTAATTATTCAAATTTAATAGAACCACTAAGGTTATTAATGAAAAAGATGCAGTTTACCTGGGAAAGCAACCAGGAGCACTCGGTTCATATTCTAAAACAAGCACTTTGTAGTCAGCCATGTTTAGCATACTTTGATACTGACAAGGATATTGTATTGTCAGTGGATAGTTCATCTTCTGCATTAGGTGCTGTTGTAATGCAAAATAATAGACCAATAGCGTATGGATCCCGTGCTCTCACTAATACAGAATAAAATTATTGGCAATTGGAAAAATAAATGCTGGCTATTGTTTTTGGCTGCTACAAAATACATCAGTACATTTACGGACGCCAAGTATTTGTGGAGACTGATCACAAAGCACTGGAAATTTTATTTAAGAAACCATTATTATATAAAGTTCCAGCTCGTCTTCAGAGAATGATGTTAGCTGTTCAAGGGTATAATTTAGATTTTAAATACAAACCAGGTCGACTGCTTTACATTCCTGATACATTGTCTCGAAGTTGAGCTTCTAAGGTTGAATGTAAAATGAATAAGGATATTGTTTGTCATGTTAAATTGCAAAAAGAAGTTCTGCCAATTTCTAGTAAACAATTAACAAGATTTAAAAATATTCCATGGTACAAGATTGGCATTGACATATGTACAGTGGATGACAAAGATTTTCTTTTAATAATGGATTATTAAGTTTAATGAAGTCTGTAAACTAGATAATTTGTCAAGTGAATGCACAATAGTGAAGTGTAAATCTATCTTTGCCAGACATGGCATACCAGCTGTAGATGTAACCGATTGTGGTACACAGTTCACTTCTGAAAAATTTCAAAGTTTTGCCAACACTAACAACTTTTGTCATATAAAAGGAGGCCCAAACACTCACAGTCCAATGGCCAGTGTGAGAGTGGTGTTAAAATGTTTAAAAATATAATAAAACAATATGTAAGGAGGATAGATCAGATCCATACCTTGGTCTGCTTAATTACCGCAATACACCTAAACCATATATGCCATCACCCGCACATCTACTATATTGTCTTTATTCTAGAAATTTAAATACTTTGTTACCAGTTTAAAAATAAGTTAAAGCCCCAAATAGCATCTTATGGGACAAAACATTATGCATACAAAAGAGATGTAAAGCAATATTATGAAAAATCTACAAAACTACTTCCGGATTTGAATGATGGTTAAGAAGTTTATTTTAAAAATCTCTTGGGAACGATTTTAAAATAAGTGATGAGCCTCGTTCTTATTTGGTAGGGGATGGAGAGGGTGAAGTATACAGAAGAAATAGGAAATATATAATGATGGCCATTGGATCTAATGAATTTTAGATAATAATCAAGAACAAAATAATATTGTTAATGATATCCCCATTTCAAACATGGGTTCAGATGTCAGTAAGGAGATTCGGGAACAAAATAATATTGTAAACGAGGTTCCCATTTCTAATAATGAAAATCTGTCTTGTATGCCACAGTCTTGGACGAAGAGTTAAAACACCCATTAAGTTTAAGGACTATTGTCAGTAAGATGTTGATCAAGGAAATCAATTAATTAAGTATTGTGAAAACGGAGGATGTTTAGGGATGGCTCAATCTAGGTCTAGTTTTTATTATCTATATTTTTATCTATGCAAACATTAACTTATGACGAGCTTTTTAGTCTATGGAGACGCGAATGATGGCGCACTCAATAGCAGTGAACTCAATTACATCATTACAATAAAACAAGTAAATGAATACAAGAAAAGTGTATTATTATATCAAGCATGGATACTAGAAGTACAACACCCACAAAGGAAACAAACAGCTTCACAGTCGACGTAAAACCATTAATTTTATTTTATTTGGGAAAAAAAAAATTATAAGTTATTGCTATTGCTACACTCAAATTTGATCGAGAATGTGCTTCTTAACACTGTTTTTGGAACAAATAAATATATAATTATTACGTAATCGATTTACTGTACCTTTCTGTTTGCTCATGGGGAACTCCCTCTTGGGCGTGGTGGGCTGCGCGGCCTCGGCGGCCAGCCTGGCGGAGTAGGGCTGCACGCTGAGGAAGTGCCCGTACACGTGCAGGCGCTGCGCCGCGCGCGCCGCCTGCGCCTGCGCCGCGCTGCCCAGCGTCAGCGTGGCGCAGCGGCAGTCGCAGCGGTCGATGCGCACGCTACCGAACTTTTGAAACACCTGGAGCAAGTCTTGTGGTTGAGTGTAGTTTGGGTAACCTGGAAGAAAACGGATAGGTTTATTGGAATGTCTAAAAGTCGGAATTCAAGTGTTAGTGTCAGCTTGTATTTTGTAGTTAAGGTCTGTCAAAATAAATTATAACCAAGTGATGTTTTAATTAACAAAATTAGTATTTCTAATAATAAAATAAAATGTCAGGCGTTCTACTGTGGGGATTAGCAGCTGACGCAGATTCAATTTTCCATTTCCATAATATAAATACACGCCCTGGTATTTCATTAACGGCGGTAATAACTGTGTCTGTGTGTCTATTAACTGCTCCAAAATGGCGATGTTTTTTTTCTTCATCATATACCTACTTCTTCGATGTGATCCTCTCATTATTTGACCTTTTACTACCTATCATTCTAATTAAAATTCTTTCTTTAGTGGTTGTAATGGCAATCATGTCATTTGGTTTAAATAGGTTTTCTTTTATTTCATTTATCCTTTATACATATCAGTAAACTAGCTTTTGCCAGCGGCTTCGCCCACATTAATCAATTTACACGAAACCTGATGAAAACCGCATGCAAATCCGTTCAGTAGTTTTTGATATTATCGCAACCAGACAGAGAGACGCGGTGGGGGACTTTGTTTTATAATATGTAGTGATTCTTTTATATTTTGTGAATGTAAGTACATTTTGTAGGCCTTGTAGACTGTAGATTTGTAGACCATTTTCTATTTTTATTAAATACCTGGTTCTTGTCGACAGGCCGACACTGTCCTTCCATCTCTATTATCACTATAATTTGAAAATATTAAAGACAATTATTTTTTAAAGAGTAACCAATGTGACTATGAGTTCTTTTGCCGGGTCTTCTCCATGGGAAATTACCAATTAGAACCATGCACATAGCTTGCGACGTTTCGTGTGGGTTTAACTGAAATAAAATATTTTGAAGAAATGAAGGACGTGCATATCCTCACCAGTGACCACGATCCTGCAGCCGGGCGGCGCCAGCGGGTGCGCGTTGGGACCGTCGGGCGCGGCCGCGCGGCGCCGGCGCGGCCCGTGACGCGGCGACGACGACGATGACGACGGACTGGACTGCGCCCGCGCCGTCTGCTCCATGGCTCATGGGTATAGGTACTGACCTGCACAAAAAAAATATCAAATCATTTACAGAAAACCCTGACAAAAACGGTCAATTTTACATGTAATTAAATAATGTTAAATGATAACTATTCATTCATCAAGCTTCAACGAACTTAGTAATAGTTTGCAACACTGGTTTTTTTAAGTCCTTCCCTGATAACCTTAACGTTTAGCGAATTAACACAATCAGTAAAGGGATGCGCTAAGGTAGCAAGCGAAATTCAAAATTTCTTAGTTTTTAGCACTTTGCAGACAATGCCAGATTTACACACTGCTCACAAAAATTAAGGGAGCAAAAAACATTTTTGGCAGATTTTCATCGGGCTTTAGCTTGAAGTTTTTGGATCTGAACGTCAAAGTTTGCAAAAAAAATTAATGTTTTTGAAAACCACCTCAAACTTCCTGTGCGATCATTGGTTGCCGAGATATTGATACTTAAAAGCAAAATGATTGGGCACGCCACGATTGCGGCGGTAAGGCCCTTCTATGAGGAGTGGATTGAGAGGCGGCACAGCGTCCCCACCTTCCGCTTGACGCAGGTCCTCACCGGACACGAGTGTTTCGGGAGGTTCCTGTTTTGTATAAGGCGGGAGGAAACGCTCGGGTGTTTCCACTGCGTAGAGCGCCCTGAGGACACGGTGGAGGCCATGGTACGGAGCGAGAGTGCATGGGTAGCCGTCACCTCCTTCTGCGAAGCAGTAATGCTCGCAAAGAGGGAGGCGGCGCACGTGAGGAAAAGGCAGTATATGCGCCCTCACGGCCCTAGCCTCGTCGGGGATCCCAGGCTGATTCCCGGTCACCGTAGGCGCGAGCTTGCGGACGGCGAGTAATGGGTAGCTCGCTGTCCGATAAGGACCAAGCCCGGGTCGACGGCGCGTTGTGTTCCACGCGCGCTTCTAAGAGATGTCAGCACCAACTGGTGGGGTATGCAAGGGCCGATGCCTGCCAGGGGCGCGAGTTGTTTGAAAGAGACACCGCGGCCCCTGGTACACAGGCAACTGAGGGAACATGGGTGGATTTTAGTCAGTAAAAGTCTGACACGCCCTCCCTCTCCACCCAGAGCAGGAGAAGTTATTTCATGATTTTCCACCCAAAAAAAAAAAATGGCAAAATGTTCCTTTTTCATTCAAAGACCGATATCTCTGCGAAAAGTGCTTGTATCGGAAGTTGCGTCAAAAACTTGTTTGTCCGTAGACCAAAAAAAAATCGAAAATTTTATTGTAGAAAATTTGCTGTACAACCATTTTTCTTCAAGATACAGAGCCCGTTGAAAATCGACCAAAAATTTGGATTTTTTTTTGCTCCCTTAACTTTGTGAGAAGTGTATAGATGAATCAAAGTATTATCTTTAGGATTATCTTCAACTGCCTAAGTTAGAATTGGCCTCAAATATCATGATTTCAAGACAAAGTCATTGAATTTGAACTTGGAGAGTTGTATTTATGATTTAGATCATCATTACCACGGAACAGAGAAAACATGGACGTGCAAAGTAGGCGTCGCACGCGTGCCACAAATAAGCGTCGTTACGCTTAATTGGTCCCAGTCGTGTTCTAACATCGCGTCGAGTGGCTAGTCTCGCGACAAATTTATTTTGCAGCGCAAAAATTATAGTAAATCACAAAAATGGAGGTGTTTCGTATCATCGATAAGTACGGTTTTATTTGTTTTCTAATAAAATCTTAGTTAATTTTAATTTACTCATAATTTAATATAACGTCTAGTTAAAATCAACCTTATGCGATTAAAATAAACTTTATTTTGGATTGATTGTATTCACTATTTCGTTCTGGAAAGTACTTTGCTAATCGCTACTCAATTAGTGATGTAGTCGGGTCGGAGGTTGGTTTTTTGGTTTGCATTGCTCTTTGGGTGACTTTAAGCCTTCTGATAAGGCTCATTGTGAGCGACCACGTTTCTGTACCATAGGTCATCACTGGCAACACACACTGGTCAAAGAATTTCGTCTTAAGACTTTGCGGTATTTGGGACGAGAAGATATTGCGAAGCTTCCCCCGAACGCTGCCCAGCCGAGTCGGATTCTACGATTGACCTCTTTCTCGAAGTTGGACCTACCTAACAGTACAGTTCGTCCCAGGTAAACGTACCCGTCCACAACTTCGAGTGTAGCGCCTCCGATCGTCATGAGAGTGGGTGTTACATGGGTATTTGACATGACCTTTGTCCTGTCCATGTTCATTTTTAGACCCACTCTTTCGGAAGCTGTACTGAGGTCATCGAGCATTGCATTGAGGTACTCCATGGTCTTAGCCATGACCACCAGTTTCGGAGAGATAACGTCTCCTTATCTCACACCTCGCTGCAGAAGGATAGGTTTCGAAGTCCGGTCCTGGAATCGGACTGACATAGTGGCGTTTTCATACAGACACTTCAGCACCTCGATGTACCGATAGTCGGTCTGGCACCGTTGAAGGAACTGCAGTACAGCCCATGTCTCGATCGAATCGAAGGCTTTTTCGTAGTTCACAAACGCTAAGCAGAGGGGCAAGTTATACTCTTCGGTCTTCTGTATAACTTGTCGCAGCGTATGTATGTGGTCAACGGTGCTAAAGCCTTTACGGAATCCGGCTTGTTCGGGAGGCTGGAAGTTGTCAAACCTGCACGCGAGACGGTTCGTGATGACTCTCGAAAACAGCTTGTAGACATGGCTCAGAAGTGAGATGGGCCTATAATTCTTAAGAAGGGTATTGTCACCCTTCTTAAAGAAAAACACCACCACACCTCTATTCCATGACTATGGCGTTTTGCCCTCGAGTATGACGGAATCAAACAACTACTGGAGGGCCTTAAGTACGGGTTTTCCGCCGGCCCTCAGGATTTCAGCCGTAATTCCGTCATCACCCGGCGACTTGTTGTTTTTAAGCTGTTTCAGAGCCATCCTAATCTCGTACAAGCTGACGTCCGGGATGTCTTCGGTGTAGTGTCGGGTCAATCTGGCTCTTGGATCGTTTGCCAGATTCGTAGCGAGGTTGCTTGTTGACGTGTATAACTGCCCATAGAACCTCTCGATCTCTCTCAACAGCTCAGACTTGGCGGATACGATCCTGCCGTCATCGGTTTTCAGTTTCGCAAGCTGACTCTGCCCAATAGACAAATCTCTTGTAAAGACCTTGGAGCCCTTGTTCCGCTCTATCGCGTTCTTGATGTGTTGACCAGATGACTCTTAGGCGCTTATGAATTAGTCGGTATTAAATTAGGATGCAATAATTTTAAAGGAGTGCGGTCGGGACTAGCGTTGCCGGAGGGAAATATTCCGATTTATTCCCGTCGTATTATTCGCTAATCATTCGGAAGGTTTGAGTATAATTCGGAAATATTCCCCGAGAATAATTACAAGGAAAATATATCTAGCTATAGTTCCGACTATTGACCGCTAGATGGCGACGCAATTACCATTGCAATGGATTACCTATTAGAGTTCGACTATTGACCACTAGATGGACAAAAATCCTTGTGACTTACTAGTTTTTTCACGAAAGTTATTAGTTACTTGTTCAAGAATTGTGTGCCCACCTGTACCAATCCCATAATGGTATAACACTGGAAATTTTAGAACGTTAACTCTTTATACTACACGGCCGCCTTTTCGTAACCACTCAAACTTGGTCGATTTATCCTTGTATTACGGTTGTTCTGGTATTTTTATTATAACTCTTTAATTATTTTGTGTAATGAGCTGAAATTTTACATGTGAATAGTTGCAATAATACAGTAAAATATTGGATTATATTTTTTCTTATTTTCCTTAAAAAAATCCTACAATCGGATGTCGTATAAACAGTGGCGTGCAAAGAGTTTTTAGACAGGCTAAGCAGAAATTAAAAAAAGGCAAAAAAAAACAGCACAACCGATTGCTGTACCTACCTACACAGCATGCAACCTGTGACGCAATTAAATGAATCATTTTGTTTTGTACTTAATTTATTCCAGTTCGCACCTATTAATTGCAAATCCGGTGTCGACTACTTTTCACGATACTTATTTTCTTTTTCATCACTAGACAAAGAAAAAAGAGAAAAGAAAAAATGATGCATTTTCAAAAATAATTTTGAAAATGCATCATTTTTTCTTTTCTCTTTACACACACCACCTGAACAACTTCACAGTGAATATTATCTATTTTTCACACTATTTATCAATGTTAAAATCTTAAATACATGCCATCTTAGCTCACAACCAAAACAAATAAATCAAAACAAACACACTGAGAAAAATGTCATTTTGGCATAATCTTAAAATATCGTGACGTTGGTTTAAAATAGATGCGTTGTCTTATAATATGTTGATAATAAGTAAATATTACGCTAGAACTGAAATGTGTTAAGATGGAATCGAATTTTTTGGGTAAATAATGCAATATTATGATACTTGTCATCGTAAAAATTTGTAATTATGAAATAACATTGTCTTCTTCAAATAATAACACAATGTAATAGAAAATGGTCCACTGTCCCATAAATTAGTATGATAATTATAAATAAGATTCTAATTAAAAAACACAATGACAGTCACCGTAATATAAATAGATTTCATAGTTTAATATGAAGAAGTATCTCTAAAAATACGATGACCTCCCCCTAATGTACTATATTAAATTATAATGCTTTAAACTTATATTTTTAAAGTAAGCATCATTTTTTAATATTACAGTCATATTATTTTATGTGAATCCTATGATAATACGATTAAATAATCTCATATTTTTAGAGTAAGCATCAAAGTTCAATAATATAGTCATATTATTTTATGTGTATCCTACTAAATTATTATTACAGAGACCCATTTATGAGTAGCATTTGAATGATGTCCTACAAATTTAAGGTGACGGCATTATATAATGAGGTCTCCCTCTCTCACTTCATTCCGCCGCCGCGCCATTTCGGGCGGCCATTTGTATTTCACCGCTACAGCCGGCAAGTCACGACTCACGACTCGTTTAATTAATAGCAATAACAATTCCATTAGTGCCAGTGAACGTGTTTGATCAGTGCAAAAATGGATATGGCTACGCGTGATCTTTTGAAGAAGTGGAATTTGGAACGCTACATCGATCGTTTTGAAAGTAAGTTGACAAACCTACCTAGTAAGTTGCTAGCATGAGCTCACACATTACATTCACACATTCTAATTTCTAGCAAGAATAGGGTCAGAGTGTCGTCTTAGAGGCACTATGAAAATATACTTAAAAAAATTTCGCGACCAATTTCAAGGTCACAGTTCTAACATAACCTTACCTATGGATCCCTTCGACATCGTTTTTACGACAAACGGTTGGTCGGAGACAAAAAACACCCAGACACTTTTAGCCTTTCTAGGTGTTACATACTATAGAATCGAGAAAATAAACGATTTGCGAAAATAACACTTTTTTGGCCGCTGTACACTCCAACCAAGAATAGTCTTGTCGTATGGTACCTACCCACCTACCTAGATATACGTTCATATTTATATTATACACTAGATTCGATGTGCAACTGCAACCCAAAAAAAAACAAATAGGTAGAGTGCGTCTAAACTAAAATGACGCGCCCCACTACCGCATTTACCGTAGTGTACGTATACAAATTTAAGTAGTGGGGCGCGTCATTTCAGCTTAGACGAGCTCTACCAACCTACATTTTATAAAGTCGATGCGACGTAGTGCATTTCACAGCTGCAATCAGGGCGCTGTTAAATTTACCTTTTTTTTCAGCTGAAAGAATTGATATCGCAACAATGCAGATGCTTAGTAAACAAGACATACATAGTATGTTCCCTCAAATAGGGGACAGACTCCGGTTTGAAGCAGCTCTGGCCATGTTAAAAAGCGACCAACCAAAAGATATGGTTTGTTTTCATGTTAAATTGTATTTCAAAAAAGTAAATTTTGTTTTAAACTTTTTGCTTACACATGCCCTGCGTCGCTTAAATGCACATTCTCCTACTTGCATGTAGGTAGGTAGGTACCTACTTATTAACTTTTATTATTTTAAAGTCTTCTTAAGATACCTAACAATTTAACCGGTGCAGTATTTATTTAAAAAGTGGAATAAAATCATAACTTTTCATCAGTCTTGTTAGTTTACCAACTAAGTACATTATTATTACCTTTTTAAATTTCTTGTTAAATTTCAGGATAACTCCTACAATTCATCACTCTTTGAAGAGGTCCTGAGGAATGACTTGTTAACTAGTCTACCTTGTAACTTAGAGCCTCTGCCACCGTGTGAAGGACTGCAAAGCTCAATCCTCAACCAAGACTGCGAAGCAGGACTTAACCAGGAAAATTTGGTAAGTTCTGCAAAATTGTAGAAAAGTACTCGTACTTACTGTTTTTTGGTTCAAGAGCAATATGTATTAATTTGTAATTACATCCATACTAATATTATAAATGCGAAAGTAAGTTTGTCTGTCTATCTGTCGGCTGGGGCAGGACCTTTTCACATTTTCATACCTAAGACACTGAACCGATGCAAAATTTGGTATAGACATTCTTTGAGACCAGGATCAGTCCTGATCTTGATCGATTAGTTTTTATCAGGGCCGGATCAAGGGACGAGGGCTCCTGCCCTCGTCCATTCACACCTGCAATGCTGAACCGATTACTAGTAAAAAAATATAACACTTCCCTTGAGTTATCTCCGGCTAGGGCTAGCTATAGCCTGTTAGTTAACGGTCGCACTCGGACACATTTAGTGATTATTTCAACGATTATTGAGGTTAATTGACCGTACATACTCATATTATCACACCTTTTTGTTACATGTACTATTATAACATTGTCTCAAAGTAAATATTATTTTAGGATGGTGACATACTGGTGATACCACTGGACTCGTCGTCGTCAGTGGGTGAAGCAGTTAGACAAGAGTCCACCGGGAGCAATTTAGTAAGTTATTGCCTATTATCCTGTACTTTTGATAAGGAATTTAAATTGACATTCAATATTGTTAACCCCCGGCGTAAACAGATAAGTTTAACGTCTGTACCTGTCCTGTCCTGTATGTGTGTACGGACGGCCGTTTAGGAGCTATACTATATGTCACAAAGATCAGTAATATATTTGGAGTTGGTGACAGCTATAACTAACAACTAAATGCATGATGCCTAGACTGGCACCGACTCCAACTGATCATTATACTGAATGGAAGGTAGGTATTGAACCTGTATTTTCAACATTTTAGTGACATTTTTTTTTAACTTTTACCTTGCATATTTAGTTTGTAATGCCATACTTATACTATTTGTGTTTCAGGTGAATACCATACTGAATTCATCAGTCGAGGGAAAACAAATAATAGCAATTGGGCAGAAAACGGGAACCTTACCCTCAAACGTGCGTGGGCGTTTATGCAAGCTGCTTATGGAGAAGCTCATTACGGCCGAAAACCCGGTACTTCTGACAGATTCGCAGCTGCTTGCTCTATCCTACGACATTGGCAGATTACTTAAAGAGGAGTCACCACCCCTATACTACGCGCCGTACCTGCCGGCTGATGCTTACCAGGCTAAGCGCAATATCTCTGGCTGGTTAGTCACCGCCAGAAGGGCTCGACGGCAGCATTTAGTTTCGTTGGGCCTTATTGAAAAGCCCAAGTCACGTTCTCGCTCCAAGTCCAGTCCTAGGCTAGACACCCCTCCACTCGCTGGAATCGACCTGACCGGACTTAAAGAAGGTAACTACTTTTCAAGAAATTTTATGTTTTCAGATTGAATTAAATTATCAAGAACAAAATTATTGAGAAAAATATCTGAATTAGTATAAATTTTCGTTACAAATTACAAAATATCTGAATCTAAGAACCGTTATTGTCATTGTACTAATTATTAATCGTTTTAATTTTTGTGTGCAGGTGAAGTGGAGGACGTAGCGTCAGCATTAGAGCAGCTGTCAAGTCCTTCAGCTGGTCCGTGGCAGGAGGTCAGTGCCCTGTGGCGGGAGACGGTGCGAGCTCGCCTCCGGTACTTGTACTACGAGGAAGGGACATTACAGGAGTACTTCAATAAGTATCCTATCCTGAAGTCAAGTGATGGATGGCGACTCCTGACTCATGACTACGAAGCACTGTTCCCTGATAAATCCGGGGGCCTCGACGCCTTGGATGCTTCATCGGAAAACATACTAAAAGCTGCTCAGCAGAAGCTTAACACCACAAAGGACTCGTTTCTTCGTCGAAAAATAGCTGATACATTGGCAATTTGTGACGGTAAGGAAATGATTCTGTTATATAGTTCTAGGTGCTCGACCTCCCTGGGTCGGTGAACCCGTTATAAAATATATAGACAAAAAAGAATTTAAAAATTATCTAACATGGTGCAGTCGTTCAGAAGTAACGGGCGGGCGGACACACATTTCGGCAATTCATTTTTACTTATATAGATAGATTTTATTTTGTTCTGATACTTTTCCCTATTTGCTCAGTTAATGATGATGTGTTGTGTCAAATATACTATTATTATTTTCTTTCCAGATGAACAACCGGAGACAAAATTAATAGCAGCGATATTGCTACTCGGCTGTCTCTTTAATATTCCTCCTGCCCGTCGATCTAGAAAAGACTGGCAAGCTTCACGAGCGGAGATATTGGATGGATTTGTGACCATCGTGGATGATGACGCAGACGTGCAAGTGGTAATTGAGGAGCGTCGCCAAAAGCTTCAAAACCTAGGTATTAGCCTCCAACCATTTATAATTTGGTGCCGCCAGTCAGGTGTCTCCTTCACAGTATGTGACAATACGTTTTACAAGTTCACAACACTAACTGAGGCTGTTGATGTGACTTTTAAAATATTTCATGCTACTGCCGCCGAAGGAGGCGAAGGAATCAAATTTTAGAATTACTTAAATGAAGTCCAATGTAACTTCGCACACTTATCCGCACCGAATCGTACGACCTTATTCGTCCGATTCGGTAAGTGTGCGAGGTTCCATAGGATTTCATACAAGTAATTCTAAAATTCGATTCTTTCGCCTCCTTCGGCTCTGAAAAGTGTGCGTTCACCTTTAGTAATAGATTTTAAAGTAAAGTATTTGTATGAGGGATAGATTAGTCTCATCGGAGTGTTTATAGTAGCACTTTACTTGAAAATAGATATTTACTATAATAATATAACCAATTTATTGTATGCAGCTTTAAGGTGAAAGCGTCAGGGTAGCCCGCGAAATTCAAATTTTCTTACGTTTTTTGCAATTTGCAGGCCAGTGCTAGGTTTTGATTGAAATGTTAGACGCGGGTGTAAGACGTATGTAGTACAACTTATGTACTTACACCCGCGTGCAACATTTAATTAACATACAACCTAGCACTGGCCTGCAAATTGCAAAAAACGGCTACCCTGAAGCAATCACCTTAAGGGCAAAAATGTTTTAGTTATAGGTACATTAATGTAAAGTTTGTTATTTTTTGTAAATTAAATTTCTACTCGTCTCAACCTTTATTTTAATTTGTAAAAACTAGAATTATTGAACATAATGTATATAATGATTCTTTATAATGACCGACAAATAGATACTGTAATCATTAAGGCGAGGATGTTTCTAAACAAAACAGTCTTCTTTTATACTGAATATAAATGTTTAGAGTATATAATAATTATTCATTCATACTATGGAAATAAAAATACCATTCAATTTTCTGTTTAATTTATACATACATCCCTTTTCACCTTCTTACCATTCTTGCCAAGGTACTTTTTTCTATTTTTTTTACTTACTCTCCATTTTTTTAAGGTTCAAGTTTAGGGTTCTTCAGTTTTTTTTAATGTTGAGCTCACACCTAATAATATTTAAAAGGAAAGAACCAATATTGGATACTTAAAAATAAGGGGATCATGTAAGTCCAGTGGCGCCCTCAATTATAGGAGGATTGTGATTTCTAATAATCCAAACAATTTCTGTGTAATCCACCAGTATTTAGTTGTAGTCCTACTGATGGAGAATGAGTAGAACTACAACTAATCACTGGTGTATTATAGAGATATTAATTGGTTTATTAAAAAACACAATCCTCCTATTGAGGGCGACCTCCGTAAGATAATAGGCTATAACCAGAGATATGAGGAAATAGTAGGAAAAGTAAGAGGACCTAACCTAAAATACGAGGAGGTTACCGAAAAATAGTAGGAAAAATAATAGGATATAACTGGATATATGAGGAAGGCACCGAAAAATAGTAGGAAAAATTGTATGACATAACTGAATATGTGAGGAAGTCACCGAAAAATAGTAGGAAAAATAATAGGATATAACTGGATATATGAGGAAGGCACCGAAAAATAGTAGGAAAAATTGTATGATATAACTGAATATGTGAGGAAGTCACCGAAAAATAGTAGGAAAAATAATAGGATATAACTGGATATACCTATAAGGAAGGCATCGAAAAATAGTTGGAAAAATTGTATGACATAACTGAATATGTGAGGAAGTCACCGAAAAATTGTAGGAAAACTAATAGGATATAACTGGATATATGAGGAAGGCATCGAAAAATAGTAGGTAACTAAAACTAAATCCATGGTGACACATCATCTTAAATACTGTTATCATCAACATCAGTATTATCATCGTTCTTTTTGGTGAATCACTATGCTCCGTCCTTTGAGTGAATTCATCATACTTTAAGCTGAATTCACCTCTTTTATGATTGTCAGTTTTCTCAGTGCAATGGCGTCGGATTTACTCGGAATTTGAAAATAATACGACAAAGAAATTATGGTTGTTTATGTAGTCACAATTCAATGAAACAATGCTACTTTTTAAAATAGTCGCATAACCAACTTTGTTCGGAAAACTTCGGTCAGTTTCCTAATTCGTGTCGTTGTTAAAAATCGTAAAAAGCCAGTGACTGCCCTGTACGGTTGTGTGCGTTATTTGTTACATTGTGTGCCACGTATGTATAGGAACGCACACTGAATAAATCTGCATGACCACGAGAGCACACATTTAAACATTAAGCGGCGCTAGTGCATCGCAATGCGAAGTTGCGTCAAATTGTACGAACAAACGGGTTATTGTATCGATGATACTAATGATACGCTCGACAGGTGGCGCTTTTGTTTCTCGCTACAATAACACTTGTTTTACATATTTATCTGATTTAGGTGGGGTAGGCAGTGTCTTTCTGTCTTTATGGACTGCACGCCACTGCATACAAAATAGTGGTCCAGTCGTAGTAAATTATGCTATTGCTCATTAATTACAAAAAACACATAAATGAAACTTGGCAAGACATTGTACACCCTTACAAGATACACATAAACGTTATAAATTAGGCTCTAGACTTCCTATCTTAAGTACTTGGACCTAATAACCTTATTTTACTTTTACGTGTATATCTTCTGAAGGGTATATTTTTCCAAATTCTGTTTTCACACACTTTATACACAAATTCGAAGCAACGTGCGTGAAAAATTACAACTCTTCACATACCTGACAAATTTCATTTAAACATACACATTTACATCTCGTTACACACTAATGATTGAATGCAATGTTTTTCTTGTATGTCCACAGGAAAATAAAAGTGCCGCTAGGATGACGAAGTCCAAGCTGAAACAGTTTTTGTTGAATAGCTCCCCAATGGTTGCACAAATTTGTATTTACCATACACAATTACACGACTTCATACACTAAATATCTGCTAAACTGAAATTAAGAAATTCGACACTTTTCCGCTGCGGCTACGCACACCAATAAATCGGATCCAACTGTTCTAACTGCGATTACATCTTCTGATTTCCTAATTAGATTTCCTACAAATTGGATAGTGTAATACGCACTTAATGTACCTAGCTAGGCAGCTACATTTGACGTAGCGCCACAGGACACAATATACGACAATAGTGAGAAACTGCC
This sequence comes from Polymixis lichenea, assembly GCA_949091785.1. Classification (NCBI taxonomy): domain Eukaryota; kingdom Metazoa; phylum Arthropoda; class Insecta; order Lepidoptera; family Noctuidae; genus Polymixis; species Polymixis lichenea. The sequence continues at coordinate 1,004,287 of OX420943.1, read as the reverse complement.
CAAAGGAAATAGCATACATTTGGTAGGTACGCAACAGATGACGTCAATAACTCATCATGACACACCACGACACCATACCTACTTAAAAAACATGGAGTTTATCAAATTGTAATTCCTATTTTGGTCTATCACCGAATCAAGTTCCCTCCGGAAACCTCTCGAATAGATAAATTGCTCTAGCTTTTAATATCGAGTCTTGAGTCGTGTCGAGTTTAACACCTGTCTTATCGCTAATATGGTAATGTATGGACGTTGCTACGGAGCACACATCGCACATAATGCTAGCGACAACAATACCACATCAGCAAAAAAGTTGCAACGGAAAGCGGGCGTATGATGCAATAAATGTTAAGTAGAAACGAAGAATTGCATCACAGCATTCCACACAGGGCACCTACTCCCTAAGTATGTTGTTCATAGTTTCAGCCGAACTTACGGTTGTTTCCTGCTCCGTATAACTTACAGACAAGATTAGTCCAGGGCGCGAAATAAAAATTTACGAAAAAAGTTAAAAAAGTTAATTGATTGGAAGTAGGGTTCACTTCTAAGTATCAAACTACTATCGGACGGGCCCGTTTCTTCGTTGACGGACTAAGAGTTTAGGCCCCCTTGGTCGCAAAATTCCGCCCCCTAACTGCTTTTGGAGCAGCATCAGGAAACGCCTTTGAAATCGAGTAGGAGAAGTAATCTGGTGAAGCAAGTCTATCTTGGCAGAAGTACAGACGCAAGCACATTGAACATGAACCTTATGCTTATGGAATAAAATCTAACTTGGTGTACCTACTTGTTTGCCAATAAATAAACTTTGTATTTGTATTTGTACTTGTGCTGGCATCTTTCTGTACATCCGCGATCTAACCTCGTAAACTTTTATATTCATATATTCCTTAGAATATTTTCAATTACCCTGTAGATAGAACTCTTTTTAATTAATTTAGGAGAAAAAAAGCTTTTGTCTTACGAAAGTATTTAATACATACCTACTCACGTACTCAAACTATCGTGTCAACAACCAAGAACCGAGCAGTTTACACTACACATAAAAACCGCGACAAATAAAACTTTATTTAATTTAATTATCGTCTATCTTAAACTGCACTTCGACATACACTTATTGAATAACCAGTAACGCTACTATTTATCTGTTGACTATCGTGTGCAACGATAGCAAGGAATATATACCCGAGACGATACTACGAGCCATGAGGAATAAACACGACATAGGCAGACTCTGCCCTTGTCGTGTATATTTATAATATTCCTTGTGGCTCGTACTATCTGGCAGACACAAATATTTGGCTTTATGAGTGGGGAATTCCCCGCAAATGTACGACACAAAACATGTAAAATGAGCAGAAGGACCACTTCATCAATCTTAAAACTGAAGGTAGAGGGGGATAGTTTTAGTTAAAGGGTGCTCTACCCTTATATCACTAAAGTTTTTGACACCATATGATCCAATTAGTTGAAAGCTAAATACAAAATATACTTAATATAAAAGCATTATAGTTGGCCTCTTAGAGGACCTTCTGAATCTATATTGTTAAGTTAAACAACCGATTTAATGAAACAGGAAATCAAATAGAACCTATCTTGTGACCCTCATTAATAAATGACGTACCTACAATATTAAAATTATTTCTAATATCATGTATATATTTAAATAGTCCTCCTTATCGATTTCGAGCAGTATTTATTTCCTGGCGCGGACGCTTATATGACTCGCCAGACCGAATTTAGTTTCAAATACCCGGTCACAACTAATGCAACAGAGTAATACTAACATACATATGGCATGTCAATAGAGCAAGATTGAATTAGTGAAACTGTTTCCATAAATTATGGAAATAAATAAGGGAGTAAGAAAAACACCATAATACTTACCGGTGCGAATATTGACTGCTCTTGAAAAGTATTTTGGCTCCAAATATCCTTTTTCGTTACCACTGGTTAGGATAACACCATTTTCTGACTCATAGAATTTGACAGCATCAGCTAAGGCACCTGCAAGGTCTATGTATATGTGGACTTCAGTGTCCAGGCGAAGGCCACTGATCACGGAAGCATCCTCCAATGTTCCTTTTGCCAAATGAATGTGTTTGCGCTTCATACGACTAATGCCTTCATTTTTTATTTGTGGCCAACATTTTAAATATGTGCCATGGATGACTGTATTGTATTTGGGCTGAAAAAAAAAAAAGACTGATAAAATTGTGCTATGGTGTGCTTTCATATCCATGATGTATTCTAAAACAAAATGAATTAAAACCTCAGTAATAGGAGTGAGGTCTGCGTCCGAAACTTCAGTGATTGTGTGTCCTTGGTTAGCTTTGATCTCCAGACAGTTGCTAGAAGGGTTTTGTCTCAGTTTGAACCTCTGCTTATCATTGTTACTTACGACTCGTTCAATGTCTGATGTGCTGTATTTGCCTTTGAATGTTCGGTGCTGCAATATTTTGTTTACGTCTAAATATCCATCTGGGCTGAAAAAAGTGATGAAAACTCATTTTATTCAGAACTCAAGTTGCTAGTTACAAAATGTTGCAAATATCTTCTTCCAGTTCCACCTGACCTTATGGGTTTTTACATACACAGCACAGTGGTCCCGGCCATAGGTCATAGGGCAACGTCGATGGTCAAATTTTGATGCCATTTATCGTTACAGGATACAATAACATACATAAATTGCAATAACATACATGGAACATTTAATTTTGTGCACCCGCAGTGGTAACATGTCATTGGTGCTCATTAGCGTTATCTATTCGCCGAAATTTCTATTGTTTTGAAGGTGTTTTTTTCTCGGAAATTGATTGTTTGTGAAATTTTTGTGCCATGGATATTCAAAAAGAAGGTATGTACGACATTTTTAATCATATTGAGTTTATTTTAACCCTGTCACTATCGGTAACCAGCACCGTCAAAGAGAGGCTTCCGGTTTCTTTGTTTTTTGCCGCTTTCCCATATTCAATCAGACTTTTAGGAAGGAACGAAAGCCAAAGATGGAACATGTATCAAAATAATGTCTAGTTTGTCTAGTTTCAAGCACTGTAACGTCTAGGTGCGCCAAGGTGCGCCGAGGATTGCTATAGGTAATTAAAAAGACTAGGCCGTATGTAGGGTAATACCTTAGGTATTTTTGTACTTTTGTTTTACTTTTATTCTGCAGGGGCCACCGTCAAGTGTTCTTTTCCTCGAATGGTTGTTCTAAATACCTGGTTATCTGCGACGAATAAAGTAAATGAGGCAGATAGATCTCGTGAAGTGTTTGGAATGCTAGCACTCTTTACCGGACACTGATAATATCCAGACCGATTATTTATATGCTAATTAAGCTATGCTCAGAAATAATAAATTTATAAAACCAATTTTATTGTTACCTACTTACCTACCTATTTTTTAGTAGGGATGAATGCTTTTTTTTCGAGAATATAGGTATCTCCCTTGCTTTAAAAAAAAATTTTTACTTTTTATTGCCCTTAGAACCTCAAAACAATCATTAATAGGGTAAAAAACTTATTCTTTCATTATTAATCCGACCTGCAATCCCTATGACCACCCATCTTAGGAACCGGGACCACTGTGCATAGTTGTGAGCACTTATCAGGAAAAGGTTGCTCAAGTACTTACACATTGATTATTTTGCATTCAAAACTAGTTAGATTTTCTAAAATGTCAATTGATGTTGAGATAATATAAATAGACCGAATACTATGTGTTGTTAAATTGTAGTTCCATATTTACAATGTTTGTATTGTTTTTATGTTTCTAAGTGTAGAAATAAATAAGGATAATAATAATGGCAACACTGATACGTCAATCCAGTAATTTTTTTCAATCTCCTATTTTACGGTTTTATTAATTCCCCTGAGCTACATAGTACAAAACTCACAACAAAGCCTTCAGAATAAAACCATAAATAAATCTACAACAAAAAACATCAATAAAATGAAAAAAAAACTAAAAAAAAAAAACTAAAAGAAAATACAGAATACCCAAGAATGACGGCTGCCAAATTTAGCCTTCTATGAAGAAAAAAATTTGGAATATGAAAAACATGCAATGTTGACGAGATCAGCAGCTCGAAGTGCACGCCTACCACCCCCGGACTCGTCGCTCAGCTCCGCCTCGCCGCCGCCGGAACCCAGCCCCATCGAGAGTGCTATGACACCCGGCCGTAGCAGTTGCGTCGGGCTTGAGCGACGAATATTTTTCCCCGCCGACGTCGCCAACACCTGTACGTCGGCAGGGGAGAGGGCGGCCACCGAGTAGCTTGGGACTTAGGGGCCATGCGGCCCCGAGCCGGGGGTCGCTGCTGGTGGTTGTGTGCAGCGAATGAGATGGACTCAGTCTATGAACGAGAACGTTATGCGCGCATATTACGGGTCTACAGAGGGGGGAACTAACCTCACTGCGTACCGCGAAAGGACGCTGTCTCTGTTCGAGGTACTACAACCAACCGTCTACGTCTCGTGCGGGTGTGTACCCGCACACACCCGCACGACGTACACGCAACGCAATCACAGGTTGGACGACACCGCACTTGATAGGCTGCACGTCCCGACTCCGACACAAACCGCGGCACATGCGTCAACTATTGATGCAATCTCGCCGCGGTCCAATTATGTTGAAGAAGATGACAGGGTTGCCACAGTAAGTAGACAGTGCAACGTCAGATTGAGGAGCGCACTGAGGGATGCATTTCGCGAGTATCGGTCCACTCCGACCGAACTTAGACCCCGATTACCGCGGTTACCTATGCACAAGAAAAATAGGGCGCTGGTGTGTGCCTTGTACTCGCAGCTCAAGAATTTATTCGAGAGCAGCGAGGATCTCGTTGATACACACTCGATCCTGTATTGCGCGGCTGTTGCGGCATGTCGTTTGGCTAACGTCAAGTTTCCTGCTGTGACGGAACATCTCAACCGAAACCAGCCGCACCAGCCTGGCAGTGCAGAGTCGAGCGTCGTATCAATGGGGCCAGGGTACTCATCGGCAAACTATACTGCTTCAGGGAGGGCAATACACGACTACGAGTGATGCGCTTTGTGAAGCGGGCTTTCTCGGGGACTGGGATCAGTCCTCCAGAATACACGTCCTGTGTCACAGAGGGCATCGACTTCCTGAAGCAGAAAGTTTGCGCATGGGCAACCCGTATTCGGCGATGTAAGCGGCGGGTTGATCGGTACACGCAGAATCGCATGTTCCAGAGCGATGGGAGGTGGGTATGGGTATATAGAACTTGGGAACGATCCGAACAAAATGTGATGGACGTGTACGACCCGGTCCGTCGCTATCCGGGATGTCCACAGATCTAGGGAAATGATGAGCCTGTATGGATCAAACAGGGAATATTTCAGGGCGACAGTTTGCGTCTACTTTGGTTCTGTTTAGCCCTGAATCACCGAGTCGAATACTTTGGAGATATCAACAAAACAAAGGAATATGGGCTTATTGAACTCTCTTGACTTCTCGATGATCTGGCGTACGATGAGAATTTGTTCTCGAGTGCCCTTCCCCTTTACAAAACCGGCTTGTTCCGGAGCAATTTCCTTAGACAGGCAAGTTTTCAATCGCTCGTTGAGAATATGTAACATTATTTTGCTAGCGTGTGATATCAGAGCAACGTAGAAGGCGGTAGTTGTTACATTTCTTCGTCGAACCTTTCTTGTGCAGGGGTGTGAATACGGTCGTCGACTCCGAAGGCCAAACTCCTGTCTGCCATACCATGTTGCAGATATGATGAAACATCTGGTAGCCACGTTCTCCTAAGGCTTTAATTGTCTCTATAGAAATTGCATCCTTACAAGTTGCTTTTTTGCTTTTCAGGTGTTTTATGGCAGCTCTTACTTCGGACAGAAGCATGTCTGGTTCCAAATTCTCTTGTTCTGGGTCTGTACTTTCAAACTGTTGCGACAGCGGGTCCAGGAATAATGACTGACAGTAGCTCTTTCACGTTTCAGAGATTTGTTCTGTTACCGTTTCATTTTTGTCGTTCTCAATAGTCCAGGTTTTAGCAGGTAGAGATTTAGTAATGAGACGAATCTTGAGATAAAGGTCTCTAGACTCATGATTTATAGCGTGTTTTTCGACATTTTCACAAATGGTACGAAGGTGGGAATTGTGGTCTCGCCTGCAACAGGCTTGGATGTTAGCAGACAACTTATTCAGCTCTCTCATGTCTGTTCCCGCTCTCTTCTATTAGACCAAGAGTACTATCCGTCATCCAATGTTGACGTTTGCGCGTTTCTGAACTTGGATTAGACTCCGCCACTGCATTTCGGATGAGATATTTAGCCTTATTCCATAGCATGTCTGGTGTAGCTTCATTGTTGTTCACATCGGTCCATTCTTTCCAATTCCGCTCGATGGCTGCATTAAACTCTTTGCCCCCAACAAATGACAACTAATGGAGCTACTGAAGGTAACTGAAACTTTTAGTAGCGCCATCAGGATGTAATTTGGTATGGACAAATGTGCAGTCATGCATGGAAAGCGAGGCGAGATTATGGAATCCGAGGGAATTCAAGTTTCGGATTCCATACACCTCAGATCCCTCTCGTTATCCTCGGATAACCAAACATACTTCCGACATACCCAAATACATAGGTCTCGACCTATGTATTTGGGTATGTCGGAAGCGTTAGGCATCAACGCTGCTGACATGAAGCAACCGTTGAGGGACCGCTTCTTTGGTCGCCTGAAGAAGGTATTAATTAGTCTTCTCTCAGGCGCAAAAAAGGTTCAACGGTTGGCTCATACCGGTTATGATGTACTCTTTCGGCATACTCAAATGGACTCAAACTGAACTCGATGCCCTGGATAGGAGGGTCCGTACACTGCTGACTGCAAACCGGATGCATCACACACGATCATCGGTGATGAGACTGTACATCCCACGGAAGTGCGGTCGAGGCATTCTGAATGCCAAGACCCTCCACAACCGCGAGGTGTGCAGTCTCAGGGAATATTTTATAAAAGCCGAAGTGGGTATGCACCGTGATGTAGTCACAGTGGGCAAGGGACTCACTCCATTGTCCATGGCTAAAGAGAACTGGCGCAAACCTGTAGTGCTTACTATCGAAGGAGCTTCACGGGCGCTTCTATCGAGCTCTTCATGAGATGAGCCCGGCGTACATTTCTTAGCGGCATCCGTATCCTGGCTACGTTTCGGTGACCATTTCGGGGCAACTGAAGGTTTCGTCTGTGCAATTATGAACGAAGTTATCTTGACGAATAACTACCGAAGACATATACCGGGATCGGTCGATCATTACTGACAGGATTATTGTAGCCAATAAGCCCGATATAGTTGTGATAGATCGGTTAGCACGCCGCACAATTATAGTCGATGTTACCATTCCACATGACGGGAACCTCGTGAAATCTGAGAAAGAGAAACAAATTAAATATCTTGACTTAGAACACGAGGTTATTGACATGTGGAATGTAAACTCGGCTGTAATTGTGCCGATTGTCGTATCAGCCAATGGACTGGTGGCCGAAAGCCTCGATCAACATCTCTCGAAGCTCTCATTAGGCAGTTGACCTCAAAGGCCTGATTCAGAAGGCAGTACTCCTCGATACGGCTCGCACCGTGAGGAGGCTCCTGTCTCTGGAGCCCTAACCACCGGTAGCTTGGACCCCGCTCCCGATACTGTATTTAAAAATGTAGTTATTATGGATAGAAAATAAAGGACGATAATGCCCCTAAACACTCTTATAACTCGGGAGGTTCCTGTTTCGGATAGGGCGGGAGGAAACGCCCGGGTGTTTCCATTGCGAAGATCGCCCAGAGGACACGGTGGAGCATACGGTGGAGGTCTGCCCGGCTTGGGCGGAGCACCGCCGTGTCCTCGTGGAGGTGATCGGCGGCGGCGATCTCTCGCGTCCGACCCTAGTCCAGGCCATGGTACGGAGCGAGAGGGCATGGCTGGCAGTCGCCTCCTTCAGCGAAGCAGTTATGCTCGCAAAGAGGGAGGCGGCGCACGTGAGGGAGATGCAGTACATGCGCCCTCACAGCCGTGGCCTTCGCAGGAGACGCCCTGGGCGTCGGGAATCCCAGGCTGATTCCCGGCCACCGTAGGCACGGGCTTGCGGACGGCGAGTAATGGGTAGCTCGCTGTCCGGTAAGGACCAAGCCCGGGTCGACGGCGCGTTGTGTTCCACGCGCGCCTCAAAGAGATGTCAGCAGCAACAGATGGGGCCGCAAGGGCCGATGCCTGCCAGGGGTGCGGGTTGTTCGAAAGAGATACCGCCGCCCCTGGCACACAGGCAACTGAGGGAACACGGGTGGGTTTTAGTCAGTAAAAGTCTGACACGCCCTCCCGCTCCACCCAGAGCGGGAGAAGTTATTTGATGATTTCCCACCCAGAAAAAAAAAAATTAAAAAAAAAAACACTCTTATAACAGGCTCATATTTTTGTTTGTAGATGTTGCTTGCTTACTATTGAAACTTTTACTATTGACGGAGGATGTATTTTTATGAATTTATTGTTTACAAAATGTTCATTTACTGGTGTTTATAATAATATTCTTCATTCATAAACACAGGAACTTTCAAAAAATTATATGAAGTGCCTAGCCTGAAAGACTTTTACACTCTGAATGCCACCAAACATTTGCATGGGCATTTATAAAATGCTTGAAATGAAACTTATGGGAAAATGCATCAAAGAAAAAGCCTGTGAAGCAATTCTTGTCTAGCCCAGCATAGAATGGGCTAAATGTTGTGACGACTCCCACATTGAACTCCTTCAAGAAACGACTGGACATAATAAATGTCTTGATTTCCAAGCTATTTGATACACATGCGTCAGCTTAATAGCTGGTATTGTGTCTAACTTAATAATAATAAAGACCACACTTAAATTAGTTTCTTAACATAAACTCCTAATGTAGAATGGTTAAACTAAAAAAATACCTTTTTAAACTTTCTTTGCTTACTGGATCATAACAAGCTCAATGTCAAACGTGACCTCCTTGAGTGCCTTAAATGAGGGCACACGTAAAACGACTCTGACATTCAAAGGGTAAGTAAATAAATTGCAAACACGGCACAATTATTGACGCGATTCAATTCAAATCGCATCTCGTGTCAATGCGTCTAAACGGCGCAACACAGCTATACAAATCGACATTCATTATTATGCTTATGTACAGCTGTGTGGACTCAGGAGACTCCGTACGTAGTGAACATACCTTAGCTTGAAACCTTCACGGACTGCTCCGTGTCGCAGCAGCCAAGATAACGATTTACTCAACTGTATGTCTTTGTTATTCCTGCAAAAAAACATGAACTGAATTTAAAAATAATAATAATACTGGACTCCTCAGCACAACGCGTCATTGAAGAGACGAACTTACATCTAATTTGTTAACGAAATTTAGGTTTACGATGCGTGCGATACTACTGGAAAATTGTTGTTTATCCCTAATTATAGAACTATGTTTTATTTTACCAATCAAGTCTTACACGACTTGAAAATTTGCGAGACTAAGTTTTGAAACAGAAAACTAGAAAACAAAGGATGCGGTTGTTGCTTCGTTAAAACGCATGCGTTATTTTCCCGTCGATTACTAGACATGTCAAACATATGTCAAAAATGTTAACTAGTGCTACTATAGCAAACAGTGTTGCCAGGGCCCTTAAGTCAAAAGTTACGTTTCATTTCCTGAAATGTTACATTTTTGCTCCAAAAGTTACATTTTTTTTAAATTTCGTGTTTTTGAGGTCGGAGGCAAATTGATGTCAGCAAATTGGCGGAATATAAAAAATCTATGATGTGTAATGGTGTATTTAATCTTATGATAAACAAAACAGACTCTAGTTTCATTTGTTCGCAGCGCCATCTTCACAGTTGTTACTATCTAGTCTAGCACTTAACTTATTCTATTAGTTTGAACCAAATCCATGAGAGGTGGTGCATCTGTTAGTTTTACACTGAACTAACTACTAATATTCGATATGTATGGAACCCTCATAACGTACTTTTATACCACATGTTCTTAAGAGGGTTCTCTGTTGATAAAGGGCAAAATCGCCTCGATATTTGTCATCTCTCTAGATCTCCGAGCACTAGTGAATTGCTTTCATTAAGTTTTGTTCTATACTTTTTTAAATTTTCTTTTTTTTTAATCACAAAACATGACAATTTGACAATTTTATATTAAGACGAAAACTAAAAAAATATTGTTTAAATATATAGTTTTACATACTTCATCATTTCAGACAAAAGACGTCCACTGCTGGTGGACATAAGCCTCCCCCAAAAAGGGGGATTTGACATAATGACGGCACGGTTGGCGCAGCGGTTAACCGATTGACTGCTGCGCTGCGTGTCGCGGGTTCGATTCCCGCACGGAAGAAATATTGGTATGACCTACAAATAGTTGTTCCGGGTCTGGCTGTTTGTGTATGTGAGTTTAAATGTTTGTAAACGCACCCACAATACAGGAGTAATTCCTAGTGTGGGGCAACGTTTTTTAAAAAAAAAAAAAAAAATAATAATCGCCACGCTTGGCAGGCGGGTTGGCGATCGCAGTATGGTGGTCAAATGCATAGAGAACGCTGCTGCCCATTATCTAGTAGGTCCCTTAGTCGCCTTCTACGACACCCACGTGAAGAAATGGGATGGTGCTATTCTTTCACGTCCGGCACCACACGGAACTTACTACTTACTTACTTACCAAACAATAAATTTAGGTAATCACCGGAACTTCTATCGCGCACCTCTCACAGTTCTATGACAACAAACATTAACACTAAGCAACATTCAACGAAAGAAATCACAAACAGCCTTTTCTTTTTCGAGCTAAGTACCTACAAAACCGCGCGAACTCGCAAAGTAGGAAACGTACGCGCACACGCTCAAGCAAAATCAAGTTTTAAACTGTGCAGTTTAAGTTTCATTTTGTTATGGCGCGTTTCATTCAGAGCATGAAATGGAGTGAAATACTTTTTAGACGCGCCAGTTTTAGGTGCGTTCAATTTGGATGCGTTCGTAAACTGTTTGCAATATAAAATCTAGTATTACAAATCTCGTTGTTCTCAAAAGTTACGAAAATTGCCTTAAATATAAAAATTACTTACATGTTACGCGAGGGGGTCAAAAGTTACGAAAAATGTAAGAAATGTAACCTTCTGGCAACGCTGATAGCAAATCCTAGCCCCCCAGGAACAAAACCTTTTTTTTTAGACGGGTAACCCGGCCAAAGCTTTTTGTAGATGGCGTGATAGGTCCCCACGGCCTTTATCTACGACATATTGTTATCAATAAATTAATTTCGTGTTCATTCAGTTTACGTTTGTCATTAATTATTTCCAAAATCCTCGAAATCACTTCAAAATGTTTCCAACTTAACCTGGAACGCTGTTGTTAGGAGCATTAATCAAGTGAAAATTGCGATTGGTCGTTCCGGCAGGCCGTAACAATTACAGTCATCATCAATCTCTTACTCATACCCCATTCTATTTGGGGTCGGTGCAAACTCCGTGCCTAAGACGACCCAATGACCATTTTTCTTCCACATTTCTCTATTACTCGTCATATCAGCCCTTCCATAGTTTTTTTGATCAAGTATTAACAATTACAGTAAGAAACTAAAATCCTATTTTTAGGGTTCCACAGCCAATTAACAAAAATGGCAAAATTATTTTTGCGATTGACAACCATCGCAAAAATAAAAGCTTCTTTATGTATTTGGCTGTAATGCTTCTCAGCAGAGGTGGAGAGCCTGCGATGCATACCTAATATGCTACTATTCGTTCATCGGTCATCCCATCCGCATCGCCAATGTCCAAAAAAGTATTGTGAACTGACAGCTAACGGAGTCTATGGCACACGATAGGGTTGCCATACAACTGACTCCTCCTTACTTAGTTCGTCCGACTGTTTGTTCGGATGTCACACAATAATTTTACACGGAAACTATTTGCAATCGATGAAAATTGGAAAGAAGGTATATTCTGTGCATCCAAGAGTGGATCCAGGATTTATTTCTGGGAGGGCCCGACGGATAAGATAGATTTTATTTTGAACTTAGATACAGAAATAAGAGTTACTTTATTGACATGCCTAACAGTGGCAGGCGGACCAAACATGTCGGGTGCCCGAGATGGCAAAACAAAATTAGTGCAACTAGTTATTTTGTTATTAGTCAAGTTACTCATGCAAAAATTTTGAGAGCATTTAATGTATGAATGAGGGTAGTAAAGAAAATTTTAGCACACTGCCTTGCATATGTTAGGTTTTATCTTGACTATTCATAAACTAAAGGAGTTCCTTGGTCGACGAATGTAGAAAAGACAGACCGACCTCAAAATAAAATGATTAATTATTCGCAGTGAAACAGGCGGTTGGCCAGCACGACCTCCGTCACATACACGGATGCGAAGCCAGAGGCCCTAGCGTGAGTTTCATTTAACCATCTACACCAAACGCAGTGAGCGTGTTTGGCGCTCCGATTGGTCCGTCACCAATCCAGGGCCAATAATTAATACACGTCAACGTGTATTGTAGTACCCATAATTTGCAAAAATATGATGTTTATGAGTCAAGACAATATTTTTTAGTTAAGGGATCTTTTCGGTTACAATTGCAGTGACAACTTCGTTTGCCATAGCTTTTTCGAGAAATACTACGAAAAAAATATATTATGGTCAATATAATCAAAATTGTGTTTACTTAAAATATTCATCTCAACTGCGAAGCGATTCACGGTGCCTGATGCAACACAGCCTTGCCAGTTTTTTAAAATAACTTGCATAATAATGTACATTCCTTACCAGTCAATCCAGCAATCATCATCTGCCTAGCCTTTTCCTAATCATCAATTATTATCAATCCAGTAATCATCAGCCTCAAATTTAATGGAGTTCCAGTTCTAGTTTGTGGAAACTCAAGTGGTGGGCTGACCCTCCGTTTGTCTTTGTTTTATCATTTTTATTTTATTAAAGATTTTCAAATTATTTTGTTCACTTTACTATTTTATACATGTCTTTTGTTCTAGATAGTGAAAGATATGTTGGGCTGACCTGGATACAGGCAAGGCAACGATGATGATTGATGAATGTGCCTATAGTATTTTAGTGCTTTTACCGTAGACAAACAACCGGTAGTTACTAAATCGTTTCAGTTTTACAAAGTGTTCATGCAATAATGATTCCAATTGCACAGATCGAAGGGTCAAAACTGAGTGTTTTGTTTTTGTAAAGGCATAGACAACTCCGTTGTGAACTGACAGAAAATCAATGAAGTGTGTGGAATAGAGACAATAAAGCATAGACTGAGGTCAGCTGACTTCATTTCTATCATTGGTCTTGTGATAAGTTGTGATCCTCCGCCATTCTCGGCCCGACTTTTCAGTCTTTCTCGTCCCGTGAGTTGGATTTTAATTATTAAAATATTGTAATTCGTACATTATTTAGTTTGTTTTTGTAGGAGTATGTGTTATTGACTGTGGATATCCTTCCTTTCTTCCTAAATTGCGGTAAGATTGTTCCTGGTTCTGCCATAGTATTTCTTTCTTGAGAACCATGTAATGTCACGCATTATTTGGATTTTTCGGTTTATCTGCGGTGTAGTTTCGTTCTAAAGTGATAATAGTACGGATTTTAGTACTAATTTTAAGGTATGGGTATTTAACGCAGGGATTTCATTATGATTTAGTTAATTATCGTTCCACCCATTTATCATGTGACTATGTCTGAAGAAGTTATCAGAACACTTCAGCTCCTCCAGTAAAGATTAAAGTACTTGATTGTAATCCGTGCTGTGTCTCTGTCGAAGTATCAAATGTTCCTAATTATTGCAGGGGCAGGCAGTTTCCTTAGTGCCTATCTAGTTAGAGGCTTCTGCTATAGTTGTATGTACTTAACTCACTGACCAAAATCGACTGTTATGTGTTAAATAAACTTCTAGGAGTCCTGTGTAATATTCTTATTAGAATCTAATTTGCAAAATAGATTTTTTAAGCTTATAACCAGAACTTGTTCTAGCAGAGAATTGCAACTGTCTGTCTAAATGGATGTTTCACATATCTACATAGCAACATCTCATGTAACTTATCCCATCTCTCATATACATAATTACATGAACTGTTCCATGACTGACTGACGAACAACTCAGCCGCTGGATTGGATGACATGACAAATCATTTGAAAGACAAATCAATTTTGAAGCCATGTTCATTCCTGTAGTATGTGGAGTTGCACTAGGCTGGTTTTTTTTAAAACTTGGCTCCACTAAAAGTTTGTCAGTGATGAAGAGAGCAACTCATGCTTATCAGCTAGTATAAAATATTATGAAATTGTTACATAAAATACTAATGATTTCTAACTATGAAACCCTTTTTTTCTCTAAATAAGCATGGATGATTTGGTTCATATAACTTGGTACTAGGGAAAAATCAATAAATATGTCCATTACTGCAATAACTACATTCTTTCATTTTTTTTGTACTCTTTTGAGCTTCTTCTGCCTGGTGTAATGATATCAAGTCAAGGACAAAACTTCTATTGACTTAAAAAAGAAGACTTCTTAGATAGGCCAACAATTCTTCCATTTTATTTTTCCCAAAATTTTCTTCTTAAGAGTTGACATTGATGGATGAATGTGTTTATCAGTACTCATTGATAAAAGTTAGTTGTCAGCTGATCTATCAGTCTATGATCTAATGCTGACCAGCAACATTGGCAGCACAGTGTTGACGACATTTTGTTATTAGGGTATGTTTTTCATATATAATTTCAAATGTTTTGAATTTTTTCCTTAATCTTCATATTATATTATATCAAGGAAAAAAATTACTTGCCATTGATGATTAATTACAACATGCCGTCAATATTTTAAGGTAGTTTCATAATTGGGATTAAGATAAAGATTGTGGTGACATTACACTGTGTGAATAATGGCAGGATCATGGACAATCTTTAGTGTAAATTATGTGTTGTACTATTTCCATGCTTGTATGCAGATAATTATGTAGAATATGCTGGAAAACAATTTTTATATGTCAACTGTATTTGTATTCTTGCAAATAAATAATATTCTTAGTCTTATCTATTTAAATGTTTGATAGTACTAACCTAGGATGGTATATCATAGGTACCATTTTATTATTTAATCAACCAGATCTGTGGTACTCACTTGCTATTACTGCAAACAAAGACTTAGGTACACGAATAATGTGCAGTTATGTGTTGTGCAGTTGATATACTAAATAAATCTTTATGTTATCCAATTAGTTAACGAAAAATGTATTCTTTTGGTACAGGTATAGAATTAATAATTCAAAATGAGCAAACAGGGGTTGAGGACGATCGCCGATGAAGAAAATGAGGACAAGTTCGGCTTTGTCTTTGCCGTATCCGGTCCCGGTACGTATACATCAGGTTTTTAACATTAGCTGCAAACAGCAGTATTAGAGCTCTTTGTTAAGTAGTATTTCATGTAGTAAAAGTAATGACTACCACACAGATTTCGACCACCAAGCAGCTTTGCTGTGTTCGGAATTAAAAAAGGTACTGGGTCTCGCTGTAATTGCAGGCATTCAAGACACCCACGTGGGTTGGCATGTCTGAGACAACTGTCTGACCCATTTCAAGCTGTCCCTAGAATGACGTCGTGCCTACGTTGCCTATAGTGTTAATAACACAGCAACAAGCATCTGGAACCAATCATTGCCAGCATCTAATGTCCAAATTATTTGAGTGACTTTAAAAAAAAAACAAATTCTAGCTCTTGCTACTGCATAATGACAGTCTATAGTGTTTCCACTGCTGGGGCATAGGGCCCCTCTTTGTGACAGAGTGGTCATCTACTGCTTCTACAATGTAAGTCTATTTCCACACAAAGACCAAAAAGGGAGGTTTTGGAAGTCTCCACAGTAAAAGGACGATTATATGTATAGATAGGTCAACAGTTTTCCACAAAATATTTAGGTCGAAACATTATGAACGCACATTACGTCATTCTTTGGCGTATTTGGCATCAGATTCTATTCATTATGATATGACATAATGCATGCTCCCAAAATCTGCAGTAAGGGTTTTTTTCGTTTGGAAACCTTTCGAATATATTCATTAATTGGTGTAATAAACACACCCTATTATGGCGATGGTCAAGTGTGAGCATACAATTCGATAAACACTTAAAGAAGCTGTTGACATGATATGGAAAATGGAAACATGAACATATGACTATTCAACCATTGTCAACAACATCAACATAATACTACCTATTCCGGTAATTTCTTAACCTTAAACGCAATCCTATCAAAATAATTAAAACAAAAACACTCCTTTCATTGGGGCCTCGCAAAAAGGCATATCTATCTACCTATTGGGTATACCTATCCGCTTATGGCTATTCTGCAGTGGGCATCGTAACTGAATGCCCAACTGTTAAATATGAGTAAGTACCTATAAATGAAACTAGTAATTTTGTAACCACAGTCGTCACGGCGGAGAAGATGTCCGGATCGGCTATGTACGAGCTCGTAAGGGTGGGATACAATGAGCTGGTGGGAGAGATCATTCGTCTGGAGGGTGACATGGCCACCATCCAGGTATGTGGACCACTTTGGTAAAAAATGCATGATGGAAAAGAAAATGACTTCTGATTTATAACATTTAGCTCAATAGCAATAATAATACCACCCTATTTATAACATTTAACTCAATAGCAATAATAATACCACCCTATTTATAACATCTAGCTCAATAGCAATAATAATACCACCCTATTTATAACATTTAGCTCAATAGCAATAATAATACCACCCTATTTATAACATTTAGCTCAATAGCAATAATAATACCACCCTATTTATAACATTTAGCTCAATAGCAATAATAATACCACCCTATTTCGGTCCTACTGCAGTCTGTTATAATGTAATAGGGAAGTAGAAAAAAAATTATATTACTAATAAATCAATTAAAAAATAAATTAAAATCATTTTCAACCATTAACTGAAGTGTGTTAACAATTTGACCGTTTCTCATTTATTTTCCAAACAAAAATAAAACAAGGACCTTCTATATTTAATATAGGTATACGAAGAAACATCAGGTGTAACAGTGGGAGACCCTGTACTGCGTACTGGCAAGCCTCTGTCTGTGGAGCTGGGACCCGGTATCCTGGGCTCTATCTTTGACGGCATCCAGCGCCCCTTGAAGGACATCGGCATGATGACACAGTCCATCTACATCCCCAAGGGTGTCAACGTGCCCAGTCTTGCCAGAGACATCTCCTGGGAATTCAACCCATTGACTGTTAAGGTGGGTAGACTGAGGGTGGCTTTTTTTAGTCTGACCGAAATTAGTTTTCTGTTTTTGGCGGAAGAAACGTGTTATTGTCGACAAGTTATACATTATAATTAATTTGTTCGGAGAATATCGAAATTAAAAATAACAACTTAAAGCACAATAACAGTGAAAAATATATGCCTTTCCTCGCTTATAACATCAGATTGTTCGATTATAAATCATGAATCATCATCGTCATAATATTATAAATGTGAAAGTTTGTATGTTTGGAGGTTTAGATGTTTGTTACTCAATCACCCAAAAACGGCTGAACAGATTATGATGAAATTTGGCACTAAGATAGTTTGTTACCTAGAATAACACATACTTTTTATCCCAATAGTACGTTCCCGTGGTATAATTTCCGTCCTCCAAGCGAATCCGCTGACAAAAGCTAGTGCATCATAATTATTAATAATGAAACAATCTTTGAGGGAAGAGAAAAGAATATATACCTAATTTTCAATAAGTGTTTTTAAACAAGACATGATCATGATTGTGGACCCTGAAGAAAGGAAGGGAAGGGGCTTTAATTTGACAACTTTTTTGTCACACCTACTATGAATTAATTGTGAATGTAATAAAATTTTGGTTCTTTTTAATTAATATTATTATCATTTATTTTCATTGACATGACCATCTATTACAGCTTCTAAGAATGTTTGCTTGCAGGTCGGCGCGCACATCACGGGTGGAGATCTGTACGGTATCGTGCACGAGAACACGCTGGTCAAGCACAAGATGCTCATCCCGCCCAAGGCCAAGGGAACCGTCACGTACATCGCGCCCGCCGGCAACTACAAAGTCACTGTAAGTATTACTTCGTTTTAGCTGTAATGACACTATCTCTGCATATAAAAGTGAAATACCATTCACTTACTGATCTACATAATTATGTTATCATATTTTGGGGTAACTCTATGGATAAGGAAATAGTGTTTAATGCCCAAAAGAGGTGTATGCGGGCTATGTTTAAGTTACAATCGACAGAAAGCTGCATACCACCGTAAAAAATACAAATTATTAACTTTAGTGACTCTATATATTTTTGAAGTTGCATCATTTGTGAAGTTACGCTACTTCAACTCTTTTCATGACAATCTGACACTTTCCGCGTAATAGTTGTGACAATATCCAACTTTGCTTGTACTCGGCGAAACTACCCTCATGGGGATAAGCTTTTATTGTATGGCCCCGAAAATATACAACAAAATAAACAAATTTTATAAAATAAAAATAAAAAGATTCCAACGTATTATACATTGAGGTCGGTTAAGGCGTTTACAAATTGTTGTGGATTGAGATAAGAAACATACTTAGGGGTCCTGCAAAAGTTAGTTGAAGTTTTCCCAGTTCACTGTCATTTTATGACGTATAATTTAGTTTCAAATGTTCAAACTGTACACTATAGCGTTTTTATTGACTAATCTAATTATGTATGATAAGGGATAATATTGAAAAACTTTGAACTAACTTTTGGAGGGCACTGCTGTGCTTGAACCCTAAAATATATCTTGGTCGGTGATGTAAAAATAAGTAACCGTCGATGATGGTGTGCAGGACGTGGTGCTGGAGACGGAGTTCGACGGCGACAAGCAGAAGTACAGCATGCTGCAGGTGTGGCCGGTGCGCCAGCCGCGCCCCGTGGCCGAGAAGCTGCCCGCCAACCACCCGCTGCTCACGGGCCAGCGCGTGCTCGACTCGCTGTTCCCGTGAGACTTATCTTTCATTCCGAAACTATCGCACTAAGTGACTGCCTGGGTGGTGTAATGGTCGTAAGCGCTACTGTCAGCCGTGAGGTCTTGGGTCCGATTCCCAGGCAGGGAAAGTTTTGTTGGGTTTTCTATCAAGAATTTCTCCCTAGAAACTGTTCGAGGGAACAAGACTGTTAAGCTAGTTGCACAAACGTTATCTGCATTCCATGGCGCCAAATGATCCTACTAAAAGTGTAGGATGCTTTACTAATGGGTAGTGTTTGACGTGCATTTGTTTGTCCAGCTGTGTACAGGGAGGCACCACGGCCATCCCCGGCGCCTTCGGTTGCGGCAAGACTGTCATCTCCCAGGCGTTGTCAAAATACTCCAACTCTGACGTCATCGTCTACGTCGGATGCGGGGAGCGTGGTATGTACCATCTCTACTCCATTATATAAGGAAAAGAAGATATTACATTTATTGAGCAGCAAAATGAAGTACTTAAAATGCACCTAACAACACATAAATTTTTGATTTTTCCATTTTTAAGGATAAAAACAAACAACCGTTTTAAAATTATAATCTAAGCTATATTCGTGTGCAGGTAACGAGATGTCTGAGGTACTGCGTGACTTCCCCGAGCTAACTGTCGAGATTGAAGGAACCACGGAATCCATCATGAAGAGAACTGCACTAGTCGCCAACACCTCCAACATGCCTGTAGCTGCCCGAGAGGCTTCCATCTACACCGGTAACTAATAATAATAATAATGTTGTTAATTAATCAGAAAGTAGAGGAGCGAGTCAACCATCCACAACACATCGAGACACCTCCGAGGCTCGGACACTTCGTTAAGCCGTTGGTCCTGGCTGTCATTTATAGAAGCCCGAAAGTCTGACAATCAGTATGTATAAAGGGGTATTGTATTACCCCAACAGATTTGGGAATAGGCTTTTCAGCATTAGAAAGTAGCAGTACAATCAGTAAGACATATTGGGTGCGCCGCAAACTAAGCCTCGCTGGTATCTCTGACCCTGGAGTGCAAATTTTACGAAATGAGATTTCAAGTTAGAGAATAAATCGTAGTAACGAGAGATAGAGTCAAAAATAAAACACTATTTTTACTATTCTGAACACAAATTAAAATGTTTTATGTTATTGGCTAACTATACTGCCACTTATTACTATGCTAGCTTAAATTAAGGGTTGAGTAATGTTACTTTATTAAGTGGCAGTTAGCCCAGCTACGATTCACTGTTGAGCTGTTTATTTGTAAACTGCATGATACGAGTCGTTAATTTAATGGGACATTAAAATGATGAGATCTTTGATGGCAAAGGGCTTATACTCCAAGGTTGTTTACGAAATCATGGAAAACTTAAAGCAGCAAAAAGTACATGTAGTCTTCTTCTCATGTCAATTTCTTGCATTTTGTCTAACCAGAACCTACGTAGCGAAGTTTATAGTAAGTTTTTAACAATACAACACCCCTCTTTTTGCGTCAGGGGTTATAAAAAACCATATAGCTATACTCTATAATACAAGATACTATAAGAGGAGAAAAAAAAGAAAGAGATGACGCCAAGAATAACACAAAAAAGTCGGGGGAAATTATACGTCACGTGCATGCATAACGGCCATTGCCCAGCAGTGTTGTGACACTTTGCAAGACAGCCACTGCGCTGGTGCTCAGCGACAGTGGGCGTCGCCGGGGTGTAATGAAATAAACATATAATCCAAGTTGTTGACATGTGTACTGCGCGCAGGTATCACGCTGTCGGAGTACTTCCGCGACATGGGCTACCACGTGGCCATGATGGCCGACTCCACGTCGCGTTGGGCCGAGGCGCTGCGCGAGATCTCGGGGCGCCTGGCCGAGATGCCGGCCGACTCCGGCTACCCCGCCTACCTGGGCGCGCGCCTGGCCTCCTTCTACGAGCGCGCCGGCCGCGTCAAGTGTCTGGGCAACCCCGACCGGGAAGGTCAGCTATTCCTGCACTAGCCTGTGCTCATACAGACCTACTCCATAAAATCCTCCTTTATTTATCAGTATGAAATTTTGCACGAGAGTTCCATAACGAACGAAAAGTGTGTACAAATTGATATGTTTATTGATAAATGTTGGTCCTATCATCATTGTTTAGAAAGGATCTTATGATGTTGCAGATGGGAATTTTCATTCATATTGTTATAATCTAACTTAAAACATCAGAAAATCACATCATCAGGTTATTGTAATTCCTGTGCCAACTAGGTTTACCGCCCTGTGGTTTAGCTAACTCATGTTGAGTTTAGCATTCTATGCTGCAAAATCAATTTCAATTAAATAATTAAATCTAGATATTATTTCTAAACACTCATTTTGTAGACAATAAAAGCTAAGTTTCCAAATATACAAAATGAGTGTCGAGCCAGTGTGTAACGTGTTGCCTCGGCAGGCTCCGTGTCCATCGTGGGCGCCGTGTCGCCGCCGGGCGGAGACTTCTCGGACCCCGTGACGGCCGCCACGCTGGGCATCGTGCAAGTGTTCTGGGGCCTGGACAAGAAGCTGGCGCAGAGGAAGCACTTCCCGTCCATCAACTGGCTCATCTCCTACTCCAAGTACATGCGCGCGCTCGATGACTTCTACGACAAGAACTACGCCGAGTTCGTGCCTCTTAGGACCAAGGTACGAATCAATAGTTGCGACTGTCAGGAACAATCAATGATTTTATTATCGTACCTAGTAGGTTTATATGAATACTTTTACACGTCGTTTAGTTGACGTTGGCGTTTAACCGACTATTCTGAGTATCTGAAATGGTCTTTTGAGGAAAGGACCACACAGGTTTGAGTGGACGTGTCCACTTTGTGCAAAAAATGTTATTTTACTGTTTTCTCTGCTTGTGTAAGACACCCCCACCCCGCCCCAGCGTTACTTACATAAGAAAGCTCATTTACATTTTCAACAATATGCAAAAAATAATAGAAAGTATTGTTGTTACTTGTTTGAGATGAGATCACTAACTTCAAGCAAAAAAACTTTTTAGATTTTTTGGGACGATAGTTATTACTCTAATATGATTATTGCAAGAAAATGAAAAGTGTTCTTACTTGTAATTCAAAACAACAGTATGGGAAAATCATAATTTATTATTGAGATTTTTAAGGCCTACCATTCAATGGACATGCTTAACCATCAAAAAAACAAATTCCTCAATACCCCATGCGTTCCACCAGGTGAAGGAGATCCTACAGGAAGAAGAGGATCTGTCAGAAATCGTGCAGCTGGTCGGTAAGGCGTCGCTCGCAGAAACAGACAAGATCACGCTTGAAGTAGCCAAGCTACTCAAAGACGACTTCTTGCAGCAGAACAGGTGAAAAAGAGCTTGATGAAAATCACTTAAAATTTTCGGATATGATCAGCATCACAATAATCGAGACACGTAAAAAATTTTCAACTACGATCCTAAGATTCAACCAAAATTTCGGAATAAGCGGGTGTTTCAGAATGCGTACAATACACAATCTATGTAACAAAAACTTTATTCGTTAAAATATATTTTTTAGTTTTTAAATTAGATAGTTTCAAAGTCAATTATACTCAAACTCAAAGCATTTATTTCAATTAAACCATTTACAGGCACTTTTGAACTGTCAAAAAATCGATCAGTTGGAAAGTTGAAGCTAGTTGCCTATTCCAAAACGTAGATCTCTATGGAGAAGAACGGGCAAGAAACTCCACGGATATAATATAACTAAGCACATAGGTGGCTTTTAAACATCAAACTTTACAGCAAAATTGAATTCATTTTAGTAGTTCTCTTTTATAATGTTTTACAATATTTTGTACCTATACATTGAGTGAAGACAATGTACCTGGAAAAATAGGTAGGACTGTTGTGAACATTTGATTTTTATTTTTCACGCTGACTATTACTACTTATGTTTTATGACGTTAGTTCGCAAAAGTGCTCGTCGTTCATGATTGTGTACTTGTATATCTTTTCAATGTGCATGTTTCTTTCCGTCAGCTACTCGGCGTACGATCGCTTCTGTCCGTTCTACAAGACTACGGGCATGCTGAAGAACATCATCTCGTTCTACGACATGTCCCGCCACGCCGTGGAGTCCACCGCGCAGTCTGACAACAAGGTCACCTGGAACGTGATCCGCGACGCCATGGGCAACGTGCTGTACCAGCTCTCCTCCATGAAGTTCAAGGTAACACTCTGAACCTGACTCGACACTAGGAAAAGGAAAAAACTAAGCAGCAGAAAACAAAATTGTTAAAATACCTCAAAAAATGGTGCAGTTGTATGTATGCAATTTGTCTATGCTAGACAGAGATAGCATCTGACATCACAACATCAGCGTCTTAGTAAGTTTGCGCCCTTCAGTACAATGATCATTTTGCGTTACAAGGATAAAAAAATAACTTCAAAGCGTGTGACTCCTCCATTTGTCCTATTCGTCTTTTTCCAGTAATATCTTTAAAATAAGTACACATTTTTGGTACTAGTCAAATATGCTATTCATCAAAAATCATTTATTCAAACTAGGCTGAGAGTCAGCTCTTTTTGAACGTCAAAATTACATAAGACAGTCCCCCGGCACGCCCACCCTTCACCACTTCCTAGTGCTTTAGTTGGGAAGAAGTGGCGCAACAAACTGTCCAGCAGCACAGCTGTCTATTAAGTTGGAAGAATTTGATTCTATACAATAATAGCATATAATTAACATTCAACAATTAATTAATAAAAAAATATGGTTTAAACAGTCAAATAAAATAAACAATGATATGAAGCAACTCTTATGACCTGTCAGTAGTTAAGTCAAATCTGGTGAAAGAACACAAACATTGTCTTGAGTTAATCACAGCGACCAACAATTCTTATAGTTTAAGTAGTTGTTGATAGAATAGTATGCCTTCAAACAAAGATTTGATCTTACTTTCGCTTGAAACGTATTAAAATGTAAATCTAGAAAAGAAGAGGGAAGCTTGTTATAAAATGTTATACCAAGCCCAGCAAATGAGTTATGAACTTTATGAATCCGGTGAAAGGGAGTACGCAGTTTGTCCTTATTTCCAGTATTAATATTATGAATTCAGCGGTCATTGTATCTGGGAGGCAACGCGTCGTTTTTTGGTATCGCAATGTCCGTCCATAGGCGAGTTGTGGGCCGTCGGTTTTTTGCCATACCATGACATTACAAAATACAACGCAGCAATCAATTTTATACACACAATCATTGACCTCATGTATAAGCGAAATATTAATAACTGATAACTGTCTCTGTTCGCAGGATCCCGTGAAAGATGGAGAAGCTAAGATCAAGGCAGACTTCGACCAACTGCTGGAAGACATGGCCACCGCCTTCCGCAACCTCGAGGAATAGCTCCCATGAGCGAGGCACGAGCGACTGGCGCCTACGCGCTTGCACTAACACATGCCGTTATCTACTTTGTAGCAAAGTAAATAGGAGCCATATTGGCGTGGCCGCGCTAGGCAACAGTCGTCAATGCAGCGCAAACGCGTATTGTTAATGCACTAAATAGACGTAAATAAATGTGTTAAAAGTCTACGTAGTGTGAATAGGTTTAATTATGTAATTACTCGTATTTCAATGCAGAATTCGTGATTCCAATTGTTGAAATTGATCGAGTGGGCGCGCGTCTCGCCGGACAACCCGCTCCATTTGTAAATACACGAACAAATGCCGGCGAGCGACGCGCGACACGCTCGCAGTTAATTAGTTGTTATTTATATCAAATATATACTATTTATACACTAACAAATGAATTATTTTACGCCCGTTTGTATTTCGCGTGTTATAAAAGTCATAATATCGAGTACCCTCTTGCATTCCACGTTATTATTAGAGTTTTAATCGAAGTAACATGTGTTTGTTGAAAAAAAGGTGCAGTTTTTCACGCTTTTCGTGTCTCGATATCAGTGTTACCAGCATTTTGATGTATCGCAAATATATAAGAGTTCAGTATTATGTTTACTTTGATAGTTCTCGTGTAGCTAGCTGCATGCGGCGACTTGTACAAACAATCATGCGCTATAATAACGTATATTAGTACTTGCTGTTTGAACCTCTGGGACGTTACGTGAGGAGACGAAAGTTATAAATAAATAAATATAAAGTGTATACAATGTTGTTTTACTTTATAGATAAATAAAATAACTGGTTTTTACGATCTTTGTCAAAAGTGGCAGATGCATTGGGCAGTTTGTTTTATAAAGTGTTTTTTGTCGTTGTGAAAGGAGAATGGGCACCGAACTAATTGTTTTTGTCTGCCCTGAAGCCTAACAACCATAACAAATGATAGACAACAATGGAAAGAGTTTTTCAAGACGAACTTTTACTACATACAAGTCATTTGCTATTTTTAGTCAGATCGGAGTTAATGACCGAAATATAACTTGGGTACCGTAGTTAAGGAATTCTTGTAGCCCAATAGCCATAGTTATGACACAGAATAACCGAGCAGAATGAAAGTTTCCTAACAGAGCTCAAAATTCTTACCTACTTTTATAGGGCTGTCACTCGGCTAGTGCAAATAAAAAACCGGGCAAGTGCGAGTCGAGAGATGGAATGTTTAGTAAAGTAAATGCATCTTCACTTATATATTTTTTTGTTCTGTACTTTGATTATGTAACTTTCTATCGAAATGCTGTTCACAAATCCTAAAATCTTCAAGTCTCTCAATTAGATCTCGACCTACAGCTGTAAGCCAGTTGTGTCGCCTGAAACAAAACACGAAAGCAAAATATGTAACAGTGATAACATAATCAACCCACGCGGGCGAAGCCGCTGGCAATTGCTAGCTTAATTTCTGAAATTAATTTTCTTAATTTTAATAAAAATCGATTTAAGCGAACGATTTAAAATTTCTGTAATAAATGCGTCGGAGTTCATTTCCGCTACAAAATCGTCTAAACTATTTTCATCGGCAAGCTGCCAGTCAGTCCGCCGCTCCACCGCCGGTGTCCGCACCGCTCTGAGTCGTACACCCTAACAATTAATTCGCACGTACATGTTCATGTTCAAGCCGCGCCCCGCGAGGCGCGCATCTGCCGCGCACCGCTCGGCGAATACCACAGAGTACTTTTTTATATATTGACGTTGCCGCTACGTGCGGCGTCTCGTAACATGAATCATACATTTTTGTGCACATATTTATTTTTACCGCTCGCCGCCCCGCGCTAAGCTTTTGCTGATAACTTCAAGGTCGTGGCTAGGCCATAAGGTAGGAAACCTTCCCTACCTTCCTTGATTTACTATTTCAAGAAGTATATAATACAAAAGGTCAAAAGGAATCTTGCAAAGACGGCCTACACACATACTTTAGTACTTACCTACAAACCTACTAAAACAAAATTACGAAACTAATAAGTTGGCGACGAACAATATAGGTGGTAGGTAAACCTGAACAATAAATAATAATTCTTATGCGAAAACATAATCGCCAACCTAATTATTTTGGATACTACCTCTCTCCCTACTAAATACTTCTATTAAAAGCATTAAAAATGTGAAGGTGTGTGTGAAATTTAAAAGGACGCTAAAAGAAATTTTAATTAAGAAAACCTATTACGCGATTAACGATTTTCTAAATGATGATTCACTAACTGACTGACATACGGTTACTCTGACTGACATTATTATTTTGATCTTGGTTTTTATTTTCTGTTTGACATTCTATTATATGTCTTATTTTTTTATTGCTGTGACCACGCTGACATTTTTGATTTGCACGTTTCTTTTTTTCTTTTTTAATTTGTAATTCCAATGTTTATTTTTGAATTTTAATTAAGTAATGTCAACCACCTTTGCATGCCCTGACGGTAAAATATGGAGAACTTTATTATAAAACATCTATGTACTATACCCATGTTTGCAAAGAAATAAATGTTTTTTTTTTGAAGGTAGATATAGTCATTTACCTGACAAGATCCTTTGGATACACAAAATAGGAAATATCCTTGGTTTTCTTCCCATTGTTTGAGCACACAGTACCTACAACAGCTTGGCATATTGAACAACAGTAGAAAATTAAAAAAAACTGTTATAAACGTCCGCGTCGTATCGCTGCCGCTAGCAGCCCTTTACTTCGTCTTCTTACTGAGCTAGTTCAATCCGATTTGTCCGCGAGCGGGTGCCGGTGCTCGCCCCCCGCGCCTTGTCGGTGACACGTCACTCACACATAGCTTTGCGTGTAGTAGTGTACCTACGCATGGCGTTAGTATGAAGCTTTGCTTCTGCTCGTTATTCTGTGGTTATGATGTTATACACCGATGGAAAGAGATTTTCAGAAAGGACTTTTGGTTACTAAAACGCGTTTCTCCTAATTTACTTGTTTTGATGAAGACTAAATTCAAATTGTATTTTTGTTTTCCAGTTCTAGACAATAGAACAAGATGGGAACGATGTATGTCACAGCTTGGAGAATTATTGTAATCTGTGGCTTGGAGACACCCCGACGACCTGCGCGCGCATCGAGACGTGATGTTGGCGGAGGCAGGTCGAGGCGAGACCGCCTAGAGCGAGAGCCCCACGCTCTGCGGCTGTAGTGATAACATTGCAGCCCGGAGCCGTCGAAAGGGGCGTCTCATATAAGGCGGTTCTGATGGAGGCCAAAGCCAAAGTCGCGTTCCCCGACCTTGGCATACCGTCCGGCCTAGGATTTAGGCCGGCGATTACGGGGGCGCGGCTGCTGGAGGTGCTGGGTGCCTCTAGTGGAGAGAAGGCGGACATCCTGGCCGCCAAGCTGAGGGAGGTCCTCAACCCAGAGGACGTTCGAGTGTCCAGGCCTATGAAGACCGCTGAGCTGCGCGTCGCCGGCCTGGACGACTCGACAACCCCAGCTGAGGTTGTGGCAGCCATCGCCAAAGCCGGAGGATGTCCGCCTGATGATGTGCGGATGGGCGAGATCCGCACCGACGCTTCCGGGCTCGGAGTCGCTTGGGTGCGGTGCCCGGTGGCGGCGGGCAATAAAGCCGCCGACGGTGGACGACTCTTGGTTGGGTGGGTTCCGGCAAGGGTCAAGCTGCTGCAACCCAGGGCGCTGTGGTGCTACCGGTGCCTGGACATTGGGCATGTCCGGGCGAGGGTGCACCGCCGCAATAGACCGTAGCGAGCAATGTTTTCGCTGCGGTCCACCCGGCCACAAGTCCGCCCAATGCTCCGCAGCGCCAAAAAGCAGCCTCTGTACAGCTGCAGGGAGGCCCGCGGGGCACAGGGCAGGTGGACGAGCCTGTGGCGCACCCACCCAGAAGAAGAGAAGGGGCGCCAAAGCTGCCGGGGCCTCTATACCCCCCCCCCCGCAGCCTAGGTGCTCTAAGGCCGACTCCCGGCCTACGTATGGTAAGACGGAGGAAATGGACTGCGCATAATGGCGCCTTACCATTTCCTCCAGGGCAACATCAACCACGCTGCCAGAGTTCAGGATCTATTGATCCAGAGCATGGCAGAGTGGTCGATTGACGTGGCTGTGGTCGCCGAGCCGTATTTTGTCCCCCCCAGGGATAACTGGGTGGGTGACCTAGACGGCTCGGTGGCCATAATTGGCGGGGCTCTCCTCAACCCGTCCCGAGGACACGGCTGGGTGGCCGCCCGCGCGGACGGCATTGGCAATGTTGGGGCGTATTTCTCGCCCAACAAGAGCCTCGCCGACTTCGAGAACTTCCTTGTCGAGTTGGGGGCCGTCGTAGGCCGAATACACCCTCGCCCCGTGCTGTTACTAGGGGATCTTAACGCCAAGTCTTCGGCGTGGGGATCCCCGGTGACCGATGCTCGGGGTGAGGCGCTGGAGGAGTGGGCGGTCACGACTGGCCTGGTCGTCCTAAACCGGGGCTCGGTACACACGTGCGTGCGGCAGCGGGGCGGTTCGATCGTAGATGTATCGTTCGCTAGCCCTGCTGTCGCGAGCCGTGTCCGCGACTGGCGTGTCGCCGTGGAGGTGGAGACGTTGTCGGATCACAGATACATCCGCTTCGACGTCTCCATTCAGACCACTGGCGGCCCCGCGAACGGACGGCCCGTGCTGGGCGCGTAAGCGCATTGACAGGGAGGTTCTCGAGGAGGCCGCTGTTGTCCAGGCCTGGACCCGGGAGTCGGCGACGATCGGACCCGTCGACGTCGAAGAGGAGGCGCTGTGGTTCCGCGGGGCGATGACGCAAATCAGCGACGCGTCCATGACCCGCGTCCACACGCATTCAGGAAGGCGCCAGGTGTACTGGTGGTCTGCCGAGATCGCGCGACTACGTGTCGAGTGCGTGGCGGTCAGACGCCAGTACACCCGATACCGGAGGAGACGTCGTCGGGTCCCTGACGAAGAAACCGCGCGGTGAGGTGTACCGCACGGCTAAGGAGGCTCTGTGGCTGGCTGGCTGGAGATGTTGGAGACTCTCGACGGAGATCCGTGGGGGCGCCCGTATCGTGCGGTTCGAGGGAAACTTCGAGCCGCGGCGCCTCCACTCACAGAGAGTCTCCAACCTGAGCTGCTGGAAGAGGTCGTCGCAGCCCTCTTCCCGGCAAGAGCGGAGCACACTCCGCCGCCGATGGCATTGCCCACAGCCGCAGAGCCTACCGAAGAGAGCGCCATCAGCGTCCCGGAGGTGACACAGGCAGAGATGAGGGCGGCCGTGATGCGGCTCCGGGCCAAGAACGTGGCTCCGGGGCCCGATGGTATTCACGGCATAGTGCTAGTCCTCGCTCTGAAGGAGCTAGAGCCCCAACTGAGAGGACTCTACACCGCGTGCCTTGAGCAGGGCCAGTTTCCCACTTTGTGGAAATCTGGTCGTCTGGTCCTGCTCAAGAAGGTGGGGCGCCCCGCGGACTCGCCGTCCGCATACAGGCCCATAGTGCTGCTCGACGAGGTGGGTAAGATGTTTGAGAGGATAATCGCTGCCCGCCTCGTCGGCCACTTAAGCAGGGAAGGGCCTGACCTAGCCGAGAGCCAGTTCGGCTTTCGGCACGGGCGCTCCACCATCCACGCGATATCGCGGGTAAGAGTCCTGGCGGAGGAAGCGGTGTCCCGGGGCGGGGTGATGTTGACGGTGTCCTTGGACATCTCTAACGCCTTCAACACCCTGCCCTGGAGCTGCTTTCGGGAGGCACTGCAGTATCATCGGGTGCCTTCCTACCTCCGCCGCATCGTTGGGGCTTACCCCCTAATGACTCTGACGGCCATCGCTCGCTGTGGCCTTCGCAGGATAGCGATGCTGCCGGCCGTCCTGCCTGCAAATGGCAACATATTTGAATTTACCAAACTGTGAACAGTATACCGGGCATTGTTATAAAAGAACGTCAGCGACACTGTTAGCCGATTCTGGGGCGAACTTGACAATATTAAAAAGACATGGAGGATGGAAATCCAGCACAGTCGCGGAAGGCTAAATTGAGGATTCTGTCCAAAATAAAACTAAAATTTCTAACAAATTAACTGAGACTATAAATTTACGCCCCACTTCGCCTCAACCAACTACTTCAAGGGAGTCTGCGCCATGGATTCATCCATCTAATCAAATACTGGAGTCTTCTACTTTTACAGAAATTCAGCACAGCCAAATTTGTCATAACATAATTATCAAACAGCGTAAATATTCCAAACAAAAATGTATCTTTAAATTTCACCAATTGTTCTAACTTCTCAATTAATTTTAAATAGGTACTACTCAAGTTTTTATTATCTTTAAATATATTATTTACTTTTCTTAAATTCGAAAATGGTGAGGATTTAATATTATCTACTAATTAGAGATTTTTATGATTTCTATAGCTAACCCTACGAACTAGTCTTGGGATTGTAAAAATAATGTCCCTAGGACATTATCTTCCATTAACAACAGAAATAACATAGCGTAGTAGATAATAATATATTATATTTATTTACAAGTCTCATTGATTGCACCATATTTTCTACTTCATCACGACTAAACCTTTTTGCATTCGCGATAAGTTAGTAGGGATATATTAAGTTCTTTATTAAGAAGATTGTATAAATGGGATGATTGCCTCGGATATTGTCTTTCCGCGAATGTAGACTTAACTGAGACAGTGGGAGCAACCGTGTTTTTTCTTCTGCCTTTTGTCTTCTGTGGGTTGAAAGATAGAGTTTTATGCTTAGTTAGAATTATCTGAAGTACGTAAAGCTTTGTAATGGTCAGAATATCTGATGTCCGGTATAGGTTCTCGGTGGAAAATCTGAAGGGTTTAAAAATCATAACTTTCAGTAGGGACCTCTGAGCTCTCTCGAGGTCTAGAAATTTAATTTTAGTGGCACCTCCCCAGACAGGTAGGCAATATGTCACGTGTCATGACGGATTGAGCAAGTGAGATGTAAATTTGTCGCAGGAGTTTTTTCGAGGTTACATGACGTAAAGTTTTGAAAGTCCAGGTTAATTTCCGTATACGCTGTATGCTATCATAATTTTGTAAATGGTTTTTACAGTTCACAATGTATCGACAGTTTATAATCTCGCGAGATAGATTATAAACTATCGGTGTTCACAATCTTAAGGTGCCATTTTTTTTAAAGTACTCGTAGATATTTACGGTAGTAACACAGGCTTTTCAATTTTACCCTTCCAACAGCTCAATCAAATCAAATCAAATCAATTTATTGCATCCATGTGTACATTTCATTGTTTTACATTTAAGTAAGTTCCAACATGAAACCCAGTTAGGGCACGGCAACAGAATAATAATTTTAACATAATAAAAATAAACATAATTATGAGTTTTTTTTTTGTGTATGACTGTAGTATATACGTATTTTCTAATATTTTATTCTAGGTATTCTGCGACCGAGTAAAAGCATCTTTGCGTTAGATATTCTTTTAATTTTCTGTTAAATCTATTGAATATGGGTTCTTCTTTTATTTGTTCCGGTAATTTGTTAAACATTTTGACTGCCATGTAATATGGGCTATGGTAAAGCATTTTTATCCAAGAGGGTAGAGAGAGAGGGGATGTAATCTATTTTTATGGCGTGTGTTTAAGTTTCATACTGGACTAGTAGGAAGGGTAATCAAAATTAACGGTATTACAACTGGTAGTAACTAGGGCAACATGACATTATTTCGTTTCCCAAGGGTTTTAAAAATGGGCCGTCAATCCAGATGCACATCGCTATTGTGCCTCAGAGCAGATTCACCGGAAGTCCTTTTCGTGTTGACTTGTTTAGGCATTAAGATTATGGAATTAGTATCTAAGCACTATAAAGTAGGTGGGGCACCAGTGTGGGCGCCTACATTGAAGCGCCAGCCAGCACGCCGGTTGAAGGCGGCCCATAGTGTCACGGCCATCCGGATGATCCGGGGATACCGTACGATCTCCGGTGAGGCGGCTGGCCTCTGGCCATCTGGAAGCAAAGGTCCTCGCGCACACTTGGGAGTGGCGCGAGGAGGCCAAACGCCGGGGCGTAACTCCGCTGGCGACGTGGAAAGTGCGATTGTCGCAACCCAGTGCTGGGCACGCCACGATTGCGGCGGTAAGTCCCCTCTTTGAGGAGTGGCTTGAGAGGCGGCATGGCGTCCTCACCTTCCGCCTGACACAGGTCCTCACCGGACACGGCTGTTTCGGGAGGTTCCTGTTTCGGATAGGGCAAGAGGAAACGCCCGGGTGTTTCCATTGCGAAGATCCCCCTGAGGACACGGTGGAGCATACGGTGGAGGTCTGCCCGGCTTGGGCGGAGCACCGCCGTGTCCTCGTGGAGGTGATCGGCGGCGGCGATCTCTCGCGTCCGACCCTGGTCCAGGCCATGTTACGGAGCGAGAGTGCATGGCTAGCAGTCTCCTCCTTCAGCGAAGCAGTCATGCTCGCAAAGAGGGAGGCGGCGCACGTGAGGGAGATGCACTACATGCGCCCTCACAGCCGTGGCCTTCGCAGGAGACGCCCTGGGCGTCGGGAATCCCAGGCTGATTCCCGGCCACCGTAGGCACAGGCTTGCGGACGGCGAGTAATGGGTAGCTCGCTGTCCGGTAAGGACCAAGCCCGGGTCGACGGCGCGTTATGTTCCACGCGCGCCTCAAAGAGATGTCAGCACCAACTACTGATGGGGCCCGCAAGGGCCACTGCCTGCCAGGGGTGTGGGTTGTTCGAAAGAGATACCGCGGCCCCTGGCACACAGGCAACTGAGGGAATACGGGTGGGTTTTAGTCAGTAAAAGTCTGACACGCCGCTCCACCCAGAGCGGGAGAAGTTATTTGATGATTTCCCACCTAAAAAAAAACCCTATAAAGTAGGTGCCTACGACTTTGGTCTCTGATGCGAATCATGCGGACTACGAACAGGGTCCGTAACTTAACTTCGAGAGTCATATGTTCGATTAATGGAAAATCGACTGAACGATTGTTGGAATGGAATTTATTGCGAAACAACCTTTTATCGCCAAACGCTACTTCGACTGAACGATTCATCGAATATTTATTAATCGATGGACCGCTTTTTCGAATGAGTTTTAATTATTTCATAGTTTAATAATTGAAATAAAATGATTAAAAAAGATTTTTCGTCACATATTATTTCATACATAATCGAGGAAATCAAACACTTTTAGGATATATCTTACGTTCTTCCGGTATTAGAGGGGTATACATATTCCTTAAATAACACACAACACATAACACAACATGGCATCACCGCTGGAGAACGAGGAGACGAGCTCCTAGGAAGAAAAAGTGGAACCTATTTAAAACCATAAAAGAAATGGAACAAAAAAATTATAATGAGTTGAATATAGAAAAATTAGAGTCAGTTTCTCCTACCAAAAAGAAAAAAAACAGGTTGGCAGCAAAACTGAAAAATACTTTTAAATCAAAAGGAAGACATGACATCTTGTATCTTGTATCTTGTACATGGACAGGCTTGACTTCATGAGCTCGATGGCTTACATTTGCGACTTAAAAAAATAAAACAACGTTTAAATTTTTAAATTTGATGATTAGTTATTATTCTTTTATATTGGGATTATTAGTGGAGATCTCAGGGCGTTAATGAACCCTAAACTACCGAAAAGGTTTTTGATTACCTTAATTTTGTTCGAAAATCGTAACGTAAATGGTTTCTTTTTATAATAAACAATTTTCCCTTCATTTATGCTTTATTATCTTCCTTTTCACTTTCATGTTTCTAAATCTAACGGAAGACCGTACGATATCTTGATTTTCTCCATTATGTATGAAATAATGTGTGACGAAAAATCTTTTTTTAATAACTTTATTTCAATTATT
The DNA here is from genome assembly GCA_949091785.1 of Polymixis lichenea. Classification (NCBI taxonomy): domain Eukaryota; kingdom Metazoa; phylum Arthropoda; class Insecta; order Lepidoptera; family Noctuidae; genus Polymixis; species Polymixis lichenea. The sequence goes on along the minus strand of OX420943.1, from coordinate 970,054 downwards.
AAGCTATATTATAACTAAAACTATTTCGGAGAGCAATCCATCGATTAATAAATATTCGATGAATCGTTCAGTCGAAGTAGCGTTTGGCGATAAAAGGTTGTTTCGCAATAAGTAAATTCCTTTCGAACAATCGTTCAGTCGACTTTCCATTAATCGAACATAAGACTCTCGAAGTTAAGTTACGGACCCCTACGAACAATGGGAAGCGCCTGAGCTTGTTAGGTTATTAAGGATTATTTGCGAAGCTGTCATGTTGTCCTGTTAATTCAACATTGTATCAATGAAGTGATTTCACCAATGTCACAGTCATCTTTATTGTCGTACAATGGTTGCTGTTGGGTTGATGCTATACGGAAAAGTCTTGCCATGGTTTGCAACCATTTCATCCTTACTAATATTATAAACGTGAAAGTTTGTATGTATGGAATGTATGTTTGTTATGTTTGTTACTCTTTCACGCAAAAACGGCCGAACGGATTTGAATGGAATTTGGTATACAGATAGATTATAACCTATATTAACACATAGGATACTTTTTATTCCGGTAGTACGTTCCCGGGGGATAATTGTTTAAAATATAGAAACAAATAAGAAATGTTGACTTAAATAAGTAGATCTTTTGTAAATTGGTATTCTGAACGAAGTACCAGGTTGTCATAACTTGGTAGGAGCTCACCTACCATAGTTGGGTCAGCTAAAAAACGTGTTATGCCTTCGAAGTACCAGGTTGTCATAACTTAGTAGAAGCAGTTGTATCACATAGCAGCGTTCCTTCACAATAGTGTTAACAACTAAGCTAACAAAGTAAAAATATTAATAAGATCATCGAAGTATCATGTGCCATAAGTATTATTTTATCATAAATCGATGGTAGGTACCTCCTATTATCTGTGTTTTGGTTCTGGCTGACAACAGTTCTACACGGGTCTATAACTTCCTTGACAGTACCTAGAGTATAATAATGATATTGACAGATTGACAGTTAAAAAATATATGCAGTAAAGAATTTTGATATGGTTAGTGAAGAATACGTACCTAGTTTAATAGCTAATTTATAATTATAACGATCATTCTAAGATTTATAATAGGTATAAATAATTTATGTTTTTTTTTCTAGAATTAGTTAATCATGGAGAAAACAGAATATATTGACGATCCCGAAATGAGCGACAAGGCGGTCATTGTCAGCGTTGAAGACCTCATACATAGGGCTTTTGGATCCCCGAAGGTGAGGTCCTACTGTAGCTACCTACTGTCAGTGTTGGGTACATACCTATTATTTTGTTCAACGTATTTTAAGTAACTGATACGGCGGCTGACTACTTGTAGGTATTACTTACTAAGACAGCCCCTAAAACCACCCAGTTTGAGGCTATTTTATGCTGGTTGCCGTCTCTTTTTCATCATCATCATAATCAGCCTATAATGTCCCCACTGCTGGGACACAGGCCACCTCTCTCTGGGAGGGAGTGGGCCGTAATTCACCACGCGGGCCCGGGAGGGGGGGGTGTGTTGGTAGATGTCACAAGTCTTCGAATTGTTCAATCTAGGCAGGGACGGTTACCGTTACCAATTAAAATACCGGTAAAACTACCAAAACATTTCGTTCCGTACTAATTTAAGTTAAACGATAAGAATAAGTTGGTCGCTGTGATTAACTCAAGATAATATTTGTATTCTTTCACCAGAATTAGCTTGCCTACTTATAGGTTTAACGTATTTATATTCTGAACATAATACCGCATTGCATACGTAGCGGGCACGCCCTTTATGCCTGGAGGCTTTAATTTAAGTTTTAAGTTCTGTTTATGTTTTTGTTTTTATTATTTATTTCTGCTTGAGTAAATTTTTTTAATGATATTTTTTTGTATATTGCGTGTGCTAGGTGACATGGCAAATATTTTAATTTTATATTTCGTAACGTTAATTACGTCCCTATTGCATAGAATCAAGTTCTTCTAACATAACAGACAGCTGTGCTGCTGGGGAGTTTGTTGCGCCACTTCTTCTTCCCAACTAAAGCACTAGGAAGTGGTGAAGGGCGGGCGTTTTGGGGGACTGTCTTATGTAATTTTGACGTTCAAAAAGTGCTGACACCAGCCTAGGTTGACTTTTAATTTGATTTGATTTGATTTGTTTGCAACCATTGTTTTTTTGTGTTCTGGGTGAAAACAGTTCTAGGCTAGGCCTTCAATGTCATTGACAATGATGGACATACCATTTGATGCATGTTCATTCATTCATGCATACCATAAGTATCCTGTTGTTGTCGATTTGTTATTTTGTTGTATTAGGATATCTCGCAGTGTATTGAGGTCGACATTGTCAAAGGCTTTACTATGTCAGGGGCGAGTACATAAATTCTTTTACCTGCACGCTATTCCTTGTCTTCCTTGTATAAGACCCTTTTAAGCGTAAAAATATGGGTTTCTGTTGATCTATTGAAAGTCCGCTTGGTAATTGCACAATTACGATAATATATCGGGTAGTTTTTTTAGTATGTATGTAGCGTAAATAGGGTATGTTACTTTATATGAGAAAAAATGTGGCAAACGACCCAAAACCTAGATTGATCCAACACTACATCGAAGACATTCCGGACGTAGGCTTGTACGAGATTATGATGGCTCTGAAGCAGCTTAAAAACGACAAAGCGCCGGGTGACGACGGAATTACGGCCGAACTCCTGAGGGCCGGTGGAACACATGTTCTTAGGGCCCTCCAGAAGCTGTTCGATTCCTTCATACTCGAGGGCAAAACGCCAGAGGCATGGAACAGAGGTAGGCCATCTCACATCTGAGCCATGTCTACAAGCTGTTTTCAAGAGTCATCACGAACCGTCTCGCGCACAGGTTTGACGATTTCCAGCTTCCCGAGCAAGCCGGATTCCGAAAAGGCTTTAGCACTGTGGACCACATTCATACGCTGCGGCAGGTTATACAGAAGACCGAAGAGTATAATCTGCCTCTCTGGTTAGCGTTTGTGGACTACGAGAAAGCCTTTGATTCGATCGAAACTTGGGCTGTACTGCAGTCTCTTCAACGGTGCCAGATTGACTATCCGGTACATCGAGGTGCTAAAGAGTCTGTATGAAAACGCCACTATGTCAATCCGGCACCAGGACCGGACCTCGAACCTATTTATGGAGAACCATGATGTTCAGGTGTTATGTTTGACTGAACACTGGTTGAAAGAACATGAAGTAGTGTTTATTAATGATGATAATTTTACCGTACAAAGTGCATTTGTAAGAAAAACTGCTATTCGCAGTGGATCTTTAGGCCTTGTTTCAAACAAGTTGAAATATAAACATCGTTTAGATTTAGTTAATCTTTCTATTGAGCTTGAGCGTACTATTGAGTTGTCTTATGTTGAACTCGAGCGATATGTTATAATTTGCGTTTATCGACCACCCTTTGGGGATTTCATTAGTTTCGAATCGGCAATGGAGGAATTACTCAATAAGTTAAAATCTACTTGATTTTAAATCAAATCAAATCAAATCATTTATTTGCTTGAATATGGGTGGTTACATGAGGTGATACATACAATAATAAAAGTTCTTATGACCATATCCTACCCTAATAGGTGATGAATTGTACTAAAATATACGCATTATTATATCGGTAAGTTAAATTAAAACGCACGCCTTCCCCCCATGGAGGTGGGCAGAAACTACAGAGCACCATCGCCACCAGTTCCGATGCTTACATACTACTTTTGCCTCGTTTACGCTCACACATCCGGTCACACACGCAGCGGCGACGGTTGCGTGAAATATTTCTTACCATAATCAATAAACAAACATTATCTTTAACAAATATTATTAGTTGAGCATTTATTGACAGTTATTAATTAAACCATTTTATTACCCTTACATAAAAAAAAAAAAAATCTAATTGTAATTACATTTATCATTTAAATAATCATTAACTTTATAATAGGCTTTATTCATTAAATAAAGCTTTAACCTATTTTTAAATGCCTTAATATTCGTTGCTTCCTTTATATGATTAGGTAATTATTTTAGGGCCCATACAGAATGCACTCTTATCAAACATAGCCGTTCTATGACGTATTGCTCGAAGTGTACTGGCAAGCCTGGTACTTTTTAATGTTTCATATTTATGTATATTATTTCTAATGTCTAATGCTAATTCATAAATATACAAAGATGGGAATGTCAATATTTTCAAATCTATAAAATGTGGTATTAGCTAGCTTTCCTTTATGATTACATAAAAAGCCGCATAAAGTAGAACGCAGGCCTTAAACATCTAGTCGGTGCAACAAATTTAAAAATAATATAGCTCATAGAATTACACCATCTATAGCAGAACACGAGAATCCTAATAAAATCTTTGGATCCCTTTTTGGTGTTATGCAAAAAGAATACCAATCTACTTTCAAGACCAAAACCATTGACATTAATGGCACCTTCGTTGGCTTCAACCGATGGGCCACTCCAGGTATTTATAAAAGTAGAGCGAGACTATACGAGTTATATGGTTTGAAAAAATACAGGTTTGATAGTCCTTTTCTAGAGTATGTCTGAAATTATTTCAAATTATTAAAAAAAATCTGTGTTTTAGCTAAATCAAAATTTTTAGGCGATACAATAAAACATTCCAATAATAAAGTTAAAATCACTTGGAAAATTATTAATAATGAAATGGGTAAGTCGGTTAAAAAAGAAAATCAACTAGAGATTTTGGGTAACAACAAATTAGTTACTGAAGCTGCTGACGTAGCTGAGGCATTTAATGAGTTTTTTGCCAACATACCTTTAACTACGACTTGCTACTTAAATTCGTCCCCGTCTAAAGCGAAAAACCTTCTGCATAGTAGTATGCCCAAATGTAGTCGCTTATTTAGTATCGAACATGTAACGCCTCGTGATGTAGTTAGTATTTTAACACACTTAAGTCTAAAAACACTGGTGATTACTGGGGCATCTCTATTAAGCTTTTAAGTAATATAATCGACATCGTAGCCCCCTATCTAGCTATTACTTTTAATAAATGTGTTGACTTAGGAACTTTTCCCGACCTCATGAAGAGTAGTAAAGTCGTACTATTATTGAAATCAGGTAATAAAAATAACGTTGGAAATTTTAGGCCTATTTCTATCTTACCGGCATTTAGTAAAAAATTGAAAAGTTAATACTTAAGCAGTTGCTAAGACGTTTTAATTTAAACTGCCTCCTTCATGATGAACAATATGGCTTTACAAAAGGTCGTTCAACTACAGACGCGGGCGTTGCTCTGCTGAAACACATATTTAACGCATGGGAGAACTCACAAAATTCTATTGGAGTTTTCTGTGATCTTTCCAAAGTATTTGATTGCGTGCACCATGACACGCTATTGCGATAACTACGTCATTACGGTGTTCAAAATGAAGCTCTCAACGTAATAAATTCTTATTTAAATAATAGGCACCAATGTGTAGATATTAATGGTGTGAAATCTTCCGGGCTACCAGTTCAGTTAGGTGTACCTCAAGGCTCAATACTGGGTCCATTCTTATTCTTAGTGTACATTAATGATTTTTTATTCTATTTAAAGGGTATCTGTGACGTTGTACTGTTTGCTGATGATACTTCTCTTATCTTTAAAGTAGACAGGAATAGACAAGATTTTGACGACGTAAACAGTGCGCTCTCAAGGGTTACGCATTGGTTTACCACGAATAATCTAGTTCTCAATGCCAAGAAAAATAAATGTATAGAGTTCGCTTTACCGAATGTAAGAAATCTGGGATCCAACATCGTCTTAGATAATGAGGTGCTTGCAATTGTAGAATCGGCCGTTTTTCTTGGCATAACAGTAGATGCCAAAGTTCAGTGGGGATCACATATATCAAGCCTAGCGGGAAGGCTCAGTTCGGCCGCCTACGCCGTCAGGAAAGTAAGACAATACACTGACGTTGATACAGCTCGGTTAGTCTATTTGAATTATTTTTATAGCGTTATGTCCTACGGCATTCTGCTGTGGGGCAAAGCCGCTGACATTCAAAATATTTTTGTTCTTCAAAAATGAGCTATTCGTGCAATTTACCAACTAGGTGCTAGAGTTTCTCTGAGATATTTTTTTAAAGATATTGGTTTTCTCACGGTGGCATCACAATTCATCTTTGCTAACATCCTAAATTAGGCAAAATGTATGTTTTGCTTAATAATGTTTGTGATATTCATAATATGAATACTAGAAATAAGGACAAACTACGTGCTCCTTTGTTACGTTCCTATTTTTTGGCGGTGGTAGGACAGTGAAAATGCTTTTAAGATCTCAACACAAGTTTATTAATAAAATGACTATAAGGGAATAGGGCCGCCTAATGAGCAACAACGGTCTAATACTAGAACTTAACCTAAATATAACTAACTTAATACCAACAAAAAAAAAAGGGGCGCCAGGAGGGTTAGCAGTGACGGTAGGTGCATGGAACCCCTCCAGTCCTCAGTACTGTCGGCTGGCGTGAGTCTTCGCCACAGAAGTGGTGAAAAATATAGGTGACGGAAATTTTATCAAAATATAGGTTTACATACGGTTTTCATTTGTACTTGGGAAATTTCCATTGAATTCCTCAACAATCTAAGGACGTGACGGTAGGCTGGAGCAGTTGACAACAGTTTGTAAAATCAAATTATATTCCCGACTGGGTCAACACAAACGGTACATGACTCAATGCAACTCACCCCTTTATTGTTTAAGATATTCACAAATCAAAAAGATTCTCCGTATAAATTGCGGGTTACAAATTTCAAATTTTGAAATGGCGGTACAATGAGAATATTCGCACACACTCGACACACGTCTATCTCAGACTAGTCCTTGCGCTGCTATGTGTCCTTCAAACTCGCGGTCGTCCGTTATAACTATTTCTTAATGAGAATGAATGATCTTTTAAAATCATGATGGAAACAAAAAGACGATCTTGACGGCGGCCGGGATTGAACGCGCGACACATTGCACCGCACTCCACACCGAAAGCTTATATGCTAACCAATTTATACCCGAAGAAACAAAATATGGGTTGAGGTCATGACGTCATTACACCCTTTCACCGGTATCATAAAGTATTTGCTGGGCTTGGTAAACCTTTTATAACAAGCATCCCTCTTCTTTGCTAGATTTAAATTTCTATGCGTTTAAAGCAAAACTCAAATCCAATCTTTGTGCAAAGGCATACTATTCTATCAACGACAACTTAAACGATAAGAATTGTTGGTCGCTGTGATTAACTCAAGACAACGTTTGTGTTCTTTCACCAGAATTAGCTTAACTACTGACAGGTCATATGAATTACTTCATATCATTGTTGATTTTACTTGACTGCTTAAACCATAAAAAAATATTAATACAATTTTCATTTATTGTTGAATGTTAATTTTATGCTATTATTACATAGAATGAAATTCTTCCAACAGATAGCTGTGCTGCTGGGGAGTTCTTCTTCCCAGCTAAAGCACTAGGAAGTGGTGAAGGGCGGGCGTTTTGGGGGACTATCTTATGTAATTTTGACGTTCAAAAAGTGTTGACTCTCAGCCCAGTTTGAATAAATGATTATTTGATTTGATTTGAACAAACCTATCCTACTGCAGCGAGGGGTGAGACAAGGAGACGTAATCTCTCCGAAACTGTTCACCACCGCACTGGAGGATGTCTTCAAGTCCAGACCGGACAGGAGAAGAATTGGCATCAACATCAATGGCGAGTACATTTGCCGACGATGTAGTAGTAACGGCTGAGACTATGGAGGACCTCAGTAGAATGCTCGATGACCTCAGTAGAGCTTCCGAAAGAGTGGGTCTCAAAATGAACGTGGATAAAACGAAGGTAATGTCGAATGCCCTTGTAATACCCACTCTCATGAAGATCGGAGACTCTACACTCGAAGTTGTAGACGATTCTGTTTACCTAGGGCAAACTGTCCAGTTACGTAGGTCCAACTTCGAGAAAGAGGTCAATCGTCGAATCCGACTCGGCTGGGCAGCTTTCGGGAAGCTAGGCAAAATCTTTTCATCCCACATCCCGCAGTGTCTCAAGACGAAAGTCTTTGACCAATGTGTGTTGCCAGTGATGACCTATGGCACAGAAACGTGGTCGCTCACAATGGGCCTTATCAGTAGGCTTAGAGTCACCCAAAAGGCAACGGAGAGGGCTATGCTCGAGTTTCCCTACGTGATCGAATCAGGAATGAAGAGATCCGCAGGAGAACCAAGGCAACCGACATAGCCCGAAGAATTGCTAAACTTAAGTGGCAGTGGGCAGGGCACACTGCTCGCAGAACAGATGGCCGATGGGGCCGAATGGTTCTGGAGTGGCAATTGCGTACCGGAAAACGTAGCGTTGAAAGGCCTTCCACAAGATGGACCGATGTCCTTGTGAAGGCCGCAAAAGTCCGCTTGATGCAGGAAGCACAGAACCGGTCGACGTGGAGGAGCTTGGGGGAGGCCTATGTCTAGCAGTGGACGTCTTTCGGCTGAAATGATTTTGATGAGAAAAATCTAAAAGTATATTACTGAGATTGCTTAGGCAAAAAGCAGTCGGAAAATGTTAGTTTTAGTTCATGAAATAACAAAATAAATTTTAAAATTCAATTCAAAGATTTCAGTTTTTTTAATCTGTTTTTGAACACCATGAAATAGTAGCCGCCATCTTATTACATCATACCGCTGTATAAACTAATCAACTGAACCACTTTGTACTTTTATTAACTTCGTAACCAAAGTTATTTTTTATTGAAATAATATCTTACATTCAGGAACAGCAAACCAACGATAAGTCAAATCAAATCAAATTATTTTATTTCACATAAACCTGCAATGAGACTTATGAAACGTCAGAAGCTAGGTGCACGGTTCCAATTTGTCGCTTCCTATGGAGAAGAGCCGGCAAGAAACTCAACGGTTAGTCTTTTAAAAATAATTGGGTTTTACAATGTTTTCAAATTGCAGTGACAATAGGCATGGGAGGACAGTGCAGGCTGGGCACGCCACGATTGCGGCGGTAAGTCCCCTCTTTGAGGAGTGGTTTGAGAGGCGGCGTGGCGTCCTCACCTTCCGCCTGACACAGGTCCTCACCGGACATGGCTGTTTCGGGAGGTTCCTGTTTCGGATAGGGCGGGAGGAAACGCCCGGGTGTTTCCATTGCGAAGATCGCCCAGAGGACACGGTGGAGCATACGGTGGAGGTCTGCCCGGCTTGGGCGGAGCACCGCCGTGTCCTCGTGGAGGTGATCGGCGGCGGCGATCTCTCGCGTCCGACCCTGGTCCAGGCCATGGTACGGAGCGAGAGGGCATGGCTGGCAGTCGCCTCCTTCAGCGAAGCAGTTATGCTCGCAAAGAGGGAGGTGGCGCACGTGAGGGAGATGCAGTACATGCGCCCTCACAGCCGTGGCCTTCGCAGGAGACGCCCTGGGCGTCGGGAATCCCAGGCTGATTCCCGGCCACCGTAGGCACGGGCTTGCGGACGGCGAGTAATGGGTAGCTCGCTGTCCGGTAAGGACCAAGCCCGGGTCGACGGCGCGTTGTGTTCCACGCGCGCCTCAAAGAGATGTCAGCAGCAACAGAGGGGCCCGCAAGGGCCGATGCCTGCCAGGGGTGCGGGTTGTTCGAAAGAGATACCGCCGCCCCTGGCACACAGGCAACTGAGGGAACACGGGTGGGTTTTAGTCAGTAAAAGTCTGACACGCCCTCCCGCTCCACCCAGAGCGGGAGAAGTTATTTGATGATTTCCCACCCAGAAAAAAAAAAAAAAAAAAAAAAAAAAAAAAAAAAAAAAAAAAAAAAAAGGACAGTGCAGGCCTGTCAATAAGTAGAGGAACGAAAATAAAGAATAGAAAATCGTCTAAGTAGAATAATAACAATTTTTTTTATTATAAACAATTATCATACAAAATATCAGCGCATTTGTTTACACAGCAAACTGACGTCATACCCACAGACCAATGGCGTCCACTGTGTCCAGCGTTTTAGTCAAATTACGCGCAAAATATAAAAAAGTAAAATCGAAATGCATTTTTATGGCACTAATCGATTAAATATTAATGTGTTTTTTTAGTGGTTTAGTAGCATTTTAGAATTTAATTAAGACACTTTAAAAAAATGGGTGTAATACCCTATTCTGTATGCTGTATTGCAAACCGATATGCGGTGATAGTCGTTCGCTACTTTAGGATTACCTATTGTTTTTCAAATTCTATTGTAATTCATGTGTTCAGTGACGGCTTCCCGTAATATTTGGGGTATCGTTTTGTAAAGCTCACCACTTGGTCAGTTCCGGGGGCTGTCCCTATCCGCATTTTGTTGATGATTCCCATTACGTCATCCACCGTCCGGTGTTATAAGAAGGGCCTCAGATTTAGTATTTGCTTCCATTTGAAAATCTGTTAGAATATAAGCAGTCCTATTTCGAAGTTTTGTTTGTTGTTTATTGCTCCTGTAAAAAGAATAAGTACAGCATCTTCATGCGTTTTGCTAGGTGACGTTTCTCCAGTCCAGTGAAGCAGGCGCATCATGCATTTTGTTGCCCTTCATTTTGAAGTGTTCAAAAGAAATTCTTTTACGCGATTATGCGTATTTTGGTTATCCGGTTCTCTACGTTATAGGAATTTGACCTTTTGAATGTTAGTAAGAGCTAAATGATGTTTCCATGAGTGAACCGGCTGAAGAATCAGAGATTCCTAGGCAGCAGCTTTTATTTTCATCAGTACGGGTGATTCCTATATTTGCATTTTTTTTGTTGTTTTGGTGGAATTGCTATTGAGAGCGGCAAAGTAGTATTGTTTGTGATTAAAATCCTTGGCCTCATTTGTTGTCTCGTTCGAAGCTTGCTGTTGCTTTTGTTTTTGGGGCTTTCGTTTTTGTTTGCAATTTGGCTTGTTCTTAGCAGCCCCAGATTATTTTATGGTCGAAGGTGCTCCTTAGCTACCCATTCACATTAAGGTGAAAGAGTTTTTTTATTGCATGTGGCGTAATAGTGTGATCCAATTGAGACTACTGCTAGTGCCCTTTGACCACTGGACCTGTGCCCTTTGACCACTGGACCTGTGCCCTTTGACCACTGAACCTGTGCCCTTTGACCACTGGACCTGTGCCCTTTGACCACTGGACCAGTGCCCTTTGACCACTGGACTAGTGCCTTTTGACCACTGGACCAGTGCACTTTGACCACTGGACCTGTGCCCTTTGACCACTGGACCAGTGCCCTTTGACCACTGGACTAGTGCCTTTTGACCACTGGACCAGTGCACTTTGACCACTGGACCTGTGCCCTTTGACCACTGGACCAGTGCCCTTTGACCATGTTAGCTGCATGATGATCTTGCTTTTGTCATTTCTATTTGCAGTTTTTCTCTGGGGGCCATATCCATAAACAAGTTGGTTTTGTGGGATCAACCCTTTCCGTTGGAAACTGTGTGTATTTTGTCGACCAATATGGGAGTTAAAATTGCCTAGGATTATTAGCGTACATTTCTTTGGTTTTTGTCTAAAAACAACCGACTTCCAAAAAAAAAACACTAAAATGTGAAAAATAACTTTTATTTCGGAAGGCGGTGACTTCCGATAAGTATGTATTTTAATTTTTTGTCACCGCCTTCCGAAATTAAAGTTATTTTTTACATTTTAGTGTTTTTTTTTGTTAGTTTTTATTTTTCACTTTTTAGTGGTTCACATGTGCTTACCCCTTCACAGCGTCCCGGCGTGATGTTATGTTATGAACTGATGTAAACAATAGACAGACATGAGATTTCTGCAATTCCAGTCCATTTGCTATCATTTATTGAGGAGTTCCGTTGCCTATCTCCGAGGTTCTTCATCAGATCTTCACCAAATTGAAATCTCAGAGAAAGTATTCTTCCAAAAACTACCCAAATCACTTCAAATGTGCCTATAAAATTTGAAGAGTTCTCTCTATTTCTCCAGGATCCCATCATCAGCTCCTGACTTGATGACCATGGGACCACCTGGGAAGTATACCCTTTCAAACAAAAAAAAAATCCAAATCGGTCCAGCCATCTTCGAGTAATCGGGGAACATACATAATAATAAAAAAAAAGGTTCCGACGAATTGAGAACCTCCTCCTTTTGGAAGTCGATTAAAAACATAGAGATACCTAGTCATCAACGTATTCAAGTTCCCCACCCGCCACAGTGATCCTGCGATGCGCGTTGTTCGTCATCAACTAGGTCTTTGACATATTCATGTGAAGCCCGACCTCTAGGCTTGCCGTGCTAAGATCATCTAGCATCTGAGTCACTCAGAGGCTGAAGACGAAAAGAGGACAATATTATTTATTCATGATGATTATTAATGCTTAATAATGCTATTAAAAATCTATCTTTCCAGAAAAATACAGTGAATTTCAAACTGGTACAAACAATCCTACACATATTGGCACGCCAATTGCGTATACTCGAACAAGATGTGGAGATAAAGTTTGAGGAAACTGCCGTATACAATAGACAGGCACAACAAGCGGATGATTCAGACGATTATGACGATCAGCTTACATATTCGAGCAGCTCTTTAGAAGACGGAAAAGAAGATATCAGTGGTGCCGAGCGTGAAAGAGGGAGGGAGAAGGGAGGGAAGCGAAAGGAACGAGCTGAAAAAGGAGGAAAGGGGGAAAAAAAAGAACGGCGTGCGAAAAGCGAACGAGAGGGACAAGGTCCACGAGAGGGAAAGGGTGAACGTGACGAAAAAGGTGGCCAAGAAGGAAAAGGTGAACGAGAGGGAAGAGATGAACGAGAGGAAAAAGGTAAACGAGAGGGAAAAGGTGAACGAGAGGGAAAAGGTGAACGAGGGGGAAAAGGTGAACGAGAGCGAAAAGGTGAACGAGAGGGAAAAGGTGAACGAGATGGAAAAGGTGAACGAGAAAGAAAAGGTGAACGAATGGGAAAAGGTGAACGAGATGCAAGAGATGAACGAGAGGAAAAAGGTGAACGAGAGGGAAAAGGTGAACGAGAGGGAAGAGGTGAACGAGATGGAAAGCGTGAACGAGAGGGAGAAGGTCAGCGAGAGGGAAAAGGTGAACGAGAGGGCAAAAGCGAAAGAGAGGGAAAAGGTCAACAGGAGGGAAAAAGTCCACGAGAGGGAAAAGGGGAACGAGAGGGAAAAGGTGAACGAGAGGGAAAAGGTGAACGAGAAGGAAAAAGTGAACGAGTAGGAAAAGGTGAACGAGAGGGGAAAGGTGAACGAGGGGGAAAAGCTGAACGAGCTGGAAAAGGTGGACGAGAAGGAAAAGGACGAGGTGAAAAAGGGGAAAAAGAGGATAGTGGCCGTGGTAAAACCTCTTCGAAAGACAAGGAAGGTAAAGGAGGTTCCAAAGACATAGATGGGAAACATGGAGAAGATAAAAAAAGTAGAGATAGAGAAAGCCACGGAAGAAGTGCTCGGGGCAAACAGGGTTACGATGAAAGAGATGAACGTGAGGGACGGCCTGGTGGGCGAGAGAGAGGAGGCACACATGACGACCGCAAGGTAAGACCTGCTAATGTCTTTTTAATTACTCTTAGGCCCACTTGCACCGCTAATCTTTAAATCCTAAATATAATTTAAATACGATTCTGTCTCTCTCATCTTCTAACGATTGGCAGAAATAGAACGATGTTTTAAATTAGACTACCAAATATGAAGATCCCATGAAGGAATATGCGTTGGCACTTTGGCAATAAATGATCTGGTAAACCCACAAACGATATAGTACTCACAAATGATACAGTAGTATTTTGCGATAAGATTTTGAAAGGACTTATGTCCTTTCAAAATCCAACGCCATTTATTGACTGATGGTCTCGACTGATCCGGGACACTCCTTAATAAATTACCATATGCTTTATTATAATATAATTTATATAATTAATTCTTATATAAAATTGGCATATAAGTACAGTTGTGGTCATATAATTAAGAACGATTTGATGTTCCAGAATTTTTTATCTAAATCATGTCATGTGCAGTTATGAGTTCCTTCTTAGAAGTAACTGGTTATGTTATGAAATAGCCACATTAATAGCGTTAACGGGATTAGGAGTATAGAATGAAATCGCTAACTATTTTTTGTTACAAATTTTGTATATTCTCTATGTTATCCAATACAAATTAATGAAGCTGGACAAATAATTAAGAATGATTTATTTAACTGTTTGAGAGTTGTTTCATATGAAAATTAGATTAAATAAAACACAATAATGTGAAGTGCCATAGGAAAAAAGCAATTTAATACATGTTAAATTAACATTAATAGTTAGTAGAATGTCCACGGCTTTTAATTGCTGATTTATACCAGCGAGGCATTGACTCAACTTTTGACATTTCGCAAAAGAGATACAAGTTCCATTTTTCTAAGAAAACGTCGTACAGCTCTCTTAAATTGCCACACTGTTGATTTGAAATCTGTTATGTTCAATAAAACACTAATTAGGTAATTTACTGTTTTATTTCGTGGATGGTTTAAGCACTAGGTAGCCTTCAACTAACTTGTTATTTTCAGACCTGTAGGGTACTTCTACAAATCTTATTTGTCAAGAAGATTTACAAGTACCTTCATTAAAGATACACAACATACCTTTCCCCCAAGTATGCATGGACATATTATAAACATAAATGAAATATAAACAAAACATAAAGCATCATAATCTTCCTAATTCTACAAATAAAACAATTATCCCAACATGAGTAAAGTAATCTTAAATACAACATTACACCAAATAGTTCTGGCTGTGGCTAGGCCTGGCATATGGTGACATTGCATGGGAAAGAACTTTGTTCTTCAGTTTGCCACCTCGAAAAGTGGTCTCTGCCCCACTAGGTATCCCCAGCAACTCGGCCCATTCCTCCGAGCTAGGAATTTGGATTATTTGTTCCTTTTCTTGATTTGACTCTTCTACCTGCTCCTGTATACTTTCTTCCTTTTGCTCTTCCGGTTCCTTCTCCTCTTCTCCTGTAGTTGAGCTTGATGGCTTCTTTTGAATCAGTTGGTCAATATGTCTGCTTACAACATCTCCATTGTCTGATGTCACCTGATAGCTGGATGGCCCATGCTTACTTGTTACAGTGCCTGGTAACCAACGTGGCCCTCTTCCATAATTTCTATACATCACATATTTACCAATGTCTGTTTCTCTGTGTTTCCTTTGTGTGTTATTTGTAATTTGCTGCTCGACTCTCATGTGCTGTTTATTGACTGGATGAATACTGTCCAGTAAAGTCCTTAACCGTCTATTCATTAATAATTCTGAAGGGCTTTTTCCTGTTCCTGAACATGGCGTTACTCGCAGTCCAAGTAACATGTTAGGTACCTTCACGTCCCATGATACATCATCCATTTTTCGTAACTTGTCCTTAACCGTCTGTACCATTCGTTCAGCCAATCCATTTGTCGCAGGGTGGTATGGTGCTGTAGTTATATGCTTAATTTTATTAGAATCTAAAAATTGTTTCATTTCAGCTGAAACAAATGCTGTGCCATTATCTGAAACCAATGTCTCACATAATCCATGTGCAGCAAATAGCATTCTTAGATGCCGAATCACAGTTTCTGAAGTCATGTCACTTACTATAAATACTTCAGGCCATCGTGAATATGAGTCAACAATTATCAAAAATATTTTATTTTGGTAGGGACCAGCAAAATCAATATTTACGCGAGACCACGGTCTTGTAGGTACTACCCACTCACAACTTGTCTTGGGAGGCATGTACCTATTTTCGAGACACTTGGTGCAATTGTTCACCAATGCCTCAATTTCATTGTTTAATTCCGGCCACCACACATAGCTTCTGGCCAAAGCTTTTGTTTGAACAATCCCACTGTGAGTCCTATGTAAAGCACGTAAAATATCTTTACGCAGCGGTGGTGGTACCACCACGCGACATCCTAGTAAAATACAACCTTCATGTAAAGAAAGTTCAGTACGATGTAACCAATAACTGTGTAAAGCTTCCTCTGGCACTTTAGCTGGCCAACCAGATAAAATGTAATGCATGACTCGTGATAAAGCCTTATCTGTTTTTGTGAGCAGCTCGATCTGGTTAACATCAACCGGAAAGTCTTTAGGAGACTCCGCCATCAATAAAATATCACAAAGCTGCTGTTCAGGTTCCTCTGGCACCGGTTGTGGCCAGCGACTGAGACCATCTGCATTTCCTATTTGTTTACCCGGCTTATACGTTATATTATAACCGTGTGAGGTCAAAACAATAGCGATTCTAGTTAATCGGGGCGATATCATATTAGGAATTGGCTTCTTAGGATCAAAAATACTGACCAGTGGCTTGTGATCCGTTACTATTGTAAAAGTTCTTCCCATAAGATAGTTATGAAATTTCTGAATTCCGAACATTATTGCTGTAGCTTCTTTATCAAGCTGAGAGTATTTACGTTCGTGTGAATGTAATGTCCTAGAACTCATAGCGATTGGTCGTTCTTGCCCATCCTGCGTCACATGAGACAAAACTGCGCCTACACCATACTCTGAGCTATCGCACGTGAGTACTAAGGGTTTATTTAAATCATAGTGAACTAAAGTAATGTCTGACGATAGTAACCGTTTCGCTGCTTCGAAGCTTTCTCGTTCCCGTTCTGTCCAGTGCCACTTGTGTGACTTATCAAGCAACCTATGGAGCGGTTCAAGGACAGTAGCCTTGTGAGGTACGAACCTCTCATAAAAATTGTACAGCCCTAAAAAAGCCTGTAGCTCCTGAACACTCTGTGGTTCTGGAGTTTTGACAATCGATTCCACTTTGCTAGGAGCTGGATGGATGCCGTCGGCATCAATAACAAAACCCAGAAATTCTACGCATTCTTTAGCAACCTTACACTTACCTGCATTCAGTCGCAGGCCAGCTTTTTGTATGCGTTCTAGTACAGCATCCAGTCGTTGACCCATATCTGTCAAGGTATGCCCGCTTATAATAATGTCATCAATTAGTACTGCGACGCCCGAAATACCTGCCAGTAAAGATGTCATTAACCTTTGAAAAATGCCTGGACACGCTTTTACTCCGAACGCCAACCTGTGAACAGTGTGAAGACCTTTACATGTATTCAATGTTAACAGTTTAGCCGTGTCTTCATCCACAACGACTTGTGTATAGGCTCGCTCTAAATCTAACGTTGTGAAATATCTTCCTCCCGCAATTGCAGCAAATACCTCATTAGCAGTGGGCATAGGGTAAGTATCAGACTCGGTAGCCTGATTCACCGTGCTGCGATAATCTCCACACAGGCGAATCTCGCCCGTTTTCTTAACAATGGGCACCACTGGTGTGGCCCACTGTGAGTAGGAAACAGGGCGTAGTACCCCCTCGGTTATCAATCGATCTATTTCCTTTTCAACTCTGTCCTTAATTGCGAACGGAACTGGGCGAGCTTTAAGAAACCTAGGAGTAGCGTCTGGTTTTAAATGTATAGTCACTGGTTCCCCTCGGTAAGTACCAAGACCTTCTTTGAACACATCAGAGTGTTTTTGTAACATTTCATTAGCCATTGATATGCCAGTACTAGACACGAAATTAATACAAAGTTTTATATTAAGAGCAGAAAACCAATCCCGCCCAATTAAATTGGGGCCTGAACCTCTAGCTACAATAACCGGTAAAACACACTTAATGTCTCTAACGTTTACGTGCACTACTGTCTGCCCGAGCACAGAAACTGGTGTCGCCGTCCAGGTACGTAGATTGTTGTGTATGGCGCGCAGTTCGGGTCGTGGCTTTGCGTCGCACAAGCCTCTCCACGTGCGCTCGTTCACGAGAGAGAAACCAGCACCAGAATCCACCTGCATAGTCACTGGCATCCCATTCAGATGAAGCTTAACCTCGTAAGCTGGCACCCGCAATCGATTATTATCCATGTTGTATATACCATTCAACTGATCCTGTGACTCGTCCTCCTCTGTGAAATTAACTTTTCTGTTCGAGGCTTTCTTCTTTGTAATGCAAACCTTTTCTATATGTCCTACCTTCTTGCAGTACCGACAAGTAACCTTGGCAAAACGACATTCTCCAGCATGGCGGTCACCACAACGGTAACAAAGTTTTATATTTGTTTGCACAGTGTTGATGTCCATCGGCTCAGGAGCTGGTGGCATGGTCGTGGATGTACTCGCCGTCGAATCGAATCCACTTGCTA
Source organism: Polymixis lichenea (assembly GCA_949091785.1). Classification (NCBI taxonomy): domain Eukaryota; kingdom Metazoa; phylum Arthropoda; class Insecta; order Lepidoptera; family Noctuidae; genus Polymixis; species Polymixis lichenea. The sequence continues at coordinate 951,911 of OX420943.1, read as the reverse complement.
CGTTGCTGGTACTCCCATTTACATTTTGTATCATGCGAACATCTCTTACCGCACTCTCAGCAGACAACATCGCCTCGACAACATTGTCATAACTAAGTTTATCTCTTTTCAATAAATCGTATTGCAGTCTGTGATCTTTCATTCCACACACGAGTCTATCACGTAACATTCGTTCTAAATCCGAAAAATTGCAATCAGAACTGATCTTCCTCAGCTGAGCAATATATTCCGCTGCTGATTCGCTCTGTTGTTGGTCACGTTTATAGAACTTATATGACACTGATATTTCGTTAGGTTTAGGGCTAAAATGTTTCGTTAGAACATTCACGATTTCTTTAAATGAGACTTCACTAGCTTTTTTAGGAGTAATTAACGCAAGAAGCGTATCAAACACTTTCGCTCCACACACTGTGTAAAAGTTTGCTCTTTTACTTATGTCCAACACTACGCCATTTGCTTCAAAGCAAAATGTTAGCCTGTCTATGTAATTGTTCCAATTGTCTGTTTGAGAATCAAATTCCGTGAATTTCACAGCCCTACACTCCATTCTTTGAAGTTTATTCCTCGTCGCCACTGTTATGTTCAATAAAACACTAATTAGGTAATTTACTGTTTTATTTCGTGGATGGTTTAAGCACTAGGTAGCCTTCAACTAACTTGTTATTTTCAGACCTGTAGGGTACTTCTACAAATCTTATTTGTCAAGAAGATTTACAAGTACCTTCATTAAAGATACACAACAAAATCTTTTCTTGATTTCGCACCAAAGATCTATTGGATTTACAGCTGGCCTGTTAGCTGGCCAATCTAAGACAAATACTGTTTGCGATGTGAGAAATTCCTTAACGGTGCGTGCAGTACGCTTTGGATCATTGTTGTGCTGGAATCTCCAAATAACCGGAAGCACGTCTTTAGCATAAGGTAACATTGTTTCTTCTAGTATAGTCTTGTATTGGAATTGATCCATGTTTCTTTCTATCAGCTTAACAGGTCTAACAATATGTCCAGAAAAGCAACCCCAAATGTTCACATTTCCCCCACCATGCTATTTTTTTTTCCTGAGTGTGAAATCATCAAATGACTTCTCCAGCTCTGGATGAAGCAGGAGGAGAAGGATGGATGAGGTGTCAGACTTTTACTGACTAAAACCCACCCGTGTTCCCTCAGTTGCCTGTGTGCCAGGGGCCGCGGTATCTGTTTCGAACAACCCGCACCCCTGGCAGGCATCGGCCCTTGCGGACCCCACCAGTTGTTGCTGACATCTCTGACGGCGCGCGTGGAACACAACGCGCCGCCGATCCAGGCATTTTTTTTAACGTGGAGAAATGCCTACTGCGCTACCACGGGAAGATAGCGCAATTATGTGGGACTGTAGCCCCTAAAACTCCACGGTGTCCTCCAGTGCCGCATGAGGCGGGAACACGGAAAAGCGCAAGCCATCCGCGAACCCGCCGCGGCTGTCCGTCATCGGAACCTCCTAGGAGGGAAATAATCCTATCACCGGGGCACTAGGACACATGGCACGTCGTAACCACCCCAGGAACCAAATAGCATTGGCCCTTGGTCCCCCTGCGACGGGTCAGCACAGTGGCCCCGCCGCCCACCACTTTTCGGCTGCATGGGATAGGGAGAGCGGCCAACGCTATACCGACACTCCTCCTCCCCTGCGGCCCCACCGCGTCCGCCATCGAACGGTGGCGGCCCCGTCCAGGCCGCGGAAGGGAAGAGTGCTACTCAGAAGTACCGGAACTCCTCCGCCGCCACAGCCTGTATCCCTCAGCCGCGATGCCTCCCATTCGACATCGCGGCCCGCCTCAGCTGCGATGCACCTCACCGCAACCTACTTTTTGGCCGCTACGTCGTCGGCTTGGAGGCAAAAGCCCTGACGAGCGGCCCCACCTTGGGGTTCCTCTTTGCTTCACCGTGGGGATGACCACGGCTACTGAGCCCCCCCGCAACGACAATGCGGGAACCCACTGGGGGGGTCCCCCACCATGCTTTCATGTCTTTTTTGTGTACTTAGGGTCGAAAGCTTTTTTCGGAGGGCGTCGTACAGTAAGGAGTCATAAGTCCATTACTATACTAAGGGTTATATTGCTATACACTCGCGGTCCAGGCCGTACCTACAGCTGTGTATTAGACCTGTATCAACACTCAGAACTCACACTGGTGTCGAATGAAACAAAAAGCATACCGTCGCACAGAGTACGTAATTAGGTATGACCTTGGTCGGTTCATATCATTGCTAAAATTCACGTTCTCATATCGAGTTCTGATAGTTCGTAACGTATCGTCCTAGATTAAAAAAACTCATAGGTCTGGGTTCAAATCTCGCGCTGAGACTTTAAATTTTCTTTTCAACAATAATCTTCATCTGATTTTTTAATATTCAATAAATTAATAAACGAGGATAATAATGTAATAATTATTTTCTTAAGTTTATATTGTTATTTAAATAAAGGATTATGAATAAAATGTTGCATAAGTTATTACAAAATATTTATTCGTTATAATTTTATGAAGTATAAACATAACTAATAATAACTTCTGGTTAAAACAGTTTATTTTCTCAAAAAGATCAATTTATTGAAGTAAAGTAGCTAATTGGTGAACTAAAATCAGGCTTAAAATATTGTATCTTAGTAATATAATAACATTGTGCTGTAATTACTACTGTGTGTGGGTACTCTAAAGAAACCACAATAATCTACGCAAATCTACCCACTTAGATATAACAAATGCAGACGCGTTGTCACAATACGATTAAATGACCCAGTAATACTACTTTTATTCTACTGCGAGTGAGTTCGTTTTATCTCAGACCTCAAAGTTAACAAATTGTATTTAATAGGACTTATTGAGGTTATTCATTTTCATTACGAAAAGAAGATTGAAAGTAAACCTCAAAATAATCCATGTTACGGATATGACACAATATTGTTTGAATATTACTAAAATCAATAAATATTTGTAATTTATAATTTAATGTTAATATTTTTTTCGTTAAATATGGTTTTTGAGCTGGTTTTCAATGATGCAAACCTTCTGCGTGGAGTGCACGGCGCACGGTTCGTAAAGACGTGTTGAATAATTCGGCAAAATGTCTTGTCGTTATGAAACCACTTCTTACATATTCACTGTACATGTGCTGTCACTGCGCCTCTTTCATGACCTGGGGTCTTCCACTTTGCTTTCGACGGGCAAGGTTAACCCTCTTCCTCATAATATCTCTTCACCCACCGACTCACACAGTATTTCACTAAAACAAAAAAGGGGTACTGTTAGGCTACTAAGCAAAATACATACTAATATGTATTACTATTTAGAAACGAAATGATTTAAAATAGAAATATCACAAAATATTATAAGTGAGTATAATGTTATTTTCATCGTTCAATAATCTAGGAAATAAATTTACTTTGAAATTTTCAATTTTTTTCTATTTAGACCTTATGATATTTATAAAACATTTAAAAAAATAACTACAAAGATCAGCAGTTATACTTTAATTAGATAAATATTTAATAAAATAATTAAATCATAATACTCACACTCAGTCCGGTTTCATCAGTTAGGTAATTATGATATAATTATTAAGTCCGCTTTTATGCAGCGCAATAGTATTCGCTTTCATTTCTATATTTAAATTTGCTTACATTTTAAAATGAACTAGAACACCGCTAATACATTTAACACACGTCACTAGCACACAATATCAACCAACACCGTAATAAGTTCAACTAATACTTAAAAAAACACATCATAATATCGGGTCTAAACTTATCGTGGAGATTTAGAACTCAGTATTAAAACACAAAAAGAGTTTTGTCGCTGGGGTTCGAACGCAAGCTACATCGTGTATATTATCGTAGCCGCATCGTTAACCACTTAGCCAGATAGACACATACTTATCGTATTAAAATTAAATGCTACTATCATAGAACGCCGTCGCAACATGACAGGCTTGTCACTAAAGCAAATGATTATTATGTCGCACTCTTTCTGACTAGACGAAAGACTAGATGAAAGAGCGCGATATACAAGATCGTGTATGTATGCAAAATATTTCTTATAGGAAAAGGTCGTAAGTGCGACTTGTTTTGATGCGAATGATTTGTGCCACTACTACTGGAGTTATGACTCCTACTGCACATATCGTTTTCTATCAGAACATACACTGTTTATTTTTGTCTTGTAAGAAAAAAGAACATAAAAAAAATGAAAATCTGTATTTTCTCTTCCACAATTAAAGTCAGTAGCTGCAGTGAAATATAGCAGAGGAGGGAAGAGTGTGTGAATATTGTGATAGTGTATGTGTGTTGTGTGATGAGTATGTGTGATGTGTATGTGGTGAATGTGTGGTGATTGGTGAGTGTCTGTGCAAAAAAATTAAGTATAACATTAGTCTTTATTTTTATTTATTTATTTCCAGGAGTTCTTCAATTTGTTGATAGTTCAATCCCAAGAGCCAAGCAGTTACATTTCCACTATCAACTGTCCAGTTTTCATACCTTCTTGCAAGTGCAAGCCGGACTAGCCTATGGCTCCTTTTCAATATGGGCACCTTCCTTGCTATCTTTCCGTGCAACTTTTCAATATGGGCACCTTCCTTGCTATCTTTCCGTGCAACTTTTCAATATGGGCACCTTCCTTGCTATCTTTCCGTGCAACTTTTCAATATGGGCACCTTCCTTGCTATCTTTCCGTGCAACTTTTCTTCTATCAAACGTCTTCGAATAGTGCGAGTAGAAATCGCTGAAGGGTTGTTTTCACCAAAATATTCTTTTCTCAGCGCATTAGACCCTTTAAAAGGATTAGTTTTGCCAAACTAACGATATTTCGATCATCGACGAGATGACTTTCTCAGCTTAGGTACACGCGGAACGTTTGAAGTACGTAGTTTGATACGTGGCAAAATGCTTCAAAGCATGGAAAACTGCTTCTCGTTTTTGAGTAATTCAGATGGTCGGCTATTTTTTTATACGACTAATTCTTTTCGCGAAGTTTTATTATTACAACTTTTATTTTTCCCCATTGTTTTCATATGAAGCAATCACGATATGAATAGTGACCTGCAACCACAAAGCCACAGAGTGTTCTCTATTTAAATTTGAGTTATAAAAAAAATATTCAGCTTTCTTTAATTATGTGATCAGCCAGTAAGTAGTAATACTAGGCTCAGATCTAATGTATAAAGTTTATCTATTAGTTTTTAGCCAATCTTATGTATCAACGAATGTACCGCTAGTAAGGAAAAGTTTTACGATACCGAGAGACATACAAAAAAAATACATGTAATCAGATAAACTTGTTAGTTTGAAAAAAACTTCCCTTAAAATAAGCGTTCTTAATTATATGACCACCTCTGTATATAATTAAAAATAGAAATAAACAAGTAATACATACCAAAGATATATTTTGTTTTATAATAATCGATGTTTTTTGGTACCTTATTTTACATTTTGGTACACCCCGACCACAAATGAATGAATCCCATCGGGTTTTTATTGTTATAGTAATTAACGTTAATGCTTCTGCTTTTTCTTAGCGTGTCGATAGCAATCTAAATACATTCAGCTTAAACTTTGTCTACGAGCTTGGCACTATCAGCAGCGTCCATCAGCTCTGGTAGCGTGCAGATAACAGGACACGCTGGACAACATATTAAGTGCCCCATTGTTTGTGGTACAGCACCACATTTACACCCCAGGGAGGAGCCATCTGTGTATCTCCACCCCGAAATTCTCTGAATGGTCATTAGTTTTACTATGACCCATTTTAAAGCTAAAAACAAATGTAAGTGGTAAAAATAAATAATGTTACAAATATCTTTGTGTCTGGTTGGGTACGCTCTTACCCATTATCCTTTATTCAGCGATTGATGCACTTACCTAGTGATTTGTAGTGCAAGTGGCCTTGAGGTTTGTTTAGAGTTATTGTTGAAGGTAATTTCTTGAGCCTTATCATTTTATTTTCGGACACGATCCCGTTTCGTACATAAAAAAATAACATTTCTCTCTACATCGAATATACCTTTGGTGACGCACGTGTCCACCAGTTTCTCACAGAATGCTGTTTGCAGCTTTCGTCTGCTGTCTTCATGTAGTTTTCAAAACATAATTTGTTATGTTTTAGGGTCACCTCGATAGAAGGCACGAGTCCGGTACAAGCATCACTGTAACAGGTTCGAGAATTACTTTAAAACATCCTGTAGGTATTATTGTAGAGTAGACTCCTTTTACTTGGCATCGAAATACATATATACTAAGGTACCTTGTAGGCATATAATAGATTACGACTGTAATGTGATTTGAAATGTTTGAGCAGAGGCCACACGGAAGGATGGAAGAGGAAAAGACGGAAACGATAAAATATTAGTCGGTAACTATAAAATATCATGACTCGATGATAAGCTCATAAATGTTGTGGTGAGAATTACAATAACTCTCGTTCTTAAATTTCAGCCGAAAGGGGACCAGCTTCTCGTGAGTACCTCACCATAATAAACATATAATTTTGTCGCAATTTTAAGACTAGAGAAAACAGCGACAGCCGGACTCTGCCACTTTTCTTAAAACCCACACCCTAATTATTGTTTCACACTTTCAATCATAATCAAGAAAATATTTAAGAAAATTATCAATCCATGCTTCATATGTTTGAAAAATGTGATGCTCCGCAACGTAAATAACGCGATGAATGTTGCATAACCGTCAAAAGTATTGCCATTGTAAGTGTGTGACGCTGTGCGGCCGGCTGGTGTGCTATAATGATATGATACAGTACAATTAGTAGTAGGTAAGCTCACTTGGAATTCCCTGGCGATGTTTTGGCGTGAGAAAGTAAAAAGGTGCTTAGGACCACAAACGAGCCATGGTCCGAGGTACTATGTGACCAACTCTGAAAAAAAAAACTGCATGTATTTCCGACATTTCACGAGTTGCCATTGATGACATTGATGAGTGAGTTGACCATGCATTACATATCTAGACACTCCCTCGCTTGAAAAGCACTATAAATCGTTGGTCCCGGCTGACATTCGTAAATCTTGCTATGACCGTCGTTACGGGTAGTCAGAAGCCCAAAGGTCTGACAACCAGTCTTATGGTTCATAAGGGGTAAGGGGTATCGGTTCGGGGCATCGTGTTGTGTGCACCCAGTAACTGGGTTGTGGCGGTCAGATAGGCAGTCGCTCCATAAAGTAAAATAAAATACCTACTGATATTCAGGTCTATCCATTAACGACCGGAAGCCGACCCCAACATAGTTGGGAAAAGGCAGGCAGATGAATTGATGTGTTGAGTTTATGGCAATCAATGTTTGTTTGCAACCTCAGGTGGTCGCCCCGCGCGCGTGGGCAGTATTGAGGTAGTGACTGCCTCCCAGTTTGCGGAACTCGAGCAAGCAGTGCGGCAGTTGGAGCAGGTCTCTGGACCACCGCCGGTGCCTGCCATGCCCGACAATGAGCAGCTGAGAAAGGACTTGGCGCAGGGTCGCGCGTCGCTGTCCGATACCATGCAAGCTGTGCAGGTAGCTACGACGTGACACGCACCTTCCACAGCCTCTGTATGGGTTCCAGTATTAATCACCATTGCGGCTTTTTACAGTTCGTATGCGTGTATGAATTTATAGTGCATGCAGTATTCACATTAATATTTTTTTGTAATTCAAACAGCAGCGCCCTTTTTTTTGTGAAAACGTTATACAAGATGTTATACGTAGGGTTTGGTAAAAAAATTCCTATGGTTCCCGATAAAGCTGTAGCCGTTGTATTCACCCGATACTAGATTTAGTAGGCTCATTACATTCCTCATGAAGTAAGCTTTCATCGGTTATGATTTTTTTCAGTTTTGAGCAGATAGACAGCCGATATTAGACGACATCTTCTTGCTATTTGCAACAAATTTTCTTAGGGTTTCAGGCACTGCCGCAGGTATTGTATTTGCTCGGTATTAGAATTTTTAGGGTCATTGCATTCGTTTTGATGCAAGTTTTCTTCGATTGGGAGTTTTTTCATTTCTGAGCATATTTACGGCCGATATGACATTATATATGGAGTTATTTTGCTATTGTCAACTTCAAATTCATTTTTAACCCTATTTTGGCCAATGTTTTTGTTGTTTCTCTCTATGCCTAGTAGTGCTTTGTCAACTCTTGACAACGACTACAGAATCAGTGTTCTAACTAAACACATGTTTGCGCTATATGCATTGGGATTTCGCTCATTGTGAAAAATAGAGGGTGGCACGCATGCGCATGCTTGCCAGCCAAATGTCATAGACAAATTATATCCCGCTTAAAAATTGTTATAAATAAGACCATCTTTTAAATGCTCAAACATTACTTTGGCACTAAAACTCCGTAGTTAGCGTTTGAAATCTTACATGTTTTTATCGTTTGTGTTGAAATTACCGCCAGTACTCCGAGCGAAAAGACGTTTTCACATCAAAACGCGATTTTATTTTAATTTACCTATTTATTTAATTACTTACAGGCTAATTTGGGGTGATATGGCAGTTTATATCCGAGGATACTGTGGACGGTAGCCATATTGATACTAGCCATGATTCATAGAATGCATGAGTACAATCTAATAATTTCTATTAGCTACAAGCGCGGGTACATGCAGCAGAGCAGGGTCTGTCCCGCATGGCAGAGCTGTTGACGCAGTTGGCGACGGCCGGCACGTTGCCCCTGGATCTGGCGAACCGCATCGAAGAGTTGCATGCCGAGATGATTCAGGCCGGCTCCGTACCAGGGCCCACTGGTGCAGATGCGGCATCCTCCGCTGACACGCAGTACGGCGATGCTGGCACAGGGCCCGGCAGTGCTGGCACAGGGCACGGCGGTGTAGGCACTAAGCATGGTGGTACTGGCACAGGGAAACGCGTTGGTGGCGCAGGGCGAGCCACCATCGAGCAAGGAGTGAGTATTGTCACAATAAACGATCTACTTAATAAAAACCTTAAAATTCAATCATTCACAGACAGACTACTCGCGGCCTAAACTGCTGGAATGATTAATGTTTCCAAAATTGCGACGGTTGGTGACAGTTAATGAAAGTGCTAGTTATGCTCTTATTCTACAAGCAGAGTCGTAGCATGAAGTTAGTCGCAGATCCAGTGACCATGTCTCGGATTATCTCCACGAAGCGATCCTCCATTGGGAGCGCTGGGGCGGCGGAGTCTGCGCCACAACAGGTCGGAGTCACGCACATTGAGATGAAGTAAGTTCTTACGATTTTTTTGTTTTTTGTTTTAGACTTTATTACTGAAAAGGATTACAAATTCACTTACAGAGAAAACAACGACATATTTTGTTACGATTAGGCTACTAGGCATTAAGCGTAGCGTATATAGGGTGACTGTTAATTAGTGACCGATACTTAATAACAAATCAAATCAAACCAAAATCAAAAGTCATTTATTCAAATTAGGCCGAGAATCAGCACTTTTCGAATGTCAAAATTACATAAGACAGTCCCCCAAAACGCCCGCCCTTCACCACTTCCTAGTGCTTTAGCTGTGAAGAAGAAGTGGCGTAACAAACTCCCCAGTAGCACATCTGTCTGTTTAGTTAGATAGACTTGATTCTATAGATAGGTAGGCAAAGTAATCAACATTACGAGACACAGAACTTAAAAATTTGATAAAAACATATTGTACACATCAAAACAAACAACTTTCCCAAACAAAACGACCCCTTTATCCCTTTGAACTTGAACAGATAGCGCGCGCGGTTTGTACGGTTGTTAATCGGTCCTGAGTTCGATTCCCAGGTCGGGTGATGTGTAAGTCGTTTATTCCGTAAGGAAATTCTCAGTAGCAGCTCGGAATTTGGAAGTTTGTGGTGTGACACCGCCTGACGCGGTGTGCGCGTGCGCCGTTGTGTCTGCGCTTGATCTCTCCACGTTCGTGTCGGATGGCCGACTCATAGGACTAGGAGAGTGACGGGTAGAGAGTGCACCTGATGTGTGTTCGCTCTATTTATAACATCTCCGGCGTACTTGACTATCTTGAGACGGCCGCTGTGACGTAAATTCGGTCGAGAGAAGATTTTATTATTACTCCCACATTTTTTTATCACTGTTTTAAATTATATATCTATTTTAGTGAAGTTCTGGAGTACACGAAGGACGTAATTACTAAAGAAATAATGACTTTGATTGCTCGCGCCAACCACTCTGCCGATATGGCATCTAATATGTCGAGGAGTGTCGGTGAGTTATGTAGCTTATTTATTCTGAATTACGGAATATTTCATTCAAACTTGAGCAATAAATGATTTTATTCCTGTAAGTAGGTTTGTACAAACACTTTTACACGTCAATCATATTTTTAAACTAATGAAATATTACTAATCTGTTAAAGCAAACTTTCATATATTACAATAACTTTCGCGACTGAAATCCATCTCCAACAGATGGTGTACCGTTTTCACCGCTTGTATATATTTTCAGCTGAAAAGCTGGACATTGCTCTGCAAATTAACGGACGTATCAGCACCCTTTTCTCGCAGACGGAGGACTATGCGAACCAGCTCAGCGGGTTCGATGCTGGCCTCGCGACACAGGTATGTAATAATATATGTTCAGGGTAAACCTCGGTGAAGGGAGGGAGATTGATTGATAAAACAGAATATTTCAGTAGATACCGACGCCGAATATGAGTAGCTAACATACAGTTTAGAAGGTATGAGATTCAAAGGGATATCGAGTACTGTCGTTAAAATAGAGCATAGAATAGAATACTTTTAACCATGCAAACCATATTATTAACAGATATATAAATGTATACCATGTAAAATCGGAGTCTGCGCGGAGTTGCAAGTAACAATGACTTTTGTCGATACTCAAGTTCAGACTCACGTTATCGATACTCAAGTCGTACCGACTTGAATATCGATAACGGGATTTTATTGATTTCCACATCGATTTAACAATATACCTACGATCCACTACTATTCATTGATAATGGCAGGGAGGGTCGGATCAAAAAATTGTATTACTGTACAATTGTAGGTACCTACGTAAAATCGTAGTGGTCATTTATATATAGGTAAATGTGCTTAGTTTAATGAGAAAAAATGAAAATCTCAGGAAAAATACTATTAAGGCTGTTATTTTCCATGCACGCTTCTTAATCAATACTGACATTGGCAGAATTGTTTCGGCAAAACCGAGACTCTTGTCATAGTAAAAAATTTAATTGAATTAAAGGCAGACATATTAAAAATGATTAATTAAAAGCAATTTTACATATATACTCGCACCGAAATAATTAATTGCGAAACAGAATATCGATACAAAGCAACAGGATCCATCATCTCTATGAGCGATACAGTAGGAGTAGCTAGGAAAAAAATAATAGTCTGACAATAATCGGTTTATAGAACCGTTATTCTTATATAAAAAAAATATGTTATAAAACTAATAACGTTTTTGATTGTTTTATTTTATAACAATGTAAACGCGTATAATCTTCTCGTACGTTTTCGATCGGTACGCGTTTAGCAGACAAACTTGGTATTGATTATATAATCGATTACAAACTGAAGTTGATGTTTTATTTCGGTGCTGGTAACACTGCGCTGACGCAGTCCCCATTTAAAAGCATAGCCATTTGTCTGAACAAATGGCTATGCTTTTAAATGAGGGAGTCTGTGTACCTGGCTACTATGTGATGTGCAAAAATATTTCTTTCGGAATTAATTTATTTTTTATTTATTTTATTATTTATGTACACACAGTAAAATACATACAAGATATGGCATAATTAAACAATAGTACAAAGGTACTGCTTATTTCTTTAGAAATTTCTTCCAGCAGACCTGCGAAAGGAGAAATGAAAAAGAAATGTAGACAATAGTGTGTGAGAACAAGAAGAGAAAATATGAATATGTGACGTCTTAAACTAAAATATACTTACACATATAATGCAGGAAATTAACATATACATAAATAAATACATAATGATAAAATATATAAACATATAAACATATAGATAAATATATATATACATATATACTTAAATATACATACATACACAATTAAGAGGAAAGGTAATGCTCTTTTACTCGACATTTGAACAGAGAAATCGTTTTTAAGTCACGAATGCTCGGCGGAAGTGAGTTCCACAATCTTACAGCATGTACAGAGAAGGAATAAGAATAATAACTAGTTTTATGGGGATGGGATTTAAGGAGGGATCTAAGGTGTGATCTACACGGTGCGTCACTAGGACGAGCGTAAGAAAAACGCTCACGCAGGTAGGAAGGATAAGAAGGGTTGTGTAAGATGTTGAAGAGAAGACACAAAATCCGAGTGTTCCTGCGAAAGCGGATTGGGAGCCACTTGAGTTCCTTGCGAAGGTGAGAAACGTGGTCATACTTTCGAAGACCGAAAATAAAGCGAATGCACAGGTTTTGCAGGCGCTCAAGCTTGTTTAATAGCTCCTCAGTAGCATCCAAGTAGCAGGCGTCGGCATAATCTATAATCGGCTGAATAAGTGTTTGTGCCAAAGAAATTTTAGTCTTCAAAGGCAGGAGACTTTGAAGGCATTTTAACGAATGGAATGAGAAATGTAGCTTTCGACTGACCTCATTGACCTGAGCACGCCACGAAAGATTAGAGTCGATAACTACACCCAGATCTTTAGCGGTTTCGGTATAGTCAATGCGAACGCCATCGAGATATAAAGGCATCAGAGATGCAACATCAGCTGCATTGCGAACGAATCTGCTGCCTATGATCATGGCCTGGGTTTTAGTTGGGTTAATTTGCAAACCAAATGACTTAGCCCAGACGCTGATACAAGCCAGGTCAAGGTTCATTGCAGCAAGTGCAGAGTCCGCGTCAGCTACAGTAAAATGCCGGTAAAGCTGCAAGTCATCTGCGTAGAGGTGAAAACTAGAGGAAATTACTGTGGTAACAAGGTTTATGAAAATTGAAAACAGAAGAGGAGAGAGAACGCTACCCTGAGGAACACCCTCAGTGAGTCAACACCAATCAGAGAAGGACTCCTCCAGGCGAACACACTGAGAGCGTCCTCGGAGATAGGAACTGAACCAGGCTAAAGTAGAAGAAGAGAAATTGATAGATTGGAGGATACCTAGTAAAATGTCGAAATCCACTGAGTTGAAGGCGCTACTAAAGTCAAGCAATACAAGAACAGTAAGGGACTTATTCTCCATTGCCCAGCGGATGTCGTCAGTTACTTTAAGAAGGGCGGTTACAGTACTGTGACCCGAGCGGAAACCGGATTGGAAAGGGGAAATCAACGAGTTTGACGCCAGGAAATGTGATAGTTGTCTATGAACTATGTGCTCAAGAACTTTAGATAGAAATGGAAGAATAGAAATAGGTCTAAAGTGGGTTAATAAAGTAGGATTATTAGTTTTAGGTAAAGGTATAATATGAGCCTGTTTCCACACTGACGGAAAGGAGCAAGAAGAAAATGAGTGGTTGAAGATGTGAGTGAGAACAGGAAGTAACGAGGAAAGGATGAGAGTTATCATTCTTGAGCACAACTTATCATTACCGACTGCTGAAGAAGTAATTGCAAGAACAGATTTTTTTACGTCATCCTCAGTAACATCGCTAAGCTTAAAATGAGAACATTGTGGTAACGGCAAACTAGCAAGACTCTCTAGTGTCGCAGCTTTGACAGACGGATCAAGAGAAAAGGGAAGGAGAGAAAAGTGTTTATTGAGATCATTGAGATTCACATCTTTACACTGGTTGGCAGGTGACTTGCCTATACCTACAGATTTGAGAAATTTCCAAACGTCGGAAGAATTGCGGTTATTTAGTTGGTCGTGAAAATAGCGTCTCTTAGCATCTTGACACAGATGACTGCAGCGATTACGTAAGGATTTGTAATAAGAGAGATTCAGCTCTGACGGTCTGCGCTTATATCTGCTCTTAGCTTTGTCCCTCCGAGCCATAAGCTCTTTAATTTGCAGTGTTATCCATGGTGCAGGGTTATGCCTTACTTTGACACGTCGGATAGGGGCATGCTGATCATATAAGTCGAGAATGGTTGCATTAAAACAGTTCACCTTATCCTCGATGTCATCCTTCTCGCTCAGAGGAGTCCAGTCGAGATTGCCAGCATCACACTGCAAAGCGTCTACATCTATGCCCTTATAGTTACGGAGATATAAAAGTTGGGACTTACGCTTGGGAACACGGATACGATACGAAAGATAAATGAGATCGTGATAAGAAAAAGTAGCCGTAAGTTGACCATGGTAAGAAACACTATTCGGAGAGGAGACGATCATAAGATCTAGATAAGAGGGTGTAGAATTAGGGAAATAGTGAGTTGCAGAAAGGGGCAAAACTTGAAGATTGAAAGAAGACAAAAGTGAAAGGAGCTTAAGGGAGCGAGAGTCATTTTTAATCAAGCAAGTATTAAAGTCACCCATTAAAATAACGTGCTCGTACATGGGGCAAAGATCGCTGAGAGTGGAGTCCAAGGAATCGAAGTAATCAATGTGAAGATTAGGACTATAAAGTACTGCTAGCAAAACTTTTGTGTGATGAACAGTAATTTCAAGAAACAAGTATTCAGCCGACTCAGAATACCGTGAAGGAGATGAACTGACCACCTTGTAGGGTAAATCAGCACGCAAGTACATAGCAATACCTCCTCCACCTTTGCCGGTCCTATCGTTGCGGATCAAGACGAAGCCGGGGAGTAGGTATTGATTAGAGAGGAGAGACGGCTTCAAAAAGGATTCCGATATTAAGAGCGCGTCCAGGTGAGCACTACTAAATGATGTCAGAAGGTCAGAATAGTGACCAGGAACACTCTGAGCATTTATGTGAGCTATATGCAGATTTGTAGGGTCATTAGAGAAAAGAGAAGATAGTTTATCATGCAAAGTAAGAGGTAAGGAAGAATCACTGTCTGCACTAACAAAACTAGTAGAAGAAGAGCACGAGAAGAAGCTGTCATTAAGATCAGCTACATTGTCCATGAATATACCTAAATTATAATATAAATATAAATATAAAAATATCTATACAAGAAGAGTAAATTTAAAATAACGTAAATACAAAAACTAAATTACACTAACAATTACAGATTTTCCTTTGAGAAAAACCTCCCCCACTCGCTGGTATAATGGCAGAAATTTTATAATAATAATTAACCAAGTTATACAACAAATAAGATCAATCATGCCGGAGAAATTTAAACAAAATAAAAATAAAATGAATACATCGCACCCATAAAAAGGAACGCGACACAATGGCGTACGAGCAGTGACACTGACATCCGGCTACATTCGTCACATTGTCAATTTTGACAGAACATCTCTTGACCCGTAAGCCATAAAAATAAAACAAAGTCACATAACGGCAATAATAAAGTAAAAAGTAAAGTTATTAGCAGTGAGACGTTTTAAGTAACTTATTTAACTACCGGCCCGAGAAGATTGTTATCATGCAAAACGGCCAAGTTAAGAAGTTGTTAATTTTAAGGATTGACAAAAACAATGACAACGAATGTGTTACTTGCGCATACGCGTCTTCCTCGTTCTCTTAGCGGGAGTATCCAAGGCTGCGGCTTTAGGAGATACAGGTTCTTCAGATTGCACAGAATCCTCGGTGTCGACTGAACAAGACGGGAATTTGACAATAAGGTCGTGAAGTTCGCCTGCCGTTTCGATCTTTCGGCGGGATTTGTCTGGGCAAATAACAACAATTTTGCCTTCCATGGACCAGCAATTTGGCATACCGAAATGCTTACGAGCAGCCGCAAACACACGATGCCGAACTTGTGTCAAGAACTCGTAGATGGTGATCCCGGTACCCTTGAGAGCTTTCTTACTTTCCCACACCAGTTGCCGATGCTCCATTTTGAAGAAACGTACTAGTATGGGTCGAGCCTTCTGCTTTGAGAATCCGAGTCTATGACAAACATGAATAACATTCTTGTCCTTACATACCTCTGGCAATTTAATTTGGTTGGATATGATGTTGTGGACCACATCAAGTAACTTTTCGTTATCCTTCTCCGGAACACCATGGAACAGCAGGACTTTTCTTCGCATGATGGTTTCATGCCTATCGAACCCAGCAGCTAGCAGCTCAATTTGAGTTTTTAATGTGGAGAGTGCTTGACAGACAAACAGCTTAAACTCTGAGAACTCACGTGCAATGGATGCAATGTCTGGTGAAGCTGAAGTGGTACCAGAGGTAGCCTGCTGTAATTTTGCCTCATATTCCTGCATACGGGAGCCAAACAACTGCTCGAGATCCTCTAAGCTGGCAGCAAGTTTAGTGTCCATGTTTAGTGTGTGAAAGTGAACCAGGTACAAGTGCCACAGACTTGATAACAATAGAAAGCGGGTGTGGGGGGGTCTAATATAAACTTCACTGATTTATTTCATTAAAAAATATAAATGAATATTTTTAAATTATTTTAACAAGAGCACACAAAAAAAATGTATGTTACTTCTATGTCTACCCACAAAGTTTATTCCAAAGTTTATTAATAATATTGTTTAGTAAAAATAATTATTACCGGGCATCCTGTCCACGCTTAACCGAAATTGGTGATTTCCTTTAAGAAATTATTGTATTGTTAGCGGTCCTCGATAAGTCTACAAAGCTTCATTGAAATCTGACCGTTTGAAGTGGGTTAAAATCAAGTCCAAAGGAGTCTGTTACAATCAAACATGCTTACAAACATACAGGTGAAGCTAATAAATGCTTGTTAATAAGCAATCTATACGAGCGCTGAACTATGCCTATCTCCTTCGCACGAACCTGACGCGAACATCTCGCTCGAACATTTTGTTGACGCGTGCGCCTCAATACCGCGCGTGGAGGTCCGCACCACGGTTTCGAATGCGGAAGAGAGTAGGGCGCGTCGGCTGTGTGAGCAACTGAGCAGGCCGCAGTGGGCCTCAATGGCGCGTGCAGCGAGGTTTTGGTAGGGATAGGGACACCTACTACTCACGCCACGGCTGCGCGGCTGGCAATGTCAATACCGGATAAAATAAAAACATTAACGATTTTGGAAACAAAAAAGGATGAAGAACAAAATGAAGGGCGGATTTTAGCACCAAAGAAAAAGAGGCTGAGCGATAGGTTTATAGGAAGTCAAGGTCGTACGAAAATAGATGGTATTGCAAAATTTAAAGCAGCTGACGTTAAAGTACCGTTGTATATCAACAACGTTGATCAGAATGCGTCTGCTAACGGCTTAAATACGTACATAATGGAAAAAAACAAAAACCAGTGTGCAAATTGAAAAGATAAACATGAGAAAACCGAGAGACTACGATGCCTACAAAATGATTGTACCTAGGCATAAATTGCATTTATTTTAGACGACAATTTATGGCCGGAAGGAATTGCTTTTGATAGATACATAGATTTTAAGAAACAAGCCGAAGAATCTCACAAAAATACTAACAATGGATTGCGACAATAACGAAATTAACTTGAAAGCAAGTATTTTTGTGAGTTTTAATTGTACAGCTAGTACTAGAGTGGTGGATTGTGTCAGATTGTTATGTCAGACATCTGATATAATCGCATTCCAGGAAACCTGGTTGCTGCCTCATGACATTCCATTTCTGAGCAGCATAGACCCTCAGTCATAGTCATAGTCATAGTCATTTATTAATATACAAGTAACTTGTATCTGAACGTACACACAAAATTAAACAATTACAATATATACACTAAAATAAATTGCATTTGAATTTATTAAATTTCATCAACCAATTAATAATAATAAATTTCCATTTCTTCAAAAGTGTTTCGACACGTAAATGAACGAATACAGCTAACACCTTAAAATTTCAATTATGAACAATAAAACAATTAAAAGTGTCAAACTAACATAGATTGATAAAATTTGTTTTATTTTGAAAGCTCTACTGTAGACGACACTTGTTTATGTCTAAAAGCAGCCTGTTGAATAATTTTACAGACTGGTATCGTGGACTGTATTTACCAATTTTAAGTTTATGATTAGTAAAATTTTTATTCTTCAAGTCCAGTCTACGGTTGCCTTCCCTTATCTGCCGTTCTTCTACTGTCTCATAATCTTGTATGTATTTGGCCATATTACTTAAAAGTATCAGTGCATAAAGCTTTGGCACTATGAGTATGCCTAAATTCATGAAATGTTGTCGGCAACTTTCTCTCTGTGAGATGCGGACCATGGTACGAATTGCAGGTTGTTTGTAGTATGAAAGCTCTTCTATTATTATATTCATAGCTATTTCCCCAAAAAAGTATGCTATATCTAATTTTTGGCTCCACTAGCGCAAAATATACCATTTTCAGCTGTTCTATGCCGATTTCGCTTCTCAGAGCTCTCAGAGCGTAACATGCAGACGATACCTGTGCCGGACGGGCGTGATCGCTTGGACGCGAGGGATGTGTGGTGAGGGTGTATGCCTGTCCCACTGTGTGTGTAGGGCTCCCGGTCCGCGCGGCGCTGACGTCCTGCACCTATAGATTCCAGATATCTTCAGGGCGGCTACTATCTTCCGGGCTTCATGACGTTACCATATGTACCAGTGTTACGACTCGTCTCAAAGAAATAGTTTCCAGACTTTCGTCTAGAAAGGGGGTGTTTTTTGACTCCGTAAAGGGGTGGGTGCCTTACCTGATTAATAACACACGTTTTTTATGTTTTACAGGAAGCAATTTCAGAACACTACTTGAACTATATCTATTAATTAATTTAAGAATTAAATAAAAATCTTGCCGATGACTACGAATTGCTAGAAATTACACGTTTACTATCGTACTATGCAGAGGCGTCTTTACCTATGGTGCAGAGTGTGCGGCGCACACGGGCGCCGGGTCTAAGGGGGCGCCGAACGCCCTCTAATGCGACACCTCCAAAGTTGCGTCACTCGCGGCGCCGCCGCGGCCGCCCGGCGGCGGCGCTCTTTAAAGACCCTGCGCTCGTGTTATGGCCGACGCCGGGCGCGCGGTAGCAAAGCCACGGTAATATTATCTATACAGTATTCCAACTTCATACAAACGGACGCAACGCGAGCTATATCTACGCGCCTCGATCTCGGCATGCGCTCGGCATGAAGACAGTCGCGACTGTGCCGGACGGTGTGTTGTTTTTATAACAATAACCGCGCGACTTTTGCACAAAAAATAAGTTCAAGTAGGTACGTATTTAATATAACGAGTAGGATATATAGAAAAAATGGAGGAAATATTCCGAACTTCCTTTAAGCTTTAAGTATATTATAATGCGGTTTATTTATACTTTAAAATTTAATAATAAAGCATTTCGTACGTCTCAGACGAGGCGCAAATATTTTTTTTATAAGACCGATTTGTTACCTACTCAAACATTAACGAGGTTTTTTAATTAAATCTACCAATCAAAAAACAACACGCATACGCATTTTTATTGAACACTTCTTTAAATTCACAAAGTATTTTATTTGTTTATATAAAAAAAATATATTTACAATCACAAAACTAAATGGAAACACAAAGTAGGCAAATGTAACTAAAATGCTGGAGGCGGGCAGCCCTATCGCATGTTTAGGTACCGCGCGGTTGTAGGCATTTCTTTTACGGCCAAGCGAGTTACAATGCTGTATAGATAATAGTAGGTACCGTGGCAAAGCAAGACTACTCCTTTTCCTACTCTATTTAAATTTACACAATAACTTTTGTTTCAACGTGAAATCAGCCTTAAAACAGATAATTAAAGATTAAATTGGCGTAATGTCGCATCTTGCATCGCTACCAAACAAAGGCGCGTGCCGGCATCGGCACCTGTTTGTTTTGATTCGTTTGACAACACGCCGACAATCATTGCTAACTCGGCTGTATTAGAATGCTATAAAATTCAAATTAAAATTCCCAGGGACGTGCGGCGGTCATTTTCAAAGGCTTGTGTACGCGCGCCGCAATTTTTGTTTTACCGCCACACCATAGTTTTGCAAAATAAGCCTTGATTAAATTTGATTAAGTATCATCTTTGAATAAACATGTAAATATGAAGTAAATCGGCTTTTCTTTTGATAAAAAATATATAAAAAGTAAGATTTGGTTATTTGCTTGCACAATTATTGCGACATGCCTCGAGGTCGGAGGTCATCAAAATAGCTAACGAAATTCATGAAAAAAAAACCAAACATCGAGTGATAAATACTGATATTGAAGTTAAATCTATGCTCGTACCTATACGACCTAGGATTTTTCATTTGTTTATCCTACTGCAGTGCGGAACAAACAAGGTAAGTTAAAGTGCATTAATATGTACCTACTAGTATACTTAGGTATTTATTTGAACAACGAACTACTTTTTTATTTTATTTATTTATTCCGTTTGATTGCCTAATGTAGTTAGTTACCTAGGTACCGCGACGTTGATTGATGTGTCATATCATATCCATACTTATATTACCTATAAATAAATGCGAAAGTAACTTTGTCTGTCTTTCTGTCTGTCTGTCTGTCTGTCTGTGTTTTACGCTTTCACGGCTCAACTGCTGAACCGATTTGGATGAATTTTGGTATCGAGATAGGATAGCTGAGTCCTGGGGAAGGACATAGGTTACTTTTATTCCGAAAAAGTGCAAAGATCCCAGGGGAATCACGATATACAAATTCCTCGCGGACGAAGTCGCGGGCAGAAGCTAGAAATAAAATTAAATAATACGTAGTCCAAGTTGCAACAACTAGTTCTCTGGGCCTATAGTAATTTACATTGTTAGTTCTTTTAGGTGCCTATACTTAGTTTTTTATTTATTTTAGATGTCTGATGGCAATGGAAAAAAGAAACTTTCTGGTGCACAGAGTCGAAAAAGAAAGCTGGAGAAGGAACAGTCTCTGAAAAAGAATACAAGTTCTATTAAAAAGTTTTTTGTTCGACCCGGTCCATCCTCGGACGAACACCTGGAGACAGAGACATATGAAAACCTAGATAATTCTACAGCAGAACTCGTCACTTCTACTTCACCGCCGCCGCCGCTGCTGTCTTTATCGTCGGTAGTTGAAGAAGACGAAGAACCTCCTAGTGCCGAAGCGTCTCCGGAGAATATACTTCGAGAAGATATAATTAATGATCTCGCGTTATGGCCACAGGTGTTATCCGATAAACAGAGAATATTTTTGATGGAGCGTGGGCCAGTACAGGTAAAAGTGGGTTCATATCCTTCGAATAGTTCGAAAAGATCTTTTTCAAATGCTTATTATACTAAAAAGATGTTAAATAATGAAACCGTTTTAAGAAACTGGCTGGTTTACTCTAAGTCAACTGATTCTGTTTATTGTTTTTATTGTAAACTTTTTCATGCTGATGCGACTCCGACTCCTTTTAATGGTGAAATGGGTTACAAAGATTGTCAGCATTTGTCTACTGCTATAGAACGTCATGAAAAGAGCTTAGGGCACCTATCATGTCTTAAGAAACAAATTACATTGAAAACTGTTATTTTAAAAGAAAAGTCGGTAGATTTCTTGCACCAAAATGAAATTGATCGGGAAAAAAAACGTTGGGTTGCAGTACTCGAACGAATAATCAACATAATTCATTTTTTAGCGAGGCAATGTCTGGCTTTTCGGGGAAGATCTCAAAAAATTTACGATTCTGATAATGGTAATTTTTTAAAGCTGGTTGAATATACCTCTAACTTTGATAATGTGCTTGCGGAACACATTGCCCTTATTCAAAAATCTGAGTCACGCCTAACTCATTATCTTGGCCATAATATTCAGAATGAAATAATACAATTATTGGGAGAAAGAATAAAAAAAGCTATTGTTTTGGAATTGACACAATCTAAATATTTTTCCATTATTTTAGATTGCACTCCAGATATTGCACACGAAGAACAAATATCGGTTGTCGTACGGTACGTTCTTTTAAATACAAGCAACAACAAGGCTGAAGTAAAAGAACACTTTCTGGGTTTTTTTCCTATAACAGACACTACTGGCCTGGGCTTAACTCAATTTTTGTTAGATTGTTTAATCTCAAACGAAATTGACATACAAGATAAGCGTGGTCAAGGTTATGATAATGGTGCAAACATGAAAGGGAAACATATAGGTCTACAAAAACGAATTTTAGATTTAAACCCGCGCGCATTTTATGTACCTTGTGCGGCACAAAGCCTAAATTTGGTAGTGAATGACGCTGCTAAAAGTTCATTAGAAATTGTCAATTTCTTTTCAATTGTGCAGGAAATTTATGTTTTTTTTTCTGCGTCAACAGCACGTTGGCAAATACTTGCTAAAGAAGTGCCAACTTTAAGTCTAAAACCACTCTCAAATACTCGATGGGAGAGCAGGGTTGAAGCAGTAAAAGCTCTACGTTTTGAACTGGGAAAAGTGTATGATGCCTTGTTTACTATATATTCTGATAGAAGCAAAGATGCAGAGTCAAGAAATATGGCAAATTCATTACTGGCAAAAATTAAGTCGTTTAAATTCATCTGCTCTCTGCTTATTTGGTTTGAAATTTTAAGCAAGATAAATATAGTTAGCAAGGCCCTTCAAAAGTCAGACGTTGTATTGTCAGAAGCGGTGAAAATGATTAATAATGCAAAAATAAGTTTGTCTGAATTTCGTAATGAGCCCGCTTTTGAGGAGCTCCTTAACAGGGCGAAAACTGTAGCGGAAGAAGTCGAGGCAATAGTAGAATTTCCCACACCTGCACGCCCTCGCGCTCGTAAAAGGTTTTTTAATTATGAGGCGGAGGATGAACCGATAACAGACGCGAAAACACATTTTAAAGTAAATTTTTACTACTATTTGTTAGACACCGCAATTACTAAGTTCGACGAACGGTTCGAACTTTTGAATGAAAATAATGAAACTTTTTCATTTCTTCAAAAATTGAAACACTGGAAAGATTTGGACTCTGATACAAAAAAAACACATTGCTCTAATTTAGAAAATAAACTTTGCCATGCTGGCTCTTCAGATGTAGAACAGTTCGAGCTCTATAATGAAATCGAATTATTACCGATGTTTATTGATGATTCCACTACGCCGTTGGATATTTTAAATTACTTGTTTACGAATAAATTAATTTCAGTGTTCCCAAATCTGTCCACAGCACTGAGGATATACCTGACACTTCCAGTCACGGTCGCACATAGCGAAAGGTCATTTTCTAAACTAAAAATAATTAAAAACTACCTTAGATCAACATTGTCGCAAAGTAGATTGACAAATTTATCGTTAATAAGTATTGAACATGAAATCAAAATTGAAGTTAGTGACATTGTTAAAGATTTCGCTAATGCAAAAGCTCGAAAAGTAACTTTTTTGTAAATACATTTGTGTGTACGAGCGTCCTGTTATGTACTTAACTATAATAGTTTTTAAATTAAATATTTTTGAAAGAACTACAAAGTTGTGATTTTTTTATTCTTATAACCCCTTCCTTCCTAAAAAAACTTATTGCTTCCCGACATCATTTAAAATTGCACCATTTGCATCCGAATTTCCGTTTGAAAATATAACTATGTATTAGTATTCCATTTTGACCCCGCTCCTACTAGACTAGAGGGCGCCAGGGTACTGGTTGCACACGGGCGCCACAAGGGCTAGAGACGCCTCTGGTACTATGAATCTTTACCGTAACGAGAGCCGCAAATTGCTTCCTGTTTTTAAGTTTTATTTGTTCTAGATTTCATTACATTTATGACGGAATTATGCATATAACATCTCAATTTATTAAAATATACAAGGCATGTTACATATGGTTGCATTCCCCATGAAATTCCCCGTCTCCTGAGATATCCATATTAACTATATCTTTCCATACTGAAAGAATGTTTCGAGGAAACCCGAAAAAAATCTGAAAAATGTTAATAAATTTATTTTATAAGTTGATTTCCTCGAAAACTACTGAACGGATTTCAAATCCAATTATAGATATCTCAGGCTGGTCTGTAGACCTAAAACAATCTGATATTTAAAACTATACAACTATGGCTTTCAGGGCGTGACGCGCCCTGTCTTCTGCTCTCGCAGTCTTGCCATTTCTAGAGCGAAAGACGTAAAGAGTAGTTTCTCCGCTTCGTGGAGGAACTCTGCTTCTATTATTTGTTTGTTTGCTTCATTCGCTGTAGGATTCGGCAACGGTACTTGCTTGTCGAGGTCCACTATAGTTTCGAAGTCCACAGGGGGGGGCTGTTGCACATGGCCTATATTACTATTGTCCCCCTCGGCGGCGTTGGCCCTCTTTCCTGGCTCAGGCTCAAGTGCCTCTTCAAGCCAGGAACGCACGTACTCATTGTTTAAGTTTCTATTATCCATAGAATGATTCTCTATAATAGCTTCCACTGCATCTGGATGCTCATCTATATGCCTTTTCGCGTTCCAATTCTTCGCGAAAATGGCTGTGCACGGCGAGCTTGCCGCACCGAAAATAATGGACGTCATACGGTATTGAGAGTCCATCTGTTCTGTGTATCTATCTCGAAGGGCGGGTTTGCCATCGAGTTTTTTCTCTATTGAGACGAGCCTCTTGAGGGCTGTCCCGTAACTATCGGGCATTTCTATGCTTGCATTTTTCCACAGCATGGCTGTTTCTATGTGACCATCTTCTAACTGTTGAGTGTGACGACTCAAAATATCTTCCGCTTTCTTCTCGGGATCGGAGTCTGGTCGTCTCGGGTTGATGACCAGTGATACTAAGGCGAAGAATTTGCGAAGCTGTTCATCTATGTCTTCATTGCCCGCGGTGAGACGGTTGACGTAATGCACCTGCTGACCCAGGATTCTGGTGTGTGCGCCGTGTAGAGTCCATCCCATCGTCGTAAGTGACGCAACGGGTTGGTTCTTCGGACCTCTGCGGATCTCACTGGCCAATAATAGGTGCCAGTTATCTTGACCGATGAGTATTTTCGGCGCGCTAGTGTCGTACATCAGCTGCTGCCTCAGGTCATCCAGATGTTTGCAGTGCGCGACGTCCACTTCACTGACTGTTTGCGGGGCGAGGTTTAGCTTCGGTATGGTGCGCGCTCTGAACGGCACCCTATTCTTCAGCTGGCTCGCAAGAGTGACTGTGATTCTTCGCGAACATGGAGTGTCGATCGTGGTATTGCCGATCGCGCCTATTTTCAGAGGGTCTATTTGGCCTTCTGCCCCGACTTGCTTCGCTATGTCCTCGTCGATCAAGGAAACGGTTTTTTTTTTTTTTTTTTTTTTTTTTTTTTTTTTTTTTTTTTCCATCATCGAGAAGTGCGAATGTCGATACTTCTCCCGCCGGTCCAATTACTCGAACCGGAACCATCTTGAGGTAGGCGTGGCTTGAAGTCGTTCGTGAGCTGGCCACTGTCTCCTTTGACTCCACGTTGTTAGACTGCTCCTGAGTAACGGGCTTTTCGCTCTCTGCAGCGGGCTTCTTATTATAATGAAGAAGCTGATGATGCGTGGCTGTACACCCCTTTACGTCACACTTCTTCGGTTTGCATTTGTGATCGGGACGACGGCTTCGCAGGCAACGGAAACACAGGCTAAACTTCTTAGCGAGCTCCCATCTCTTGTCACTGGATCCCTCTTTGAACCTCTTGCAATCAGGAGCTTGATGTCCCTCCTTCTCGCAAATACGGCATTTTTGGGCCGACTTGTCTACAGCTGTATGGGTCCTTTGTGTGACACGCTTGCTCGTTGTTGCCTCAGTAGGGCCGATGTTCTCAGGTGGAGCGAAAGCACTGCAGAAACGAGCTTGCTCTGTGATGAATTCGCTGAATAGCGTAAGGTCCGGCAGCGACTGGTACTTTTCGGTGTACGTCCTATACCACTGTACACGTAGGGAGTTCGGCAGCTTCTCGGTGAGCGACCGCATCAGCTCAGCGTTGATCAGGTAGTGATCCTTCTTCAGCGCGCGCAGAGTGACCACACCGCTTCTGACTCTACTTGCGAAGTTGCAGATATCTTTAGGTGCTTCGCCACAGCGCGGCAATCCGCGCAGTCTGTCTGTTTCCGCTTGCGCGATCGAATCTGGACGGCCGAACTGCAGCTCGAGTTCCCTCATGATGTCATCTGGTTTGGCATGTCCGATGAGTTCTGAGCTCACTGTCTCTAGCGCTCGTCCCCGTAGGCTTCTTCTAAGTCTTGCTGTGTTTTCAACGTCGTTGAAGTATCTTCGAGTTGTCTCGTAGATGGCACGAAATGAAAGCCATTCTGTATGGGCCCCATTGAAGTTCGGTAAGGTCATGATGACCTTCGACGCCGAGGGGTGGTTCGGTGTCCCCTGTTCTGTTTTCCTGTCGGCTAGCGACGCTATAGCGGACGTCAACTCCGTTATGAACGGACGGAGTGAGTCTTCCCCCTTGGCTTCTATTTCCCTTGGTGGGATTCGATTCTTCACTTCATTCGCTGTAGGATGCGGCAATGGTACTTGCTTATCGAGGTCCACTATAGTTTCGAAGTCCACAGGGGGGGGCTGTTGCTCATGGCCTATATCACTATTGTCCCCCTCGGCGGCGTTGTCCCTCTTCTCCGGCTCAGGCTCAGGTGCCTCTTCAAGCCAGGAGCGCACGTACTCATTGTTTGAGTTTCTATCATCCATGTAACCGTCGGAATCTTCTTCCTCGGCTCTCTGAAGTGCTAATTGAGCAAGTTCCAACTTAATCTTCAATAAGTCTTCACGTGCTCTTGAAATTTTTCTATGTGACCGCGTCGTTCTATTCGTAGTCGACTGCGGCCTGCTATGTTCGGTACGGGCGTCACCCCGGGTAGTCATCGGTAAGGTTCGGCTGTAAGTTTCATCTAGTGTTCTTTCTATTCTGTCTGCAGGCCTCAGTGCTCTGTCTGCAGGCCTCAGTGTTCTGTCTCCAGGCCTCAGTGTTCTGTCTGAAGACTGCAATGTTCTATCTGAAGACTGCAATGTTTTATCTGCAGGCTTCAATGTTCTATCTGAAGTTCCTTCCTTTCTGGTTCCCTTCCTGACCGTGGATAGCCGTTCGGCTTCTTCAGACCGCGCCCGTGCAGGTAAGTCTTTACTTGTCCGCGGAACTAGGGGGCACTGCGGCGGTGGCTCGGCTCCTTCAGTGGTGGATGGTGAATTCGGTGGCCGCTCATGGCAGATGGCCGACCTGCTGCGGCCTCTGCTCACCTCCACTGTCCAGGCTTCAGGGGCCTTGCCTTGCGATCTCGTTACCGGCATGTTGAATTCGGGTCTTCAAAACGGATCTTCGAAACGGATCTTCAAAACGGATCTTCAAAACGGATCTTCAAAACCGGATCTTCAACGGAATCTTCAAACCAGATCTTGAACGGAATCTTCAAACCGGATCTCGAAAACGGATCTTCGAAACGGATCTTCAAAACGGATCTTGAAAACGGATCTTCAAAACGGATCTTCGAAACGGATCTTCAAAACGGATCTTCGAAACGGATCTTCAAAACCGGATCTTCAACGGAATCTTCAGACCAGATCTTGAACGGAATCTTCAAACCGGATTTTGAGAACGGATCTTCGAAACGGATCTTCAAAACGGATCTTCAAAACGGATCTTCAAAACGGATCTTCAAAACCGGATCTTCAACGGAATCTTCAGACCAGATCTTGAACGGAATCTTCAAACCGGATCTTCAACGGAATCTTCATAACAGATCTTCAAACCGGATCTTCAACGGAATCTTCAAAACAGATCTTCAAAACCGGATCTTCAACGGAATCTTCAAAACAGATCTTCAAAACGGATCTTGAAAACGGATCTTCAAAACGGATCTTCAAAACGGATCTTCAAAACCGGATCTTCAACGGAATCTTCAAAACAGATCTTCGAAACGGATCTTCAAACAAAATCAGTCTTCTGTACTTCAAAGTATTCTTCAGGGATAAGTCTTCAGGAATAAGGCTTCAGGCTCTGACGTAACTCTTCAGTGATAAAACTTCAGAAATAAGTCTTCAGGAATAAGGCTTCAGGCTCTGACGTAACTCTTCAGTGATAAAACTTCAGAAATAAGTCTTCAGGAATAATCCTTCAGGAATAAGGCTTCAGGCTCTGACGTAATTCTTCAGTGATAAAACTTCAAATTAAGTCTTCAGGAATCCGATAACTCTTCAGGAATAAAGCTTCAGGAATAAGTCTTCAGGAATAATCCTTCAGGAATAAGGCTTCAGGCATGTCCCGGACGGGTCTTCATGTGTCCCCTCCTGAAGAAATCCGGCTCGCAAGGACCAGCAGATGTGCCGGACGGGCGTGATCGCTTGGACGCGAGGGATGTGTGGTGAGGGTGTATGCCTGTCCCACTGTGTGTGTAGGGCTCCCGGTCCGCGCGGCGCTGACGTCCTGCACCTATAGATTCCAGATATCTTCAGGGCGGCTACTATCTTCCGGGCTTCATGACGTTACCATATGTACCAGTGTTACGACTCGTCTCAAAGAAATAGTTTCCAGACTTTCGTCTAGAAAGGGGGTGTTTTTTGACTCCGTAAAGGGGTGGGTGCCTTACCTGATTAATAACACACGTTTTTTATGTTTTACAGGAAGCAATTTCAGAACACTACTTGAACTATATCTATTAATTAATTTAAGAATTAAATAAAAATCTTGCCGATGACTACGAATTGCTAGAAATTACACGTTTACTATCGTACTATGAATCTTTACCGTAACGAGAGCCGCAAATTGCTTCCTGTTTTTAAGTTTTATTTGTTCTAGATTTCATTACATTTATGACGGAATTATGCATATAACATCTCAATTTATTAAAATATACAAGGCATGTTACATATGGTTGCATTCCCCATGAAATTCCCCGTCTCCTGAGATATCCACATTAACTATATCTTTCCATACTGAAAGAATGTTTCGAGGAAACCCGAAAAAATTCTGAAAAATGTTAATAAATTTATTTTATAAGTTGATTTCCTCGAAAACTACTGAACGGATTTCAAATCCAATTATAGATATCTCAGGCTGGTCTGTAGACCTAAAACAATCTGATATTTAAAACTATACAACTATGGCTTTCAGGGCGTGACGCGCCCTGAAAGAGGGTTAGCAAAAACACAAATCTTAAGAATTACTTAACTAAAGTAACACGACATACAAACTCAATTAAGTGGGCTTTATCTTAGGTTTACATTATTGAAAGTTACGTCCAGGGCTAGGTCTCGGTACTAGGTTACCTGGACGCAACTAAAACTATAAGTTACTGCTATATAGCCCACTCAAATGAGGTTTGCAGGGGTGGTACTTACGGTTATCTTATACTAGCCGCTTAGTCACTACTGTTTATTGGTTTCACTATCACTCTTATCACTATGAATCTACGTTAATGTCAAAAACAAACTATTTAACTATGTAGTGACGCATCGTTGCGAACAATACCGATGCATCGATTGCTTTTAATTCTGGTTTCCAATTTAAGCCGCATTTAATCACGGAAACAGCTGTGACTGTCTGTCATCTATTAAATGGCGCAATGCTATCATTATTCTAAAATCGTCACACGTGTTCCCGGGCCTCTTAGAAAACACATTAAGTCGCAACTTTATGATCTGAGAACTCGACCCTAATAAATAATCCTATTTCTTTAAAATTCTAAAAACAATTTTGGAATTCCTTAGAAACCCATTAGGGCACTTATGCCCATTAACTTAGTCGAAAGCAATAAATTACGGCACCTAAGGATGCAATATTTCTTGCAAATTCTAAGAACAACGAACAAATGAGCAGTGGCGAAGGCACCATATAGCACGTTAGTAATGGCTACTATAGCCAAAAGAAGGTATTTACACTACGTGTATTTAATTCACCATAACATTCAAACAACAGTTATCTTTACCTTTGTAATACAAAGTGTTCTGTATTAACCTGGCACCGAAGCGTCAGAATCGGGAACTGGGAATTCATACAACGGCGATTCCGTAATTTGTTTGGGTTTCAGCTGTCCAATTTGATAGTAGTTAATTATTTACATTCTTGTGTAAATTTTGGAGTGATAGTAGCTATTCTTCCTTACATAATATAAAACAAAGTAGCTTTCGTGTTGGTGCGCTTAGATCTTTTAAACTACGTAACGGATTTGAATGCGTTTCATCAATACACAGAGTGACTTGAGGGGAAGGTTTATATGGATAATGCATTGACCATCACACGGGCGAAGCCGCGGGCAAAAGTTAGTTTATCAATAAATCAGTAAGTTGAAGCCGACTTCGTGGAGAAATTTACACATCGCCGCTGCAATCAGCCACATCTGGATACCATAACATAGGGCCAAGCGTACCCTTGAAATCTATTGAGAAATGAGACAAAAGAGGGTTTCTTTTGTCTCATTTCTGGCCATAAAACTATTCTGAAACTATTCTGGGAAAGAGACGCGGGGCCGACATGTGGGGATTTTGAAGATGGGGAAGGGATTGGAAAGTTTGAGACAGTTGGTTTTAGACCACGGTAGGAGGTAGTTGAGAGAGGATACGCTTGGAGAAGTGAGAACGGAGTCGTGAGCTATGAGACTATGTCTTTGTATTTCGTTAAGTGCGTGATAAGTGTACAGGTTTAGACTAGGCTATATTAGTCTAGAATGAATGTAAGGCGCGTGAATCTCAGAGAGAGTTTGTGAAGGAGTGAGTTTTAGAGCGCGGGAAGAGGTAGTCGAAATAGATCTCGCTGTGAGAGAGTTATAGAATTAGTTAAGTTCCTGATACGTGTACAGGTTTAGACTAGGCTATATTAGTCTAGAATGAATGTAAGTGGCGTAAGGCGCGTGAATCTCAGAGAGTGAGTTTGTGGGCAGTCGGTTAGGGACGGTGAGGGAGTTGATAGCCCAGGCTAGTTAAGTTAGGCAAGACATTCTAAGCGAGGAAGAATAGTGTGGTGAGCTGTGAGGGATGGTGCAGGGAGAAACTGGTAATAGACGCAGTATTTTGTAAGTGGGTTGTATTCAAATTCACCCAAGGAATTACCTGGTAAGTGCCAACTTCAATCTTTAGTAATAGTGTGTACATTGTAGTAACGGAGATCTCGTTTTGTTGTTCTCGCAGGTTGATTGTATATTATAAATTTTACCAAACAGATTGGTGATATCGCGGTGGTGCTATTAATGATCATTTATTTTAGTATAGCGTAACTACTTTTATGTGCTAACTGACTTTATATTAATGTAATCTTCTCTTGTATTGCGTGTCCCCTTCCTAATCCGTACCTCGGCAGATATTTGTCATTTACAGTTGGTTATAGGGAAACGGGGAAGGCCTCCTGCTAAACTTGACACTGAGCAATAAAGCTCTGACTTTTGACGACTGTTGACCTATTGACGCATCACTTTGGGAAGGCAGAACGGTAAATAACTCATTTCAATCAAACTAGGTTATGAAGCCGATTTATGTTTGCGTTATAAACCAACCAAATGTTAGTGATGATTTCTGTTTCCAAGAAGGTCTTGCCACAGAACGTATTGCGTGAGACTTGGTGATTGTACATTTCTGGGAGAAAGGGGTAGGCTTCACACACTGTCACTAAAATGCATTGGTAGTCGTTCTAAGAACGCTAGGGACCGTGTCTCGTTAAAACCCACACCCGGCCGTTCTGTAGGCCTTTTTATGAATCGTCACTATTTGGCGAGACACGAAATCTGGATGCACCGCATCCTCTAAATGGGGAAGAGTAAAGAAATGTGAAGTGACGAAATTCCACTTCGGCAGGCACCAAGAACGATCGCAATAAGTCTTGCTAGAGACTGAGTCTACGGTGCGCTTGTGCTAGTCTTGTGATATCTAGAAAGGGGATAGACAGTCACAAGGGTGACATACACATGAGTACGTGTTTAAAACTACTCAAAACTTGTCTTCCTCAATGACAGTTGACTTCACAGTACGCTGTCTTAGGATTGAGTAAGACATTTAATTGCTGCTTAGGGAGCGTGCTCCGTTAGAATCGTACTAGTGTCCTCAGAGGTTCTATGCGTTAGGTCTAACAGAGCACGTACAATGAGGCAAACGTTGTAAAACGGTTCCCCGTCTCACTAAAGTGGGTAAATAATAAACAGATAAGTTAACGTAGTTATAAATAATGAAATTAAGCGCAAGCGTAACGATCCCTTCACCACTCCACATAATTAAAACTTTATTGCAGATATTAGCCTTCACCTGTGAGGGAGGAGGATTATGTGTATGTTTGTTGGTATGACTGAGTGGGCCTATCATTATAATATGTAGTTATCTTAGGTTGAGAGTATTATTAAAGTTCTTATAACTAATTAGACAGATACGTGTTGCTGGGGAGTTTCTTCCGCCACTTCTTCTCCTCAGCTCAAACACTAGGAAGTGGTGACGGGTGGGCTCTTTGGGGCTGTCTATAGACTTTCATGAGAGTTGATCCACAATTCTATTTAAATAATTATTCTTGGGTTTGATTCTCTACCCTTATCTACTTAGTACTAATTCCTGAATCTAGATTTTCAACTCTGTTACTAGTCACTTGTGACTATTGTATCCTTGATCTCAGATTGGTAATTCGGTCAGATTGACATGAACACGTGTCTTACAGATATGCTTGTTGTGCAACGGGTGAACTTCCAGGGGTTTGGGTGACCACATCTATCTCATATTCAGTCCATGGACTGATAGGGACCATGTCTCCAAAAAGAGCATGATGACGACGATTTGCCGCAAGAACTAGCCGCACCATTGTCAGACAAGGACCGTCGCATGGTTGCCGCAGGGAAAGCCGCTTCGTCACGTTTCTCAGTTCGAAAGAACTGCTAGGGACCATGTCTCGAAAGAGCATGACGACGTGAAGTAGCTGAAAAGCAGCTTGCGTCACTTTATGGAAGTGTTGCCCTGAGTACTCTGAGTGTTGACGTGAAGTATCGTGTGAGTAACGATTGACCAGATACCTGATACGCTAGCGTATGGGTTACTCGTACACTTAAATATAAATACAAGTACTTTGAGTATCTCTGATATTTAGCTTTCTAAAACCACATCAAATATGGTTCAATAAATATGAATTCTTAAGTATAATTTAAGGCTATTCGGAATTCATATAAAGTAAATCGGTGGAAGAGTGACCGGTCTGGTGACGAGCTCTACAGGGCCGTACGGGGAGGGGTGCGGTCCTTCCCCCGTAGGGGGAACCGACCTAGGAGCTAATATTAACATAATTAGGAAAAACGAAAATTTTATCGGCCTGGGGTCATTTAGGAACAGTCACATGTGGTGCCGTGACCAGGATTCTCGTCATTAAATGTACTGACTTATGTCAGTGCAACGAGAAAGAACTAGTAATGGGTTACTGCTATATTAACACAACGTAAACGATAACACAACGTAATTTTATGGTTCTATAAATTTTAGAGACGGCAAGAGTTATATAACACCTACAATTACATACGTTTGTTTAGGGGATGGTGGGTGAATTCTTCAACTACTGGTAGCGGATTCAATTTCCGCATGATTTATCTGTTGATATTAGGTTTCTGTGTCACGGCTTGTGGGTTCAAACCCCGCTTAATTAGTATTGACTGTTGCTTGGGTCCATGTACTACTGCATTAAAAGGTTCTACTGCCTGCAAACATGAGAATTGTGTCTGACAGTGTGTTATACATGATAACTGTTTGTTGTTTGAAATGTATGTGTGTGTGAAGTGAGCTTAGGTATAAGACGTACCCTTGACATGGGTAAATCTAAAATCATCAATAGTTGGCGACACATGTCGTATAATTGAATAGATACTCGTTTGGCCTTATTTCAAATTCCAGGATATTTAAGACCACATCTGGCTGCGACTACGCTATGTCTAAACCTTTGGTTTGAGGGTTGCGCTTGGTTTAAGGCTTCTTCGAAGTCAGCTGACAACGGCTGACTTCAACAGCAGTAGCTGTAACGTGGCTCCTGTTACAAAGCTAAGTTTTACTTTTACTAGACACTCCAGTTAACCAAAGTTACGTGGTATGATTTTTGTTATCTCGTGGAATATTATAGGTTTATGTTTTAGGGCTACGGTACTATAGTCATAACTTCAAATATTGCAGAAAGTGTTCTCTTAAACATTTTATAATCTGACGGGATAGACAAAAGAATGGTGTGCTAGTAGGTGAATAATTGTTTGGATAATCTAGGATGTCTCCATTTTCTATCATAGCTTCCCAACATAAGTAGGATTACAAAACTGCTCTATCAGCTTAGAATCAGAGGGGGGACTAATAGGGTCAAAGTCTAATGTGTTTTGTGCGGACTATTTCAGCTACTCGTGAATACGAGTGCGCGCAGCTGACTATGCTAACTCGGCATTGAGGTGCATGAGGAGAGGCCTCTGTGCGCCAGCAACTGGAATAGGCTGAGTTTAGAACGAGGTACCACCGTAGGTAGCGTGACTCGTTAGCACAAATACTCTCAAAGAGACTCTGGTATGTAAAACTAAATTATAAGCATGCACAGGGTTCCTGCGCTAAGCAAGGATGTGGTAATTTTATTTAAATTAATATGAAAAGAGTATTTGAAAAATAAATCTAAAAGATCAAATATGAAAGAGCAAACAAAAATGTTGGAAGATAATGCTGCGGAATAGTATTATACAGCAGCATACTGTGTAGCTTGGCCCCTGTTGCAAAAATATGTTTCATTTCTTTTTGCACCTACATTAGGATTAGCCGTTACGCGGTATGATTTTGTTATCTCACTTAATAATATTAATAATATTTTTGAGCTCTCTCCTATACTTAGTTATTACTTCAGACATGCAAGATGATTTTTTGTAAATGCTTTATGATCGGAGAGAGAAATTGACAATCTTCTGTCACACTAAATCAATAATTGTTGGCACAATCTAGGATACCTATATTCTCTAATCAGAATAACCGCCCTTCTCTTATTGGACTTCAAAACTGCTCTAACTCGTTAAACTCGGAGGGGAATGTCCACTTGGAATTCAATCTAATATGATCATGTGCGGACTATTTCAGTGGATCCTGGGTATAACTGCGAGCAGCTGACTAAGCTGACTCTGCGTTTAGCTGCATAAGGAAAGGCCTGTGTCCAGCAACTGCAACAGTAGGCCGAGCACCGTAGGTAGCGTGGCTCAAAAGCGCCAAATTACCCTTTAGAGAGACCCTGGTATGTAAAACTAAATTATAAGCATGGACAGATTCTCAAAACGCACTTTATGCTCGGTAGTGTAATTTGAATAATGTGAACTTTTAATAGGAATAAGTTCAAATATCATAGGGCAATTATAATGCATTAATTGAAAGTGCTTCTGCGAAACAATGCTAAATTAGAGAATAAAATTAATTTGACTATAATCTTATTGGATTCATATTCCAACCAGAATGAGGGCCATTTCTTGATAAGATGAACATACCAGTACCATGTTATGTGTAGGTACATATTTTAAAACCACTTTCAAGGAAAGACATTGCTTCACGTATTGTGAAAGCTCATCCGCTGTACTGCGTCACGCGTCTGATTTTCAGAGGGGGGAATGTGACTGTCTGTCATCTATTAAATGGCGCAATGCTATCATTATTCTAAAATCGTCACACGTGTTCCCGGGCCTCTTAGAAAACACATTAAGTCGCAACTTTATGATCTGAGAACTCGACCCTAATAAATAATCCTATTTCTTTAAAATTCTAAAAACAATTTTGGAATTCCTTAGAAACCCATTAGGGCACTTATGCCCATTAACTTAGTCGAAAGCAATAAATTACGGCACCTAAGGATGCAATATTTCTTGCAAATTCTAAGAACAACGAACAAATGAGCAGTGGCGAAGGCACCATATAGCACGTTAGTAATGGCTACTATAGCCAAAAGAAGGTATTTACACTACGTGTATTTAATTCACCATAACATTCAAACAACAGTTATCTTTACCTTTGTAATACAAAGTGTTCTGTATTAACCTGGCACCGAAGCGTCAGAATCGGGAACTGGGAATTCATACAACGGCGATTCCGTAATTTGTTTGGGTTTCAGCTGTCCAATTTGATAGTAGTTAATTATTTACATTCTTGTGTAAATTTTGGAGTGATAGTAGCTATTCTTCCTTACATAATATAAAACAAAGTAGCTTTCGTGTTGGTGCGCTTAGATCTTTTAAACTACGTAACGGATTTGAATGCGTTTCATCAATACACAGAGTGACTTGAGGGGAAGGTTTATATGGATAATGCATTGACCATCACACGGGCGAAGCCGCGGGCAAAAGTTAGTTTATCAATAAATCAGTAAGTTGAAGCCGACTTCGTGGAGAAATTTACACATCGCCGCTGCAATCAGCCACATCTGGATACCATAACATAGGGCCAAGCGTACCCTTGAAATCTATTGAGAAATGAGACAAAAGAGGGTTTCTTTTGTCTCATTTCTGGCCATAAAACTATTCTGAAACTATTCTGGGAAAGAGACGCGGGGCCGACATGTGGGGATTTTGAAGATGGGGAAGGGATTGGAAAGTTTGAGACAGTTGGTTTTAGACCACGGTAGGAGGTAGTTGAGAGAGGATACGCTTGGAGAAGTGAGAACGGAGTCGTGAGCTATGAGACTATGTCTTTGTATTTCGTTAAGTGCGTGATAAGTGTACAGGTTTAGACTAGGCTATATTAGTCTAGAAAAATGTAAGGCGCGTGAATCTCAGAGAGAGTTTGTGAAGGAGTGAGTTTTAGAGCGCGGGAAGAGGTAGTCGAAATAGATCTCGCTGTGAGAGAGTTATAGAATTAGTTAAGTTCCTGATACGTGTACAGGTTTAGACTAGGCTATATTAGTCTAGAATGAATGTAAGTGGCGTAAGGCGCGTGAATCTCAGAGAGTGAGTTTGTGGGCAGTCGGTTAGGGACGGTGAGGGAGTTGATAGCCCAGGCTAGTTAAGTTAGGCAAGACATTCTAAGCGAGGAAGAATAGTGTGGTGAGCTGTGAGG
Source organism: Polymixis lichenea (assembly GCA_949091785.1). NCBI lineage: Eukaryota > Metazoa > Arthropoda > Insecta > Lepidoptera > Noctuidae > Polymixis > Polymixis lichenea. The sequence continues at coordinate 915,066 of OX420943.1, read as the reverse complement.
GATGGTGCAGGGAGAAACTGGTAATAGACGCAGTATTTTGTAAGTGGGTTGTATTCAAATTCACCCAAGGAATTACCTGGTAAGTGCCAACTTCAATCTTTAGTAATAGTGTGTACATTGTAGTAACGGAGATCTCGTTTTGTTGTTCTCGCAGGTTGATTGTATATTATAAATTTTACCAAACAGATTGGTGATATCGCGGTGGTGCTATTAATGATCATTTATTTTAGTATAGCGTAACTACTTTTATGTGCTAACTGACTTTATATTAATGTAATCTTCTCTTGTATTGCGTGTCCCCTTCCTAATCCGTACCTCGGCAGATATTTGTCATTTACAGTTGGTTATAGGGAAACGGGGAAGGCCTCCTGCTAAACTTGACACTGAGCAATAAAGCTCTGACTTTTGACGACTGTTGACCTATTGACGCATCACTTTGGGAAGGCAGAACCGTAAATAACTCATTTCAATCAAACTAGGTTATGAAGCCGATTTATGTTTGCGTTATAAACCAACCAAATGTTAGTGATGATTTCTGTTTCCAAGAAGGTCTTGCCACAGAACGTATTGCGTGAGACTTGGTGATTGTACATTTCTGGGAGAAAGGGGTAGGCTTCACACACTGTCACTAAAATGCATTGGTAGTCGTTCTAAGAACGCTAGGGACCGTGTCTCGTTAAAACCCACACCCGGCCGTTCTGTAGGCCTTTTTATGAATCGTCACTATTTGGCGAGACACGAAATCTGGATGCACCGCATCCTCTAAATGGGGAAGAGTAAAGAAATGTGAAGTGACGAAATTCCACTTCGGCAGGCACCAAGAACGATCGCAATAAGTCTTGCTAGAGACTGAGTCTACGGTGCGCTTGTGCTAGTCTTGTGATATCTAGAAAGGGGATAGACAGTCACAAGGGTGACATACACATGAGTACGTGTTTAAAACTACTCAAAACTTGTCTTCCTCAATGACAGTTGACTTCACAGTACGCTGTCTTAGGATTGAGTAAGACATTTAATTGCTGCTTAGGGAGCGTGCTCCGTTAGAATCGTACTAGTGTCCTCAGAGGTTCTATGCGTTAGGTCTAACAGAGCACGTACAATGAGGCAAACGTTGTAAAACGGTTCCCCGTCTCACTAAAGTGGGTAAATAATAAACAGATAAGTTAACGTAGTTATAAATAATGAAATTAAGCGCAAGCGTAACGATCCCTTCACCACTCCACATAATTAAAACTTTATTGCAGATATTAGCCTTCACCTGTGAGGGAGGAGGATTATGTGTATGTTTGTTGGTATGACTGAGTGGGCCTATCATTATAATACGTAGTTATCTTAGGTTGAGAGTATTATTAAAGTTCTTATAACTAATTAGACAGATACGTGTTGCTGGGGAGTTTCTTCCGCCACTTCTTCTCCTCAGCTCAAACACTAGGAAGTGGTGACGGGTGGGCTCTTTGGGGCTGTCTATAGACTTTCATGAGAGTTGATCCACAATTCTATTTAAATAATTATTCTTGGGTTTGATTCTCTACCCTTATCTACTTAGTACTAATTCCTGAATCTAGATTTTCAACTCTGTTACTAGTCACTTGTGACTATTGTATCCTTGATCTCAGATTGGTAATTCGGTCAGATTGACATGAACACGTGTCTTACAGATATGCTTGTTGTGCAACGGGTGAACTTCCAGGGGTTTGGGTGACCACATCTATCTCATATTCAGTCCATGGACTGATAGGGACCATGTCTCCAAAAAGAGCATGATGACGACGATTTGCCGCAAGAACTAGCCGCACCATTGTCAGACAAGGACCGTCGCATGGTTGCCGCAGGGAAAGCCGCTTCGTCACGTTTCTCAGTTCGAAAGAACTGCTAGGGACCATGTCTCGAAAGAGCATGACGACGTGAAGTAGCTGAAAAGCAGCTTGCGTCACTTTATGGAAGTGTTGTCCTGAGTACTCTGAGTGTTGACGTGAAGTATCGTGTGAGTAACGATTGACCAGATACCTGATACGCTAGCGTATGGGTTACTCGTACACTTAAATATAAATACAAGTACTTTGAGTATCTCTGATATTTAGCTTTCTAAAACCACATCAAATATGGTTCAATAAATATGAATTCTTAAGTATAATTTAAGGCTATTCGGAATTCATATAAAGTAAATCGGTGGAAGAGTGACCGGTCTGGTGACGAGCTCTACAGGGCCGTACGGGGAGGGGTGCGGTCCTTCCCCCGTAGGGGGAACCGACCTAGGAGCTAATATTAACATAATTAGGAAAAACGAAAATTTTATCGGCCTGGGGTCATTTAGGAACAGTCACACAGCCTTCCTCTGTCTTAAGCAGACTTCATTCCTTTGCAAGTAGGAAAATACCTCCCAACTAACACTTAGGTGCTAATACAAGAGTTATAGTGAATCTACTAGAGCGCTAACCAGATCCTAAAGTTATAAATATGTAGTACGCATTCGGAGTTAGAGCGCGCTATAAAATCAAAATCAAAATCAAAAGTCATTTATTCAAATTAGGCTGAGAATCAGCACTTTTCGAACGTCAAAATACATGAGACAGTCCCCCAAAACGCCCACTCTTCACCACTTCCTAGTGCTTTAGATGGGAAGAAGAAGTGGCGGAACAAACTCCCCAGCAACACAGCTGTCTGTTTAGTCGAATAGACTTGATTCTATACATACATAGGCAAAGTAATAAACATTACGAGACACAAAATATTAATTAAATTAAATAATTAGTCAAAATGTCAGCTAGCCATACCATTTAATGGTATGGCTAGCTGACATTTTGACCGACAAATAAAATGAAAACTGTCGAGGCCAAATAAAGCCTAAAACAACTCATCATAAAAAATATTGTTATGAGTAGATCATGTAAATAACTAATGACATAATAGATAATACTAAAAAACCGACCTCAAATGGTGTTATTTGCTGATGATACATCACTGATTTTTAAAGTTAAAAGACGTGCACAGGAGCTTGACGACGTAAATAATGCTATAGTTAAGGTCCATAATTGGTTTACTGTAAATAATTTGGTATTAAATGGAAAGAAAACGAAATGCATAAGATTTGCGTTACCGAATGTTAGAAGTAGTGAATGTCATGTTGTATTGAATAAGGAGATACTAGAATTCGTCGAACAGACGGTTTTCCTGGGGATCACGCTTGACTCAAAGCTACAGTGGGGTCCTCATTTAACATCACTTGCAGGGCGGCTAAGTTCTGCCGCTTACGCTGTTTGGAAGATCCGCCAATTAACAGACGTGGATACCGCGAGACTGGTCTATTTTAGTTACTTTCATAGCATCATGTCTTACGGTATCTTGCTATGGGGACGGGCTGCGGATATTGAGTCGATCTTTATTCTGCAAAAGAGGGCCGTCAGAGCCATCTATAACCTCCGCAGACGCGAATCTCTAAGGGAACTGTTCAAAACAATTAACATCATGACGGTACCTTGTCAATATATCTATGAAAACATTATGTATGTTCGGAAAAATCTACATCTTTTTAGTAAGTTATGTGATAGGCACAATTTTAACACTAGAAATAGGAACAAATTAGATCAACCACGTTTCAGATTGTCTAAAGTACACACTTCTTTTATGGGGTACTGTGTAAAATGTTATAATAATATACCAGTCGATATTCTTGAACTAAATGAAAAGAAATTTAAATCATGCATTAAACGCACACTATGTAGACAAGCATATTATAAGTTAGATGATTATATCGTCGATAAAAATGCTTGGCTAAATGCTGGTCCTGCTCCACAGCCACCTGGGCATACTAGTTAAAATTTTAATATTTGAAAGAGAAGCTTCCCTTTTTTATTTTTTCTGACATTACGAACATTTTTGTTCATTATTATAATTTTTGTGACATTACGAATATTTTATTTTTGCTGAACCAAGTGTTAGTTACTTTATATACGTCAATATACATTAAATGTTTTTTCTTTCTTTTAGGAAATCAAATTTTATTAATATTTCAAATAGATTGCAAACTATAGTTTTGTATAATTTAGAAGCATTTTGTTTGAATTTTGTAAATGTGAGTATCATGCATCCGTTTATTGTATTGTTATGATGTACGTTGACTTGAAAAAGCATGGCAGTTGAGAGTATGTCATGCTCACATAAATGTCTCACTGATGGTGGCGCGTGTGTTGGATCATTCGGTTCCCTACAAAATGGTTGAGCTGGATGGTGCTGATCCACGCGTCAAGTTCGTGAACGGGCGCTGTCGGTTGAGACTGGTCATCTCCTAACTTCCAGGGCTTATTTTTATCTTGTATTTAGAATTGTTTATAATTACATTTTTTTACATTGTTCTCACATACAGAAGCAACAAGAATAATGTTCCCAAGATTTTGTAACATTTCAACTTGATTTTAAAAGAGTGTCCGTGGAGTTTCTTGCCCGTTCTTCTCCATAGAGATCTACGTTTTGGAATGGGCAACTAGCTTCAACTTTCCAACTGATCGACTTTTTGACAATTCAAAAGTGCCTGTAAATGGTTTAATTGAAAAAAAAAATATATATTGTTAGACAGGCAAAAAAAAATTAAATAATAACTATATGAACCCATGTCACTAGATACGCCAATTCTGGAGAAAGAACATAAACATTGTCTTGAGTTAATCACAGCGACCAACCATTCTTGTCATTTAAATAGTCGTTGATGGAATAGTAAGCCTTTAAACAAAGGATGGATTTTACTTGAGCTTTAAATGAATTAAAAGGCAAATCTAGCAAAGAAGAGGGATGCTTGTTAAAAAAGTTATACCAAGCCTGACAAATGAGTTATGAACCTTATGAAGCCGGTGAAAGGCACGTAGTTTGTCCTTATTTCGTGTGTTAACGGTGTGAATATCACTGTTTTTAGTGTACAAGTGTATATTTTGTCTAGTATATAAGATGTAAGCGAATATGAATTGTGATGCCACCGTGAGAATACTAACATCTTTAAAAAAGTCCCTCAAGGAAACTCTGGCACCTAGCTGGTAAATTGCACGCACAGCACGTTTTTGAAGGACAAAAATATTTTGAATATCAGCAGCTTTGCCCCACAGCAGAATACCGTAGGACAACGCTGTGAAAATAACTAAAGTAGACTAACCGAGCTGTATCGACGTCAGTGTATTATCTTACTTTTCTGACGGCGTAGGCGGCTGAACTGAGCCATAACTCTACTATACCCTTATATGGGCACACTTTTTATTACCTTAGGTTGCTTAATGGCGGTAAAGCAGAGTTACAGATTGGGTTAAGAGGAATAATAAAGCAATAAGAGAGCTATAATAGCGATAACTGGAACTAGAAGCAATAAAAACGTGGCAAATAGGCGAAAATTAACTCCTTTAGTGGTACAACAGAGTAAAATATCGTTAATTAACTCCTTGGGTGTTACGAGGGCTGCAAATAGGTGAATAATAACTACTTAAGTGGTGCAATGTCGCTTACTATACTTTTAAGTGATAGGAGGGTGGCAAATAGGTGATTATTCACGCTTTGAGCTCTAGTTTAGATCCACAAAGGCTATAAAACGCCCTCAGGTGCTAGCATTTTTAACATTTAAGGATATTTTTTGTATAGTGGAGTAACTATTGACGTTTTGATCTTTTCCGGGAAGATACCACTCTCAATACTTAAATGTATGATGTAACTTAGATACCTACACTGTGTGTATCACTAAGTGTTCTAATATGATGCTCGATGTCATGCGGCACAGTTGGTTGCATAAATAAAGACTTCAAATTATTTGAATTTATGGGGTGTGTTATGTCATGACTTGAATCAGGTACTTGGTTAATAAATATTCGTTGGAAGTGTTAAACGAGCTTGCTATTTCAATTGGGTTCGTAACAATTTTTGTGTCAATTTTTAAGTCGGGTATGGGTTCTTTAGGAAAGTAGGCTTTATTCTTATTAATTACGGTTCATGTCGCTTTAGATTTGTTTTGTGCTGTTTTGATAAAATAGTTGTTTTGAGATTTTTGTGATAAAGATATTTTTTTTTTAAGTAGTCTATGTGAATATGATTTGAATTCATTTTTGTTCCTAAGAGTGAGCTTAGTTCTGTATTGCCGCAGAAGCACACGTTTCCTTTTTCTACATTTTTTTATCCCCTTTTATCCACTTAGATTTTTTAGTTAATGACTTTGTTATAATTTCGTAAGGAAAACAGTGATCGTAAAAGCATTTGAACAGGTTTTAAAAAACGCCATTTATGCTTCATTGGGGTCCGAAGTAATGTAAATTTCTAAGAATGAGAGATGTTTTATGCAGTTTTTTAATATATCCAAATATTCTTGGCTATAGATTTTTCGTTTAATACGCCATGACTTAATAGCACATGTTTTTTGAACTGGGCATATTAAGACCTGTGTGGTGTGATCTGACAGTCCAAATTCAGTAATTTCCCTTTTGCAACCTCTGATATTGTGCGCAAAATTATCCAAACATGTCCCACTATTTATTCTAGTGAGTTGAGAAAATTCCAATTGTAGATTATAGTTTAAAAGAATTTATTTAAAATCTAGGGTCTGCTTATTTCTTTTTAATGCATTTATGTTGAAGTCCCCACAGACGATAACCTTTTTACTTCGTTGAATGCATATTAGATTGAGAATATTTTCCATTTTGTCATAAAAACTATTTAAATCGGAATTTGGGACCCTATATATACATACAAAAATAATACCATGTCGGTCAATTTAATTGCGAAAATTCAATAAAATTCTAAACAATAATTGTTTAAATTTACTACTTTATGTCCAATTTTTGTTAGTACACATGCACCACCTCTCAGTTAGGTATTTCTAATAATTCTTCTTGCTCAGGCGTCGTAAAATGTTCCGTAATATATATAACATCGATAGGTTTTTACTTACTTTGCAGCTCTTCCAAACAGACATTGAGGATGTCAATGTCAGATGTGTGGTGGGGTCCGCACATCTCTTTGAGGCGCACGTGGAACACAACGCACCGTCAACCCGGGCTTGGTCCTTACCGGACAGCGAACTACCCATTATTCGCCGTCCGCAAGCCGGGCCTGCGGTGGCCGGGAATCAGCCTGGGATTCCCGACAACCAGGGCGTCCCCTGCGGAGACTAAGGCCGTGAGGGCGCATAAACTGCCTCTCCCTCACGTGCACCACCTCCCTCTTCGCGAGCATTATTGCTTCGCAGAAGGAGGTGACGGCTACCCATGCACTTTCGCTCCGTATCATGGCCTGGACCAGGGCCGGACGCGAGAGATCGCCGCCACCGATCGCATCCACGAGGACACGACGGTACTCCACCTAAGCCACGCAGTCCTCCACCGTATGCTCCACCGTGTCTTTAGGGCGATCTTCGCAGTGGAAACACCCGGGCGTTTCCTCCCGCCTTATCCGAAATAGGGACCTCCCGAAACACCCGGGTTCGGTGAGGACCTGCGTCAGGCGGAAGGTGAGGACGCCGTGGCGCCTCTCAATCCACTCCTCAAAGAGGGGACTTACCACCGCAATCGTGGCATGCCCAATTATCAACAGGGTATAGGCTTAGCAACGGATCAATAAGAAGACGTGATTTTTATTATAAATAAATTCATTTGTTATGTTTCAGATGTCAAGCTTTCAGGAGCAGATGACGCAGATGAGGAACGAACTGAATAATGGACTCATACTGCTCGAATCGGCCAATAACAACGCTGAAACTGCCGGTAAGTATTTATTATGTTCAGTTCGAACGAATCCTTCGGCTCATTTATCGTAGATTTTAACTTTCCCTCTGTCCCTTTATAAAGACATGCAATATTGGATGAATAGTTTTTCAACACGAGGCGTACTAATTTTAAGGTTTAGGATGTTTCTCTTAAATTTTTTAAAAAGTTCTCTGGTTTGCTTCGAGACGTTCAACTTGCTTATCAGCCACAGCCTATATTGGTCTGCTGCAAGACATTGGCTAGATCATCGACGTTACTCTCATTCAGCAGGCTGCCTAGCCTGCTAATTCAGCCCATTAAATTCCATTAAGAGATGATTTCCTGAACTCACAGCTTTAATGGATCTGGGTGAGCGCTACGAGGGTCTGGTCATTGAACTGGACAACACGATGCACTTGCACCAGGACCTCTCCAGTTTGCACCAACAACTGAGCGGTGAACTGAGGGTTAGTGTGTATTTATCTGTATCAGGTGACGATGTGATGTAACATTTAGTTTTAAAAAAGCATTGAGAGGTGAAAACACGAAAACAGAGGTTGAAATACCAATATATGACTACAGTATGGCACTCCGAGTTTTAGAAAAATCGGCTTTGTGAAGCGGCATCACTCATATTTGTTTGACACTCTTTTTCTGCTGGAACGCGATGAGCCCTATTAATAGCTGACTTGGGCCCTCTTCATATTTGCAGAGTCTGGTGGAATGCGTCGAGATGCTTCGGGAACAGAAAGCTGATCGCGACGAGGTGTTGGACGGTCTTAGGGATAAGGTTTGATATAAATACTACTTTACCTTTCCGAGTTTCGTCTCCGTTCTTCTCCATAGCCACCTAATTCGTTTTGGAATGGGCAAATAGTTTCATCTTTCTGACTGACCGACACCTTGAAAATTGCACTGCTGGACATAAGCCTCCCCCAAAAGGGGGAATTTGCCAGAATCGCCACGCTTGGCAGGCGTGTTGGCGATCGCAGTATGGTGGTAAAATGCATAGAGAACGCTGCTGCCCATTCTCTAGTAAGTCCCTTAGTCGCCTTCTACGACACCCACGGGAGGAAATGGGATGGTGCCAGTGGCGGTACCTTCGTTGAAGCCGAAAAGCCCAGCGTGCCCTAATAAAATTGTAATTCATAACAATGAAAATAACCCCAGCAACAAGAAACTACAAAAACACATAAGTCAATGACCTCGAACTAAAACATTCATGTCATAGGTATAATAGGAATTCAAAATCCCCACTTTTCCCGCGTTGTCAGAAATACGCACTCATTGAACTCAATCATTCATAAATGTAATCTAAAGAATACAATTTAAATTCCGCGCTGTTGCCAAACCTAGGCGGCCATCGCGCATTGCGTTGAAATGCACCGTCTCGCTCACTCGCGCCGGCTTTTATGAGGCTTGCCTATACCTTTCTTTGTCTCGGAGTTTTTCCTACAAATTGATATACAAATGTTTAGATTTGTTGTTATGTCGGTAAGTACTTATACGCGGATTCGTATGAAATTAAAAGCCCTGCTTTTGAGAGGCATAAGTTGAAGTTGTGAGTTGCGAAAGCGATGGGCACGCGATTCAGCTTGTTAATCTTATAAAACAATATTTCGAGAACAGTATTTTCCAGGTGTTGAGATTATGAATTAGTTTTATTATAAAAATGATGTGATGAAGTGATAGTTATTGCGGCGATGTCTTTATCTATGATTTTGTAAGTGATTATAGTGTTTTTTATCATGATATGGTTTCGGAAACTGTCATCGAAAAGGTATGTAAACACATTGAGTTGAAGCCCCTGGCACACAGGCAAGTGAGGGAACACGGGTGGGTTTTAGTCAGTAAAAGTTTGACACGGCCTCCCGCTCCACCCAGAGCGGGAGAAGTTATTTGATGATTTCCCACCCAAAAAAAAAAACACATTGAGTTATTAAGTATTCCTCTCATAAGCAAAGTTTTTGTCACTAGTGTGTTTGTGAACAGATTAAATACATAGGTACCTACTCATTCGATTGTTTTTACCTCACTGGTGCAATGTAACGACAAAATTTATTAAAGCTCATCATAAATAGTTTGCATGGCATTTTTAGTTTTGGTAAACCACTGAAAAACAAACCAACCTATTACAAAACAATGATGTTCGTATCGAAGACGTTCTTCATCGGTGTTTTGAAATGTAGATTTAAAGTTTGCTATTATCATTATGATTAAGTATAAATTATGTGAGGTCGAATCGACACTGAATTAAAATTCTGAATACGGCAATAGAACAATAAATCGATAATTTGGAGGACATCTAGTGGATTTTAATTGAAAAATGTTGCATGTGTAAGGGAATAAAAAGGTGAAATGTTCTGATTGTGCGGCGCATTCATTAATATTATGTAGATGGCGCATATCATAATTACGTACTGATGCGTGAAATGTGTAGTACGAATTTCAAGCATCAGTACGTAACTTCTACTTCCAAGTTGCTCGCAGATATTTTTTCACCATTTCCTAATTATCCGGGTTCTCGCAAATATCCGAATTATCAAATTAACTTGTGACATACATAATAAATAAATATCGATATTTAGGACATTCGATACTCTGTACTTCGATATTTAGGTCTTTCCATGTCACTTTTGTAGATAATTAGATTTTAGATATATTGGATGTGGTTATATGTAACCATTCGACGATATAAGCTTACGTTATTTTAATTTTCGGTTTTATGGCCGTTCGATATTTAAATTTTCGATGTTTTGAAAACTGACATTTTATCCGTAGGTATTTTAGTTTTTGACATTCAAATATGTACTCAATGTCACGGCCATGTAATCTCGTAGGCCGTAACATTGCTGGACGATTAAGTTCTACATTGCACAACTTAATTATTTTTACAAACAATACGTTGTTGCCAGGCGGACATCTCACGTCTCGCTGGTCTGCTGTACGCGAAAGACTTCACGCAAGCGCGCTATGATATAGAGCAACGCCTCGCGAAATGCTACGACAAGTTCAAGAAACAGAACGAAGTGTGGGAGGTCAGTCTACTTATCCTTGCATAATTTATTCATATATATCATATATATATCATACAAATATATATAAAATGAAATTGTCTGTTTGTGATATCAAAATAAATAGTGTGTGGAAGATGATTACATTCCTTCATCAACTAGAAAAGAACTGATACCACACACAGCGGACCGAATGGGAGTCTACGTGCGCAAAAGGGAGTCCCATCATCATCATCATCATCATCAAAGAACTAATAATCTTTAAACGGCTGAACAGATTTTCTTAAGTCATAGCTAAGCACACTTTCGATTAAATCACCTTTCAGACAAAATAAATTAAATCAGAATCGGTTATCCGTTCAGGAACTATGATGCCACAGACAAACACAGACACCTTACAGTCTACAAACTTATAATGCCCTTCTAACAAGTATTACTTGTTTTATTTTGAACCCCCGACGCAAAAACGACGGGGTGTTAAAAGTTAGACGTGTGTGTGTGCGTGTGTGCGCGCGCGCGTATGTTTGTGGTGTGTGTGTGTGTGTGTGTGTGTGTGTGTGTGTATGGGTGTCTATGGCATCGTACCTCCCTGACGGATGAACCGATTTTGATTTTGTTTTTTAATCCTACTAATATTATAAATGTGAAAGTTTGTATCTTTGGATGTTTATTACTCAAACACGCAGAAGCGGCTACAGGGATTGGGATTATGAATCAAACACACAGATAGTTTACATACTAGATAGTCGTACACATAGGATACTTTTTATCCCGATAGTTTTGTTCCCTGCTATAAATATCTAAAATATCTGACGTCCACGCGGGCGAAGCCGCTGGAAAAAGCTATTAATGTAATATTTATTTATTTAAAAAAACTTAAACATATTTTACAAATTGTCTATCTATACCATAACAGGAAGTCAAATATTGAAAATATTTATCATCAGAACAATTCTATTTTGAGTTTTGTATCTTTGGTTAAAATAAATAATGCAAATTTCTATTAGGTAAACCCATAATACTAACTACCTAACGTGAAATGGGAATATAGATTATGATATTATAATCAAAAAGCGTATTAATTGCACTCTAACGTAACTAAAAAGGTGGACGGAAGTGCGGCGCACCATAATATTTACCATATAGATATAGAACCCTGAAAAGCCTCGAGTGTTTTATAAACTCAAAATAAATATTTTAACTTGTATTGAATATCTTTTTTGATACCGTAAAGTGGTCTACCACCCCTGAAATACGAACTGACTCCCAATTTTTTCAAATCTCTCAAAAAAAAATGATTTTTAAATTTGAAAACCAACGAAAACATCCTAAAAAACAAGATGTAATCAGCATGTGTCATGACATCATGGCACAGTTCAAAACTTCTTCACTTCGTCTTGAACTGTGATAGATTTTTTTATATTATACACTTTTTTGTAGCAATAGGTACAAGTACAGATAACAGGTACTTCAGTGGTTCACATTACTATCTTTTATGTATGAAGTGGAAACAACCCTATGGAATTTGTTTCATGATTATTGCCAATGGAAGTCTTAAGTTGTGTTATACCCAAATGTTGGTCGACAGACTGCGCTCGGCGACCTGTCGGCCGTGTCGGATAACAAGGCAGACATCATCAATCTGATGGCGCTCAAAGAGGCCGCCACCCAGGAGCTCAACAGCATCCAGGACAAGCTGCGCAAACTGGAGACCATGCTCGGGGAACCCAAGGTTTGTAATCCATGCAGTCATTCTGATTCATGTGGTTTTCTGTCTGTATCTATGGTTAGATACCATAGATTAGCGATCGATTTTAGGCCATGACACAGTATAAAGATGACCAGTGTCTCAACTAGCCTCTTTTTGTGTTGTCAACTAAACTGTTGTAAAAATGATTTCAAATTGAGATAGGTTCGTGCGGATAGGTACCTACTTGACACCCTAATTGCGCAACATACTTTTAATCACAATCTGAAGACGCAGATGCAGCGAATCCTGGAGCAAGAAAATGCATCCGCCTGGATTTATTCATGAGGTGTTCAGAGAAATTGTCGGGTGATGTTGTGCCAGCGAGGCCCAAGTGAGAGGAATCGAGCCGACATGTACGATATTCAGAATTGTACAGTTTCCAACTCTTAAGGAATTTTTCCTTCGCGAAATTATTGCAAAACTCCACAGCGACTGTCGATGTAGTGGCACTCGCTTTGAAAGGGATATGATATACATCGTTTATTTGGTTGACAGATTCCATGCTGATTGTCTTCATGAGGTTGATAGTTTGTTTTAGAAGGTCTGCCTTGCTTTCCTTTTTATTACCGAGAAACCTCTAATCTCAACTGAGGTTTTCCTAATGAAACGCTCAAGGTTTTGCGACTTTTCCTGAATATTGGCAATGCACATCCAATCAAAAAATCAATAAATTCCATCAGTTAATCTCCTTCACAAGCTTGCAAATTTCAACTTCAGAATCAATAACTTGGTTCTTCAAAAAGCCGAGTGTTTTTTCTATGTCAACGGTAGACCAAATCTCAGTATTTTGCTGTGTGATATTAACTCTTTTCTACACTATTAGGCCGCGTTATCAGTGGAGCTATCATTGCAGTTAACATTTCCGTTATGTCCAATTGTTCAAATTTGTCAGTTACCACGTTATCTTCCCAGCACGCCCTTTTGAAGTTAGGCCTCACGGTAACATTCAGGCTGGAGGCGGAATGTTCAGACCCTGCTTTGTTTAAATTGGAGTCCGAGGCAGAAAGACATTTAGGTGGTCCATTATTCAACAGATTAGTAATGTGGGTATTTTATAATAAAAACTTACGGTTGTGGCACAAAACGATGTTTACTTGAACTTTGTAATCCAGTTGTAGCAGGCGCAGGACACAACAAAGAAGCTCAGCTGTGCGTGTGTACATTCAGTGCGTGTCCGATCGCTGTGTGGTCTCAGCGACGCACAGTGGGCTGAAAATCGATCTTCATAGACTTAGGGGTCAACTTGGTAATTTTTGCAATGAATGTTTTAGATGAATGATGTGATAAAAATGAATGCCATTGCTACTGTTAGTGTGGTACGCTATTGCTGCTGTTGGTGTGGTACGCTATTGCTGCTGTTGGTGTGGTACGCTATTGCTGCTGTTGGTGTGGTACGCTATTGCTGCTGTTGGTGTGGTACGCTATTGCTACTGTTGTTGTCGCAGGAGTCGATTATGAAAGCAATCTGCCCTGGGTCATTTTTGCAAGTGTGTGAGCCGATTCCCACCATATTACTAATATATCTACTGTGATCTTGATTATCCAGTCGCGTGAGCTTCGGTGTTAAATTACAGTAACGTGAGGGCTGGAAGTAGTATGATGGTTCTCCCCTCCCCAGGCGGCGTTGCTTATGCGCAAGTTGGCTAAGGACGCGTCGTGCGGCGCGTGCCTGACGCCCGCGCTCATGGTGCCGGCCGAAGCCTCGTACGGCCAGCCAGGCGCGCTGCCGCCGTTGCGCCCCGCGCCAGTGGGCGCAGAGGAGCCGTGTCTGGGAGAGGTCACGCTGTCGCCGCCCGATACCAGGTATTATTTACTTATTTAGGATCTCCAGCAAAAGATTAAAAAGTGACGCATAAATAATAATAATAGTAGGAAAAGGACATATCACACTGTACTGGGATCAAGCCATTATCACTGACAGGACTATTGTTGCCAATAACCCTGATATAGTGGTGGTGGATCGACTAGAGCGGCGTGCAATTATCGTTGACATAACGGTCCCGCATGACGGAAACCTCGTGAAAGCCGAGAAAGATACTTGGCTCGCGAGGTTGTCGACATGAGGGATGTGGACTCAGCGATCATTGTACCGATAGTCGCTACAGCCAATGGCTTGATAGCCAAGAGCCTCGACCAACACCTGAGGAGCAGCGTTGGGCAGCTGGGTCAAGGGCTGTTTCAGAAAGCGGTACTTCAAGGGTAGGTAGCAAGCTGACATTTTGCTGAGCCATCCCATAAGTGGATGCAATACTCCATGCAAGAACGGACTTGAAACTTCATACAGGCTCAAAAGCTGTCCTGGCTTGAAGTATCGCCTCACCTTATTTAGGATGCCCAGCTTCTTGGCTGTAGTCTGGGTTTCTGACTCAATGGTTGAGCCGAGGTTGAGATCGGACGTCAACTATACAATATATACCTGTGTTATGTGTGTTCCTACCAAGTTATGACAACCTGGTACTTCGAAGGAATAAAGCGTTCTTCTAGCTTTCCCATATTCCATGTCAGTTGCGTTTTGTTATACCACGTTTTATGTCACGTTCCACGGGAACGGGATGAAAAGTATGTCCGTCTCCTGGTTCTAAGCTACCTCCCCACCAATTTTCAGCCAAATCGGTTCAGCCATTCTTGAGTTATAAATAGTGTAAGTAACACGAGTTTCTTTTGTATCTAAATATTTAAAAAATATATAATTAGTAGTTAAATTAATAAACGAGATAATAATGTTAAGACATTTATTTCAGACGTAGTTCATATACTGTAAGTAACACAAAAAACCTTATAAAGCTATTGTTAGTACATACAAAAACAAAGCCACAGAAATCACAAAGTGGCACCGCACAGGAGTGCCAGTTTATGCCAAGCCCTGGACGCGACCACCCCCAGTGTGTAGTCGCATCCAGTGCCACCACATCCGCGAGTCCAAGCGAGTGGGTCGCTGGGACTCGCGTCGGACCCACGAACACGCTCAGAAAGCTGTTCGCGCTGGCCCGTATGCGTTTCATAAGAGACGCAGAACGCTTCCGCATGATGGCATGAAACCCATCCATGCTTTTCACAGCAAACATCGCTGAAGCGCTGCAATTGCGCGGCAGCCTGAACAGAACCCTGAACGCGTCGTTATACTGTACTCGCAGAGCACTGTATGTACGCCGCGTGTACTTGGTCCACAGGCTGCAGTTGTAAAAAAATTGACAGAAGGCCTTAAATAATGTAACTTTGACTTGCTCGGTACACCGTGCAAACCTGCGGGCCAGCATGTTACAGCGCACAGATAGCGCCCTGCGCTCCCTCTCTAAATCCGTGTTGTCACATAAATCTTCTGAGACCCAGTGACACAGATATTTACAATTAGACACTTTGTTTAGGCTGGCACTGCAAATATACAAGGGTGGCACATAAGCGAAGGATTTATTACCGGCCTTAAACACCATCATTTCACTCTTTTTCACATTATATCTGATTCCTTGGGTTCGAGCATACTTTTCACAAATATCTAGCAGTCTGCTCATGGCACTGATCGACGAGCTCAACAGCGCCATATCGTCCGCGTAGATGATATTATTGACGCACTGACCATCTATATGGCACCCTATGCTTGTTCTGCTGAGCTCGCCGATCACCTCGTTCATGTATAAGTTAGAGAGGCGAAGAGAGGTTAACCTCCTGCTTCACCCCGCACTCCAACCCATACACGTCCGAGTATAAGCCTGCCCACCACACTACATTCCTTTGACTCGAGTGCCAATATCTCAACATTGCATTGGATTAAGCAGATTTTAATTCACTTAGGTACAGGAAGGAGACCACAGCATTCACAATATACAATACCTACAGTTACAGTTACAACTAAGCTAACAGAGTTAAGATATTAATAATACCACGGAAGTGAAAAAACCGATGGAAGTGCAATACAACAAAATTACTATAGGAACCGTTGTCGCCAAACTCACACAAATAAAGCGATAATCATATAATACACCGCAAATAAACAATTCGTTTGATTTGTCGTTTTACTTTTAGTCCAAACTAGCGTAAGCCACAGACCCTACCCGGAAATAAACCTCCATGCTCTAAAGATAGGATTTATTTTGCTTTAGCTCTGAAAGTATTTACAATGTTTTGTAATTTATAGTCAAACTAGATTCGATTGCCGAGTAAATTCCACTACTCGACCATAGATGGCAGTATTGTCAGTGGTCGCAATTTTAAATTTAATTGTGTTAACCATAAGGTTGACATTCGCGCCATAGGTCGATATCTAGTGCTGTTCGACCTAGGTCGCACCAGTGCAGCATACATTGAATTTTGAATTACTTAATACTCAAATTTTATTTGCATTCCACAATGTGTACTTAGGTGGTAAATTAAATAATAGTAATCATTATAGACCCTGTCGGGCACAGCAAAAAATAGTAGTATTACATTATCGATATCGATAGATACTTTTCGAATTAAACAAAAAATCGGGTATGTCTTGTTGGGAGTTTAGTAATAAAACTGTAGTTATAATGCCGTAGTACTTATTATTTGAAAATTAAATAATTATAATAATTACGTTGTTATGTAAAAGTTTAGCTACATTTTTGCTACAAAGCATCTATGCAACCTAATTAATTTTGACCTAATTGATTTGATCTTATTAAATAGTGACAGAGGAAGTGTGAATCAGGACAGTCTGCTTCATTACAAACTATTTGAACTCAACTTAAGACAGATTGTGATGTTTACATTTCCTTATAATAGCAGTTTGCTACAGAAAAAAAATAATTTTAGGCACAAATTAAATAAAATGTTAAATAATATGACATCAAACGATAATAAGTTGCATGTAATTGACACTAACAAGTATGTTAGTAAATATTTAGTGACAAAATACAAATTGTACTTACCAAGCTGTTTCAAAAGACAAATAGCTTTATCACTATATTTTTTCTTCATTGATTTACCAGCCAAGAGATTGGCTACTAAACCTGTTGCTACTATTGAGCAAATATCTGAATTTTTAATTGATTCAGCCAATAACTTGGCTACACAAGCTGACATTAATTTAAATTAGAAGTTGAGACAATAGACGAAACCTCTTACATCATTAATGGAGATAATTTAAATTAATTCAATTCAAATTTTCAAAATGTCAGAATAAGTTCTAACACAGTTAACCTGGTGCACCAAAATATTCAAGGTATGTTGAGAAAAGACCTTGAAATTTAATTATTTATAAACTATAACCACATTGATATTTTATGCATTACAGAACGTTGATACTGTTAACTAAACAACTCAAATTCAAAGAACGTAAAGATATTGTGAGCCTCTCTGTAGAGCGGACTATAGAAATAGCTTGTGTGGAGTTGGAGCAGCTTGTTATATTGAGTGTATACTGGCCTCCATCATCGATTTATGATTGCTTTGAGAGTATCATGGATGATGTGTTACAAAAACTCGGTAAATTGGGCAAAAATATAATTTTATGTGGTGTATATTACAGTATTGTTTATTCATTTAATTTCATTTCATTTAATACACTTCTTAAAATAAATTTCGTATATGAATGTTAAGTAACCTATATTTGTATTGTAATGTTATTTTGTAATAAATATTAAATGACTAATTTTCTTTTATCGATATCCATCGATAAAACCAACATTCGATCTGACTACATCACTAATTGAGTAGCGAAGTACTTTCTGGAACGAAATAGTGAATACAGTCAATCCAAAATAAACTTTATTTTAATTGTATAAGGTTAAAGGTAAATTTTTAGTAAATTGAAATTAACTAAGATTTTATTAGAAAACAAATAAAACCGTACTTAACAATGGTACGAAACACCTCCATTTTTAAGATTTATTCTTCTACTATCATTTTTGCACTCCAAAATGGAACCATACGGCATAGCTACGGAAAAATTAATTTGTCGCGAGACTAGCAACTCGCCGCGATGTTAGAACACGTCTGGGACCAATTAAGCGTCACAACGCTTATTTGTGGCACGCGTGTCACGCCTACTTTGCATTTCCACCTGTTTTTTCTCTTCCGTGAATAATACACTAAATGATTAATTGATACAATGTTATGAAAATCATCTACTTTTTCAATATTTGTAAATATGAGTCATATAAAAGCAAAGGCAGCAACATCCCATTTTTTTATTTTGGCAACTTTTAATGCAGTTTGGTAGTATTCCGTCAACTTTACTTGATCGATTAATAAAAGCGTATCAAAACCATCATTATTCTATACAAAATAGAGGTTCTAAATTGAGATTGGTAGCAATACCAGCAACATACCTTCATAGTTGCGGCATAGACAGCAACTTCCTTCTTTGACCAATCAGGTGTCACTATTTGAACCAACGGTGTAGCGGTGGTTCTGTGTATTTTGCTCTCATAAATCAGTGAAATTAAAGCATAAATAGTGTTAATATTGAGAAAAACTTAACAAAACTTTAAAAACGGAATGTTTTCCTAGCTCCTGTAGTAATAAAAACAGTCGAAAGAGCAAGGCAAAACCCGAAAAATGGAAGAGATACCAGGCGAAGATAAAACGTTAAGTTGTACTACACTCAGATAATTTTGATCATTTCAATTATTTTTTCAAGGCAAATAATCTTGTTTTATTAATTTTATCTAAATATACTGTCATTGACTAAACTGATGGTTGGAGTTACAGTACGTTCAGATCATTTTGATCTTTTAGGTTTTTAAATTGTCTCATCCATACGGCACAATCGTGTTTTCGTCGCCACCCCGACAAAATAGACTTAAAAGTTACTTCAGCTAGGATGTAGAATGAAGCCTTTGCAGCTCGAGTTTATAGGTATGTTCTATATGGTATCTAAGCAGGTACTTACTTACATAAAAAAAGGTTTAATTTATTTATTACTATAATTTATAAATAAAACCTTAACATTCATATTCATAGTGTCCTTCTTCCCATTTCTAATGAATTCGCTAAATAACTTTTCCTAGTAAAAAAAGGAAGTTCACTAGGTTCAAGAAAAAATTAAGTATCAAGATTATTACACCAAAACATCGTCAAATACAGCCATTGCAAATGCAGCAATATCCATAAATGACTGGCGCAAAACCAGCTACATCCCATCTAAAGAGGTGCAAAAGCAGCAACATCCACACATTGGATGCAAACACAGCAACATGCTAAATGTATTACTTTATTTTGGTAAATGTAGACCCAATTAGGGAATTCTGTTTTACAATATCTGATTCTAACATAAATAGTTATCTATGCTTGTAACTGATTATAACTAAAAATTGCTACATGCAATGTAAACAAAAAACAACGTCTACTGCCTTTTCAGTAAAAGTGGATGTTGCTGCCTTTGCTTTTATATGACTCATATGTTAGCACCATGTATAAAGCACCATATAATTGCGTGTTGACAGTCGCGTCGGTAGCCCTCAGCATCAGTTCCACATTTTAACCCGTCACATCGTCATTTACGACGACGTCACATAGCGCTTCGGAGTCACAAATGTTCCAAAATAGCATCGATAACGATCTTCACAAAAAAAAAAAACAAATAAGGACAGTAATCTCTAAAGTTCAAAAGCCATACATTGCGACCAAGTGAAGCTTTCCCGCCTTATTCCAAATAAGTTTTGGCTAAATTTAATGCGGATTCAACCAACTCTTACAGATTGTTGTAAACAGTACGTTTTTTAAACGAACGTACGTTTTTCAACTCTTTAAAAAAGTAGTGGCAGCATAAAGCTGTCATGTTCGCTAGACATTGTTGAGTAGTGTATGACGCACATCCGGAATAAATTATCTAAATATTAGTGAAAATCGTATCAAAATCCGTTGCGTGGCTTTGACCTCGTTGAACTTTATTACTTACGAAAGGCGACTTTAATTTTTAATAAAGAAGTTGATAGTATATGATGAGTCCTCACCAGGCAGCACGTGTGTCGTCGCTGGGTGGGCGGGTCGCACACGCTGCTGGGCGGCCACGTGGCGCGGGAGAAAGCGGACGAGACCCACCTGCAGGCCATACCCACCAAGAAGTTCGAAGGATACGGCACCGATGGCAAGGTGAGTGTGTCTCATCTATAGTCTGCTCCAAAAGTATCTGCTTAAAAATTTAAACAAATGGAACAGGAAAATATACCTGTGGACGGGCACTTGTAGAGTCACCTATGCACAAAATGACCGTAGAGATGTCTTTAATTTAACAATTTGTGTTAATTTTATAACAAACATATTCGTCGATTTTTCAATTAACTGCATATAATTTAATGATGTTATTCAAATAATAATTGTCGGAAAAAAAGAAATAGAAAGTTTAAATCTTCTAAATACAGTTAATTGTCCAAGTGATTCGTTTACGAATGATTAAGAACTTAATCTGAACAGGGTTTAATTTACGCTTTTATCAGATACTTTTGGAGCAGACCATACATCAAAGAAAGAACTGCATAATTATGCGTGAGGTGGAGAACGGAACATTGTGAGTAGGTGATCGATTGTAGGTACAATAGAAACAAAAGTATGAAGTTTTGATTATAAGAGCTTGGCTATTAGACATACGTGTACGAGGGAATTTGTTCCGCTAACCTCGTCTTCCCAGCTACCACACGAAGACGTGGTGAAGGCAACGCGATTAAGAGAGGCTGTATTATGTCAGTTTTGATGCTATAAAGTGCTGATACTCATCCTTATTTGAAATATTTGAATTTTTAATGGCATGATACTGGCAAACAAACAAACACTGACAAACTGTCACTGATATTTTTGCCGAAAGCCATGGAACTTGTGACTTCATTTGGCCATTTTGATATAATGAATGCCAGATAAGATTGTCTACGCAACTAGTTCTCGTGTGAGACGGCGAAATATAACATTGGGCGGTTACTGATGCGTAACTAGACCGACAACCTTTAAACGGTGGCTAGGACAGACTGGATGCGGCAAGATGGAGAACCATGTGTTGTGGCGCAACTTGCGAGAGGACTACGTCCAGCTGTGGACTGCGATAAGTCGAGTTGATGGGTAGTTTAATACCTCATGTACGTAACTATCAACTTGTTTGCAATATACTTAATATATTTATTGACGTCCACAATGTGAACTTAAGTGGTAGGTTTACAAAGACATGATTATTGTGAACCCTGTCCAGCACAAAAAAGTAGAAGAGATGAAGAGGACTCATTACTGACAAAATTCTTTCGTTCAGTTGTACATGATGGAGGACGATCTGCAGCCATGTGCGGAATGTAACAAGTTGAGTACTGACGAGCAAGGCCATGTGCCCGCGCACTCCTCCACACCCACCGGTGGTGACGGGGACCAGGCCAGGGGCGACCACTGCGGAATGGAGGCTGCGGTAAAGGAAACAGTAAACGAAAATTTATTTTAAGTAGACTGGTAGAGGGCTACAAGGATATTTTGGCGCCTGAATGTTATTGACAGGGGAGCGTTGTTGGTGAACTGTTGACAGAGGAGCGTTGTTGGTGAACTGTTGACAGGGGAGCGTTTTTGGTGAACTGTTGACAGGAGAGCGTTGTTGGTGAACTGTTGACAGGGGAGCGTTGTTGGTGAACTGTTGACAGGGGAGCGTTTTTGGTGAACTGTTGACAGGAGAGCGTTGTTGGTGAACTATTGACAGGGGAGCGATGTTGGTAAACTGTTGACAGCGGAGCGTTGTTGTTGAACTATTGACAGGAGAGCGTTGTTGGTGAACTGTTGACAGGGGAGCGTTGTTGGTGAACTATTGACAGGGAAGCGTTGTTGGTGAACTGTTGACAGGGGAGCGTTGTTGGTGAACTGTTGACAGGGGAGCGTTGTTGGTGAACTATTGACAGGGAAGCGTTGTTGGTGAACTGTTGACAGGGGAGCGTTGTTGGTGAACTGTTGACAGGGGAGCGTTGTTGGTGAACTGTTGTGAAATTATGTTAAAGATTTTCATGATCATCATCCTCCTGCCCTTATCCCAGTTTATTTGGGGCCGGCGCAGCATGTATTTTTCTGCAACACTTCTCTATCAGTCCTCATCTCGGCAATCACTCCTTTGTAACCATAATATCATCTTTCACATAGTCCACCCGTCGTTTCTTTGGTCTTCCCCTAATCTCGCCCTCGACATTAATTCTCAAAACTTTCCTCACGACATTTTCCCCATTCCTCCGTATTGCCTGCCCATACCATGACAACCGATTTTCACACAACTTTTCTGTTACCGGTGCCACTTTCAGACTTCCTCTCTTGTACTTATTTCTTATTCTATCCATCCGTGTAACACCACAAATCTTAGCATTCTCATCTCAGCTGCATGCGTCTCTCATTTATCCTTTTTGTGGTCCTACATTCTAACCCATACTAGACAATAGGGCTGCCCAATGTTTTATATATCTTCCACTTACGTTTAAGAGGAATGCGGGAGTCGCAGATTGATCCCGTGACCTGCCATCATCCATCCAGTGTTAATTCTGTGCTTAACCGTCCGATCTACTTCGCCATCGCTTTGTACGAGTGCACCGAGTGATACCTAAAGTCGTTGTTGGTTCCGAATATGGCCAGGCGTAGGCGTCGAAATAATCTTGTAGCGTTGTATATAATATATTGTAGGAAGATTATTGGTATTTTTAAGAGAATATCTGACTTTATTAACAAAATCTTATCTCTATTCTTAATTTTAACAATAAATAAAACCTTTCAACACTGGAATGATATTGCTTTGCGAAAATGACTCGGGTGGCTCTCCTTCACGCGTAGTTGTACGGACGTGTTCGTTTTACTCGAACTTGGTTTACGTTTCGAACATGTTTGATGGAGTCAGTCCCTCCTGCTCCCACAAATATCGGCTTTCTAAGGAATTTCCCGATGGTATCAACTACCGTACTCTGGTACAATTGGACTGGATTGGACAAAACATCTTGTCTATTATCTATTATGTGCCTATAAAGCCATTTAATAGAACACAAAATACTGGGTCAGAATCAATGGTAAAGGTCGGAAAAATGTAATTAATCTATTTCGCTTTCTTAGCGGGATTCTTGTTGTTTGCAGATAATACTCGGATGATTAAAAAGTACGTCATGGATTCAATTTTATTTTGGACAACTTTTGCGATTTATAGGTATTTAAATATTAATATTAAAAGTACATATTTAATTTTCTTTTTTCTTTTATTCGTACAAAAATAAATACTTAAATTAATATACATTATTTGTAAAAGCATTATGTACAACTTACAGCGCCATCTATTGATTAAAATCGTAATTGAGTTACGATAATGTAATGCAGTGAAAAGTAAAGAGAGTTAGGTACTGAAATCAAACTAGTAAAAAATATTCGACTATGAAAACTAGAGACTTCCAATCAAGTTCACAGAAATTCACAGGCTTCAATAAGTAGGTAGATAACGTTAATATTTCGGTTTAGTTTTATCTATTGTTGAATACGAAAGCTTTAACTACTCACAAAACAAAGCCAAATCTTATATTTTTTATTTTCATTTCAGCTAAAAGTGCAGTGCATTATATCAGCGTTGACATTAAATTTTATCAATTATTACAATAAATAATTTAAACTCGATTAAATAGCTTTTAAATAATTTAACTAAAATAAATAATAATTTACGAGAGAATTGCCGTTTGACAAAATCAATGATTTGGTAACAATAAATACGAACATAATGTGAAGTCGCCAGGTGATGTTGATAATGACATGTTAGACGTAGGCACGACTCGTTGTATGGCTGATGGCGTATAGTCATTCGTAACGCGGTGTCCTGCGTGAGCGACGAATACGACGCGACACGACACGATGCAATGCAAGGCGATGCTACACGCGACAAATGTCCTACGTGATTTTGGTCGTTACTTCTCGAATCATGGAGAAGTACAGTACAATTTTGCTTTAAAGTTCATATTTAAAGTACAGAAATTAAAAAAAAATATATCATAAAAACACAGGAAGAAAACAAATATAATATTTTCACAAAGAAATACATTTGGCGAGTTCCAAAATTTATATCCAAAATCTATTAACGATTACTATAATGTTTACGTTTTTTGTCCCACAACAATCTTGGTTCACGCGCTGCGGCGATCAACGCTTCTGAATCAACCATTTCGTAGTTCGTGGTGTCGCATCTAATCGCCCTCAAAACAAGTACGCGTTACGTCGCGTCTCGCCGCAGACTGCCATATAGGCCGCAAGCAGGGTATGCCGTTGAAATGATCACGTTCGTCGCGTTCGCAGCGTCGCGTCGCGTCGTATTCGTCGCTCACGCAGGACACCGCGTAAGGCTTGCCTCTCACCCAGCGATTGTATAATCGACCACGCGATTAATATTCGTCTGGGTTTCGTAAGCTCTATGTACAATAAACGTCACAAGGTTTATTTATACTTAACTCTTATGCGGCGAATTGATAATTTCGTCGCACATTTATTTTTTAAATAAATAAAGAGTGACACTCACCCGTGAACCCTAATTAAAATACTATGACTAATCATAACTAAGGAATAAATAAAAATAAATAATTTGTTAATCACTGGTGACACTCTCAGATGTCATTCATGTCTTCGGTGAAGAATATGTACCAATTTCTAAGTTCATCAGATATTATTATGACTATTGTAAAAAATATGATACAAGAAAATCTTATGACATAGGCCTATCATTAAGACAATGTGTTCTTAGAATAATGTGTAATGCATCCTCGTTCAAGGATTAAATTATTTCACAATCATTGTACCGCCTACGGCGATGCATGAGTCAGAGACGAGGAATGTCTTCAGACGACCATATATCGCAACCAATCTGTAGGGCCTGTTGCACGCTAGACTGCGTGTTTATGCTAGTAAACTATTGTAAATAGTTTTTCTGCACATTCTATACATTCGAAGGTATTGCTATTCACAATATTGAATCTACAGATTGATTCCGGTCGGCTGCATTAAGTGTCACATTGGCATATACCTAGGTATTGTCAAGGGTCTTATTCCTTCCTGTGTTTATTCTAACAACTTAGTAACGTTATAAGTACATTAAAAATAGTCAAACCATTTTCACAGTTCCCTTTCACTAGCTTCACTAATTACTCATGAATTAATAATGGTGTTGTTTCAATGCTTTCGAATGTCTGAACATATTCAGCCATCAAAACAATATTGTATTTTAAAAGTCCATGATTTCTCGCACTAGAAGATTTTGCAACTTTCCTTACTTTATGTTGTTTCTTGCATTGTTTTAATGAAGTTCAAGGGAATTGTTCTTGATCATGATTAAAACATTACCGTAAAATCTAAAATGTCCTTTAAAAATTAACCCTTTAAAATAATTCCAAATTTTCTTATAAACAGAGTAGTTGCAAAACCTTCTGGCTAACATCTCCTGAATTCAATAAATTAATCCATTTACGGGGTTCTTAATACTCATCAGGGGCCTTACCAAACCGTGCCACGAATTCTTAATACTAGTCTGTTTAACACTGTCAACAAACATTTCGTCCATAAAACTTCTATGGATGGTAATGATGACGGGTATGGCCCGGGGTAGGAATGCCTACAGAAGGCCGATGAGGTCCTAGTGCTGGTCACATCTGAAGCGATGGCAGTCGTGGTCTCTACTGGCCTGCATGACGTCACCGAGCTGGTGCGCCACCACCGATGCGCTTGTGCCGTCGCCGCGGGAGATACTGGAATGTTACGGGAATGGTGTTAGTACAGTAGTGTATGTATTATAGTATTTTCGCTGCAGGGGAAGGTAGAATTGCTAGGGTAAACATATTATTAAACTCCTCAACTAATGTTGAATGACTGTGTTGCATATATCGTTTATGCTGGCGAATGTACGTTCAGTGTGGCCTTATTATATTTTTCGAATTTATCAATCAAGGGGCAGTCAAAAGGTAGAAAGAATGGAATAGCGTTAAGGGCTGGGTAAATAGCTCGAACAGTACTCTGAAATTGGATATGTTAGCCAAAGATTGGTGCAAACAATGTCACCATCTTCAATGAGTTGACAATCAACTCCTCTTCCTTAGTTAACTTTTACCGGCACTTAAACACTACGTTTTTAAACAAAGCGCAGGCGCTGGTAACCCCTCAATGAGTCATGGTGCCGCTTTCACACCGCCATGGTTTATGACTTCGGCGAGAAACTCCTCATTGCCACTCTTGTTTGTTCCAAGTTTCTTTTTTAAGTTTTCGTTTTCCCTTTTTAATTTTATGGCTGCTGGGGTGGCCATGTTAAGCTACAAGTTATGATGCAATTATTAAGCTGAGTCTTAAAATTTAAGGAGTTCTTATGTAGGTAATGCGTGGAATAATGCACATACGTAGTGATTGTCGGTTTCAAAACTTGTTTAAGAATTTCATACTATTCTGGGTATTAACGCGCGGCCTAAATAAATAATTTAACATGGTTGAATTTATTGCCCCAAATAAGGATTTGTTATATTCATAAATTTTGCATAACTTTACCCAGGTATGGTACTACCGACTCCTGATTAAGAAGCATGGATTATGTGATACACAAAATCTGCTATCATATTAATATTTTCAGACACTAAAATAAGGTGCTTATTTCAAACAAAGTTAGGGGTGCCTCAAGGATCCAATTCGAGGCCCGATTTTGTTTCGACCACTTGTTGTAATTATCAAATGAAAAGACTTTGCTTCAACGGGAAGTACCTCTATAATATGGTTTGATTTATTTGCGCGTATTAAAGTAATTTTATTGCGTTGTTTAAAAAAAAAAAAATTACTTGACCTACGTATTTGATGTTAATTTTAATTTGATATCTCCACCCGTTCCTGACAAAAAAGACTGAGAAAGACAGACTGACAGTCGGACGGACGCTCAAAGTAAGGTAGGTAAGATAAGGTAGGTAAGATGAGTAACTTTTTCAAGAGGTTATCAATTACCAATCATTAATAAACCCAATCTAGCTCAGTCATCATGGGAAATACTTGCACGATGTATGTTGCATTAGCAATGTTATTCCCAACAGAGAGGTGGCGCAACACATTGCAAACTGAACGAAACTACGCAATTGATAATTTATAATTAGATAGGCATGTACTGTGTGCTATTGTTTGGAAATGTAAATAACCTTTGCAAATAAAGATACAATACAGAAATGTAAATGCCCCCAGTGACCTAGTTTAAATATCGGTGTCTTGACTTTGTGAACGTGAATTACTTCATTTACCTGTAAGGTTTTCAAAATCATGAACCTGATTAAATCAGCCCATAAAAAGGTCGCCGTCTCTAAATACTTTATATTTATTTTGTCATCTTTCAGTTAGGAAAAATGTTAAAGCGAGGTCATCAAAGGCTAAGGGTTCCAACGGTCCAAAGAAGCGTCAACCACAAATACCGTCCACTTGTATTGAAATTTTAGACATAACTATTCATAACCTGAAATCGTTTTCCGCGGCTTTTCGGAACATGTAATAATTCCGTTTGGAATGTAGTCGGAATACTTTCACCTGTTCTGAACGCACCTTGTTACGTAATAGTTACGTTTTTTGGCGGCAAGCCGTCTGGTGAGCGCGCAGGTGGACAAAAACTTGGGTTATGCCAAATTAGCGGTTCAAGCCGCGGAAATATTAATTCATTTGCTGACCGATGATAAAAATTGCTTGATATCTGTTGATGTTAACAATTATTTTGTTGAGACACGTATTTAAGAGAAACGTCAAGTTGTGGCCGTTGACATTTCTGATCCCCTAAAACGCCTTAATATCTCTGAAGATAACAGAAGTATAACGCTCTAAGCTTTATCAGAAGTTTAAAAAAATTGCGATAACTTGGATCACCAAGTTTCGATATCCGGCGTAGTCAAGTTTCAGACGAAATTGGCGTCATTACCATAACATATACATAATAATAATAATATGTGAGTGACCTAGAGAATACCATGGGTAAAACCTAAATGTAGACGAGGGCGGCAGCGTAGCACGAAATGGAAGAGGCCTCAAACTAAAAGCAGTGAGTGAAACAAGACGATCATTGTTGTAGATGGTGACTTTTTACAAGAGCAGAAAAGCCCTAATTGAGCAGGTATGGACAAAACAGGTTGTAGAAAAGTAGGCCGCTCTTCGCTTCAGTAATTCAATTTATAATTCTAAAGCCTCCCGCCACAAATAAATCAATGAGAAAATTGAAATAAAAGTCAAGTTTTAAGCAGTTTCTTAAAGCGCTTGACACCAAATTCGCGAAGCGACTCTTCGCTTTTTTTATCAGCGTGAAATTCGCCCGTCATGACATAACGGTTATGTGATGTTACGTCAGCATTCCGCGCGGTGTTCGATATTTGAAGTTTTATTTACACTATGATTTCTCTCTTCGTTTTTTTTTCCTGTCCAAGTAGGACAGGTTGTAAAGAGTGTACCTACCCGGATTTATGTACGCGGAATTATCTAATATAATCTGTATTTAAGTAGATTAATGACTTTTGTGGTGTCGTTGCTTTTTTCTGGTTGTAATTCAAAGATTGCCTGACGCTAATCTTGGTGAAATTATTTTTACGTTATGAAACTTATTACTTTTTTAACGTAGATAAAAGTAAGAGCGAGAGAAAATCAATTTCCTTTTCACGCGGAAAAGCGTTTAGACGAGGGTAATAAATTCCGACACACAATTTATGCTCTATATTCCACCGGCATTTTATTATGCATGCACTTTCGTTCAAGTAAAAATTCACTGAATTCTTTAGCGTCCCACGTAACTACACGACGCCAAATTCACAATATTTGAATAAATTCCTCTTCAAAGTTTCTACTCCAGTTTGTGCGTATGATGCGTCGCACGCGCATGCATATTAGCAAAACGGTCGTGTTTTGTTGCGCCCGCACGGGTTACGTGACGGACGGGCGGACGGATGAAGAAAGAGAAAGTGTAGACGTAATGCATTCTAATGTAACCGGTGTTAATGTTTTGTCACGTGGCTTAGCGGTTTAGTCGAAATATTGTTGATGTTTGAAAAGCTTTGATAAGGCGACCTGTTGGCTCAGTAAGTAAAAAAAAGTTTTGTGAAGTTGAGGAAGCTAACAGAATGATTATTCAGTTGACGGTTTCTATTGGCAGAAGCTTAATGAGCCAGGAGCCATAACAGTACCATGTAAGAAAGACAATGAAAATAGAAAGAACAACCTTCTGTTCAAAAGAGGCCTCTTGGTAAAATACAAGCAAGAAGGTCGATGTAAATATAGCAATAGAAGAAATCGTAATGGCAGGTGTAGGTAGTAGGTATCCCACGCGAGTGATCCGAGGCTTGGAACTATTACAACTGTGGTGAAGGTGCAACCTGCTGATAGGCATTTGTTGCGACATCACGACAAGTTATTGTTGTCAACTGGTTTGAATATTCCATTCATATTGAAAAGTCAGTAATAAATAAAGTTGTAAAGGAAACGTTAACACGATTATAGGTGTGGTGTGCGTTTGTCAAATCAACTTGTTTACATCCGTAACGTGAGAAGTACAATAACTAAACGAAAAATTAAGATTCCCGAAACAGGTTAAATATTGAAGAGCACAGGGGAGACAGTAGATAGACATCACTGGGAAAATAATGTAAATGGAGAACGTACCCATGTAGACATAATATGTTGTGGATATGGAAGAAAACAGCAAGATAAGCTGAATATCATCATCGTAGGTGAAATTATTCAATTAGAAAGATTTAATACAGGAAATAAGAAGAAGGAGATTATTGGGCTTTGTAGCTAACTATTAAAAGCACGGAGTTACGAGTATGAAAAAAGTTACTCCGTGATTGACAGACATTCATCTAATGTCATTTTGGCACTGGTTAGTGTCATTTGGGCATTTCAAATTGCAAATGACACGGCTAGTGATCAAATTAAGTAACCAATACCTGCACTAATTATCATGTCGACAAATCCGAATTCCCACGTTTTAAAAAGTCAAAATTTAACACATTTTTAATAAAGCAAGTACATCATAATTAAATCCGAAGCTGATGCAAACAAAGCGTACGTTAATGTTAGTGTCGGATGAAAGTGTAGTTATTAAGTAATCGCTCGTTATCAAACGCTCGCGCATGAGATGGTCAGATGGGGCGAATCATCGCTTTCTCTCGGTTTCTAATAGGATCCGCTCACTCTTGTCCTTATGTAATAGAGTCGGGTGACACTGGCGCCGGCGCCGGGTGCAGGAGTTACAAAACCTCATTAGAAGTAGATTTGGACTATAGTAGTAGATATGGTTTCTATCTAAGAAATCATAATTACTATCTTTGCATATATAAATCTTCTGTACGTGTGCATGTCACTGAACTCGTTATAAACGGCTGAACCGATTTTATAAAATTAGTTGTGTGTGTTTTAGTGGGTCCTTGGATGGTTTACATTTATAATTGGACCCGGTAAGTGGCACTGTTTGGGCAGGACAAGGTCCGTTAGGTTCGCTAGTAATTCTATATAATAGGTACTAGATTCTGCCTGCGACTTCATTCGCATGGAAGTCGTAAGATACACAATATACTTAGTACGACCAGAATAGTTAAAAATGGTGAACCGTTACCTGAGCATGAGTGCGCCAGGCGTTCGCGGACTATTTCTATTCGGTTTATGGTGAGGTGGCACCGCGGTTGGATGCATCTGCCGCTGAGCAGGCGGCGCCTGAGCGCGGAGCGCGCATTCACGTGGGTCAGCTGTCTCTTGGTGAGGTGAGAGCGGCGCTCACGCACCTCAAACCCAAGCGTTCGGTTGGGCCGGACGGGGTGCCACCCTACATAGTTAGGATTGTAGGACTGTACTGGCCAGACCTCTCTTGCATTTATTTAATAGCTTTCTACAAGAATGCTCGTATCCGGACGGTTGGAAGCTGACTAGGGTTACTCCAGTACCAAAGGGTGCTCCGGCTTCTGAGGTAAGCGGATATAGACCTGTCGCAGTTCTGTCAGCATTTGCAAAGGTCTTTGAGTCTGCGTTGTGCTCTTGTATACATTCTCAAGTACAGATTCAGCTTAACGATGCGCAGAATGATTTCCGAACGGGCCGCAGCACAAATTCAAACTTAATTTATTTTATTTTATTTATAATTTATTGTGTTTGGGTGGCTTACAGCTTTCAGTACAAAAGTAGTAAGGTAATTTACGACAAGCCACTTACAAGCCTCCACAGATAGCAACGGAGTATTGTTGTACGTGTTATAAACTTTGTTTAGACTAAACAATTAATTATGTAAGTGATAAATTAAGCTATTATATTAATTAAATACATAGACAGGAGTGCATGCTCAACTACTATTTGGATCAATTAGAAACTACAGTTTTCAGATAAAATAGTAACAATAGACGCCAAGGAGCTTGCAAACAAATCGATTGAGGGGTGTTCATTCTATACGATTTTGTTGAATGCTTTGACTGAGCGAATCATAAAGGAATTACTACGGTTAATTGTGCGCGCATATGGAGCATGGAGAAAATCTCTCAGACGAAAGTGTCGAGGCGGTACATTCAGAGACAGCTTAGAAGGAAGTTCAGGACATTCAATCCTTGATTGTGCTATTTTCACTAAGAATCGTATGTCGGATATATTTCTCCGGGTTATAAGTGGGAGTAAGTGGAATCGAGCACATCGTTCATTGTAACTCAGATAAGGGAATTTAAAATTGGAACCTCTTAGGTTACAAATTTAAAATCCCTTGTTTGATATTTTTTTTCGACTCGGCTTTGCTTTTGGACTATTTCTGTTTACTATCACGTTGACCTTGGCTCTTCTATTTAGGACATTGATTTAAAGATAGTGATTTGGACTCGATTTTGGTGTTTGTTGTTATATCGTACGAACTGTTTCAACATGTCGAAAAGAGGACGTACAATCAACAGCCAGTCACGCGAATTGGTTGTGAAGTTAACCGAATACTTATAGCATTAGAAGCACTATGTAACCTTTACGTCATTATACCTCAGGGGACTGGACTGCTTCTCCTTAACAAAGGTTTTCATAACCTAGCTAGGAGAGCAGTGCTCACCCACACGTTTGTAGATATAGTACTTATTTTTGTTTATCTGTATTTTTAACGTGTACGTTTCCTTTTTTTTTGAGTAAATAAATTTATATTATTAGATTAATATTATACTTCGAACGCGAATCAGTTAATGATGGACCTTTATTGCGCGTAATACAACTGCAAGATCGCGTCGCCGAAGCACTTGGAATCTGCAAAAAACTATTCAACCCATCTTGAAGGAAGGGTATGGGCCTTCCGGTACTGAAGAAAATGTATTACGTACGCCTAAAAAGGGAATGAAAAGCGAGCCTGTAACAGGTATTGACGCATTTGACGCAGACGCTAGTCGCAACCACGTTTATGCTTATTACACAAGAAATTAATACCCAACTGTGAGTAAATTGCTAATATCACTACGAGAGTGTGGCCTGTTTAGTGGCAGTTCCACGTCTTTAATAACAATTATGAAGCAAATTGGATTCAAATACAAGAAAACCGGCAAGAGGAAATTTTCGATTTCCACGAGAACTAAGTCGTGGGCAGAAGCTTTACATTACAACTAGCGACCGTCCTTGTTTCACATTACAACTAGCGACCATCCCTGCTTCGCACGGTTTTTACGACTTGACAAAGCATCGACCGTTCTTTATTTATAACATGTTTTATATAAAAATATAAAACACGTTATAAATATAAGTCGCTAGATTACCATATGGTATATATTAATAATCAAATGACTTTAAACTAACTAACTAAACAAATAAATACAAAAACAAAAGGACACTCAGGCGTCGAAGTATTCGTCCGCATCGCTGTCATCAGGAAACGTGCCCAGAAGACTGGCAGCATTGCCATGTTGAATGGCAATGCTAATTCTTTGGCTAAAGAAAGACCCAGTCCTCTGGTCACGTGAAGTGTATGACTGCTTTACAATGTTGCATTTGTATATTTCTTGTTCCCATATATGATTTGGTTTACCTTTAAGCTATTGGTAAGTTGTTAAGGACATTATAAAATGTCAAAAATGTATAAAACAAAACAATGTCAAGATGGAGTTTCCAGGCTCATGTCCGCTTTATGAATTGCTCACATCCAATTGCATCCAATACTCTTTACTAGCAACTTGTTTATGTTTAAACCAGATTGTCTAGTTATGCAATGACGGCATCATATCCAATTATTATTAACGGTCATGTTTGAATAGAATGCATGACTTCTCATTGCTATTTATTAACATTACAACTAAAGGTTTAAAAGTGAATATCGTGACTGATCTTGTACAAGAATCCTCTGGTTGTTGCAACTTTATAGGGCATGCTGTCGTAGATTTACTTAATAGGTATTCTGAGTCGAGATAATGCCCGAGTATAAAAAAATGTCTACTTACAGCTTTAGTAGCGACTCCATCTTCTTTTCCATCGCGAAGAGCGAATCAGAAGGCTGTGACGTTAACACTTTGCAAAACGTGAACTTGGCACACTGAGAGTCTCTCCAGTCCGTCTGCTTCACTAAGTCCATTGCTGCTGACGTCAGCGACGACGAGCTAGACACTCCATCTAAATGCTGCAAATCATCAGGCAAGTCCTCGTTTAAAGACCTTTTAACAACGTGTCTTCGCTTCACTCTTCTCAGACGAACGCCTTGATAACTTGGCTCTTGGAAGAAGTTCAACACATCACGCTTGGAGCGAGTAGTCTCACCGTCCGGTGACATAACCACGTACACATTTTCACTTGGCATCTTGTAGTTGTCGTCGTAAACTTTTTGACTACTTATTATTTGTCTGTCGATGTCGTAAGGAGTTCCGAATGACCGCTTGTGTTCTTTCTCTATCTCGTCTTGGATGGCTTCTTCGCTCAAGCCAGCGCTGCGCATCAGGTTTACATCTAACAGTCTGCCCATAGCAACCGCTCCGAGTCCTAGCGCCGCTCCGCCTGCCATTAAGCCGATAGCTGGTAACATACCAGGAGCACCTGATGCTGCTGCCACTACACCAATCTTGTCTTGAGCATACCTCTGGGATTGGATCGAATTTGAGTGATATATACCTAAATTAGACGAAATCTTCTGTGTAGCCTCTACAATAGGGTCAAAAACAGGCTGTGCCACTTTAGCAATTGGGTCCATTATAGGTTTAGTGAATTGTTGTACTTTCTGGCTTGCGGTGTTGAATGTATCTTTCATTGAGTCAGTAAACCTCTTCCACAGAGATGGTTCGGGCACTCGTTTTATGTACGCGAAGTTGTTGTAAGGATACCTCGCGCCTTGATACGACTGCGGGTTATAACTGTGGTCGTAGTAAGAAAACTTGTTGTATTCATCCTCGTAGTACTTGTTGGCATTAATAGATGTCTGTTGGGAGCGTTGTTGTCCGTAGCCGTTGACTGGTTCCATTGGGTAAGGGTGAGCGCTTTTCGGTACGGTGTTCGTGTAGTATTTAATTTTTCGTTCTTTATTTTCGTAATTCTCCACGTTATCGCGGGTCGCTTTCGCAGGCTGTACTCCTAAGTCAGGATGAGCGTACTGTAGGACGGGGTTTCTCACGCTCTCATCAAAGCCCGGCCTTGCATTTTTAGGTGTGTACAGTGCGGAGTTGGGGAAACTGACTTCTCCAGGGTGCTGAAGCATACGTCTCTGGATGTGGCTCTCAGCGAATTCCATATCGCCATTGTGCGACCTCGAACTACGTCCACTGAAGTAATCACGTTTTGATTCTTGTTCGTTAATCTGCTTAATATACTCGATGAGTTTCGAGTTTGCAACTTTCGAATTATCAGCTTTAGTGAAAGGACCGTAGCCAGATTTGATATAATAATTGTCTTTTTTCTGTTTATACGAGTAAGTTGGGTTGTCGCTCGCTACGTACGGCCCGCTGTCAGAGGGTTCGAATTTCAAGTTGTCGAATTTGGTGAATGGACCGTCTTTAGGTTCGAAGTTGTCATCTTTTGTGAAAGGTCCGAAGCTCTGTGCGGGATCTGCGGCGGCTATATCCGGGTACACGTCAGCTTCAGGGATTGCTTTAGGCGGAGTGTAGCCTTCGGGGTAGGGCTGCAGTTCTCCATTCACAACTCTCGCGTTGCGCCAGGTCTTTTTGTCTGATTCATCATCAGGCATTCTCACGCCTTGGATTTCTGGAATACCATCCTCACCAAGTGTTAGAATAGACCTGCCACGCTTATTATTGTACTTTTCGATTGCCTTCTTTAAGTACATTGGTTCAGAATTTATGACGACGGGATCTGGTACTTTGTAGGACTTTCCTTCTCCCTCCGAAACTTTAGTGCTCACGACTTCAATATACACTGGGTTTCTATCGTTCTTAATGACTGGGTTATGTGGATCAAACCTGTAACTTTTGATTGGGCCGCCATAGTCAAAAAGACTGGTTGATGTGATGTAGACCTTTTTGTTTTCTGTCTTCCTCTCATTGTCGTATGTGGGGTAGTAGTTTAATGTTTCAGGATCAGCCTCAGGTTTCTTCCCATCTTCCTGTATAACGGATTCAGGGTATACCGACACTGGAGACCAGTTACCGTATTCTGCTTTGACGTCAGTCACTTCTTCAGGGTTTTTGTTGCGGTTTAAGTAATAGTCGTAGCCAGCAAGATCGCTGTTGACTGACCCCATGAAGCTTAGTTTTCTTTCGTCTCTTGTTTCTGTTTTGTTTTTATTTTCTTCTGTGGTGTTGAAGTTTGACACCATGTTTCTGAGGGAAGCTGTGGTCGGTGCAAGAGTCGTGCTACTCGCAAACGTGGTGGACTTATCCTTCTTCTTGACGATCAGCTGTGTGACATGTCCGGTCTTCGTTCTGACATTGAGTGTTTGTGTGTCAAGAGGATTTAGACTCCTGGACACTTTGAGTTCTGTCCTCGTGGTCCTTGAAGGTAGGATGGTCGTCCTTATTGTTTTCGTGGTAGTGGTGTTCTGTTCTTTGACCTCTGCTAGCGCGGCGCAGAGAAGCCACAGAATGGCGCCTATCCTTATTACGGGAATCATCTGAAACAAAAAATAAGGAAGTCGTTAGTCTAGTTACGTGACATAGAAAATGATTTGTGAAATAACTTATCACCTAATTGCTGTTATGTTATTTTTTATAATTATATACGATTAATTAAAGTTCTATAAACCTCATATATTTAAAGTGAAAGTGAATAATTTATAATAGTTTGAGTACTCTTCACGGTAGCTGGTTTCGTTATTTTACTTCCTTTTATTACTCTTTCAGTGACTTGGGTGCGGATAATTTGTGATTGTAAACCTGGGTAAGCAGAACGTCAAGTACTTCAGTTTACTTTTGGTTATAAACAGGCATTTTTCTTCCTGTCTCATACTAAATTAGGTCATACCGTTACTATTGTTTTTGAATAATGCAGGTTATTCTTAATAACCAGATAACCAAGAATAAGTCATCATTATTATTTGGGGGCACGGTAGTGCCCCCGCCAAGATGAGTCAAGCGGAGCGCAAGGGACCTTTTTCTTGAAGCACTTCGTCGATTTTCTAAACCCTTATAACTTGGGTTTGGATTATACCAAATAAACAAAATTCTCGGGATCTGTTGCCAATAGCGGACTTATTAACCAGATAGTTTTAATTGCATAGCTCATATACTTTCGATTTTATTAATATCTAAAAAAACCCTGATTTTGTCACCGACTCACTGATGATTCATCAAAATTCTTAGGGTACTTCCTAATGTCCTAGAAAGCTGAAATTTGGTATGCTAGTATTGGTACACAAACAATAAAAAAATTCTAAAACTTGGAGCTTTTATCCCCTACCCCTTAAGCTAGGGGATGGAAATTTGTATGAGACTTCCGCAATTTTGACGCTAGAGGTCTGAAAATGTATATAGGGACTCCTTGTTATTGTAAATAATTTTAAAAAATGCAATAAAAAATAAAATGGAAAAAATAAATTCACAAAAAGAAGTGAAATCCCACTAAAAATATTTTCATTTAAAATGTTTTCAGACGACGAGACCATGTGACGCGCACTGTTAAAAAGTTATCAGATATCCTGTAGAGCCAAGCTTCTAACTCTACACGCCCTAACTCTACAAGGCCTAACTTCACAAACTCTACACCTTAGTCAACACATATTTTGACTAACACTTTAGTCAAACGTGGGTAACTATTGACTTTAAATCATTATACTATGTGGAGTTTATATAGAAACGTTGATTAAATTTAAGAGATGTTTAAACGTCAAAAATGTATTTATTCTATCTCTTTACTTTTCTCTACTTTCGTTTTACAATTTTCATTAACCACAAAGTGAACGTGCAAGAAGCGCATACGTCTGTGACGTCACGTGTCGATCACTTATTCTCGTATCGATTTCTTTAATATAGCGTTGCGTTAGTTTGATGCTTTATTGCAAGTACCAATCTCGAAAACTGTAGAAAATGCGATGATCATAGCGAAATCATGATTGTACGCACAGATGCTTCACTTTGCGGACACATTACGGATACTCGTAGAAAGTATAGAAGACATGCGTCGTCGGTGTGAAGTTGTATTTTCCAACAGTTGCGGTGGCGGCTGACATTAGAAAATGATGGGTTTGTGTTTTGAAGTGATGGGCAGGCTTGCCTACTCAATACGGCAGAATAGAAGTCTGATTTAAACTGATTTGACAATGATGACCCTGATGACTTACTTTATTTGAACTCTTAAGATTAAACCAAGAACTTTTGGCAACCGAATACCTAAGTGATACCAAGGTTGAAAGCTGATCTAATTAAAAAACATTCCCTATCCTTCATTGGATTTTGAAGATCTCGGGAAAATCACTCTAATTTATGAGGCGTATTATGTAATGTAAGCGACTGTTAATCGAGTTTAAGAACCGAAGAGTTTGAGCAGGCTGCAAATAATTCTATCCTATTTGACCTACCGTATCTTCTAATGCAGCAACCAATATGTATGGTACATGGCGTAAATGTGCGTTCGTTTCAGTGAATAGGATAAATTGCGTGTTAAAATACTCATGGTATTTAAATAGGATAGATAACGATAGTTAGCGTAGACGTGACCGAGCATTGAGTTATTTTGTTAAGTATTCGGTCGTGTTGATGAGGAAGTATTCATTACAGGATGTATAAAGACTAGCTACGTGTAATTAGTGCTGTATTGGTTTTGTCGGTGACACTTGCATCAATTGTTTTACTTTTTAATTGGTCACTTTTCATTAAGTTATTTTTTTGTGTGAGTATTTTTTTAAATTTATTTATTTATTTCGTAACCATATTTAAATAACGCGTTTAGTGATTGAAGCCTCCTTTTAAGCAAACAATGACTGTATTAGGAGACTTCGCTCTTCCTTAGCAAGATAATTTTACAAAAATACAAATTAAAAAAGACAAAAAAAAAACAAAACAATATTCAGATGCGTGTATGAGAGTGGGTTTGCATGTGTTTCGTGCGTTAAGGAGAAGTATTTTTAATTTCTGTCAATCATCCAAGTCTATCGCAGGCAAATGCTACTTACTAGATACACAATTTCAATTTACGCCACATGGTATAAGTATGCAATGAAACAATACCATTTTGTGTGTTCAAGTAAGTTACTGGTTTAATCACAAGTTTAGTAAAAAAATTGACAGGTACTTAGGTACCGCATAAAAAAGTCAGTTGCCATTAGTGGTCATGTTTAAAATGTACATTGTATCCAATCTATAACTAGGTACTTCATATACTCGTTTGTAGAGTACCCAATAGTCGCATCCAGGATTGTATTTTTTAAATCAAACCTGTTATGCCTATATGTAGTGATGTGACACGTTCTGCAAGCTTTCTACCGATTGATCGGTTAAGCATCGATTATTCTCAATCGCAACGATTCGGTAAAAAGTCTGATTAGTGAGCTATTAGCAGTGTGCTATTACTGGTG
This sequence comes from Polymixis lichenea, assembly GCA_949091785.1. NCBI lineage: Eukaryota > Metazoa > Arthropoda > Insecta > Lepidoptera > Noctuidae > Polymixis > Polymixis lichenea. The sequence continues at coordinate 875,745 of OX420943.1, read as the reverse complement.
AAACTCGTACATATGCGAGCGACCATTATGTTTAGTCACCACCGGAAGTTGACCGAGCATGACGGCGTAGATTAAGCGAGGCGATAGCTAAGCTTTAAAATTGTGTGGCCATTAGTTTTTGTTAATGGAAGGTGATGCAATTTGTATTTGTAATATTAGAATTGCAAGGCTTACACCGTTGACGTAGATACATTATTATGTAGTAAGTTAGACATCGTAGCGCGCAGTTATTTGATGTTGAATTTCTAAGTAAGTTTATTTCCACTTCGCTAACTGTTTTCAATAAAATGTTTTAGGTTTCTTTTAAACTATCAATCTCAGCTTTACCACGAGACGGTACTGTTCAGCGTTCACCAGATAGTTGCACTGAGTTGTTCTAGTTCCAAGTAGTTTTTTTTCTTATATGTTAGTTTTTAATTTTGTCTACATCTGATCTTAGTGCGCCAAGTAAACATTTCTCTTTCTTTCATTCCTTCACTTGTCATATTCTGACTACATCGCGACGGTTTGCTCTCTCACTGGAACACAGTCATCGGCACTATCAAAGGTACTACAACAGACGTCTTCTAATGTCGTGTCCGCTGCGCGTGCGCCGCGCAAGTTGACGCCGGCGCATGATTAGGTGAAAACTACAGGATACGGATGGACATCTTACATGATCAAGTGATTCTGCTATAATTAATGAGAAAATCCCTTTTTGTTGATCGTATTGTTATTATGGGGCGTATATATTAATGAAGGTTTTGTTATGTAATGTTTAATGGCTGTTTTGACTAGTACGCTTCATATTTCCCGAATTAGGATGTTCAAGGAGTTCTGAACGTTGCAATAATTTTGTTTTACGAAACTTATACGTGTTACCTCAAAAACAATTTCTCGTACATTATTTTACATAGTAAACCTCCGCTTTCCAAACCCTCGCATCTGAGCAAACTGCCGAAGGTAACCGCGAGGTTAGCGCGAGGCTTAACCGCGGAACAATTAACCACGCTCTGTTAACCGCTTCACTATCTGTTTGTACATCTGTGTAATTATATGTTTGTACGGATCGCCTTGTTCGCTAATTAGCTTATTAGGCAGCTCTTTATTTATTTATTTGTTGTAATTTGTTCAGTTTTGGTACGTGAGTTTAATATGGTACAGTCGAACAAGCTACTACAGGTACAAGGTATACAGGCAGCTAACCTGATGTTGAAACAACATTTAAACAATGCTGTATTCATGCATTGTAGTGCTCGTGTTGCATAGTCAATGCTTTGCTTTTTTTTAAAGTAGATGTGTAAAAATGAATACTGCCAGTGCAGTTGAAAGATGAAAGACCTATAAATTTTCGCCTGTATACCAATTAGCTTGGTTGAGTGTACATAGGTGCAAAATGTGGGTTTCCAGTTACTAACAATTTGCCATGGAACGTCTGGCAGGGCCAGCAAGCAGTATCCTAGCGATATTTAGTTTAGTTCATACAATATTGCAGCTGTTTTTCAAGGCTCAATTTGAGCGAAGAAAGTTAAGCTGCATAACTTGAATTATTTTCCCTTGATAACGTGATACCTATGAAGACGGAGCTGACATATTCAGCCTATAATGTTCCCACAGCTAGGACCCAGGCTTCTTCTCTGAGAGGCAGTGGGATGTAATCTACCACGCGAGCTGGCTGATGTCACATGTCTTCGAAATTTGTGATTCGAGGGGTATTAGATTTCCTCACGAAATTTTCGTTCACCGTTTTGAGAGCAAGGCTGATTAAATAATTAACACATCAAGCATCAGTCTGGGGTTGACCTACAACTCGTTAGTCGCGGCCGTTACCACTGGCCCACCACTGTTGCATTTCTCACAAATCCTTCAACTATAAACAAAATGATTTCATACAAAGACTACACGAACTGTATCTAATAAATATTGTAACTTTATTTGTAGTCACGTACCCTGTACAGCAGTAAAGCTTAGAGAATTACTATTCCATGCTGCGAGATAAATTAACAGCTGGCCCAGCCTGTGAGGTTGTGAGTGCTGTGACCTGCGGCGACCTTTACGTAATGTTTGATTCATTAGAGGTATTATTACATCTTTAATTACGTAAGATAGATGGACTATTGTTTCACATATTAAGTTCCTAGAGGAACAGGCCTATAGATCCAAGCCTGTTATTTCAGGTTATGTTTTCAGAGCTACTCAAATTCTGTGTTTGAATCTGTGAGATTTGTGTCTGTTTACTATTTGAATTTCAATCACGTTCAATTAAACCTTTAATTGGTTTAAGTAGACATGTAATTTTTTAAGTGTTTCTTAAACGAGGCAAAAATCAGGGGTTATCGTATACATTACATGGTATCAGTTAGCTACCTACTCTACGTAGCAAGTGGAAACCGACTAACCAGTCAAACTCTTCTTCGACCGTAGAATTGAGTTTCAAGTCGTAATATTTTCACTGCGGCGACACGATAAAGTTTAATTTCTCCGCGTACGATGATGCAGACCGCTTCAGGAACTGGAGCGTTCAGTGAAAACGTCTGACAGTCGCCGACACACATACATAGTACTACAGGCTCATACGCACTGTGTGTTATACGTGATATTATTTATTTTTTATCAGATAGATATAAAAGAGCAGTAGTGGCCTAGAGGTAATGGTCGCGACTATGCTCAATACTCATATATTGCATAAGAATTTATTATTTATAATTAAAATTTTCGTTATCATAATTTTTTTTTTTTATATTTGATTTTCTATATTCCGTATTATATTGTATATATTTCATAAAGTTTGGTGAATAATTATATTTTTTAATCGATTTGTCATCTAAAAACTGGATTCTAGAAATTGTTTCAATTTATTAATAAATATATTTGTTTTCTGTACTTCTCTGATGTCATTTGGCAATTTGTTATAAATTTTTATGGACATAACTAAAGGGCTGATTGAGTGCATTTTGAGTCGGGATTGAGGTATGTTTATTTTGTTTTTGTTGTGTCGAAAGGTGTTTCTGTTTGTGTTTCTTCGCAAGTGATGTAGAACTCTGGGTGTTTTCTGACAAATTTACATAATTCTAAGATGTACAATATGTAACAAAAACCCTGTTGTTCCTTTTAAGGACGTATACACTTACCTACAAGCACAACATTTACGAAGTTATAATTTAAAAAATAAGCATTGGCTAGTCGAGAGTTCAATATCAAATAACTATTAAAATCAACATATTAAAAAAAAAAAAAATTCAGTATCTGATTTTAAAAGTATCCTTTCTTCGCACTAAATAGACAGCGAGCTCGGCGGCTTTCTTTGAACTAATCAAAATCAGTTAAACATTACAAATATTCATAATTAATTATTTTCGTTGAACAGTTTTCATAAATGACTTGCTTTATTCCGTATGTATACCGATTCTGAAAACGTGGGTAGAAGGAACAACAGGGTTTTTGTTACAAATTGTATAAACAGGGAAGTGTATAGACTATTTTGTGTGTTTTGTGACTTACGAGTTGTAGGTCGTAGGTTCGAACCCAGTCATTTTACTTTATTTAAATTATTTCATCACCACCGCTCTCAAAACAATGAAAGAAAACATCGTGAGGAAACCGGCATGTTATGCAACCAAAAAATCGAAGATATGCGGCATCTACCAACCAGCACTGGGCTCGCGTGGTGGATTATGGCCCACTCCCACTCACAGATTCAGATTCAGATGATATATTTGTAAACATAGGTTACAGATACACAAGTGTGTGAGATATTACAGTTTTGTTAGAGACAAAGAGAATTAACATTGGTTAGAGAGGAAGTAATTGCATGAATATAGGTTTTAAAACTTGCTCACGCGCATATTCCGTTTAAATTGATCATAACATAACACAACAGGTAGCACATGTAACCTCCGAAGTGTTAGACAGCTGTCTACCTTTTTTTGGGTGTATTTTTATTTTGTTGCATCTATTAAATACATATAAACATTTCCATGTTTCTAGACCCAGTGTCCTTGAGCTTTTTGACTGCATTTCATATTAAGTATGTGGCGATACTAAACGAGTGTTTTAAAACGTCTACGCAAACACTGTATGGGACACCATATAAGGTTGTTCTCATTACCTAGTTGTAACCTCAGTCACGTAGTTATAGTGTTACGTTGGTCGTAAAGATAAAGATAAAGTTTATCTTCGTTGAGGAAAAATCTGAGCCGCATTAGAATGAGGATGACACTTTCGTACGCGATAGTATCTTTAAAGATCGGAGGTCAAAAAGCAATAAAAGTTAAAATAAAAACTTTCATACAACTATTTTGTAATTTGCAAAAAACACAGGTGGATATACATACGACATACATTCAAGTTTGCGTGGTTTATAGAGCTTGTTAGACTAGATCATCATCTAAACTGTACCTTTTTTACTCTGAACTAAATTCTGGTTGAATCTAGAACTTGTTTTATGAATAATTTAAGCCATAGCTACTTACTTCTTGTTTTTAAGTTCATTTTCATTTTCAAATATTTAGCTACCTACGCATGAACGGTATTTACTTCGTTGCTTAGTTTAACACTTTAACATGAAAAACGCCTGAAATAATAAATTCCACAAGTGTTTATCCAAACTATTATTATAGGTATCTAGGTCACCGACATCGGTCTTCTGTTTCACACCGCGCGATGTTTTCCTCCGATTGTACTGACATCGGAAAAGCCTCAGTTCACACGGGGTGATGTCTAGAAACTCCGACCTATATTGTACTGTGTTATTAAATTTTCCTCCTTTGTGTAGCGAAGTCTTTGGCCTCATTTATTAGAATGGATGGTTTTTTTCGTCTATTTTGTGTTTTTGTCCGACGATTGAGCATTATTGAGTAAGTCATTGATCTGAGGGAAAACTACGTTGCTGGGAAAATGAGCTATTACATAGCTGTAGAAAACAATGCTCATATTGCTTAGCAATAGCAACTCACGATTGCATAAATTGATATTGACTAACATATTTTTTTTTTTTGGTATTTTACTTGTTACGTAACTCTTGGCACAAGTTACTATACAATCGTGCCTAGAGTTTGATTTGCCAACCATGAGTTTTTACTGTAAAACTTTTTATGCACTTGGGTAGTTTTGTTTTGAAAAGTCCGCATGCAAACTCATATAATTTTTTATCCAAAATATTATGTCGTGGATCTCTTGATCACAGCTTTGTTTGTTAATTTATTTTATTTATCAGCATGCTACCCCGTCCTTACGATAAAAAACATAGAAATTGCGAATGACCTCGACATTTACTATTTGTGTACTGGCCAGTATACACACTACTTCAACAACTATACAAGTCAGAGTACACTCAACTATCCACGACTCGAGTAAACTCTCATTTTCTAGGGCTGCGCGGGTTTCACTTTCCATGGCGATGGCGGCCGGCCAGCAGGGTCGGTGACCGCACCCTGCTCATCCACCATACATTATACATGGCTGCAGAAGGTCCACTCTGTATGAACGCAATGTCTTTTCACCACATATACCCTATTACTTTTCACCGTTCACCTTATGTTGATATAACGCCTGAACCCGCCACGTTAACTCTCACCCTTGCGATATGGACATACTGGTGTAGAGAATGCATAAGGTGTCTTCGTCTGTGTACTTATTTGTAAATTGCTCAACGTTTATATAAAAATCATTTTTGTTGGTGCACTTATTACTGTTACCAATCGTAACTTAAGTAACCTTATCTCGTGCCGCTAAGAGTGGGTCTTCTGCTGATTCTCATTAACATGCGCTGCGCCCGCGCAAGCTATCATTAGCCCATTTTAATTAACTGATGAACAGATAAGCGTAGTATTTTGTTTTGTTAATGTAAGACTTGTAGTGAGTTCCTTTTAATTAAGCTTTACGTCTCGTGGAGCAGATAACACGATGTGTTCGTCAGTCTTGCTTTGTAGTGGTCGTTAACTGAAGGAATGAATTCTTGTTGGGCGTATTTTCTTATGCGGGTTTAGTAAGATATGTAGCGAAGCGTAGTGCATTGTTTTGAAAAGGTCATCCATCACTCTTAGAATTTGCAAAACATATATAGGAGGTAGAAACGACTGTTCGCTGTAAAAAAACTCTTGGAAAGAGAATTAACTACGAGGTCCAAAAATTTACAACCAGGATGCTTAATCCAGCAACGGCAAAAAAGTCCAATGACCTACATCCATCAGTTGACAAAAACATAAATCTCAAATAATCCTTTCAAATAAAATTACCATAAGAAATCTGAAAGTCAAACAATGAAATACAAATAGATAAACATTGCACACAGTACGAGTGGACGCAAGCGACTAATAAATCAGTGTCAAGGCGCCGCGCTGCGCTTGCGCCGGTGCACTATGGAAAATAAAGATCTGTTTCTGATAAAAAATCAATAATTTTTTTATTTCTGAATATTATGTTCTAAAATTTTGCACAAATATAGAATAGTGTATATGGCTTCAAATGGAATGTAATTTATTATGATTGAATTTGAAACCATACATTAAAAAATAAAACAAATTCAAAATTATCAAAAATGTCCAATATTTATTTTTTAACAATGAATACTAATATTTTAATGTTTACAAAAACCAAATATCATATAGTACATCAAAATACAAATCAATGTAAATAATAAAATCATTTTTTTTTGTAAAAAAAAATTGTTGTGAGTAAAATCGAACACAGATTAATTAATTGTAATGTTTCCTAAATGTTATGTTATTTATACTTGATGAACTTCGGAATCTAAAATTAATTCGTTCACTTTCAAAAGATCTAAGGTGTCTTCATCAAGTTCCTTCACGTTTTTAGTATACGGTTTTCTAATGCTGGTTATGTAAGGATCTGAAGTATAAAGAAGAGTATGAAATACATCCTCGTTTGCAGCGGATCTTGCGCATTTTTTAGCATGATGTAGACAAAAAAAAATTATAATCCTTATTACGAGATTCTTGTGCATCTTCCGAAAGTTGACCAATAGGAAGTACTGCAAAATGCTTCATTACACTTTCTCCATGAATCAAAATTTTGTGAATTCAGTTCACAAAATTTTGGTGATGTGGTACCATTCATAATTGCTCACATAGATCCTGGCAGCTTCCATAGCATAACTGGCAAATTTTTCAGCATTTATCATTACACCCGATGAAAGAGCTTGCAGAATTATGTAAAGTCGTTTAATCAAATTTATATCCACTCCTGTAATTTCAGCAGAGCAGCTTGCATTGTGAAAATATCTTCTGGCAGTATTACCGTCATTAGAATTACCACTTACTTGTCTTGGTTTGTCGATGATCAATCCTAGCTCTTCACGGAAACGCCTTTGTACCAGGGTTTTCTTCTCTTGCTTTGAAAACACAAAACATTTTCGTTCGTTCGTTAAATTTCTCAAGTACAAATATTGTGCTTTCGTTAAATCCAAGTCAATAAATACGCTCAATGCTTCTTCATCCGTTAACATTTTTGTCTGCTTTGCGTCTTCTATGAGACTCGAGAATAAGGTCTTATTTTCACTGTCAGCAAACCTTAATGTTTCCACAAGTTTAGCTTCTGTTCCTTCTCCTATCCAACGTAACCCTTGAAGATATGCATTATAGACGTGTTCAAATCCATATTCATTAAGTAATATTGTATTTTTTCTTCTTTTACTGGATTCTGACAAGACTGGATAATATACGCACGGTCTTCTACGTTTTCCAGAAGAAGAAGATGGTGTGGAGACGGTTGTAACGTCTTCACAGTTCGGTAAAGTTACTGAATATTCTGATTCCAACCAATTACTGTTTTTCATTAAAAATATATCCTTTTTCCGCGAAGCGTCTGTCCATCTTTTATTAAAAGCGGGAATAATATATCTTTGAAAATCACTGAGGATGAAACATAACTTGTCTTCAGATACATGATAATTTTCTTTTAAAACTGTTGATAATGCTTCCAATGATTTTCCTCCTCCGATATACGAAAGTATTATTTCACATTTAGAACACTTGAAAGTAGACATTTTGAAGAGTCAATAAAACACGTAGTTATATTGTATTCGTAACAGTTACACTTCTGTTAATTCACCACTATTTTGTTATTTACAATGAAATGAAACAACTGTTTATATACTATATGAAATATGAGGGTAGTGTGCATCTTGTTGATTAATATTTTCACACGCAACATGAGTGCAAAAAAGATAAACGCCCTAATATCAATGATAAATTACAAAACTTACCGCAAACTATTGATGTAAACAGCAATATTTCAAACGGTAATAGATAACGAGCGGTTTTCCGTTTTCTGACTTTTATCACATTTTTACTATTTACTCCGAAAACCGCAAATATCCGCAGCTTTTTTTAATTTAATTATGTTGATGGATAGCCAGGCTACAAATCAACATTAAATGTAAAGCAGGGGTAAACGTGGGCAACTGTCAAAAGTCTCGATGAACTTTAAAAAAACTTTTTTTTCACTATATTTTATTTTGCAATTATTTTAAGGTAAACGTTAACATAATATTAAATACATATTAGTTGTTTCATATTCATCAAAAGACGAGGTTTCCAGAAATATATAATACATTATACCTTTTCCTGTAACGTATAACAATAAAATCAATTTGAAAGTGATGAAGTGAACGGGCTTAACTTGGACGTCCGTCAAAACTATAAAGTTTGTGGTATTGTAATCAATCATTTCATATAATCTGTATAATTTTTTGATATTATAGTCTAGTTTGGTCCTTAAACTATTGAGTTAAATAAAAAAAGCATGCCAGTAGCGACATTGACAAAACCATTTTTAATCAGCAGTTGTTCTACGATTTTCCATAGTGCGGTGGGCGGAGCGCGCGTCGTGGTCTGGCGCATGTGCGGTGCAGGTGCCATTGTGCCTGGTGATCGGATTGAAGCGAAAAGCGTGACTAGGTACTATTTAAAATATTAAAATAGTACCAAATTCAATCTTTCCCAACACTTAACCGGGTGGTTAAGAAGTGATGACAGTGGGAAGTTTTTTTAAATATATGTGTTTTAAGGCAATAAGAGGAGGAGGTCCTGACTGACAGCCATAAGTAGCTCTACTACAACTACTTGTGGGTGGTAATCAGGACCTCCTGCTCTACAGATACAAAAAACGAGATGTATTTACTATGCATATTTTTATTCTATCTATTCATAGCCTCGATTTTTTCGCAGCTATTTGTTAGACGAAATTCGTTTAGTGCGTTTTAAGATCGCGATATGTAATGGGTAACTTACTAAAATACTAGTTTCATTTCGAAAGACTAGTAATGTTTCGTTGTAAATGAAAACTAAAAGTTTAATAAAGTCATTACTTGAACGCCTTTGCAAGTTGTTTCATAAACCGTAGCGGAAGCACCCACACAATTTCCGCAAACTTAATTACCATACAACTACATCGTCTATATCGCTACTATAAGCCGCCTACACCGCCTACAAACTACAAGTATCTTAGTACGAATTTAATTAATGAATCGATTACACACTTGACATATTGTGATCCCATTTACATTTGACCAACTTAAGAATTGACCAGCCTCCAAAAACGGAAGTGTTATGGCTGAACACTCGCGCGCAAGCATTATTACGTAACAGCCGAGGAAACCGAATCAAAACCCAAATAAGAAAGCATCGCATTCCAATATAATTACAAAATCGATCGACGTGTTTGCTTTGGGCGCTAGTGAAAGCAGTTACGTCATGTTACGCTGATTGGTCGCCGCCGCGCACGACAGCGTCCGATCGTGTACGAACTCCCCCGAATATACACGACTGTTCACGAACATACCCGAGCAACGGTTCCCACGTTTTAACATTACGCGAGTTGTAATGACTAATTAGAGAGTGAATCGTATTTGGAGTTAAAGATAAAAGTAGCTGTTTTGGCGCGTAATTCTAAACAAATGATGAGAATTTAGGCTTTTTGATGGTGCCGTTCATCATTTTCGCACATTTAATGTACTAAATGACAACAATTTGATGAGTTTTGTAATAAAGCACTTTCATGTAAATAGACGTTTGTTGCTGATGAAGCGATAAACATGGTCATCTTCACTCCACGCAGGTGTTTAGATGATTGTATAATGATAGCTTAATGTGGTACATTTCGATGATTATTTATGACTTCTTTGATTTTAATAATGTTTGCTTGATTTCATAATAAATTATCATCGTAGACAGAGTTTTTTATGGTTACGTTTTGGAAATCTCTGTAGGTACCTTTGAATGACGTGATGAGGTAACGGTGCGGGTTAAAAGAAGATGTAGTGACAAAAATTTAAAAAGAGTATGTGCTTGGTAGTGCTGGATGAAGGAACGACTTACAATAGGTAGTTACAAAACAGACGAGGAAACCGAGAGGGGATGCCGTATGAGGACATATAGTTACTGGCAATTGTCTTGAGAAAGTTTAGGTTGTAATCCTCCAAATCGGCTTGTATGTGTGACCGTAATCGAAGCGAAAGGAGTATGTAACGAACAGGTGGAGTACTGTGGTAACTGCCTACCCCCATGGGGAGAGTGCGAGAGTTGATGAATACGTTTAGTCAACCACTTTATTTTTTGCATCATGTCATTTCATTTATTGCCTAACATGATCAAGGTCGTTCACAAAGGCTTTAGCAAAGTCTCTAGCCATATTTTGAAACATAATTGTCCGATGATGGTGCTAAGATTGTCACGAGCTCTCGAACTGTGTTAGGTTATTACCTTTCACCCATCCTAACATAAATAAGTGCATCAATCTTTATGTTTGTTAGAATAGATAAATGAAAGCAACTTTTGTAGTCTGTTATAAAATGATTCCCATGGTCCGTTCACTGCTCGGAAATCATACAAATAGGCGTAACATTATCCGATGGTGGTGTTTGCCGCGTGAATCTGCCACGGTGGGTTCTCAGTGGTAAGATTTTCAGTTAAACTTCTCTATTATTGTTTTATTTGACGATTATTTATTAAAAAATATATAATTATCATGATCATCATCATATCAGCCGACAGACGTCCACTGCCTCCCCCGAAATAAAAACATCACTCGGAAGAGATTTATCGTGATATTGGTAAGTAACGTGGAATGTTATTGACCTACGTAGTGCGGTGACACGTTTGTTATGATTTGCATTTAAGAAAAATATAATACCGAAAATGTTATCAATTCTTAGAGTATTGTATTTTGAGCTGAAACTATGTATAGTGATTTTATATCAGCTGTTATCTTTAGTGCTTAAGGATAGCAGTAGGGTTTCTGTTACAGCGTGTATAATCTGAATCTCGGAAACGGCTCCAATGATTATCATGAAATTTAGTATGCAGGGGTTTTCGGGAGCGATAAATCGATCTAACTAGGTTTCATTTTTAGAAAACGTCGAACAAAAAATAAAAAGCCGAGCAAAGCTCGGTCATCCATATATTAATATTAATAATAGCTTTTGCCAGCGGCTTCGCTAGCGTAGAGGTGGTAAATTATCAATAGTAGACACTATTGACGTGCCATTTTTTTAAAGCGATAGTGTTGCGGATCACCGAAGGGAAGCCGGTAGGTATTGTGTTATATGGTGTGACTGAGTAACAAACATCCAACATTTGGTAACTAACTGATGTTTTCGATCGTATCATCGTTGAAGTTTGGCGCAGCATTGGTGGACCTTAAAGTGTACAGTCCCGGAAAACTACTATCACACAAGTAAGATCATCACCATCATCACATATCGAGTATATTTACACCAATAGAGTCGAACAAAAATTCAGCGACTCAGAAAATTACCCACATCGCTTACCTAGTTCCCAACTTAACTATTACTTACATCCGTAATCCAAATGGCATGGTTTTATAAGTAAATTATTAACTTCAAGGTCGTATATTGAAAACTCATTTTAAATTATAGCCAGCGGCCACAATATCAAAAAACATGTTGTGAATGACCGGGTTACTGAACCATCTATTTGAACGTAAACCAGTCGAAACACATTATTAACTTTCAGTTTCGACAATAACATTTTAATGGTTTTCTGCTGACCCAAATACAATGGTACTGCGCATTTATAGCAGATAGCGTATCGTTGTTTATGTTTTTAGTTATGCCTCGCTCTATATAGCCACAGTAAAGATAATTGTTAATTGTTATAACTGTTAATAACTTTTTCACGAAAATACAGCTTAGCTTGTTTACGAGAATCCCTTTTATTCGTCTTTAGGTAGTTTGTTTCCCGGGTATAACTTAGTTCTAGGTGAAAAGGATCTTAAAATTTGCAATGAATATTGGATAAATTGGTATATCTAGGTCATGCCTCCAGTGAGATTCCGATATATTTAACAACAGCTCAACTTGAAATCTTTTAATTTATTGGCATCATCATCATCATCATCATCTGCTTAACCTTTTCCTAACTACGTAGGGGTCGGCTTCCAGTCTAACCGGATGCAGCTAAATACCAGTATCTTACATGGAGCGACTGCCTATCTGACCTCCACAACCCGGTTATTGTTTAAACGATACCCCTTGGCATAACCGTTTGCTGACTAGCTATACTTTAACCTTTTGACCGCCACAGTCATATATAGATGACAAACTAAAATGTGCCTAGCACGCCACGGTCACGACTACATGACAAACTTATACGTAAATAAAGCCGAGGGCACGTTTTTTGCTTTTTTGACATGGCGGTCCAAAGGTTAATCAGCTTTTGAAGACATATTATGAGCATGACTCGAAGAGATGCAAAAGGAAAATGGTTGTAAAATAACCACCTGCAGTAAAGTGTAGTGAAGTGTCGCCGTCGTCGCGTCTCGTCGTCGTCGTCAGTCAACTAGTGCGTGACAGTTTTCGTCTTACTTTCGATGGTTCTACATAACTATTTGGGTACTTTTTACGATGTTTTTTTTGTATAATATAAAATAATATTTTGTTTTTTGTAAGACCTAGTATGTGATGAACAGATGATGAAAGTCATCCAGAGAGTCATGTGACTCACACCTATGTCATGCGCACCTGACGAAATTGTCGATACATTGACTTCATAAATATGTCGTGTGCCACATTTTGCTACGCTAACCGCTACGCCGTAGCAGTTAGCGTAGCGGCGTAGTACGCACTCAACGTTTTAGGAAACTTTACTTGTAACGTTTTAGATCAGGCCACGGATTTATTGCATTTTTTTGTATAAACTTTAGTCATAGTTTAATGCAATTAACCTAGAAATGTTTGTTACTTCATTTCAAACAAATAGTTGTTTAAATAGATGACATCTATTTCCTTCTCGTTTTAATCCATTAGATCAATCAATCATTATAAGAAAACAAAATAGTCATGATCGTGTGAATCAATAAAAAAAATCATCAAAAACCGATTCGCTGCGCTGACACGTCTGTGGCACACTTTCGGTGACGTAAGGTGCTTTTCACACGAGAGCCGAGTTCATCGTTACACAACAACTGACGATCGGCTTTTTGTATGGTTTGTTTTGTTCTTATGTTATTCTGTTGCTGTCTGTTGCTCAATATTGATAGATAGGCTAGTGAAGTTGAAACAGTAATGAAGAATAATTTATGTGTAGTGTGCCTAATTGGGGATCGGGGATTTGAATTTCTTTGTTATGGTGGATTAGCAACTTTAGTTTCTTCTAAGAAAGCTGTAAACGATCACTATTTGAGGTTTCTTCCAGATTTAAACGTTAATAAAGTAATAATTAAATAATTAAATCACACAAAAGTAAAAAAATAACCTCATAGTTGTTCATGACCTCTATCAGTTTCAAGACCGTTTCATTTATGGTTTTCAAGTAGAACTTGTGATAAATATAGTATATAAACATTCTCCGGAAGTAGGTAGGTAATGCATACAGCAATAATAATGCTTTATCTTCATTGTTATTCTAAAAACTTTAAGATGAGGAAACTGTATTATCGTAAATCCAATATATGAAGTATGAAGATAAACACGCTACTTCTCTACTGTACGGCACTGATAGAATTCTTAACCCAAAATTAGGGTTTACAGGACCTAACTTCAAGCCCCCTGCAGCCCCTATTGTGGACAGTAATGATATAGAATCCTTAACATTTCACCATGGGACATAACTCGCTATCTATTCGAAACACGCATGTGTTCACCCATCGCGACAAATGTCTTTATATCCATTATTTCCTAATGGGCATGAGGTTGCATGTTCACTCGCTCATTACGTTCAGTATGTAGGACGATCCTTGGGTCAATGCTGCTGACGACACGCCACCTGCATGTACGGTTTTATTGAGTATTTTCCTTAAGTACCATTGTTGTTGCTGTTAATGCGTTTAAAAGTATATAATTCTGTATAAAAATCTTAGTTCACGCTACTCCATGTTGTAAAAACGTCTTGGTATAATCAACATGTCTACTGTATTCCCAACGGTTTTTAGGTTGTCTGTCTGCTTTTCAACGACTGTTTTCAGATATATGTAACCCAGTTGGACGTCCTGATTTCTATATTATATATTATTCTATATTATAATTATAATAGATTTGTGCCCTACAGGCTACTACAGCATGTATCTTTGTAGATTATGTTGTGTAATTGAAGTTGAATTGTACAATTAATTGTATTTATTACATTGATTTACACTCAGTGACTACTTTAACTCACACACTGGCTTATTACTTGTTAATATTCTAGGAAAATCGTATACTTACTTTTACAATGTTTGTAAATATGTGAGCACAGTGTCTCTATCATAAAATTAATTTATCTGTATTGCTTTAATTTCATTATTTTTACCTATTTTGGTATGGTAATTTAGTTCTGGGTGCATCGTTTTCACACATAATTATATAATGAATGTACTATGTTAAAACAACATTTTAAAAGCAGAACGGTGAAGTTTCTTGCCCATTCTTCTCCATACGAAACTACATTTTGGAAGGGGCGACTAGAACTAATTCTATTTTAATGTCAATGTTGACGTTCAAAAGTGCCTTTTAGGTGCCTATTTGAAATAAATGCTTTGACATTGACTTTGACTTTGACTTTATACAAAAAGACAACAATGGTCGAGTCACTACTAAGTCTCGTTCTTATGGGCGCTGTGTACAGGTGTGTCACGTTTATTTTTAAACCCTAAGGAAGGATGGGTTGGGTTAAGGACTAAAGAGTGCAACATATGATCTAGAAATCTACTACATGCCAAATTAAATTTAAAATTTAAAAAAAACCCCGACCCAAACAAAAACTCTAAAAAGTAAAAGTTAGAGTTTTTATTTGGGTCGGGGTTTTTAAAATTTAAAATTTAACTTTTATTGCCTACTTTTTAAACTTAGTGGTGCCGATTCTGTTGTACACCGAACTAAACTAACTAAACTATCACTAAAATTCCTTACTTTTGGCTATGAGAATCTTAAAGCTATTCTGCAAAAAAAGATCTCTAAATTTAAAAATAATTTTGACACAACTAAAATCGAATTTGACAAACGCGACTCCACGTTTGCCCTACCCCGTGATCTTTTTTAGAGCCGGAATCGCGCAGGGGGGGCAGCCTCAACGTGTTTTAAATGGATTTTTTAAATTTTTGTATCGAAAATATGAAAAATTATTACCTACATGTTGAGTTTTAGTGGTGTATGGGGTTTTATAAAGGGGGTCGAAATTTTCATTATTTTTACGATAGGACATACCAATTTCGAGATATAAGCAAAAGAAAAGAAAAAAAAGATACAGTACTGTATTTGCGCCCGAAGTCGAGGTGTCAGTGTGAATTTTAGTTCTTGACAACTAATTTTATTCCACACCTTTTTAATCGCGATTAAAAATAGTCAGATTTGGTTAGACAATCGAAATTTTGTATTGAATAGAATAATTAGTTTGACAACAGCAGAATAGCAAAATTACCATTTTCACTAAATTAAAAACTCAGTACAATCTTAGTGCTGTCAAACTAAAATATAGATAAGTTGTGTCACTTTAGTCAATTTCAGAATGGGAAATCGTCGTTTGACAGGAATAAACTAAATTTTAGTGATTTTTAGTTTAGTTTAGAGAATTTTGTGACAAGAGAATCGGCACCAGTGTCTCGCTTAAATCGGCGCAGCGTTACGTATGTTTCCCACAGTGAAATTCGTTACTAATTTATCCTCAATCCTCGTCCTGATCACTATTTATGCATAAACTATTCATTGAGACCTTTTCAATGAGTCCAAACACGATACTTCAGCTGTTTGTTGGTGAGTTACTTGGGTATCCTGGAAATTCCAGGTGTTACTTCAGCATCAGTTCAAGGTTACTTTGTTCGTCTAATATAGAACGTCTAATATATAAGTAATAAAATACCAAATTTTGACTTGATCAGGCCCGTGGAAGATGCTTAAATCCCTTCATCAACCAGAAAAGAGCTGATAATCTTCAAACGGCTGAACCGATTTTAATTAAAACAGGTCTAAGGACACTTCCGACTAATTCACCTTTCAAACAAAAAAAACTAAGTCAAAGTCGGTTCATCCGTTCGGGAGCTACGATGCCACAGACACGCACACACACACAGACACGTCAAACTTATAACACCCCGTCGTTTTTGCGTCGGGGGTTGAAAATAAAGTAGTTCAAAGTCAGGTCTCCACAAATAATATTGAATGATCTTCCCTGTGGTTCAGAAGTAGAGGAAGAAGTATCCGCTGAAAACAGCGCGACGAACTTGCAGCGCTGAGAACTGACGTGTATCAGTTCTCAGCGCTGCAAGTTTATCGCTGAGGCCATCAGTCTGACCTTTTTCCTACAACTATGTGCAGTTTTTCTTAACTTTCATAAAAAAAACTATAAAATATATGGTAGACATATCTAGTTGATAATATTATAAGCCTAAAACGAATGCATTAAATAAGATTAATGGTCTGTTAAGTGGTAACCGATGACCTGGTGAAGGCCGCAGAAATCCGTTGGATGCGAGAAGCACAGAATTGGTCGAAGTGGCGATGCTTGGGGGAGGCCTATGTCCAGCTGTGGACGGCTTTTGGCTGAAATTATGAAGTGGTTCAGATAGACCGTCGCATTAGATACAATGCAACAGTTTCCATATTTTTTTAACCAGAAAACATAATGCGAGCTTGTCCAGAGGAAGTGGAGAGGTCATTGGAAAATTACCTACTAGAGATCATCTGTTTGTAAATCCTACTTAATCGTGTTTGCAAAATAATTTCGCTACTAATAAGATCATTGAGATCGGATCATTAGGTAGTTGTAACTTTTACTTCATGATTGATGAAGCTTTGTCATTGGAGTCGCGGAGAAGGTAGAGTTCATGAACTCTTGTCCATAATCCATATTAAATTGATTAACTTTATCTTCATTATCATAATTAACTTTATCTATTATTTAAGTTTAGTTACTATTGCAAAAAGTTTTTCCGTGCATTTTCTTTCTTCTGAAAATCGCAGTTTGCAACGTTGAAAGATTTTTGCGCTACATGGAACATTAAAAAACCAGTCAGCGTGTCAGAAAGTCCAAAAATTACATAATCCGAGGGTACTATAGTTGAGTATACTCACAGTGCGCAGTGTCCCGTCGCGTAGAAAGTGAAAATATCAGCGGCGCAAGCGCATGCCCGCCTGCACTCACTTTCCTCACACCACTCTCACTCGGATCCCAAGCTTGCACACTTACTGTATTTATAAAAATAATACAAAAAATCCAAATGTATAATTTTATAACACTTCGAATTCGCTGCTATTTATTCTGAATTCAAAAAAGTTCGTTCGCGTTAGTTGCGCGGTTGTGTGCGTGTTCGTGCGTGGTCGGGTGTTGTCGGCAGTCCGTGCCGGCGCGTCAGGTGCGACTGTCTGGCAGTGAGAGCCGCGAGCTGCGCCGGCGCTCCTCGCGTTGTGTAACTCTTCCACGGTGGGATGGTGTAAAGATTTTGACAATTTTTTTGAACATTCCATTCGATGTGAATCTGGGTCTCGTTACATCATATAAGTTTGGTTTATTTTCTCTTCATATATATATTTTAATTTCGTTTGCGATTTTGGTGATTACGTATTTTTAATCATCTTATTATGTGGATTGACGTCATTAATTTCAACTTAAATGTTATTGATTTGAATAGTTAAACAAGTCTAATTCTAAGTAATTTACACGATTAATAAGTAAATTGTAACTCCACATCATATAAGAAACAACACAATAACTACAAACTCAAAAACACCAAAACGCAGTCGCTATAAACCAAACATTTCCTGAACAAAGCTTCGATTATGCGCGCACGCATGACGCAACGGCCGGACGCGGCAATTACCGGAGAAAACTCGTCCGGACCGGACGGGCTCGCGTGCCCCGGACACGGCCCGGACACGTGACACCGATGTGTAACAGGTGGCGAGGTAGTACACCTGCGCTTTTAAGGTAGGTTGCCTTTTTGGGGCAACTCACGTTGGTGTTAGGTGTTGGCGATATGGATTGATAGCCAGGTGAATGAGGTGCCGGCTTGTCTCGGCATCGAATAGGTTTCGTAAGGTTGTTTGCCTTGCTTGGTGCAGCAGACATCATGTGTTTTGTGTCATTGTTGATAATGATGTTTTTAGATTATTAATTTTCCAATTGAATATTTAATTGTTCATATAATTACAAAATAACATCACAACTGTAAATCTGTTCTGTGAAAAAAAAATCCCTCGGAAAACACAGGAGAAGTAAGCTGTGAATAGTACCAAACCCTAGCATCATGTGGAATGGCAGGTCATATTAAGCTCACTGTACCAAGTTTACACGGTGAAAATTTTACGGAATAGGTAGACTGTATTAATTGTTATATTCCAGCCCCATGTAGAGTGTCTGTCTCAGAGTGTGAGCCTATTACCTGCTAACTGAATGCTATTACTGAAAAAACATACACGTAAACTCACGCTTTCTTCCCACGGGAGTAGACAGAAACTACAGAACTCCACCTACACAGTCCTTTACTAAAAAACCCTGATAGAAAAGCCCAACAACGATCAGCCGTTCTTTTATTGTATGCTGTTGATATTATCAGTGCTCATTTCAGAACAAATCGACTTTGAATTGACTTGACATTCAGTCAGAGCACCAAAGAAAGTAGGGACCTGCAATATTAGATAGTAAACAAGTTTATGTTGCAGTTGTCGCTTTGTCAAGCACTGACAAGCGATTTTATTCTTATTGCAACGTTTGTTAGCATTCAATCTCGTTAGCGCTTTGAAATAGCTCGTCAAATTGTCAATAGACTACTAACGAGACATGGCTACTAAAATATACTTAAATAAACCAGCTATTGTCGGGGACGTCGCAAACTTTCCACTTCGAGTTGGATAAGGAAAAGTTTGTAATAGAGCCCTATCATAAACTTTTCCATATACACCCTCAAAGAGACATATTGTCTGTTCTGTGAAGTTAGTTTGCCTACTAGGTTGGCGTTGTGAGTCAGTCAATCAACCGGAAGAGGAGTAAACAGCTCCCACAAGTAAACACTATTCGTACAACAGTTTTCATAAAAAAAAAGTGGCGTTTATCTTTCCTGAGTACATGTTCTGTGTGGCTCTGCTATAGAGTATGCTCTCCAGCGGAGCCACAATCAATGTCTATTTTATCATTACCTAATGCACGTACAGCGATAACAGTATACGTACATTATGTATGTTTGACGTACACATCGTTTTCAGATTTAATTGATTGGTTTCTAAAATGGTGACTCTGCGGCAGAGCATGACACCCGAAATTATGTGAAATAGTGATAACATTTCCCATAGACCACTGACAATTATTATAATGCTCATCATTTTTGTCTTGCAGCTATCAGCGTTTGGTTGGTACATTTTACGAAACAAAATCAACAAATCAAAGCTTTCAATATATACCTTGAAAAATCTACAATTTTGGAGAGTGACAAGCAATTATTAATTTAATTAATTCTACAGATACTTTTAAAATAAAACCTTTTACTTTTCGATGCAACGTGATTGAAATAATTAATAACGTATGATGATACAAGTGTTTATTTCTTTTGACTAGTTTATTAAGTGATAGTTCTTGAAAGAATAAAAAACTGGCGCTAATATTTTAAATGCGAGAGTCGGTCTATCTGCTTGTCTGTCTAATTGACCGTATGAGGTATACCAAGGTACCTACTACGGTTTTATCTCGTCATTCCTCGTAAGGAGTCTGAATTTTCTGTCATTTATAAGGCGCTTTTCAAACTCCGGGCAACCAATGAAATTTTTCAGACCGGAAACCCCATCACACTTTGTCCAGCCTAGGTGACAAACCCAAAACTTTACGGTGACAACAACCGCACTTGCGCCCACTAGAACAACAAGTTTTTCGCCTCGGCGGCCTCTATCCGGTTCACATAGACCGTATTGGTGTCATCTATGAGGTGGTTTTAGCACTCCATGTACTTTTTTACATATATAATTATTATGTAAGAATATAAGCATTTATGTATTACGTGTAAGTGTTAGTTACTACAAATCGACAGCTTCGTACTCGAAGAAATTAAGTACAGTCCTTTAATAAAAACATGAATGGTGAAAACTTAAACACAGTCTACTTCTACACTAATTTAAACTTATTGAAGTAACTCTAAAGTAACGAAAGTCTTTGTGTTCATCAACAAATAATATTTGTAGGTTTTGTCATTGGGATCATTTATGATCTGGAATCATATCATTTGTCTATTTTGATTTCTTCCTAGATAATTTCAATGTTGCTTAATATCATTACGGAATAGAATATATTTATTTGCATTAAACATTTTAAAATAATGTTCTTAATATGGGGTTACGATCTCGGAAAGTACTGACTATTTATGTTGATGGCTTTAAGAGTAAGGGAAGACCAAAGAAACGATGAATGGACTGTGTGAAACATGATATGACTAGGAAGGCGCTGACTACCGAGAAGACGACTAACAGAAGTATGGCCAAAAGGACATGTTGCGCCGACCTCGAAGAAATTAGGATAAGAGCAGGAGAATGATGAATAGGTTTATGACCGACATGTCCTGCAATGCACTGGCAGACAATTATTTAATGAAAACAAGTTATAATGTGTTAGATGCATCACCTTGCATACATAAATTTAATATACTTACTGACTTTCACTATATTCATTCAACAAACACTGAACATGAATTACATTAAATACATTACAAATTAGTTATATCAACATATAACAACCACAAACAGAAAACTATCTCGAGCAGTTTCACCGAACTCCAGACTCCGGTCATTTACATCCTATGCGTGGTCATTTACGCGTGTATGAAACTGTGCGCGGGCGCATGCTGCCGTGCACATAATTATCGCATTGTGTAACTCTCGGGTCGGTTAGGAGACTCTGACCGTAGGATCTAACTCCTAGCACTTTCTCTTGACTGCAGGGTTAGCACTAAGTATGTGTGATACAACAAGCTAATTAGACTAATTTTTTAAATCACATTTGATTTTAAATATCACAGTGGCATTGCTTTGGGGTTTAAAGATTTGCTTGTTTAACCAAGGTTGTGGTTACAAGAAGGTGGCTAAATAAATTGATAATGGTTGTGTCCTCTCATTGGTTGAACTTCCTCATAAATCTTTGACACCACTGGCTTATGTTACGGTGGAAATCATTGTGAAAAATCTCAATTTATTCTTAGGTACTTACGGCTCCTACTTCTCCTATGATATTATTGTAGAGGTTAATTTTTTTCGTTTGTAGGTTATGTGTAATCTCTGGAACTACCAGTCAGATTGAAAAAAAATCTTTTTGCATTTTTTAGCCCAATTCTTAAGGAAGGTTATAAGTTATCTAAGTCATCATGCTAAGAGCCTTAGGAGCCGAGCAAAAAAAAAATAGTACGAAAGTATGTAAGTACGCTTAATGAAAACGACGCAATAGTGAATGCGAGCGATGGCATGCGACGCGGTAGGTAGGGGCTACAATATCACGCGAGTAATTAATAAAATAAAAACTTTATTTAGTTCAAAAATCCCGATACAATATTAAAAACTAGTAACAGATTACGTAGGAGCCTCAGGTGCTACATTCTTACATATTCCCTGGACCTTTGTCCACTGATTCTCTTTCTACTGCTTTTATCTACAAGTCAGCTTTATTTATTTATTGTGAGAGCATTTACATGTAAGAGTATAAATACATCATGTTACGTGGCACCCCTACAATATGTTAGTATTAAAATATGTTGTAGTTATTGTTTTTGTGTAAAATAATTGATGTAACACATCGAGTCTCTTGGTAATGAGTGTTTTACACAATCATGTTCCGTTGTTAATTCCTTCAATTCACTTATTAATGTTATTCATGGGTTTCCGGATTAAGAATTGTGGCATTTTGAAAGAAATAAAGTAGATATTATTTAACACATACCTACTAAAATGCACATAACAATTTTCCTTCACGTGAGACTGTAGACTCTTCGTATAAATACTGCAATGGCCAATTCGTCAACAATCTTACAATTTGTCATGAGTCTAGATTACAACTGAAAATTATGTACTAAGTCTTTGGTGTTTGGGTTTGTCTGACTAAACCGTAGAGGGTAACTAGTCTTCCCAGTAGGAATAAAAAATCTGAAATTTTTATTTACGAAGCGTAGGTATAATGCTTGGTCAAGTTGTAAAGTATGTTGCTATCCAAAGTGTTTTAGAGTATTGGCTAGTTATCCTGCTATAGAGGTGAAACGGTACAGAAAGTTGTCATGTTGTTAAATGGTGATGACAACTTGGCGTCTTTAATCTATGTGTAACCACAGTGTCTCTGTGGCCAAGAAAGTCAACGTTTGTCAGTAGGGTGTGTCTTTTTAGTTAGTTGCGTCATATTCCCTGGTGTTAATGTATTATGGCGAGGTCAGTGCGATGTGGTCGTTACGTACTTGTGAATGGGCTTCAATCAACATTTGTGAATGGGTGATGTTTTGTAATTGTTAGCTACATTGTGTGATGTGCTGTTGTGATATTAAGTTATTATATTTGTGGTTGTTTATTAGGCAATTTCTATTACGTTTCCGGCCGTTTCCGTGGACTGACATTTCTCGTTTTGAATATGTCCTCTAATTATCGAACCAGTTTGTTACTCAAGACACCTAAAACACCCTAAAGCTTGGAATTATTTCATTTTTCCATTATAAGATAAACTGGGTAATAATATTTTGTCCAAAAGGTAAGTACTGTAAAGGTAGTCCGCAAGATACGACCTTATGTTGCACAAGCTGGTGATAAATTAACTTTAGTAACATTCGAGAGTTGTTTGAATAGCTTACAAATTAATTAGAATAGAGAATAGGTTTTTGTTCCGAAAAGATAGGAATTATGACGGGCGGGTTGCTGTAAACATGCAAGCGTAGAATAAACGTAGTAATTTTAACGTTATCGGAGTATTCATTCCGCTACGTCCCACTATCACATACAAATAATTACGTTATAGCACTGTGTCATATTCTATGTTTTAATAAATAGGTCTAGTGTATGGACTGTATATTGTGTCTGGAGACTGGAGGTCTTTCCTTTACTTCTTCAAAATCTTGGTAACTGTTTCGTTGCTTTTTAATCACGGTCAGCTGTGCTCGAGTGGTGTCAGCCACGTCAATAGCGTGCGTGCAAATCGTGTGGTGTGCTAAACTGGCGTGCAACCACCGGCTGAGAGGAAGTTTCCACTTCTCGTTTACTTTACTTGTTTTACGTTTAGTACGTGGGGCTATTATCGACCGGAATTTTGCATATAGTGGTTGCAAGAGTTATTTTTGGCGACACTTTGGAGAGGTTTAAATCAGACACTTGAGAGTTGCAAGTTTTATGATATAGCTGAGGGCATACTGCTGGAGAAACAATTATTTTAGGTTTACAATATTTACGTGAGCCATCTTCTAAAAAAATACCTTGACACATTTCACCTACTTATAATATTTTCTTCACACCACAGACAAATACAAATACGTTACATATACATAACACCCCACCTCGATTAATAGTGTTTTATTGAAAATGAAACACTCTTGATCGGTTAAAAAAAGAAATCAAATCAATACATTCTACATTTTCTAATAACAATAAAATAAAATTATGGTGACACTAATTGTTTATCCAAGGAAAAATATAATGGTCCAGTATAGTGGTAGTGGTAATATAATTGTGGTGGTGTATGGTGGCCTACTATATGAAAATACAATTTTTGTATCATGGTCATCCTACTACATGGAAACCGCGAAATTTTTTGCGTATATTTAACTTCTCACACATTTGTTTGAATCTACCAACAAGTTTTTGTAAAAATATCATCTAAATTTTCAACAGTATTAACATATTCAATTACTAGCTCCTTTGTGAATATTACATAAATCTTTTATAAAATGATATTTTATAATAATATGTTTCGTCCTCTTACTAAGCACCATTATTGTCCACGTCCACGTTTCATACCTTGGCTTCTGTTGATATTCTTGCATAGTCCCTTTATATTGATTAAATCGCACGCACTAGTGGCTTTAGCTACATACTCAGCTTCTGCTGTCGAAAAAACTACACAGTTCTGCTTCTTCGAGAACCATGCTACCACATGACCGTTTAAAAAATTTACAGATCCACTGATACTTTTTCTGTCAATGTGATTACCTCTCCAATCTGTATCAGAGTAGGTTTCAATAACATTCTTCTTATTATTCTTTACATAGGTTAAACCACTTGACTTTGTTTCTTTCAAATAACGTAGAACTCGTTTTGCTTGTATCCACAGATTTAAAGTAGTTTTATCTAAGTATTGACACTGAAATGTTGTAAATGATACCGTCGCTAAAAACAGTAAACTCCAATCAATTGTCTGTAAGGTACATCAATCAATACACTTACTATCTGAATCTGCTTGAAAACCTTTCGTCATTGAATTTTTCGTTCCATTCGCCTTAGTCATATTAAATTTTTCCAACATTTTATCTATATGCTTTTCCTGTGTTATCTTTAAATATCTCTATTTCTCTGTATTTCTACTCCAAGAAACTTATTAACTTCACCAAAATCTTTTGCTTAAAATTTTTACTAACTGCTAACAATCTTGCTTTTACAAAATCAATTGTGATTTCCTTTTCTGTTGACTTTGTTTCTAGTGATGTTATTATATTTTCATAATTATCTGGCAGTATTAATAATAAGTGACACACTTTATCAGACTCAGAAATGCTTTCTCCGTTTTCAATTTCATTTATTATGTTATCAAACCTCAGATAGTGGTCCTGAAGCTTTGTATCTTTTTGTCATTTCAAATTCAGCAATCTTCTCTTTAGTTGCAATTTATTGAAAACAGATTTTCTTTCAAAGATAGCTTCTAAACATGTCATCATGTCTAATGATGTTGTACAACTCTTTATGTATGGTATGTAATTATCTGATACATATTGTACGATTATTGACCTTGCTTTAATATCCATTTCCTTAGTTGATTTCTCACTTTTTATCGTTTCTACAACTCCTTTTTCTCTAACAGTACATTTGTTCGAAAGGAAAATGCCAGGAACTATAGAGACCTTTGACCCATAAAATAAAAATTAGTTTACAAGCATGCCAAATGTAGCATTCTATTGCTGCATTATTAGTGCTAACTAAAATAGGTTTCAATACCTTTAGAACTTGCTGTTTCTGTTTAAATCTATAAAAAATATTACATTTAGGTTAGCTAATTTAAGTTTAGGTTCATTGCAGTTATAATCACTGTAGAAATATTTAGTGAGTGCTGTACATTGTTACTATGCTGTTCTAGGATGTTTGGCTATGAAAGAAAGGAATGATATAACA
Organism: Polymixis lichenea; assembly: GCA_949091785.1. Classification (NCBI taxonomy): domain Eukaryota; kingdom Metazoa; phylum Arthropoda; class Insecta; order Lepidoptera; family Noctuidae; genus Polymixis; species Polymixis lichenea. The sequence goes on along the minus strand of OX420943.1, from coordinate 849,998 downwards.
CCGACATCAAACTTAGTAATACTTTTACTTACAATTTATAATAGTGATTGATTTTAATACACAAAGACCTGTCCAATAGTGACAAATGTGATTAGGCATCTCGTTTACATTTCCAAAATTCGTAAAATCTGCTTTTCATTCTATAGCACGAATTAAATCCTCTATTTGTTGAGGTGTAATGCTGCTGGTTAGATTATTATTGTTATTCAAAAATGACCATTCGTTGCAATATAAATGTGTTACACAGACACGGAAGTAAATTGGCACATATATAAGATATTGATTATGAAGCATGACCTTAATTAGCAAAGGAATTACATGCCCAGATTGATTAGCACAGCCTTGAGAATACAATATGCCTATAGAATGCCAATAAGAAGTATTTGCTGCTCGTTTATAATGTGGAAAAACAATATAAGCTCGACTTTCTGCAAATTCCATAGGAACCTATTGATTTTGAGGTGGGGGTAAGTAAGGTTGGTGGCACTGGTATTTCTTGATGAGGCACCGGATATTGCTCTAGACCAACTGGTTGATTTCCAAGTTTAGGATCTTCATCTGTGTCCGGTTGTGCTCTTAAAACATCTCGTGATAGTTGACAATCGCACGCATCCAACACAGATGGCATACAAATGCATTTGATGTCGCCTACAAGTAAATAAAACATTAGAATACATAACGAAGCTATTTTTCAAAGGTTATTAAAAAGGAAGCCTTGAGTTTCTTAGTTTACATAGATAATGTTTTATGAGGCCTGGCCGTGATGATGAAACATGATATTTTCACGCAAGCAACCTTGCAGGTACAACAGTTTATTCAAGATACTTTTAGGTAGGTTACCTGTACTATTTATTAATAGCTTGTTGTATTAAGGTTACAAGCCAAGGAAAACCGCAGTTAGTACCTACAATGATCATTATTTAGGATTTTTCGCTACGGCCAAAAATACTATGATTAAATAAGGTAGTATCTACATAGGTACTTATTTCAAAGATGTGCGAGAAGGGTTTGCAGTGCAGATTGCAAAGAAGACCCAACATGTCTTAGCATCCTATCGACGCACAAGCGGCAATTATGCACCTCAACGTCGTTAACCAAGTCAAGCAATGTTCAGACTGGAAGCAATGATCAGAATCCGTGGTAAGTAACAAAAAGTCAGCTAGTAGGCGAGTTTGAATCCGTGTACAAAAGCAAAAATCGTCGTGAAAATATAACAGTTATAATTGTGATCACGGAGAGATCAGGGAGCGAAAAGTAGGAACAACAATGCAAAGGCAAACAGAACAGAGCAAATGTCAATGAATTCTTGTTGACTTTGCTATTAGCTCGTGAATGACGTTTCGTTACTAATATTCAAATTCGAAAGATTGATTAGAACATACATTCATAATAATATTTACATAGGTAGTAAGAAACATTATTTTTATTAACTGTGTGTACTTAAACCAAATGCATATAAAAATCCGTACATAATAAATTAATAGATGTCATTTTAAATAAAATTACTCGTTTCGTTCCGCTTGTATGCGCGTTACTAAGTAATGCGGACGGTCGCGATGAACACAGGAAATGGGCGTTGGGTTTTAAAATTCCTTTTTATCACTAACTTTTATCCGCAAGTGTTATAAAATAACTGTTAAGTAACAAAGGCTCTTGATTTCGTGCGCTAATTTTGATTAAGTTAAATTTCCAGTAAATTAATGAAAGGTGGGGCAGCATGTGGCATTGTCTTTTCCATGTTTGAAAGTTGACTTCCTCTTTCAGAAAGGGCATCGCTTTATATTTTCTCATTTCCATTTTTTTTTGTTTTTCTCTGACAGCTCAAAATTTTCTGCTCATTTTAATATTTTCATTTTATTTACCATTGTTCTTCTTTATATTAACACAAATATGCGGCCCATAACCTTTTATGATATAACTGACATACTGCTACAGAAACAATTATTTTAGGTCTACAATCTACACTTCTACACTAATATAATTAAGAGGAAAGATTTGTATTTTTGTATTTTTGTATGGACCGACTGGACCGATTTTAAAAATTCTCATCACTGTTAGAAAGCTACATCTTTACCCAGTAACATAGGCTATATTTTATCCCCGTATACTTACGGGAACGGGAAATACGCGGGTGAAACCACGGAGCGCTGCTAGTATTTATAAATACAAATAGGTAACCTACATATACTTCACAGCAAGTCTTGTCGTCTTGTACTTGGGTCGTCAATCACTGACACTAGTGTCGAAAGTGTCCGACACGTGTGAGCGTTTGACAAATAAAGATAGGTAGTGTGGGCACGCCACGATTGCGGCGGTAAGTCCCCTCTTGGGGAGTGGCTTGAGAGGCGGCACGGCGTCTTTACCTTCCGCCTGACGCAGGTCCTCACCAGACTCGGTAGTTTCTGGAGGTTCCTGTTTGAGTTAAGGCGGAAGGAAACGCCCGGATGTTTCCATTACGAAGATCGCCCTGAGGATACGGTGGAGCATACGGTGGAGGTCTGCCCGGCTTGGGCGGAGCACCGCTGTGTCCTTGTGGAGGCGATCGGCGGCGGCGATCTCTCGCGTCCGGCCCTGGTCCAGGCCATGGTACGGAGCGAGAGTGCATGGGTAGCCGTCGCTTCTTTCAGCGAAGCACCAGTGCTTCGCTGAAAGAAGCGACGGCTACCCATGGTAAGGGTAAGGGAGAGGCAGTACATGCGCCCTCACGGCCGTAGCCTTCGCAGGAGACGCTCTGGGCATCGGGAATCCCAGGCTGATTCCGGGCCACCGTGGGTGTGGGCTTGCGGACGGCGAGTAATGGGTAGCTCGCTGTCCGGTAAGTACCAAGCCCGGGTCAACGGCGCGTTGTGTTCCACGCGCGCCTCAAAGAGAGTCAGCAATAACCGATGGGGCTCGCAAGGGCCGATGCCTGCCAGGGGTGCGGATTGTTCGAAAGAGATACCGTCACCCCTGGCACACATACAACTGAGGGAACACGGTTGTGTTTTAGTCAGTAAAAGTCTGACACGTCGTCCTGATCCACCCAGAGCGGGAGAAGTTATTTGATGATTTCCCACCCAAAAAAAAAAAAGATAGGTAGCTTGAATCTGAATCAATTTATTTATTAGAATGATGTTTCATATAGTATGATATTAATCATTTTATAAGTTTTGTGTTCTTGTTGGGAGATTCTCAGTAAGCTATATTTTCAACCCTGTTTTGGCTGACTAATCGATGCGAACACTTTGACTAAAAAGGCAGTTCCACTAGATTCGAGTTACAAACCAACCGTGTTTTGTATCCAATTAATTGATCCACAATGCATTAACATTAACAAAATTCCTTCATTATAATCCGAACATAACACTTTCTTAGTGTTTGTTAAATGTGAATTCGCGTCACTTTCCTCAGATCAACTTCCGCAAATACCAAACGTTACGTAACGAGAAATCAGCGTTTTGTTAGATTATGTTACGATTGTGAGCTGAATATTAATGTGTCTGTTTCAATATATTATTGTGATCGTTTTGCATTATTTTGCGTGTTTTTTAATTAAGTTATGATTATAAACGTATAATTAAATAGGGACCAAGCTGCTTCGTAACTTGAACTTTAGCCTACTTTTAGAATAAACCCTTAGTTTTGAGAAATATTTCCTAATGACGTTTCACACTGCCCTTAGAAATTAGAGTATCGTACGGTTTACCGAATTACCCTTGAACGACATAATTGTCTACAGAAACCATGGTTCACCGTCGAACAGTACCACGAAAAAACTTTTGGTCGATACCATTATTTAGCTTCAGCACGTTTTGCCGAATAACGCTAAAAAGAATGAATGGTTGGCCGATACCAAGATTTGCCGACGTCATGGTTCGCCGGAACAAGCTTGAACTAAATAATCTTTTACCGATGGCTACTAACGCCGAAAGCACCTTTCCTTACGCCGTTCCGATCGAAAACAATTGTCTTCTGTTTCTTGCTCATTAATTTAATTACATTTTTGGAACCAGAAAAGATACCAGAAGTCTTCGCGCAAGTAAAAAACTTAGTATTGGCAACTGAAACTCCCGGATTGGAGTGATTGGAGCGGACTGGAGTATTTACAAAAAAATCTGGGTCTGGTCTGGGTGGATAATCCGATCTCCGGGTCGGTTAGAGTTTAATGGATTTTCCAATATTAAACTCTAATTATAAGTCATGGAGTAATTAATCTTTGAACACATATCTTCGAAAGCTGCTGATGATTTAGCATTATTACCATTCCTCAGAGAAAACATGACAGCCTTGACAAAGGAAAAAGTGGGTACTTATCTTATAGCAAGATATCTATACAGTCATGACACTTCATTATGTTATCCTTCACTCCGATAACAATAACACTAAGAAAGCACTAAAATCAATGTATTTTATTATTTACTATTGGCTGTTGGTGTAAGACTTGTCTCCATTGCCCGCTTCAATTAATTCGACCTATCGTAGTCCCCTGATGGACAAACAAACAGAAAAGACAAACGCTAAATCGAGTAACACCAACATCTTTCCGTATTTAATCATCTTATCATCACATTTACTCAATGTTCTTATACAGATGGGCCCAGAAACACAAACGTTTCGAGCTTGACAAAAAAACGTTTCAGCAAGCCTGCAATGGTTTTTTTTTTGAGGGTGGGGAATCATTTTATAACTTCTTCCGCTCTGGGTGGAGCAGGAGAGTGTGTCAGAATTTTACTGACTAAAACCCACTCGTGTTCTTTCAATTGCCTGTGTGCCAAGGGCCACGGTATCTCTTTCGAACAACCCGCAACCGTGGCAGGCATCGGCCCTTGTTGACCAGCTGTTGCTGACATTTCTGTGAGGCGCGCGTGGAACACAACGCGCCGTCGACCTGGGCTTAGTCCTTACCGCACAGGGAACTACCCATTACTCGCCATCCTCAAGCCCGCCCCTACGGTGGCCGGGAATCAGCCTGGGATTCCCGACGTCCGGAGCGCCTCCTGCGGTGACTAAGGCTGTGAGGGCGCATATACTGCCTCTCCCTCACGTGCACCGCCTCCCTCTTCGCGAGCATTACTGCTGCGCAGAAGGAGGTGGCGGCACTCTCGCTTCAAACTATGGCCTGGACCAGGGCCAGACGCGAGAGATCGCCGCCGCCGATCGCCTCCACAACGACACGGCGGTGCTCCGCCCAAGCCGGGCAGACCTCCACCGTATAGCCTTCAATGGTAACGTAACGTTTTCCAACAAGCTTGGCGAACAAATATTGGGCCAAGGTGTCGAACCAACGCGTAGTTACTCGTACATACATAGTTATTGGCTCAATTGTATTCCATTATCGCTATAATGAGAGATTGTTTCCTACAGACACTTTTACTTCATACATAATCTATTCTTTAGTAATATTTCACTCGCCGTCATCTTGTTAATTGTCTTCAATTAAATAAAATTCATCGCTTACCGATATTTTCTATTCGAGTGACGCACGTGAATGAAAGGCTAGGAATGTGCTGTTTGTCGGTGAAATAAGATAACTATTAAAATCTTCTTCATTGCTCTGTAATAATGAGAAGTTTGCCGTTCGTTGTGATCTGATTCTGAACTAGGTACCTACGCAATGTATGTTTTTTTTTTTTTTTTCTGGGTGGGAAATCATCAAATAACTTCTCCCGCTCTGGGTGGAGCGGGAGGGCGTGTCAGACTTTTACTGACTAAAACCCACCCGTGTTCCCTCAGTTGCCTGTGTGCCAGGGGCGGCGGTATCTCTTTCGAACAACCCGCACCCCCGGCAGACGCAATGTATGTTTGAATTTCATATTAAAATCAAAATATTTATTTCACATAATCGTGGGCAGTGGGGCAGTAATGAAACGTTAGCTAGGTGCACGGTTCAAATTTGTCGTTTTTTATGGAGAAGAGCCGGCAAACTGCATGGGTACTCTTTTACAAATAATTTGCTTTAACAATGTTTTTAAAATTACATAGGTATGGAAGGACAGTGTAGGCCTATCAACAAATGCCAGGAACTCAATAAAATAAAAAATGGTCCAATAATGAGGACTTGAAAATACAAGTGTAGATATGTACCTGATGTAAAATAAAAAACTAGAAGATTAGGACCTATGTTCTAATCTTCTAGTTATTTGACATTAGGTAGGTGTAAACTTCTATAAGTTTGTAACAAAAAAGACATCGTAACATGTGAGCAGATCATCATCATCATCATATCAGCCGAAAGACGTCCACTGCTGGACATAAACTCCCCCAAAATGGGGGGATTTGCCATAATCGCTACGCTTGGCAGGCGGGTTGGCGATCGCAGTATAGTGGTAAAATGCATACCTAGAGAACGTTGCTGCTCATTCTCTGGTGAGTCCCTTAGTCACCCTTTATGACACACACGGGAAGGAATGGGATGGTGGCAGTGAGCAGATAATAGACATTAACATACTTATGCCGTTTCTTATGTATTTGTTTCTAAGAGACTCGCGAAACCCTATTTTATAAATCGCGCGGATTGCCCTCTTTTGTAAAATGAAAATTCATTCTATGTCAGCTGCCAATCCCCACAGCAGAACGCCATAATACATAATATTGTGAAAATAAGCAAAGTATACTAACCTAGCTGTGGCTACATCAGTCAACTGCCTTATTTTTTTTACTGTATATGCAGCTGAACGTAATCTACCTGAAAGAGCTCTAATGTGGGCGACCCATTGCAGACTCACAAATAATTTACCTAATTTTAATTTTAATAAGATGCCGATATCATCAACTATGCCCCTTTTAGTTAGGTCCAGATAGTTTTCAATTAAAAGGACTGCAGTAGTCTAGTCATTCATTTTTATATGTTTTAAATACCAACTAGCTCATTAAAATGCAGGTTGTACTAACAACAGTTAAATTGAATATTATTTCGATGATTCATTTTCCTTTTGCTTTTTGCATGATGCTGGGATCGGCAGTCTTTAGCTATTAGAATTGGTTTACGCAGAAACAAGAATTTCCGTATGGTTCACTAAAGAACTAGTCAAATCATTATTAGAATTGAATAGATGATATGGAAATATGAAACGATTAGCATTATGTATTATTCAGTTATTATTCTATTTATCTTAACCAGTTACAATACACAGCTTCTTAAATAGATTTAAATATTTATGTTACACCATTTCCGTGTCCGGTGCTAGGGCTAGCACCGAATGTTGTGGCGCAACTTTATCTATAAACGAATCATTAGATCCTTATTTCTAGTTATATTAGTAGTTATATAGTATTAGACTATGATTGCATTATTATTGGATAAATCGAGATTAAATGACCCACAATATAAGCGTAAAGGCTGGTAGGTAACTAATAGTCTAAACCACAAAATACATAAACTTTGTGCTATTAAGTCGAACACTTAAGTTAAGTCTTTCGCTTTCAAATTCCCGCCACATAATGCGAAATATTTAGCACATAACGCTATGGCTATCTGTGGCTATGTAAATATCATATAATGCGGTGATTTCACTTGTGGAATGTGTGTACTGTGATCTAATCCGGCGGTAGATGCGCAGCCTAAATTAGACCTGAATTACTGAATGCGGAAAGATGAAAACCGGATATTTTTTTGGTGGAATTTTGAAGATGCTTCTCATAGTAATGAAAATGACTAGATCAACTCCTAAGCAACCAAGCCCACTGCACTCTAATGTGAGTAATGGAACGATCTCAAGTTGAGTTACAATATTTAGGCAAAGATTTGCGTCAAGGAGAACTTAAACAATACAAGGTGATGTCTTTCTTCTTCTCTTCCCCCCCTCTTTGAAGAGTGGATTGAGAGGCGGCACGGCGTCCTCACCTTCCACCTGATGCAGGTCCTCAGCGGACCCGAGTGTTTCGGGAGGTTCCTGCTTCGCATAAGGCGGGAGGAAACGCGCGGGTATTTCTACTGTGAAGATCGCCCTGAGGACACGGTGGAGCATACGGTGGAGGTCTGCCTGGCTTGGGAGGAGCACCGCCATGTCCTCCTGGAGGCGATCGGTGGCGGAGACCTCTCACATCCGGCCCTAGTCCGGGCCATGGTACGGAGCGAGAGTGCATGGGTAGCCGTCACCTCCTTTTGCGAAGCAGTAATGCTCGCGAAGAGGGAGGTGGCGCACGTGAGGGAGACCAGTATATGCACCCTCCCGGCCTTAGTCGCCGCAGGAGATGCCCTGACCGTCGGAATTCCAGGCTGATTCCCGGCTACCGCACGCGCGAGCTTGCGGACGGCGAGTAATGGGTAGCTCGCTGTCCGGTAAGGACCAAGTCCGGGTCGACGGCGCGTTGTGTTCCACGTGCGCCTCAAGGAGATGACAGCACCAACTGGTGGGGTACGCAAGGGCCGATGCCTGCCAGGGGTGCGGGTTGTTCGAGAGAGATACCGCGGCCCCTGGCACACAGGCAACTGAGGGAACACGGGTGGGTCTTAGTCAGTAAAAGTCTGACACGCCCTCTTGCTCCACCCAGAGCGGGAGAAGTTATTTGATGATTTCCCACCCTTTTCCATCCATTCTAACGTAAGAAACACCACACAACTCCTATTTTTTACGCTTAGGGGAGGTTTTTTGTATTTAGTTTGTTATAGAACACATTTCACAGTACTTATTCCCTTTACAATAAAAAAAAAACAATCTCTGACTACTCCGTAAAACTTATGGGTGCATAAAAAATATAGTTTTACGCGTCGAAGGAAATTTGACTTTAGACATCTTATCCCGGTAGGATGATGATGATCATGAAGAAAAGACATTATCAGAAAACAATATTGTGCAATGGGGAGCATTTATATTATCACTACATAGTATAAAACAAAGTCGCTTTCTCTGTCCCTATATCCATATGTATGCTTAAATCTTTAAAACTACGCAACGGATTTTGATGCGGGTTTTTTTAATAGATAGAGTGATTCAAGAGGAAGGTTTATATGTATAATACACCGACCTCCACGCGGGCGAAGCCGCTGGCAAAAGCTAGTTATGTATAAAGACAACGATTATTACCATTAATCCTGTGGTGACATGACTCAGCTGAGAGAAATGTAGCAGTTATTATTATTTTGTTGTAACACTTTATGTAAACAGCCTGACTCACTGTCATTATTACGAATGAAAGTGAACACATTGTATCTACCTTCCTACCTACCTACCTACCGCGGTACGTATACTTACTATAGTTAATCGGAACTTGCTATAAAATACCTAATGATTTTATGTAATTTTTGTAATAAATGTTTGTGATCGTTTACGGTTTTTGATACGTTCTGGGATAGCTTGACCGCGCGTTGAACTAACTCAAGGCTTACCTTAGTTGCGGTTAGTCGATGACATCGACGGTTCAGAACGATGCAGTGTAGTACATGGCAGTCAGAATAAAGGCATTAAACGTCAACCGAATGTAAGGCTTTGATTAAACCATGCAGCAACCACAGTGGTTTGATATCAAAATGTATACCAATCGTGGGTTGGTCATTCATCTGTTGACGTTTAGGATTGAACATGTTGTATTTTATTGGATCGAATATGTTTTGAGATTAAAACACTACACGTCACAGTGGCGTGACGATGTTGACTTGTCGAAATCGACTGCAATCGCAAATGCAAAAAAATAGTTTCAACTCTTTTATTTTTCCATGGATGATCCAAACGCTGCTACTGACTGCCTGATCTAAACTCTATCGCAGGAGATCAATAATCACTCAATATTGAAACCTATATATATATATATAAACGCAAGAGAATCCTAAAAACATGGATTATTTCAGGACTCCTCCGATGCATGAGAAACAGAGATATTTTACACAAACAGTCTCCTGGTAATGAAATCCTTAAAACTACCTACACAAGATACAGAAATTTTTTCAACAAGATTCTTAAAAAAGCTAAAAGACAGTTCGATTCAAATGAAATTTTCAAAGCTGGTCGTAACACAAAGATGTTGTGGGAGACAGTCAAGCGTGTCACAAACACATCTAAAATTGCTCTCCTCCCACGGAGTTACTTTCCTCCTCGGAAAACCCTTCTCAATCCCTTAACGATGTTTATTCATTTTTTTTGTAAATATAGGTGAAGATCTCGCTGATTGTATTTAGAATATAATGGACGGCTGCCCTCCTAATTTCCAGTTCAATACCTCCAATAGTTTGACTCTCTTGGAATAAAATCCGGATGAGATTGCTTCTATTATTAGATCTCTAAAGCCCAAAGCTGCAGTGGGCTTTGATGACATTTCCACAGGTATAATAAAAAGGTACTCTGCAACCCTCACACCTGTACTTTGCCACATCTTCAATCTATGCCTCGTCTCGGGTACCTTTCCATCTTCTTTCAAAAATGCCATTATTCATCCCATTTTTAAAGGGGGGACCGCGCATCTGTTAATAATTAGCAACCTATTGTGGTGCTACCTGCCATGTCCAAAATCTTAGAACGACTTATTAATAATAGACTTACCTCATACCTTGAAAGCAATAATTTATTGTCAACCAACCAATTTGGGTTCAGGCAGAAATGATCAACTTCTGACGCATCCTGACACTAATAAATGGAATCGTTGATACACTAAATTAACGCCAAAAATGCCTCACAGTGGTCATTGATCTTGCAAAGGCTTTTGATACCATTCCTGTTCCCTGCCTTCTGTCTAAGCTAGAACTAGCCATGTGTCAGTTAGTCATTACTAACTGCTTTAATATCTGGGGTGGAGCTGCAATAACTACACTCAAACCTCTGGAAGTGGCTCAGAGAGCCATTCTTAAGGTTGCTACTTTCCGACCAATGCTCCTCCCAATCTTTGACCTTTGCAAAAATGTAAAATACTTTCGGTCCGGCAAACATTCATTCTCAACACTTTATTGCAACAGCACACACAAACTCCATTTACACAAACTCATTCCTCACTTAGGCGAAAGAACGAAATTTGCAAAGGACCCTTCACACGTTTTGCTTTTACTAAACGTTTCTTTTACTACCTTGGCCTATTTTTATATAACTGAATAAACAAAACTATCCCTTTACATCAATTCTCTTACGAAATGTGTAAAAAACAGATAGCGGACTTAGTAACAAGTTTTAACTACGACGACACAGAATATCTGCTCACTTCACAATCGTAGTGACTTCTCTAATACTCCGTATCTAAATTCAACCTCTTTCACTTCCGTTTACACACACACCACACCTACATCACAAAACACACACACGTACTAACACTTAGTATAAGTTAAATATGTTTATTTATATTTATATTTGCTTTATTGTATGCTTTTTGGTTTGTGTTTGTGTTTGTACCTTATAGTCCTTAGCAGCCTATAAACATGTTTGTACCTCTGTAGGAAACTGGGCTGGCGAATCTTAATACAGGTTACCATGTACCCTAGCGAGGACGCCAGATTCAATTATGTTAATTTCTTTCTATTCGATTGACCATAAATTTTAAAATTATATTTATTGTAACCGACTGTGCCACATTTTTGAAATAAATAAATAATTATATAATTACATAACTTTAGGAGACCAACTATATATGAATGAAGGCTTCCGGGAAAGCTGATAAAAAGATCTGAAAAGGATAAAATTTGTCTTCGTTAATCCTCTATTAAGCAAGACATTTATATATCCCTAAATCAATTACAGTTAACTACAAACACAGTAAATACTCAGACGTCGTTTAGTTAACCGGATGTGCCAAGTGCCAGGCGAGCCGACATCCGGTCAGGGTAATTGAAAACGACACCACTATTAGCAGCCATTAAATGAAAATACATTAAATTAGTAACGGGTTGTAAAATAAATAAAATGTAGTAAGTAATCATTACTTAATTAAACTTTTTAATTGGAACTTGCTAGCAAACATAACATCAGTATATCACCGGTTTTCTATTTTTACTTTAACTCTTATAAATTAATACCTCTTAAAACTAAATTATCCTTTTATGCATTTGCACACAACAGGGTTTGAGTGAATTCTAAAACAAATTTCTAAATTTTAATAAAATTCCAGTCAGGTTATAAATCATAATAAACGTCGATGGACCTCATTTATTCAAAATGTACAAAAGACCTCATCAAAACGAATAATCAATCCTTTTCCACTTTCTGATTAATTAAGCTTTAGTTTCAAATAACACAACTCAATATTTTATATCGTTGTTTGTCTGTACTCTAGAACGATACACAGCACTATGTTAGTGAGTAAGGACCCAGGAGAATATTATCAGTAGACACTTCGGGAACAATGCACTCCTCAAAAACCGTTCATACAGAAGACATAAACGCGCGAGCAGCACATTTCAATAATTTTATTTCTACCAACACAATAAAACTAAGTTAGAAGCCGTCCCCTTTGGTCCCCATCTCCCTGCTCCCCCTGGTTGTAGGTGAACAACCAGCGGAGCATCCTCCACAGCGCCTCTGTATCCTCGCAGTGGATCTTGTAGCAATGCTTCATTTTGCGACGAGGAAGCGTTGACGGGCTGGAACAATCGTTTTAAATACTCTCAGCTTTTATATTAAAATACGTCATATATTTATTTTGATCACCTGCATTGTTGATAGTATGTACCTCTGATTAGGAAAAAAGCGCTATTGTCTTATTACCGAAATAAGATTTTCTTTCATTATTGTAATCGTTTACGTAAGTAACATTTATTTTTCATGTGCTCTTGTTAATGAAGAAAAATGTCACAAAATCTAACGACATCCAAAACAATTAACTGTAGTTTTATTTTTCTGGTCTTCAACCATACATGCAGTTATCAAAATACGGGAACAGCTCAACTTGTAGTTATGTTACATATGTAGGCAATTGACTAGCCAATTAACAATCTTGATACGGGAACTGACTCCTCAGCATGCACAGGTAGTACTCAAGTGTCGTCAGTGTTTCACTGCATTCCAACACAACATCATCATGATATAACAGCAGCTAGAACTTAGTTCAGTAACAGGTTTGTCAGTTTTGTAACACAGTGATAGTGCTGCCTCGCCACGCGTGTCTAGAGAAAGTGTTGTAGACCTAACCTCTCACCTTCTAGGTCATTTCGCCTGTTTTAGTGTTTAATGTTGATATCATTTTGTGTATTTGCTGAGTACAGAGCTCGACAAAACTTGCATGTATAGCAGAGTTAAGATAACTTTAACTTTGTAGCTTGTTTCACAGGGTTCGGACAGGTACTCACTAACGGATGAATAAAATAATGTAACATACCAATATTTTTCAGTGATAAATTTTGACGTGCAAAAGTGCCTTTTATGTGCCTATTTCTAATTAATGATGAAGTATTTGACTTTTATGCTTTGTTGAACTTATTCTGCGATGAAAGAATGAAGCAGGCTCTACTCAAACAGGAAAATGGCGCAACGCGACCGGAAATTGTTTTACAACAGTCGCGTCGTACCTGTCTGCGGGAGCCTTAATACTGCCAAATAATATTACTTCTACCGGTTGTGTTTTTAATGGGGGTCCAAGACTTTTACGGTTTTTTCAGTATGCGAAGCCTATATCCAGTATTGCGCTTTGTCCTACATCCAACATGATACTTACGGCACATAGTTTCTCTCGGAGTGCAGCTCACAGAGCAGTCGCCTTCTGCACCGTTCACTAATCGGAGCTACGTCGGACATGCCCGGGTCTGAGCGACGGTATGGTAGGGATGAAGGTGCTCTGGAACAAAATCAATGTAGCTACATGAAATATCAGAATGTTTAGTTGTCACTCACGACTTCAGTCACTCCAGAAAGTTCTAAGGCACTTAATATCAAGTTCTGTGTGTTCTGTTAGGTGCACGTCACAAATCGGACGCTAGTGATAGCGTCAAACATGTAGCCGAATTCTGGGCCTGATTCATTCATTGATTCTGGGCCTGGGAGTGCATTTAGATCGCCATCGACACGCTAAGAAGAAGAAGACGAAGAATAAACACTCTATTGAAGTTTCAAGTGTCTTCCTATTACGGTTCATGAGATACAGCCCCCTGACAGACAGACGACGGATGGACGGATAGCGGAGGCTTAGTAATAGGGTTTCGTTACTGGTGATACACGCTCCTACAGTAAGCAGGCCAGTTAAGAAGTAATCTTAACTGGCCAAGTGTGTTGAGCTGGTGATACGCGTTATACCTACTGCTTCGGGGTATGGCCATAACATTTATGTTAAAGCGTCTTGCTTGATCAATCTAAGTTAGAAAGGATAGACAGTACATTACACTTGCAAGAAATAAAAGTTTCTCCAGTATACTAGATGCACATTTACCCACTGACTGTTGCGCAACACGCGGAGGTGCGCGTCTTCTGCGCATGCGCGCCGCACTGCGTGGAACTGACGTGATCGACTGACACGCGCCATTGGATGTGAGGGTGATTGAAGGCAATGGTTTGTTTAGTTATTAATTACTCTGATTAAACAATATCTAATTGGATTAATAGCATTTTCTTTAACTCAATCAGTACTTCTGATCCTTTGGTAGAAATTGATAAAACTGATTTACAAATTGTAGTTTTGTAATGTAGTTTTTTTATCTGTCTTAACAATCAAATGGTCGATTGGTTTTTGAATTTAACCCTCCTTTACCCTTTTCTATAACTCCTGTTCTTTCCAACATGTAAAATATTTCGAAACACTTCAGTTTAACTTCCCCTATAATTTATGGTACTTAGCTGCCAATATTTCCATATAACCACAAATATAACTACCTTTAATCCATTTGTCAATAACACAAGAAATCCGCGTAAAATCCCAATACAGCGCGCCAACTAGTCGCGATTAGCATCGCAGCGCGGGCGCAGGTTTCCTCCACATATAAAACTTGTAACTTTCTATGATAAGTCGTAAATACGTTCTGTTTCTATTTTTTATATGTTTTGAGCAAAAACATCGGGTTACTCATGTGTTTAGTAAATACGCGTGTGCACGCGTTGGTTAATACTGTCGGGTGATTTGTTTCCCGAATATGAGAAGTCTGTTTTCCTGTGATGGATGCCATTGCGTAAGATACTGGGCTGAGATTTTGTTTGACTTTGAAGTGAATGGGTAATGCATTCTTGCGGTAATGTTTGATGATCATGCTGATTACCTCATACTTTTTTTGGTACAGCAAACTCAAGCCTCAAAGCTTGTACTTCAATTAAACCAGTTACAGACACTTTTAAGTTGTCAAGGAGTCGATCAGTTAGAAAGATGAAAGTACATAGTTGACCATTTTTTTTTTTTTTTTTTTTTTTTTTCTGGGTGGGAAATCATCAAATAACTTCTCCCGCTCTGGGTGGAGCGGGAGGGCGTGTCAGACTTTTACTGACTAAAACCCACCCGTGTTCCCTCAGTTGCCTGTGTGCCAGGGGCGGCGGTATCTCTTTCGAACAACCCGCACCCCCGGCAGGCATCGGCCCTTGCGGGCCCCTCTGTTGCTGCTGACATCTCTTTGAGGCGCGCGTGGAACACAACGCGCCGTCGACCCGGGCTTGGTCCTTACCGGACAGCGAGGTACCCATTACTCGCCGTCCGCAAGCCCGTGCCTACGGTGGCCGGGAATCAGCCTGGGATTCCCGACGCCCAGGGCGTCTCCTGCGAAGGCCACGGCTGTGAGGGCGCATGTACTGCATCTCCCTCACGTGCGCCGCCTCCCTCTTTGCGAGCATAACTGCTTCGCTGAAGGAGGCGACTGCCAGCCATGCCCTCTCGCTCCGTACCATGGCCTGGACCAGGGTCGGACGCGAGAGATCGCCGCCGCCGATCACCTGCACGAGGACACGGCGTTGCTCCACCCAAGCTGGGCAGACCTCCACCGTATACATAGTTGACCATTTCAAAGCGTAGTAGATCGAGAAGAACGGCCAAGAAATTTCACAGATATTAAATCAAGTTATTGTTACAAAATATTAGTAACATCATTCAAGTTGAAATGATACGGGTGAGAACGATGTTGAAAGAAGCGCACGCTAACAAATATATAAATTAAGGTAAGCTATGGCAGGTAAGAAAGGACCAGTCCTAACATTTTTAGGTACCTTAGGAATTTGTCCAGCGTTTATTAAACACCATTTACTAATCGATCCTTGAGGGAATTGAAGCCGCGATCCGGAGTCCCACTAATGTGAATGCTTTAGTTGACGAAACTCCCACAAAATCCTTACTTTTACTTGATCTGAGAACAAAATTATAGCATAGGCATAGGGTAAGGGCGCTCCCTCACCGGGAGCATTCGCTTATTATGTTAGCCGTGTTACCTCAGCATATTATTTATATGTTTTAACCGGTTCTGCTTGAAAGCCTGCGTAATCTACATGCAAAGCCTTAGCCGTAACAGTGGAATCTTGTATTGTTACAATACAAGCGAATGCTCCTGGTGTAGCGGTGAGGGAGCACCTTTACACTTATACTATATTCCAAGCCACTTCTATCTAATATAGTCAGGTTTATACTCTAATTACCGCACACTTCTCGTATCATCACTTTGGGTCTTCATACGCACGCGTGTGACTGACGTGTGTCGCGTGCATGTCGTGTGCTGCGTGCATACTAATCGCATGCTCGCGATATATCCGCGATGCCATGTAATCGATCCTACACGGATGTTGACTCTATGGATGACCTGGAGTTTTGCCCTAATACGTCCGTGGTTTGCTACGTCACTGTTTTATACATTTGCTACATTTTAATTGGTAGATTTCGAAAGTTTTGTTCTTACTCATTTTGGCGGATATACCTAAAATTCGATATAGTTACCTACAGGAAAACGTTACCATAAAGTGATTAAGTGGTATTACATCCATTTGCTAGGCAAACTTTATAAAGATGGCTCCCAATTGTGTTCCATATTATAATAGATCCATGTTCGTCGCTCGCACAGTCTCGTCACAAGGAAATTCTCGGCTGCGCCTTTGTATTTCGGACTTTCAACTGCATTTACCAGTGTTTCGACTAGAACTAAATAATTCGGTGACTATTGTGTCCTAGTCAGAAAACGGCAGTGCCGTGCAGTCCATAAAGACAAAAAGACACTGCCTACCCTACTTAAATCAAATAAATATTTAAAACTAACATTATTTTAATAATAAACAAAAAATCTTTATTCACAAAACAGCTCCTGTCGAGCGTTGGTCGTATCATTAGTATCATAGATACAATACCCGTTCGTTCGTACAATTTGACGAACTTCGTTTTGCGATGCACTAGCACCGCTGAGTGCCTCGGGAGAGACACGAACTATTCGCGGCTTAATGTTTATATGTGTGCTTTTGTGTCATGCAGATTTATTGAGTGTGCATTCCTATACATACGTGGAATACAATGTAACAATTTACGCACACAACCGTACATGGACTACCATTTACGGTTGTGTGCGTAAATTGTTAAAATTAATTGTAATTCGTCGTGTCAAAAGCCAGTGACTACACTGGCTTTTGACACGACGAATTACGAAACTTACCAAAGTTTTCTAAACAAAGTTGGTTATGCGACTATTTTTAAAAGCAGCATTGTTTCATTGAATTATCGCTACATAAACTACCATTATTTTTTTGTCGTATTATTTTTATATTCCGATTTTCGACGCCATTGTTTGTTTTGATTTATTTGTTTTGGTAATGAGCTATGATAGCATGCATTTAAGGTTTTAACGTTGCTAGTAGTGTGAAAAAAAAACAACCGACTTCCAAAAAAAACACTAAAATGTGAAAAATAACTTTTATTTCGGAAGGCGGTGACTTTGGATAAGTATGTATTTTAATTTTTTGTCACCGCCTTCCGAAATTAAAGTTATTTTTCACATTTTAGTGTTTTTTTTTGGAAGTCGGTTGTTTTTTTTTTGAAAAAAGTTTTTATTTTTCACTTTTTAGTGGTTCACATGTGCTTACCCCTTCACAGCGTCCCGGCGTGATGTTATGTTATGAACTGATGTAAACAATAGACAGACATGAGATTTCTGCAATTCCAGTCCATTTGGTATCATTTACTGAGGAGTTCCGTTGCCTATCTCCGAAGTTCTTCATCAGATCTTCACCAAATTGAAATGGGACCACTCCGGGAAAGTATTCTTCCAAAAAACTACCCAAATCGCTTCAAATGTGCCTATAAAATTTGAAGAGTTCTCTATATTTCTCCAGGATCCCATCATCATATCCTGACTTGATGATCATGGGACCACCAGGGAAGTATACCCTTTCAAACAAAAAAAAAAAAATCCAAATCGGTCCAGCCATCTTCGAGTAATCGGGGAACATACATAAAAAAAAGGTTCCGACGAATTGAGAACCTCCTCCTTTTGGAAGTCGGTTAAAAATAGATAATATTCACTGTGAAAGTTGTTCAGGTGGTGTGTATAGAGAAAAGAAAACATGATGCATTTTCAAAACGATATTTCGGTGAACATAAAAAAAACCTGTGAACGTGAAAAGTAGTTGTACACCGGATTTGCAATTAATACAAACTAAAGGTAAATTCAATAGTAAATTCAATACACAACAATATGATTCATTTAGTTGCCTTACAGGTTGCATGCTGGGTACGTGCAGCAATCGGTTATTCCTTTTTTTACCTTTTTTATTTCTGGCTACCCTGCCTAAAACCTCTGTGCACGCCATTGGTATACGGGATGTCTTATTTTATGGAATAACGAAATAAGTAATATTTTAACACATTTAATATTTTATTTATTTCAGTAGACTCTACTCTGTGACGTAGACCGTTAATGTAACCTGTTACAGCCACAGCATTGTGAAATTTAAAATGTCAGGTTATTGACCTAAAAAGGCTTATAGTTGGTGTTATCAAATGTTATCATAGCCATCAGTTTCTGTACCTAATTTCTTTATCCTGAATGGAATAATATTGTTGTTGTAATTATTGGAAAATGTACACGATAAGATTATGAATAATCTTTGATTATTCGTTTTTGTCACAAAATATTTTGGTAGCAAATCAGAGTTTGTATTTTCAGATTAAAGGTTATTGTTTGTTTTTCGGCAATGAATACTTTAGTCGTAGTTCATTCATTAGTTGTAACATTCACACCCTACCCGTGTTTTGTGTCCTACACCATATGAACAACATAATCTTGCGTGTTTCTTTGTTCAGTGATAGGCTCTGAGTCCAGACTGTCACGGAACTTAATGATACACATTCGGATGCAATGATAGATCTATCCTCACGCATTGAGAAATATAAATAAATAAGGGTGTATACATATAATGTAGTTAATATTAACTCGGCATAATTTATAATCTGAATTTTAAAGCCCTTCAGCACAACCCTACATATTTTCTTTATTATTTTGAAAACTATTCTTAAATGTTCGGCCATTTTATGTCTCCTGTTTCGGGAAAATAAATACTGAATTTCGCGGGGTTTTATTTAAGTCATGTTATAGTATAAGTTTTCCACTTCAAATTTTTAATTCAGGAACACCCAGTGGTGTAAGTGTTATGTTTATGCACTTACGTGTTATCATCCACGTTGTGGATGGTGACGATGCTGGGGGTGAGTGCCGAGATGATGAGCCCCACGGGGATAAACGCCGTCACCAGGCGCAGCAGGTTCTGCCACGGGTTCACGCTGGAACAATCATAACTAACAATGAAGGTATTGTTCGTGATTACTAGCTTAATACGGCGGCATATGTGAGTGGAAACTCAAGGAGGGCACGCACTCGGAGCCATACAGAGGTCTTAATTGTGATGTTCTTCAGAAAGGTCAGGTGTGTAGTACTTACAACCAGCGTGCGTGTATGATAAGGGGTGTGTAAGGATTCGTAGCAGGTGTCGTTCTGTAGTTACTGCTACATCCATGGGGAAAAGGTGTGAGTTTATGTATGTATGTAGGTATGCACTAGTTTATGTATGTATGTATGTATGTATGCACTAGTTTAATAGTTGGCAAATTACTATGGTACGATAATGTTCAAGTTTAGAGTCTTGGGGTGCAAGACCCTCTAGGGACGTCAGGCAGAGGCACTTGTGCCGCGTCTGAGACGTTCGAAGAATCCCTGGTTGCCAGCCCCTCAACCACTTTTCTTTACTACATAGAAATCCGACGCAAGGAAGGAAGAGATTTCATTCAAATTGTAAAATATTATGTGCCTGCTATTTCGTCGCGTATAACAGAGGCACACAACTTTTATATGAATAATGCTAATGAATGATAAATGTTGTTATCGTGAACTATCTGCTCTTAGACATAAGAGACCTCCCAGAGCTAGCCGACACAAAACATTGGAAAGTAGATCTAGTGTCTAGGACCACATACAGGTCCTGCATCATATTATAGTCATATATCATTATTATATTCAAATTAATCGGCGGTCAGTGCGCAGCGCGGTGGTCTCAGATTCACTATCTCTTTGCGTAAGCGCATCTGTCTCTATTAGCGTTTATGATATCGATCAATCTTTGCGATTGTATCTTCTTTTTGATCTATGTGTAAGTTATTGAAGAGCTAGGTTGGATTTGTGGGTTCACTCGCGGAGATTGTTATTTTGGAGAAATTTTGTGGTTCGAAAAAAGAACATCGGTTTCTTCATCGAACAGATTTGTGATCTGATATTTCTGATTCAATTTGATTTGTACACACATTTTTGTGAGTGTTATTTACGTATTGCAGTGCCTTTGTCAGCCATATTCCGAGTTCCCTAGTCTCATTAGGCTTTACGAATTCATGATTCTCGGCTTTGAATAACAACAGTGTAATTTATTTGTTAACTCCCTTCTTTTAACACTTGCACAATACAAGTAGTCTTGTACAACGTGTAAGTAGTTCCTTGGTGATATATTTTCTCACAATATCTCCGTCGACAGTGTTGAAACACACGTCACACGGTGCCTCGGGGGCAACTTTTCTCGTTTTTATGCGGTTTGTGACACAATGTTTACGAGGTTGCTAATGACTGGCAATGGTTAATGTTTTGTCTTTATGTTAGCTTACATTTCTCTCACGGGTACCAGTTGATGTGTGCTATATGGTATCATGTTATATGTTTTACGTAAGAGGTTGAAGTAAAATTTACGTAGGCAGTACTTGGGAGTTTCCTGCATGCCAGTCGTTCATTGCTACACTTGCTTGTTATTTATTATCACCTGTTAATTTCTGTACTTACTTACAGGTTCTTACAGATTTAATGTATGATCAGCCAGCCTTGTGTTTGTGTTTACCTAACGCCCTCGGACTACATCATCTCAAGTTTCAATTACGTTCGCCCATCTGATATTTTGACGAGCATACGGAAATTCATTCATGCACATTCATTCTTTATTATAATATTTTGGGTGATATTAATATAAATGAGTAATAACCATTAATGTGTGCTAACCAATGTGCAGTCAGTGAAAGGATATTTGCCATACAAAGAGGTCTCGCTTATGGCGGTTACAAACTAATGACATACTCGTATATACAAAAGTTCCACTGCAAACAGTTAGATGTCTCCTGGACAATGCTGGCGAAAGAATAACGAAAACTGAGGATGATAATGTACTACAGTGGGTTGCAAAATTCTTTTAAAAACGATGATACAAAAAGTCCTGCTCTTTTAAGGTTTATACGACATAATGTGGACCATCTAAGCAACCTGAATGAAGATTCCATGACGTCAAATACTATTGCTTTACGTTTTTTTCGTTTTAATTCATCGATTGTATGTATGAGTTGAAATTCCTGACCATAACTGTTTGAACACCACACTGTGATTGCCCCCAACAGCTTTCCACTTTCCTACATTGTTTTTAATAAGTGTTTACACGCTTTAGGAGATATGGCGAGGTAAAAGTTAGTAAAAACTTGTAAACAAGTACAACTTGTGTGTCGGAAATGTTCCGAATTAGGGTAAGAGAAATATATTGAATTGTATGTGTAGAATTGGGCTTAAAGGGACTTCAATTATTCAAAACATGATCATGTTAGTACCTGTAGCTTATATTGCAATCTTTATATTTAAGCCATTCGTTCCAATGACCAAATGGTGACGATAGTTTGTTTTCCTAAAAAATTATCATGATAATATCATTCCCATCCCGTAATAATGACAACAAGACATACGTGAAACAGAACATACGTGGTAACGCTTGAATTTATTTAGCTAAGTACTAAAATCAACTTTACTGCAAGGATATAATGGCTCTACCAAATTCAAATGATTAACATGGTCGGCCATGGACGTACCTTGGTTAACAGGGACACTTATTTCAAAAATATTTAGCCTATTCTGCATTTTTATTTATAAATCATCAACTAACCGTTTCTTAACTGCATGCTCCTGACCATCCTCATGATACTCCAGACCAAACTCCTCACTATGCGGCGTCTCCTTGAAAGCAACTGGCGACTGATAAAGTCCTCCTGCAGGAACCTTCACGGGGACCTCAACCGTCGGCTTGGACTCCATAGAGTCTGTCCATCCTGGCTTTGTCTTCGTATAGATGCTGTCCTCAAACTTGTAGGGAAACTCCTGGTGCGTGTAGTAGATTTCTTTCGGTATGTGATTGTATGTTGCGTGGTGGGGGTAGTCGCCTGTGACTGAGCTGTGGAATATGAAGAAATGTATTTTTTAATGTATAGAGACGGTTTTAGAAAGAAATTTCGGTTATGAACAGTTGTTAATCTACATTCGGATATAAACAGTGTTCATTTTGCTTGTCATCATCATCTTCCTGCCATTATCGGCGAAAGAATGTTAATTTCCGATAGAACTAATACAGAGATGAGTTGTTCATTCAGATGAGTCAGAATGAAATGTGGACCTGTTAGATACTCTACCTCTATAAGTTTCAGAGTTTACTCTGAAGGATCACAAACATTTCTAACTAATGACACGGCTTTACCTTATAAATCCACTCGCAGGTTTCTTTTCAACAGGCCCAAAAGCTGGTGTCTTGATTAGTTCAGCACTGTCATCATCAAAGAAGCTGCCTAGATGTTGACTCGGCTTAAAATCCTTCAACAATTCCTTCTTCTCTTGCCTTACTTTAGCATCTGTATTATTATTCTCATCTTCTGTAAGATTCGAGGGTGCGAAACCAGATTCTATCTTCCAAGATTGTGCGGCTGCTTTGGATTTCGTATCTGTTTTGTTGATTATAGTTTCTGTATTGTTAAGTTTGGCTTTTGTATCACTAAATGTTGGCTCTGTTCCATTAGGTTTTGGCTCTGTATCATTTAGTCCAGTTTCTGTATCATTGCGTCTTGTTTTTGTAACACTGGGTCTGGATTCTGTATCCCTGAATCTTGTGTATATTTCATTTCTGGTGATGGTTTTATTAAAGACTGGGTATAGAGTGGTGGTGTTGGAATCTGGTGATGTGGTGATCTCTGCAGCGAGGGTTGAGGCTGTCAAGATGAAGAGTAGGATCCATAGAGTAAACTGCAAGGTAGGAAAGGTTGGTTTAAGTATAGCATACAAACATTAAGAGATTAACTTAGCTTGGGAACTTTTTGCGTTAGCCTAGATAATATCTTTTTCTAGAATTTGAATTTGAATTTGAGATAAGTACCATAACTAAAAACTGTACAAGAAAAACTTTTTTAATAAAAATAACAACCGACTTCCAACGATAAACACTACAAAGTGAAAAATAACTTTTATTTCGGAAGTCGGTGACAAAAAAATAAAACTATACAAATCCAAAGACACCGACCTCCGAAATTAAAGTTTATTTATTTAATACTTCACGCACAGAAAATGTACACAGGCGGACTTAATGCCATAGGCATTTTCTACCAGTCAACCTTTGGGTGATGCAGAAACAAACAGTGGTAGGTGCTATCGCGTAGTTCGTATAATAATATTTATTCAAATATAAGTTTATAATATTCATATGTATACAGACTATATATAAGATATACTATTTGTTGCCAGCGGCTTCGCCCGCGTGCAATTCCGAAATTAACCCACGGGAACGTAGTACCCGGATAAAAAGTATCCTATGTGTTAATCCAGGTTATAAACTATTTGTGTGCCAAATTTCATCTAACTCCGTTCAGCCGTATTTGCGATTGAGTAACAAACATCCAAACATCTTCACAAACTTTCACATTTATAATATATGTAGGATTATACATCAATTCTAGTGATTTTTTAAAGACCATTATTATGAAGTTTAGTAAAGTTTCAGTCGATGCTGCTGAACAGAGAAAGAATAGATAGATATAGATAGTTTAACAAATGTTCAACGTGTTTCTTTAAATTGGCATAACTTTTTTATTTATGAACCGATTAACATGACAAAAATTCTAACAATCATTGTTTTGGGTGCTATTTGCGTTGATAAAGGTCCCAATAATATTTTTTCTCATATATCTTCCATGTACAGACAGCGATCCGTTACATTTTTATTATATGTATTGATACACATACGCACAAATAAACATACATAAATACACATAAATGTAATAAAACAAATAAGAGAAACAATGGGAAAACATTATCGTTGTGATGATACTGCCAGCTTCTTTTGAATGTGCTTGCGAACTTTCACTTTAAAGGATAACCGGTTGGTTGCCATCCTGATATCAAGGGGGAGCACATTCCACAAACGAAGAAGGAAGAGTGGATAAAGTCTGTGCGGTGAGCGGGACATTGAAAAAGGCAATTATTAGATGATCGAAGATTTTTGTTATGGTTGACACAAATGTTCTGAAAGTGCCCCCACTTTCAGAACATTTGTTGCTAGATAACATGGGGAACGCCCTTTGCTCTCTGCGCTGGCAAATGGGCTACCACTTCAGAATCAACCGTTGCGCTGAGACATGGTCATACTTACGCAGATTGAAGATAAATCGAATGCAGTAATTGAGGAGACGGTCAAGTTTGTCGAGGAGATCAGCATTCATATCGTAGTAGCATACATTACCATAATCGATGATAGGGAAAATTAAGGCCTGCACAAGCACTGTCTTCGTACTCGTTTGTAATCATTTTTTTAGTCGGTACAAAGCACGCAGCGTTCCAGTAACCTTCTGGCTGTTCTAGCGACTTGACTACGCCAGTTTAGGGTACTATCAATGTGCAAGCCTAGGTCCTTGACATCAGTACTAAATGGAATGATCGTACCATCGAAGAGTAATGGTGGCAAGGTTTTATTTTCCACCTTACCCATACTCTGAAAACTACCAATAATTATTGCCTGGCACTTTTTGGGCTTTACTGCTACCACAAATCGATCAGACCTAGCTTTTACGGCTTTTTTTGAATTCTTTCTTTATTTCACCAAAAAAGTCAGCCACATTACAATTTTCAAAGACTAAGCGCATATTAGGCTTATAACTAGGTCACAATAATTTTAATACTCTGACTCCTAAACTAGGTGTATGTGCCTGTGTCTTAGGGGTCAGTGATTCTCCGTACAAACAAAGCCATATTATTGTAAATCAGGACGTTTCAACAATGAGCAAATGGTGTAAAAGAAAATACAATGAAAAACGTTTAACTTTGTGGTGAGGTGAATAACTGTAGGGTTTGTGTATGTGTGTGTAGTGAGTGAGTGTAGGATGTGTGTGTGAATGTAGTGAGTAGGTGTAGGGTGTGCGTAGTGGGAAAGAATGGAGTGTAACCAGTACACAAAGAATATTAATATTAAGTTCCTATTCAGTCTTTCGATAGCTTTCGGTAGTTCTTCAACCCTCCCATGACAATATAATTGCAAATCATCAGCATACAGATGATACGCACACTGAAGTTCGGAAGTTATGAGATTAATAAAAATAGAAATCAGAAGAGAAGAAAGAAAACCGTCTTGAGAAAGGCCAGCTTCCAAATTACACCAGCATGATGAAGAATCCCCAAAACGAATGGACTGCTGACGTTCCTGAAGGTAAGAGGAGAACCATTCAAGTGCCTCGGGAGAGACGGATGCCGTGACTGACGGTATTAATGGCATTGGAGAAATCTACCAACACTACTACAGTTGCTTTGGTCACTTCCAATCTTGGCCTTATATCGCCAGTCATTATAAGGAGGACGGAAACAGTACTGTGCCCGGGTCTGAACCCAGATTGAAGAGGGCTATAAGGAGTTACAATGAACAAACAAACTTAGAGAATTGTTTATGAACGCAGGCCTCCAGTGCTTTTGGTAAGAAAGGAAGGATAGAAATGGGGTGGAAGTGGGCAAGAAGAGAGGAATTAAAAACTTTAGGTAGTGGACAAACATAGGCTTTGCGCCGCCACAGGGAAGGGAATACTCCAGTGTATAGAGAAAAATTTACAATGTGGGTAATCGCGGGAAGGAGATGATCTAGGATATTTAAAATCATACCACGGTTGATTTTGTCACATCGTGCCGCTTTTGATTTAATGGATAGAATGATATTTAGGTTCTCTCCCGGTTCAACTGGAACGAAACTGAAAGGATTAATATCAGGACGCGTTAGACCAAAAATTGGGGACAAAGTTTGTTGCTTGGTGAGAAAATCCATGCTGGGAACAGTAAAAAAAATACGGTTGAGAACGTCGAAGTCAATAGAATTAGGAAGGTATAAATGTCGCGGTTTACCGATACCAAGAGTTCAAAGAAATTTCCAAATATCGGCAGAAGAGGAAGAATGGATAGTATCTATACTGCACTGCGTATCATCTGATTGCATCTATTCCTTGCAGCCTTAAATAGTGTCCTGATCTCATCAGTGCGATCTGTTTTAAATTCACGGAATGAACGGTCCCAACGTCGCATAGCCATCTGTATTCGTCTTGTCATCCATGGTGCAGGTGGACGTTTTAACTTCACTTTTTTGACGGGACCATGCATATCGTAAAGATTGACCACAACATCGTTGAAGATCACAACCTTGTCGTCAACCGAAATAGCTTTCGCCATAGGCTCCCAATTTACCACAGACGCTTCTTCCTTGAGTTTCTCAACATTCATTCGCCAAAAACAATACCTGTGCAGAACCTTGGGTTTTGGTTTGGGAGGTTTCAGGATATAGGAAAGTAAAATCATGTCGTGATGGAAAAAGCCAGGAGCGTCATGTTTACCTTGGGAGAAAAAAAGGGAAGGATTCGAGGTCAGGATCAAGTCGAGCCAGGTGTCATCGCCGACAACGTTATGATGAGTAGGATGGAGCGGCAGCACGTGCAGACTGGCTGACTCGATAAGATGGAGGTGCTTTCGGGAACGAGGAGAGTTTTGGGCAAGGAGGTTTGTGTCGAAATCACCCATGATGATGTGATGTGCATACTCCGAACGCAAAGATTCAAGTACTGATTCGAATTTAGTGAAGTAATCAACAGTGGGAGGACAATAGACAAAACCAATAATAGTTTTGGCTCCTTTGACGCAGACTTCAAGGAAAATAAACTCCGCAGAAGCAGCATAGTGTGAAGAGGAAGTAGCAAGTACTTTGTAAGGAAAGTTACTGCAAAGATATATGGCCCTCCTTTGCCAATTCGATCATTCCGTACAAGAACGAAACCAGTAAGAGGATAAGTGGTGGACAGGAGATGAGTTTTGAGCCAAGTTTCAGAGATCAGGATGGCGGGGACGTTACTGTTATTAAACACGTTGAACAGCTCACTGTAGTGGCTAGGAACACTTTGAGCGTTAATATGACATACATTCACCAACCGATTAGACTGGTCCTTGAAGTTATATTGTAAAAATCACCAAGGGTATTGCTGAGAGAACAAAAGCTTTCATCGCTTGAAGAGGCAGTAGATAAAGTTATTTTTCACTTTCTAGTGGTTTTTTTGGAAGTTGGTTGTTTTTTTTTAATCTTTCTTAGCCTATATGTGAGATACCCTATATATAATATATAGGGTATCTCACAGGAGATATTACTTATACAGAATTTGATATGCGGCTCTTAAAAAAAATATTTACGGTTACAATTTTATAGCTTCCCAATTATTGCTAAAAAAATATTTTTTTCTTAAAATTACTGTTCTGATAGTAAATCATCATCGATTATGCCAGCACAAAAATACGTAAATGGGCTTTTAGGGAGAACAGGACAGACCTGTCAACACCTCCACTTTTTCTTTCACACCCATGACATAAACAAGAAACAAAAGCGTTTACATCACCGTGTCGGTGTGTCGGTATAATACTTTGATTACAAATACGAGTGTACACGACACGGGCGTGGCTGCTTGCAATACAATGACGGACGACCGGCGCGGGCGACCGGTTACCGGGAAAGTATTCAAGACGTGGAGTGAAGAAAGAAAGGAGATGAGTCTATAGATTCACCAGATACTCATAAAAATGCTGCATTTTAGCATTTTTAACCGTCGCAGTTTCCCAATGATAGTGGTTTGAGATTTATGGAAGATCGTCTCATCCAGTTTCTAAAATCAATATCTGCGTGCGTCTACAGTGCCCCTAAAATAAGAGATCTTATACGAATGACTATTCATCGTTGTAACAGAGCCACTTTGGACAACTGAAGTAGTAGACAGATCTTAAACATAGACCAGACTAGACTTTTAATCGCTAAACTGTTGTCACTACTTACTATCTACGTAGTCGCCTCTGTTCAGATGAATTTCACAGATAGTAAATCAGCACTAAATTATCTACACTTACACTTTACGAGCATAATTTTTTTAATAGCGTATCTCTCGTTCTTGTTACTCTACGTCTAGTCTTGATCACTGACCCACAGGTCACAGCTTGAACCCGGCGACATTGCCGTAGTCTATCGGTACCTAATACAAGTTATAGTGTTGTATGGAGCTGGAAATGTAAGAGAAACCCGGTATTGACTGGTTGGATTAATGGGCTTTATCTTGACAAAACGAGACAAATAAAACGGCGAGACGTTCTGAAATAGGGTTATGACCAGATCTTGGTGATAACTACCTGCTTAGTGTTGTAACGATGTTTATCTGATAATCGTAGGATTGCGTTTTCACTTTCGTTCAAGTGTAATCTTTGTCTGTATTGATTTCAGCAATGCTGAATGAGGCATATGTTATTATGTGTATTGCTTACAGTCAAATCGGTTAAAGCTGCTGTTGCTTTTATATCTGCTCTATGTCATTTTCATGGGCTATTTTTTGGGGTAATGATGTATTAGTGTTAGTGATATCATGGTTTGCGGAGCCCAACGTTGTAGCCTATCAAGTCCCAATTTAACATTAAGTGCAGGGTCGGAAAAAAGTTTTTTTTTTTAAATTTTATAAAACAAACAGTTCAGGTTGTTTCAAACAAGTTTTTGATTTTTGTTCTTTTTAGTTTAGGGCATCATTTCAAATTAATTCGACCTATAATGTTTCATTTCTAGACTAGATCTTTCGAAATTAGCCATAGTAAATTAAACATTTACAAAGAACGATCAATGGATAAACATTTATTTTATGTTGCGTATCTCTAATCAATACTGAACGCATTACATTCACCCTGTATGTTCTAAGTAATGTTGATTTTTAAATTGGGCAACAGTGCAGCTATGTCACCCATCGCCCTCGTAACAGCGCGAGCTTGAACATTACAATGAAAAAATAGTTATTGCTACAAGTCAAGAAGATAAGAAGATATTTGATTTACAATTATCTCGTTATATGTTTGCTACTAACATGCCTTTTAACCACGTAGAACACCCACAGTTCCTGAAATTAATGGAAATGTTACGCCCAAGATATAAACCTCCAAACTCGACTCAAGAAAGCGTAAAAAATTAGTTGAAAAACAAAGTTGTTAATGTGTCCATTGATGGTTGGAGTAATGTCAGGCAGGACTCGATAATCTGTGTCTGTGTCACAGATGTGTTGACAAACTCAACTCATTTAATTGATACAATAGACACAGGCGCCGAAAGCCATACAACTGACTACTTGGTTAAAGTTGCTACTGCGGCAATAAAACAATGCGAAACTTACAAATGCGCGGTGCGAAGTGTAGTGACAGGCAACGCAGCAAATACCGCTCACCGCTATATGGCGCACCATAAGAGACGAGATTTGGCCCAACAGGAAGAACTAGCTTCTCACGAGGATATACTTACATACGGCTGTTCGTCACACATATTAAACCTTCTAGCAAAGGATTTCAAAGCAGAAGTTATTACTGAGAAAGTTAAGTCGATAATGCCGCACTTCAAATACACTCACTTTTTATCTGCCAAATATAAAGAAGCTGGTGGAAAAACAATTGTTATACCATAACAGGTACAGTGGAACACAATGGCTGACTGCGTAAAAGTTTTTTTTTTAAATTGGCATATAATGTCAGATTTATGCTTAAATAATTCAACTGCTATAGATTTATCAATTTCATTGAAAGTAAATGACATGGCGCTGAAGCAACAAGCTCTCTAAAAGAACTAGAAAATATCGCAGTTACAATTGACATCTCCCAAAAGACATCCCGCTGTATTGGCGAAGTGGCTGAAGCGTGGATAGAGCTTAAAAATATGTTTAAGGGTAAGAATGTACGATTGCGTGAGATCGGGTATTCACTAGATGATTTAAGGAACTTTAAAGCTCGTTATGAAATGGCAATGTCTCCAGCTCATTTTGCAGTAAGTACGGGGGCGAAAACCTCAGGAGTGAAGATATTTCTGAGGCTTCATTATTTATATAAGCTTATCACAAAGAGGCGATGCCCTATGTTGTTAAATACAGGGCAATAATGGATCCCTTTCACAACTTTTTATTTGAAGGTCATTTACTAAATCACGTCGGACCTCTCGAATGGTGTCAGTCATTTAAAAAACAAATTAATGGCCAAACAACGGACTTAGTGATTCAGCTACACACTGCTGTAGCTTCAAGTGCTGGAATTGAAAGACTGTTTGCAACATTTGGATTTATTCATTCTGACGTACGAAATAAACTGGGTACCGAGAAAGCAGAACTTCAGCAGAAATCTCTGAACTAAGTAGCACACAAAAATCTTTTACATTATTTATTTACGTATTTTTAAACATTTTTTGTTACTATCTTCAAGTATGTATCTTTTTTATTTGCCTACGTCCGTGTGTCACTGCAGGGTGCCAACTGAAAACCAGCGCTGGGTGTCTGACGCCCAGCAAATGCTGAGACGGCAACCCTTTCGGTATGGGCACGCTCAGCACTTTTTACTGCAATTTTATTGTCATGTTTATTGTTCTTTTTTATGTGTTTGTTGCTGTTGTGTTGTGTCTGTGTCGAATAAATGCTTTCTATTCTATTCTATTCTATTCTAAATACCTAAATAAGAAAAAATAATTGTTATCTTGATCTTGTCATATTGTCTTACTATGACCTGGCTGACACCCAATTTTGATTTTATAATAACTAGTGTTGTTTATTAAATAGAATTGTTATAATTTTGATTGATTTGAAATTGTAATTTTGAATATTCTAATGCATGTTTTTAATAAATAGGTACTTAAAAAAAAACAACCGACTTCCAATAAAACACTAAAAAGTGAAAAATAACTTTAATTTCGGAAGTCGATGACTTTGGATATGTATTTGAATTTTTTGTCACCGCCTTCCGAAATTAAAGTTATTTTTCACTTTGTACTGTTTTTTTGGAAATCGGTTGTTTTTTTTTATCACAGCATACCGGCGTGATGTTATGTTATGAACTGGTGTAAACAATAGACAGACATGAGATTTCAGCAATTCCAGTCCATTTACTATCATTTATTGAGGAGTTCCGTTGCCTATCTCCAAAGGTTTTCATCAGATCTTCACCGAATTGAAATGTGGTCCCATTTCACTCCGAGAAAGTACTCTTCCAAAAACTCCCCAAATCGCTTCAAGTGTGCCTATAAAATTTGAAGAGGATTTTTCTATTTGTCCAGGATCCCATCATCAGATCCTGACTTAACTGCTCATGGGACCACCAGGGAAGTATATACCCTTTCAAACAAAAATCCAAATCGGTCCGGCCATCTTCGAGTAATCGGGTAACATACATAAAAAACAAAGGTTCCGACGAATTGAGAACCTCCTCCTTTTTAAAGTTGGTTAATAATAGGTGCTATCTTGTCCCATATAAATCCTGGTACTAAGATCTTTGTTTGATTGAATAAATTACTTAATACTTATCACAAAAATAATGTTTTGTTTAATTACAATGCCAAAAAAAGTTCAATAATATAACATAGCAATAGCATACACTCAACTGGTTTTATATCAAGCTATTTAGACGGCTAAATATTAATTTATTTTCATTTTTAACCGACTTCCAAAAGGAGGTTCTCAATTCGTCGGAACCTTCTTTTCTTGTTTTTTTTTAGGCACACTTCTTCAAATTTTATAGGCACACTTGAAACGATTAGGGTAGTTTTTGGAAGAGTACTTTCTCGGAGTGGTTCCATTTCAATTTGGTGAAGATCTGATGAAGAACTTCGGAGATAGGCAACGGAACTCCTCAATAAATGATAACAAATGGACTGGGATTGCTGAAATCTCATGTCTGTCTATTGTTCACACGAGTTCATAACATAACATCACGCCGGTACGCTGTGAAGGGGTAAGCAAATGTGAACCACTAAAAAGTGAAAAATAAAAACTTTTTTCAAAAAAAAAAACAACCGTCTTCCAAAAAAACACTACAAAGTGAAAAATAACTTTAATTTCGGAAGACGGTGACAAAAAATAAAAAACATCCAAAGTCACCGACTTCCGAAATTAGAGTTATGTTTCACTTTGTGGTGTTTTTTATATCCATTCATTCGCCATGAAAAGTAGTTTTAAAGCTTTTGTTTTTCTTATTGTTTTATATAGTGCTTAAAACTCGTTTTAATCTGTGTTTTTAAACGTGTGATAAGAACACGGTTTAAATTCAAACTGTTTTAAACACGTTTTAAAACAACTTGTTTTAATCATGCCAACCCTGATTAATTGCAAGTATTATAGGCACATTTGATGAGCAGCTATTATGTAAAACTTGACTTATTCTCACCTGTCTTTAATTACCTACCTACAAAGGAACTTACTTGTGGCTGCCAATCTATTACAAATGACTGACACCGACCTCGCACAGAGGTCGGAGGGTGATGCGTACACTGTACACTGTCATTACATCATTTATCATTAGTTGCCCACCGCAGTCAGTAGGACTGACACCTTATATAATATGATAATGTGTGAGTAGTTACCTACTGAAGTACGACGGGCTACCGAGTCACCTCATTCAAATACATTCCGTCCGTGGTGTCGTAAGTTGATGATGAGGGATTACAATTTAGTAGAAAAGAATAAGCGCTTGTGGGATAGCGTTCAGTCTTTAGAATGTAGATATTATTATCTGTAGTTCAGCAGGTACTAGGGCTAAAAATACTCTGTGTTAAGTTTTAAACGGATCTCTCGAAGAAGAGAAATGAACTGACATATATTAAAAGATCGTGACTTTACGGTGTGAGAAAACTCGATTCTTCCCCAAATATCTTATTAATTAGAAGTTTTATACGTCTGAACACGTAGCGGGGAAAACTACTAGTCGTTTGATATAATGTACTGACGCGACTTTCCCTGTCGCTGCAACGGCTTGGCGAGGCTGCAGACTGTTGCAACGTTGTTACAATAATGTTATACTTGTCCATGTGCTTAGCATAATGTTACATGATGCTTGCAGTTTTGCATACGCAAAATACGCAAAAACAATTGATACTTAACATTTATGCCGTACGCGCGCCCAATTTTCCGGAGAATGTACAGAATACGGAAAGCCAAATGCACGCGTAACGCATGGTCGTGTTTTCTTTTCAGATAACCATTTACCCTTGCTAAGGTCCTCAGAAATCTCTTCAGTATTTAAGATGTAAAGACGCACAACACAGACCGTCAGAACTTATATGTATATTAAAAAAAAAATGATAATAACACCAGGGTTTTAAAATAATTATTACACAATAATTGTTTAGTTGTGGAATTTGGTAGTTTTTACTACACCGTTCACATGTGTATGTACACGCACCTACTGGCATGTTACTGATATGGGTATCTAAAGATTATTAAACTGTAACATGATGTCACTGAAAATAACAAGGAAATGTTACGCATCCTCAGTTTATCAGATAAACTGCAATCTTTTGTCATTATGCGGTTTAACTTCTATAATTAAATCAATCCTACTCATGCGAAATTTTCAGAATTGGCTCTTCTTACAATTCTGCTTACCATGGTTGTCACTCATGATTATGATCGTAACTCATATCTATGTTATATATCTCTTTAATATATTACTATATATCTTTATAAAACAATGTAATATAGTCGTATTAATATTTTTTTAATTCCGTATAATATATTTGTCTTATATGTCTTATATGATAAGATATATCGGGGTCGATTTCAATGTTCTAACATTGCAATTAGACCTCAGCTTAATCACGGCTTTCAAGCGGTTTCTTATTGTATTATTGAACATCAATCGAGCTGTGGTTACGATGTGGTTGACGTCAACGATCGGGCGAAACATTCTTCGGTTCCATTCTGATATTCATAATATTAATACTAGAAATAAAGACAAACTACGTGCTCCCTTTCAGCGGCTTTATAAAGTTCATAACTCATTTGTTGGGCTTGGTATAACGTTTTATAACAAGCTTCCCTCTTCTTTGCTAGATTTACATTTAATGCGTTTAAAGCTAAAGTAAAATCAAATCTTTGTTCTAAGGCATACTATTCTATCAACGACTACTTAAACGATAAGAATTGCTGGTCGCTGTGATTAACTCAAGACAACGTTTGTGTTCTTTCACCAGAATTAGCTTAACTACTGACAGGTTATATGAGTTACTTCATATAATTGTTTATTTTATTTGACTGTATAAACTATTTTTTTTGTTATTAATGAAATTTTCATTTATTTTGACTTACCTATTATTATATAGAATCAAGTTCTTCCAACTTAACAGACAGCTGTGCTGCTGGGGAACTCCCCAGCAGCACAGCTGTTTGGGAAGACAGTCAGGCTGGTCAGGCTGGCTGGAAAGTGGCGCAACAAACTTGTTGCGCCACTTCTTCTTCCTAGCTAAAGCACTAGGAAGTGGTGAAGGGCGGGCGTGTCGGGGGTTGACTTTCAAAAAGTGCTGACTCTCAGCCTGGTTTGAATAAATGACTTTTGATTTCGATTTGATTTTTGATTCTGCTGACACAATCGAACATGAACGCGACGTTAACTCATATTCTACTAATGAGCTTCATGTGATCCGGCTAAGGTAATACTGCCCTAACTATTGTAATTATCCTTACCTACACATGAGTGTAGCCCTCAGGCGTGTGGGCTGTGATGGCCACTTATGACAGCTACACTGGCATTGAACGTGTGTTTGACGGCCGTACTTGCAACCTGCGCAGCCGGCAGCGGTGGAGCAAGGGGAGGAGGTGGGGGGCTGCGCAGGCGTCGGTCAGTGACTTACCGTTTTTGGTGAAAGTGAGCGCGTTATGCAACGGCCACATAACGCGGGTGAGGCCGCACCACGCCACTAGTCTGTCACGGTCAGCCTCACGTACCGCTCATTCGATGCACTCACTTTTATTTATGTTCAATTGGGATCTAAGCTGCCATGAATTAGTTAATAAATATTTAGTTTCTGAGCTCCACACAATAAACTCTTCATAGCAAAGTTGTTCCATAACTTAGTGTTGAGAGTCGTCTCGTGACAAGGTGTTGAATAGGTACACTCTGAGATGATTCTGTAATAAGTGACGCTTTCAATTTATTTAATTAAACTGATTACTTACCCCTTTTTTCCTACATTATTGTTTTGGAGTGCTCCATATGTTTTTGTTTTTTTGTTAATATTTGTTCTATTAAGAGCAGATAGGTAAAAAATAACACTGGAACTATTATAGTAAACGTTATCTGTGTCTAAATATTTTAATAAAACTGATCTAATAGAAAAGTGACGCACTGTATCTACCAATATTTTTGGAATATTCCGCATTAACCTATGAGTAGATGAATGTTTACGATGGAATGTGACGTAAGTGATTAGTATTGCGTAACTAATGCATACAATATTACTGATATCGAGAAAGTCGATTTGATTAACAAGATTATTTAATGCTTCAGTAGATGTAATTGTAACTTGTGGAATGCGACGAAAGGTTCGGCACGGTTAGGTCTGCTTAGTACATATAATATTATCGATGAGGAACAGCTTCAAATTGGAACATTATATGAGTAATTGCTTAATAATAGACATGGAAGCACTATTTAATTGTCTTGCATTTATAATTAATTAAGGTTTTATTAACAGTGTCTGAATGGGTACTATCTACAAACTGGAAGTTATCCAGAACACAAACAATCAAAATCACCTAGCTTCATAACTGGCCAAAAAGGTAGTTATTCTATCGCTATCACGAATAATTTTATAGTATAAGGGACTTTTCTAACAACGTGCATCAAAAACAAAATATGTGCCTACATATTTTGCGGGTTTCATAACATTCTTGACGATCTTCTGAATCTTCCATGTAAGGTCTGCAGATCAATGGATTTCGGTTTCGTTCAAAAGAATGTTGTAAGTAATTTATTTGTCCATTCACTGTTATCACTATTTCAATCCGGGTATAATAATTGATGTCCAAAATTGGCATGACACTTATCCGTAACGGGCCTACAGAGCCGCAGGCCGCAATGATTATTGTTAGCCCAAAAATGGTACAAAGTAAATTTATGAGACGATTTCTTCATTGGAAAAGAGTTACTGTGGTAAGGACGGGGGGTTTAGGCCAAAAGATTGCGTCCTGCACTCTAATTGTCTAACACACTATCAATCACAATCTGAACAATTTTGAAGGATATTGCTAAACGAATGCTTCAAAAGTTCGAAAAAAAAACTGGTCAACAACGTGAATATATCACAATGATTGTTGTTGAACGATCAAAATGATACCTTTTCCTACTAATAGTGTGATACACAATTACTCCGCTGTTTGAACAACTGTGATGCTGATGACTGGTGATTGAAGTGAATCCACTCCTCCATTACAAACATGCTCACTTTTGTGGTACTACGCCTGTATAATAAGTACTACGTCTTGAATTCTACAAACTAATAAGAAAGAACGTTTACAGGCTGAGACCAACTACGTAATTGGGAAAAATCTAGGATGATAATGAAAGTTTACAGGCTAATATTGAATAATTACTTGAAACGTTAAATATGTTTTTTTTTCTAGTAACTCACGAATTCTTATACTCATCCTCATAGTTATTACTTTTGAGAAAACTATGGAATAACTTATTTGGCTTTCGTTAGCATGTATGTTATTTTATAGCTTAGCTTCAAGCGTCAGTATCATCCACCTGATACGGCGGAGCCTTTAACTTCACACGCTGACTAGCCCTGGGCCCTGGGGTCAAGTTTATGGACAAGTTTTAGGTATGGGTTTATAGAGCATGTATGTATAGGAGTATAAATTGTGTCAGTATTTTGCAATTATGGGCGATAATGTATTATGTGAAGAAAAATTGTTAAACATTAAACAGTGGTTCTAACAACTAGTAGTGGAAGTAGCGATAGTGACAGTAGTGATGATGACTATGTGAGTGAACGGCAACGTTTCGTAAAAGGATAAACTTTACTTTTGAAGTGACAGATTTTACGTTCAACGTAAAATTTGGGGTCAGTAAAACTATCCTCGAATGTTTGGTAACGATAATAGGACATAATCTTAAATACGATTCAAAGAGAAATGCAGCCCCCCCCAGTGGGGTTCCCGCATTGTCGTTGCGGGGGGGCTCAGTAACCGTGGTCACCCTCCCACGGTGAAGCGAAGAGGAACCCCAAGGTGGGGCCGCTCGTCAGGGCTTGTGCCTCCAAGCCGACGACGTAGCGGCCAAAAAGTAGGTTGCGGTGAGGTGCATCGCAACTGAGGCGGGCCGCGATGTCGAATGGGAGGCATCGCGGCTGAGGGTTACAGGCTGCGGTGGAGGAGGAGTGCCGGTACTTCTGAGTAGCGCTCTTCCCTTCCGTAGCCTGGACGGGGCCGCCACCGTTTGATGGCGGACGCGGTGGGGCCGCAGGGGAAGAGGAGTGTCGGTATAGCGTTGGCCGCTCTCCCTATCCCCTGCGGCCGAAAAGTGGTTGGCGGCGGGGCCACTGTACTGACCCGTCGCAGGGGGACGTCAGCAGCAGCTGGTGGGGCCCGCAAGGGCCGATGCCTGCTAGGGGTGCGGGTTGTTCGAAAGAGATACCGCGGCCCCTGGTATACGGGCAGCTGAAGGAACATGGGTGGGTTTTAGTCAGTAAAAGTCTGACACGCCCTCCTGCTCTAACCAGAGCGGGAGAAGTCATATGATGATTTCCCACCCACAAAAAAAAAAAAAGAGAAATGCAGCCCTTACACCCACTCAGCAAAGTATAGATGCTCAAAGATTTCTACTATTCCGCGATGTCTTTCCACTTTTTTGATTTTTATCTCGTTTATTCGTTTTTCACTAAACCAACCGAATAAAACATCTGTATTCTCATACATTAGAGACAGACTATTTATTGTGTTCTATGACTTTAGTTACGAACCAAACAAATAGGTACCTAACCAAAAACAAAAAACCAGTCAAGTGCGAGTCAAACTCGTGCACCGAGGGTTCCGTACCTACCCATTATACCGCCATAATAAAAAAGATATGGGAAAATTTAGATTTTCGCGAAGTAAGTACCAAAATTCACTAAAATTTACATTCATTTTCATTTTTTTTTTGGAATATTTCTTTTATTTGTGCTATAAAACCTTGCTTTTTGCCAAATTTCGTGATTCCAGGTCAACGGGAACTACCATATAGGTTTTCGATCTAAAAACCTATAGGGTACTTCCGGTTGAACTAGAATTGTCAATTTTGGTTAAAAGCAAGGTCTTATAGCACAAGTAAAGGGAAAATTCCGAAAAATAAAAAATAAGTTGAAAAATTAAGGTAAATTTATGTACGAGTACTTTCATGTTTTCGCGAAAATCTAAATTTGCCCATATCTTTATATCGTGTTGACTCAGGACCTTGATTTTTGACACCTAATAGCGACTATAGACCTCAGTATCTGGTATAAATTTCAACTTGCTAGGTCCACCCGTTCCTGAGAAAATTGGTGGTGACAAGGACAGACAGACAGACGGACAAGAGAGTGATCATATAAGGGTTTATTTTACCTTTTAAGTACGGAAACCTAAAAAGTAGGTACCTACACTGTAAACGAAACACGACATATTTTAAAATTGTCAGATTATTAAATCCACGTTTTATTTTAGAATATTCAACAAAAACTTACATTTTATGTAATTTGTATATTACAATTACTTTGTAGATACAATATTGTCATCGAAATCTACATGCGGTTTTTACACATAAAGCTAATAATTGTAACGTTTTTACTTGTAAAATTCTTACATAATTGTAAGGTTTATTAAATAGAACTTGTCATACAATTTTATAAATATGTCACTTATTTATAAAACTGTAGGATTGCAATGTTTATGAAACAGGGCCCAGAGCAGAGCTACAATTTTGTTTTATGTATTTGGACTTCGAAAAAAATTTTTTTTTTCCGATTTTTTTTATTTTTTAATAATTAGTATATCTACTATCGCGAGACATCAAATTCGCCATCTCTTTTGAAATAATTATTTTATGGCAGGAATGATCTAAACATTACGACGTTGGTGAGTATGATTAAGACTATACTTCGCGGTTTCCAGCTATCATACATTTATGGTATTATAATAAATACACGGTAATGGCAGCTGTTGCAATAGTTTTAAATCATGGTGCATGGTCGATGTGTGGCTCGGGCCGCACACGTGAGGACAGTGAAAGTGTATGAGTTGCGCCTGCGCGCGGCGCGCGTGGGAATACTCAGATTTATACTTTATTACTGAGTGTAATCGGACGGGTTGTGGGCATGTGATGATGCTTGACAGATTGGGAAATTTCTACTTAGTAACTAAGTTTACGGCTAGACTAGAAGCCGTCCCGAACATTATTTTGAAAAGGGTAGCCATTTGCCTATCCTTTGACTTATGACTAGTTATTGTAAAATAACTAAGTTATTGTAACAATATCAAAAATAAATAGTCAAAGCATCTAAGTCGTAATACTTTGTTCTTTTTGTCTGTTGACTTCTATGGGTATTATTTTATTCTTATTATTCATTTGTTATGTAATTCAGTTTGTTTCTTTGACTCTAACAAAAATGTGCGCTTTAAACCTTAGGTAATATTTTACAAACGGAACCCTGAATCGAAATATATTTTTCACACACCCGCAATATTTTTGAACGGCTTATCTATCTATCGTTTATATATTAGAAGCAGAAGCAAAACAAGCATATTCTATATATTTCTATATCAATCAAAACAGATAATAACTGTCACCTACAACTACCTACACTCAAGCATAATCAGCCTATCACGTTCCCACTGCTGGGAACTGTCCCAGGAGGACTGCCTCCTTGAGGGAGCGGGCCGTTGTCCACCACGCGGGCTCAGTTAATAGATGTCACATGTCTGTTAGAGCAGTGGTGGCCCAGTGGTAACGGTCGTGACTTACGAGTTGTAGGTCGTAGGTTCGAACCCAGGCAGGCGCATCACTTTGCGTAGGTTAATTATTTCATCACCACTGCTCTCGAAACGGTGAAGGAAAACCATTCAAAGACCTTATCTATAATATGCAATAGTGATTGTTGTAAGGTTTTGTTTTGGGGATGGGAATTCATCAAATAACTTCTTCCGCTCTGGGTGGAGCAGGAGGGCGTGTCAGACTTTTACTGACTAAAACTCACCCGTGTTCCCTCAGTTGTCTGTGTGCCAGGGGCCGCGGTATCTCTTTCGAACAACTCGCACCCCTGGTAGACATCGGCCCTTGCGGGCCCCACCAGTTGGTGCTGAAATCTCTTTGAGGCGCGCGTGGAACACAACGCGCCGTCGGCCCGAGCTTGGTCCTTTAGGGCCGGACGCAAGAGATCGCTACCGCCGATCACTATCACGAGGACACGGCAGTGCTCCGCCCAAGCCGGGCAGACCTCCACCGTGTCCTCAGGGCGATCTTTGCTGTGAAAACACCCGGACGTTTCCTCCCGCCTTATGCGAAACAGGAACCTCCCGAAACAGCCGTGTCCAGTGAGGACCTACGTCAGGCGGAAAGTGAGGACACCGTGGCGCCTCTCAATCCACTCCTCAAAGAGGGGACTTATCGTCGCAACCGTGGCGTGCCC
This sequence comes from Polymixis lichenea, assembly GCA_949091785.1. NCBI lineage: Eukaryota > Metazoa > Arthropoda > Insecta > Lepidoptera > Noctuidae > Polymixis > Polymixis lichenea. The sequence goes on along the minus strand of OX420943.1, from coordinate 808,923 downwards.
AGCACTGGGTTGCGACAATCGCACTCTGTATGTCGCCATGAGATCCCACCGGAGCTCTGTTCGCTGTGCCGCAATTTCTCGCGGCAGCGGAGTTACGCCCCGGCCGCCCCGGCCTCCCTGACCTTTGCCTACACATCCCATGGCGGCATTGTTGTAAGGTTTAGGTTCATATGTACCTGCCTGTTCCCTACTAAGTCTCTCTCGCAAGTTTAGGCATAGAAAATAACTATCGATCGATAACCAATCTTTTATCGCTAACTATAATTTACAACTACACTCCACATTACTCTAGTAAGGTATAATTCCCTTATCTTACCCAACGACCTGCAGCGCGGTAATATTACGAAACATTCGGAGTTAACGATCAATCACAATCGACTATCGATAAACGTTGGTTATCGGTTTATCTCCGAAGTTAATCTCATCTCAAATGCGCCGATAGTTTAACTTGCACGAGTACCTTAATTGAGTTATTGTGTCTTTCTATTTATTTGCAAAACCTTTTATTTGTTTATTTTGTTAATGGGAATCATCTGTGAAAAGTGACCTTTTAGATTATAGTAAAACATTTGGTTTGTTTATCGTTGTGTAAATAAGATGACTTAAATCTAGTTGTTGTCATTGTTTGCCAATCAAACAATCATTTGTCATTTATCTATACTTATAAGTTAGTGCTTTTATGAAACTCTGTCAATTTAGGGCAGCAAATAAACCAGTGATGAGTCCTGATTTAAAAAAATCTTTTGTATTGACACTAGTGAATCTTTTTGGCGCACTTCTCTCGTCATTATAATTTCCTGGAAATTACTCTTATGCTATTTAACGATAAATAACACAGCACTTACTTACCATACTGCACGCACTACATGTCACAACTTTCTGTTTATTTCTATCGTTGTCTTATATTTATAATATCTCGGCGACACGGCGCGGGCACCATTGTGGTGTCAGGTGAAAAGCGAGCAATTTTCCGCGCATGCACATATTGTACCCGCGCAGGCTCCGACGCGCTCTTTAATTATTTCCACATCTGCGCAACTTTTGACGTAATGCCCATTTAAATGTTATGACTTGAGTAGGTGCTGCTTTTCTTTTGTGTATTTTTGGTGCAAGTGGTAGGTAGTTATGCTAGCTCATTTATTTGCCCCACAGTGTGAGCTTTTCAAATGGCTCTAAAATGTTTGCAATCACAAAATCAGCTCTGAAAAAGGCAGCTGGTGCTAACCATCATAAGGATCCTTTCCATTACAGATATAAATATGAAATCTTAAACTTGTTACTTAACGCTCTACAATTTTAGCGTCCTTTAAATCTTAAAGGGTGAATTTGTATTCAACCATTTTAAACGATATACAAACTAACACTAAAATAAATATATTATGTGTAAAAAAAGGAAAGAGCTCACTGGGCATCAAAGAATTTGTCCGTTTCGCTGTCAATGGGAATAGTGCCCAAAAGGCTGGCAACGTTGCTACGTTGGATGGCAATGCTGATTCTTTGACCTAAGAATAGGCCAGCCCTTTGGTAACATGAAGAGCCGACCAACCACTTGGCGATGTCCCGAAATACTCGATGAGCATTCGGACCCCACGGCCCTAGGGCTGTGCGGTTTGAATGATCATGCTCAACCCCAAATGGCTCAGACATAGATCCCAATCATCATCATCATTTCAGCCGAAAGACGTCCACTGCTGGACATAGGCCTCCCCCATGCTCCTCCACTTCGACCGGTCTTATGCTTCCCAATAAGGTTGTAATATTTGCGCCGTTTAAGGTTTTCTGCACCTGCAGCAGCAGGTGTTGGGGTTAAAGTTAAAGGGTTGGCCACATTCAAACGAAAGTTCTTTCACAGCTATAAAATTTATTTTAAATCAGTTTGCTTAAATAATTACACAAACATATTATACGCCAAGGGTGCCTTCACATCTGACATTGGTCCAGCCTATGCTGCTATAAGACATAAGCGCGATATTCACCAATGAAACTAATCGCACTCAGCACATCTGAACGCCATTCAAGAGCTGTTCGTGTCACAATTGTTGTGGAATAATGACACCGATAGCTGAAGGCGGTCAAGTCGTGCTGATCCCGTTCAGTTCCATTGGTGAACTCCGCAGAAAGCTGGCTATCCACTCTATCGTCTATGATTCGATTGTTTCTGTCTCGCTCGCTCCTACACGTAGTAGTATTGCGTTTTCGCGTGCCGCAGCATGTGCTTGTTCGCCCAGTAGTTCTCGTGCACCAGTTCTTGTCTTCTACTATTCACCACCACGGCGAAATATAGCAGGAGAGCTGAAAAAAAACCAGAATATTTTTGATTTTTGTTATAGGTTGTAGGGAGTTACCAAATAAAGTAGCGCATAATTACAAACGTATCTCTGCAACTACAAAAAAAAAAAAACCGTTGCGCCGATCCCAAACAAATTGGGACAAGGACACAGATGTATATAACTATGTCACATGTATCGTTCACAGATGTATATAACTATGTCACATGTATCGTTCACAGATGTATATAACTATGTCACATGTATCGTTCACAGATCTATATAACTATGTCACATGTATCGTTCACAGATGTATATAACTATGTCACATGTATCGTTCACAGATCTATATAACTATGTCACATGTATCGTTCACAGATCTATATAACTATGTCACATGTATCGTTCACAGATGTATATAACTATGTCACATGTATCGTTCACAGATGTATATAACTATGTCACATGTATCGTTCACAGATCTATATAACTATGTCACATGTATCGTTCACAGATGTATATAACTATGTCACATGTATCGTTCACAAATCTATATAACTATGTCACATGTATCGTTCACAGATGTATATAACTATGTCACATGTATCGTTCACAAATCTATATAACTATGTCACATGTATCGTTCACAGATGTATATAACTATGTCACATGTATCGTTCACAAATCTATAAAACTATGTCACATGTATCGTTCACAGATGTATATAACTATGTCACATGTATCGTTCACAGATCTATATAACTATGTCACATGTATCGTTCACAGATCTATATAACTATGTCACATGTATCGTTCACAGATGTATATAACTATGTCACATGTATCGTTCACAGATGTAAATAACTATGTCACATGTATCGTTCACAGATGTATATAACTATGTCACATGTATCGTTCACAGATGTATATAACTATGTCACATGTATCGTTCACAGATGTAAATAACTATGTCACATGTATCGTTCACAGATGTATATAACTATGTCACATGTATCGTTCACAGATGTATATAACTATGTCACATGTATCGTTCACAGATGTAAATAACTATGTCACATGTATCGTTCACAGATGTATATAACTATGTCACATGTATCGTTCACAGATTCTACTTTGGATTGGATACTCTAAAGGTACCAATAATTTCAAATGAGTCAAAAGTGTCTCATATCTATTTTCGTCTAATCCTGTCTTAAAAGTCCCAGTGAACGTCATTCGTGAAACATAATTATCTATAGTATATTTTTTATGACATGAATGGCAAACAGGTTTAACTAAGTTTATCAAATCTGTGAGCCTCAATATTAAATATTCTGTTTTGCAAAAGATCAACGAATGAGCTTGTGACAGAACATGGACACAAGATTATCTCTCACTTTGTGGGTCAGTAATTGATCACTTCATTTATGCACATACATACGTTACAAGCGAGATCTTTGACCTCTCAGCACATCACAATCATTATTATACAAGAGTGTGGCGACAATAACAATGCGTAAGCACCTCAGCATTGTTTGTGGTTATGCTTTATGCGCTCGGAAAAAGCGTGAAAGAGGCGCTTTGTGGTCTAGTCCATTGTAATGGCGTGGTGAGGGCCTTTCCTATTCATGAGGTGGTTGAGACAATATGACGAATTGCAATAAAAATGTTTACTTATAATAGGTTGTCACGCCTAGGACCTCAGCGGTTGAGTTGAAAGCTTAACACAAGATACTATTCGACCTCTCAACCAACATTACTATATTTAGTCTCTCGTACCCTAAGTTCACATGACAACTTATTGCTTATCTTTATGTACCAGCTTAAAGACACCTTCACAAAGTGGCCTCTTCACTAAGTCAATAAATATAATGCAGGACATGAGAAGGGGAACCCCGCACGTCATCTACAGTGCAATGACACTGCAGTCGATTTTATCGTTGATTAACGAGTAGGTACGTAATATAAAAGTGATCGGACATGCAGTATGTATAACATGTTTTGGACATTACTTAGTTATTTATAAGTCGTCGTTTTCGGGGTCCAGTATCCTTTACTTCTAAATTCTAAACCTAAGTTCAAAGCCACTAAACGACTTATGCATTTCCCGTCTCTTTTCTATGCACAACACAGTGTGTTCTATGTTGATTGAATCCTCTTCATCACACCACATCATTTATGATTACCGGTTCTAGCTGATTTCAACCCTAATTGAGAAGTTAAAAAAAAACACATAACATAACATCACGCCTTGTTTCTGTGAAGGGTCGTGCAGAGGTGTAACTATAGTACACCCACAAGGCGCCAGTTAGGTTTAAGTCCCATGTAATAGGGGGCGAGCCTATTGCCAACAACCGGACACTAATCGGCACTCCGAACTGCTGCTGAAAATACCAGAAAGAAAACCCAATAACACCTTGCCCGACCTGGGAATCAAACCCAGGCCCAAATGCTCACCATTAGCACTTGCGACAACTACACCAACGAGGCCAAAAAAATGTACATGTATAATGGTCATATTGGTTTTATAATGTATCAAACAATGCCTTCTTATTTCCATTACGTATCAAAAAGGTCCTCCTACCTGAATAAACGAAGTACACAGAGATGACAGCGGTGGCCTCAGTGATGGCGTCCACGTCCCTCTTGAAGGTCAGCACCACCATGCCCACCACTGTGAGTACGATCAGCACCAGTCCCTTCCACCATGCCAGCACCAGCCACGGCCACGTGAACTGAGGCTTCCGCTGGAATTAAAGAGAAAACATTTTAGTAACGGGTCCAGTGATCTTAATATTGACAATCACAGTTATAAAACCTGCTAAAATATTGGTGATTTGTTGGAAAATAAGTTTTTGTATTTAGATGCACGTTTTTCAAGATTCAATGGATCAAGTACTGTACTTTTGGATTTTTCATATATAGGTACGTACTTAGATAACTGAATTTTCAAATAGTTATTTAGCTTTAAGTAGACCTATAGCTAAACAATTATTTGAAAATTCAAAATTATTGCACCCAGTTATGGTTTTACCTAGACGAACGATACATCTACTGTGATTATATCTATCTTTATATATAATAAAATCGTAGCGGAGTGAGTACATAGTTCTGTTTTAAAGTAGGTTTTTACGAGGTCTGGGAACAATTCTTATGCCAAAAATATAATTTTTAGAATTTTGGCTTAGTTAATCTGTTCCAACATCACGCCAGTGCTACCCGATAGATTTCGTTCAAATTAATTTTGCATAGATATTCCATACCAGGTCAGTCTATAATTATCATGCTCAATCATGAACGGCAACCCTTTTTTTTGGGTGGGAAATCATCAAATCTACGCTCTGGGTGGAGCGGGAGGGCGTGTCAGACTTTTACTGACTAGAACCCACCCATGTTCCTTCAGTTGCCTGCGTGCCAGGGGCGACGGTATCTCTTTCGAACAACCCGCATCCCTGGCAGGCATCGGCCCTTGCGGACCCCACCAGTTGGTGCTGACATCTCTTTGAGGCGCGCGTGGAACACAACGCGCCGTCGACTAGGGTTTGGTCCTAACCGGACACAGCGAGCTACCTGATGAACTGAGCTAGAACTACGATGCTCATCATCGTACCCCGACCCCCCTCTGGGGATTTCATTCGTTTCGAATTGGTAAAGGAGGATTTACTCAATATAATATAAATATAATTTTGTGCGGAGATTTCAACATTAATTATCATTAATTCATTTGATTTTAACATTTTTTAGATGTTACTCCATTAAGTATTAGATTTCTCAACCTATTTAGGTCTTTTAACTTAATTAACTTGTTTTTTGAATCTACTAGGATCACGGCATCTTCGTCAACATGTCTTGATATTATATTTAGTGACTGTGATGCCAAAAATAAATTAGTGTTAACTGACTTAACATCCGACCATCGCGGATTATTAGCTAGCTTCCCCATGCCATTACATAAAAAGCCGCATACACTTGAATGCAGGCCTTATACAGCTAGTAGTTGCAAAAGGTTTTAAAAAAATATAGCTCATAGAATTACACCATCTATAGCACAACATGAGAATCCGAATGAAATGTATGGAGCCCTTTTTGATGTTGTGCAAAAAGAGTACCAATCTACTTTCAAGACCAAAACTAGTAACATTAATAGCACCTCCGTTGGCTTTAACCAATGGGGTACTCCAGGTATTTACAAAAGTAGAGCGAGACTGTACGAGTTATATGTATTAGAAAAAGCAGGTTTGATACTCCTTTCCTAGAGTATGTCAAAAATTATCCAAAATTATTTAAAAAGAGTAGTGCTTTTGCAAAATCGAATTTTTTAAACAAAACAGGGTAAGTCGGTTAAACAAAACAAACAACTTGAGAATAAGGTCGACTACAAATTAATTAGTAAAGAAGCTGACGTAGCACAGGCATTTAATGAGTTTTTTTGCCAACGTACCTGTAACTACGACTCGCTCCTTAAATACGTCCCCGTCTAAAGCTGAAAACCTTTTGCATAGTAGTGTGCTTAAATGTAGTGACCTATTCAGTTTCGAACATGTAACGCCTCGTGATGTAGTTAATGTTTTTAACACACTTAAGTCTAAAAACACTCGTGATTTCTGGGGCATTTCCATTCAACTTTTTAAATCAGGTAATAAAAATGACTTTCGTAATTTCAGGCCTATTTCTATTTTACCTGCATTTAGCAAAATATTTGAAAAGTTAATACTCAAGCAGTTGCTAAGACATTTTAATTTAAATAGCCTCCTTCATAACGAGCAATATGGCTTTACAAAGGTCGTTCGACTACAGATGCGGGTGTTGCTCTGTTGGAACACATATTTAAAGCATGGGAGAACTCGCTAAATGGTATTGGAGTTTTCTGTGATCTCTCTAAAGCCTATGATTGCGTGCACCATGAAACGCTTTTGCGTAAACTACGTTATTACGGTGTCCATAACGAAGCTTTAAAAGTAAGAAATTCTTATTTACAAAATAGGTTCCAATGTGTAGAAATTAATGGTGAAAAATCTTCCAGTTCAGTTAGTTGTGCCTTAAGGCTCAATACTCGGCCCATTCACTAAAAACATATACACTAAAAACAATTTTAGTGTATATCAATGACTTACCATTCTATTTAAAGGATATTTGTGATGTTGTACTGTTTGCAGATGATACTTCTCTTATTTTTAAAGTAGACCGGAATAGACAAAAATTTGACAACGTAAACAGTGCTCGCTCAATGGTTACGGATTGGTTTACGGCAAATAACCTAGTCCTCAATGCCATGAAAACAAAATGTGTAAAGTTCGCCTTACCGAATGTTAGAAATCTAGGTCCCAACATCCTCTTAAATAAAGAGTCGCTTGAAACCGTAGACTCGAAAGTTTGTCTGGACATAACAGTAGATGCCAAACTTCAGTGGGGATCACACATATCAAGCCTAACGGGGAGGCTCAGTTCAGCCACCTACGCCGTACTCTGGAGTATTTTATCGATCTAGCTGGCTAATATTCAATTTCTTAGAAATGCTCGCAGGTAAAAAAAACAGGTTATTAACCAAGCCAGCTAATCCTTCGACCCAACCCCATTGTTCGATTTATAAAAAACCCAAGCGGTAACGTGCCACAGTCGGCTATCGAACGTTGTTTGTAGTGGACTTGTAACTTTCCTTTCTGCGAAATATTGTTTTAATTAAAGTGCCTAATATTTTTATGTTGTGTGGTGAAGATCAAGCTTTGGTAATGGATTCTGAATTGGCATTACCTTTATTTTTGTTCATCAATTATTGAATAATATCAACTAGTTATATATATATATTCTAGTATTGAGTGCATAACCTATTTTTATAATTTTTTTTCCAAAATATTACCGATTCAAGAGGTTTTGTGGTACTATACCCTTCGATCCCGTGTTTCTTTTTAGTGATATAAAATGTTAGTGTTATATATTTTCCAAAACTCATTAAGTGGCAGGCCACCTCAGACCAACTTTCGATCTATACATCCAGTAGTACAAAAACTGCTTTTTATATAATTTCGTTTGTTTTGTTTTAGAACCATCTGGGACTAAGAAAATGACTCGTCAAGAGTTGTTTAACATGATGAAGTCCCAAAATGAGCTGGATATAAACGGAATATGGATGGATATGGATATAATTGGATTTCGTTGTAAATTATTTGATGAAAAGCGATTCCTTTAGTGAAGAAGAAATGTTTGAAATTAAGCATAGATTTGCAAAAGTGATGGATAGATGGATTGCAGTGAGATCTAGAGTGGACTTATTTGAAAAAAATGACGAAAAATGGATGAAGGGAGTGTTTAAATTGCCTAAAAACTGACTAAAGCTGGGCGGCCAAAAAAATCGTTTGAAGACGCAAGTGACAAAAAAACATAAAACACAAGATATTAGACTATCTGATAGTCCTAATAAATATATATATGCAGCTCAAATGGAGTTAAGAGCTCAAGGACCAACTCAAGCAGCTCTGCTGCTATGTTTATCGAAGCTAATTTCACAAAAGCACAATACGAAGTTGTTAGAAAAACAACTCGAAATCTTCCTTGTTATTCTCTTCTTCAACAGTAAAAACAAACTTGTTATCCACCTAAAGAGGCATTTTGCGTCACTGAGACCAGTGCAAAAGTTAATTTCCAAAATGTAATTGATCATACTGCCTCTAGACTTCTACAACATTCAGAAGAAGCTTCAATCAAAAAGAATGTCAAACGATCAACATGATCTGTAAATGGAGCTGTGGTGGGTCACAACAGGCCCAGTTTAAACAAAAAATTTAAAATGACAATGATTGTGACTCACACATTTTTCTAAGCTCGTTTGTGCTTTTACGTTTAATGTACGGTTTTATTAAAACCCTATGGCAGAACCCAACTCCGTCATTGCCGAATTATTGTCGGCCTATCCGCGCCAGATTCATCAATGAGACAGTGGATTTAACAAATGAAGAAATTAAATACATAGAGAATGCTGCAAGCAAATTATAACCAACTACAGTGGTATTAGGAAGTAGAACTTATAAAGTGAAATGCAAGATGCTGCTTACAAAGTTCGATGGCAAAGTATGTAATGCTGCATCGGGAACTAAATTTACACTACGATGCTATATATATGGTGCTACCTCCAAGGAGTTCAATAATATCTCTGTAACGAAACCAGCAAATAAAGACACATTGAGATTTGGGTTGTCAGTCCTACACGCCAGGATTCGGCTGTTTGGTAGTTAGGTACGTATATCTTTATTAATTAAAGACAATAAAAAGAGAATACAAGAAGAGTTCAAAAAGAAAATGGCACTTAGAGTTGATATACCTAAAGCCGGTTTTGGCAACACCAATGACAGCAACACAAGCCGTAGATTCTTCGCTGATCTTGATCTAGGAGCAGAAATAACGGGCCTAGATGTGACATTAATAATAAGTTTAAAAGTAATACTTCTTGTTACAATATCAATAGAAATATTTTCGAAAAGTTCACGAAGGAAACGGCAGAACTTTATAAAACTATACAACAGTCATCCAATGACACCCACGATGCACGGACCTGAAGTCATCGAAAATGCTCTGCTGCCAATAGGACAATAATCAGAAGAGGCAGCAGAAGCAAGAAATTAACATTTTCGTTTATATCGACAAAAAATTTCAAGAAAGTTTTGCAGAATTGCCTGCAACACTAATGTAATTAATAGATTACTGCCAACATCCGATCCCTTTATTGCAAGCAAGACGAAATTTTTTAAAAAAAGACAAAAAATCATTCATGCCAGTAACATTATTGTTTATTTGTGAGGAAAGTAATGAAGAATGGGAAAGTGATGACGAACTTTAATATGAATCTGTTTAAATTTAGTTAAATTGTATGTTATTTTTTATGAATATTTACTTATAATACACAAATAAATATGAAGAAATTATTTTTTATTTTATTTTATACATTTAGTTGTCCTAGCAGTTGATATTAAAAACTAGGTATAGAATTCACTTCGCTACTATTTGAATTATTGAGCGAGCGAGCTAACAAGTTTTTATTCCTCATTGGTATGTCATTTTTGAAAAATTCTTATTTATAATCGTTCCTACTATTGTTCTAGATGACTATGCAAAATTTGGTAGCAATCGATATCAATATAAGAACTTCGCTCGTCTTCGGCTCGCTCGCTCAAGAATTAAAATTTAATATAGTTAGTACTATGCATTTTATAATAAATAATGCTATAAACCTCGAGTAAAATCAATCCTTTGTTTAAAGGCTTACTATTCCATCAACGACTGTTTAAATGACAAGAATAGTTGGTGGCTGTGATTGATGGCACCGTGTCCGGTGAGGACCTGTGTCAGGCGGAAGGTGAGGATGCCGCGGTGCCTCAATCTACTCCTCAAAGAGGGGACTTACCGTCGCAATCGTGGCGTGCCCAACGGCAACCCTTAATAAAGCAAATAGCTTAGGGGTTTGGCGACTGCTTTGCAAACTTAAGTTCGATACCCAATAATTGATTTATTGTGTGCTTCTTTTTGTGTTTTCTAATACTATCAGTGATAGTTCGTAGAACGTGCACAGAAAAACATCTGTAATCTAGGGTTATAAGAAAAATAATTATCTATCAAATCCCGTGTGTGTTTACAATCTAAGGGTTGTAATACACTACCAATCAGAATCGGAACTATTTTGATAGATAATGCTCATCCATTGCTTCGTAAATTCGAAAAATGTGTCTGCTCAACAACATAAAAAACCCAATTAATGATGTTGAACTGTCAAAATGAAAGCCTTTCCTACTGTTACTAGTGTGTAAAGCAATTACCCCTCTGTTCGTCAGGAATAATTTGTAAGAATGCACTATGTACGTATTAGTGATGTGCCATTAGGCAGTATGTGCAGGCTACGGTGTCGCTGACGACCTCCGGAGGTGCTGCTTCTCATACGGACAACTCTTCGTCGCTCGCTGCTGAGACCAAAACTACAAACGTAGATTAAAGCGAAGTTTTATAAAAATGTGGCTGGTTTTGTAGTATATTGTAATATACTAACTAACCACTAATTGAGATATGTGATATAATAACGCGAACAAAGTCGCGGGCAGAAGGTAGTCTTTTAATAAACATAAAGATTAAAGGTTTATCATAAATATCAGTCTTAAATAAATAGAAATACGTTCAGCAAGACGGTAGGTAGGTGCCACACCTAGTTGTTATCAACATAGGTACTACATTACTAGCAGAGATAAAAATGCAAAAAATTGTTCCTTGAAAATAATGTCTCAACGTATTAACAATGATAATATGCAATTAATTATACTAAACTATTGAGATTTAATCATTCTCATTTTATTTTGTTTTGATGTTACAGCATAGACATGCATTTTTTGTGTTTAATTCAATAAGGTAATAAACATTTTTTTGGAATTTAATCTTAATCCTGGCGTAAACAACTTTGGATTCGTGTTAAATATTATTTAGCCGCATTTTTTATTAACGTGATCAACGCACTTACGTCATGGTCGTGAATGGTCACCGTCAGTAGGGACTGGTAATTTCTTAGTTGCTCGGCTTATTTGAATTCCTGTTTTTTGTTTACTCGCACGTCTGTCTACATCGTTCTCACATGAATGATTTCAACATGAATGATGTAACCACCACTGTGTAGATCGCTCGGAGGACACAGTGGAGCATACGGTGGAAGTCTGAACGACTTGGGCGAAGCACCGCCGTATCCTCGTGGAGGCGATCGGCGACGGCGATCTGTCGCGTCCGGCCTTGGTCCAAGCCATGGTACGGAGCGAGAGTGCGAGTGCTCCTTCTGCGAAGCGGTGATGCTCGCGAGGAGGGAGGCGGCGTAGGTGAAAGAGAAGCAATCCATGCGCCCTCACGGCCCTAGTCGTCGCAGGAGACGCTCTGGGCGTCGAGCATCCCAGGCTGATTCCCGGCCACCGTAGGCGCGGGCTTGCGGACGGCGAGTAATGGGTAACTCGCTGTCCGGTAAGGACCAAGCCCGGGTCGACGGCTCATTGTATTGCACGCGCGTCTCAAAGAGATGTCAACACCAACTGGTGGGGTCCACAAGGGCCGATGCCTGCCAGGGATGCGGGTTGTTTGAAGGTGATACCGTGGCCCCTGGCATACAGACAACTGAAGGAACACGGGTGGGTTTTAGGTAAAAGTCTGACACGCCCTCCCGCTCCACGCAGAGCGGGAGAAGTTATTTGATGACTACCCAGCACCAAGAAAAATAAAAATGATGTAACCAATTTTTTGTAACAATATTTTGATTAAAAAGAATGTCCCTGGTGTTTTTTAACCGACTTCCAAAAGGAGGAGGTTCTCAATTCGTCAGAAACTTTTATTTTTATTTTTATGTATGTTCCCCGGTTACTCGAAGATGGCTGGACCGATTTGGATTATTATTTTTTTGTTTGAAAGGGTATACTTCCCAGGTGGTCCCATGATCATCAGGTCAGGATCTGATAATGGGATCCTGTAGAAATAGAGAGAGCTCTTCAAATTTTATAGGCACACTTCAAGCGATTTGGATAGTTTTTGGAAGAGTACTTTCTAGGAGTGGTCCTATTTCAATTTGGTGAAGATCTGATGAAGAACTTCGGAGATAGGCAACTGAACTCCTCAATAAATGATAGCAAATGGACTGGAATTGCAGAAATCTCATGTCTGTCTATTGACAGACATGAGATTTCTGATGTTCTGACCCGGCGTGATGTTATTTTACGAAGTGGTGTAAACACCACTTCGTAACATAACATCACGCCGGGACGCTGTGAAGGGGTAAGTACATGTGAACCACTAAAAAGTGAAAAATAAAAACTTTTTTCAAAAAAAAAAAAACAACCGACTTCCAAAAAAAAACTAAAAAGTTAAAAATAACTTTAATTTCGGAAGGCGGTGATTAAGGATATGTATTTTAAATTTTTGTCACCGCCTTCCGAAATTAAAGTTATTTTTCACTTACTTAGTTTTTTTTTGTCCGTTCAAAATCAAAAGTCAGTTATTCAAACTAGGCTGAGAGTCAGCACTTTTTGAACGTCAAAATTACATAAGACAGTCTCCCAATACGCCCGCCCTTCACCACTTCCTAGTGCTTTAGCTGGGAAAAAGAAGTGGCGCAACAAACTCCCCAGCAGCACAGCTGTCTGTTAAGAAGAACTTGATTCTATACAATAATAGCATATAACTAACATTCAACAATAAATGAAAATTTAATCAATAAAAATTAGAAAAAAAAATGGTTTATGCAGTCAAGTAAAATAAACAATGATATGAAGTAATTCATATGACCTGTCCACCAGTAGAGCTAATTCTGGTGAAAGAACACAAACGTTGTCTTGAGTTAATCACAGCGACCAACAATTCTTATCGTTTAAGTAGTCGTTGATAGAAGAATAGTATGCCTTCGAACAAAGATTTGATTTTACTTTAGCTTTAAAATGTAAATCTAGCAAAGAAGAGGGAAGCTTGTTATAGAAGGTTATACCAAGCCCAGCAAATGAGTTATGAACTTTATGAAGTCGGTGAAAGGGAGCACGTAGTCTGTCCTTATTTCTAGTATTAATATTATGAATATCACTATTTTTATTTGCCTAATATATAAGATGTTAGCGAAGATGAATTGCGATGCCACCGTGAGAATACCAATATCTTCAAAAAATTATCTCAGAGAAACTCTAGCACCTAGTTGGTAAATGTCTTTTCATTCTTCTCCTTATCTCGTTCTTGTGATTTTAGACAGCAAAACGTGCGCATGACAGACACAGACCATCGGTCTGCCACTGGCGGAAACCCCATGACGCGTCTCACACCAACAAAAAAATGTTCTTCATCACCGCCTACCGCCACAAAAAGAAGGACTTGCCATAAAAAATATTTTCTCACCTTAAACGCCCCATGTATAAGTAAGCTGCCTATGAGGATCTCAATGACCGCCAGAACTGCCAGGGTCGCGTAGAAGATGAGCCTGGCCTGCGGTAGCGAGTCATTCATGACGGCCAGCGGCAGGAACACCAGCACTGCCGCTACTGATAGGATCTGCAACATTAACGTCATCCTGATACTACTTATTGATTGTATGTTCTAAAAATATCTAATGAAAATGTAAACAAATGGATCAGAAAACGTAGAGATGCCAATTTAACAAACAAACCAACACCCGAAATTTTAACTAAAAAAACCCTATAAATGTTTTTCTTTTGCCGCTTTAAATTAGTTTTATAACCTCAATTTTGGTTAATGATTTATCAATGAAATTCAAACAAATTTGTTGTAAAGAGATTCACTTTTAAGAGTGATCGCGAAAGCATTTTAAAATGAACAGGGTTGGTTTACACTTACATTGAATACTTTCGGAACAGATTATAGGTGGTCGTGTTTGAACTGGGTGTTTCAGGAGATAAGGTGAGGTGACTGCGGGCTGTTGAAGAGGATAGGTATGTGAATGGCGTTTATTTGATCTCCTTGTCCTGATAAGGATGTAGGTAGACTATCGGAATACCCTATTGACAATTGAAAGATGCCATGTTGTTATTAATCGCTGTGGGTGGCTAATCGAGTAAAAAATATATACATGTGTATTGTATCAGAAGTTGATATCTTGAAAAATCAACTAAAAAAATAATTTAATAACTATATTTGGAAATAAAAAAGGAAGAAAATAAAAGCCGTCAAATAAGATAGTTTATGATGCTTGTAGCTCCGGTTATTTGGGAGACTAGTTTAGTCCCAAATAACAAGAGTTCAACAACAACACAACAAGAGAGTGAGAGAGAAACAGAGAGAGAGAGTTCAACATTCACCTTATTAAATTTACAACTCTATTTTCACGGTTTCACCTGTCAGAAAAATATAGCAAAAGTTTTGTGAAGCCTAGTCAGTACTAACAGAATTACCGCTAATGAGTAGTACTAGTAAGGTCACAAGGAAATGTGTGCTCGTCTTCATTAAGTTAATCAGCCGGCGAAGTGAGTGAACGTTAGGTCACCGAGAACACAAACATCACGTCATGCTATTCAAAAGAGATGGTCATTGCATTAATACATTCTTTGTATAAATTATGAGTAAGCCAAGGATTTATTTAACACTAGCGGCCCGACTCTGCTTTGAATGCTTTTTACGACATAAATACTCTCCATACGCAAAATACGCGCCTTGACGTGGAGTTGCGGAAAACAGCCCGTTTTACCTATTACGACATAAATATTGGCTTCGCATGAAGGAAAGGGCCGAAAATGCTACCTTGAGGCGCACCACTTTTATTTATGATTGCCATTGATAACATTTTTTCTTTGAAATGTATTCTGCTGCTTTTTTACAACTTTGGATATCTCTGTACTCTGTTTTCTGTCGCGTAGATATCTACATATCCATTCATATGCTTTTCCCCTTGTGTCATAAAAGTCTAATTTGCGTTAAAGTTTAGAGTGATCTAAAAAGTTAAAAGCCTTACTCATATCTAGAAATAGGGACACCACTTTTTTGTCATTACGTATTTATGCTTTCTGTTACAATTTTCATCAAGTTAAAGCTGGCAAAAGCAGTTGAACTTCACGTGCGGAAACTAAATTTCAGTTTGCCTAATATATCATGCGTAGACAGGAAGTTGCTTAACTAAGCATTGGCTTTAAAAAATCGATAAAATGGGAACTGTAGTGATGGGCCGATAGTTGTTAGCGTCTGACTTATTTCCCTTTTTAGAAAGTGGTTTTTCGGTACATTTTAAGCTGTTCAGGAAATACACCTTCTAGGAATGATTTATAACATGCGCCAGTGCAAAATATGTCTAAGGTAATCCCTTTCTTATTTTCCTGTTTTGTCGAAAATAGTAACTGCCTATACGTTATGATCATGATTATGTCAATTAAGATGCACAAAGATGAAATAGGAGCGATATGTGCTAGATTCTTCTAGATTTACTTCATACTAATGACGACAAAGAAAAGTGCAGATATAAAGGTCATGGGACGTAGAAGCTTCACTATTTTAACTGCCTGTGATACATATAGCGAATAATGTTAGTAATGAAAAGCTGTTATCAGCAGCACACGGCTTGTGTTTACAATCAATTAATTCCATGCACATTTACTGACGCTATCTACGGCTTCTCACTTTAGTTAACATGATGGACGGACGGATTTTAATGGCAAAATGGTGCATCGATTTAGGTTGTGGTTATGGAACGAAATAACTATGGAACAGTTGTGGCCCAGTGATAACGACCGCGACTTACGAGTTGTAGGTCGTAGGTTCGAACCCCGACAGGCGGATTACTTTGAGCAAATTATTTCATTACCACTGCTCCCAAAACGGTGAAGGAATACATCGTGCGGAAACCGGCATGTCTCAGAACCAAAAATTCGAAGACATGTAATATCTACCAACCCGCACTGCCCTGCGTGGTGAATTACAGCCCACTCCCTCTCACCGAGAGGAGGCCTTTTTCCCAGCAGTGGGAAC
Organism: Polymixis lichenea; assembly: GCA_949091785.1. Classification (NCBI taxonomy): domain Eukaryota; kingdom Metazoa; phylum Arthropoda; class Insecta; order Lepidoptera; family Noctuidae; genus Polymixis; species Polymixis lichenea. The sequence continues at coordinate 792,199 of OX420943.1, read as the reverse complement.
ATTATAGGCTGAATTATTATGGAACTAAGAAGGTACCTGATTGCAGAATTTATTTATTTTAGAGTACCTACTCATGCCCAAGTGCGCCCCGTCGGATTATCAAAGCAAATTATCAAAGGCTTATACCCTTTTACATGGCGGTAAAAAGGAGACTGGTAGACTCATAACTAATTATCAGTATAGGCACTGAAGTTAGCGCTTGGCATCAAAATTGCACGTCCCTGGATTCATTTACTTAGACCTTGTTCTTACTTGGACGTGAGACAGCATTTGTTATCAATGTTATCATAATGATCTAATTACTGAGTTATGCAGTAGATTGTACAGAGAGTGTGCCATCAGCATAATTATAAATAATAAAGCTGATTTTTACGTGTATTTTTTTATTTCTTGAGGCTGGAGTTGAAAATACGAGGGTTCATTTTCTTGGAGTCCCAGAGTAATCATCGCGTTTTTAGATTCTTAATTATTTACGTAGCTTTTAACGTATGTGGCTATCGTTATATGCAGTTCTATAAACATAGATGACAGATATTGTTTATAATTTCTCAGTTCCATGAAAGTGCGGACACACAGTATTGGCTGCTTATCTGCAAGTGTTCACGTTAACCTCCGTCCAATCTGCACTTGACTCATATGTTCCAAGAAGAACAGTTAATATTATCGATAGTTCTTCCATATCGAGGCTCAATCTAACTTGTGCTATTTTCCTGTAACTACTGATTATGAGACAAGTTAAAGGTAGAGTCTATTTTTCATAAAAAGTACCTAATTAATAACTAAAAACCACCAATTGTTCAGAAAATTAGGAACATTTTACTAAAATGTTTGAGTCAGGTATATAAATAGGTAGGTTAGGTTACCTACTCTTATTTTGAATATTTATTATGCCTAACCCTCCGGCGACTACAGGCGTCATGATTGTAATGTCGTGTGCTGTGTTATATTTTTAATTACAAGTTCTTATAACGAACTATAATCACACTAGCTTTTGCCAGCGGCTTCGCCCGCGTGGAGGTCGAAAACTATCCCACGGGAACGTAGTACCGGGATAAAAAGTATCCTATGTGTTATTCCAGGTTGCTAACTACCTGTGTGCCAAATTACATTCAAATCCGTTCAGCCGTTTTTGTGTGAAAGAGTAACAAACATCCATACATACATCCATACTCACAAACTTTCACATTTATAATATTAGTAGGATTAATCCACTGGTTCACTCTCCCTACTAAGAAAGTGATAATCTACATTATAAGTGAACCTAATTATTGCAACTACATAAATAATTGGTAACCTAATTAATGTTCCAAGTATTCTACAAACATAGTTTATGAAAAACATTGAAATGTTTATAATTGCATGTACTTTTATTTAAAAACAATAATTACGTGAGAAAGAAAAACATGCCTGAATGAACGACTAAATGAATTGATTTATGACTTATCTGTTTATAAACAATTAGGTAAGCCAGACAACGGACCGGAAAAACCTCATGAAAACCCTGAAAATTACCAACATAAAACCAGTTGTTTACTTACAGTATACACGATACCGATCATCTTAGTGCCCAGCTCGAGGCTGAAGCAGCAGCAGCAGTTGTCCACACTGACACACATTTTAACTGATTAATTATTCGAATTAATATTATAATTAAATCACAAATGAGCCGAACTCACTCGGTCGTGTTGTATATCGCGCGACCACTCGTAAACTGATTAGATTCCCTTAAACTCACACTATCTGCTACGTAGGGTGCGAACACCAATTATCAGAAGTGTGTTAATCTTTGTGACACTATAAATGTACAGTTTGCGTAGATACTCCGTGACACTGCATGTCTCTAAACTGTAGTTTACATTAACGTATTTATGCCTTTTCCTTGCGTTTTACTGAGTTATTTGGTTAGCAGTGAAACAATGGATTACGTAGCTAAAAGGTTAATTACCGTATTAATAGACAAGATGGTGACTCCAAAATATGATAACGGAGTACCTACCTCATAATTTTCTACCTAGGGCCATTGGATTACAATTTTGAGTGACAATGTTAAAAATATCCCGGCAATTCTTTAAATTTTTATCCCAAACGCTATCTTATTTTGCCTTGTCTCTCACCTATCCTATACCACAACATCCAACTTGCGACCAAGCAATAGGTAGGTACCTTTTAGATGTTACTAACACATAGGTACCATAAAATATCACATGCCCGAATATGATCCGCTCTCCCTACAAAATTCAGTTAGTGAGATAAGCACAGGTACACACTGTAACGTTACCGCTATTTACTGATTAAGCGCCGCGTGCTTAAGCACTTAATCAAATAATAGTGATTACAATAGAATACTTTTCTTACGATTAAAATGTTAATCCACTTTAAAAAATGGGGCCTTCTAATATAGGTCATATTAGGGCTCAGGGATTATATGACTGAATAGGTAATATATATCCAATCATTAGAATAGTTACGATGATCTATTCCAGAAGATTGATAGCATATGAAAAGTCTCATGCAGATGGATTTCTCAAGACCATCTGTTGTTAAAATAAGTGATAGACATATTTTAATACTAGAAACAAAGACAAAATAGATCAGCCATTTTTCACATTAGCTAAAGCACATACATCTTTTATGGGGTGCTGTGTTAAATGTTATAACGAAATACCTTGTGGTTTATTGCAATTAAATGAAAGGAAATTTTAAACTCATATTAAAAGTAAACTTTGTAAACAAGCATATTACAAATTAGAGGATTAAATACAAGATAAGAATGCTTGGAAACATGCTGTTTAGTTACTCATGTGATGCTGGTCCTGCTGCATAGGTCAATCTAGAATCTAGACAAAATCAAACTGGTTGCTAATTGAATATTGTATAATTAATTATATTTATGACATTGATTTACACTAAGTGATTACTTTAACTCACACACTGACTTATTACTTGTTAATATTCTAGGAAAATCGTTTCCTTACTTTTACAATGTTTGTAAATATGTGAGCACCGTGTGTGTATCTATCATAAAATTCATATATCTGTAATTGCTTGTCTTTCATTATTTTTACCTTTTTACTTTGTTTTTATATTATTTTATATTATTTTATTCTAGGTGCATCATTTTCACACATAATTATATTAATGAATGTATGTTAAATATTGTGCTTAAAACATTTTAAAAGAGTAACGGTGGAGTTTCTTGCCCATTCTTCTCCATATGAAACTACATTTTGGAAGGGGCGACTAGAATCAATTCTATTTTATTGTAAATGTTGACGTTCAAAAGTGCATTTTATGTACCTATTTGAAATAAATGCTTTGACTTTGTTAAAAGACAAGAGCTGTTCTTGTAGCCTTTTCTTTAGTCACTTACTGACACTACTCCAGTAGCGGGTCCCGCTAGAGCGGGAACTACAAATTACGACAATGCTAGTGCTGCTTCTTAATAAGGATGTCGCACACAAATAGTCCGTTTGTAAGTAGGTCTGTGGGTAATCCGGAACTGACGAGTAACTACACACTCGTTCCATGTGAATGCACGTTTTTCAGCTCATTGTTTGACGTAGGTATCGCGTAGCTGTATCGTATCCAGGTATCTATAATATAATCTATATCTACTAGGTACAAACTACTACTATACTGTATAGTAAACGTTCTAAGTACGTTGATTCCGTAGCAGATAAATTTTATCTTCGCCAAATATGCTCCACGCGTCTAGTGTGAATGTAAACATGGTGTTATTTTATTAAAAAGGATTTTTTGTCGTTATGTTTATGATCGAACGGTCATTCAGTGCAGTCGATGATATTTTGGACAGTTGGCAATATAATTATATTATTATAGATTACCTAATTAAGTACTTAATGGTGGAGCAACAGCATTTTGCCTAAACTGAAGAATTCATTTAGGTTTAGGTTTTAGCTGGGTGATTTCGTTTTCGATTCCGCGCAACGACGACGTCTCGTGGATTTTCCGCAAAGGATGGCCGCGACAGCACGCGGTATATGAGTCTCGTAACTACGATGCACTGGATTATATTTGTTTATTTATACATTCTTATAACAGTTGACCTAGTGATCGTGTATGGCCATCTATTTCTATTTGATTAAATTAATTTCCGATTACTTCATTAAAAATAAACAGTTAGTGCTTAGGTAAGGCACTAGAGTAATACCTAAGTTTATTTAATAAGCTACCTTTATGCCCCGACCAATATTGTTCTACATCATGTTTAGAAATTAACACACCACCAAAGAGTAACCAAAGACCCATTTAGATAGATTATTATGTTATAATAGTAAAATATCTACTGAATGTTTTACTATTATGTAGTGTGTCTATGACCAGCACCCTAATTGTGTAACGCACTATCAATCAGAATCTGAATCTTTTTGAGCATTATGTCTAATCCATAACTAACTAGACAAATAAATACAAAAACAAATCAAATCAAATCAAATCATTTTAATTTGTGTAACATAGGTAGTGTATACAGTTCTTAATTTAGAGTCATAGGTCGCTATGTTATGCCAAGAGGCGTACAAATATGGTTGCATGCGAAATAAAATAATGACTATGCGAGAGGTAAACATTAAATATTTGGTTGGTATGTCAAAAATGACTAGAACTATAATAAAAAAATAAAAACATAAATTAAAAATGTCACTATGTGGAATGATTTCTACGGTCAATGCATAAATAAATAATCATAAATTACAATTAGTCACAATATTCAGTCAAATAAATAAGTCTACATTAATTCATCATTTAGGAATTCATCAAATGTGAATGAAATCAACAAAAGGACACTTAGGCGTCGAAGTACTCGTCCGCATCGCTGTCATCAGGAAACGTGCCCAGAAGACTGACAGCATTGCCACATTGAATGGCAATGCTAATTCTTTGGCCAAAGAAAGACCCAGCCCTCTGGTCACGTGAAGCGTCGACCAGCCGGCGAGAGTCGAAAATCTTATCCATTGCTTCATATGTTCGAAAAATGTGTCTGCTCAACAATGTAAATAACGCAATGAATATTGTTGAACTGTCGAAATTAAAGCGATTCCTACTGTTAGTGTGTAACGCATTACCCCTCTGATATATGTGAACGAGGCAAAGGGAGTGTGTGAGGATCGTAGCAGGTGGCGCTCGGTAGTTCCTGCCTCCCCCGTGAGGCTAAGGCGTGAGTTTATTCATAAAACAGTTTGTTTATGAATAAACAAACTGTTTTATGAATGTTTGATTATTAAATTAGTATTACTGATTGTGGGAGAAAATTGTGGTCACATTACAAAGCAGACGGTATAACGGTCTACCGTGGTCGGTACTTCGTCCATTTTGGTTGTTTTTTAATGTACAGCTGTGTGACTGCAATTTACGTAGTTTTCATTATAGTGGGAAGAAAAAAATACCTATATTAAAAAATCTATTCAGTAAACGATTCTGAACGAACTACTTTAAAAATATACATGAATTCAGTTACACATTGTAGAACATCGATGATGATAAAACAGAATAGATTTAGTACTTACCTAATCGATGCGGTACCATTATCATTAACCTCTAATTGCATACTTCATGCGACATCTATGATCTACGTCTTTGTTTTGTATGACATGATGTCATTGACATCATAAAAATACCTACCGGTAACTTACGAGGAATTTTTTTATTAAATGAATAGAAAATCGAGAAACAAATTAAGGTGCACTTTGAAATTCCTTTCGAAATCGCTACCGTGGTAGCTGGTCGCATACATACAGTTCCTTCATACTTATTTTACCTCTGATTTCGCGACAGTGTCAAAATTAAAGTAATGTTTGTTTTCGTTACAATAAGGTTGCTTTTGGGTTGCTGCCACTAACAAACCTGTCAATGTCAGAATAGCTAATCTTTATTCTCGTTACTCTATGATTGCTGTTCGATTGCTGCTGTCACTGCTGTAAGAGGTAAACTTACTGTCAACGGATTTTAGATAGTATGTGCAATCAGGGACCTAGGTACCCAATTGACCCTATTACCCAAGCCTGTATGGTGCCTAAGTAGTTGTAGCACTGAGCGGAAAAGTCAGAAAAACACAAAAAAATAATGGCGAACACCTTAATTTTAATCGGCCAACTTATCAGTTTAATAGAACAAATTAAACAATGAGAGATAGAGCGCGCGACAGCAGTGCATCGGTATCAGTCGCGAAATCATGGCCGCCACGATACTACAACAATATTACAGTGATAAGGTACCCTTGAAGCCGAGCGCACGTGATCTCAACGATTAGTAATAGCCCACCTAAGAACTCCGATGTTTTATAAATAAATCACCGAATTTCTAGGTTATTAGCTAAAAGTGCGAGATGGGTGTGCCAATGATCAATAAATGTTGTTTCTGTGCCAGTTTACACACGGGAACCTTGATCATAGGATACGTTTATTCAGTAAGTTTGTTTTTTTGTTTCATTCGTTTTTGACGACTCTGATAACAGATTTTCTTTTCAGCCAGAAAGAAACAGATATCTCAATTTTGGCATTTCATTTTGTAAACAGAATGCTATCTGTTGTGAATTCTGATTCTATAAATATTTGTTTGAATGGTACCTACAAGTCTTGCTCATCGTATAGTATTTACTATTAATAATGAGTTGACGTAAAGCCGTAAACTAAAGAATTTCAAGGTAACATTAGTAGCGCCTGATGTTTTTCTCTTCTTACAATGTTTTCTCTCGCACGTAATACTTTTATTGCTTTACGTTAAACTTTATACGAGATTGTTTATTCAAAAATGTTTAACTGTTAATGTAATTTCCTTAATAATTATCATTGTACAAACGTAGATACAAGCAGCATTTCTGAGTGATGGAATCAAATTAAGTCTAATAAAATACACCCACCTAGCTAAAAGTTCGATAATTATTGTTATTGGAAGATAACAGCCCAAAATAATGCTAACGAAACCTTGCGTTTAATCTTATCATAGCTTATTTCTGCCATGTGAAGCGTGAGACACTCCACAGTAATCCGGGATTCAAACGAATAAAAGCCAGCAGGTCTGATCTAAGGGTTTTTATCATTTTTCCTCGAGAGTGGAACGAAGCTTATTCTCCTATCAAAACGCACAATGCAACGCTACGACAATTACATAACTATAACTAAAAAAAAATTGAGAATCTTTTCCATTCTGCTCCTTCTTAGCGTGTTGATGGCAATCCATACATATCGAGTGAGCCCAGTATGCATGAGAAAAGCCTGGCCTAGTGGCGTCCAGACCATAATAAAACACCCGACGCAACCTGGTAGCAGCTGGCCAATCTTCTGACCACGATGATTCCCCACGGTCCCAGGGTCATCACCAAAGAGACTTTACAGAGCCACCATAACTGTAATCCCTAAATTCCATTTATATCTGCTGCCAGACTTGACGTCAAGGCCAACTATCTGAGCCTGCCTCACCTCGGTCAACATTCATGGTTTTTTGCAGACGAAGTCCTAGTTCTTTCTGAACTCTGCCTCACCACGCATTGATTACCTCCTGCGGGTACCAGAGCACGAACAATGATGGATCGGCAGTAGAACATTAGACAGAGGTGGAAAGCCTTTTTTTGTTACCTGATGAAAAAGAACCTGCATCTCAAAGCAACAGCTGATGATGGGGACGAGGATATCATTCTGACCTTAGTTTTGTTAGTTCAAACATCAGCCACTTACGCCTCAAAACAGTCGGGACCCCGATTCCACGCACACAACACCGCCTAATTTCATGTACAGTCCACGCTGCTGTTAAACCAACTATACTTACATTTAGGCGTAGCTTCAACTTCGCTATTAAGTTAACTGAAAGCGCTTTTCTGAGAGCATAGATAAATTACTTCTTCCCTCGAACTAGAGCCACACAACTATGACACATTTGTCGATATTATGTGGACGGCTTCCAGCCGATCTATCTCCAGAGGGTGGGCCCAATACATCATCGGTCTGAACTCTCTTCAGTCTCTTCAGTTCGTCAGTTCTTCTTGAGTCTTCTAAACTTCTTGAGTCGTACCAAAACCTGTACACTTTTTGAGGAGGAACCATTGTACCGGGAGAGGTACTTTTAAATAAGGTCAGTGAAAGTCACAAAAAAAAGTGTATTAACACCTTAGAAAACATAGACATGTCCAGAAATAGCAGAACGGCGTGGTCCACACTGTGTAAGCTGACTGGCAACTTCCCTGAGCCCAAATCACCAAATCAAGTAACTGCCAATCAGATAGCTCATCAAGTTCTTTTAAATGATAAACTACCTTTTTAATGGTAAACCCTCAAAACAGTAACACAGTCAGCTGGCAGCACAGATATCAGAAAAATATTTACGCTATCAGATATCATCCCAGCTGTAAGAGCTCTCAAAAACGGAAAAAAGCTACTGGTAACTAGTTAGTTTCCCCAGTTCTCAGTTGGGAACAGCCCCTGAGCGACCCTGGGCTGATCTCAGAATAAGCTGATACCTCACCCTAAAAAATCATGCACCGGCCAAATACTCCACTCCACTCCGTCTCACCCAATTTCAACATTAGTTGTTCCCTTTCGTCGTCCCACTTCCCTTACTATTGCCAATGCCCTAGCAAGCCTTTCTCTTAAACTTGTTCTATGATAAAAATCTTGCTACTTTCCAGGTATGGGCGCTGATCGAGCTAGCAATATACTGCCTACTGGTGACACTAGCGCCCCTTGGCAAAGATGGCAATGTGTCAGTACACAAGTATGTGTTGTACGTCACTGCTGCAGTCGTCAGTGGGACACATCTTATATGCTCTGTGCTCCTGGTACTAGCTGCTTATAAGGTAAATACATAAGAAATTAACTTTCTGAAGACGTACGGCTGTAATATTTAAGCTTTCGGTTAAGTGCTTCTCGAAATTCTAGCTATCGTAGCTGATGGTCGCTCAATGAAAGCGGAGAATTTACTAACTTCGACGAGCTTATCCTTAAACTCTAACCTGCGTTAGGTATAAATAAAAAAAAATCATTTATTTTAGACAAAAAATGTCAATAGGCAAGGCAAGGTTGCTACAAGAATTTTGCTTATGTCTAATATTGATAATTTTAAAAAATAATGAGAGAAGAAACACCCCTGCACAGCAGGCGCACTGGTCTAGCAGCACATGGAGTTCAGTGAACCTACTGAGCAGAACTGTATTGGTTCTCTCGCCAATCATCCTTAGGACGCTATTCGGTCTCCCCCGTACTCGTCGCACCACCGACCCAACTTTTTTACGCATAACTGCGTAGAAGTCATCTACGCTGGCGTCAGCAAATATGCCGCCGGATGCACTGCAGAGGGAGGCGGAAAGCCTTGAATACATTATTACATTAGACGCGCAAGGCATTGTAGGCTTTTGTGTAAAGTTTGCCCACAGGCTGCTCGTGTAGCACGTCTGGCAGACTGCCTTGAACATTGTTAATTTAACAGGAGCAGTACACCGAGCGAACCTCTGTGCCAACATATTGTTACCGCGCACCGGCAATGCCCTGCGCTCCCGCTCATTGTCTAATTCGTCGCTCAAATTCTCAGTTACAATGTGTCCCAGATATTTAAACTGGGCAACACGACTTAGAGGTACACCATTAAGTAATATAAGTGGTGTGACGATACTGTTTTTTATTTTTAAATTTAAATAACATGAACGCATTGTTACTTTCGTTGTACCTCAGGCCATGCTCCGCAGCATAAACCTCAAACACCTTTAACAGCTGTCTGAGAACCCCAATTGAGGGGCTCAGCAGCACCATGTCATCGGTGTAACTCAGATTAATGACACATATGTCATCAATATGGCATCCAACATGCATGCTGTTGAGCTCCTCAGTCAGATGGTTAACGTACATATTAAAGAGCCTTGGCGAAGTCAGCTTACCCTGCCTGACGCCACACTAAAGAATATTCATCTGAGTATACATTTCCCTACCTTACTATATTAAGTTGCTCACTATACCAGTAGGCGAGGATATTCACAAGATCGGCAGGGACACCTGCAATTATTAATTTTATCCAAAGCTTACAGATGACACTAGATCAAAAGCTTTGGACAAATCCAAGCAGCATGCATATACTGTTGCCTTTTTCAATAATAATCAACAGTGTGTTCAGAGACAGCATTGCACTTACAGTTGACAACCCCTATCTAAAACCGAACTGCGTATCCTGCATTACAACAAAACGATCAAGTTTTCTATCTAGTAACCCGTCAAACAGTTTTGCGATTATAGTAGTTAAAGAAATCGGTCTATACTTACTTCTATCAGAGACATCAGCAGTGACATTTTTCACTATTGACACAACCACTGTTCTTATAAGATTAGATGGTAAATATGAGTGCCGCATACTGGTGTTCTCCCCCATGTTGTAAGTGCTCGACACTGAGTCCCTCATGACCTGGTGGCTTCCTCTTTTCATATTTTTAATAATGTCAGCCACATCCTTACTTGAAAATCTACTGAGCAACGTTCAGTATCGGTACTTACTTGCGCTTTTGGTGATGTATTCCATTTTCCATGAAGCAGAATGTTTGAGCTACCTTGATGGGCCATCACGGGCATCTTACATCAAGCGGACTGTACACTTTAATTCTTCCATCATCTGGCTTCAGGCAAAATCTGGACTAATCTGTGAATAGGACTTGACTCCAAGCTGCGGCATTCCAATTTTCTTAATTGCGAGCAAAATTAAATCGAATTACTTAATGTGGCAACAAGGGGACTTCTGGGGGATTTCAGTCTTCTCATAGTTTTTATACTAACTCTTCAAACTTCGAGCTTCGTTCTTACCTCACAAGAAGTTAAGATGCGGTTTCTAAGCACGCTGGTAACGATGAACTGGTCATATCTGCGGCCACAGTTTTCCATTAAAGTCCCTGCCCTGCGAGTCTGATATACTGTCCGGTCTGCCTATCTCTTGATTATACCTGTTGATAACTTGGTGAACCACAAATTTTGATACTTGAAATGTTTGGACCACATGTACCTACAAAAATGTGGTCCAAACATTTCGAATATATATGTCACCGTATGATTGTGGACACCGTTTGTTTATAATCTATCTTACGAGACTATAAATTGTCGATAAATTGTGAACTGCATCATACTGCTTACCGACCGAATAGGTTAGGTTAGGTTAGAACTGCGACCAACCGCGCGCGAGCCGAGCGAGCGAAGCGAGTGGTGCCACGGCAGCGGCCGGCGTGCTAAATAGTCAAGTAACTGCCACTTGCAATTACACTGCAACACGGAAGTATTGCAGTGCAATTGCAAGTGGCAGTTACTTGACTATTTAGTAATAGCTCTAGGAGATACTATCCGTCTTGATACCAGTTCACAATTTGACGGTTTCACTTCGATATAATATAATCTACAAATAATAATGCGTTAAATCGTTAGCAGTATGTTACGGTTCACAATCTTTCGACAGTTTACAATCTCGCGAGATAGATTATAATCTAACGGTATAATTACAATTTTACGGTGACATACACCGTGACATTTTAGTCGTCTTACAAAGGTGGTCCACTCATTGTATCCGTCATTCTAGGCGCGATTAAAACATTGTTATCATTAATGAAGACAATAGGTACAAAGAAAAATAAATAATGCTGTAGAATTATGAAACACCCTCCCTGTTAATAATTTTTACGTATCAAACGGTAATCTAAAATATCTACCATTACATTCCATCATTAATTCCATCTCCATATCAGGGTGTTTCAAACTACGTCATGCGTCTTAGTGAATGATATTTAAAAAAAAAAAATATGCAAATGTTCTAAAATATAATTTCTTTTTATAAATGACTAGCTTTTGCCAGCGGCTTCGCCCGCGTGGAATCGAGGTCGGTGTATTATCGATATAAACCTTCCTCTTGAATCACTCTATCTATTTAAAAAACCCGCATCAAAATCCGTTGCGTAGTTTAAGATTTAAGCATACATAGGGATATAGGGACAGAGAAAGCGACTTTGTTTTATACTATGTAGTGATTAGTAGTCATTGGATACATGAAGTGGGCTGTCGTTGTAAGACGACTAAAATGTCACGGTGTTTATAGGTGAGCTAAGTTTCAATTAAAGTAACAGCCCTAGCAACTCGAGTGGCGTTTAGATCTAGCATCTTTAGTATATTCGCAGTAACAGTTCACACTAAACACGATAAACGAGACAGTCTAGGCAATAATTCAAACAAAACCTAAATTTAAACTCAAATTCTAAAATTGGCAAAATGGTCGCAGTACAGTCAGCGTCAATAATATCGGGACGAACAGACTGTTCAAATTCATCTGAACAACTAAGAAAATTAAACTTTATCTCAATTGGATAAAGTTCTTTTCAGAATGACAGTAGTCGTGTACTGTCTTCATTCTGAAATATTCCTTGTGTCTTGAGTTAATATTTAATTTTCATAGTTGTTCAGATGATTTTGAACAGTCTGTTCGTCCCGATATTACTGACGCTGACTGTACAAAACAACGCAATATTACCCAATAATTACATACCTGGAGTTTTTGGCGGGATCGCGTTGGAACATGTCGCACGAATTTTCATTTTCATGGAATTTAGTGAAATAGCGAATTAAATTGTATAATTTTGATAGTGAATTATTCAATTTAGTTACGTGTGAGTGCACAAGTGTAGTGAAGGTGAAGATAAGTGACTAACGTGGACTTTTCGTGTTCCCCCCAAAAACTCCTATTAGGTTGTTGTAAAGTTACTACCGCTTTACAATAACTTTGATTTGACTTGACTGACTAAAGACGACTATGACTGTGTTGTAACTTCGTGCCCGATATCGGGCCATTTACTTGATCTAAAAGAAAAATTACTTGACACTGGCTAAATGCACAAACCGTGTGAAGCCAAAATCAAAAAAAAAAAAAAAAATTACATACCTGAGTTTTTGGCGGGATCGCGTTGGAACATGTCGCACGAATTTTCATTTTCATGGAATTTAGTGAAATAGCGAATTAAATTGTATAATTTTGATAGTGAATTATTCAATTTAGTTACGTGTGAGTGCACAAGTGTAGTGAAGGTGAAAATAAGTGACTAACGTGGACTTTTCGTGTTCCCCCCAAAAACTCCTATTAGGTTGTTGTAAAGTTACCTACTATCGCTTTACAATAACTCTGACTTGACTGACTAAAGACGACTATGACTGTTTTGTAACTTCGTGCCCGATATCGGGCCATTTACTTGATCTAAAAGAAAAATTACTTGACACTGGCTAAATGCACAAACCGTGTGAAGCCAAAATAAAAAAAAAATATAAAAAATAAAAATTACATACCTACTCACATGAAAACAAATGGAATTCGAATAACATCATTCGCAAACTCTCTTTTTATGGCCAGTAAAGTACGCTCGATAATTAAACAGGAGAAATTAGACCTTTTTTTTGCGTTCCCTTTAATTTATCAATGAGTGTACATTTAAGCCCTTCAACGTTCCAGAAACTGGCATCCCTGACGCTACCCTGGACGATAGTGACAGGCATCATCACGGCGATATACTTCCTGCTGTCCTTCACTGGGGTCAGCCTGGTGCTGCAGGACGAGGGCGAGATGCTAGAGGTGGAAGCAATCATCATATTCATACATCTTGCTAGAGCATGTAAGTATCTACTTGCTATTCTGCTTATGGCGATAGGTAACACACGGTTGGAACGCACGCTTAATAAAAGTAGTGATCTATGTAATTGGAGACCATAGAGCTAATCCATTCCTATGTGGCACTGCAATTACGGACTTAAGTGAACCACCATGCTTTGTTCGTAACTTCGTAGGTAACTTGTATGGGACTAATGATGTAGTGTCTATTATTTGAGAGTAGTTGCCATAGTTTCCACAAAAGTCAAAAGTTTTTAAAGGCACTACTGACTGAGAACATTGCCCATGTCCAAGACAACATAAGTTGGTACTTCAACAACTTTATTTACATTTTAAGAAGGCATAACTTTTCAAATAACTCTGTTTCAGTTATCTCAGTGTACTGCATCATAGTGGTTCACAGCCGGCATAAAGAAATTATGCACGCAGACGACGAAAGCAGATTTCAGCATTCTGCCAGACTTTATCATCCTGTGAAGATGGAAGATCATGTTTTATAGATCTATTTATTGACTACCGTGAATGCTCATTTGGATCATTTGGAGAGACTTATAAGGATTATGATGAAATATTTATCATCTAATTCTAAATGAACAAAACTTTAATAATTAGGTACCTACCTGTGTACAGGTGGTTCTTTACCACAGAGGGTGCTAAAAGTAAACAAATGTACTTACCGATTTGAAATAAGTAATTTATGGAAAACTTTGAGATTGTAAAAAGAAGGGTACAAAACTAGTTCTTAATTTTATTATTTTAATTTATATTTATCCAAATTGCATTTGTACCTTATGAATAAGTAAATAAATTATTTTACTGTTACGTTTTTAATTCTTATTTAGTTTTTAACCGACTACTAAAAAGTAGGAGGTTATCAGTTCGACATGTATTTATATTAGAGATGAAACGGATAGCTGTTTGGCCGGATACCGGATGCCGGTTATCCGGCTGCCCTTCTGGCCGGATGGCCGGATAACCGGCCGCCGGATATCCGGCCGTTCGATATTGTTTCAGCAGAGCCATCTTGTGCACCTATAGTGTACTTTTTGACACACCTGGTCATTCTCGTTGCAAGTAATTGTGTTGGCTCGGTCCGATCCGAGTGTGTTGGTAAGTAAACAGCGCCATCTAGATCGATTCCTGTGGTATTGTTAAACAAGTATAACACAATTTTGTTTAAAGGTGTCAAATTCGATAGCGGATCAATAGAGTGTGATGTTCAATTTGAAATGGTCGAGTTATCTCTTGTGAAGTGCAGCTAGCGAGTGTATTGTTTGAGGTTATGTATGACACATAAATACGAAAATGGCTTTGTCACAGAAAAGATCCCGGTTATGGGAATATTTTGAAATAAGTGCTGATAATATTAAGTTTGCCGTGTGTACGTTGTGTAATGTTAACATTTCTCGTGGTGGGGAAGGTAAAAAGGCAGGTATGTATTACCGAATAAAACTCAACTTTTGTTTTCAATTACTCGTTAACCCAAGTGTTTGTTAATTGTAAGTTGCAATTTTGTACTTGTTTGTTTGATTCTGATGAGAATGCGCGTATTGATGTCGTGAATAAATTTATATGAAAGACAACGCTGCTGCCATTTTTATTTATTGCCATTCTATTTTTTCTAGGTACTTCTGCTATGAAAAATCACCTAAAATCAAAACATCCAAACGAATATAAAGCAATAAGCAAAGGCCAGGCAGATATTAATGTAACTGCTACACCGTCAAAGATAGTACCCATTCCTGGAACCAGTTCATCTTCAGCTACGACTACAAAGCAATTAACTGTGCCAGAATCATTCGAGAAGAAATTACTTTGGGACGTAAACGACGCAAAAGCGAAGAAATACCACTATTTGATAGCAGAAATGATTGCTCTTGACAATGAGCCGCTATCTGTTGTAGAAAGAACAGGATTCACCCGACTCCTACAACAAGCTTTACCCCGATACAAAATGCCAAGCCGCACATACATTGCACAGAAAATCATCCCTGACATATATGACAGAATACATGACAAAATTAAAGAGAATATTTCAAGTGCTGTTGGTATTTCTGTAACTTCAGATATTTGGACTTGTTTACACAACAATGCCAGCTTTTTGAGCTTCACAGCTCATTGGCTGTCTCCTGATTTTGACTTGGAACACGGGGTTCTTGCGATGTTGCCTTTTTCTGGTTCTCATACCGGAGAAAATATAGCAAAGGAACTTAACGCTATCGCGGGCCGATGGGATATTGACCACAGTAAAATACATTTACTTGTTCATGACAGTGGTGCTAACATGGTCAAAGGTGTTCGAGTAGCCGAGTATGATTCTGCTCGCTGTTTTATACATACTCTTCAGAGAGCTATAAGTGAGTCGCTCAAATCACAGCCTGATGTAACAACAATGATCGCTACTGGTAGAAGACTTGTAACGCACTTCAACCACTCAGGCTTAGCTCAAGAAAAGCTCCTCAAAATTCAAAAAGAATTTAATTTGCCCGAACATCAATTGGTGCAGGACATTAGCACCAGGTGGAACTCAACTTATTATATGATAGAGCGCCTGCTAGAACAGAAGCGAGCCTTGTCATTATATGTTGCGGATAACGTTACACTCGCCAGTTTGACGCCTCAAGAATGGTGTTTAATGGAACAATGCGTTAAACTATTGAAGCCTTTCGAAGAAATAACCAAAATAACAAGTTCTGGTTTATCCTGCGTATCGGAAGTAATACCACACGTTGCTGCTTTAAAGAAATATATAGATAAAAATGAAACTGAGCAAAGAACTCCTGATTTGCCACACATGAGAGCCACCTTGAAAGCCGAATTAGAAAGTCATTTCAGCTCTTTAAATCAAGATCCTAATTATTTGATCGCAACTTTCTTAGATCCCCGATTTAAGACAAACTACTTGGGGGTGATTGAAGCTGAAAGAGCACGCCAAAAGATTTTATTGGAATATATAAAAATGTCTTGTGACGAGTCTTCCCTCAGTAGCGACTCGTCATCGACACCAGCTAAAAGAAGTAGAGAAGAAGAAAATGCAGGGTCAGCTGTGTCTCGTGAAGCTCACGACACTTTCTGGGATTGCTTTGACGAGGTCGCATATGAGAATAGCGGCAGTCAGTTACAAGATCAAGAAAAAAAGAATTCAATAGCAAATGAGATTGACTTTTACTTAAAATCGGTGCGCATTGATCGCAATCAAGATCCATACAAGTGGTGGTCAGCTAATAAGAGGCAGTATCCAGTCTTGAGCAAATTTGTCAGAATTTATCTTTCAGCACCATGTAGCAGTGTTTACAGCGAAAGACTTTTTTCCGAAGCTGGACTTATTTATGAGGAGAAGCGAAACCGTTTGTTGCCTGTTAACGCAGAGAAGTTGGTGTTCATTCACCATAATCTGCCTCTAGTGCACTATGAATATTGAATACTAAATCTTATTTGAATAATTTTCACGCATACATTGTTTTGGTGGTAAATTTATGTTTTGTTTCGGTGTAATAATTAAATAATGTCCTAATATTTTCGTCTTTTATTGTATCCGGTATCTGGCCGGATGTTGGTTACTATCCGGCATCCGGCCGGATAGTATTTTTACGCCGGATAGGCCGGATAACGGATAGTTGCCGGATATCCGTTTCATCTCTAATTTATATATAGACGGTTAATTTTAGGTCGTTCTGGAACCGAAAGCCATGAACTCAATCATCGAACTCGAATCGATTGGGACTATTTTTTTCAATAAATAACAATAAAAAAAATCACGAAAACTTAAATTAATTGATTCTTTTGTGAAATAATGAGAACTCGAAGTAACGCTTCCTTGCCGTCAATGAATTTATGCGTGTGTAATGTGTGTAAAAATATGAAAAGCGAATTCAGACTTTATTTCTTAACAGTAAAGGGTAAAAATATAAATTACACCAAACTAGGTAAGTAGGTCCGCAGTTTACTAAAATTATTCTTAGAAACCTATTGTCTCGTGTTCGACCGGCCTTTACAAGAATGCACAACCGAATTTCGCGGTTAAAATTATTGCAATAAGATCTTAATTCGGTTCAATATTTTCATAGAAAAGGGCACCTCCAACTAATAATGAACTCTATGTTACAGATTTAACGATTCATTTTTCTGTTTGAATTGCCTGCCTTTGTGAAGCCGCCGCAAGCATTGTCGCATAAAAAATATTTTAGGCATATTTAGTATTTATCATAATTATGGTTGTTTTTTTTTCGGGTTGGGAAATCATCAAATGACTTCTCCCGCTCTGGGTGGAGCGGTAGGGCATCATAGGTAGGTATGTCAGACTTTTACTGACTAAAACCCACCCGTGTTCCCTCAGTTGTCTGTGTGCCAGGGGCCGCGGCATCTCTTTCGAACAACCCGCACCCCTGGCAGGCATCGGCACTTGCGGGCCCCATCTGGTGCTGCTGTCATCTCTTTGAGGTGCGCGTGGAACACAACGCGCCGTCGACCCGGGCTTGGTCCTTACCGGACAGCGAGCTACCCATTACTCGCCGTCCGCAAGCCCGCGCCTACGGTGGCCGGGAATCAGCCTGGGATTCCCAACACCTAGGGCGTCTCCAGCGAAGGCTGCAGCCACGAGGGCACATGTACTGCCTCTCCCTCACGTGCGCCGCCTCCCTCTTTGCGAGCATCACTGCTTCGCTGAAGGAGGTGACGGCTAACCATGTACTCTCGCTCCGTACCATGGCCTGGACCAGGGCCGGACGCGAGCGATCGCCGCCGCCGATCGCCTCCACGAGGACAAGGCGGTGGTCCGCCCAAGCCGGACAGACCTCGATCGTATGCTCCACCATGTCCTCAGGGCCATCTTCGCAATGGAAACACCCGAGCGTTTCCTCCCGCCTTATGCGAAACAGGAACCTCCCGAAACAGCCGTGTCCGGTGAGGACCTGTGTCAGGCGGAAGGTTCCCGTGTTATGATGATTTCTGATAAAATTACGATGTTAATTTGCACGATATTTTGCTCGTTTCTTGTTGAATAGACAAGTAGTTACCTAATCTAACAGCAGTATTTTTTTGGGAATCCTACTGAACATTTGCATAATATTTAAACTCAAACTTCATATCGCGCGGAGGTCAAAGGCCGTTTTGTGCGCTCGAACATTCATAGATCTTTTAAAAATAGTTTTGTTGTGAAATATACCTAGAATTTTCTTTAATTATGAGTACGATTTCTGTACATACCATTAAATACACCAGGATACACTTAAATCACTGTGAAACACTCAACACAATCAAACTTCACATAACAATGACGTCACTGAGCAACGGTTTGTTTACGTAACACTTTTTATCGAAAAAACAGTTTTTATGATGCTATTTGATGCAAATATTATCTAAAACAATGTAATAACTACTTATAAATGAATATTTATCCACTTCACGTCGAATATGCACAAAAAATAAGAAAAAACACTAAATAACTAGAGAGCCTAACAAGATAACGCTCTGTCGACGCGCGCGTTCGAAGCGTCACTGTCAACTATTTTTATAAATGCCACAGAACTTTTACGCGTTTGAATGATGTAGTTCACGAAAGAGTGGCTATCGGCTCATAGAGTTAAATCATCGCAGACGAGATTAAACCTTATTTATGTGAAGTATTAAGATAAAAACCGCTTGCTTCTGGGTGGTACGATATCGTACCAGCCGGGCTTGAAGGGTGCTCGACTTACTGTTACGATATCGTAGCAGCCGGACGATAGCGGTAAAATACAACTCCCAAGCCTACTCGTCGTGTCTAGTTGAATAGGTACGAGTACCTACTAGGTGATGCGAGAGTGGTGAATTAAATGTCAATTAATTTCTCACGTTTACGAGATGTGATAGTGGTAAACACCGTGCCGTGCTTTCGATACGAGATGATGGAGGTAAATGAACTTACACCAACCTAAATCGTACCTGAAATGAAATACCTACTTGTAGGTACACATGGCTACACCTCAAGTTATAAATTTCCAGTATAAGCTGTTCTCACATTGAATAGGATTTCCGTACAGTGCAAGATCAGCGTAAACTGGAACTGTATAGCTTGATGTGTAGCCGTGCGTACCTACTTACTTGCAGCCGATTATTCGTCCGACGTCCGTTGACCCACCGCGGGCGCGCTGAACTGACGCACACGCACAGCTGTGCCGCGCTACGTCATCACCGAGCAGATCGCGTACGATCTTGCGTTTATGAATGAAATAGTGGAAGCGCTACTAAAATTTAACTCGAATGACAGAAAAAAAGTGATAAATTTCTAACTTCTTTATTAAATGTCTTAAAACAAAAATAACAATGCCAATAGTGACTGTTACTCGTCTGGAGTTACTGTGTTTCGGCTCCAGAACGATGTAAAAATAAACGTGTATATATATTTTTTTTTAATGTATGTTCGAGTATAACTCCGTCATAATATAGACGGATTTGTAAAATTCTTTTTTTGAAAATATGAAAATTCTTCCGAAAAAAGAAAACTGACTTCACTGACACAAAATTAAATAGGTACATATCCAAAGTCTTAAGTACGTCCGAAATTAAAGTTATTTTTCAATTTGTTCCTTCCTCCTTCTTCCGGAAGTCGCTTTTTTTTGCCAAAAGTTTTTTATGTACTTCAATTCATAAGGAGACTATTGAAATTACAAGGACATTGGATAGGGTCAATCTTGAAGTTAGCTTTGTACCTAATATTATTTATAGGCCACAGCGGTCAACTTCTCTTTGTACAGAATATCAGTTTTATTTCCATCATCATTATCAGACTATTAACGAAAGACTAATAATAGGTAAAGGAAATACGGGCTGATGTCCGTAACTCGAAGTCAAAGCGCGCATTTTGCGTAAGGGTGGGAGAATCGGTTATTCGATTCACCTCAGCTCCTCGAGGAAGGCCAGCAACGCCTTTGAGTTACTGAAAATCTCACGTAAGGTACCTGGGCTACCGAAGTATTTTGCCCTAGATGTGGCGATCACCAGGCAGTTAAGCAGCACATGCGTTGCTGTTTCGCCGTCCGGTAAGGACCAGGCGGCGCGTTGTATTACACGCGCACCTCAAAGAGGTTTCAGCAAGAATTAAAGGGGTCCGCTAGGACCGATGCCTGTCAGGGTCGCGGATTTGTTCGAAAGAGTTACTGTGGCCGTGGCACAGGCAACGGAAGGAACACGGGTGGCTTTTAGTAAAGTGGCGTGTCAGTAAAATACTGACACGCCCTTCCTCTCCGCCCAGAGCGGAAGAAGTCATTAGATGATTTCCCATACAAAAAAAAAGGAACCTGGGCTCAAACTCAAAGCATTTGTTTCTAATAAACCAATTACAGGCACTTTTGAATTGTCAAAGAGTCGGAAAGATGAAGCTAGTTGCCCGTTCCAAAGCGTAGTAGGTACCTATGGAGAAGAACGGGCAAGAAACTCCATGGACACTCTTTTTAAATCATGAAATTGTTTTTAACAATTTGTTACAGAAAGTTGGTTACATCCTGTAAGTTCTAATTATCAACGTGAGTACGATGTAAAAAGACGTGCACATTAAAAGCGTCCGTAATTAAAAACAAAAATCAAATAGCATTGTAGAAATTAAAATATGTCGTGGCAGCTAAGAGATGAATTAGAAATGTGATGATGATTAGAAAACTAAATGCATAAGATTTCCCATTTAATACTAAATTATTAGCAGTGAACCAATTCTATACCTGCAATAGGGCGTTATTTACGTCGTCAAGATTTGTTGCACGTCTATTAATCTTAAAAATTAAGGATGTATCGTCAGCAAATAACACCATATGTGGTTGTTTTTTTAAATTAATGGGGTAGATCATTAATATTAAAAAGAGGAAAGGACCTAGTATCGAGCCTTGTGGAACACCCATTATTATTTTTAAACCATTTTAATTGACATCATTTATTTGAACTTATTGCTGTCCATCATTTAAATAAGATTTTACTAGATAGAGCGCAAGTTCACCTAGTCCGTAATGCTTAAGTTTTAAGAGCAAGGTTTCGTGATTAACGCAGTCAAATGCCATAACTCTTTATGTCACAAAAAATTCTATGGCATCATGGGCATCCTCCCACGCTGTAAATATGTGTTTTAATAAGGCAATGGGAATGACACCGGCGTCATTCGTACAACGTCAAAGTCAAAGTCAAAGGGTTTATTTCAAATAGGCACTTATAAGCCACTTATGAACGTCAACATTTACTACGTCCTTTGGTGAACCCATATTGCTGATCGTGTAATACCTATTTAGTTGGTGTTAAAATGATTGAGCATTTGATTGACTTGATTTGATTGCTGGGGAGTTTGTTGCGACACTTCTTCTTCCCAGCTAAAGCACTGGGAAGTGGTGAAGGGCAGGCGTTTTGGGGGACTGTCTTATATAATTTTGACGTTCAAAAAGTGCTGACTCTCAGCCTAGTTTGAATAAATAACTTTCGATTCTGATTTTGATTGAGCATTATATTTTCGAACACCTTGCTGATTACCGGCAGCACGGATACTGGTCTGCAATTGTTAGCGTCTTTGCTGTCCCCAGATTTTAATAGTGGTATAACCTTACTATATTTCATTAAATCCGGGAAGACTCCTTGATCCACACACAAAATAAATATGAAAGCTACGTATGGTGCTATGGTCTCGATTATGGATGTACAAACTTTGATAGACATTCCCCATAGATCTTTGGTCAATTTGATTTTGATTTGCCGAAAAGATTTTATAACTATCATAGGGTTTATGTGCTTAAATTTAAATTCAACCGGGCAGCCTGGAACGTTCGCTCTTAATAAATCAATTGAGACATAGGGTGATGAATTTACGGCTTCCGTCGTTTTAGATGGTATATTAGTTAAGAAGTTTACAAATCCTTGAGCTACTTCTATGTTAGAGCTTACTGCACCACGAGAAGTCTCCAGTGAATAATCGGTGTTTCGTATTTTTTTCCTACTAGTTTCGTTATTTTTAACTTTCCAAACTGTTTTTATTTTATTTTCTGCTGATTTGATCTTGTTGCTAATATACTGGGCTTTAGCTATCTTGCATGTATTTATAAATATTTTGGAATATATAGCAACATACTTGTTGAAACTTTCGGTGTTAATGTAAGGCTGAAAGCGATGGCTTTCTTTCTCTACATATTCACAATCACAGAAAACATTATCGATAAGTACAAGTAGCAGACGTCGGAGTTACTCTAGTTGGTTCTGTAAAAATAGTCGATACATTGAATGATTTAAAAAGGCTTAGTAATCTAACTACTGCTATTTGAATTATTTTCAAAAATATTGATATTAAAATCACCACAAATAATCGCGGCTTTGTGACTGGATGCAAGTTTCGCTAGGGCATCTTCTATTTTTGACTCAAATATAGAAAATTCAGATAATTAGGGGGTCTGTAAACGCACACTACTACATGCTTATCTAGCTCAACACAGGACAGTTCTATGCAATGTTCAACTGATAAACCAACATGTCATTCCGTTGCTTAGATTCTAAATATTTTTGTATCAATATAATAGAACCTCCACGCTGCATGGATTTACGGTTAAAACAACTGCCCACGCTCTAGCTTTCCTAGTTAATTGGCATTCGGTAATCCTTTAAACCAATGTTCAGCAAACAATGTCAAACTTTGTTTTTTCTAAAAACATTTATATTTCTAATAATTTGGAAGAAATATCTTGAATATTTTGATGAAATAATTTAAAGACCTTCTGCTGGTCTCCTTTTCGATAGTTAATTATTTTAGAGCAAGAAGATACCTTGTTGTTGTTTGGCATAAGAATGTTCTTACTGGTAACTTCTGTTGTCTTACAAACTAGTTTAAAACATTATCCGGAGTTAACCCCAAGACTTCATTCTCATCACCAGGCAGTGAGTTCATTGTGAGCGAGGGACATGGAACCTCCTTCTTATACAAACTTATAGCATGTGAGCTACACTCATTCAGGTCCACCACCTTATTTTTATTATTATTAACCGATGTGGTGTAATAACACAAGACTTCGACATACTATTTATGTCCGAGTTTATATAAAAAGCTAATAGCCTTGCTATTATGTGTCTAAAACTAACAGGCAGATACACAGTACCCCTAGTCGAGTTTAAAGTTTCCTACCGAAGCACTTTACCCTATATGTGACGACCACCGGGTAGTTTAGCAACACATGAGCTGCTGTCTCGTCTCCTGCAGGCCCTGCTCAGCGGACTGTCTGTTATGAAGACTAATAAATTATTTCAGAAAATTGCTTTTATCAAAGTCAACTTCTAATCACTCTCTTCCCCTTTTTTGTCCTAAATATCTTTGAAGTAATTAAACCAAGTTTTTCAGAACGCCACTGTCAAGGATGTTGTCATTTGAAGGCAAAACTTGTTCTAACGAATATATCAACCATCGCAGAATATGTTTGATTATTTGTTGGTACACAGTGATCAGCAGGGTTGGATTTAGGGACGTTACAAAAGATAGCACAAAAAAATGAAAAGGATAGTATTAAAAAAAAAATATAGTACACTTCCATTATTTTTAATTTAACATAATTGTTGGGGATAGAATAAAAATGTTTATTTTGTAGTGTTTTTTTACCTTGATTTTTAATAAATAAATTAATCGGGGAGCAAAGTGGCGACTAGCTGGCAACCCTAATGTACGTACAGCGCCACCCCGCGCGCCGCGCCCGCAATGCTCGAAGTTTCCGGAAGCAACTATATAGACTTGCGCTCTCCCCACTCCCGAGTCAGTCGTCGTCCCGCCACCGGCCGCAACGCGCGCGCACACGCGCTTTTGAACACTCCCGGGCTCGCGAGTTAGTCGCGGGGGTTAGTCGTAGGGTCCGCTAGGACCGATGCCTGTCAGGGTCGCGGATTTGTTCGAAAGAGTTACTGTGGCCGTGGCACAGGCAACGGAAGGAACACGGGTGGCTTTTAGTAAAGTGGCGTGTCAGTAAAATACTGACACGCCCTTCCTCTCCGCCCAGAGCGGAAGAAGTCATTAGATGATTTCCCATACAAAAAAAAAGGAACCTGGGCTCAAACTCAAAGCATTTGTTTCTAATAAACCAATTACAGGCACTTTTGAATTGTCAAAGAGTCGGAAAGATGAAGCTAGTTGCCCGTTCCAAAGCGTAGTAGGTACCTATGGAGAAGAACGGGCAAGAAACTCCATGGACACTCTTTTTAAATCATGAAATTGTTTTTAACAATTTGTTACAGAAAGTTGGTTACATCCTGTAAGTTCTAATTATCAACGTGAGTACGATGTAAAAAGACGTGCACATTAAAAGCGTCCGTAATTAAAAACAAAAATCAAATAGCATTGTAGAAATTAAAATATGTCGTGGCAGCTAAGAGATGAATTAGAAATGTGATGATGATTAGAAAACTAAATGCATAAGATTTCCCATTTAATACTAAATTATTAGCAGTGAACCAATTCTATACCTGCAATAGGGCGTTATTTACGTCGTCAAGATTTGTTGCACGTCTATTAATCTTAAAAATTAAGGATGTATCGTCAGCAAATAACACCATATGTGGTTGTTTTTTTAAATTAATGGGGTAGATCATTAATATTAAAAAGAGGAAAGGACCTAGTATCGAGCCTTGTGGAACACCCATTATTATTTTTAAACCATTTTAATTGACATCATTTATTTGAACTTATTGCTGTCCATCATTTAAATAAGATTTTACTAGATAGAGCGCAAGTTCACCTAGTCCGTAATGCTTAAGTTTTAAGAGCAAGGTTTCGTGATTAACGCAGTCAAATGCCATAACTCTTTATGTCACAAAAAATTCTATGGCATCATGGGCATCCTCCCACGCTGTAAATATGTGTTTTAATAAGGCAATGGGAATGACACCGGCGTCATTCGTACAACGTCAAAGTCAAAGTCAAAGGGTTTATTTCAAATAGGCACTTATAAGCCACTTATGAACGTCAACATTTACTACGTCCTTTGGTGAACCCATATTGCTGATCGTGTAATACCTATTTAGTTGGTGTTAAAATGATTGAGCATTTGATTGACTTGATTTGATTGCTGGGGAGTTTGTTGCGACACTTCTTCTTCCCAGCTAAAGCACTGGGAAGTGGTGAAGGGCAGGCGTTTTGGGGGACTGTCTTATATAATTTTGACGTTCAAAAAGTGCTGACTCTCAGCCTAGTTTGAATAAATAACTTTCGATTCTGATTTTGATTGAGCATTATATTTTCGAACACCTTGCTGATTACCGGCAGCACGGATACTGGTCTGCAATTGTTAGCGTCTTTGCTGTCCCCAGATTTTAATAGTGGTATAACCTTACTATATTTCATTAAATCCGGGAAGACTCCTTGATCCACACACAAAATAAATATGAAAGCTACGTATGGTGCTATGGTCTCGATTATGGATGTACAAACTTTGATAGACATTCCCCATAGATCTTTGGTCAATTTGATTTTGATTTGCCGAAAAGATTTTATAACTATCATAGGGTTTATGTGCTTAAATTTAAATTCAACCGGGCAGCCTGGAACGTTCGCTCTTAATAAATCAATTGAGACATAGGGTGATGAATTTACGGCTTCCGTCGTTTTAGATGGTATATTAGTTAAGAAGTTTACAAATCCTTGAGCTACTTCTATGTTAGAGCTTACTGCACCACGAGAAGTCTCCAGTGAATAATCGGTGTTTCGTATTTTTTTCCTACTAGTTTCGTTATTTTTAACTTTCCAAACTGTTTTTATTTTATTTTCTGCTGATTTGATCTTGTTGCTAATATACTGGGCTTTAGCTATCTTGCATGTATTTATAAATATTTTGGAATATATAGCAACATACTTGTTGAAACTTTCGGTGTTAATGTAAGGCTGAAAGCGATGGCTTTCTTTCTCTACATATTCACAATCACAGAAAACATTATCGATAAGTACAAGTAGCAGACGTCGGAGTTACTCTAGTTGGTTCTGTAAAAATAGTCGATACATTGAATGATTTAAAAAGGCTTAGTAATCTAACTACTGCTATTTGAATTATTTTCAAAAATATTGATACTAAAATCACCACAAATAATCGCGGCTTTGTGACTGGATGCAAGTTTCGCTAGGGCATCTTCTATTTTTGACTCAAATATAGAAAATTCAGATAATTAGGGGGTCTGTAAACGCACACTACTACATGCTTATCTAGCTCAACACAGGACAGTTCTATGCAATGTTCAACTGATAAACCAACATGTCATTCCGTTGCTTAGATTCTAAATATTTTTGTATCAATATAATAGAACCTCCACGCTGCATGGATTTACGGTTAAAACAACTGCCCACGCTCTAGCTTTCCTAGTTAATTGGCATTCGGTAATCCTTTAAACCAATGTTCAGCAAACAATGTCAAACTTTGTTTTTTCTAAAAACATTTATATTTCTAATAATTTGGAAGAAATATCTTGAATATTTTGATGAAATAATTTAAAGACCTTCTGCTGGTCTCCTTTTCGATAGTTAATTATTTTAGAGCAAGAAGATACCTTGTTGTTGTTTGGCATAAGAATGTTCTTACTGGTAACTTCTGTTGTCTTACAAACTAGTTTAAAACATTATCCGGAGTTAACCCCAAGACTTCATTCTCATCACCAGGCAGTGAGTTCATTGTGAGCGAGGGACATGGAACCTCCTTCTTATACAAACTTATAGCATGTGAGCTACACTCATTCAGGTCCACCACCTTATTTTTATTATTATTAACCGATGTGGTGTAATAACACAAGACTTCGACATACTATTTATGTCCGAGTTTATATAAAAAGCTAATAGCCTTGCTATTATGTGTCTAAAACTAACAGGCAGATACACAGTACCCCTAGTCGAGTTTAAAGTTTCCTACCGAAGCACTTTACCCTATATGTGACGACCACCGGGTAGTTTAGCAACACATGAGCTGCTGTCTCGTCTCCTGCAGGCCCTGCTCAGCGGACTGTCTGTTATGAAGACTAATAAATTATTTCAGAAAATTGCTTTTATCAAAGTCAACTTCTAATCACTCTCTTCCCCTTTTTTGTCCTAAATATCTTTGAAGTAATTAAACCAAGTTTTTCAGAACGCCACTGTCAAGGATGTTGTCATTTGAAGGCAAAACTTGTTCTAACGAATATATCAACCATCGCAGAATATGTTTGATTATTTGTTGGTACACAGTGATCAGCAGGGTTGGATTTAGGGACGTTACAAAAGATAGCACAAAAAAATGAAAAGGATAGTATTAAAAAAAAAATATAGTACACTTCCATTATTTTTAATTTAACATAATTGTTGGGGATAGAATAAAAATGTTTATTTTGTAGTGTTTTTTTACCTTGATTTTTAATAAATAAATTAATCGGGGAGCAAAGTGGCGACTAGCTGGCAACCCTAATGTACGTACAGCGCCACCCCGCGCGCCGCGCCCGCAATGCTCGAAGTTTCCGGAAGCAACTATATAGACTTGCGCTCTCCCCACTCCCGAGTCAGTCGTCGTCCCGCCACCGGCCGCAACGCGCGCGCACACGCGCTTTTGAACACTCCCGGGCTCGCGAGTTAGTCGCCATCCGCCCTCCGATTCTTTTTACAATTACCACTGCGTTTTACTCCCCCAACTAAACGCACTGCGTGCTGTGCGCAACATTAAGCTGGTCCTTCGAGCCGGATTTCGAGCCCCTAGTGTTTAGTTTGGACTGAAACCTGTATGCAGGGATGTCGCTGCTCCGCACACCCCCGAAAGGTGTTAGTGTTAAAACACGCAGTCAAACGCGTGCCTTGGAGCAGGTGGCTAACAGAAGTGAACCGTTAGTGGTAACAAAATCGGCGAAAAGTGATTCAACCGCGTGTTTGTCGGCGGCCCGCAAGAAGTTGGAATACGAGGCGGCTCAAAAACAGGCCCTAATCGATCTCGAGTTGGCCGAAAAACGTGCTAAAATAGAAAAAGACTTGGCCTTGAAGAAACTACAAGTCGATCTAGCCGATTTAGAAGAAGAAAGCCGACGTTCAGTTTCGAGAAATTCAAGAATGATCGACACGTGGCTAGCAAAACAAGATGGCGTCGCGTCTATTACGCAACAAAGTAATTGCGCAGAATATGCAGAAAACGTCTGCGACCAAGCATACTCAATGCCAGTTAATGAAGATCGCCAGTGTGACCCATCAGATCCGTGGGGAAAACCCTGGCACCGCACCGACCGTCAACAGGAGTTCGCTGACGAGCGTCCGCCGCATGGCAACAGTATCCAACAGTTGACGGAGGCGCTGCACCAAACATTTATGAAAATTAATGGTCGTGACAACAACAGAGAGCTGCTCACGCGCCTAGCAACTTCAAAAGATTTACCGGTATTCGACGGTGATCCTATGCAGTGGCTGCAATTCAAGGAGTCATATAAAGAGTCGTCACTCCTATGTAGTTATAGCGATTCTGAAAACATTTGGCGGTTACGAAAGTGCCTCCGTGGTGACGCGAAAGAGGCCGTGTCATCGCTCCTTATCGGCAACACAACACCGCAAGCTATAATTGAAACTTTAGAGTTGCGATTCGGCAGACCTGAGTGCATTATCAATAAAATATATACTCAGTTAAAGAAGATCAACCCGCTTCCCACTGCATACCATATAGAGATAGTGAATTTTGCAATTAAAGTAAAAAACTACGTAACAGCTGTTAAAGCTATCAAGTGCAACGAGTACCTACAAAGCCCGGAAACAACAGCTATAGTATTGTCAAAGTTGCCGCCCGCTCTTATCAATAAGTGGGCAGAATATATCTACAATAGACAAAATAATTCTTCCAAACTAGAATTATTGTCAGAATTTTTATACAGAGAAGCTAATATCGTCGCAACTTCAGGTGTTAGTTTTATACAAAGTCAGAACGACTCGAAAAAGAAATATGAAAATAAAACTCATCCAGTGTTATCGTGCACTACTACGTCCGACGATAAGTGCATATATTGTCGTGTCTCTCCATCGCAGCACACCTTAGAAAAATGTGGAAAATTCAAACGTGCTATGAAACGTGATCGTTGGCAGTTCGCACGTAGGAAAAGCCTATGTTACAAGTGCTTAGGCACGCGACACACTGAACCCTCCGCGTGCCGCGCTCCGAACTGCAACGAGTGTGGACATCCACACCATTCTCTTCTTCACTGGACGAAGTCTGCCGCCGCCGCGGCGCCCGCGGCGCGCACCCCAGATGCGCCGGCGGCGGCGCTCCCAGCAGCCGCGCGGTCAGCGGCACCGCGCGCACCGGCATCGTCAGAGACCGCGCGCCCCGACGCGGTCCGCCCCGCGGTGGACGGAGCTCACGTGCACCCGTCAGCGGCCATGGAGTCACGTCCCGAAGACACGGTCGCCCACGCAAGTGCGTCCACTTCTAGTGTTAGTGTATCAGTGCCTAAAGTGTTACTAAAAACAGTGCCGGTTACCGTTCACGGACCCAAAGACAGTGTCCACACTCACGCGTTGCTGGATGACGGCGCCACTGTCACGCTGATCGCCGCGGACCTCGCCGACCAGGTGGGACTGCACGGTAAGAAAGTGACCCTGCGCGCTCGCAGCGCGTGGGATTCCGGTGAGCTCGTGTGCCAAACGGAGACCGTAAGTCTTGACATTTCTAACACTAAAGGTGATCATTTTAACATATGTGCTCGTAAAATGAACGAACTTAACTTACCTAAGCAACGTTTATCGTGTATAGATTTAGGTAGTTATTCACACTTTGATTATAAAAAATATGATTTGTGCCAATGTGACACACAGCCTAAGCTTTTAATCGGTCAGGACAACTACGAGGTTATTGCTCCTATTTTATGTATAAAAAGTAATAATCGAAATGAACCTTATGTAACACAGACGCCGCTAGGGTGGTGTGTACACGGCATTGTAAACAACGTAAACATGTCAGCTGATTGTAACACTAGTGGTAGCAGCGCGCAACGTTGTTGTGATTCTGAGTTGCATGAGTTAGTAAGAGAATCATTTACGTTAGAGTCAATAGGAATTTTAAAGAAACCGCGACAAAATGCAGACGAGTTGCGTGCTGTGTCCATATTAAATAATACATGTGAGTTAATTGATAATCAATGGTATGTAGAATTGCCTTGGAAATATGATAACTTTGTTATGCCTGATTCTTATCAGACTGCCGTAAATCGTTTAAAGTCAGTTGAGAAAAAAATGTTAGCTGACAGCGCTTACGCGTCACGTTATCAGGAACGTATTCAGCATTTATTTTCGAATAATTATGCTAGGAAGCTAGACGAGGGGGAGTCTAGCGACCGCGTTTGGTATCTACCGCATTTCGGGGTCGATAACCCTAATAAAAAGAAATTACGTTTAGTTTTCGACGCAGCAGCAAAAACACAAGGTTATTCTCTCAATGATTTTTTATTGACAGGGCCGGACTTATTACAGTCTTTATTCGGAATTATGTTTAGATTTAGAGAAAATCAAATTGGAATTATTGCAGATATTAAAGACATGTTCTTAAGGATTAAAATTAAACAAAAAGATCAGCAGGCTCTTAGATTTTTATTCCGCGATGAAACCACTAAGGACATTAAGAAATACGCTATGACGTCATTAATATTTGGCGCGAACTGCTCGCCCTTTATCGCGCAACATATTAAAAATAAAAACGCATTGAACTTTAAAAATACTTACCCTAAGGCTGTCGACGCTATTTGCAAACAACATTATATGGATGACTATATCGACAGTTTACCCGAAGTTGGCCTCGCGAAACAAATGATATAGGAAGTCTGTTATATTCACCAGCAGGGTGGATTCGAAATACGGAACTGGGCTAGCAACGTACCAGCTGTTCTGGAAAACCTACCGAAGGAAGCTCTAAGTGACAGCGCCTGTTGCTCCATTGATCAAGATTCCAATCGGTCTGAAAGGACACTTGGTTTGTTATGGTGCCCCGCTAGCGACGAGTTAGGATTCGATTTGTCCTTGAAGCGTATACCCGATGATATCGTAAATTTAAAACGTAAACCTACGAAACGCGAAATGCTACGTATTATTATGTCGATTTTTGACATTCACGGTTTTCTCGGACCGTTTACTATTAAGGCGAAGATTTTGATGCAGAAAACCTGGAAAACTGACTTACCATGGGATCAAGAATTACCAGAAGATTTATTTATTATATTTGCAGAGTGGATGACTCAGCTGAAAGCAATAAAAGATATTCGCATTCCGCGATACTTTTTTCGAGACCGCGATGCACCACAGTCTCCGGTCTCTGGGAACTCCGCCGCTAGTGCGAGCGAGACAACACTATTGGAATTGCACGTATTCTGCGACGCGTCTCCGAGCGCTTACGCAGCCGTAGCGTATTGGCGAAAGAAACACAATGATAAAGTGATAGTGTCGTTCATCGCGAGCAAAAGCCGCGTTACGCCTACGAAGCTTGTGACGATACCTAGACTCGAGCTACAGGGTGCTCTATTGGCGTGCCGCTTAGCTGATACTATTAAACAAGAACACAGACTAATACCTACTGCTACGTATTTTTGGACGGACTCAACAACTGTCCTACATTGGATTAAAAACGAGAATAGGAACTATAAAGTTTTTATCGCGAATAGACTCGGTGAAATAGATGAGCTGAGCAAAATACAAGAATGGCATTACGTACCTACCGAGTTAAACGTCGCTGACCTCGCTTCGAAGAATATGGATTACGAGCTGAAAAGCAATTGTGAGTGGTTCTTGGGACCTTCTTTTCTGCACGACGCTGACACGAAGAACTGGCCGCGGCAACCTGAAAATAAAATAAAAATTAATGAAGAAATATTAGAAAAAATAAATTTAATAAATGAAAATAACAGTCTAAATGACTTACCTGTACCAGAGCCGACGCGCTTCTCCAGTTGGTTACGATTGCTTCGTACGACTGGAACTGTTCTGCTGTTCATAGAAAAATGTAAGAAGATAAAAATAAATGGACTTACCGACGAGTTGATGAAGCGAGCTGAAATATTATTACTGCAGCACTCGCAAACCAAAGCTTTCCTCAGTGACATCTTGCTGTTGAAACAAAACAAAGAAATTAAGCGCGATAGTAGACTCCGCGCTTTGACACCTATATTGGATGATTGTGGGTTACTGCGTGTTGGTGGACGAATAGGAGCTGCCAAGGATGTAGTGATGGACACAAAGTCACCAGTGATTTTAGACGGACATGACCATGTGGCTCGACTTATTGTCAAGTATTACCACATCCGAGCGGGTCATGGATGCAACGAGTTGGTGGTCAATGAATTGCGTCAAAAATATTGGCTGCTACGTTTACGTCCCACGGTTCGTACAGTTGCATCGCAATGCTTAATCTGTCGTATCAGGAAGGCTAATCCTAAGCCGCCACGACTCGGCGACTTACCTGAAGCTAGACTCACACATCATCAAAGACCGTTTACTGTAACTGGAGTTGATTTGTTTGGACCAATGGAGGTCACAGTTGGAAGATCAAGGCCAAAACGCTATGGTGTTTTGTTTACGTGTCTGACAGTACGTGCTGTGCATATAGAGATTGTGCCGAGCCTGACCGCGGATTCTCTGATAATGGCTTTACGGAGGATGGCTGCACGTAGGGGCTGGCCAACGAAAATTTATTCCGACAATGGAACTAATATGCGTGGTGCAGAAACTGAATTGAAGAAAGTATATGACGCTGTAGACAAAAATACCATCACCAACGAGGCTTTGAACAATGGAGTTTCCTGGAGCTTCATTCCGCCAGCTAGCCCGCATATGGGAGGCTCTTGGGAGCGGCTGGTGCGCAGTGTTAAGACCGCACTTAAGGTGGTTCTGAAAGAGAGAGCTCCACGTGAAGAGACACTGGATACCCTCTTAGCTGAGGTAGAGAATATTATTAACAGCCGGCCTTTAACTCATGTCTCCGTAGACCCTCGGGATGATGAGACTCTAACACCGAATCATTTTCTCATCGGTTCGTCGTCTAATTTACCTGAAGCAAGAGTTTTCACCGATAAAGATCTGTGTCTGCGCAAACAATGGCGTATCTCCCAGCGTCTAGCTGACCATTTTTGGGCCAGATGGATGAAGGAAGTGCTTCCCGATCTGGTTCCGCGCCGAAAGTGGACAGAAGAGGGCGCACAATTGAAGATTGGTGACGTGGTAGTAATAGTTGACCCTAACTCCCCCCGTAATAGCTGGCCTAAAGGTGTAGTACAATCCGTGTACCCTGGTGCTGACGGACGCGTAAGAGTTGTTGACATTAGGACCAAACAAGGGATACTTAAACGTCCCGCGGCTAGGGTAGCTGTATTTTGACGTAGTGTCTAGTGTCATTTGTGTCACTTTAGTGTCTGTTGTTCATTGTTTTGAGTGTCGTGCCGACACTGAGGGGGAGGATGTTGGGGATAGAATAAAAATGTTTATTTTGTAGTGTTTTTTACCTTGATTTTTAATAAATAAATTAATCGGGGAGCAAAGTGGCGACTAGCTGGCAACCCTAATGTACGTACAGCGCCACCCCGCGCGCCGCGCCCGCAATGCTCGAAGTTTCCGGAAGCAACTATATAGACTTGCGCTCTCCCCACTCCCGAGTCATGACTCTGCGCGCGACGCTCGCCCCGAACGGACGTGTTGTGAAGTGCTCCTGCCCGCTGCGTGACTCACCTCTCACCGCAATCAAGACTCGCTGCGCCCCGCTGCGAACATTGTAGCCGCCCCGGCTACAGACGATTTAATTAATTGGTGAATTTATTTCACTGATTAATTCAGTCCAAACTGTCTTTTTCAAGACATATTATTTCTTTGTCGGAGAAAGCTTCGTGTAGAATCACTTGGCCCTCTCCGGGTAAAATCCACTGTTTTTGTGGTCCTCGGTTGAAACCTCACGGTGTCAACGAATCCGAGGGGGTGTTGACCCGACTCACCCGCCGAACCCCTTCAGGGCTAGGCATCAATCGGACGGGTCCCAGACCACCGGCCTTGGGGGATCTCCTAGTCGGTACTGGTGACAGTTTTGCCTCCACAGCAACTCACCCAGTGTCTTTGGGGTGTCTCTACACCCCTCGCATTGGACGTCAGGGCCCTGTTGCACATTAAGATTGGCAACAGGTTTACAAGCTTAGGGCTCACCAATAGGTACACACCCCCCTGCCTACACCCGGCAGGGAGGGCCACACATCCCCGGGCTATCCTCCCGGGGAAGTAGCCGTTAGGATTGTTAGGAGTTTTTATAGGGACTTAGGCCACTCCCTATGAGTGAATTGTAGGCCCCCCACCATGGCCAGTAACATGGCACCCCCTCCGTCCAAGTCAGAATGGCTGGCTGGACTGAAGCATTTTATAGCCACGGATCCTAATTTCGCGCTAGAGCTAGGAACCGTCCTGCGCCCGATAGCGCATCTTATGTTCCCCGCGAACATTCCCAAGCCCGCTCCCGCGATCATCGCGTTCACCGATGCTCCAGAATCCCCAGCTTGCCCGCCCTCCCCGGCTTTTTCCGAAGAGCCGCCGGAAGAGATGGACGCTGAAGACGTCCCGTCAGATACGGACACCCTCACCGGTGATTCCGAACAAGTAATAGTAATTGAAGCTAACGCCCCGCCCGCTTCCGAATCTTCTCCCTCATCCACCGAAGAGGTGTTTACCACCGTCGAGGGAAAAGGGAAAAAGAGGAAGAAGAAGTCTTGCGGTAACTCGCAAGCCGCGAAAATTCCCTTGACCGACGTCTCAGCGTCCCTCCTCGCGCGTCCCCCCACCCCGCCGCCGTCGACCTCCGCCGCGGCCCCCACTCCGACCGCGACCGCTCCCACCGCCGCGCCCGCTCCCACCGCCGCGCCCCGCACCGCTGCGGGGAAAAAGGAGCCCACCCCGCCCCCTGTGTTCATTCAGGACAAGGGAAAATGGACCGACGTGTCCAAATGGTGTGCCGAGGCTCGCATAGCCTACACCAATGCCAGGACCACGACCCAAGGCATAAAGGTGACCGTCCCGACGTCCCGCGACTACAGGGACCTCACCAAGCTTCTCCGCTACAGAGGCGTATCGTTCCATACGTACGCCCTGCAGGAAGACCGACAAGTACGGGTAGTCATTAAGAAGCTACCTAAAGAGATTGAGACCGCGGACATCAAGGCCGACCTTGAGTACCAAGGCGTCCCAGTATTAGAGGTGCACCGCATGCACCGAGCCCGGCACGGTATGCCATTTGATATGGTGTTAGTAGTCTGCCCTCCCTCAGAGGGACATAATCCGATATTTAAAATAAAAACAGTCTGCAATCTCTCGGGCATAAAAATCGAGAAACCGCGTAAAACTGGCATTATCGGTCAATGCCATCGTTGTCAGCTCTACGGCCACGCGCAGTCGCACTGCAACGCCAAACCTAGGTGCGTAAAGTGCCTAGGCGACCACGGCACAGCCGACTGTGCCCGTCCTAAGGACCGTGCCCTCTGCACGGAACCACCCAGTTGCGTCCTCTGCGGCGAGTCAGGCCATCCGGCCAACTATAGGGGGTGCTCGAAAGCACCCAAATCCTCATCTCCCAAGCTAGCGAAGCGTGCAGACGCCCGCCAGCAAAGGGAAGCCCCGACCGCGAGATTACCAGACCGTCTCAGCCCCCAGAGGCCGAGTCCCTGGAACTATCTGAACCATCAGCAGGCGTTCCCTGCGTTGGCTTCAGCTAGGCCCACGCTCGCACCAATCCCACCGCTTGTAGACCCGCGTACCGGCGCCCCCGCGCTAACTACTCGGTTCCCCTACCCCCACGCGCCCGTCTCCATCGCGTCCGCCGTCGCCGCGCCCGCCGCCGCCGCACCCGCCGCCGTCGCACCCGCCGTCGTCGCGCCCGCCGCCGTCGCGCCCGCCGCCGCCGCCGCCGTACCACCCGCAGCGCGCTCCGCAGCGCGTCAAGCCGCCCGCCCACCAGTCGCAGTAAACCAGCACCCTGGTCCCGCGACCATGAACCCTATGGACGTGTATAATACAATCAACAGCACGTTCCTAAAGTTCTTCTCCCCTCGTGCCCTCCGTATGGCACAGGAGCTCAGTGCAGCCACTAGGGCTGGAGACTTTAATCAGGTTTACGCGATCTACAACGCGTACCCGGACATTACGCAGTCCGTGTTCGATTCCCAACCAAAAACCGGTACCCACTATGTCTAACAAAATAGTCGCGCGTATCAAACCCCGATCCCTAAAGCTAGGAACATTCAACGCAAACGGTATCCAATCCCAACGTGATGAGATCGCCCAATTCCTCCGCGACCATCAACTAGACGTACTCCTAGTACAAGAGTCATTCTTAAAACCCTACAACCGCGACCCGAAAATTGCAAACTACCGAGTAGTGCGCAACGACAGGTCGCGTTGTCACATGGGTGGAACACTCATTTACTATAAAAGGTCACTACACTGCATCCCTATGGATCCCCCCACCCTTACCCGATTAGAAGTTTCGGTCTGCCGACTAGGCCTGACGGGCCACCAACCCGTCACAATAGTCTCAGCCTATATCCCGCCCACTTCTCAAGCAGAAGATTTCCAACCAATCGCCGATGACCTCGCCGTGCTTTTAGAATTGAGTGACTCTGTTATCATAGCAGGCGATCTCAACGCTAAACATCCCGCATGGAATAGTAACACTTCATCGACTAGAGGAAGACGATTGTTCGACCTCTGTTCCTCACTAGTCTTCGACGTCGTCGCCCCGATGACTCCAACTCACTTTCCCCACAACGTAAATCGTAGGCCCGATGTACTCGACATTGCCATTCTGAAGCGAATCAACTTAAGGTTGGATTCCATAGAAGCAATAAACGAGCTCACCTCCGATCACCGTCCGGTAGTCATGCACCTGGCCCCTCGCACGGGTCTCCCAGGATCTGACCATCCCCCCCTCACCAAAGTGGTAACGGACTGGAGGCGAGTAGGCGATTCGCTGAAAACCAACACATCCCCCCACTTGAATGCCATCCCCGATCACTTTGACTCTATCGCCGACACAACGGCCGCGATCGACTCATTCACGGGTCACGTACAATCTGTCCTGAACGACTGTTCAAGGGAAATTCCTGAGGTGGAAGACCACCGATGGAAGTTGCCGGACGATGTACGCGAACTGCTAAATGAGAAGAACGCAGCTGTTCGTGCCTACAGCAACTTTCCCTGCGATGCGAACAAGGCTCACATGCGCTATTTACAGAGATCTGTAAAGACACGCATGCAAGAGCTTCGTGACGCTAACTGGGACAAGATGCTGAGCGATTTAGAGCCAACGCATCTAGCCTTCTGGCAACTTCAGAGGAATCTCAAATCCCGAGAAGTCGCCACCATGCCTCCCCTGACCCGGCCCGACGGCACAGTCGCGTTCGACGACATCGAAAAGGCCGAGTGCCTTGCCGAGAGCCTCGAAGCCCAATGCACGCCCAGTTCGCTACCAGTAGACCAGGCACACCTCGCTGAGGTGGACGCCGAAGTCGAACGTAGAGCCTCCCTCCCGCCCGTCGAGGACCCTGATGATCCACTACCTCTCGTCACCCCGGACGAAGTTCACGAGGTCATCAAAGGTCTGAAACCCCGAAAGGCCCCCGGCGCTGACGGAATCACCAATAGGGTGCTCCAGATGCTGCCCGCTCACCTGATCATGCTCTTGGCCACCATCTTCAATGGAGCCTTGAGCAATAACATCTTCCCGCAAGCATGGAAGGAAGCCACGGTCATCGGCATCCCAAAACTTGGCAAGCCCAAGAACGAGCCCACGAGCTACCGCCCCATCAGTTTACTGAATTCGCTCGGTAAAATCTACGAGAGACTTATTTATAAGCGACTCAGAAATTTTGCCGAGACGAAAGGCCTCATTCCCGACGAGCAGTTCGGTTTTAGAACCCAACACTCGTGCGTGCAACAGGTCCACCGCATCGTAGAAGACATAAGCGCTGGCTTCCAGCGCGGTACGTTGACCGGTGCAGTATTCTTCGACATAGCGAAAGCCTTCGACAAAGTCTGGCACAACGGCTTATTATATAAGCTGTACAAACTCGGTGTGCCCGACCGTCTCGTGCTCATCCTACGAGACTTTTTGTCGAACCGCACCTTTCGGTATCGAATAGAGGGAGCGATTTCATCCCCTCACCCCATACGCGCCGGCGTCCCTCAGGGCGCCGTGCTGTCCCCTCTCATATTTACGCTATTCACTAGCGATATCCCCAAACGTAGACTGGCAAAGTTGGCGCTTTTCGCCGACGACACAGCCATTTACTACGCTGGGAAAAATCCCGACGCGATAGCCTCCAGGCTCCAAACCGCAGTCAACGTTCTTGGCGCGTGGTTTAGAAAGTGGAGGATCGAAGTCAATCCCGATAAAAGTCAAGCGGTTCTCTTCTCGAAACCGAGACACTTTCCCGACCCCCCCCGGCCCATCTCCATGTTTGGCAAGCCTATCCCTTGGGAGAAGCAAGCCAAGTATCTAGGAGTGATTATGGATCAGCACATCACCTTCTCAGAGCACATCAAGAAGGCGCGCTCGCGCGCCGCCTTCGCACTGGGAAGGTTGCACTCTGTTCTTAATGCACGCAGCAAGTTGTCACTAAGGTGCAAGTTGCGAATATACACGGCGTGCATAAGGCCAATCATGACCTATGCTAGTGCAGTCTTTGCACATACACACCCCCGTTACATCCATAGGATGCAGACGCTCCAAAACCGTTTCCTTCGCCAAGCTACGGGCTCGCCATGGTACGTTAGGAACGAGATCCTCCATCTCGACCTCAAAGTCCCCACGATAGCTCAGTTCCTTAAACGCAATTCAAAGCGTTTCTTCGAATCCGCCGCGCAACACCGCAATCCTCTGATTGCAAAGGCCGCCAGTTATGTCCCCAGTAGAATCAGTCGTATTCGCCGGCCGCGACATGTCCTCTCCGACCCTGATGACCCCATCACTATTCTCCAAGAAAGCAGTAGGGCCACCAGTACAGCTCGCAAACAAAAACAACCGTCCTTCCGACCTCGCCGCCGAGGTCCTCGCGTCCCGCGAAGACCCCGAGTAAATGAAACCCCCCCCAACCGTCCCTTGCCCGCAAAAGTGCCAGCCCGCGCCGAAGCTGTGCAAGTAAAGTTAAAACCCCCATGATCTAATAATAAGAAAAATTATTTGATCCAGCCTGTCCCCACTTGCTGCCCTCCCTTAAAAGCGACTCCCTGAGCCGAGGCTCGTACCCCGCAGGGGGTGCCCTCAGTGCGCAGTTGCTGTAGGTTTAGAAATTAGTTTGTAAGCCCTGGCTGGAGGCTCTTAGCGTAAAAACTAAAAGTCACCGCAGGAAAGCCCGGTTAAGCAGTCACGGCCTCTCAAGGTCAACTGCGAGATGCCATACCCAAAAAAAAAAAAAAAAAAAAACACTCCCGAGTCAGTCGTCGTCCCGCCACCGGCCGCAACGCGCGCGCACACGCGCTTTTGAACACTCCCGCGCTCGCGAGTTAGTCGCCATCCGCCCTCCGATTCTTTTTACAATTACCACTGCGTTTTACTCCCCCAACTAAACGCACTGCGTGCTGTGCGCAACAATAATAGTCATTAAAATCAACACCAGTTAAGGTAAAATAATTAATATTTATAATAATTAATATATATATTAATTATTTTGCCGCAAATATTCGTTCGCAGTCGGCATTTATTTGCATGTGGAAGTACTAAACAATCTAGGACAAATTTTGATATTTCTTTAAACGGCCTATCATTTGTCAAATCATGCCATTGGTATAGTTTACTTCCGGTCTATCGTCATTTTCATGACCATCACTGCCACTTTCCATAATTAAAACACTAAAACGTACTGCCTATTTTACACAAACATACGCAAGCGATTGTTACAAATTTGTCTGAATTTCGAATGGAATGGAAGGAACGAGACAATCAGGGAATCCCCGGTAATCGAAACAGAAAACATCGCAAGATCAGAATTCGTTCGAACCCACATATGGTTGAAATATTCATAATTATGACGTAAAACTAAGCATTTGGGAGCAAACTTAAAATTATAGTATTTTAGCGTACTATCCTTAGATGTGGATAGTATATAGTACAAAGGGTGAAATTATAGTATAAATACTATAATTATAGTACAAAATCCAACACTGGTGATCAGCAACCTTATTCCTTGAAATGTTTTAAAGTGTGATCAGCCCATTGAAAACAATTTTTCATACACTCTAACAAACAGATATATTGTGAAAGTAAAACGGAACGTGGCAACGTAGATACTGTTTACGTCACTCGACGTCACGGCGCCATTCAATTTGTCAAAGCAATCGTATATCTTTGTCGCACTTATGAAAATTAGTATACCTATTTCACGGACCCGCCGAATTTTAAGATTGGGTTGGGTAGATTTTTAATTCAGTGCGATTTGTTTTGCTGTGTAGTAGTGTCGTCGCGGTTAAAAATACATAGTACAATAACGACGTTTGTATTGTGTTTTTAATCGCAATTAGTGCTTTACTGGTGCCTAATAGTCGTGATTATTAGAACTTCGAAATAAGAGGTTTTATCTTGGTGTAGGTGTAAGTATAGTTATCTTTATAACAAGGTTATGGGACGTCTGCTTGCTTTGCTGATAATTTTCAGCCAGATGTTTACATTCCGGTTATCTCGTTTGCCATCCTCATGTAGATTCTGCCTATTTTTGTTCATTTATGTCTTGTTTGAATGTGGATCCTCATCTGTTTTATGGTATCGATCTAATATATTTTCAATTTTTCACAAGTATTAAGTTACATTTGACAATTAGATCCACATACATAATTCTAATTGAGACTACTCAAGTTTTAATATTTCAATAATTCATAGAAGAAATAATAATAGCGGCTAAAACCATGTCAATTAAGCACACCCATCTATTTTTGGCTGTGGTCTAACGACGCACGCACACACAGGATAGAAAGTCTAGGTCACACTGAGTTCAGACAATGAATCAATAAAACTATGAAAGTTGCTATGTAACAGTATTTGATTTACAAAGTTGTTTGTAAATCAACCCCTAAGACAAGCCTCTGACCATATTTTTGAAGTTAGAATAGGTATGAGACACAATTATCTTCAAGAAATATTTATCCTATCCTATATATAAATATATCCTATATATCTGTATACCGGAGGTATACTATCCTAAGTCCATTTTTTTCGACATTCACTTTGTAATGTCCTTGAAACAAACATTTATACATCTACTTAGTGGTATACTATTTTAAGTCCAATAAAAAAAATGGACTTAGGATAGTATACCTCCGGTATACAGATATATATAAATGTGAAAGTTTGTGAGGATGTTTGTTACTCAATCATGCAAAAACGGCTGAACGGATTTGGATAAAATTTGGCACACAGATAGTTTATGACCTGGATTAACATATAGGATACCTTTTATTCTGGTAGTATG
Organism: Polymixis lichenea; assembly: GCA_949091785.1. Lineage (NCBI taxonomy): Eukaryota > Metazoa > Arthropoda > Insecta > Lepidoptera > Noctuidae > Polymixis > Polymixis lichenea. The sequence goes on along the minus strand of OX420943.1, from coordinate 750,160 downwards.
TTCCCGTGGTATAATTTACAACTCCACATGGGCTAAACTGCTGGCAAAAGCTAGTAAATAATAAATTGAAAACATGTAATATTGTTTTATAAGCACCTCACTGCATACACAGATGAAACAGGAAAATTTAGACATTAATACTTTGCATTAATAATATTGTTATCTTTAACTGTAAGTTCCGAACTGGGCTGCTAGCAGGGGCATACTAATAGAAAATGGCGCCTAGGGCACAGATCACATTTGCTCCCCTTTGTAAATTATCTTCTCGGTCTACACTGCGCAAAGCTAGCTTGCATAACCTTTCTTGACCAATTATAGCCTTCAATAACAAAGGTATTAATTTCAACTTGCAAAAAAATTGCTAGCAATGCTACAATTTTAAGAGAGTTTGAATAGAAATAGAGATTTGGAAATATGTTTTTATCCGCTTACTGCACAATATATTCTTGTTCTTCAGATTTCATACATATAGGTAACATTTTTGTGGCGACATTTTGCGCCCCCCTTTGATAAGCGCCCAGGGCTCTTGCCCTGCGTGCCCCACCCCAGTGACGCCCCTGGCTGCTAGTAACCTTATAAATAAACTAATTAATGTCCGCAATGCATTACAATGCATTATTCATTATTATTTACCTTTTTTGGCACACACACAAAACCTCTCCAAAGTTTTTTGCAACACTAGGGCATGGCAATTGATTTTTATTTCTATAAAGTAATTATGTTAAGTAAGTAAATAAGAATTATATTAATGATAATTATACTTCCTTTAAATAATCCCTCACAAGTCAGTCTTTGTAGCAAACATGGAGTTATGAATGAGAAATCCTATTTAGGTAATTGAGAACAAAAAACTTAAACGAAACTACCTAACCTATGATCCTACTAAGGACAGGCTTTTCTAGCTGCTCATAATTATTATGACAGTTATCATTACGTACATTCCCATTGAATGGCACGGCACACAAACCACTTCTAAAGACTGATCAGTCCCTCTGAGTCAACATAAAACTAATGTACCTATGTGAAGATGAAGTAATATTGATGGGAGGGCAAGTTGCCAAATGGGTATTGAATATTTCTTGCACTCATCGCTGATCTGTGCAGTGACCTCTCATCAGTTTGAATGGATCAGATATTTATAGAACAGAACAAAAAAACTTGGTTGGATTTTAAAATGGGCCATCCCACCAAAGGAATCTAACTGACCCTTGACTTCTGAAAGCCATATTAAAGTCTATGATCAGTAAATGGCTGTCAAATCTCATGTTTATCAAAATAACAACGTCCAATCATACCTCTTATCTTTTCTTCTTTTTGTTATTAATCTTATAAATTGACTTGAGATCAGAATATTGAGTTTAGTATGATTAGAGATACATACAAGGTGTTTTCTTGCAATGTATTGTTTTGTTCTGTGTGTGGCAAGTTTAGAATATCTCCAATACTCAGTGATATACACAAATAAGGCTATGCAGTATACTGCACTCTTGGATAGATCAAATGACTGTCCTAAGTTCAATCAAAAATAGATAGCACTGTTCTTTGTTAAGTTAACATTAAAACACTTGTCTTTATTAAGTAAATAGCATTATACAAGCAAAACACCAGATGATAATGATAACAGACTGATATTGTCAAGTCTTATTTTTACCAATCTAAAGCAAATTAAATAACTTTATCAACCTGAATAATTTATTTTGTGTTTATCAGTTCAAAACATGATTAATTTTACCAAAAAATAAATAAAAACTTGCTTAAAACAACATATTTGTACGGCACAATAAAAAAAATACCAAGATTTTGTAAAAATTTGTAAAAGTTAATTCTCAAAACTATTTAAATGTGTCAAAGTTGTCGTTAAAAAGCTATAAGGGTTTGAACGTGGCCGCGCCATTGAAACGCGGAGAACCGCGCGGCCACGGAGATCTTTAAAACAAAGCATTGCAGAGACCTGAAATTTTGTTAAATGATAAATTGAATTTGTAAAAATATAGAAAACAATCCTAGGTTTATATTTTAGAAGCTGTAAGACTAACTATAACCCCGTGGCCGCGCCTTTGAAACGGTGAAAAAGACAATATCGCCAATATCTCGCGGCAAAAGCATCGCAGACGTCTGAAGTTTTTTGTAAAACCCAGATTTGAATTTGTCAAAATTAGTAAAATTACAACAAAAAATCATAGGTTTATTTTTCAGGAGCTGTAGTACGGTACTGCGTTCAAGTAAGTCAGTATTAGCAAGATTATTTTTTGTAAACAACAACTATTAGCATGTACTAGAACTACCGATAATAGGTAAAAAAGACAAAAAAATCGTTTTTTACAGCGTTAAAATACGTTTTGAATTTTTCGATAGGGTGACCATGGCTTATTGTTTACAGAAAACTTTCCACCTATTTGTGTTAGAAATTATATTTCTAAAAAGATTCTAAAATAAATTAAAATGAAACGATAAGATTTAAAAACATTATAATTATTTTTATTAGCACATAAATAAAAAATCACATAAATCTGTGATTTATGTGATTTTAAAGAATTTCTAATACAATAGATGGAATGTTTTCTGTCAAGTCACAATGGTTTTGGAAATCAACTTTTACAAAATCTTGGTAAAAAAATAATTGAAATTACGCCGCGGCCGCGCCATTGAAACGGACACACATATTTTTAATAAAAAATATCTCCATCAGTATATTATTATTTATTGATTTATGCGCCCATAACCGTACCTTCCTATCTAATTTAGCTCCGCGCGCCGCAGCGTTAGCCACATCTTTTAATTGATAATGCATGAGCATGACCTTAGACTGTTCAGTTACAATCCGCGGTGCGCAGGCGCCACCTGACGAGACACCGAATACAGACAGTTATTATTAGTGGTACTATAGGTTTACCTGCAAACCGGTTTGTTAACGACAACACTAGACCATCTGCATTTCTCATTATAAAGCGTGTTGTTAACTTGTTAAATAAACAAATGAAACTAAACTCAAACCCTGGCCTTGTAACCGCCAGACAGTGCGCATCGTATTGTGTCCATAGCGCCAGGATTAATAGGCGTGACGACACTCCGACCTTGTACGGACTCCAATATGTTCTGTTTTCATTTAGTCAGTCTGGTTTTAGAGTCAATTTAGGTTGACATACAAGGCTGGCACGCTTGGACTGTGTGATCCAAAATGCCTTTGATTGAGGCTTGGAAAAGTAAGGATCGGCGATAGTAAAGCGCCATTAAAGCTTGATTTATGAACACATTGATTTTGCAGTTGGCACTAGTTATTATTGTACCAAGTCTGCCACGAAATATTAATTAAGAATACGAGTGCAAATAAATTTAAAACAATAGCGATGCCAATTAACGGAATGTTTATAAGTACCTACTAGTTACAATGGGAGCATTCATTACCCAGCCATGTGGTTTCTGTTACCAATAGGATACTCGTCCCCAACCCCAGCATAACGTGTGTTTGTTAGATAGAATAGGAGCAGGCAGATCGGCAACATTCAACACATCAGTTGTTTTTGCATGAAGATAACAGCTATACTGGTACGCACGGTTTAATAGGTCACGGCCGACATTTTGCTCAACGCCGAAAATAACATTTTTAGCACAAGCAAAATATTAGGTTCAAGTATTCTCGTAGTAAAAGCTCCGCCTGTATGCGCGCCCGATCAATAATAAGTAAGGCGAGGGCCTGTCCTTGATAAGTTCACTATCATCACTAGCGGGACATCGGTGTGTGGTACCAGGCATACGAGTTAAGAGTTCCCTTGCAAAATAAACCCTTCGTATTTAAGCAGTGTAGGTGGGAAACTGATAATGTAATCAGATTATCAGTTTCCCACCTACACTTTATTAAAATTCATGAGTTTCTGTGCATGCGAGCATATGCTTAAATACGAAGGGTTTATTTTGCAAAGGAACTCTTAACTCGTATGCACAGAAACTCATGAAACATAATCATGCATGAGTTTCTGTGTTTCAAACACCCTGTTCTGCCCTTCGTGTCTTCGTTGCTAGGCAAAGAATCACTGGATCAGTCCTAGGATCAATCGTGCTCCTGTTGTTCCCAAGATACCTACTAATGCAAAGATTTCAAGTATCCGATTTAGGCTAAAAAAAATTACTTGTCTTTGGGTTAAAAACGTTTCTTAATAGTTTTGCTAAGAAGTAACTCGATCGCAAATCGAAATACGCTCATGACTTGGTCTACCTTCATAATTACATCGCCAGACCACACGTTTTAACGTGTAAAAAATACCTGCAGAGTTGCTTCATAGCTGCTTTGCTGCATCTTTCGCTCAGTGTTATAGTGACAATGGCGCCGGACGATACCCAGTAAGTCAGTTTATCTAACTTTAGATCTAGGATCTAGCATTTCTTGGAAAAGCGTCTTCCTGCATTTTTGTGCTTTCTTCTAATGTCTGATTAATTTACGGTATATTTGGGACTTCGAAGCTTTCAGTTTTTAATTCCTATTGAGCATATTCCGTCCATAGTTCAAGCGCCCATCATTACTTCATTAGTGTTTTACATATACTTCTGCATTCCATTGACTGCAACATGGGTGACACGTCCGCAGATACAGATTCATAAAGAAGAAAAAGTCAAAAACCTGCAACCTGTATTTATTTATAACATGAGCGAAATTTAGTCATGATCTTCAGTTGACCGACCGACTCGTGTCTCTAGGTCAGGAAAAGGATAAACTATTCCCAAGTGTCCGATGGTTTAGAGTTCACTTTGTTATTTTTTTATCTGTCTTTAGTATGTTCTTGAATCCAATATTAGATATAAATATACTATGTTTAATGCATTTTATTGCTGGCCTGGCTTACAAACCAACTCATCGTCCTCCGCAAGAGAGGCGACCCAAATGTACAATTGTCGCGTTTTTCTTTTATAAGACATCATTTCTGTATTCCTCATCTTGCGAGCCATATGCGTAGGGACCGTCGAAATTGCTGTTCTTATTGTGATCGGCTATGCAGCCGAGATTATATGTCCAAATCGTCCATAGTCAAAACTTTAAATAGAATTTGACCCCTGAGATTGTTTCGTAATTTCTTCTCATTTTGGGGTAATCAGATAGGAAATATTGACTGCATCTACCTAAAAGTGGCTGATATCATGAAAGGAGCCTCCCTGAGTGATGTACCCTCCGGCCTTTGTTACGTCCGGTGCACCCTGGGCAATCGACTTCTGTCGATTGGCTCATCCTTTCACCACGATGGCAAATATCAGTTACAATCGGGCCTCACCAGGGCCAAACAGTCCACTAACAAAACCAGCCTTGTGTGTAATCTCAATCAACATCGAAGGGTTCTCTCGGGATAAAGCAGAAATTCTTTCTGAATTATCCCACAAGACACATTGCGACATCTTGTGTCCAAGAGACCCATCGGCATTCCACCCAAAGTAGGCCTCAGATTCATGGACTGTCACTTATCGCTGAGATATGTCACCCAAAGCACGGTAACGCAGTGTTTACTGTTCCCGGCGTAAGTATCCTCTCTACAAAATGCCCTAGTGAAAACAACATTGAAATTATCACGTTATTATAGACCTTGGCAACTGCACTGTAACATGTAGGGTTTTTAGCGGCAGTCCCTTAATCTCTTATTTCTTTTTTTTTTCGAAAGGTTTCTAAAACTCCCTTTTTTAAAAATTTGATCTCTTAATCCGTTTTTTCAGGAATGCTACCGCTAGAACTAGCATGTGTGGCCCCAGTGATGAATTATTGAGGACAATTTAATATTGTCATTTCTGAGAGGTTTTATTATTTTAATAAATAAATAAAAATGCTTTATTTTCTTTATCATGAGTAACCGTCGTCATTCGCGCCAAGTAAACGTCACCGTATTTTTCTCTTCTCCAATTCTCCTTCGCCCAAACGTCAATCTCTCCCGGGCTCCGGCTCGAGACTACTACTCTATACAGATTTTTTTCCCCTCGGACCCCCGCAACCCTTTTATTACCAATTCACATCAAAAGTATTGATTAAAAAACTCCTTAGTACCGTCGATTTCAAATAAATCTCGATGACAAAAGTCGGTAGCGCAATCAAAAGAACGGTTTGCCTCAGGGAAGTGTACTAGCCCCTCTGTGGTTTTACATCTGCACTAATTGGTCAACCAGTGAGCGCAAATACAACTCGCTTTATGTACACAGACGACCTGGCATTAATTTGTCAAGCCACTACCTTTGAGGAGATTGAAGTCAACCTTTCCACCGGCTTCTCAGATCTGAGCTATTATTACGCTGATAACGCCCTGAAACCAAATCCCTCAAAAACGCAGTCATGCGCTTGCCACCTACGTAACAGACAAGCGGGTCAAACACTCAATATCTCGTGGCAAGGGGTTGTAATCATCCACAGTACTCACCCAAAGTATCTCGGCATCACTTTGGAGAGGTCCCTTAACTTTCGGAGAAATTGCGAAAATGTCAAACAGGAAGTGCATACCAGAAACAACCTACTCCGTCACCTAACAACCACCAGATGGGGCATCTCCTCAAGTCCTGCGAACAACTGGAATGGCGCTTTGTTTCTCAGCTGGTGAATATGCCTGTCCTGTATGGAGCCGATCTGTCCACTTTTGTGGATACCGCTCTCAATGAGACATATCAGCTTATCACTGGTTGCTTAAAACCGACCTCATAGCGAATGCTATATTCACGGACAGGGATCGCGCCTCCAGAAATTCTCAGTACTATAGCCAGCCGTATCGAGATGGTAAAGCTACAGGACGATCCACGCCTGAGACAATGGCGGTGCAAGATGGGAGGTGTCATCAGGTGTCCCATCTTGCACCGCATGCCCTGCACGCACACGTGAGGACCTAATGGCTGCATCAGCGCACGGTATTCCCGTTGCAGAATTTTGGGCCAAACAAATTTAAATAACTGTACATATCATGTACATTTTTTTCGTTTTATTTTTGCCATCGACACGCTAAGAAGAACGTTACATTTCATAGAAAGATGGAAACAATGTAATTTTCATCGTTTAGCTGGTTTCTTTTACTTGTGTCCAAAGTCATGCTCAAAAGCTTTCTTCTATATTTGTACAAACTTCGTCCCTCAGTCCTCTTAATCATTCAATGACAAATTGACAACATTAATTACTGATTTCCTTACTGCACAACTTTACGATAAACGGGCTCCAATTTCATACTTCCTCTCTCCTTGACCTTTAAGAACCTAGTTTGCGATTGAAATCCGATGAATTTTACCTATTAATGCGTACCTCTATTATATTATAATGTATTTCTAATATTAATGTATTATATTATAACTGTAACAATTGGCAGTGCACATATGGTCACAATCTCTTGAACTTTGTGCATCGCTCTTGTATCGATCTGTGACGTCAGAGGTGATTACTTATATCATTAGTCACTCACGATTCTGATAATTTGGGGATTTCGGCGTGACCAGCAGGGCAGACTTGTGCGTAGACAGCTGACTGTTCATAATCATACATAATATTAAAATGCATAGATACAAACAGTATTTGTCCGTTTGTTTGGATGTATGTTTCCGATTAGCGACAAAACGGGTGAACGGTTTTGGCTGGAATTTAGTACACAGATAGTTTTTTTTAAAGTGGATTAACACAGGTGTTCTTTACTCTCGGTAGTACGTTTCCGTGGGATATTTCCGAAATACGTGGGGAAAAGCTACTGTATTATGCTACAGCTATATTATAGTCGCGATAACGCGAAAAAAAATTCGCGCGCTCTCTGTTGTACAGTGAGACGACGCACGCCGACGTCGAGCAGTGTGCTAAAGAGAGCACAAGAAGTGTAGCGCGTTAGCGCGACATTGTAGCCGTAGTATTATACACACCACAGATACACACAATAGTAGGTAATATCGACAAAAACTTGTAGGAGCACTTTATAAGCAACGTTGGCAAACCGGCAACGCCGATGAATGAGCTAGAGGTCGGGCAGTTAAAAGTCAATACAAAAATATCCACACACATCTGCTACTCTTACTACTTGTTGACGTTAGGTTAGGCCTTTCCCTTGAGTCATATTCGAATCACACGCACAGGTTCATGGAAATGTTGTCATTTGACGTCAGACAACAACTGCGCCTACGTCACGGCGGCGTCGTCTGCGCCGACGCGACGTGGGGCCCTGGGGCGTATCACTCACGGTGGGGCTTGCTTACATTCCAGTTGCCGCAAGCGTGTCGACGAGGACTGTTCTAAGATGGGTGTGCCACATGTAACTTCGTTCTGTTGGTGCATGGGGCTCGAGGTCGGCGCAAAATGTGTTGGATTTGTACACCTGGTAAGTTTTTAAAACAAACTTTTAAGTATTTGTTTTTTTTTTTTGGCTGAATGAATATTCCGCATTCTTAATTTATAAGTGGCGGATGTGTATAAATAGAGCGTTTGTTTGTTACGAATAGTAATAATAAAAGACTGTTGCCAAGGATTTTTGAATTGAAATACGTTTTCATGACAAAGTATATTGTACCTAGGTAGGTACAGGCGATAAGTCACCAAGAGTTTATTAAGAAACTGATGGATGTTTTCGAATGAAATTCAATTTGTTTAGTACCTAAACTGTGGTTTTCTATTAATTAAATTAAAATTTCAACTATATCCGACAACTTGAGTTACTATCTGTTTTGGTGACTGTACATTGTTTTAACTTATAAACGCGACTTTAATTAAGGGGCAATGTGTTGTTTGTTTTGGCGTAGCGAACGCTGTTAACTTTGCCATAAACCGTCTAAACGGTGTCGTAAGCTAGGTCCACAGTTCCACACTCGTGTAGCGTTATCGGACATCAAGACTACGAGACAACCTTGAGATTGCATTGTTTCAGTTCTGTATCGTACTTTTATTTAATCTTCCTGCGAAAAACACAATAGCATAATATATACGCTCACATAGTTGCAGTGTGGCACAGTTGTTTTCGATAATTTCGTTTCAATCATTAATATTCAGGACCACATCTGCTTTGATCACGTGTCGCAGTTGAAGCTAGCTTTTCGCCAGCTCATAAATATGTAAATTAACCGTCTCTCACTACGCGAAACAATTGTACTCAATTTAGAGACCTATCTTTAGATGTAGTGACAATGTTCCAATTACACGATACTACTTATAACAAACAGATCCAAAATTGAGAACCCTGAAAAACCAGAATGGACAAGTCTTTGTGTAATTATGGATATCTTTGTACAACAATATAATAGCCATAATATCCAACAGTGCCTTGAGTCTCTCATTCTAACATAAATTATAGAGGGTGGCATCATCGACGCGCAAACTGTAACCATGAATTCAGTACATGAATTTAAATCCCTTAGGTTAGAAATTTTTCGGCGGTATTCAAAAAATTCTGCTGTTTTATAGAAAAGTGCAATACCTACGCGGTCTGAATGTATGGAACAGCAACCATGGCAACAGGTTGCGCGTCGATGTTCCTGCCACCCTGTAGAGTTTGGCAGGATGGTGTCTACATGTAATTTGTAATTATATGCATGTAGACAATCTATGTCTTGTCATATGCCTTTGCGAATGGCTCGGATGCTGCGCAATCGCTGCATCGACACAACGTAGGTAGTTGCAATACCAGCACGCCTACACTGTACTAAAGCTGGATGATCATGCATTTATTAAATATCTACGTGGTGTCGACGGTACGTCTACGTCACGTTTACGCTAATCATACCCTCGGTTCGCAGATTACTAATGTTCGCACGTTTCTTCCTCAGCTGGTGTCGTTCGCCCTGATGATCCTGTGCTCGGTGTACGCGGAAGGGTTCCGCTCGCTGGCGGGCACGGCCGAGGACGTGGGCGACGGCGTGTACAGCGCGTGGTACAAGATCTCCGTGACCGTCGCGGTGGTGAGCGTCGTGCATGTTGTGCTGGCGCTGACGCTGGTCATCTCCGTGATCAAGGTGAGCTATTTTATTAACACCCTACTAATATAAATGTGAAAGTTTGTATGTTAGGATGTTTGTCACTCAATCACGCAAAAACGGTTAAACGGATTAGGATGATACAGAAAATTTATAACCTAGATTACCACATGGGATACTTTTATCCCGGTAGTACGTCCCCGTGGCATAATTTCCGATATCCACGCGATTGAAGCCGCGGGCAAAAGCGTCATTAAATTATTTAATAGAGTATGACGAACAGGGTGTACGGTTCACTCATACTCTATGGTAAAGGAGGATCCTCCGACCAGACGAGTGTTGTGTCTGGTGGGCAACTGGCCGACGATTGATGTCGGGATCTTGTATATATGTAGATCGCTCGGTAAACTCTGCTTGCGCGATGTAGCTGATGTAGTTGCGGTGTGAGGTCAAGTATTGAGTAGTTTGCATATGGCTTTGTAGATGGCGCCACTTCACTTTTTGTGTTTTTCCACATTTGTTGATTTGAAGTTTTTCGTATGTGGCATTGTAGATAGCCGCCACAATTAAAATTAGGTTGCATCTATATATACGAATTAAATTAAACCAAGAGTAAATCTGACTACTAAGAAACCAACTCAACCCTTCAGATATAACAGTTTTCCTCGTTTGTTGTATAGTATACCATTCTGTCAGTGGTAGGTGATTATAACGGCTTTATTCTAAACTGATTTCCGAACCTAGTTTCCTCATTTAGCACAAACATAAATCTCTGGAATTGTTATCCCAGCTTAAGTTACACGGCAAATTATAAGATCTTATTTAGAAAGTGTTTAAGTTCCTACTCATCATCATCTGCCTAGCCTTTTGCCAACTATGTTGGAGTCAGCGTCTATTAGTAAAGAAACTGAGGTAGCACAGGCATTTAATGAGTTTTTTGCCAACATACCTGTAGCTACGACTCACTCCTTAAATTCGTCCCCCTCTAAAGCTGAAAACCTCTTGCATAGTAGTGTGCCTAAGTGTAGTGACCTATTCAGTTTCGAACATGTAACGCCTCGTGATGTAGTTAATGTTTTTAACACACTTAAGTCTAAAAACACTGGTGATTTCTGGGGCATTTCCATTAAACTTTTGAATAATATAATAGATATCGTAGCCCCCTATCTAGCTGTCACTTTTAATAAATGTGTTGATTCAGGAACTTTTCCTGACCTCATGAAGAGTAGTAAAGTCATACCATTATTTAAATCAGGTAATAAAAATGACGTTCGTAATTTCAGGCCTATTTCTATCTTACCTGCATTTAGCAAAATATTTGAAAAGTTAATACTCAAGCAGTTGCTAAGACATTTTAATTCAAATAGCCTCCTTCATAATGAACAATATGGCTTTACAAAAGGTCGTTCGACTACAGATGCGGGTGTTGCTCTATTGAAACACATATTTAAAGCATGGGAGAACTCGCAAAATGCTATTGGAGTTTTCTGTGATCTCTCCAAAGCCTTTGATTGCGTGCACCATGAAACGCTTTTGCGAAAACTGAGTTATTACGGTGTCCATAACGAAGCTTTAAAAGTAATAAATTCTTATTTACAAAATAGGTTCCAATGTGTAGAAATTAATGGTGAAAACTCTTCCAGGCTACCAGTTCAGTTAGGTGTGCCTCAAGGCTCAATACTCGGCCCATTCTTGTTTTTAGTGTATATCAATGACTTACCATTCTATTTAAAGGGTATTTGTGATGTTGTACTGTTTGCAGATGATACTTCTCTTATTTTTAAAGTAGACCTGAATAGACAAGATTTTGACGACGTAAACAGTGCTCTCTCAATGGTTACGGATTGGTTTACGGCAAATAACCTAGTTCTCAATGCCAAGAAAACAAAATGTGTAAAATTTGCCTTACCGAATGTTAGAAGTCTAGGTCCCAACATCGTCTTAGATAAAGAGGTGCTTGAAACCGTAGACTCGGCAGTTTTTCTGGGCATAACAGTAGATGCCAAACTTCAGTGGGGATCACACATATCAAGCCTAGCGGGGAGGCTCAGTTCAGCCGCCTACGCCGTCAGAAAAGTAAGACAATACACTGACGTCGATACAGCTCGGTTAGTCTACTTTAGTTATTTTCACAGCGTTATGTCCTACGGTATTCTGCTGTGGGGCAAAGCTGCTGATATTCAAAATATTTTTGTCCTTCAAAAACGTGCTGTTCGTGCAATTTACCAGCTAGGTGCCAGAGTTTCCTTGAGGGACTTTTTTAAAGATGTTGGTATACTCACGGTGGCATCACAATTCATATTCGCTAACATCTTATATATTAGGCAAAATATACACTTGTACACTAAAAACAGTGATATTCACACCGTTAACACAAGAAATAAGGACAAACTACGTGCTCCCTTTCACCGGCTTCATAAGGTTCATAACTCATTTGTTGGGCTCGGTATAACTTTTTATAACAAGCTTCCCTCTTCTTTGCTAGATTTGCCTTTTAATGCGTTTAAAGCTCAAGTAAAATCCGTCCTTTGTTTAAAGGCTTACTATTCCATCAACGACTATTTAAATGACAAGAATAGTTGGTCGCTGTGATTAACTCAAGACAATGTTTATGTTCTTTCTCCAGAATCGGCGTATCTAGTGACAGGTTATATGCGTTCATATAATTATTATTTTATTTTTTATTGCCTGTCTAACAATTTTTTTTTATAACTATCTATTATGTCATTAGTTATTGACATGATCTACTCATAACAATATTTTCTATGATGAGTTGTTTTAGGCTTTATTTGGCCTCGACAGTTTTCATTTTATTTGTCGGTATATTGGTATGGCTAGCTGACATTTTGACTAATTATTTAATTAATATTTTGTGTCTCGTAATGTTTATTACTTTGCCTAAGTATGTATAGAATCAAGTCTATCCGACTAAACAGACAGCTGTGCTGCTGGGGAGTTTGTTCCACTACTTCTTCTTCCCAGCTAAAGCACTAGGAAGTGGTGAAGGGTGGGCGTTTTGGGGGACTGTCTCATGTACTTTGACGTTCGAAAAGTACTGATTCTCAGCCTAATTTGAATAAATGACTTTTGATTTTGATTTTGATTTAGTCATGCAGCTGAATACCAGTATTGTACATGGAGAGGCTGCCTACCTAACCTGTTTAAGTGCCCCCTAAAATTCTACCTTACGTCCAAGCTGAACACCTGGCTACGTGGTTGGCGGACACGCGTACTGTACAACTGTACAAAAACTTATGCGGCTAACAAGGAAAGGTAACCCCTTTATGGAGTTTTGCGAATAACCTCAACAAAAAGACAGTGTCCGTATACAATCGCAGAAACTGTTTAAAAATAAAACACAAACATATACCTAATCTACAACAAAACAAAACCCAAAAAGTGAAACAAAAAACAAGGCAAAAAAAAAAACCTGTTTAAGTACCTACCTACTATCTACTGAAAATAAAGTCGGCTATGGTTAGCTTATAGGTATATTAAACAGTATGTGTGTAGTATATACGTGCCAACTAAACAATAATTGTCCAAATGAGTGACTCACATGATAACGGTGTGTTTTTATCAAAAATTTCGTTTTGTCCTGGAACGGTTACCTAAATCTCTACTTTTATCATCCTCTCTATGTTTGTCTTGTAATAATAGAGCACAATAATTTCAGTATGAATGAATCAAATGAAAGAAATCAATGGATTTACCACATTCATGCTGAAATTATTTTGCAATTAGGCCTAATTCTGTGGGTTTTTCCCATTTGAGGTAAAACAAGTATATTGCGGTAAATGTATTTATTTTAGAATAGATATGTAAGTGGATATGTGCCAGTATCACTATCGGATGTACCATGATCGTATCCGCTAGCTTATATCTGGCAGTGAAGAATGGTATCAATAGTGGGCGCTAACTCTCTACTGTCCGGATGAGCCATCTGTCATTGATCAAAGACTAGGTACTAAACCGCGTCGCTAAGAAGATCTATCGTTTGAATCCTCCAGCCAATAAATCTTGTCAACCTCACTATCTACCTCAGAATACAGAAAGTGTCTAGATTTCCTTCAACTTCAGAAGTGAGTACAGGGTAACGATAAATTGAACTTGGCTTGACACATTGCCCCGTGGTAAATGATTTTATTTCTGTAAGTATGTTTGTACAAACACTTTCACACGTCAATAATATTTTTGAAATTAGATGAGGTCGGCGTTTTCTATCTGACTACTCTGAGAAGAAAGGCCGAAACACACGCTGAAAGGCAGTCACAATCTCTTTTAAAGTCCAGACAAAATCTTGGGCAGATCATGTGAAGACCACGTAAGTAAATTGGTGTCTGAAATGGTCTTTTGGTGGAATGGTAATATGTATTTAGGGGAAATAAACCAATGTCACGAATTACTATTTACTATTGACGTTGAGATGTTAATTAGGATATAGGTTGGTGGTTATTCCAATAAAAACAACCAATTTCTGAAAAAACACTATAAAGTGAAAAATACTTTAATTTATAAATAAATATAGTACCTACCCCACACCAATTAGTAATTTCATCATCCTTAGGATATTCTCACAGTCAATCAAATCCAAACAATGCATATATTTATGCGATAGCAGCAGTTTATTTGCTGTAATTTTTCATCAGATCTATATGAAATTTAATTTTAATAAAATTGAATAAACAAACCCCTTTCGAACAAACAAAGAATTTTGCAAATCCGTCTATATATGACGGAGTTATGCCCACATACATAAAAAATATATATATAAACACACCGAATTGATAACCTCCTCCTTTTTAAAGTCAGTTACCATGACATGATGGTATAATTTTTTGTTCTTAAAATAAAACAACTCTTTTAAATAATACCTAGTTTATTTTTCATGGCTCACTGTGTGTATACAATCACCTACCTAAATATTTAATGGAGGCACCATCGCCTAAAATGTAAAAAAAAATAACAGGTTTTTTGATTAATAAAGCCTAATATATTGTATCTGAATATTTGCAGGATAAATAGGATAGGTTTAAAGGTTTTTCAATAGAATAAAGTTATTCCTATTAAACCTATGAAAATGTATGGTTATTCCTTTGTTAGTCCTTGTATAACTTTATTCCGTAGTAAGAGGGTAAGAGTTATTGATCTCATTTTTAATTTTATATTGTCGAGTTTACAAATTCTTTGTGTTTTCTTTCTTTATAGTTTGCATGGCTAATGGTAAAATATATGGAGATACCAAGACTGCGTCTTGTGTCTATGTCTGACAACACACTACACAATTATTACATGAGTGTAAATCATCTAGATATTGTTTACAAGTATATCAAAATAAATGATTTTGAATTTGAATGTACGTTTCCAGCGCAGCACGTGCGGCATCCGCCTGTGGGTGTACGTGATGTCCGTGCTGATGCTGGCCGCGCTGGTGTGCATCGTGGTGCTGGTGGCCATGCACGGGCTCTCGGCTCAGGGCGCCGACATCTTCGTGGCCTTCCTCGAGGGCGTGCTGTTCTTTGGTGAGACAATCACACATTATTTGCTAGGGAACTTATCACTAACACACGAAATATAACAACACCACGGTTTTATTACCAGATGGACAAACCCAATTAGCTAACACATTAGCTGAGCAAGAGCTCAGCAGTAGCGGTTGCGCTTACAAATACAATATTGAGTACCTACTTATAATCCAGGATTATTAGACAACATTTAGCCTCGATTTTGGTACATTTATTCTGTATGTAGACGTGTATTGAATTATTCTGGTGGCACGTCCAAAATTACAATGTATTCTGGTAGCACGTCCAAAATTGCAATGTATTCTGGTAGCACGTCCAAAATTGCAATGTATTCTGGTAGCACGTCCAAAATTGCAATGTATTCTGGTAGCACGTCCAAAATTACAATGTATTCTGGTAGCACGTCCAAAATTGCAATGTATTCTGGTAGCACGTCCAAAATTGCAATGTATTCTGGTAGCACGTCCAAAATTACAATGTATTCTGGTAGCACGTCCAAAATTACAATGTATTCTGGTAGCACGTCCAAAATTGCAATGTATTCTGGTAGCACGTCCAAAATTGCAATGTATTCTGGTAGCACGTCCAAAATTGCAATGTATTCTGGTAGCACGTCCAAAATTGCAATGTATTCTGGTAGCACGTCCAAAATTACAATGTATTCTGGTAGCACGTCCAAAATTACAATGTATTCTGGTAGCACGTCCAAAATTACAATGTATTCTGGTAGCACGTCCAAAATTACAATGTATTCTGGTAGCACGTCCAAAATTACAATGTATTCTGGTAGCACGTCGACAATTGTAATTACCATAATAATAATGTGTGTAGAGTACAATCATCACCATTATTCTCCTGCTCCTATCCCAATTTATTTGTGTTCGACGCCACATGTCCTTTTTCTCCATAATATTCTCTATTAGTCGTCATTTCGAGTACGGAATAGAATATCAGACCAAAAAAGGCTGTATGAAAACCTTAACTTATAAACTAACTCATATTGTTCCCAGGGGTGATGGCGTACTGCATCCTGTGCGTGAACAGCTACTACCTGATGCTGAGGAGCGCCGAGGACATGGAGGGCCCGCACAAGTCTACCTACTGAGGTACACCGCCGAACACATTTCATAGATCGGGATAACTGGAGGAATCGTCAGAAACCATGTTATTTTGTTTTTTAACGAAGATTTTGTATCAAGCTCAGACTATGTCAGAAAAGGAAAGATAAAGTGTTGTGAATACATTTCTGGTTTATATAAAATACGTACTGTTAATATCGTCAAACGCTACCGTTGTCCCCGCAGCCCGCACTGCGCCTGTGGCTTGTATAATCTTACCGTGAGGTTCTGTGAAGGTTGTCTGCAAGAGAGAACCTTACATCATGCCGGCTGGTGAAAAATATCTCTGAGATCAAGCGAATTTTAAATTGTAAATGATGTAACCAACTTTTTGTAACAATACCATGTTTTTAAAAGAGTGTCCATGGCGTTTCTTGCCCGTTCTTCTCCATAGGTACCTACGCTTTGGAATTGGCAACTAGCTTCATCTTTCTAACTCACCGACCTTGACAATTCAAAAGTGCCTGTAATTGGTTTATTTGAAATAAATGCTTTGAGTTTTAGCCTTTTTTAATAAAAGTTTCTGCGCAGTTTGAATTTGAAATAAATTTGCTAAAGTTAAAGCGCCTACGCCGCTTACGCCCCGGTACTGCTAGAGCGTGTAGCTCTACAGTACTATAATCATTTGCTGGGCGATTGATATGCAAGGCAAGTCAAATTAGATTATTATGTACTTAATACTTGTACCATACATGGTACAAAATCGCTTGACACATCACTTTTTGTCTGATATTAACCTGCTGCTTGGAGACCTCATCTCGCTTCTTGGCTGCCCTTCCCTTTTAAAGTGCACTGTTTCTTATTCTGTAAGTTTATTTCCGTAAAGCTGCATAATTTTACCATTTGAGCAGCTCGAAGTCGTATAGAGGTGCTACGTGGGTACGGTCACACTTTGTCTTTCCTGGTGGCGTGGTCTGAGGAGAGGTACCATTCAAAAGTTTTGCTACAGTTATTGAACAAATATTATTTGAAAACTAAATACAAAACACGAAAATTAGGATATTTACTTGGTTTTTTAAATGTTAACGTAATTGATGTCTATTATGGCCAGGCCATGTTTGAACGATTTTTTTTTTTTTGGTGGGATATCATCAAATAACTTCTCCCGCTCTGGGTGGAGCAGGAGGGCGTGTCAGACTTTTACTGACTAAAACCCACCCGTGTTCCCTCAGTTCCCTGTGTGCCAGGGCCCGCGGTATCTCTCGAACAACCCGCACACCTGGCAGATGTATTAACGTGGCCTGTATAAGTCTTATAAATTAGACTTGCTGTTGTTGACTTGATGTTTTTTCATAATGCAATTGATCACTTTTATGGTGAATATAACTAACATTTTCAAACTTGCTGCAAAGACAATTTTCTGAATATTTTTACATTACTTTAATGACACGAAAAGTCATTCTGATGTGAATTCTTTTGTTAATTTTACATTATACTGTAGCTGGAAATATTGTCTGTTTTAATGTGTAGTTGTATTTGTAAGTGTTGATAATATAATGTTCTGTGTTTGAACACCCTGTTGCATACGAAATACTCTAATTTAAATACAACCAACCAATAAAATCATAATGAAACCCAAACATTGAGTGAAGTCGTCGTATTTTAACGAAAAAAATTTTAAATGTCAAGACAAGGTTACGAGGCTAGATTAACAAATTGTTTCCATTGTCTTCGGTCGCAGATAAATCATTCCAATGTGTATGTCCATAAATATTTCCAGTCTGTGAATTTATTTTTAATCTTAAGTGAGAACGACTCCGAATACTTAACTGCTTTAATCTTTATTTTCTAACGTGACAACTGCATTTACAGTGTGCAACAGGGCTTAGTGATTAATAAGTATAACATTTTTATAAATATGTTTTTAATGCTTAGATATTTTACTGTAGAGCCTGGTAATGTATTGGTAAATTACCAATTCAAACTTTTTAAAGGGCGTGAACAATTTTAATCGAAATTATTATAAAAATAAATAATTCAATAATGGGTGTGGCACCCGATTCAGCAAATTGAAAATGGCATTGAATCATAAGACAAAATATTGATCAATATTATTTACTCGAAGTAAAATCAATAACTAATGTTGTCATGTGTTTAAAATATTCCAAATTACGCGGACGAAACCGTAAGCATTTCTAGTCAAATCTAAGAAGGAACAACACACATTTTGTAGTTATCAATAGAATAGCATAACCTTGAATATTTGCTGGCTCGGTTAGTAACGCTTCTTTTATTTCGTTTGTCTATTAGTTATAATGCTGAAAACTGTACTTATAATCAATTTTAATAGTCGTAAATGTTGATGTAAAAGTATTTGTATGACCGAACGCCTTAGATTGTGCAAATGAAATAAAAAGTTTGGCCATGAGGATCGAACTGACAAGTTGTTTGCAGACAAAAAATACAGGTTTGATCCAACCATGAGCATAACTATCTAAACTATACGCGTTTATAGACTCGGAATATTGTATACTGTCAGCTCAACTAATTGTTCAAAGTTCTCAGCTCAGTTCTAAGCTCATGATCAATTTAGTAACAATCAATCGTCCCCGCGGCACCTTCGTGGAATGATCGTGTACGTTTGTGAACATTGCACTATCCAGGCGTTTCGGTTGTTTTAATATTTTATAGTTTAGGGGCCTGTCCCCATAAATAAATACGCCAATACCTCGGACTGAGGTCGTTTGAGAATAAGTGCTCCTTACAACTTGCCTCAATGTTTTTTGATGCTTTTACATAATGTAACGATTTTATTATATATTATTACTGTAAAATTAACATGAATTTTAGAAATATAATAATATTTTGAACATAATTTGTGTTCAGATTGAAATTTTAATGTTCAATGAGACGAAGAAATTAACAAAAACTTTTAAATGAACATATTTACCATTTTAAATGTCCGAAAAGTGTCTTACTGAGTCAATAATTTAATAGGTAGGAAGAGTCGATGCATTTCTTTGTACCGTAACCAAATGTTTCTTCGATGTGCCAATAGATGTCGCTCAAAGGATGACTACACAAAATGTTACATTTGAGGTTGGTATACACGGTGATCGCTTGGAAACAACCTTGAGTAGTCTTCCCGAAGTCTGGTCGTGGCTCTTTGAAACTATAAACAAGAGTAGATGCATCTCCTTTAGCCAACAGGCTATGTGCTGACTAAGCTTGTGTAAAATAATTAAAGTTGGTACTGAAGTTTCTCATATGTCTGTAGAACATGAATGAATTGATTTTCACATAGTTCAAGGTTTTATTAAACATACCATCGTGTATAGTACTCCTAGAGCACCTGCTACACCTCAGTAATTACCTGTACTTATGATAATGTTACGTATATTTTGTACCATTTTCGCCAGCTATATTTATTAAATTTGCTATTTTATGGCTTTGGTCTACCAGATCGTTGTTTCATTTTTATTAAGAACTAGATTATAGAGGATCCAATTTATGTTCTGAAGTTCTTTCTGCAACAACAATAAATGCTATATTGTATTCAGAATTCATACAGGCAGGGAAAATCGGTAGACCTTTAGGTATTCATTTGAATGAAATATATAGTGTGGCCTATTTATGTAGGTAATTGGGTCACAACTTATGTTTCATTGTATTGTCTGTTCTCGCAAATAGGTATCAAATCAACCACAAAGTTAAGAAATCAATCTGTAGAAGTACTGATGCGTAATCGCTCATCATAGGTATAGACAAGTGGTGATACGATCCTGGATAACTAAAGGATTCTGAATGTCTGAATTAAGGAATTTAGGGCACAAATAAAACGTCAAACAATAATTTATATTATACATGTTGTTTATTCATCGAAATACCTTGAATTACGATGAAGATTCACATTACTTAAGTTGCTTTAGATTTGTTAATTTCAATAAATATAGGACAACTCTATGCATAAGTACGGTATGGTACCAACGACAGTTGCTTCTAAGTTTATCTATATCTTATGTTTGACAATACGTGATGATGCCTTCCAATTGAAAGTCACTACTTCTAAAGTGTCAACTTGAAGTTGAGACTTAAGAAGTTGGGAATTAACGTCATTATGACGCTTACGATGAATAAAGACGACCAATTTCACATCCAATGTGTACTGCAGTAAGTGACTGAATATAAGTGTTATTATAAACGACATGAGTGTCCTGATTTGAAGTGGTTCCACTAGTGATTGGTTTTGAAACTGGCACGTCCTTGTCTTGTACATGTTACATTGAAACTGTGGCATACTTTAGATGCAAATGAGCTCACTTGTCTATTGCTAAGACATTATGAAGGAAGCAGGAAAAAACATTTTTTAAATTTTGTTAATGATTGACAGATTTGGTTCGGAAGAGCAGCGAGTTCTTCAAACTCGCTCTTAGAAGTTAAAGCAGAATAATCGCTCCGCTGTGTCCGTTATGGCACCCAAGGGTTTGGCCGTGACGTGCCGGGATAGTAATCAGTTTCATATTTGCTTTAAATGTTTGAAGAGCACACTATAACAATATATTTAGGCACAGATCACGGTACAGATGTAGGTATAAATTATATAGTAATAAGAAATAGTCTTAACTGGAATGTAGTCGATGTTTATTCGATTTAATAGCGAGTCCACAAAACCTGCACCATTCATTTTAATTTCTTTGCTTTTTGGAAATATTTTCTAGTAGGTGTTCTTTTTGGTAAAATTTAGACCAGTGTTTTTGTGATTAAAGGTATACTAAAATTAATTTCGTGAAAAGTTTCATGGACTTATCCTCTTATTAGAGCCAATATAGAAATACAATTATAATACGTGCCATCAACACTGAATTAGAAGAACAAGCGATGCCGCGGGGGTTTCATATTCGTTGTAGTCATTACACGTCACAGAGCTGTGTGTTTGATACCAGGAAAAATGAAGAAATAATTCATAAAGAACAGTTAACTGCCGATGTAGATAACAATATGTATCGAGACTGGCTTCTGAATGAAGATCTCGAAGACACCATATTTTAAAATTGTCATAATTATTTACAAACAACATTTTGAAGTAGAAAGTAAGTAATTCAAGTTCTAGGCACGTTACAAACAGCTCCGTATTCACAAATAAATAAATAAACAATTTCCAATTGTACTAACAAATATCATAGCCGACGAAAGTAACGACAGTTTGAACTTACGACACATTAGTAGTACCTTTATACAGCTAGTTCGATTTACATAGTCTTAGTCCTTGCCTCCGATTAACTTACACTACACTGGAAACAAATATATCTAAGTTATATTAAGGAGTCATTATACAATATTATTGAGGTGGGGCGAGTCGATGAACTGAAGGAAGATAAATAAGTAGGTAGTTAAGTACATATTTAATCATTACAAAAATATACGGTATGAGTAGGTACAATGTTTTCTAAATGCCTAAATATTTAAATAATATACAGATGTTGTGTGCATGTAAAGTTGTTTCAGTTGTACACAAAATGAGGAAGTTTATTTACTGGAAAGCAGCGCGATAAGGCTGTCTGTGGTGTTTTAAATGCTAAAGCAGTTTTTTTCACTGAACCATAATATTATGAGACTCATTTGAAGTCACGTTTTGCTAATTTGATCGGATAATTAAGTAGTCTTAACAAATAAATAACTTACTGTAATAGGCCGAGCACAAGTTCAATGTACAATCATCGTTCAGTTCATTGACTCGCCGCACACATTAAATCTAAGCTTGGGGAAACTTTATACATTGCAAGTCGGGCTACACAGATAAATACTTAACTAAGGTATTGCACGAGACGGGGCTAGTAATGTACATAATTACACGAGACACGAGTTTTGCACACACAGGTACGTGCACGAGACACTCCATAACACTTGATGACGACATTAATTATATACAGGAAGTAACAACACAAAAATCATAACTACTGGTTAAAAACATTAGCCATAAGTAATTAATCCATAATTTAAAATCACAACTATCATTCTTCGGCATTTGTGTAAAATAGTTGTCACCGCCGTATGGTTGTGAACACCGGTAGTTTATAAACTATCTCGCGAGATTGGAAACTGTCGATACATTGTGAACTGCACCATACTGCCTAAAGTATAACGTAATCATTTCCACTAGTTATAATCTATACATGTCAAACCGTCAAATTATGAACGGCTCATAATCTGTTACATTTCTCATGCTCTCTGGCGGAACCACCTTTGCTTTAACAAATAAAGGTTACATAAAAAAGTCTACGGAATGTTTATAAAATACTAGTCCTAGTAGAAGAAAGTTTCGACATAATTTTTTATTTAAAGTGGTTGCTCTGCGGAGTATCATTCCCGGCGAAACCACCATGATATATTTATTACTATACATAGCGATCCTTCGCATGTAAGTTTGACACCAGTTCACAATAATTGCATTGCCATTGACGGACTTTAAAAAAATAATGCGTTTAATTGTAAATGGTTTGTTGCAGTTCAGAATGTTTGGATAGTTTTTCTCGCAAGATAGATCATAAACTAATGATGTTCATAATTATACGGGGACAGCTCTTTGTAACAAGGCAAATTGACGAAGTCTCACAATCTGCTACATAATTATTTTTCTGACTGTACAGTTAGTACATTTAAGTAGGTAACGTTGGAATGATTTTCTCTGATTGTTCTGTGACATCAACCAAGCAATGTTCAGCAATAAATAGTTGAAACTTGCGGAAACCATTGCGAAATCCAAAAGAAACCTCCGTATATTAAAGCGGTTCGGTTTTCTTGAGGCCTGCTGAAGTGTGTGGATTAGCCAGCTATCCTGATGTTGCCTGTCATCCTGTGCTCGTCCTGTCGTGCAGCGCCCTGCGCGCGCTCAGTAGAGGTGCGCCAGCGGGTGGTGCGCGGGCGGCGGCGCCTCCGTGCCCACGTCGATGTCGGCCGGCGCCTCCTCCTCCGCGCTGCCGGCGCGGGGCAGGCCGCGCACCTGCGGGGGCACTCGTCAGTGTGGGGTTGTGGTAGGTAGGTGGCCTAAGGTGTAGGGCTCGGGACAGGAGTCTCGTAAAAATATATGTGGCAAGGTAGGCACGCAGTGTTAATGTTAGAAGAGCTGGATCTCATAGAAAAAGACTCCGATCGCATCGACAACAATTATTTCTACATTATTATCAACCTAAAGTGCAAGGGGTCATCAAACGTAGGTATGTGGCGTGGCGGTTACCATATTTTAACCACCGAACAGTATTCTTTAGTTTCGTTTTGAAAGGCGGGAGAAGGATCTTTTAGCGCTCGAATGATGTTAATAGGGTGGCGCTGTTGGTGATCATTCGTGCGATTGTTTTGTGGAATGTGTTGAAAAAACAAGATGATGACGTTACTTCCAATTTCGGCCACGCACTAATAGATTCTTATACAGCTCTATTCTCATAGCATTATTTCCCTTTGCCTCTAAGGGTCGCCAGTCCCTTCGAAACGCAGCAGGCGTATTTATAGGTATTCCACTACCAGTTTCAATAAAGCAAGCTATAGCCATAGCCATATCCTACTATAAAAATGGGAAAAAAAACTTAAAATTAAAAAAAAAACATTGCTATACTCAAATTTCAATTACCTCAAAAAATGGCGACCAATACAAATGTGGAGAGCATGTTACCTGTAGCAACATGTTGTGGTTGAGGATGCGCGCCTGGTGCTCCTGCGCCTTAGCGCGCAGGCACGCGATGCTGTTGTTGCGGAAGGCCTCCGCGTCCTCGTAGAGCTCGCGGCCCGGCTCCGGGGACGCGCGGCCCTTCGCTGAGGACGACGCCGTTGTTGAGCTTGCGGGGGAACTCTGCGCCTGGAAATGTTAGAGGATTTGGTTAAGGTTGGTGGTTGGTTCATGGTCTCGTAGCTTGAGCAGGTTGATGACAATACATTTTCCGTTAACTTTAACTGAAGAACCTTCATGGACAGCTAAACATACTCAGACATCAAAAACATCGAACATCAAAAAGTCTT
This sequence comes from Polymixis lichenea, assembly GCA_949091785.1. Classification (NCBI taxonomy): domain Eukaryota; kingdom Metazoa; phylum Arthropoda; class Insecta; order Lepidoptera; family Noctuidae; genus Polymixis; species Polymixis lichenea. Next base: position 725,679 of record OX420943.1, on the reverse strand, counting down.
AATTCGGTAAGGAATCTGAAATTCTACACTGGCAACACTCATAAACTTTTGATTAGGTTTAAGTAGAGACGCCAGCTCATCAAGCCACCCCATTCTGTCAAATTTCTTTGATAGATTTTCAACTTTATGTTAGCTTTAGCGTTCATATTCACTTGGGAAAATTTGACAGTTTGGGGAAGCTTGATGTGCTGGTGTCTGTCTGTACCAAGAAGCTTATAGATAAAAGTGGAGGCCACACTCCAAATAAAAAAGTGAAGACGACCTGTGGCTAACGCTCTCTTTCTAAATACATACATAGACTCTAGAGTCAGATAGAGAGTCTCATAGAGTCTTCACTTAGATATTTAGAGTGTTGCCTCCACTTTTATCTATAAGCTTCTTGGTCTGTACCTTCCTAAATGAGCACAGCATCGCATAAAACTTATCACAAAAGTTCTGGTCTGCCTACTCTTTTTATCCACATTGAGAGATTTATAAGCGGGCCTTATTGTGTTATCCTCATAATGCACTAGTTTCCTCACCTGCGTGTCATGGGTGTCGTGATGCTGCGAGGACGCGGAGGTTGGGCGCTCCGGCTCGGCCTCCGAGCCCTCGCGCTCCGATCCCGACTCCTTGAGATGGCGCGCCGCCTCGATCGATTTGCGGTGCATGCCTGTTCCATGAAAAAGTAGATAAGGACAAGACGGAAATGTGACTAAACGTGGCAATATATTTGTCTAAAATTAAGTGAAATGCTAGGTACACACGCAGCGACTTTAAATGCCGGCGAGTCCTTGGCGATTTCAAAATCTAACATAGGCCGCGGCAAGTAAGACTGTTCGACGCCTGACCTCATCATCAGTTCGTGAATATTACAGGCAGTGACTCCGTTTGTGTTTATAATTATTAAGGGCAATACTTTTTGTATATACCTACATCAAACATCAATCATACATCAAATACTTAAAAACGGCTTAGGACTCGTTAGAACTGGGTGAGGACCCGGGGCAGTTGTGTATTCATAGAGGGCATGAGTGTCAGTCATGTAGTGGAAGTTCTTATTTGGAAAATTCTTTATTGGGTAGGTAGGTACCTACCATAAAATATAACGTTATACCTAACTACATAAATGAATAACAACATCTCGTGGCTAAGTAATAACAGCCGCATTGGGCAATCGTTCAGGTTAAGCTACGCTTGCTGCGGTCGGTCCATCGATGCGAGACCCTTCCGTGCCTCGGAGAGCACGTTGAACCGTTAGTCCCGGCTGTCATTCGTGTATCTTTGACAGTCGTTACGGGTCGTCAGAAGCCCGAAAATTATAATACCAGTCTGTATAGTGTTACCAGTAACTGAGTTGTGGAGGTCAGATAGGCAGTCGCTCCACGTAAACACTGGTATTCAGCTGCATCCGATTAGACAGACAGCCGACCAACCTCAAAATAGTTGGGAAAGGCTAGGCAGATGACTTGAGACTGACAACGCACTTTACAACATATCATGAGGCATAACAATAGGGAATAAGCAAGTCATGTTTCTCAATTAATTTGTAAAAGATAGGTAAGTACCTAATATAAATGATAAAATCAAGAAAAGTATTAAAAGTCAAATTCAAGTAGGTACCTACTGCTTGTTGCTCAAAAATGTTTTTTTTTTTTTTTGTGGGTGGGAAATCATCAAATGACTTCTCCTGCTCTGGGTGGAGCAGGAGGGCGTGTCAGACTTTTACTGACTAAAACCCACCCATGTTCTCTCAGCTGCCCGTGTGCCAGGGGCCGCGGTATCTCTTTCGAACAACCCGCACCCCTGGCAGGCATCGGCCCATGCGAGCCCCACCAGCTGCTGCTGACGTCTCCCTGCGACGGGTCAGCAGTGGCCCCGCCGCCTACCACTTTTCGGCCGCAGGGGATAGGGAGAGCGGCCAACGCTATACCGACACTCCTCTTCCCCTGCGGCCCCACCGCGTCCGCCATCAAACGGTGGCGGCCCCGTCCAGGCCACGGAAGGGAAGAGCGCTACTCAGAGGTACCGGCACTCCTCCTCCGCCGCAGCCTGTAACTCTCAGCCGCGATGCCTCCCATTCGACATCGCGGCCCGCCTCAGCTGCGATGCACCTCACCGCAACCTACTTTTTGGCCGCTACGTCGTCGGCTTAGAGGCACAAGCCCTGACGAGCGGCCCCACCTTGGGGTTCCTCTTCGCTTCCCCGTGGGAGGGTGACCACGGTTACTGAGCCCCCCCCGCAACGACAATGCGGGAACCCCACTGGGGGGGTGCTCAAAAATGTATAAAAAACCTAAAATTTGTCTACTATGCCAAGTCCAAACGTCCGCAACTATCGCGGGCATGAATGAAGTGGACGTTACCACCACAGAACACCACGTCGCGTCGGTAGACAAATAAATTTCGTTTGACATCATTTTATAAAGGTAAATGAATAAACTGCGCGCCAAATATGAAAGACTGTTAGGGATAGTGGTGACATAGGTAGATACGAGATTTTAAATCTTTTAACGAACGTACTTTGTTCATACGATTTGGAAGGCAGCATACCTGATGCCTACATACATACCTATTTACCTAATCAATTTAGGATGATGTAGGCACTTCATCATTTTGAGGTCCACTAGGCTGGACCCACTACCTACCGAACCTGGCTGAGTACCTATCGTGTTTTCGGTTTCAATCGGAAGTGCTTCCGAACTACCTATAGGTATGGTTGGTTACCCACGATACCTACTGCTTTGTTTACGTCTTTTTTCTAGCCCTAAATCATATAATTTATAGTCGTTTTTGTGATATACCTAATCAAGTAGAAATCGTACTTAAGTACTTAATTACTTTAGTCAGATTTCCAGCAGTTTCCTAAGAATAGGTTTATTCACATGGAAATTATACGTCAATTCCGGCACTTTCGAAGACGACGCGTTTCGAGTACATTAAATATGCATTAGGTACTTAACGTCCATGTTACAAACACAAACCTTGCATTTTCCAAGACCACTTATAAAATCCAGACTGTAAATTGCATCTCTTTACCGTAACCCATCTTTTACGACTGTAGCCCTAACTCGCTGGGCGCAACAAAGTAGTGAGTCAACCCTCCACACGCCACAGCAGCGTGCTATGTCCATAACGCGCACGTCTGAGGGACGTAAAATGTTAATGAATGATATGCGGCGAGAGGAGATGGATGGCGGCCACGCGGGACATGACGACTTGCTAATATATGGTGCCCAACTCCGGGTTATGAATGTGAGGCGCGTGAGGGTTTGTCGACTGACTTCTGAGGGATTTATTTTGAGAATTCAGTGCTGAAATACGAAGTGATTGCGTTAATCAATATTTAAAAACGTGTCTTTCTAATATATGGCAGTCGTGTTGGGGACCAAGACACACTTGCAATCGCTGAACCATAAGAGTAAGAAGATACTAGTGTACGTGAGTGGTTTGAAATTAACAGAAGTTGAATTCGAGACATAGTACCGACCTGTCAGTAAGTTAAAATTGGATAGTAGCTAGGTAGGTATATCGTACCTACTTAAATGAATTTTGAATTAAGTCACAACGGCATTGTAATCTTTTGTCTTGAAAAACCAAATGGTAACTTTTCACACTAAGTATCATAATGTTTTCGAATAATATCTAAAAAGCAAATACAAGTAAGTCCATAAGCCGGACATAGTACCACCATGTTCAGCACAGCCCTAGTTTAATATCAGTGCTCGTAGTATTTTTACGAGATCTGTGCGACGTCCGCGCCGCATATCTAATCATGTCGACGTTATTTATCGCCAGCTCGTCTCCAACAGTTCCACTACTCGACTGATGTACCACATTCTGACGCTGACACGTACCGCCTGTTGTTTGAAATACTTCAACGATGCGAATATTAAAATGTGAATTATGAGTGTGATGCACTATTTGTCACCAACTAGACATACGCGTGTCCAGTCTCGCGTATCGAGTTGGTAAATAACCTACTTTATAATTGTGGATAATTGTGCTTCAGGAGATTTTGTAAAAAGACTTCAGGAAAAAATGGTAGCAGTACCTTTGAGCTCTTCTATCGTCTCTCTCTCGTTCTTCTATGTTCTCTCTATTCAATGTTTAGTGTGTACTACTATTATAAATTCCGATGGAGTTTTCACGAGCATTTAGTGAATATATTACGGATACATTCAGTAATACATTCAAGTAACCCATACTTAACTAAGAAATTTTGCTGTTTTGATAAGTAAGTAGGTAAAGCTGTGCGAAGCAGGGGCGGGTTGCTAGTCAATAGTTATCGAGAGTTTAATAAATAGCTAGCACATAGTGTAGACTATTATTCTATAGACGTAATTTATGTCTATAGAACAAATCAATGCCAAACACTGATAAACCGAAAATTCAAAGTTTAGATTTTCTTCCTAAAATAGAATCCTCGACTTTTCGCAAGAACCAGGGATGCCTGCGACCTCGGTTGCATGATAAAAGAAAGCGACGAGCGACGGCAACATAACATTGCTGTTACTATGCAGACAGTGACGAGCTGCCAGCCCCTAACTTATGTCGTAAACCCACATAAAGTTAGGAACTGGCAGCTATCCGATATTATTAGTTTCTCCATAAGTAGGTAAACTTGACAATCGAACTTTAAAAAAATAACATGTTTTCCTCCCATTTTAGTGTTATATTTTTGAAAGCGTCTTTTTAACACTTTTTCTAGTCTTATACATTTATAAAGACAAACTCAATAACCATCGCATGACCTAGACGAGTCGATAGACACCTCATGTACTAAAATCCATCCAACCCTTAGGATGCTTCGGTACCCCCTATAAAGAATTCCAATTAGGTAAGTATCTTTTGTAAGTACAAAAGATTCAAAGATACATAACACACATCAAAAGCGTCGAGGGATAAAGCACATGTTTTGCTAGTCACTTAAAATCAGGATGCTATTAAATTTTAATCAATTATAATAATAAAAAATATTAGCTCTCTGCACTGCTTCTCGATATAAACTAGTGCCAAATTCCATACTCCTCTTTTCGCGTATTTTTGTGAAAATGGGTACACAGAGTTTGCTTCACGAGTTAATAACCTATATCGATTCTTTTTCCTGTCTTAACATTTAACTCAACGTTTTAATATATTGATTCTTTTTCCTGTCTTTCTCATTTTTAAAGGGAGGTAAGCTTCAGGTTTTCATTTAGTAATACTTATACATACTATAATACTTTTTTAGCAAATCATAACCATCAAGATTATTTAGGTAGGTAGGTACAGGTATGAGATTTCAAGATTCAACTCAGTGTTAATCAAGCCGATGATGGCCATCAATTCACAATTAGGCATCCTTGTTACCGCTAGTACACACGAATAAAAAAATCTAGCCTCCACAACACACAAAGCATTGTACCCTAATCAATCAAGTAGTAACAAAGTTAACTGGGCATTAGCGTTCCCGATACATTGCGCAGTGTAGCCGGCTCCAATACTGTGTGATTTGTGCGCCATTAACACAACTTTGTCCATTAGCGCCCACCACGCTGTAAATCCACTTGATTTAGAACTGAGTTAGTTATAGTATGTGTATATACGTGCACAAGTATATAGAAGGGAGATTAATTAAGAATACGTGGAGATATCACAAGCTTTGTTGGACGAAAAGTTTGGAAGAAACTGGGAAGTAGAAAATGTAGGAAGTAAATGAGAACATGCTTTCTGAAACGCACGGCATCTTGGTGGATGTCAAGAAAATAACTGGCTATAGTATGTAATGTGAAGGAGGGTTGTATCTACATAATATATCATGTACATGAAGTGATTTGAACATGAGAACATGAACAGCGACATCCAGAAGAATACAGCTGGGGTAGGCCGTATTTAAAAACTGGACGACATTTTGAGATCAGCCAAAATTCCACAATGGTTGAAGTTCCGCTTCTGTAACTAATGTGTTCTGCCATGACGTACGGTGCTGAGACGTGGACACTCCGGCAGGAGGCTGTGTACAAGGAGCGTTCTATGCTTGGCATCAGGCTAATGGTCCGAATGCCAAACGTCGACATAGGAAGACCTTCGTATGTCTTCGATATCGGAAAGCGTATTATGGAACTCAGGACACCTGGTAAGGCGAACTGGAGTAAGGTAGTGATAGTGTGGCGTCCAAGGACTAGAAGACGAGATGTCGGTCGGCCAGCGCGCCGGCGAGATGGGCGGACAACATTGTTGCCATCTCAGGCAAAACTTGGATGAGGTAGGCACACCGTGGGAATCGTACAAGAAATGGGAAAGAGGAAAAGGGGCCTGTGCCCACCAGTGGGTGCAGTCAGGCTGTGGATGATGAGGATGTGATTTGCTGTAGGTACCCCTGATAGAAAGCAGACTTGGTTGTGTCTTTTTGCATTCAGTAAGGGCTGGTTACTTGTCACTGGCTCTATTGCATATCAAAGTAATTCTTTTTTATAAACTGTAGCTGCTGCTTACCATTTATTAAGTTATGGTGGTTAATTGTTAATGTGCTAGGTTAATACTTTACTTATAATTCTACTAAATGATAAAAAATTCACAATACATTTGGAAATCGAAAGTTCATAAAGGTTACGGACGTTGCGTTGAAGTTTAAGAAAGTTAACTAAGAGTCCATCGAATAAATAACGAAGAAATGGGAAGATAAATTAATTATTCAGGTGTTACGGATCATATCAACCATCAGGGTATCTCGTGAATCAAGTCTGTCTACCTGCTCAAGACTAGTTGTAGTTATTAACCTCTTCCAACGAGCGAGTTGGAACGCAACCAAGCCTAGTGCGACGAAGCTCAGGCATTTATGTAATCTGGTTCTTCTCTTGACCAATAAATAATCCTAGAAGTTATCCTAGCTAGGGTTATTCTGCCTAGAACTATCCTACAGATGTAATTTATGACTGCTAAGCAGAAGCTGCTTCAGCTTTTTTATGTCCCGATTCTTTCTGCTATGCATAAAACAAAATAGTGTAACAACGCTTTATACTGACTGTTGTAGTGGCTCCGCCTGAAAGGACCACCGTTAATTTTTTCTCTTCCTTTTCAAGTACAAAGCTATTCCAACATCAAAATATTTCATCCCTAGTTTAACTTTAAATGATATGAAATTCCAATCTTACTTGAATTGGCATTCACAATGTATCATGGCGTGGCTTGCAGCTTTTTGGGGCAATTCTTTTATGCCGGATGTTTTGGGTAATGTAACTGTTGTCAGTACATTATTTATCCATTTAAACGCAATTATATACTACTTCATACCTTGGAAATACAGAAACAAATTGCCTTTTAGAAACTATGGCTTAGATCTTTGTAAGAGCCCAATTGACGCTACTTCCGTGCATCAACTAGATGACATTACTTAAACTTGAAGATGACTTATCATTGAAACCTCAAGAGCATCCAAATCAAAGGCAAGCCACTCAGAATCGTCACTTCATCTCTGCAGCTCGAGTCAGACACACTTCCTACACACTGATATGATTTAGTCTAGTGTTTGTGAGGTATAAAGTATAAAATTCAATGGCAGCAGCCGCCGTATCCTTGTGTCGGTGGCGGCGATACTGTTCACTTTAGATAATGGTTCAGTGTCGTCACGAGATGAAAGCGAGCTGCACAAAGCGAGTGGGTAATAGGCAGATAATTCAGTAACGTACTCTCTGTGCATTACTATCCATTTGTCAATGGTGTTGCGTACTCGAAGGAACGTTCTTTGTGCAGATTTTGATATCTCATTCTTTTCCAAGATTAATTTTGTTTTGCTTGGTATTCTGATTGTTTTTTTGTTTTGGTTATAAAGTCTGTTTCAAATGATTTTGGGAGGAATCAAGTTGAAATGTTTAAATACATTATTGACGTATTATTTTTAAGTGCATGTTCGTTCCAGCTGAATTGAATGCACTTGGACAAGAATAATGAACATTTACGGTCAATTAATAATTAAATTTCAATATTTAAGCAGTGTTGTTACTGGACAGTGAGGCAGTCCGACACAAGAGACATGCCTAAAGTTACTAAAAATCCTTGAGTTGTAAAATGCTTATTAAATTAAATTTTACGTAATTAATAATCTTCTTGTTTATTCCTGTAATAAGCGCCGTAGCTATACACGTAGATCGTTAATCACAACAATACTTGAACAAGCAGTGGCCACAAAACGCCCTCATTACAAATACCTAGCCAGACCACGTAAATACAGTCAGGTAGAAAAACACCGCCCGACTACAGTTAAGTACATAATTAATATGTAAGCCCGCTGGCAACCCTTAAATCAACGTTAATCAAGGCTTAGACAATACGGCCGCCATCTTGCGGCCCCCTACCGTGGACCGCCCAAACCCCCGCACCTCCGCCCGCGCTCGCCTGCCTCCCTTGCGGCGGGGGCCCCCCCACTCGCGACGCAGGCTTTAGGGGAGAACTTAGGCTTTATTAATTCATATCTGTAGATCTCATTTCAGTTTTTGTGTGGCGTCTTTATTTTTCAAATTATGGTGTTTATGTTGTACAATCACGCGTTTTGTGAACGAGCGGCTAGGTGTTATGTGAGGGTTGTGTGCGAGAGGGAATCGACGGGCTGTTTGTTTTGTAATAAGCCGTAGACGTTTCGTAGCTACCTGCTACGATGGCTACGAAGTGTCTACGACGATGCTATGTAGCTGTTATTTGTGGTAAACCTTACAGTAATTAATGAAATTTTTTGTTTTCGTGAAAGTTAGCTTAAAAATAGTTGATCTACAATATTATATTGTTAGTTGCATGATAACAAAAAAAAAACAACATGAAAATCAATGGCTTCACAAAGTGTACTGAAAACACTGAAATATATACAACCCTGTATCACATAAAAGAATATAATTCAACCACATAAAATTAGTGTAGAGATACTTTCCAAATAACCAACAAACAACAACCACACAGACAAGCGCCCTCTACCGTCTCCACTGAAACAAATAAAACCTCCTCATAAGCTGTCAACGGATTCTTGTTTTCATGCTGAACACAATTTTATCTACAAGGTTACACCGTTATCTCTTAGTTACAAGGTTTAAAATGCTGTGTTTGGCGTGTAAAGTTATTTTTGTATACCCGAGAAGCCTTTCCGCAGTGAAAAATGAACATCTCTTGTTGTTGGGATTAAAAATTATACGTCGCTTTGTTTCGGTCGCAGCGTCGCTCGTCGCTGTCGCTCGGCTAGTGAAGACATTTTGTTGTTGTTCTACCTTTGACAGTTTAGATTAGTTTGGGAATAAAACTAACGTTTTGACCTAAATTGCTTGTTGTTGTTGTTGTAGCTTGTTGGAACGTGGAGTTGAGGTCAAATAAAAACGATGTCCCTACTTAATATTTATGTTTCGTTGTCAGTTTCAGTAGATTTTTCAGTCTGCTTTGCTTAATGGCTCATAATATACCTAACGAACATTTTTCGCTCTCCTCCATGACCAGTCTCCAGTATTCTTGGCATACCTACAATATTATAGTTAAATGATTAATGTCATCCAATGATGTAAATGCTTAATACTATTTCCACTAAGAACACTACAGGTATGAAAAACGTGAAATACTAATAAGAAATTATTAATAAAAAATATTTGTTCCTATTGTGGTCCTTGAGTGTGCAGTTATACCTAACTGTTGCCTAAGATTAAAGTCACAAAATATTTTATGAGATTTCATTAATTGTTTTGAACGATTCATCTCAACTTCAACGTAATAAATACAATACAAAACAGACCACCCGAAAATAAATAAACAAACGTCTAAATTAGCTCCGGACGAAAGGACCGGGAGTACGACCTAATTGGAATTCCGTGACAATTTTGTTCAAGATGCGAGGCTAATTACTGGCTCAGTGCGACAACATGATACGTGTATGTTTATATTAGAATGCTTGTATGTTTGTATGTGACTCACCAGAGCGCGGTGGTCGGGGGGGAGGGGGTGAGGCTCGCCGCTATGGCCGCCCCCCATCGGCTACTGCTCTCGACTCTTGAACAAAATCATCACGGTCAGAAATTGTCCATGGTGCATGGTCCACCAGTTTTGGTGAGGCTTTATGGCCTATAGCCCAATGGGTTTGGGTCCTAAGTGAGCAGATTTTCATTTAAAATCATTATGCAGTAATAAAAGTTGTAGGAATTCAGGCGCGCCTAAGACTTACCTATAAGGCTAGTTATAAACTCGATTCCTACAGGAAACTAGCTAAATATGCTATTATATACGCTTTCTAACTATTAAATAATCATTTAATTTCATTAAAATGTACCGTAAACTTACCTTGAGACACGATCTCGTCGCCTTAATACATGTTCTACATTATAAACAGATCTACAACTACATTTTTCAAAAAGCTGCAGTGTCTTAGTATTTTGCTCAACATTATCGCATTAGGCACTTAGTAATACTGTGCATTCTTAAGGAACATAACATTTGTGTTGTGTGCTACGTCGCTATATAAAACGTTATATTAGAATCAATAATGCCCTAAATTATGAATTTCAGTAGTTTACATGCATTTTAATGAAACTCATAAGGCTAATTTATCTTTTTAAGTTTATATGATTCCTTATTTTATGCGAGAATCGAACCCGTTAATGTATCACTCATTTTTAGCCTTAGCTATTATAAAGACAAGACCCACTTCACCATATTCCGAAAACTTTATAAATATAACGTATTAATATATGATTGTTTAATGTCTTACTATTTGCCAACTTGACATCGTGAGAACGATTTTTCTCAAGGATATTAAACTACCATTTGGAGACAGTTATTTTAATTATAAGTTTTCCATGACATCACCTTGACATCACAAATCACCTTGTTGGGATTTAATTCCTCGTTTAGTGATAGGTCTGGGTCGAACAGTATACTGTATTAAGATGCTAAGTTACTTTAAAACCCGTATTAATAAACCATTCTCAAAATACACCTGACAGTGTTGTTATTACAAAGATTTATTTATCAGCACCAATTCAGAAATTATTATTAATCAACATCTTAATAGTAGTTTTGAAGTCCGACTCACTCGAACACTGTTAATGTTGAAATGTTTTAGTTTACCAGAATTTGATTGGCTTCATATTGAAATTGCCATAATTTCAAATCTTTTGGTATGTATACCTTTAGTGTGAGATGATTAACCGATTCGGTTTTATCAAACAGTTCTAGATCGGGGGGCAGCATTATTGTCCAGCCATTTTATAAATATTTTACTTCAAGAATGATTTATTTCTTACTACGGGTTCAAAAGTGTGTGTATAAGTGTGTAAGTGACATCAAGCAGTCTCACCGAACTCACCGAGTAGCCAGGGCGCGACGGCGTCGTTCTCTTTGGCGCTGTTGAGGATGGTCTCGGGTAGTGGCAGCGAGTGGCGCACCATGGCCCCGTACAGGCCATACTCCGCCATTATCGTCGACCGTCCCCAGCACTTTTCCGTTTTACGCCATTTTGCACGACGGTTTTGGAACCAGACCTGAGGAAGGAATGCGTTGTTAGGAATGTCATAGAACGAAAATGTTGAACAAACTGAATGCTTGCTTTAGTTCTAAAAGAGGTTAAGTCATTAACAGCCAAGCTTCCAGCAAGATCACTACGGGTGTCAAGACCACTTAAAAGAGTGTACCACTCCTCAAACGATGTTTTGGATGACTACGGCATGAGATGTTTTCATTAAGGTAGAGCCAACATTTGTAATATGATTATCCAGAATGGGAGATACTAGCAAACACATTCATTGCAGTGTAGATAACTAGCAATTGACTACTATCAAAACGACGAGGTATATCAAAATAGGTCCGCAGTAAGAAAAATAAGGCAGTTGACTGATGTCGCCACAGCTAGATTAGTATACTTTGCTTATTTTCACAGTATTATGTCTTATGGCGTTCTGCTGTGGGGATCGGCAGCTGACGTAGATTCAGTTTTCATTCTACAAAAGAAGTCAATCCGCACAATCTATAAAATGGGGCCTCGCGAGTCTCTTAGAAACAAATTCAACGAAATTGAAATACTAACTCTGCCTTCTCTTTACATATCCTAGAAAATATCTTGTATGTTCGCAAAAACTTAGGTCATTTCAAAAAAAGATGCCACTTTCATAATCTAAATACACGTAGTAAAGACGAAATTGTGATTCCAAAATTTAGATTAACTAAAACTAGCAAGTCATTTCTAATAAACAGTATTTGCTTCTATAACAAGTTTCCAAAGTCGGTTACAGAACTTAGCGATGGAAAGTTTAAAACTCACATCAAACGTGTCCTTATCAAAAAAGCATATTATAAGATAAAAGACTAAGTTGAAGACAAGGAAATTTGGCATTAATTCCTTCTGCATATGTGGCTTCCCTGGCACCTCATTAACAGCATAATTATGTGAGGGTCTATTAACTGCTCCCAAATTATTATTTTAAATTTTCCAATTTCTGACATATTCTCGTCATTATTTGACATTATACAACACTTCGAATATCGACTATTTATTAGTGATTCTCATGGAAATCATGTCACTTGGTTTAAATAGGTTGATTTTACTTATGTAGATTCTTTTAAATATTGTGAATGAGAGAACCTTGTAGGCCTTACAGACGTCGTCTATAAACCTACAGATTTATAGACGATTTTCTATTCTTTATTTTCATTCCTCTAAGTACCTGGTACTTATTGGCAGGCCTGTACTGTCCTCCCATACCTATTATCACTGTAATTTGAAAACATTGTAAAAGCCAATTATTTTAAAAAGAGTAACCGTGGAGTTTCTTGCCGGCTCTTCTCCATAAGAAGTGACAAATTGGAACCGTGCACCTAGCTTCTGACGTTTCATAAGTGCCCTTGCAGGTTTATGTGAAATAAAATATTTTAGGTGCACCTGCTCTTCTGCTTACCGTAGAGGTAAGGTTACCTCGAGTACCTACCAGTTAAGTAGTGAGGACAGATGAAAGTTTAAGAAGTAGAATTTGGCTCGCTCCAAAAATATGAAAACCTGCCTCAATATAACTTTATTACACCTTCCGCCTGACGCAGGTTCTCACCGGACACGGTTGTTTCAGAAGATTCCTGTTTCGGATAAGGCGGGAGTAAACGCCCGGGTGTTTCCACTGCGTAGATCGCCCTGAGAACTCGGTGGAGCATACGGTGGAGGTCTGCCCGGCTTGGGCGGTGAGCGTAAAAATGGCGGGTGTACCATAGCGCATCAAATTTTATCAATTATCAAAAAAAAATTAGTAAAGCGTACTATTTTGTACCTAGCTCTAAACTCAAACTCAAACTCCAACTCAAAGCATTTATTTCAATTAAACCATTTACAGGCACTTTTGAATTGTCTAAAAGTCGATCAGTTGGAAAGTTGAAGCTAGTTGCCCATTCCAAAACGTAGATATCTATGGAGAAGAACGGGCAAGAAACTCCACGGACACTCTTTTAAAATCAAGTTGAAATATTACAAAATCTTGGGAACATTATTCTTGTTGCTTCTGTATGTGAGAACAATGTAAAAAAAATAATTATAAAAATAAGCCCTGGAAGTTAGGAGATGACCAGTCTCAACCGACAGCGCCCGTTCACGAACTTGACGCGCGGATCAGCACCTCAACCATTCTGTAGGGAACCGAATGATCCAACACACGCGCCACCATCAGTGAGACATTTATGTGAGCATGACATACTCTCAACTGCCATGCTTTTTCAAGTCAACGTACATCATAACAACACAATAAACGGATGCATGGTACTCACATTTACAAAATTTAAACAAAATGCTTCTAAGTTATACAAAACTATAGTTTGCAATTTGAAATATTAATAAAATTTGATTTCCTAAAAGAAAGATAAAACATTTAATATATATTGACGTATATAGTAACTAAAACTTGGTTCAGCAAAAATAAAACATTCGTTATAGACAAAAATGTTCGTAATGTCAGAAAAAATACAAAAGGGAAGCTTCTCTTTCAAATATTAAAATTTTAACTAGTATACCCAGGTGGCTGTGGAGCAGGACCAGCATTAAGTCAAGCATTTTTATCGACGATATAATCATCTAACTTATAATATGCTTGTCTACATAGTGTGCGGTTAATGCATGATTTAAATTTCTTTTCATTTAGTTCAAGAATATCGACTGATATTTTATTACAACATTTTACACAGTACCCCCCATAAAAGAAGTGTGTACTTTAGACAGTCTGAAACGTGGTTGATCTAATTTGTTCCTATTTCTAGTGTTAAAATTGTGCCTATCACTTATCCTTACTAAAAAGATGTCGATTTTTCCGAACATACATAATGTTTTCATAGATATATTGACAAGGTACCGTCATGATGTTAATTGTTTTGAACAGTTCCGTTAGAGATTCGCGTCTACGGAGGTTATAGATGGCTCTGACGGCCCTCTTTTGCAGAATAAAGATTGACTCAATATCCGCAGCTCGTCCCAATAGCAAGATACCGTAAGACATGATGCTATGAAAGTAACTAAAATAGACCAGTCTCGCGGTATCCACGTCTGTTAATTGGCGGATCTTCCAAACAGCGTAAGCGGCAGAACTTAGCCGCCCTGCAAGTGATGTTAAATGAGGACCCCACTGTAGCTTTGAGTCAAGCGTGATCCCCAGGAAAACCGTCTGTTCGACGAATTCTAGTATCTCCTTATTCAATACAACATGACATTCACTACTTCTAACATTCGGTAACGCAAATCTTATGCATTTCGTTTTCTTTCCATTTAATACCAAATTATTTACAGTAAACCAATTATGGACCTTAACTATAGCATTATTTACGTCGTCAAGCTCCCGTGCACGTCTTTTAACTTTAAAAATCAGTCGGTTTTTTAGTAAAAAAGGTAAATCATTTATATATACTAAAAAGAGGAACGGACCCAATATTGAGCCCTGCGGTACACCCATTTTGACTTTTAAGCCCAAGGAATTCACACCGTTTATTTGAACTTGCTGCAGTCTATCATTCAAGTACGATTTTACTAAGTTAAGCGCAAGTTCACCCAGTCCGTATTGCCGAAGTTTCAAGAGCAGTGTTTCGTGATTCACGCAATCAAACGCCTTGGATAGGTCGCAAAAGAAACCTATTGCATCTTACGCCTCTTCCCATGCGGTAAAGATGTGTTTCAATAAGGTGACACCAGCGTCGGTTGTGCAACGTCCTTTGGTGAAACCATACTGTTGAAAAATCTGTACCTCCTTCAGAACTAAATTATTTCGAAATTAAGGTACACCCGCCATATTGACATCAACACCCGCCGGTGTTCTATAATATTTTATTATTTAACCATTACTCATAAAATATAATTACACCAAAAAGTTGTACCTAAAAAGTACCTCAATTAAAAAAAAACACACACTTGATCTTATCCTGAGTTCCTGACCAGTTCCTGAGAAATAAAACAACCGTGTCTTGTATTTGTAAACACGATAATTATCATGATACCTATATTAATACCTATATTTACATTTATATTTTACGGATATTTTCTAGTTACAAATTATATGCACACGAATAATTAATTAATAATTTACTAGCAACCGTCCGAAACTAGCAACCAGCTTCATAAATGCACATTCATGGGAGTGGGAGTAGTTGATAAACAATTAGCAATTTGCACTGTTTCCTGATTAATCATACATGCTTCACAGTTTACAATAAGCAGATAACTTTATTATCATTCATAATAGTTTTCATAGCGATCATATAAAATTAATCACTATGAAACACGGAATAAAAATGTTGTTGATTTAAACGAACAGAAAAAAGTTTTGATGATCTTAATAATTTTGTAACCAAAACTCCGAATTCACTTATCGCTAATTGCATTATGTATGGACGAAAATAAAGAGGTACCTAATAACTTTGACGCGTTATTAACATTCATGATTTATAATTTAATAATGATCCCTAATATATATATATATATATAAATATGAAGGCACTTTGATCAATAATTCATAATAATAAACATAGGTAAGTAAACGAGACACGGTTGTTTTATTTCTCAGGAACTATCCAACTGATCAAGTATGTTTCTTTTTACTCGAGGTACCTTTTAAGTACTTTTTGGGTGTAATTTTTTTTATGAGTAATGTTTAGTAAACATTATAAAACACCCGCCATCTTGATGTCAATATGGCGGGTGTACCTTAATTTCGAAAGAATTTCGTTCTGAAGGAGGCACAGATTTTTTAAAGCTAGGTATAAAGTAGTACTTTTTAGGTACATTTTTTTGGTAATTGGTATCATTTGATTCGCTATGGTACTCCCGCCATTTTGACTCTCACCTTGGGCGGAGCACCGCCGTGTCCTCGTGGAGGCGATCGGCGACGGCGATCCCTCGTGTCCGGCCCTGGTCCAGGCCATGGTACGGAGCGAGAGTGCATGGGTAGCCGTCACCTCCTTCTGCGAAGCAGTAATGCTCGCGAAGAGGGAGGTGGCGCACGTGAGGGAGAGGCAGTATATGCGCTCTCACGGCCTTAGTCGCCGCAGGAGACGCCCTGGGCATCGGGAATCCCAAGCTGATTCCCGGCCACCGTAGGCGCGGGCTTACGGACGGCGAGTAATGGGTAGCTTGCTGTCCGGTAAGGACCAAGCCCGGGTCGAGAGCTCGTTGTGTTCCACGCGCGCCTCAAAGAGATGTCAGTACCAATGATGTGGCCCGCAAGGGCCGATGCCTGCCAGCGGTGCGGGTTGTTCGAAAGAGATACCGCGGTCCCTGGCACACAGGCAACTACGGGAACGGGTGGATTTTAGTCAGTAAAAGTCTGACACGCCCTCCTGCTCCACCCAGAGCGGGAGAAGTTATTTGATGATTTCCCACCCAAACAAAAATATAACTTCATTAAAAGTACTCAAATTGTTAGTAGGTATCCATATTTTATCTAAACTACAAGAAAACCTTTGTACAGCACAAAGCCTTGATTCTAATTAGAATGAGCGATCGGATATAACCATTAGAGCGCAGTAACTCCCTCTGGCGGGCGGCGAGATAACTAAGCATGGAAAACAAACCAATTATCGGGAACAAAACGCAACTAAATTAAATTTTCAAATTCACCGCCGAGCGGCCGCTGTTTGTACACACAGCAGGGTAGGGCTGGCACTGACGACAATTTTATACGGCAATTTGTGTGTTAGTACCATCTCAGATCTTATGTTGATTAAAATACCTTTGATTCGCGACCATAACAAATATGGATTTTCAGAATTATAAACATTGAAATCATCATTACAACTAGCTAGGTACAAATAATTGAATGACTAATTCATGAAATAGTACCTAATAGTGTAAATGCTAACTTGCTACGGTCGCGAACCATATTTTGTTCAACATACAACCTGATAATTGCAAAAAACGTGAAAATATCTGAACTCCGCGGGCTACCCCAGCTCTTTCTCCAAAATAAGAATATAAGAAAACTTAAATGATCTCTCAAAGTTAGTAATTGTAATTGCGCCCATATACGCTACGGTTCACCAGAGAGGTCTACAGGTGTGTCAGCACAAGTAGACCAGAGTCTGTACCTATTAATATAAAAGACCTGTGCAGTTCTTGGAACAAAGCGTGACAAGGTTTTTAATACCAAGTATGCTAACCACAAAGTCTTTGTATAATAGCATTCAACTTAAGATAATATAATCATCCTGTACCATCATTTAACTTAAGTTAAGGTAATCACCCTGTACCATCATTGAACTTAAAATAAGGTTATCACCCTGTACCATAATTGAACGTAAGATAAGGTTATCACCCTGTACCATTAATTGAACGTAAGATAAGGTAATCATCCTGTACCATCATTGAACGTAAGTTAAGGTAATCACCCTGTACTATAATTGAACTTAAGATAAGGTAAGCACCCTGTACCATCATTGAACGTAAGATAAGGTAATCACCCTGTACCATCATTGAACTTAAAATAAGGTTATCACCCTGTACCATAATTGAACGTAAGATAAGGTAATCATCCTGTACCATCATTGAACGTAAGATAAGGTAATCACCCTGTACTATCATTCAACTTAAGATAATGTAATCAACCTGTACCATCATTCAACGTAAGATAAGGTAATCACCCTGTATTATCATTGAACGTAAGATAAGGTCACCCTGTACTCTCATTGAACGTAAGATAAGGTAATCGCCCTGTTTCATCATTGAACTAAAAATAAGATAATCACCCTGTAGGTACCATCATTGAACTTAAGATAAGGTAATCGCTCTGTACGATCATTATTTCAGTAAATTATAATCATACCAGCCTATCATGGTCCCACTGCAGGCTAAAAATAAATAGCCAAATCAATCGGTCCTGCCGTCCTCAAATGGTACGCTTACCAACGCATTACATTTTTACTATCCAAGATGATTTATTTTAGATTATCTCAGCCTAAGCGGGACTGGACCGGACATGTCTGCCGAACGTCAGACGACAAATGGGCTAAAAGAACCATCGATGGGGCCCCACTAAACGTAAGATCGCCGTCCCGGCAGGCCGAGACGAAGATGGCGGGGCGACCTTGACTCTTTCCGAAGGGACTGGCCAGTACTGGCAAAGGACGGAATTGTTTGGATGAGGGAGAGGGATGCCTTACGCCTTAGAATACAGGCTAGTTAGATTAGATTATCCAAGAAGATAAGTCCAGGTTTCCTCACGATGTTTAATTTCACCGATGTTAGTATTTTCCAAGATAAACAGTAACAAAAGACAATTTATAAATAATTATGATAAGTAATACCTTGAACAAATATAAATTATCATGCTAGTAGCAGCCCTGGGGTGCGGGCCCGCGCGCACCGCACGCCGCCGCGCAAAACGGTTAATTTCTAATTAAATTTGTTAATTAAGCCCGATAGCGGCGCACTCGGCACAAATTAATACCGCCCGTATTATATTACTATGAGCACTGTCTTCCTATGTATGCGTCTTATGTAGACACAGTAGATATGTAGACCCACTACGTTATGTGGGTACGAGCCTTCAGCGGGTTTCATTACGGCTGTACTGTTTGTGTGTTATCATTTAGCATAATAAAAGGGTAGGCAGAGGTTCATAGTACATTCACGTTTTGCCACGTCTAATTCCTATGTACCGGGATGGAGGCGCTACTTGCTAAGAAATTGTAACTCTTTGTGGCTAAGCTACATGAAAACTTTAGCAAACCTTTAAACATTCTTACAAGCTACATGACCTCTTACTTTTCCCATGATTACACTATACAGATAAGAAATCCTTCTCGTTAATATTTACAGCTCGTCTGAGGATAAATGTCGGATATTATAGGCATATTATTGGCTTCGCACATCTTTATCTTCTTCATCTTAGTCAGTCAGCAGTGATGTGATAACAGGAAAACGATAAACGAATGTAATTATTACTGTCGTATAAAATCGTAAGTAGAAATCCAATTTCCATATATTATTTGTTTAATGAACAGTTGTAGGTCGTAGGTTCAAACCCAGGCAGTCGCTTTACTTTGTGTAAATAATTATATCACCTCTGCTCTCAAAACGGTGAAGGAAAACATCGTGAGGAAGCCAGCATGTCCTAGAACCAAACATTCGAAGATATGTGACATCTACCAATCGGCACTCGGCCCGTGTGGTGGCTTAGAGCCCACTCCCTTTTGAAGAGAGGAGGCATATGTCCCAGCAGTGGGAACATTACAGGCTGAGTACGCTGTGTGCTACATTTGTTTGATTATTTTAATATGTAATTAATCAATTGAATTGATTCAAGCAGAAAAGCTCTTAATATTTTTACGCCCAAATGAATGAATGGCGTGCCACTGCGTGTAGGTATCGCCAAAGGGAAGCTAGACAAGGCACGAGTTAACTTATTAAGGTAAATTTATAAAACCGAGTACTAAGTTTTATTTAGCTAGGAACCTGTACAGAATCAAAATCAAATAAAAAAATCAAATCAAATTATTTATTTGCATAATATAGGTAGGTATAAAGAGATGTTACAAATAAATATAAAGTACACTGTATCATTACCTAATAAGAAGTGCAAATATTTGCATTATCGATAATCTTATTGTATAATTATTAAAATAATATTACAAAATTATTAGGTATAAACAAATTTAATAACATAAAAAAAATCAGAACAAGTACTACAAATGTCAAAGGATTAAAATTAAAAACATCAATTTACAGATGAAATAAAATTCACGTCATTAAAATAAAATCATAATAAATGTCAAATAAAATTGTTACTGCATGTCACACTATTTAATGATAAGCGCAGTGGAGGCCCGGTGGCAGTAGTCGCGTCTTACGAGTTGTAGGTCGTGAGTTCGAATCCATGAAAGCACTTTACTTTGTGTAAATTATTTCATCACCACTGTTCTCAAAACGACGAAATTGACGTGTAAAAGTGTTTGTATACAGACCTACTTACAGAAATAAATCATTTTTGTCATTTATACAACGTGTCGTTTTGCATCCTCGTCAAATTCAAGGAGGTAACTATGCTAATGATTCTCGACACGAATCAATAATAAAATCAGTAGATTTTTTATTTTACGGCTATGAAAATACAGTCGAGAACGCAATGGTAATTGAACCATTGCGTTCTCGACTGTATTTTCATAGCCGTAAAATAAAAAATCGCAACAAGTAATTCGAGGACTGGTTTGTGCGACGAAGACTGTTTGAACCCAGGTTACCCAGTTACAGGGCGGTATCAAACGGGCCGCGTTTTAAAATAAAAATAAAAATAAAAAACAAAAAAAAATACCTACTTATTTTATTATTGATTCGTGTCGAGAATCATTAGCATAGTTACCTCCTTGAATTTGACGAGGATGCAAAACGACACGTTGTATATGAAAACATCGTGAAGAAACCGGCACATTCTACAACTAAAAATTCGAAGACATGTGTCATCCGCAAACCCGCACTGGGCCCGCGTGGTGAATTATGGCCCGCTCCC
The DNA here is from genome assembly GCA_949091785.1 of Polymixis lichenea. NCBI lineage: Eukaryota > Metazoa > Arthropoda > Insecta > Lepidoptera > Noctuidae > Polymixis > Polymixis lichenea. Next base: position 704,743 of record OX420943.1, on the reverse strand, counting down.
TCTCACAGAGAGGACCTGTGAACATTATGTACTGATTATGCTGTAAAGAATCAGCTTCACTTAGCTGATTTTTTATTATTATTTGTCGCATTGCTAAAAGACTAAGCTTGTCACGAAGGGCTGGCATTATTTTGTAATTTATTGACGATTTCTCAAGTAATATTATCAGCATATCAGAGGACCATGCAAACGCTAATTGATTCCCAATCTCTATTACTTCACAAGTACCACTGCATCACACTGCATCATTCACAATTACCCAAACCGTCAGTAAGTGGTCGGTCCCGCCAACTTAGCGTGGTGACTATGGTAATGTGATGCACCCGAATTTGTGCAGCTCTGTGGATGTGGGGAGGCCACAGACGCGTGTGTGCAGCGAGGACGTCTGGAGGGCCCTGAATATGGATAACTCTGTCAGACTGACAGATAGGTTGTATCCCTGTTTGGTGAAATGCCTATTTAGATTTTTGTATTTAGGCTAGTTTGTTTCGATTTTATGGGATTTGTGTCCATGTTATCGTATAGGAACATCGTTAGTTTATAACCTATCTTGTGCAGTGTTATAAATGATCGAAAAATTATGATCCGCAAAAAACCATTTACAATATAACGTATTATTTTTTTAGATAGTTTATAATCTGTCCAAAGCAAACTCAAATTGTGAACTTGCATGCGACAAGTACCTGCGACCACCTTGGAAGTAGTTGTTCACAGTTCTAACCTAACCTAACCCATTTGGTCGGGCTGCCCTGGCTTAGTTACTGCAACCCATTCGGGTACCACCAAGACCGACTAACCAGGGACGGTTCACAATTTTACGGGTGCTAAAATTGAACGGATTGTGAACACTGTCGGTAAGTGCAGATTCATTTACATTTAGTTGGTTTGAAATGGATAAACTATCGAATATTAATATCTACGTTATAATGTAAGCAGTATACATAGATTTTAAACTGAGGATATACATGATCATACAGTGACATCCACATGGCATACACATGTACTGGAACGCTGCTGGTGTAATGTTCCCTTTTAAAGATATTCAATTGAACGAAACTTCAGTTTCCTCTTAATCCATAAAAAAACTTAACACAACATGAAACAAGTAGAGAAGGTCTTTCCTCAAACCTTTAAATCTTGTAAATAAATAACACCATTATTTTCTCATTTAGTTTTTTCCGAGGTCCGAGTCACTCTTGAAGACGACAACTCACGGCGCTGAAATCTCTTATTCAAGAATCCATTAAATAAGCTTAGCTTTTAGTCTCTTACAGTCATCCACATTCATGCTCAAAGCTTATTCAAGATTCAAGATTCAAGATTCAAGATTCTTTATTTGTGGAAACATGAGTACACATACAGAGCATGCAAGTTATTAAATTACATTATAGTTTAGATCAGTCATGTTTGGCCTTAGTGGCGTACTAATATTTAAATTTCGTCATCATAATTACGTAACAATTAATCAGGTAGTCAGTCAATTAAAAAAACATCGCATTGTTTAAATTACGTTAAAAGTCTGCAGTGCATTGTTACTGGTAGGTAGGTGTATGTTCCATCATATGGCCGGTAAGCCCCGTGTGGTATGAGGCAGTGGCCGCGGCGGGACGATATTGATTGGCCGGTGCGGCGGCGGCGGGACGGACTCACTGTGAGAGATCGGCGCCGCACCGATTAGATTAGAGGCCGGAAGGGTCACTGCACTTCTAGTAATCTACTTAAACAGGTTAGTTACTACTGGCATTGTTTTCATGGAAACCTTAACTTTTCCTAGGCAGAACTCATGACAGTACCCGTAGACGTGATTTCGTGAGGTGATCAGTGACTTATGAGAATTGCCAGAAATCCTCGTTAGCTTACCTCCATAAACCCATGAGTGACAAAATAACCGAGAGATGGTTATAAGATTGGTTAAAAGACTTGATGGTCGTCTGATATCTTAGAATGGAAGGTTGTTGGTAAAGAATGTATTAACGGTCAGTCATGAGAGTACCAACCGCGGCATGGCGCAGCACAGCTTATTTAAACCGAGAAAATATGAACGAATAACTTCCTTCCATAACTAGAACAATGTCCACATCGGCCGTAGACTGGGAGATTTATATTTAAATCAACATATTGGTCAAAAGCCATGGTGATGCAGCATGTTTGATACCGCGCAAAAGAGTTTGGTACTGCTCTTGAAAACATCTCGCAATCCTTCTATTCTTAATTCCTTGGCATCTCACTCTCAGACAATTAGTAATATCAATTGCGGCGTATAGTTGGTAGTTCCTACTGTCCAAGTATTGATTGCGTCAGCTGACTACTAATTGTTCTCCGCAGATTAACGATGTGAATATGCGAGGCCACTGGAAGGGGTGCCACTATTAACAGAGATACCTACGTACCATAAACGAGGTTAGACCCTAGTTTGGCAGGCAGCAAGCATTGGTTTTATTGGTCATGCCAAATAAATCGATGGAAGAAAGGTTAGAGTTGCAAACAATTTTGACATTTTAGGTATTTGATCAAGTTCAAAAACGCATTCTCTTATAGTCGATGTGCCAACAACACAACAAGTTGATAGTGTCAAGGCAACTTATTCCTAGTATCTTGGCATCAAATATATACATAATATATTACCATATAACTAAAAGCTGGAACCCATGCCACTGCATGTTCGATGGTGCATGTTCGATAGCACAGCTCGTGTGTCACGTGGATGCTATTCTATACTACATCCCAATATTGCTTTAACTCAATGATGTCATCGATGTTCAATCCAAAACTCAGTAGATTAGGTAAACCCTGTCAGTAATCTTACACAAGTGTACAAGATTAACTGCGATTACTAGCATTAGTAGTGATTGCTCGTGAACAATTGCTAGCATTGCCCGCGGCGTGGTCTGCCCTAGGTTGGGATTGTTTTATTGGCACGGAATTAGAAGACTTAGCGGGATTACCAGCGCTGACCCTAGGGCTACAATGTAAAAGGATGACTGCAAAGTTGGGACAAGAGGGTGAACGTTTGTACCGGATTACTGGTGGCATTATGGTAAGACCTGTGCTTTCTGTTCTAGCTTGCGTTTTTTTTATTACAATAAATATTTTCATCTGCGACTGCTGAAATATTTAACTCATCATTCGTCTATCCTAGCCTACACTCATCCTTTTACAATTCGCGCCATATCGATCGGCAGTAGATTAAAATCTCACACACGCAGGTAGACACGCAACACTCAGCACTATTTAATTAATTCGGCGCACAACGACGCCCACATTCCGACGGATCTCCGAATTTCCTAATTAACATACGCTCACAAAGGTTCAGCGTAATTGTTAATTTGGCAGCACATTCGCGCCCTTTAATGATGCGTAACGTTGGTGCGGGGAATTGCGCGCTCCAACAATTTATTACTCGTATGTGGCAGCTCCCAGCGAGCCCTGACCTGCGCACCTCCCCGCGAGTGTTTCCAAGACGGACGCGAACGACGGTGGGTCGGCTACAGGCAGGGGTCCTCGCCAGCTGGTCGCATTGAGGGTAGTATTTGTAATGTTGCTTGTGAAACAATTTGTCGGGCGTCTGTGTGTCTGCGTAGGCTCGTATGTTCTGAGTACTACTTTCGTTTGGAAACTAATTTTAAAATTACAGTTTTGTTTCCAACATGAGCTGGTAATTACGTCTGAGGTATGTTTTTGCGAAATTAACGCTGAATGCTGTATGAAGCTATGCCAAAACTTTCAATGTAATATGCAAGAACGCATTCCTGAATATTTGGTACCTACACTAATTTATAGAGTTATTCATCATTAAACGTGAATGATTAAAGTTACAATTGTAATGAAATTACAGTTGTCTAAGATTTTGCTTCAAGCTAGGCTTTCAAAAGCTCATTAAAGTATTGTAAACTGTACTTACAAATAGCTCTTAACAATACTTCAAGCAGTAGAAACAGGGTCCTTATTAACTCTGGCACTATTCTTCAATCTATATAATTTTGCTCTTCGCTCTATTCCACACTGTTTAAAACCCTATTAGACACAGACAGTTTTCTTAGCGTTATGGGTTTAGCAAAATGTTGAGACACTTAAGACAAAATATGTAATTAGGTAATGTTGATCAATCTGTTGACAAAATCGATTATACACCCTAAAAAAAATACCGACATTACAAATCCCACTGCACTGGCAACACTTGAGATAATTATCAGCAAGCTGTTACAACCTTACCAAATCCCCACAATAGGCCGCAGTGTGCGCTAATCCTTACTAACAAGTGAATAAAGGGGATAACGCGCGGCGCAAGTGAGCGGCGACCCTTAGGGACAGGGGTGCCGAACATTTGGGACTATTAACGCGTTTTATTGTAAACAGTCTCAATTGATTAACCGGTTGCTTGTTTTTTATAGGGTGGACAACATTTTTGGAGGTTCCAGTCGCAGAGTCATAGCTGTAATAAGGGAAGACTTAACTCACTATTTAGTATAAGAATGCAACAATAGGTATGAATGCATTCAATAATAATGAATATTGGTGTATTGAATAATAATGTTTACCAAATAGTAGGGATAAACTAAAAACGGAATTGAATCATCTCATCAACGAACAACATAAATGATTAGTAATTAATGACTCTCTACATAAACATAAAAATCATTAACATTAATGAAGTGATTTCAATCACAAGTGTTGCCAACATTCCTCGCTCATTTAACAGACGACCGAGGTTGTTATCCCGCCAATAGATCCAGCAGTAATCATCTAAACAATCGTATCGGAATCAGAGGCGTGCAGTCATGCCGTGGTCGAGTCATGACGAGCGATGACGAGCGATGCCGAGCGATGACGGTGCGAACGATGTCATTAAGCGCAAATACCCGCTCGCGAACCACTGACAGTTTAAATAAAGCAAGTGAGCTCCACAAAGGGCTTCTTATTTACGTAGTGCATAATTTCATTTCTTTGGTCGTGTTTCAATGGAGTTTGGGACGAGGAGAGGGGCGCGGGCGCGGGGGGCGTTCCGACCAATCACGTGCAGGCACGGGCTAAATGGAGTTGCGAGAACCGAGTCTGTTCCCAATTTGGCGGCAATTTGCGCCACAATGCCGTCGTTCTGTTGTCGCCGACTCGCCTTAACAGGTTATTATTCAATTTGGGGTGCGTCCGACACATTTTGATTAGGCAATAAGTTAATACGCGGTTAGCTGCGGCAGGTTAACTCGCTGCTTTCACTAGTAATTGGGTTGTATCTGGAGTTACGCCTCCTACTTATTGGGCGCCTTCCGGTTGTGTTAGCCGTTCATTTGTTACGTTGATTAAGGGATGACGACAGCTGTTGGAGAAATGACACGTTTTATTGTTGCTCAAATTAAAATTGGCTATCCCAAGTATTGGCTGCAAAACTGCAATTAACTTAAATGCTTTACCGTATACTTAATTGTACAAGATAGTAAACATAGTCCAAAATAGATTGAGTAGTGTTTTCAATCATATAACCTGGAAACGGGGTGACACCCTCGCGCCGTGGGGTCTCGATTGCTTATGGTCTCTTTGAGGAAATCTCGAAACGGCTGGTTGACACTTCCCGTAACCCAAGGGCTGGTTTTAACCTTGGTCAGCGGCTAAGAATTGCCATAAAACGTGGTAATGCCGCCAGTCTCATGGGAACATTACCAGTCGACAGCGATGCGGATGAATTGTTCGACGCTATAGTTGGATATCATTTTCTTATTTAGTTACATATCAGTTGTTATCTACGCACATTGTGGTCAATTGTAAATACATTTTCAGATTTGTCTTGGTATGTTATGGTTGTCTAAAAGACCGACGGTCTAGCTTTATTTCATACAATGCCAGTGGCCCAAAGCGGCCAATTCAAAACTTTTCACATATCGCATCCTCTTCTGTGCTCCGGAATAAAATCAATACTGCCCGGTGTATACGTTCATAGCTGAGTTGTATTTCAGCGGACCTTCGATGTCTACTCCTTTCTAAACGACCATGTATTAAATCTATTGACGTAAGTATCACATAATATTAGGCTGATCTTTTAGATCTTTTCAGTTGAATAGTAAGAGATTCAAAAAATCTGATGCGGTTGACCGGAAATGAATCGTGATACATACACACATCAAAAAAGTTTGCGCTCACTTTGAAAAATAGAAATCTTTTTTGTTACGGTAGATTATATTATGATTTCTTCTTCTTTTTAGATTCTTTATTAAAAAATATAGATTTAGAATATAAAACAACAAAACAGTTCAATTGTTTTTCTATATAAAAAGGCTTTCAGTCCTAGCTTACGCTCATTCAGGAATCTGATTTAGTAAATTTTAACAAAATTTACTAAATCAGATTCAGTAAAAAATGCCAAGAGGATTATCAGAAGTTTTACGAGCAAGAATAGTAACTTTGAGGGAAGACGGATACACAACGAGAGAAATAGCACGCAGAGTTGCTATATCCCAATCCTGTTTCGTGACCACGTTGCAGAGGTATCACGGGATGGGTAATTTAACTGACCGACCCCGCAGTGGTCGCCCAACTGTTTTGACTGCTGCCCAAAAGCGCTATATTAGATTGCTGGCAGCCCGTGAGCCAACAATCAACGCTACTAAAATAAAAGCAGAAATTCGGGTCGCCTCTGGGCTTGAAGTTAGCACTCAGACCATTCGGAATTGCTTGCACCAGGCTGGATTACGAGCACGGAGGTCTTGGCGAGCTCCTCTGAATTCACGGTAACGACAACGATGGAGATTGGAGCAGTGGGCTAGGCTTCGGCAAAATGAAGAAGAAAACGTTTGGCAAAACTGTCTCTTCGTTGACGAATCGCCAATCAGTACTCATCCAGATAACCGATGTGTCCATGTCTGAAGAAGACCAGGAGACCGTGAAAGGCAAAGCAAAAAACTGCCACTGGAATAGTTCAGCAAGGCGGGAAATCGGTGTTCTTTTGGGGTGGTATTATGATTGGAGCTACAACGCCTTTGATCCTGTATCGAGGCTTCATGACAGCAGACATGTATAGAGCAGTTGCTATTGATGTAATTATCAGACCATTCCGAGTAAACCATGGGCACCAATTTGTACTGGTCGATGATAATGCGCCCGTCCATCGAGCTCAACGACTCAATGCTGTTCTCCGAGAATACGTCATCACAAGGTTAGACTGGCCTGCCGGCTCGTCTGACTTAAACCCAATGGAGCACGCGTGGGATGTTCTTAAGCGAGCTGTTTGGAACCGTCAGTCCCCAGACAGTGCCAGAGCTCAGGGGAGCCGCTATTCAAGAATGGGACAGGTTACCCCAAGAAATGCTGGATAACTAGATTCTCAGCATGCCCAGGAGGATCACCGCATGTGTTCGAGTCAGGGGAGGAGTATATAACTCCTCCCCTGACTATACTGAATATAAACCTTTTATTAATAAATTGTTGTTTATGTTTGGTGAAACAGTCTTTTTCTTTCTATCAAATTTCTGTTACAATTACATTATGATTAATTACTCAACTTTTTATAAAATAAAAATTGGTTTTATGTATTAATTTCCAACAGGGTATTTCTGTTTTACGAAAACACACAACAAAGATTTTTTCTTAAAAAATATCAGTATAGAGGTATGAGGAACAGGGTGTAAAGTTCACTCATACTGTATTGGTAAAGGAGGATCCTCCGACCAGACGGGTGTTGAGCCTGGTGGGCTACTGCCCGACGATTGATGTCGGGATCTTGTATATATGTAGATCGCTCGGTAAACTCTGCTTGCGCGATGTAGTTGTAGTTGCGGTGTGACGTCAAGTCTTAAGTAGTTCGCATAGGGAATTGTAGATGGCGCCACTTTACTTTTTGTGTTTTCCACATTTGTTGATTTGAAGTTTCGTATGTGGGGCATTGTAGATGTCCGCGACATCAGCTTATGCTAGTGATTACAATTTTTTTTTGATGTATGCAGGTACGTAGCAAAACTTGTTATAAAAGTAATGCTATTAGTATGAATTAGATGGAATAATTCACACCAATACTAGCTACTGTGTTGAAATCAAGACTTTTTCAAAAAACGAGAACGACGGTACAAAAAAATAGGTGTTTTCAATGAAGCTTTAATTAACATTTCACTTCTTAACTCCAAAAACTAAAACAGAGTTTTGTTTCTACCAGTATTTTTCTATAGACCGTATCAACTTCACAACTACACACACTTCAACAACTACAGCAAGCAGTCGTTTAATTGACCACCCTAATACCATAGATGGCGATTAGACTCATACGTTCAAACCCATACCTACTTGTTATGCCAATTATCCCACAATCCCGCTACACGCCCACCACAAAAAATAAACGTTAAAACATGAAAAATCGTTAATTAAGCATGATTGAGAGGAAACGGAAGCCACTGAAACATGATAAAAAGACACTAATATGTGTGTAAATACGTCCAGTCACGTTCAACAATGGCGGGTGATAATAACGTAATAACTATAATATGAAAATATAACGTTAAGGAGAAAATGAGGCGGCCGCGGTTAAATAAACAAGACGCCATGTCGCCGGTGAATTACACGCTTGTGTGGGAGTGTGGGCTGAGGCATGAGCGGGCGCGGGAGCAGCAAATAGTGTAATAGATATGATTTTAAATAAGTTGGAAAAGGCTAAATGGTATGAAAATTTTGCGATGGCAAGTAATTATTTATCTTATCTCGTCTTTGGTAATTCATTGAGATAGAGGTCATGAATTAATTTCTAGGTCAGAGAAACAGATAGCTGTTCCATTATTAGGCAAATATTTCAAAATTAGGTAGTATTCTATCCAATAAAAGATTGGGTATTGAGATTATTATATTGGATAGAAAAACGTAACCTGCTGCGTACTGCCGTTCAGTACGCAGCAGGATGGCCAGCAGGCATTTTCAGTTTGAACATTTTATTCACACCACCAGTCAGCCTCCCCCGAAGCCCGACAGCTGCGCTAACTAGGCAACTAGCGGCCGTGAATAAGCGATTTCGGGCAATTGGCGCACGGACCGGCCGGCCGGCTCGTGTCCGGCGCGGCGTGGCGATCGGACGGGTCCGAGCGGGCCGGCAATTTGCTCAGCGGCATAATTACGCACACAATTTCACCGTCAGATCATGGGTATAAAGCAGAAGGCCTATTTAATGATATAGGACAACATCATGATACGACAACAAACACTGGCTGTTAATTTAAACATGCTCAAGAATAGCTAACACCGGATATCACCGGTGACCACAACATCCATAATACGTCGTTTAAAATTAAGAATTATACTACATTTTTGTTTTGTGCATTTTGTTTGTGCAGAATAAACAATTTTTCATCCTACTTTTTTACTGTTAGCTTCACTAGCCAAGATAATCAACTGTTCAGAATAATGTATACAATTGTATATAATAATGTATATAATTTATAATAATGTACACTACGTAGAGTTTAATCACTGTTCTTAGAAAAGCTAGGCAAACGAATGGCTGAAAAGTTGCTATGGTATGGTATGTTTCTCAAACAGTAGTTCTCGTTTGTCTCAAAACACAGCCCATTCAATATTGTTGTGCTATTTATTTTGTTTTCTTCCCCTTGCTACAATTCGTAATCCAATGGTATGGACTAGGCCTTCTGTGTTCGTGTTTATAGTGGTCTGATCGATTCGAACGTCTAATATCGAAGTGTTTGTTTGACGAATCAAAACGAGAGCGCGTAATTGGGTGCGCGCCTGTGATTGGGCAGTTACTTGTGCTCATTAGGAGTTTTTGTGGATGTTTCAAACTGACACAATAATTTGTTCGAATTAGGTTATACTTTGAGATACGAGTATAATTGACAGGCTTACTGAATGAACTATCGACAATTCGACAGGTCTATGACAAAAATATGTTTCGATAAAATATTTTACATAATTACATTTACACCAACTTCCTTAATTTAATCAAATCGAAAGACTTACGCTCCTTTATCAGAAGCCTAGAAAAAATCTGATCAACCACACGTACATTCACATACAAAGTTTTTATCAATCGGTCGACTACTCAGCATTTTCCATAATCTTATTTTAAAAAGGTACCTACTTGAAAGCGATGCAATCGGATTACTTAAGTCCAAGCAGATTGAGTTCCTGTGGGCCCCACGACCCCCACGGGCCCCACAGACCCCGATGTGTAATATGTTTTTTAATGACTGGCGTCCGTGAGCCGGCGCAATGAATATCATACGCAATTATCATATTCAGTGGGATTTGCTTGAATACGGGACGATTCAATAGTTCCGATGCGATTACGGGAATTAATACAGGAACGAATTAATGTAGATTACTATGATAACTCGTTTGGATTGGAAATTGTTGCAAATGTATGAATCGGATTATTATTGCAGCAATATTGGCTTGTTGTTAAGTGAATTTGTATTCGTTTTCGTAATATTATTAAGTGCTCTGTACCTGTTTGTTTTCAATCGTTCAAAATGGTTTTATTTATCGTCAAATAAATACACAGGTATGTAGATATTACTATAATTTATTTAATTAATTGGATGACCATCCTTCGACACTAGACGTGAGCAATTAACTATATTGCTAACGTCTCTTACATATCTTTAAGTAAGTTTTCCTTGGAGATTTCATACTTAAGTTAAGAAATGTCTAGACACAAACACAGCAATACCTTCCTATAAACCTCAGAACACATGTAGCACTGTCCTTGCAAGACACGAACAAGTGATTCAGTGAACGCGTGACGGCCGCAGTAACGATATCCAAACAGTGCGCGATATGATTGGGCAAACACGGCCGGAATGCTGGCCTCACACGATTGTCACGCCCAACACTTGAGCCAACATAATCACCAACATTGTTACAATATTAGCCTAACAGCGCCAGTTTGTGGACAAACCACAGTTTTTTAGTTAAGCTTTTATGTGACAAGTTACATTTGGCATATTGGCTTAAGTGTGGGTGAGTTCGGTTTAATTTTTGGGGAGATCGTTTGACTTGATTTTGGTTGCCACATTATAAAACCTTCAAATTTTCAAAGTTTTATTCAAAGATTTCGATTTTCTTTAATTCCCAACGTTGCGTTGTTACAAAATGTTGATGTACAATTTTAATGTCATATATTTTCATAATATAAAAATAGGGCAAGCAATAAAATACCTAGTAAAGATTTTGGTATGAGAAAAGTAACCAATTTTGTCATCACCATGCAATCTTAATTGGCGTAGCGCGTAGGCCGCTACGAACTGCTACGAAAGTTACATATATTATTTTTGTATTTCGTTGTTTTTGTCCGTCTGCTTCTTGTAACCAATATGCTAGGCTATGACAAGACATGTTCCAATTAAAGACAAAGAAATTCGCTTATTTAAGATGAATGACATGTCTGTTATTATTATGAAGATCGTACTAGGCATGCTGGCTTTTGCTACGGAAAGCGTAGCGTTCTACTTCGACTATTACTATGCTTTAAGGTGAATCTAGTCCACATTTTTCCTATACAAACTTCGAAAATATACATAAAAAATTAAACATGGTATGGTTTTGTCTCAATATTAATATTGTCTGTACGGAAACAGAATACTAAAATAAAATGCCATTAAAAAGTTAGGAGCCAACAAAGATTCGTTTTTCTTGCTAATTTAACCTAACTTTGGGCGTGTTTCAGTAATAAAAGAATTGTAAAATCTGAAAAACCAAGTCGGTACCAACAAAGCTCAAATATCGAAAAGTTCAATAAAGTTTATTGGTTATTGATTTATGCAGAGTTTTTTTTATAAAACGCGATCTTCCGAAGGACTGTTCTTAAATTTTTATGCGCCTGTTGTACTATAAATGATCCTGCATCTCACTCAATAATGTTGTGCGTGTAGACTAGCTTCTAATTGCTCATCACTGACACTACCTCTGTCGGACACGAAGCCTGGTGAGACAGCATGCTTTTTAGCCAGGCCCACCAGTGAGTTCGAGCCCGCGACTAGGTTCCCCTTAAACTCATTCCACTGTATTTCCGTGTTAACGGTCATTCATGTGGTATTCATACGAATTAAGGATGCCAACTTAGCTTTGTTAGCATTTATTCATAAATCTCATTACAAAAAATAAATAACACGCCACGTGATGTTAACACGACGTACTAATGTAAATTAAATGACAATGATTAGTCTAAGATCTCGAACTCAAATTACTTATCTCCATTGTCAAATTTATGTTACACTCAACAAGCAGCATATTTATGAGGACAGCAGACTGGCCCCACTCTTGCATTGTGGGCCTCGCACGGGGCCCCGTCTCTGTCAGTACAAAGCGCCTTATTATCTTCATATTATTTTAATATTGTTGCAATACTACAATAACTGACGCGTATTATTTATCCTACACACTAATGAGCGTGTAGGCACCTTACTCGACCAACTTTATAATACAACCAATAAAACATAAGCCAATCGATTTTCAACCTTATGGCGTAACGGTAAGGCAGTGTTAATATTTTTCGAGTGGTGTTATTATGTTGGTTCTATCGGACAAAGGAGTGACACGGGGTGCATCTCGAACTGTGAGACGAAGTTTTGAATGAAAATAAATGTGTAATTATTATTAGTGGAATATTGTCGAGTGGTTCGGGGAATGGCGTGTGTGGCCGCGCGGCCGGAGGACGGCGACTGTTGTGTTATTAGGTCCGAGGAGATTATGTAAAACTTGAGTACCTACACGTAATGTTGTTTATTGCTTGAGAGAAGCTATTTTTGGCCAAGTGTGTGTAAAGTTAAACGGAACGGAAATTAAGCAACTGCGTTACTTATATTATCGACGAAAAATGGCATCTCAACCCACTAGTCCACTACCCATCGTTTACATTGAGTATAATAATAACGTTTTGTACTTATTCATTTCAACAACGTTCACTGTTGGTTAGCGGGATGTAGAGTTGACAAAACAAGTCTCAATGCAAATTTATTGACTTCAGGCAAAGGTACCCATATGATAAAAACTCTTTCTAAAATTAAGACATTTGACGAGGAGTTATGTAAAAGGCCTACAACTGACCACAATAGGGAAAATCTACTTGCACATAATTCTACATACTCATAATGGCATCCACCATTGTGGGAAACGTATGTTGTTTGTTGGTGTGCAGCCATGCAGCGCTGCAGGCTGCAACAACATGGCGGTAATGAGCGGCAGTCATGCGCCGTGCGCACGGTAACGACTCCTGCGCACATAATGGTACTATTAGTGCTGCTGTAGTTTCAGCAGACAATGTGGCTGGTAGTTTGATATTAAATTGTGTGAAGAAGGAATTGTGCTTAGGATTCTTATGTAACGAGGTGAAGACACAATAGTTAGTTAAACGGAGATGTAAATATGTACCTACCTAGTTAGATTGGAGTGCATGATTTTCTTATTTTGCCCTCGTATTTTGTTATGTACATTATAGGTTCTGTATTCTTAGAAGTTCTAATGTAAACATTTGATTCGCTTCGAGTCCTAAACACGATGTTCACAAATGCAAAAACCAGTAAATAATTATCGGTTGAAAACAAATAGAGAACTGCTATTCGTCGGTCAGTTATTTGCTGTCGGAGGCAAGGCAAATCAGGCTAGCAATGTATAATTTTCGATACGATAGCCTGCCGAATGAACGTGAATAGCTAAATGCTGGTCAAGTATTTTCAGCATCAAACTCAGATGTATCGTGTCATTGACCATGCAGTAACTTACTAGTAGGTACGTGTAGTAACCTCAACCAGTAATTGTGATATATTCAATTTGCCAAGAACATAATAATATAAGTAACAGCAATAATAGCCAGTAATACGACAGCAGGTGTACGACGGACAAGCAACTGAACAAACACAGTGTCAGTTGCTCAATATTTAGTAATTGGCCGAATACATCTCCACCGGTTGACTCACTGATATTAAATTGTTAAAACATATTTAAATTGCAACATCTAGAATGCACTTGTGACTATGATCACGTTTCAGGATCAAGAAAGTTATTGAGGACAGCTACTGACCACTCATCGCATATATTGACAACGGTTCGTCTGTCAACTTATTTGATGTATGTCACAACATACTTTTATATTTTACATATCTAAAGTGTCACACAACTGCCTGCTCATCTCAGTGCTCACTCGACAACACACCCCTATTACGTTGTTTATCCTCAAGAAAAGTGTAGATAACACTTTGAAGGCTCCGCACAACCCATCTCGAGGAGCGAGTGCTTACCGTACTGCCGTCAAGAGATGAGAAAATAGAATAATGACCGGGTCCCTCCCCGGGTCCCGCAAGGGCTCCAATTGCTGAATAGTTTTGAAGCAAACAACCCTTCAGCAGCCGTCCAATTTGAAGACCTGCCACAAATTGGACACGACCTTTTTGTAAAGTTTTTGTAAAGTACAGTCACACGTGAATGCCTAATGTACAAGTATCGTGTGTTTTGTTTGGGTCACAATGATAGCTGTGTAACTGAAAGGTAGCATGTTCAGTTGGGTAAAACTTGCAAATGATGTGGCGGCTGATAGTTATCGTTGACTGTGTCGTCAATCTTGAACATCAAATATGATTACACCAACTAATAAGTGAGCCCATATTCTGGTGAACACAATCATAGTTTCAATTGTGCTAGTTAACTTGAAGGAAAAAAAATCTGTTTCCAATATAAACAACGTGCTTCCTGAATAACACTAAAAAGTGAAAAATTACTTTAATTTCGTATTACATATCTAAAGTTTGCAAATCCGTCTATAAATGACGGAGTTATGCCCGAACATAAATTTAAAAAAATATAGATATAAACGGGTCGAATTGATAACCTCCTCCTTTTTGAAATCGGTTAGAAAGAGACAACATACAAATAACACTAACTTGAATTTCTATTTGGAAAATTGATTTTCACGAAAAGTATGTATGTCTGACCAAGGCACTGTCGTTTAACTTAATTTGATTCACCGGATAAGCCTGGAATGACTACTAGAACTTTCTTTAATCTATTGACATTTCACAACGTTCCCAAACCACAAACAGTATCAAATCTAAATGGTCAAATATTGAACCCTAACCGGTACAAACAAGTTTGCCTGAACCTAACATCTGTTTGGGTGTAAAAGGCGCTGGTGGGCGGACAAACATCTCGAGCGAGGGCCCTCGAGCGCCGGAGTCCCGGGCCCCGGGCCCCGGGCAGGACACCTCGGAAACACTTCGTTTTCAAACGTAGTGACGATACACAGGAAATACTAGTGGAACTTCCTAAGACGTTTAGAAGTAAATATAACAAATTGTAATGTTTTGTGTAACATTCTGCAGCGAAATGTGCAACGCGATGTTGTTAAGTGGTCATACTGAGGTCAGTTTGAGGTTGCTAAATTAATAATTGACTGCGTGCATCACGTAAGGGAATGTAGGGGAGGTGTAGCAATATTAGATAAGTATGTCACTGTAAGGAAGGTGTAGATAGCTAATATTAACCGTCTACATAAATGCAACCTCAAACTCAAACTCAAAACTTAAAGCATTTTAATTCAATTAAACCATTTACAGGCACTTTTGAACTGTCAAAAAGTCGATCAGTTGAGAAGTTGAAGCTAGTTGCACATTCCAAAACGTAGATCTCTATGGAGAAGAAACTCCATGGACACTCTTTTATAATCAAGTTGAATGTTACAAAATCTTGGGAACAATATACTTGTTGCTTCTTTAATAGAGAACAATGTAAAAAAAAATATAAACAATTCTAAATATAAGATTAAAAATAAGCCCAGAAAGTTAGGAGATGACCAGTCTCAACCGACAGCGCCCGTTCACGAACTTGACGCGTGGATCAGCACCATCCAGCTCAACCATTTCGTAGAAATGATCCAACACACGCGCCACTATCAGTGAGACATTTGAGTGAGTATGACATATTCTCAACTGCCATGCTTTTTCAATTCGACGTACATCAAACAACACAATAAACGGAAGCATGGTTGTAAATGTGAGTACACATTTACAACATTTTAACAAAATGCTTCTAAATTTTACAAAACGAAAGTTTGCAATTTATTTGAGATATTATTAAAATTTGATGCCCTAAAAGAAAGAGAAACATTTAATATGTATTGAAGTATTCAATAACTAACACTTGGTTTAGTAAAAATAAAATAAAATTTCGTAATGTCACAAATAATAGGAACAAAAATGTCCGTATTATCAGAAAAAATAAAAAACGGAAGCATCTCTTCCAAATTTAAAATTTTAACTAGTAAGCCCAGGCGGCGCAGGACCAGCATTTAGCCAAGCATTTTTACCTACGATATAATCATCTAACTTATAATATGCTTTTCTACATAGTGTGCGTTTAATGCATGTTTTTTTAAAGAAATGTGTACATTAGACAATCTGAAACGTGGTTGATCTAATTTGTTCCTATTTCTAGAGTTAAAATTGTGCCTGTCACTTATCTTACTAAAAAGATGTATATTTTTACGCACATACATAATGTTTTTATAGATATATTGACGAGGTACCGGGATGATGTTAATTGTTTTGAACAGTTCCCTTAGAGATTCGCGTCTGCGGAGGTTGTAGATGGCTGCCTCTTTTGCAGAATAACAGAATAAAGATCGACTCAATATTCACAGCCCGTCCTCTTAATCGTCCCCAAAATACCGTAGGGAATGATGCTATGAAAGTAACTAAAATCCACGTCTGTTAATTGGCGAATCTTCCAAACAGTGTAAGCAGCAGAACTTAGCCGGCCTGCAAGTGATGTTAAGTGAGGACCCCACTGTAGCTTTCAGACAAGCGTGATCCCCAGGAAAACCGTATGTTCGACGAATTTTAGTATCATCTTATGCAATACAACGTGATATTCACTACTTCTAACATTCAGTAACGCGAATCTTATGCATTTCGGTTTCTTTCCATTTAATGCCAAATTATTTACAGTAAACCAATTATCGATCTTAACTATAGCATTATTTACGTCATCAAGCTCCTCTGTATATCTCTTAACTTTACAAATCAGTGAAGTGTCATCAGCAAATAACACTATTTGTGGTCGGTTTTTTAGTAAATGAGGTAAATCATTTATATATACTAAAAAGAGGAACGGACCTAATATTGAGGTCTGCGGTACACCCATTTTAACTTTTAAACCCAATTCACACCGTTTATTTGAACTTGCCGCAGTCTATCATTCAAGTACGATTTTACCAAACTAAGCGCAAGTTCACCCAGTCCGTAATGCCCAACTTTCAAGAGAAGTGTTTCGTGATTCACGCAATCAAACGCCTTGAATAGGTCGCAAAAGATACCTATTGCATCTTTCGTCTCTTCCCATGCGATAAAAATGAGTTTTAATAAGGTGACACCGGCGTCGGTTGTACAACGTCCTCTGATGAAACCATACTGTTGATCGTGTAGGATGTTATTACGATTAAAATGATTGAGCATTTGATTTAACATAACTTTTTCAAACACCTTGCTGAAAACCGGCAAAACCGATATGGGTCTATAATTATTAGTATCTTTGCTATAGCCAGATTTGAAGAGTGTTATAACTTTACTGTACTTCATTAACTAACGCCTGCTATCCCTGATGGGTTAGGCGAGAGAGTTGTACCTATAGTAACACCCGCATTTCGAGAGTTATGCTTATGTACCATGTAATAGAGGGCGCGCCTATTGCCATCAACCGGGAACATAACCAGACTCCAGACTGCTACTGAGGAATTCCTGATGAAAACACTCAATAACACTTTTCCCGACCTGGGAAAGGAACCAGGACCTCATTGCTCAGCAATAGCGCTTTAGACTACTTAACCAACAAGGAAGACTCTTCCTGGGAACCTATTTAAACTTGAAACATGGAAAATGTTGTTCTTAACTCAGCAGCAAGACATATTCGCTATTATAATAGATTGAACCTAACTTCGTAACTTGTTCGTTCAAACTCAAAGCATTTATTTCAAATAAACCATTACAAACACTTTTGAATTGTCAAGGTCAGTGAATTAGAAAGATGAAGCTCGTTGCCCATTCCAAAGCGTAGGCACCTATGGAGAAGAACGGGCAAGAAACTCCATGGACACTCTTTTAAAATCATGACGTTTTATAGTAGGTAACTATGCTATTCTATTTTACTAGAAACCTCTGAATGTCCATTTAGTGATTGCCCTTGAATATAACATGAACTTAAAGCCATTGTAGTTTTCATTAAACAAAGTACTTTCACTATTGCTTACGTAGACAACAATCATCATTCATTTTAATAATAGAGTATTCAATAAAGAACAATTTAATAATAAGGCGTGCTATTAATGCTGTTATTAAGTGTTTGTACTGTGCGGTGTGCTTGCGTATCAATTGCTCATAATTAATTAATGCTCGACATTGTTGCTATTATTAATATCTAGCACCTGAGTCTACAGAACACTTGGAATCATTAGTGGTACCTAGAACAGATAATATCGTAATATTGAGACAGCTACTATGTTTCTTAGGTATATTTTTGATGAATGTAGAATGATAGCGTGGGCGAAACAGGTCTCGAGGACTGTTCTTCTTTTAATTTCGACGGTACACTCGGCTACATACCAAGCTACTTGTACATTTCCAGTTTTAACTGACCACGCATTAAACAGGCTTTTTGTATACTGAGAAGCAGGCGTATACTCGAAAAGGTTCAGTTACTGTTTGGACCCTATAGGTGGCCACATTTACTGTGGTATCCGAAGCGTTGTTCCGTTTGCCAATGGTGCAGGTGAACGGACATTTGGGACACTCTAGCAGATGGAATGTGGTCTGTTCAGGAGCAACCACTTTACACAGCATAATCAGTCTTTAATGATCCCACTGCGGACACAGGCCTCCTTTGGTGAGAGGGAGTGGGCCCAGTGCGGGCTGCTAGATGTCACATGTCTTCGAATTTTTTTTTAGTTCTAGGACATGCCGGCTTCCTCACGATGTTTTCCTTCACCGTTTTGTGAGCAGTGGAGATGACATCATTAACACAAAGTAAAGCGTCGAACCTACGACCTACAACTCGTAAGTCACGACCGTACTGGGCCACCACTGCTCTACAGCCAACTCTATACAGGCGAGACGAAACAGAAAAGCACACTCTCTTAAAAGATGTTTGATTACCGAATTGAATAGATAATGAAAAAATGTGATGTACTGTGTTTCAATGGGTTGATATAATTATATTGATTTATCCACGAGCACGACTTCCACACTGCCAGTTGTATAGTTTAGGCATTACATAGAACATGCTTTTCAAAAGACATAAAGAAACCATTTTCCTCATTCCACAATCTCCAACGGTCAGCAAGCAATACTGATAATTTGATACCCTTACGAATACTTTTCTGCTACATAAAAACACGCTCATATACAATACCCTGCTGTGAGCATCTTCAGACTATTATTACATAATAAAACTTCCTACACTACGTAGTAAGGAGCATTAGATGGCGCGGACATAAACAATGTCAGCTAGGTTACAAATCTCGCGGCGGGGTGCATCCCTATCATAACCTGATTACCGGACTGCAGCGAAAACACGAGAGCTTACGGGAATACAAGTTTCCGAGAAGCAGAGTGTGCGAGATACGCGTATATCGGGTTATATTAAACGGTTATTTACTGCCCCTTACGGACAGTTAGCTTCTTATTGGATTGGCGACTTGATCGGTGTTTATTCTTTATTCAATTGTTTTATATGTGGCTGGGTATGTGGGTCGTAGTTAGGAAATAATGGCTGGTCCAGATTTTCCATGGCATGAATGTTTATTAAATTATGTGATACATTTTTTTTAACAAATGATTACCTTATTCACGACCAACAATGTGACAGTTAATTAATAACAATAAGTCAGTTATTATTTGGTATGTAGGGTCAGTCTCCGTGCTGATAGAGTTTGAGTTTTCAGGTCCTAAGCCGTATCCAAGAATATCTGCATTTATTTAGTAAAATATTTAAATTGAATCAAAATAGTTTATTGCAATACGTGTTATTAAGAGGTTGGAATACGATCAAATCCTTCAAGTTAAAGTTTGAATTCTGTCGTTCTACTATATATTATGAATCTCTATAAAGGTAGGTAATGCATGGCTAAAACTACGTCATTTTACTCAAATCTATCACATACTCTTTTTTCTTTTTACACGCTTTATATTAGCTTCACTTGTATGTTTGTTTGTTTGTATGTTTGTATGTAACCGACTTCTTTGGACGCTATTTTGACCCACTTTAAACAGTCAGATTTCATTTAAACTTTGTAGACTTATCGAGGACCTATGACAATTCAATAATAAAAAATAAATGAGAAAAAACACGCTTTTGTAGTTAGCAAAACTAAAAAATAGAAAATAAATAATAGTTTAAAAAAACAAAAAATCACGCTTTAAAAACCAAACTTAAAAATACAAAATAATTTAATTCTATTAAAAAGCGTGGGGTGCTTTTTGAGGTATTTTTATAATCAATTAATATCAAGCACCTCACGCTTTTTAATAGAATTAAATTATTTTCTACTTTTTAGTTAGGTTTTTAAAGCGTGTTTTTAGTTTTATTGAACTATTATTTTTTCAAACTCAAGTTCACGTTTACCGACATTACGTAGTATTATAAATACAATAAAATACAATTGCAATTTACAAATAAATTGTTCGAATGTATTACAATGTACCTACCAATAAACACGGTGTTGATTGCACAGGTGTAATTAGCGAGAATTCGTCGCGGAGCCGCTTATTGTGTTATTGCTGTTAATTATTTATAATTAACAACACAACAATAGACAGTGCAGGTGAGAATATGAGTTTTATAATTAATTGATTAAATATCTGTTTTGGTGTCTGTTTGTACCAGGGGTTCGGATCGATCGATTAGCGAGGTTACTCTGTGACAGTGGATGGGTGACCAATCTTTAGAGCTTTCAAACAATACATGCATGCTCTGCCATATTTCCAAACGGCACGATTCAAATTTCTTATAAACTGGCTTTCTGGAAGGGTTAATTGATTGGGGGTGCTAAGAGTTGACACAATTTGATTTTTTTTTTCGTTTCTTTGGTAAGTACATACATACTACTTATTTGTTAGTTCTACCGATCACAACCGGTGACTTGTGAGAGCTCGTTTGCTAAATCAAAACTGAATAAATCTTTTAATATCCTACGGGTCGGGTTAAATTCCACTTATTAAGAATCTCTTCCCCGTCTTTTATATACTTTTAAATATTATTATGTTAAGACTGTTAGCTTTTAAATTATGTTATTACGAGTATGAAGCTATAATTTGTTTCCAACTCTTTCTCATTTACCTACAATGAAATAACAAACTATTTGTGCAGATGCGCGGGCGCCGTAATCAATTATAAGTAACGCTGTAATGCAGGTAAACATGTGGACTTGTGTTTAGCTACGCTGCAGTTCAGTAAAATATATGCAGTCGTGTCTGCGCTGGAGCACATATGCTACAGTGTGCAGGCTTCATGTGCATGAGTCGTTTTAAATACAAAAATGCCAGTTTTAGGGTAGTAGGGGTACACTGTGTGTGTAGAACTTTCAAAATAGTTATAATATTACTTTTAGTCATTTAGTTATATTAGTCAAGAATAGTAGAAAATTATTTTATTATTAGGTTAGTTAGAATACACTCGTTGAACTATTTGAATGCACTGACTAGACAGGTCCACTCAATCTGTGTGGTTCTTTCTTCAAAGGACCATGTCAGACACCATCCTACAGACTTACATACATGGTCTTCACAGTCATTATCTGCCCAAGATTATGTCTGGACTTTAAAAGAGACTGCGTTTGTTTCGGCCTTTCTTCTCAGAGTAGTCAGATAGGAAACGCCGACTGAGGTCGGCGGTAGTAATTTTAAAAATATGATTGACGTGTAAAAGTATTTGTACAAACCTACTTACAGAAATAAGATCATGTATTATTAATCACTAGAAAATTAGTTAAGTAAATACGTAATTAATTCTTGTGGTGACTCAAAGTTTGATGAATTCAGAAAAAACTGTACAGGTTTCCTGTTTGTGAGAGAGAGATGCCACAGATGAAACCTGTGACCCTGTGATAAAATAAATTGCACAAAGTGTAGTCCATACTAGCTTGAATTTGAACCCACGAACCTTACAACTCTCAGTGTGAGCAATAACCCCTGTGAGCCACACCAGCATGTGAGCGGTCATATAAAACAAGTAAGTTAATAAAATACTAATTGAGACACACTAAGTAAATTAAGCAAATCAAACATCAGTGCATTATCCATACAACACTAACCCGTGGTACCGTGACAGGCGCACAGTCCTGACACGTTAGCGTTGCATTACTTAATGCCCTGTGCGTGACACTCGCCGCCATTGTGCCGCCTACCGACGCTAATCGATCATAATCGATGCGGCAATCGACTCATTGTTCACTCGATTAATTGAATTACGAAAGCAGTTTTATGACTTGTAACTGAATTAAATGTAATCCATTTGTTGGAGGTTTGGTTTTATTTGATTATTTAAATGGCGGAGGGCGGAGGTTCTTAAATAATGGACATAAGATCCTGCTGTATTCGTCGATGGTTTAGGTGCTTGAATTTCCGTCAATTTCCTTCCCATGACTTTTATCTAAACCTGCTTACGACAAAATAGATTAGCTAAAGTAAATACGTCTTTTATGGGGTATTGTGTTAAATGTTATAACAAATACCTTGTGATACTTATATTGCAATTAAATCAAAGGAAATTTAAAACTCATATTAAAAGTAAACTTTGTAAACAACCATATTACAAATTAGAGGATTACTTTAGCTCACACACTGACTTATTACTTGTTAATATTCTAGGAACATCGTTTCCTTATTTTTACAATATTTGTAAATATGTGAGCACCGTGTATCTATCATAAAATTCATATATCTGTAATTGCTTGTCTTTCATTATTTTTACCTTTTTACTTTGTTTTTTATATTATATTATATTATTTTATTCTAGGTGCATCATTTTCACACATAATTATATTAATGAATGTATGTTAAATATTGTGCTTAAAACATTTTAAAAGAGTAACGGTGGAGTTTCTTGCCCATTCTTCTCCATACGAAACTACATTTTGGAAGGGGCGACTAGAATCAATTCTATTTTAATGTAAATGTTGACGTTCAAAAGTTCCTTTTATGTGCCTATTTGAAATGCTTTGACTTTGACTTTGCTTATTTGCGAGGACATGTGGCTAAGTAATAACAGCCACACGGGACGATCGATTAGGTTAAGCTACGCTTGCTGCGGTTGGTCCGTGGATGGGTTACCAGGCACAGAGCCTCGAAAGCCTCGGAGCCTCTGTGCCTCGGAAAGCACGTAAGCTGATGGTTCCAGCTTACATTCGTGGATCATTGATGGAGCCCGACAGTCCGACAACCAGTCTTATCAAGGGGTATTGTGTTACCCAGTAACTGGGTTGCGGAGGTCAGAACAACAGTAGCTCCATGTCAAATACTGGTATGTAGCTGCATGCGGTTAGACTGAAGCCTACCTCAACATAGTTCGGAAAAGGGAGATGATGGCAGATGATGTGGTATTTATTTGCGACATTGTGTAGCCTGCAGACGTTTGTCGGAAGTCTATTTGTTGGCGTCACTTTCGGTACACGATCATCTTGGTTCCTTTCCTTCCTACATCGACCTTTATTTTGCATCTTACATAACCAGACTTCACAAGTCTCCCTGCCCCCAAAACAAAGTAACAGCAACACAGCTATTATATTTCCGTACCACATCACAATGTCGTGTCCGCTACATCTTGGCCGCACCATCAGATCTGCTTAGCCCCATCATTTGTCTGCACACCCTCGGGGGTGGCGGGACGGGGTGCGGGCTGTGGGGGGCACGGAGGGGCTATTATCAAGTTAGTGTCGCATCATTTACCAGCTGCTTTACATAAATGATTCAATAAAGAGATACACTCGATGTTCACTTCTATTTATGGTGTTTGGGTCTTTAAATCTGCGATAATAATGTGACTTTTTACTAGCGACGATTTCTGACTGGGAAAGTAAGAACATTGGTTCAAGTAATTTTGCTCTATTGCAACATAATTACCTACATAGGGAGCTTCGTTATATTACAAGCTACTAGGTACTAGTAACAGAAGTACGACGCAGCTATGTATTTTGTGGCGACAAAAGTGGGGAATGGTACATTTTCAGTTTGACCAATCATCGGTTATGGTACGGAGCGAAAGTGCATGGGTAGCCGTCACCTCTTTCTGCGAAGCAGTAATGTTCGCGAAGAGAAAGGCGGCGCACGTGTGGGAAAGGCAGTATAGGCACCCTCACGGCCGTAGTCACCGCAGGAGATGCCCTGGGCGTCGGGAATCCCAGGCTGATACCCGGCCAACGTAGGCGGAGGCATGTGGATGGCGAGTAATGGATAGCTCGCTGTCCGGTAAAGGCCAAGCCCGGGTCAATGGCGCGTCGTGTTCCACGCGCGCCTCAAAGAGATGTCAACACCAACTGATGTTGACATGTCCGTAAGGGCCGATGCCTGCCAGGGGTGCGGGTTGTTCGAAAGAGATACCGTGGCCCCTGGCACACAAGCACCTGAAGGAACACGGGTGGGTTTTAGTCAGTAAAAGTCTGAGACGCCCTCCCGCTCCACCCAGAGCGGGAGAAGTTGTTTAATGATTTCCCAACCTCAAAAAAATAAAAATAAAAAAACAATCATCGTTTCGGAGGCAATTAGTAACAGAAAGACGATAATGATAATGACCAGTGATCGGAGAATCGGGTGCTTATATACCTAAACTTCTTCCCACGAAAGAATAATATAGACATTCCTTTCTGAATAAATAAGTATTCCCGGGTTCCCGGGATTGAACAATTTTGTAAAAACAACTATAACAAACTTAATGAAATTATAGCAGTGATTATTTTTATTTAGTATCCTTATTTTATTCAAAACAAATGGAATATAAATTAAAAATAATAATGTGCACAATGTGCTCAAGTAGTGGAAATTGATTTATCTATCTAACAGGTTAGTGATCAAACCGACTACAACAACAGAAGACTAAAAAATATTGACATTTTTAAAATATTTATATTTTTGACTGTTAAAAAGTTCATAGTTGTATTTTTAACTATTGATATTTCCAAGCAAGCAACACAAAAACATTAGAGTCTACATAAGAGTACATGCTATGTCTGGAATTTCAAACGGAAAGGCATGTCCGTATTATTTCTTTCGTCGGAATAAAAGTGAAGTTTAGGTAAATTAGCGCGCAATTATCCACTGTTCACTGATAATAACGTTTGTACTGGCCACAAACCTCAAAAAATGTACTGCTTGTAATTGTTATTTATCTCCTTATTCAATAAGTCGTGAAGATCCGCTAATCTACCGCTCTCTGTATAAGAAGGTAGTATTCGTGTAGTGGAGTTGGAGCCAGTGAACGACTGAACGGCTCTGAATAAGAAGGCAGTAAACAGTCTGCGAACTTAGCGCGCCTGTTAAAACTTGTCCCGTCTGAGACGAGGCGCGCTCAACTGAACGACTCAAACAACTATACCTACTAGAGAAGGTAATAGGATTTTATTGAACTTCGAGGTTAGGAAAAAATGGTGGAAAAATTAATTGTTTTGACTTGAAGGCAACAAGTAATCTAAATAAAGTGACTTCAATTACAAATCAATTTAAGGATAACCAGAAAGCAGTATGATTTCTGAAAATAAACAGTACAATGCTGCAAATATGTCTCAATCAAAAGAACCTCTGTAGCCATGTAAATCGTATTAATACAATTATCGTAGTATTCATTGTAGTATCTGTCATTTATTTATTGTCTATCCTTATGAACTACATTTTAAAAAAATTTATAAAAGTAACTGCACACAAAAATACATTTAAAAATATGAAAAATAGTGGTCCGCCTGTATCATCGGGAGCAGGATCCAAGCTACCGGTGGTTAGGGCTCCAGAGACAGGAACCTCCTCACGATGCGAGCCGTATCGAGGAGTACCGCCTTCTGAATCAGGCCTTTGATCCAACCGCCTAACGAGAGCTTCGAGAGATGTTGATCGAGGCTTTCGGCCACCAGTCCATTGGCTGATACGACAATCGGCACAATGACAGCCGAGGTCACATTCCACATGTCAACAACCTCGTGTGCTAAGTCAAGATATTTAATTTGCTTCTTTTTCTCAGTTTTTACGAGGTTGCCGTCATGCGGAATGGTAACATCGACTGTCATTGTGCGGCGCGTTAACCGATCTATCACTGCTGTATCTATTATTATTAGTACTTATTATTATTGAGGTAGTAGTAGCTATCATCTTAACCGCCACGATGTAACATACTTAACTAGGCAGGTACTGCAATCTACCTTTACTTAAGATCAGGAGTGTCATTAGATATCACAGCACTACCGGACGAATTTCATAAAACCAAAAAGAAATCTACCGAACGATAATTAACCACTCCTCGTATCTACCAAACATAACTCATACAGAGTGTATCAGTGAGTCCTAGACGGCACTATACAACTAGCGCTGCACCCCGATGCTGCTCAACTTTATAATTGAGCCGGAGCTGAGCTCAACTTGTGTCCTTTGTGAGCTGAGTATTTACTGCCAACCTTCAGAGAGCGTACCTCAGTACCTGGACTCGCTTGACCTATTTATTGATCGATTACTATTTAGTTTTTGGTAGGGAAAACAGGATCTATTGAGCATAGATGAATGAATTCCTGCCTGCATAGATCTGAAGACTACGAAGAAGATCTGTTAAGTTAATAACTTTAAGAGAACACGCATTTATAGAATATATTTACAGTTCATTGTTGTGACAATCCCAGAGAAGAATTCATAAGAAACTTTGACCTACTCTTGTAAGTAATAATGAAATGTATTTCAATTGAAAGAAACTCCCAATCCCTACGTGGGCGTATCCCAGATTCCATTTACCCGCTACAAATAAAACCACTGCCCGTCTAATATCGTTAAATCAGAAATTCCACTTAAGATATCGGACGCAATCAAGTGACGACAATTGAGCGCGTCGCACAATACCTTGCGTTTTGGCAACTCATCGGTAATATAGCTAAGTGAGCCGTGCGTCGGTGGTCAGCAATCAGGCGAAGCGGTCGATGACACGCGGTGTGGTAGACGGCGTTTGATTGGTCAGCTTGTGTTTATTGGAGTGGTAGAAAGACAGTACTTATTATGTAGATAGACAGGAATAGTTTAATAGTCACATTGTGTGATGCATGGACTGGCTACTCTATAACATGGAATCATACTTACGATTTTATGGTAAATGTTATGCTATTCAATGCTTGTGAGCTTAAAATTAAGTTTTTGTAGCAGAAAAGATAAAGGAGCTCGGAGGAACCAAGAACATTCCTACATTTGAGAAAACTAAGTATCCCCTTGTAGTTGTACACCCGATCGGAGTGTTTGTTCTACTGGTGATGAGATAATTTCTTTCAAACTATGAAACCACAAGCAACCACTGCTAAACATCCAAATGCACATGTCTAAGATCAGCCACAAAGTAAAAGATAAAGCCATAAAGTAACAGATAACCGCACAAACCATGCTCGTATATCCTCGGTCCATTCGTGTATTGAGTCACACAGTGGCGCTGACAATGTGAGGCTCCATTACGTGATTCAATGGAGAATGGAGGGCGGTCTAATGTCGTTAGAGGTTAAGTAATACCCCGCACTACTTTATTATCAGTTTACCAGAGAAATGGACAGATTTGATCAATTTTATTACTTTAGTAAATTGTTGTTGATGGTTACATTTAATGAGATATATTCTTTTTGTGCAACTTTGTGTTTGTATTGAATGTAACGTTATTTTACTTTGGATTCAATAGTTGGGTAGTATCAATCTTTAGGGAACTGATTCCAATTTTATTTATAAAATAGTATTAATTATTAATTATAATATGCCGCAAAAGGAGTAGGTATGTCAGATCGTAGCAGTTTCGTTGTTCGTTGTTTCTGCTTACCCCCATGAGGTGTGAGTTTATGTATGTGTGTAGGTAATAGTTTATGTATGCGTGTAGGTAATAGTTTATGTATGTGTGTAGGTAATATTTAATGATTAGTGCATAATAAGTTTGAATAGGAGTTTCGTTTTCAGTTATTCAGTCTTACACAATTTCGTAGCACGTATTGGTAGCCGAGTTTAGACTTTAGAAAACGAGAAATTGGATACGATCCCTCAAAATAAATCTTAACGTCTTCCTTTAACTCTCGCTTGGAAAACAAAAATCTACATAATAACTTAACCTAAAAAATATGTTTGTCTTAGTGATCGGTTACAAAAACAAATCTGCAACAATATCTATTAGCAACAAAACGTTTAAAAAGGGCTCAGCGGGTGTTCGAGAATCTTAGTCGTTAGTCCGGCCGTCCGGGGCGCACACGGCGCGCGGCCGGCGCGGGTCCGGCACGTGCCGCGCCAATTATTACAAATGAGCATTTTTTTTTTGACAGTGTCTCCTGTAATCGTGTTAGCGCCTCCGGGGTACACAGATTGGTATCTACTGAGTGTTAGTTAAGGGATTTCTCTGTGACAAATGACGCAAAGAACTCATTCAGCAAACTATGAACCAGTGGTGAATACCACTGACCGTAGTGGTGGTTTCCTACTTAACTGATCTACGAACTAACTAACATTGTTATTTTTTGTCAGCCTCAAACGCAAATCTTCATAAAAACCAATTGGAACTGTTTAGGAAAAGAGTATTTCAATTATTTTAATAATAGCATTGTGCAATCTAGACTCTAGTCTAGACGATAAAAAGTATCAACACAGATTCTCCAAAATTAATCATTACTATCTAGAATGTTTTTCGGAAAATCCTGAGCGAGATTCAGAATAAATTATGTTTTATAACCATTTTTAAACAAACCACCAGATTAACTAAATACACTGTAATTACTATAAAATAATCCACAAAGCTGCCTCAGGCTATTGTAGTAGATCATTATCTGTGTATATGCGCACGCGTCTATTGTCCGACACGACCCGGCGACGGCGACACAACGATGTGTGGCGTGCGCGTGGGCATGGTATTGTCATGTTTTTGTATTAATGGCGGATTAGGGGATGTGCGGCTATTTGTGGTAATCGTTCTACGTGGTTTTTATTTTAGTGCTTTACTAAACTACTTAGTTTATAGAATGGGAATGAATTTGGTTCCGTGTGGTGCCGGACGTAAAAGAATAGCACCATCCCATTTCTTCCCATTGGTGTCGTAGAAGGCGACTAAGGGACTTACTAGAGAATGGGCATATATATAGCAGCGTTCTCTATATATTTTCCCACCATAATGCGATCGCCAACCCGCCTGCCAAGCGTGGCGATTATGGCAAACCCACCCATTTGGGGGAGGCTTATGTCCAGCAGTGGACGTCTTTCGGCTGATATGATGATGATGAATGTGGTGTGTGGGTGTTTACGGCTACAACAATCTTGTTACCTGATCTCACCTACGTAGGTAATTACATACCCTCCTATTTATAAATTGTCTTTAAAAATGTATGGTTAGACAGACACTAATCAATCATTCCTTAACTTTAAGCAGGGTATCATATTCTTACTAATATCCCCATTAATATTATAAGTACGCATGTAACTCTGTTTGTCTGTCGGTCTGTTACGCTTTCACGCCTAAACCGCTGAACAGATCGTCATAAAATTTGACAGAGATATAGCCTGGGATATGGACAAGAATAACCGGATAACCGCGATAACTGACATCCACGCGAGTGGAGCCGCCTGCAAAAGCTACTAAATAAATATGGAGGTACATGTGTCCTTTTTTATTTTATTAATAGGTTTTACAGGTATTTTTAATCATTTTCCGTCGCTTTTTTTTCTAACACAAGGATCTTTTATAATGACATGCGTTTAAGATTAAATTTAAGCATTTATGATTTTTTTTTTTTTTGGTAAGTATTTAATATATTTTTCTTTATTCTTGAGATAGTAATCAAAAGCTAACGGGTTACGGAATTAACAATAAAAAGGTAGGTAGCTCCTAAGGTAGAACGATTATAATTATACCTATTTTTTATTTCACCTACTGGTGTAACATTGGTGTAACATAAAGCATGCATAGTTAGGATTATGATAGATTGAATTGTTAAAGAAATAGATATATTTCTTAGAAGTACAGAAAACAAAATCTAGATGTCCTCCGACCTCCCACTGTACCTTACCCTCACTGTTTATTTAATTCTCGTTGATGCAAATAAATGGGGGCTGTTATGTTTATTATCCAATACTACCGATTCAACTACTCAATAAAAAACAAAAATTACTTTAGCTATAACAAATCGTAAGTTCTCACAACTCAACAACGTGATTAGGGCACCATAAGCATCCCATGAACACGATGATCCCATGAGCTTAGGGAGCTTGTACAACGTGACGTCGTAAGGGGTGACGGGGATCATCGGCCATCATTGAAATTAAATGAAATCAATTGTTTATTCTGTAAATAAGTTTAAACTACATATTACAAAAATATCTGAAGGAGTAAAAATTACTATCTGGCTATCGAGAAGAAATGAGGAAACAAACTCAGAGCTCAGTCTCTTTTAAAGTTTAGACATTAAAATATCGTGTTGAAAATGCAGGGCAGCATCCGGTCTAGCCTTCTGAGGAAAGTAGACGGCTCGCATGCATCAGCCGTTGTAAGCTCAATCTTGTCTTAGGAAGCTCGACGACCCGACACAACAATACCACCAGTGGGAGCATTAAAAATCCCAAACTACCGAATAGTTGTACACTGAAAGTATAAAATCTGCGTGATGCTTACACAAAACATATATAAGTTATGTACGTATGTGGGATGACATTCGCGCACTATTGCCCCGGCGCGGCGCGTAAGGGCAAAACGTGTCATTTATCTTGTCATATTAAGTTAATTTAATTTTAAACAAGCGCTTTTTGGTTTAATAAAGTTAGGCTATTTGTAGCTTTTAAAGTTTAATGGTTTGAAGTTAAAATTAAATGCTCGTAGTGATTTTGAATAAAAACCATTTGTAAGTCGATTAGAAGTCATTTACGAAAAAGTTAAAATAAAACGTTGAAATGACCTTTTGTTGCGTCTTCTAAATTCATTTTCAGCTTGTTTCCGTAATGAAATTACTGTGTATATTTTATAAGGGAAGCAACGTTTTTCTACCGACCATTAGAAAGTGTAAATAATTGTTTAGGAATATAAAAAGTTGATAATTTTACTCATACATATAGACTGGTACTAAGTGAAACTAAACCACATCATGACGCCGTTACAAGTTTTTAACCAAATTATTCCAGTTCTACAAGTTCTCAATAAATATTAGTTATAAAATGAAACTGGTGCAGTCATTGAAAACATCCATTAATACACATTGCGACTTTATGTCGCACCAGTTCATTATTAGGAATTAGGGGACAGGCAGCGTCGGGCGCTCGGCATAGTCGCCCTAGCCAAAATGCTTGGGGGCGTGCTTACACCACGTTAAACAGAAAGCTAGTACATGGAATTTGAACTTTAGCAGGAAGGTATAAGGGTGCAGTCAAGTGTGTTGTTATGTTTGTGCGAAGATAATTTATAGTTTATCTCATAAATAGATTATTACACTCCAAGTGGTGATATAAATCAGCTGTAATGCGATGTATCGAGTCGATGTTTGGTGATGTTTTGTGGTTATTGAATTGTTTTTATACGTTCACATGTCGGGACTTGGGATGCCATTTATTTGAGATAACCAAATTAACGTTTAGCATTTCATTGGGGACAAGAGTGTAATTGATATTAATAGCAGCAATATTTTAATGAAGAATGTTGGAGTAATGTAATTATAACGGAATACTACTTTATTAGGGGAAGATTAGGCCGCATGGAGAACAACCCCAAAAATAGACGAATGAAGGAATGGTCTTGCGGTTTGAATCTGCTTTCATCAGTAGGTTACTTATTTTAAATCCTTAGTCTACTTAATTATAACATTAGCAAAATAATTGAGTAACTGGAAGACTTGTTCCTAACTATTTTCAGTTTCAAGTAAAAATACTCTTTTTAATCGTGTATGGAGCGGCGGTTAATGATAACATATTTGGGCAAGTATGTGGTATAACTATATGTTACGAAACCGAAATAAAAATTAAATACTGTCCAAAGGATTTTTCACTTTAATTTTACCACTTCGTCGGTGTACCTAATATTATTATTCGTTTATTCATTTTATATCTTATTTTATTACATTTTTATAAAAGTAAGTTATTATTATTATTATTACCCATGCCAAATTACAGTTGTACATATAGTACTTACAGTCTCTGAGGCAGGACATGTTGAAACTATAAGGGTTCCTTGTTGACTACGGATCCCTTAAAACGGCAAACCGAGATTAACCGAAAGAAAATTGATAACCACGTAAGCGACAGGAAGCCGACCGCCCCCAACTGCAAGACTGTCTCGTGGACGGCTTACAATGAGGAGCGTGCCAACTGGCCATGTTTAGACAAGTTGTACAAATCGTAACATGCGGCGCTTCAATCAGGAGCCACTCGAGTTCGGCCGAAGATGCGCTGCGAGGGGACATCAAACCGGATTACACACTCGGTACAGAACTACACACAAACGATACAAACTATTACAATACCTATATCTAAGCTGGAATTCATTATGCATTTCAATTTATAAATAGAGGTTTGTTTGAAAACATTTGTGGCGTGATTAGTAAAACATTTGAGCTGTATTGGACTGCATTTCAACTGCACTCCGCCTGCAAAATTTGCAGTTTGAATGCAGTTAAAAATTCAAAATTCAAACAAAATTTGTAGTTTGAAACCAACCGTGCAGCCCAATTTGCAAACGGAGTGCAGTTGAAATGCAGTATATTTGTCTAGAGGTTTACAGATTAAATAACTACGTAGTATAAAACAAAGTCGCTTTCTCTGTCCCTATGTCCCTATGTACCTATGCTTAAATCTTTAAAACTACGCAACGGATTTTGATGCGGGTTTTTTGAATAGATAGAGTGATTCAAGAGGAAGGTTTATATGTATAATACACCGACCTCCACGCGGACGAAGCCGCTGGCAAAAGCTGGTATAAAATAAATGTTAATTATTATTATTTTAACCAGCATTTTCCGTTTGCATAGCCAAACTTTTAGGATAATATGATTGAAATCAAACAAAAGCAACATTTTAGGACGTTTTATCCATGTTTATCAATTATTTCAGTTCATAAAGTAAATAAAGTCCATAACATCTTCTCACTCACAAAACACCTGTGTAAGAAAAGACTCAACGAATGGCTTAAGACTATTGATGCCACAACTGAAAATTTACTTTCCATCTCAAAATTGTCAAAATTGTCACTGCATTCAGTCTGTGTTTGGGCGTTATTGCAGGCACTTACTATTATCGCACTCAACAAATAGTTTCATACGCACCAACTTCTCTGACCCTCGTTCACACACTCACACACTTACACTCGCTCACACTGACACAACCACTCACCACACGAACACTCCTATTTATGTCAAATGTAAATTTATTATTGTCTAGTTTTAGTTTACGAGAAACCATAATTGTGTTCTTGGGGTAGAGACCTGGTGGCCTGAAATACAGGCTTCGGCTTAACTTAGGCACCAGTCTCCCATAAAATTAGTCTGTAAGCCCATAACTGGACAATATCGTTCTATGTAACTTTTTTATAAGGATATTGTGGAGAGAAATCAATGAATTATATAATTATATAAATATAATATCATCAATAGACATTATAATTAGACCACCATATGATCACACGTCTCTAACCGAAGCCTTACATTGAGTACGAGAACACACAGCAACGTTTGAGGCGCAGACAACAAACGGAACGTTCCAATCAATTACATTTGGATGTAATAACCGCACACACGATACACGCAAATAAAGGCACAAATAAGGCGCACCACACGCAGTAGGAAAACATAGAAGGTTATCAGATAAACGGCTGCAAACAAGGACACCGCACAAAGTTGTATAAAGGTATGTGTAACGTTTGTTCTTTTTCCTATACTTAATCAACATATTATTATTTGACACATTAATTAAAATAAGAGCTTTCTACTACATGAAGGGCTAAAGGCTGTAGGAATCTGAGCAGCTAGTAATCTGGGGTAATCTGGTGTTTATATGCCTCCATAGTCCTGACATAAATGAATAGGGACTCACTATTGATTCCCTATTCATTTGTTCCTAGCCCAATCATACCGATACTCGGCCCAACTAGAGGTATACCTAGACAGCCAACGTTTTATAAACACAATAGCTGTTGCCCGTGACTTCATCTGCTTGTATTTAATAAAAAAATCATACTAATATCCCGGATGAAAAGTATTATATGTCCCTTTCAAGGTCTCAGGCTACCGATCTGTCATATTTTATAACAACCGGTCCAGGGGCTTAGGCGTGAAAAGTATAAACAGACGGACAGACACACAAAATTACTTTCAAATTTACAATAACATTAAAATGTATATATATACGTAACAGACTATTAAAAGGAGGACTGAGTTTATGTTAAACTGTTCCTAAACGTTTGTTGGTGGACATATTATGAGCCTTCTGCCCCCACCTGTTTGGTGATCTGAATAATCAGTCGGCGGAACGCGGCCGGCTGGCTAGGTGGCTATTACCGGACGCCGGCCGGCCCCTGTGTCCGGCACGCTAATTGCTAAATTTGCCCCGGAAAGGGGCGGGGGGCCACCCCCGGGCCCCAGCTTATTGCGACCTGCCGGGGCTGCTTACAGACGTGTTTATCGGTTATTCGCTTTTCTCGTATAAAACTGAAACAGTGAAGTTGTTTCAGTGATTAAAGTTACGGTTTTTTGGTAATGAGGTGTGGTTCGTTTTGGTGACAATATATACGGAAATTGCGAGAACGTTTTTAGACGTTATTTTAGTGAAAATATTAATTCCAGTCCTAAATTTTAGATCTCTCTGCTTTGTTTCTAATTACAGGGCTACTTTCGACTGGTTTTAGACCCTGGTCACTTTGTGGGAGGCCTTCCAAATCTACGTGTTCTGGTACGCATTCGCCACTCCAGAACCTTTCCGGGCGAAAACAGATGGCCGGGTTATCGGCCATCTGTTCTGTGACCAAGTGCCCTGCACACTGCTCTTAAGTTTGGCAATTCTTCGGGCTATGTCAGTTACCTTGGTTCTCCTAGTGGTCGTAGTACCTACAACTAATTAATAGATACTGAAAGACTCTTGTGCTTTATTACTCGTAAACGAGAAGAACATTCCTTTTATTTGGCATGAGTCATACGTGACACGATAGACATACCTAATCATACAAAATACACAGTAAAAAGCTATCATCCCAGGTAATAACAAGCATGTTCTCATGCTCTCATTTCAGTGCTTCATTGTGAAGCCATTCCACACTGTTTAAATTTAACTAAAACTTGAGACTAGATCACATTCATCACATACCTATCTAATTGCCGTAAATTCGAAATAAATAGTAAAGCACTATCATTATTAGACGAGTATTCACGGTGGTATATAATATCGCCGTATCGGCTTTTCGTTACCGGCTGAAGGGGCGTAATTGCCGCGAAACGCGATCAGGCGCCGTCTCGAGAGCGGATGCGATACGGAGACGAGCCGTAACCGGGACTCCTCCGGCTTTGCTTCACGGATTATTGATACTGATTCCTTTGCACTTAAATGTAGGCTGGAGCTATTTCTGGTAAGATATTTTAAGTAAAATGTTACCTAATTGGAAGCGTACCTATTTGAGTGGTGAGTGAAAACAATAAATTTGTATCTAAACCATTTTTATTGTTGAACGTTTTCTGCAGCTAACCTATCCTTATCAGGGTTGCGATAATCGTCGATAGGATCCGGCAACTGGGACTCGAGGTGGCCTTGCACAAGTCCGAGGCCATGTGGTTTCATGGTCCTCGGAATGCGCCACTGACGGGTTCCCAGATAACGGTGGGAGGGGTTCACATCGGCGTCGAGTCGACGATGAAGTACCTAGGACTCGTCCTCGACAGCCGGTGGAACTTCGCGGAGCACTTTCGACGTTTGGCTCCAAGACTGGAGTGGGCCGGGGCTGCCTTGAAGCGGCTCCTGCCCAATCTAGGGGGGCCAAACGCCTCCTGCCGGAGGCTCTCATGGCGACGTGGAAAGTGCGATTGTCGCAACCCAGTGCTGGGCACGCCACGATTGCGGCGGTAAGTCCCATCTTTGAGAAGTGGCTTGAGAGGCGGCATGGCGTCCTCACCTTCCGCCTGACACAGGTCCTCACCGGACACGGCTGTTTCGGGAGGTTCCTGTTTCGGATAGAGCGGGAGGAAACGCCCGGGTGTTTCCATTGTGAAGATCGGCCTGAGGACACGGTGGAGCATACGGTGGAGGTGATTGGCAGCGGCGATCTCTCGCGTCCGACCCTGGTCCAGGCCATGGTACGGAGCGAGAGTGCATGGCTAGCAGTCGCCTCCTTCAGCGAAGCAGTTATGCTCGCAAAGAGGGAGGCGGCGCACGTGAGGGAGATGCAGTACATGCGCCCTCACAGCCGTGGCCTTCGCAGGAGACGCCCTGGGCGTCGGAATCCCAGGCTGATTCCCGGCCACCGTAGGCACGGGCTTGCGGACGGCGAGTAATGGGTAGCTCCCTATCCGGTAAGGACCAAGCCCGGGTCGACGGCGCGTTGTGTTTCACGCGCGCTTCAAAGAGATGTCAGCAGCAACTGATGGGGCCCGCAAGGGCCGATGCCTGCCAGGGGTGCGGGTTGTTCGAAAGAGATACCGCGGCCCCTGGCATACAGGCAACTGAGGGAACACGGGTGGGTTTTAGTCAGTAAAAGTCCTGCTCCACCCAGAGCGGGAGAAGTTATTTGATGATTTCCCACCCAAAAAAAAAACCTATCCTTATCAATTGGTTTGACCTAACTAAATTGGTGGAAGTAGGTATAATTATGATCGAAACATTCTAATCTAACAAAGAACCACCAAACACATGATTTTTATTAGTAAATGTACATTATTTACTTA
Organism: Polymixis lichenea; assembly: GCA_949091785.1. Taxonomy (NCBI): domain Eukaryota; kingdom Metazoa; phylum Arthropoda; class Insecta; order Lepidoptera; family Noctuidae; genus Polymixis; species Polymixis lichenea. The sequence continues at coordinate 667,695 of OX420943.1, read as the reverse complement.
ATTAATACTTAGCTCCGTACACAGATGCACAACTTAATTTGCTTCAAATTAAAAGACAAATAATGGTTTTAAATATTGTGTTTCCATTTAGTCAACATTCGCCATACTATCGATTGTGTTGCCCACTTCCTTGTTCCTATTTATGATACAGTAGATTATATATTTATAGTTAGCTACATTTTTTTTGTACTTCTTACATTTTTCGCTTTCGGTCGGTCGGAGTTTAAGGAAAAAAAGAAAATAAAGTGATTAGTTCAATAGTGACCGGCGGCGCAGCAGCACATCGTATATACACCATGCCCATCACAGTCATGTCCGTGCTGTTCATCACTTGGGTCGTCGGGATCACCGTATCATCGCTATGCTTGGTGCTGCAAGGAGTGCTCTCCGCGATCAGAGCCGACCTCAGGAAACTGGACCACAAGATCCTTATGCAGCTGACAGTGGCGCGATTGGCATACACATTCCTTGAATTCGTGCATGCAATCCACTATAATGATACATTTCACTTTGATTATCCCATCGTGGACGCTCTAAGAGGACTGTACTACTATATGGACGCCATGGCCGTGTGCTGGATGGTAGTGTACGCGAAAAATTTACACGGACAAGTGGTGTCTAGTTGTGTGTTGCAAGAGTTGAACTTCGGGTTGCTGTCTCTACTACTTTGGATCATTTTTATACCAGTGGGGTTGTTGCATTTCGTCTGTAAACTTCTGAGCTATAACGTTACATACAATATAGCTTTCAAAGGTATAAAAATCCTAGTTTTAACGTTTAACGTTTTGTTTTATTGTGTGATCTTCTGCAAAATTATGACCAGAAGCAATTTTAATAGAAGTTTCGCAAATATCGTAAAGAAATGCGTTATCTCATTGATATTAGTTTGTTTATCGCTTGTAGAGGTTATTCTCTCGGCATACTTCACAGACAGTATCGCACCAATATATTATTATGTGTTCTATGTGATGGATTCGTTGCAAGTATTAGCGATGACAGTTCAATTTTTCATTCCTTCTGGAACGACGAGAAGGTAGACGAACGACGAGAAGGTAGACGAACGACGAGAAGGTAGACGAACGTGTGCTGACGTTGAGAAGGTACACTATAAGCACTTTATTAATTTTTGTTTTGATGACATTTTTCGTAAGCCTACTTGTCATATTTCGAAATTCTACGTTTACGAGTAGAATGTAACAAATTAATTTATTTTATGGTCATTGTAAACGATTAGATTTTATTTTAGAGGAAAGCAAAAAATATTTACTAGTAACCCAATTTCCTTAAATAATATCCTACCCATATTTCTTTGTCGTTATGTCGTTAATTATGTATGCAGTGTTATGTTATTAAATATACACAAACAAATACTGGTTTTTATTTTATTCAGGCACATTGAGCTGAAAACCCGCATTCTTACACTACACTGCCATAAGTACACATTTGTGTAATATACTTAATATAAATTATTTGTTTATTTGACGTACTTAGATATTTACATTAAGATGTACACAAAACATAAAGAGTCCTCATACATACATTCTGACAATTTGGCATGCAAACATTACTTACACTTAACAATATATATTAAACATTTTTAAGTGTTTTGTGCAAATGGTTCAAAACGTTCATGAAATATTTAGCATTATTTGAAAAGGTGAAAGAAAAGTACTTACTGATAAATATGATCATGTTTTACAATTTCTTGTTGCTATAAATATCGCAGAAGAGTATCGGTAAGAGCTAGGTAACCAAGACTTAATTAGTAAGAAATAGCACAAAATACGCACGGTACTCTCAACATAGTCCCCGGCTCCTTGCACCACCTACTGCCCGTCTCCCTGTGAAGGCCAACACTCCACCTCATCTGAGGGCTTCCCACCCTACGTTATCAGCGCTCAAGACCTTGTCCACTGCAGGTCATCGGTGCTACAGCGATACCAATGGTCGGTCCATCGCCCCGTCCGCTTGCTCAATGAACGCTATGTCAATACTCTGGTTCTCTGTCGTGTCACCTTATTTCAGATGGATCTGTCAGAGAGATACCATCATATATCTAGTCCTTTGGTTCTTTCTATGGAACGGACGCTGAGATTTTGAATTTGTGAATCACTCGTGCGATGTTCATACATCATACCGCAAGTGATATTTTTCCCTTACGTCATCCCATTATTTCGGAACGGCTATTGTAATCCATGTAGGTACCTAACTAAAACTGTTATGGCAACATTATCACAATAATTTCAACAGCAATACAATCTGAGTACAAGTGTGGTACAAGTTCGCTTGGTAGGTTATTTTGTTATCAGTGCTCGCAGTATTTTGCACAAAAATGTCAAATAAGGATAACTAGGATTAGGGATATACCAATTTTTTGCTGTTTGTTAATAAGATTAAAGCGAGTAGCAAACATGAGGAAAACCACAACTCAGTAAACCTAAATAGTTTGAATTATTATTATGCGCTTTACTTGGTTCGATCATACCTTGTCTGATTGATAAGGTATGTTCGAACCAACTACTTAATTCGCATAATTATACATGTTTCCTCTTTTCAAACAAAGTTATCAAACCACAAGTGACTTATTGTTTATTATTTTTACGTAGATACAGAATGAAATACCTAGAAGAGACCTATCAATAAAGCGATTTAATCCAACCATTTGTCGCATCTAAGCGAACGATGCTGTAATATCCGCAAGAGATCGGACACGGCACAAAGTAGAGGAGTGCAGTGTGCGGCCGAGATGCGGATATATCCGCTATCGGCGCGTAATTGGCGAGAAATGTGATCGCCGCGCCGCCGCCGGGCGCGCTCTATTACCAGGTTACCGGCACAGTGCGCCTGTGCCACCGACTGCTACGTGCTGTAGCTTGTGAAAAAAATTTATAGCTGCATAGCATAATATTCTGATAGTGGCGATTCTCAGTTCACACGAGTTAACAGAAGAGGAGAACAGAAATTGGTGTACAGTTAGGGACAAAACTCGAGCAACACTTAAGATTTTAAAATATTAATTATCTAGGTACATATTTAATTCCCTAAAATCGTAACATAAGTAAAAGAATAACAACTCTTAGCTATTACAAGAAAGGCAAAAATACAGTTTTATTGAATAATGTTGTGTCAATTTAGATGGATGTGTGAAAGTAGCAGTATTAATCGACTTTTTTTCGCTGGCCGTGCTTTTTCTGGGTAGGTAAACTAGTAGGTTTGTTTTTCTGCAATCAATAATTACCTTTACAAAAGTAGACAGGGTACGGAAGTTAGTTAAGTAACTGTTACCTAATGTATACATTCATATTTAAGACATTAATTTACTTAATGTGATGTACTTAGTAGAAGTAGTCACGATGTTATGTGACCTAAGTACAGCTACGCGTTATGAGTAGCTACGCTTGCAGATTGTGTGTTCAAGTAGGTACCTAAGTACCTATTCAGGAACATACAATATTGTTGTTATACAACATAACAACAACAAATGCGCTTTTTCAAGTCACTTGTTTATTAGACTTTTATTAGGCAACTATGCAAGTCACTAAGGAAAGCAATTATTGCTGGATTTGTTGCATAACAATTACTATTATTGTATTTAAATAACTAGGTAGATATTAATGATATTGACATTTCAAACATTTATTTCTTCTCCGAAATAGCATGATACTAATTATTCAACAATGTCATAATACCGTCTTACAAAAAACGTTAAAAAAATTACGTAAAAATATCCGACAAATTGGTCATTAGGGATCGGACCGTTGCGTCGCGTCGCCCGTCGGCGCGCGGATCTCTCGCTCGCGGATATTGTGGTGAGCACGCCCGACGCGTGACGCGTGGTCATCCTAGTTATTATGCGCGGAACATTGACAGATAAATTTATTTGTGTAACATTAAATGTAAGAGGGCATTTTTCATATTACTTGGACAATGACATACCTAACTAGGTAAGTACTTAATAGACTTTTATGGAAGAAAATTAATGAAAAATTACAGCTGAAGCGTGTATCTACGTATCTAAAACACTATTCAATTACTACTAATAATAGGAGAACGTAAAATAGCGGGTACCTACACCAGTTCACTCACATAAATGGAGTCTAATTCAATTAGGTAATTCGTCTGTCGTAGGTAGCTACGTCCATTTGTAGTTTCATTTTCATCGCAGACTATCATCTATACTTACTTACTTGAGTGTAGATATAGAAGTACATTACACAAACAAAACGGACGCAAAAAGACAAACCGTGCCAAGACAAAACCCAGTCCGCCATGCCACTAAGAAGGGCGGAGCTAATAATACAAACGCACGAAACCCGAACACAACAACGCCGTGTAACTAACTAATTAAAATAAACCTTAAAGCCTAAGTTTAGGATTGAGATTTGAGTAGCCTCAGGTGGTGGTTACACCGTTCTGGCTCGTTTTACTTGCACAGAAGTGGCCAATCAGCGCGCGGTTGCCATAGCTACGCGTAGTTGGCGCGAGTTGCTGATAGATGGCGCTGGGTTCACTCTTACGTTATAATTAATGGATTGGAAATTTTAGTTTCGAGATCGCTCTCGACTATGTTTATGTAATATGAATTTTCCAAAATTATTTTTTAATTAGTCTGAGTTCACTTCAACTTATTAGAATATATCATAAACAATTTTCCTAATTAGTTATGTTGGTATGAAGATACGGGCTACCACTTTATTTTTTAATTTGCTTCAAGAAATGATTGCACACTATACAACTGAGCTTTTCCTTTTTTAGACAGTGTTCAATGTCTTAAATAGTAAAACTATAGACACCCATGAAGACATATTCAGATAATAATTCTACAGCGCAAATAAACTTTCAAATTCGTATCTACTTAATAAGAACTCCAAATGGTAATTTTTCTAACAACTAGAAATACAAAAAATTGCAAAGTCTATGTTGTATTAAAACAGGATAATAAAGTATCCATACCTACGAGACGTTTGATTGCATAATAATCCATTTATTGCAACGTCTCACAAACTACGCGCCCCAAAATTGGGGAAACCTAATCCCAAGTAAGCCATTATACCGAAAATTTAACTACCATCACTCATAACTTTACATTCAAACTGGAAAACATACTTTGAAACGTATGAAATAGATTTCATTTTGGTGTAAGTCGTAAAATTTTCCTGCTTGAGAAAATTAAGTGGCAATAAACTCTATGCGGTCAGATTAGGGTTTATTTTAGTTTGCTATGAGGACTGCGAGTTTGGAAATGAAATTTTCATAAATGTGCGGTAGTCGCAGGGTGCGTGGCGGGGTACCCCGGGGGTGAAGGGGGCGCGCGGGAGGGGTGCTGGTAGTACCGTGGGGGTGGCCATATTTGTGTTTTCCCCGTAGCTTCCGAGTAGAGAAGGCGCGACACTTAAGCCCTTGTTGTGTGTTACTGACGAACGGAAAAACTATTAATAATAATTATGACTAGCAATTACTGAAACGACTACCTAACGTTACGTTTAATGTTTCTGTAGAAATTTTCCCTCAGTCTGTATTCGTTCCTATTAAGATTCTACCTGTGACTGTAAACAATAGTGTCTTTGTTCTGCTTAATACTTACCTATCTACTTTTGATTAAAACTACGGATAATCGAGCGGTTCTGCAGCTCCGAATAAGGTACAAAGACCTGTTTTGTTGCATGCTACGTATATCGACTGCAGTCATTTTATTTCAGTATCAGGTAAGTCGACAATGATAAGTTAGTAAGACATACGTGTGTTCAGACTCTACGTTTCAAAACGCGTATGTCGCTACTGTACTGGGTAATCATGTCATTTTATTGTGAGGTTTTTAAAGACAATACTGACTACACAGTTTCTTCAATGCAAAAGATCGAACAGAAAGCATTAAATCATTAGATTTATTGTGCACAAAAACTACAAAAACTGTGCAATTCAATCGCCCGTGCAGTCTTTAATTGTTGTTCAAAAAAAACTTCCTTCCGCGAAATCTTTAACCAATTGTTTGCACAAAATATCGTATTGCTAGGATCGGGTGTCGAACTCACGTCAACTACGATTGATGCGAGCTGACGGGTACTCCACTATTGGGCAACAAATGCGCACCGGAGACGCAAAAAATGCAGGATTAACAGATTTAGCGGAGAATTTTGCTTTAACAAATAGTATTGATGTCCAAATTAAGTAGGTATGTAATGTTGCTTTTGCATCATGAACTGCCAAATGTATTATGTTATAAGTGTAGCCTAAATGTACAGTTGTAGTTACCAATAATGCTTCAAAACCTTCCTAATTATTTTTAACTGTTGCTAATAACTTTTGTAGTATTTAACAAAATATTACAGAAAGTAGGCGATACGTTTTCCAAAATGAATTGGTCTAAATTGAAAATAAATTAAAAGGAACATGATCACTTAAGTTTAATATATTTTTAATAATGTCCTAAATATCCGCGTTCCTACATCGATGTCGTCGTTTTTGTAACTCCACATACCTAACACTTTAAAACTAATTTGTGTCAACGAATGAAGTAATTGAAACGGGAATATATCTCACAGTACCTACTATCACCTTTAAGATGTTTTATCAAAACTATTGAGTTTAAACTTATATCACGTTTACACTGTAAACTCGGGAATTGTAAAATTAGGAATTAATAAAAAATAATGTACGAATAAATCAGAAAAAATCAAATTATCCGCAACCCAAGATTGTCCCAGTATTTAACCGCTGTTGCTTCGCCGTTCGGATCGGATATTCGGATATTTAGCGGCAGCGTGGTGTCACGTTACACTTCGACATCAATCGATGGCAATTGACGTAATCACTCAATAAAGGAGCGTTTTTTGCGCCTTCCAGCCGCTCCGTGGGCCCGCGACTCTTTGTGGTAAAATTATTATTTTGGTCCACCATTGCCGTTGGTGGGACGACTGTTTTGATCCCACTCATTGTTGAAACGTTAAAACGAAATAAGTTGGAGTTTTAGGAGCGATAATAATTTAATCGGGGTTGAGTGTTTCAAAAGCGTATGGAAAATATTAATATTGTAAATTAATCAGAAAGTGCTTATGCAGCTTACCGTTCAATGTAATCAAGAATTGAAGAATACAATAATCAGGTTGTACTTAAAGGTATTGAGCACAGCATAATTAGCCCATAATGTTGCCACTGTTAGGACACCTGCCTCCTCGGTGATAGGGAGTGATCAGCCACGCGAGCTCAGTGCGGAATGGTATGTGGCGCACTTCGAAGACAGGTGACATCTACCAACCCGCACTGGGCTCGCTTGGTAGATTACAGCCCACTCGTCGAAGACAGGAACCCTGTGCCTCAGCACCATTATGCGCTGATTATTATGCTTATTCTCTATCCAATGTGGGCATCTTATGGCTCGGCTGCTTATCATTAACATGGTTGCACCTTAAAACATTGTTACTAAGTACATTTTAACACTAGCTTTAAATTGGGGTACATTTATCAAATGCCTAAATCCTTTCAACCATTACACACACGGAAAATCACGGAATCATTCGTTAAAGGTGAAGTCCAATTCCTGTTTAATATACTTCTTCACATAAAAGAAGGCAGCTTTAGTTCCCATCCGAACTCATCAAAACGCATCACCACAGAGCTCCTTTTTTTTCGAGTCCATGGATTTGCATTAAATGTGGTGGTCACGCTAATCTTGGTATCAGTGGCAGTTTTTAGATCGTTAAAAATGCAGGGTATTTAGACATGGTAGACACTCCAACAAAAGGGGCATGGATTGGTAAGCATACACGAGTCGTTGAGCTCCTTGAGTTCTGATTTGAGCTACACGATTACTGACAAATGTGCGATTCTTTCCTCAAAATAGTAGGTATTTTGACACCTCAGGCATTAATCTGCACGGTCCTCATATTATGCCCTGATGAAGATTATCTCTGGACTTTAAAAGAGACTGTGACCTCTGAGGTGCTGGTTTCGGTAATTTTTCTCAGAGTAGTCGGATAGGAAACGCCGGCCTCATCTAGTATCCTACTACTACTACGATGTTTGTTACTCAAAACACGCAAAAACGGCCGAACGGCTTTGAATGGACGTCTTGCTGACCATGGTTTTTAACCGACTTCGAAAAGGAAGAGGTTCTCAATTCTAGGTTTTTTTGGTGACCGTTGATGGCTGGACCGATTTGGTTTTTTTTTTGAAAGGGTATACTTCCCAGGTGGTCCCATGATCATCAAGTCAGGATCAGATGATGGGATCCTGGAGAAATAAAGAGAACTCTTCAAATTTTATAGGTACACTTGAAGCGACTTAGGTAGTTTTTGGAAGCGTACTTTCTCGGAGTGGTTCCATTTCAATTTGGTGAAGATCTGATGAAGAACTTCGGTGTTAGGCACCGGAACTCCTCAATAAATGATAGCAAATGGACTGGAATTACTGGAATCTCATGTCTGTCTATTGTTTACACCAGTTTATAACATAACATCACGCCGGTACGCTGTGAAGGGGTAAGCACATGTAAACAACTAAAAAGTGAAAACTAAAAACTTAAAAAAACAAAACAACCGCCTTCCAAAAAACACTTCAAAGTGAAAAATAACTTTAATTTCGGAAGGCGGTGGCAAAAACTTTAAATACGTATCCAAAGTCACCAACTTCCGAAATTAAAGTTATTTTTCAATTTGTAGTGTTTTTTTGGAAGTAGTTTGTTTTTTTTTTTTTTTTTAAGTTTTTTGTTAAATTTAATTATATGAATTGTTTATTAATTTTATTCCAAGTGTCCAGTTTAATTTTTGTTACTTCAAATTATAGCTATATTTACATCATTCACAATTCCATATGTAAGCGGACACGCCCTTTATGTCCGGAGGCTTTTATTTAAGGCTGTAAGTTCTGTTTACGTTTTTTTTAATTATTTATTTCTGCTTGAGTAGGTACCTATAGTTTTTAATGTTTTGTTGGTATAATGGTCTGCTGGACAGTTTGTTGCGCCACTTCTTGTTCCAACCTAAAGCACTAGGAAGTGGTGAAGGGCGGACGTATTTGGGGGACAGTCTTATGTCATATAGACGTTCAAAAAGAGCTGACTTTCAGCCTACTTTGAATAAATGACTTATGATTTTGAATGATAATTGGCACACAGATAGATTATAACCTTTCGTTAACGTTTTTGTCGGATAATTTCCTACCTCCACGCGTTCGGAGCCGCTGCCAAAAGCGAGTTTAAAATATGATGTATTTGTAAAAGTGTTCGTACAAACTTACTTACAGAAATAGAATAATTTAACATTTATCAACTCACCTGGATCCTGTCCTCGGGCAGGTCAGTCTTGAGTGAGAGCATCTCCCGCGCGTACACGTCGGGGTAGTGCGCGTCCTTGAACGCCTTCTCCAGCTCGTCCAGCTGGTAGGAGGTGAAGATCGTCCGGCTGAGAGAGAGAACACACCATGAGCTTACCAGGGTAGCAGAAGAGGATTGAGGGACAATCCTTTAGAATGAAGCTAGTACTTTATTTTTAATGGTGTAGGATTATGAAAAGTTTACCTACACTCTATACTTCACAATCAATATCAAAGAAGATATTGTGAAAGGTTGGCTTGCAAGTTTCTTCGGTTTCGGAAATCGTAATCAACCTGACACCTTAGTTAATTGCTGTGGTTTCCATAACCAAAAAGCGAGTCTGTTTAGAACCTGACCACAGATAGTCAAAGATCCTAATCTACAGAGACGTCCGCATGATGTGTGTGTGAGGTGCGTAGAGCTTTAGTTCCTCTACCTACCTACCTACCTACCTAATTACAGATGGAAACCGCTAGTCAGAATTTTATAATTACTTAGTTATAATCAAAACTTTACTTTTGTTTGATTATAGAAAAATGGACCTACTATGGCTACTAGATATACTAAGTACCTACTATTTTAGATATCTTTCACCGGTTCTGACGCAAAATGTCAACTTCAAAAAGTCAATATGACGCAAAACGCCAATATCGCAGAATGTCAACTTCGCAGAACTTGTGTGTGTAACTTCAAAAAATGTCTACTTTTTCAAAAAGGCAATATTTTTGAGGGATATATGTTATAGAAAGTATATATAAATAGATCTAGTACTTTCCGTCTCCGTGTAACTTGCTCTATCCGTTTGTTTAAATCAACAAATGGGAAAATGAATACACAAACAATGTAATCAACACATTAGAAGCTCAATCTAAGTACTTTGCAACACAATAATAAATTTAAATTTAACAAATATCCTCTGTACATATTCTTATCCCTAAATCTGCTTTCTTGTTTTAGTTTTTGAAAAACATGTAAACGTTTCTTTTTGCATACGGGTTTATGCGTGTTGTTTTCAACAATTTGTTGCACTGGTCGTAAATGAACACAAAGAGATTTATTTAAATTAGAAATATGTTTTTGTACTTTTTTTCTAGTGCTATGGGACGCACAAGGGAGATTCTTTTAACACAATTTGTCTTGTTTTATCTAAAGTTAATGTAGCACTGTATTCCGTTCTTTTTGTACACCGCCACAAACTGCTTCATTTTCATTATTTTTCAATTGATTGTACCTACCTGTGATCACCGTATATTGTAGTAATAGCACCTTATTGATTTTTTTCAACGTATAACTGATCAATCGTAAAACTCCAAATCGTAGAATATAATTTCTGCCGAACCACGCACTAACAGTACTATCGTACCTACCGAATTATTATACTTAATTGTTAATTTACCCACAAGTTTCCTTGTGTGAGAAATAATTATAGTCTATACTTTTTAAATCTATCCACTTAGAAAAACAGTGGTTCTATGTGTTATAAGAGTATTTTTTTTTTTTTTATAAATTAGTGACTACATTTGTTGTATATTTTTTTTGAATTTTTGGTGATTTTAGATACTATGTTTCACCGTATTTAGATTTTATTTGTTGATTACATAATTTTGATTACGTATTCATGTTCTTATGTTGATTAATAAAGACGGATTAAAGAAAAAAAAATATTTTTATTACAAAATACTAGATTTAATTCTATGTATTTTCTATAACATACCTCAACCATAATGACTTTTTGAAAAATTTGACATTTTGCGAAGTTAACGTTTTGAGAAGATGGTATTCTGCGTCAGAACCCTTTCAAGGTTTTTCATTCTCGCGACCGGGAAATTAACGAGCAGAAAGTTTATTTTCATCTTTTTGCCAACCATTTTTGGGGTAGGCTTCCAGTCTAACTGGATGCAGCTGAATATCAGTATTATACGAGGAGCCACTGCCTAGCTGACCTCCAAAATCCAATTACTAGGCAACACTGTAGGTATTACCCTGTCTGTGTACCCATGGTAAAACTGGTTGTCAGACTTGCGGGCTTCTGACGACATAAAGATAACCACCCATCCACGGACGTAGCTTAACCCGGTCGATTGACCCGTATGGCTGTTATTACATAGCCACGAGACTAATAAAATATTCAGTTTTATTATGGTCTGTTTCAAAAGTATCAGATGAAAATGTAAACAAATGGATCAAAAATCGTACATAAACTGCCATGCCAAATTCAAGTGCCAATTACAAATCAGTGCTTTGCATTTTTGATTAGGAATAATTAAAAACCGAATTTTAAATCACCCTGAAGATGATTTTCATATGAAAATTGAGGTTAATTTTATAACCTCAAGTTTCGCTTATGATTTTTCAACGAATTTGTTATTTACTCAAGAATTGTTGGAAATAAAGATTGAATAGAAACCTTTTAGATAGAGATGAATGTGTTACTAGTCCTTTTAGATAGAGATGAATGTGTTACTAAGTCCTTTTAGATAGAGATGAATGTGTTACTAAGTCCTTTTAGATAGAGATGAATGTGTTACTAAGTCCTTTTAGATAGAGATGAATGTGTTACTAAGTCCTTTTAGATAGAGATGAATGTGTTACTAAGTCCTTTTAGATAGAGATGAATGTGTTACTAAGTCCTTTTAGATAGAGATGAATGTGTTACTAAGTCCTTTTAGATAGAGATGAATGTGTTACTAAGTCCTTTTAGATAGAGATGAATGTGTTACTAAGTCCTTTTAGATAGAGATGAATGTGTTACTAAGTCCTTTTATTGAATGATTGCGTAAGAATTTAAGCTGAACAGACCTTAACTTATACAATTATAACAGAAATAACGTTACCGCTGCAATGGAAAATAAACAAAGTAGGCACCTGAAGTGTAATTTACCTATGTCTACGTTTTTTCTTCTTTTTCTTGCCGTTGTAGCCGGTAAGCCCGTCGACTGTGAAATCTTTCGCCGCCTCCAAAGACGACACTCCTGCCGAAAGAAAAACCGTTCGTTAACACTAGTTTATTTCATTCGCCCACTGGCTCACTCGCCCGCAAACTTGCGGATCACCAGCGCAGTGTCCCCGCTGGACGCGCAAATCGTCGACCGCTCCCAAATCCACTTAACAAGTAGTGTGACAACACGACACAACACTCGCTCGGGGATTTGTCACATAATTACCGAATGTGATTGCCAAATGAATTAGTAAACAGGCGCGCGGTGGCGGGTTAATAGAATAGATCGAGCGCATCCCTCGGGACGGACGGCTCCGGGGGGTGCGCGGTGTAGCCCGGCAGGCGGGGGGGAGGGGCACGGCCCTCGGGACCACGGGTAATTGAATTTGGCGCCAATGAATACGACAATGAATTATTAAATTTAGAGCGGTTCCCTCACGGGCCTGCCGAGAAACTGCTTAACGTTGCAACCCTGTCTGTTGCACAGTCTACATTACTCCCTGACACCTACAGCTTTGTGCATATTTCATGAAAAGCCAGCAATGTACAGTAACGGGAGCTTGCTGTCTGCGTATGTTATTTGTTTGCGATGGTGCGTGGCGGATCGCAAATGGTATGTTTTGTAAAGGGTGCGAGGTTGTCAGACACGTTGTGAGGTCAATAGATGTGTTAATTTTATTAATGTTTTGTAAGGGATCATTTATTTTGCAGCTGGACAACGAGATAATCGACATGTTAAGAAGCTGATCGAAACACGTAAGTTACTATCACAATGATTTCGTCTTCTCTGATTTTGTGGATTTTTTTATTAAAATTTTAAGCAGTACATACATACATAATCGGCTGATTACCATCTCCCTTCCCGCACTGGGCCCTTGAGGTGGATTATGGCCCGCTCCCTCTCACAGAGAGGAAGCCTGTGTCCCACCAGAGGGAACATTATAAGCCTTTAATGTTTCTTTTGTGTTGGTAGATGTCACATGTCTTCGAATTTTACTTCATGTCGGACATGTCAGTTTCCTCACGGTGTTTTTTTTTTCACCGTTTTGAGAGCAGCGGTGATGAAATGATGTACACAAAGTAAATCGCCTCTCTGTGTTCGAACCTACGACCTACCTACTACTCGTAACTCGCGGCCGTTACCACTGGGCCACCACTGCTCGCCGCAAATGAATGCAATATGTCGGAGGAAAATGTACTCATGAAATACATTTATCTGCGGTATAAATTAACATGCTAAGCAGTTGTCGCCGAAATATAGTAACTACTTATCTGCAGGTACCTAAACCATAATTCAATGAGGTAAAGATACGGCAAAAAACAGCAAATTAGAAATGCAAAAACCGGTCATTTTGGCAGCCCTTATCACAAACACTATTCTTATAAAGCGGACAGCGGTAGCATGTGTCCAATTACCCTCATCCGGTGTCCGGGCGTGTCCGATGTGTCCGCGCAATCGATTGGCCACACCAGCGTCCTGCGCCGTGCCACCCGCCACTACTACCGCTTGCACGATATCCAAACTTGCAAAAGACCGATAGCGCTTTACTAACATTAATATAAACATAACATCAAGCCTGTATTCCCGAAGGGCAAGGCAGACGTGTGTAGTGCACACAACATTTCGCTATAGTTATATTTAAATATCTTAAGACCTTTGGAAGCGAGGTTTTGCTATCAACCAGGTACAAATCCTTGCAGCCGCTAGTAAAAATTTCCTCATAGATACTTAAACAAAACAAGTAATACTATGCCTGGCCTAGGTATCAAACCAGGGCCCAATGCTGGGCAATGCAGTGGACTTTTATGGTCTTCTCATGATGATATATTAATAACAGCTGTTCGAAGAATACTTGATTAAAATATAAACAAATGGATCAGGAAATCTACCTCTGGATGCCAATTTGTGGTGTCATTAAAAGTTGATGTCGAATCGACTCATCGATGTGAAATCATCTTATAGATGATTTTCATTTGACAATTCAGGTTAATTTTATAACATCCCTTTTCGTCGATGAATTTTCAATTGGTAATTGTAAGTAATCATGTTATTCAAACATTATTTGTAGGAAAACGAATAAAAAAACTTCAAGTTTTTACTAATTCCCTTTAGTTAGTGATTCAGTAAGAATTTAACCTCACATTTGTTTACATTTTCATCAGATACTTTTGGAACATACTATAGCCATTAATTTTTGTTCAGGATATTCGGTGATTGATCACAATTTATCGACGTATGTATTTATTGTATTCTTGCCAACTAGGTAGTGCTTATGTTTTTAAACTGAACGGAGAGATTTCTTATTGAATTATGGCTAGGACTCTAGTGCACAGAGTAGAAAATAATTGACATTCCTCAACTTGATTAACTCTTGGCACATAAAGGTCAGTTAACTGACTCACTAGAAGTGAGGTCAAGTTATATAGGTACCTATGGCTCCGCCGGCCGGCGATAATGTCGGATGTCCAGGGTACCTATATAATATATAATTATGTCATATGTGTACGTGGCCCACGCCAGTAAAACAACCAGTCGGCATGATTTTTTAGGTTTTTTTTTTCTTCTATTTAGGGTGTTCAGCAATTTCTCCTCATATATTCATCTTCAACAATCTTCGTTATACACCGTGACATTTTAGTCGTCTTACAAAGGTGGTCCACTCAATGTATCCGTCATAAGATACCTCTAGGTGCGATTAAAACATTGTTACCATTAATTAAGATAATAGGTACAAAGAAAAATAAATAATGCTTTAGAATTATGAAACACCTTCCCTGTTAATAATGTTTACGTATCAAACGGTAGAAGATATCTACCTACCTACCATTACATTCCATCATTAATTCCATCTCCATAACAGGGTGTTTCAAGCTACGTCATGCATCTTAGTGAATAATTTTATACTTTTTTTAATTATGCAAATGTTCAAAAACAGTTATTAAAAATAAATGATTAGTAGTCATTGGATACATGAAGTGGGCTGCCGTTGTAAGACGATTAAAAAGTCACGGTGTATTTAAGCCAATTTCTTTATTTGAATCAAAGTAGTTTTTGATCTGTATATCGATTGTTACTTTCAAAGGACCTTCCAAAAAAAGTTATTTTCTGGTACTTAAGTATAGTTTAAATACCGCGAATGCAGAGAATTTTACTGAAAAAATGCCAATTAAACAATAAAAATACAAAATAACTCACGTTAGGAAAAACATGCTAGTAATAAACATTGTGTTTGTGTTTACAATGTTTCTAGAATGTCTAACATTTCATACGAGATGGTCGTGTTGTAATATCTGACACCATTTTTATTTTAAATTGCATTTACACTAACAATAGTTTTTGGCCGTCACGGTATTTTAAATTCTATCTTTGTATGCATTTATTTCAAAAGGTTTTTGTATACAACACATTAGTATTTTAAATCGACTTTTATAATGTAATTTGAACAGTAAAGTTTTTTCTTTTAATTAATTCACTTTCACCTATCTTACTTGAAATAATTTGCAGAAAGCATAAGAATCGGCGTCCTTCGAACAGTGCAGTTCACTTGCGTTTCGTTGCTATTCGCTGCGTTTTATCAACCGCCTTCGCACTACGGCAGTTGCTCCGAGATATTTTGATCGACTGCCACACCCACTTTCGTAATACCTAGTTAAGGTACCTAGTCAACGTGAGCGGGTCCACCATCCTGTGTGACCATTCGTTTCTGAGCTGGTAGCGACTCGTAAGCTTCGAAATCTATATTTCTGACACAGGGGGCCTACTCTCTAACTCCGTCAACCAAGAAACGGGCCCGTCCGAAAGTGGTTCGAAACTTCGAAGTGAATCCTACAGCTGATGAATTAACTTTTTGTTTGTTAGAAATCTGTTGCTAGGCAACCCGCAAGAGTTGTCTAAGGTTTTAGGTACGCATCGGTATATCGGTGTTGTAACTTTAGTGATCGCAGTTGGCTGGTGAAATGGTTTTTTACGGTAAGTAACTGCTTAAGACCCAAGCATTACATTTAGATGTCGCCTAGTGTTAGTGAAGATGATTTGATGTAAAACAGCTCTCAGACGGTGTTACACGATAGAAAAACATCGGTAAGCTCCTCAGTGGTGTCAAAGTAAGTGAACGCAGTTTCGTGAGGAGGTAATCACTTAAACTGTGGCGCAATACACTCCTCCGTCCCTCGGGAGGATTCGGGAGAGATCGGCGGCAGCCGGGGGTCTTCGGCAGTCACCGGCGTAGGGACGGACCTCTGAAATGTGCGTTTTATGATACTGCACTTATCTTACCTTGGATGAAGGAGCCATTTTGTGTAGTGGATGGAGGTCAGATAAGAAATAAATGTCCGGAGAATAAGGTCCGCAGTCAATTTAACTACCTTTATGTGGGTAGGCAGTTATATTAGATAATTACTGTAAATTCTTTAAAAAAGTCACAGTATAAGTTAAAAAAAGTAGCTTCAAACGTTGTGGATTTGATTTTGATTTTTTACAATTTGCAGCATTGCTTAGATTTTGATACGCGTATCAGTTATTGCGTGTAACGCAATAGTAGATTTGCGTTTGATTGATAAAAGTGACTATCTAAAGAAAGATTTACTTAACTGTAAAAGTATCAAAAATGGAAAAGAATATGAATGAATGTCTGCCATACAACTTAACCGGAATTTATGCAGGGGTGGTTAAACAGACTCTTGGGTTTTTTTTCAAATGAAGCTTAATAAAGTAACTGATTAATAAAATAACTGATGTATAATTCCTCAGCCACGTGCTTGGAAGTAACACGATCCTATGGTCCAACCACCGCGCACTGGTGCCATCCCCCAGTCATTACGACCACCGACGCCGACCGAAGCACGTGTACAGCGCCCAGTGGACACCTACCACCACGAACCAGAACAAAACTGTATCATTATAAAAATACGATCATTACGACACGACGCCAACGAACCAATAATGTATGCGTTAACACGAATTGCACGCACAACTCATTATAAACCTACAGTTTTAAAACATAAAGTTCATTTTGAGTTGTGAAGGAGTATAATTTATAGCGCGGAACCCTCCCCTCGGCGAGGGACGAGGGGAAGCACGAGTGTTGCTGAAGGAAAGCTACTTGTTGTGAAGAACACTGCCACTTTTGCCGGCGGCATTGTACTACAAATGAAAATGTGTTATGGAAAAAATTATGTTGTATGTAAATACTTGGCTAGGTTTATGTTTATGTTGTTATGGCAGTGCTGTGACTTAGTGGAGGTTGGCTATTTGTGTTTGCTAGCGTTTGTTTTTAGTTATCAGTTTTAGGATATTACGGAAAGTCAGAATTAATTTCTGTAGTCGATAAGGGATAGCTACGGTTTTCGTAGACACTCTACGCCTTCGCCTACGGCGTAGCGTATACAATGAAACTGTCCATCTCGCCACTGTTTTTTTGAATTATACTACATATTAATGTGTTATTCTTACATGTTATGAAAAATAAAATTTACTAGGCGAAGTGATGGAGACCAGGAATACGTATGTTTTTTAAAATTTTTAAATACCCCAAATTACTTTCAATTAGTTTTTTTTTCTTGTATGCAACTATTTTAATAAATGTTATCTAACATATTAGGGGAATTATATTTTAACTACAAAATAACTAACGATGTTTCTTCTGTGTCTGTGAAACTAACCTACCTACAGGTTTTTACACTTTGCTGTTTTGTTATATAACTAATAAAAGAGTTTCAGATGTCAAGTTATTAATAACACGGGTTTCCAGAAACAAACTCATTCCGGTGTTACTAAAATGAATTTAAACCTGTGTACTGACAGGTAGTTTAGATGAAATATATCACCAAAATCAAAACGGCGATTATAATAATACTAAAGCTCAGATGTAAATATGCAATTTATGAAATCCTCATAGGGATCAAAGTAAAATAAACATTTAATTGAATTCTCTTATGCTAAAATAAAGTCCCCCACCGTGTCTGTGTGTCTGTCTGAATGCGCTAATCTCTGAACCTACCTGCTGAATCCTAAAACATCTTATTGCATTTGATATTTCAATTTATGAGAGAGTTTATAGGTCTTAGAAAAGCCAGAAAGAACGCTAAGCGAAAATGAAGTAGTATCGCGGGTAGACGATGCGAAGCAACGCGATGGATCGAGGGACGAAATGAAGTAGTATTGCGGGTGGACGATGCGCAGCGACGCGATGGATCAGTTGCCGAAACGAAGTAGTATCGCGGGTGGACGATGCGGAGTGACGCGATTGGTCGGGGGACGAAATGAAGTAGTATCGCGGGTAGACGATACGCAGCGACGCGGTGGGTCAGTTGCCAAAATGAAGTAGAATTGCGGGTGGACGATGTGCAGCGACGCGATGGGTCTGGAGATGAAATAAACGCCAGCGAAGTCACGGGCCAAAGCTAGTAATACTTATTATTAAGATGACTTTTTAAGTTTGTATATGGGAGTAATCTTTGGAACTGCTGATCCAATTCCGAATATGCTTTCACTAAAGTAAAGCTAATGGCATTGGCGAGTGCCATAGAATATATTTTATGTTAAACTGCCCTCCCAAAGCTATTAATACTGTGACTTTAAAACATTGTAAAAGTCAATTATTTTTAAAAGATTACCCATGGAGTTTCTTTTCTATAGGTAACGACCAATTAACAGCGTGCACATAGCTTCTAAGGTTTCATAAGTGCCCATGCAGGTTTATGTGAAACAAAATATTTTGATTTTGATTTTAAAATAAAAAAATATGTAAAGGGATGAAGTCGCGGGCAGAAGCTAGTCAAATAAATAGAGAAAGTCTTTTAACTAAGTATTTGCAGCTTGATTAGTACCTACAGTTGTGGTAACATTAATTGGGCTTTTTGTTAAAAATAGGACTCTTGGAGTTCGAAGTGATACATGGTTGAGTCAAGATTGTTAACAACTACAGGTAGTTTAGGATGTCAAAACTGTAAAATCGTGACCCAAAGCATTGTTGTATATATTTCATATGTAATATATCGGCACCACGTCAACAGTGCGAACACATTATTCCTCATATTGGGCCAATCGCGAGAGTCGCGACTCGCGCACAAATTGGCAATCGTCGTGCGGCCAATTTATCGAGATCAGCTGACGATTAGATTTATTCGACGTCAGACTCACAGGTTATCACTAAAGGAATATAAAAAGAAGGTAAACCATAAACGGTCCCCAACATAAGGCAACGAACATATCTACGTCATTGGACGAAGGCGAGGGAAGAAAAGAAGAAAGGCGAGGAATGAATTTGTTTCAGTTACACGAAGCCTAAGATTCGGTAATATCAAACCCAAAATAATCGTTACAAGCCTGTGAAGTCTACCAACGGATCCAGGGTTTTGATAAGACGGGTACAATGGTAATAGGAGAAGTGATTTGTACAAGTGGATCACTGCACATCTCTAAGTTAATATCCACTACAACGCGACATAACTTCGCAAGTCTTTCAAAGTACCCAATTATTAAACTATATTTTCTTCACTGTCATTATTTGTTTATTTATTGGCATGGCATATAACTTGAATGTATTCCTGTTACAATTGACCGCTTATCATATTCGACGTACATTGAACTGTGTTTACAGTTTAGGTCAGTAGCGAACCTTCTGTACTTCTGTTGTTATTTCGTCCAATGCGTGCGTGAACGTGCCGCGCGACGTGACGCGATGACGCGTCTGTGATGTCAGCATACGTGGAGATTTGCAAACGAAAACGGCTCGTTTATTGCCTGTATTTGCCTACGTTGTTTTGTAATGGAGAGCAATGTTAGTCATGTCCCGCGTTTTGTTATTTGGGGACTTTCTTATCTAAATTTTCTTTTGAAAAAATAGTTATTTCGTGTTTTCTTTAGTACTAACAGATTCTTTGATCGGACTTATGTTAAAGGTGTGCAGTCGGCACTGTGTACAATATAATTATATAAATTGCATTCTATAACTTCCTCCAGATTCTACACGCGTCTACACAATGAAACTCTGAAGTCTATCACTCTTCTAGAAATATCTATAACTACTATCTCAGCTTACTACGATATTCTAAATCGAATGTCACATTAGATGCCTATACAGGGTAAGTTTTTATCCAGTGCGCAAACCATGAATTCAGCATATCATTCTAGACCCCGTCTAGAATGATAAATGCTGAACGGTGCCTAAAAAAATCTGCCCAAAAACATTTTTTTTTTCTTTTTAAACGTGGGCAACGCTCACTAGAAATTTTTCCTGTGTTGTGGGTGCGTTTACAAACATTAAAACTCACATACACAAACAGTCAGACCCAGAACAACTACTTGTAGATCATACAAATAATTTGTTCCGTGCGGGAATCGAACCCGCGACACGCAGCGCAGCAGTCAGTCGCTTAACCATAGCGCCAACCGTGCCGCCTGGATACTAGATACTATAACAGACCGAGACGCCTGTAGCTCTAACTACTCACAAAACGATGTCTTTATTTAAACGAATAAATAAAGTATTTACTCGTCATTCTCAACAAAAAAACAGGAAGAACCAAACATAAAATGAAATCCCCGAGGATCTAATTTAAGCCAGATACGGATCCTCGAGTCGCTATCTCATTCAAATAAAAAGCTTAACAAGAATGCTTGCAGGTAAAACGCTTAGCGTAACGCGATAAGACGTGATGCAATTAGGGCGCGTACGAATTGCCAATTTGTCGCGACAAGCCAATTGACGCGCGTTCCGCCGCTTATTTGATTCGACGAGTGTTGCGCGGGCAATATACCGCCACATGTGTTGCTAGTATGTTTCTAGCTGATTACCGTATTTCGTATGCCTAGGAGTGTGTTAAGAACAATTTTGGCTATAATTTTAAATAATTTTACACGGATTATTTAGCAAAATTTATAGAATTCTCCAGCTGCATCTATTTATCATGGGGAAATAGCCGGAGGTAGATACATAAAAACTTTAAATGCAATTAGAAATAGTTTTAGCAAATAGGGTTATAAACATAAAAGCAAATAATTCATAAATTACCTGAATAAAACTGTCGGACCGCTACGAATTACATGAAACAAATAAAAATAATAATTAAAAACAGAAGAATAGGGAAAATAATAAACATGGAAAGAAAAGTTAACATTGAAAGCACACACGTTAAAAATCAAATCACACAGCAGATACACAACTCAGAATCACAATATAGTCACACTACAGGTAGATTCGAATGAACAACTGAGCTTAGGGTTGAAAGTTCAAAAACAGATCTCATCAAAATCCTCGTGAGACGATGATATTCCGTTACGGCAGTAAACCTTATCTAACGCACAATGCGCGACCACCAAATCTCGCGAATTTTAAATAAAAGTGCGTGCACAGCTATCGCATTACAGCGTCCTTGTTCCCACCGCAGGTGTTAACAAAAATAGAGCAAGTTCATAAAGCACTGGTCCGCACAAAGCGCGACGAGCCAAGCGAACCACAGATATTATGATCTTGACGCTTTTCTTTTTCTTATTATTTCTACCGTTTTGGTCAACCAGTTCTGTTTGCTTACGGCTCATTTTTAAGCACGTATGTAGTGTTGGTTGGTAAATTAAATTGAGTATATTTTTAGATTTTCAGAGCTGTCTGCAAGGAGCAACGTAATAAATTGCTTTAGGTATATCCACCCGGGATGAACAGCACTGCAAAGTTATTTGATGCCAAAGTACGTACTACTAAGCAAGAACGTGAATAGAATTTAAGTTCGACATTGGACGCTTTAGAAAAGTATGTCATTTTTTAGTCTACAGGATTCGAACATTAGTGAAAGATTTCCACCTCATAAACACATTAAAAATATGAGACGAGAGAAAACAAAACCGAAATGAAACCGATAGTTGAGTAAGTATTTAATTTAGACTTAGGTTTTCTGAGAAACTAATCGAAATTGTGAAATGAAAACAAACAGTTGGTCGATTTTGTTACAGCAGGTAAGTGGTCAATGGTCGAAACTGGGAGTTTGTAACAAGTAACTGATGTAAACTTTAGCCATGTTCTTTCATACAGTGCAGAGAGTTCCAAACTTGAACGATGTAATTTTGAGATAATATTGAAGCGTGCCCGTAGAAGTGCTGAGTAATTAACTAACAATGTTGGCAAGGTTGGACCTGCAGCCGAAGCCAGCGGCGGCTAGCGGCGGCAGGTGGCGGCAGGCGGCGGCAGGCGGGCGGCAAGCGGGCGGTAATGAGCAGGCACTCAGCCCAGGACAGTAGCCATTATAATTGCTAATGGGCCTCTCTTCACTTTGATATTTCGGAGGACGTTCACAAAATTTATTGCCAACCTTAACCATCCATATTACAAGGCGATAAGGTTGATAGTCCCGTGGCACGGGTGTGTTTGGCAAAGTAAGTCATTATGCGATCAGTGGCCTGAAAGGTTGGTGGGGGGAGGATCTAATCGTAAAATATTATTGTTGCCTTTATAGGAAATGGATTCGGAGCGAGCATGTTGTTGTGTACAAGTTTTTGTGTTATGTTTAATGTATTTCCTTTTTTTTTATTGTTCGAGGCTTTTTGGCACAGTTTTAAAATAAATCGGTTTGTGTCAATTAATCTTAAAAAATGTTTTTAACGATTTTTTGCGAGATGATTATTAATTTCTTTCCTCTTTTTGTTAGGTTATGGGTAATTTTCATATTATCTATCTAAATTTTAGGGGGAATGTTTTGTTTGGAAGATGATAAGAAATGACGACTAACTAACTTAAACCTCAAACTCAACTGACAGTGAACCTGGCTCAACTGTGACCACAACTCATATGAAATGGATGATATCAGTCGCATCGGCGACCGCAGAGTACGCATAGCGCGCTGGCCATACAGCCGGCTATGAAAAGAGGCCAATAACCAAGTGGCAGTTACAGTGTCCGGCCAGGCCACGCCTACTCCCCTCCACGCAAGGAAGGGGGAGACGGGGAGTCGTAAGAACCCGTCATATTAGCTTTTAGTTTATAACTTTAGGATGTTTAGTGTCGATGTAGGCAGAGGTGTCTATTGTATAGAGGGCTGATAATATGGAGAACAGGTGGGTTAGTCGCATCTGGTGGACTTGTTTTGTGTAAGACAAGGCTCGCCTTTTGATCTAGCAGTCAGACAGGGAAGTCGTTGGAACGGTAATTCCGTAATTTATCTAAATCTTGATTGCCAATATTTTAACCATTTGCATTAAGCAGTCCTATAAGTAAACATATAACTCAACTAAATATATTATGACACAATCTAGAAACAAGGAGAAAGTTATGATCGTAGCAGGTGGCATTCTGTAGCTTCTGCATACCCCTGTAGGAAGAAGGCGTGAGTGTATGTCTGTGTGTGTATCTAGACACAGTAGAGGGACATCCAAATCCTAATAAGCACACACCTTTTGTAAATAATGGGTAGGTAGTTGAGTTTTTGCAAAAATTGCCACAAGAACAACCTTAGTCATGTTCACCCTCCGAACAATAAATATGTAACACTTAACGAGAAACCTTCTTACGAGAACGAGAACGAGAAAGCCGGAGTGGGCATTAAAATGGTGTAATTGAGCGGGTGTGTGCGATGAATCGGGCGGCCGCGGCTTTTTAAATTATTCCTGTCGGGTGCGCCGGGGCTGCTATGTAATTGTATCGGCTTGTTGACACCCCTGTACCTACACCTTTATGTATTTACATAGATACATAAAAAATACTAAGATTCTATCTCAGGATTTCCAATTGAGATGGTCCTTATAGGCATTGCGTCTGTGTGACTTTTGTGAAGTTACGAATTTCCAAATCCAATCCGTCGATTTGTGGTAGCACTGGTAGTCAGGCTGTGGTTACAGATTTCATATATTCACCAGAACAGGTATGTTTGATGAAACCCAACTACTTAGGAGGTATTTCATTTGCCTTTGCTGTCCAAAAGATTTACGTAAGATTCTCAATATTTTGCTGCAAACTTTGTGATTGTAGGTACTTTCTTGGATAGAGGTATTGGTGGTATTGATTTTTTTTTTGCCAAATTTCCACTGGGCTATAAACCAAAGCAATGAGAAATAAACGACGTTCCCTATCGTCAACACAAAACTATTTACTTAACAAATTGGACGTATACCGACTGCACGAAGATATCCTTACATCATTACCAGGGGTGGCTCAACAATATCGTTTTCAAAAAATTGCGGAAAGTGCCGCATAACGAGCCTCGGGGGATGCTGCCCAAATCATGCCACCATCCGACATCCGCCAGCCCCTCTTAGCGCGTTACATTTCACTTGTTAAGCGACAAATTATTTGTATTAACGCCTAATGCATTTAAGTTATGATTTTTAGGTTAGGAGGCGAGAACTTGGCTGTTTACTTTTTTTTTTTAGATTGGGTCATTATTTTTAGCGGGGTCAGAGAAATTGAATTGTAAATGAAAAATGTTTTCTTAGTTTTCTTTTCGAAAGGATTTTATCAATCTTGTAAAGAATACCTGTGCCGAATATTAAAAGATGAATAAAACAAACAAAGAGCGAAAAATTTGGATCGACTATAGGTATAGGCGAATCTATTTCGTGTATAGTCAATAGATTCTAGGACTGCTTGTAGCACACAGCAGGCAGGCGTTTTGATTTCGTAGCTATTGGCATTATGAAACTTTTGTATAATATCATAAATATTACTACACGCCCAGATATAAAGCTTTGGATTATAAATAACAAATGTATTAACGTTAAGTTGCTCAACTCGTATGGCAGTATTTCACAATCTTCTGACGTCACTTACTCCCACAGCTGCACGTAGTACGTAGGTAATCTCTCCCAAACAGATTTACACACACTCTAATTGATAAAACAATACAACTTAAATTGAATTTCGGTCATTTTGGTTTCGTCAACTCCTTAAAACGCCATGTGTGTTAACACCTACGGTAATTGAGCATTGTGGCGGCAATTGGTTGTATATTGTTTAATTATTAATATATTCATAGCTGTATGTGCGTAATAAAGTGCTTGATGAAGACAATGCTAGTAATTAAGATGTTACCGAGGTAATAGCTTCATCAAGTAAATAAACATGTTTTGTTCGGGTCTGTCCTCTGAACGCGCGGTTTAATGAACTTATTGTAACGAGCTACCTTGTTGGATGTGTGGATTACTGACGACACGATTTTACTTTCTGTGAAATACATAAAGCTCAGTTTACAGTTACAGTGTAACTTACAGAAATTACAGTTCTGAAACTGTCATAAGCCTTAAGATTGACTCAACGGTAACAGCTTAAGATCTCTACTTAATGTAACTTATTATGTCAGTGTTAACTACATAGTATCTACGTAGGTACTTATTTATTTATTTATTTATTTAACCATTTATGTACACACATATACTACTGCTACTACTACGGTGTACTTATTATATTATAATATTTACAAGACTTTTTGAAAGTCTTATCGATGTAATATGTTATCAATCAGAGATTAGAAGCGTTAACTCGAAAATTTGTCACTGAAACTAGCCTACTTAGTAGGTATTTAAAAGAGTGCTGGCAATGGCAAGAGCATCTGGGTGGCCTGTGGTCAGCAGAGTGGCCTGTGGTCAGCAGAGTGTCCTGTGGTCAGCAGAGTGTCGGTAGATTTACTGTACTGTTAATAATACAGTTATAGGTATGTAGAAGGTATACTTACATCAAAGAACACAAATACTCTTGTAGCATCCCACATGTGTGTCCCACAGTCGGACACGATGCAACCGGACCCGACACAATTAGCGCCACTCGCGTGTGTTTGTGCTACACTTGTGTCGCTTGGGCCGCTCTATGGACACTACGGACACCGCCGACATTTGTTGCAGGGAACTGACTCATTAGTGTAATCCTTGCTGAGGAGTGCGTCCACGAGGTGGTCGGAAAACAGGAATAAAGATATTCAATTACAGAGGTACCTACTCATTACAGTTTTAAAATAGTACTGAAATTGAATGCATCTTAAGAAATGAACGTGCACACAGATCGTGGTACCTACCTAAAGTCTATGTAAATATTAAATAAACAGATGTGAAGTCCCAGCTTCACTGTAGTCATACTTAATTATTAAAAGAATTTCGACTCATATCGAAACGAACAATCAAGTGTTACTTCGATTTATCTATGAGTAGGTAACCAGCCACATATGAAAATAACGTTTGCACCAGTTAACTGTACCAAGTTATTTTTTAATTCCTCTTACTCATCCGCTCTAAAGAAATAGAGGCAAAAAACTACAACTGAGTGATTCCTAAACAAGTTGCTACATCAGACCACGTTGTATCCAAACATTGTGGACGACACACCGCAGAAACCCGACACGCTTCGTTACGAGAAAGAAAGTGGCAAGTGGCCGACACCGCACTTTAATATACTGCTTGTTATTACAACTTGTCGCCACTTAATGTGACTAAACACTGCGGCTCCTCTGACACTTGATACATTACTATCACCACTTTACTGCGACACCCCGCCATTTAACATTGACCTTTATTACAACGACATAGAGCTTTAGAAACGTGTAGATTTTAAGTTGGTGATGAAGTGTTGTATCCACAGACGCTACTCGTCTCAGTTTGACAGAAACAAAAAAATAATTTCCTCAGTGTTGGTGTTGGGCGCCAACATTTGGGACAAATGTTTAGTGTAACGTAGACGACTCTGGTGAGGTGTTAACACTCAAGTGGTGTGACAACTGTAAACACAGATTTACCTACATGGAAATTAATTTGATGTGACTATTGAAGAAATTGTCGTTAAGTTAATTAATGAAGTTTGTGGGTGTCGATTGCTTCATACACAGAGCACTTACTTGTGTAACATGTGCATTAAAATAATGGAAATTGCAGAGAGAGTTCAGTTCTTGTGTCTTGGATTCTCGATAAACATATTGGAAATTATTACAAGTACCTAACATAGACATGTATCTATATCAGATACTTTCCAAAAGGAAATTTAAAAAGATGTAACACTAACAACACTGTTATCTACAAACTTGAAGTGAAACAAGCACAGGAGTTCAGTCAATGACTGAAAACACGACCAATGAGGTCACAGCCTCATTACACTCGTGACTTTTATTCGGCACACACAAAACAATACACCCCTAATTTTCAAATTAAAAATGTCTGCCGCTAAACAATAGCGGCAAAGCGGGCATCGCAGCGGCAGCGCCCGCCACTGCAATTGTTTTAGAAAACAATAAAACTTGCCGCCATGATGGAAATGTCAAAATCCACTCGCGGATTCCGCCCCGTGGCGTTCCAAATATGAAATTCCCGCACAGAAATGGCGGCGGAGGCAATTTTTACAAATGGCTGCCGGCGGGAGCCAGGTTTGTTTTCTGTGACGCTTTTCATGTGCTGGGGTTGAACACACGGCACACACCGCATGCCGCGCACGTACACACCACACGCACCCGCTACAACAACGCTGCGGTTACAGATTGAAAAAAAAGAAACGAGACTCGTCACACGTCGTTATCTGTTACGTAGTACACTTGTGAACAGCATAGTAGTCTAATCTACTTCATAAAGACATGTGATGTCCATTTTCATTAACCTCAACCCTAAACGTCAATTAATCTCCTCCAGTTTTCCGTGAACTTCGTTATATTAAGTAATTTGAACCCCCGACTTATATCTTTATCACGAAAACTAATTTGCATTTAACAGAATATTTTCTAAAACCTCACGTTCTAAGCAAATTTGCCCTTCTGTTTCAAGATGGTAATATGTCCAATAAGGGCTAATGAAGGTTGGTCTCTAGCCAGGTATGAATAGAGTTGAGTTTCCGATTGCTAATAGATAGGAGTATGATTTGTGGTATTGGCTGGGTCGAGCGGCTGCGCGGTGACGTTTGGCGTTTGCCGGATTCATTACTGAGACAAAGGCGCGGGGTGAGATGCACGGGTGTGTTAGAGGGGGGCCTCACACGAGGGATGCCCCCCAACCCCCCGCACGTGCTTCACCCCCGCCACACAGCCACTTTCCTAAATCACCGGCAAATGTATTGTTCTCCATAGTTTCAGCGACGCTTCTAATTTATAGGTACTAATCGTCGAGCCACTCTGTTAATCAAAATACTTCTGCAATCATTTTTCATGGGCTATTTACTACGGCACCTTTTGTCTCGGCATTTCAATAAGCCTGCCTGAGAGTACACCTTGACACTTTGATGATCTAAATAAACGTTTACTGCGACAAGCTTTTCATGAGGTCCTCAAATACTGTGACATGACGGCGACGGTACCACTAGGAAATTACCTACTTTTTTTAATCAGTTAAGATGTCTATTGGCAGAATCGATTCGATTACTTTGGTTTTAAGGACATGCCATGCAAATCTCTTCCAATTTAAACATTCCTTATAGTAAATGTCGGTTAAGACATACTGTTTTGGTCTGGCAGAGAACCAAAGTTGTCAACATAGCTCACAGAGTTAGCTAGCTGAAGTGGCAAAGGGCCGGCCACAAAAGAAGTAGAACCGACGGCATAGGCCGAGAGGCATAGGCCTCTCCAATTGCTCTGGACATAGGTCCAGTTCGTACTGTAGGCTGATGATGAAGACATACTGTTTGAGTTGTAAATAAAGCTACTTCTCTCTCTTCGCTTTAGCTCTGAAGCTCAAAGAGAAAAGTAAAGCATCTGACATCAAAATCAAAATCCGAACTCATTTATTCAAATTAGGCTGAGAGTCAGTGCTTTTTGAACAACAAAATTACATAAGACAGTCCCTCAAAACGCCCGCCCTTCATCCCTTTCTAGTGCTTTAGCTGGGAAGAACAAGTGGCGGTGGAGCATACGGTGGAGGTCTGCCCAGCTTGGGCGGAGCAACGCCGTGTCCTCGTGGAGGTGATCGGCGGAGGCGATCTCTCGCGTCCGACCCTGGTCCAGGCCATGGTACGGAGCGAGAGGGCATGGCTGGCAGTCGCCTCCTTCAGCGAAGCAGTTATGCTCGCAAAGAGGGAGGCGGCGCACGTGAGGGAGATGCAGTACATGCGCCCTCACAGCCGTGGCCTTCGCAGGAGACGCCCTGGGCGTCGGGAATCCCAGGCTGATTCCCGGCCACCGTAGGCACGGGCTTGCGGACGGCGAGTAATGGGTAGCTCGCTGTCCGGTAAGGACCAAGCCCGGGTCGACGGCGCGTTGTGTTCCACGCGCGCCTCAAAGAATTGTCAGCAGCAACAGAGGGGCCCGCAAGGGCCGATGCCTGCCGGGGGTGCGGGTTGTTCGAAAGAGATACCGCCGCCCCTGGCACACAGGCAACTGAGGGAACACGGGTGGGTTTTAGTCAGTAAAAGTCTGACACGCCCTCCCGCTCCACCCAGAGCGGGAGAAGTTATTTGATGATTTCCAACCCAGAAAAAAAAAAAAAAAAAAAAAACCCCTTTGACTATTACTTTAGTTTATTTGAATACAAGTTAAGTTCCCTCGGAGAGAAATAAAAAACATTGACCAAAAAGCTTTTAGGAATGTTAGAACAAAATGGTGAACACAACAATGCCGATGAGCCTCTTTCTCCCATCAACAACCGTGAAACAAACCTAATCTCGTCCCTCCTTCGGCAGCAAATCTTAATAATTCTATTAGAACTCGTTGGAGACAAAAGTGCGACTCACCGGTGAGATGGGGCTGCGATCCGGGGCTGTACGGCGACTTGATTTGCGGGAACCCTGCAACAATTACATCATTAATTAAGAACAAGTACAAACAACGCCCGCCAGGAATTCCAATTTAAAAGTGCTTGCGTCAAGGATTCACCTGCTGCCTGCTACTATGCTGGCTAGTCACTTTACTAGTTATTACATTGTGGGACGCGATTGGCAATTACTGTTTTGTTTTGTTTTATAGTTATACCTTATAATCTATGCTATTTTTACTTCAGGTCTAGTTAGGCAAAAAGTAACTATATGTAACGCTAAGGGGGGGGGGGGGGGGTGGTTTTAAAGAAGTTATGATAAGATGTTAGTTAAAGTTAGAGCAGTGGTGCCCCAGTGGTAAATTATTTCATCTCCACTGCTCTCAAAACGGTGAAGGAAAAACATCGTGAGGATACCAGCATGTCCTAGAACCAGCACTTCGAAGACATGTGACATCTACCAACCCGCACTGAGCCCGCGTGGTGGATTACGACCCACTCCCTCTCGCCGAGTGGAGGCCTGTGTCCCAGCAGTGGGAACGATATAGGTGGTTTATGCATTATGCATGATAAGATGTGCGAAAACACTCTCCTGTGTATCATAGCCATAACATATCAACCGTGTACTAATTATCGTAAACTGATCATCATGGTAGCGTCTACACAAGAGTAAGTAGAGGTAAGTAAATTAATAGTGCCGGAATGTAGAAACGGGCAGCTATTGTAATATAGTGCTTTATTATTATTATTTAGCCTTCATTGTTAATACTAACAAATCTGGCAACCACTCTTACCAAGGGGTATCGTATTGCCCAGTAACTGGGTTGTGGAGGTCAGATGTTTTTATTAATTACCAACCAAAAGGCTAAATATAATAAAATAATAAAAGGCCTTGATATCAGGATGGCAACCAACCGGTTATCTTTTAAAGTTAAAGTTCGCGAGCACATTCAAAAGAAGCTGGCAGTATCTTCACAACGATAAAGTTTTCCCATTGTTTGTCTTATTTGTTTTATTATATTTATGTATGTTTATTTGTGCATATATTTAATTATGTATATAGCATATTTATTGTTTATTTTATTTTTTTGAGGTATAATATGAGTATATTTAGTTATATTTGAATAATAATTAAATACACCACTTATTTGATAGCACCTACCACTGTTTGTCTCTGCATCGCCCAAAGATCGACTGGTAGAAAATGCCTATGGTATTAAGTCCGCCTCTGTACATTTCTGTGCGTAAAGTATTAAATAAATAAATAAATAAAAATACAAATTTTCATGGTTTGAACTACAAAACTAACGGGTTTCCCATTTATACGTTTACCCCTATGTTACGCCCTCAGAGGCTAGTTTCTAAAAAACACTGAAACACGTCGTTTTTAATTTTTAATCATAATAATAAACACGATGATGCAGGATATCTATCATTTCTCGTCATGGTCCTTCGAGCCGGATCAAATATAGTTGACCGTTTGTCATCCCTAGAATACATTCATATAATACAGTCCACTATCGATCAAGTTACCGTGTTTTAGTCCTCGCACCACATGAAGAGAAATGATAGATATCCTCCAGGTGGTACGAGGACTAAAACACGGTAACTTGATCGATAGTGGACTGTATTATATGAATGTATTCTAGGGATGACAAACGGTCAACTATATTTGATCCGGCTCGAAGGACCATGAAGAGAAATGATAGATATCCTGCATCATCGTCCGAGCGACAGCATACACGACATAGTTAATATAAACTCCTTTTTCTCGCCGGTTCAAATATAGTTGACCGTTTGTCATCCCTAGAATACATTCATATAATACAGTCCACTATCGATCAAGTTACCGTGTTTTAGTCCTCGTACCACCTGGAGGATATCTATCATTTCTCTTCACCAATTTTCATGGTTTAAACTACAAAAATGAAATTTCCATGCAAACTTTCATCCCCTATTTAACTCCCTTAGGGGTTGAATTCCTAAAAATCCTTCCTTGTTCCTTGTCTACATTATAAAGGGAACCTCTGTGTAAAATTTCAGCTTTCTAGGTCCAAGTGTTTGAGGTGGGCGTTGATAAGTCAGTCAGACAGTCAGGACTTTCCTTTTTATATAAATAGATAAAAGATATACAATATATAGAAGATCATGATTTATATAGATTTTATCAGCTGTCTATCTTTTAGCGTGTCTCCCTGTTTTTCTTTTGCTATCTATCATGTAGTCGCCATTCCGTTATGATTCTCGTCCATTTCATCCTGCTAACCCTTGTCATGTATCCTGTGTGTCATGAACTCATGACACAGAATGCTTTCATACCATCCTAATTCTTAACCTTTCACTTTTAATACATATGCATGTAGTACCTTAGTAAGTTATTTATTTGATAATTATTTCACATCTATGTAAATGACAAAAATCCGTTAAATGTCAAAAACCGTTTTAAAGATTAGGAGAATTTCATAAAAATGTCATCATTCAGCTCGAAATTACCAAATCGTATTGACGTTGAAGCAATCGTTGTGAAATCGTCTTACGTTTCAATATTTACTCGTGAACAATGCGAACTAGTTTGAAGACTATTAGGTTACCGACTACCCGCAAAAAGTTTCCTCGTTGAAGGGACAATCGTTTGGAATTCGCACACATAGACAATGTGCGCGTAACTTGAAGACAGCTCTATTGAAGAAAAAGTGGCGCACGCGCACTTAAGGATGGCAAGGCGAAATTAATAAAATAAAGTGTAGCAGATAGTAAATTTTAGACGAAATATCTAAAAACTTAATTTCTACAAAGCATCATTTCCCAGAGTCCTGAGAAAATCTTTTATGAAGATCAACAAACACTAGTTTTCTTACAACAACATTTCTGATCAGTTATGTTTTAATACTCCGGTTGGTTGTTGCCTTTATATCCTTGAATTAGCAATATTTGTAACAACTAATCGATGTCTATTTACAACTTTAATAGAAACTAGAAAACGAAGTACAGCTATGAGATCTCAATACCAGAATCTATTATGCACCAATCTATTATGTACGTATTTAAAAGTAGCTTATTGAAAAGAAATGTGATTTGTATGGCTCCTGTAGTCTATAATAAAATATCTGACCAAATTAAAAAACGACCGTTGCAAAAATTTAAAAAAACGTTTTACAGAATTCTTTGTAGATAAATGTTATTATTCTGTGCAGGATTTCTTAAATGAAGATTTTTTTGTAATATCTTTATCCTCTACTTTGTATTAAACTTGCATGCTATATTAAGGCAGAATGTACATGGATCCTATTATATAATTTAACAACTTATTTTTATGTACCTACATTCCAAGCAAATAAAGACCTATTCTACTCTGTTTTATTCTATTCTATTCGAAAGCGACAATTTTCTGAAGATCTTTCGCTGGTCTCAAAGGGCTCAATGAATATGATCCTTATTCTTAGCTCTTATTCTTAGAATCCAACATGTATAATGAAATCGTATAAATACTTGGTTAATTAAACCAAACATTCGGTTACACACAACTTCAAAACGAATATCCTCCCAAAAAGTATATATCCGCTTGCCAGCCCTAGTAATTTCA
This sequence comes from Polymixis lichenea, assembly GCA_949091785.1. Lineage (NCBI taxonomy): Eukaryota > Metazoa > Arthropoda > Insecta > Lepidoptera > Noctuidae > Polymixis > Polymixis lichenea. The sequence goes on along the minus strand of OX420943.1, from coordinate 634,232 downwards.
AACGGCTGTCAGTTACCTGATTGTCGTACAATTTTAACAATATTAAGAGAAAAAACGCAACAAAAGGCGAGTTAAATACTTCCTCAATTATGTTAGGTGTAAGATAAATAAAGGCGGGTGCAGAGTGACCGCATTGTGCGCGAACAATGGTGATAGTCCCGTGCGCTCACGCTCCCAGCTTTGTGTGTTGGGTTAGGTCAGCGAGGCGCTTGTGAAAGTCAGATGACCTGGAAATCTTGCGCCGTGAAGAGGGGTCATAATGGGAGTATTAGGCAAGTGTGAAGAGGACAACGTAAATGGTATGTTTTTCAAAGTAAATCTTATGTGTCTTTGGTTGAGAATTTGCACTACATCCGATAATTATTATTTAGGGGACACTTTACACTGGTTATAGTTGTGCAATCAAATTCGAAGTTTATTCAAATTCGTCTACAGGTAAGAACCTAGCTATGTCTAATTATTTTATTTGTAATACTTATCAAATTTTAATTTTATACAAAATCTTTTGTGTAATCTCATTTTTCTTTCGGTAACCATCAATTTTAGACTCCTGAACAAGTGTGACGTTGCTCATAATTTAATTAGCTATCAAAGTTAAAAGCTTGCTGATTGTCGAAAGTGCTTCATAAGCTCACTCCACGTTGTTGAGATCGGATGCTCTGGCGCAGTAGACCCTTTTGTTTAAACTCTAGTCAACAAGTGACAAAAAACTGTGTACAGAGGATGACACGCTCTTGACTTCAAGTCAATAAAGTGTTTAACGTGAACCACACTTCATGGGCTCACTTCTCGACACGCTGTTATCATTAGAACACTATGCTCTCGCGCAAGTCCTTTTGTCTCCTGTGAAGATGACATAAAAAGAGAGATTGAATTACTTATTATACGCTCATACAGTTTGCATTTGATAGACGTGTTGATTTAAATGAATTATAATTAGAATAGAATTGATTATACCACTTTTTTATCTGGCATAACCTTTAATAATATTATAGTAACGTAACAAATTATAAACCAAAAATCAATAATGTTAAATACTAATAAGAAGATCTCCACACCTAACCACCATATACAAGTCAAACATAATTATAATTAAACATAAAAATGTTTACTCACAATAGGCTTAGCGCTCCACTAATAGCTCAATAAGTACGCCTCACCGTCAATCGAGCGCCATTGTCGATTCGTATCAAATTCCTTTCCTTTAATTAATACAAATGTTAGGGATTTAATTGAGTCTGCGCCCCACTCGAGTCAATCAGCGGCGTGACAGCGCGTCAACTAAAATAAGACTCAACAAGAACTTGCTAGTAATGGTAATGACTCATCTTCATTATTTTATTTTATTTCTATCGACACTCGCCTGTCAGCTGTTTCATTGGTTGAGTTCATTGTTATATTTTATTGCCGTGGCTTTGAAAAGAAAATTCAGGTGGGCAGATGTTTTAGTTCCCTAACTAGACAATTTATTCTGAAAATTTGCTGATCGTATTCTGGCTTTTCACGTTGTACCTAAATAAATGTGCTACTTTTTAATGGGGACTTTATTTGTGTTTTAAATTACGTCCAAAACATGATGTATTTACGTCATTACGTCATTTCTATGATTTAGAAAAGCTCCTAGAAACTCCACTTGAAGTTATCGTGAAATAAAGTGGAGAACCCAATTTCTAATTAAATTAGCCGCAGCATCCTACAGATTGTTCGTGTAAACTGCTTATAATGTATATTAATTTGCCGTTAACCCGTGTCACAATTCATTAGCGCGCTGCTGGGGCGCCGCCATCTTGGATTAAACGTCACATTACGATTCCGGACACGTTCGCTGCTGCGTGCAGTTGTTGTTCCGTGTGTGCTAGGCTTTACTATAACGTGCCAACATGCTGATTTATTAGGTGCTTGTGTTTTAGCTGTAAGTAGTTGTCAGGTTGATAGGTCATTATGTGATTTTTGGTGGCAAGATTGTTAAGCGATGGAATATATACCAAGGCTTACTGTGTATTGTAAGTAGGCACTGACGTTTACACAGTTTTGAACTAGGTAATCATCGTCTGGCTTTTATAGGGTGTTAGAAAAACGCTTGTTTTCTTTAATATTCCTTATCTTGCGCTACATCGTCTCATCTCTCACCATCTCTCTTGGTTGAATAATAATTATGTAACGTTCATGCTTTGTCTCATGTCCCAACTTTACCGTAAAATCACCACTAAAATCTAATTGGAAAATTAACTCCTCCATAAGCCCGTGAAAGCTCTAACAATGGGTCTGAAACGAGCAATAAAATTCACAGCGGAATAGAAGTTGTAAACGATTCGCATTCCGGCCGCATTACTGTACTATATGACGCCAATAAATTAATATCCAATCGACTCGAGGGTTACTTAATTGAGCTCGGCTGTCACACTAAACTTGTAATCCTGCAAGAATGTTCTGCACACCACTGTGCAAGAACAACCAGTAGCGCAAGAACTACAGCGAGCTGTACGATGTCCCCGCTCTCGCCGGAGATGGCCCGCGCGGGGGAGGCGCGCCGTGCCTCACTATACTGGTGGTTATAATACCATCTAATGCGCGGAGCTATTTCAATTACCGTGCCGGCCGCCGCCGTGTGCCCTCCGCGTTTTGTCGGCTAATCCGCTAACAAAAGAGCTCTTATAATTTGAGATGCAAGCTAAGTCCGTGGCTTAAGGTAATTGAAATTTTATTGCAAGTGTTCTGATGAAGCAGTTGTTTATTGAGATACTGATGACCAAATGTTGTCAATAAACTAACTATATATGAGTGTCCGAGACTTCTATGGAACTGTAGTAATTTTCCTGGGGCTAGTTGTACTTTATAGGTTAATGTAATCATCATATTGAGTGTCACAAACAACGTAATGAACTTGACTCCTGTGTACCTAGATATGTTGTTTATTGTGAAAGGTTCTGAAAGTCATAAAAAACTACTAGTTTAAAACTAAATTGATTTCTTTATATTCCGGGAATCTTTAAGAACTTCGCCGATGAAACGTTTTTTTTTTCCGTCGTTTAAACAAAACCGTCGAACCAACCGCCACTGCACATTTCCTTCCCAACCAATTATATCCTCAAACAGGTGCTAAAAAAATAAAGTACAAATAAGTAGAGTGAAGGCAACGTTACAACAACACCCTGTAGTAACAACAACAGTTGCACGGTAGCTGCGCGAGCGCAGGCCTACACAAACACACACTTCCGCGAAACTCACGCAAAACCTATCAAGTGGAGCTGTCATTATGTACTTCAAATGAATAATTGTGTTATTTTGGGAATTGTAGGAAAATACGAAGTAATTTTGGGGTGATTTTTGGAATAGTGACTCCGACTTGTGAGTTTTGACTTACAATAAGTGTGTATGATTATGATTATTGATTAATTTTAATAAATGCAGAATTAGAATTTTGTAAATGAATCACTTACTGGCTACCTATACCAATGTAAGTCTTATACGTAATGATTAAAGATCTGGTTATGAGCTAGTACTTATCCGACAATCAAAAACTAAGCCTATGGCGAGAACACCAAAAAACCCCTATTTTCACAATATTAAACTGACGTACTCCACTATACAGCAGATATCTATATTTCTTCTACATATTGATCATAAAAGAAATCTCATCAAAGAATACGAAAAAGGAACAGGGAACTTCCTTTCTCTTCCCATCTCTAGGTTCCGCTATCAATACAACATTACAAAAAAAAAAAACTGAATAAAAACCCACAAATCCTATTTAAATAACAAATAGACATTTAGAGTGACAATAGGCTCGGCTCAATAATGTGCCGTTTTTGTCACCGTGACAATCTTGCCTTTGTGCCAGAGGTGTCGCTTGTCACAATATTGTGGGTCGGCAGCAGTACAGAACTGGCTGTAGTGACACAGCACTACAATAGGGCTTAGTGTAAGGGTTAACTTAACCCGTTGTAAGTACCTACCGGGTAGCCCCGCCTTGTGCACGAACGTGTAATTTTGTAATTATCTTTGTTATGATTATGTGATTGTGTTGTGTGTGTGGGTATTATGAATGTGTGCAGGTATTTTGAATATGGAAGGTATTTTGAATATGGAAGGCGTTTTAATGATGGTACGTAACGTCATGCTGTGTCTGAATGTTATAAATTATGTAAGTTATGTACCTACAATATGTACGGCCATGCATTCTTTCTCTTTGGTCTTAATCTTACACAAAATCATTTCTGTACAACGTTTGAACGAAAGTAAATGGTATTAAGCAAGAACATACTTTGTTCACGTCAACTCAGATTCAGTACCTATTAAATGCTAAAGATCAGTTTGGTATCATAGTAAAACTAACCTAGAATTTCTTTTCACTGAAACTAGTTTCAGTCCCAACAAAGTTATATAAAATTTGGGTGATCCTAACATGTTTAACACAAACTTTGAAAAATAAACGTTATCATTATCATGTGAGCTCCACAATTAAATAATTACATCAAAACAATGTACTCTTCACATAATGTTTTGAAAGTGCACGAAAATAATCAATTAACTGATTCGTAACTAGCGCCGCTGATTGTATCTGTTCGGTTATTATAAAACCAGCGAAAGCGGATAATTTATCGGAACTATTGGAGGGCACAGCCCTTGTTCCTACGAAATCATTGACTCAATACAATCCACAACCCACATAGTAATATCAACTCAATCACCCTACATATAGAGGTCAAATTGTTTCTTCAACTTACAGAAAAAATAATAAGAAAAGTACACAATAGAATTAAGATCTTAATACGTAGGTGGTATGGTTTTGTTTCGCTTGATTAGACGCCGGGAAAGGAGCCGCGGGCGGTGCGAGCGCTAGTGATGGCACAAATCGTACTTATAGCAGATTTTCATTTGTTATTGTCACTTTTATTTGTTTTGATGGATTAATCTCCGAATATGACAGTTTGCACGATTGGATAATGGATTGAGATGAGATGAGAGAGAGTGAAAAGTTTAACTATTTCGTTGACTTTTGTCGCGAACGTGTGCGGTCGGGAGACCCGTTTAGAACGAAGTTCCATAAGCGATACGCGCATGCATACACACACTCGGAAAGAGAGAAAACGTCGCATGGAGGGGGCACAACGCTGTTTCGTTACGTGACGATTTCTACTAGCCAGCTCCTGCCACAAGCCGAGTTAAGGAAGTTCGTTCCATAAAAACAAGTGCTTTTGTCGAAGGTTTTATTTAAACCTTTACAAAATAAAAGGTCACTTTCAATTAAAGAAGGAAACATTCATATTTAGGGTCATAACTTTTAAAATTTGATAAAAATCCGAAGCAAAGGCTATGAAAAGTTGTCTAACAAAATACGTATATGAGCTAGCTTAAAACTTACACATTGCCAGCTAAATTAACTGAAATCAAGTTTTACTAATAAATTCAAAAAGCGTGCGTTTTTAGCTCACTCCTTGGATGACCAGTTTGAAAACAAATCATAAGTGTTAAAATCTGTAGTTTGATTTAAAACCAAATCTTAGCGTTTGACACAAGAACCTTTAAATGACTACCATCCATAATTCGATAACCTCAGCAGCACTAAATACATCACTAGACAGTAGGGGTCGAGCAGTTAATAGCAGGCAGTTAGCGACCTTTGTACGACGTGTGAAGTGAGTACTAGTACACGCCACGGAGCCAGCACCACACACTCGAGAGCTCCCGAGCCCCCCGAACACACCCGAATCACAACCACGAGGGAACAAATCCAGGGAACCACGCAGCTCAAGCTTCCCTGGCCACAAGTCAATTCTATCAGTAGCCCAGCTAACCCTGACCTCTGCTCTTGTTGTAAATGTAAGAAGGAATAAGTTGATAGGCAAGGCTTCGGGGGTCTTTGTGTAATGGCCGCAGATCGTATAGTTCCCGAAGCAAGCCCCAGGCGAATATCGCAGAAGCTTGTTCGCTTGTTTTTTTTTACATGATCGACAAATTTTGTTTGGTTACGATTTTATATATTGTTTGGTTTGAGTGAGAGGTTTTAATTAGTCCAAAAAATTCTCCGAAACATCACTTGCGAAAACTGTGTAGATATCTAACTTTAATTTTATTATTTTATTTCTTTATTGCAAAATAAAGAACTCATTCATCACCACTTATAATCAGTTCTAAATTAAAAGACTGTCTTAGAAGACAGTCTATTTTTTTTTTTTTTTGTACTCTTTTTTTGGACTTCTGTGTGTGTCCACGTGTCCAAATTCCTAAACAAAAAGTCGGAACCAAATACATATACTCTACGCGACCCTATTATACGTCTAGACATCCTCAGTCGCTATAATCTACCCTCTAACTCAGCATTAGACAAACTAGATGTACGGGCAAACTTGCCAAGTATGCAGACTTGGCAGCAAGACGTCGCAGGGGGCAGGGGGGCCGCGGGTGATGGGGGTGCGGTGTTATCACGAGCCTAGAGAAAACGATAAAAAACCAATTGGCATTCACGCCGCCGGCGAGCTTTGATGTCCTCGTAAACACACCCACAGACATACAAAATGTATTCGTTGTACGAAAACAACGCACACAGAGAACCTTTAGATGCTTGACTAGGGAGATAAATTCCCTCAAACTTCTCTATGTGAGTACCTCTTTGGTTTAATAATCTCCAAGTACAAAAATGTTCATTCGTTCCGTCACAAATATGGCAGAATGGACCGGAATAGTTACACTGACAGCTTTCAAATTATTTGTACCCATCATAATCTATGCCACGATGCTGCTTCCTTCATTTAAAGATGCAATTCAAAAGCACATAACGTATTAAAAATATCAGTCGTATTATACAAGTGGTTTATTTTCCATCCAAGGTTACATTAGGTACTCATATCAAAGCAACAGAGTAATGACTAAATTAGGCCCAAAAATCTATTTCCCAATAAAGAGGGATATGGGCGAACATAGCTCAGTAGCAGAACGTGGCGATATTAGCCAGATGCCTTCAGATACCGCACCGGTTTCCCTGACCGCATTCCTGACCGGAGCTCCACTATTAACTATCAATTGACAGCCAATGTCGACCCACTTATTAGTGACCCATTTTATTGAGCACGCTGTATTAATTACCTGCTGAAGAATGTAATTCCGCAATGGCATTACAAGTCGTGCGTCTCTGTATGAAAACCATGGGGCTAAAATACCAAAGGTGTGACCAATGCCAAAGTTTGTGAACGACTCTGCTAAAACTAGTATGTTTCCAGTTTGACGAACCGACAAAATTAGTACAAGTTTTTTTCGGATTCACAATTACGAAAAAAATGGTAAAAAGCTTTCCCTATATGTGCTTTCATCTTACTCTATAGTGTAGACACGTAACGATATGTTCTATCAACGATGCCAACACTAAAACATATCGTAAATACATAATAGTTTAAAAGCTAAAAAACACGCTTTAAAAACCAAACTAAAAAAGTAGAAAATAATTGAATTCTATTAAAAAGCCTGGGGTGCTTTTTGGGGATTTTTGAAATCAATTAATATCAAGCAGCCCACGCTTTTTAATAGAAGTAAATTATTTTCTACACTTTTAGTTTGGTTTTTAAAGCGTTTTTAGTTTTTTATACTATTATTTATTTTCTATTTTTTTGTTTTGCTAACTACAAAAACGTCATTTTTCAGTTTTTTTTTTTTGAAATTATTGAATTATCATCGGTCCTCGATAAGTCTACAAAGTTTGAATACAATCTGACCGTTTGAAGTGGGTCAAAATCAAGTCCAAAAGAGTCGGTTACAAACAAACAAACATGCTTACAAACTTACATACAGGTGAAACTAATAAAAGCGTGTAAAAAAATTTTCAGCACCTATTTCAATGATGTCCTTATTTCTATAACATCACCTAAAATACTCCCGCTTATAATTTGCCCTGGCGTAATGACATCGTTTCCTAGTTCTTTGTGAGGCCCGTGATTGTGTGACAGTTAATCAATTAGCGGTTGTTTCTGAAGGCCTCATTAAAGCCGCCTCATTGCCTCTTCTGCTGAAGAAATGCCAGCCCATACAAAGACGGAGAGAACCGAACCCACTCTGTAAGGACAGGGGCCCACCGGGGACGGGGGTAATTAGTGGTTCGAGTCTTAATTTTTGGGACGGTTTAAGAAAAATGAACATTAATTCATGTAAAGCGATAGATACCAAACTTTTATCATAGTTCTGAACTTCTGATTACATTACTTGTCCTACTTATCCAAGAAAGTTTACTAGTCATTAAAGAGATATTCAAACAAAACAAACTTTCTAGATTATTTAAAACAGAGACGAAGACTAGTCCGCCGTAAGTTTTGAACATACCACTAACTTAAGGTGCGTTCGTCATCTTGCAACAAAATTTCACAAAAAGTATAGACGTAAATTGTTACGAAGTGTAGACGTTGTAAATTGTTACGTTCGGTGAAACGTCGTGATGTACTCTGTCTATCTTTGACGAAAATGAAGGTTATAGGTAAGTGTGTCGTCCCCAGTGTACCTATGACCTGTCTATATCTGTAGGTGGCTGGGCTCGGCAGAATCGTTTGTAATTAATTAACAATAAGCGCCCGCCGCGCCGCCGCCACGGGCGCTTCCGAACCGGACGCACGGCCACGCCGCCACGGCACCGCTGCCGCACCGCGCTGCTAATGCTAATAGAGGCAGGTTTCACTTTACCTCGCGAATCATAATATTATTTGGAATATATTTCGTAAAACGCAGCAACAGTAGCATTTGTGTTTAACAAAAGATTTGAAGACAGTAATAGAGACCACGAGGTTGTGAAGCACATGGATGAGCCACACCAGTTTCACTATTGGAACGAAAAAAACAGTAACTGCACCACAATATTTATTGAACTTTGTTACTATTGTGAAACAGAGAGTTTAGCTCTTTCATTATGAGACCTATGAGAGGCCGCCGAAAAAAGTATATTCCCTTTGCCATGTCATGTTGATTGGAGCAGGATTGACGTGCAGCACCACACAAGATCAGAAGAATATCCTAACTGATATTGCTGGTCCATTAGGTCCACATACATCCGTAATCTTGTAGGCCAAATGGAACACTTTCAGTAGCCTCTACCTGAGCCAGCATAAAGTGCAAAATACGCTGTTATATCCAGCAAGAAGATTATTAAGCTACCCCAAAAAACTGGACCAACTCAAGGTGACCCTAATATTTTCGGCTAGTTTAGAAGGTAAACACTCTCTGCTTTGGCAACAGGCATTTTCAGATGGTTGTGAAGTTTAAATACAGATTGCAAGAGAAAGTGAACGCAAAGAGATATTTTTAATAAAATATGTCCCTTTAGTACAGTTTAATGAATCTGTTTAGTCTGAGAGGCACATGAGCAATCAATAGGACTTGATTACTTAAGTATTTAGTTACAAATTTACTTTGTTCACATACTGCCCCCGCTGCAGTGGTCTAACCACTCGTAAGTGAGTGGATTACCAGGAAGAGTATAGATATTTTAAATGAGTGTTTCGAAAAATCTCTAGCTATGAATTCCCCAAAAAAGAAGATAAACGAGATGGTAGCTACAGGGCAGCAATGGGCCACTAGAGCAAACAGGAGTACGACTTAATAAACCAAATAACTGTACAGTTAATAAAATACGTTGGAGGTGCAAGATATTCGGAACATTTCAATGAAGCAATTTAACCCTCGCCCACTCTCGTAAACAAAAGCGCATTCCTCAGGCTCCGCTCAGCTCCGCTTCGCTCAACACCGCTCCACGCATTGTCCGCAAAAACCTGCTAAATGCTAATCCGGGAACATTCGACCCGGACTCGACCCCCACTTCTGCCACCACCCCGCTATCGTCGTAACGCCCCGCTGGGCTCAATTCTAATGGAGTTTTTTAAGAAACGCAGAATAATCGTTGCGAGAAGAAAATTAAGCCATCTTGGGTTAAAAAGTCCAAAAGTGGAGTGTGTCGGGAAGGCGCAGACGGGGGTGAGGCGGGGCCGCGCGGCCGGAGGGGGCGGCAGGGGTGAGCTATAGATTTTTCGGGGTGCGTTTTGTCGTCGCGTGAAAACAAGCGTTTAGACGATACTGTTGCTACAATTACTGAGTAATGCGATCCGACACGGCTAAGTATGAAACATATCAATAGCCACTTCACATAGCTGAAATATTGTTTTAGTAGGAGGAAACTGTGCCTGCTACTTGTTTAATGAGGTTTGTTTGTTTGAAATCTGTTTCTTCTGAAAACCAGATTAGGTTAACCAAAGACAACGCATCATTTGCCTTTTATGTAAATGTTTTGTAACTTTTTCATGATTCTATGAATCCATTTGTATGATTATATGGCACAAAAGTAGTATTTTGGGCAATCAAAACCAGCCAAACTATATTTAGCGTGAAAAGGCCAATTTTTCCTACAAAATACCTATAAGGCTAAAATGCAACCAATGCTACAGGTACAATGTTACGGGTAAAATTTAAGTAGGCCACACTTTTATTAATAGACAATATTATAAGTTAAAGAAAACTTTATCATAACAAAAAAAAAGAACAAACGTAAAATGAAATAACAGCCTAAAGTAGTACATTAGAATTAGCTTTTCCGAAAAAAGCACCCAATTAACATGAATCTTTTCTCGTCCCTAAACATTTGCGAAAACGACCGAATTAATATCCGCCATTAATAAATAAATAACGACTATAACAAATTCATTACGCGCTATACGTTCATAACATTAACATAATAACATCATCTCTTCTAGCGCTAAATAACTCATTGTAAATAAGAGCCCAATTTATATTCAGCCGGGGGGATATTATCATAATCGGCCCTTGCTTTGCCAACCTCACAAGTCAAAACGAGATGCAAGATACACGGATCCGTAGGCTCGAGAGAGATGGAGTACGGCTATTTGGTTTCAGCTGAAATATGAGCGAGATGTTAGGTTTTTTATTGGAGTTTTCAGTGTGTAATGGGGGTATGTAACAAGGGCATATTCGGCACTTATTGATGTCTGTTGTACGGCCAGGTCATGAGTTATTGTCCGGGAAACGATGTGTAGAATAATTGGTACGGTATATAGAAATATATCCTACGAGTATAAATGTAAGTGGTGTATTTGTATGTCGACCCACAGATATTCTAAATATGGGAATACTCTTCTCTTATGGTCTTACAAAGTATACCTGAAAGGGAGAATAGTTACGAATAGCCCAAATTACTATTGGAAAACATCACACAATAATTAATATAAACATACGCTTGGCAAAAATTAAAACTGTGTTTTTGTTAAATAGGGAGTGTTGTCATTTCAAGTTGCAACATTACAATTTTAAATTAAGCGCAGTTAAGTTAAGCCTTTCTGTTCAGCGAATAAAACGGTTTATGTTAATTTTAGTGCGAACTGACATTAACTTATGTTTCAGTTAAGCTGTTTAAGTTTAATTCACAAACTGAATATACAGAGAGCTAAGAGGCTTTATTTTGTAGATAGTTTATTTGAATTTTATATTTCTGATTCATTTTTATAACAATTGATTGGTGGGAGCCATAAAATGGTGGGGGCGTTTTACAGGCTAACAACACCGCATACATAGCAGCTCTTTATTACTTTACTAAAAGAAAATGTACCTCTACCTACTAGCTTGACATGACATGCAGAAAGAGACATGTGCTTTACGATCAGCGTAGTTAGTCATTGTTATTTCCCAAACAAAAGCATTAGTGGCACTGGAGAAGCCTCCCAAGTCTCTCTGGTCTCATACAGCATCACCAATGTCGCGCCAGCACACTCACATAGTTAGTATTAAAGTATATTCTTAATTCTGTGCACAAAGTGTTCAGCGACATTTTGCTCTAAAAAGTAATACGCGCGGGAAATCTCGCACCTCTGAGAGGTCGAGTGTCCTCTATTATTGTTAGACACGCCATATACTGAACACAACCATATCATTTATGCCCTAAGGTTTAAATTAAGTTGACGCATTCATAGTTTCGTTTTCAGGCTAATTAGAAGCAAGGGAGGCAGGCGCAGCGACTAAATAAATTTGAACCCTAACGCCCGCCACTAGAATATAAATTGGTGTTCACGCCTGACTTATTGTTTGTTTGCTAACTGCTAGTGAAAGTTAAATACGACTGTTGGTTATTTTGTGGTGGGAACAGTTTTTATAGACCAAGAAATATTTTTCATACTTCGAGACATTTCCAAGCGGTTGTTCTACTTTTCATGTGACCAGAAGGCTGGCCTAATATTGTTTGGCCAAAGCGTCAGGAACCAGTACTGGGCCTGCATGGTAGAACATGGCCCACTTCCTTTCGAAAAGAGGAGGCCTGTCCCAGCAGTGGGGACATTATAGGCCGATTATGATAAAACATCAGCATTGTCATACAACGTGGCAATGCATGCTGCCAGCCTTCTGAGCACTTTATTGATTCGTTCCCTTCCCTTTTTTATATATTACCTACTATTATTATTTTAGGGCTGTTAAATTACGACTAAAATGAAAAGTTTTTTTAATAGTTGAATGTGGTGCTTATGTAAAAAAACAGTGTCATAATAAAACACGTGCATATTTAACTAATACACTCGCAGGTATGTATTATCAATTTGGGATGTGTTTATTCGTCTTCAATCAATTAACTAAGCCTATCGCAGTGATAGGCCAACCTAGGCTTCTCTCAAGAAACGCTACAACACTCAGCCCCCCCAACTGGTTGCTGGGGTTGGGGCTGGGGCTGGGGCTGGGGCCCCAGCAACTATTAGTCCAATATAACCAAATAGGTAATGCAAATAATAAATCAATACAAACAATATCAAAGCGTTCTGGTAACGTGTTTTCACAAAAAAATCAAATCACAATCAACAGCTACGACGCTACACCACTGCTACGGCTACGCCTACGCTACGTAAAGCGCTACGAATATTATCAACAGTTGCGGTAACAACATTATTTTCTGCTGTTTCTTAAAAAAATACTGCCTCATATTTTTTTACATAGTTATTTCTGGTGTTCCTAGCTTAAATAAATAATGTATTAGCAGGCACAGCTGGGCGTTTTTCCTAGTAGTATGAAACTAGCTATTAGAGTCTCGCGGCGCCGTTCTTTGTGCCGAGGTGTCGGGCCGAACACTCTCCACACCCTCGCCTGCCACACACGCACACACACCATCCAGCGTCTCGATGTGTGTGAGCTTGTGGGCGTGTGACGCAGCTTTGTTCTGCAAATACTAATTGTTGTTTTATCTTTGATTTGTTGATGGCTTACGTTGGTTATATGTAGGTAATCTCTATGTTAATGTGAATGATGTGTCAAGTGTGTATAAAACAGGACCAGAAAATAGGTTATACTACACGAGGTAGGTAGGTTTGTACTTATGTTTTAGGTCCTCTTAAACAGATTTTAGAGAATAGTTTTGTACTACGTAGTACATATGTACCTACCTAGCTACTCGATAATACAGCTTCTATGGTGCGTTTATTATATAAGTGTGTTTTTTGTTCGTTGTGTAGAAGTATTAAACTTCAAAAATGATGCAGAATTTCATTAAAGAACATAATAACATCAATTATATTGTAACCTGGTTGGAGGATAGATGGATTGGATGAAGGACCTTATTGGTTTTTGACAAATATTGTATTAACTGCTTCAATGTTTTTTTATCAGACTTTTTGATTGGTCACTTTGTTTTACAAGTCCTGTGGTATTTTGCTAATGTTTTTAGAATTAACGTATGAGAGCTGAGCTGAGCTGTTATTAAAAAATAGTATTGAAATAAGGGACTCACAGCAGGAGTAGGTATTTCGAGTAAATTACAATTTCTGACCCAGCAAATGATGTAAACTGATACATTTCTCTTAATGTTAGGTACTACCTAAATATCAATTACCTTAACATTGATCGGAATTTAACACACGAAGTATGAAAATCAACCCTTGATTCTACCAAACCTGACAGCTATGGATCTATGAACCAACCACAAACTCGATCCTTATATCCGACGAAGCATTGTTATTGTTGTCAATATAGACCAGTAACGCAAACTGTCCGGTACGGCACGTCACCGGCTCTGTACGACACGGCACGATACGATAGCGCACGGCGCGGGGCGGTGTGGTGCAGCCTGTAGTAGTACCGGCACACCGAGACAAATTACGATACGGCACATGTTACTAGACACAGCGATTAACAGAAGGACAATTCTCGTAATTAAAAACGTTCAAGATCAAATAGTTCCAGTTTCTTCTCAGCGACAGCCAAATGCCAAAAACTTGTCAAAATTGTATGAAAGCTCGATGTATCTTTGACAAATTGAGACTGAGATCAGACTGAACGTTCTTGGAATTACGGGAGTTGCCGCTTTGGTCAATGCTTAAATCGTGCTGCTAAGAATCGAATAGAATACTTTTATTTCAGACAGAAGTCCATAAGGTAAACAACAGTTTACTTAACTTCTAGTGTAAATAGGTTACAGACATATGTTAACATATACAATTGAGGTGTAATGCCAGACCTAACGATAACTAGATATTACTTTTTATTTCCAGATAAGCAATCGTGTCGTGCAATAATTTGCCTACCTAATTATTTTAAGAAACTATTCATACTATTTATAGGACGATGACTGTTTTAAGTAATCTCCCTCAATCCTTCGTAAAAATTGCTTCCAATTATCTGCATGTCAACACTATAATAATGTATATTGCTACGATTTTAAGATGCAGGCCCTCTATCAGTATACTACTTATTGAAAGAGCTATCGCACTAAACGAACAATTTGAATTCGAGAACAACTCAAGAAACACAATTTGAGTTGTCATGACAAAAAAGTGAATAGTGGTGGCTCAGTGGAAAACATCGCACCTAAGGAGTTAGAGTATATTGTGCACTCGAGCCCTGACGCGCTTTTGTGTGAATTATTCCGTCACCTCTGCTCCCAAAACGGTGAAGGAAAACATCGTATGGAAACCGGCATGTAGTATACAAAAGAAAGACATATGACGTCTACCAACCCGCACTGGGCCTGCGACTACCAGCAGTGGGAAAATTATAGGGTGATTATGTTGTGGCAAACAAAACTCAAAATTAATTTAATAAACTCTGTCTCCCTTCACCCGCTACCTGTTTTCACCGACACCACATCCCAACAAACTGGTTGTAGGGAAGGGTTAGCGCACACACACCACTGCGCCGCAACGGAACTCATTATGCGAGACGTATCAGTGTGTGTGTGTGTGTGTTAGCACCAGCGGTTATGCGAACCAATAACCGACAACCCTTTCGGGTTAGGAGTCGGCACCAACGGCGGATATACGATACTTGTGTTACTATTAATAATAGTCTGCATGTAATAAATAATGTGGTGAGAGATTTGGTAAATATAGGTCAATAGTTTCTAATCTCTAATTGTGCTACGCGCCGCGCTGTACAGCTACGAGCTACGGCGTAGCACTACAGAAATTTTATAAGTAGTTAATGTAATTTTAATGCACCTAAGTTAGAGATTAGTTGGATTAATATTCTTTGTTTATAAACAAAAAAATCAACTAAGGTCAAATTTACTTAAACATAACATCTCATCTGCATTACCGGAAGGGTGGGGCCGCATGTACCTGGTGTACCCACCTTTAGTTAGTGTTGTTGTTGTGTTTGTCAGTCAGTTTAATCTATTTTTATCAAAATCCACTGAGTATACGTTTGATTGGCGTCAACTAAGTACTATGGATGGATACGACGAGGCACTAGCTACACAAAATGCACGTAACTATTTCAAGCTATGATAAAGCATCCACTAACGATAGCACATCAGTCAGTGTGCACCCGCCGGAGTGGGGCTCCGCGGGCTTGCTAATAACCCCGCTAATGTGCCTGTCTCATTTGTAGCCCGCGATCGATACGGAACCCAGCAACGTATGACCCACATCGCGCTTAACCGAACTTGTATAAAGCTACTGAAACTATCGTATTGCAAAATAAGTGGGGATTAATGTCGTATTATTAATTAAAATAATGGAATACTTCACAAGTCAGTCTCTTTGAACCATCTCTTTTACTAAAGTTAGACCTGTCTCAAGTTTCACTTAAAATCAAGGTATATTAAAACTAGCTTAACTAATGTATCAGTGTTTCAATGTTTGATGTGATTACTTTAGCGACCTACTCATAGAACTTGAAGATTGTGAACTTGATGCATTTTTGTGTTGCATGCAAGACTATTTGAAGCTTTCAGGAAGAGACAAGTAATGACCACTTCCTATAGTTTACGGACAGTTGCAGGTTAAAATTAAGACTCTTGTATTTTTACCAATAATGAATAGGGATCGAATAACCGGATGCATATTTAACTAAAGTTAATTGTTTAGTTACGAAAATATGGAAGCGGCTTCTTAAAATATTTTTTTGTACAAAAATCCTGGGCTGTCAGCAACACCGGGAATGCATAACTAGTCAGTTGTATAGTATGGAAGCGACTTCTAAATGATTAGGATTGCATAACTATTCAGACGCATATTTATTAAAAAATTAACCCCGATGGAAATTTGGTACCTATACCTATGTACCTAGGGTGTAAGTCTGTAAGAGTAGGGCTGGTGTGTGTACTAATGTGTGTCTATTAATGTAAAATTTTACATTAAATTTAAAAAAAAAAATGGTACAAAAGCGCATTCCATTGTAGCCAACCTCTCAACTTTAGGTGAATATGCATCCGAATATCCGATTTCTAATAATGAAGCAAATACCTAATACCTTCCCATAGTAGACCCCCCTATTTGTAAGTATCTGTCACCGGTAAAATTAGTTTACGTAACTATTTATTTGCTCAGTTTGGAAATAAAAAATTCTACCATTGATAAGCAAAACGATCCGTTTTATTTAATAGGAACCGAGTATTGGCAAGCAATAGAGCATCATACCTACGGTTCAACTCATTTTTAGAATATTAATCACTTCATTTTGCTTTTTATTCACAGATCTACAACTTAAGCTAGACAGCTTAAGTACCGAAGCACTTTTAGCACACAATTTATTCCAGTCCCTACCACCTCTATCTAGAGGTAGACACGTGAACTACATGATTGTGTTCTCTAGTGGGTACCATTCAACTCCAACCACAACAACAGCCGTCACACGAGACCTTAAATCAATCACCAGAAAAGGTGGCGCGAATGACCACTAATTTAGTGAATACCCTCATTCTGATCCACTGGCCCTTTATCACACATCTCGCCCACAAAGAGGCTTTATCTGGCCCTCTTTGTGGCCCACAAAGGTCTATTCTGGGAGGTGTGAGCCTCTTTCAACCACTATTTGTAAGGCGCGTTGTTTTTTTGCCGAGGTGTTGGATTGTGGCTGTTCCTCCAGCTCTCGGGAGGCTAACACGCTCTTTGTCACGTGTAAGTAGGTGTGTGAATATCTTTTGTGCTGTAAGTGGATGTAGTGCGATGTTTTGTCTGTTGGGCTCAGAGTTAGGTTAGGTTTTAAGTGTTTTGATTATTTTCGTGGTTGTGCCCGATACTATACTTATCAAATCTGTAAAGATGCAATGCGCTGACAATCTATCAATTCAAATTACACTTTTGTTTTCATCATGTTGTTGTGAATGTGAGGACTACGTGTGCGTGTGCTTTTTTTCTTTTTTTTCTCATTTAGTTTTAATCATGATCTACCAGTTTGAGTAATTTATGCGGCCTACTCAAATGTCCTTTCTTTGGTATTGTTCATCGAATCGTTAATCTCCTTAAGTTCTGAGTTGAGCTGCATAATTACTGCCAAATTCGTACACTGACTGGACAGGTTCACTCAATCTGTGTGGTTCTTTTCTCAAAAGACCATTTCAGACACCAGTTCACATGGTCTTCACATGATCTGACCAAGATTATGTTTGGACTTTAAAAGAGTTTGTGACCTCTGAGTTTATTTCGGCCTTTCTTCTCAGAGTAATCATTTATCATTTATTTATCATCAAATCAACCGTAACCGCTACAACTGCTAATAAATGTGACGATTGACAACGCAGACTGTGACAGGGCTGAGAATGTAATAGAACTAGTTGTGTTCAAGAGGTTTTTGCTACAAAATTGATTTTTTGCAGGTACAAATTAGATGCTGATGATCCGCTCGGAAAAACTTGTAATAAATAATCAAGCAGACACGACGTGTGGTTCACACTAAACTTACAATACATAGCAGAAGATGATACTACATCTGTTGTGCATATAAATAGCATGTAGAAATGTACCTTTTAGTAAATATTATATGCATAGAAGAATAAGGTGAAACACATTACATAAACATAATCAAAAATGGACCAGATAGGTCCAACAATCATCACGGCTCCGTAAAATTGAAAAACTTAAATAGGCCTCATGTGGGCCAAACCCAAGGTTTTATAACGCTTGATAAAAAAAGTCGATTCATTTAACTACAACGATGTATGTTATACCAATATTATATTCCATAGGTACCTTACTTATTTAATAAAGAAGCATAATGTGTGTGTGTTAATAAATGTGAAGGTTAATGGCAGGCTCCAATAATGAGCGCTAAGTGAATGATAAAGTGATTGGCTTTATTGTTCGTAGGCCTTGCAGAGTTGTAGCACAGTTGCTTGCACACACATTTAAAAATACAATTATCCACTTAGGTCAGCCTGTTGACATTTCTGCTGAATCAACATTACACCTTTACATTTTTGCTACGTTAGAATACTATCCTGCGTTTGCAAGTTAGGTCCCAAATATGTGTTTAAAAAAAAACTTCAATTACTACATAATATTATGTTTGCACTACAGATTTATAATTTTTAATTAATTTGTCAATATAAGGGTTACCTTCTATTGACAAATTAATAGTAAGTATATGAGTTCATTCTAAAATCAACTTAATTTAAACTAGTTACATTTTTTAGGGGCAATAATATAATAATATAATTGGTAGCAAGGATTTAAATAAGGAATACTTGGCCCTTGATCAACATAGCTAGCATGAATGCTTAGCCTCCTGACTCTTGATTCTTGATCAAAACAGCCAGCGTGAATGCCTAAGTCTCCTGACTCTTGTGACACCTCACAACACTCTGTCGCTTCCATCTACTTAAATCTCATTTAACAATCGATTAATTGATAGTACCAACATCACATCTTAACCAAGATGATTAACTACTTAACTTATAGTCTCGTGCTTAGTACCACTTTCGTTAAAAACGTGTCTGATATAACGGCGAGCCAATAATAAAGAGCTCGACGCGCGCGCATCGTCGAGCGACTATTGTGCGCCAGCGCTTTGTCTTAGCCAGCTCTTGTGCTGAGATATACGTCTGATGTGGTACAATCAGTCATCAAAGATTTTGACTAATTTAATAGAGAGTTCTTTACAAAATATAAGTAGAAACGTAATAACAAACCGACTATTTAAGTTGTAGACCAGTCAAGTACTCGTTGTCTCACCGTTTCACCGCTACCACTACCTGCATTTATCCACTTCACACAATTTTTTTATTTTTTCATATTTATTTATTTCACAAAACTTAAACATATTTTACGAATTAAAAATTGGCTAGTTTTGAGTACAAATGATTTAAGCATCTGTAGCCGAACTAGGCAGAACCTGTATTTCGGCTATCAGCGCCAGACCCTTCGGATAATTTTACATATATCGTAGCCATTAACATTATTTTTTACAGGACAATTAACAGTAAGTGTTATTTTACACAATTTGATGTACGGTAAGTTACTATAATATGTAGAGTATGATTGCGTGACCTCTCACTGTGTGGGATGAAATGTGAGTGTGTGAATTGAGAAAGGGCGTGTGTGTGTGTGTGTGTGTGTAGTCCATGAAAAAGATAAACATTTGGAAGTTTAAGCGTGTAGTCTGGGTTAATTTTGTAAATATAAATCAAACAAGTTAATGCTATAGTCGTGATCATTGTGCTATATGAAGTAGAAGTTCAATCTCTTCATAATTTCGTTTTTGCAAATATTCAGATACCTTTTTTTTGCATTGAGTTTTTGTTAGTGAGTATATCTTTATAGCTCTGTTTAATCTATTGTAAAGAAAAAGACCAATGAAGTTCGCAAAGCGTTGGCAAAATTTACTTTTAAAGTGAATCAATCTGCTACATACCAAGTCTGCTCGTCGTTTTTGGAGGATTCGTGGGTCATATACCTGTTTTGCTATGCTGTAGCAGAACTATACTTATTATAAATAACTGTCTCACGGTCAAGACTCCACAAAACTGATCACCTTGAGGATTGAACGTTGAGCGATCCCTAAAGGCTTTATCGCAGTCTTTACCGCACCTCCCCATGACGATATACAATACGTAAGAAGCGACTGACAGTGCGTAATAAATTTGTTTAAGCAACTTAGAATCTGCAACGCGCCTTAGATTTTATAAAATGTGTGTGAGTTTTCTTATCCTACCGCTCAGCAGTCGTATATGCTCTTGGAAGTTGAGCCTACTTTCTATTGTAATACCAAGATATTTAATATTTGGCACTCGTTCCAGTGGACGGCACGCGCAGTTTACTTCAGAGTGACACTCATGTGCTATGATATTATGGCCGAAATGATTGTTACTTGTTACCAAATTTAAACTCCTTATGGCGAAACAGATGTATTTGGTTTTATTTATTTATTATTTATTTATATATACTTTATTGTACTTTGTTGTTCTTTGTTGTTTGTTGTTGCTTTGTTGTTTGTGTGTTGTGTGTGTTGTTAATGTAAGGATGTTACTCTGGAGCCACTTCCAACGACATTAAACCTCAGCTGTGCAGCACCAAAAACCTCATCCCATGTGTCACCGGAAAAATATAGATAAGTACTATCTCAGCAGATTGTATGTTCATGCTAATATGAATTTATTAATATAAAATGAATGCAGCACTACCATCTGGCCGTATGACATGACAACAGTAATGGCCAAAACGGATGGAGAGAATAGTATTTATTTGAAGAATAACATATATTCTGACAAGATGGCAAGAGGATCAAAAGACATAACCTGGCTATGTGCTAATATGCGTGGAGGTGCCGTTCGATCACCTATCTTGCGAGCATGTGCTGTATGGTAACCAGCTTTTAATAGGTACCTATGTATATTATAAAGGCAGAGTTATTTTTGTTTTGTGACTATAATTGCATCCAATATGATATTCAACTTATTGTTTAGCTTTAGAGCATTTTTATATTAAGTACTGTAATTCACAGTATTCTTATCCATAAAATCAGTTTATTTTTTATCGTTATTATTTCGTTACTGAAGATGACAAAAATTTGCATAGATAAGAGAATGAAATGAAGTAGTAACGTATTGGTTTCTGTTACAATTTAACATCATTCCTCTAATGTCAAGGTTTTTCTTTATAAGTTGCCCAATTCACTTTAATTTAATTGTTAACAAGATTATTACCTACAAAAAGTAAAAGTAAATGATAGGTGTTATTCACAAAGATACAAAAACCAATTAGTTTTGCTGCAACGTTAACTGGTAGTTAATGTTAAAAATATGTGTACTAATTGACAGCCAGTTTCCTGTACCGTCATAATCAATTCTACTGTAATTTTGTATTAGCTTGCAGTTAGGTACATACACATAATATATCATCATTCATCTCATTACAGGTAGGCTATAAGCCGTAGATACACCTGCCTGGATTTGTGTCTAATAAGAATATTATTTCAATTATTTTCGGATAGGCGATGTGCCTCTACACATTTTTCTTCTCTTAATTGGATTGCCGCTCTCATAGGAAACATAATAATTATTGATATTTATTTAAATACATATATTTTCAATAAAATCTTTATAAATAATTAAACTTCAAGCAAATATAATAAGAAGCTACCAACTGTCACATGACACCTCAACCCGACGCAACGCGCCGACGGCAAACGTGAATCATGTGTGACTTTACCGTTTGATTTTAACACTATATATTTAAATAAACTGTTTAAATGTTTTAGTCAATGCATAACTACTGCTTTTTAAATCTACAAAGTAATGAATGTTCATTAGTCAACTGCTACGCCAATTCAAATTGCCACAAAAATCTTCGGAAATAATTTGTATTTATTTCTTTTTATTAAAATTTACATATTTTACTTATAGAAAAGTACCTTTAACTTAATATCTCTCATTACTACTTATGTTACACTCCTCTAAAATATTTTCAAACAACTTTCATCATCATCTTGCTCTTCCAAAAACATATTTTTTTATCAATTGTGTATCATTTGGATATTTGATTTGAGTCTAGCCTGCAATGCTCATAATCTATCCATCACCGCGAATAATTCGCAGATAGCATTCGAACGAGCAGTTTAATATTACAAACAATTGGCTGGTTCGCGTACATTCAAGGCAGTAACCTGAGCCGGCGGCACGTCAAAGCTAGCGGCATTGTACGCTAATTAACAAATAAGACAAAAACCCTAATTAAACGCTGAGGCACAATACAGCGTCATTAAATGCGCATGAGCGATGCAGCCGTAGTACTGAGCACACACCGGCGGGGCGAGCGAGTTGTGTGCTCCGACGGCTTGCTTCAAGATTTTATACTTCACCTTTATACTTTATCAGTTGAACGCTTATTAATCCATTAAAACTGTAAATTGCTGACCAAACCAACATCAAAACTTCCTGGATCTTGTTGTCTGAGCGATTTATTTTACTACGGCTAATGAGTACAGTTAAAATTTGCTATTCAAAATGAAGTTGAGACTTACTACGTATTGTCTGTAGGTATTGCCTAACCATTCTGAAAGGTACCTGAAAGTCGATTTAACTATTTTTAAACCAACTGTCTGCAGTAGACAGTTGGTTTGATGCTAACCATTTTACTATCCTTAGTATTTTTTTCTGGCAGCAGGCGAATGTGTTAAACTTAGCTGTAACTATTTCAAAAGTTGCAGCTAAGTTGATCATGTCTAGGACCGATCTAATATTGTGTGAGAACAACAATACTACTAGAACTGAGGTGTGCTGCAGCTACGGGTTGTAGACTGACCTGGTGGAGGGTGTAATAGCGGTGGTCCAGGCAGGAAGGCGGCCGCCACAGCCGCTTGCGCGTTGAACGCCGCGGCGTACGCCACCCGGCTCGCCATCGACGCCGGCAGAGGGAACTGAGGCGTGTACGCCGAGCGCGGCTCTCTGCTCTCAGACAAGTTCAACACTCTGTCTCCATCTCGGTGCTCAAAGTACCGCTCCCGACTCTCTCTGTTGTCCGACAGGCCCAGCAGCTCCTGGATGGCGAAGGGCGACCTCTGCGGCGCACGCGGCGCGCTCTGGTTTGCGCTCATCGCTTGCATCTTGAGTTAAGCGCTCTCTCGCTTGTATACCCTCAGCTTAACTTTTACATTACTGTAATTATTTTATTGTACATTTTTTCTTATCAGTTATGTTTGATTTATCACAATTTACTTAGGTCGTGTTTTCAATAATTCTTAATGCTAAAGTTTTTATTCGGTTACACACTTTCTTAAAGTTTTTATACACTTCCTAACTCATATAACTATTTGTCTACATAAAAATTAGGCCTAAGTGTTAGGCTGATTATTTGAAAATTCGAGAAAAATATATTATGAGTTTTCCAAGGCGGTGGAAAATTCGCGAAAAATATCGTTTTTATTGAAGTAAGTCGCGACACGAGCGCTCGCCGCGGCGTCTGCAGCGCTTCTGTGCGCGGCGCCGCCCGGCCGCTGGACAAAACGAGAAAACCCCCGAGAAGCCCTGACAGCGGCTCACTGCCGAGAAGTCCTATGCACCAGCCGCAGCGCACCTCGTACGACCTTACGCTCCTGTACGGCACCTGCTGGGCTCGGCGCCACAACGGCGCAAGCGCCGCCACTCTGCACGTACTTACGCCCTGTCCGTCCTGGCGCCGCAGCCCCAGCCCGCGCGGGCGGAGCTTACTAATAGCCAATACGGATATTTTGTTACCGCACTGTATTGGCCAGATTTCTTCGCGGGGACACGCCTACTCAACGGCTTGCCACCTGAAATGGAACTTTACCGCTAACTCTTAAATACTAAAGTGTGTTGAATTGTGGTGGTTGATTTAATTTTGATTAATTGTAAGAAATGAATAGGCTCGGGGGGAGCGGAGGGAGGGGGCGTCCGTTCGATGGCGGCGCGTGAAAGGCTGCGTCTGCTCATGGTACTGCATTATCAATCATTGGTCGTTTTCTTACTGAAACTCTACCTGCCTGCGTACAACTCTACATAATGACGCATTATACTCACTTGCCTGCCTCTACATTACACTTGTTTATACAAATCTTTTTAATCAAAGCCAGTCATTACAAAATCAATATCATTAATGTTTCTGACAAAAGAGATTAATTAAGCAGGTAGGTAAATAACTATTTTGAAAGAACATTAGGTAGATGGTAAAGTTACAGTTTTTCAGGAATCGTTATATTTTTCAACTGCTGATTTTTTCATTCATTTGAATTGTTATTGAATTAGTATTGTGGTCATTTAAATAAGTCTTCATTAAAATTGGATCTATATCAATAGGATATGTTACTGTTCATGACGGCAGATGGCGCTGCAAGCGTAAGAACATGTGAGTAAAGTTTTGTTAAAGTTTTCCATGTGAGGTTTTCTGTTTTATTGTATTAATGTATTTACAAATCATTAATAAGTGAGCGGTGCATGCGGCCCTTTGTCGCTGAATAAACAACAGTATGAGGTGCTTGCTCCTCCTCTACAGTTTAAGATCATCATTTGTACTTATTTACCTTCATTGAAGTCCTATATTTTTAATTTACTAAAGTGAACTATTTCGTTTTCTTGCTTAAGAAATGAAATAAAAACATAGGTACATGGTCCTTCATCAGGGCTAGCAGAAATTTAAAAAAAACGAGAGATCTAAGTATATAAATGAGAAAAGTCTGGGTTGAAAGCCTCGAGTTTTCTTAAATTGAGTGTCCCAAATGAGTCGAGTGGTGATCATGTTGCAGTTAATGTTGGTTTACAAATGAAACCATTTATAAACTAAACAATTGTATTTTTCATGAAAAACAGAAATCTAACAAATAAGATGTAAATTGAATAAACATACAGATGGTAAATAGAGACTAGCCTAGCCTATCAATTAAACCAAAAAAAAAAATAGTAAATAAATAAATTAATTAATTGATAGGTTGAAGATTAAAGTAAATATGTGCGTTAGGTACCATACATTATGGAACGTACATTGTGGAAAGTAACACGCATAGGTCAATAAAATTTACCCTGGTTTTGCATTTAGGTTAAGTTATTACCAACACAGAGACATAGGAATATTGGTGTTTAGCCATGCACCTAAAATAAAGTTATGACAAAATTAAAAGTCCTTATTTAAAATGTAACTGTAAAGTAGGTATTTATTTTTAAATACGCAAATCAACACTTTTTAATTTTACGTAGGTCTTACGCTACCTATCAAAGTGTTTTATTAAAACATTAGATGAATCCGGGTGGGTATGTCAACTGTTCTAACTAGAAGCTAGAGTTAGAAATTAATATACCGTATGATTTTTTTTACCGTCTGGAAAAAAATAGGGCATAATAGGTGAACGGAGTAAAAGCCTATGGCATAGAAATTTCACTTCTTTTTTTTTAAATCCTAACATGAAATGAACCTATCAATAAATACTATTACTTATTTGTAGTAAACTTTTCATACTAAAATTTAAAAAATAATAAAAATAGAAAAGAGTAAAAATATCGGCAAATAATATCAAAACCCAACTTATAGGCACCCTACTCTACGCGCAGAAATTATCAATGAATTCGTAGCGACATCCAATCCTTTGATTGAAGCCGGCCGGGGATAGGTAACTACTATCGCAAAATATCTTTCCTTAGGCGTACCGCTCACGTGTCACCGCATGCGCATCCCCTCCCGCCCGCGCGCCCTTCGAACCGAGTACCGCGTCTCGTGCTCTCTCTCTCTAGTCACCTGCGATTAGCCATAGCGTGACGTCGATCGCTGTTTTTTTACGTTTGAACCGTGTGTGCTTCGACCGCCCAGTGTTTATTTTCATAATGACGTACGCATACTCCAACTCCACCCGCAGGTGAACATTCTATGGAGCGACGAGTCCATATTTACCCGCGCTGGTATCTACAACGTACCTACACAACGAGCAATGGTGGAGTTTCAAAACTCACTTAAAATAAACGAACACGCTCATCAAGTTCTATTCAGTGTCAATGTTTGGGCCGGGATAATACACGTTGGCATAATGGGTCCAGTTTGTATCGAAGGTCGATTGACATGGATAATGTATCGTGAAATTATACAGTCCGTTATCGACACAATGTTGTAAGACGTTCCTCTGGACTATCTGCCGGACATGTACTTTCAGCACGACGGGTGTCCAGCTCACTACAAGCGATCTGTGCTCGCGTATTTAGATAGTGAATTCCGTCATAAGTGGATAGGTCGCGGTGGACCTGTGAACTGGCCGGCGAGATCACCAGACCTAACGCCATTAGACTTTTGTTTGTGGGTTGAACTAAAACGCTCAGTGTACAACGAAGAAGCTCGTAGTGTAAATGAGTTAAAACAGCGAATAATAAACGTTTTTAATATTCTGAAAAGTGACAGAGACACGCTTAGGAGTCTAACAACCAATTTGCAAAAACGTGGGAGTTTGTGTTTAGAAAGAAACGGTGGACATTTGGAACAAATATTGCAATATCGTTGAAAAGGTACTTTTTGTTGTAAATAATAACTCATTTTCTGTAATTTTGTAAAAATGAATCAGTGTAATTATTTGTAAATAAGTTGATTACGATCTTTAAATACGCCTAGTAAGTTGTAGTATCCGATTTGGATTAAACAACCTTGTTGGAATCCTTTTTTATTACACATCACGTTAAAACCTTCGAAATACAGATGAATGTGAGTGATTGTTATAAGTATTTAATATCAGCGGTTTGTTTACATTTTTATCAAAGCTTTACCGATCTTACGAGACGTAATTTATTTGGTTTACGGTTTCAAGACACGCGTCACTCAGTGTATCAAATTATTTGCCTACTACAACTACATACACCACGGTGACGTATGTAGGTACACGCGCAAATGTGTGCGTGAGTGTGTAGGGATCAGGCGGTATCGTCCTGTGCGCAGGAGAGCGAAGTTAATGCTAGCGTCTCGCTCACACTTCCATCATGCTTCATTCATGTGCAATCGCAGCTGACGCCGTTTACTATTACCTATTTTGGATAATATTAGTTTTACGCGAGTGCCGTAGGATGTATTCTTTTTCATGTATTTTAAGGATATTCGGAACTTTTATTAAATAAATGGTACCAGGTAAATGTTAGGGTATATGAGTTCTATTCTACTTACACAAAACGTCATATTGTTGTCCAGACGCTAAAAAATTTCAGCCGGTATATAAATACAACGCTGAGCAACATGTATGAGTGAGGACTCGTGACGAAATGGCAGTTCCACGATCATAAGAAATAAGTCAAAGTTACAAACAGACTGTCAAGTGTCAAGTACTTAACACAATTACTGTTCTATTGTTATCAGACTCAATGAGCTTGCCCAACAGACGAGACGGGAGAATGATTAAGGTGTAGATTTGTATTGCACAAAAAAGAAAGACGATTATGAAAACGTTTATAGAAACAAAGCCTTGAAATCAGATAATACCTTACTACTCCACACTGCAGTTGCCGCAGGCTTATCGGGAAAACAGTGGATATACACTAATATGAAAGTACATACTACTTATTTGTAGGTAAATAAATCACACATTTTGACCAGTTCTTTATACCTTACATGATTCCTAGGACACATAATATTCTGCGTAGTAAATTTTTAGAGTCCTAATAACCAAAACTTAGGTACAGCTACACCTAATTCAAATATGTAATTGACGGGCTTTATTATGTACAAAATCATCTAATTCTTGACGTCAAAAAAATGTCTTGAAAATTATTAGGTTTTTCACGAACGTGCACAAACACTTCAAACCTGACGAATAAAGTTAAGCCAGGAGCTCACCAGCACCCTGTTCCATCCCAAACAATGTCTGTAATGGGTTACAGACAACCTGACGCCCTGACAGGTAATCGTTAACATCAATAATCACGCCTCCGTCGGCTCACTTTCGTACATTAGGTTCTCTCATCACCGTAGTTATTTAGGGCGCCTATTGAACGACACCTCTCAATAAAGCTCACTGTTACAGCTGTTAAAATAATATCTCTGAGCTTGTTTAGGTGTTTCTTATCTGAGTACGAATTCCTTTAAAAAGCGCCTACCTGTCATCTACTTTAAGATAATATTATAATTTCCACTTTAATAATAGAAAATAATATATTCACAGAAATATAATACCATTTAGATATCATAAATTTCACTGAGCGAATTCAGTACATCAGACTAACATAATTGTAAAACAATCACCTGAGAGAATTAGAAAAGCCCAAATGTCTGATCCTCAAATGAAAGGTACAACATTAAGCCCGGTGATGCCCCATGCTGCTCCAGTTCACAAGTGTCTTGTCTATGTGGCAGCAGGCCAGTCCGTGGTCCCAGCGGGTACTCATTACGATTTTCAAATGAAAATAAATTCAGCAGCATGTGTTTACAAGCAGATATGATACTTGATAAATAAAACGTAGATATCTGCACACAAACTGCAACACAAAATAGACCAGAAGATCCAGTTGACTTTTACAAACCACCTAAAAAGTGCGTTCAGTTTATTAGAAGGATTACCAAGGGTAACTTGATGGCAAATTAAATACGACAGAATACTTACTTGTTGGTATATAAAGAAGACTAAATACTTCTTGGGTTTTGACTATGATAAAATAGCTAAACAATCTTAACCCGTGTCAATAATTGTTTTAAATTGAATGGAAGCAGTCACCGACTCACAGCCAACATTAGTTAAACTCAACACCACAATATTTTCAGCAATTTTTTTTTCTGTAGAATACAATAGTCAGACAGAGCATTAAGGTGTGTTCTCACGCGCGGTGTCCGGCTGCGCGGGCGCGGGCGGTGCGGGCGTCGTGGAGCGGCTCGGCTTACGCGCACAAAGCCGTCAGGCCCCGCCTTTGTGTTGTGACAAGCGGATCACGGCCGTGACGGTTCACACGACGTCTTGTTCCTTTTGCAGTATTTCTAAGTTGAAGACGTTTTGTGTGCTCTATGGCTTTGTTGGCAAATATTGTTGACGGTGACGGTGTCTATTACTTCCCGACACGATGGATGTCTGCTTTAGACTACAGATCAGCATAATCAATGTGTACGTGTAACCATAGATCGTGAGTAAAGTAGGTATTTTTACACTAGCAGCCACCTAAGTAACTCTAAGGGTTCTAGCAAGTGCGGGTAGGTTTTTCTTTGACTAAGGTGCCTAAGATTTAAATTCAATCACTATTAAAAATATCACAAGGTACCAGAAATTTGTTGATAAGATTGTGTAACATGTCCAAACCTTTTAACATAACTTTTGAAAAATGA
The DNA here is from genome assembly GCA_949091785.1 of Polymixis lichenea. Classification (NCBI taxonomy): domain Eukaryota; kingdom Metazoa; phylum Arthropoda; class Insecta; order Lepidoptera; family Noctuidae; genus Polymixis; species Polymixis lichenea. The sequence goes on along the minus strand of OX420943.1, from coordinate 604,779 downwards.
TCGGTTAAAGTTGTAAAGTGTCATCCATGAATTTACGGTAGCAATAATGTAGAAAGAATGTTTTTTTTTAAGTGCATGAAGAAAGTAATCCAAACAGACTACGAAGGGGTTCTGAACCGACTGTTGTGGTGTCTCGTAGATTATAGCCTATTTTCAACAATATCGAATCTGCTCTAGGTGTTAGGTATAATCGGGTACATTATTTGCCTTTCTTCTTTTCTAAGACATGGAGCGAATCCCACTGCTGAATATTTCGATAGGCTAATACGGAATACCTTCCGTACCTCATTGCTAATAATTCCGATCGATATGGTTTTAGGTGAAAATAAGCCGCATCTTGTCCACCACCAGACTGCAAGACAATGACGACAAGACCCGGTCCTCGGGACACAACTATTTGATGACACACCATATCGATTATAAGCCATAGTTATAGAAAATACTTATTACCAAAACGTACCTAAGTAGAACATTAACGTAGGCGGTATACCGTCAACTTCAATTGAATATCAATGAAATGACCTCCTCATTTACGATTATAATTAAAATATTATCGATCAACCAATACATTTTGTTTCACATAAAACTACATGAGCATTTATGAAACGTCAAAAACTAGGTGCACGGGTCCAATTGGTTGTTTCGTATGCAGAAGAGCCGGCAGGAAATACCACGGCTACTCTTGTAAAAATAATTGGCTTTTACAATATACATATTGCAGCGTGAATAGGTTTTGGAGGATAATGTAAGCCTGTCAACAAGTACAAGCTACTTGATAAAGATAGAAAATGGTCTACACGGGCTACAACGTCCTCACTTCTGACAAAATATAAACGAATTTATTGAAAGGATAACTAAAATATAAAAACCTATTTAAACCAAATGACATGATCGCCATTACAAACAATAATGAAGAGTTGATATGAGAATTATAGGTACATAATGTCAAATAATGGGAAGATTAGGTCAAAGAAGTACTTAATATGTAAAAAATTAAATAAAAATCGTAATTTGGGAGCAGTTAATAGAGATTTACATAGGTAGGTATACCGTAAATGAGGTACTTTGGAAGCCACATGCGCAATAGGATTTGTTGTCAAACTTCCTTGCCTTTTTGCCTTTCTTACATGAAGTGACTGCCAATTGCCTTTCACAACCCTATTGCTAGAAAATACTGAAAGTCCAGTTAGACTAGTTTAGACTTTTACCGTATTGAGCCAAGAGGGCACAATAATATTCTTTTTACCAGGTTTTGTATTATGACTATGAATTTGACATTTAGGCATTAAAACAAAACCATTTACTGGCACTTTTGAATTATCAGAGTCGCTCAATCACAGTAGCATGTATAAATGTGTCTTATGCCCGGTAAGGGATAGTTCTTCTTAGCGTGTCGATAGCTATCTATATAGCGTGTAGATATAGGCAGTCAGCGCAAAGTTTGACTAAAAGCTTGGCACTTTCAGCAGCGTCCATCAACTCCGGTAGCGAGCAGACAACAGGGCACGCTGGACATGATATGTGCCCCATTGTTTGTGGGACAGTGCCTCAAAAAGTACCAGGATTATCAAGTATACCCCTGGTGGTTTTGTTTTATCAAGTAGACTTTTAAATTTCGAAAAGGCTGGTTGACACTTCCCGTGACCGTGGTAATGCTTCCAGTCTCTTGGGAACATTACCAGTCGATAGCGATGCGGATGAATTTTTTGACGCCATTTTTTAATTTGTGAATGGGTTTAGTTAAGTTATTATTATATTTGTTTTTATTTACAGAAATTAATATTCATTTAAATCAATGTTAAAACCTTGAACACGTATTTACACGCTAGAAACGCCAGAATATTACACAATCTGTAACATATTAGTAGACTTACATCATAAATACTTTTTAAGAAGTGATCTAAATTATTTACCAGCAATCGTGCAGATATCCTAAGTGTAGTCCAATTTACCAGCAGCAGACCGGGGTCTTCTTCCCAGGGAAGAGTGCCTACAATAAACAAAAGTAATCTGTAGTTATGTTTATCTATAAGGAAATATACTGCTTCTGTGATGAAGCTCATCCTTTATCTCTCAGACCGAACTCTATGACGACCAACGACCAAAAAGTAATTGAATTAAAAAAAAGAAAAAACTGTTTATAGTTTTGGAGTTTAACAAAGGAAAAAAATGCTACTAGTTTCTTTTTACAGCTAATCTGATCTTACTTTAGATCTCGGCGCACACCGCGATAGACATTTTAACAATCGATCCAATAGGATTTTAGGAAATTTTTTTTTTTCCAGAATATATTTGTTATCAAAGAGTTATTTTTACAGAGCCTGGAAAACGACCAATAACTTGACCGTTATCTTTATTTGAGTAAATACGATCCCTAGTGAACGTTGCCATGGAAGTGAAGAGTAGGTGCATTTCATAAATAAATAAAATGTACGAAGAATTTAATAAAAACAAAAATAGTTAAAAAAAAGTTGTTGTCTCTGTGAGGCTTAAGCATATGACAGGCATCATTAAAGCTGCAATAAGCACCAAAAACAAAGTAACTGGTCTGCTTTATAATTAACTATGCATCTAGACATGACAGCAGAATCCAGCTGTAGGCACTTCAAATCACCAGAAGACCGCGTCGAAACCATTGTTTCATTGATTCGTATAAAGTCTCAATCACTTAGTACCTAACCAAAGGCTTAGGTCATGCCATGCTTCAGGGACAAAGTGCATTTAGGCCATAGGTTAAAGGTAAAATACAAAAGGACTTTATCCTATGTTGTAACAAGACCCCTACTAGTGAAGTAACAGCGCCTCCAGCTACTTAGACACATTTGTTCATTGCCGTTTACAGGCATTCCTTTTCATCCATATTCAACTTAAAGAAATATATCTTCAGCGGCTTGCAGGCCGTTACACCAGTACCTACAGTACTCACAAGTACCTTAATGCGTATATTGCTTTTAAAATTAGACACCTACTGCTAATACGTACTGAAAGCCTAGACTTTTTGAATTTGTACGAATCTATATGCCCTCTAACCGAAACTTATCCATAAGTCATAAAACATACAAAAAATACCTATAATCAAAATCAAAAGTCATTTATTCAAGTCAGGCTGAGAATCAGCACTTTTCGAACCTCAAAATTTCATAAAACAGTCCTCCAAAACGCCCGCCTTTTACCACCTCCTAATGCTTTAGCTGGGAAGATGTGGCGCACACAACTCCTCAGCAGCACAGCTGTCTGTTTAGTTAGATAAACGTGATTCTAAACAGTAGTATGTAAGCAAAGTAATTAACATTACGAGACACAAGACATTTGATTAAATCATTTGCTAGATGTCGGCTAGCCATGCCAATACACCAACAACAAAAATAAACTATGCGCACAAAGCATAAAATAGACGTGTCAGCTTACATTTGCATCGCTAGATTATGTTCACATAACTGTTACTACCCGAGTACAACTCGAGGCCACAAATGATAAACTAGGACCATCGAAAGAATAAATAAACAGGAGTAAAATAAAAATAGAACTGAACTACCTATGCTGCGTTGAGCTTTATTGACTAAAGGCTTCTTCAAACAGCCGCGACGCGGCAGCGCGACGCGACACTTGTAGAACAATTTCCATTAAGTTTTCATAGAAATTGTTCTACGAGTGTCGCGACGCGACCGTCGCGTCGCGCTAGTCTACATGAGCCTTAATGTTTTCTACTGATGGAAACACTGTCTCTATCATATTTTTTAAATATATATTTTATTTTTTACTGTCTATTTTTATTACAGCACACGTTGGTACAGTGATGGATTTAACGCCTTAGGCAAATGCCTAAGCTGGGTTTTCAGTCCCTCTTTTACTATTATTATACTAGCTTTTGCCAGCGGCTTTGCCCGCGTGGCTGTCGAAAATGATCTCTCGGGAACGTACTACCAGTATAAAAAGTATCCTACGTGTTAATCCGGATTATAAACTATCTGTGTGCCAAATTTCATCCAAATCCGTTCAGCCGTTTTTGCGTGATTGAGCAACAAACATCCAAACATCTAAACATACAAACTTTCACATTTATAATATTATTAGTTTGCCTGAAATATTAGTATTTTTGTTTTATACAGTATTCTAAAGAAGAAGATCTGTTTGACTGTTTATTAAATTAAACCGAGTGATTCGGGCACTGATGTGGGGAGGTTTATTTTTCAGATGGCAGGTTTGGATGGATTATATCCATGACAACGTATGTACACAGACAACGTAATACAATAAATTATAAACACAATGACTCCATAAAAGTTTCGAAGCTTTCCTAAGCTATTGGAGCGGTTGATCTACGACAATAGTGTCATTATTTTCCCTAATTTTTCTCTACAGTATTGTGAAATATGATTATTTTCAAGGCTTTAGAGACAAATATCTACCTACGTATCAAAATTCGTAAACAATAATAAACACGAGTGTCTATAGCCTGTGTGAGGACCAGAACAGCCACGTCCTTCAGCTTCTACACATTAAACAACGTGAACTGAAAACCGCGCGTTTGGTCTATTTTAGCTACTTCCACAGCATTATATCGTATGGCATTTTACTGTGGGGTCGGGCTGCTGACTTGAATCCATTTTTATTCCGCAAAAGAGAGCTATCTGAGCCATTTATAACCTACGTCGCCGCAAATCTTTCAGGGAACTATTTAAAAGGATTAATGGTATGATTAATATTCCTTCTTGGGGTTTGCCAAAGAGCAATGAAGCGCATCATTTTAGATGTTAAACGAACCGACCGAATACGAATCACCACGATGGGGTTTCAAAACGGGAATCCTAGACGTACGCAAAAAGGCTGCCAGGCTAAAATGGGACAGGGCGGGTCACACCAGCTGCATGCACAGTGACCGCTGGGCATTTGTCGTCACACAGTGGGTGCCCGAGGATGGACGGCGCCGCCGAGGCTGGCCCAAGAAAAGGTGGCGTGACGAAATAGACACGAATTGCAAGGGCTGGATCGAGGTGGCCCTGGAAAAAGATGAATGGAAGGATTTGGGGGAGGCCTTTGCTCAGCATTGGGATAGAGTAGGCTACAAAAAAAAAGTATGACGGTAATTCATTTATGAAAATATCATAAGATAAAATCTACGTCTCTTAATAAAATAAGTGGTAGACATAATTATAATACTAGAAATAAAGACAAAATAATCAACCATTTTTCAGATTAGCTGAAGTACCTACATACATACATACGTCTTTTAACAAAATACCTAGTGATATATTGCAATTAAATTAAATTAAATTTTAAACTCATATTAAAGGTACACTTTGTAAACAAGCTTATTACAAATTAGAGGATTATATCCAAGATAAGAATGCTTGGTAAACATGCTCCATAGGACAATCCTGCTCCATAGGACAATCTAGAGTCTGGAAAAAATCAAACTGTTGCTAATTGATTATAAATTCATTATTTTTCTGACATTGGTTTACACTCTGTTTACTTAAACTCACACACTGACTTTTTACTTGTTAATATTCTTGGAAAATTGTAAAATTACTTTAACGATGTTTGTAAATATGTGAGCACCATGTATCTATCAAATAATTAATTTATCCGTCATTGCTAAATTTTTAGTTTTTTTACCTATTGTGGTATGGTAATTTTATTCCAGGTGCATCAGTTTCACATAAAGTTGTATAATAAATGTATGTAAAATATTATAAACATTTTAAAAGAGTAACGGTGGAGTTTCTTGCCCATTCTTCTCCTTACGAAGACTTCCATTTTGGAAGGGTACACTAGAATCAATTCTATTTTAATGTAGGTATATGTTGACGTTCAAAAGTGCCTTTTATGTGCCTATTTGAAATAAATGCTTTGACTTGGCTTTTCATAAGGTGGGAGTTTTTGAGTATTTATGAAAACCGATTTTTTTTATTATGGGTAGACTTCACTTTAATAGTTGCTAAGAAACACCTAGAAAAACTATGTGCAGGTATTTTCATCAATCTTATGATAATTATCTATTAATTACTTACCTATAACCAGTGGAATGTAGACCAAAACGGCGAAAGGTTGCGTTTCCACAAAAAAAAAAAAAAAACTAAAATCGATCCTAGGAATACCTACAACCATGTTTTATTTTTTGAGAGTGATCATCAAATAACTTCTTCCGCTCTGGGTGGAGCGGGAGGGCGTCTCAGACTTTTACTGTCTAAAACCCACCCGTGTTCCCTCAGTTGCCTGTGTGCCAGGGGCGGCGGTATCTCTTTCAAACAACCCGCACCCCTGGCAGGCATCGGCCCTTGTAGGCCCCACCAGTTGGTGCTGACATCTCTATGAGGCGCGCGCGGAACCAAAACGCGCCGTCGATCCGGGCTTGGTCGCTACCGGACAGCAAGCTACCCATTAGGGACTACTCACACTTATTCAGCTCTGTTCAGCTTTTGTCCAAAGAAAACAACAATTTTGTATGAGATGCGTACGCATCCGTTCAGCCGCGGAAAGCTGAACGGACTCTATACAAAATCGTAGTTTTCTTTGGACAAAAGCTGAATAGGTGTGAGTAGTCCCTTACTCGCCGTTGCAAGTCCTCGTCTACGGTGGCCGGGAATCAGCCTGGGATTCCCGACGCCCAGGGCGTCTCCTGCAGCGGCTAGGGCCCGGGGCGTGAGGACGCATATACTGCCTCTCCCTCACGTGCGACGCCACCTCCCTCTTCGCGAGCATCATTACTTCGCAAAAGTAGGTGACGGCTACCTATGCACTGTCGCTTCGTACAATGGCCTGGACCAGGGCCGGACGCGAGAGATCGCCGCCGTCGATCGCCGCCACAAGGACACGGCGGTGCTCCGCCCAAGCCAGGCAGACCTCCAGCGTATGCTCCACCGTGTCTTCCGGGCGATCTACGCAGTGGAAACACCCGGGCGTTTCTTCCCGCCTTATGCGAAACAGGAACCTCCCGAAACAACCGGTCCGGTGAGGACCTGCATCAGGCAGAATGTGAGTTCCTCCAATCCACTCCTCAAAGAGGGGGCTTACCGCCGCAATCGTGGCGTACCCAACCCTGTCAATTGAGTACGATTTCGAGGGTGTGCTTAAAACTCACACGTAGTTTATTGCGTTAGTTTAAAAATTCAACCCAATGAACATTCAAAATAAAACAAAACAAAAGCTTATTTTCAATTAAGTATCTAAGTTATGTTAATTAATGGGTAGCTGAGAACCGATAGGCGAGATTAGTAGAAGATTGCGGTAATCAAGAGATTACCGGTTTGCAAGAGATGCGCTCACCAACTGACAGCGTTTCATTTTTATTGATATTATAGGGTGGCAGAAACATTGACGCACAAACTGTTAGCATTGATAATGACCGCGTACGTCAATTAACTAATCTGCTGTTCTATTCGCAAACTATTAAGAACTATAACTTATAAGTATCAACTGCAACCTTATAACAGCAAGCTTTAGTTCAATAAGTATCGAATTAAACCTACAATAACATACTGTTACAACACAGGTCTAGTATAGTGTGCTAAATGATGGTTACGGTTTGTGCCTCGGTGTCCATGCGACCATAGAAGATAGATATTAAATGTTAAATAATCTCATGATTGATCAATCTGACCCGTAACGATTTTCTGACAAGATAAGATGATTGATCAGATAGATCGATCATCTTTGAAAATCGGAACGGATAGTCAGAAGCCAGAAAGTCTGACAACCGGTCCTAACAAGGGTTATCGTATTACCCAGTAGGTATATAGGTTGCGGAGGTCAGATACTTAGGCAGTCGCTCTATACCCAAAGATAGCTGGGAAGAGCCTAGACGGATTAATTGGTCAGAGCTATGGCTAACTCATTTTAGTTGAATGATGTCCTGTAAGAAACGTGCTGTCAAGCTTTGAGACATTATACATCGAGCTTGTTTCGCGTTCCTAGTTTGGCCACTAAGTTCCATGATGCGGAACACAAGACACAAGTCGGTCAGATTTTTGTGTTGAAAGTGTAACTTAATTACAAAACACACACAGCTTTGTATTTTTACTAATCACCGATGTGTTATGTACAAAATCACATCATTTTTACGAATTTACAGTCGGAAACCAACGTAAAAACCAATTCCTTACCCTGAAATCTGCAATTAAAAAAAAAAAATAAAGAGGAAAATCCTTTTACCAAGGTAGCAGCCCTATTGTAGTGACGTGCACGTCGTAGGGCCTCCACAAATTCGCGCAACACTACTTTTTATTGAGTGTCGCGGGCGCCGGCAGGGGGAGGGGGTCACCACCCCGCCCGGAGGGTGCATAATTGCGCACCCATTGCACCTCTATGCAACCTATGAGCCCCACCAAACTCAGTTATAGGCATTTTGCGACGCGTATCGTTTTGTGTCGACAGCGACGTTTTATTTTTGTCAGATATTTGAAACTGTGTGAATACGAGTTGGCTTTTTGCTGCACGCCTCACGGCTCCTCGCAGTTATTAGGAGACCTTATTTGAAAATGCTTCGTTTCGTTGACTTGATTTATAAATTTCTGTATATGTGTGTTTATTACCAAACAGGTGTCCAGTTTGAGATGCAGGTATGTACCTGCTCATGTGAGGTCAATCATGGTCTCGAAACAGGAGTAGCGGTTAATTAATTTTACCCAATACACATTTTAATCCAATATGGTAGGCTTGTATTACGCAAACCGTCTTACCTATAAACATTTTAGCTATGCATATTATTTGGTATTAGTACATTCTTGTCTTTACTTTGGACACAGAAATCAATAAGTCATTGACAGTTATGATGGATATTATATCTGATACATTAACATTGTAGCTGATAGTTACAGGTTTTAATTTATTAATTCTCAACTATTCCGAGCCTCCACCTTGAGCAGTGACAGCAACATATAACATAATGATATATTAGTATATAGGTGTTGTGTAAACGCGTTGGAGTGCGGCGGTGGCTATGCCCCGCTATGTGCTCTCCATTATACGGCATACTAATGACAGAGGGCGGTTGATTAAAAAACCTAAGTTGCGGGGCGTGGCAGCCCTACCGCCACCCGCCGCCCAGCCACCAGGGCTATCACAACACGGATGTTAATATAATTAGGGATATATTTTTGTTTCTAGTTTTCAGAATGGAGAAAGTTTTCATATCATCATTTGTCTAGAAGCTATCGTGTGTGGAAAACTATATATTTATTTCAAAGCACCCTTTTGAAACACTTGTTGGTTTTCTGGATTCCAGCGTTACCTTCTTATGGTGTTAAACTACTTAGTGTTCAAGTAATTTTCTAATTCATCTTAGATTACATAAGTTTAAGTTGCATCAAGATCTGATTAAGATCGAATACAGATCCAAGCCCCTTACTCTGCAAACCTTACATTTTGATAAAAATGTACGGCTTGGCTGTTTGCGGCCGTCGCACAGACATTCCTGTGGGCTTATGGTAAGAAATGAAGACACTGGTCTTCAATGTTGTTTAATGCAATAGTGAAAAGGAACGCCATATATTTGGATCGAGGTCTGACATCTTGGTCAAAATGTGTAGCTTAGCCGTTTGTCGACTTTGGGCCTTCTAGACTTAGAGGCTTGGCCCTACATTAGATCAGATAACTTTTCAACAGTAAAACCGTTATTTGACTTATGTTAGTCTTTCCAACCAACTTTACATGAAATATTTTGTTTGGATTTAATTTCTGTTTGTAAGGAGTTTTACTTCTTTATCTTTTTTCAGACGATATTTCTCCGTCAGCGATTCCTTTTTCATAGCCCACAATGTATCTTTGCGTCTTTTCTTTGATCGCTTATCATTAGCAAAAATCGCTAATCAGGGTCGTACTTCGATATTAACCGATTAGGTATATTCTACTACAGCTAAGTTGTGCTTTGATACTTCCAATCAATATTTAGTAGGTGAACCTCTGTCAAATTGAATTTGAAAGTTAACAACGTTTTAAGGGAGAGACAGGCGAGACGCGACTCTAGAAGAACAATTATTGTCATGGAAACTTCATGGAAATTGTTCTACCGAAATCACTCTTTAGTGCCCTAGTAAGTTCCTACATACGCTTAAGAGCGCTAACTTTATCGCAGGTGGCGCAGTACTACGCGGTGATATTGTACTGATATGACGCACATTACATGTTCAAATGATAACTCTTACTTTTAGCATAGAAACTATTTTATCCGTAATAAATACAGACCTACAACTCTCTATAAGGATGTTGTAGGGTGAAAGTTAGTTTTTTTTAAGTTCTCTGTTATTTGTGTACAAGTTGTAGTCTGTTTACCAAATTTCAGGTTTATAGGACTTCGGAAAGTATCTAAAAGGTTTTATTTTACATACAGACCTTAAAAGGGTAGGAGCGTGCAAGTTACAGGCTTCTTAATTTTTGTGTTAATTGTGTGCAAATCGCTTTCTAGGACCTCAGGAAATACCGTAGAGGATTTATTTTATATACAAACCTGCACCCCCATTACGGAGTTACGTGAGCTGAAAAAATTAAGAAATCTCTAACTCACCCTGTTAGAGATTTCTAAATTTTGTGTGATAATCCTCGCCTGCAACCCAAACTTCAGCTTTCTAAGACTTCCGGAAGTGCTTTAGAGGTTTTGATGAGTGAGTAAGTAGGTTAGTCAGTCAGTGACGAAGTCCACTTGTTTTAGGTTTTTAGTTAGAAAAGGGGGTTTGTAATATATTTGCATAGAAAAAAAAACAAGCGTCACCGACCCACGGACCCCAAACAAAGTGGAACAAGGGCATGAAGGCATAATGTGTAAGGTAGAGTACCTACTTATTTTGCACATCATCATTCTCTTGGCCTTATTCCTTATTTTTTTACAGGAGCACTGGTTTAGTTGATGACATGCACTAAATATTAAGTACCAAAGCAAAGGCAAGTTTTGGTACTAATTATTCAGTGCTTAATGCTTTAAAAAACAATTATTCCGAGTTTCGTTTGAACACTGCTCAACGTAGAGAGCTACAAACCTCAGATGTATTATATTCGTTGTTTTTTTAAAACTAGGTATTATATTATTTGGTATAATATTTTGATTTTTCTCTTTGTTAGAAAAAATCTGTACATTTGTGTGCTTAAAGTACATACATAGGTATGCTACATAATATTTGAATAGGAATGAGAATTTGTGAAACATTATTGCAGAAGAAAAGAGGTAGATTATGGAAAACAACACGAACAGAAGTAGTCTTCAGTACCTACCTACTGTCTATAACTTTACACAAGTTTACGGTTTTGGTATTTTGGTACCTACGAGTACCTACATCTCCTGCTACGTTACCATAATGTAGGAATGTATATGTAGAAAGAGCAGTACAGCAATGTTACTCGCCATCGCTCTCATTGACATAGTACCTAGGTAGGTACGCTCTATCGCGCTACAAAGTGTGAGTGTAATACAACAATGACGTACAATTGAATTACATTACAAGTAGTTTAAAGATAAAATATTGTCTATGCACCGAATAAATTTAAATAACTATTCTCTACTACACTTACCTATTGATGCGAAAAAGTTTTACGTTTGGAGAAGTGGAAGAACGAGTTTGTTTCACCACATGGCAACGCATATTACACAAATAAACAACCGATAAATCACGCGCTGCCATTACAACTGTGCCCTAATAAATTGTAAAACAATGCTCACGTCCCGGCGGCCATATTAGCGCGGTCGATCGTCAAACCGCGCTATTGTTTCGCCACGGCCAATAATTAGGAGCTGCAGAGCGAGCGGCCAATCAGCGCCGTTCGAGCCGACCGCGCGCTCTCCATTGGCTCGGACAACGCGCCAAATTGAACAGTAAACGCTAATTACATTGATTGGGCATCGAACGGCGAGCGTCGCCGAACATCACCCGAGCGAACCCGACGCATGCCGAGCGAGGCCGACGGCCGCCGGCGACCGTTACTTCATTATGATACAATGCGCTCTGATTTGTAATTAGAAGCCTTTCACGTGGAAGGGGGTTCACACTTTTTAGCTAAGCGTCGAGGGAGGGCATTAGATTGTTACATAATGTTGAAATTACGCATTCATAATCATTTGGAATCGTTTGTGTAAATTGACACAAAGCGATTCATTTATCGTCATAATATTTTTAAAAGGTATTAAGGACAATGAATTTATCACAATAAGTACCTGCGCACCATCTCATTTTAATGAACACATTAGTAGTTGGGTGGGTACCGATACCTACCCACCTTCCCGTCTACGTCAGCCACGAATATAACGTTATATTTTGTAACTATAACAGCTCAATGCAATATAACAGATAGGTTTTACCTCTCTACTTATGCAATGGCGTGAGTAGGTACGTACACCTAGACAAAACTGTGCTCGAACTGATTTTTCACAATATTTTATAATTAGACTTATGTTCATGGAATTGAACCTAACTGGCATAATAAATACCTATAAACTATCTGAGATTGCGAGTTCAAGTATCTAAATAAATTCTTTTTTTTTTTTACTATGTTAACATTATATTATTAACTTTTTATGTTGTATTTGGCTTTTTGGTTTTGGTTTGGATTTGGTTTGGCTTTGTATATTGTACACATAGGTATAGAAGAGGGAGGTCTTCTGTTACAGGTATCGCCATACTTAAAAGAAGGCCTCTACAACTTATTTGTTAAACCTGTTTATTATGAAATAAAAACTTATAAACTGGCGAATTGCGGGTGTATTGTAACTAGCTGCAGGGAAAGGCAGAGGCTTTCCCTTCGGGGAAAACATGCGTGATGTAATGTAAGGGTAAGGTGGTGCAAGAGTGCGCGGGTGAGTAGAGTGCGCATCTAACCTCCAGTGAGTACTGTGTGACATCTGCAGGTACCTTCAGTCGTATTTTGGTGTTGATGTACAACTTTGCTCCGTTCCAAAAAAAATAATCTATGTGAGACTTTTTAGTGACTTTTTTGTGGTTCTTTTTGGTGGTCGGTTTTCCGTGGAAGCCAGATAAGCCAATAGATTTTTACTTCACTTGATATAATTTGCATGTGTTTTCCATTGAATGCTGTTCGTAAACTATACAACCTACTCGTATGTAGACGGTTTTGTTGCTGTGTTCCCATAGTTGTTTTAAAAAAACAATTGTCTGACTTAGGACTGCTGGTCTAGGTCTGCGTACAGTCTAGACTGATTCACAGGACAAGCGGTCACTTCAGGCAAGCAACGGTCCGACGGGAACGTCGGCCGGTAATTATGTTAGGTGGAGGTCACTGATATCAGCGGAGGAAATCACCGTGAGGAAAGCTGGTTAAATCAATATAAGTCTGAAATCGCTAATCAATACTCATATCTTTTCTATATGACAAGAGGCCTGGTCTGCCCTGCGTTGGGACAGTGATAGGTATAAGTACCTAATTGAGAGAAAAATGGCCCCGACTTCGACACAACAATATTCGGTCGGTTATTAGTTTTGTTTTTTTTTTAAGTATATTTTATTTTTCTGTTTGATGATAACATCCTTTTTTACTATAAATAGGTTTACACAAACATTTGTAGGGGCGTCAATAATATTTTAAAAACGAAATTAGGTCGATGTTTCCCATCCGGATACTATCAGAAGAAATTCTAAAAAAAAAACTCAGAGGTATCTTTTAAAGTCCAGACTTCATATTTTTGGTCACATCATGTGTGGACCGTGTAGATTAGTGTCTGAAATGCTCTTGTGAGAACTTGTGTGAAAGAACTACTTACACAGATTTGTGACAACCTATCCAGTGAGTGCAAGCATTTTTCAGTAATTGTGTAGCCCAATTTAGAACTTAAGGACCTCCTTGACTCGACGAGCAATACCAAAGAAAGGACATTTGTGTAGGCCGTATAACGCTCTCAAACTGTCACATATCATCATTTAAGCTAACTAAAAAACACCGAACCGTCGATGTAGGAGCAACCGCGGGTGATATTGCATCCGTTCCGTGCCATACTTTATATACAAATCTGTTCATCAGATCTGCACCAACAGAAAATGCCAGTCCAAGTGTGGAACTAAGGACCTGTTCCTGCTCTTTACTGTTCATGGCTGCTAGGCTTTAAAACTTAGCTTAGCTTTAAAACTCACTAAGCATAAGTAAATACGCAGACAAGGGGCTCTGATACCGGTCTCTCAGCACCCAGTTTCTCATAAATAAAACCATCTCGAGAGAGCATTCTTTCAAGCAAATAAAATATCCAAATTGGCTTACAACATTGGCGGCTACAAAGCGTAACACATACACAAAATTGTCGAATTTAGAAACTCTTTTTCAATTCTTTTAAATAGTATCGAGACTCACGGTTAGTAGTACCACATAATTATTTATTCAAATCCTTTGATCATAATATGCATTTTTACTGCATATTAGAAGCAAAAGACACTCCACTGCTAATAGAACTCTGTGTACTTAGGTATAGCTCACGCTGTTTTATTATCTTAACTGATTTTAGTGTTGATTTTCATTTTAATGATGATTTTGATTTTGATTCTGATTTCATTTTGATTCTCAATTCTGATTTCATTTAGATTTTTAACTTCGATTTTAATTGTATTTTCTTTTTAATTGTAATTGTATTTGGATTGTTATTTTAATTTTGTTTTTCTATCACATTTACAGAATAGAAAGCTTGTAACTTTTCAAATTAAATATATTTAAACTGAATGACATGATTGTAATTACAACTGTAACAAATCAGAATAGATAATGATGTCCACAAAACCAATCAATGAAGAGACATACCTACCTACTTACCTATAATTTGTATCAATTTATAGAGTCGAGGATCTTTAATAATAAGTTCGTGGGGTTTTATTAATAAAGATCCTCCTCACCAGAACACACACATCTAGTAACCGTGTTCTTTCGTCGTCCCCTGACGTGCTCCGCTAAGTTCATGATAGATCTACTCTATGTTTCTGTAAAGCTGAAACACACGCAGGTTGGATGAACACTAAGCAGTACATTTTCAGACACCCTCACATATCATTATCATAATGACATACCGTCAGACTACATAAATACCTGTACATAGACAGAATGTTTGATTTATGGCACTCCATGTCAGGCAATAGACATATATCTTATATTTATAAAAATGAATCGCCGAATAATGTATGTACGCGCATAACTTCCGAACGACTGCACCAAATTGGGTGATTCTTTTTTTTATGTGTTCCTTATTGTCAGGAAAAGGTTTGTATATAAGAAAATGTATAAAAAAGATGTAGATTTGATCAGAATATATTTTCTACAATCTAATGCAAAAATTTATTGACGACATCGATATATATGTACTAATTGACGGTATATGACAGAAGACTTTGACAGATCTTTGACGAAACAATCGACCAACTGATTTGATTTTACCGGAAGGGTTATATTTCCTCAGTCGCGACTGGAGAAATAAAATATGGCGGTACGAAGTTCGCCGGGTCAGCTAGTAGGTATGTATATATAATATTCAGGTTCACTTCATGCGTGCTGAAGAAATCTTCTGTTTTATATCTGCCAACAATTATTGTCTGAATTGCATTATAAAATTGAAACTGAAATATCATCAATGAAAATCTTGATCGCCAAATTAACCTCAATTTTTGTCTAATGAAAAACATCTTTAGGCACCTGTCCTACCGCTAGCGAATACCGAGAAACGAGTAGAGCTAGCACCTAATAACGAGTTGGCGAGCAACGAGTGTGCGACGGTGAGGACCGATTACTCGCTGGTAAGCATTGTATCTCAGCAAGTGTACTCTCGTTGATAGTTGGAGTCGCTGCAGCAAACGAGTGCTCGCTCGCGTGGCAGTGTGAGCAGTCAGCGATCAATATACAAGGTGGAGACGACAATACGACATTAATTTAAACTGCGTATATTATCTAATGACGTTTCCAGCCTGCTTACAAAAATGTAATCAAATAAGTAGGTACAATACAATACAATAGTTTAAGTCACTATAGCTAGTCAATGATCGGCAAAATCAAAATCAATCAAAATCAAAAGTCATTTATTCAAATTAGGCTGAGAATCAGCACTATTCGAGCGTCAAAAGTACATAAGACAGTCCCCCAAATCGCCCACCCTTCACCACTTCCTAGTGCTTTAGCTGGGAAGAAGAACTGGCGCAACAGACTCCCCAGCAGCACAGCTGTCTGTTTAGTCGGATAGACTTGATTCTATACATACATAGGCAAAGTAATAAACATTACGAGACACAGAAAAATAATTAAATAATTAGTCATAATGTCAGCTAGCCATACCAATTTACGGACAAATAAAATGAAAACTGTTGAGGTCGCTAGCTAAACACATAAAGCATAAAACAACTCATATTTTTTTTTTTTTTTTTTTGTCATTAGTTATTGACATGATCTCATGTCAATAACTAATAACATAATAGATATTAATAAAAAATGAAAAAGTACTTTGACAGTCAATAAAAATAATAAAATGTACATTTAATTATATGAACCCATATATAACCACTAGGTACGCCAATTCTGGAGAAAAAACAAACATTGTCTTGAGTTAATCACAGCGACCATTATATCCTTGTCATTTAAATAGTCGTTGATGGAATAGTAAGCTTTAAACAAAGTATGGAGTTTACTTGAGCTTTGAACGCATCAAAAGGCAAATTTAGCAAAGACGCGGGAAGCTTGTTATAAAAAGTTATATCAAGCCCAACAAATGAGTTATGAACCATAGGAAGCCGGTGAAAGGGAGCACGTAGTTTGTCCTTATTTCTAGTGTTAACAGTGTGTATATCATGTTTTTAGTGTACAAGTGTATAGTGGGCAAAACCCATAGTCGGCCCATCGCTACTATTTAGTCTGTGTGAAAAACACTTTTGTTATTTCAGTGTTACGATTAATTTTATAGTTACAATATTCTCCTATGCATCAGTACTGCCAGTATTTGTTTTTTGACCTTGATCATTTGGAGGTATCTCTTTTACTTACTAATCTACAATATCTTGAACGTTTCTTGAGCGAGAAAATGGTTGATAGCTCGTCACTTCCTCGTCGGCGGAGGGATAAACACCTCAAAGTAATTTAAAATTAAAATTTGACACATTGACATCCACAGGTACGTTTTCAGATATATTTGTTTACATTTACATTAGATACTTTTGGAACAAACCAAAAGATGGTCGTCTTCCAAGCTCAAAGAAGACTAACGTTTTCTTTTGGGGTACTCAGATTAATTCTCAGTAGCTGTACTTATTGATTCGACAACTTCTTTAAACTAAATATTTAGTTCTAACAGTACTTTGGATAAATAAATAAATTCCGGTTACGAATGCCTCTGCAGCTTCGCATCACTCTATCACATTTAGGAATCCAGAAATTTCTTCAATGTTACAAGTACACTCACGTTTGTCAGCGTTTAAACTACCGCTATAGACAAAACCCTAGCACTGAACCGATCCACACAAATGTCCTGTCATCATTATGTAGTTAGCAATTATTAGTTACTATCTTTTGCCAGCGGCTTCGCCCGCGTTAACCAATTTACGAGAAACTTTAACAAATTAGACACTTACACCTTCCTCATGAATCACTCTGTCTATTGAAAACCGCATGAAAATCTGTGCAGTAGTTTTTAAGGTTATGGGAACCAGACGGACAGAGAGACGTGGCCTTTGTTTTATAATTATGTAGTGATAACATGCAAAACATCAAAGTTTAAGAACCCGACTGCTGAAAAATCACGCTCTTAAAAGTTTGAAACAAGAAAATAAGTATTGTCATCTGAAAGCCGTGCTCGTATGTCACTTTGCCCTAAACCTTATTGAATACATAATGATGTACCTATGTCCTACCCTCGCGTTACTGTCAGAGTGTATTCTTTAGCTGGCATACGACCACGGCTTGTAAATGAGAATACTTTCTTGATTCACACTTTTTACACCGTGATTTTTTAGTAGTCCGGTTTTAGTTTTTTCGAAATTACTTTTTTTTCATTATTTTGGGGTAAGACTACAATATATCATCATCATATCAGCGGAAAGACGTGCACTGCTGGACATAAGCCTCCCCCAAAAGGTGGGATTTGCCATAATCGCCACGCTTGGCAGGCGGGTTGGCGATCGCAGTATGGTGGTCAAATGCATAGAGAACGCTGCTGCCCATTCTCTAGTAAGTCCCTTAGTCACCTTCTACGACACACACGGGAAAAAATAGGTTCCGTGTGGTGCCGGATGTAAAAGAATACCACCACACACCATACATACATTTTTGAAATGTAATAATTAAGCCCGTTCATTCGATACACGTCATAATATTTTTTTAAAACTTTTTAGTAGTTCGTCACTTTGTATATAAAGAAAGGCATAATTAATTTAATGTGACGTCACTTAGTTAATAGTCAGCGGATAATGACTATAAGCTAAGACACGAAGCTTCCAACGATACCTCATTTGTCAAATTATGATTAACAGTTTAGAAGTTATGAGGGAACAGCTGAACACACATTCATACCCACATGCATACATACCTATCAAAATCATAACTCTCCTTTTTACTTCGCCGTAGTCGGGTAGGTACAAAAAACATGAAAGTATTCATGTATCCAAGTTATAATTATTATTGTATTTTTTTTTAATAATACGTATTGTTTTGAACCTGTCTTTGCTGTTTTGATCATTATTTTCGTCCTTGTCAAACTTATTGTACGTACCTACTCAAGTACAATCTAGGTGAATATTGTGGTTTCCTTTAATTCCACGCACACTTGTATTTGTCACTGTGTTTGTAAACATGAATATAATTGTAAATGCAAGAAGTTCTTCATAGAATCTTACTAGACATCTTTTTATCATAATTAAAGCGAAATCGTGTAATATTTTCCCGGGTGCACACAGTCATACAGTAATGAAGTTAGCGGTTGCACAGAGATGTGTGACCTAATCACAAAGATAGATTGCCAAAAATAAAATCTAAACTAGGTAATTAACTTAATCTAAGTAATGTTGTTTTTTATCATATGTATTACTTGTTTTAATAAATTAATTTACGCATAATGTAGTGCATGAAGTGCTTTTCTGTACGTTATGAGGCTTAAGATGGCAATGTTTAAATTATAAAGTAACAGTGTACCTACACATTGTTCAAAAGCCAAATAAATAAATAGATAGTAGCGTCAGGTCCACTTGTCTCCCCAGCCCCAGCTCAGCTCAGTAGGCTGGTACATACAGTTCAATAAGGCAAGCATGTTACACAAGACAGTTATGAATGAGCCACTAACTGTCGATAAAGGCTGCCGCCGTGTTTCAGGAGTTACTTCCCAACTCGTAAGGTCAAACTTCATTGAGTATACAAACAGCAACAATATTCATATTCATATTCATATTCATTTAATTGCGTTCCACAAGGTAAAAACTAAGATGTTAACAATAGGCTTAGAGCTTAGAGCCGTTGTAGACCCTGTTAGGGCACAGCAAAAGGTATTATTAAATGATAACTATTTCTTAAAAATAAACTTAGTACTTAACTAAAATTTAAAAATTAAAATAAAATTATACATTAACTGAGTAGGTACTTAATTCAATCTGGATAACAATTTAATAACCTAAATAATAATTGGATAGCTATTTTAATTAAACACTTACAATTTTTACATTTAGTTAAAGTTATATTTAGGTAATTATCACAAAAACGTATTTAATATGAGATCATTTTTTTTTTACAAATTAATTATTACCAATAGACGCGGGTATTTACAAATTTTACTAAAGAATTGCTGAAAATAACTACTTGTACAATTACTGTCAACAGTAATTGTACAAGTAGAATTCTTACGCAGTAAACATTTATTTATTTATATTTATTTATTTATATATTTATTTAAGGCTTTATTGTACACCAGAAAATACATGACAAAAAAAAAACACTAAACATACAATGGGCGGCCTTCTAGCTTTATATTCATCGTTAAACATAAACTTAGTGATCGAGACTAGCTCAGAATAAATACAATTCTGAAAAACCAAATCAGCCTTAATTTTTCATTTTCTGTTGAGCATCGAATTTATTTGTTACCAAAAATTAAATCTCTTCGAATTTTAATCACTTCGACAGAAACAATCCAAAAAATGTCATGAAGAGGCAACATCACAATTATCTGAAACAAGATCATGGCTAGGTATGTAGATGTCGCGCAATAAGTTCAATAAGCACGATCGTGCGCGACTCGGTGCGGCACGAGCTGGTGCGTTGCGGCGCGGTGCGGTGCGGCGCGGCGCCGTAATGCTCATTATCGCGTCACTAACGAGCGACCGCGCCACGCCGATACCCTCAATCACAACCACAGGGTGCTGCTGAAACCATTTATATTTATTATATAATTTTAAAAGTACACAAAGCAATCTAAGGGCCATGTAGCAATCACAATCACGAAGGTATATTGTTAAAATTCAATCCTGCTTTCAATACCAGCCTTTTCGCTTATAAAGTGTAAAGTTATAAACAATCTTAACTAGCACAAATTTTGACAGACAGCTGTGCTGCTGGGGAGTTTGTTGCGCCACTTCTTCTTCCCAGCTGCAGCACTAGGAAGTGGTGAAGGGCGTTTTGGGACTGTCTTATGTAATTTTGACGTTCAAAAAGAGCTGACTCTCAGCCTAGTTTGAATAAATGACTTTTGGTTTTGATTTTGAACACGGCTGTTACCAACAACATCCTTAAGCCAGTACTTTCATTGAATTGGATAAAAAAATTAATCATGTATTGGCCTAATAATCGCCAAACAAAACTTACGACTATCTGAGAACGGGGTATCAAAACTCAGATAAACAAATGGAAATCTTTTCACACCCTGTAACCCCCATTCGGCATGAGAATTATCGGCAATACATTATGATATAAAATAATTTGTCGTCGGGCGTCGCGGTCGAACGTCACGATGTCACGCACCGCCCGCGCCCAGCGCTCCGCCCGCGCCTGGCGCTCCGCTCGACGCCGCAGGGCTGCCTCTAATGACGCCGTAATCACCCTACTTTATATCTGCGCTCCGATGTGACACGGAGCTCCCAAATATACGCGTCGGAGTGACACACTGTGACACAACGCTCTAATTATTAATTTAGTTGTTACTTTAGAGACTCTACAGGTCATTTATTAATTCAAGCAATATAATTGAGACCGGTACCTATACTGATTGCTAGTTATGGCAGGAGGTATGGTGGTAAACAAAAGAACCATTTAGGTATAACTTACAAAAATATAACTAACAAAAAGATACGATAGTAGCTGCAAACGTAAAATACTGTGGCGCGGCCGTCAACGCCCAGCACAGAATACATGGAAGTCATTTTGCCACAGACCATTTGTTCCAGAATTTTATGTGTTAAGGGAAGTCTCGTATCGAAATAAAGAATTAAATACAAAACTACTAAAACATTCTACTTTCTACTACAATATTTACTATCCCACTAATATTATAAATGTGAAAGTTTGTGAGTATGGATGTATGTATGGATGTTTGTTACTCTTTCACGCCAAAACGGCTGAACGGATTTGAATGAAATTTGGCACACAGGTAACCTGTTACCTGGAATAACATATAGGATACTTTTATCCCGGTAGTACGTTCCCGTGGGATAATTTTCGACCTCCACGTGGGCGAAGCCACTGGAAAAAGCTAAAAATATATTACATACAGTAATAATGTAGAGTGGAAGTGAGAGTGAGAGTGTGCGTGTGTGTGTAACATGTACATTAGTATGGACATCTTACATCAACTTGTGGTTCTCTCATAACAGTATGAGAGAACCACAAGTTGCTCAGTTGCGTCATAGGACATGGATGTTTTTTGTAAAAGGGCAAATTTTGATTCTGCTATTTATATGATGAGAGAGCTTAGCTAATGTGGTTGAAGTGGCGACTTATCAACGCAAACCTGCAGATTTCAGTCTTGAAGATTGTTCCAGAGCGTCTCATTTTTTAAGGCCGCAGTAGAGGCTCGTACAGCAACGTGTGGTGTTTCTTAAGCACTGTTTTCAGAACGAAGACCTGTCTTATTGCAAAAACCTCACAAAATTAATATAATTCAGTTTGTTCTCCAGTACTTTAAGCTTTGCTTATTGTGTCCTGTCCAAACGCAAAATGGTTGTCGAATAAAAACAAATGTAATAAATTACTTTTAAGGACTTGGTTGATGAATTCGCTGCCATTCGAATGAACGCCTATTTCATTTTAATTGCAGCTTGATGAATTATCAAATGATCTTATATTTGACAGTAACCCTGATATTTCATAATGCCTCTTACATCCAAGTTTTCAAACAATGAAGACCATCAGTTGACCGATACATTGAATCAATAAATAAATTCCTTCGCCATTGTCCAAGGCAGCCCTGTATCGAAGCAGAGGAATTAGTTTTTACAGCAGTTAGCGGCGAGCGAGTCAATCGTGGCGCGCGGCGGTGCCGGTGTCAACTTATAACGAGTTTGGACAAGTTGCTAATGAGAGCCCTACCCCCCCTCTCTGCCCCCTCCCTGAATGCCCGCACTTTGTCATACCCCCACTAATTGTTACTACAACCGATTTTAAGCCAGAAAATGGAACGTTAACGGTAAAATGAAAAGTTATGATCATTTAATTTTGTTCTGCGGTGATCGGAAATTCTATCTGTCTATTGTTATAAACTGCGTGGGATGAACAGTAGGATAGCTACGAGTTTACTACTTTTAGACAAAGAAGGGTCAGGTGCGGCCGGGGGGGGGTGCTAGAGGTCATGACCCCAAAGCCTTTAAAATAGTAAACCTTATTAAAATAGTAAATTTTCGAAAATATAATAAACTTTTATTTTTTATATGTAGTCTTTGTCTGTGACTACCCAAGTCTTTGGCTGTAACCGCGCCTGGGAAGAGTAAAGTGTAATTAACACTTAGCTTTTAATTAAACATTTTCTAATGTCAAGGTACACCTTCTGTCGAACTCTTTAAATAGAAGGTTCCAATGAGAAAATGTTGTTGTTATACATACGGTACACATGTGAAGCTGTTTAATATTAATTCCTAAATGTAGCTTAAACTCAAAAACAAAATTACATATTCTCTAAATAACTTGATATTGACCAAATTAGTCCTAAATGTGTCCAACGTCTTGGTAATCCTTGACCAAGTCTTACTATCATCTAGTTGTGGTGCAAAGTCTGCATCCGTTGTAGTCCTGCCTACCTCTGAGGGGCAGTTGTTTCCGTAGTTTCAGCAACCATAAAACATGATACACGTGAGTGCAATAACACTTGTCCCACTCCGCGCTCTATTAGACGATCTCCAAAAAAGCTGTCGAATTTTTTTCGGAGGACGGAGGTTATTAATACGACATATTTATATATATATTTTTTTTTATGTTTGTTCGGGCCAAAGAGAATGTCCGGGCATAACTCCGTCATATATAGACGGATTTGCAAAATTTGTTTGTTGTTCGCAAGAGGTTTATTCCGAAATGGACCCATCTAAATTTCATATAGATGTGATGATGCATTTCGGAGACAGACAACGGAACTCTTGGCCTTTTAAGTTGTAGGTAATATTTTGATCAAGGCATTGTCAATTCGGGGGATGGCTAATGAAAATGCTAGGCCACCTCTGTTTGGCGTTTTCATTGACCGTCCCCCGACTTGACAAAGAGTTGTTTGTTGTTTAATAGCCCTAAATTGTCTCTTATCCTGTAGCTTGCTGTAATGATTACTTAAACATATCAATATACATTGCGGCGGTAAGTCCCCTCTTTGAGGAGTGGTTTGAGAGGCGGCATGGCGTCCTCACCTTCCGCCTGACACAGGTCCTCACCGGACACGGTTGTTTCGGGAGGTTCCTGTTTCGGATAGGGCGGGAGGAAACGCCCGGGTGTTTCCATTGCGAAGATCGCCCAGAGGACACGGTGGAGCATACGGTGGAGGTCTGCCCGGCTTGGGTGGAGCACCGCCGTGTCCTCGTGGAGGTGATCGGCGGCGGCGATCTCTCGCGTCCGACCCTGGTCCAGGCCATGGTACGGAGCGAGAGTGCATGGCTAGCAGTCGCCTCCTTCAGTGAAGCAGTTATGCTTGCAAAGAGGGAGGCGGCGCACGTGAGGGAGATGCAGTACATGCGCCCTCACAGCCGTGGCCTTCGCAGGAGACGCCCTGGGCGTCGGGAATCCCAGGCTGATTCCCGGCCACCGTAGGCACGGGCTTGCGGACGGCGAGTAATGGGTAGCTCGCTGTCCGGTAAGGACCAAGCCCGGGTCGACGGCGCGTTGTGTTCCACGCGCGCCTCAAAGAGATGTCAGCAGCAATTGATGGGGCCCGCAAGGGCCGATGCCTACCAGGGGTGCGGGTTGTTCGAAAGAGATACCGCGGCCCCTGGCACACAGGCAACCGAGGGAACACGGGTGGGTTTTAGTCAGTAAAAGTCTGACACGCCCTCCCGCTCCGCCCAGAGCGGGAGAAGTTATTTGATGATTTCCCACCCAAAAAAAAAAAAAAACATATCAATATACATAATTTCACGTGTTATCTATAAGTCAACCATTTATGACGAGGATCGGAACTATTTCTCCAAAACACAGGTTACTTTGCAACCTATCTAGGAGAACAGTACAGCACCCACTAACTAGATTAAGAAACGTATGCTTGTGCTTCATAATATGTTACCTTGCCATGTAATCTAGTCCTAATTGAACATTTAACCCTGGGATCCCTGTTCTTTGGAAGGCGTACGAGGGGCCGAAGCCAACTTGCAGAGGCCACTTAGACATTTTAGATGGAAATGAGGCACCAATCGATGACTATCCCTGTATGCACTGTGCAAGTGCCCCCAAGGACAACCCGGGGTTTGTGTTTGACTATTGCAGTATATGGAAGAAAAGATGTTGGAATATGTGTTTGGGTGGCGAAAATGGACTGGTTATCAAGAGTTATGGAATTAATATGGCTCCTGCCTGATAAATGTTTTGTATATACACAGATAAAATGGCAGGGAGTGACTTGCACACTCAATAATGGGCCCCCGGAAACCGTCGCTAGCACATAGTAACGTAGCGACAAGGGGGCAACACTTCTTGAGGTGCTTGAGGAGTGGAGAGGTATTCCACGGCTTTCAGAACAATCCCAGAGCCCGGAAGATGGTCAAGATTCCCACGAGCACTTACTTAAATACTTACTTCCTCCTAGCTCGTTTGCTCTAGCGAATATTCACTCAAATTAGCCAATAAAGGCAAAAATAAGGTGGGTAGTCTGAACCTCATCAGTGTTCACTCCAGCCGGCAAATAAAGGCAAGCCAGAGATGAGGAAGAAGACTTCTCCCGGGAGATAGGGTCCGTGGGGTTGCTACTACCCATCAGCTCGCCACATGCTGCCCTGCGGGTTTCTGTATCTCTCTTGGTTTAGCTCTTTAGCCCAGATCTGTTCCGGCAAAGCAAACTCTACCAGCACAGAACTAGAGTCTGGAGCGCGCAAGCCCCACCATGGCGTCAACGTAGACATACGGCAGTGGGGTTATTATTATTATATTTTCAGTGTTTTTAAAAGCTCAAATGAGGTAGGACCACATCAGGTATATCTATCAGCTGAATGCTTGGAGCACGTGTATATACAAGTCGAAATACATTTTGGCAAAGAGAACATCGTACAGGTGGTCTCGAAAACAAACAACACTATTCTATTCAGTAAATAAAAAACTTTTCCAAAAAAAACCACCGACTTCCGAAAAAACACTACAAAGTGAAAAATAACTTTAATTTCGGATGTCGGTGACTTTGGATATGTATTTTAATTTTTTATCACCGCCTTCCGAAATTAAAGTTATTTTTCACTTTGTAGTGTTTTTTCGGAAGTCGGTTGTTTTTTTTGGAAAAAGTTTTTATTTTTCACTTTTTAGTTCTAGTAATATAATAACTAATTTGAAACTTCATCATCCTTGGGGTCAAAACAATGCATATTTATTTATGTATTATATATATTTTATTGAAGAGTTCCGTTGTCTGTCTCCGAAACGCATCATCAGATCTATATGAAATTGAAATGGGACCACACGGAAAGTACGAGCTTTCAAATAAAAAAGAATCATCAAAATCGGTTAAAAAAACATATACTTAGTCGAATTGAGAACCTCCTTCTTTTTTTGAAGTCGGTTAAAAACAAATAAACATGTTCAGCGATCTGGGAGCGACGCTGCCGCCGACGCAAGTGTGACGTAGCCCAATCTAGGAACACGGTGAGCTAGTTTGAAACTAGCAGCACGTGAGCTGAACTGACTGCACAACTATTGGCACCACTCAGTAGATATTACTGTCTCTCTGCATTACAAACAGTAGTGCTTATGATCTCACGCTTACAGCAAAAGAATGCATATTTTATTAATTACCCTATTTTAAATTGATTTTAGTTTAGTTTCATTTTAGTTTACGTCACTTTGAAAATGTTGCAAATCCGACCCCCAGGATACAGGCAAATGCTTAGTTTAGGGCCACCACCCAGTTTTCTTGTACAATATGACTATTTATGCATAAATAAAGTTGAAAACTAATTTTGTGACCACATAATTCAAGGGAACATTCAAATAATTTCATGTTCGCTTAAATTAGGTGTAAAAAACAGGTTCTTATCTAATTACTGACTTTGATTACTGCCATTTGTTTCAGGTAAATAATTAAGTAACTATTAATTACTTATCTAGAAGTAAGTAATTTTTATTAAACTTAGTTAATGCTTTATTAGGTTACTTTCCAGAAGTGTTGTGTGCTGTAAGTGCATGACTTACATAATATGTCGATTAAGAACATTAAATATAGTAAAATGGTTTTCGATTTTGACTAAAAAATGTGTGTCGAATAATATGTATTACAATAGTTATAATCATGAGTAATATCACATTACTTAGATAACTTACGTGACATCTGGTCGATGTATTCCAAACAATAACGGCACTAGAACTAACCAACTCCAGCCTTTTTTTTTTTTTTGATTACGGGGGGAAATCCTCATGGATGTCCTCCGCCCCAGGGAGGGCGGAGGGGTCTGTCAGACTCTTACTGAGTAAAACCACCCCGGTGTTCCGTCTCTCACTTGCACCGGGGATCACGGGAACTAGTGTGACTTCCGCGATCCCCGGCTAGTGCCGGCCCGCCTCAGCGGGCCACCTCGCGATAGGGGGGAGTGAGGTGTTAAACTCCCCCCTTACGTCATAGAGAGGCGCGCGTGGAACACTACGCGCCGCCATCTCGGGTCCTAACAAGTAGAGGGCGACAGATTTCCCCGGATCCGTCGCCCCTGGACCCATTTAGGGGGGCTGGAAGAGGGCGTTGTCCGCCCTCCGCCGACGCCCGGTGCGTCTGCTGCGGATCGGGTTAGCGGAAGCAATCTCCCGCTCCCTCTCCGCAGCCTCCTTCTGCGACATGACTGTTTCGCAAAAGGATACCACCGCGTCCCAGGACTCCTCGCTGCCGACCATCGAGTCGACAACGGCCGGCAGCGACAGGTCACTGCCGACTCCTGAGATGAGGGCACGGCGCGGCTCCTCCCAAGCGGCACACTCTGCCAGCGTGTGCCACGCCGTGTCCTCCCGACAGTCGGCGCAGTGGTGACACCGAGCGTCCGGCTCCCTGTTTATGCGACACAGGTACTTCCCGAAGCAACCATGCCCCGAGAGCACCTGTGTCACCCGAAACGACAGGGAGCCGTGCCTCCTCCCGAGCCAGCGCTCGAGTACTGGCCGGACCGCCCCGATGGTAGCGGGGCCGGCCGTAGGGCGTGAAAGCCTGAACCAACTCCAGCCTCTCTCAACTCTAACCAACTAAGCATCCTCTTGTCATAAGTTTTGAATCTCATATTCCTGTTTGTTCATATTCTTATTTTTTTTTCTTTTAATTTTTAATTTTATATTTATTTTTTATTTTTTATGTTATTAATTCTACGAATAAATAGAAATGTTTACATTACTTGGGAAGGGACTGGACCTCACAACACAGGGAATCCTAGTGTGGGGTCCAGGGCATTTATAAACACCTAAGGCTTGAACGGAATAAAGTTTTTATTTATATATTTATTTAACTGAACATCTACCGAGCAACGAACCCGAGAATTTCATTACAATCCTTTATAACCGACTTCAAAAAGGGAGGAGGTTCTATGTTCGACTGTATGTTTTTTTTATGTATTTTCCCCGATTTCTCTGTCAATTACGGATGGATTTCGAAAAAAAAAAATTAATGATAGGGTAGGTATGCTTCAGGGGTGCCATATAAATTTTATTAACTTTGTTTCGGTAGTTTTTGCTTTATTATATCCTACCAACGTCAAATTAGATAAAAACGTCTACCGCCATTTTGAAAATTATAATTATTAAACCTTTTGGCTTAATAACTTCTAACACAGATGATAATACAAAAATGTTTTGTAGTGAAACCGTTTTAAAACATTTTTAAGCGAATTATGCAACTTAATAAGAACTGATTCGTAATTTAAGACGATTAAAAGAATATCAATATGAACTGACAGTATTGTGCCAGTCATTTGAATTAGCCTATTATATTAAAATAGCAATAAATAAAACCTAAGACATACAACAAGTATAGTAAAATATTACTTAATAATCATTTAAAGTAACAACATCTAAGTTATTTTTACAATTTAAGAGAGTTATTTTTGTAAACACTTACCCCCTCATTTATAAACGTTGCTTAAAGTTAAATAATGATTTGCGTCTGTTTAACCATGCGTTCTTGACGTTTAAATATCTCGTAACTTTAAGCAACGTTTATAAATAGGGGGGTATTCAAATTAGGTGGTGGACATTGGTTCAAAGCTTCGTTAATATAACAAATGACATTATCCAATAAATAATATTCTCATATCAAAATTAATTATCTAACAAATGCATGTTAAAATAACATTATAGATGGTGTCTATTTGTTTCGTCTTCAGAGTGAGTCTTACCTGCCTATCGTATTTCAAAAATGCTTCCTTCAACCTTGTAGCCAGTATTTACACATGGAAACTCAAAGTCAAAGCTATTACTACATTTAAACCATTGACAGGCTGACCGAATAGTTAGTCATAAATATCATGTGTGCATGTTAATAATTAACATCTCCGACCTTAAATCAAAAATGGATGGGTGAGTTGTGTGAGGGATGTTATGAAATAAAAGGGATAACGTGACGACGAACTGACTTCAAAAATCTATCATGGAACCGGGTGGAGGCATAAGAAGAAGCACATCTTTGACTGACAGTGAATAGAAAACGTCTTGCAATGGACCATCATCAGAACTCACCAGCATTAGACGAGTTCAAATTTTTAGTTATTGCCTGACTATAGTTTATTGTATTTGTTGGTATATTGGAAAGGGCGAGGTGAGCTGACATATGGCAAATAATTGAATGTAATGTTTTGTGTCTCGTAATGTAAAATAAGCTCACCTAGAATTCGTCTTGAATCAAGTTTAACTGAAATGTGGTGCTGGGAAGTTCACGAAGCGTCACTTTTTCTGCCCAAGTAAACCATTAGGAAGTGGTGAAGGACGGGTGTGTTGCGGGACTCTCGTATGTGATTTTGACATTAGAAAAGTGCTGATTCTCAGCCTAATTAGAATAAATGTCTTTTAGTTTTATTTTATAAATTCAAAAGCATTGTCTGTCTGGTCTGTATGTTACCTTTTGGTGCCTAAACCTCTGAACGGATTTCTATAAAGAAGAATAGGCACCAAACTATGGACCCAACCTTGAAGCCCAACAGCCATAAGGTATGCTTAAGTAGAAGGAACTTTTCAAGAAGAACCCTTGCTACTAATTCGTTTATTTATCAATCGTTAGTAAATTTAAAATTAATGAATTAATTAATAGGTTAAATGACTAAATGTCGAATAGCACCGAAATGTAGGAATGTTCTTGTCATCCAATGGCCATAATTGTTACTATAATAATGCACTTCACATAATTGTTGCATACGAAGTAAGCAGTCGCTGAATACGATCTTATAATCGACATTTACAAAGTCTGTAGTTTCTTTGAAAAATAAAATTCGTTCTTCTGAGAATCATAAATATGACATGGGATATAAGATCTTAGCACCGCTTGCACAAGCGGTACCAAGATATGCACTGAGAGACCAGTGAAGTCTGGTTATAAGATTTAAGCCCAAGTAAGGCTGGGCAAAATCTTCAGTTAAGCATTTTCCCGCAACTTGAATGTGTGTCTTTAGTGAAATGGTTTTCTGATTATTAGGAATGTCGTAGCTATCAAATATAGAACTATATAGAACTCATGGGGTAAGTACCGAAAGATGTGGCGGACTCGCAACGCATCTGTGATGAGGATCATATCTGTTATAGGTGCGTTTCAAAAATAGTCCAAAAAATATTTTTAGCTACGTATACAAATTGAATGGAATTGTAATTGTGAGTGTGTTACGCATAAGCCCCGCTGCTTTATAATCCTCATTTAACAAGTTGATTATGTCAAGTAAATGAGCAGCTTTCATTGTGTTGTCAGTACTCATGTGACATGCCCAAAATAGAGATTTTTGTGATAAAATATGTAATTAAGTTAAATATAATTATATTTATAATTTACAATTAAAACTTTATGCACTAGTAAAAATACCGTATAAAGGCGGACAGAATGCCTCAGGTATATTGTACCAGTCAACCTTAGGATGATACAGAGACAAAACATGGCAAGTGCATCATACGGGATAGATAGCTCGGAAATAACTATAAAATACAAGAACTAATAGATAGATACTAATACTATATAAAATACAACGTGTGCAACGGGAATACGTCGAAATGTGGGAGAAGAACTAGAGTACACTTTGAGTAGTTTAGAAAAACTAAGCGAATACACACAGAGAGACACGTAAAACGACTTTGTTTTATACTTGCAGATAGAAGAGAACTTTTGGGTTATGGAGGTAATTTTACCTCTGTAGGTAACCAAAATGTATTTGTACATCACAATACATGTCTACCTACCCTTCTTGTTATTATAGATAACGACGATGGATGAAGCATGATGTTTACAAGTAACTCCTTATTAATTAGTAAACTTATGATGAGCATTCAGTGTTGATGTTAACGTCACAATTAGAACTTTTAACGCCAAACAAACTTAAGAGCGATCATTCCACACGGGCTGGCAACGGCGCATTTATAGCGGATTATCGTGATTATTCCATTAAATAGAAACAAAAGTAAACATTTATTTCAGCCAAGCACTACATCGTTGGTATTTAAAATTTGTATGCTATTTTTCCAGTTATTTTAGCATTTACTTATAAAAATCTACATATCGCAAATTATTTTCTATTTGCATTACTTTGTATGAATAAATGTTTTTATTAAAGAGTAAATGTTCAAAATAATTATACCAACGATCCAGTGCTTGGCTGAAAAAAAAATGTACTTTTGTTATAAGTCAGTTTAATTGTAACCAGTCATCGCCCAGTAGTCTTACATTTGACCATAATTCATTTTAATACATTATTACATAAAAATATTAGCTTTCTGCACTCCTTCTCTGTATAAACTTGTCCCAACATACTCCTCCGTCCGCGTAATGTTTGTACAAAGGGGTACAAAGTTTTTGCATCAATGATTAACATATTGATATTAAAGTAAGTACTTACTTATCTTGTCAACAACACGTAATACTTGAGTCTAATCATTGCTATTCACTAAAATTAATTAGGTGATAATGGAAGACTTGGCTGGCATTCGTACGGCTATTGACACAATTCCATTTGTTTCTTTGTTTGTCTTTGCTTTTGGTACACTTATTTGCCTATAGTTTCATGTTAATTGCTATACAAGACTACCATACACCAGACGCTTATTGACATTCAACTAACGTCAAAATAATGTTATGTCTGTCACAAAGTTTTCCAAAAATTGTTTCAATAGCAACAGTTTCGGGTTTTTCTCAGATGTCTGAAGAAGTTACGCAAGTAATACGAACTGGTCATTGTCAGGCTGCGTCATCATATTGCTGGCATTGGCCGCTCCCATGATTTCACTGACTTTTGACCCACAGTTCACTGGTCGCAGTAATACCTACATGATTAAACAAAATATTTCATTTTGAAGATTACAACTCTGGTTATTACGTGTATCTTTCCTATCACTTAAGTAATACCAGTAAAACGGAACCCGATCCTAATCTCAAATAGTGTGTATAACTGCACCCGCATCACATGGCAAAGGTGCGCACATCAATAGCAATTCAAATCAATTCGCGATTGACATGGAGTGCCTCAAGGAGCGCCCTTCGGCCCAGTGGCTTTCACTTACCCACCATCCTCTTGTACCCTTACCACGTAATCCCGCTTCTTTTGCTGACGGTACAACAAGATGGCGCCGTATTTACCTCCCCTCGCGCCTCGACTCCAGACCCTCTATGTAAACATCAAAATAAAAATGCGCCATTACTATTTGCATTCATATCTAAAGAAAACATACATGCTAAATATTGCGAGCGAAAAATATACTTAACACTGCACGTTCAAAATTAAACCTTACCATCGCCCCTATAAAGTCAAAAATATTTTTTTCCTTCGTCTGTAGAACTCATAAAATTGAATGCACAAAGTATTCGAATGCGTATTCCCTTTCTCGTTCTACCCAGTAGAGAGAGTGTAGTGGTCTCTTTCTCTCCGTAAGTAAAAGGTGGGATGATTGAGACGGTAACTGGCAACTGGCACTGGTTCCATTATACCTCGAGAATAGTAAACACGCTGTGATGACCGGGTGTCGATAGAATAGTAAACACGCTGCGATGGCCGCGTGTCGATAGAGTGCGAGTGCGGTGTGGTGACAGCGCCAGCAGCGTGTGGGCAGTACTGATACTGCACTATACATTGGAATAACTTTTTAGCATCGTTGACTTTCCAGTATTTTTCAGCGATACTTTCAAAAAGAGTAAACTATACATTAAAAAATATGTTTTTGGTGATTTCAAAAGATCGCATAATTGTTTGTTTGTTATGATTCTACTATGACAAAAGAATGATTGTCAAGATCAAGGTTTTAGTTAACTTATGATACTTTAAAAATTATTTCATCAGTAATTCCTGAAAAAGAAAATGCTTAGTTACATTTCGGGTCACTGATGTGTGACTGCCATATTATCGGTGTCATATATTCTGCACCAATATTATTTCATATTAAAAGTTTTAGTATTCTGAAAGGCAGGTTACACAAATTAAAGTCTCACTAATCTCACTATATTAAACTCAACTCTCAACACACAACTTTCTACAAGTACGTTCGTATCTACTCGTCAGCAACATCGACAAACGCGGTGCATCACTATTCCCTGGAGCAGCCGCTCACCCAACCATAACTAATAGTCGTGAATAAATCGCCGCGCGGCACAAAGCCCAGTTTTTCCCGCGTAACGTCCACCAATCACGGCGCGCGACGCCACCGCCCTCCACCAATGCCGCTCGCGACGCGCCAAAGAAACTCAACATTATGCTCGGCTCAATTCACCACTCGTGTTTTCACTTCAGCCTCCGGCTTTGGGTCGCGGTTTCTTTTTACGAGAGAAAATGCTAACCATACGTTGTAATATACACCTTATTCCAGTGCAATACAGACTGTTATATGGCTACAGTGGTTGCGCAAAGTTCGCAAGCACGCAGCACTGAGGAAGGGTGGTAGTAATTGTGATTGCGATTGCAAATGGCGGCGGTGACGAGGGAACACGTACGGGTAATCAAATCACAAAATTGCTTGAAAGTGATTTTTATTATTAGATCTAATGGCATATAGGTGTCTCATTCACCACAACTACGTAGCACAATGATTAAGATAATATCATTCAACATTTTTATACAACACCTCAACGGCCCAATATTCCTGTGCCGTCTACTGCTTGTATCGTACTTACTACCATTTGATCCTAAGTGTCTGTTCCGTGTGGTGCCGGACGTAAAAGAACAGCACCATCCCATTTGTTCCCGTGGGTGACGTAGAAGGGGACTAAGGGACTTACTAGAGAATGGGCAGCAGCGTTTTCTATGCATTTTTACAACCATACTGCGATCGCCAACCCGCCTGCCAAGCGTGGCGATCACGGCAAAACGCCCCTTTTGGGGGAGGCTTATGTCCAGCAGTGGACGTCATTTGGCTGATATGATGATGATGATGATGATGTGTGTTAAAATGAATACGAAATAGAAGTCACTTCCTTTCATTTCTCAAAATAAACATAAAAGTTTAATCAAAATTATTAGAAAACCCCATGACTATTTTAATAATTTCTACAATTCTATCAGAATAGAAAACGTATCGTTTTACAAATAGGTTAATCCCTAAACGGATCATGACCACTCTTCTATAGTCATAGCAATATACAATCATCTGTTATTACTTGAGCATTTGTGCTGTCTGATATTTTAACAAAAAATTATAAATCTTTTAATTTCTATACCAATGTTTTGATGCCTACTCATCGACAACAGTTTTTGTCCGACTATTGTAATACAACTTAATAAAATTGTGCTTAGTTGTCGCCAAAATAACATAATGACGATTCTAATGCCATCAGAGTCGTTTCATTCAGAAGATTTTGTCAATTGATCTGTCGAACAACATTAAGAAAGAAGAACTCGTATATTTTTTCTTTACACTCTGGACTACAAATGACTACAATGGACATCTCAAGTTCTGATAATATTGTCACAATAAGGTCCGCACTTTAGAATGTGTCGCGCACAAAAAGACTCATTGTATCCAATTTCACAACAAATATAACGATGTACACCGCCGCGCCGCGACGGTCGGCGTGAGTCGGCGCTATCCTACAATACGCCGCTCTTAATACAATAATACGCACAAAAGGTACCTGCAGCTGCGGCCGATACTGACCGACATTTAATTGTATAAATACGGAACACTCGACGCATTGTCTCCGTTATTGTCCAGCGTGTGATCCGTCCGTTGTGTTAGCTCAATAATTGACAGATGTCGAGAGACGATATGACGATAAGTCCCACTAAATATTTAACTGAACTTGAAATTATAACAATATATCGCATTAACTGGGTGAAATTTTGATTTAATTGTTTTTAGTATTTCATTATAAGATACTAATTAAGTCAATCGCGACGTTTTCTGGTATGATACAGACACAGACAGAGTGTTTTATTACGGTGAAAACAACAACAATTCGAAATAAAAAAATGTCAATAAGACCCTCAAGCGGCATCGAAGATACGAGCCGTCCGTAACCCGACACCGCCGGATCAGTGTTTTGTTTTGACTGATCGACGATCGATTCATTGAGCGATTAATTTCTTACTCAATGCCTTTGATCACTTTTGCCGGATATATATCCGGCGTATCTTTGTTTGTTTCCGTGATATTTGAGAAAGTCCCTATTTATTGCTGTGCAAATAGACAAATCAAAAACCAACAATAAACTTTCTCAAAAAAAAAAATGAATGAGTTTTGTTTAAAAAGTGATCGGATTGTTAGCACATGATTTGTTTTCTTAAACGCGTAGGCTCGTAGCAGCGTAGCGCTTTCGTAGACCACGTGCTACGAAACGCGTAACCCTTTCAGGTATTGTAATATCTACAAGTAAGAACTGAACAAAGTTTACCTTAACTGTATTAAACTTTTTCTTAAAATTGCATAACATCGCGCTTGTTTTTACCGAAAGGGTAGACAAAGTTGTGCCCAAATCTATACCTACTCCAGACTGCTACAGTGAATTTCCTAAATTATTATAGCAATTTTCAACACATGTCGGAATATAAAATATATTTCTCCCACAGACCTTTTCAATGAATGATGGATGGGTTTTGCTATTATACTAACTATTAGCAAACTATGAAAATAACAAAGCTTATGTACTTTAAGAATTCAATGCTGACATTCAAATCTGTTGAACAGTCCCATCAAAGAATTAGGCGAGAGTATTTTAAATATTACACAATGAGTTCCGTACTCATGTGAAAGCTTCACCCGTTTATTATGCTCGACATTTTAATATTATTACTCACATACGTTTTTATATTGCAGGTACAACAAAGCGGTACGTGTCAGGGTACGACTACGGGACTACGATTATTATTTCTTAAATGCTTATCACGCTCCCCGACTATTGTGGCGGCCATTATGTAAATAACTAAATATAATAATTTGTTTCTCTATTGTTGGGAATACAAAACGTGTCATACGAGACATAACAACAAACGTGTGTATGTATGTATGTGTCGCCTCCCCCGCAACTCGACTCCTCGCTAACAACGCGTCAGATGCCGCGATAATGTCTATTATAAATAAATAAAAAGCAATTTTGTACACTATTATAATTATGTTTTCGGTTATTTAATGTTGGTTGTGGCTTATCTGTCATCAGCTGTAGGCAGGTGTTCATAAATTGTGTGAAATCAATTACTTTCTCTACATTAAAGGTGTTTAATTGTAGGCTTGACAGCTTCTTGATAACGGAGTTGTAAATATCTGTTCTGACGAGTTTAAAACTGAACAAGCCCACATCGCTTCACAAAACGTGCTCAAATGGATCCTGTAGTACAACACCGAGATTCAAATCTTCCTGATTCGTGGTTTACACCAAGTGTGAGAAGTATTAACTACTCCAAAACACCCTCCCCAGATTTCGAAACCGTTTTCTCAATTTTAAACTTGGATATAGTTAGTAGCACAGTCAAGCACTCTGTATTTTTACATTGAAATTAAATGATCCCTAAGAAACACTTCTCCGATAAGGGAGAGGTGTTTCTTAGCTAAATTCTGTAGTGACTCAATTTAAAGCAAATAAATACTTATCTTATTTTATGGACACGCTAAAGGCTCCTATACACATGCCGGCGGCACAGCCGGCTGGTTTATACCTTGCGGGTATGCTGCAGGTGATATTAGGCCACCGGCACTTGCCGCAGAACCCGACTATGCCGCCGGCCGGTTAATAATAGGTAATAGGTAATACGGACTGTTGTCCGCGACTCCACGTCTAAGCGCGTATTTTGCGTACAGGTGGGTGAATCGGTCATTCGATCCACCCTAGCTCCTCGAGAAAGGCCAGCAACGCCTTGCTGTGGCTGACAATCTCACGAAGGGTACCTGGGTTGCCGAAGTATTTTGCCCTGTAATTGGCGACCACTGGGCAGTGTAACAGCACGTGCGCTGCTGTCTCGTCGTCCTCCATGCTGGCCCTGCACAGCGGACTGTCTGTTACTCCTATGACAAAGAGATGTTTGTTAAATGACCCATGGGCAGTTACAGCTGCTGTAACTGTATGCAGCTGTGATTTAGTTAGACGGAGAACCTGTTTCGTGAGGCGGGCATCGATCGTAGGAAGTGCTTCCTAAGCCTGCCTGCACTCACCCAGCCATAACTTGTGATGTTGGTCCCTGGTTCGTTTTCTTACCAGAGTGCGTAGATACCCGAAGGGGAGAGGCGCGATGGGTTCTGGTCCCACTGGTGCCATACTCGACCCCCTCGTGGCAAGTTCATCGGCTGCATCGTAACCTAGCGAGCCTAGCGAGTCAAAGGACACAGCTCTTTGATCTATAGAATGGTAATGTTATTGAGGCTACCTACCTGGTTTAGGCGCTGGTGGCACTCGTATATTAGCCCAGAGTCAACTTTGTGACTGTTCAGCGCTTGCAGAACAGCCATGCTGTCTGAGAGTATGCGGATCGAGTGGTCTTTAACTTCCCTGGTCATGATAGCAGACGCGGCCAGGGAGATGCCCATGCATTCGGCCTGGAACACTTTGTTATGGACCCCCAATGGCATGGCTATGTGTATGTTGAGGTCCTCCGAGAAGACTCCAGCACCTGTGCACCTGTTTTTGATCCGTCCGTGAAGATCCGCAGCTCTGCGGGGCGCAAGCCTCCGCATCGTCGATCCTCATGAAGTCCTGAATCATCGAAGATCCTCCTACGCACTAAGCCGGCCGGGCCGCCGCAATAGTGCGTAGGAGTCTTAAGAAGAAAATTACTTAATCAAACTAGAACAGACCTTTATCTTTTCGAAGTAATACAAGCTTATCAAATGGTTTTTGAATACAACATATTCCTCGTACATAAACTCGACACTGTATTCTGTTAAGTGACGCAGAAATATTATCTCTGCTTGTATTAAAACGACGAAAAACATTGGTGTATTTTGAAACACCTCTAACATCAAAATTCCATAAATAGATATCGTTTTTCGGAATGTTTTTTCGTGCACGCACTAGCCGGTGGAAGTGGGTGAAGTAATTGAATCCTTCGCGGCGACAGATTGCCAATCAGGTGGCGTGATTGAAATCTCATACAGTCGAGTTTACGTACAAGTACCTACGCAATTCTTCTTGTGTGAAAATCCTACATTGCCGATCTAAGTAACTGTTATGAAAAGAGAAAGAATTGAATCACTAAGTATTTCGGCACTAGAGATAAACCGATCTAGGCGTGCTGTAGTGGCCCGGTTTTGTTGTCCGGTACGGTACACGAAGCCGCCAGTCTTCAGGTACCTATCGATGATAATTTTTTGGAATGGCCTCCATTATTTTGTGCCCTTTCATTTCTCTGACTACGCCCAAGCTGAAAAAGTGCCACAGCTTGTGCGGCTACTTCAGAATGGATTCATAAATAAGAAAAAACACTGTCATTACTCAATTAATGCGAAACAAAACTAAAAACGGAATAAAGTCTATTGCCTTATAGATGCTCTAACCAAAGCTAGTTGCTTCTTTAAGAGCGACCAAACTCCGATTTTCTTGATTTGGTACCAAAATGGTGTTCGACGTGTCAGCGTCAAAACTGCAATAAATCTTTTCTCGGACTTATCATTATTTTGTTGTTATAGACCTATAAACATAAACATATAAAATGCAGGATGGGTTGATTTAGGAATCTGGGAGCATATGAGTGTTTTTATTTATTGAAATCGCATAACATTTGAATGAATGACATGTCTGTCTCCATCTGTGTGCTATTTCAATCCATTACAATTTCACGCCGATCGGTAGTATCTTAGGTACGTACTTTAATGTTATATAAACAAAATCCAGTGTAATAATCAACACGGCTTCATTGGCTGTAAATGACGCATATAATAGTTTCGTGATATGTGACAGTTAAGCTGGGCCCAGGTACAAAACGTTTAGTTATAGATTTTTGTATTTATTTAAATATATCTTAAGGGGATAATTAATTCTCTATAGATTTTCTGAGTTCAGCATTTCACATTGTGGTGTGGTCTTAGAGTTAATTCTTCAACCTTTGTTACGTTGGGGCACGCGATGAAAGTAACAGTGAAGGGTGAAAATGTCTCCGCAGATTGCCAATAATCTCTTTGATTACGTTACGAGGTCGTCCCGGCCTCTCACGAGCCCCTCACGAGCCTCGTACGACCCCTCTCGGATCCCTCACGAAGAAATGCTGATCACAACATTTCTCCCTTACACGCAATTTGTTAAACTTAGTTATTTATTTGATCAGAGTGACGTAAACGCGTCCAATCAATGATATTATTACATTAGAGTTAAACGCGTCCTTCATCTGATGGATTATTTGATATCATCAAATTGTAATATAATGATGATTTCAATGATCGAAATACATATTATTTGATAGATATCTAATGCATGAGAGAATTATTTTGTTCATTACATGTGAAACCTGTTGTTTTATCAGATTATTTCAAGGTTCCAGTTTACTTGCTGAATAAGATTACCCTCATCATCATAATCAGCTCATAATGTTCCCACTGCTGGGACACAGGCCTCCTCTTTGTGCGATGGTGTGGGCCTAAATCCACCACGCGGGTTCGGTGCGGGTTGGTAGATGTCACATGTCTTTGAACATTTTGGTTATATAACATGCCCGTTTCCTCACGATGTTTTCCTGACTGTTTTGAGAGCAGTGGTGATGAAATAATTTACGCAAAGTAAAGGCTTCTTCAAACAGGCGCGACGCGACTCTTGTCGAACAATTTCCATGAAGTTTTCATAGAAATTGTTCTACGTGAGGCGCGTCGCGTCTGTTTGCAGGAGCCTTAAAGCGACTGTCGGGGTTCGAACCTACGACCAAAAACTCATAAGTCGCAGCCGATACCCCTGCGCCAGCACTGCTCTGCAAGATTGCCCAACATTTATTTATTAGGTATGAAACAATCTTTAAAAAAAGCAAAGAATTGAACTTTATATAATTGCACTATGTGCAGGTAGCACCATGACCATACGACGAATAAATTCTTGTTACGCCGATCTACCCTCAACCAGTACAACTAAGCCATAACTTGATGTGGAAAAAATGCAGACTCAGTCCTATTACTGTCTCCACTTTCTCTCCATCACATAAACTGTATGTACAAGCACCCCACTATCATGTCCCTAAAAATGAAAGTGCAATCTTGTTACAGCCCCTTACATAAGGTACATACTTCTGATGTCTTCACCACAAAGCTATGTATCAGCAGATCACGCCACAATCAGCAAAACTGCGGGATGTGCGGGAAGCGAACACACGTGAAGAATGCGGGATCACTTGGAGGTTCCATGGGCTTGGTAGCAGTGTGCGCACTTCTCGCTTCACTGGGCTATTGAGCTATGTGATTGTGTAAGGGTTGGATGAATTGGATGTTGAAAGAATTTTTAATTTAGAATTCATGATCCAAGGAGGATTATATTCATGCTAGCTTGTATATTGTTAAAATAGAGTTTTGTTTCGGGGACAATTCACACTTCTGTTGAACATTAGTTCTATAGGTATTAGTGGCGAGTTGAAAGTTTACAGTAATCGCTGCTTTTACCGTGAAAAGCGAAAAACAAACATGTTTAGACACATTAAAGACATAAAGTTTTAGGTGATTATTGGTAACTCATTCTCTCCTGTAAACTAAAGAGAACGCCAATAGTTTCTTTAAACGCGAACATTTTCTCCAATAACTTTGAAGTCCTCAAACAAAAGCTACACTTTAAATCTAAATCTTTTCCCACTTTGTAACAGTTTGTAACTGGCTCAATAAAACCGTTGTTCGAAGAAGGCACGTCACAAGGTGCGATTAAAGAAGTGCCCTCTATCCTCTCCAGCGGGTCTTCGAGGGAGGGGTGGTGAGGAGGCACGTGGGGGGAGGTGCACGGTTACGTGGAGGGTGCTTCATGTGAGCACTCTTTAGAAAATCGCAAATCGCCCGAACACGCCGCCTCCCGGCGCTCCATATGCCATGACATTGGTTTTTAATATGACAACTGGTTCGTGTTTTGAGGATGACGGCACTTACTTTGTCGAACAATGATGGGCTTACTTTGTAGACTGATAAAGGGTGCCATTCTTATGCAGTTCAAACTCTTTCGTTATATGTTAGGATTAACTATCAAAAGTATCTAAATCCCACGTTTTAGATACTTTTACTCTGAGCGTGAGCCAGCTCATATTTATAACCCAGTTAATTTAAAACAGTAGTGAAATCTAGGCGAGCGGACAGAACAGAGTTTCCATGAAAACTAAAAGAAAATTTTGAAAATTTATGTAGATCTATGACACGACGACGTTTAAAAAATGAGAGCTAACAAGTGTTGACCTGTAGCTTGACTTGGGGTCAGATAGCGTAGAATTGATTGTTGTTATTTTCTAACCGAAATTGGTAAATGTACTCTCTCATCAATGGCGATAATGTTTTGAGCCCCTGTATTGTAACATACTTAGGTATATCAATCGTATTAAACCTAAAACAAAAGAAACCAAATGATCATTTCAAGTGGATTGTTTTACTAACGTCTAACCGGAATTACGAAAACGTTATTAAAAGAAAATGTTCTGAAAAAGCACAAAATTGATTCAATACCAGTTATGGTCGTCAATTTGATATGTCACTGCATTCATTGAAGTGTTTTTTATAAACTTTTATATAAAAAAAACTCCTATAGTTAACTGCAACTTTAAAACACAGGATTAATACTATATATTATTTACTAAAATAAAAGTCTTAAATGATAAGACTTTTATTTTAGTAAATAATATGTATAGTATTAATCCTGTGTTTTAAAGTCGTTTATACTCGAGTAAAGTGGTTTAAAAATCATCGTGACAAGAAATGTAGTTTAAATTGCTTGTCAGTATAACTCTAGTGATGTTTCTCAGTCACTACTGCGATCAGGCACTCGACTGTCACAATTATGTCATTCGTAAACTCAATTCAAGTTGAATCTAAGTTAAGGTACATAGAGAAGTACATATATACGTAGATTAACTCATCAGTGTGTGAGTTAATGTACTCACAGAACGTAGAATGAATAGCATAAAAAGAATAAATTACATAAATCATTAATTAACAACCAGATGGATTTTGTCTACACTCTTTTGCGTAAACTTCGTCATTACAGCGTGCGATGATACCTCTCTAATCTTTAAACTTGACAGTAATAGACAAGATTTTGACGGTGTAAACAGTGCACTCTCAAGGATTACGGATTGGTTTACCACGAATAATCTAGTTCTCAATGCCAAGAAAACTCAATGTATAAGGTTCGCTTTACATTCATATTTAATATTTGACTGCAGAAACCATTTTTTATTTTTTTATTAATGAAATTTTCATTTATTGTTGGATGTTAGTTACCTGCCTGTTATTGTATAGAATCAAGTTCTTCCAACTTAACAGATAGCTGTGCTGCTGGGGAGTTTGTTGCGCTACTTCTTCTTCCCAGCTGCAGCACTAGGAAGTGGTGAAGGGTGGGCGTTTTGGGGGGACTGTCTTACGTAATTTTGACGTTCAAAAACTGTCTCTCAACCTAGTTTGAATAAATGACTTTTGAGTTTGATTTTTTTGTTGTTGTACTTTTAACTTATGTTTTAAATTTTCTATGCAGATTATTATAAAGGTGCATTTTCAGGTTAATCCCTCTTCAGTGTAGGTTCAAAAACCAGTTATGCATAACTAAAATTTACAGCTGTTAAGAAAAACATATTTTTCTCATAGTTACCACTTACATAAGTAAATACTTTTCTTCTCTCAACTGCACAAATAGTTCTAGTTGAAAAGTTTTTTGTCTGCGGCTGGCATTGGGACGCGGCCATTAGGTGGCGACTGTCAACTCTTTAAGTGTCGCTACTTGTGTGCGGCGCGATGAGGTGGGGGGGGGGCGATCTTCAGCCGTACCACGAATCATTGGCTTTTATTTCTCCACTAGAAAAATGACGCGGTTACAGCAAGTACTATTTAGAGGCTATTAAATCATTCACAATCATTTCCAGTTCATTGTTCAGGTTTCAGTGAAGAAGTAAACCTACATTTTGGAACTTATACCTAACTTGTGCTTGGCTTGACTTCTAGGTAATCCCTACTAATATTATAAATGCGAAAGTAACTCTGTTTGTCTGTCTGTTACGCTTTCACGCCTAAGCCGCTGAACAGATCGTCATGAAATTTGGCAGAGATATGGCCTGGGATATGGGGAAGGACATAGGCTTCTTTTTAGGCGATAACCGACATCGACGCAGGCGGAGCTGCGGGCGAAAGCTAAATTCCATAATTTAAGTGCTCGCTGTTTGCGTTTAACTGCAGTTGGTTAAAAGTCTATAAAGCTAATTTTCTGCTTTTATAGATTTCATTCAAATCAGAATGTTGCAATTAAAATTAATACTTTACTGAATTTTAAATCGCATTACAGATATTATCCATCAATCGGATAATATTATAAAAGGACTCTGGCAATTCACCTGACATCTTTAATACTCTACTAACATCCTAAAGTAAAGTAAAAAAAGGTAAAATCGTTTATTTCAACATAAAAAATTACAGTATTGAGATATCGTTGGTCCCAAACTAGGCACAGCCTGTATCTTGGGCACCATTATACATTTAAAACATTTTGGTTATTTTTAAAATAAAAGTTGAAATTGGCGAGTTAAACTAGTAGTTAGCCTCTTCGAGACTGCAAAACTAAAAATTACAAAAATAC
Organism: Polymixis lichenea; assembly: GCA_949091785.1. Taxonomy (NCBI): domain Eukaryota; kingdom Metazoa; phylum Arthropoda; class Insecta; order Lepidoptera; family Noctuidae; genus Polymixis; species Polymixis lichenea. The sequence continues at coordinate 560,888 of OX420943.1, read as the reverse complement.
AGAAATAAACTCAATAAAATCAAAAAAGGTAAGAAAACTATTATATTAAAAAATTAAAAAAAATATTTATGAAAGATCAAGCTTGGTATAATTTCTATAATATGCTCCTAACCTATCCTACTGAGATGTCGACGCATACCTCTATCCTATCTTGTAAACAGCTTCAGTTCGGTTGCAACAAAACATATCTGCGGGCGCTGCTCATGTTACTGTCACAATATCAAAACACATGTCACACTGTCAACAATACGTGACAGTCGCCACAGACGGTGTGGTTACATTGTAATGTTGTGGCTGACAGAATATAATGCAGCAGTCGATGATGCTTTGTAAGAGGACACCTTTGTTTGTGAAAACTGTGGACAGCGGGGCGTGGCGGGGCAGCGAGCGGCACAAAGTTATTGTATACACATTTATTTTGGCATGGACCATGAAAGCTGGTGTTTTATTTTATTTTACCTTATAGACATAATTATGTGCAGGTAATTGGGTAATAAACGGAAAGCTCACATATACGTCTTATGAAAAAACTATTTCTAGTTTTTTTTTCGCTCGAATCAAAAAGTTATATTAAAATTAAAATACATTTTTGAATCCAGTACCGAAACACGCCGACAGTTCCCGAACAAACCCGACTGCGTGTGACGTCACAATATTAATTTCTACTCATCGTAGCTCACAGCTGATACAGTGTTTTGACTTTAAATCAATAAAATGTTCTTATTATTTTAAATGTATTGATAAACATATCAAAAAGGACAAACCTTAAGAGTTACCGTGCTTGGTTCGTACCATTATTTAAGAATACTACAAAAACAGCTCCCAAAAAATGTTTTTAAATGTTCCACAAGGTCAAAATAAATGTTTTCAAGCAGTGCGACCACCTAATCCCAAAACAACATCAATTTTTGTTTGTTGTGAAGATCATTGTGATGTAAGTACCTACTTTGAAATAATATAGTCATTAATAACTATTTATGTAAATGTATAACTTCAATAAATATAATTCGTGAAATATTATTTTTTTACTAACCTCCAAATCATAAGTTTTCAAAATAATAACATAAAAAAAATGACTATAATCTAATATTTAATCATTTTTGCACTAAAGGAGAATGCCCACGGCACTATGGACAAATGTACTAATTTCAAAATTTGTATGTCTTCATCATATAAATCATCGTCGAAATACTCGATGACATGTCTAAAAACTTCCTCAAAAAATTCAACATAATCTACCTCGGTGCTTCCGAGATATTTACAGAAATAAAATTACTATTTTGAGATTACATATTTTCGAGCAAAAAGAACTAAAAAAAAACTATTTGAAAGGGTCTCAATGGGTTTACGAGTGAGCATTGTGCCTTTGAAATACATTTGTGTAAAATCTGTAGCAGTTTAGCTATGTAAGGTGGCCAGTTACTGGTGACCACCACATCAAGTCTTACTGTTTTAGATTTTGAGTACTTTGTGCCTCAAAATCTTAGTCCCGCGTTTCATTAAAACGCAAAGCATGGAATCAAATATTATATTATATTATATTACATAACATCATACCTGTATTCCCCGAAGGGTTAGGCAGAGGTGTGTAGTACACCATCGTTTCGCCAGTTATGTTTAAGTCCCATGTAATAGGGGACTAGGCTATTTCCATCAAGCAGGCACAAATTCAGGCTGCTAATGAGCAATTCCAGATGGAAAACTCAACTAGACTTTGCGCGACCTGGGATTCAAACCCAGGACCTCATACACAGTAGTAGTACTTGCGACCACTAGACCAACGAGGCAGTCCAGTCAGTATTATATTACTTCACTACATAGTATAAAACAAAGTCGCTTTCTCTGTCCCTATATCCCTATGTATGCTTAAATCTTTAAAAGTACGCAACGGATTTGATGCGGGTTTTTTTTATTAGATAGAATGATTAAAAAGGAAGGTTTATATGTATAATACACCGACCTCCACGCGGGCGAAGCCGCTGGCAAAAGCTAGTTATGTTATATTATTAATAAAAGTAATAGTGTATTACTGGATAGCCGATTGGCTTAGTGGTATATCTAGATTCTATTGAAATCATTGATTGTCAAAGTCCTGGGTTTAGTAATATACAACACACACACATGGTGCAGCGGCGAAGGAAGTATATTATTTTGAATGGGTTAGCAGCAGTAGGTGAGGAACTAAAAGCTCAAACTCGACGCACAACGTATCAAAACCAGCAGAAAAAACATTCTGGTTGACCGTTGACATGACATAATATTGCAAAAGTATGACAGAACATAAATATAATGACAAATAGGGTTGTACCCGTGTTGACTGATCGACTGACCCAACTGATCGACTTTTTAACCGACTTCCAAAAGGAGGAGGTTCTCAATTCGTCGGAACCTTTTTTTTTTTTTTTTTTTATTTTTTATTTTTTTTTATGTATGTTCCCCGATTACTCGAAGATGGCTGGACCGATTTGGAAAATTTTTTTTTTGTTCGAAAGGGTATACTTCCCAGGTGGTCCCATGATCATCAAGTCAGGATCTGATGATGGGATCCTGGAGAAATAGAGAGAACTCTTCAAATTTTATAGGCACACTTGAAGCAATTTGTAAAGTTTTTGGAAGAGTACTTTCTCGGAGTGGTTCCATTTCAATTTGGTGAAGATCTGATGAAGAACTTCGGAGATAGGCAACGGAACTCCTCAATAAATGATAGCAAATGGACAGGGATTGCTGTAATCTCATGTCTGTCAATTGTTTACACCAGTTAATAACATAACATCACGCCGGTACGCTGTGAAGGGGTAAGCACATGTGAACCACTAAAAAGTGAAAAATAAAAAACTTTTTTCAAAAAAATAAACAACCGACTTCCAAAAAACACTAAAAAGTGAAAAATAACTTTAATTTCGGAAGACGGTGACAAAAAATTAAAATACATATCCAAAGTCACCGACTTCCGAAATTAAAGTTATTTTTCACTTTTTAGTGTTTTTTGGAAGTCGGTTGTTTATTTTTTTGAAAAAAGTTTTTTTTGACAGTTCAAAAGTATCTGTAAATGGTTTAATTTAAATAAATGCTTTGAGTTTGAGTTTGAGTTGATAAAAAAAAAACATTCGAATATGACTTGTTCGATTGATGCAGATGAAAAATGAAACTCTTAGTTGTTTTTTTATAAACGTGGGTCGAATAGTATTATTTCTTGAGACGTTTCAAACTATTCCTATTTGAATACCAACAATAAATAAAAATATGACTTTATCAATGGATGCCAGTGTGTGGTGCTCACCACACACTATGGTTTCGTCCGTCACATAATTGAGTGAATATAAATTAAACAGATGTACCTACTACCTAATATTTAGTTCTGTGGGATATTAAAAACTGATTCATTTATTTTATCTCGCTAATCAATACAGAATCGATATCATGTATGGGCGCATAATAATCGATATCAAATAGGTAGGCACATTAAACGCAATAGAAAAATGGGCACACGTAATTCCTAAATATTTATTTATTTATTTATTGCATTCCATATTGTAAATAAGATGTAACAAAGTGCTTAAAGCTAGGTACAAACATATGGGCCCTGTAAGGGCATAGCAAAAAGATAAGATTAAAATTAAGATAAGAATAGATTAAATTAAATTAAATTATTAAATTACATTACATAATAATAATTCTAAGTATTACAATTAAACTATGACATTATACAAGACATTAATCAATAATTCATTACATTATACTAATTCACTACATTTTATTAAAATAAATCCTTATAATCAGTCCATACATTCGTTTCAGTCATAAAGTAATTTAGATAGTCATTTATTTTTTACATTTCCGTCAAGCATATTATTATGAGGTCGATCGATTCACAGTCTGTCAGTTTTAAATTCCTCAACGGTATAGTAGCCTTTCTTTATTAACAGAGATTTCAACTGTTTCGAGAAATTTGGGTCATTTGGTAGGGATTTTAAACATTCCGGTAGCTTATTAAATATGTTAGCTAGTCTTGAGTATGCGCTTTTCCCGATAGCTTTTAAGTTTGTGATGGGTCGTATTATCTATTCTTGTTCCATCGGTTATAGTTTTCATTTAGCTCGATATTAGATTTGAAGAGGTGCCTATTTTTTTCGAACGAATATACAAGTTTGCATTATATATATTGCTGGTAGTGTTAGAATTCGTTGCTTAATAAAGTGTGGCCTGCATCTCTCTCGTGGACCTATGTTCATTAGTATTCTGATACATTTCTTTTGCTGAATGAAGAGGTCCAAAAAGTCAGCACTTTCTCCCCACAGAATAATACCATAATTTAGCCAGGAGTAGGTATACGCATAATAGGCAGATAAGGCGGTTTTAAAGTCTGTGTTGCATTTCAATATGGTTAGCGCATAAATAAATTGGGACAATTTTGCTCTTGTACTTTCTATATGTTTCTTCCAATTTAGGTTTGAGTCTAATGTTAGGCCTAAGAGTGTGAATTCGTTTACCTCTTCTAATTTAATTTCTTGCGTTAATATATTTAGGTTTATTGGGGTTCTTTGATGAGTTTTGAATTGGCATATTTTAATTTTATATAAGTTTATTTTTAAGTTATGTTCGTTTAACCATTGCTCAGTTTCTGTGAAAGTTTTAAAGATAGCTAAATGATCAACATTCGCGGGCGTTTTAAATAATAAAGAAACATCATCAGCGAATAAAATACACGACGAACTTATCTTTTTTGGCAAGTCATTTCCGTATATTATAAACAAGGTACATCCTAATACACTGCCTTGGGGTATTGAATGATTAATGGTAGCCATGTCTGATCCCATGCTGTACATTTCCTGGTTAGCGTTATCGTAATACTCTACTTCAACGAATTGAACTCTTAAGTATGATTTGAACCAATTAAAAGCTTGCACTCTAATACCCGATCCGTAAAGTTTTTGTAATAGAATTCTATATGACACCTTGTCATATGCCTTCGTCATATCTAGGAACAGGCCAATAGCTTATTTTCGTTCGTTAATGCAACTGTAGATTTCTTGTACCTACATAGTTGTATACCGTTAAAGTAGTTGAGCATTTTTTTTCCAAAACCTTATTGTATATAAACTTTTAATATAAAAATAATTAAAAATATAATTTTTTTCTAAAAATGTGTTAACACGGTTTGCCATTGCTTTTTCGAAATTTTTTGAGATAGTGGCTAATAGTGCAACAGGCCTATAATTACCAGGATTTTCTGAATTTCCTCCTGTTTTCACAATTCGGCGTACTTTCGCAATTTTGAGCTTTTCTGGGAATCGTCCCTCGTCGAAAGAAATATTTATTATAGTGAGTGATAAAGTAATATTTACAGTGAGTGGCGGTGTTAACTCCTTTATACATTTTTTAACTAATTGCGGCGGATTATAATCCACTCCAAAGCTACGTTTATTCTGCATTCCGCGTATAACATTAAAAACCTCTCGCTCGGTTACCGGTTCGATGCACATGGAGTTTATTCAGGAGTTTATTACATATTGACGAATTACAGAGGATTGTAAAAATGGCGTACTTTACAGTCAAAAACGTAAAGTACTAATTATTGTTCAAAAAACGATCCCAAAATAAATATAATTTAAGTCTTATTTTAAAATATCTAAAATAAAACATTTTTATTTTAGATATTTCAAACTGTTCAACTTTTTGAGACACGAGACATTTTTGAAGAGTACTGTCCATGGGCATTCTCCTTTCGGATATTTTTGATGTGCTGTCGAGAAATTCCTTTAACATTATGACGTCACAAACATGGCTACCAATCATGGCACATTCGTAGTCACGTGATTTTTATTTTCATTTTATCAATTTTAAACTGTTTCTAATTGTTTTTTTTTCATATTTAAGTTTTTCGTATCGACTATTATTATAATTATTACTTCTGATAAAGTTTTAAAATACATTAAAAAATCATATTTTTTCCAATATCAGTTGTAACAAAGAATAATAATACTACTAAGCCAAAATGCAGGTGTACAAAGTGGTATGATGTTATTATAAATGTGGCCCATTAACATTCTACCATACATGTCATGTGCAAATATTTAATTACAGAATACATTAAATTATTTAAAATTTCATAATATTCCTTCAGTTATCACTGTAATCATTACAAAAATAAATACATTAAAATATTTAATGTCACAATACATTACATAATTTAAAAATATCATAACAAGACGATGTGTAATCCTCATGATAAGGACGAACAAGTGTAAAATGTCTACAATATCCTTTAGTAACCTACTTACACTAGTAACTACAGAAAAGTATTTGTTAATTTGTATATGAGGTAAGTTATAAAAAGACATGTTCACACAGAGATTGATCCCTTGTCTACAAGTCCACATCCCAATTATGAACACAAAGAAGCAAAAAAATATTAATGGTATCGACAAAGACGAACTATCAAAAGATTTATTTATTACGCCATAAAATCCAAAAACATACTCATACCCAATACCCACTCTGATTACACCTGCGGCTACAGAAACTCGCCATATTTCTAAGGTGGTGATTAACGAGCAAGCTGCTCGTAATAATGGCGTCTTCCTTTGCGCTCGAGCTGCGCCGCCGGTCACCAGCAGTACCTACCAGAGCCAGACAATGCCTTTGTGACGCAATAGGTACTCGAGTACCTACTCACTGCTGAATACAATGCGGGTCACGAAAATGTGGGTACAATCAGAAAGTGTCAAAATACACCATGCGCGACAACCGTTCCGAAAACGAGAAGATACAGGCAAACTTATGGTATTATAAATCCAAACATACTAATACAAGGTGTCTTAAAATTTAAAGTATTCTTTCCAAGACGTGATTGTGTACCCTCGCAACACTTGAGCACATCATGTCCTGCAAGGAATACGTCAAACTACAAGTCACGCTATATCTTGCTGTTACCTCTAACCACTTATTCAAGTGTATTATTGCCTACATAACAACATGGAAAATTTTAAGGAAATTATACTTTTAACTACCGTAATTATTCAAACTCAAACTCAAAGCATTTATTTCAAATAAACTAATTACACTTTTAAATTGTCAAAGTCGGTGAGTTAGAAAGATGAAGCTAGTTGCCCATTCCAAAGCGTACGTACCTATGGAGAAGAACGAGCAAGAACATTCATAATCAGCCTATAACGTTCCCACTGCTGGGGCACAGGCCTGCTCTCTGTGAGAAAGAGTGGGCCGTATTCCAGCACGCGGGCCTAGTGCGGATTGGTAGATGTCACATATCTTCGAATTTTTGGTTCCATGACATTTCCTCACGATGTTTTCCTTCATCGTTATGAGAGCAGTGGTGACGAAATTATTAACACAAGTAAAGCGCCTGCCTGGGCTCGAACCCACGACCCACATCTGGTAAGCCGCGGTCGTCACCACTGAGCCACCACTGCTCTCATGCAAGAACATGATTAACAGCCAATTCGTTTACAATGTTGCATTGAACTGTTTCTTATTTAAAATATAAATATTTGATTCTCATTTTATTGTTTAATGATAAAAAATATATAATTGAAATTAAAACACCTAGCGCAGGTACCACACACACCACAACCGAAATAATATTGAGAAACAAACTGGAGTTGTCCTCCCGGTGTCCTCGAGCACAACACCAGTGTCTCGTGGTCTACAAAGCGGTATTGTTATCTGATTGGAGTGGATCAGTGTCGGCGTCGTCTGATGTTTTCTCATTTATTTCCATATTACTTTGTTGGCGGCTGCGAGCCGCCCTCCGCGGCTAACGAAGGCGCCTCAAACGACAACTCCCGCCGTTTTCATTGAAATGAGAGGTTTCTTTGAAAATTGGACGCCGTTATTATGTCCTTGTATAATTTATGTGCTTTTTATGTACTCCCAGAGCTAAAGGTGGGTACAGGTTTATTTAAATATTTGGCATATGTAAAATTGTCGTTATATCCCCCCATACTAACCTATTTTTTATATTTCGAGTATCCTTTGAGATAGAGTAGATATTATTTTAGAATACCTACTCTTTTCGTTGATTACCGATCACTTAAATATAAGAATAACGCCGTGACACGCTATGTTCATGTTCGTTTCATTGCAGCATGCGTTGATGTCTTTTGTTCTCCGCCTGAAACAATGCCAAGATGACAATGGACCTAATTAATAATCACAAATTAAATATAAGTATGTGACTTACTTGTGCCTTGCAGTAATCAGAAGTGTAATAGGTATGTACTTGCAGTACATCCATTTTTATTTTTAGAAACAATTTCTCTTAAAAGGGTTCTCTCCCCTTTCATCAGACGTTCGTTTCGTGTTCCATCAGCATATTTTATTTCGTTTCAACATTCATTTTACTAAGTACTCATAAAAATGATTTCATTCGTCAAATACATAGTAGTCGAGTCCAATGTATCATCCACTTTATATAAATGTAAATAAGTATCTGTGGTGTCGGTCCAGGCGTGAGAGGGAGGGGGGGAGACAAGCCGGGGGCGCAGAGAGGGGGAGGGCAGGTTTGTTGTGCCTTCAGTACAAATCACTTCAATAAGTTTACGAATACGATAACTCAGTACTAACTTATGTAGCGCGCATCGAATCGACCAACACTTATGAATATAAATGATGTTATCATACATTATGGAGCCAGGTTCAATATGTTCATGTTTGTTATGTATTGATTTGTTTAGTTATTACGTAGTTGTGTGCGCTTACATATTTATGAACATGAGATAATACTAAAGGAATATGTGAACACGCTGACGCTTGAGTATGTGAACACGCTGACGCTTGAGTATGTGAACACGCTGACGCTTGAGTATGTGATCACGCTGACGCTTGAATATGTGAACACGTTGACGCTTGAGTATGTGGACACGCTGACGCTTGAATATGTGAACACGTTGACGCTTGAGTATGTGAACACGTTGACGCTTGAATATGTGAACACGTTGACGCTTGAGTATGTGAACACGCTAACGCTTGAGTATGTGATCACGCTGACGCTTGAATATGTGAACACGTTGACGCTTGAGTATGTGAACACGTTGACGCTTGAATATGTGAACACGTTGACGCTTGAGTATGTGAACACGCTAACGCTTGAGTATGTGATCACGCTGACGCTTGAATATGTGAACACGTTGACGCTTGAGTATGTGAACACGCTAACGCTTGAGTATGTGAACACGCTAACGCTTGAGTATGTGAACACGCTGATGCTTGAATCTCCCGCAAATATTGTAAGTCGATATAATTTGCTCATCGAGTCCAGCGTGAAGTTATAGGTAAAGTAAATATGTTCTGATGTAGATGTTATTTGTTAGTTGCCACCAAGTTTCATAAAACTCACAAAATTATTTACAAACATGGGTTTTCAGGAGTCGTCCATCCTTCTTCCACTCGCACACAAGACCTCATCCGTTGTTATTCACGCACACATGTTCATCGCACATTATACATGATGTATGTACGCATGAAAACGAACCCCTGAGCAGTTGTCGTGAACACAAAACACGCTGCCATCACAACAATACCTGCACAATCTCTTAGCATTACGGACCTACATTACAGAACATTACGAGTTCCTCTCGCCGCCATGTTGTCATCAGAGTGGGTGTATAAAAACTATTCTCGCTAATGTCATTGTCGCGGGGGTGATGACGGGGGTGGCAGGGGGGCGCAGGGGGTGTCATTACCGGGAGGACATCGTTACGGGCCGGAACTGCGTCGTTAGCTATAGACAAAGCCTGGGCTATGTACCCGGCCATTTTTGTGACGAACAGCGCGGGAGCTAGGCGCTACTTCTTATGTAGACACAATTACATATTATATATTTTATTTATTTACTTTTATTATAACGGTTCAACTACAATTAAATTAAGACGATTTATAAAATTATAAAGTTGTGGTAATAAAGTAAACGTACTTTCATAAATCCCTCTCACTACTTACACGTACTTCTGCCCTCCTCTTGTAGTACTTTATATAAGTTCTCTTACGTCACGTTGTCGACGTCGTGACGCTCTGCGAATCCACGACTTTCAATTCCGTTCACTTATTAGGATTTATCTTTCACGCTCTTATATTTGGACTTCTTATCTTTTATCGCTCCGAGTTCATGAGTTTTATTCTCTACACAAGTTGAGACGCAACCGCTTATGACAGACCTCTGCTATATCCTAGGATCCTGCATTGCCATTTTAACAAATTAAATGAAATAGGAAGAAACTCCTTATTGAATTCACACTTATTCATCCCAATCACAAAAATCTCAATAATCATTTATACCATTCGTAACAATCATGGCAAAAAGTTTGTGCTACATTTACTTATTTAAACCTGTAGCCTTTTTTTTTACTTCCCTCAACCGACATCTAACCACTCCCAAAAACAATCCTATCGCCATATAGTATTGTCTATAATAGTCTTCTGCTCTAGTTTCCTATGTAGTGCGCGGGCGCGGGTGGGCGGCGCGGTTCGACAGCTCGTTCGTTAGCGAATGCATACGTAATGAGCGTCTTGTTCCAAATGTAAAATATACCGAATGTAAAAATATATCAAATGCATTATCAAGTAATGTGGAGCCCCCTCCCCTGGGCCTCACGGGGCGTTTTTGCTACCGCGACTGGCAAAACTTTATGTTACTTGTCGACGAACAAATATAATGTGAAAAGTCGTGATATTTGTTACACGAAAATAAAATATTTTTTTTTAATTTCTGGATGAGCTAGCAGACAATTAAATCTTCAATGTACGTCCATCATATTTTATCTGATTGAGTTATGACGAATTTTGGGGCAACACAGTTTTCATTGCAAATTATCAATATATTTTGTTTTTCAATATAGTTTATTTTGTGAAAGTTTTCAAGTACATTTTCGTTTATTTTTGACAAGTATTCGCTATCGAAAGCGCCCCCGGTTGGCGTTACCAAGCGTCATCACGATAATGAGCACAGCAATCACCGCCTCACACACACACACGCACACACACATGTATGCACCACTAGTTATGTGAACACAACCCTATGTACTGATTACTGGTGAGAAGCGCGGAACTACGCCGTAATAATTATGTGTTACCGACGACTGTATGAAACGATGAGAACCAGAAATGTACTGGAAATGCACGCAACTGATGTAGGGAAAACATTTTTTATAATGTGGTATTTCGCATGTTAACGATATGAAAATATGTTTTTATTTTTATAAAGCGAGTAGAGAGTCATTGTTGTGAAACACCAAAATAGGATAAACGAAAGTAAAAGTTCATACAAAAGGAACAATTATGAATCTGTTCTGAATATATAATACACATGTATAATCTGGGCTTCGGAAAATTGATCGCTACCTCAAACTGCAACCACGGCTTCGAATGTAAAAACGAGTTTTACTTGTCTTTAACAGAGTTTGCCATTTTTCAAAAGAGACACAAATAAGATTTTCACTAGTTGTTTACTCATCGAATAAATAACTTGCACATCAGAAAACGTCCAATGGACTACAATTAAAACCAGCTACAGTCATGTAAATTGATCAGATAAATTACGTTATCTGTAGTCTTGTCCATTTTATACAATAAAAAATAGTGAAGTTATCCCATTCGTCCAATCAGCAATCAGTCTAAATAAACTTTCTCTGATAGACATAGATCGGCGAACATCGACAAATAACGATCATCTACGTGTGTGTGTGTGTGTTAGTGGCAGCCGGTTCGCTTATACGAGTCATTACTGTGAGTGCCACCTACACTAACTGAGCACGCACTTAGCCTATTGCGCTGTTAGACTCCACAACTGCTTGTAGACGCGACAACCGCGCTTGTTTAGTTTTATCCCTAGGATCGATGGATAAATTAAACAAATATAAAAACCTTAAAATAAGCTAATCGATGTTTGCTAATTGCTATGATAGAGAAATTGGCAAATTTTAGTTTCATTGTTTTCAATATTAGTTCGATTGTAGTGTAGCAAGCAAGGAACATAGTAAATTACGTCAAAATTAATAAGTTTTACGCATAGTGTGTCAGATAGCTCATACTGCTCAGGGTAATAAAGCCCGACGGCTCAACCAACTGGCTGGTGTAAGGCCAAGTCCCGTAACTTTAAAACGTTCAGAATCTAGTCGCATTCTCATCTCATCCACAGCAATGTCAAAAAATGTAAGAAAATTAGAGGCACTCGTAATTTTCTTATTTTTTTTAGAGTTTTTTGACTTAGATTAGAACGTGAATGCTCTTAAAATACGGAAAATGACCCGCTGATATTCTAAAACCTTTCTGCAATACAATATATACTACACCGTAACTGTGAACCTCATTTAAAGTTTACACATTTGATTGAAACACTGAAGCTGTTTTTGTTTGTCCTGTCTATAGCTCTGCCCGTGCCTCCTCTATGCCATATTGTGTGTAACGGCGGCTGCAGCTCCACTACCAATTACCTTAAAAGCCTTTCCTAATAGTTACCTAAAGCAGATCAATGAGTCTGAGGCACAATGGACAATATACGGCCACATTACTGAGATCAAACTACACCGCATTTACTTGGAAAGCTTTAGCGAACTATTTTATATTTATTTGAACATATCTACTTCAATAGATTGCTGTTCGTGAAATCTCAATAAAATTTACTTTCCACTGATTACTTAGCGATACTTCGGAACGTTTATATCAAATAAAAAGCAATTTTCGTCATAAAAAAAATCTAATTGTAGTCGCAATCTCATTTCAGTGACACTTTCTATAAATATCCTCCTCAGGTGGGTTGGGCGGGTTTATTGTTGTGACGGTACATTGACATTAGTGTACGTGCCGCAGTACTTCCGTAGCGCTCTCCGCTACGACGTAGTACTTCGTAACACTCACCGAATACACGGTACGATTGTAAATTTCATTATTACGTTTTTATTAAATACATGGCAAGATATTGATTGAAATTTTTGATAATTTAATCATACAATAATTAATAATTCGATCTCATACTAAATTTGATTTGAAAAATTATAAATGTACATTCAAAGTTGCTATACTCGTTCATGCAATAATATCGTAATAATATGTACGTTCTTAAATTGTTCGTTATATTACTAGTAGAAGTTATTAATGAAAGGTTACGTTTTGTAGAAGATTTGAATGTGAAACGGATCGCGTAGACATTTGCTACGAAATCTCGTAGCACTGCGCTCGTTAATTACACAGTCAACTTCTCGTTTAATTTAACGACATTTTACTAAGTAGAGTTTCAATAAGTTAATTTCTTGAACAAGTCTCAATTTTAATGCTAAAGAAACACTAACCTTGCAAAATTATTTACATTCGAAATCACAAACTTTTAAATGATCCAATGATCGTAAAAGTATACAATAGTATATTATTATAAAGGGTGGCGCACAATGGCGGGCGCCTGCAACGAGCACAATGTTGTGAACTATTCATAGCATGGTGCCATTTTGTTTACTTTACATGTCGACGCTCAGTGTACATACTTTGTAATTTTAACATTACTATGTGCCTGGTGCTGCATAGATTGAAGTAAATTAAGAATACGCGGATTTGGAAACGGTTTATTTAGAGAATTTCTTCCGAAGGTTTATATGTATAAACATGCATTTTATAATAGAGAAATGCCGAGAAATTTAAAGATATGTAATGATGTCGTAAAGAACAAATTTTTGGGTGCTTATATTGCTGATGCTAGCTAAACCTTACGTGATATCGATACGGTCGGTCGGCCGGCATGCCCCGTTGCCGTACACGACGTGGTAGACATTCTATAGATAAACGACCTCCGACACATACACTGTACAAAGTCATGCAAAGCCGTGGAAAATCATTATTGTAATAAAGTTTTGAACTTCGACAGTAAGTCAAATCTTAATTAAACCTTAAATTACAAACAACACCGACGACGACGACGATGTTCCAGAGGTGAGAGTGGCGGTACGTAAGCTGAATGTCAAGAATACCGCCCCAGGACCCGACGGCTTGTCTGGAGAAGCCTGAGTCCTGGCCCTGGAGGCTCTCCGGCTTCGACTAAGAGGGCTCCTAAGTGCATGCTTGGAGGAGGGCTGGTTCCCACTTCACTGGATGACGGGAAACTGGTCCTCATCAAGAAGCCGGGGCGCCCCGCGGACTCTCCGTCCACTTACCGGCCCATCGTGCTACTCGACGAGGTGGGCAAGTTCTTTGAAAGAGTCAATGCAGACCGCCTCGTCGGGCGGCTGGTGCCTGTGGGGCCGGATTTGGCGAAGAACCAGTTTGGTTTCCGCAGGGAGCACTCTACTGTAGATGCCAACATGCGCGTGCGAGCCCGCACGATAGGGGATTCTGTGGCCCGGGGTGGGGTCGCCTTGGCGGTGTCTCTAGACATCGCCAATGCCTTCAACACCCTGCCCTGGAGTTGCATCAGGGAGGCACTCCTCACCGCGTCGATAGGATCTGGCAACTGGGACTCGAGTGGCCTTGCACAAGTCCGAGGCCATGTGTTTTCATGGTCCTCGGAATACGACACCAACGGGTTCCCAGATAACAGCAGGAGGGATTCACATCGGCGTCGAGTCGACGATGAAGTGCCTGGAACTCGTCCTTGCCAGCCAGTGGAAGTTCGTGGAGCATTTCTGACGTTTAACTCCCTGACTGGAGCGGGTCGGAGCTGATTTGAAGCGTCTCCTGCCCAATCTAGTCGTGCGGTGCATAGCCCTATATGGGGCAATGGTGTGGGCGCCTTCACTGAGGCGCCGACCAGCCCACCGGTTGAACGCGTCCCATAGGCTCATGGCCATCCGGATGGTCCGGGGATACCGCATGATGTCCGGTGAGGCGGCAGGCCTCCTTACCTGGAGGCAAAGGTTCTCGCGCATACTTGGGTGTGGCGCGAGGAGGCGAAACGTCGGGGCGTTACTACGCTGTTGCGTGAAATCGCAGCACAGCGAACAGAGCTCCGGCGGGATCTCATTGGAGCATGCGATTGTTGCAACCCAGTCCTGGGCTCGCCATAATTGCGGCGGTAAGCCCCCACTTTGAGGAGTTGATTGAGGGTGAGGCACCATGGCGTCCTCACCTGCCGCCTGATGCAAGTCATCACCAGACACGGTTGTTTCGGGAGGTTCCTGTTTCGGATAAGGCGGGAGGAAACGCCCAGGTGTTTCCACTGTGTAGATCGCCCTGAGGACACGATGGAGCATACGGTGGAGGTCTGCCTGGCTAGGGTGGAATACCGCCGTGTCCTTGTGGAGGCGAATATCCTTGTGGAACGAGCAGACTGTTAAAAATTATCTCAACAACTAAGAAAATTAAACTTTATCTAATTTTGATAAAGTTCTTGTTAGAATAACAGTTGTCGTGTACTGTCTTCATTTTTAAATATCCCCTGTGTCATTTGAGTTAATATTTAATTTTCATAGTTGTTTATATCATTTTGAACAGTCTGTTCGTCCCGATATTATTGAAGCTGACCTACATAAAGTGGATTAAAAACGTATTATCGAAGCTAACGCAAAAACTACCAAAGCAAAGTTAATAACTTTCCATGGGACCACCCCTGAAGCATACCCTATCCTTTTAAAAAAGAATGTTAGAATTCCATCCACAATTGACGGAGAAATCGGGGAACATACAAAAAATATATATAAACTGTGGAACATAACCTCCTCCTTTTTGAAGTCGGTTATTTATTGCTAAATCGATCCAGCCGTCCTCAAGTGATACGTTTACCAATGAACAACACTTCATTTGATGTTTATAGCTAGCACCTTACACAGAATGTAGAATGTATTGCCATCGTGGTTTTGCACTAACTTCAGGATTGGTTGATAGTGTTTTGAGTTGCTGGATTTGATATTATTAGGCTGATAATGGTTTGGTTTACGATCACTAATTTAATGATACGAAAGAATGTGGTTTAAAAGCCACATTAAATACTACAATTTAGCTAGCTGGTGTTAAGTGTGCTCCTACCGATTTATGCCAACCTGGTACTTCAAAGGCATAACACGTTTTCTAGCTGACTGACACAACTATGTTAGGTGAGCTCCTACTAAGTTATGACAACCTGGTACTTCGTGCAGAATACCAATTTACAAAAGATCTACTTATATTTAAGTAAAACATTTAATTTAAAAACAAATTTTTGACGTGATTCTTTAAATTGGCATAACTTTTTTTAATTTATGAACCGATTGTCATGAAACAAACACTGACCCCCTTATTTATAAACATTGCTTAAAGTGAAAAGATGTTTTTTTTTTTTGGGTCATCATCAAATAACTTCTCCCGCTCTGGGTGGAGCGGGAGGGCGTGTCAGACTTTTACTGACTAAAACCCACCCGTGTTCCCTCAGTTGCCTGTGTGCCAGGGGCCGCGGTATCTCTTTCGAACAACCCGCACCCCTGGCAAGCATCGGCCCTTGCGGGCCCCATCTGTTGCTGCTGACATCTCTTTGACGCACGCGTGGAACACAACGCGCCGTCGACCCGGGCTTGGTCCTTACCGGACAGCGAGCTACCCATTACTCTCCGTCCGCAAGCCCGTGCCTACGGTGGCCGGGAATCAGCCTGGGATTCCCGACACCCAGGGCGTCTCCTGCGAAGGCCAGGGCTGTGAGGGCGCATGTACTGCATCTCCCTCACGTGCGCCGCCTCCCTCTTTGCGAGCATTACTTCTTCGCTGAAGGAGGCGACTGCTAGCCATGCACTCTCGCTCCGTACCATGGCCTAGACCAGGGTCGGACGCGAGAGATCGCCGCCGCCGATCACCTCCACGAGGACACGGCGGTGCTCCGCCCAAGCCGGGCAGACCTCCAAAGTGAAGAGATGTTTAAACGTCTAAAATGTATGATTAAACACACGCTAATCATTACTTAACTTTAAGTAGCGTTTATAAATATGGGGTAAATGTTAAGTGAAGCTTACCACAATATATTAGTGAAAACTACATCTAAATCGGATAAGCCATTACGAGATTAGCGTGCATAAATGCACAGACAAACAGACAAAAATTCTAACAATCATTGTTTTGGATGCTATTTGCGTTGATAAAGGTCCCAAGAATAATTTTTCTCATAAATCTTCCATGTACAGACAGCGATCCGTTACATATTTATTATATGTATTCAATTGATGAGTATATTTCTAAGCTAAATTATGACTATGATGATGGTTTGATTTGGTTTAGTTTGAGTAACGTGATTGGTAGTCGAACCTTTTTTCCACATTTTGTTAGCATCGAGTCCCTCACTATAACGTGAATTTGTGTTTGAACCTTTTAATTCTGTCTATTAAGGTGAACCTAGTCCACATTTTTTCCATACAAACTTCGGGAGTGTTAGTTACTCCACTGTACGACAATGTACATCAAAAATTAAACATGGTATGGTTTTGTCTCATTATCAATATTGTCTGTACGGAAACAGAATACTAAATTAAAAAGCCATTAAAAAGTTAGGAGCCAACAAAGATTCGTTTTTCTTGCTAATTTAACCTAACTTTAAGTAATAAAAGACGTACAAAATCTGAAAAACCAAGTCGGTACCGACAATGCTCAAATATCGAAAAGTTCAATTAACTTTATTGGTCATTCATTTATCTAGTGGTTTTTTCATAAAACCCGATCTTCCGAAGGACTGTTCTTCATTTTTAACCGACTTCCAAAAGGAGGAGGTTCTCAATTCGTCGGAACCTTTTTTTTTTTTTTTTTTTTATGTATGTTCCCCGATTACTCGAAGATGGCTGGACCGATTTGGAAAATTTTTTTTTTGTTCGAAAGGGTATACTTCCCAGGTGGTCCCATGATCATCAAGTCAGGATCTGATGATGGGATCCTGGAGAAATAGAGAGAACTCTTCAAATTTTATAGGCACACTTGAAGCAATTTGTAAAGTTTTTGGAAGAGTACTTTCTCGGAGTGGTTCCATTTCAATTTGGTGAAGATCTGATGAAGAACTTCGGAGATAGGCAACGGAACTCCTCAATAAATGATAGCAAATGGACAGGGATTGCTGTAATCTCATGTCTGTCAATTGTTTACACCAGTTAATAACATAACATCACGCCGGTACGCTGTGAAGGGGTAAGCACATGTGAACCACTAAAAAGTGAAAAATAAAAAACTTTTTTCAAAAAAATAAACAACCGACTTCCAAAAAACACTAAAAAGTGAAAAATAACTTTAATTTCGGAAGACGGTGACAAAAAATTAAAATACATATCCAAAGTCACCGACTTCCGAAATTAAAGTTATTTTTCACTTTTTAGTGTTTTTTGGAAGTCGGTTGTTTATTTTTTTGAAAAAAGTTTTTTTTACGCGCCAGTTGTACTGTAAATGATCCTGCATCTCACTGAATAATGTTGTGCGTGTAGACTAGCGTCTAACTGTTCATCACTGATACTACCTCTGTCGGACACGACGCCTGGTGAGACGGCGTGCTTTTTAGCCAGGCCCATCAGTGAGTTCGAGCCCGCGACTAGGTTCCCCTTAAATCGTAATGTAAGTGTTAGTTACGTTGGGCACGCCACGATCGCGGCGGTAAGTCCCCTCTTTGAGGAGTGGTTTGAGAGGCGGCATGGCGTCCTCACCTTCCGCCTGACACAGGTCCTCACCGGACACGGTTGTTTCGGGAGGTTCCTGTTTCGGATAGGGCGGGAGGAAACGCCCGGGTGTTTTCATTGCGAAGATCGCCCTGAGGACACGGTGGAGCATACGGTGGAGGTCTGCCCGGCTTGGGCGGAGCATCGCCGTGTCCTCGTGGAGGTGATCGGCTGCGGCGATCTCTCGCGTCCGACCCTGGTCCAGGCCATGGTACGGAGCGAGAGGGCATGGCTAGCAGTCGCCTCCTTCAGCGAAGCAGTTATGCTCGCAAAGAGGGAGGCGGCGCACGTGAGGGAGATGCAGTACATGCGCCCTCACAGCCGTGGCCTTCGCAGGAGACGCCCTGGGCGTCGGGAATCCCAGGCTGATTCCCGGCCACCGTAGGCACGGGCTTGCGGACGGCGAGTAATGGGTAGCTTGCTGTCCGGTAAGGACCAAGCCCGGGTCGACGGCGCGTTGTGTTCCACGCGCGCCTCAAAGAGATGTCATCAGCAACTGATGGGGCCCGCAAGGGCCGATGCCTGCCAGGGGTGCGGCTTGTTCAAAAGAGATACCGCGGCCCCTGGCACACAGGCAAGTGATGGAACACGGGTGGGTTTTAGTCAGTAAAAGTCTGACACGCCCTCCCACTCCACCCAGAGCGGGAGAAGTTATTTGATGATTTCCCAACCAGAAAAAAAAAAAAGTGTTAGTTACGTACCTACCTACTTGCTAACTAACCAAAAGATCTTATAATCTATCAAAACTGATAACATTTTTTTATTAAGAACGTGTTGGTAAGAATTTTATTTATAAATAACCTAATATACCGATCAGGGCTACGACATAATAATCGGTGAGCTCACAAAATGGCGGCGGCGGGAATTATCAAATTACACGAACAAGGAGCCCTAATACTGTAAGTGGGATTAGGGCTGCCGCGCCACTGACGTCATCCTCTAATCCTGTTACATCGCACGCCCTAGCCGCATGTCGGGGACCATAAATAAACAAACATGGGGCCATGTTTTATTCAATTAGAAATCGGATTGGTTCTTTGTAAATAGATGAATTTCAGGCCTGAAGATTCTTGCAGCAGTAGTTTATCTTACTTCTCATCAAACTATTGATTGCAAGAAGGTTAAATTAATTTATGACGCAAGTTTGTCTTCATTTCAGTTCTATCAACTGCCAGAGTAGTCGATGTATGATAAGAATGATATGATAAGAAATGCGGTAAGATCTCTTTAAACTTTCTTCTTTGCCGAATACTTTAGTATTCAATGTCCGATGAAAGTTAAAGCAAAATTCAACTAACTCCATCAGAGTCATCCCTATCACAAAAGTTAATAAGATCGGAAGCAATCTTCATTACTGACAGCCCTAACTGTTCGAAACAAGCCAAAAATATTGAATCACTTTCCGTTATCTCTACGTCGCTGTTATAAGGTTCATTTTCGTTTGTTGGTGGTGTAGCGTTAGTGTTAGATGAAAGCCAAGATGATTTCATTTGACGAGATTACGGCAGATTATATGAAGAGACGAGAGGGGACGCGATGCGGGACTCATCTAATTATGTTTCATGGAGGCTCACTCACGTAGAAATCTGTCCAGAGGTACTTGACGTCGACGTGATTCGTGAAGGACCAGCGAAGGTTATGCACCAAATCGAAGAATCAAATTTTCTTTCGCACCTTATATAAATTCCGTTGACGCAGGTCAGATAGGCCGTCGCTCTATGTAAAATACTAGGACTCAGCTGCATCTAATTAGACTGGAAGCAGACATATGTTGAGGACATGCTTGGCAAAAGGCTGGCACATGATGATGATACATTCTGATGACGTTGAAAAGATATCACCTACTCACAAGCTTGAGCAATATCATAGCACCATAATATACTAAAGTAAGTAGATACCAGTCATCATTCCACATGGCTCGGGCACATAACAGTAGTAGCTCCGTACTACAGTACACAGGCGTGTAGTGTACAATAATGTAAAGCGCTCTACAATATCTGTAGTACTCGTACCTGTAGCTCCGCGTCACGGCAGCGGCTCCTCCCAGCCGCCGAGTACCGACAGAAGCTAAACGACTACAGTGATTTTTAAATATAAGTTTCGGAAACTTAAGAAATTTGTATATAGCACTGTACTTTTTTGTACCGGTTTAAGCAGGTCGAATGAATGGTTATGTAAATAATTGTAAATGTAAAAAACTTAAACATTAAAACGAAATGCTTTTGGTCAGAAAGGTAATTCTAATAAATAATTAATTTCACTGGTGTAAGCTGTATGAAGACTAGGTACTACATTTGCGTATCACATTTCTAATCACAACATAATTAAATATGACGACAAAACAAAAAAAGAAATTCGTACAGAACGTGCGTCCTATGTAGTACTCGCTCGTTAAATTACATACAACTCTTGAGGCACATGAAATTAAAACAAAGCTCGTATACACAGAATTATTATGTGGTGTGAATGCGGCACCTGTATTATATAATGAGTGAGTCCTCGAGGGTGCGTGGGTGTCGACCGAGCGTTATGTTCGCTCATTGTATTCTGTTCACTCACTCACCGGTCGTCACTTGCGTGTAATGATATGCGTGCACTTATGTACGACTATATTATGTAGCTGTGAGTATGTGCTCACATTGTGTTACTTGTTTACTGGTAGCCTAGAAAGACAACGATTTTGTGTGTGTGGACCACGATTGTGTAGGTAAACATACACACAAATATAAACTAAATACAAAACAAACTCAAACTAGGTAAGTATATCCTTTCAATACGTAGTTTCTACTAACAAAATATTTATTTTAGTTTTAGAAACCGTTTATTTTAGTTCGCCGTTTTAATTTTATTTTAGTTTTGTAACATAAGTATGATATAAACAATATAAAAGATAACTAATAAAACATGTGCTAAGTACGAGGTAGCAGTCTCATATCTCCAATCCACATTGCACTTTCCTGATTATCTGCAGTTTACGTATTAACAGCTAGAGAGATAACAACTTGTTGTGTATATCAATTACTCCAAGCTCAGCTTTCATTCCAACCAGTGAAGACACGAATTTCGAGAATAAGATTCTACAACTTCTTCTGTGAATAAAAAGACGTGAAATATCGAATAAATAAAACTAGATCTATTATTTTTCTGCTAGTTAGACCTACACATACTATTACATTATTATAAAATCAACCAAAGCAGACCTTACACCGCGAAGGAAGGTGAAACCTTTATCATACGTTCTATAGCGAAATGGCAACTATAACACTAGAAGAACTGTAACTTGTAGCTAACTAATGTAATAGTTGTGCACTATCCCCTGGTTAGGTATATAACAAGAGCACTTATTCAATAAAACCGATCGATATCCGCGATTATAGTCACTTCACTTAAGAGGGAAATTGTTAACTAATTTAGTTTTTGTAATCTATTTAAATGAAATAAATTAGCTCGTTGTATTATGGTAGAATTTACATAGATTTTTCACAAACTTTATGAACTGATTTTTTACCCACATTCTTTGCAAATAAATCCATTCAATTCTATTCATAGGAAACTTCTCATTTTTGAAACCATAAGCATAATCACGTCAGCTTCAGAAACACTAAAAGGTAATCATTAACAGTATCGGAGACCACGGCTTGTCTTGCAGCCAAAGTGCTGGTCGCTTACCGCAGTAGGTACGCGAGCATAAACGACATCCATCCGTCAAGTCCATGTCACCGTCGGCGTTTCAGCTGTATTAGAACCCAATGGCTTGGTACGCGACGATGACATGAGATCAGACGGCATGTCTTTATTTCCATGGAAGGTGTTGCGCCATCTCATCTTGTGGGCTCGTGCTGTGCTGGCTGCGGCTGCGGCTGGAAAACTTTAAACAGCGTAAGTATAACAACCTTATTAGTAATTATATTTTCGAGCCGTTTGGGGTTGAAACCCTCGGATCGTAGGAAATTTTTAAACGGCGGCTAAGCATTGCCATAATACGAGGTAAGGCCGCCAGTCTCTTGGGTACATTACCGGTCGACAGCGAAGCGATCTTCGACGATATATTTTAGTTTGCGAATAGTTTTAGTTAAGTTATCATTTAATTTTGTATTGGTTAATTATTAATTAGTTATTAGTTGTTATTTACTTACATTTACTTAATAATTACATAGATCGGTAAAGACAAACAACATAGATGAATGCCATCTATGTTGTTTGTCTTTAAAGTTTAAATGAAATCTGACCGTTTGAAGTGGGTCAAAATCAAGTCTAAAGGAGTCGGTTACAAATAAACATGCTTACAAACATACAGGTGAAGCTAATAAAAGCGTGTTAAAATAGGTACTATTCGTATTTTACATGGAGCGACTGTCTCTGACTGTTACTGGATAATATCATAACCCTTGGTAAGACTGGTTGTCAGACTTTCGGGCTTCTGCCGACCCGTAACGACTGTCAAAGACCCACAGACCGGCAGCCGGGACCAACAGCTTAACTTGCTATCCGAGTCACGGAACAGTCTTGGTATGTAAGTACATATTGTCACCCATTCACAGACCCACGGAGTATCTATGACTATGAATGACCTTTTAATTAATATTATAAAGGAATTTGTTTGTTTGCGTGTTTGTATGTAGCGATCTCTGAAACCACCAGTCGGATTTGAAATATTTTTTGCATTTGTTAGCCAAAGAAGAAGAAAATAGAAAGAACGCTAAGTGAAACAAAGCCATTAGTTACATAACAGGGGCCCGCGTCCAGTGGAATTTATAAAAGATCTACGTGTGTACCAAACATTGCCGACAGTTGTTCTGTCCAGCTCGACATGAGCTGTTCGCATTGGTATATCTTGACACGGACGATAAAGAACTTTTTAAACAATAGACATGCATTATAATGTAGGACGATGCCAAAGAGTTCATCTCGGCGAAAAGTAACACTCAAAGTTACTCTAGATATATTAATAATAATAATAATAAGGATGCCTGTAAGGATCTGTCGACATGCTGGATAGATTATAAGTAGGCCTACGACTCAGTGCCACATGCATGACTCATGAGAGTGCTGGAGTTGTACAAGATTGATGCAACTCTACGCACCTTCCTTGAGTCGTGCATGGGGCAATGGAGGACAGTCCTTCGCTCTCCGGAATGTCCACAAATCCAGGAGAATGATGAGCCCGTATCGATCAAATGAGGAATATTTCGGGGCGACAGCTTGACTCACCTTTGGTTTTGTTTACCCTGAATCCTCTAAGCACAATGCTGGAGGGTTCTGGTCTAGGCTATCGGCTGAGGAGAAGTGGTGAGGTTATAGGTATCTCATCTCCTATACATGGATGGCCATAAATTATTTGCCCCCAACAAATTGCAACTGACGGAGCTACTGAAGGTAACTGTAACTTTTAATAGCGTCATCAAATAAAATCAAATTAAAATATTTTATTTCACATAAACCTGCAAGTGCACTTATGAAACGTCAGAAGCAAGGTGCACGGTTCCAATTTGTCGCTTCCTATGGAGAAGAGCCGGCAAGAAACTCCACGGTTACTCTTTTAAAAATAATTGGATTTTATAATGTTTTCAAATTACAGTGATATTAGGTATGGGAGCAGGCCTGTCAATAAGTACCAGGTACTTAGAGGAATGAAAATAAAGAATAGAACGTCTGTAAGGCCTACAACGTTCTCTCATTCACAATATGTAAAGGAATCTACCTATGTATAATCAACCTATTTAAATCAAGTGACATGATTTCCATGAGAATCACTAATAAATAGTCGATATAACAAGTGTTGTATAATGTCAAAAATGACGATAATATGTCAGAAAGTGTAAAAAATAAAAATAATAAAATTAACATTGTAATTTGGGAGCAGTTCTCATATAGTTATTCTGTGGTACTAGGGAAGCCACATGCGCAGAAGGAATTAATGCCATTTTATCTTATAATATGCTTTTTTGATAAGGACACGTTTGATGTGAGTTTTAAACTTTCCATCGCTAAGTTATGTAACTGACTTTGACAACTTGTTATAGAAGCGGATACTGTTTATTAGAAATGACTTGCTAGTTTTAGTTCATCTAAATTTTGGAATCACAATCATTAGGATGGATTTCCATACACCTCAAGGGGTCTATTCTCTAAGCACGAAATCCGTAATCTCGGTTGATGTTACGGGCGTTTCCGTCGTTTTTATAAGTATTTGGGTATGTCGGAAGCGTTAGGCATCAACACTGCTGACATGAAGCAATCGTTGAGGGAGCGCTTCTTTGGTTGCCTGAAGAAGGTATTAATTAGTCTTCTTTCAGGTGGAAACAAGGCGCGCAGCCTTCAATGGGTGGGTCATGCCAGTTGTGATGTATTCTTTCGGCATACTCAAATGGACTCAGACTGAACTCAACACCCTGGATCGACAGGTCCATACACTGCTGACTGCAAACCGGATGCATCACTCACGATCATCGGTGATGAGATTGTACATCCCGTGAATGTGCGGGGGTCGAGGTTTTTTATATCCGAAGACCTTCCACAACCGCGAGGTGTGCAGTCTCAGATAATATTTTTTTAAACCGAAGTGGGTATGCACCGTGATGTGGTCGCAGTGGACAAGGGGCTCACGCCGGGATCCATGGCTAAAGAAAACTGGCGCAAACCTGTAATACTAACTATCGATGACCGCAAGGAAGTATGGCGAAACAAGGAGCTTCACGGGCACTTCTATCGGGCTCTTCGTGAGCCCGGTGTTGATTTCTTAGCGTCCATAACCTGGCTACGTTTTGGTGACCTTTTCGGGGAAACTGAAGATTTCGTCTGTGTAATTATGGATGAAGTAATCTTGACGAATAACTACCGGAGACATATTATGAGGGACGGGATGGTTGACGTGTGTCGGGCATGTCACCGTCCGGGTGAGTCCATCAGACATATTATCTCTGGTTGTTCGCGTCTGGCTAACGGCGAGTACTTGCACAGGCATAAGCAAGTAGCCAGTATTATTCACCAGCAACTTGCTTTGCAATATAAACTTGTGGATTCTGCTGAGGTACCGTATCACAAGTCTGTGCCCGACCCAGTTCTTGAAAATGAACAGGTCACTTTGTACTGGGACCGGTCTATCATTACTGATAGGACTATTGTAGCTAATAAGCCTGATATAGTAGTGATAGGTCGGTTAACGCGCCGCACAATAATGGTCTATGTTACCATTCTGCATGACGGGAACCTCGTGAAAGCTGAGAAAGAGAAGCAAATTAAATATCTCGACTTATCACACGAGGTTGTTGACATTTGGAATGTGAACTCGGCCGTCATTGTGCCGATTGTCGTATCAGCCAATGGACTGATGGCCGAAAGCCTCAAACAACATCTTTCGAGGCTTTCGTTAGGCGGTTGGATCAAAGGCCTGATTCAAAAAGCAGTACTCCTCGATACGGCTTGCGTGAGGAGGTTCCTGTCTCTAGAGCCCTAACTACTGGTAGCTTGGACCCTGCTCCCGATACCGGCAGATCATTTCATATATTTTGTAATGTTTTTTTTTTAATGTCTGTTTTATAAAAATATTTAAAGATGTATTACAATAAGTAGTAAAATAAATAAACGAAATAATAATAATAAAATCGTTTATTTATGAAACGGGCACGTTTACAATAAATACCTTAACAAATAAAATAGAGCAGTTGCTAATTTACCCGAACTAGGTTGAACCTGTGCGTCAGACTACAAACATGCACAACTACCTAAAATAGAACTTAGGTCAACAAAAGTAAAAATGCATGTTAGCGGTTTTATTTACTGACAACAAGTAGATCTTCTGTCTGTGCATAATCAATGGACAGTAAATGTTCAAGTACAATTTTTGTACAGCTATAGTAATTTAATTCATAAATACGTAGTTTTCTTTTTAATCTATTTATTGTACAGAAATGGGCCTAAGAACCTATAAAATCTTTCTACAAAGATATGTTTTCAAGTTTCATTAGTTATGCATACTACATAATTCCGTCTCTTGTTAGTATTGTCAGCATTGTAGGTAGGCATGGTGTGCTGTTTTAATACTAAGTGCAAATGAAAAGCTGGAGAACAGTGAGTACGTTGCAGGATTTATTTAACAGATCTGTAGGAAAGAAGAAGGGATAGAAGTTTGCTACCTTTAAAATTTCTCTCTGAGCAGAAGAAATTCTTTCAAGAGGAAGCAAATTAGTTTTATGTGCCCCAGAAGTGATACAGTTTTGAATAATTAATTGATATAGGCCCAAATAAACTTGTGTGATTAGTTTTGAATCTGCTAACGTTCGCAATTTTTTTTAAACAGAAATGGGTTTGCGCACTCTTTTAGTTAGGCTTTCAATATGTTTTCTAAAAGAAAGTGTGTCATCCATTATTACCCCTAGGTATTTAATTTAGCTCGTTTTGTGGATAAAAGGGCAATTGCACATGCTGACTTTACGGTTTCCACATTGATGGGCATATAGATCAGGGTTAGTAATGTTAAGTTGAGGCTTGCGCATGAAGAAGTGAACATATTTAGTCTTGTCGGTATTTAATGTTAGTAAATTGCTTTGAAGCCAATTAGTCACAAAATTTAAACCTTACCGACCGATTTGAAACAGTTCATTACTGGTTTTAGCGGTAAATACTAACGCCGAGATATAATTTTACCCTCTTTAATATTTAGATTACACAACTCATTAATATAAATTTAAAGTTTAAATAGTCAGTAAAAAGTTTCAGCGGCGTTTCTCTTATTCCTATGGTCTCTAATTTGTCCAGAAGGACAGAAACAGACACCGTGTCGAAGGCCTTGGCTAAATCAAGAAAGACTGCTAGGTTCTGGTTTCCTTTATAGTTTGGGTGTAAAACCAAATTGCGCAGGGGATATGTTGGTTTTCTCTAGGTAATTAACACGTCTACTCCTTATAATTTTCTCTAGTATTTTTTAAATTAAGGGAGTAAGGATATTGGCCTATACTGACTCGAACTTGATTCAGCTGTTTTGATATATTGGTGACGTTTTTAATTTAATTCCAAAGTTGTTTGCTATTTTTACCTGCTCTATTTAATTGATTTTTATCGTAATTATTTTTTAATATTCAAGGAGATTGTTGCAAAAAATCCTGTATCTTTTATAGGTAGTTCGCATAATAACATTATCAGGGTATCTCTTTGTTCTCTAATGAAGTTTGTCTCTGTGACTTATACACCGAATTAATCCAGAAATAATCCATGGCTTCATATTATAAAATTTCTTATTTACTGTAGAAACGTGTTTACGTGTTACGTAATATTGCTTGTTTGACATGTTAAATTAAATACGATAAAGCCAAATTACCGTCCGCCGCATTGTAAACTAGACCAAAATCAATGTTGCATAAATCATATTCGAGTTTGTTTATGTTTAATTTGCTAATAGTCAGAGGAGGATTTAGCTTAGGCAGCGATAAATTTACTGTTAGTATGACTGCGTGATGGTCAGTAATTGTTGAGTTAGTAACAAGCGTAATACAGAGTGTAAGGGAAACGCTTCTGAAGCCAGAACGAAGGTTATATATACAACCTAAATGCAAACGGATACCAATAACCTTTCGCCTTAAATTGGTTATTTTGCTTCAATTTAAAACGTTTGACGCTTGTTACACTTATTTTTTTTTTATGTCTAGATTTTTTTATGGTACTGTATGGTGAATCAATAGCCCTATCACCTGTCTTCGTTTTCGGAGGCGTTTCCCTTACACCCTGTGTAAGACAGGCTAGTTTTGATCATCATATGATCTAGGCAAGAACCGCTCTGATGAGTAGGCAATGTGTGAGCGGGAAGGAAACTATGGTATAAGCAGATGTAAAGGTAATCTTGGGTCCCTGCATCACAGTTTTCAGAACCAATATTTATATTGAAATAATCTGTTAATATGACATTCTTAAATGGGCTAAGTGCTTGGAGAAACTGGTTTAAGGATCTGTTAAAAGGATCTCAATTTCTAGAGGAAGGGGATTTATACTTAGCGATTATCGATGTAGTAGTAGTACTAATTTTGTTGACTAAACAATTACTCATATAATCTTGTAGATGATGTTCCTCGACCATGACCTTTAATTATTCCTTAGCAAAGACTACGACACCATCATTTTTATTGTGGTTTATTGTGGTATGTCATAAAGCGTACCCCGGTATTACTGGTAGATTATCGTAGCGGTTAGCTAACCAGCACTCGGTAAGTACCATTATATCACAATCAAAGTTAAGTCTATGAACAAAAATCTTAAAGCTGTCTATCTTCTTAAAAATACTACGAATATTTTGGGTCAGTAAGGTTAGTGAATTTTGAAAGTCGGAAAGATATTTTATGCAGTCCTCAACGTCACATGTCTTTGACACAGTTACAAATGTGTTATCTATATCTGTAATTAAGTTATGATCCAAATTAAACTAAAAATCACAATAAAAATTAAGTCTAAAATATACTCAAGTATGTGGCGCTCTTAGGCGCCTCCATAATCAATTGAATTTATGTACCTATATTCGGCAGCTTTTTAGTCAGGCAATCTGTGTCTCCTGTTTTGTGGTTGGCATGCTTTTTAAAGCGCGAACATGCAGCACATTTCGGTGGATTACCTTTCTTCTCGCAGTCCTGGGTTTTTTTTTTTTTTTTTTTTCTGGGTGGGAAATCATCAAATAACTTCTCCCGCTCTGGGTGGAGCGGGAGGGCGTGTCAGACTTTTACTGACTAAAACCCACCCGTGTTCCCTCAGTTGCCTGTGTGCCAGGGGCGGCGGTATCTCTTTCGAACAACCCGCACCCCCGGCAGGCATCGGCCCTTGCGGGCCCCTCTGTTGCTGCTGACATCTCTTTGAGGCGCGCGTGGAACAGAACGCGCCGTCGACCCGGGCTTGGTCCTTACCGGACAGCGAGCTACCCATTACTCGCCGTCCGCAAGCCCGCGCCTACGGTGGCCGGGAATCAGCCTGGGATTCCCGACGCCCAGGGCGTCTCCTGCGAAGGCCACGGCTGTGAGGGCGCATGTATTGCATCTCCCTCACGTGCGCCGCCTCCCTCTTTGCGAGCATAACTGCTTCGCTGAAGGAGGCGACAGCTAGCCATGCCCTCTCGCTCCGTACCATGGCCTGGACCAGGGTCGGACGCGAGAGATCGCCGCCGCCGATCACGTTCACGAGGACACGGCGATGCTCCGCCCAAGCCGGGCAGACCTCCACCGTATGCTCCACCGTGTCCTCAGGGCGATCTTCGCAATGGAAACACCCGGGCGTTTCCTCCCGCCCTATCCGAAACAGGAACCTCCCGAAACAACCGTGTCCGGTGAGGACCTGTGTCAGGCGGAAGGTGAGGACGCCATGCCGCCTCTCAAACCACTCCTCAAAGAGGGGACTTACCGCCGCGATCGTGGCGTGCCCAATCCTGGGTTGAGTGCTCTTCTTCACTGCAATGTGCTCATGTGGGGACAGGTATTTTGTAAGTCTTGGCTGCATGACCGTACTGTTAGCACTTGTAACATCTAGTTACAAGTGTGAAAACTCGTACCGAGCAGGACGTCGAATTAATAAATAATCTGTCCTGTGTGATGAGGGCCTTACGAATGACGGCTGGAACTTCTATTATGTAGTTACCATTCTCAACGTCTTTTCTGCCAGACTTGTGGCTCAGTTTTATAGAGGTCAAAAATATATCTTGGGTCATTGTTGGCAGTTTTTCAGTCAAGTTTTGTTCGTATATACATTTAAAAACCTCATTTCCAGCCATTGCTGTGGGAACTCCTATAACTATAATGCGAGGTTTGCGCTTTTTAGGGTCGTCGACGGTAAGCCCAGACGAAGCGAGTTGGACTGTTTGCCTTAGCTTTTCTAGGTCATTTTTGGTCTCAGTGTTAATTATCAGTCCTCATTTTCCTATTTTGTGTACGTCTCGTACTTTCAGCTTCATTTCTCTAGGGCTTATGATTTTTTGGACCATGTTTTTGGTTTCATCACTGTTCTTTGAGTTATCACAGGGATACATCGCCACGGAGCTAAAAGTATTTGGGCGAACAAAGCTGTTGGACCCGTTCTTCACCATATCTGCAAAAGATGTAGTAGCCGTATCCTATTTCGTACAGGAGTCCTGGATTGTTCGGTTCATCTCTGTTAGACAGTCTGATAGGTCTCGTGCATCGGTCATTGTTTTAAGAGAGGTATGGGTCTGTATGGCTTTTTGCTTAAGTGATTGGTATTTCACAGTTATTTGCGAAACTCCATGTCCAATTTTTCGGCAAAGATTGCTAGTTTTTACCTTCTGCTCAGCGTTAAGCTTTCCATCAGTAGCAATAGCTCAGACCTCATTGCGGCACTGCTCAATGGATCCCATCCAGTTCTGGATCTCTGAAGTCGACACTACTTCAATAATTTCATCTTGGTCCTTTCTTACTTGTTGGGGCGGTGTCGGAGCGGGAGTCGGTACCGGGACCGGGATCGGTGTCGGTGGAGGGCTGCGTCGCATCATCACGCTCCGATTAAAGGGGCTGCCTCCCATATATCATAATATTGAACTTATCGCTTTAAATATTTATTTGTACAACAAGCTAATACACAAAAACTAGGTTACTATACCTATGTAGATAACGACTGCTTGCAAAATAAACCCAAGTAACCAGTCGTACTATGAACAGTAATTATAGGTATAAAACAAACTAATCCATAAACCATTTGTGATGCTTCTTGTGTTGCAGGATATCTACCATACGGTACCAGGTAAAACCGTTAAAAAAATTGACGGCCAAAAAAATAAAATTACATTGCAATAACTCGTTTATAAGCAGGATGTGGTCTTCAACATTAACTTCACAAATGTACTAGTATCGACGGATATCTAATATCAAATGTGCAGCTGAAGTACCTAAATGACCACATTGTTAGTTTACCATTATGGTTAACGTTATTATTTTAGTTTATCTCTTAACAATTACGGAATTAGTTAAATAATGACACGATCTGTAGTCGTGTTATAATAAATTTCTTTAAAATGCTTATCATTTTAATCATACTTATTTTAATGACGCCGTTTCTAGAACCATCAGCCAAATATATGAAAGTAATAATACAAGAGATGCCTAAAATTGCGTTCAAATGAGAACAGCTCGAGTACATAGGTACTTGTGGGCGAGTACATAAGTAAGCGAGATTAAAAGCAGCCCACTGCTTCCAGCGAGGGCCGCGGACTACGCGATATTATAATCCAAAGAGCCAGCATTACCACCGCGGGAGGCACCACCCTACTCGCGCCCTCCCTCTCACACCCACATCATCAGGTAAAGCCGTCCCGCTCACACGCGGTGCAAAAAGAAATCATTTATAGCAAGAAAGGTGTAGTATATCATTAACTTAAATAATTATGTCGGCGAACTCACGGGTTCTTGCAGTCAGTATCACCTCGCGCTGCGTTTGCGTCTCCTGCAGCCTGGTAGGTGAAAGTAGGTGTAACGTTAACACGCGCGTTCGACTTGTTGCAGGGTTGCGTGGTAAGGTGTGTGGATAGTTTCATGATTACAGTTTCGCATAATGGAGTGCGGAGGGAAGTGACGCCGCGGCTTTAATCATTGGGGAAATATTCCGCGCCCGCGACTTAAAACGCGAATTATTATTTTTCTGTCGCTGTTGTGTTCAGCCCTTACGTCTGCGGAAATACTTAAGCATTACATGACGAAACATGATAAGTACAAGACAATTAAAATTAATGTACGCTTTTTAATACAAAAGCTTCCCCTGCTGAACAGCATGAAAAGTTATGCAAATGAAGTGAACCCAGAAGAAAACCGTGTAGAGGATTTTTTTATTAATTTTAGAAAACAATGTTTTGTGAGAGGCGAGAGCTTTACCAGTATATTTTTTTGAATATATTTGAATTTAAACAACAGACGTAGTAAAAACGAATGTAATTCGGTGTCAAGAAAGCAATTAAGTATCAGGATAGGCACCCGCGTCCTTCTGTCCGCTGACATAATTATAAAGTCTTACCATTTTACTGGCAGTTTCCAGCACACTCGAATGATCAATGCGAGCTGATACTATTGTATAAATGATAAATGATTTTATTTCTGTACCTAAGTAGGTTTGTAAAAACACTTTTACATGTCAATAATATGTTTTTTAACTAGATGAGGTCGGCGTTCCCTATCTGACTCGTATGCATCATGACTAAGAAACGAGTCATTCATCCACCTATTAGACTAAGACACATGGGTTTACTGACTGATGATCACTGCCTGGTGATCACACTGTCTCGTATAGCACGAGCTGTGCGCACAATCATACTAATGGCAACTTGAAGGGTTCTATATAAATAAACAGCAAGGGTTTTCAAAGGTCTGACCATTATTCCGTACATAGAAAGAAAGAAAAAAAGAAAAATATATTTATCTGGCACAGAAACACGTGCATTTAAAAAGATGACATAACATCTAAAAAAAACATGATAACAACACAGATATTTATACATAGGTATATAGAACATAAATAGTCGGCAGCTGCACGCCGTGACTGTGACAAGAAGGCTTCCACTCAGCATGATGCTGATTTTCAGTAGTCACCCGAAGACAATGGACCAACCTACGTTAGATATCTACAGACTACAGATACACTTTTGCAACTAAATAGTCAACAAGTGACTGTCTTCTACATATGTAGGTTCTAGGAAAATGTAAGTATTGAGGTTTTAATCGTCTTTTATTAGAGGTAATTTATAAAAAGGTGCCACTAGATTGCAATCGACCACAGCCGATTGTTGGCATCAATCGTTAATGTCTAGCCAATCAATGTGGAGCTAGGCAGCCGAATAACACCTTGTCAACGTCTGTGTTCATTCGGCGTCGATCGAGATGGCCAAACCATACAGTCGGTTTCGAAAGTAATAGCAAACGGCGGTCAGTGGTAATCAATCTAGGATTTTGTATACACAATAACATGTGCGATAACACTAAATAAACTTTCAATTAATTACCATCATTACTTTCTATCCTTGATGCAAGACAATATGAGTGTTGTGAACGATACCATATCTACTCAGCGAGGCCAGAGCCTTGGTGCAGAATATCCATCGAGTGTTTGCGATGGACAGATGATGATGAATGTGTGTATCGTTATGATAAACAAAAAAAAACAAACATAATTACATAAATTACATCGGTTTTTCATAATAGCGGAGTCAAAATATTTACTTTATTTACCTGGACGATCTTTGCTATTTATAGTAATTACGTGTGACGCCGCGTCGATCATACAAAAACCAATGTGATTTTCTTACGAAGTCTTTTTATAAATTTTTGCTGTAATTTTTGTCTTAGTTAGAATTATTTTTTAGCTTAATTTTTTGTTTGATTTATTTTGGGATACCTATAACATTTTAGAATGGTTTTTAGTGTTATTGAATACAGTCGGTATTCAAAATAAATGCTTTATACTTATTTGGGCTTTATGTATGAAATCATACTTAAGTATAACGATAACCAATTTTTTTAAAGTACCTACTATTTAAAACCTTTCATTAGATATGAAATCTGGTACATTAATTGAAACAAATCCATCAGTAACACTTTACATCCGCTATTTTTATTTTATTTATGGATTTTGTTAGGTTCACCTACTTAGGAATAAGCGCTAATATTGGAAAATTGGTAACATCGGCAAAAATAATCATTATAAAAAAATTAAATTGGGGTAGGTAAAATTAATTGTGCTTTGACATTGATAACGTTGGTAAAACTGATAAGAATCAAATTGAAATTGAAACTGCAGTGATTTTTCTGAAAACAACTATTGTTTTCAGATTATTCTGCGTTCTCCTTTATAATCATACCCGTACCGAAACCTCGTTGAACACCCATCGTGCTTGATCCGCTCTACCTGAACCTCAGGCCCAAGCAATGCAAAGACCAACCAGAAAAAGATCTGCCTCTTTAGCCACCAAGTCAGTCAACATGGTGGCTAAAGAGGCAGGTCGACTCACGCCCTCATGCACTCATGCCAAGCAAGTTGACACTGTCCTAAATGAGACGTGTTGGATAATATCGGGCTGCTTAAAACCGACTTTACTGAACAAGCTCTACCCGCTTACAGGAATCGCACCACCTGCCGTACGAAGGGATGTCGCATGCGCACTGGAAAAAAAGAACAAAGTATCCGATTCCCGACATCCCCTCTACGATTACACTATGACCTCGGGCAAACCTAAAAGTCGTACGAGCTTCTTACGCTCTACGCAGGCCATCAAGACAAACCACCCATTGTGATAAGCAAATCGTGGGAAGAGAAGCATCCACCGCCGACTTCCCGACTTCGTTAAGCCCAAGAACATTTGGCTCTAGGGCGTGATCTGCAGTGATCTATAAATGATTATTATCTTATCCCATCAAAAACATAAATATGAAATGAGAGCCAAGTTCAACATTATAGAAAGAAAGAAAG
Organism: Polymixis lichenea; assembly: GCA_949091785.1. Taxonomy (NCBI): domain Eukaryota; kingdom Metazoa; phylum Arthropoda; class Insecta; order Lepidoptera; family Noctuidae; genus Polymixis; species Polymixis lichenea. The sequence goes on along the minus strand of OX420943.1, from coordinate 525,870 downwards.
AAGGAAAAAACGTTTATTTGCGGTAAACATGACGCAAAAACCAGGAACACACAAAAAATAATTAAAAAAAAGGTTGAGGGAAACATGCGTCACATCCACACAAACCGGCTATCGCTCAGCATTTTGCTGCAACTCTATGCAAGACAGAGCCCCAGCGCTGGTTTTCAGCGACAACCGGCTTTGACGTAATGACGTCGCCCGGTGCATCAAACAATTAACATTGGACTAATAGAAAATTAATATAACTAATGTGAATGTGATAGAAATTATACAAGAATATAAAAAAAAATATATAAAAAGGAAATAGACAAAAGTGTTACGAGAATATCATCCTCAATAAACATTTTACTCTTTATGTAGTGGCAACGTTTCGAAGCGTCATCCATAGACAAAATGTGCGTGTGCGACATAAAAATGATGTAAGAAATTACAAAATGGCCAATGATCTAATGTGATAATATTATGTAATAGTTGTGTGTCAGTGCCGTAGGTCAGTGTTTTAAGTGTTTATGAGTGAATGTGAAAGATGAGATGGGCCCAATAAAAGACGAAACAAAACCTTGGAATCTGCGATATATTATTATATATGCCTTGGTATATTATGATATATGCCTTGGTTGTTGACTTCAACGACAAAAGAAGTGAGATCTAAATACATGCCAAGTTCAATGGTCAGTCCTGAAATGTATTTATAACAACTTAAAATATAATTTCTTCTTATAACTTAGGATAATATATTGAAGCCTAAGTTCTGACTTGGCTAGTCCATGAAAGGTGGGTAGGCCTTTAGTGTGGGATGCAACGTGTGTCGATACTAAATAAATAAATAAATATTTTCGAGTTGTGAGAGTTTCGTGTTGAAAACCTCGGGCCGTGGGGTCCGATGGCTCATGGTCTTTATTTAAGGAAACTTTGAAACGGCTAATTGACACTTATCGTGACCGAAGGACTACTTTTTACCTAGGCCAGAGGCTAAACATTGCTATATGTATAACGTGGTCTTTTGGGTACATTACCGGTCGACAGCGACGCGGCGAGGTTTTCGACGCTGCATCTTAGTTTGTGAATCGTTTTAATAAAGTTATAATATAAATGAATGAATATTGATTGATGACAAATTTATGAATGGAACACCCGCATACTTGTACGTAAGATAATTAATAGAGATATACACACACAAATAATATTTACCAAAAGAAGGCAAATTCAAAAGCGCAAGACGAGGCAGGCTAACCATATAATCTTAAGAGCACCGCGAACAAACTGCGGTCAAAAGACTGTCGTATACGAGGGGGCTCAACTCTATACCTAAAGTAATTAAAAAATCAAAATCACATCCAACTTTCAAATGGCTATTAAAACACCATGTCTTAAACAGTGTTTATGTTAATACATACTTTGATTTTATCAATTGAATTCTAGTTTTTAACCCAGCGAAACCGTCGCATAGCTCAATCATTTTATTTTTCCTCGTAGGAGTGAATATTGTCTTTTTGAGAGAAATAAATTGTCTTAAACCGTAATTAACTCACCTATTGAGTGAGAGTGATCAAGGAGCGCGTCAAATCCCCCCCACTGTACGCCGTCACTGGTACCCCTCAGTCCCTGAATTACCATATCAAGAAACTGTCGATCAAGCGACCCTTCAGACTCCCCCTCCTCCTTTCTCACCCGAGTGTTAACGAGATACTGTTGCCGATTCCTAACACCATCATAATAGGAAAGTTCCTATTATCGCGATCGCTGCAGAATATGAACAAGCAAATTGATCTTACTTCTTACGATTACGTCTAGGACTAAAAAGGGCTAGGTACGATTGATTACTTATTGATTTGAATTTCGTTGGCATTAAAAAAAATGATGCCTTGAATTGTACAAACTGGCGATTACTTTACGGTCGATAGTAGTAGTCGTAATACCTTTAAAACTGTTGACTTGTTCTCAATCAGTTGACGGGAAATGAGGCGATGAACTGCTTTTAGCATTTGATTTTACCTAATAGCTCAAAAATTTTCGTAAGTTACGATATTTTTAATTAAACATGTCTCTAAAGACATGTGACGTGTATGTGTGTGTGTGTGTGTGTGTGTGTGTGTGTGTGTGTGTGTGTGTGTGTGTGTCTTAAGTTGATTGATGAAAAATGAACCAATTTATAATTATTTGATTTTGTCTATTTATATTTGTACGCCGTTGAGGCAAAACATGAATGAACTAATTTAATGTAACATCTTGCATGCCATGTGTGTATTGTATACTCATGTTTTGGACAAATAAAAGAATCTCTCTGTCTCCCTCTCTCTCTCTTAATAATTAACAATCTAAACATCTTTATTAGACAGTAATGATACAAATAATAATGTCTTAAAAACGATTTATGAATCTTCTAAGAAACAAGACCTACTGTACAATAATTGAGAGTACTGTGGAGGCTTAGACGAGCCTCCAGGTACCGGGTGTGTAAGGATATAAATTAAAACATTAAGGGGCGCTTAAACTGTGGGACGCCACGTATATTTCAAGAGATTGGAAGATAATCAGATGCTTACAAAGACGCGTCTGTCAATAGAATCAAAGCTTTTGCTTTTTTTTGGGTGGGAAATCATCAAATAACCTCAGTTGCCTGTGTGCCAGGTGCCGCGGTATGTCTTTCGAACAACCTGCACCTCTGGCAGATAGAAACAAAGCTCACGGAACAATAACTATCTAAAATTATTTGACGTTCTTATATTTGAACATCCTAAATGCTCGAACATACACACAGCCTAATCATCGGCTGCCAGTATGTGTGTGAGGTTTTATGATTTTACTATTATTACCTGCTGTTTCACTGTTTTATATTGAGGTGAATGCTTTCAGCGTCGGACTTTCTTATTTATAACTAGCTTCTGCCCACGACTTCGTGCATGAAATTGTTTGTTCCCTGACCCACCCTGTCGCATCGCATTGTATGTTCCCTGACCCACCCTGTTGCATTGCATCGTATGTTTCCTGACCCCCTGTCGTATCGCATCGTATGTTCTCTGACCCACCCTGTCACATTGCATCGTATCGCCTACCCGCGCTATTGCTTCGTTTTCGCTTACCGTTCTTTGTAACTAGTTTTGCTCGGCTACGAAGGATCCTAGCATAATGTTAAGTAGCCTTTAGAATCGGGATATCAAATGTAAAAAGATATGAGAATGTACTGTAAAAAGTATTGTAAGGGTCTACGTAAGATATTAAAAGTTAGGTACCAATAATGATGTGAATGTTTATTGAGATATAAATAATAAGATATGACCTGGCAGTTTGAGTAATTTATGCGACCTACCCAAATGTCCTTTCTTTGGTATTGTTCGTCGAATCGTTGAGCTCTTAAAGATCTGAGTTGCCCTGCACGATTAGTCACAAATGCGTTCACTGACTGGACAGGTCAACTCAATCCGTGTGGCTCTTTCCTCAAAAGACCATTTCAGACACCAATCTGTATATGGCATTCCCATGATCAGACCAAGATTATGTCTGGACTTTAAAAGAGACTGACCTCTGAATTTGTTTCGGCCTTTCTTCACAGAGAAGTCAGCCAGGAAACTCCGACCTCATCTAGTATAAAAAATAGGATTGACGTGTAAAAGTGTTTGTACAAACCCACTTACAGAAATAAAATAATTTATCATTTCTTTATGTGCTTTAATGCAGCTTCGAAAATTAAGAAAGGCTGATTAGCGAGACTGTACCGATATGCTTCTGTATGCTTTACAACACTCTCAACATACACAACTTCATAGGATAAACGGTTATAGATATCCACAGCGCCTCTAAAAAATATAAGCAATATAGTGGTTGTAAGCTTGTTCCATATACAGTTATAAACATATTTTTCTTCCAGTTAAATGCTCTTATAGTGCAAATAAAATGAAAGCTGTAAAGCATCATCATCGAAATACTCTACTAATGCCCAAACCTTCTCGTTCTCCTCCTACTTTTAAACTGCCATCATGCAAACTTAAGATATTTATACAGCTGTAGGCTCACGTCTGAACTTTAATAAATGTTTACAAATGCTATAAGTTCACCTGTTGACCAAAAGTGAACTACTAATCAGCAATTTGTGTTACTTGGGGGGCCAGTTTCCCTCAGTCGTAAGTATCACTGATCAGTTTATTAAACATTTGCGTCAACTCGACAATTTCCAATGTTCGCCACGGTTTTTCGTTCATTCATCAGTTTGGTACACTCACGGTAAAAAATATGTTAACGGTAAAACAAACAAAAGTGTCGTTATAGTCCATTAGTAATGAGGCCCCGCCTCTCATGCACAACGTGTGGATTCAAATCCAGGCAAGTATGAATATGACTTTAACCTATACCTTTAAAATCACAATATTTTAATGATGTTTTCTTCCTCCACCATATAACTAAGAGCTAACATGTAACGTATTTGTTTTTATTGTATCTTGTTAAGCTTCGTTGGTCTGCGAACGCAAGCGCTACTGCTGCGTATGACGTCCTGGGTTTGATTCTCAAATCGGAAAAGTGATATTAAATTTTTCAAGTAGACATTTTTCAGTAGTGTCTAGATTTGGGTTTGGTTACAGACTATAGGCTTGCCTCTTATTACAGGATACCTCAACGCAACTGGTGCAACATGGGTGTTTGCTAAGTACACCTCTGCGCGAACCCTTTACGGAAAGAGGCGTGATGTTGTGTTACGCAATTAAATTGGCAGACGTCGTGTATGTGCAGTTTTTTACTGACTGTACTTTGACTGACGAATTATACAAACTGACCAGTGATACGCGCCGTGGACTACAATTACTTAAATCGGGTGTGACACCGAGACCAGGAGATTATTCAGTACGTTATACCTAATCTAAACGCTTTTCAAAATAGTTTTTTGATTCTACCTAATAAATTAGGTTCCACTGTATTAGGTCGAATTATCCTTTATGTAATAACATGATAATATGTAGGTATTGTAGGGAAGGTACCCACATCAATGAAACAATATCTTTCAGTAATAGATAATTATTAGGAAATCGTTTAACGTTACCACTTTTCCTTTGTGCTTTGGCTTCTCAGCCAAATCTCGCGCCTGCTGTTTTTGTCTGCTACTACTACAACTAAAACGTAAGGTCGACTTTTGCAGACAACCTTTCCAGTACCTACAATTCTGGTAACTGACTAAAATTAAAAAAGCTCCAGTTCTTTTAAATATACCAATAGTATTCCATTTTGCCATACATCTATCCCTTGTATGAAGAAAACGCTCGTTTCTTGATAATACTTTTTAGTTGCACAACTTTACTGTACTCTTTCACAATCCACTAACGACTAACACGCCCAATATTTTACCATTTAAAATGACCTTTGTGGCCCACCCAGAAATAACAATAATATCTATATTATTTCTAAGCGTTGCCAAAGTAGACTAACACATTTAGTTGCCATAATGAAAATACATCAAAAGTAATTTGTACTTTGACAGTGTTGCCAAGGTGGAAATTGTAATTGTAATATACATCCTATTTTTATTTGCATTATTTACTGTTCACTTCGTTGTAACAAAGTAAAAAATATAAATACCGTTGAATGTGTTGGATGTTTTTTAAAACAATATTTAAAATACCGATTTTTGACCTGTTTTAACGCCTCCATTTTTCGCGCGCTTTTGTTGATGTCACATGCATAGCACGTTCAGTGTTGTTTACTATATGCATAGACAGTTATTAATTAAGGATTTGGTTTTAATCGCTATTTCGATCATGTAAAATGCTAAACAACTATTTTATTGACATTGTCTTGTACCAGAATGCCAAAACACTAAAGGCCCCTACACACATGCCGGTGGCACAGCCGGCGGGTTTTTGCCTTACGGCCCATGCTGCAGTTGATATTAGGCCGCCACCACTTGCCGCCGAAACCGAGTATGTTCCAAGAGATGCGAAAATACGTAATAAATTGTAGGTATAAGATTTTGAGAAGACACGCCCTAGCCGTGTCTTCTCGTTGTCCCCGTATGTGTCCCCGTCGCGGCGACAACGGGACGTCAAAAATGTCCTTACCGTTATCCCCGTTATATACATACACCGTATTACAAGATTTCACGTATCGTTTAAATTTTTATTTATTTTTAAACGCGAGTAGCGGCAACGCTAGAACTAAAATGAAAGGTATTTTGTATATAATAGATTAAAATTAAAATATAGAAACAAATAAGAAATGTTTACTTTTATAAGTAGTTTTTTTGGTAAATTGGTATCCTGCATAAAGTACCAGGTTGTCGTAACTTGGTAGGAGCTTACCAAACCGAGGAGTGATCGATCATATTTAAAAAAATCAACGTAACAGTTGTACTTTTTTAAATTATTACTTTAAAGATTTTTTCGTTTGACTGTACTGTTATTGGCTTGAACAATATACGTTTTTTATTCATTTATGGGTGGTCCCTGTCGCCGGAAGAAAAATATTAATTAAAATGGAGCCGTCGACTCGGACCGGGATTCCAGTTAATTGCGGTCCCAGTCACATCCTCAAATTTGCTGGACGGATGTTGACAAAATTTGTTTGTGCAATAGTTTATGCCCGTAAGCTACTTAAAGTGTACTTTTATCAGGTAGTACCCGCGGAAAATAAGTCGCGGGCGGAAAGCATAATATTACAAAATATAGTACTACGAGTTTTTTTTACATTTTAGGTCATTTTTAATTTCATATGGTAAGCTATTATTTAAATTATATGTTATTTATGCATTTTTGTATAGGTGTTATATTCTCTCTAATATGGCACACTCACTTATTATTTTAACGCAACGGGCGTAATTCTAAAAATATGTATTACAATAAATTAACGGGGACAACGGGAAGTAATTTTAGTTATTTTATTAAATTCCCTTTGTCCCCTTTAGCGGGGACATGGCCTAAGGGGCGAACGGGAATACACGGCCCTAGATCCACCCAGAGCGGGAGAAATTATTGGATGATTTCCCACCCATCCCAAAAAAGATCCATCAACTTTTAAATTATGTAGGTAGGTACCTACCTACAAAAAAAATATAACGTTTTACCTTTAACGGGGTGCTGTCCGCAACTCCACGTTTTTGCGCGTTTTTGCGTACGCGAAATAATATATGTAATAAACCACTCTTAATTTTTTTGTAACTTAATTTTATTTTATTATTTCTAGTTACAGCGGCAATGGAAATACACACTGTGAAAATTTCAACGTTGAACCTACCCAAGAAGCTCGACCTGTAGTGCCATTTTGTAACAATCTCACCGTGAAAACTAAGGTGAAGTGAGCTGTCAACAGTGGCAATTTCTAGCATCAGATACAATGACAACTCACTTTAACCTCACTTCGCCTCTGCTTTCACGGTGAGATTTTTACAGAATAGCCAAGCAGAATCAACATGCCGGCGACGTCGTGAAAAGATGCCCTCCTATAAATAAATACCACCCGTCTCTCCACTAGTCCAATGCTTACTCAAGGATGCATATCCGGTAGACTCGCAATCCTTTCCTATCCTATGGGCACGTCTCCCTACCATTACAGCGCCACCCGGTCTACTTCTTGATATGCAATTGCCTCTGTAACACTATGAAGCATGAGGCTTCAGGGCCTCGTGCAAATCTTGGGGTTCATTTGATTAATCGAATCTGGTCAAGTCACGCTGGGATCGGTGCATTTCATTCATTCATTCGTTCATGTCTACCTATTACGACAGACACACTAATGGATAGCGGAAGTTTAGTAATATGTTTCCGTTGGCACTTTGGCTACGGAACACCAAAAAAGCTGATCACCTGATGCCGCTGCTTGCAAAATGCCCTATAGACAGAGGTGTTGGTTTATTTGCTTTGTGAATATTTACACTATGATGTCAATCACCATTGAAAAATTGGCTCTCAGCGAATTAAAACATTATGTTTTGTATGTTTTATCAGCCTGCTTACTGAAAAAATATTAAAAGTTGAGTAACTGAAGACACATGCGAGCGAAGCAAATTAATAAAAACCTTGTAAAAAGAGTACTTAAACATAATGCGTTTATATTAAATATTGCCCCGTTGCGTCTGCGCATACAACTGTGCCTATCGTTGGTGTGCATAGAAACACAACGAATGTCACACTTAGGTACCTACCTGTATTAGATACAAACTGCTAGTTCTAGATAACCTATCTATACACGTCGTAAAATATCTTGTTCGTAGCGGAAATCAAGCCAGCGACACCTACACAGCGCCTGCTCCGAGACTACACCAGCCGTGCTGTAACATGATGCGGAGGAATGAAAGGTGAATAGCCTTAAGATTAAAGTGAAGAAAATGAGCTTTACATAACATAACACCACGCCTGTATTCCCTGAAAGGGTAGGCTGAGGTATACCTATAGTTAGCACACCTACATTTGTTATGTTGTGGTAGGAGGCGAGAGGGGCTCGTGGCTAAGCAGCAGCCGCTAAGATCGGTCGATCAAGATAAACACCCATTTCATACAGAGTTGCTTTCAGAGGCACGAAGAACCCACGCCTCGCCGTTGGCCCCGGTTAGCATTCATAGATATAGATCAATAAAAGTCGTTCAGCCCTGGATCTAGGGGGGGCAAACCGGGGCACCCGCCCCGAGCAGCAGTTTCAGGGGGCGCCAAAAGTATAATATAGTATGATTAAAAATAAAAAACTTGCTCCACAAAGCGCCTAGCATACGGAAGCCTGGTTGGCTCACCGTCGACTTGTAAGAAAAAGGCGCCATACAGGCCCACACCTTAATTAATTTATCTCAAACGCTGGAGAGAGGGGCGCCACTATCAAGTTTCTGCCCCGGTTCGAAAAAGTCGTAGATCCAGAGCTGAAGTCGTTATGTATAGTCAGATGCCCAAAAAGTCTGACAACCAGTCTTTGCAAGAGCTCTAGTGTCAACCAGATACTGGTATTCAGCTGCATCCGGTTAGACTGGAAGCCGACCCCGAAATAATCGGGAATAGGAAAACATCGCTAGAAAACATATTTATATATACATAGATATCATTCATTATACTACCCACGGGGCAGCATGATGGCTCCTATCAGTCAAGTGAGTTGTAACCTAGCACGAGGTAGGTTACAACTGACTTGACTGATAGGAGACCTGACTCACTGTGTCTCAGATATGGGAACATTACTTATAGGCTGTTAGTACTTATGCCTTCCAAGGCTGGTCTTATGCAGCCAAAACCGGGTGTACAAGGCGTCAAAAAAAAATCTAACCTATCGTTCGAGAAGAGCTGCCAAAATTTTCGAGATCGGATCGCTCGTTTTGGCATCCTACACTCTTTAAAGTCTTATCTAATATCTATCCTGCATTTATGACGAAAAAGTTAATTCAATTTCACTATGAATAGGAAAAAGTGGGACAGTATAGAATTTGAAAAGCAGCAGTCTCAGCGTTTTTTTTTTTCGTAGCAGGTGGCGTTCTGTAATTTCTGCCTACCCCCATGGGAACAAGGCATCAGTTTATGTATGTATTATATGTATGTGATTTCTCCAACGCTTTTAACGCCGTCAGTCATGATGTTCTCCTTTCTATACTCTCTCATCTTATCATCCGAGGCCCTGCAATGGTTCTCTTCTTATATTCGGGGACGTCAGTCAGCAGGCGGTTCGCGTTGATGAGAGTACGTCGAGATGGCGTGTTCTGGGTGCCGGTGTTCTACAAGGCGGTGCTCTTTCTCCGTTTATTTTCCATCTTTATTCATTTTATAACTCACCGTCTTCGGTGTTTGTATTATCTTTATGCTCATAATCTACAACTGTATACAGCTGAGCATTTATTTTTAACCGACTTCCAAAAGGAGGAGATTCTCAATTCGTCGGAACCTTTTTTTTTTATGTATGTTCCCCGATTACTCGAAGATGGCTGGACCGATTTGGATTATTTATTTTTTTGTTTGAAAGGGTATACTTCCCAGGTGGTTCCATGATCATCAAGTCAGGATCTGATGATGGAATCCTGGAGAAATAGAGAGAACTCTTCAAATTTTATAGGCACATTTGAAGCAATTTGGGTAGTTTTTGAAAGAATACTTTCTCGGAGTGGTCTCATTTCAATTTGGTGAAGATCTGATGAAGAACTTCAGAGATAGGCAACGGAACTCCTCAATAAATGATAGCAAATGGACTGGAATTGCAGAAATCTCATGTCTGTCTATTGTTTACATGAGTTCATAACATAACATTACGCCGGGACGCTGTGAAGGGATAAGCACATGTAAACCACTAAAAAGTGAAAAAGAAAAATTTTTTTCAAAAAAGTCAACCAACTTCCAAAAAAAACACTAAATTTGTGAAAAATAACTTTAATTTCGGAAGGCGGTGACTTTGTATTTTAATTTTTTGTCACCGCCTTCCGAAATTAAAGTTATTTTTCACAAATTTAGTGTTTTTTTTGGAAGTTGGTTGTTTTTTTTTTAAAGTTTTTAATACGTTCAGAAAAAATAGTTATTAGCATAAAAATATACAGCTGTGATCATAGCCTGTAAAAGTGTGTTGATTATTTTAAGTGTAACTGTTACTTTATTTTTAAGTTCTATTAAAAATAAAGTAACAGTTACACTCATAACAATCAACACACTTTTACAGGCTATGATCACTTTATAAGTATTATAATAATGACAGTTTAAAACTTTTTACAACATGAGGCATTGTTTAATAATTATTGCAATAATTTAATTTATAAAATTAGGGGATAGCATTAAATACTTTACTACGCGCTCAGCGTAGCAGCTGAGCGGGTAAAAGGTTTATCGGACGCTATAATAGATATAAACCGAGACTTGACGAGCTGTTATCAAAAAGAGTTCTGATAGTTTTGGGATGTCAGTAAACCCCTCAGTGTTAGGCCATTGTAATTGAAAACTCGCGCATAGGTAGGGTGATGAAGCTTAGCTCTCCTACTTCTTATTTTTAACGGTACCTTCGTACCCATTATCCCTACTGTGGCAGATCTCGGTTTCCATGTAGACTCAAGTCTAGATGGAAACCAAGAAACCTGGAGTTGCCAGCTAAGTGTCAAAACTTAGCTGGCAACTCCAGGTTTCTTGGTTGGTAGTTAAAGGATCAACGGAGCTCTGCGATCCCTGTATCGGCTGAGCAACTTATTGCTCGCTAAGATGAAAACTGTGCTTGTGCAGACTTTGATTGTCCCCAACATCGACTATGGTGACGTGTGCTACTTTGACTTGAATGTGCTTTTGCTGGATAAGCTCGACAGACTGCCCAACAATGGTATCCGGTTAACATTCAACCTAAGGAAATATGATCATGTGTCGAACTGTAGGTCTGCGCTCAAATGGATGTCTATTCGCCAAACACAGACCTTGAGCACTTCGACCACGCATTAGGAAATTAATTACTCAATGCTTTCTTATCTCATGTCTCACTTCAAACATCTATATTCTATTTTAATGGTGTACTTAAACAAGACTTCTCTGTCACACCCTAAGAATCTGCGTTTTTTTCTCCTACTCTGTCCTGGTTATACATCTGACTTTGTTCTTTCTTTCATATTCAGTCTATTTTTACTTGTTGACATCAGGGCGGCCACCAGTCATTGCGGAGTTATTTATACATCTATACAAAATTGAAGTGTCTGTTTGTAATGTCAAAATAACAGCTTTTTGCTAAATGATTATGAAAGAATATACGGTACCTATAACAAAAAAATATTTTTTAAATTATTTGTCTGTATGTCGTTTATTCTATCTGAGACGAGGTGCAAAATGTTCGCTGTGCTTGCTCTTAAATCCTATTTTTTCTTAGTATCTAGACAAAAGAGTAATGAAAACATACATAACAACAGCTGCAACTCCACTTAAAAATAATCCTGACAGTGCGAGGCGTGGAATGCAAAGGTAGACTACGCTGCTTCGCTCTCACGTAACCCAGCCAGTGACATGATGGCGAAGCAGCCTCAGCAGGTACAGGCAACCGCATGTCAGCAAATACTAATAGATAATGTAATCAAGTTAGTTGGCTTAACTTGATGACGTTTTCTATTTCTACTCTACTGTAGGATAGAAACCGCTTGTCTAAGAGCACGAGGTCACACCTAGACTCGGGTTTTTTCGTAGACAGTGACTTTTCCATAGCAACGGGGTTAATCGCTAGTGAGTTATATTACTACCCAATTTTGCCGTACCTATTCGTAAAGTGTTTTGAACGAATATTTCTTCAATAACAAAATGCAAATGGTTTATTTTATACCTAGTATTATATCTTAGATATTGATTTATGGCTGGTGCGCGCAAAATAAAAAACACTGAACAAGTTTAAAAAAACATTTGATAATTTGTATCATAGAAGGTACCTATAATCTCCATTGGAAACTGAACTCTTGCTTATTTTATAATTCTGCATAAACTTTCCGAGAGATCGAAGGCTCTCCAATCGTATTTCATTCCCATCTTTGCTCCAATTTTCTAGAAAAAAAAAAACTTAAATGTTGGTGATTTGAACCCAACATGGTAAATTTCAGCCTGTTATTAAAAGCAACAAAGCAATGCCTAAAATTACTCGCCTTGACGAAAAAACAACTACCGAATCTTTGTCTAGGTACCTTTTATATAGGTTATTTTGGAAGAAACTTTTCTAACCCAAACTGTCGAAATCGGAGGAAAAAATGTGCGTCATGCTTGACGTTGAAGACGACATCTAGAGAAGACACGTCTCTTCACGTTTGATTTTGTGATCGCCATGCTAAAGACAGTAAAAACCTTTCTACTGTCTACACGGCAACTTTCTTTTTGTCTGCTCTTCCGTTCTCTCTTCTCTACGGTACTCCTGCCTGCACTAAGCCTGCTGCAGGCTTAGCATGACGGTTTCTATTTCTACGCTACCGAAGAATATAAATCGTTTATTTACATTTCTCGGTTCAAAACTGTCAACTGTCTGACACGGAAACGTCATTTTTGTCTACTCTTCCATCGACAAAACGCTTCCCTACGGTTCTCGTGTTAAGCCTGCTGGTGAGATGTCTAACCTCGATTCATTTCGTTTAAAATGTTCAAGAAGGAGTCGCTGGTGTTCGTTATATCTTCTCACCAGCCGCTTGGTTGTGCGGCCCAGAGTTGTAACATCATCCCTACATATATCTCTTACGTGTGCTCAATTACTACACCTTTGAACCAATGACTTTTGTCAATAAATTAAAACGTTCTAGGTAGTAGGTTACCTAAATTTACCAAGTAAGAACCTAATTTGACACTTCTAACTGTAGAGCTTGAAATATCAAATTAGGTAATGTCTTGGTAGAAAGCCCTACTTCTACTCCTACTCGTTCCTACTTCTATTCGGTGCTTTGCACACTCTACCTCAGAAATGAATGCAGTAATGAATAACAAAATATATTTCACCGTGAATAATGATGTAATTTCCTCACAACAAACCAAAAATTCATGCAAATCGCCTCGTCGGATTCTAAATGGAACTCGAAAGGACTTCATTAGGCGCAAAAATCTTGTCGCAGCCGTCGGCGCCACGGCGGTGTGGTGCGGTGCGGAGGCGCGGCGGCGTGGCGGCAGCGGTGCGGCGCTGCGTGCGCGTATTATGCAATTTCATTTCAATTTTCGACCGCAAAGAGTTCGCGAGGCCCTCGCGGGGGTGAGGCGGCCCGCGCGGCGTGCGGGCGGGGAGGGAGGGCTCGCGGGGTGACACGGGAGGTGGCTATTAAGGCGGCTGCACACACGACGTGCCGCACTTTTTTCGCCACCCACCGCGAGTCTCCGCGCGACATTACACTCTAACACCACTACTTAGAACCGAATCGGCCGCGAGGGCGTGTTGATTAAATTATTTCTCCATTATTCGATTCGCCACCTCTTTCAACATGGCGGCAAAAAAATCACCGTGACGTGGAGAGCGCCAGAATAACATGCTGTCACCCGCCAGACGGGAAAAGGATTAATTAGCGAAATGTCAATTGTGGCTAAGTAGGTACGTGCTTGCTGTGCTTATTAGGTACTTAGCCTAACAAGACTGGGAAGCTGGTGATGTGTGGCAGTCGGCAGGCCCTGCTTGACTGTATGTGACGGTAAAATTACAAATCTTAGCTCATTAATACCGATCGATATGAAGGTAAGGTAAGAATACACGTAATTAACATAGTGCAGTGTGTCTCCCTAAAAAAAAAATATAAATTTACAAACTATTTATTTCCACATCCATGCATAAGGTTTTTACATAAAAAAATAACGCTCGATCTATTAGAGGCTAGATTATGTGCGTTATCGATTCAGGTGTAGGTTAACTCGCTCACAGGTCTTGGTCTGGTGGACCCACACGTAGGCACCTTCCGCATTCTAAACGTTTCAACGGTAAAATAGGTTTTCATGATGTTTTTCATTTGTCGAGGTTTTTTCTTTTCCATTTATTTTACCATTTCCTTAGGTAATTTATTCAGAATGCTTGGAAATGCATACGTCCAGACCCTTTTACCGTATTCATTGTTTACTTTCGGCAGCTCATATAAGGTGTTGAAAAATTTATGTTTAGAAATTTAAGGAGTTGTTTAAAATAACATTCAAAACATACCTACGGGCTACGATAACTAACACTAAGTGTCAGTCGCCACGAGTCTTCGTCTTCGTTGTAATACAAAGATTACAAATAGTACCAATGCCAAAACATTTTCATCAGCTACCATTTGTTGTGCCCATGTCAATGTAACTGTCGGTAACAATACATGTCGTATTAAGGTACGGCTCGCTCTCGTCGTATTAAGGTACGGATCGCTCTCGTCGTATTAAGGTATGGTTCGCTCTCGTCGTATTAAAGTACGATCGGTATCTATGGACCTCGCAATCGCCTCGTCTGTCCGCGAATTATGATGCATGATGGAACAACTCACATTCAAACTATAGTTAGGTAAGTGTCGAGTCTGTATGGAATATCTATGCCTCCCGTGTGCCCCTGCCAATGTTAACCACATTGGCTGGGATTAAAAATCATTAATAATGGATCATGAATAATAATAATAACATCATTAATAACGAATACTTCGACGCCTAAGTGTGCTTTTTTTGTATTTATTTGTACACACCTTTAGTTTTGATGTAGATTAATTTAAATAACAAATTTATATAGATAATTAATTCTCTCGCATTAGTCAACAGTTGAAGACATGACTGAAATGCACGGTGGTACAAGCGCCCTACAAGCGCGGTCATAAATACCTTACTTTATTAAATTTGTGGAATGGGATTTTTTCTGAAGGATGAATAATAAAAAAATACTTCACAAATGTACATTAATGCCTTATGTACATAATTTAATACATAATATACAATATACCGTGCAATATGTACTGTTTATTTAAAAATTTAAATAGTAAATATTTGAGATTTATTATCCCTCGTTCGGAAATACATCTGAATATGATATTAACGCTATTCATGAAGGGGTTATCATTAAATATGTATTCTTTTATATATTATACATATTATGTAACGTCATTATAACCACAACTAAGTTAAAATAACTACAACAACCAACCTAATTTCAATTTAAATTAAATTCGTAATAAATCTAAGACCTGCCTCGACATAGCGCTCTTTTTGTTACGGGGAAATTTCTGAAGATTGTAATGAATGGGTCTGAGCTTAGTAAAAGTCTATTAAGTAAGTCCGTATTCGTAGGTACTCGCGACATTTTTCTCGTGTGATCCCATCTGAAGGCCTTAATGTTTGTTGTTAGATTCTGCTGCCTCTTCGGATAATTTCCCGATAGATAATAAAGCATACTGTGCCACTTCAGCACCATGGATGAGGACTTTGTAAACGAAAGCTGTGAGATTATACCACGGATATTCTTGAATTAAAAGTCGCGCGGTTTCCAAAGCATATTCATTAAATTTATCCGAATCAATATTAAAACCCGAGGACAAGGCTTGTAAAATTGTGGAACAACGTTCAATTTCAATCAAATCTTTATTTAAGCCAGTAATTTCAGCTGAAACTGCAGAATTAGAGAAAAAAAATCGTGCCGTATTTCCATCGTTCGATGTCCCTCTTCCGCCACTTCGTTGTTTGTCTACTATTAAACCTAGTCTACGTCTAAACTCATTCTGTACATACGATTTCTTATCTGCTACTTGTCTCTTCTCATCATCCGACCTAACCTGCCACTTCTTAACATCCATCCTGTAAGCAAGATGAACAAAATATTCGAAAAAGCGAATCCAGATGTGGGCCAAACTCAAACCTAGTTTCATCAGGTTGTTTCTGTAAGCAAACGTCTATTTTGTTAATTTCTTTGGGAGTTGCTCCACAAATGTAACACTTACAGGATGATGATTCACTCAAAGCAGTACACACTTTACCATCCGCCATAGTTAACTGTAAAGAGTGTTGAATTCTGAAATCGCGGTTATTAAAACTAAAAGTTGTTGGAGTCAAATTACTTATCTTTTCTCGGAAATAGGCTTCCTCTTCCTTAGATACTTCAGAGGTTTCTTTCAAAAATTGAAAGCGAATAGGTCTGCAGTATCTAGTGGAAGAGGGTCGGGGATTTTTCCAAACTGTAATACTGTCTGAAGGGCAATTTACTACTAACTTAAGTGGGACATAAGACGTCACAAATAAACTACTGTCATCTGTACAAGACGGATCTGAAAAAGACTGTTTGTATTCTCTTTGAGATGTACTACCATCAAATCTCCACTTTCCAATCAAAGTCAAATTATGAGTGGAATCTGCTGGCACTCTATCTAAAATTTATTTTTGCGACTCAAGTATTCTAGAAGTTGTGTGATCTAATAAACTTTGCAGTTCAACTTCTGCTTTAGATTCTGAAATGGATAAGTTTTCGGGATAGCATTTCTTTTTGGCAGCCAGTACTCTTTGGTAAGATGGTAAAATGTCACACGCAGTTTTTTTGTTAATGAAGTTCTTAAGTAATAAATATTGATGCTTCGTCAACTTAGCCTCAACAAAAAGGGATAAGACCTCGTCCGCATCGTCTTAAGCTAGTTTTAGACGTATCAAAAGTATTGAGTAGTGCATTCACAGCCGAGTCATCTACTTGAGATAATTCTGTCAATCTTCTACGTTTCGAGCGCTTAGACAATTCTGAATTATCTGTCCGCGTTCGCAAGATGGCCTGGGCTGGTTCGCGTTTTCTTGAATGCACTTCTCATTACCCCTCACTAATTCGACACATTCAGTTTCATTTAACCAATCTGTGTAATTACGCAAAAATTTTGATTTATTTCTAGAGACAATTTTCCAAAATCCATCAAGAATTTTACATAAACTGAGTATCTTACTATCTAAGTTCCTAACGTCTAGATTTTCGACCTCATCCAGTGAAGCTAGAATAGTTTTCAACACGCGTTGATGTTTCTGAGGAACAGTTACGGCAGACAAAATCTCAAAGAAATGCATCCTTGAGAAAATGCATTTAATCAAAGTACCTAACTGAAAAAAAAACTTATGTTTCGTAGACCGTCCTACGTCTGAGCCTACGCAGTTGTAGAGGCTATATAGCAACTAAAGTCGCAAAAAAACTTTTATATTTTCAAAATAGACAGTTCAATCTTTAAGATATGTGAGAGTATTTGACTATGGTTGAAATTAGTTGTAAGTCTATGTGAAGTCAACTATAAAATAAATATTTGGTGGAAATACTCTGTGGTGTAGCTCGTAAAACACGTCATAATAAGTCAAATAAAACTTAAAAATATAACTAATTAGTAATAACATGCCTTGATCTTGGAAATCCATGTCACAAACACCACACAAAAACAATGCAATTCTGAAAATTCACCGTTACACAAACAATAGTGCTAATGAGTTACTGATAAGGCGAGCGCAACGTAATGATGTTTTTTTGGTGGGAAATCATCAAATGACTGCTCCCGCTCTGGGTGGAGCAGGAGGGCGTGTCAGACTTTTACTGACTAAAACCCACTCGTGTTCCCTTAGTTGCCTGTGTGCCAGGGGCCGCGGTATCTCTTTCGAACAACCCGCACCCCTGGCAGGTATCGGCCCTTGCGGGCCCCATCAGTTGCGGTGCTGACATCTTTTTGAGGAGCGCGTGGTACACAACGCGCCGTCGACCCGGGCTTGGTCCTTACCGGACAGCGAGCTACCCATTACTCGCCGTCCGCAAGCCCGCGCCTACGGTGGCCGGGAATCAGCCTGGGATTCCCGACGCCCAGGGCGTCTCCTGCGAAGGCTACGGCCGTGAGGGCGCATGTACTGCCTCTCCCTCACGTGCGCCGCCTCCCTCTTCGCGAGCATCACTGCTTCGCTGAAGGAAGCGACGGCTACACATGCACTCTCGCTCCGTACCATGGCCTGGACCAGGGCCGGACGCGAGAGATCGCCGCCACCGATCGCCTCCATGAGGACACGGCGGTGCTCCGCCCAAGCCGGGCAGACCTCCACCGTATGCTCCACCGTTTCCTCAGGGTGATCTTCGCAATGGAAACACCCGGGCGTTTCCTCCCGCCTTATCCGAAACAGGAACCTCCCGAAACAACCGTGTCCGGTGGGGACCTGCGTCAGGTGGAAGGTGAGGACGCCGTGCCGCCTCTCAAGCCACTCCTCAAAGAGAGGACTTACCGCCGCAATTGTGGCGTGCTCAGCACTGGGTTACAACAATCGCACTCTCCACGTCGCCATGAGATCCTGCCGGCGCTCTGTCCGCTGTGCCGCGATTTCCCGCGGCAGCGGAGTTTCGCACAGCGTTTGGCCTCCTCGCGCCACTCCCAAGTGTGCACGAGGACCTTTGCCTCTAGATCCCACGGCGGCAATCCGGCAAGAAGACCCGCCGCCTCACTGGAGACGTGGTATACCCGGACCATCCGGATAGACATGACCCTACGTAATGATGTGTTCACTTCGGAGGTCGAAAAATAAGTAATATTTTTTTTTGTGTGGCATCTCGCAGTTGACCTTGAGGGGTCGTAACTGCTCAACCGGGCTTTCCTGTGGTTACATTTTAGTGAAACTAATAGCCTTCAGTCAGGGCGTAAAAACTTACTTAACTAAAGCAACTGCACGCTCAGGGCACCTCCTGTGGGGTACGGGCCTCGGCTCAGGGCGTCACTGGTGGGGGGACAGCAAGTGGGGACAGGCTGGATCAAAACATTTTCATTATTATTATTATTCGGGGAATTAACTCTACAGGCTTAGCTGCGGCGCGGGTTGGCACTTCGACGAGCAAGGGACGGTCGGGGATAATTAGGTAAAATGGGTGACATATTTATACTTTTGGGTAGCTTGTATATCGGTAAATCATTATAGGTAATTAAATTGGGGGTAATTAATGATGTTCTTTTTGCATTTATGACCTAAGGCGGTACCACCGTGGAATGGAAGGTAAATAAACTGCTGCTTGCTGCAAAGCTCATCTATTTTGCAAATGCAAGGGCCGGTCCGTTCCTGTTTAAAAAAAAGGTGTCACGTCGGAAAATGTAATAAAACTACACTTTAAAATAGATCCATAATTAGCCTATAGCCTATAGCCTGCTCACACACCTCATCTCAGACACACACAGGCCTCTTCTACCGAAGACGGTACGGAGGGGGTTGCAATCTACCACACGGGCCCAGCAAGCTTAGCACGCGCACCGTAGAGAAGCGTTTTGTCGACGGAAGAGTAGACAAAAATGACGTTTCCGTGTACACAATTTTATGGACAGTTTTGTACCGAGAAATGTAGACAAGCGATTTCTATTCTACGGTAGAGTAGAAATAGAAATGTCATGCTAAGAAGGGACGGTTACCGTTAAGAATAAAATACCGGTAAAACTACCAAGATATTATGTTCCGTTTCGTTAACTATTTAACGTTATAAATTACTGTTAAATCTTTTGATTTACCGGTATTTAAATAGCGTTAACAGTATCGTTACTTCGCTAAAATCTAACAAGAAGCAACATTTTGTGCGACGTTGCCAACCCGAACCAAGTACCTAGCGGCCTTGCGTTCGGCTCTTCTAAGCGGAGCGGCAACAACGCATGTTACGACGATCGGAAAGATACGAATACGATAAGACTCGCGCTCGCGCGTGTTTTATTTCATAATCATACGGCATATAAACATCGCGTCGCGTACGCCAAACGTACCTACGTCTACTGCCTTTGATTTATCAACTAGTTGTTTGTGTAAAAAATATTATTATGGGCCGAAAGAAATTTCAACCTTTCAACTTAAGCCGTATTATTATAACTATACTGTTACTTTTAATTCGTCTTATGTCAGTATGTAGGTACAGTCGACCACACATCTCTGGATACAATACTAAAACCTTTCTCATATCTTACGTGACTCATAAAGGCTCTGTCAAGGTCAATTTTATAGTATCCAGAAACGTGTGGGCAACTTTACCTTTTTGGAGACAGGAATATCTCGTTATATATAAAAATTCGGCCACACAACTTAACTATATTTTAGTTTGACAGCACTAAGATGGCACTGAGAAATTAATTTAGTGAGCAATTTTGCCATTTCAGAATAGCAAAATTGCCATTTTAATTAGATTAATTCAGATTAGACGTTTTTCAGCAAAAAATCTGATTGACTAACTGAATCTGACTATTTTTAATTGCGATTAAAAAGTTGTGGAATAAAATTAGTTATCACACCAACACCTCGACTTTAGGAGTAAAAACAGTAGCATATCTTTTTTCTTTTCTTTTGGTTATATCTCGAAAATGGTGTGTCCAGTGGCGTGCACAGAGTTTTTGGACAGGGTAGGCAGAAAATAAAAAAATGGCAAAAAAAAACAATACAACCGATCGCTGTACCTACCCTACACAGCATGCAACCTGTGAGGCAATTAAATTAATCATATTGTTTTGTATTGAATTTACGATTGACTTTACTTATAGTTTGTACCTATTAATTGCAAATCCGGTGTAGGTACAGCTACTTTACACGATACTTGATGTTTTTTCACCGATAGATAGTTAAAAAAAATTACCATTTTTTCTTTTCTCTTTACACACCACCTGAACAACTTTCGCAAAATCAAAACAAACAATGGCGTCCGAATTACTCGGAATATGAAAAAATACGACAAAGAAATTATGGTTGTTTATGTAGTCACAATAGTATTTTTTCGAAAATACGATAAATTTTCTTATTAATATGTAGGTAGACTTTGTCTGTGACCCCTCCCTAAAGTCTGTCTGCGACCACGCCTGAATGAAACAATGCTACTTTGTAAGTAGTCGCATAACCAGCTTTGTTCGGAAAACTTCGGTAAGTTTCGTAATTCGTCTCGTTGTTAAAAATCGTAAAAAGCCAGTGACTACCCTGTACGGTAATGTGCGTTATTCGTTACATTGTGTGCCACGTATGTATAGGAACGCACACTGAATAAATCTGTATGACCACGAGATAACACATACAAACATTGAGACACGAATAGTTCGTGTCTCTCCCGAGGCACTAAGCGGTGCTAGTGCATCGCAATGCGAAGTTGCGTCAAATTTCACGAGCGAACGGGATAATGTTTCGATAATATATGATATACGACCGACGCTCGACAGGTGGCGCTTATTTAAGAATAAAGATTTTTGGTTTATTGATATAATAATATTAGTTTTACATATTTATCTGATTTAGGTAGGGTAGGCAGTGTATTTCTGTCTTTATGGACTGCACGCCACTGGGTGTGTCCTATCGCAAAAATAATGAAAATTTCAACCCACTTTATGAAACTAATAAACCTCTAAAACTCAACATGTAGGTAATATTTTTTCTTATTTTCCATACAAAAAGTAAAAAATTCCATATAAAACACACCGAGGCTGGCGCAAAGAAACAAAAACACGTTGCAAAGAAAAATAATACCACGTGGAGTCACGATTGTCAAATACGATTTTAGTTGAGTCAATATTATTTTTAAATTTAGAGAGTTCTTTTTGCAGAATAGCTTTAAGATTCTTATAGCCTACACTAAACAAACTTCAGTGTACAAGAGAATCGGAACCAATATTGTATACATGCCGAAGGATCATTCATGATTTCAGTTTTCGCATTGATGTCCCTGCCACCCTGTTAATTATAATTTTCTGCAGCACAGAAACAATATTGTACACACGCTGGAGGTAGTTGCAAGTTCGGCGTGTATGTAATATTGTTCTACCTTCGGCGTGTGTACAATATTGTTTCTGTGCACACACCGAAATATGCTAGTCTCCCCACCATCATAGTTAGAAAGAGATAGACGTATAAATTACCGGTAAGGAATTGTTACTTTTACCGATACTAATACTGGTAATTAGATAACGTTATATAAAAATACCGGTAATTCAGTCCTTGCCCAAGACCTACATCTCGTAACTAGCCCTGACCACTGGGCCACCACTGCTCTCATTGAAATAGATGGGAATACTTATACAAGGTGGCAGGGACATCGACGCGTAAACTTTAACCTGCACGCGGTTCTAGGGAAACACCCGAGCGTAAAATATTTTTGGCGGTTATCAAAAACGAAAACAGGTGTTTCATACAAAAGCGCAATACCTATGCGGACAAAACGTATGGAACAGCTAATTGTTTTTCTTAATAATCGACAAAATGCTCTATTTATAAAGCATGTAATTTAATTTTGTCATTTAGAAATTCATTG
Source organism: Polymixis lichenea (assembly GCA_949091785.1). NCBI lineage: Eukaryota > Metazoa > Arthropoda > Insecta > Lepidoptera > Noctuidae > Polymixis > Polymixis lichenea. The sequence continues at coordinate 503,274 of OX420943.1, read as the reverse complement.
ATATTTAATAACATTAAGACAGCGGAATTTGTTTTAGTTTACTTTTGAATGTAGAAAATGTTTGCTCACTTTTAATTATTTCCGGTAATTTATTATAAAACGTACCTACCTGTGGACTGTGGGTGCTAATTTGTAGTGTCACTTACAAATCGAGTGCATTGATTTGATTGTTTGAATACTTAGATAAGTTTGGGCCTGTTGGAACCTTATTTATTGTGGGTAGAGACAGGTCGTAAATAAAATACTAGAGTCCAGTATAATGTCTATTAACTGTTTACATACGTCATAAGCACAGTGACGGTTCTTACTTAACTTATCAGTACACACGTTATAGGATGGCGCGGGGAAGACGACTGGCCGCTCTGCTGTATGCGCGCGCTAGGTACCTCGCATTTTGCGTTGTTAGCATTATTGCTACCTGTAGCCTACTAGCCTAGTCCTACATACCTACCCCCCCTACAAAAATATGGTGTGTAAAATACCTATTCAATTAAAACACATTCATCATTAAAATACATCTTGTAGATTAAGGATAGTCATGTCAAACTACTCTGCTAACAATAATTGGACACCCCATTAGAGTCCACAGTATTTGCCATGATGACGCCAATACAAATCGCATGTACTCAATACATTCTAATCCCTCTTACTCTTTAGCATACTTATTAGCATGTTTAACATTTTCTTGGCCTTTGCTTTGCCTACGTGTGAATACATTACAATACATTGTTGTTGCAGTCCCATTATATTTCATTTCCGAGAGTTGTTAATCTAAAGCGGTTCCTGAAATACATTTCATTGTTATGAATACCTTTGTTTTATTGCATTATCTCCCAGTGTTACATTTGGTACTTGATAAACAAATTGGCACAATGACTTCAATATTTATCTACGGTAGCAAAAATCGCACCTGTGGCTTTACGCGCCGGCCACTGCGCGTGGTACGACCTATAAGAGGAAACGATTTGTCCTCGACTGTTTATTTTACTTCATCTTCTATACGTGTCTGCAAACAATCGGTGTCACTATTTTGGTCGTTGTCTTGCAACATGTACGCTGGTTTTACTGTGTCTATTGATAAATAGCTTTCTCTGTTAGGTAACTTAACCTTAAAAACCTTTTCGTTTCTACTTATAACTCTATATGGACCGTCATAGGTAGGACAAACTGATTTTTTAAAATCTCATTTCTTACAAAAACCTTTCGTGAATTGCTAACCTCTCTTGACGGGGGTCGCAACGTATTTATTGCTTGACGCAACTGTCCTACATACATGCTCGGGTCGGTAGTCTGTTGGTTTTGCACGTGGAAAAATCTCCTGGCAATCTAATCGTTTCGACGTATACCATTTCCGCAGCACTAAAACCTGAGTCGCTTTAGCACGCTGTGCGGAGCCCTAACATAACCGTTTGCAGTTCGTCCACCCAATCCATACTAATATCTGTCAAACGTGCGGTTAATGCGCTTTTCTATGAGCGATGCCACCTTTCTACGAACCCGTTGCTCTGAGGGTGACAAGGGGTTATCCTGACTCTTTGTATGCCTAAAAACCTCATAAGACTGTTAAAAGGTCGCTTTCAAATTGCCTGCTTTGGTCTGTCGTCATCTTACTTGGACAACCAAACCGGCATCCAATGCTCGTGAATAACTCTGGAGACCGTATCAGCTGTAATGTCTGAAACTGGTATTGCTTCAGGCCAACGCATAAAACGATCTAAAACAGTTATGCAATACCTATATCGGTGTTTTGACGTGGGCAAATGGACCTACAATATCTGTATGTACCTATATGTTCGAACCTGCTACACGGTGGGAAACTAGTTAAGTTTGAAACTATGTGCCGACTAGCTTTTTGCTTTCTGGCACCGAATACATACTCTTGTCCATTCGTTAATATCTTTATTCATTCCCGGTCAAAAAGCCTCCTAGCGCATCATCATCATCATCATCATCTTGCGCGTAGTACGAACCCCGGGATGACAGATATTGTGAATGTTTTCATACGCAATTTTTCTAAACTTGCCTATAAGGTAACACATTCCATGCCAAGCACCCAGCATATGGGTCGAAAAATAGTTGATTCGTGTGCCCACAACTTGCATCCGAGTCGTCGCAATAAGTAGCTATTGATGATTCTGTTCATGCCCAGGACCCGACTAGCGAGACTACTTATAGCGACGACTCGGATGCGAGTTGTGGGCACACGAACTAATTATTTTTATTTTTCTTGCTTGGCATCGAATGTGGTAAGGCCTGGCAGTACCCGTTGAAATCTCGCAATACATTTGCTTATCGCTTTCCGGCGTGACTACGTCTTTGAATGCCAACTTACTGCTAACGTCATGTCCGGTCTTGGGTAGTCTGTAATCGCCCTAACTTTGTCCGTTAATGGTTTGATTTCGTCCTGTGTAACTTCGAATCCTAGGAATTGTACTTTTGATTAACCAAATTCACTTTTGCTAAGATTAATGGTTATACCCACCTCACTGAAGCGCTTAAACAGCTTACGCAGATATTCTTTGTGTATGTTTTCGTTGTCGGAAGCCAAAATTTCGTCATCTATGTAACAGAAAAGTGCCGACTTACCATTTGCGTTCTGTATGCGTTCTATACCTCTAAGTACATGTTGGTCCATGAACTTCTGAAAGGTTTGGGCTGCATTCCTTAGTCTGAACGTCTTGCGCGGGAACTGCCATAGACCAAAAGGGGTCGCTATGGCGGTTTTTTCGTCGTATATCTTCGTCGTATATCGTCTGCTGATACCGATATATTATGGTAGGCTCTATTAAAATCTAGTCGCGAATACCTAATAAAATGTATTTCACGGTGTTTTCCTTCATCGTATTGAGAGCAGTGGTGATGAAATAATGTATGTGCGTCCAGCACCACTCCCACTGTTGCTGACGTCAGCTGTCGAGCACCTTAGTCCAGTGACTACGCCGGCGGCACGCGGCACCACGCAGCCCTGAATGCGAACGTTGAATATGTACTGTATTGTAGTACAATCTATAAGGACCTCCGTGAGAGACGGGTAGCGATCAGGAGGCTATGTTGGAATAAAATGCAGATTTCTTATTTGAGTCTTGTCTGCAGATTTTAGCTTCTTCTTAGTTGTTGCCTCTTTGGGGGCTTGTGTTTTGGGGATGGCTTATCGCAGGTCAACCTAGGAAGTTCTTGGCTGCATAACCGGACTTCCCTGTGGCTGTCTCCATATATTAAGGCCTCCAGCCAGGGCTTCAAAACTTAAAACAAAGCGTCTACACGCTAAGGGCATCCTGTGCGTCGCAACAGGCCTCAGAGGGGACTATGGCAGGATGGCGATCTGTGTTTATGTATTTTGAGCATACTGATGGACTTGCTACTCTCCCGCAGAAGGGTTGTAGTGTCGTCGGGAATGGTTACGGTATGCCATAGCCAACGAATCCTACTAATGCGAGGCCCTCCCATTAGTAGGAGTTGCTGCCCGTGTAGCGGTCGACTGCTGCAATCAGGGATTAGGGGTGCGTTATAGCAGAGTCGAACAAGTGTACTAACCTACTATTTGAACCTGAAATTATCAAAAAGTGTATATAAACAAAAAATCACAATTTCAAGTTACGTAAATATACAACTATCTTTATATTATAAAAAATACCATATTAACTTACTTTAGTCACTGTTTTTAGATTTTAAAATGAAAACAAATTGCATATCTAAGCTAGATACGACTAATTTAGAAGCATAAACATCAAATTAGCAAAATCTCTTTAATTGGTCTCTTAGAAAACTTTTCTGACTCACGACTTGATATTCATAGCGAACCTCTACTTCTAAAAAATACCAATACTTGGGAATCGAACTGACAACTACAGGTTCGCAAAGGAATCGTCCAACTGCTTAGTTATTTTATTTTGTCGAAAGTTAGCTAAATAGCCGTTCTGCTGCTTAGCTGCGACTGCTTAGCTGTTGAAGGATATAGCGGGATGATAATCATACCTGTAACTATCTGCTTTGTTACCCATACATAAGCCCGATGAAGTAATGGAATAAATTGATTGAATTGAGTGTTGTCATACACTGGTATTTGTGTCCGCTCTCATCTAGTCTCCTTTCCTACGTAAATGTTTGGGAAGATTCTTTGCAATTTCCGACTTTTGTAATACTCAAACCTCTGTGGTCCCATAGAGTTAGAGTATAAAAAACGAGATCAATTGGCATCACATTTATGATTTGTGAAAATTGACAAATTTTTGCTGACTATACTTATTATTTTTCATTTGTGAAGGCGAATAAAGCCGATTGCATGTAGTGACAACTGTTGAGTTACCTTCCCTTACTGCCCCATCCAACCTGTCTCTGTTGTGATGTCCATCACTGCTGCTTAGGTGCATAATGGAAAATGATAATAATCATTTAATCTGTAACTCTCTACAATTATCTAACCTTTCGGCCCGTCTTTTTACAATTTGCGGTAAACTATAGAAGAATACGAATAAATTGCAATACTGCTCATCCCCATGGCAAAAAGCGTGATAATTTATATCCTACGGCCTGTCTATGCAAAATTTGAACAAAATCTATTCCGTAGTTTTCCCGTGATGCTAGAACATACATTCAGACAAACAAACAAAATTATAAAAAAAAATTTTCGGCATTAGAATCGTTCCCAGATCTCACAAAAATGACTAAAAAATATACATTCAATGTACAATTTTGACTTTGCTACGATTTTATTATATGTTTACAAAAATAATAAAAAAACATCAACAAACCCTTTCATATTGTTACCTAATTTAAATCTGTCCATTTCTATTCAAATTGCAGCATTGCAAGCGTTTTTTTAGGAAGTTGAAATTAATACCTTCGTTATTGAAGGCTATAATGGGTCACGAAAGATTATGCGAGCTGGCTTTGCTCAGTGTAGACCGAGAAGATAATTTAGAAAGGGGCGAAATAAGATGCGTGCCCTAGGGGCCATTTTTTATTGGTACGCCCCAGGTCGGACGGTCTTATGACAACAATGGACTACTCTGTACTTTTAATAACAGCTACCTAGTAATGGAATATCTACAATTCTAGAAGTTACTTAGTGAATCGGTGGCAATACAACAAGTACATAGGTAAGTATAAAGTAGCCCTCGCTCTACCGAAATGGGAATGGAGTCATAATCACAATCCACATTATTTGAGTCACACAGTCTACAATTTTATTTTTATTTCGATTGAAGAATAGAAATACAGCAAGAAATACAATACGACATGAGATACGCAAACAATGGAGGAATAATCCACTAATAGTTCCACTAACGTTGTATTGTCCCAATAACAGGAGGTGACAGGCAGCGAGCCATCAGCTAAACAAACGAACAAGCACACACTGCGGAGCGTGGTGCTGCGGAAGACACGCGGGTAGCGGGGAGGCCGGGGACGGGGTTGTTTGGACAGCGGCACAATAGCGGCGGATACGAACGCGAAAACGAACCATTATAAGCGCGATAAAGGAACTTAAACATCTTTAAAAGCATTGAGTTGAGGTGTCGCGTCCCGCCGCGCCCCTAATGACGTAAATCGAGCCCGCACTCTTTTGTTTTGTTTCCGATAACCGCCGCAATCCGTTCCTTATTGGGTTACCGCCTTTAATCATTGACGCAAGCTCTGTAACCGAGCTGTGCCCCTAACGACGAGCAATCAATACGCACCTCCGCCCGCGCCCGCGCCGATCCGACGCGATTGTGTCATCAATACTCCTTTGATTCTGCCAAATAAAAAAATAGTAATTGAATCCTACTCTGAAGATTGCACAAACTAGATATCTTGCGCACTGAGGGGAGTGAGGGGTCGTTTGAGATGATCAACTAGAATGGATGTGGCTTTCTATCGCTCGCTGTCTCATTACAGTCATTACTGTATTGGGGTAAAACCATCATGTGTTACATATTGACAGAAATTCCATGATGTAAACCGAAAATGGCGCAAAAAGACCAAACTTAATTAGTTAAAAACCAATTGATATCTTACAACGAGGGCAGTAGCTCAAATTTATTTAAAAGACTAATAAGTACAGCCAGAGTTGGCACTAATCGATAAATTTTTCAATCGATTACTAAATCTGATTAATTTTAATCGGATTAAAGTTAATCGTAACTAAATTAATCTCAATTAAAATAATAATCGTAATCGCGACTAACAAAATTAATCACTAATCGTTAATCATTGATTTGATTAAACAGATTAAAGTATTTTTTAATAACAAGCAAAAAATTTACGTAGCCTATATTTACATGGCGCTACTTAACAGACAAACAAACGACAAACCAAAGTAATCAATGCGGTCTATAACAAATTCACTACATGGCGCTGTACAAGCATTCGGGAGCTGTCAGCCATTTTGTTGTTAGATCGTAACAGTAGCAGTCAGTACAACATAACGGATCTGGGACACTTTTGCGAAAGACATTTGCGCGAAAGACACTTGCGCGAACCTACATGAGCGAAAAGACATTTCCGCACTGGTGGTGGGATCAAAATGAAAATCCAAGATGGCGGCCAAGAAAATTATCGAAGTTTCCATCATGGGTGTCATTTTCAGGGTTTCTGGGGGATCTAAAGCCGACGGTGAAAACGACACCCATGATGGAATATTCGAAAATTATCTTGGGCGACATCTTGGATTTTAATGTTGATCCCTCCATCGGCTTTAGTTCTCCCAAAACCCTTAGAACGACACCCATGATGGAAAGTTCGATAATTTTCTTGGCCGCCATCTTGGATTTTCGATGATGCAAACCTTCTACGTGGTGTGCACGGCGCAACATACGTGTGACCTTAAATTTGAAACACCTATGTAAGCTATATAACTATGCAAGATTATGGAGTTCTTGGTCTGATGCTGCAGCCAGGATATCCAGCACACTAGCACACTCTTGTAAAAATTATAGCAGATATGTCGTGTTTGGCTTCGTTTTGATCGGTATTTGATTCTTAAAATTGTATCCTAGAAAATATCTTGTATGTTCGCAAAAACTTGGGTCTTTTCAAAAAAGATGCGATTTCCATAATCTAAATACACGTAGTAAAAATTAAATTGTGATTCTAAAATTTAGATCAACTAAAACTAGCAAGTCATTGCTAATAAACAGTATCCGCTTCTATAACTAGTTGCCAAAGTGGGTTAGAGAACTTAGCGATGAAAAGTTTAAAACTCACATCAAACGTGTCCTTATCAAAAAAACATATTATAAGATAAAAAACTACGTTCACGACAAGGAAATTTGGCATTAATTCCTTCTGCACATGTGGCTTCCCTGGCACCTCATTATCAGCATAACTATGTGAGAGTCTATTAACTGCTCCCAAAATCCAATTTTAATTTTATTATTTTTAATTTTACAATTTCTGACATATTCTCGTCATTATTTGAAATTATACATCACTTCTAACATCGACTATTTATTAGTGATTATCATGGAAATCATGTCACTTGGTTTAAAAAAAAAAAAAAAGAGAAATAAAAACTTTTTATTTCGGACTGATAATAATCCATAGATGTTAGTAGAGTACAACCTATGAAAAGTAGATAAGTAGATTCATTTTATTTATGTAGGTTCTTTTACATATCATGAATGACAGAATGTTGTAGGCCTTACAGACTATAGATTTGTAGACGATTTTCCATTTTTTATTTTCATTCCTCTAAGTAGGTACCTGGTACTTATTGACAGGCCTGCACTGCCCTCCCATACCTATTGTCACTGTAATTTGAAAACATTGTAAAAGCTAATTATTTTTAAAAGAGTAACCGTGGAGTTTCTTGCCGGCTCTTCTCCATAGGAAGCGACAAATTGGAACCGTGCACCTAGCTTCTGACGTTTCATAAGTGCCCTTGCAGGTTTATCTATATTTCTATACTTCTCTACTATCACCTCATAGTATAAAACAAAGTCGCTTTCTCTGTCCCTATATCCCTACGTAAGCTTAAATCTTTAAAACTACGCAACGGATTTAATGCGGGTTTTTTTAATAGATAGAGTGATTCAAGAGGAAGGTTTATATGTATAATACACCGATCTCCACGCGGGCGAAGCCACTGGCAAAAGCTAGTAATATTATAAAGAAGTAAAGTTTCTGAGGTTGTAGGGGGTAATCTCTGGATCTACTGAACCGATTTTGAAAATTATTTTGCCAATAGAAAGCCACGTTATTTGTGAGTGTATATATTAACTATATATGGCTATATATTAACTCGAAAAAACGGTCGACAAAAAAAATAGGGTACCAGTGCGAAGCTGGGACGGGCAGCTAGTGTGAAATATATCTTTTGATTTGAAAATATTTTGATTTGATTGCTAATTGTTTGCTATAGGGTTTCCTCTTTTTTTTAGAAGTATTAATTAATTTTACTTTCGGAATTTAATTTCTGGACTGGATTTTAATTAATGGACCAAACGAAGGGTTCCTATTTCTTACTATCTTAATTTCCTGATTGCACTGAAAGTAAACTGTAAAACTGATTCTATAATAAAATATATAGCAGTAAAGATTTCATTTCAATTACCGTCTTTATAATTTTAAGCATATTAATACGAGTAAAAAATGGGTCAACTAGTCGGTGGTTTCAGCCGACTAGTCGCCGACTACAAATATGGCCGACTAGTCGGCACATCACTAATTTTTTTTTTTTTGTCACCGCCTTCGGAAATTAAAGTTATTTTGAAAAAGTTTTAGTTAATTATGTTAGGATATTATATTTTTATTTTAATAGTTTATTATTTATTACACTTATTGGTAATTGTTTTTATAATGTGAAAGAATTTATTGAGGGACTTGTGGCTAAGTAATATTAGCCGCACGGATCGATCGATCAGGTTAAGCTACGCTTGCCGCGGTTGTTCCGTGGATGGGTGACCATCTTAACATACCAAGACCTCTCCGTGCCTCGGAAAGCACGTTAAGCCGTTGATCCCGGCCACAGAAATGAAAAACCAGTAGAAGTCGCAAGTAGGCGGGGCCCGCTTACCCCGAGCTTTACGGAGTTTTGCATAAGTCTGCTTCCGCGCACACACCAGGCAGATCAGTCTTGTTACAACCACCACGGAGAAAAGAACTTGACAAAAAAATACAAACATGCCTTATTGTGCTGTTTTACAATGTAAACATGATATCAGAACTAAAAATGTATCAAATGGAGGTATATCATACCATCTACCTATGGTGTTGTGGTCTTAATTGATTTTATTTCGATAAAAATTGAAAAAACAATATTTTATTAAATAAGACAAGTAAAAGTTGTCTTTATGGTATCTAATTTAAAGTCTACTTTCTTTTAAACTCAAATATATTGTTCGCGAACATTCCAACTATGTACATGTCACAGTCAGCTACTCAATTAGAAATTACCGTTATCGATAATGAGTTATCGATATTTTAAACTTATAATGTTCTCTGGGTCCTATGATATATAGGGAAAAATATGACCTTGCGTGCGGTTTATTTTTGCAGTATTAGTAATCGAACACATTTCCATTAATTGCTCATACCTTTTGCTTTCTAATTTTACTTAAGTTTCGACCATGCGAAAAATAGTTACAAATGAACATATAACCTCCTTCTTTTTTAAGTATAAAGTGGCATATGTGTTAATCTGACATCTATGATCTATCTAATATACCAAATTTAATCAAAGTCCGTTATGGAGTTAGTCATAGCTAAACATAATACGAGTGTATCCGCAGGCGAAAGCGCAGGCTTCCAATGTCAGTAGAAAGTAGTGTACCCGTATTATCTAATCCCGTAGTATAATATATATCGCATAAAATAGAAAGAAACACCACAGGGTGTATCTTTCTATCAATAAAATAATCTTCAAAATCAGATCAGTGGTATATCATAACAATTCTTAATTATACTTTCTGTAAATCATAAGTATGCAATAGAATAAATAAATAAACACTTGATTTCAAACATAATAATATTTATCGACTCTAGCTGTTGACTATATTTTGTTAGGAAATTAAACGGAATGTCGATAAATAAGTCAACGACAGTGGTACATCTCTAGAGGAGTACGAATAGTAATGACCTCGTTACGCAAATATAAATCTTATCTGGAGCGAAATACATCTTTAAATTGAATGCGTTTATTATAGTGCCATCTAGCGGCGAGTAGCGTAACTTGGTCATTAAACTATTCCGTGTGCGCTTTAACGGGAAAGTAATAAATATGTAAAAGAGTAGACAAAAAACAACTCTATAGTCATTTTTGTGGTTTATTATCAATTATGCGACGAATTACATATTTCCTACTTTCATTCAATATTAAACTACCAATCGGACCAAACTTTTCTTAGTGTTACGAAATACAATTAACTTGTATTCGTGTGAGTGTGGGTAGGTACGCTGGTTCCGATACTAATGAAGCGTTATACAGCTTCTACTGGTTTTTTATTTCTGTTGTCCCGGCTATCATTTGTAGATCTTTGGCTGTCGTTACGGGTTGTCAGAAGCCCGAAAGTCTGACAACCAGTCTTTCCAAGAGGTATCGTATTACTCAGTAACTGGGTTGTGGAGGTCAGATAGGCAGTCGCTCCATGTAGAATACTGGTATTCAATTGCACCCGGTTAGACTGGAAGCCGACCCCAACATAGTTGTGAAAAGGCTACGCAGATGATGAGTGTGAAAGAATTTATTGATAAAAAAGGAAAAGATAAATAAGGTTACTGAGTTTTCATTATTTTTAAGATTTCACCAGTGTTATGATATGACAGACATGTTTAGTGTTAGTTAGTGTCGTTTTAAATTGCATTATTACATTTATCAATTTATCATTTTACACATTTCATTACATTTATCATGTTTAAATATTTGTAGGTATGCATGCGAGTCTATGGCGAAACATGTAAGATCATAATTTTATTAATAAGACCTTATTGTACCGCAAATAAATAGATTTTATTCTATCTATATCGACACCTGCAAGGAATAACATTGTAACTAATATTTAGTAACTTTTCAGGAGAGCGCGTCAAAGATTTAAAAAAATCTCTCAGACTTCGGTAAAGTCTTATTGCCAACTAACCTTGAAAATATGAGTCAACGAGGGCTTAGCTACACTTTCGTATGATTATATTATTATATATATGTATATTTTAAGACTTTTTGTGAGTTACAATGACATTCCACAACATATACTGTTTGAAATGGCATTGTAACTCAGACATACAATCGCATAAAGTGTGATAAAAGGTACTACATTGAATAAAAAAATTGTATGTCTGAGATACAATTCATAAAATGTAATTTTATGCGTTTTGGAATTAATATACAAATAAAAAATGTAGTAAAATGTATTAGAATAAAATGTATTTCTTTTTTAGTATAGCAGTCTTACACTGAAACAAATTAGTAAACCCAGTCATTTAAATTTTCAAAATAATTATAACAAAAAAATAACAATTTTGGTCATCAATTAGCTTAGCTTTTATTCATTAGCTTCACTTAGCTTTTAAACCTTTCTTAGGAAAACTGTTATGCCTATTTAAATAACTAAGAAAGTTTAGCAAAAAAAATAAAATCAAATTACTCAAATACAAACAAAAACAAAACATAATAAATATAAAAATTCCTACATCCATTTTGAGAGCTAAGATTAACAATCATATAGAAAGTAACTCCATCATGTTTTTCTTTCAAAATGGGTGTCGGAACGGGTCCTGCGGTACTAAGGAGCTGCTCCTGATTGATATGGCCATTAGCCAACAGGTTCGTCGTTCCCGAAAGGATCTTTCGACATGTTGGATAGATTACAAGAAGGCCTATGACTCGGTGCCACATTCATAGCTCATGATGGTGCTGGAGTTTTATAAAGTAGATACAACTCTGCTCACCTTCTTGATGTCATGTATGGGGCACTGGAGGACGGTCCTTCAATATCCAGGATGTCGAAATATCCAGAGGAATAGCGAGCCTATAAGGATCGAGCGAGGCATATTTCAGGGCGACAGTTTGAGTTCGCTTTGGTTCTGCCTAGCCCTGAATCCTCTAAGCACACTGCTGGAGAGTTCAGGTATAAGCTATCGGCTGAGGAGAGGTGGTCAGGTTATATCTCACCTCCTCTACATGGACGACCTAAAACTCTTTGCCCCCAACAATTTACAACTGACGGAGCTACTGAAAGTAACTGAAACCTTCAGTAGCGCCATCACAGGATGGGTTTTGGTGCGGACAAATGTGCGGTCATGCATGTAAAGCGAGGGGAGATTGTGGAATCCGTGGGAACCCAACTCTCGGATTCCATAAACCTTTGAGCCCTCTCTGCAGCCGAAACTTATAAGTATTTGGGTATGTCGGAAGTGTTGGGCATCAATGTTACTGACATGAAGCAATCGTTGAAGGAGCGCTTCTTTGGCCGCCTGAAGAAAACACATAATAGTCTTTTATCAGACGGGAACAAGGGGCGCGCCTTCAATTTGGGTTTCGCCGGTTTTGATGTACTTTTTCGGCATACTCAAATGGACTCAGACCGAACTCGACGCCCTGGATAGGAGGGTCCGTACACTGCTGACTGCATATCGAATGCATCATCCACGGTCATCGGTAATGAGACTGTATATCCCGCGAAAGTGTGGAGGTCGAGGGTTCTTAAACGCTAAGACCCTCCACAATCACGAGATTTGCAGTCTCAGGGAATATTTCCTAGAGGCCGACGTGGAGATGCATCGAGATGTGGTCGCGGTGGACAAGGGCCTCACCCCGCTCCTTGGGTAAAGAAAACTGGCGCAAGCCTGTAGTGCTTGACACTAAAGATCGCATGGAAGTATGGCAGAGTAAGGAGCTTCACGGACGCTATTTCCGGGCCCTACATGGACCTGATATAGACCTACTAGCGTCCGTAGCCTGGCTGCAATTCGGTGACCTCTTTGGAGAAACCGAAGGTTTTGTCTGTGCAATTATGGACGAAGTTATGATGACGAACAATTACCGGAGATTTATTGTGAAAGACGGCACGGTTGACATCTGTCGGGCATGCCACCGTCCGGGTGAATCAATCAGACACATAATCTCCGGGTGTTCCCGTCTAGCTAACGAGGAGTGCTTGCATAGACACAACCTTGTAGCCAGAATTATCCACCAGCAACTTGCTCTGAAATACAACCTTGTGGAATCAGAAGTGCCGTACTACAGGTATGTGCCGACGCAGTTCTCGAAAATGGACATGTCAGACTGTCCTGGGATCGATCCATCATCACTGACAGGACTATTGTTGCCAATAAGCCTGATATAGTGGTGGTGGATCGACTAGAACGGCGTGCAATGATCGTTGAAATAACGGTCCCGCATGACGAGAACCTCGTGAAAGCTGAGAAAGATAAACAAATCAATTATCTTGACTTGACTCGCGAGGTTGTCGACATGTGGGACGTGGACTCAGCGATCATTGTACCGATAGTCGTTACAGCCAATGGCTTGATAGCCAAGAGCTTCGACCAATACCTGAGGAGGCTCTCGTTGGGCAGCTGGGTCAAGGGCTTGATTCAGAAAGCGGTACTCCTGGACACGGCTCGCATTATTAGAAGGTTCCTCTCTCTCGAGCCTTGACCGCCGGTAGCTTGGACCCTGTTCCCGATTCCGGTGGGCTACTATTTTTTATATTTTTAAATGTTTTATATACTTTTATATTCTAATATTTAAAATGTAATTTATATGTGTATTTAATGTAATAAAGGAAATTAAAATAAATAAAAAATAACACTGTTTTAGCAATCAATTAGTAATAACATTTTAAATCAGAATCAGACGCATTATAAAAAATCGTAACTCATGTTACAATTTTTGGACTGAATTTTTATTCGATAGGTAAGAATGAAATAATTGTATCTAAGGTTACGATGACAGCTCATTTCATAAGAAATAATTAGTTCCAAGAACAAGAGTGTATTATGAATTACAATGTTATATTAATAATAGCGAGCATAAAACAATGATGATGATGATGTGTAACTAAATATACCCTTTTATTAACTGCAGTTGACCCTTACTTACAATGTTTTTACACTGTGCAAATCGGTGCGCAATAGAGTTTAGCCACAGGGGTAAGTGCAAAAAAATTCAGCATTTTTTGTACAGTATGAATATGATTGTAACTTAAAATTGCCTAAAACTGAGTTACGATGTTATTCCTTGCAGGTGTCGATATATATTCTTACACGTCTGGACTGGACTGATTTTGATGAAATTTTTTGTGTGTGTTTGAGTTTGATCGTTTTTGTTTCTTTGCATGGTTTTTTTTTTGGGTGGGAAATCATCAAATGATTTCTCCCGCTCCGGGTGGAGCAGGAGGGCGTGTCAGACTTTTATTGACTAAAACCCACCCGTGTTCCCTCAGTTGCCTGTGTGCCTCGGTATCTCTTTCGAACAACCCGCACCCCTGGCAGGCACCGCCCCTTGCGGGCCCCATCAGTTGGTGCTGACATCTCGTTGAGACGCGCGTGGAACACAACGCGCCTTCGACCCGGGCTTGGTCCTTACCGGACAGCGAGCTACCCATTACTCGCCGTCCGCATGCCCGCACCTACGGTGGCCGGGAATCAGACTGGGATTCCCGACGCCCATAGCGTCTCCTGCGAAGGCTACGGCCGTGAGGGCGCATGTACTGCCTCTCCCTCACGTGCGCCGCCTCCCTCTTCGCGAGCATCACTGCTTCGCTGAAGGAAGCGTCGGCTACCCATGCACTCTCGCTCCGTACCATGGCCTGGACCAGGGCCGGACGCGAGAGATCGCCGCCACCGATCGCCTCCACGAAGACACGGCGGTGCTCCGCCCAAGCCGGGCAGACCTCCACCGTATGCTCCACCGTGTCCTCAGGGCGATCTTCGCAGTGGAAACACCCGGGCGTTTCCTCTCGCCTTATCCGAAACAGGAACCTCCCGAAACAACCGTGTCCGGTGAGGAACTGTGTCAGGTGGAAGGTGAGGACGCCATGCCGCCTCTCAAGCCACTCCTCAAAGAGAGGACTTACCGCTGATATCGTGGCGTGCCCAGCACTGGGTTGCGACAATCGCACTCTCCACGTCGCCATGAGATCCCGCCGGAGCTCTGTCTGTGCCGCGATTTCTCGCGGCAGCGGAGTTACGCCCCGACGTTTGACCTCCTCGCGCCACTCCCAGGTGTGCGCGAGGACCTTTGCCTCTAGATCCCATGGCGGCAATCCGGCAAGGAGGCCCGCCGCCTCACGGGAGATCGTGCGGTATCCCCGGATCATCGATGGCCATGATCCTATGGGCCGCCTTCAACCGGCGTGCTGGTTTGCGCCTCAATGTAGGCGCCCACACCGGTGCCCCGTATAGGGCCATGGCCCGCACAACCCCGCGTAGAGCCTCCGGCAGGAGGCGTTTGGCCCCCCTAGATTGGGCAGGAGCCGCTTCAAGGCAGCCCCGGCCCGCTCCAGTCTGGGAGCCAAATGTCGGAAATGCTCCGCGAAGTTCCACCGGCTGTCGAGGACGAATCCTAGGTACTTCATCGTCGACGCCGATGTGAACTCCTCCCACCGTTATCCGGGAACCCGTCGGTAGTCTCTGGATGGTTTAGATTTACAATTGGACCAAAATCAAAAGTCATTTATTCAAACTAGGCTGAGAGTCAGCACTTTTTGAACGTCAAAATTATGTAAGACAGACAGTCCCCCAAAAATGGCCCTTCACCACTTCCTAGTGCTTTAGCTAAGCAGAAGAAGAGGCGCAACAAAATCCCCAGCAGCACAGCTGTCTGTTATGTTAGAAGAACTTGATTCTATACTATACTAAATAATAGTAGGTAAGTAATTAACATTACCAATCACTACAAGCAGCACCCGTTCACGAGCATAACGCAAAGATCAGCCATTACCTCCTCGCCATATTTGAGGGAAGGAGGCAACCCGACCCCCGACGCTACCGCAAGCAGTGACATCTAAGGGACCATGACGAACATGCTGCCGGTTGCTCTGGCAAGAATAATACGAATTGTCGAGGTCGCCAGCTAACTACATATTGCAATACAACTCATTAAAAAAAAAATGAGTAATGAGTACCTAGATTATGTCAACAATAAATGAAAATAAAAAACTTAACTGAATTATACAATTAAATAAACAGTTATATAAACTAACATTTATAGCCCGTCAGTAGGTAAGCTATTCTGGTGAAAGACAGTTCATTTTTGAAGAACAATAATATTTTGAATGAGTGGCTTTGCCCCATAGCAGAATGCCGTATAAATAACTAAAATAGACTAACCGAGCTGTATGACGTATGATGAATTGATGACCCAGTAGGGAGCGCTGCGAACGCGTTGTAGGAAACAGGACAAGATCGGTCGGTTAGCTAGTGTACAGATGGACCGGTAGATAATGATGAAAAATGTTGTGTGTAGTCCTACGATCCAGTTTTTATTCGTTGTCGAAAATTATATTTCTATATTTTGTAAAACACTATATTTCTGAACGTAAATTTCCATTTTATTGTCGAATATTTAATATGTCAGTGCTACGGCTACGTTCCGAGTTGCGATAATATCGATTTGAGCGTGCTCACACCCGTTCCGAATTGGCGTGAGCGCGATAACGATGTCCCGTGAATCGTCATGGATGTCGATATGCGCCATCTTGCGATAACGCAGACCGTTTGTTGTACTAATATCACCACGAGCGCTGTCAAAAATGACAGTTGTGCTGTTTTGTTTTGTTGATAAACACACAATTTTTTGGAGGATTGGGAGGGTTATTTGAGAGGTTTCACCCAAAGACCCAATGTCCTAAGTGTTTTGCGGTTATTGAGATATGATTTTTTTGTTTTTTTTTTTCCCAAAATTAACCAAAATCTCGCCTTTAAATCGTCATTACTTTATTGTTTATGGTTGTAATTGCACGAAATAACTTTTTTGATGAACATTATTTGATGCAATTGATCTGTAAAAAAATACTTATGTGCTTCCAAAGTCAATTTGTGTGAAAAATTACAACTTCTAAATCCAGTATTAAAAAAACGAATAGCCATTTTGAACTTAGCTTACACAATTTCTGACGGTATGCTTCATGTCATAAAAATCATTCATTAAGTTGTAAAAATGGGATACTAGTTTGCCGAATCGCACACAACAATGGAATCGTAAGCAGGTAAAAAGTTAGTCTCTTTCTTGCGCATGATTCTTGTCTTTGTCTAACATTGGTTGTATTGTAAGTTCGGGATGTGACCAGTTTGTCCAGGTTCAGTCAAGCTCTGAGTATCTCAGCTGTTGGAAGTGCCCGTGAATTTCACGAAGTTCCCTTTTTTCGTTGAGTTTCGTTTGTTAAATCTTGGTATTGTTATTTCTTGGTTTGTTTTCCTGTTGTGTTTTCTTAGAATGATAGTAAGTATTCTTGTATTCTTTATTTGATAACTCAGTAAGTTAAAGCTGACTTTGCTTCGGCTTCCCTCTTAGAAAAATTGACACCTCGCCGCTGCTACGTACAACGACCGTTGAAATAAGAAACAGATGTCGAAGATGCATACGAAATGTAGGTAGGAGGGCATTTCGAACAAGATTTGTAACTTTAGTTAGTAAAAACCTAATGTTTTCTATGACATGTAGCATACCCTTAGAAAGGGTATAAGCTAAAGAACTTTTTCAAATAATACTAACTTCAAAATGGCTTTTAGTTTTTTTTATAATGAATTTAGAAGTTGTATTTTCTCACACATTTAAAAACAAAATTGACTTTGGAAGCACATAAGTATTTTTTACAGATCAATTGCATCAAATAATGATTTATTTAAAATAAGAATACAATAAGTTATTTCGTGTAATAACAACATAAACAATAAAGTAATGACGATTTAAAGGCGACATTCCGGGTAATTTTGGGAAAAAATATGGTCGTATCATATCTTTAGCTAACTTAGATTTATTAGAAATAGTGCTTCTAGCTAGAGTCGCCACCTAGCCAAATAAGAAGTCGAAATTTGTGGTCTATGTCTACAATTTTTAAATGGTGCTAATGGGTAAATACATTGAGCACTGTTCCATATTGTTGATAAAAATGACAGCTCTCAGCTGTCATAATCGTGATGACGTAAATCGGAACGCAAATTGTTCTGTCACTACATGCATGTCAAAATTTTAACCTAATTTCTGAAGATATTATTTTTCGAAATCAGATTTGAAAGAAAATGTTTAAGTCCTTGGTTACCAAGCTGAACCCGGCACAGTTATCACGCGGGTTCCACTCTACCGCTTGTATGAATGAAGTGCGCCTACTGAGTCGCCTGAGAGTGGTTGATAACTCTGAGATCGGCAAGCGAGCCATGGCTGAAGGCAAACCCCCTAAAGTTATCTGCGTTTATAACAAGAACCGTACGTAATTTTCAGATTTTACTAGGAACTATTTAAAATTATATTTTCAAAGGCCATAATTATTCCTAGTAGAGAGACAAGGTTGAAGTCTGCACATAAGATTAGGCTTGTATCTGGAATGGTAAAGCATCTCCATACAATGCCTATGTATTCTTATATCCATGTGGTAGTGATACTTACCGTCGTGTAAACCACCTGCTGTTGAGACACCCAAAGACATACAATAAACATCATTTGAGTAATACATAGAAAAGGCTAGTTACCCAATAAAATTTATTGTTGGAATTTTGTGTTTCAGATATTGGCTATATAGGTGACAGAGTACTAGTAGCAATCAAGGGTCAAAAGAAGAAAGGTATCTTAGTAGGTATGAAACAGAAACAAAATGTCAAGGTGCCCAAGTTTGACAGCAACAATGTTGTACTAATAGATGATAATGGAACTCCGCTGGGCAACCGCATCCATGTGCCCATCCCCACCATACTACGAACCATACTCAAAGAGAAGACGCACTCAAAGGGAGCTGACTACACTAAATTATTAGCTATAGCAACAAGATTTGTGTAGGTATTGTAGTTATATGTATGTTATTGTAGGTATTAATGAATTGTTGATTAACACTTGTTTTATTTTCTTTACTTAATTGTTAGTAATTCTACACCATTACTGATTCAAAACGAATGAAATCCCCAGAGGGGGTTGATAAACGCATATTATAACGAATCGCTCGAGTTCAACACAAGACAACTCAATAGTGCGCTCAATTTTTTTTTTTTTTTTTTTTTCTTCTCATTTTATCTGCGATCGGCTTTGTAGCCATAATCAGATGGGATCTTCGTGTGAGATTAATTTTCGTGGTGTTCCATTGAACATTCACGTTATGTGGTTCAGTGATAGATAAACTTTAAGTTTTCACTGTCTCTGGTCCAAGTTCAAGATTTGCCATCTCTTTAGGCGGGTTATATCCCCTTGTCTGTTTAGAAGGTTCTTGGCTAAGACATTGCTATGCTTGCTCAGTCTCTGTTTATATGATTTGCATTTTTCGCATAGTTCTTCTTTCACTGTAGGCATATTTAGGTGGTCGTGTATTTCTGTGTTTCTGGCAAACCAGGGTGCAGTTGATATTGTTCTTAGGGCTACATTTTGGAACCTTTGTAAAATTTCGATGTTGGAGTTGCTAGCCGATCCCCAGAGTTCTATTCCGTAAGTCCAGATTGGTTTTACTATCACTTTGTAAACAAGTATTTTGTTACTAAGAGATAAGTTTGATTTTCTTCCTAGGAGCCAAGATAAACTTTTCATCGCAATGGTGGCTGCCTTTTTCTTGGCTTTAATGTGGTTGGCCCAGGTAAGTCTTTTGTCTAGATGAAGCCCAAGGTATTTTACTGTGTGACTGTTCGGCAGTGGTTTACTTTCCATGTATACTGGGGCACAATCGCCCTTCCGAAGAGTGAAAGTAACTTGTACGGACTTAGTTAGACTAGGTTGAATTCTCCATTTTTTCAGCCAAGTATCAATTTTATTTAACTGGACTTGTAATTTCTGAGATGCCTGATTTGGATCCTTATCACTCGCAAGACATGCAGTGTCGTCTGCGTAGGTCGCTGTTACCACGTCATCAGTTTTAGGTAAGTCAGCAGTAAAGATCGAGTAGAGCACGGGTCCGAGCACAGAGCCTTGTGGGACTGAGGCCTTCATTTCATAAAGATTAGACAGTTCGTCCTCGTATTTAACTTGAAATTTTCTTTAGTCTAAATAAGATTTTAATATCATATAAAAAGAGTTGGGTAGAAGAGACTTAATTTTATACAAAAGTCCCTTGTGCCAAACCCTGTCGAATGCTTGTTGGATATCCAGGAACACTGCAGAACAGTATTCTTTATTTTCCAACGACTGTCTAATTTTATGGACCACTCTATGCACTTGTTCTACAGTTGCGTGCCCTTCACGGAATCCAAACTGATGGTTTGGTACTATCTCATTCTCGTCAAGGACTGGTTTTAATCTACGTAGAAATATTTTCTCAAAAACCTTCGAAATTATTGGAAGGAGGCATAAGGGTCTGTAAGAGCTTAGTTCGGTCGGTGGTTTTCCCAGCTTCGCTATCATGCATATCTGTGATATCTTCCACAGCTTTGGGTAGTAGGTACTGTAGTCGAAATACAGCATTAAACAGCATTGTTAGAAACACGATAACTTTTCTAGGTAGGTGCTTGAGTATTTCAGCTGTGATGAGATCGTATCCAGGCCTTTTATTGTTCTCAAGATATTTTATTGTCTTAGTCATTTCATTTGGCGTGACCAATTTGAGTAGAGGTGATAGTTGTTGATCGCTATTAAGATAATTATCGACTTCCTTTTCAAAATCAGTCATCGCCGACTCATTTGGGGTGAAAACCGCAGAAAGGTGTTGTGCGAAAAGCTCTGCCTTTTCACTTGCTTTTCTGGCCCAAGATCCAGTAGGTTGCCTAAGCGGGGATACAAAGTTTTGTGGTCGTTTGAAGTTTTTGGTTATGTTCCACAATGTGTGCTCAATAGAAAGATTAACTAATACCTACTAAACGTTGTTTACATTTCAACTTGGTTTGAAAGAAGAACTAAAGATCCATCGCGAATAGCAGTTTTTCTTACAAATGCAGTTGGTACAGTAAAATTATCATCATTGAACAACACTACTTCATGTTCTTTCAACCAGTGTTCAGTCAAACATAACACCTGTGTATCATAGTTCATAGTTCAACATAAATAAGCTCAACTCTAGCTCTTTGCCGGCCAGACCCTGCATATTTTGATGAACAACATTCAACATATGCGGCTCAACTGTTGTCGCACCTAATAGTTTAAACTACTAGGCGAATCTAAAGTAATGTTAGTAGCACTACTAACAGTAATCTTAAAAGACATCATCATTTATGATTACTAACATGCTTAGCAAACGAATGGTTCGCCTTGAGGATGAGCAGCAGCTGGCCATGATAGCCAGAGGCTGCCCCCAGGGAGGGGTGCTGTCCCCCCTTCTATGGAATCTGGTGATAAATGACCTTATCACCAAACTCAACGCCAGCCATTACTTCACAATAGGCTATGCGGACGACCTTGCAATCCTTGTTTCGGGGAAGGTAACGGGAACGATCTGTAACCTCACTCAGCAAGCACTACGTATCGTAGAGAGATGGCGCAGGGAATTTGAACTATCAGTGAACCCCACCAAAACTGAACTAGTCATGTTCACCCTAAAACGAGCATTAGGCCCTTTTCGCCTACCGAAACTGTTCAATACAGAACTTCAGTTGGCCAACGAAGTCAAGTATCTCGGGGTCACTTTGGAGAATAAGCTAAACTGGAGCAGTCACCTAGACAACAAGCTGAACAGGGCCTGCATCACCTTCTGGCAGTGCAGGAGAATGATAGGTAAGAAGTGGGGTCTATCACCCAAAATTATACTATGGCTGTACACCGCAGTGATCCGCCCCGTGATCACCTACGGGGCCGTGGTCTGGTGGCCCCGCACCAAGCTAACTACAGCCGCCAACAAACTACAGCGCATGCAAAGACTAGCCTGCGTGGCGACCACGGGCTGCATGAGGACTACTCCGACTGCAGCGATCGAGGCCATGCTGGGGTTGCCGCCGCTCCACCTGTTCATACAACAGGAAGCAACGATGGTGGCGGCGCGTCTAAAGGCTATAAATCTCTGGAGTAAAAGAGACACACTACACACCGCGCTACTTGAGGAACTCAATAGCGAGTTGCCCATTACGAGGGCAATAAATGACCGGGTGCCCAAACAATTTATCTTCGATAAAAAATATAGAATCCAACTGCATGAGGATCGACGATGCGAAGGCTTGCGCCCCGCAGAGCTGCGTATCTTCACGAACGGATCAAAAACAGGTAGTGGCACAGGGGCTGGAGTCTTCTCGGAGGACCTCAACATCCACATAGCCACACCACTGGGAGTCCATAACACAGTGTTCCAGGCCGAATGCATGGGCATTTCCCTGGCAGCGTCTGCCATCATGGCCAGGGTAGTTAAGGACCACTCGATCCGCATACTCTCGGACAGCATGGCTGTTCTGCAAGCGCTGAACAGTCACACAATTGACTCTGGGCTGATATACGGGTGCCACCAGCGCCTCAACGAGGTAGGTAGCCTCAACAACATTACCATTCAGTGGATCAAAGGACACAGCAATTCGCTAGGCAACGATGCAGCCGATGAACTTGCCAGGAGGGGGATGAGCATGGCACCAGTGGGACCAGAACCCATTGTGCCACTCCCCTTCGGGTATCTACGCACTCTGGTAAGGAAACGTACCAGGGATCAACATTACAAAATATGGTTGGACCTAAGTGAGTGCAGGCAGGCTAAGGAAGCACTTCCTGCGTTCGATGCTCGCGTCACGAAACAGGTTCTCCGTTTAACTAAACGACAGTTGCGCGCAGTTACAGCAGCCGTAACTGGCCACGGATCATTTAACAAACACCTCTTTGTCTTAGGAGTAACAGACAGTCCGCTGTGCAGAGCCTGCATGGAGGACGACGAGACAGCGACTCATGTGCTGTTGAACTGCCCGGTGGTCGCTAATTACAGGGCAAAATACTTCGGTAAACCAGGTACCCTACGTGAGATTGTCAGCAACACCAAGGCGCTGCTGGCCTTTCTCGAGGAGCTGGGGTGGATCGAATAACTCATTCTCCCACCCATACGCAAAATACGCGCCTTGACGTGGAGTTGCGGAAAACAGCCCGTTTTACCTATTACCTATTACATATTAAGACATCATCATCCTGTTGCCATCGCTCGTGCGATGATGCGATGCGATTTCATCGTGCGATGAAACCGCTCGCGCGCTGAGAAAAGGTTTTGTCCTATTTTGGAGCCATGTGATCACTCTCGAAATGGCTCAGAGATGCACTTTCTGTTGTCGAGCAATATTTATTTAATTGTAAATAGCATTTTTAAAGAAAACGTACACCCATAATATACTGTATCTATTAAAAACGAAAAGAAAAAGAAAAATAAACTTTTTAAGAATAAGCGTTTATTACTTGTGAATAAAACGAACTAAAAAGTTAACATAAATAAATCTCAATTATTTAAATAAAAGCTTGTTAAAGCGTCAGACACAAGTTGTCTGGCATTTTTGCTGAACTGGGCCTTTTAAGCGCAGCCGTGAGGCACACTAGTTTCTGACATAGCACTTTACACTTTTGTTGATTTTTATTCTTTTATTAAAATTTTACTTTTTTGCTGGATATGGTGTGCCTTTTTAGTCTGTGCTGAATAAATGTTTTTTCTTTCTATTTTGATGGCAGGAGAATTATCCGCTAACATTTATTAGCATGTTATTACTAAGTAGTTCTAACCGTCAATATGTAACACGCTTTTATTTCAATTATTGACCTATAAATTCGTGTTAAATTTTTAGTTCGTTTCGATAACAAGTATTATTATGTGTTGTTTTGAGCACTTACAAGTGTTATGTATCTATGGCCACCCTCCAGCTCCAGCATCAGACCCTGGTTACCATATAGGATCAAAGTACTCGTTAATACGAATCAAACTAGATGGGTTTGTGTCGATTTATTGCGGAGTTCCTATGGGTTAAAAAACAGTCTGCGTAAGTGCCCTTGTATCACTGACGTGTTCCGTATTTATATTTATTTTTATGTCAGAAAAATTATACATATTAATAAATCGGGAGATGACGCATTACAAGCTTTGCGCTGCGCTATTCCTGCAGTAAAAGTGAGCGCGCACTATCATTCTCTGCATTTCGCACACAGTTATTATTGGTTGCAGGAGCCGCACCTCCTGAGATTATGCGTTTTTAGAAAATATGGCGTAATGTCATCGCTAAGTTTAATTTTTCTTGCAACAATGCAAAATGCATGTGTAGGTCAGTGTGTATTTAATGTTTGTCTATGTGTTGGTAGCTGTGACCCGGCGACACGCGTCCCAGTATTAAGAGGACTACAAGACCTAAGTGGCCTTGAAAATCGCACGCACACATTTACACAGTCGACGTGAACGCCATTTTACGACGGCCGTAGCAAATAGCATACAAAACAAATACGAAGTTGAACACTAACGGTTTAGCGAGATTACGCTCGAGTATTCTAATAGATGGCGCGGTAACGGCGCGCAAGTAAGCTAATAGACCTAAATAAAAAAATAGATAACACAATAAATTATTTTTATTTGTTTTAATTAAGATCTTTTCGGGTTACGATTATGTGACATTAAGTTTAAGCATTTCCAGGTTTACGTTGTATACGTTTATATTTCTAAGTCCTGGGATTTGAACCCAAGCACTCTTCAATGCAAGTTTACACCTCTACCTAATTCACTACCTACTCAGTCGAATAGACTTGAAAAAACCGAAAATATGCGAACTAGATATGCAGTCAATTTGTACTTAGACATTCTAAAAAATTGTTAAGCTAAAAGTTTCTATAAGATTAGATACCTAACTTTCATACATGATTATAATTTCTTTATATTATAAAGAAAATCAATAAAATTAAAGTCTTACGCATTGGAATTAACTTCCGTGTTGGTATTTTCAAATTTTTGCTCCTATAAAAAATAATTACATTTCTAACGTTTTTTCTAGCTATTTATAAAAGTATTTAATAAATATATCTAAATATAGTAGTGCTACTTTAAATAAAAGAAAAATGGAGCCTTATGATAATATCCCGGGATTTGAACCCGAGCACTTTCTAATGCAAGGCGACACCTTTACCTATTACGCTACTGTAACAGTCAGGCACTTCACTGAAAAAATGGAAAGTATGCGAACTGGCTGTGCAGTCAGTTCCCGTGAGTCAGTTCGTTCACGGTTACTAGACATTTCCAAATTCATAGTTAATGATATAAAAATAAATATTTAATGATGATAAAATGCTCTCATCTTTTAATATTGTTCATATGATTTGATTTATATGAACGTTTTTTACTCCTCGTAACTGATTTAATTTTATTTCCCATATTTACAAATGGTAATTATTAAAAACTAAGTACCTTATTTATTACGCTATTTGTATTAAAAGTATTTTATGTTTACAAGAAAGAAGATTTTTTACGGAAAGAATATATGAAATAAACAATTTACAAAATGGAGTACGAAAACAGTAAACAATCTTGGCGGAAATAATGCGGCGAAAAGACGGCCGGCACTGTCGGTACACTGGCGTTTACGCACACATGCATACGTATTATGTTTGGAAATAAGAATATACGATTTATGAAAAATCTATTGATTGGACTAAAAAATTAAAACACTATTATGCTAGTATTTTGCTTGTAGAATAATCTGACAAAAAATCAGAATTTTTTGTCAGATTATTCTACAATTTGATTGCATGTATATTAGTATGGTTTTTAATCGTTAAAAGATTTTATTAGACGTAACTTCGTGATTTTTTTCTATCGTATCAAACTTATTGTATTATTTTTTCAACACACTATCTAACTAGCATATATCCTGAAGATTACGAGGGTCATTCAATAAATACTTAGCCTACAAAAAGTAAACGAAAATTTTGGAAAAGTGGGAATTTATTTTTCAACATAGGTAGTCTCCTTTTAGTTCGATACACTTAGCCCAGCGATGCTCCAACATTTTTAATCCGTCCGAAAAATAGTTTTTGTCAAACTCTGCAAAATAGGCCTCCGTAGCGGCGATGACCTCCTCGTTCGATCCATATCTATTCCCGGCGAGTGATTTTTTCAGATTAGGAAACAGAAAGAAGTCACAAGGGGCTAAATCTGGAGAATACGGTGGATGGGGCAGCAATTCGTAGCGTAATTCGACCAATTTGGCCATGGCAACGGCAGACGTGTGAACCGGTGCGTTGTCGTGGTGAAACAGCACTTTTTTCTTCGCCAGGTGGGGTCGTTTTTTCTTTAATTCGGCGTCGAATCGGCCCAATAAATCGGCATAGTAAAGCCTTGTAATTGTTTTACCCTTCTCGAGGTAATCGATGTAGATCACACCTTGTGAATCCCAGAAAACGGTGGCCATAACTTTTCCGGCCGATTTTACAGTTTTCGCCTTCTTTGGAGCACGTTCCCCGGTCTGGATCCATTGTTTTGATTGCTCCTTGGTCTCTGGTGTGTACCAGTGGATCCAGGTTTCATCGACGGTCACAAAACGACACAAAAACTCCGCTGGATTCCGCTTAAACAGCGCCAAACACGTCTCCGATGTGGTCTCACGGTTGCGCTTGTTTTCTGGTGTGAGTAAACGCGGCACCCATCGCGCCGACAGCTTTCTCATGCCGAGTTCCTCGTGAAGAATATGATGCACTGTTCCTTCTGAAATGCCTAGTCTCAGCTAGCTCCCGAACCTTCAATCGGCGATCTGCCAATACGAGATCATGGATTTTTTTAATGTTTTCCTCCGTAGCAGCTGTTTTCGGTGCACCTGGACGTGGTTCATCAAAAACCGACGTACGGCCACGTGCAAACTCGTTGAACCAATTCTTGACGGTGGCCATCGATGGAGAAGAGTCACCGTACACAGCATCCAAGCGCTCTTTGATTTCGATGCGCGTTTTCCCTTCCAAAAATAGGAATCGAATCACCGAACGATATTGCTCTTTTTCCATTTTTGTAAAACCGATCGACACGTTCGCTTCCATAAGTTGTCAAATTAAAACAAATGAAGGGATTGGAATGAAAATTTGAAAAAAGAATTAAAAAAGAATGTGCTACACTGTGGTAAAACTCTTTTGAAACTACAGCGCCCTCTGGCGATGAGGCTAGGTACTTATTGAATGCACCTCGTATCATATATTTTTCTGATATTGTTTACTGCAGTGGATCATAAACTTTTAGGCATTATAAAACTTGCGTTTAGCTCCTCTAAGGCCCTTAAAAGCTAGTAGATAGCATTTCTATTACCTTATTATTAAGATTTCTGTGGTTTGAACACACGTTCGCTTGATCATATTCGTCGGACGGACGCACCATCGCGCGAGCGATGGCCATTGGAGCTGTCCACTGTATGCATACAACACCATCTTCAGGTGATAGCCAGAAGATGGTGTTGTATGCAAGATTTAAAATAGGCATTTTATTATTGTTCATGTTAGTTTGATTGAACATTCTAATTATTGCATACAATTTAACACTGAAAGTATATTAAATTAAGTACTTAATCTAAGTGTAAAATTTATCATCATTAACTTATGTACACATGTATGACAGTTTTTTTTACCTTAGACCGCCTAACTAAACTATTGTTGTCATGATAGATAATATTATCATCATCATCGTACGTACAGGCCCCTGTAGTGCTTACATTTGTGTGACGGGTTTGATCGGGGAAAAGATAAAGAAAACAATTATCATCATTGAAATTTGAAAATTTTAATAAAACTTATGTTCAGTTTCATTCAAGAGTAGACTTAATTAAGACACGATACCTACCGGTGGAGATGAGCAGACGACACGACATCAACATTTACAGTGTTACTCCTATGACCGTCGTCTTAGTTGTGATAGTGTAGTCGCGGTGCCGAGAGCGGCGTTACGAGGCGACGGCAGATGTAATGTAAATGATACATTTCAACAAATTCTTGTAACGCGTTCCTCATCCTAACATATTATGCGCTGCGGTCGGTTACGTTAAATCTATACGTTATAGCATTAGTTCTAATCCAGACTTGTCTGGACGTCGCGACTGCCCCGGGTGCAGCGCCCACTCTGGGCTTTACAATCGGTATATTGCTAATATAACACTCAATTTGTTAAAGCTGTGGACAGAACCACTATCAACAAGGCACCACGCGTGCCGATGTCGGCGCGGCGCGACGTTCGCTCACTGACGAGTAGGTAATCATATCTTCTGTATAATAATGCACAACAGCTGTGACTAGATATTAAGATTCACGTACGTTCACTGCTACTAAAGTATCGTGAGGTGCCGCCGACGACTCGGTAACATGTAAAACGATCAATTACCTAATTATAAACAACACACGACTATAAGAAGTAACTATGCTAAATAATTATTTAAATCTTCATGATAGATAACTATGTATGTATATGGCGACTGAACAGACAGTCTCGAACGGATTAACGAACAAACATTCCTAAATACAATATATTACAAAAAACCGGTACAGATTAACACAATAAAGTTACTCGAATACATAAATATTTGTACATTCACTGTAAGCGGGACCAAGCTAGGCTGGTACTAAGGACACTGGCAACTGGCACACGTGAAGGTACGCGGTCACGGGAGGGCGGAGAGGACCTGCGGGAGAGGGGCGGGTCACTGGTGGAGGGGGTTAGGTGGGGGGGCGGTACTACTGCACGTTCATTGCCTTTTACATTGTACTCAAGTGTCGATATAGATACGTCTAAACAGCTAATATCGTAAAACTTTGATTGTATAAAATTCGGATAAGGCGATAAGATCAGTGTATATAGTAAGAAGTACACGACCATTACGTGAGCTTCGCATCCACTGACACAGCTGTCAACATCTTTTTCTTTTAAAACATCGCTGTCCACGCCCCTAGAGACTTATTAAGCTTGTGATAATACCCACATAAACATAATTATTGGTTCATAATACTACGCCAACACAAGTGTCAGTGGAGAAGAGCTCTAAATGGTTTGGCTCCAATATTAATAAAACCATAGAATAAGTAGATTAAATCTTAACGTTAAAACATCTCTCTGTGCTGCGCTCGGGCAAGACATGTGGTGACGTCACGCGCCGTCGGCCTGGGCTTACAACATCATTTTGATAGTTATCAACAAAGCTTGAATTAGAATGACTTCTGTATCATGCTACGACTGATGGAGCAGTCAGTCGTAGGCGACTGCTGGCGCGATCCCACTGCCGGCGAGTGCGGCGCGTGACGTCACGTCCTGTCGTCGCCGTCACTGGTACTACGCGAAGCTACTTGATATGCCAGTTCAGCTTGCAACACACGCCAGAAACGACTGCCTGAGGATCCTCTACCCAAACTACCGTGTGATGGACTCGCAAACTCCGTCCAAATAAAATACTAAATAACAAAATAAACTAAAATTACTGCAACGAAAAACTACAATAAAAAATCTACGTCCGATTCGACTACGATAAAGATCGTCTAATGATGTATAACTATAATATAATGTATATCTTACAAGTTAAATAGATTTTTTTAGATGTATTACGATAGATCTAGCGCGGGTCGGTCGCGCCGCTGACGCCCCGCCCCCGACCTGTCACACTGTCACACTGTCACACTGTCACACTGTCGTGCCGTCACAGTGACAGTGGCTAGCGGCTGCGTACTTTCGAGTTTTTAGAAGAAAATTCCGAATACTAATGTGTAGTGTTAGTATTCGGAGTTGAGAACATTAGCTCCGGGGGACACCGCCCGGCACGTGACGAGACTGACTCCACGCGGCGCGTGACGAGATTGACTCCAACAGACGCGTGACGAGACTGACTCCGCCAGGCGCGTGACGAGACTGACTCCGCCAGGCGCGTGACAAGTTTGACTCCGCCAGGCGCGTGACGAGATTGACTCCGCCAGGCGCGTGACGAGATTGACTCCGCCAGGCGCGTGACGAGATTGACTCCGCCAGGCGCGTGACGAGATTGACTCCGCCAGGCGCGTGACGAGATTGACTCCGCCAGGCGCGTGACGAGACTGACTCCGCCAGGCCCGTGACGAGACTGACTCCGCCAGGCGCGTGACGAGACTGACTCCGCCAGGCGCGTGACAAGATTGACTCCGCCAGGCGCGTGACGACATTGACTCCGCCAGGCGCGTGACGAGATTGACTCCGCCAGGCGCGTGACGAGATTGACTCCGCCAGGCGCGTGACGAGACTGACTCCGCCAGGCACATGACGAGACTGACTAGGCCAATCGCGTGACGAGACTGACTCCGCCAGGCACATGACGAGACTGACTAGGCCAATCGCGTGACGAGACTGACTCCGCCAGGCACATGACGAGACTGACTAGGCCAATCGCGTGACGAGACTGACTCCGCCAGGCGCGTGACGAGACTGACTCCGCCAGGCCCGTGACGAGACTGACTCCGCCAGGCGCGTGACGAGACTGACTCCGCCAGGCCCGTGACGAGACTGACTCCGCCAGGCGCGTGACGAGACTGACTCCGCCAGGCGCGTGACAAGATTGACTCCGCCAGGCGCGTGACGAGATTGACTCCGCCAGGCGCGTGACGAGATTGACTCCGCCAGGCGCGTGACGAGACTGACTCCGCCAGGCACATGACGAGACTGACTAAGCCAATCGCGTGACGAGACTGACTCCGCCAGGCACATGACGAGACTGACTAGGCCAATCGCGTGACGAGACTGACTCCGCCAGGCCCGTGACGAGACTGACTCCGCCAGGCACATGACGAGACTGACTAGGCCAATCGCGTGACGAGACTGACTCCGCCAGGCGCGTGACGAGACTGACTCCGCCAGGCCCGTGACGAGACTGACTCCGCCAGGCGCGTGACGAGACTGACTCCGCCAGGCCCGTGACGAGACTGACTCCGCCAGGCGCGTGACGAGACTGACTCCGCCAGGCCCGTGACGAGACTGACTCCGCCAGGCGCGTGACGAGACTGACTCCGCCAGGCCCGTGACGAGACTGACTCCGCCCCGACGCACATTCCTCCAGCCAGCTGACTCGCGCGCTATAATTAACTCGCGAACACCGGTAACGATATAACCGCGTCCTGCCATAACTACTCTATATACAAGTTTGAGACAACAATACCACAATAATTTAAACATCGTATATCTAATGGAGTTCCCAGTGTGCATACAAAAATTTAATCAAATATATCCAAAGGTAAGTAAGTCACTACCGCTAGTCGGCTGATCGGCAAAACCTCGGCGTAACACCAATATTTAGTTTGTTCGAAAAAGAAACGGTTGCAATAGTATTGCCAGCGTTTCCGTTTACTGCTGTATTGTCGTCTCCACACTGTGTATTATTATGTGCTAATATGTCGACGTTACAAACACAACTAGCGAGTTGGACTGCCCAGTTAATAAGGTGCAAGCGCCATGGAAGCACGCGAAACACGAATTTTCTTACGTTTTCAGCAATTTGCAGGTCTGTAGGTACAGTTCAGGTCAGTCACAAATTCATGAAATTTTTTCATTCATGCATTCAGCTCAGACACTTGCCTAGTCACGGCAATGTTCACGATTGTCTCTACACAGTCCAGCATGGCAGACACTTGCCCGGTCGCAGCAATGTTCACGGCGAGACGAAACACAAACGTTGTGATGATAAGACACGCGTTACCTCGTAGCGGTCGGAGTCGCGTGCTCGGACCGGACTCGCAGCGATACGAGGTAATTATCATTTTTACAGCGGTTAAGAGGTGACCGCTCATACAAGTCTTTGTAAGAATATAAGGCGTAGTTTAGAGGGCTCAGGTCAATCTTCAAATAGGTTCATGTATTTAACTATAATACATACCCACTCGAATGAACACCGCGCCTATGTTCGACCAGAGGCGTGATGGTGTTAACATCAGACATTTGGTCCATTGCACGGTAAAGCTACGTCCGCTATCGCATCACTTCTCACAAACACGTGTCGCCGCGGGCGCGTGTGTCTTACGTACGTTCATTCAACGCAGCGACGGTTTATAAGATGCGATGCGACGCTAGCGGGAGGGGGGCGGGGGGCGGGGCGACCGACTCGCAATTTGAATAGTGTTCTAGCTAGAGCGGAGCGCGGGGTGAGGGAGGGAGGGAGGCTGAGACGATGACGTCACACGCCTACACGTCCACCACCATCTTCTTGTGTATGTCGGTGTTGCCCACCACGTTACAGAACTCCTCGAAGGAGATCTTGCCGTCCTCGTCCTTGTCGGCGAACAGGATGGTCTTGTCCACGATCTGCTGCAGCTGCGTGTCCTTCAGGTTGTTGCCCACCATCATCTTCAGCACCTGCGGTCACAGAAAACGGCTATTAAAGTGCGTTTTTGATTATGGTATTTCCCATCAAAAAAATGGCGAACTTTCATCCCCTTTAGTGGCTGAAATTTAAAAAATCCTGAATTTAAGATTTTTATTAAGTGGTATGGGCTAAAATGGTCTTACTGTTTCGCTTATACTGTAACTAAATTCTTTTGTTTTCATGTTTGCCATCGCTCATGGAGCTCCGTAAACTGCTGCAATAGCTATAATTTATCGAATCTATTTATATCGGACAACATAATTAATTTAGTACGTGTTTTACCCGCCCCCGATCATGTCGGCCTCTCCCATCGGACTATTCACCAAATCAAAAGTGATATAGATGCAAGTTGTATAAATATGTTAAAACTTACAAACCAAGAAGATACGATACATCATTGGCGAACTTACTTTGGGACTTGGGCACCGAGTTTTACAGTGTAACGTTGTATCGTTACTTTCCTTAAATAACTTATTGACAACAATAAAATGGCAAGTCAAATCACAGACGTAATAATATTAGGGACGACAGAGGTTACTAAACACAATTAGTTACAGGCGCAGTCCGAGGGGGGGTCTCAGGGGTCATGACCCCCCAAAGCCGTAAACGTAAAGCTTAAAAAGCGTTTTTTGAAAGAGTAATTGCAGACCGCCTCGTCGGGCGGCTGGTGCGGGTGGGGCCGGATCTGGCGGAGAGCCAGTTTGGTTTCCGCAGGGGGCGCTCCACGGTGGACGCCGTCATGCGCGTGCGAGCCCTCACGACTGGGGATGCAGTGGCCCGGGGTGGGGTCGTCTTGGCGGTGTCTCTAGACATCACCATTGCCTTAAACACCCCGCCCTGGAGTTGCATCAGGGAGGCACGCCGGTCAGGCTTTCACGCCCTACCGCCGGCCCCGCTACCATTGGGGCGGTCCGGCCAGTACTCGAGCGCTGGCTCGGGAGGAGGCACGGCTCCCTGTCGTTTCGGGTGACACAGGTGCTCTCGGGGCATGGTTGCTTCGGGAAGTACCTGTGTCGCATAAACAGGGAGCCGGACGCTCGGTGTCACCACTGCGTCGACTGTCGGGAGGACGCGGCGTGGCACACGCTGGCAGAGTGTGCCGCTTGGGAGGAGCCGCGCCGTGCCCTCATCTCAGGAGTCGGCAGTGACCTGTCGCTGCCGGCCGTTGTCGACTCGATGGTCGGCAGCGAGGAGTCCTGGGACGCGGTGGTATCCTTCTGCGAAACAGTGATGTCGCAGAAGGAGGCTGCGGAGAGGGAGCGGGAGATTGCTTCCGCTAACCCGATCCGCAGCAGACGCACCGGGCGTCGGCGGAGGGCGGACAACGCCCTCTTCCAGCCCCCCTAAATGTCCAGGGGCAACGGATCTGGGGAAATTCGTTGCCCCCTACTTCTTAGGACCCGAGATGGCGGCGCGTAGTGTTCCACGCGCGCCTCTCTATGACGTAAGGGGGGAGTTTAACACCTCACTCCCCCCCTATCGCGAGGTGGCCCGCAGAGGCGGGCCGGCACTAGCCGGGGATCGCGGAAGTCACATCAGTTCCCGTGATCCCCGGTGCAAGTGAGAGACGGAACACCGGGGTGGTTTTAGTCAGTAAGAGTCTGACAGACCCCTCCGCCCTCCCCGGGGCGGAGGACATCCATGAGGATTTCCCCCCGTGATCAAAAAAAAAAAAAAAAAAGGGAGGCACGCCGGTATCACCGGATGCCGACCTACCTCTGTCGTGTGGTCGAAGCCTATTTGACGGACAGGGCCGTCATCTACCCCGGTCACCTAGGAAAATGAAACCGGCGAGAGATGCCGTGCGGTGTCCCACAGGGTTCGGTCTTGGGGCCACATCTGTGGGACATCCGGTACGACTGGGTGCTGCGCGCCAACCTCCCTAGCGGCGTCAGCGTAGTTTGCTACGCTGACGACGGCCTCGAGTCGATGATGAAGTACCTAGGACTCGTCTTCGACAGCCGGTGGAACTTCGCGGAGCACTTCCGACGTTTGGCTCCCAGACTCGAGAGGGCCGGGGCTGCCTTAAAGCGACTCCTGCCCAATCTAGGGGGGCCAAGCCCACCTGCCAGAGGCTCTACGCGGGGGCCGTGCGAGCCATGGCCCTATACGGGGCACCGGTGTGGGCGCCCACATTGTGGCGCCAACCAGCACGCCGGTTGAAGGCGGCCCATAGGGTCATGGCCATCCGGATGGTCCGGGGATACCGCACGATCTCCGGTGAGGCGGCGGGTTTCTTTGCCGGATTGCCGCCATGGGATCTGGTACAGGTCCTCGCGCACACTTGGGAGTGGCGCGAGGCCAAACGCCGTGGCGTAACTCCGCTGCCGCGGGAAATCGCGGCACGGCAGACAGAGCTCCGGCAGGATCTCATGGCGACGTGGAGAGTGCGATTGTCGCAACCCAGTGCTGGGCACGCCACGATTGCGGCGGTAAGTCTCCTCTTTGAGGAGTGGCTTGAGAGGCGGCATGGCGTCCTCACCTTCCGCCTGACACAGGTCGTCACCGGACACGGCTGTTTCGGGAGGTTCCTGTTTCGCATAAGGCGGGAGGAAACGCCCGGGTGTTTCCATTGCGAAGATCGCCCTGAGGACACGGTGGAGCATACGGTGGAGGTCTGCCCGGCTTGGGCGGAACACCGCCATTTCTTCATGGAGGCGATCGGCGGCGGTGATCTCTCGCGTCCGGCTCTGGTCCAGGCCATGGTACGGAGCGAGAGTGCACGGCTAGCAGTCGCTTCCTTCAGCGAAGCAGTGATGCTCGCAAAGAGGGAGGCGTTGTTATTAATTATTTTTTCATTTATTGTAGACATAATCTACTCATTAAAATGTTTTTAATGAGATAGATGTATTGCAACATGTGGTTAGCTAGCGACCTCGATAATTGCTCATATTCTTGCCTGAGCAACCAGCAGCAAGTTCGTTATGCTCCCTTAGATGTCACCACTTGCGGTAGCGTCGGGGGTCGGGTTGCCTCCTTCCCTCAAATATGGCGAGGCGGGCAATGGCCTATCCTTGCGTTATGCTCGTGAATGGGTGCCGCTTGTGGTGACTGGTTGTCTTGCTGACCATGGTTTTGTCACTGTTATTCGTAATTAACTGCTTATCTATTTTACTCCGAAGGTCTCAGCTTAACATTTATTACTTCCGGTTAAATCTAAATGAACATAATGCAGCATTGCATAAGTAAGCGGGCACACCCTTTATGCCTAGAGGCTTTTATGTGGGTATTGAGTTCTGTTTACGTTTATTGATTTGTTTTTATTATTTATATCTGCTTGAGTTTAGTTTCTGTTTTGTTGGTATATTGACGTGTGCTATCTGACATATGGCAAAAAATTTAATTTTATGTTTTGTGTTTAGTAATGTTAATTACTCACCTATTATTGTACAAAATCAAGTTCTTCTAACTTAACAGACACCTGTGCTGCTGGAGAGTTTGTTGCGTCACTTCTTGTTCCCAGCTAAAGCACTAGGAAGTGGTGAAGGGCGGGCGTTTTGGGGGGTATGTCTTATGTAATTTTGACGTTCAAAAAGTGCTGACTCTCCTAGTTTGAATAAATGAGTTTTGATTTTGATTTTTTATTTTGAAAGCAAGTTGTACTAGCTATGTGGGGGCGTGTGGGGAGCGAGGAGACATACCTGGAATAGCTCCCCGTTGGAGATGAAGCCGTCGTT
Source organism: Polymixis lichenea (assembly GCA_949091785.1). Taxonomy (NCBI): domain Eukaryota; kingdom Metazoa; phylum Arthropoda; class Insecta; order Lepidoptera; family Noctuidae; genus Polymixis; species Polymixis lichenea. The sequence goes on along the minus strand of OX420943.1, from coordinate 467,293 downwards.
GTCCATGTCGTAGATGCGGAAGGCGAACCTTAGCTTGGACAGCTTGTCGCCCTTCACGCTGAACTGCGACACGCCCTGGATGAACTCCTTAAAGTCCACCTACAACACCAAAGCACATCATACTCAAACAACAGCATTTTTCCAAGGTTACAATGTTGTATGTCCCTTTGCCTATATCTACCTACTATGAAATGGAACCTTTTAGAATGAAGCAGTTTTAGAACGTCGAAACTTTACAAGAAACAGCGAGCGTTTGGAGTTTTTCGCAGCACTTCTTCAGCTAAGACTACTTTTAGCTGAACTTAACCCCTCTGAGCATCAACGTACGACTATGATCAACCATGTGGAACAAGTCACAACTTTACGAAAGTTTTTTACGACAAACTGGTTATTTATAGTGTCATACGCATGTGAAAAGATAATTATAATAGTCATAAATCACAACGCCTGCCATATATCTTCTATACATCTATTTAGATAGGTAAATAAAATTGGAGTGTCTGTTTGTAATATTAAAATAACCGCTTTTTACTAAATGCATATGGATGTATACACGGTACGGTACATAAATATACCAAAATATATTTTTTTACAATTTTTGTGTCTGTTATTTCCGACTAATCTCTGAAACGCCTGGACCGATTTTGGCGGAACTTTCACTGGCAGATAGCTGATGTAATAAGCAGTAACTTACGCTACTTTTATTTTAGTTTTTTTAAATGTTTTTATTAACATAATATAATATAAATAAATAATAAAAAAATAACTATTCCGCACGGACGAAGTCGCGGGCACAGCTAGTTAAGTAAATACAATCTATAGTGCGATACGTTCGCAATTCCATGAATCAACGTTATCGTTCACCGTTCACCGATATCATCGCTCATAGCTGCACTATTTGTTTATCAACAAATTGTTATAATCTGGCGGTCACGGCATATGACGGCAATAGGCGTACCTAGGTGACCTAGCTACGTCACACTGCTAAGGTTAACTAATATAGCTAATATTCCGCTCATGTTTGTCGGAACTTGCCACACAAGCGTGTGCCCACATGATAATGTTTAATATTTTCTTTGCATATTATCCTCTTATGTTTGTGTAAATAAGTCAGCGTGAGCGGCTAGCTGTTACACAACGGTGACTGTAAGATCGATTGTACTCGGAATACGTCTTTAAAAATTATATCAAAGGAGAATTATGTTTTGCTGAATGTCGTTTAAACAGCAACCTAAAGCGCAGTAGGTTCACCATTGTCATTGAAAATGGGCATAACTATATCAGAGGTCGTCGTGAAAGTAGTTCGAGACCATGAGACGGTCGGGCCAGACAGGTAATAATTTATCATACCGAGAAAACGTCGTAATTCTTCGACATTCTTCGGTTTAGGGTAGTCGCTGATTACCTTCACCTTTTCGTGTGGTGGTTTTATGCCTTCGTGGGAGACAAAGTATCCCAAGAATGTGAGTTCTCTCTTGGCGAATACACATTTGGCGGGGTTGATTGTGATACCGTATTCATCCAGGCGCTGTAGTACGATTCTGAGGTTATCTCGAGCTGTTGTTTCGTCTTCTGCAGCCACAAGCAAGTCGTCGACAAATGGGTAGACAAAATCAAGGCCCCGGAGAACTTCGTGTATGAATCTCTGGAATGTTTGACCAGCGTTCTTTAGTCCTGGGCACATACGTGGGAACTCGTATAAGCCAAAAGGGGTTATTATTGCTGTCTTCTCTATGTCTTCTTCACGAACTGGTAGTTGTGAATATGCTCTGTTCAGGTCCAGGGTAGAGAAAACTTGCTTGCCCGCAAGCTGATATGTGAAGTCCTTTATTCGTGGGATGGGATAACGGTCAGGCTTGGTAATGGCATTGAGTCGCCTGTAATCACCACATACTCGTATATCTCCATTTTTCTTCGGTACAACGTGGAGTGGACTGGACCACGGACTCTTGCTAGGTCGGTAGAGGCCCTGGCTCATCATATTCTCGAACTCCTTCTTCACCTTTTCGTAGCGATGCGGGGGTATAGGTCGAGCTCGGGCATGGATAGGTGGTCCGGTTGTTTCAATGTAGTGCTCGACTTTGTGCTTCGGGTTGAGTTTCATTGATGACAAACGAGTGACGTTTGGAAATTCAGCCAGTATGTCATGGAACGTTTGTTGAAGATCAATACTGCGTATTGTAGGTAAGCTGGTACATCGCCCCGGTGCCTTAGTTGAGAGTTTGGTTGTGTTGTCGATGAGACGTTCATTCCTTAGGTCGACCAGTAGATTGTGGTAGCCTAGGAAATCTGCTCCGAATATTGGCTTGCTTACAGCAGCAACAATAAACTTCCATTTGTAGGGACGTCGTAGCGCCAAGTTGATATCTATGGTTTTCTCTCCATATGTGGGTATCTCTGAATTATTGGCGGCGTATAACTTGTACGGCAGTGGGGTAGATCGAGTTCCTTTTCGCTTTGGTATCACAGATATATTTGCGCCAGTATCGACCAAGTAAGTTGTGTTGGTTTCCTTATCAGTGATGAAAAGGCGATATGATTTGCTGTCGACATTAGGTTCCGCCACTGCTAATGTCTGTCTTAGTTTTCCGTATTATTATCCTTGTTAAAACTGCATGGTGTTGTGCAGTGTCTTGCTTTTGCACCGAATTTTCTGTGATAATAACAGTGAGGCGATGGAGTAGATGAGCGAGATCTGAAATTTCTTGAGTGCGAGCGAGACGGCGTTCTTGAACGGTCGCGGCGATAATTACGTCTATATTGATAATGCGACGGCGGCGATGTGTGTTTGCACCGACAGTTATCTTTCTTGATCTCGGCGATTTCTAGGTGTAACTTGCGTATTTCTTCCGCTATGAGCTGTATGTTACCCTGAGCTTGAGAGTTGTCAACTGATGCTACGACGGGCACTTCGGACGTCTGCTCCATCATCTTGTCTGCCATCTTAGCTAACTCGTCCAACGCAGTGTTTTTGCTGATGGTGTCACTGACAACAAGTACGGATCTCACTTGTTGGGGTAGTAGGTTCATCCACATCAATCTGAGCGTATCGTCTGGGAGTTTTTTATGCGCTAGGTTACGCATGCGACGTAATAACTGGCTTGGCTTTTGGTCGCCCAGCTCCATATCCGATAAAAGCTTTTGCAGCTGTCTTCCATCTGATTCTTCATACACAGATATAAGCCGTTCCCTGATTGCGTTGTAGGGTCGTTCCGATGGCGGGTTTTCAAGTAGGTCACAGATTTGCTCGATGTCTTCCTTCGTTAATTGCGCTATAACCATCTGTGCTTTTTGAGCGTCGCTTTTCTTGAGATCGCTGACGGCGGCTTCAAATGTGATAAACCATAGTCGTGGTTTGTCTCGCCAAAACGGTGGAACACGCAGAGAAAGTGAAATTCCGGCGATTTCTTGTTGATATTTCGCTGCTTCTTCCATTGTTGAGTTTCGCCGATACTGAGCGTACTTGAAATACCGGCAGGCTTTATTCGAACGTCGGGTACTTCGCTTTATTCGATCGTCGGGATCACGTCGGGGTCACCACTTTAGCGACGTCTTCAGTTGGTAGAAATAAAATAATGTTTGTTGTAAGAAGGAATGAATATAAATTTATTGATACACTAACTATGTACAAAATTACCTAAGCACAAACACGGGCTTTACTTAAAAGGTAGTATTTATTAAACAGCCAATCAGAACACAGTAAAAATATTATTACAATAATCTGCGCGCGGTGCGCGCCCTCTGCCAACAGTCCAACTAACCATTTAAACGCTGAAGTTATAACTATAGGTCGCGCTCGATCCTTTAGCTCAGTGTAGCAGCGAGCAGCGTCATGCGCACACGCGCTGCTACACTCTCTTTGGATTAATTTTATTTCACTCGTTATAAAGTTACCTTTACACGGGTATTTAATGCTGCTGCGACTATTTGGGAAGTGGCATCAAGATAGAACTACTAATAGTTTTGGAATCGTCTCCTCAAACTCTTTATTTTGATACCCTACATGGAAATGATAGGTACCTACTAAAATAATATTTTCAAGACTTTTGTTTTGACTTTTTTTTATAAGAAAGAAAGAAAGAAAGAAAGAAAAAACGTTTATTTGCGGTAAACATGACGCAAAAACCAGGAACACACAAAAAATAATAAAAAAAAAGATTGAGGGAAACATGCGTCACATCCACACAAAACGGCTATCGCTCAGCATTTTGCTGCAACTCTATGCAAGACAGAGCCCCAGCGCTGGTTTTCAGCGACAACCGGCTTTGACGTAATGACGTCGCCCGGTGCATCAAACAATTAACATCGGACTTATAGAAAATTAATAGAACTAATGTGAATGTGATAGAAATTATACAAGAATATAAAGAAAAAAAAAATATAAAAAGGAAATAGACAAAAGTGCTACGAGAATATCAGCCTCAATTAACATTTTACTCTTTATGTAGTGGCAACATTTCGAAGCGTCATCCATAGACAAAATGTGCGTGTGCGACTTAAAAATGATGTAAGAAATTACAAAATGGCCAATGATCTAATGTGATAATATTATGTAATAGTTGTGTGTCAGTGCCGTAAGTCAGTGTTTTAAGTGTTTATGAGTGAATGTGAAAGATGAGATGGGCCCAATAAAAGACGAAACAAAACCTTGGAATCTGCGGGGTGACCCGACATGCCAAGCACTATTTATATGGCGTATTTAAAAGGTCCGAGTTAGTGGGCCGCCGTACGGCGAACTGCGGCCAGGGGACGAAGCCCTGGTGCCACTCGCCACGCCACCTGACGGGGGCGTCGCGACTTCCAACAGCAAAAACAAGAAGGTATGGAACAAATGGAATGGAAGTTATGAGTTATAAAATAGAAATACAAAATAAACAATACGATTACTGGAATTCAATTTGAAATTAGATTGTAAACGGACGATAATATAAATAAGTTTAAATGTATAAATATTTAGCAATAAACACGGACAAGTAACATATGATAAAAATGTATTTCAATGTAGGTATAGGTTGTCAACGTTGAATGAATGTGGACAGGGGAAACGCTGCCAGCAGTCCCGGCAGACCGGGGATCGAATGCCATGCCGCAGCGCTGCTGGAGACCCAAAACCAAGTACTGCAGGCCATGACCCATGAGGTAAGCAAATAAACTTTTTATGAGAAAAATTAAACTTATTGTTCAGAGAGCTGTTTATGCAACAATAACTTCTTAAGTTGAAATTTAAATGACTGTATTGTTTTTAGGCCTCGCAGTGGTGGTGGAAGGTCATTCCAGCAGCGAGTGGCCGCAAACCTAAAGCTACCTCTGAAAGCTGCAGTTTTATGTTGCTGCATGTTTAGCGGGCCAACTACAGAACGAAGACCATATTTGTAATGAGCTTGTCGCCAGGTGAGCTTTTCATATAAATAGTGCGGCTTATGGGTTGTTACAATGCCAAACATTAAACTTGCTAAATGAAGTTTCCGCCTGGCAGCCATTTTTAGTGTCTTGAGTTGATTTATGTATGGCGTTACATGATGCCTGCGAGGGACATGAATGCAGAAACGGACACAGGCATTCTGAATTCGCTGAACCAACCTATCTGTCCTACCAAGCAGGCAGGGCCCATAGACAGTGTCACAGTAATTGAGTTTAGATAGGATCAGACTGTCAACCAGTTGTTTTCTAAGTGGTACGCTAAGAAAATTACGTATACCATATAAAACCTTAAGCCTGTAGAAGCAATTTCTTAGTACGTTTTTTAAATGAGCCTCGAAACGCAGCTCAGGATCTAGGGTTAGACCCAGACTACATGCCTGTTCTACTCGCTCAATTATCTCCCCTTTGATAAGAATCTCTGGTTTAGCAGACACTATTGCAGAAACTTGCTTCCTTGTACCCAGCACCATGAACTTGGACTTCAGTGGGTTCAGAACCAGAGAGTTCTCTTCAGACCAGGTCACTACTCTATGCAGGTCCTCATTCACCCTCTGCACTGCCAATGCTGTATCACCCCCCTTGAAGGATATATACAACTGAATATCATCAGCATACATGTGATACTTGCAGTTTACAAAAGATCCGGTAACATCAGCACTGTAAAGGATGTACAGCAAAGGGCCCAAGATCGATCCCTGAGGGACTCCCCTAGACACCTGGAGCGGAGGGGAAGACACAGTTGATCCGTCCCCCTTGTGGATCTGCACGTACTGCGACCTACCAGTCAAATAGCTACTAAACCAATCCACAGCTTTACGATCAAAGCCATAGTATGTTAGCTTGGACAACAGTAGATTGGTATTAATAGCGTCGAAAGCCCTTGAGAAATCCAGCAGGACCAGGATCGACCCCTCCCCCCTGTCACGTGCCTCCAGGATATTGCCCACTACATCCATCAGAGCCGTTGCAGTGCCTCTTCCCTTACGGAATCCTGACTGAAGTTCAGGGAGAATGTTGTTTGCCTCCAAGTATTCAATTACCTGTAGATACACCACACGCTCCAGAATCTTTGACAGGCAGGGCAGTATACTAATTGGCCTGAGATCTTTCAAATTGTCTGGATCACTAGTTTTAGGGATAGGGCGAACAATTGCGCGACGCCAGAGGCCAGGAAAAGTGCGCGATTCTATTGACTTGTTGATGATATCAGTGATGACTTCCAGGGTAGTTGGCAATGTGAGAGTTAACATTTCCAAACTGATACCATCAACACCCTGAGCGTTTGATCGTAGACTCCTGATTATTTTCAGAATTGTCTCCTGGTTGGTTTTAGTGAGCGAGAACTCGGCTGAACTGTGCCTGCGAGAATTGAAGCAGGATATTTGTGAGACATTATCGTTACAGTTTCCTGGAACATCCAAAAAAGCCGCATTGATAACATCTGGATTGTCAAAATGTCTTGGCAGTAGCCTTTCTTTATGGTCCGGAAGGACATCTGACTTCAAATTACGCCACAGTAGTTTGGGGTCCTTACTCTGCTCGTTGATGTTTTTTGTAAAATATGCCGTCTTTTCCCTCACTAATGCGGCGGCGGCTTCATGCTTAAGATCCAGGTAGTACTGTTTATGATGCGGTTCTTTAGTTTTGCGACATCTGTTCCTAGCCTCATCCCGCAGCTTGAACATCAGACGGATGGTCTCAGTGATCCAAGGCGTAGGCCGCTTATAGAAGGTCTTTTTCTTGATAGGAGCGTGAAGATCAAAAAGCTGGAGCATGAAAGAGTTAAAAGTGTGCACCATAGTATCGACATCACACATATCTCTTATAGTAGACCATGGTATCATGTTCAAATCATTATGGAAGGGATCTGGCATGATGTCTGAAAGAGAGCGAAACTCCACCACCCTAGGTTTAACCTTGGGCTTCTTAAAAACAGATTCGCATGTGATGAAAGAGTGGTGGCCGAGCTCACTGATATGGTTCACCTCAACATTTCGTGTTGTAGCATCAGTGCATACGATGTCGATGAGCGAACTACTGTTACCCACAAAGTGTGTCGCTGATTGAACCAATTGAGTAAGGTTGAAGTAATTAATAAAGTCCGTAAGCTGCTTTGATTTTGAACTGTTTGCATCCAACAGATTGACATTTAGGTCACCCAGCAGTACCAGATTATCATAAGGGGCCAATGCACTAACACTAGCAGTTATGGCGTCAAGGAAAAGCTCCAAATCCTGCCAAGGGGGGCGATACGCGGTTCCAATAAGAATCTTTTTTTTATTTATGGTTAGGCCCAGCCAAAGTTGCTCCACATCAGGGTGTTCAGGATGAGCCCTTACACGCGCGTTAATGCCACTCTTTATATAAAAAGCAACTCCCCCGCCACGCCCACCTCGGGTAGTCACAGGTCGCGGTATGTGCTTAAATTTGTACCCAGGCACACTAGGAGCGCGGTCCTCTTCCCCCTTTCGTAACCATGTCTCATTGATAGCCATGATGTCCACAGAGTGGTTACCCATGGCAATCAAGAACTCATCCTGATTTGTCCCTAGAGAGCCCGCATTAAGTAGACCAAACTTAATATATTTACTGGGAGCCATCAGTGCGAATAGTTGTGGGTATTAGATATGGAAGTGTGATGATATGGTATGAATGAATGTATGAAAGTGTTGTGTGGTGGATCAGTTGGGCACTATAGTAAGAGCAGATAATTATGATTGAGAGAAATACTTCTTGTACATAATTTGGATGAAATAGATTAGTTAAAAATAGACTTAGCACAAATAATAAAAGTAAATAATAAACTATAAGAGTAAAATAGGGTACCGTGGGTACATAAAATCCATACACCTCCGGTCTATGGCTGAGCACACTATAAAAACGGTTGACACGCACATTTCCCCAAGCATAAACAATAAAACCATTTATATACAAATAGCCGCAAAAATAATTAAGCCGTCTCATTTCCAGTTCCGAAGACACGGGATAAGTCCTCTTCAGTGCGGATCCTCTGTGCCTTGTCTCCTGGCATCTTCCTGGCGAGGATGCGGCCCTGCTTGGTCCACACAAACTTCCAGTCGAGGAGACTGGCTGCATCCCGTGCCTTACGAAATAACAGACGGTTTGCTTTCGTCAGCCGCTCGTTGAGGAAGAACCGCTGCGCTGGAGCGGGCATGTCGAGGTCGGCAGTGGTTGCTCCACGTCGCACTCGCGCGCTCGCCAAAAGCTGGTCGCGCAGGTCCCGACGAGCAAGGCGCACGACGATCGGCCGAGGACGAGATTCAGTAGCCCTGCTGAGCTCGTCACGTTGAGCTGCCTTCCACCAACACGTTCTGCACTAACGATGTCGCGATCGTCAAGGCTGACCCCTAGCTTGTGGCCAATGACCTTAATTATGTGAGCTGGGTTTTCCGCCTTTCCCTCCGGCAAATTTGACACCTCTATGTCGTTAGCAAGAAGGTCCTGGTCCCTGTCATTGAGCTCTCGCCTCAATTCCTCCACAATCTTGTCCACGTTGGCTGAGTCTGTGGACCCCGAAGCAGCACGTTGCTCCAGCGCGTCCACCCTGGCCTCCAGACTGTCGATGCGCGTGCTGCAGGTATTTAGGGTGGTTTTGAGCTCTGCCATTTCCACCTCCATCTCCTTTCTAAACACCTGAATCTCTGCACGCACCATCCTCAGCTCCCCAATGATCACCTGCAAGTCGGTTCCAACTATAGGCGATAATTCCCGAGTGGTGACGTCGGCAATTGAGATTTCAGGGGGCGGGGGAGTCGAGGCTGCATTAACGGGGTTGACAGAAGTTTCCTCAGGAGTATTAGGCGTACTAGAGCCCGTAATGCTTGTACTAGTGGGAGGGCTTTGTGTGGCACCTCTAACAGGAGTTTCGGTCCTATTATCTCGAGCAATATTTTTTTTGCATTCAGGACAACGCCACTTCGTTGTCATGTTGGCCTTTGTAGGGACACCCACACACACTCTGTGATATATCTCCTGGCACTTACCACACCTAGCGCCCTCTAACGTGGATATAAAACGACCGCAACCTCCACATTTGATTCCCGGCATGGTTATCGACGCCTTGTAAACAAACTTGCTCAGCTGGTGGTGTTGAGGATGTTCGCTAGATGGCGGCAGTAACGATTCTCTACACGGGTCGATAGGTCGTTTGCTGCCAACAAGACAGATGGCTCTGTTGTCAAGGCGACGTTACCGATTGTTGTGTTGTTATTAGTGGGTAACTTTATTTTATGTTCGCCAATTTGGAAATGTTTTTCCGGTTTTACGGCCCTTAAACGCACTATTTATTGCTCACTACAATGTATGTTATACCGATTGCCACTATAATCACTAATAAACGGATTGTAATGCACTTTGACTTTTATTTATATTTAAATTAGAATAAAAATTGGACAGCGAGTCACACCGATAGAGACGTCAAAACGTCACACCCATAAATACACCCAGTATAAAATAAAACCATAACCACCGGACACTCAAAGCGGGCAGCAAAACCAGCGGAACATAGTGCAGATGACCACCGAGCCTAATTAACGCGCCACTACACGGAGGACATCCCAGGATGTCGACCAGTGCGAGATTAGGGCGGCTCTCGAGCAGCTTAAGAACAACAAGACACCAAGTGATGACGGATAACAATAGAGCTTCTTAAAGCGGGCGGAGCTCCAGTCCTAAGAGAGCTAGCGAGTTTCTTTAACTCCGTCATCCAAGAGGGTACAAAGCCCGTGGCGTGGAGCAGAGGTGCGGTGGTTCTGTTCTTCAAAAAAGGTGACAAAACCTTGCTGAAGAACCATAGACCCATCTCACTTCTGAGCCACGTCTACAAGCTGTTCTCGAGGGTCGTCATGAATCGTCTCGCCAGAAGACTTGACGAGTTCCAGCCGCCAGAACAAGTCGGTTTTCGAAAAGGCTTCAGTACCGTGGACCACATCCATACTGTTCGGCAAATTGTACAGAAGACTGAAGAGTACAACCAACCGCTGTGTACGGCATTTGTGGACTACGAGAAAGCCTTCGACTCCATCGAAATATGGGCAGTTCTGGCCTCTCTGCAACGATGTCGAATTGACTGGCGCTATATCGAAGTGTTGATATGTTTGTATGACGCTGCTACGATGACTGTCTAGATCCACGATAAGGAAACAAGCCCCATCCAACGGCTCAGAGGGGTGCGACAGGGGGATGTTATATCCCCGAAACTGTTCACCAACGCAGGACTAGACAGGGTATCAATATTAACGGCAAATACATCTCACACCTTTGATTTGCCGATGACATCGTCATAACGGCAGAGACACTGGAAAAGTTAGCAGTTAGCATCTGGTGTAACTCTAACTGTCCAGCCTGGACAGCCAAAAACGGAGACTCTCGGCGGGTTGGCTTCGGCATGAATTTGGACAAGACGAAAGTCATGTGCAATTCTCACATCTTGCCGAGTCCAATCCACATCGAAGGGTCGCATCTCGAAGTTGTGAAGGAGTATGTCTACCTAGGGCAAGTCATCCAGCTCGGTAGACACAACTTTGAGAAAGAAGCCGACAGGAGGATCCGGTTGGGTTGGGCAGCCTTTGGAAAACTACGTCAAGTCTCTTCGTCACCTATTCCGCAATGCTTGAAGACTAAGGTCTTCAACCAGTGCATCCTACCCGTGATGACATACGGTGCCGAAACCTGGACACTGACAGTTGGGCTGGTCCACAAATTTAAGGTCGCTCAGCGTGCTATGGAGGGGGCTATGCTCGGAGTTTCTTTTTTTTTTTTGGGTGGGAAATCATCAAATGACTTCTCCCGCTCTTGGTGGAGCAGGAGGGCGTGTCAGGCTTTTACTGACTAAAATCCACCAGTGTTCCCTCAGTTGCCTGTGTGCCAGAGGCCGCGGTATCTCGGGCTTGGTCCTTACCGGACAGCGAGCTACCCATTACTCGCCGTCCGCAAGCCCGCGCCTACGGTGGCCGGGAATCAGCCTGGGATTCCCGACGCCCAGGGCGTCTCTTGCGAAGGCCACGGCCGTGAGGGCGCATGTACTGCATCTCCCTCACGTGCGCCGCCTCCCTCTTTGCGAGCATCACTGCTTCGCTGAAGGAAGCGACTGCAAGCCATGCACTATCGCTCCGTACCATGGCGTGGAGCAGAGCCGGACGCGAGAGACCGCCGCCGCTGATCGCCTCCATGAGGACACGGCGGTGCTCGGCCCAAGCCGGGCAGACCTCCACCGTATGCTCCACCGTGTCCTCAGGGCGATCTTCGCAATGGAAACACCCAGGCGTTTCCTCCCGCCTTATGCGAAACAGGAACCTCCCGAAATAGCCGTGTCCGGTGACGACCTGTGTCAGGCGGAAGGTGAGGACGCCATGCCGCCTCTCAAACCACTCCTCAAAGAGGGGACTTACCGCCGCAATCGTGGCGTGCCCAATGCTCGGAGTTTCTTTGAAGGATAAAATCAGGAATGAAATGATCTAGAAAAGAACCGGAGTTATCGACATAGCTTGTAGAGTGAGCAAGCTAAGCAAGTAAAGTGGCGGGGTGCTTGGACAGGAAACCTCCTCGTGTGCCCGTGGGCTGGAGTTTCCCTTGGATGCGTCCGGGGGAAAGGCCAGTCTCCGGGACGGTGCACCCTGGGATGCGGGCAATGTCCCCCCATTAGGTACTTGTGCCTAAGGGGTGTCGTTGCCCGTATGCCAATATCCTGTCGGACGAACGCTCCAACGCGTGTCTCTCTGCGCTTATGCAGAGACGCACAGCGGCGGAGTAAGAGCGGGCTCGGTGTGCACTTACCCTGCCACCGGGCAGGCAAGAAGGAGTCATCTCCTTCTGCCACCGTTAATCTCGTAACCCCGAAGATTGTCACGGTCATGTCTCTGACTTTTGACGGGGGTCGAGGGTCTTGGCTTAATCGCCCGGGCCGCGAGGAAGAAATCCTCTATAAAAAATTACCCCAAACCTCCAAGCGGCGGCGCACCGTGAGGGAGGTTGATAGCTTGACTAATGGGTAGCTAAATTAGTCACTAGTGCGGACCACTTCTTTTTGAGACAATATAAAGTAAAATACTCAAAAAAAAAAATATATCGTCGTCGTAAAATATTAACATTACCTTGTCTGTACATACTAGAAGTAGTGGTGTTTGTGAAGACAAACCCAAGTCATTTTAGACGTCTAGCCGACGTAGTTCCCCGCAATAGACGTGATAACAGCGAGCTATGTCAGTCAGCCAAGACAGCACTTATGGGCAAAAGTGTCTACTGCATGGCTCCAGTAATCTTTAACAGGATACCGAAGAGCTGGAAAGAGCTGCCGCTCTCTTTATTAAAAAAAAGACTTCGAAGCTTTTTAGTGGCAAAATGTTACTATAGTTTGAATGAGTTCCTTATCGAAAAAGATTTTTTAATTTAGTATGTATATTTTTTTTTGTGTATCTTTTGCATGCCTACATGGTAAAATATGGCTGATCTTGTTATCATTTTTTGTTATCTGTTGTACTCATATTTGTGAAATAAAATTATCTTTATCTTTAACAAACATGGAAAAATTAAATAAAAAAACCCAAAACCCTTGGAGGCTCCCGGGCCTCGACTAAGAGGGCTCCTAAGCGCGTGCTTCGAGGAGGGCCAGTTCCCACGTCACTGGAAGACGGGGAAACTGGTCCTCATCAAGAAGCCGGGGCGCCCCGCGTGCTCTCCGTCCGCTTACCGGCCCATCGTGCTGCTCGACGAGGTGGGCAAGCTCTTTGAAAGAGTCATTGCAGACCGCCTCGTCAGGCGGCTGGTGCGGGTGGGGCCGGATCTGGCGGAGAGCCAGTTCGGTTTCCGCAGGGGGCGCTCCACGGTGGACGCCATCATGCGCGTGCGAGCCCTCACGACGGGGGATGCTGTGGCCCGGGGTGGGGTCGTCTTGGCGGTGTCTCTGGACATGGCCAATGCCTTCAACACCCTGCCCTGGAGTTGCATAAGGGAGGCACTCCGGTATCACCGGATGCCGACCTACCTCTGTCGTGTGGTCGAGGCCTATTTGACGGACAGGGCCGTCATCTACCCCGGTCACCTAGGAGAATGGAACCGGCGAGAGATGTCGTGCGGTGTCCCAGAGGGATCGGTCCTGGGGCCGCATCTGTGGGACATCGGATACGACTGGGTGCTGCGCCCTGAACTCCCTAGCGGCGTCAGCGTAGTTTGCTACGCTGACGACACGCTGGTCCTGGCGCAAGGGAGGTCGTACCAGGCGGCGGCCGACTTAGCGACACACGGGGTTGCGACAATCGTCGATCGGATCCGGCAACTGGGACTCGAGGTGGCCTTGCACAAGTCCGAGGCCATGTGGTTTCATGGTCCTCGGAATGCGCCACTGGCGGGTTCCCAGATAACGGTGGGAGGGGTTCACATCGGCGTCGAGTCGACGATGAAGTACCTAGGACTCGTCCTCGACAGCCGGTGGAACTTCGCGGAGCACTTCCGACGTTTGGCTCCCAGACTGGAGCGGGCCGGGGCTGCCTTGAAGCGGCTCCTGCCCAATCTAACGGGGCCAAACGCCTCCTGCCGGAGGCTCTACGCGGGGGTCGTGCGGGCCATGGCCCTATACGGGGCGCCTACATTGAGGCGCCAACCAGCACGCCGGTTGAAGGCGGCCCATAGGGTCATAGCCATCCGGATGATCCGGGGATACCGCACGATCTCCGGTGAGGCGGCGGGCCTCCTTGCCGGAGTACCGCCATGGGATCTGGAGGCAAAGGTCCTCGCACTCACTTGGGAGTGGCGCGAGGAGGTCAAACGCCGGGGCGCAACTCCGCTGCCGCGGGAAATCGCGGCACGGCGGACAGAGCTCCGGCAGGATCTCATGGCGACGTGGAAAGTGCGATTGTCGCAGCCCAGTGCTGGGCACACCACGGTTGCGGCGGTAAGTCCCCTCTTTGAGGAGTGGCTTGAGAGGCGGCATGGCGTCCTCACCTTCCGCCTGAAACAGGTCCTCACCGGACATGGCTGTTTCGGGAGGTTCCTGTTTCGGATAGGGCGGGAGGAAACGCCCGGGTATTTCCATTGCGAAGATCGCCCTGAGGACACGGTGGAGCATACGGTGGAGGTCTGCCCGGCTTGGGCGGAGCACCGCCGTGTCCTCGTGGAGGTGATCGGTGGCGGCGATCTCACGCGTCCGACCCTGGTCCAGGCCATGGTACGGAGCGAGAGTGCATGGCTAGCAGTTGCCTCCTTCAGCGAAGCAGTTATGCTCGCAAAGAGGGATGCGGCGCACGTGAGGGAGATGCAGTACATGCGCCCTCACAGCCGTGGCCTTCGCAGGAGACGCCCCGGGCATCGGGAATCCCAGGCTGATTCTCGGCCACCGTAGGCACGGGCTTGCGGACGGCGAGTAATGGGTAGCTCGCTGTCCGGTAAGGACCAAGCCCGGGTCGACGACGCGTTGTGTTCCACGCGCGCCTCAAAGAGATGTCAGCAGCAACTGATGGGGCCCGCAAGGGCCGATGCCTGCCAGGGGTGCGGGTTGTGGCAGTGCGCTGGCCATGTTTGTCGAAGGACCTATGGACGGTGGAGCAAACGAGTCCTGGAGTGGAGACCGCGTATCGGCAAACGTAGTGTGGGACAGCCCCCAGCTAGATGGACCGACGACCTTAAAAAGATGGGTGGGACAGACTCGATGCGGAAGGCGGAGGATAGTGTTGTGGCGCAGCCTGGGAGAGGCCTATGTCCAGCAGTGGACTGCGAGAGGCCGAGTTGATTGTTTGACCGGACACATCCACACCATCGGACCATAACCGTAGGACGTAGACGAGTCGGTACACCCCTTATGTATTAAACTCCATCCGGCCGTTTGGATGTTTCTAAGGTATAAAGAATCCCACATACAAAGTAGGTACGCGTAAAAACCTGTATTTGCATTCGCGCAGTCGGTAAAAGATTACATAGCCGTCGACAACGCATTCTAGTATACATGAAAGTTAAATTGCACGAAAATAATTGCTGGGAAACGACGAAATTGCTGTTTACGGGACCTCTCAATGTAACGTCTCTAACTCTCTACATCTCGTTCCTACTAAAACTAATACAAAACTAATATTATATCTATGCCAAATATGCTAATACTAATCCTAGGATAGTACTTTAATCCTAAATCCTATAGTATCTTATACCTATCCTATAATAAAGATTAAGGTGAATCTAGTCCACATTTTTTCCTTACAAACTTCGGGAGTGTATTACTCCACTGTTAGACAATGCACACGAAAAATTAAACATGGTATGGTTTCGTCTCATTATTGTCTGTACGGAAACAGAATACAAAAATAAAAAGCCATTAAAAAGTTAGGAGCCAACAAAGATTCGTTTTTCTTGCTAATTTAAGCTAACTTTGGACGTGTTTAAGTAATAAAAGAAGTGTAAAATCTCCAAAACAAAGTGGGTACCGACAACGCTCAATAAACTTTATTGATAAAAAGTTCAATAAACTTTATTGGTCATTGATTTATCCAGTGGTTTTTACATAAAACCCGATCTTCTGGAGGACTTTTCTGATTTTTTTATGCGCCTGTTTTACTATTAATGATCCATCTCACTCAATAATGTTACGCATGTACACTAGCGTCTAAAAAAATGGGGGGGGGGGGGGGTGCCATAATCGCCACGCTTGGCAGGCGGGTTGGCGATCGCAGTGTGGTAATATAATCAGTGTTTAGTTGGTTGTACTCATGTAATATAACATGACATATCACGCTTGTATTTCCGAAGGGTTAGGCAGAGATGTATTTATTTTATGATTTTCCCAAATAATTGGGGACGGCTTCTAATCTTACTAACTGGTGGTAGCCGAGTTCCCGACGTACCTACTATAAAAGCGAATTGAAGATAAAGAACATCAATACGGAGCGCTGCGCTGAAGGGCAGCGAGGGAAGACGAGGGACAGCGAGAGGCTGCACTGTGAAGTGGGGGTTACCTCTCCGTTTCCGTCGGCGTCGAAGATGTCGATGACGCGCTGCACCAGCGGGTTCTGCTGCAGCTCGGGCAGCGACATGAACTCGTCGATGGACAGCGCGCCCGAGTTGTCCAGGTCCAGCTTGCGGAATCGCTTGCCCAGGCGCCGGATCTCGTCCGCGTCGACTGCACACACAAACACTTTCAGCCGGAGCCGCTCTCGCCCGCCCGGGCCGGCACAGTCGCTACGTGTATGTACACAATACACTTGCTCAACTATTTCAGTCTGTGTGTCATTTCGATCGTCTGCTTTTTTTGGCGACCGTAGTACAAGTCTACGCATATTAGGTAAAGTTAAATCATCATCATCGTTAGACGTGTGCTGCGTCTACATACAGTAAAATGCACTATCAGTTCCATGACACTCAGATTAAATATTCAACAACTGAAAATTTGAAGAGCATTCCTGTTAGATCTAAGACATATAGCGGAACTTCTATATCGTTACCGACACTAATACTTCATACAAAATATCGATTAATAGTCACCGGGTCGAGGTCATGATACACATCACACATATGGCCTCGTCCTGCAGCGATATCGATACTCCGGGCAAGTAAAACGTGTAGCGTTTAAGGCATGCAACGCAACACTGTCCAGATTGTGAAGCAGATGCATTAGTATAACACAACAATAATTATTAACGTCTTCTACTCAAAACATTCAATAATTAACTATCTTTTAAGTATTGGAAATATTATAGCACACCTACACATTTACTATGCAAGTTTGTTTGTAGGTACTTCCAACAATAGGTCGAGTAGGTACTCGTAAATGTCCACGTCCAACCAATGTGGTCCGTCTTCATCTAAGTACAAAGACTTCATTAAGAACAGGCAACTTGTGTTTGCACTAATGAGGAGTCATTAGCTCACTCGGAACGCTGTGCCGAGCTCGCTTGTTATGAAAAATTATAATGCCATTCAAGTTCATGAATATTCTAACGATGTCTCCGGCTCAAGGCGGGAGCCGATCGCACAATGCGTCATTTCACACAATGTAGACAGACATTTGCATAGAGCCAGTCATACAGTCAGCGACGTGGAGAGCCCGCGCGGTCGGGGTGCGTACGAACAGCGAGCGAAGACGCGCGTGCGGCCCCTGCGCCGCCGCACGGTGGGATGAAAATCGGCTTTCATAGACTTAGGGATTTCAATTTGCAAGTGCCGGATTTTTTGCCGGATATCGTTTCTATTAGTTATTACATTTACTTCGTGGTTATTACCATATACAAAAATGACACCAGAGTTAATTCTGAACAAAAACGAAGGAATTTCCTTTTTTTTACGAAATATTTCTATGAAACTTGTATGAAAAATCTAATTACCTCTTAAACGGTAAGGAAAACCGTAGTATCAACCGTAATATCTTTACAGGTTATAGTCTAATTTACCCACAGAACTTGTTAACATTTTAAAGTTTTGGTATGGAAACCAGATAAACACTGTACATAGGGCGGGGGCGTTTTCTCGTCCTTACGGGTTGGAGTGTGGGGTGAGTAGGCGCGGTCCGAGGGGGGCGTCCTAGGGGTCATGACTCATGACCCTCCAAAGCCGTAAACGTAAAGCTTAAAATAGTAATTTTTCTAAAATATAATAATTTTCTTATTAATATGTGAGTAGTCTTTGTCTGTGACCCCCATCCTCCCCCCCCCCCAACGTCTGGTTGCGGCCGCGCCTGGGGGTGAGGCAGAGTGGATTGTGCTCACCAACGCTTTTCAGCCTTTATGTGAACGAGTTGATTGGCGAGCTCAGCAGTACCAGGCTCGGATGTTATATAGACGGTACCTGCGTAAATAATATCAGTTATGCAGACGACATGGTACTGCTGAGCGCGTCAGTCTGCGGCCTGAGAAAATTGGTTGCTGAATGTGAGGCGTATGCCAAAGTTCATGGGTTGGCATACAACATTAAGAAGACGGAGGTCTTTGAGGCTGGGGGTAAAAGTCCTGATGTAGTACCGCCTGTATTTCTTTATGGTACACCTTTGCACAGTCTACAGGTTTAAGTATCTTGGTCATAATATTGACTTCAGACCTCTAAGACGACGATGACATTGAACGGGAGCGGAGGGCGTTGTCGGTTACAGCGAACATGCTGGCTTGCAGGTTTGCACGTTCTCACTCACTTCCTGTTAAAATAACGATCTTTCGAGCCTATCGTACAGCGCTCTCCGCGTTCAATATAACAATACATTTAGGATACTGGTGGGGCTGCCCCATTTCTGTAGTGCGTCAGGGATGTTCGCAGATACGCATGTAGGTAGATTGCTTTTACGCAACAATGCGTAAAAGGTGCGCTTCCCTAGTGCACAGGGTGTGGGGCAGCTCCAAGTGTCTTAAGCATGGTTGCGAATGACCTGTGTATATGTGGGTCACTGTTGTGCCGTCTCTCATGGGATGTCGCATCGGTGACCAATCGTTGTTTCTTGTATTGTTTTCCTTGTTTTGTGTATAGTCTGTGTTTACTAACACAGTCGTAAGTTTTACTAACAATATTGTTTAGTCTTGGTTACTCGAATAAATAAATATTCTATTCTATTCTATAGTACTCATTATGATTTTTTGTCATACACTAGATAACGGATATCACTGCCGATTTTTTTTTTAATAGTAGAATATTTTAGTTTATTTTTACATCTGAAACGGTTCCTTTTAGTGTCTTAAGTTAAGAACATTGATTTAAAGAATGTTATTGGTCCAAATATTAAGAATATACAAAACAAGACAAAATACAAAAAAATAGCTGTTTTAATAAACAGCTATTTTTTTATTGATAATAAAAATATTTTTTTTATTGATCATTTAAATAGAACTGAGGTTACAAAAATATTATTTGAGTACTATAAATAAAATTATACAAAATATTTTTAAATAAATTTATGGAAATAATAACTAAACGTATTGGTGCAATAAACTAACATAAATAACAAAAAAAACATGAAAAATATAATTAAATATTTTAAAAAATCCTTATCACTCGCTGTCGGACTCCAATTCTGAGTCAGAATCCAGATTGGATATATCTAAAAACTAGCTCAGTTTCCTGAAACTGAATTAAGTCGAGAGTTTCAGTAAAAAAAGCTCTGCTTTCTCTTGGCATCTAACTTAGGGTGTCTTAAACGTTTTATTAATTTTAACGGCCACTTCAGGATATTCGATCACAGATGCGATATCCTCAATCAATCAATCATTTATTTTGATAAACATAGGTTTGGTTACAGATAGTATATTTTTTAAAATATGTACAATTTATTTTGCCAAAATATGGCGTGCAAAATTAACACAAACAAGCACAA
Source organism: Polymixis lichenea (assembly GCA_949091785.1). NCBI lineage: Eukaryota > Metazoa > Arthropoda > Insecta > Lepidoptera > Noctuidae > Polymixis > Polymixis lichenea. Next base: position 447,582 of record OX420943.1, on the reverse strand, counting down.
ACAATGAAAAGGTGGCATTCCAATCCATTACCACAGAAGAAAAAAGGAATTCAAAATATATCAGGTAGGTAAACAGATAAACGTGCTGCAGCTGCATATGCCAATTCACTGGAATCTTCCTCTGTATGAAATCAGATCTTCTCTTTATCTGTTAGCTTCCCAGATCTTCGAATGGTTTTCGGGACCTTTTTGTCATTGTTCCAATAGACGATGATGTTACTGCTCCAATGGATGATGATGTCGACGGTTCTTGAGAGACTGAGTGTTCTCTTGGTATCTCATAACAGTTGGTACTAGATTAACTAGTTTGCACACAACTTGGCCAATCAATATTTGCTTGCAGCCAATTTCCGTTTAGTCTTCTGAACTTATCAAGGAATCGGTTGGATTTCCGCCACCTTTGTAAAGCAGTTCGCGTAAATCTCCGACAAAATTGTTTTAGAGTTACTCGATCTTCGGCGGAAAGGTAATCGCCTATGCGGGATACAACTGCACCAAACAATACTTCATGATTAGATGAAGTACTCTCACGTTTTAGAAGAACAAACAAGTCTAAATTGGTGATTAGGCTATCCATTCTAAAATTGTATAGCCGCAGAGCAAAGATTTAGTATTAGCAGTTACACAGTTGTGAACAATCTCAACAAATTTTAACCCTTTTATTGCAAAACGTCGATAATTAGTTAACTACCTTCATTAGAGTTTTAAAAGGTGTGCTAAGAAAATTTATAATAGTCAAAAACATTTTTAGAACTCAAAGCACAACTAATTAACAAATTAGCTTACATAGCAATAAAAGGTGAATGTAGTCCATAGTTGCATTGCTGCACGATATTGAAAATCATTTAATCACCTATTCAGACTCATTAGAAGACTAAATCGTTGTAATTACTTAATCACTTATTTTCAGACTCATTAGAAGCCTAAACAATTTGTTATTTGGTACCTATTTTGGTTGTATACAAAGTTTTGAAAATAATTTTCTGTTCATAAATATCTAACTGAAACATAGTTGTCTAAGTACGGGTGTACTATAAACCACTGCCTACTCCTTCGGGGATATAGGGGTGATGCTATTTTATGTTACGTGTTGTTAAAAGTCTGTGTTCCTGAACTTAGACAATAAAAGGAACCGTTTCATATGTAAAAATAAATAAAAATATTTTGACGATTTAAAAAAAATCCGCAGCAATAACCGTTATCTGGATTATGACAAAAAATCATAAATAGTTAGTACTATAACCACCTGTAAGGATATTACGGTTTTCCTTGCCGTTTAAGAGGTAATTCGATTTTTCATACAAGTTTCATAAAAATTTCGTGAAATAATTATAATTCCTTCGTTTTTTGCAGAATTAACTCGGGTGTCATTTTTGTATATAGTAATAACTAATAGAAGGGATATCCGGCAAAAAATCCAGCACTTGCAAATTAAAATCCCTAAGTCTATGAAAGCCGATTTTCACGCCACCGTGCGCCGGGCGGCTGCCGGACTCGGATTGCAGCTCGTCCCGTACTCACGTGTATTACAACAAACGTGAACAAATGTAAATAACAATACGTGAGCGCACTCATTATTTCTTTATCGAACTTCGTTGTTGGCTGTACCATTCTATTAATAACATTCAAAGCAAATACTAAGGATGCGCACTGATTTCACATTCCTTTGCAGTTTACAGTACTAACTCAAATCTATCTATGTATACGTATGTATATTTTTTACCTAAAACGAACATCGAATTCATCGACAAACAGGGTCAGTTGTGCAACAAACAGACGGGGATTCACGTCAAGAGAAAACTAGCGCGCGGTATTGAAATGGTTACATCAATGAGCACCACAATATAAAATATTATCGGGACACGTGTGAAAACCGGCTGTGTAAACCGAATCCCCGTGTGTATGTGACAGCGACTGAACTAGCGCACGGCGCTACGCCGCGCGCCATGGTCGCCGAGCGGAAGTCGCCTGCCAAACACAAAACTGACTAACACAAGCCACAACAAAGGTCAGCATAATTATCTTATGGCAAGGAAAAGAGAGAGTATACTCTGAGCGCTAAATTGCTAATGGTTTAGCAATCTGCGACCAAGCAGTCGACAAAAGATCGCTGGAACGTAGGCACGTAGCGAAGCGAAGCGTGGCTGCGGCCAGGCCGCGCCGGCGCGCGGCTTGGCGGCCGGGAGGTTATTTAAATCTCCGACGAGGGCGGCTTGTCGTCCAGCGGGTGACGGGTCGCACATTAACGGTTAACTCAAGCGTTTAGTATTGCTGTTAACATTTTATGACTCAAAAGCACACCGTCACTGTGCGACCTGCCATATTTTAATAGAGGCCACATCGATCTTGACACATCCACAAATCACTAAAGGGAAATGGTCAATTGTATTGCTTTAGATACTATATATTGATATGTCACCGCATTATTATGAACATCGTCAGTCTAAAATCTATCTCGCGAAATTGGAAACTATCGAAAAATAGTGAACTGCTTTCGATAGTATATCAATCTGTCCATCCATGGCAAACCGATAAATTGTGAACAGAATTAGACAAATCGGGGACAGTTCACAATTTTAAGGATGATAATATCGGACAGTATAACCCTGTCGGAAAGTGCAGGTCCGTTCACAAATTGACGGTTTGACATGGATAGATTATAATATTATCTATCGAAAATGAATATGTTATAATGTAAGCATTAAGGTACAGTTCACAATTTATCAACAGTTGACAGTTAACAATCTCGCGAGGTAGATTATAAACTAAGATGTTCACAATCAAAGCGATATTTCTCTTGTGATGCATAATATACATTATAAGAGAATAAAACATCATGTAATCTAACTGTCCTTTGAACACTTCAGAAATGTAATGTAATATTTACAAGTAGTTGGTTCATAAGTGATTACAAAACAAACAAAGCAGTGACTTGAGGATGTGGTTGTGTACATGTAGCTGACCCCTCTCTCCTGCTTGCGTGGATTCCTCACACCTGAGTAGTACACAGTAGCATTCTAACATCCAGAGCTCAAAAATATCTAACTAGAGGCTGGCCGTGACGCGGATGCACTAACAAAACATAACTATGGATCTCATGTATAATCTTATCCAGAACAATTTTTAACACAATTGCTTTACATCAAGGTGGAGGAATTATGCAAAAAACAGCACAACATTCCTGCCTATTATTAAGAATACTTTATAGGAAGCTTGAAAAGTTTAAATAACAGAAGAAATATAAAGCAAAATAAAAGGCTAAATCAAATATTTGTTACACTTGATAGTTTAATTATTTGAATAAAATCAAATATTAATAAATAATTGCAACAACAAAATGAAATGTAAAGAGCCTTGAACAAGCCAGTAGCCTATGTTCTGACTGTTCTAGTGGAACAGGTCTCATTGGGGGCTACACTTAACTTCCCATCAATAAAACATGGCAGTACAGAAAAATTGTTCTGGACACTAATGTGTGTGCGTGCGGTACTCTAACATGTAGATGAACATCGGAGGCGAGTGACTCTACGACACTCACAGTTCTCCACCTTAAAATCAATGCAGTTTACACGCGCTGAAAACAAACCTCTTGTTATGCTTTATTTGCACACCCTACATGGTAGTGATACATTAGTACGGACACTAGTGGTCCTCGGTGGGCAGTTGCCGCAGTTGGGGGGTGAGCACGTGTGTTAGCCACACAGACATATTAGTACATAGAAAGCATCTCACTGTTACTATGATTGATGTGGAAAAGATACCAAAATTTACTTTGTCATCAACTTATAATTTTATTGTCAAATGGATTATTTATTATCAAATAATATTTAAGCTACTTATAAATATCTTTAGAACACTTTATGCAAGAACTAAGCAGTTGATTTAACAGTGTTAAATTAAAAGATAAAAAGAGTAGAATCAGAAAGAAGACATATCAAGGATGTATAGAAAGTGCAATACTCACAGTTTGAACATAGTTCCATGGGAATAGAATTCTCGTTACCCTGCAAGAATAAACATAGGCACAGAGTTACTGGCTTGCTATGAACGGGACTCTTACAACAGGCTCCAGTCTAGCCAGAACTTAAACCATCACATAAGTTACAAATAAATATTGTGGGTATTCGGAGTGGTGTCGCTCCATGAGCAGAAATGAGCACCGCTGCACCGGTGCCAGTCACGGGAACTAGAGGACCCTGTCCCAAAAACTTCTACCTCAAATCTCAGCGTAACGCAAACTAAAAAAAACCTATATACTAACCATTTTGTTGGTATGTAGATAAACTTTGTATTATTATCGAAATGAACAGACAACTATCTAAATTTCTGCAAATTCTAATCAGTCGTCGCAAATAAAACTTCACTGCACCTTCGCACCATCGATCTAAATAAACGCACAGATTATTAATTTACTACAGAGTATACAGACTTGAGACTGTACAATATAGAAAGTCTACTAAATAGTTATTCTCTACGCCAAATATTTTAAAAATATACTTTGATAAACAACAATACATTGCAAATGCGTGTGGATGGATAATTTCATGGACTAAGTCTTAAAGAATAAAATTAATGTCATATAAATGAAAAAAAATATATCGATTTGATATTTATCGTATCGATATTTTAAAAAGATAGGTATGGTAGAGTACCGACATACAGGATACATTTTTAACCAGTGCGCAAACTCTAACCATGAATTCAGATTATCATTCTAAACTAGCGTAGAAGTTTTTCGTTGGTTATACAAAAAAAAATCTGCTGTTTCATAGAAAAGTACAATACCTACGCGGTCAAAATGTATGGAACAGCTGATTCTTTTTTGTATATTCGACGAAAAATTTATACTCTAGTCTAGAATGATATGCTGAATTCATGGTTGTTGCGCGCACTGGTTAAAAATAACAATGACAGAAAAATTGTTGACAATTTTTTTTTTTTTGCCTTTTGGCTTCGCACGGTTTGTGCATTTAGCCAGTGTCAAGTAATTTTTCTTTTCGATCGTAAATGTTCCGATATCGGGCACGAAGTTACAAAACAGTCATAGTCGTCTTTAGTCAGTCAAGTTATTGTAAAGCGGTAGTAACTTTACAACAACCTAATAGGAGTTTTTTGGGGGGAACACGAAGAGTCCACGTTAGTCACTTATTTTCACCTTCACTACACTTGTGCACTCACACGTAAATAAATTGAATAATTCACTACCAAAATTATACAACTTAATTCGCTATTTCACTAAATTTCATGAAAATGAAAATTCGTGCGACATGTTCCAACGTGATCCCGCCAAAAACTCTTGACAAAAATTAGCGCACAATGACGGAAATTTCTTTTAAGCACAAGGAGTTTAATATTTTTCTGTGATTTTTCAAACAAAAATGTATTTTAATTAAAGCCGCAGAAAACAGCATACACGTTTGGGAACATCAAACGAATGTTTATACACTATTCAAGAGATGCCAATAACCATATTCATACTATTTTTTTAAATACTTGTAAGTACATGTACTTAATAAAACATTCAAAATATTTTATATATTTTTTTTTAAATCTTTTTTTCTTGGGGCGACAATTTGTCACTCAAAACGCTTGACGTTTCGCTGTACAACTGAAAGCGTGAAGTGTAGTTCACCTTGTTGGGACAGTGTAGCTGTAGCATAAGTCAATAAGTCTGAATATCCTTTACAAAATGAGGCCTTTCTTGTCTGAAAAGCTTTGGGAACAACTAGTCGAAACCCTTGTTCTGTCTAAATTAACCACGCTGTTACGGTTTACGGCCAACGTTTGCTGCCTCGTTCCGATCGACTTATACAATAGTCCAAAACGCATGTACGCGCTTCTGTTACACTGTTGTCTGCCACCCAGAAGTCAGGTTACCCTCTTTCTTAACAAACACTTCATTCTCAAGATGACTTCGAGACGAAAGTTACACTTAGCGTGCCTGCTTTTTGGTGTTGTTAAGTCTAAGAAAACGAAGTATTTGTATGACAAGCTTAGTTGGATGGCTAGTAAACGAGATTGCGCGCCCAGGCTATGTGCGCAACAACTTTCCACGCAGTCTCATAGGACACTTTCAGAGGCACTTTCCGATACGCTGCATCTAAAGTGTGGAACAATATTCCTCCACCATTAATAAGAATTAAATTATTCCCAGTAATAACGAATGTGTGCGTAGGTAACTTGAGGAGACTTGCCGTATATCAGATATTTCGGCGAGCCATTACGTGAATTAACGCCATCTAGCAGGCAATGGAGAACTTCGTGAACCGCCGAGCCCCGCAGCCGGTCATTCATATAATCAACGAAGTATTATTCGATGTCAACGTACCCACTTTGCGGGAATATTACCCTGGAAGTAGCTATCTACTTGTGAATATTTATTATTTTTATTTGTGTATGGTTAAGTTTCGAATGGGCCCGATTTTGTGCTGATGTTATGTACAGACGCCAGCAGGTCAACCTACCCGAAACTGTCAAATTTTCTCAATCAAATTTGAACCTTATGCTTCAGCGATAAAGTTGAAAACCTATTAAAGAAATTTGACAGATTGTAGTAGGTTGATGTGCTGGCGTCTGTACAAGTTTAGTCTACTTTGTAAAAATGTTTTTGCTTTACAAATGTCCCCGTAATAGGTATTCTTTTATTCAAAACAAAAACGTTTGTTTCAATTGTTTATAAATAGGTCATGATTAAAACGATGCAAATCCAACTTTGTGCGTCGGTCATGTCATAAACGATATCATTCATTTCGAAAATTCTCACAGTTTATCAGTGAATATTGATTTCGGTATGAATGATAATGCTATTTCACTTCCTGTGTACGAAACGACAGAGGCATCGGTTCCCCGTACTTCACAAGTCGCTGCATTGACTGCGGTGAACGGTCGCACAGATGATTCGCGAATCATTGCTCCTTCGGTTATCAAGAGTACGTTGCTTATATGTACGGCACTCATCAATGTTTCTGTTGGCCCAAAAAAACACACAGTTTGGTGTATTATTGACACCGGGAGTCAAACGAGTTGTATTAACGAGGCGTGTGTGCAGCAGCTAGGTTTACACCGTTAGCAAGTGCACGTTCCGATGTTCGGTCTCGGCGGATCGGACGTCTCAGCTGTTATACCAAACGGTGTAGTATCGTGTCATATCACTTCTACGCACGGGGAGCAACTTTCAATTTCCGTTGATGCATCAATTTTATCTAATCTTATTTCAGGTATGCGATATGTGACGTTGCCTTATAAGGGATGGTCACACATACATAATTTAAATATAGCTGATCCTAAGCTTTCTCTTCCACAATCAGTGGAAGTGATTCTAGGTGCGGATATACTATCCATAGGTTCTTCCTCAGAACATGACTAGCACCTGTGGAAATAAATGTGCAGTGTAGTTTCAGCTGGATTTAAGACGACTGACCATGCGCCGAGCCCGACAAGGAGTGCCATTGTGGCCCATAACACTAATATTTACCATTGGGTACTGTTCGCGCGCACTCACATTCGTTATTTGAACGCACGAAGCAGTCTCACTCGCAATACTCATTTTTAAGAATGAACGCATACGTAGTAGAACCCACAGTTCTCCATTGCCTGTTAGATGGCGTTAATTCAAGTAACGGCCCTTTAATTAATGTCATCTAGTGGGTAAATGTAAAAGCTGTCGCTGTACAAACTTCCGTCGGTAATGCTCACCTGCATGCGCTTTCTACTGCTGCAGTGACCACGCTTAGGAAGGAAGGAAGATTCGTGGGCATGAATACACAGTCACCAACGTGGAACATAATGTTATTCGCAATGATAATGGCGAGGCCATCTAGCGGTCCATAGTTGAACTCTAATATTCAATCATTGCAATGGTAATTGCATCCAGGGGTGCGGGTTGTTTGAAAGAGATATCGTGGCCCCTGGCACACAGGCAACTGAAGGAACATGGGTGGGTTTTAGTCAGTAAAAGTCTGACAATTCTTCTTCGGTGAATAATTCCGAATATTGCTATATTCTTCCGAATGATTCGCGAATCCTCACGGGAATACTTCGGAATATTTCTCTTCAGCAACTCTAGCCGTGAGGCACGCAAAAAAATGATTATAAATAACTAGGCATGTATGTACATACAACAGTGTACATACCTAGTTATTTAGAGTATTTTTTTTTGTTTTTGTATTTTGTGTTTCATGAACTGTGTCCAAGGTCCAAATAAATGGTAAGTATTCTTTCTTTATTTCTAAAATGTCAATCTTAGAGACTTTTGCCCTGCAATGGGAAAGCCGCTAATATACTTGTTTATTAACATTACAAGCGATTTTATCCTAATAGACCTTTACCCTACCTTAACCTACCATTCCCAATCTATTGATTACAACTAAAACCTTTACTCTACGATTAGAACTAAAAAGTGAAGAAAATAAAACCAATACAAAAAAAACAACCACAAAAAAGCAGGAAATCGTTGGTGATTTGGAAATATACAAAAAAAACAGAACTAAAATTATTTTTACCCTTTTGCCTTTAGCAGTTTGTAAAAATCTGTTTTTTGGGGCGACAATAATTTGTCAAGGAAATGTCATTGTCAATGTCAAAATTAGCCAGCCGGTCCGAGGTCCCCGCCCCGCATTCTTCCCACCCTCTCTTTCAGAAGTTTCAACCATGGCGGCCGGGGTAGGTTAAAACTTATCGTGAAAAATCTTGATAATCAAATCGTTATTAATTCAGTTTCTATCAAAGAAACACAGTTTTTCACTTTATTGATTTACGATATCTTTATTTTTCTAGGTACTTTACACCTATCCAGAAAACTTCCGTGCTTACAAGGCGTTGATCGCCGCACAGTACTCCGGAGCTGATGTGAAAGTAGCTCCTAACTTTGTGTTCGGTGAAACTAACAAGTCAGCAGAATTCTTGAAAAAGTTCCCAGCCGGTAAAGTGAGTGCCTTTTTGATCGAATTCGTGATAATTTCCGGTCCGGTTTTGGTGGTCATATTTCGTGAGGGTGACGTGTAAATTTTCCGATTTATTTTAGGTACCTGCGTACGAAAGTGCTGACGGAAAGGTTCTGCTGTCGGAGAGCAATGCCATCGCCTATTATGGTAAGTTTCATGACTAATTATATCATAAAATACATCAAACAGCTGCTAGTAAATAACCTGCAAAATATCTTGAACGGTCCGGCTTTTATGGCAGAATTCTTATGTGCTGAATGGGCAAATTGCCAGGGTCTACATAAGGCGAAACGTAATGATTCACAGAACTTTCGATTGTTTACTAACTAACCAGCATTACAAAGATACCCCCAATATGTATAGTTAACTGTTAAAAATTACTGCTAAAAGTTTCTTATTGTTAGACTATCTTATATGTCTATGAATCAATATAAACTCCATTAATCAGAATGAGTCACTGACCTGCAATCTATGAACTGCAGCTGACGTCAGGAAGAACACTTAACTATAAATGCCACTAATAGTACTAATAAGACTATGATTAGACTAACAATCATTCTTGTTAGTCAAACATAATATATATGATTCATTAATCACTAAACAATGTGGTAGATTACACATCCTAAAATTTTGCTCAAAAATTATGTTATTAAAGGTGGTAACAGTAAATTAATTAATCAAATGCTTAGGTATAAGGTAAGAGTTAAGATAATTTATAAATGACCCAACTCGTTAGTTTCTAGTGCTGCGCTGCGCGGCGCGGATGCGGCGGCGCAGGCGCGCGTGTGGCAGTGGGCCTCCTGGGCCGACAGCGAGCTGCTGCCTGCCTCCTGTGCCTGGGTGTTCCCCTACCTCGGTATCATGCAGTTCAACAAACAGGTTCACAGTCTCCTCTATTCTAGATACTTCTTAGCTTTATCATTTTGTAAGATTGGGAACTGTAAATCTTCCAAAATCCGGGCTACTACTGAGAAATTTCTAATGGAAAACCCAATACCAATTTACTCAACCTAGGAATGGAGACCAATGCCCACACAGACACATGCACATCTTTACATCTGAAATTTCTTAGTGTAGCATCCTGGATTCTGGATTTGTGCCCGTTTAATGGCAATAAACTTGTGCCCTATTACATGGGACATGAAATATTTTCGTACTGTGGGGCAAAGGCATCTTTTCATAACGAAAAGGACATTGATGATGAGGTAATGCTTATGTGTGCAAATATTTCTAATTATTACTATTGTTTAAACTTTGACAGTACCATAAATATGGAAGAGTACAAATAAACAAGACTATTACAAATTATGTATGTTAACGAGCATAATGATGTATGTTTACAGAACGTCGAGCGCGCGAAGCAGGACCTGCTGGCAGCGCTGAAGGTGCTGGATGCACATCTCCTGACGCGCACCTTCCTTGTTACTGAGCGTGTCACGCTGGCTGATATCGTCGTCTTCTGTACTCTCATACACGCATTCCAGGTATGTGCAAGCATTACAAGGAGATGCAGAAAATGTTAAAATCACTGATATCATCATCATTATCATTTGAAAGACGTCTACTGCTGAACGTAAGCCTCCTTCCAGAAGGGAGGGGTTTGCCAAAATGGCTACGCTTAGCAGGCTGGTCATAACTCACTGGTATAAAATGTAGGTTATTTGACATCAAATATGTCTGTTAAATGAACAAGGCTAGAATATTTGTTTTATAAACTTTTCAGTAAACTAAATATATTACATACAATGTTCTGCATTTTAAGAAACCAGGAGTGGTTAATCAAACTTGAGAAAGCCCTAAACTAGACTAACTGGGACATCATTGGCCTATCAGTGGTAAGAAAAGAATGCAAAGACACCGTAAAATGCAATAATATTTTTTTTAATATGAAAGTAGTAATAAAGGTCAGTTGGATGTTGGATTTTTAGTAGCCAGGCATTGGAAATGTAATATCATAGCTCTACAAAATTTCCAGATCATGGAAAAAAACTAACCATCAAAGAAGTTCATGCTACTTACTACTTCTGCACCCAAGTTTCGATATAGTTTTATTATTTCAAAAATTGAAATAAATAAAATTTGTTAGATAAAATGTGAATTAAAATTAGAGTTCTCGTTCGCAGCACGTGTTGGAGCCGGGCGTGCGCGCCGAGCTGGTGAACGTGACGCGCTGGTTCCGTACGCTGGCGGCGCAGGCGCACGTGCGCGGCGTACTGGGCGACCTGGCACTGTGCGGCGCCGCGCCCAGCCACGAGCCGCGGCGGCAGCCGGACAGGAAGGTACGCTACTGCACTGTGCGCAGGCGCACGTGCGCGCAGTGCTACGCCCGCGGCGGCAGCCGGACAGGAAGGTACGCTACTGCACTGTGCGCAGGCGCACGTGCGCGCAGTGCTACGCCCGCGGCGGCAGCCGGACAGGAAGGTACGCTACTGCACTGTGCGCAGGCGCACGTGCGCGCAGTGCTACGCCCGCGGCGGCAGCCGGACAGGAAGGTACGCTACTGCACTGTGCGCAGGCGCACGTGCGCGCAGTGCTACGCCCGCGGCGGCAGCCGGACAGGAAGGTACGCTACTGCACTGTGCGCAGGCGCACGTGCGCGCAGTGCTACGCCCGCGGCGGCAGCCGGACAGGAAGGTACGCTACTGCACTGTGCGCAGGCGCACGTGCGCGCAGTGCTACGCCCGCGGTGGCAGCCGGACAGGAAGAAGATGTAGGATGGATGGCAGGAGAAAAGAATGCTGTTACGAGTAATATTTAGCATTGGTTATCGATAAAATTTTGGAATCTCTATTCTTTTTTGTTGGTATTTGCGCCGAATTTGTGGCTTGATGTGGGAGGGACGCCGATGCGTTTACGCTCTGGCGGTCAAAAGGTTAATCAGGGTGGTGTGTTGTGTGTCTCTCTTACTCTAGAGATTTATTGCCTTTAGACACTTACACCAACAGCAAACCCCTTTTCCCAGCCCTAAAGAAGAAGAGGTGAGAGGATATATCCCTGTTTAAAGCCTTCCTAATTAGAGAACACATTTCAACAGAGGGACCTCAACATCTCATTGACCAATGTATGAGGCATCGGACTAGGCCAATGAGATGTTGAGGTGTGCCCATGTGTTTTAGAACCTTCCACAGCTTATGCCACTGTAGGTGTAATCGCACGGCACGGTTGGCGCAGTGGTTAAGCGATTGACTGCTACGCTGCGTGTCGTGGGTTCGATTCCCGCACGAGACAAATTATTGTATGGTTAAGCGATTGACTGCTACGCTGCGTGTCGTGGGTTCGATTCCCGCACGAGACAAATTATTGTATGACCTACAAGTAGTTGTTGCGAGTCTGGCTGTTTGTGTATGTGAGCTTAATTAAATGTTTGTAACCGCACCCGCAATACAAGAGAAATTCCTAGTGTGGGGCAACGTTTAAAAAAAAAAAAACAATTAAACAACAACACAGGGATGTTACATTCCTGGCTCTTTTCCATGATTTGGCGAACGTTCAAAGTTTCCCGCGTCTTTAACAAAACATGTAGATCGAGAAAACGTTTTAGACTATTGTTTATGATGTACAGGAGTATCTTGCTAACATGTGGAATAAGTGCCCAGGTCCTGTACTTGCTGCAGTTGTATGGTATTGTTGGTTTGGTAGAGCCTTTTTTTAGTGGAACTATGTTCACTCTTCAGGCCAGATGGAATGCATGAATTCCAGATGGAATTGTAGATGCTTAGAATCTGCTTCACACCATTGGTATTTAGGTTTTTACGTAACTGGGTGGGAATTCCAGTTTTACCTGGAGATTTTCTACCCTTGAAATATCCAATAGCATGTTTGTCGTTTGAGTGCAGAACTTCAGGTTCATGCGGTGGTAAATCTTTTTGCGCTTCGCTTGTGATAGGTTTGTGTACCTACCTGTACAGGGTTAAAATGAATTAGCTAGCAATGCTTAACCCACATGTTGGTTATCGATACCGAAAACGAATGACATGAAAAAAATTAATCCAACTTGACACTGACATGTACATTAAGGCCAAACTACTGCTATGTTATTTATTTATTTAGTGCCCTTACATCACTTTTAGGATGCTGGTGACAAAAAGAAGGAAAAGAAAGCCGAAAAGAAGGATCAGCCTAAGAAGAAGGAACCCGAGCCAGAGCTCGCCGACGAACTTGACGAGAAACCAAAGGAATCCAAGGATCCCTTCGACTCCATGCCTAAAGGGTAAATACTCACATGAACGCTGCCTATGTAATAGTCACTATCATATTGGAATAGGTGATAGAATAATTGACACATAAAACAACCTAAGTAGTAGTATGGATGTGCCTATGGCATTCCGGAATTTCTTTCTCATTCGCCGCCTTCGTAACGACAAATAGAAAGAATTTTTCAAGCTGAAAGTCAACTGAAGAGGAGCAATATGAAAATATCAAATCAAAGAAACCATACCCACCGCCATATCTCTACGTTGACGTCGTGGTGGGGCTTGCGCGCTCTGGGCGCTGACTCAGGCACAGCCTGTAGACATTTTGGATACATTTCTGAATGTCGAAAATTGAAATACCTACGGATAAAATGTCAATGTTCAAAAACATCGAAAATTTAAATATCAAGCGACCATATAAGTAAACTGAAATTTAAAATAACGTAAGTTTATATTTTCGAATGGTTAGATAACCTACGTCCAATATATCTAAAATCTAAAATTAGACAAGAACAACAATCTTTTCTATATCTTAATTTTAATATGGTAATTGAAAACTAAAGCTGTATACTAACAGAGTACCTACTTAAATGAATAAAACCTCCGAATAAAATTCATGGCACAAATGTCTGACCGTTCTGCCATAGTCGAAGTAGTAACAGTTTTAGTATAATGAACATATTATTTACATTTATTCTTATTAACCCTGATTCAAAAGGCGACTGTGTCGCGGCTAGGAAGTACCACGCATGTTATTGACTGACGCACTGACCATCTCTATGGTACCCTATGCTTGTTCTGCTGAGCTTGCCGATCAGCTGTCCGATAATTTCCAATCTACCTACATTTTTTCACTCATATTCGTATCTATATCAAAATTGGTTCGATATTTTAACGAGTAGGTATTTTTAACGTAAATGTAATGAACTTGAGTGTATTAAATGTTGACATTTTTACTCAGGTATAATGACTATCGACATTTTTAATCATTCGTCATAAAAATCATTTAAATGCAGAGTGATTAAAATAATCACTCTGCATTTAAATCTTAGACATTTTTAAGTTTAGGTATAACAATTATCGATATTTAGATACAATCAATATTTTAATTTTCGATGTTTTCAACATTGACATTTTACCCATAGGTATTTTAATTTTCGCTGTTCAAATATGTACCCAACATTTTATCTTGCCGGAAAATGTTACGCCTTGCGCGTCATGCCGTCCCTGGCATGGGTGAGGAGCCAGACCACGATCCATGGTAATCACACCCTTTATATCCATATCATGAGTATGATTATAATTATTGCAGAACTTTTAATATGGACGACTACAAGCGTTGCTATTCAAATGAAGACGAAGCCAAGTCTATCCCATACTTCTGGGAGAAGTTCGACCCTGAGAACTATTCCATCTGGTACGCCGAGTACAAGTACCCCGAGGAGCTTGCCAAGGTGTTCATGAGCTGCAACCTTATCACTGGTACGTACTCACATCTAGTTTATTTACTGAATTACACACTTGGTGACACATTTATTCACAACTCTCTATTTATTGATATGCTCACTTTTCTTAACTTCAAATAGTGGATGGATTGTTTAAATTAATAACAGTATGGCACATTAACTTGTAATAAGTTGTGTTAGCTTTGGGTGGTCGTGTGTGTAAAGGGTTCCGTGTTGCAGGCATGTTCCAACGGCTGGACAAGATGCGCAAGCAAGCCTTCGCGTCCGTGTGCCTGTTCGGCGCCGACAACGACTCCAGCATCTCGGGCGTGTGGGTGTGGCGCGGCCAGGCGCTGGCCTTCCCGCTGTCGCCCGACTGGCAGATCGACTACGAGTCCTACGCCTGGCGCAAACTGGACCCGGCCGCCGCCGACACCAAGCAGCTGGTGCACGACTACTTCTCGTGGAGCGGCACGGACAAGCAGGGCCGCAAGTTCAACCAGGGCAAGATCTTCAAGTGAAGTCGCCAAGCATTATTTATAATATTGTATAAAGTACTTGCATTTATTTTGTATCGCACCGCTGCGTCTGGCCGACCGAAGACTCGTCCGTGTAAGCCTAAGCAGGCACATAAATAAATTGTTTTTTATTTACGCTCGTGGTTTTTTTCCTCCCTTGTCATAAACGTGTGATATGTTTGTAAAAAAACCGGTGATTTTTGAAGTATTCCCAAGAACAGAAAAAAAAGGAAGAAATAAAATCATACTATCAGAAGACTTAAGTTCTTCTGATAGTATGATTTTATTTCTTCTTCAAAGCATTTGGAGAACTCAAATGGCAAATAAAATAACACCATTCTACATTCTTAGTGACATTAAAATAATATTTACAAAAGTTTGTCTATTTTTAGGTGTTGCTCTCATCCAAGTATATTAATATATTTTTTTTTATTTTGTAACAGAAGGGCGTAAACAAAAAACTTGCGACGTAGCCCGGCCACAGTCGATTTCGTAATTTATAGACGTATCAATTAATTGTTCTTGCAGTACCAATGATTAGATTAAATGTACCACAAATATGTCTTGTTAAAAAAAGCACTTGTTTGTGGCCGGGCAGTACCGTATACGTTGTAGCCCGGCCACGTGTATATTTTCTGGTAGGATGCTTTTTTTTTTTTTTTGGGTATGGCATCTCGCAGTTGACCTTGAGAGGCCGTGACTGCTTAACCGGGCTTTCCTGCGGTGACTTTTAGTTTTTAAGCTAAGAGCCTCCAGCCAGGGCTTACAAACTAATTACTAAACCTACAGCAACTGCGCACTGAGGGCACCCCCTGCGGGGTACGAGCCTCGGCTCAGGGAGTCACTTTTAGGGAGGGCAGCAAGTGGGGACAGGCTGGATCAAATAATTTTCCTTATTATTAGATCATGGGGATTTTAACTCTACTTGCACAGCTTCGGCGCGGGCTGGCACTTCTGCGGGCAAGGGACGGTTGGGGGGGGGTTTCATTTACTCGGGGTCTTCGCGGGACGCGAGGACCTCGGCGGCGAGGTCGGAAGGACGGTTGTTTGTGTTTGCGAGCTGTACTGGTGGCCCTACTGCTTTCTTGGAGAATAGTGATGGGGTCATCAGGGTCGGAGAGGACGTGTCGCGGCCGGCGAATACGACTGATTCTGCTGGGGACATAACTAGCGGCCTTCGCAATCAGAGGATTGCGGTGTTGCGCGGCGGATTCGAAGAAACGTAGGATGCTCAGAATGTTCTAAAATATAAACCAAATAAATGTGCCTTTTGTGTTCTTTTTTTTTTTTCAATGAAATATACCAAGAGAAACGCTTACATAAACAAAAAAATGTTCATAATCAAATAAGAATAGGTTTAAAGTCACGTAAAGAAATATAATCATTTATTGGCTGAACAAGGAAAACACAGAAACATTTGTGCTACAATTTACAATAAAAGGCATCGCGACTGAGAGTCGCGGAGGATCTCTGTGTTTCGTCCATTATCGTCGCGATAAATGCAGGGACCGTACAACCCCCTTTATGAGTTAATTCTTTCGGAAGTGTAACCCGTTTGTTCGGTTTCTGTATGGATGGTGTTACCTCTTGATCGTGTAACACCTTTCCTAACACCAGTAAAAGGGTAATCCTTTCGATAAATTAATGAACGAAAGGGGTTACCCTTTCGATTGAGATATCCATATAAAGTGGTTATCCTCATAATTAGGTTTTATATGGTAACTGTAAGGTAATCATTCCAAATTTAGACCTTGGGGTGAGGCGACTAGGTATTTACCTTGGAAACATCTAGATTCGTGTTATTGGTTTCGATCACTAGACTTGACAGTATGCTGCATTCATTTTTTCGTAAAACTAGTTCTGTATTGAACATGAATGAACGTAAGTGCATTTGAAATAATTAAGTATTACTTATAAGTAGTACTTAGATACAGTGGCAACAAATTAATAAATACCTAATCTTATAATAATAATATATAACGCTGGCTACACGGTGCAAGAAGTCTTATTTATAAAATTTCATCTTTAATAATTATTTAGATTTTCGACCTATTTTACAAGTGCTTTCCATAATAAACCAAACCCAAAATCAGAAGACTATTGGAAATCTTATAGAGACCGGAAAAACCAAAAATGTGTGAGAAATAATTTAAAATTGGCGAATCGGAGGTGACACCAAGAAACATAAAATGTGGAAATTATGAAACTAAAGGTATGTTGACAAGATCAGCGGCACTCCGGACTCGTCGCTCAGCTCCGCCTCACCGCCGCCGGTACCCAGCCCCACTGCGGGTGCTGTGTCGACACCGGCCGCGGTAGGTGCGTCGAGCTCGAGCATAAAGTATTTCTCCCCGCCCACGACGCCACCACCTGCTCGTCAACGGGGAGGACGCCGGCCGCCGGACGGTTTAGGACTTCGAGGCCCACTGACCTCTGATAGGGTCCCAGAACCTGGCGGAAGTGTGCAGCGCCTGAGATGGACACGATCCATCAACGAAATCGTCATGTGCTCATACTATGGGGCTACAGAAAGAGGAAATAATCTGACCGCTTACCGTGTTCGGATGCTCTCTCTTTTTCAGGTGCTGGAACCAGCTGTCAACGTTACTACACGATGACTATCGGATCAGACGCGGGTCATCCAGCGTAATCCTATGTTGGATGACACTGTACTTGATCGCCTACGAAGTGAAATGCAGAGTAGCCATGTCATCATATCCCCGTCGCAGAGAGTTGTGGTACCACCACGGCTCACCACAAGTCACGCGGTTCAAGCTGACAACGGGTTTGTTGACAGGGCTACAAACGTAAGTACCCAGTGCAGTGAGGAATTGAAGAGTGCTTTGGAGGGTGCGATTCGGGAATATCGGTTCATGTCGCCCGAACTTAGGCTACGCTTACCTCGTTTGCACATGCATAACAAAAATAGGGCGCTAGTGGCGGCTCTAGATTTGCAGTTGTCAAACTATTTTGATGACTGCGAAGACCTCACCGATACTCTTTCGATTCTGTACTGCACGGCTGTAGCGGTATGTCGTGTAGTTCACGTCAAATTCCCTAATGACTCAAGAGCTACACGACCGAAACCAGCCGTACCAGCTTGGCAGTGCAGAATTGAACGTCGTATTTGTGGGGCCAGAGCCCTCATCGGCAAACTAATCTGCTTCAGGGAGGGCAACACTCGCCCTAGAGGATGCGCTTTGTGAGGCGGGCATACCAGCCCTCAGGATTATATGTCCCGTGTTACAGGGCGCATAGACTTCCTGAAGCAAAAAGTGTATGCATGGGCAAACCGTATTCGTAGGTATAAGCGGCGAGTAGACCGATACACTCAGAACCGCACCTTCCAGAGTGATAAAAGGTGGGTTTATAGTGCTTGGGAGCGACCGGACCAAGGTGTGGCTGATACGCGTCTACCAGATGATGATGCCATGTGCTATTTGGCGCAATATCTGGTCAATGCGTCAGTCACACCGAAGGTGATTGGGCTCGAGAAGTCGAGCGAGCCTGCGATCCGATACCAGAAATGGAGTTATTACAATCTGCCTCCAAGATGTAGCTCGTTCAGTCCGTCCGCTGCCCAACTCAACTGCCCAACAGTCTCGAGGGCCGGACGGGCTGCATAACTTCTGGATCAAATGGTTCATAGGATTTCACGCTCGCTTGGCAGCCCAGTACCAGACTCCTTTGGAGTTTGGTTCGCTACCCCACTTCCTAACGACAGGAGTTACCCACCTGCTGCATAAATCAGGTAGTACCGCGGAACCAAAAACTATAGGTCGATAACGTGTTTATCGACGGTCTATAAAGTTCTTACATCCATTTTGGGAGCTATAATTTACAACCATGTAGACACTAATTCCATCATGTCTGTCTCTCAAAATGGATGACGGAACGGATCCCGCGGTACTAAGGAGCTGCTCCCCATTGATTAGCAAACAGGTTCGTCATTCCTGGAAGGATCTTTCGACATGTTGGATAGACTACAAGAAGGCTACTCGGTGCCACATACATGGCTCATGAGGGTTCTGGAGTTGTATAAAGTAGATACAACTCTACGCATCTTCCTGATGTCATGCATGGGGCAATGGAGGACGGTCTTTCGATATCCAGGATGTCGAAATATCCAGAGGAATAGCGAGCCAATAAGGATCGAGCGAGGAATATTTCAGGGCGACAGTTTGAGTCCGCTTTGGTTCTGCCTAGCCCTGAATCCTCTAAGCACACTGCTGGAGGATTCAGGTATAAGCTATCGGCTGAAGAGAGGTGGTCAGGTTATATCTCACCTCCTCTACTTGGATGACCTAAAACTCTTTGCCCCCAACAATTTACAACTGATGGAGCTACTGAAAGTAACTGAAACCTTCAGTAGCGCCATTAGGATGGAATTTGGTGTGGACGAATGTGCGGACATGCATGTAAAGCGAGGGGAGATTGTTGAATCCGTGGCAACCCAACTCTCGGATTCCATATACCTTCGAGCCCTCTCTGCAGCCGAAACCTATAAATGATTTGGGTATGTCGGAAGCGTTGGGCATCAATTTTACTGACATGACGCAATCTTTGAAGGAAAGCTTCTTTGCCCGCCTGAAAAAAGTATTTAATAGTCTGTTATTGGCGGAAACAAGGTACGCGCCTTCAACGGTTGGGTCATAACGTACTCTTTCGGCGTAATCAAATGGACTCAGACTGAGCTCGTCACCCTGAATATGAAGGTTCGTACGTTGCTGACTGTATATCGAATGCATCCCCCACGGTCATCGGTACTGTATATCCCGCGAAAGTGTAGAGGACGAGGGTTCTTAAACGCTAAAACCCTCCACAATCACGAGATATGCAGTCTCAGGGAATATTTCCTAGAAGCCGACGTGGGGATGCATCGAGATGTAGTCGCGGTAGACAAGGGCCTCACCTCGCTCTCTTTGGCTAAAGAGGACTGGCGCAAGCCTGTAGTGCTTGACACCAATGATCGCATGGAGGTATGGTAGAGTAAGAGTAGAGTAAAGTTAAGAGATAGAGTTTTCCAGGCCCTACATGGACCCGATGTAGATCTTTAAGCGTTCTTAGCCTGGCTGCGTTTCGGTGATCTGTTAACACCTGGGGAAACCGAAGGTTTTGTCTGTGCAATTATGGGCGAAGTTATGATGACGAATAACTACCGGAGATTTATTGTGAAAGATGGTACGGTTAACATCTGGCGGGCATGCCACCTTTCGGGAGAATCAATCAAACACATAATCTCCGGGTGTTCTCGTCTAGCTAACGAAGAGTACTTGCATAGGTACAGCCTTGTAGCCAGAATTATCCATCCAGTAACTTGCTCTGAATTACAGCCTTGTGGAATCGGAAGTGCCATACTACAGGTATGTGCCCGACCCAGTTCTCGAAAATGGACATATAACACTGTACTGGGATCGATTCATCATCACTGATAGGACTATTGTTGCCAATACGCCTGATACAGTGGTGGTGGATCGACTAGTGCGGCGTGCAATGATCGTTGACATAACGGCCCTGCATGACGGGAACCTCGTGAAAGCCGAGAAAGATAAAGAAATCAAGTACCTTAACTTGGCTCGCGAGGCTGTGGACATGTGGCATGTGGACTCAGCAATCATTGTATCGATAGTCAAAACAGCCAATGGTTTGATAGCAAAGACCTCGACCAACACCTAAAGAGGCTCGCGTTGGGCAGCAGGATCAAGGGCTTGATCCAGAAAGCGGTACTCCTGGACACGGCTCGTATTGTTAGGAGCTTCCTCTCTCTGGAGCCCTGACTGCCGGTAGCTTGGACCCTGATTCCCGATACTGGTGGGCTACTATTTTTTTATATTTTAAATGTTTTTATATATTTTATATTCTAATATTTAAAAATGTAATTTATATGTTTTTATTGAAATAAAGGAAATAATAATAACAATCATTTTATTGTCACGCAACTAAGGCCTAAGCACACAGCAGGCAGGCAGGGGCTTAGGCTTTTATCAGTTCACATATTCGCGCAGACAACCCGAGCAAAACAGGCCGAGTGCGATTTATAATATCAGTGATAAAAAATCTCGTACCATAATTGGTCCGAGATTTTGTTTTTCTCTAACACCATTTCGTATTCTGCGGCCGCCATATTAATTTTATAATAACTTGGAGGCTGATGCATTAAAATCTATTCAGCTGTTGGGGTACTTTGAGGTATAAAGCATGCCGCATGATTTAATACTCGTGAAAAACAAAACCCTGTATTTGTTGAACCCGAATGATAAAGATGGTTGCAAAATAATACCTACAATGAATGAAAAAAGTATGAAAATTGGTCAATAAATGACGAATAAGCTGTAAAATATTTGGAAGGAGTTAATCACTATCTTCTTCACGCATAACATTTTGTATTGAATTACATCGGTGTCAACGTGATATGGCGTTACAAATATGATTATCATCTCCGTCTAGTCTGCATTATTAAAACGCTCAATAACGTTATTTCTGATTTTTTTCTTCACTGTTAAGTATATTTACTGTAGGATATTTGAATATTCAATCAAAAATAATATAGTCACTCACATAATAATTATGTAGGTACGTATAAGTGATACTGACCACGTACGTTTATGTGTATTACCACGAGAGTTCAACATGTAGATACACTTGTCAGATTATTTGGGTATGTTTTTATAATCATTATTTTTTTGGCTGATCTCTGTCCACAGTGTTGGATTGCCGTCCCGTCAGACTATGATAGTGAGAGATCTATATCTGCCGCTTAGAGGCTAGTTTGCGTTGAGATTAGTCGCGGTGAACGAATCTCGGTCGGGAGGATATTATATTATCATTAGAAAAATAAGGAACTTAGACCTTACCTTTAGGTAGTTTCTACACTAATTGCATTTGCTATTATTACTGGAAGAATCCTATTCATAAAATCTATGGACAGCATCTCGTCTCAGTTGTGGCATTTTTTTGTTTTGTAGGTCTTAGCTGGTAAGTAGGTAGCTTACTGAACATGTCACAACAGTACACTCCAGTCTCACGAAAGTAGGAACTCTCAATTTCTTTATTTAATTAAGACAACACTTGCACTTCCAACCTCTTCCTTGAAGAAAGTGACATTATAATACTATCCAGTAAACATTCAAAGAAGTACTTAAACCAAACAAGATCGTACATGATTCATGAAACAACCCCGCCAATTAAATAAAATATATAATTTAAAATTTAGATCTACTGTATTAACGACTACAGTCGCGTGTTTATCGAGTCGCTAGGTACTTCATAGCGCAGTGGCGATTCGACACGTGCTAGCCAAATGCATGCGATTTTACACTTAATGAAAAGCCACGATAGTCCAAATTACATCGATTGGACACTGAAAGTGTTACCCTGTTACAAGGTTGAAGGGGTAATCCGTTCGGAATGGCTTACTGTTAAATAGTATAACCCACTAAGAATGGATTTTTGAATATGCATAAGCAAATCTCATTGCAAACCTTTTGAATAGGTAACCATGATGAAAAGGTTTCGAAGAGGTTGTCCATTGAAACGGGTTATCGTTAAAATGTGTAACAAAAATGGTGTAGGTTTTCTAACAATCCTTTACAAAAACCCTGTTGAAAAGTCTTTCAACAGGTAACCGAAATGGTCCCTGGATAAATGTACTCTGTGGTCGCGATCGGGCTCTCTTCTCTGCCCACCCTGCCTTCGGTAACGGCGGCGGAGGGGGCACACTCTGTATTATGGCACTGCATAGCAACAACCTCGTACTTACTATGTCCGTAGAAAACCCGTGCTATATAGGGTATTTTCCAATTTATTAAAAACTATTCTAATTTGAAGATTGGGACGAAATATGTAACAGAAAAATAAAAGTAAATTGATTTATATCCATTTTCTCAATTAACAACAATTTAGATCAAATTTATTTTTCGTTGTTTTGAATTTACCGCCAAAACGCTCCTTACGATGACTTTTTATCACGTGACCACAGGAGTAGTTAATACGTAAAAAAGTGAATGTCGAGTTTATAATTAACAAGATTTTTAATGTTATAATTAACAAGATTTTTAATGGATAAATTAAATCAAAATATTTTATTTCACTTATACCTGCAAGGGCACTTATGAAACGTCAGAAGCTAGGTGCACGGTTTCAATTTGTCGCTTCCTACCAGCGACCATAATATAGCCCATAGAATAGAATAGAATAGAATAGAATAATTATTTATTTGCATAGAAAGTAGGTACAGAAAAAAATGCAGATGGTTTTATAATTAAGAGATCCTTATACCTTCTACCTTAAATTAGGCATGCAAACATTTAGCACAAGTGCTTAATATTATTAGTCTTTTCTAATAAAATGGTCAATAAAATAAAATATAGAATTAAATATGTCAGGATTAATTAGGTAACTATAAAGTTTTATCATTTAGAAATTCACAAATGGAGTAATAACATTTATCAATTAATAAGACTGACAATTTCTTTTTAAACAGTGGAATGGACTCTATTTTTAGTTCATCGGGTATTTTGTTAAAGATAATCGGGCACATACCTAAAACACTTTTTCTTAATAATGCAGTGTTATGACCACTAACACGTAGCATGTTTGTATACTGCCTTCTAATTGGTCGTGTTCTATTGTCAGACGATTTATTAAAAAGATGCATATTTGATTTCACAAAGACAGCTATTTCGAAAATGTAAAGTGATGGGAATGTTAGCAAATTTAGGGACTTGAATACAGGTACGCAACTATCTGTTACTTTCATGTTACACATTGCCCTTATGCATCGTTTTTGAGCCTTGAATACCTGTTCTCTCAGGCTACAATTTCCCCAAAATATCGCCCCGAATCGCAGAATTGACGCCACCAAACCATGGTAAGCAACTAATCTAGTGGGCATATTCACTTTCCTGGATAGGTTAAAAAGCACATACGCTGCTGTACTTAGTCTTTTGCATACTTCTTCTGCGTGTGGCTTCCAGGTTAGTTGGCTATCTATCATTAAACCTAAAAATTTTGTAACTCGCACTTGGTCTATTTTTTGTCCATTGTAATTTAAATTTAAAGTTTGCGGTGGTATCCGTTGATAAAAATGCATAACATTAGTCTTAGGTATATTAATGATTAAATTATTTTGATCAAGCCAGTGTACAATGTCCGTTAAAGTGTTATTTATGTCATTTTCATACGTTGTTAGGTCTGTACATTTAATCAAGGCAGTACTATCGTCAGCGAATAAAACCATAGGATGATTTATGCGTCGTGGCAAGTCGTTAATATAAATTAAAAATAATAGAGGCCCCACCACAGTGCCCTGTGGTACGCCATACCTAATAACTCTGTGTTCCGATAAGTATTTTTTCTCACGCTTAGTTTTGAAACATATTTTTGAAATTTCTGTCTGCTGTTTCCGGTTGCTGAGATATGATCTTAAGAGATTATGCATATTTCCTCTGATACCTATCATGTTTAGCTTGTATAAGAGAGTTTCATGGTCAACACAGTCGAAGGCCCTCCTCATATCAGTCAAAATTGCGCAAACTGGCACTTTTTCATCGACGTTTCTTAGTATCATATTCATTAAATCGTAAACGGCCGTATTGATACCTTGATTTTTTCTAAAGCCCTTTTGTTCTATATTCAAAATATTATATTTAAATAAGAATTTATTTATCGCGTCATAAATTATTTTTTCCATAACTTTTGCAAAAATTGTGATTAGAGAGATTGGTCTATAATTTGCCAAATCTTCTTTAGAGTTTTTTTTAAAAAGTGGCTTAACAATAACTGTTTTTAAGTTGTTTGGAAATACTCCGGAACTGATACACAAATTTAGTATGTGGCTAATATGCAAAGCAATGTCACTCGATACAAATTTTACGACCTTAGTTGAAATTTCATCGTAGCCAGTACTAAGTTTATTTTTTAGAGAATGTATCGCTCTCATAACATCTTGAGGTAATACTGGATGCATAAACATCGAGTGAGGGTTACTCTTCAAATTACTTGTGTCGGGTTTTGAGGTCATAATATTTTTTGTCTGGTCAATAAAATAATTATTAAACGCGTTTGCAATCTCTGTTGGATTAGTGATTGTGGTATCATTAATTTTTATTTGTGAAATAGGTTCAGTAAATGGTTTATTTTTGTTTATGACTTGCCAAGATGCTTTTGATTTATTGTTTGATGTGTTGATGAAATAGTTATTTTGCGCTTTTTGCGTTAATTTAATAATTTTCCGAAGCCTTCGCGAGTAGTTTTTAAAGTTGCTTTTATTAAGGCTTGAAGGTTCTCGCCTATGTTTCCACAGCATAGACGCCTAATGCTTGATCTAACGCACCAAAACAATTCTGTCAACTAGCTGGGGTATGAGGAAGCGGGATACTGCGTTCTGATTGGTCCTACCAAGGTCATTACGTCTCACTAGAGATGGGACAGGTTAAAATAAAACACGAAGGTATCGATATTTTTGTTAAAATTGTACATAATAAAATGTTTAGTAATACCTATATTTAATTGGCTTTCTTACTTCCTATTTCTTAATATTTTTTAACATGTACTTAATGTAATTAATATACTTAAAGTAATTAACATTAAATATAAAAAATTAAAACAAAATATCAACGTACCTATTTACTTCAATCATAACATAACGTTTTAAAGGAGTAACGTGGAGGTTCTTGTCCATTCTTCTCCATACGAAACTACCTTTTAGATGGTGCGACTAGAATCAAATCTTATTTCTTAATCTATTTTTTTGTACATTTTGACGTTTAAAAGTGCGAATTTGAAATAAATATTTAACTTTGACCATTATAGTAATCATTTTTGAAATGTATTAATTTTGTATATATCCTCCGAACAGTGTGTTTGTGCTGAGCAGACTTTGTAAGAAAAGCTAGCCGTGTAGAAATATATTTGTGCATAACACTCATTGACAAATCCACTACATGATTGGTTACTTCAGAGTGGAATTGATGGTTACTTATATTAGAAAATAGTTCCTCGCCAATGAAACTGCTTAAAGTTTTATTGACCAGGACGTCGGTTTTACGTTTCTGGTTTATTGGAATTTTAACAAGGTATGCTTTTATGGTTACTTCAGAACGACGACAAATTTTGATCACAGTAGGTGTAGGGTATATCAAGCCGCCTTTGTCTCTGTAAGCTATTAGATTACTTTGGTTCTGATTTAAGGAGACTAAAGCTCCAATACATGTCTTGCATTGTAAACGTTTGACTAACGAACTAGACACAAACCCCGCAATGTACTCTACTGCCCTTTCAGCGAAAAGCTGCTGAACTTAGTATCCGACGACGGTTTTTCATAGGCATAAAACTATCTTCAGTAAAATGCCGTGAACATAATATTATACTATGTGTTGATGGGAACCAGTTCTCTCACTTGGTTGTAATAATCCACTTATTTTTTTATATTAGGATCTTGTGGGTACCTAAAATCAATCATCGTTTCACAATTAATTTAATGTCTATTGTAATTAGTGATTCAAAAGATCTTCGTATAAATAGTAGGTGTAGGTTTTTGCTTTATCGAACAATTTTATTTGTGTCATAGGATTTGGTGCATCACTAGTTATGTTTACCAAATAATAGAGGAAAAGAGATAGCTAAAAAATTGCATTCAGAAGAAAGGGACGCAAACATAAAAGACATCAACGAGAGTCCTTGCACCTTTTTTCACCTACAAGTATGACCAGTATAAGATGAACTCCGATAAATAATATCAGAAAATAATTCTAATTATGATTATGTAACTATTAACTTACCGATGAAATGTTATGCCATCCTTACGGAAACTCAAAGTTTGGCTATTATTACCTACCACACCAACGTATTGTGCAAGGGGGCATTATAATATTTATTTTCACCAATTTTTATTTAGTAACGCGGAAGTGTTTACGGCTCACAGAAGTGGTCGCAACTGAATCGAAATTTTTGAGTGGTGACCTGTATCAGATCTATAAGTCTGATGTGTTGACAGACATCGGTCGCCTGTTATTAGGCGTCTATGGGTTATATGGTCGCTGCTTCCTACGGAGAAGAGCCGGCAAGAAACTCTACGGTTACTCTTTTTTTAAAAACAATTGGGTTTTACAATGTTTTCAAATTACAGTGATAATAGGTATGGGAGGACAGTGCAGGCCTGTCAATAAGTACCAAGTACTTAGAGGAATGAAAATAAAGAATAAAAAATCGTCTATAAATGTAGTCTGTAAGGCCTACAATGTTCTCCCATTCACAATATGTAAAAGAATCTACATTAGTAAGATCAACCTATTTAAACAAAGTGACATGATTTTCATGAGAATCACTATTAAATAGTTGTTATTTGAAGCGATGTATAATGTCAAAAATGACGAGAATGTGTCAGAAAGTGTAAAAAATAATGGAGGATTTTTTTAAATTTTTTTTTATGTATGTTCCCCGATTACTCGAAGATGGCTGGACCGATTTGGATAAATTTTTTTTGTTTGAAAGGGTATACTTCCCAGGTGGTCCCATGATCATCAAGTCAGGATCTGATGATGGGATCCTGGAGAAATAGAGAGAACTCTTCAAATTTTATAGGCACACTTGAAGCAATTTGTGTAGTTTTTGGAAGAGTACTTTCTCTCTGATCTGATGAAGAACTTCGGAGATAGGCAACGGAACTCCTCAATAAATGATAGCAAATGGACAGGGATTGCTGAAATCTCATGTCTGTCAATTGTTTACACCAGTTAATAACATAACATCACGCCGGTACGCTGTGAAGGGGTAAGCACATGTGAACCACTAAAAAGTGAAAAATAAAAAAACTTGACATTATACATCGCTCCAAATATCAACTATTTATTAGTAATTCTCATGAAAATCATGTCACTTTGTTTAAATAGGTTGATCTTACTAATGTAGGTTCTTTTACATATTGTGAATGGGAGAACATTGTAGGCCTTACAGACTAGATTTATAGACGATTTTCTGTTCTTTATTTTCATTCCTCTAAGTACTTGGTACTTATTGACAGGCCTGCACTGTCCTCCCATACCTATTATCACTGTAATTTGAAAACATTGTAAAACCCAATTATTTTTAAAAGAGTAACCGTGGAGTTTCTTGCCGGCTCTTCTCCATAGGAAGCGACAAATTGGAACCGTGCACCTAGCTTCTGACGTTTCATAAGTGCCCTTGCAGGTTTATGTGAAATAAAATATTTTGATTTTGATTTTGATTTTGAACCTTAACGGAAATTCCCCATAAGTCTTCAGTGTTTTTTAAATTAAGACTTTTAAATGCTGTCTTAATTGTGGCAATAGAAATGGGTTTGAATTCAAAATTTGGAATGTCCTTACTGATGTTTTCTTTAAGAAGAGATTCAGCTAATAAAGATGATGAGGGTAGAGATTTCGTAACCTGTATTGGGATGTTGGTAAAGAAATTTTCTAGAGTCTCAGCAACTTTTAACTTATCTGAAATGGTTTCATTATAAATTTTTAGAGCTAAGTAACTCATTCTGATCTCGCTGTTGTGTGTTTCCAGTTTCTTTGTTAATTACCTGCCACACAGCTTTTATTTTATTTTTATTTAGATTATATTATTTTGATTTAGCTTGAGCGCAGACTCTTTTGAATATCTTAGAATAGTTTCTTACATAATTATGAAGGGCCTGATCAGAAGTCAGTGATTTTTCGTGGTACAAATTATATAAGACATCTCTGCTTTTTCTAATGCCAGCTGTGGCCCATTCACTAAATTTTGGTTTAGGAGTGATTGTAACTTTTTTTATGTGCTATAGTTTATATTGGGGTCTTGTGAATCAAAACTTGCTGTTGAGAGATTGCTAAGAACATTATTTTTAAACGTTTCCAATTTATTTTTAGAAAGTGATACATTACTGGTGTGCGGTGCCTCTGTGCACAAATACTTCTAAAACTGCGCTAAACTACACCGCCATTTACACAGTGCTCACGTTACGATGTCACGTGGACGGCGCGTTGTGTTCCACGCGCGCCTCAAAGAGATGTCAGCACCAACTGATGAGGCCCACAATGGCCGATGCCTGCCAGGGGTGCGGGTTGTTCGAAAGAGATACCGCGGCCCCTGGCACACAGGCAACTGAAGGAACACGGGTGGGTTGTAGTCAGTAAAAGTCTGACACGCCCTCCCGCTCCACCCAGAGCGGGAGAAGTTATTTGATTTTTTTTTTGGGTGGGAAGTCCCACCTAAAAAAAAAACGATTTCACGTGATAAAAAAGTCATCGTTAGGTGCGTTTTGGCGTTAATTTGCAAATTCTTATTTGAAATCACTAGCTTCTGCCCGCGACTTCGTTCGCGTCAAATTTCTTGCTCCCCGACCCACCCCGTCGCTCGCCTCGCGTGCCCGTGCGAGTACTACGTATTCGTGACATTTTTCTCTTTGCTCGGCTCCTAAGGGTCTTAGCGTGATGTTATATAGCCTATAGCCTTCCTCGACAAATGGGCTATCCAACACTAAAAGAATATTCCAACTCGAACCAGTAGTTCTTGAGATTAGCGCGTTCAACCAAACAAACTCTTCAGCTTTACAATATCTAATATATAAAATTCTCGTGTCACAGTTTTCGTTGCCATACTCCTCCGAAACGGCTTGACCGATTTTGATGAATTTTTTTGTGCTTATCCGGTATCTATGAGAATCGGCCAACATCTATTTTTCATCCCCCTAAATGTTAGGGGTAGTCCACCCCTAAATAATTTATAAGGCAAAACAACGTTTGCTGGGTCAGCTAGTTAGTATAGATATTTTGGAAAAACAAATTTAAAAAGTAGTTCGCAGAGCACAACCGTTCCGTAAGGAGCCTAGACAAAACACATTTCTGTTACCGTTCATGCCAAACGCTACGCCAAAATGTACGGGAGTGACATTACCTGCAGAAAGATTACGTCGTCAGGTAATGTCATTCCCATACATTTTGGCGTAGCGTTTGACGTGAACGCTAACAGAAATGTGTTTTGTCTCAGGGCCCTGGTCCTCATGATTGCCCGCCGGCTTTGCACATCATAAATGCGCGCGCAGTAGGTACTTGATCATTATTTTTGTTATAATGGCACATCACTATTTTGTATAGTCGCCGAAGACTCGCCGACTTATTCCCACGTTATTAGCTGTCAAATTATCGAGATGATTGTCTGTGGTGTGTTCATTGCAAAACTACAATAATTGTAATTAACTGTCTTTTTGGCTAATATGGTTGTTGAAAATGTACCACTTATCGTTCTTATTGTCGCCGTAATTACCCGATCCAACAATTTTGCTGCGATGTTATTTTAAAACAGCGATAACTCATAAGGTATTCATTGAAATCGAATGATGTCAAGGACAATTTTGTTTTAAATTATACAAGGTGTTGTTTTGCATCCTCGTCAAATTTCAGGTGGTTGTCATAAAAGACATAAATAATCAATTGAAAGCACAGTACCGGGCAATAACTAATAAGCGCTGCTTTTTTTTGTTATTGAAATTTAACAGTATTTCAGAATTAAACCCTTAATTCAATACAAATGAAAGAGAATCACCCGACTACGCAGTCTACGCACACAGCGACAAGCAGCTGTGTGCGTGAATTTCGACGTCTACTCGTGCGCGACCGAGAAATGACCTTAGCGACCGGTAGCAATAATTTTACCTAATTTTATTTCGAAAATCACCTACATTATTTTCATAAATTTCGTTTGATAATTAACTCCTTTTAAGCATCAGTATAATACGGAATCTTACTCATGACAGTAATACTAGACGCCATAAAAAGTTCACTGACCTGCTATCAGATGATTAATAAAATTTAAGTTTTGCTTTATTGCTATCGTTCAGCCTAAAGTTTTCGTAGTGATTTTGTTTTTATTTGTGGATTAAATTGGTTGATTTGAAATTTTCCTTCCTACTTAACGGGCTTAGGACCGTCAATAATACCTACCCCGATCTACTAAGTATAAAAATGTTTTTTAAAGATTTGATAGTTAAATGTAAGTAAGTGGTGATACTTTCGACTTTTAGGTATTATTGGCGTAGTTAAAAATTTGAAATCAACTTATTTACACAAATAAAATTGATTAAGCTAACAACGTATTTACAAAATGTACAAATAAATAAATTACCTACTTATGTTACCCGGAGGTATTGTTCAAAGTTGCCACCATCACACTCTTGGCACAATCGAGCACGACGTAGCTGGTTTTCCTTCAGCTTACGTAAAACTAACACATTCGTTTTTAAAGTGTCGAAAGCACTAATGATCCTTGCACGTAATTCTGTTACACTTGTCACTTCCTCCGTGTAAACTAACCTTTTAACGTCTCCCCACAAATAAAAGTCTAGAGGCGTCAGGTCCGGAGAACGCGGAGGCCAGGCCACAGGACCTCCGCGACCGATCCAGTGGTCACCAAACTTTTCGGTCAAGTACTCGCGTACTTGCCGACCATAGTGAGGGGGAGCACCGTCCTGCTGGTAAAAGAGGTTGCGATGTAGTGCCAGAGGAATATCTTCCAACATCTCCTCAACAACGTGACGCAACAACTCCAGATATGTTGCACTGTTGAGGTGCCCATCGATGAAGTAGGGTCCAAGCACGTGTTCCCCTATTATGCCAGCCCCCACATTCAGTCCAAACCGCACTTGGAACGCATGCCGTTTGGTTACGTGCGGGTTATGGTCGCGGTGAGCCCACCAATGTTCGTTATGAACATTGTAGACGCCAACTCGAGTAAATAAACACTCGTCCGTCCACAGGATGTTGGCGTCTTGGTGTTCCAGCAACCAGCGACAAAATGTAATCCGCACGGCATTATCAGCTGGGTGAATGTCTTGTGCCTTGCGGTAGTGGAACGGGTGCTGCAGTTCCCGCTTCAGTAGGCGCCACACTGTGATGTGGTGCACTCCAAAGCGTCGACCAGCCTCCCGCGTGCTTGCCCGTGGTTCTTGCTGGAAGTATTCCAGGATGTCTTCCTGCAAGGCGACAGGCAAACCTACGCTGCCGCGAGCTTGAGCAGGGAACGTCAAACTGCCGATACCTAATCCCGCAGTCTCTGTGTTGCAGCCAGCATGACGCTCTGTGATGGGGGTTGTCGATCGGGAAACATTTCTGTGAACATCCGGATGGCTCCACGTAGGCTGTCTCCACTGATGGCATACAGGCGGACCATCTCCACCAACTCGACATTAGAATAATTGTCCGTCATCTTGCACTTTGTATCGAATGACGTCTCAACAATGCACCTACCGAGAAGCGGAATTCGCAAAGCGCACGCACGCTGCGGCGACATCAAACACACTGTTGGTTCGGGGGCGCGGGGGCGCCGGGCCGCCGGCGCGAGCGCGGGAGAGTCCCTGCGCCGTGGTTGGTTGGGGTGGGATTTTGTACCTACGAATTTATCGAATGATCGTTGCGTATGCGTTGTGTATGAATGTTTGCGTTTGTTTGTGTGTGAAAGCGCGGTTATAGGGCTAGTAACAGACGCGCCGCCTTTAAATACGGTTGGTTCACACTTACGGATTTCAGTAAACATGAAAAAAAAAAAAAAAATACCTACCCATTTTATTGTTGATTTGGGTCGAGAATCATTAGCATAATTACGTCCTTGAATTTGACTAGGATGCAAATCAACAGCTTGTATACTTGTGAAGAATAACGTATTTATTTGGATAAGGATTAATATCATGTTTATAAAAACACCTTCGCAAATAATGCATTATTTTGGTTAGGATAAAAAAGGTTATAGTGAGCCAACCTTAAAAGACCGACATATATGCTATATGTCGCGGACTATTTAACGGGGGGTTATCCGAAATTGCCTGTTTCAGAATCAAGATTAAATTATCAAATTCGTATATTTAGGCCCTGAAAAAAATATAGGTATGTCATAGATAAATCCTTGTTTGAGGGAAATTAAAGGATTCATTACAATTTGCTCGATGAAAAAAAATCCGAAGCAGGGTCGATTTCGAAACCAGTTTCCGTCTCATTTCCTAATAACAGCACAAACTTGTGTAGAAATTGCATGTACAATAAGGGAATCGTATTTAGGAGGGAAATTAAAGGTTGAAATTTTTAGTTTAGTAGATTTTTTTTTGAACAAACTCAAAAACAGTAAATCGGGCTAAATCGGCTCGCGCTCAGAGTCCTGCGGGACGTCATAGAGGGTGGACCTGTGTCAAAATTTTCAAAAACTCGCTCACCCTGCGCCTGTACAAAAAAATCGAATAAAATAATAACAAATTAAATTATGAAATCGGGATAACTCATAGAAAATATCTTGTAATTATATTATAGTTTTAATTCATAAAATTGTTTTCGAAAATGTGATTATTACCAGTAAATATGATGACGTTTAATTGTCATCCTATAATAGTGTTGACACATTACAAATTAATATTGATAAAATAATAGTCAAGTGAGAGTCGTATGTAATGTTTTTTTTTTTTTTTTTTTTCTGGGTGGGAAATCATCAAATAACTTCTCCCGGTCTGGGTGGAGCGGGAGGGCGTGTCAGACTTTTACTGACTAAAACCCACCCGTGTTCCCTCAGTTGCCTGTGTGCCAGGGGCGGCGGTATCTCTTTCGAACAACCCGCACCCCCGGCAGGCATCGGCCCTTGCGGGCCCCTCTGTTGCTGCTGACATCTCTTTGAGGCGCGCGTGGAACACAACGCGCCGTCGACCCGGGCTTGGTCCTTACCGGACAGCGAGCTACCCATAACTCGCCGTCCGCAAGCCCGCGCCTACGGTGGCCGGGAATCAGCCTGGGATTCCCGACGCCCAGGGCGTCTCCTGCGAAGGCCACGGCTGTGAGGGCGCATGTACTGCATCTCCCTCACGTGCGCCGCCTCCCTCTTTGCGAGCATAACTGCTTCGCTGAAGGAGGCGACTGCCAGCCATGCCCTCTCGCTCCGTACCATGGCCTGGACCAGGGTCGGACGCGAGAGATCGCCGCCGCCGATCACCTGCACGAGGACACGGCGTTGCTCCGCCCAAGCTGGGCAGACCTCCACCGTATGCTCCACCGTGTCCTCTGGGCGATCTTCGCAATGGAAACACCCGGGCGGTTCCTCCCGCCCTATCCGAAACAGGAACCTCCCGAAACAGCCATGTCCGGTGAGGACCTGTGTCAGGCGGAAGGTGAGGACGCCATGCCGCCTCTCAAGCCACTCCTCAAAGAGGGGACTTACCGCCGCAATCGCGGCGTGCCCAGTCGTATGTAATGTTTTATCGTCGTTTATGAAGAAGTTTGTACAAAAAACATTTTTCTAAGATTTTTAAAATCAGATTCATCCATATCAACTATGATATTTATTATCCACCGACCTGTCATCGCTACTATTATCCTACATTAATATTACATGGTAAACAATTTGTCCGCAGTGTGTAGCAACACAAGATTTTTTCTAGGATCGGTGATTTTATCATATTGGCTCTGAGTGAACAACTTTCAGTTTTGAATACCAAAAGTCACTGTCACTATACGATAAAATATTACAACGTGCTTGAAAAATATCGCCGTGTGAAGGCAGCGGTTATGCGCTAACAGTATAACTTGGTGCTCATGTTCCTAATCAAGTTCGTCCAAGACGTATCGTATCGTATCTATGCCATATACTTGGATCTATGCCACTTTTGTCTTGGTAAATGGTCCAATGGGTCGGTAATCCGACAAGACCGGGGATGGATAAAAAATATATACAAATTTAATTTTGATGTCTTAAAATAATAGATTCGATAAATTATAGCTGGAGCAGTAGGTACGTCACTAGACAACAAAGTACGGCAATTGTTTCTTCATATGTGCTCACAATATTTACGGTTCTTTATGAGCGGTGGAAAACATCAAAAACAAAAGAATTTGGTTACAGTATAAGCGAAACAGTACGACGATTTTTAGCAGATTCTACTTTATAAAAAATCTGAAATTCAGGATCTTCGAAAATTCTGCCACTAAAGAAGTTAAATAGTGGATGCAAATTTGTATGGAAATCTACCATTTTTGTCGCAGAGAAATACCGTCAGGCACACGGCTTGTCTATTAAATCAATTTTTTAAAGTTACTGATTACTAACGCTTAGCCTTAACCTCTGGGTCTGAGAAGCATGAATTCGGTTTAGAAATATTTATTTTCTCAAAGAACAAATTGCACAATGGTTTTTTTTTGTTTTGGAAGGGAAATCATCAAATGATTTCTACCGCTCTGGAAAGCGTGACAGACTTTTACCGTCTAAAACCCACCCGTGTTCCTTCAGTTCATATTGATTAAATCACATTAACAATTATGTAGGCGAAGCACAATAAAAAGAGCTATTTTTTATGTTGTAATCATTTATTTAGTATAGTAATTATCGATGTACATTACCTGTAATACCTTACCTATTTGTTGTACCCAATTACGATAATATGATAC
Source organism: Polymixis lichenea (assembly GCA_949091785.1). Classification (NCBI taxonomy): domain Eukaryota; kingdom Metazoa; phylum Arthropoda; class Insecta; order Lepidoptera; family Noctuidae; genus Polymixis; species Polymixis lichenea. The sequence continues at coordinate 412,067 of OX420943.1, read as the reverse complement.
AAGTAGCTCCTAAATCAACATAAAAAAATATCATGTAGTTCAAACTCCATGGTACAAGTAGCATACATTGCGCCCGGCTAACAATATCACTAATCCAGTAACAATAATTCAACCTTGGATATTCCTTACACGTGTCGACCCCAGATCGACAAGTCGAAACCTGCTCCCCGAGGAGGCCATGGTTTCTCGGTTCGGGTTGGTAGATTAGCCGGGAACGGGTAGTTACACATGCTACTTGTACTATGGAGAAAAGGTGATATTAGGACCGAAGATTCGGAATTATGTTCAGAGTTCTACAGTTTTCCAATTATCAACATGTTATAAGTATGACAGCGATGCGGACGAATACTTTGACGCCTAAGTCTCCTTGTGTTTTTGTATTTATTTGTTTAGTTAGATGATTAGTTAATATTTTTTATATAGTTTTAATTTAGTAATTAGTTCAATTAAGTATTGTTTGTGAAGTAGTGGCTCCGCTGTTCACTACTAGTCGCGATGTACCCTATACCTAGCTAGCCAGTCTTCCAGTATTTTAGCATAGGATTCTATTGTAATGTAACATTTATGTGCCGTGTTTACACCTATGCAGGTGCAACTATTGACTGATTTCTATTTATTGTTTTGTGTGATTCGTGTTTAATATAACTCATTATTCGTAACATCTGACTGGTTTATTTTCACTCCTTCGTCACGGGAACACCGTTACCCCCGCCTACAACACCTGACTCACGCTGTAATTAACATTTTGGTCCTATCGAGCCGGATCAGGTTCAACTAGAAGGAATAAACCAGTCAGAACATGAGTCACAGAAGTGAAATCACCACACGTAGTAAGCAAAGAAGACTGGCAGAAGAAATGAGTACGCGACGAACAGAGGACATCGTCTCTGACTCGGGCTTACCATCCGAGAGGGCACCAGGTTCTCCGTCCATAGCACCGACAATGGCGTCGACATCTGCTCGTAATATCCCTCTGACAGGCGGTCGATTAATCGACCACAGTAAAGACCAGTCAGAAGGGCCGCAAGAAGGGCAGACAGCCGCTAAGGGTCGTCATATATCGCCGCGAAGCAAAGTTTCATCAAGAAATAGCCGCAGGAGCGTCGATTACTTAAGAAAAAGAATCGAGTACGAAGCCGAGCGCGAGTTGGTGCAGCTTAAAGAGAACCTCGTGAGAGACAAGGAAAACCTTGTTAAGAAACGGATGGAAGCAGAAATAGCCGAGATAGAGGCGGCTGCTGAAAGCGATGACTCTCACTCAGATGTGAGTACGACACAGCGCGTCGAAGAATGGGTCAAGAAAACGCCCCAAGTGTCCCAAATGAATGCCGTATTGGGTACACCGGCTGTGTCAGGCGCACCTGTTGAAGTGGCTGCGCCCCGTGAAACATCTGAGATCCATGTAAGTACAGTGAATCGTGACTGTGATAACAACCGTGTGTCGTCAGTGCCGCGTGAAAATGTGTTGCAAGTACCTAGGGCATCTGCGTCTGTACCGTTACCTAACATATCGGTACCAAATACGCCAAGGTACCTGCCAATGTCGTCAGAAGGAGTAAAATTCCGTCTGCCCAATTATTATCCCGTCTTTACCACTCCGGCCGCAAGTGTACCTCGAGTAGTACCACTCGAGTCGGATACACGGCGGCAGATGCAGTACGGAGCGGATGAAAGAGAAAGACGGCGAGAATTCTCGGGGGACAGAGACCGAAAAATTGACCAGCTGGCAGATGCAATCACAAGCCTGGCACGACCACGACCGGTACCAAGACAGGCATATGAATTGCCATATTTTAATGGTGACCCAGCCGACTGGATATCCTATCGGAATATGTACTGGGAAACATCACAGTTATACAGTTTCAAGACACATGAAAACCTAGCACGATTAAAAACCTCACTACAGGGCGACGCAAAGAGATCAGTAGAGGATCTGCTGCGAACATCAACGGACCCAGCAGAAATAATGCGTGCGCTCGAGGAAGAGTTCGGTCACCCGACCCTAGTGCTACAATACGCCATACAGAAGGTGAGAGATTTACCCAGAGTGACGGAGAGTTGCCGGGAGCTGAGGAAATTCTCATCAACGGTTCGAAACTGTGTATCATTACTTAAAAACATCCATGCAGAGGGCTACATAAATAACCCACAGCTGGTAAGCGACCTGCTGAGTAAGCTGACACCAGTACAACGTGCGCAATACGGTGACTTCGCGATGGGACTAGATAACACACAGGGGGTGGACTTAAGAGTGTCTCCAAACCTAGAAATATTATCGCATTTCCTGATACACTTGACACGCTCAACATCATACTACGTTCAAGCGAACATGTTCGAGTCAGGTCCATCAAAACCCCCTGCCAAGCCGCAACAGAAGTATGGCGGCGCCAGTCAGTCCCGACCAATGAACACCGCGCGCTCAGCCGGCAGCAGGCCTCCGTTGACACAACGAGTAAACACGCAAAGCGATGAGTCTACTGTACCTGAAGAATGCGTGATATGTCAACAGAAGCACGACATTGAAGAATGCGAGCAATTTAAGAAACTTACCATCCAACAACGGTGGGAAACAATCAAAGAAAAGAATACGTGCTTCAAGTGTCTCGTAAGGAAGCACCCCAAGAGGTTCTGTCGTGCCAACAGATGCAAGAAATGCGGTTACGGGCACCATCTACTATTACACGCGGATAAACAACAAAGAGAGAAAGAGGATAAACCTCAAAATAACAAAACGGAAAGTGTTACGAACATAGGCGAATGGCGGGCTACTGCGCTGCTAAAAATCATGCCAGTAACAATCAGTGACGAAATAGGTGACGACAAACAGTGCTATGCGTTATTGGACGATGGTGCGACCGTGTCACTCATTGATAGTTCGCTCGCCACCAAACTAATGGGTCCGTGTGTTCCTCTTTCATTAAAAACCGCGGGTGGCCACGAAGTAACAGACTTAACCTCACGAGTAGTGCAAGTGCGCGTGAAAGGTCCTAATGGACAGTGCCATAACATTAAATGTCGTACAATGGTAGACGTAAACCTACCAACGCAATCAGTGTCCGCCTCAATAATACATGACAACGCGCACCTAAGCGACTTGGGTTGCGTGGAAATGAGGGGAGCCAAGCCGATGCTGTTACTGGGACAGGACAACTGGGAGCTGCTAGTCAGTCAGGATATCCGCCAAGGAAGATCCGGTAAGCCAGTTGCCTCACTTACCAAGCTAGGTTGGGTCATCCATGGACCATTCAATAATAATAAAAGTAAAGACAGTGTTAGTTGCATAACTGTTTCTCTTCCTGATTTACATGACCTAGTAAAGTCACAATTTGAGTTAGAATCAATAGGCATTTCAGAGAACTTTCGTAAACATAAAGATGTCGAAAGGGCTGTAGCTGTGTTAGACAGCACCAGCCATCGTACCCCCGACCGATCACAGTGGGAGGTGGGTTTGTTATGGAAACATGACAATATTCAGTTGCCTGATAATTATCATCAGGCCCGGCAAAGGCTATACGGCATAGAGAAGCGTATGCGCAAGGACGCTAGTTTTGCCGAGGCATATTCTGCCCAAATAGGTAGGTTAGTAGACGAAGGTTACGCCCGTAAAGTAACAGGCAACATAGACGGCTTGCCGGTTTGGTACTTACCGCACTTCGGGGTCGTTAACCCGAACAAACCAGGCAAGCTGCGCTTAGTGTTTGACGCGGCCGCCACGTCTCATGGGACGTGTCTAAATGATAATCTACTAACCGGACCTGACCTACTGAATTCGTTGCTCGGCATATTATTAAAATTCAGGATAGGCCCCATAGCGTTTTCAGGGGATATCGCGGACATGTTCCTAAGAATAAGAATAAGGTCACAAGATCAAGGCGCGCAATTATTTTTATGGAGAGGCGCGGATCACAACAAGGAACCAGATACATACGCGATGAATTCCATGATATTCGGTGCAGCCTCATCACCTACCACGGCAATATATATACTCAATAAAAATGCCGATGAGTTTGTCGATGTTTACCCTGAGGCTGTTGAAGCAATAAAATCCAGGCATTATATGGATGATTATCTAGATAGTGCTTGGACCGAGGAGAAGGCCAACAGCCTGATAGAGGAAGTAACCAGAATACACGCTTCCGGCGGGTTCATAATCCGGGGGTGGGTTACTAACTCATCAGAACTACGGGAAAAGTTAAAAATAGACATGCCTAACAAAGTAGCCCTTGAAAAGGGAGCAGGCTCAGTTGAAAGGACCCTAGGTTTAATATGGTCACCTAAAGACGACGAGTTAGGTTTCGATCTATCGTTTAAAAGACTTCCCCCTGAAATAATAAATGGTAGTCTAGTGCCCACTAAGAGACAGTTTCTGAGCATGATAATGTCTATTTATGACCCACTTGGTTTCCTTTATCCCTGTGTTATTCAGTCACGCATTTTGATGCAACGAATATGGAAATCAGGAATACAGTGGGACGAGCCATTACAGGAAAAAGACGCCAAAACATGGTTTAATTGGCTCCACAATTTACATCAATTAAACGATTTAAAAATACCGCGGTGGTACGGTTTAAACCTCGAGAAGTTAGAACTACATGTTTTCGGGGACGCCAGCGAGCTGGCTTACGCCGCGGTCGCGTACCTAGTAGGTTATAACACTGACGGTAAAAGGGAAACCGTTATGCTGTTAGGTAAAGCGCGAGTAGCTCCGCAAAAAGTAATCTCTATTCCTAGACTAGAGTTACAAGCAGCAGTATTAGCATGCCGATTAGCGGACACTGCCCACAAAGAACTGGGTTTACAAATTAACCAGAAATTCTTTTGGACCGACAGTAAGACGGTTCTAAAGTGGATAAACTCTGACGCCCAGGAATTTCAAAGGTTCGTCTCGCACAGATTAGCCGAAATAGATAGGCTGTCAGACAGAGGCAACTGGCGCTGGGTGCCCTCACAGGATAACCCAGCTGATAAAGCTACCAGATTGTGCTGGCCCGATAACCACGCAGAGTGGCTCTCGGGTCCCTTGTTTTTATGTGACCCACAGGAGCAGTGGCCGGCGTGTCCTGAGGCAGAGGCGTTGGAAACGGACCTTGAGCGCATTCAGCGGGTCCACGTCACAGCGGCGCCTGTGGCGCCTCTCCTTGACTACAAGCGCTACTCTTCATGGACGCGCCTACAACGCGTGATGACGCACGTACTAATCTTCATCGGCCGATGTCGCAAACGTCGGTCGAACACCGTAATAAGTCTGCGAGACCTGGAGGAGGCTCACAACTGCCTCATAAAGTTGTGTCAAGAAGACAGCTTCAAGGACGAGCGGGCCGCTATGCAAAAAGGCTTGCCCGTACCAAACAGCAGCAACATTAAGGCTCTCGACCCCATGATAGCCAACGACGGGTTGCTACGAGTAAGAGGTCGTCTAAGTGCCTGTGAGGTACTCACATTCAGTGAGAGGCACCCTATAATTTTGGAAGGTCGTCACCCTTTAACAAAAAAGCTAATCGCACACTACCACGCGATGGCTTTGCATGCAAACCACGAGACCGTCGTCAACAATCTGCGTGAAAAGTATTGGATTACCAAAGTTAGAACTTCAGTAAAAACAGTAGTCGCAAATTGCCAACTCTGTCGAATTTGCAGAGCTCAACCCGCCCCACCGAAGATGGGCGATCTACCACTGGCTAGAGTAGAACCATCACGAAGAGCCTTTATACGAGTGGGGGTGGACTACTTCGGCCCGATGGAAGTAGCAATCGGGCGACGACGCGAGAAGAGGTGGGGTGCCCTATTTAACTGCCTCACCACACGCGCCGTCCATCTAGAGTTGGCCGCTTCCCTAAGCGCCGACTCCGCCATACTAGCCTTGCGGCGCCTCATAGCGCGCCGCGGGCAACCAGCGCATCTGTACTCTGATCAGGGTACCAACTTCATCGGAGCTAATACCGAGCTTCGAGCCGCCCTGAAAGACCTTAACCAAAGTCAGATAAGGGACGATGCGGTTAACCGTGGCATCGAGTGGCACTTCAACCCCCCAGCGGCCCCACACATGGGCGGCTGCTGGGAGCGCCTGGTGAGATCAGTGAAGAATGCACTCCGTAGCACGCTGAAAGAACGTGCCCCCCGCGAGGAGGTCCTCTACACCCTCCTCACGGAAGCCGAGCTAATCGTAAACAGCCGGCCACTAAGCTACGTGTACGACGACCACAACCAGCCCGTGGTCCTGACGCCGAACCATCTGCTCCTGGGCACTGCGTCCGGGAGCACACCGTTTGCACCGAGCGACACCGAAGACGTCGACTCCCGCAGGCAGTGGCGGCGCGTGAACGCGCTCGCTGACATGTTCTGGCGGCGCTGGCTGCGGGAATACCTACCTACGCTTCAACGTCGTGAAAAGTGGGCAAACAATGTGCCAAACGTGCGTGTCAGTGACGTAGTGATAATTGTGGACAATAATAGACCGCGAAGTGCGTGGACAAAAGGTGTGATTAAAACCGTGTATTACGGACATGATGGTATTATCCGTGTGGTGGACGTTAGAACCGTCAACGGAGTTCTACGTCGACCTGTAGCAAAAATTATTGTGCTTCCCACAGACCAAGAAATGTAAGACGGTTGAACCCTTTTACAGGGGGTGGAATGTAGGCGAAGCACAATAAAAAGAGCTATTTTTTATGTTGTAATCATTTATTTAGTGTAGTAATTATCGATGTACATTACCTGTAATACCTTACCTATTTGTTGTACCCAATTACGATAATATGATACAAGTAGCTCCTAAATCAACATAAAAAAATATCATGTAGTTCAAACTCCATGGTACAAGTAGCATACATTGCGCCCGGCTAACAATATCACTAATCCAGTAACAATAATTCAACCTTGGATATTCCTTACACGTGTCGACCCCAGATCGACAAGTCGAAACCTGCTCCCCGAGGAGGCCATGGTTTCTCGGTTCGGGTTGGTAGATTAGCCGGGAACGGGTAGTTACACATGCTACTTGTACTATGGAGAAAAGGTGATATTAGGACCGAAGATTCGGAATTATGTTCAAGACCACCGATGGAAGTTGCCGGACGATGTACGCGAACTGCTAAATGAGAAGAACGCAGCTGTTCGTGCCTACAGCAACTTTCCTTGCGATGCGAACAAGGCTCACATGCGCTATTTGCAGAGGTCTGTGAAGACGCGCATGAAAGAGCTTCGTGACGCTGGCTGGGACAAGATGCTGAGCGAGTTAGAGCCGACTCATCTAGCCTTCTGGCAACTTCAGAGGAATCTCAAATCCCGAGAAGTCTCCTCCATGCCCCCCCTGACCAGGCCCGACGGCACAGTCGCATTCGACGACATCGACAAGGCTGAATGCCTTGCCGAGAGCCTCGAAGCCCAGTGCACGCCCAGTTCTCTGCCAGTAGACCAGGCACACCTCGATGAGGTGGACGCCGAAGTTGAACGCAGAGCCTCCCTCCCGCCCGTCGAAGACCCTGATGATCCAATACCTCTCGTCACCCCGGACGAAGTTCACGAGATCATCAAAGGTCTGAAACCCCGCAAGGCCCCCGGCGCTGACGGAATCACCAATAGGGTGCTCCAGATGCTGCCCGCCCACATGATCATGCTCTTGACCACCATCTTCAATGGTGCCCTGAGCAACAACATCTTCCCGCAGGCGTGGAAGCAAGCCACGGTCATCGGCATTCCAAAACTTGGCAAGCCCAAGTCCGAGCCCACGAGCTACCGCCCCATCAGTTTACTGAATTCGCTCGGTAAAATCTACGAGAGACTTATTTATAAGCGACTCAGAAATTTTGCCGAGACGAAAGGCCTCATTCCCGACGAGCAGTTTGGTTTTAGAACCCAACACTCGTGCGTGCAACAGGTCCACCGCATCGTAGAAGACATAAGCGCTGGTTTCCAGCGCGGCTCTATGACCGGTGCAGTATTCTTCGATATAGCGAAAGCTTTCGACAAAGTCTGGCACAACGGCTTATTATATAAGCTGTACAAACTCGGCGTGCCTGACCGTCTCGTACTCGTCCTTCGAGACTTTTTGTCGAACCGCACCTTTCGCTATCGCATAGAGGGAGCGATTTCCTCCCCCCACCCCATACGCGCCGGCGTCCCTCAAGGCGCCGTGCTTTCCTCTCTCATTTTCACGCTATTTACTAGCGATATCCCCAAGCGTAGACTGGCAAAGTTGGCACTGTTCGCAGACGACACAGCCATTTACTACGCTGGGGTCAGTCAGGATGCGATATCCACCAGACTCCAAACCGCAGTCAATGTTCTTGGCGCGTGGTTTAGAAAATGGAGGATTGAAGTAAACCCAGACAAAAGTCAAGCGGTTCTCTTCTCGAAACCGCGACACAGACCCGACCCCCCCCGGCCCATCTCCATGTTTGGCAAGCCTATCCCTTGGGAGAAGCAAGCCAAATATCTAGGAGTGATCATGGATCAGCACCTCTCCTTCTATAAGCACATAATGAAGGCGCGCTCACGCGCCGCCTTCGCTCTTGGAAGGCTGCATTCTGTTCTGAACGCACGTAGCAAGTTGTCACTCAAGTGCAAGTTGCGAATATACACGACGTGCATAAGGCCAATCATGACTTACGCTAGTGCACTCTTTGCACACACGAAGCCCCGATACATCCATAGGATGCAGACACTACAAAACCGTTTCCTCCGTCAAGCCACACGCTCGCCCTGGTATGTTAGAAACGAGATCCTCCATCTCGACCTTAAAATCCCCACTGTAGCCCAATTCTTAAAACGAAATTCAAAGCGTTTCTTTGAATCCGCCGCGCAACACCGCAATCCATTGATTGCGAAGGCCGCTAGTTATGTCCCCAGTAAAATCAGTCGTATTCGCCGGCCGCGACATGTCCTCTCCGACCCTGATGACCCCATCACTCTTCTTCAAGAAAGCAGTAGGGCCACCAGCACAGCACACAAAAACAGACCGTGTTTCCGACCTCGCCGCCGAGGTCCTCGCGCCTCGCGAAGACCCCGAGTAAACGATTCCTCCCCCAACCGTCCCTTGCCCGCAGAAGTGCCAGCCCGCGCCGAAGCTGAGCAAGTAGAGTTAAAATCCCCATGATTAATAATAAAGAAATTATTGATCCAGCCTGTCCCCACTTGCTGCCCTCCCTAAAAGTGACTCCCTGAGCCGAGGCTCGTACCCCGCAGGGGGTGCCCTCAGTGCGCAGTTGCTGTAGGTTTTAATTTTAGTTTGTAAGCCCTGGCTGGAGGCTCTTAGCCTAAAAACTAAAAGTCCCCGCAGGAAAGCCCGGTTAAGTAGTTACGGCCTCTCAAGGTCAACTACGAGATGCCCATATCAAAAAAAAAAAAAAAAAGAATTATGTTCAGAGTTCTACAGTTTTCCAATTATCAACATGTTATAAGTATTGTTTGTGAAGTAGTGCACTGAGAAAAATGTCATTTTGGCATAATCTTAAAATATCGTGACGTTGGTTTAAAATAGATGCGTTGTCTTATAATATGTTGATAATAAGTAAATATTACGCTAGAACTGAAATGTGTTAAGATGGAATCGAATTTTTTGGGTAAATAATGCAATATTATGATACTTGTCATCGTAAAAATTTGTAATTATGAAATAACATTGTCTTCTTCAAATAATAACACAATGTAATAGAAAATGGTCCACTGTCCCATAAATTAGTATGATAATTATAAATAAGATTCTAATTAAAAAACACAATGACAGTCACCGTAATATAAATAGATTTCATAGTTTAATATGAAGAAGTATCTCTAAAAATACGATGACCTCCCCCTAATGTACTATATTAAATTATAATGCTTTAAACTTATATTTTTAAAGTAAGCATCATTTTTTAATATTACAGTCATATTATTTTATGTGAATCCTATGATAATACGATTAAATAATCTCATATTTTTAGAGTAAGCATCAAAGTTCAATAATATAGTCATATTATTTTATGTGTATCCTACTAAATTATTATTACAGAGACCCATTTATGAGTAGCATTTGAATGATGTCCTACAAATTTAAGGTGACGGCATTATACCGTATGATTTTTTTTACCGTCTGGAAAAAAAGAGGGCATAATAGGTGAACGGAGTAAAAGCCTATGGCATAGAAATTTCGCTTCTTTTTTTTTAAATCCTGACATGAAATGAACCTATCAATAAATACTATTACTTATTTGTAGTAAACATTTCATACTAAAATTTAAAAAATAATAAAAATAGAAAAGAGTAAAAATATCGGCAAATAATATCAAAACCCAACTTATAGGCACCCTACTCTACGCGCAGAAATTATCAATGAATTCGTAGCGACATTCAATCCTTTGATTGAAGCCGGCCGGGGATAGGTAACTACTATCGCAAAATATCTTTCCTTAGGCGTACCGCTCACGTGTCACCGCATGCGCATCCCCTCCCGCCCGCGCGCCCTTCGAACCGAGTACCGCGTCTCGTGCTCTCTCTCTCTAGTCACCTGCGATTAGCCATAGCGTGACGTCGATCGCTGTTTTTTTACGTTTGAACCGTGTGTGCTTCGACCGCCCAGTGATTATTTTCATAATGACGTACGCATACTCCAACTCCACCCGCAGGCGAACATTCTATGGAGCGACGAGTCCATATTTACCCGCGCTGGTATCTACAACGTACCTACACAACGAGCAATGGTGGAGTTTCAAAACTCACTTAAAATAAACGGACACGTTCATCAAGTTCTACCTATGCAGTGTCAATGTTTGGGCCGGGATAATACACGTTGGCATAATGGGTCCAGTTTGTATCGAAGGTCGATTGACAGGGATAATGTATCGTGAAATTATACAGTCCGTTATCGACACAATGTTGGAAGACGTTCCTCTGGACTATCTGCCGGACATGTACTTTCAGCACGACGGGTGTCCAGCTCACTACGAGCGATCTGTGCTCGCGTATTTAGATAGTGAATTCCGTGATACGTGGATAGGTCGCGGTGCACCTGTGAACTGGCCGGCGAGATCACCAGACCTAACGCCATTAGACTTTTATTTGTGGGTTGAACTAAAACGCTTAGTGTACACCGAAGAAGCTCGTAGTGTAAATGAGTTAAAACAGCGAATAATAGACGTTTTTAATATTCTGAAAAGTGACAGAGACACGCTTAGGAGTCTAACAACCAATTTGCAAAAACGTGGGTGTTTGTGTTTAGTAAGAAACGGTGGACATTTAGAACAAATATTGCAATATCGTTGAAAAGGTACTTTTTCTTGTAAATAATAACTCATTTTCTGTAATTTTGTAAAAATTAATCAGTGTAATTATTTGTAAATAAGTTGATTACGATCTTTAAATACGCCTAATAAGTTGTAGTATCCGATTTGGATTAAACAACCTTGCTGGAATCCTTTTTTATTACACATCACGTTAAAACCTTCGAAATACAGATGAATGTGAGTGATTGTTATAAGTATTTAACATCAGCGGTTTGTTTACATTTCTATCAAAGCTTTACCGATCTTACGAGACGTAATTTATTTGGTTTACGGTTTCAAGACACGCGTCACTCAGTGTATCAAATTATTTGCCTACTACAACTACATACAGCACGGTGACGTATGTAGGTACACGCGCAAATGTGTGCGTGAGTGTGTAGGGATCAGGCGGTATCGTCCTGTGCGCAGGAGAGCGAAGTTAATGCTAGCGTCTCGCTCACACTTCCATCATGCTTCATTCATGTGCAATCGCAGCTGACGCCGTTTACTATTACCTATTTTGGATAATATTCATTTTACGCGAGTGCCGTAGGATGTATTCTTTTTCATGTATTTTAAGGATATTCGGAACTTTTATTAAATAAATGGTACCAGGTAAATATTAGGGTATATGAGTTCTATTCTACTTACACAAAACGTCATATTGTTGTCCAGACGCTAAAAAATTTCAGCCGGTATAATGAGGTCTCCCTCTCTCACTTCATTCCGCCGCCGCGCCATTTCGGTCGGCCATTTGTATTTCACCGCTACAGCCGGCAAGTCACGACTCACGACTCGTTTAATTAATAGCAATAACAATTCCATTAGTGCCAGTGAACGTGTTTGATCAGTGCAAAAATGGATATGGCTACGCGTGATCTTTTGAAGAAGTGGAATTTGGAACGCTACATCGATCGTTTTGAAAGTAAGTTGACAAACCTACCTAGTAAGTTGCTAGCATGAGCTCACACATTACATTCACACATTCTAATTTCTAGCAAGAATAGGGTCAGAGTGTCGTCTTAGAGGCACTATGAAAATATACTTAAAAAAATTTCGCGACCAATTTCAAGGTCACAGTTCTAACATAACCTTACCTATGGATCCCTTCGACATCGTTTTTACGACAAACGGTTGGTCGGAGACAAAAAACACCCAGACACTTTTAGCCTTTCTAGGTGTTACATACTATAGAATCGAGAAAATAAACGATTTGCGAAAATAACACTTTTTTGGCCGCTGTACACTCCAACCAAGAATAGTCTTGTCGTATGGTACCTACCCACCTACCTAGATATACGTTCATATTTATATTATACACTAGATTCGATGTGCAACTGCAACCCAAAAAAAAACAAATAGGTAGAGTGCGTCTAAACTAAAATGACGCGCCCCACTACCGCATTTACCGTAGTGTACGTATACAAATTTAAGTAGTGGGGCGCGTCATTTCAGCTTAGACGAGCTCTACCAACCTACATTTTATAAAGTCGATGCGACGTAGTGCATTTCACAGCTGCAATCAGGGCGCTGTTAAATTTACCTTTTTTTTCAGCTGAAAGAATTGATATCGCAACAATGCAGATGCTTAGTAAACAAGACATACATAGTATGTTCCCTCAAATAGGGGACAGACTCCGGTTTGAAGCAGCTCTGGCCATGTTAAAAAGCGACCAACCAAAAGATATGGTTTGTTTTCATGTTAAATTGTATTTCAAAAAAGTAAATTTTGTTTTAAACTTTTTGCTTACACATGCCCTGCGTCGCTTAAATGCACATTCTCCTACTTGCATGTAGGTAGGTAGGTACCTACTTATTAACTTTTATTATTTTAAAGTCTTCTTAAGATACCTAACAATTTAACCGGTGCAGTATTTATTTAAAAAGTGGAATAAAATCATAACTTTTCATCAGTCTTGTTAGTTTACCAACTAAGTACATTATTATTACCTTTTTAAATTTCTTGTTAAATTTCAGGATAACTCCTACAATTCATCACTCTTTGAAGAGGTCCTGAGGAATGACTTGTTAACTAGTCTACCTTGTAACTTAGAGCCTCTGCCACCGTGTGAAGGACTGCAAAGCTCAATCCTCAACCAAGACTGCGAAGCAGGACTTAACCAGGAAAATTTGGTAAGTTCTGCAAAATTGTAGAAAAGTACTCGTACTTACTGTTTTTTGGTTCAAGAGCAATATGTATTAATTTGTAATTACATCCATACTAATATTATAAATGCGAAAGTAAGTTTGTCTGTCTATCTGTCGGCTGGGGCAGGACCTTTTCACATTTTCATACCTAAGACACTGAACCGATGCAAAATTTGGTATAGACATTCTTTGAGACCAGGATCAGTCCTGATCTTGATCGATTAGTTTTTATCAGGGCCGGATCAAGGGACGAGGGCAGGACCGTTCACACCTGCAATGCTGAACCGATTACTAGTAAAAAAATATAACACTTCCCTTGAGTTATCTCCGGCTAGGGCTAGCTATAGCCTGTTAGTTAACGGTCGCACTCGGACACATTTAGTGATTATTTCAACGATTATTGAGGTTAATTGACCGTACATACTCATATTATCACACCTTTTTGTTACATGTACTATTATAACATTGTCTCAAAGTAAATATTATTTTAGGATGGTGACATACTGGTGATACCACTGGACTCGTCGTCGTCAGTGGGTGAAGCAGTTAGACAAGAGTCCACCGGGAGCAATTTAGTAAGTTATTGCCTATTATCCTGTACTTTTGATAAGGAATTTAAATTGACATTCAATATTGTTAACCCCCGGCGTAAACAGATAAGTTTAACGTCTGTACCTGTCCTGTCCTGTATGTGTGTACGGACGGCCGTTTAGGAGCTATACTATATGTCACAAAGATCAGTAATATATTTGGAGTTGGTGACAGCTATAACTAACAACTAAATGCATGATGCCTAGACTGGCACCGACTCCAACTGATCATTATACTGAATGGAAGGTAGGTATTGAACCTGTATTTTCAACATTTTAGTGACATTTTTTTTTAACTTTTACCTTGCATATTTAGTTTGTAATGCCATACTTATACTATTTGTGTTTCAGGTGAATACCATACTGAATTCATCAGTCGAGGGAAAACAAATAATAGCAATTGGGCAGAAAACGGGCACCTTACCCTCAAACGTGCGTGGGCGTTTATGCAAGCTGCTTATGGAGAAGCTCATTACGGCCGAAAACCCGGTACTTCTGACAGATTCGCAGCTGCTTGCTCTATCCTACGACATTGGCAGATTATTTAAAGAGGAGTCACCACCCCTATACTACGCGCAGTACCGGCCGGCTGATGCTTACCAGGCTAAGCGCAATATCTCTGGCTGGTTAGTCACCGCCAGAAGGGCTCGACGGCAGCATTTAGTTTCGTTGGGCCTTATTGAAAAGCCCAAGTCACGTTCTCGCTCCAAGTCCAGTCCTAGGCTAGACACCCCTCCACTCGCTGGAATCGACCTGACCGGACTTAAAGAAGGTAACTCCTTTTCAAGAAATTTTATGTTTTCAGATTGAATTAAATTATCAAGAACAAAATTATTGAGAAAAATATCTGAATTAGTATAAATTTTCGTTACAAATTACAAAATATCTGAATCTAAGAACCGTTATTGTCATTCATTTCATTCTCCTGCCCTTATCCCAATTTATTTGGGGTCGGCGCAACATATCTTTTCCTTCCACACTTCTCTATTAGTCGTCATCTCCGTAGTCACACCCTTTCTAACCATATCATCATTCACACAGTCCATCCATCGCTTCTTTGGTCTTCCCCTACTCTTATAGCCATCGACATACATACTTTCTTCACGACGTTTTTCTCATTCCTCCTTAGCACATGCCCATACCATGATAAACGATTTCCACACAACTTTTCAGTTATCGGTGCTACTTTCAGGCTTCCTCTTATGTACTCATTTCTTATTCTATCCCTCCGTGTAACACCACACATCCCTCTTAACATTCTCATCTCGGCTACATGCAATTGCTTTTCATTCATCCCTTTTGTGGCCCAACATTCGGATCCATACAAGACGGCAGGTCTTACCATGGTTTTATATATCTTCCCTTTAAGTTTAAGGGGAATGTGGGAGTCGCAGATTGTTCCCGTAACCTGCCGCCATTTCATCCATCCAGTGTTAATTCTGTGCTTTACTTACCGTTATTGTCATTGTACTAATTATTAATCGTTTTAATTTTTGTGTGCAGGTGAAGTGGAGGACGTAGCGTCAGCATTAGAGCAGCTGTCAAGTCCTTCAGCTGGTCCGTGGCAGGAGGTCAGTGCCCTGTGGCGGGAGACGGTGCGAGCTCGCCTCCGGTACTTGTACTACGAGGAAGGGACATTACAGGAGTACTTCAATAAGTATCCTATCCTGAAGTCAAGTGATGGATGGCGACTCCTGACTCATGACTACGAAGCACTGTTCCCTGATAAATCCGGGGGCCTCGACGCCTTGGATGCTTCATCGGAAAACATACTAAAAGCTGCTCAGCAGAAGCTTAACACCACAAAGGACTCGTTTCTTCGTCGAAAAATAGCTGATACATTGGCAATTTGTGACGGTAAGGAAATGATTCTGTTATATAGTTCTAGGTGCTCGACCTCCCTGGGTCGGTGAACCCGTTATAAAATATATAGACAAAAAAGAATTTAAAAATTATCTAACATGGTGCAGTCGTTCAGAAGTAACGGGCGGGCGGACACACATTTCGGCAATTCATTTTTACTTATATAGATAGATTTTATTTTGTTCTGATACTTTTCCCTATTTGCTCAGTTAATGATGATGTGTTGTGTCAAATATACTATTATTATTTTCTTTCCAGATGAACAACCGGAGACAAAATTAATAGCAGCGATATTGCTACTCGGCTGTCTCTTTAATATTCCTCCTGCCCGTCGATCTAGAAAAGACTGGCAAGCTTCACGAGCGGAGATATTGGATGGATTTGTGACCATCGTGGATGATGACGCAGACGTGCAAGTGGTAATTGAGGAGCGTCGCCAAAAGCTTCAAAACCTAGGTATTAGCCTCCAACCATTTATAATTTGGTGCCGCCAGTCAGGTATCTCCTTCACAGTATGTGACAATACGTTTTACAAGTTCACAACACTAACTGAGGCTGTTGATGTGACTTTTAAAATATTTCATGCTACTGCGGCTAAATATCCTACTGAAAGCTATAACATTTGGCTTATTATCCAAATTGGTTTTTACAAAGTCAAAACATCGTACGATCGTATGTCACAATCTGTGAAGGAGATATTAGTTACTCTCGGAGTCACAATTTAAATTAAGATGAAGTGTCACAGTTGTAAAAGGACTTTTCCCACGTTTTCTTCACTTATTACCCACTTATGGAAAGAATGTGAAAAAATTGATATTACTGGAGTTTATAAATGTGGTGAAGACGCATGCTACCGGTATTTCACGGACGATACACAATTTAGAAAACATGTTAACTTAAAACATTTGAATAAAGTAAACACTCGTTATTTGCCATCCACCTCAAACGAGGCTTGCGTAGTTCCTATGTGTGAAACAGAGACTACCAAAGTAGCAACTGAGCACATATACATTGAAGCTGATAGTGAACCGGAAGTCCTTGATAATGCTGATAGTATTATTCATAAAGAAGTTTTGAAATTTATTTCAACGCTCTATGTAAATCCCTCTGTATCTCGATCGTCTGTACAAGCTATGGTTAGTCATTTGCAAACCCTTCTTGACAATATCGCACCGTCTTTAATGTCCGTATTCGGCCCTGTGCTAGCTGATGAGGAAAGCATGTCTGGAAGCGAAATTAATAAACGACTTCATAAGTTCAACACAGCTTTGAAGGGCATCTTTTTTCCGTTTCGTTCAGAATATTTGAGATTCCGAGAATTGAATTTATTAGGTTCTTTTATACCACCACATGAAGTAATCGTTGGTTATTGTCCTGACATTTCACAAAGGAGTAACACTTTAACATTACACACCAAGCCACGTACAATGCAAGTAATTCAACTTCGCCAGGTTTTGAAGAATTTTTTTTCCATTGACACTATTTGGAAAGATGTAACGGATTATTTGAACCACCTAAGGGGTAATTTAATAATCCGTGAAGAAAATCCGATGAGGCCAATGTGTCTAGAAAATGTAATGCAGGGATCTGTATGGCTGGCAATGTGTACACCGCAGGCGTCGGACATTATTCTTCCTTTAGTAGTATACTATGATGATTTTGAAATTGGAAATCCTTTGGAGAGCCACGCTGGGGTGCATAAGCTTGGTGGTGTATACGTTTCCTTGCCAGCACTCCCACCACATTTATTTTCATTGTTGAATAACATTTTGCTGTTAGCTATTTGCCATTCTGCTGACAAAACTAAATATGGAAACAAAGCTATTTTTGACCCTGTTATTGAGGAATTGAATTACTTGCAAAACAAAGGAATTTTTATAGAAAATAAGTTTTTTAAAGGAACCGTAAAATTGAAGGTTGTTGCTATAACTGGCGATAATTTAGGCCTGAATTCAATTCTCGGGTTTACTGAAAGTTTTTCAGCTAACAAGTGTTGCAGAATCTGTAACATTGACAAGAAAGGTTTGCAAACTGCTCTATATGAAAACAGTAACTTGCTTAGAAATATGACTTCATACCACGCTCAATTGCAAGAAAACGATACACCTAACACGGGCATTAAAGAATCATGCTGTTGGCTTAAGGTGACAGGATTTGATTTATTTCAAAATGTAGCAGTAGACCCAATGCATGATATATTAGAAGGTGTAGCTCGTTATGTAATGACCTTTGTCATAAACCACTTTCTTGCCGAAGGTCTTTTAAAGATCTCAGTATTGCAACAAAGAATAATTTCATTTGATTATGGACCAGATAGGAATTCAAAACCAAGTAATTGTTTAGTTGTCCAAGGTTCGAAAGTAAAATTGAAAACTTCAGCATCAGAAATGCTTACCCTTATTAGATACTTCAGCCTAATAGCCGGGTTTTACATTCCTTTAGAATATAAAGTATGGAAATTATACATTATGTTGCGGCAAATCACCGACAGGTTATTAAGTCATAGGGTCTTCAGTGACACCAATATTCAACTCCGGGTTATAATAGCAGAATTTAATCAATTGTACACGGAGCTAACAAAATCACCCCTGCAGCCAAAGTTTCATTTTCTGACTCATTATCCTACCATGCTAATGAAGTTCGGCCCCGTACGTAACATGTGGGCTATGCGTTTTGAAGCCAAGCACAGGGTATCTAAGTTAGTGGCTAGATCATCTTTTAATCGAGTCAATGTTTGCAAGACTCTAGCAATAAAATGTCAACTTATGCTCAATGACTTGTTTGTGAAAAATACAATACCTACAACAAAAATACTAGGAAAAAAATCTGCATTAAATTCAGGAGACACTGTCAAGTTTTCTCTCGGCACTGGCGTTGACCTCAAATATTCGGTTACTTCCGCTACAATAGCTGGTGTTATATGGCAGCGGAACTCTATTGTTACTGTAGATATAGATGATGAACAATTCTTACCCACTTTTGGCCAAATTGATGCAATTTTGGTGACAGATACTGAAGAGGTTTTTTTCCGTTGCTGTATGTTTGAAACTATTGAATTTAATTCTCATTACAATTCTTATGAAGTTAAACGTGGTAATGATTATCTGTGCTTTCCTTGCCAAAATGCCGTTTCTCCGTGTCCTAACACGCTCACTCTAATGCGAGGTAACACGTCATATATTACAAGTAGATGGTACCTAGAGTAAAAATTTCAAAATTCTGTAGGTATTCTAACGGCTTACGGTCGCTGCTATAATACCTTGAAAATGCGCAAACGAGTTAACTCGTTTGCTCATTTTTAAGGTGTTTTTATTTTGAATCCAGTAATATCAATTTTTTTTGGAAACGTTTACATAATTATTAATTATGTACTTATACCGTACGCGGCGTTGCTAGTTTGAGGCACTGCAGAGTCCAAGGGCAGTTATTTTTTTATAGCAGAGTGCGCTCAACTAGTAATCTACCCTTAGTTACGGTATTTATCGGATATCCCTTTAGGATATCCTATAAAGACGGCCCGATAACGGTGTCCGCATAAAGTAATGGTATGAGCCAGCACCAATAGCTGGTTTAAGGTGAACGCACACTTATCAGAGCCGAAGGAGGCGAAGGAATCAAATTTTAGAATTACTTAAATGAAGTCCAATGTAACTTCGCACACTTATCCGCACCGAATCGTACGACCTTATTCGTCCGATTCGGTAAGTGTGCGAGGTTCCATAGGATTTCATACAAGTAATTCTAAAATTCGATTCTTTCGCCTCCTTCGGCTCTGAAAAGTGTGCGTTCACCTTTAGTAATAGATTTTAAAGTAAAGTATTTGTATGAGGGATAGATTAGTCTCATCGGAGTGTTTATAGTAGCACTTTACTTGAAAATAGATATTTACTATAATAATATAACCAATTTATTGTATGCAGCTTTAAGGTGAAAGCGTCAGGGTAGCCCGCGAAATTCAAATTTTCTTACGTTTTTTGCAATTTGCAGGCCAGTGCTAGGTTTTGATTGAAATGTTAGACGCGGGTGTAAGACGTATGTAGTACAACTTATGTACTTACACCCGCGTGCAACATTTAATTAACATACAACCTAGCACTGGCCTGCAAATTGCAAAAAACGGCTACCCTGAAGCAATCACCTTAAGGGCAAAAATGTTTTAGTTATAGGTACATTAATGTAAAGTTTGTTATTTTTTGTAAATTAAATTTCTACTCGTCTCAACCTTTATTTTAATTTGTAAAAACTAGAATTATTGAACATAATGTATATAATGATTCTTTATAATGACCGACAAATAGATACTGTAATCATTAAGGCGAGGATGTTTCTAAACAAAACAGTCTTCTTTTATACTGAATATAAATGTTTAGAGTATATAATAATTATTCATTCATACTATGGAAATAAAAATACCATTCAATTTTCTGTTTAATTTATACATACATCCCTTTTCACCTTCTTACCATTCTTGCCAAGGTACTTTTTTCTATTTTTTTTACTTACTCTCCATTTTTTTAAGGTTCAAGTTTAGGGTTCTTCAGTTTTTTTTAATGTTGAGCTCACACCTAATAATATTTAAAAGGAAAGAACCAATATTGGATACTTAAAAATAAGGGGATCATGTAAGTCCAGTGGCGCCCTCAATTATAGGAGGATTGTGATTTCTAATAATCCAAACAATTTCTGTGTAATCCACCAGTATTTAGTTGTAGTCCTACTGATGGAGAATGAGTAGAACTACAACTAATCACTGGTGTATTATAGAGATATTAATTGGTTTATTAAAAAACACAATCCTCCTATTGAGGGCGACCTCCGTAAGATAATAGGCTATAACCAGAGATATGAGGAAATAGTAGGAAAAGTAAGAGGACCTAACCTAAAATACGAGGAGGTTACCGAAAAATAGTAGGAAAAATAATAGGATATAACTGGATATATGAGGAAGGCACCGAAAAATAGTAGGAAAAATTGTATGACATAACTGAATATGTGAGGAAGTCACCGAAAAATAGTAGGAAAAATAATAGGATATAACTGGATATATGAGGAAGGCACCGAAAAATAGTAGGAAAAATTGTATGACATAACTGAATATGTGAGGAAGTCACCGAAAAATAGTAGGAAAAATAATAGGATATAACTGGATATATGAGGAAGGCACCGAAAAATAGTAGGAAAAATTGTATGATATAACTGAATATGTGAGGAAGTCACCGAAAAATAGTAGGAATAATAATAGGATATAACTGGATATATAAGGAAGGCACCGAAAAATAGTTGGAAAAATTGTATGACATAACTGAATATGTGAGGAAGTCACCGAAAAATTGTAGGAAAACTAATAGGATATAACTGGATATATGAGGAAGGCATCGAAAAATAGTAGGTAACTAAAACTAAATCCATGGTGACACATCATCTTAAATACTGTTATCATCAACATCAGTATTATCATCGTTCTTTTTGGTGAATCACTATGCTCCGTCCTTTGAGTGAATTCATCATACTTTAAGCTGAATTCACCTCTTTTATGATTGTCAGTTTTCTCAGTGTGGCTCCGCTGTTCACTACTAGTCGCGATGTACCCTATACCTAGCTAGCCAGTCTTCCAGTATTTTAGCATAGGATTCTATTGTAATGTAACATTTATGTGCCGTGTTTACACCTATGCAGGTGCAACTATTGACTGATTTCTATTTATTGTTTTGTGTGATTCGTGTTTAATATAACTCATTATTCGTAACATCTGACTGGTTTATTTTCACTCCTTCGTCACGGGAACACCGTCACCCCCGCCTACAACACCTGACTCACGCTGTAATTAACAAATTACATTATATTACAACACAGCACATAAGCAGATTCCGACAACGCCACAATATCGGCGGTCAGATTTTCGCATACGTTTAGTACCTACTAAACGCTTTTACATTATTAGTTGTTATTGTCAACTATATCGTCGCAGATAGTGTCTGACACCGATATCGGACAATTTCTACCAGCGAAGACGCAGTGCGGGGTGAAGGTGCGGAGAGAACCAGCCGTTCTTTCACTTTAACACGCTTATTCGCGCTTCCGACTTCGAGACGTCGGTAATTAGAATTACTGTATTAGAGTCGTTTGGTGACTCGCGATGGTCATCGATATTCACCAATATCATCGGGCCGATAATAATTACATCGGTTTGTGTATAGCTGCTAACTTATCGGTATCGGGTTGGCGTCGGTATCTGATCATTTGAAAACGCTCAATAGGTAACTTACAGGATATGGAATCAATAAAAACAAATAAAAATTCTAAAATAAAAGTAGCCTAAAGTTACTCCTTATTACATCAGCTACCTGCCAGTGAAAGTCCCGTCAAAGACGGTCAAGCCATTTCAGAGATTAGCGGGAACAAACAGACAGACAGACATACAAAAATTTAAAAAAAAATATATTTTGGTATATGTACCGTATAATATATATTCATATGCATGTAGCAAAAAGCGGTTATTTTAATATTACAAACAGACACTCCAATTTTATTTATATGTATAGATGTATAGATTTTAGTTCTACCATAAAATGTATCTAAAACTAAGGAAAAAATATCGAACATAAGCAAAAATAATTCCGTTGATCAACTGCAATATGTTATACTATGGCATGAATTTTCTGCTAAATGGTTGACAGTTCATCGTAAATAAATACGTCGCGCTGCATTTTGGGGAGGCGGAGGTAGCGTTTCAAAGGCCCACAGGCCGGAACAACCTAGCCTTAAAGGGGAACAATTCTGTGATACATGATTTTTGCGAAACTTTAACCGTTTACGCAGCGCACGCAGCGGAAGATCTCAAAAGAAAAAAAAAATCCCAATTTTGAAACATTCTTCATTGGTACTCCGCTCCTATTGGTCTTAGCGTGATGATATATACCCTATAGCCTTCCTCGATAAATGGGCTATCTAACACTGAAACAATTTTTCTAATCGGACCAGTTGTTCTTGTGATTAGCGCGTTCAAACAACAAACAAACAAACTCTTCAGCTTTATAAAATTATTAGTATAATAATAATATAATAAGCCCCCTAAACAACCACAGGTCCTGATTGACCATCTAATCACGTGAGGCCCCTCACGTGATTAGATGAACGGGACACACGAATGAGAAATCACTGGCGCGGCTAACGTGGTTCTGGGAACCCACTTAAAAATGGAGACTCGTTCGAAAAGAAAACGTTTAGAACCGCTGCCCGGGGGCGATTGCCGGGGCGCACTTGGAGCTAACGCTGAGTGCTACAGCATGCGAACCGTCAGCGGTGAAGAGTTGACCGGGCGGACTCCCACCGACAAAGATGCTACAGCCTAAGCTATTGACAATGATGCTAGACTAACAAACAGGACAGACACCCCTGTAGAGCCTTATAGTCCAATAGAGATGCGCAAAATGTGTCAGTAAAAAGAAATGAATGAAGTACCTATATCTTTTCGCTTAGTGACGTAGTCCACTCATTTCCTTCAGTACTTCATTTAGTTCAGCGAATCAGAACGAGTCCTTATCATAAGATAACGATAGTGATTGACAAGTTACGACTAGACATGGGTAGTTCGCGAACGATTGAAGGAAATGAACTACTTCATATCACAAAATAAACTTATCATTCAATCAGTAGTCATTCAAATGTGTCTCTACTTCACGTAGTTCAGTGTTTCTTTTCGGTATTTTGATTTTAAATAAGCCAGTCTAGACAAAAATTTCTAACTATCAGTAAAAAAAAAACAAAATATACTACTTACTTAAAACAGGATAGGAAGCTGTTTTATGTAAATAATTTCTCAGTTGCCAGTGCGTACACCAAGTTTTCGATAGGGGGTGGTACTTTGATATTATGTAATAGTTGTTTTAGATATAAGGAAAGAAAGGATATCACTGCTTGCTCTGTCGATCGCTTATGTGAGGTAGCATGTGCGGAGGTTGAGGGCCATACTTTCTTATCTATTTATAGACCACCAGCCTGAACCTGTCATCATTTTTATCATTATGGAAGAAAGTAAACCTTTTAAAGATAATAAATTATTTGTTGTGTGGTGACCTAAATATTGATCTATTAGTTAAAGAAAAATGTAAGCTTATCTCATTCAATTTAAGATGTAGGTATATTTAATGAAGTGAATAGAATAACAGCAAACACAGCTTCATGATAGACAACGTATTTACTAATTGCAAAATAAAGGACTCGTCCTTAATTAGTGGCGTCAGGTTAGACCATACTGTCCAGCTTGTATCGTTTGATTTAGATAAAAGTTACACTTAGATAAAACCATTGAATTGAGACCTCTGACTAAAAATAAATTGAAATAGTTTAATAATAATTGTAGGGAATTCTTATTGAAACACCTTATTACTTACACTTTTCATTTATTAAGCCGCGCACTTATGGAATACTAACTCGTTTTTTTTTTTTTTTTTTGAAGGGCTTCTCGTAGTTGACCTTGAGAGGCCGTAACTACTTAACTAGGCTTTCCTGTGGGGACTAATAGTTTTTAGGCTAAGAGCCTCCAGCCAGGGCTTACAAACTAAAATTAAAAACCTACAGCAACTGCGCACTGAGGGCACCCCGTGCGGGGTACGAGCCTCGGCTCAGGGAGTCACTTTCAGGGAGGGCAGCAAGTGGGGACAGGCTGGATCAATAATTTCTTTATTATTAATCATGGGGATTTTAACTCTACTTGCTCAGCTTCGGCGCGGGCTGGCACTTCTGCGGGCAAGGGACGGTTGGGTAACTCGTTTTACAATTCAATTTTTCTGAAGTAGTTTCCTACTAGGGTACAAGTAGCGGGTAGGATAATTATTTATATTTTATGTTTCTAAACCAATCAACAATAAGAAAGGCCGGGATATTTCGGTCAAGCATGAGCCTAATTCTCGACAGGTTTAGACCTGTTCGGACAAGTTTTTGCTTGCTCGTGGGCTATCATTTGTTGCGTATGTGTGTGTAGGTGCCTGTTAATGTTTTACCTGTGTGTTTTTGTCGAGTTAGAACCTGTTTTATGGGTGATACCATTAGTTTAGATATTTATATAACTTTTGAGGATGTGCGGGGTGCTAACTACGTTTCTTATTGATTGGTTTATAGCTACATTAGGTATTGATAAAACTTATTATTAACTATGGGAGATGAAAACTATCCCTATGCTTAAGAATGTAACAACGAATTACCTATCTATTTTACCTGTAAGAAAATGGTTTTTATTGTTTAATCAAACTCTTAATTATCAATCAGTTCTTCTTGTAGTCGCCAACAATAATGTTCTTAGCAATCTCTCAGCTGCAAGTTTTGATTCACAAGACCTCAATATAATCTATGGCACATTTTTTTCTACAGTATGCCAAGAATTCAATAAAGCATGTCCTGTAAAAAAGTTACAATCACTACTAAACCAAAACTTAGCGAATGGGCCACTGCTGGCATTAGAAAAAGCAAAGATATCTTATACATATAATATGTATCACGAAAAATCACTGACTTCTGATCAGGCCTTTCATAATTATGTAAGAAACTATCCTAAGATATTCAAAAGAGTCTGCGGTCAAGTTAAATTTAAATTAATAAGTAACAAAATTAGTTTTTCTAAAAATAATATAAAAGCTATGTGGCAGGTAATTAACAAAGAAAATGGAAACACAAAACAGCGAGATCAGAATGAGTCTGCTCTAAAAATTTATATCCATAAACATAAGCATACATCACAAACATCATGCAATATGCATGTATTATACATATAAACCTTTCTCTTGAATCACTCTGAACCACATTCTAATTCGTGGCGTACTTTAAAAGATATAACCGTACAGATGGCTTCTTACGGAGCGAGAGTGCATGGCTAGCAGTCGCCTATGCTCGCAAAGAGGGAGGTGGCGCACGTGAGGGAGATGCAGTACATGCGCCCTCACAGCCGTGGCCTTCGCAGGAGACGCCCTGGGCGTCGGGAATCCCAGGCTGATTCCCGGCCACCGTAGGCACGGGCTTGCGGACGGCGAGTAATGGGTAGCTCGTTGTCCGGTAAGGACCAAGCCCGGGTCGACGGCACGTTGTGTTCCACGCGCGCCTCAAAGAGATGTCAGCAGTAACTGATGGGGCCCGCAAGGGCCGATGCCTGTCAGGGGTGCGGGTTGCTTGAAAGAGATACCGCGGCCCCTGGCACACAGGCAACTGAGGTAACACGGGTGGGTTTTAGTCAGTAAAAGTCTGATACGCCCTCCCGCTCCGCCCAGAGCGGGAGAAGTTATTTGATGATTTCCTTCCCAAAAAAAAAAAAACCGTACAGATGGCGGGAAGTGACTTTGTTTAATACTACGTTGCTCCACCGAATCGCCTCTGGTCCGTCTCCTGCTGGCGTTGACTTCGGGTACGGATACCCTCCGTGTCGTCTTTAGGTAAAATCGGCATGATTTTAATCCCCGCTTCTGACACCAGTTGTTACGAGCTTGGGGTTCGTGACAATTAAAAACAGCCGATATAAATTACCAAAATTAACACTTTAATTAAACACCCTAATAACAACTCAAACACACTAATTAGAAAACACAATTGCACTACTAATCACTCTAAGTCGCACTTGAAGATCACTTTAGATGTGTTTCGCATGTATCGCTCGACAATACTCCCCGGGTCGCGATCTGTTCCGGCCTTTTATAGGGCCATTGTATAGCTCCAGAAAATTCTAGTAAAGAGACATCTAGAATGTTCGAGTACATACCGGCCTCGACTGAACAGATGTCGAAAGTTCTAGCATCGAGATTTCTAGAAAGATCTTAACTATATTAATTTTGCTACTCGATACTAGATGGCGCTAGTGGTAACTAATGTTGTCGCGTAACACTGCCCCCTCCTAAGACATGCTCGCCCCGAGCATTATCGGCCCCATAATAACGCGCCAGTCGATCCACTTGGACGATCTTAGGAGTACCTCTTGCGCCTTTCTGTATCCGGTAGGTTACGTCATTGAACCTTGTCACGATCCGGTACGGTCCGTCCCATTTAGCTTGAAGCTTGGGAGATTTCCCTTTGCTGCGGACTGGATTGTGCAACCACACAAGTAAACCTTCGTCAAACCCTAAATTGTTCATTTTGCGGTCATACCGGGTTTTCATCTTTT
The DNA here is from genome assembly GCA_949091785.1 of Polymixis lichenea. Classification (NCBI taxonomy): domain Eukaryota; kingdom Metazoa; phylum Arthropoda; class Insecta; order Lepidoptera; family Noctuidae; genus Polymixis; species Polymixis lichenea. Next base: position 385,083 of record OX420943.1, on the reverse strand, counting down.
CAGACATTTGCTGGCCTGATTGTCTGACGTGCTCATAAATGTCATTCATTTTGTTCCGCAAGTCATTCGCATAATCGGTTATACTGCGTGGGGCATCAGGTGGTATGCCGGGGCAGCCGTAATTCTCTTCCAAAGTTTGCGAAAGCTGGTGTCACCGATGTACATTCGTGAACAGCGCTTCGATATGACAACAAAAATGGTTGTATGTGCTTGTCCCAATCCCGTTGCCGATTTTTCACAACTTTTGCTAGGTACCTCTCTAATGTTTGATTAAATCGTTCCACCATTCCATCCGATTGTGGGTGGTAAGAAGTTGTTCTTGTTTTATGAGTACCCATAATTCGACAAGTTTCCTGGAATATTTGGGACTCAAAATTCCTTCCTTGATCACTGTGAACTTCTAAAGGTACTCCAAAACGACAGAAGACTTCATGAACTAATTTTTCCGCAACTGTCAAAGCTTCTTGATTTGGAATGGCGACGACTTCCGGCCACTTAGTCAAGTAATCCATCACAACCATGAAATACTTGTTACCACTTTCACTTTCCGAAAACGGCCCCGCAACGTCATGGGCTATCGTCTCCCATGGTGCACCAACATTGTACAATTTCAATGCACCTCTACTACGTGTCTGAGTTCCCTTTACAGCTGCACAACTTGTACATTTGCGACACCAGTCCTCGACATCGTCCCGACAGTGGATCCATTAAAACCGTTCTCGTATCTTTAGTAGAGTCCGTTTTACTCCCAGATGACCTCCTAAGCAACCATTATGGTACAGCTGTAGAACATCCGGTACTTGAACTTTAGGGACAACCATTTGCAAATGACAGCTATTTCCCCGAGCATTTTCCCATTTACAGCACAGGACTCCATCCTGAATCACCAAGCTGTCCCATTGGGCCCAATAGCTCTTTGTGATCGAACTCATTGTTGAGACGTCACTCCACCTGGGCTTAGGAGCTCTGGCCTTCATCCACTCCAGAATCGGCTTGATGTCCGAATCTTCCTGCTGTGCACGTTGTAGGCCTTCCTTCCACTCGTTGCTGAGGTCTGTCCTGAGCATCCTCACAGGTACCACTTCCTTACCCTCTTGCCTAGTACAATGCTTACAGTCTTCAGGACAAGGTCTTCTTGACAATGCATCTGCGTTGCCATGAGATTTACCGCTGCGATGTTCGACCACAAAATCGTACTCCTAAAGTAGCTCAATCCATCTCGCAACTTGTCCTTCTGGATTTTTGAACTGCAATAGCCAGTAACTCCGCTGCCGCGAGAAATTGCGTTACAGTGGACAGAGCTCGGGCGGGACCTCATGGCGACATGGAGAGTGTGATTGTCGCAACCCAGTGCTGGGCATGGCACGATTCTGAGGCACCACGGCGTCCTCCCCTTCCTCCTGACGCAGGTCCTCACCGGACACGGTTGTTTCAGGAGGTTCCTGTTTCGGGGCTAAGCCCGGCGAGTTGTGTTCCACGTGCGCTTCAAAGAGATATCAGCACCAACTGATGGGGCCCGCAAGGGCCGATGCCTGCCAGGGGTGCGGATTGTTCGAAAGAAATACCGTGGCCCCCGGCACACAGGCAACTGAGGGAACACGGGTGAATTTTAGTCAGTAAAAGTCTGACACGCCCAGTTAGTCAAAAAATACCTTGCCGACTCGTAGTCACACCAGATAATCACACCAGTATGACAAACAGGATTATTTTTCTCGTTTGTCACACCACTGATTTTTCCACACCATGTATACGATAAATGCTAGTGCAGTACCTGCATATTCTAATAAAGTCGATCTGCTGATCGGCGTTTGCCGACTATTTTGATTTTTTCTACTTATAGTAATATTTCTGCTGATTTTTTCATAATAAGGTACAAAGTGTTTTCATTTCTTGGCACGCTTGGTTTTCGTACAGATCGTGATACTTGCGTTATCTAGGCCTATCTACTTATATCTATGTTCAGAACCTATCAATGCATTTATTTTGTTAATTTAAATCACATATTTGATACTTAAGCATATAAAATTGTTGGGAACGCCACGATTGCTGCGGTAAATCCCCTCTTTGAGGAGTGGATTGATAGGCGGCATGGCGTCCTCACCTTCCGCTTGACACAGGTCCTCACTGGACACGGTTGTTTCAGGATGTTCCTGTTTCGGATAAGGCGGGAGAAAACGCCCGGGTGTTTCCACTGCGAAAATCGCCCTGAGGACACGGTGGAGCATACGGTGGAGGTCTGCCCGGCTTGAATGGAGCACCGCCGTGTCATCATGGAGGTGATCGGTGGCGGCAATCTCTCGCGTCCGGCTCTGGTCCAGGCCATGGTACGGAGCGAGAGTCCATGATTAGCCGTCACCTCCTTCAGTGAAGCAGTGATGCTCGCAAAGAGGGAGACGGCGCACGTGAGGGAGGGGCAGTACATGCGCCCTCACGGCCGTAGCCTTCTCAGGAGATGCCCTGGGCGTCGGGAATCCCAGGCTGATTCCCGGCCAACGTAGGCGTGGGCTTGCGAACGGCGAGTAATGTGTAGCTTGCTGTCCGGCAAGGACCAAGACCGGGTCGACGACGGCGCGTTGTGTTCCACGCGCGCCTCAAAGAGATGTCAGCACCAACTGGTGGGGCCCGTAAGGGCCGATGCCTGCCAGGGGTGCGGGTTGTTCGAAAGAGATACCGCGGCCACTGGCATACAGGCAACTGAGGGAACACGGGTGCGTTTTAGTCAGTAAAAGGCCAACCAGAGCGGGAGAAGTTATTTGATGATTTCCCACCCAAAAAAAAAAGCATATAAAATTGTTATCGTTTTGAATCACATTTAATTGTATTTTCTAATAATAGGTATCACTACATAGACTGCTATCTTATATTTTCATTTACAAAACACGTGTTGTACCTACCTACTTGATACCTACGCAAATATTATTGGCGGTTTTTAGTACTTTTACCTCTTACCTAGTTGTTCCCATAGTGTGCCGCGAGCCGTCATCGGGGGTAAATGAAAGACATTTAATGGAAAGCAAAATTCATATTTTCACGTCTCAGACTTTTGCCTAACTGATAGATTTTCTTTAACATTATTACATACATTTCTTACATAATATTGCGTTAATGAAATCAACTAACATTACGATAAAATTGCTAAAGTAAAAGTCGCAGATGCAGTCGTCAGTCGCTAGGTACTAACGAGAAGCGGACAGTATACGCTATAACAGTACTCTGTACCAACTGTAACAAGATATTCAGATGCAGTCACCAGGGACAAAAGTGAAGCGGACAGGGTATACAGTACTCTGCACCCACTGTAGCGATATATTCAAAAGATAGAAGTGAAAACATTAAGATATAAAGTAGGTACACAATCATAACAGTTGTAAATGCATTAGTCAGTAGTTGCGCGTGGACTAGTCACCTTCATCTCACAAGTACGACATAGCACTAACACGCTCGGCGCCTCACTGCTCAATGACCTGCTGTGCTGCTAGCCAGCTACCAGTATACAACTTTAACCGAACCGATATTACATAGCCACATGGTCGGTTCGTCGTAACTTAACGCGTTATTATTTTATTGCACATTTTGTGTTAAGTCCCAAAAAGCTCAATTTGCAAAACACATTGAATTAAATTAAGACGAAGAACAGTGACAGCGCGCAGCGGGCGAAGAATGAGATATGTTTTTATCTTTGAGTTGAGGTTTCTGGTCATTTTAGATAAGGTACCTATGGTTAATTTATCTACTAGGTACCTACTGGATGAGTGGACCTGGTTCTACTAAACTAGACCTACTACAAAAAGTCAATAAGTACAAGCATATTGGTCCATTTTGTGTTAAACTTAATGCGCAACTTATTTATAACTAAAGTATGGTCTGATCCGAAAGTATCGGATAAAAGTGTATACTACCCTGTTCAGGTAGTACATTATTTCTCAGTAAAGGGAATTTGTTCGATGCAAAAATTGCAATCGACCACGTTTGCTGGCCTAGCGATACAATACGATCGCACTAAATGCGCCGCGAGCTCAGTACATTACGGACAGCAACCAGGTGCATTCGTTTCCATCATTTTGTTCATTTTAGCGATAGCTTAGCCTAAACGTTACATTGTTAGCACTCAGAAATAAACCTTAAGTTATTTGAGTGTTTAACTTAGCAGCGTAACGAATCCCACCCAGGTACCACTTAGGTCGCGCCCCTACAGAATTAGAAACACATTCGCCTGTATTTAGAAAGTTTCAACTTTATATATCACCACTTTATTTTAATAAAACTATTAGGTATAGGTATTTATTATTTAAATTTGGGTTTATTTAAGAATCATTGACGAAAATTTAGGTTATAGGTAAATGAACCTCAATTGTCAAATGACAAACATCTATAAGGTGATTTAAAATGAGAGTTTCGGGTTCTCGTACCTATTCAATCAAATCAAATCATGCAATTTGTTAACATGTATTACCATTGACTGGTACGTATCCATTTATTTAACTAAATTTTCATCGGATACTTTTGGAACAGACTATAATTAGCTACCTATTCTCTACACACACGTTGAGCCCATAAATACACACATTCGAGAGGTAAGACCGTGTTAAAAAAATTGTAGATAAGTATACTACTCAGGATAGGTTTGGGACTGTTCCTATGTCCTTAGCTTTACATAATAACGTTAACTTGGGTTAAGTTTTCGCTTAGTGAGCTTTTTGGTAATTGACTAAACAAGTAAACACGTCCATTAATGTAGCTTGTAATATAAAGAGTTGAACAGCGGCAGCGAGGAGCGCAGCACGCGGGCGGTCCCGCTCCAGACAGTCACTGAATGATTCGTACGTAAGTATAATTCCATGCCGTGAGTGCAGCTCCTCGTCGTCACTCTTACACTCGCTTATTTTATTCCACTAATCATTTTTGATTCTCATTTTCGAGTGTCGGCGTGCTACACACTTGTTCGGATCGGCACATTAGTTTCGACGACACATTCGAGAGTAGGTATTATACACGATACATTCATTATAACCAGTGCGCAAACTGTAATCATGAATCATTCTAGACCCCCACTGCAGAAATTTTTCGTCGGTTATACAAAAATAAATCAGCTGTTCCATACATTTTGACTGCGTAGGTATTGCACTTTTACATAAGCAACACGGGGGTGTGCCCCCTCATGAGCCACCGTGTTATATCTTTAGGGACATACTGGTGCCAATCAAAGTCCCAATAAAAGCAAATTACAATTTATTTCTTAAATTCACTGTGGAGGTTCTGAGGCAAGTGAAAATTACAGTTGGTTAAAATAAATACATATGCAATGCGTCTGCGCAATTAGATTAACAATGAATATGTTATGAGCCGAGTGTTGCTTCTGTAGGTACGGAAGGCCTTAAGCCTGGACAAGAATGATATGCTGAATTCATGGTTACAGTTTGCACACTGGTTAAAAATGTATCCTGTGTAAGATGAATAACAAAGCCCACCCGAAGTAATCTATAATAGTCCATGCTATAATATTATACATTCGAAAGTTACAGGCAGGACATAGGTTTTTTGTTTCGGTAGCACATCCCTTGGGATAATTTCCAGCACCCACGAGGGCGTAGCCGCGGGCAGAACCTACTACTTATTTAATATATTCGACTCGTGCCGTTCGCAAAATTTAATTAAATGGAGTTTGACGAACGTCTACAAATTCAGGCAAGGTAAGTAGATATCAAATGGTATCCATTTCGTATGTATCTTCGCTGAATTGGCATAGTACAGTTCATTTTTACCGCCCGGCTCGGCTTGGCCGCAATGTCCGCACGCTGCGGCTCGGCTTGGCCGCAATGTCCGCACGCTGCGTACGCGCGGCTTAACTGAGTGGCCTTTTCCCCGAACATTTCCATGCACATATGCGAGATTACCAAACGAATGACTCGACTAATGCCGACCGAACAAGTGTGTCACGCCGCGCCGCTGCCGGTTAGCTCGAAGACAGTGAAGTACGAAGTGGGGGTATGGATTGTTTCGTTTGGGGGGAACAGTAGCCACTAGCTCAGTATCACATATCACGTGTGCTGTTGCACTAATGACATTCTATTATAAATACAGGAAGTCCCTAATGAAGTACAATTCTATTTCTTCGAAAAATAGGTAGTAAGATACATAGGTACAAGTTGAACGTTCGTTACATTACAAAGGGAGAAAGGTCACACCACTCGCTCGTCCAAATTCATAGCAATTTACAATGCTGTGAGTTGAGTTGAGTCTGATGCAGGAAAGCATGCGCGTCAGACGCGCCTCACGCTGCTCGCTTGCTGTGTGACATCGGCTCGGCTGTGGCACGGGCGGCACTCGGCACTGACGCGGTAAGGCAGCTGTTCGACACAAACTCGTCCCGAGTCGAACATTCGTCTCCATCGTATATTAAACATACGACTATCTACCGTACCGTAAAAATCACAATGTACACTTCGAACAATTCAATAAACATCAAAAATGCAAAGATCAACGGTGGCTAATAGGAGAGATATAAACGACGCTATAAATATACATTATATTATATCCTAATGAACCCGGTAAATTTACATCTCAAAAATGATAAGATCTCCTTCAGTCAAAAGAGAATAAAATTTATAAAACGTTAAAGTTGTAAAGTGTGTCAAGTGTGTGCGACAGCGCCGCGGCGCCCGCGCCGACTGGTCAGTGCGGCTCCTGAAACAGAAAGCGCGCGCCGTCAGCGCGACGTCACACGCCGCGCGCCCGCCGCCGCCGCGCCGTGTCGTCTGAACGGCGCGTTGCGGCGGCGACGGAGCTAAGAGCTAAGGTTTTTACGGTTCATTAGCTGGCGAAACTCCACAGACGTGAGGTCGACGTGAGTTATGCTTCATAATCATAACATAAGAAATGTGGTGAAATATTGCAAAGTTTAATGACGCTTTATTTTTTCCTGGTCAGTTTTTGACGCCCATTAGGTACTGTGCAGTAACATCACTGTGCAGTAGCGTGCGAATTAGGGCTTGCATTCGAATATTCGAATTATTCGAATGATGTACGTACACTGATGTGCACGCGCTAGCACTGATGTGCACACGCTACCACTAATGTGAAGTGAGTAAAGTGTCGCCGTTACAGGCAGCTATAGTTACCCCGTCGGCGTGAGCGTCGGGGTGCAGGTCCAGGTCGGCAGTAAAGGGCGCCACTTGCACGTGCAGCTGCACGCGCGCCTCTTGCTCGCACTCCAGCGGCAACGAGCTACAACCAATTAATGTTGCTGAGTTAACGTTTCTAAAATGAAAAGTTAAATGTGTTCTCAGTGCCAATCCTTTTTACCCGACTAGGGCGAAGCAAAATAAGTGTGTAAATTAAATATCCCAACTGCGTATATTATGAGCTTAATTAATAAAAAAGATGAAAACAAACAGTTATCAATTCTTATTTCCTAACTAACAAGTAATAGTTTTCACAATTGTTCTAACACGACCACAGATACAATAAATGCGGGCGACATTGCGTTTGCTACCGTAATGGCGGTAGTAGCGCGGCCTGAATTCTAATTAAAGGAAATATATTTTCTTTACATATATATGCATTTATATGAATAACCATAATCTGTATTGCTATTATTAAAGCAGTACTAAGCTAGTAGCGTTTGAAACAGCTAATTGCTGAATAAAGTATCACCTCCTGAATAATATTGTGACATAATTCTATTAGACAGCTTGATACTGAATAATTGTTTTTATTTTATCTTTATACTAGATAAGATTCTATGTTTTACTAATTATTCAGCTGCTGAATAAGCAATTTTATTTGTTTTTACTAAGTTTTTTTCAGTACAATAAAAAGTTTCAAACTAACTTATTCAAATTAAAGGCCATACTTGTATTAATATAGCGCCCATAGCTTAATACCAGCTTAGTTAAAATATTCTTGCATAATATTTTTTTTGCGTTATGGATCGAAAGTCGTGGAAAAAAACGTAAGAGAACCGGTTATATCTTTATTTAACTAATTATTGAAGAAAAGATTCATGTTGCTTTGATTCGGTACTCTCAAACTTGCTCTCTCTTACTTTGATTCGGACCACAAAATAATAATATTGTGTGTAGATACACAGTATTATTATTTTGTGGTCAGTTATTTCGACAGTGCAGCATTCAAATAGGTTAGGAATGTTAACACTTTTTACCAAATCTAATTTAAGAGAAACTAGAGTGGTTGTTAACTAATATACAAGAGCCACCATTTCGCTTTTGTCTTGTGAAGCATGTAGCTAAATTATAGTTAGGAATGTTTAAAAGTCGACGTCACTCTGCTTCATATCATGTTCCGTAAAACAGAGAATATCTACACACTTCCCATTGTTTTTTTTTTTTTTTTTCTGGGTGGGAAATCATCAAATAACTTCTCCCGCTCTGGGTGGAGCGGGAGGGCGTGTCAGACTTTTACTGACTAAAACCCACCCGTGTTCCCTCAGTTGCCTGTGTGCCAGGGGCGGTGGTATCTCTTTCGAACAACCCGCACCCCCGGCAGGCATCGGCCCTTGCGGGCCCCATCTGTTGCTGCTGACATGAACACAACGCGCCGTCGACCCGGGCTTGGTCCTTACCGGACAGCGAGCTACCCATTACTCGCCGTCCGCAAGCCCGTGCCTACGGTGGCCGGGAATCAGCCTGGGATTCCCGACGCCCAGGGCGTCTCCCTCACGTGCGCCGCCTCCCTCTTTGCGAGCATAACTGCTTCGCTGAAGGAGGCGACTGCCAGCCATGCCCTCTCGCTCCGTACCATGGCCTGGACCAGGCTCGGACGCGAGAGATCGCCGCCGCCGATCACCTCCACGAGGACACGGCGTTGCTCCGCCCAAGCTGGGCAGACCTCCACCGTATGCTCCACCGTGTCCTCTGGGCGATCTTCGCAATGGAAACACCCGGGCGTTTCCTCCCGCCCTATCCGAAACAGGAACCTCCCGAAACAGCCATGTCCGGTGAGGACCTGTGTCAGGCGGAAGGTGAGGACGCCATGCCGCCTCTCAAGCCACGCCTCAAAGAGGGGACTTACCGCCGCAATCGTGGCGTGCCCAACACTTCCCATTGTTTGCGAAAGTATCCAAATGTTCCGTTATAATATCGCTCTTTGCTAATAGACTATTTGTTTTGATGAGCTGTAATAGACGAAAAAAATGTAGATCGTTGGCCTCAGCAGTAGATACATGAACATTAAGAATTAGGTGAATCGCAAAACCCTTTTAGATTTTAAATGTAGAGGTTTCGTTCAGAGATTTCACGGTATTTGCGTTACAGTTTGTAGTATAAACATAGTTTTATAAATTACTGTTAATATTTGAGATTCCGTTGTTACTGATTCGCCCACTATGTCTTTGAAACATTAAAGTCACACGATAACTTTAAATTTGGATTTTTTTTTTGTTTGGAAGGGTATACTTTCCAGGTGGTCCCATGATCATCAAGTCAGGATCTGATGATGAGATCCTGGAGAAATAGAGAGAAGTCTTCAAATTTTATAGGCACGCTTGAAGCGATTTGGGTAGTTTTTGGGAGAGTACTTTCTCGGAGTGGTCCGATTTCAATTTGGTGAAGATCTGATCAAGAACTTCGGAGATAGGCAACGGAACTCCTCAATAAATGATAGCAAATGGACTGGAATTTCAGAAATCTCATGTCTGTCTATTGTTTACACCAGATCATAACATAACATCACGCCGGTACGCTGTGAAGGGGTAAGCACATATGAATCACTGAAAAGTGAAAAATAAAAACTTTTTTCGATAAAAAAACAACCTACTTCCAAAAAAACACTATAAAGTGCAAAATAACTTTAATTTCGGAAGGCGGTGACAAAAAATTCAAATACATATCCAAAGTCACTGACTTCCGAAATTAAAGTAATTTTTCACTTTTTAGTGTTTTGAATTGGCATAAAGTCGATCAGTTGGAAAGTTGAAGTTGCCCATTCCAAAACGTAGATCTCTATGGAGAAGAACGGGCAAGAAACTTGGACGGACACTCTTTTAAAATCAAGTTGAATATTACAAAATCTTGGGAATATTATTCTTGTTGCTTCTGTATGTGAGAACAATGTAAAAAAATATTATAAACAATTCTAAATACAAGATAAAAATGAGCCCTGGAAGTTAGGAGATGACCAGTCTCATCCGACAGCGCCCGTTCACGAACTTGACGCGTGGATCAGCACCATCCAGCTCAACCTTTTTGTAGGGAACCGAATGATCCAACACATGCGCCACCATCAGTGAGACATTTATGTGAGCATGACATACTCTCAACTGCCATGCTTTCCCCCCCAGTGGGGTTCCCGCATTGTCGTTGCGGGGGGGCTCAGTAACCGTGGTCCCACCTCCCACGGTGAAGCGAAGAGGAACCCCAAGGTGGGGCCGCTCGTCAGGGCTTGTGCCTCCAAGCCGACGACGTAGCGGCCAAAAAGTAGGTTGCGGTGAGGTGCATCGCAACTGAGGCGGGCCGCGATGTCGAATGGGAGGCATCGCGGCTGAGAGTTACAGGCTGCGGCGGAGGAGGAGTGCCGGTACTTCTGAGTAGCGCTCCTCCCTTCCGTAGCCTGGACGGGGCCGCCACCGTTTGATGGCGGACGCGGTGGGGCCGCAGGGGAAGAGGAGTGTCGGTATAGCGTTGGCCGCTCTCCCTATCCCCTGCGGCCGAAAAGTGGTTGGCGGCGGGGCCACTGTACTGACCCGTCGCAGGAGGACGTCAGCAGCAGCTGGTGGGGCCCGCAAGGGCCGATGCCTGCTAGGGGTGCGGGTTGTTCGAAAGAGATACCGCGGCCCCTGGCATACGGGCAGCTGAAGGAGCATGGGTGGGTTTTAGTCAGTAAAAGTCTGACACGCCCTCCTGCTCCAACCAGAGCGGGAGAAGTCATTTGATGATTTCCCACCCACAAAAAAAAAAAAAAAAAAAAAAAAACTGCCATGCTTTTTCAAGTACATCAAAACCACACAATAAACGGATGCATGGTACTCACATTTACAAAATTTAAACAAAATGCTTCTAAATTATACAAAACTATAGTTTGCAATCTATTTGAGATATTAATAAAATTTGATTTCCTAAAAGAAAGAAAAACATTTAATATATTTTGAAGTATCAATTACTAACACTTGGATCAGCAAAAATAAAAATATATTCGTAATGTCACAAAAATTATAATAATAGGAACAAAAATGTTCGTAATGTCAAAAAATAAAAAGGGAAGCTTCTCCTCCAAATATTAAAATTTAAGCTAGTATGCCCAGGTGACTGTGAAGCAGGACCAACATTAAGCCAAGCATTTTTATCTACGATATAATCATCTAACTTATAATAAGCTTGTCTACATAGTGTGCGTTTAATGCATGATTTTCATTTTGTTCAAGAATATCGACTGGTATTTTATTATAACATTTTACACAGAACCCCATAAAAGAAGTGTGTACTTTAGACAATCTTCACTCACCTTCATCACTTTATTTAATATGTCAAGGCATAATAAATAAAATATAATTGAAATATTTAATAGCCTTCTATACCAACGTATAAAAACGTGTATAAACGTATATAAACTAATTAATATTTCAATTCTAAAATAATCATCATTGTCGAGTAATAGTCATATTTATATGTCGGTAAGCATAGTATTTACATTTTTATGTTTTATAGCTGATAGCATTTTCGTGTAATCAGTCAGTTTCTTTTGAATGTTACATAATAGATTGTTTATTCCACGATTTGGTAAAAGGTGACATGTTTGGTGAGACGGAAAAGTGTTTTCCACTATCTATCGGTAATATTTTGCTATTTTAGTTGCTACTTAGGTATAATAGGGGAACATGTGCATCAGTGGATCACGGGGAACAGTGAATCATTTTTTAAAACTCTGTATCTATTGTACTCACACATACACGCGTTGACTTCGCTAAAGCTATTACCTACCCCGCGCCACCCGACTAGTCCCCGTCACTGAATCACAACAGGAAGACGCGCGACAGCGCACCGGTCAGTAGGTAATTACGAAAAAAATAATTTACGTAATGTTTGAAATTACTTTACTTCAAAGTTATTTAGATATTTTAAAATCTTTGCATATTGTCCTTCAGTATGTGTGTCTAATTGTATAAAACTGTATTAAGTTGTGTGATGTAAACGATTTATATTTTGTTAAAAATATTATTTCTGTTATTAGTAAATGGGTTACAGTGAATCATACGGTTATGGGGTTCGTTGGATCGTGATCCAGTGTTCCCCAAAAAATGTCGAGTTTCAGAGTATACCTACTTGTTTAAAGGGTAAACATGCCACGTGATAGACAAAGGAAGACACAGATTGGTCTTCATACAGAAGAAAAAATCGACGGTCCCTACGTACACAGAGACATGTCAAAAACCGAGGTTTACAGGGAAGCATTATTTATGTTCAAACTGCTCTAGAAATAATTATATGTACAATTATAAATTTTGTTTTTCTATAATGTTTTATTAGCTTTAGGAACTTTATAATGGCATTTATACATATTTTCTTTTTTTCTCATACACGATTTGTAAATGACGTTAAATACGTAATATTAAAAAAATATAAATATACAGGTGTGTGTTTATGGAAAATCTAAACCCAATTGTGCAATAAAAAAAAAACAATTTTTAACATGTCTTTATGTACGTAGGCACCGTCGAAATGCGCAATGCTTTAAACATGATAGTGGAGGGTCAAACCATAAGAGCCGTTTCAAAACTAACCAAGATTTAGATTACTTTTGCAGAGTGGTTAACGGGTCACCACTCTGTAAAAGTATTACAAAAAAGTATCAAACTCTTTAGTTCAGGATCCTACTAGCTCAATTGCACTAACACCGAACTATGCTGTACGCAAAATATTTACTTCCACTCAAGAGCAAGCAATTGTTGACTATGTTATTAAATGTAGTCAGATGTTCTATGGTCTGACTACAATTGATATTCGTAAACTTGCATACGAGATGGCAATGCTCAAAAATATCCGGGTGCCACAAAAGTGGCATGATACTAAACTGGCAGGTATTGAGTGGCTATACGGTCTTCGAAAAAGACAGCATTCTCAGTCTGAGAACACCGGAAGGTTGCAGTTTAAGCCGTGCAACATCCTTCAACCGCCACAACGTGTATTTTATGTTGTAAAACTAAACAAAAGTAGTAGAAGTTGCCGATTTTGTTTTCTCTTATAATTTTCTGTACAGAATCTTATCAAGTTTATTGTGATTTTGCAACTAAGACTGATTAAAGTAATGACTGATAATTCTATTTTATTTGTAAAAAATAAAGAGTTTAATTAATATAATAAGTTTTATTGAATTTTGATTCATAGTACCCCATTCAATCCACTGTAACTCAAACCCTGATTCAATGTGTCCCATTCATGGGTCACAATGGATCAATTCGCTGTTTGAAAAAAAAAAACGGTCTTGTAAAGTAAACCAAGCTGTAAAAGAGGCATTTGACTAGATTATGTTAAAGATTAGACATTCTTTTATATATTGGATTAAAAACCTCGGTCAAAAAAGCAGAAATTCAACCCAAAATAACTTTAGAAAAAACAAAAAGGATCCATTGAGCTCCATGTTCCCCTACACACTTTACTGTTATCTTCTTGAGTCGTCCTGTTTGTCGTCTTTTTAGTAGAATAAACCAAGTGGTCCTGAAGAGTAACTTGTGTGTAGGTGATTAATTCCGGAGTCCCATATCTTGAGGAATCCTCTCTGTGTTGTTTACGTAAAGTTTCTCCGAGTGGAGTAGATAACTGAGTTTTTTATTTGGTGTTCCTATCTCGCTAGCTAAAGTTTTAGTTGCCTACAAGTTTATGTTTAATATTCTTTATTGTTTTCTTCAGAGCTGTATTTTCAGTAGACAGTATTTATCTCCGCGTGAGCCGCTTGTAACTGTGAATTTAGTTCACTATGAGTTCTTTATTCATCAAATAATAGCGTACCAAATACTATAAATGACGAGACATTTATAATATTTGGTACGTTATTATTTGTGGCGCCCTCTATCGTCGAATCATTAGAGCTACATTCATCGAAAGTTTCTATAGCAGATTCCGATCGTCATCGACTACGAAGTGTAATGTTCTCAAAGAAATTAATAATTTTGTTCAGATATTTTAACTAGGTAATTGGAAAAAAAGTGCCCGTGAGTCTAATGGGATTTGATCTCAAGTCCATCATTGTCCATGCGCGGCTTAGCCGCAGCTTTAACCTCTGCGTCAAACGTACATTACGTAGTGGTTTTGAATTTGCTGATATACCTCTTGATATGATAAAAGTCAGGTGCCCAGAAAGTCCAAAGTTCAATCCTTTGTTTGACGAACGACGTTTCGAGCGGTTAAGATTTAAAATATTTCTTTATACTTTCGTGATTTCAGTCACTGTTTTTTCTTGAGTTTGGCCAAAGATTATGCCGTATATCACTAGTAATGGTTAAATTTACACACATGCACAGTTTATGTTATAAACTTATTTTTAAATAACCACAAACTTCTTATAAGAAGTTTGTGGTTATTTAAAAATTATTAGTTTTGTTCACAGATTTTCATATTCATTAAAACTTCACTTGATGTAAATTATTTTCGTTTATAACTTTGTTACATATGTATAGGAGTGTCTTTTCACTAATTCACATTGTTTTATCACTCAATTACTGTTTACTTATCTATAAAATACGGAGCTGATGTTTACATGGACGGTACCGTTCCGCTTATCAATTCGTTCAGTTTTGTTTATATCTAGCTGGACCAAACTTGTATGGGAGCTGTTAGTGATGCAATCAGCAAAATCACATAAACAATGTAAAGGGAGCGCGCGGGGTCTGAGAGGGTTCGGAGGGGAGTCCCGAATAGTGGTGTTCAAAGTTGCTTTATAGCAATCACTTGCTTAATGTTATATGCTTTATATTTTAAGCAAGCTATTTTATATGCTGTATTAAAGCATGTTTTTTTTATATGCATAAGGACTTGTTGCGGCCAAATGGGCGGGCGCGAATAAAACAAGCGCGGTTTTGTCAGAGCGGAATATTACATCGCGTTTATGAATTTATTACGATAAAACGAAAAAAAAAACAATTAACTTTCTTTCATACTTTCCAGGTTTACGACTGTCTTTATTTGATTAAGGATTATTAAGAAATAAAGTATGTTAGTATTTAAAATAATTATAGGCGTATTTAAGAGTTTATTGATTATATTTACAAAAATGAATCACACATGTATATATTTACATTTAAAAAGCACGAAGCAATATATCATTTATGTATATTACGTTACGTGAGCCGCCCGAGATCGCGATATCGCACGCGGTGCGTAAAACGATTACGCACGCGACCGAAAACAATCGCTAGCATGCGACGACTGGCCGCACCGCCGCGCTGCCTGCTTGCTTGCTACTTTGCTAGTTTTCTACTTGCGCTTGCGATGTGCGACGGACAAAGACAGAGAGTGCGATGTAAAGCAAAAAGCAAATAGCAACAGGTGAGAGCCACGATAGCATTTGTTTTATGTTATGTATGACAAGCACGGTGCTTTATTTTGCTATATGCTTTAATAACCACCACTAGTCCCGAACAGCCGTTTTATTTTGCGATGACGCAGTGCCATTCCTAACTTGAGAGACTGCGCGCGCTTCCTAACGTATAGTTTTGTTGTCCAACCCTACATTTTTAAATAAATCGTTTGCTCACTACGCGTTGTTTTATCTCAATCCACACCATTAATAGTGGTCTTCGAGCCGGATCGCGAATGTTTAATACTCCGCCGCCGAGGATAAATATGGTAAACACCCGCAGTACCTCTAGCAAACTGAGAGAGAAGGAGGAGCTTTCGGCAAAGTTACGATCGGTAATTGCATAGGAAATGCTTTTAACTGGTGTAGGCGGTGGCCTGTACTAGTTAAAAGAAAGGATGGTGAACTTAAAGTGCAAAGTTCTTATAAATGTTCTTATAAATTTTCTTTCTTTCTTTCTTTTTTTTCTTTGTGCCGCGAGTGTAGTGAAATCGGAACGAACCGGAAAACAAAATCCGCCTTCACATACATCACGACAGTTAATCAAGTCCAAGAAACCATTATCATCACAATCGATACAAGCGCAGAAAAAGAAACCAGAACTAGAGGCAGCCTAAGCGAAGGCGCGTATGGAAATGGAACTCATTGAAAGAAAATTAGCAGCGGACCTAGCAGAACTCGAAGAAGAACACAGTCCACCATCAGAAACATCGGAGCAAAATAACGGCGCGGGTCATACCGAAAAGTGGCTGGAGCGTAGTCAACTAGAACTACAGCAACTTGACACTGAGAAACACAAGTCGCACATGAACCCGGCCGACATAGACGGAGCAATTCAACAGCTTGCGAGTGAAATAAAATAACTCATCACGTCCTCCGCTATTCAGCAAAATACCAAATTTATAAGTCGTCTCAGCACACTGAACGAGCATTCTAGTTTCAGTGGCGACCCAAAATAGTGGCTCCATTTCGAGCAAGCTTATATGGAATCCACAAAAAAAAATGTAATTTCACCGATAAAGAAAACCAATGGCGGTTACGTAAATGTCTGCGCAGAGCCGCTCAAAAAGCTGTAGCCGGCCTGCTTATCAGTGGTGCTCCATCTGCAGACGTCATCTCCACTTTGAAATTGCAATTCGGAAACGTTGACGTCATTCTTTCTCGCATAGTGTCAGATATAAAAAGGATGAACAATCTGTTAACAGATTACCATCGAGAAATAGTACCGTTTTCTGTCAAAATAAAGAAATACGTCGTAGCTGTACGAGCCCTTGGCCGCCATGAATATTTACAAGGCATGAAAGTAGCTAACATTATTTTATTCAACCTACATACTACCCTGCTCGCGAAGTGGACAGACTATAACTGCTATAATTGCCGCTTATCACTGCCAAATCACCAAAACCTAGACTAGATGTGCTGTCAGATTTCCTCGCCGAAGAAGCTGTCGAAATTTCGACCTGTAGTGCTACGTTATTAAAACCTAGAACGAACAGTTTCAAACGTAAACAAAGTGCTAAAGTGAACAATATACAAACGGTTCTGGATGGACAAATTGAAGAAAAGTGTCATTATTGTCGTACTGCTACTCACAAACTAACAGAGTGTAGAATGTTTAAAAAATCACTACGAAAGGGCAGATGGCTGCACGTATGTAACGGTATTTGTTATAAGTGTTTACTAGCACATCATAGTAAGGACACGTGTACCGCTCCCAGCTGTGACGTAAACAATTGTGGACAATCTCATCACCGGTTACTACATTATGTGCTGCGTCAAGACAGCAGTGAGTTCGTGCCAGCGGTACAACCCGAAGTACCTGCACTCGATACTGAAGTTTCATCCGAAACAATAACAAATATTAATGTGACTGTTCCGTAATGTTGAAAATTGTACCTCTAAACATTCACAGACCAAACAGAAGTGTGAGTACGACCGCCCTGCTAGACGACGGTTCGACTGTGTCGCTGGTTAGCGCTTCTCTGTTTGAAAAAGTGGGGCTGCGCGGCCACCAGGAATGTCTTTGTGTATGTGGCGCTTGGAACGATACCGAACTAGTGTGCAACGCACAGCGCGCAAAGGTGACTTTATGTGGTGTTGATAAGAAGATCTTTACAATCGATGAGCGAATTATTGAAGAATTAAACCTACCACAAAGTTTGTCTACAGTAAATAGCAAAAACTACACGCACCTATGTGACGTCCCCCCAGTGGAATCCCGCATTGTGGTTGCGGGGGGGCTCAGTAGCCGTGGTCATCCTCCCACGGTGAAGCGAAGAGGAACCCTAAGGTGGGGCCGCTCATCAGGGCTTTTGCTTCCAAGCCGACGACGGAGCGGCTAAAAAGTAGGTTGCGGTGAGGTGCATCGCAACTGAGGCGGACCGCGATGTCTAATGGGAGGAATCGCGGCTGAGAGTTAGAGGCTGCGGCGGAGGAGGAGTGCCGGTACTTCTGATTAGCGCTCTTCCCTTCCGTGGCCTGGACGGGACCGCCACCGTGTGACGGACGCGGTGGGGCCGCAGAGGAGTGTCGGTATAGCGTTGGCCGCTCTCCCTATCCCCTGCGACTGAAAAGTGGTAGGCGGCGGGGCCACTGTGCTGACCCGTCGCAGGGGGACAAAGGGTGCCAGACACGGGGTCGTCTTATGCTATTTGGTTCCTGGGGTGGTCACGGCGTGTCATGTGTCCTGGTGCGCCGGTGATAGGGGTTATTCCTAAACTGACCATTTATTTTTTGTCCTAAAACGAGACGCCATAAAGCAGGTTAACACATTATTTTTTCATCAGTACCTTTGTCATGGACGGGTACAGGGGGGGGGGGGGGGCACAATAACAAAATGGGCAAAGAAATTCAATACTTAATATTTATGGAAATAACAACTGTCTGTGGGGGGCATGTGCCTCTTGATTAGTGTCATTATCTTTTAGTTTCACAATTAAACTCCAAGTAGTAAATGGTAGACACTAATTGATCTGTTTCTGAGTTAAACTGTCATTTCATTCCCCATCTAAATCGGATCACTAGCTTTCTAGAAGATCGCGAACATACACACATACATATACGGGTAAGAAACGGGCAGTAAACCACCTTTTTCGAAGGCGTCACGCCACCTGTTTTTACTATGACCGATTATACTATATTGAAATATGGCATTTGGTAAATCTGTGATTTTGCGTCCCGGAACTTTGTATGGGGACAACGGGACTGTTAACTGAGAAAAGGGACAGTCCCGTTCAAAACGGGACGTATGGTCACTTTAGTTATTCCGAGAAGGGTCCGATGACGGACAGCCGCGGCAAGTTCGCGGATGGCTTGCGCGTTTCCGTGTTCCCGCCTCAAGCGGCACTGGAGGACACCATAGAGTTTTATTGGGTTACAGTCCCACATAACTGCGCTATTTCCCCGTGGTAGCGCAGAAGGCATTTCTCCACGCTAAACAAAAAGAAAATGCCCGGGACGACGGCGCGTTGTGTTCTACGCGCGCCGTTGGAGATATCACCTACTACTGGTGAGGTCCGCAAGGGCCGATGCCTGCCAGGGGTGCGGGTTGTTCGAAAGAGATACCGCGGCCCCTGGTACACAGGCAACTGAGGGAACACGGGTGGGTTTTAGTCATTAAAAGTCTGACACGCCTTCCTGCTCCACCCAGAGCGGGAGAAGTTATTTAATGATTTCTATTGATTGTATATCAAAATATCTAAACAAGTAGACATCTGTCAGTTGTTAGGATGTAACCTAATATTATCTGTGTGTGGCTATATAATCTGTGTGTTCCAATAAAAAACTCAGTCCAGGAGTAAGTGTTCTATGACTCAGTCTGTAGAAAACGCCAATACGGTTGTTTAATTCATAATTTCCCACCCTAAAAATATAAACCTATGTGACGTCAGCCATAATTTATGCACAAAAACACAACTACAACTACAAGTTTTAAACGGTCAAGTTAATTGTCACCTTCTCTTGCCTTTGGAAATAAGGGTGGGTAGACCCGATGAACCCTGTGCCACCCGGAATCCCCTGGGTTGGTGCCTGCATGGAAGGGTACCTAATGTTTACTTACCTGATTCTGCAGTACGTCACTCCTCATGTTTTGTCTCTAGTGACGACATAGAAACAGAATGTATACTGTGAGAGATTCAGGAGGAGGTACGAAGGTCGTTCTCAATCGAATCCATGGGTGTGTCTGGCAAATCAAGACAGAACTCGGAAGATTCACGCGCTGAAGAAAGTTTAGAACGAAATTCTGTACTCATGAATGGCATGTTGGCTTACCGTGGTGAGACGAGAAATGTGTGATGCCAGGCTCCTATCCGACGGCTCTGTGTTGACTGAAAAGAGTTGAACTCAAATTGAAAAGAAATAAAGAATATGCGAACAGATACGAAGACCGCATACGGCATCTATTTGATAATAACTATGCCAATTGATGCAACAACTTAAATATTATACCGCTGAGAACTTGGTACTTACCTCACTTTGGGGTCGATAATCCCAACAAAAATAAATTGCGTTTAGTGTTTGACGCGACAGCTAAAATAAATGGGTTATCACTTAACGATTACTTACTAAAAGGCCCTGATCTACTTATGTCGGTATTCAGCATTATGTTGCGATTTAGAGAAAATCGAGTAGCTGTGTCCGGAGATATTAAAGATACGAGTATGTTCCTCAGAGTGAAAATTTGACCAGTAGACCAGGACGCCTTACGATTTCTATATAGAGAAGAATCAGAAGGACGTATAAACACCTACGTTATGACATCTCTAATTTTTGGTGCATATTGCTCGCCCTTTATCGCCCAATTCGTAAAAACAAAAACGCAACGCAACATGAGTCATCAATGCCCGGTGCGGCTTCTGCTATATTTAAAAGTCACTATATGGATGTTTATATAGACAGCCTACCTAACGAAGAGACCGCGATACAACTGATACATGACGTCATGTCCATTCACAAGAAAGGCTAGTTTGAAATGCGCAATTGGACGAGTAATAGTAAAGTACTTGCGAGCCTACCTAAAGATTTACTGGGCGATGCAGCCTTTAAATTCAAAATAGGACGACAGTATGAAGGCGAACGTACGCTTGGATTCATATGGCATACAAGTGATGATACTTTAAGATTCGACGTATCTTTCAAGCGGATACCCGAAAGTATTATAAATGGGCCACAAAAGCCTACCGAGAGGCAAATGTTACGTGTTGTAATGTCCATTTGACGTATATGGCATTCCAGTACCGAACACCTTGTATGGAAAAATTATATTACAAGAAACTTGGAAATCACAGATAAGTTGGGATGATTATATACCCGAAAGAATGTTCGAGAAATGGACCGAATGGATGGGTTTATTGAAATAATTACAAGATATTATAGCTTGCCAAGGCACTATGTGGCTGCTACCACATGAGTGAGCGAGAAGGACAGTAAAAATCCCTACCATCCAACTCAAGCGCTACCACTACGAGTGTTACGAATATTGCTACGAACGTAGCTGACGCGACATCGGCTACGACTGCTACGACGCACAGCTGTTGCGACATCAATGATCGAAAGATTGTTACTCAATAAAGTAATAGACACCTACAGATGCATGTATATTGTGAGGGTCCATATTGGCTCACCTACAGTTCTTTATCCGAAATTGCTCTTCCTAATGATTTGTAATCCGTATGATCACTCTTCCTAAAATTTTTCATCCTAAAGTTTTCATTCATACTATTTGTAGTGCTACCGTCGATGTTCATAACACTCATGTTTCGAAGATTGTAATTAATAATATCATTAATGTAAATATATTTAAACTCCTACTGTTTTTTATCATAACGCTTTTATCCCAAAACATAATTACCATAATATTTTCACTCATACTCAGAAAGAAACATTTACCAAGTGTAATAAAAAATATATGTGGGTAGAAGATGATATTTATAGTTTTAATTTGAGGGTATGATTATTATTTGGCGGTATGCTTTACATAACGTACTGGGTTGTGTCTATTGCTAAGTTCATGTCGGTGTATTATCATTACGTGCATGTTTGTGTTGATGGTTTATTAATATGGAGGAAAATTATTTAAAATCATTTAAAACCAGTGGCGGAGGATTAAAATTAGACGTACATGGATTTATTTGAAAAAAAAGGCGAATAACAGTGGATAAACAATATTGGGCGTGTGAATTAAGAAGCAACAAAAAGTATAAGTGTAAGGCGAGATTAATCACCACTTTCGATAATGTAAGTCAATCAATAAATATGTAATATAAATATGTAATATGTAATATAAAGTCAATAAATATAATTTACTGGAAGGACCGCACCAAGAACATAATCATGAACCAGATGCTTTGAAGGAAAAGGTTTGTTTTTAAACTATTTCTTGTGTTTACAAAACAACTGTTCACATTTTTACATTTAGCCATTTTATTTTTGGTTATTGTTGTTACATACTTATTACTATAACTATACCTGAGATAATTATGTCTAAAAAACCAACTGTTTAGAATGATTATGGGTCGTTTCACTGATTTTTGTCATAAATGAATGAAATTCAGGTCAGAGTGTCGTCTTGGGGGCACTATGAAAAAAATACTTAGAAAAATTTCGCGACCAATTTCGAGGTAGCGCTCGCCGGCCGCTGCCGCGGCACCGCTCGCTTCGCTCGCTCGGCTCGCGCGTAGTTGGTCACAGTTCTAACCTAACCTAACCTATGGATATCTTTGCAGGTACACACCGCTATAAATAAAATTAAAGAAGACGCTTTAATTAAAATAAACCAAAAAATAAAGTTACGGAAAATTAATGTATATAATAGTGATTATTATGATAAATAAAAAGAAATCGAAACAAAAAAGATATGACTTTGAATAATAGTGTAAAAGATGGTTATGTTGAAAAAACATAGGAAAACAAATAAAAGTATAATAGATGTTTATTGCTACTGACATTATGAAGTTGAATGCTTCGGAATTATGAACATTAGAGACAGAGTAGTTAGGAATTGTAATTATTAGGATGAAAAATGTTAGGAAGAACATTTTCGGATTTCCAATTATCGGAGTTGAAAATTTAGGTGAACTTTGGCACACCCATATTGTGATGCATCTAGCAAGGCATATTGCGCCGTCGTGTACTGGTGATGGAATGACGAATAGAATAATACACGCGTACTATTCATTGCGAGTACATGTCGGGTTTTAGGCAACAACCCGATAACTATTCCACGATTGGAACTTCAAGCTGCTGTCCTGACCTGACCTGCTGTCCCGACACCATAAAGAAAGCTGACTCGTTTAAGAAGAAGCTAACTGAAATAAAAAACAAAAAATGTGTACCAAAAACCGGTTAGTCCCGCTATGGTATGGTCCCGGTATGGCACCCTCTTAAAATACCTATCAAAAAGTCCCGCTATGGTACCCTTCAGTTTTTGGTACTGTTGTAAAGAAAAGTTATACAATGCGTTAAGAAAAAAATAGTATTAATAAAAAATATCTTTTCTTAACTATTATAGTTAAGCAAGATAATATTTATTAATACTATTTTTTAAACAAATCACGCTCGGTAATTGTCGTTTCACTTCAGGTAGTTACCTGACCAACCGGTTTTTTCGTAAAACAATAGAGACGAGCCCTTCCTCGAATTCGTATCTAGCTCTTCCCTTTTGTTTTTATGAAAATAGAGAGAGACAGTATTATTCCGGGTTTAGTTTGCTATTTGCAGCTGTACTTTTGCGATATGAGTAATTAGGATAGCTTGTTAGTTTATCTATTGCAATGTCTGGGTCAAGTAGTTCACGTGGTGTAAATTTAATAATTATTGACAGTCGACGCGGTGGAAAAACTTTATTACGTGCCGGACATAAATATATTAAACGCAGAGAAAATAAAAATTCAAGTACTTGGCATTGTGTAAATAGGAGAAATAGTATTAAATGTAGTGGATATATAACTATTGAGAATACCAATAATACAATAATTAAAGATTATAAACACAGTGATCAGTGCGTGCCACATTTTGAAGACAATGAAGTTCAAATGGCTATAAGTGAGTGCAAAAAAGAAGTAAATTCAAATTACGGATCAGTACAGAAAATTTTCGAAAAACACATGGGTAACTTAAAAGACAAAGGGTTACACCTTACAGGAAATGTTCCTGACTATAAAAAATTAAAAACAGTATTATACAGACACCGAAATAAGTCGTTGAACGTACCAAAAACACAATTTAAGAATGTGGAAGAAATTATAATACCAGAAGAATTTAATAAGTATGTATTGGCTGATTATTGTAATGAAGACTGTAATCGAATAATTATATTTTCCTCGACAGAAGTAAAGGAACATATAAAATGTGTAACGCATTACTTTGGTGATGGCACTTTCGATGGCTGCCCAAACCCATTCGAACAAGTTTATGTCATTCATGGAGACATGGGAAGCACTGAGTTATCCACGAATGTAGCACCATTATTTTATATTCTGTTAAAAAACAAAGAAGGGAAAACTTATGAAAAAGTTTTCGAATTGATTAAACAAACTTTGCCTGAATGGCGTCCATCGAAATTTACCTTCGATTATGAAATAGGAGTAATAAATGCAGCAGCGAAGATTTTTCCTGATATCAAAATAAATGGATGTAACGTACATTTTCAAAAGAACGTTATCAAAAAAGCGAAATCTTTAAATCTCATGGAACACGAAGAGTCCTCGAACCATGTTAAGCAATGCATAGGCTTGGCGTTTTTTCCAAAACAAGATATTGAAGACGGCTGGCTGCATATAATGGAAAATAGGTATAATATCTTGGTTACTTTCCAAAATGATGTTTGAGTACTTAACTCTAATTATATGGCAAAAAAGTAAAGAACAACAATATCAGTAAGGACCTGTTAATTTCATTGCTTTACAAGTACGAACGTTTAATAAGTATTTTTTTCAGTTTCGACGATGAAGCTATGACCAAATTCAATGACTATTTTGTCACTCAGTGGCTTGAATATCCAGACCTCATTTGGTGTTGCCATAATGAACGCCATAGAACAACTAACTTGGCGGAATCATGGAATGGCAGATTCAACAAAATTATTGGAAAAAATCCCAGTTTATTATTGTTTCTGCAAACAATTGGCAACGACACATGTCACTTTGATATAAAACAAGCCAAGTAAGTTGTATTTTTTAGACAATATTTTTAAGCAGATATAATATTTTTAAAAGCAGATATATATTTTTTTACATAATACGAGTACATAGAAGAATTTGAAAATGGATTTGATTTTATTTATTTTGGTAGATATTATTGGTTGTCGCCTTCTATTACAGACGGTTACTGAAAAAAATATAGCTTAACTTAAATAACTGATGATTTTTGTTATAGCTTTCGACTAAAAAGATCACCTATAAATTCAAGAAAAAGAACAAGTATAGAAATCGACCGCCAGATTCAAAAGCTAACAAAAAGTTACGAAAATAAAGCTATCTCCATTGGTGATTTTCTGATTAACATATCAAAGTCAATATTTCGATCAGAACATTTAAAAAAATAGTTTATTTTAATTTTGTTTTTAGCCTATTAAAATGTTTAATACTTTTTCTCGATGTTGATTATTTTTTGTAGTTTATGTTTACAATTTGCGCCTTTTTCTCCATGTTGATTATTTGTAATTAATATATTTGTCTAGTTGGTTGTTGATTATTTTTGTAGTTTATATAAATTTACAATTACTGCCTTTTCTCAATGTTGATTATTTGTAACTAATATTTATGTCTGGATGTTGTTTTTATTTGTAGTTTATAATATTTACAGTAATACTTTTCTGAGATGTGGATTTTTTATATTTTTTTTATTGTTGATTATTGGTAATTAATATTGTTGATTATTTTAAAAATTACATTGCAATTAATATTTCGTTTTACTGTTTGATATTTTTTTATAAATATTTTGAATTAATAAAAGACTGATTTAATATCGCAAACAGACGTTTTATTGATACACTCCTAAAAGTATTTATTTATAGATACACTTTTCTTTTCAGTTGTACCTTCTATTGTCTAACGTAGATCTAAAAGATGGGTACCATAGCGGGACTTTTTGATAGGTATTTTAAGAGGGTGCCATACCGGGACCATACCATAGCGGGACTAACCCCCAAAAACAAGTAACATACTCACCTTATCTCCTTACCTGGACGAACATGGAGTCATGCGCGTCGGTGGCCGCATCGGTGCTGCTGCTGGTATTCAACCTGAAACTAAAAACCCTGTAACATTATATGGAAGAAGTCACGTTGCGAGAATTATCGTTAAGTATTATCATTACTACTACGCACACGGAAATCAAGAAACAGTAGTTAATGAAGTCAAACAAAGATACTGGATCACCCGACTTAGACCTACCGTTAAACATGTAACATCTAAATGTTCAATTTGCAGAATAAGAAAATCCAGACCAGAAGTACCAAGAATGGGAGACTTACCTGGTGCTCGAATGGCCAATCATGTACGACCCTTCACTTACTGCGTGGGTGGAACTATTTAGTCCCATGGAAGTCATGGTGGGAAGGCGCCACGAGAAAAGATACAGTGTCTTATTGACGAGCTTGACAGTACGAGGAATCCACCTGGAAGTAGTCACTAACCTTACAGAGCTGAAGAAGGCTATAAAAGAGCTAGACGAAGAAGTGCCTAAGGATGAGGCTTTAAATCGCGGCACAAAATGGACTTTCATACCGCCGGCGAGTCCCCACTGGGGTGGGGCGTAGAAAAGGCTCATCGGAAGCGTGAAGACCAGCCTGAAAATAATTTTAAAAGAACGCGCTCCCAGTGATGAAACTTTAAGCACTTTGTTGACAGAAGTGGAAAATATGGTGAACAGCCGGCCATTGACTCACGTGTCTGTGAGCCCAAATAATCCTGAAACGTTAACCCGTAATCATTTCGGTTTAAAGGATTTATTTTTCATATGAACTTACAGTCCACTTATAATGAGATACAAAGAACTAAGTATGATAATTGATAATACAGTAAATTCAATTTCCTCTAGAGTATTAGAAGTTATAATATACTTGTACTTCTAGGGATCATCATCTGGCTTACCTCACATCGGAAAATTTGATGATTCAGACGTTTATCTGCGAAAACAGTGGCAAATTTCACAAAGGTTAGCTGACGTGTACTGACGCAGATGGGTCAAGGAAATACTGCCAGACTTGCTACCCCACAAGAAATGGCAAGAGGAACATCAAAATTTACAAGTGGGTGACTTCGTTCTTATAGTGGATTCTGAAAGTCCCCGCAACTGTTAGCCCAAGGGAATAATTCAGGAAGTTATCCTTGGAAGAGAACCGAGAATGATTCGAATAAAGACCAAATCAGGAATGTTGACTAGATCAGTCAAGCGTGTCGCTCGAATACCAGTTGATAGTGAGTGCTGCTGAGGCAGCACTAGGGTGGGGCATGTTATCGATGCAATCAGCAAAATTACAAAAACAATGTAAAGGGAGCGCGCGGGGTTTGAGAGGGTTAGAGAGGGAGTCCCGAACCGCCATTTTTTTTGCGATGACGCGGTGCCATTCCTAACTTGAGAGACTGCGCACGCTTCCTAACGTAAAGTTTTGTTGTCCATCCCTTAATTTTTTTAAATAGTTAGTTTACTTTACACACTTTTAACAGGAGCCTTATCCGGATATGACTGCATGAGATTGCTTATAGTACACACGGCTACACATGAAGCTATGCAATTCCAGTATAAGCTGATCTCGCATTGTATAGGATTTCCGTACAGTGCGACATCAGCGTAAACTGGAAATGTATAGCTTGATGTGTAGCTAACCTAACCTAACTAAGTATTAAGTTCAATAGTCAACGTCAAAATAAAATTTTCTTGTTTCCACCTTTTATAGTAAAGATCACTTTTTAGATTTTAGTACACATGTTATTAGACTTTTTGGCACTAACTTTAGCCTTACTTATAATTAAGGCTTAGGTACTTATAATATCCCCCCAGTGGGGTTCCCGCATTGTCATTGCGGGGGGCTCAGTAACCGTGGTCACCCTCCCACAGTGAAGCGAAGAGGAACCCCAAGGTGGGGCCGCTCGTCAGGGCTTTTGCCTCCAACCCGACGACGAAGCGGCCAAAAAGTAGGTTGCGGTGAGGTGCATCGCAACTGAGGCGGGCCGCAATGTCGAATAGGAGGCATCGCGGCTGAGAGTTACAGGCTGCGGCGGAGGAGGAGTGCCGGTACTTCTGAGGCCGAAAACTGGTAGGCGGCGGGGCCACTGTGCTGACCCGTCGCAGGGGGACCAAGGGTGCCAGACACGGGGTCGTCTGGGGCCCTTATGCTATTTGGTTCCTGGGGTGATCACGGCGTGCCATGTGTCTTGGTGCGCCGGTGATAGGGGTTATTCCCCTCCGAGGAGGATCCGGTGACGGACAGCCGCGGCGGGTTCGCGGATGGCTTGCGCGTTTCCGTGTTCCCACCTCAAGCGGCACTGGAGGACACCGTGGAGTTTTAATGGGTTACAGTCCCACATAAATGCGCTATCTCCCCGTGGTAGCGCAGTAGGCATTTCTCCACGTTAAACAAAATAAAAAAATGCCCGGGTCGACGGCGCGTTGTGTTCCACGCGCGCCGTCAGAGATGTCAGCAACAACTGGTGGGGCCCGAAAGGGCCGATGCCTGCCAGGGGTGCGGGTTGTTCGAAAGAGATACTGTGGCCCCTGGCACACGGGCAGCCGAGGGAACATGGGTGGGTTTTAGTCAGTAAAAGTCCGACACGCCCTCCTGCTCCACCCAGAGCGGGAGAAGTCATTTGATGATTTCCCACCAAAAAATAAAAGTTACTTAAAATATAAAGTAACAAAGTTTTCTACAAATAAGTTAAAATAACAATTTCGGTATATTTTTATTTGGTGCTCTGAAAATACAATAGTTTTACAAGTAGGTATCACATTTAGTTTGTGATTTATGGTTTTTGACCCTGGATATAACGGACATATCCCAGATTTAGAATTCGAAATTAATATAGTTTAATATGGAAATTTGATCCTTAACCTTTTTCAATAGTGTTATAAAAAGACAGGTGCTCATTTTCGCATTCGAGTTTGCCCGGTTCCCATTTTAGGCAAGCAACTTTTCTAAAATGTTTGAACGGAGATTTACTTTTGAAAAACATCGAATGTTTCCTCCGAGTTAAAACCTTAGTTTCATTAATATGAAGGGCACGTTCTTCCCCTCCATGCCTGCTTTAGCTTTCCGTCCTATACTTAGTTCGGCCAAAGTTTGTGTACTTTAATATGGGTTAGAATCACGCTATATTGGTTAATGTTCCGAATCTCATAATACTTTGGTAGTGGCCAATGTAAACATGGAATGCGCAGTAGGTACCTGACTTGCAGCGGCTGCATCTCATCCTGCAGCAGCGGCAGCTGGTCGTCGTCGCGCGCATGCGCGTGGCACTCGCAGCGGCAGTGCTCGGGCTCCACGTAGCTGAACAGCACGCCGGCGCCCGCCGCGCCGCCCGCCGCGCCGCCTGCGCTGGCCGCCGCTGCCGGCAGTGTTTGAATGCGTTTCGGCTGTTTTCGTCGCTCAGGCACCTCTTCGAAATCTATCCACTCGGTTTTCGGACGCGAGTCAAAACCTGATAATGGTAACAATTTTTAAAGTTCCGTACCAAAACCACACAACCCTATCTATATCGTAGACTTAACAACAAAAAAAAATTGCAATATCCACTTTTAAGACGTCACCATCGATCCGAAAAGGTTAAATTAAAAGTAGTGCTGCCAGTGGGCGCAGGTTCTTATGGTCCGACTTCGTCTGCCTGTCTGTCTAAATGTCAAAGCTGCTTACTTATATCGGCAAGTACGCAACTAAACATCCCGACTTGAATTGAGGAACAGTAAAGTTACAAACTTTTACCAAAAAAAAACAACTGACTTCCGAAAAAACATTACAATGTGAAAAATAACTTTAATTTCGGAAGTCGGCGTCTTTGGATAGGTATGTATTTTAGTTTTTTGTCACCGACTCTTTTTATTTTTAACTTTTTAGGTATAGTACCTACCCCACACCAACTGTATAGGTATACCAGTACTTGCTATGTAAACAACAGTGACAGGAAGCAACAGAATGTCATCAAGATACTTATAGTTCTTTCACCAGAATTAGCTTGCCTACTGACAGGTTATATAATTATGTTAGTTCATATATTTTTTTTATTTTATCTGCCTGTATTTTTAATTTATCGTTGACTTAATCTACTCATTACAATGTTTTTTTTAATGAGTTGTATTGCAATATGTAGTTAGCTAGTGACCTCGATAATTCATATTATTCTTGCCAGGGCAACCGGCAACAAGTTTGTCCTTGAAGATGCTCCCTTAAATGTCACTGCTTGCGGTAGCGTCGGGGGTCAGGTTGCCTCCTTCTCTCAAATATGGCGAGGGGCGTAATGGCTGATCATTGCGTTATGCTCGTGAACGGGTGCTGCTTTTGGTAACTGGTCGTCTTGCTGACCATGGTTTTGTTATTGTTAATTGAATTAACTTTTTATTAATTTTATTCCAAAGGTCCTAGCTTAACTTTTGTTACTTCAAATTATAGCTATATATACATAATGCAGAATTGCATATGTAAGCGGGCATGCCCTTTATGTCTGGAGGCTTTTATTTAAATTGTAAGTTCTGTTTACATTTATATTTAATTTTTATTTATTTCTACTTGAGTTCCTATAGTTTTCAATGTTTTGTTGATATATTGGCGTGTGCTAGCTGACATACGGCAAATTTAATGTTTTTTGTGTTTCGTAATGTTAATTACCTAATATTGTATAGAATCAAGTTCTTCTAACTTAACAGACAGCTGTGCTGCTGGGGAGTTTGTTTGCGCCACTTCTTTTTCCGAGCTAAAGCACTAGGCAGTGGTGAAGGGCGGAAACCTCCCATAGATATCATTGACACAATTGCCCTTGTCCTAAAAGGCATATTTAATCAATGTTTAGACAACGGTACCTATTCTGACTGAATGAAACATAGTAAAGTAGTACCAATTTTCAAATCGGGTAGTAAGAGTGATCCCTCTCATTATAGACCTATATCTGTGCTTCCAGCATTGAGCAAAATTTATGAAAAAATCATGCTAGATCAGATGCCGCACAAGGTAGGTCGACGACTGACGCGGGAGTAAAACTCATCAGTCACATTTTGGAATCCTAGGAGAAGTTTCTGGATGAAATTGGAATTTTCTGTGACCTCTCAAAAGCCTGCGTTTGACTGCGTTGACCGCAATGCACTGTTCTGTAAATTACACCATAACGGAATTCGTGGTAGATCAGCGGCTGATCTTGTACTTTCCTATTTATCAAACAGGCACCAAAAAGTAAACGTTAACGGGGCGACGTCCTCGGGGTCTCTAGTTAAGATGGGGGTGCCTCAAGGTTCAATTCTTGGCCCTTTTTTATTTCTAGTTTATATTAATGACGTTCCTTAGCTATTACAATGTCAATTTTTATTATTTTTATTTTTTACAATGTCTGACATATACTCGTCATTATTTGACATTATACATCAATTCTAATATCGACTATTAGTGACTGTCATGGAAATCATGTCACTTGGTTTAAATAGATTCATTTTATTTATGTAGATTCTTTTACATATTCGAATGAGAGAACGTTGTAAGCCTTGCAGACTAGATTTGTAGACGATTTTCTATTCTTTATTTTTATTCCTCTAAGCACCTGGTACTTATTGACAGGCTTGCACTGTCCTCTCATCCCTATTATCACTGTAATTTGAAAACATCGTAAAAGCTAATTATTTTAAAAAGAGTAACCGTGGAGCTTCTTGCTGGCTCCTATCTATAGGAAGCGACAAATTAGAACCGTGCACCTAGCTTCTGACGTTTGTTAAGTGCCCATGCAGGTTTATGTGAAATAAAATATTTTCATTTTAATTTTGAACCTCACCTAGGTAACTTTTTTTTGGATGACGGGGTAACCGCCCATTTAGGGGGACTGGAAGAGGGCGTTATCCGCGCTCCGCCGACGCTCGGTGCGTCTGCTGCGGATCGGGTTAGCAGAAGCAATCTCCCGCTCCCTTCCCGCAGTTTCCTTCTACGAAATTATTGTTTCGCAGAAGGATACCACCGCGTCCCAGGACTCCTCGTTGTCGACCATCGATTCCACAACGGCTGGCAGCGACAGGTCACTGCCGACTTCTGAGCTCCTCCCAAGCGGCATGACTCTGTCAGCGTGTGCCACGATGGCAGCTAACTTAACGTAACTTACTGTCGCTTCCGCTGCGAGTGCGCGGGCGGTCGGGGCGGCGCGGCGCGGGCGCGGCCGTGCTGGGCCGGCGTGGCAGGTGGATGCGCAGCTTGTCCATGGGCGCGCCGGGAGGCGGCGCGGATAGGGGCGCAGGGCGCGGCAGGCGGGGCGCGGGTGGCGTTGCGCGCGGCCGCGACACGCCCGAAACCAGCACGCCGCCGCGCTCGCGCACCGGCACCATGGGCAGTGCCACGGAGCGCTCCTGCGGTAGCGTGGTGGGCACGTACGGCAGCTCCTCCTCGAACGACTGCTGCACCACCAGTCCGCGCTTCTCTACCTCATCTCCAGCGGGCGGCGGTGCCGACTCCGAGCTCGGCTCCGACTCGGAAGACTCCCGCACCGGCTCCGGAGGCGACGCTGGGCTGGGCGCCGCCGCCGTGCCGCATGCCGACGTGCCGGCCGAATGGCGCGCGTCCGGCTCGCCAGGGCTGCAGGCGGCTGCGGGGGCGATGTCGCGTATCGTCGTTGTCTTTATCTCATCGCTGTCGACAAAGCTCGGGAAGGAACCTGATATTTCACTCGTCACGCTCGGAGTCTTGGTTATGCTGAATTGAGTGCTGAACACCTGCTCACGGCTGCCGACGTGAGTGGTGAACACGAGTCGCTCCTTGCGCCGTCTCCGACCGTCGTCTGCAGTCGGTCCAGACTCGATCCGCTCCGTGTCCGCAGCTGGTGTTGCCGCGCTGTCTTCCTGAGGAGGTGCAGCTGCAGTGGCGGCTGGTACGTCGACGGGTGCGTCGCTTTCCACAGCGACGGCGTGGGTAGATTTTAGTGGCGACGAGAATATAACCGGTGGACTTGGCAGACGAACGTCGGACGGTCGCTCCGTGGGTGAGCGAAGAGGTATTATAATGCTCCCGTCAGGTAAAACAGTTCGTTGCATAGGTTTCTGAGACCCGGGAGGCGCAAACTCGCGCTCAGAAACAGGCCGAGATTGCGGGGCAGATGCTGGGCGAGGAGGCTCGTGATGTGTTGTCACCTCCGCCGTGGTCTTACTGGTCTCGGGCTCACGACGAGCACCGCTCGAGCCGGGTCGTTCGTCTGGTGGCGTCCTCAATGGGATGTGAATGATTCCATCCTTCGTATCCTCGTAGTACTTGAGCTTGTCGCCACGCCGCATCCGCTCGACAGGCTGTGGTGGGACGACAGTGATCTGTCGCTGCGACTGGACCACCGGAGAACCTTCACGAGAACTCGGCGACGGTGATGCAGCGCTCTTCCGTGGTGTTCGAAATAGCGACAATACTGAGCCTCTTATCTTTCCAACAGAAGTGGGGGTCGCAGAACGGTCGCGGCTCTTGCTACGCGACCGACCTTCTGTTAGACTCCTCTTGCGGCGGAGTGCGTCCGACGGTGAGTCGGGTGACGCAATTGTCTCGCGTGACTTAAATAGTGAGCAAAAAGATGACTTCCGTGAGCCTACGACCCCGGCGGGGGAGGGCGTGCGGCTGTCACGTGCGGGCCGGCGCGAGCCAGGCGAGGGTGACGCGGGTGGCTCCGGGCGGCCCACCAGCTCGGTGGGCCGCGCGGCGCGCTCTCCGCGCTCGCCTCGCTCCCCGCGCACAGACAGCTCCAGGGTCGCGGGCTTACGCGCTATTTCCGTGCTTGCATCCGCGCCGACCTCCGCTGCTTTCGTCCGCGAGCTTACATCTTCCTCTTCTTCGTAGTCGTCGTCGGGCTTCAGTTTTATTCGAATGATGTTTTTAGAACGATTTGCGCTCTTATAAACTTCGGGTTCAGACGGTTCCCGGCGTACGCGGGGTCGCGCGCGCCTTTCCTGAGCTCGGGCACGGTTTTGTGTTTCCTTTAGAAGTTTGTCATCGTCAAGTGCAGCACTCGGGGCTGATGCAGAAGTCAAGGCTAGTGCTGGACTAAGTTCTGGTGTAGGAGTTATTGCTGATGTAGGAGTTCCAACTGGTGTAGAAGTTATTACTGGTGCTGTAGTAAGTACTGTAGTAGGAGCCAGTGCTGTGGCAGGAACCGTTACTGGAGGCATAATTGAAGGCGCAAGAGTCGGTGCCGGGTCGGGCGGAGCCGGCAGGGCGGGTGCGTGGACGGGCAGCGGGGAGGAGGCAGGCGCGCGCGTGACGCGCTCCACGGTGACTTCGGTGCGCACCTCACGCCGATCGCGCGCGTCCAGCGGCAGCGGCGCGGCGCCCGGGGGATAAACCGCGGTCAGTTTAGCGATCTCCAGCAGGCGCTCTTCTACGGCGGCTGCGCAGATCTCTGGGTCGTTCTCGATGGGTTTCGGCCCGCAAAAAGATGTCTCGAGTAGCATTCTGTGCGGAGATGGAGACCGCGAGACGCCCGACACGACCGAGAGACGACCGACCGAGTGGCGGCTTTGGTGGCTGAAAGCCGATAGCGCTGAGTGTGCGGAGCACTGCGAGCCGACACTGGACAGCCTGCTGGTGCGCCCAGAAACGGCCAGCAGTGCAGCCTCCGAGCCCTGGCTGTCCTTGCGCGAGTGGCGGCGCGAGGCAGGCGGCGGGGGCGCGGCGGGGCGCGGCTCGCCGGGCGCGCCCTCCAGGAAGGCCAGCTCCTCGGTGGACGAGCGCAGCTCGAGAGCGCCGTCCTCGCGGAAGCCGAGCTCGAGGCGTCCGCGCGTGTCGTCGCCGGTGCCAGCGAACAGCGCCAGATCGGGCGAGCTGTCACGCGAATCGTGGTGACTGGAGCTGGAGGCGCGCGAGATGTCAATGCGTGGCGCGGCCGGCGTGTGAAGGCCGGCCGCCGGCGTGGAGTGCGAGCGCGCGCGCTGTTCGGGGGGTGCCAGTGCCGCGCTCGCCGTGCTCGCTGGGTCCTCGCGAATCTCTGGTAGCCGAAACGTTTGCTTCGTTTCTGGACTCGACTGTAAAAAAGACGAAAATTTTATTGTACAGGTGGAACGTGGATAGGTACTGGCAAAGAGACAAAATGCTCGGTCGGCACCGCTTCGATACCAGTGAGGTCCGAAAGAAAACTCGCTAAGCTCGCGAGAATATCTCAGGCGCGCCTCAGGCACATAGCTAAAGTGAAAGCAGGAAGAGGAAGAACGTGAGAGATACATACTGGCGGTCTCACCTCATCAGAGACGTCGTGGTCGAAGGAGGCGATAGGAGCGGGTCCGCGGCGCAGCTGGCGCA
Source organism: Polymixis lichenea (assembly GCA_949091785.1). NCBI lineage: Eukaryota > Metazoa > Arthropoda > Insecta > Lepidoptera > Noctuidae > Polymixis > Polymixis lichenea. The sequence goes on along the minus strand of OX420943.1, from coordinate 350,111 downwards.
CGGGCGCGCCGCTGGCCGCCATCGGCCGCGGCCGGCGACCGGGCGCCGCTCACTGCCGCATGGCGCGCCGGCCTCCGCGCGCGCTCCCGCTGGCACGAGCGGCCGCACCGTCCGCGACGCGCCCAGTGCTTATCGTTAACAATATAAATATGAACATGTAAGTGGATCCTTCAATTATGTTATCAATTAAGTATCTACCTATCTGACTCCCTTCCTTTCCTTTACTTTTTTCTAGAATTTAAGTGATGGGTACGAAGTTTACACCGCGATATATTGAGAAGACAAATATGTAATAAAATTTTCGTTCATTTATTATTTCTTCTTTGACACATTTATAACCCAGAGTTGGCGAGTTATATTTTACAGAATCTATTTTCTTATACTGAATACCTATGTATAATTACTTTGGACTCATCAAACCAGATACAAGTAGGTACAACTGAAAGTTCATTTCATGACACATATATTTCCGATACAGGATTTTCGAAGTTCACATTAAACATTCAAAGTTCGGTGTTCACTCGCGGCGCGCAGCCTCGCTCGATACCGTGAGCGCGCGGGTGCCGGGCGTCGCTGGCGGGCGGAGGCGCTCGGGTGCAGCGGGTGGCCGCGGCCGGCGGGCCTAGGCCGGGCGCGAGGGGCTGGCGGCGCGGCGGAGCGGTCGCGCGGACGGAGCGAGTCGCGCACAGCCCGCGACCGTCGTCGCGCGGACATCGAGCGCCATGCCGCGCATGCGCCCGCCACGCGCACGCGCCCTACGCGCCCTACTTCCGCCGGTGCATCGCTCCCCCCCCGCGCATGCACGTCACTCGCGGCACGGCCGTCACCGACTCACCTGCCGTGGCCGCCTGCGAACTGTTGCACTGCTCGTTACGTAACGTCCTGCCCTTATTTGACTTGTTGTCGTTCGGGTCGGCGCACAGTAACCTTCGGTTGTTGGATCGATTGCTTGTTAAGACGTTGGTTGACCCTCAAAAATACCGTATTTAGAATATTCCACATATCGTTTTATAGTACCTATATTATAGTTATCTTCGACTATTTAGTCTCTACCTTCGTGGCGGGTCACTTTGTTTTTGATTTCATCGTTTTTTATGATCTTCTCCTAAGGGTAAAAAATCAATTATGACGTGAATTTTAAATTTACCTATTTTATAATGGATAAATTTAAAATTCATGTTATAATTGATTTTTTTGTGTACTTACCCCTTTTTAAGAGGTAGGAAGGAGGAATTTGAAATACAGTCAGAAAGTATCTTGAGATACTATTATATATATATATTTACTATTGATAAATGATAAATGGTTTAATTTCTGTAAGTAGGTTTGTACAAACATTTTTACACGCCAATCATTTTTTTTAAACTAGATGAGGTCGGCGTTTCTTACCTAACGGATTAGTCAGGACTAATCTGAGAAGAAAGGCCGAAACAAACTCAGAGTCGCAGTCTCTTTTAAAGTCCAGACATAATCTTGGTCAGATCATGTAATAACAATGTGGATTGGTGTCTGAAATGGTCTTTTGAGGAAAGAACCACACAGATTGAGTAGACCTGTCCAGTCAGTGCATGATTTTATCAGTAATCATGCAGCTCAACTCAGAACTTGAGGAGCTCAACGTTTTGACGAACAATACCAAAGAAAGGATATTTGGGTAGGCCGCGGAAAACACCCACACAGTCATTATATTCACAGTAATTAAAGCAATATAATACTTTACAAAGTAAATATTTATATCCTTGATTAAATAAAATAATCAATGTCAATGTGTGTATAGATTTAAAAAAATCGTGGTCAAATCATTTGAGGACCATGTAGGTTGCTGTCTAAAATGGTATTTTGAGGAAGAACCACACAGATAGAGTGGACCTGTATTGTCAGTGCACGCATTTGTCAGTTATCATATCATGCAGCTCAACTTAGAACATAAGGAGCACAGCTATTCGACGAACAATACCAAAGAAAGGACATCTTGGTAGGCCGCATTTAATAAAGTACTGAAACTGTCAGATTAACATTAAAAATTAACTGACAAAGAGATGAAAATCAAAACAATAAAAAAATACAAAAGAAAACGACCCACATAGTCCTCACATTCACCATAATTGAAATAATAATAATATTATACTTCTCCAAGTAAATATTCATGTCAAATTGTATAATCATCAAATGTCAAAGAGTAAAACAACAAAACCAACATTTGGTATGTAAAAGATGGAGCAGCTCAATCCCAAGTTTTTTGTCCTAAATATAATCTATATTGGTGTATAAGGCTTTCAGGCACAATTTTACGTTTAATTAATGATTTAAACTTGTTGAACATGGCTTGGAAGTTTATTATAAAAGCGTATACTTTGACATCTGAATAAGCCACCTATTTTCTTGAGCCTTGTTGGTGGTACAACAAATTTGTGTTTGTTTCTTATACATAAACTATGGATAACACTGTATTATATAACAATTTAATATTTTTATGGGCATATAAAAGATTTTCAATAATATACTGTGACGGCACAGTCATTGCATTAATCTCCTTAAATTGCTCTCTGAGAGAGTGCCTCGGACTTAATTTTTTAAATTGATCGAACAGCGTTTTTCTGCAAGACAGAGATAGTCTGAATGTCGGCGGCATTTCCCCACAACAGAATACCATACGACATTGTCATATCAGCCGAAAGACGTCCACTGCTGGATATAAGCCTCCCCCAAAAGGGGGGATTTTCCATAATCGTCACGCTTGGCAGGCGGGTTGGCGATCGCAGTAAGGTGGTCAAATACATAGAGAACGCTGCTGCCCATTCTCTACCAAGTCCCTTAGTCGCCTTCTACGACACCCACGGGAAGAAATGGGATGGTGCTATTCTTTTACGTCGGGCACCACACGAAACATACGACATTACACTATGAAAATAGCGTACACTAAACGAGCTGTCTCTATGTCAGTTAAATTACGATTTTTTCGAACAGCGTATTATGCTGCAGAGCTCAGCTTTTTCGACAATTTATCTACAAGGTGTAAGGAGAATGCTTCCGAAGCCAGAACGAAGGCTATAAACAGCCTAAATGGGTCATTGTCATAACCCTAAAAAAAATTTTCATACGAATCATTTCAGACACTTTTAATGAGTGCGTCTTAATTTTACATCATAATAATAAAGTAAACGAAACGTACTAGATCATAACTGTAAGAGATATACATTAAATTTATTAATGTTTTACTTTATACCACCACCATGTTACCAAATTGTCCACTTCAGTGGACTGTTCGGATTCTACCGTTCAATAGAATGTAGCATAAAATAAATACATGTTTTTTATTATTTTGCAAAAATTATATGTTTTTCTAATCTACGTATGTTTTCCATTTAACGTGGACATCTTTTTGGTGGAGCTTTTGTCCACCGACACGACAGATGTTCACCGAGTGGATTGTTTTCTCGAATGTGAGTTATTTAGTCATTATAATTCTGCTTCTGATCACTGGTGTTTGTATCAGTTGAGGACTAATGACCTATTTTTGTTTCATTTTCGCTTTATTTTTATGAGTAAATATGTTTCAAACCACCACTTCCCTCAAACCTTTCTACACCATGTCTACTTGTAGTTAATGTAGTTATCCATAGCTATATACTCTAAATTAACAATGATTGGTACCTGTAATGCATTTCTAACGAAATGGGAAATCAGGGGGCACGGTAGTGCCATCGCTAAGTTGAGCAAAAAAAAGCGACACGGCCGTTACCATCCTTTTCTCGAAGCAGTTCAGGCCATTTCCAACCCCCTATAACTTCGTTGTGGATTAAGCTAGAAGACTGTATTTCTAGTAACCAAGCAAACATTGTATAAACACAGTATATTACAAATTTCATTCAATTTGTATAAGTAGTTTATGAATTATAACTAGTCAAAGTTCTTAATTTTGTCACTCACTGACCGATCATCAAAACTCTAAGGCACTTCTAGTAGACATAGAAGCTTCAAATTTGGAATAAAATTAGTGTTTAGTGTATAAATTAAGGAAAAACTAAAGTATTTTGCAATTTCGGTCCAGTTTACTAGATATACCAACTGCATAAATAACTATGTAATTCCATATAAATACATAGGATTACAAAGTTACATTTGCATTGAATGAATCATTGTACCTATATATGTATGTGGAATCATCAGGATTTATTCCGTTAGATTCGAACATCATGTGGGCAGAAGATGGGTTTCGTGCAATGAAAACACACTGGGTACGGTACACTGCTTTTATTAAAATCACAAACTCCTGATTATAGAACTGGGCACAACGAATCGGATACAGTTCCGCGACGTCTTAATTCCGATGTGATCAGACCCTGAATGTCCTCCTCGCCGCCGCCGTCGGCTTAAAACATCACGACTCTGTAGAAGCGCGCTGTCAGTTGGTGTGTGGAGGATACGTAACGTCGCTAGTGGCGCGCTTGCGATTCGTTTCGTGTCCGTACTAATGACCGGATGCGACATGTATAATCTACAAAAAGAAATGAGATGCCATCAAAAACAAAACTTGTAAAAAACCTAGTCTCGCAACTCAGTTCTTCTACCATAAAAAGTTTTTAGATCCATGTAATACCAAGTCGGTTGATTTATTCAGTCCCTACTTAAGGAACCTTCTGTCTTAAGTTATTACGTAATTAGCTAATCTAACAACATCCTATAGTGACCATATTAATATTAAAAATCTTGTATGTTTTAAATAAATAGATTGACTTGGCAATCGCTCTAAACAATATAATTTAAGGAAGGCGGTGACTTTGGATAAGTATTTTAATTTTTTGTCACCGCCTTCCGAAATTAAAGTTATCTTTCACTTTTTAGTGTGTTTTTTTAAAGTCGGTTGATTTTTTTTGAAAAAAGTTTTCGTTTTTCACTTTTAGTGGTTCACATGTGCTTACTCATTCACAGCGTCCAGGCGTGATTTTATGTTATGAACTGGTGTAAACACTAGACAGACATGAGATTTCTGCAATTCCAGTCCATTTGCCATCATTTGTTGAGGAGTTCCGTTGCCTATCTCCGAAGTTCTTCATCAGATCTTCACCAAATTGAAATGGAATCACTCCGAGAAAGTACTCTTCCAAAAACTATCCAAATCGCTTCAAGTGTGCCTATAAAATTTGAAGAGTTCTCTCTATTTCTCCAGGATCCCATCATCAGATCCTGACTTGATAATTATGGGATTATTGATACAGCTCGGTTAGTTTATTTTAGTTATTTTCATAGTGTTATGTCCTACGGCATTCTGCTGTGGGGCAAAGCAGCTGACATTCAAAATATTTTTGTTCTTCAAAAACGAGCTGTTCGAGCCATTTACCAACTAGGTGCTAGAGTTTCTCTGAGAGATTTTTTTAAGGATAACTTTTTATAACAAGCTCCCCTCTTCTTTGCTAGATTTGAATTTCAATGCGTTTTAAGTTAAAGTTACATCCACCCTCTGTTCAAAGGCTTACTATTCTGTCAACGACTACTTAAACGATAATAATTGTTGGTCGCTGTGATTAACTCAAGACAATGTTCATGTTCTTTCACCAGTATTAGCTTGACTACTGACAGGTTATATAATTATATTAGTTCATGTGTTGGTTTATTTTATTTGCCTGTATTATGTTTTCAATGTTTTGTTGGTTTAAAAGCCTGTGCTAGCTGAGATATGGCAAATTTAATGTTTTTGTGTTTCGTAATGTTAATTACCCACTATTGTATAGAATCAAGTCCTTCTAACTTAACAGACAGCTGTGCTGCTGGGGAGTTTGTTGCGCCACTTCTTCTTCCCAGCTAAAGCACTAGGAAGTGGTGAAGGGCGGGCGTTTTGGGGGGACTGTCTTATGTAATTTTGACGTTCAAAAAGAGCTGACTCTCAGCCTAGTTTGAATAAATGACTTTTTGATTTTGATTTTGATTTGACCACCTGGGAAGTATCACCCTTTCAAAAAAATAAAATAATCCAAATCGGTCCAGCTATCTTCGAGTAATCGGGGAACATACATATAAAAAACAGGTTCCGACGGATTGAGAACCTCGTTCTTTTGGAAGTCGGTTAAAAATATGTATTACTTGTGAGACATTGTGTTTTCATGCGATGGCCAAGTCAATCTATTTATTTAAACCATAAAAGATTTTTAATATTGATACGGTCACTATAAGATGTTGTTAGATTAGCTAATTACGTATTAACTAAGACAGAAGGTCCCATATGTAGGGACTGAATAAATCAACCGACTTGGTATAATATAAGATATAGAATAAGAACTGAGTGGCGAGAGGTTTTTTTACAAGTTTTGTTTTTGATGGCTAATATTTTTTCATTAGCACGGTCGTTTCCCCTATTCAAATGTTTTAACTAACAAAATCTCCTGCTCTTCCTTTGCACAGCTTTACTTTCTTTTTGTTTGTGTGCATTGCTTGTTGTGATTTTTCAGGTAATGGCGAAAAAAGAAGTAAACTTATCGATGACCAGAAAAAAATACAACGCCGTGAGCAAAAAACACCGAGTATGAGGAAGGCGCGTGAAAACTTAAACAAGATCCAGAAGCCTTGGAAGAAAAGTGAAGAAAGGACAGAGAATATTAAAACAGAAGATTTACCAGATGTGGAAAAAAGGTTTTGAGGCGGAAATGGAGAGAGGATGCAAGAAGACGCATCGAAAAAGTCAAAATACTAAAAGAAGCTGAAAAGTACATTACACGTGAAACGCCGCCCTCAAGTCCGGTACCTTCAGTATCATCAAGAGCTGAAATGGGTGCACATATTGCAGTGAGAAACAGAAGAAGGTTGAAAGTAGAGAATATTTTACTGAAAATGAAGTTGATTGCTGCAATGAAGACCCTTGTTCCAAATTTGAAACGGATGCATATTTTGAGTGACAGACCTTCAACAGTACAGAAACAAGACGATGTTCCACCTAATTCCTGCTTACTTGAGCGAGGAGACTAACGGAGATGACATAATCTGGCATTACAGTGAGAGTGGACATGGCAAAAGAGCCCCTGATGGCGTGGGTGGTTGTCTTAAGCGTACGGCTGATAAGCACGTCGCTCAAGGAAGCTATGTCCATAGTTTGGATGCCTTCATGGAGTGTGTTCTTCAAGACTGTAGAGACATTGAAGTCATTAGAGTAGATGAGATGCATGTGGAGTCTATTGAGAGTAAAATAAAAAACAGCAATATTACGCTGTTTCGTGGAACATTAAAGTCCATCAGGTTACTTGGAGTCGCCGTAAATCAATGATGCTTCAGTTTTGTAGGTTGAGTTGTATGAAATGTAGTCCAGAAAATACTTGTATACATTACGGATTAGGTAGCAAAAAACTTGACATAGCACTATGTCCATGTCCATGACATAGTGGGTCTGGGTGAGGTTACTTCGTGGCATTGAGCATAACCCAGGAGTACTGCAGCACCCGAATTTATGTGTACCATACCGCTACGTGTGGAGGCGGCGCCGCCCGCCGCTGCTGGCCGTACCGGTTTGCCAGGACCAACCTTATCGCCAAAACACCACTCACCCGCGCAATCCGGGTTATTAACGAACTTCATTTGAAGGTCGATGTATTCACATGCCATTTGAGTGAATTCGCAAAAATACTGTTGTTTATTTTATGTTATAGTGTAGATTAGACTTTATGTTGTTGTTTTACTTATTTCTTATATTTTTATTAATATTGTGTTTGTTACGTTTTTCATATTTTTTTAATTGTAAGTTCACTTTAAGACCGCGCTATCGCATTAGGTATACACCTGTAATGATAGTTGTAAGGGAGATTTTAATAAATAAATAAATAAATGTTTTTGATGTTTTCCGGTAACTTATTGTATATTTTAATGGACATTTCGGATATTTTCGTACAAATTTACAAATTTCAAGTATATAGAGGCACGGCAGGGTTAATATTTTTAGGTCTTTAAAGTGGGGTTTACAGGAGTCTGTATCTTTGATATACATTAGAATTCTAATCATTTTTAACCGACTTCCAAAAGGAGGAGGTTCTCAATTCGTCGGAACCTTTTTTTTTTTTTTATGTATGTTCCCCGATTACTCGAAGATGGCTGGACCGATTTGGATAATTTTTTTTTTGTTCGAAAGGGTATACTTTTCAGGTGGTCCCATGATCATCAAGTCAGGATCTGATGATGGGATCCTGGAGAAATAGAGAGAACTCTTCAAATTTTATAGGCACACTTGAAGCAATTTGTGTAGTTTTTGGAAGAGTACTTTCTCGGAGTGGTTCCATTTCAATTTGGTGAAGATCTGATGAAGAACTTCGGAGATAGGCAACGGAACTCCTCAATAAGTGATAGCAAATGGACAGGGATTGCTGAAATCTCATGTCTGTCAATTGTTTACACCAGTTAATAACATAACATCACGCCGGTACGCTGTGAAAAAAAAAGTGAAAAATAAAAACTTTTTTCAAAAAAATAAACAACCGACTTCCAAAAAAACACTAAAAAGTGAAAAATAACTTTAATTTCGGAAGGCGGTGACAAAAAATTAAAATACATATACATACATATCCAAAGTCACCGACTTCCGAAATTAAAGTTATTTTTCACTTTTTAGTGTTTTTTTGGAAGTCGGTTGTTTATTTACTTACTGTAGATTGAATAATGTAGGCGCGTCCGTATAATTTTCCCATAGAATAACTCCATAGTTGAGCCATGCAAATGCGTACGCGTAATAAGTTAGTAGTGCTGTTTTGAGGTCTGTTGTTTTTTTGATTTCTCGGAGAGCGTATGAAAACTTGGATAGTTTCGTTCTTACTTTTTGAATATGTGATTTCCAATCTATGTGTGAATCTATGCCTAGGCCTAAAAGGGTGAATTTATTTACTGCTTTTAATTTTGATCCGTTGTATTGGAAATTTATACATAAAGGATTTTTTTTGTCGGGGATGGAAAGTTGTTAATCTTCTTCCCAGCTAAAGCACTAGGAAGTGGTGAAGGGTGGGCGTTTTGGGGGACTGTCTCATGTACTTTGACGTTCGAAAAGTGCTGATTCTCAGCCTAATTTGAATAAATGACTTTTGATTTTGATTTTGATTTATTATTTTTGTTTTATTGTAGTTAATTTCAAGGTTATGTTCATTCACCCAGTGTGTTGCAGTGTCAAGTACAGAACTCAAGTTTTGGTTTAAATTTATATTATTATCACATGATGTTAAGGCGAGGTGAGCCGAGCGCGGTAGGCATTTAACGCTTACCTCAGCCCCCGCAATGAGTAGCGAGACGTAAATAGTTACAATGCGCAAGCAACGCGCGCGCCAGGCGTGGCTGGCGGCCAGCAGCAGTATTAACTATGTCACCGAATAGAACAATACAGTAGATCAACTTGAACTGATTACGATTAGTAAAAGTTTATTTTGTTTTACTATTCTAGTAAGTATTTTTTTAAGATATAATAAGTTGCGGAAATGACATTTCCTCATAACATAACGCCTGTATTCTTTCAGAGGGGTTGGGCAGTGGTGTATTAGTACACCCACAGTTCGCCAGTTATGTTCAAGTTACATACAGCCTGGAAGTAATAATTCAATTAACCGTGATCGTCGTAGTTTTTTAGTTGCACTTTTTTATTTATTTTCTTATTTATGTACCTATACCAACATACAAAACTATGTACCGACTACAGTACGTACCGAGAGATGAAAATCTAACTAGTAAACCACACTGTTAGATTTTCAACGCGCTGAGTTGCACTGTGTTGGATTCTCAACCGGGTCGCTAAAGCCGACGGTGGGGTCAAAATGAAAATCCAAGATGGCGGCTGCGAAACTTTTCGAATTTTCCATCATTGGTGTCTTTCAGGGTTTTTCGGGTCGCTAAAGCCGATGGTGGGGTCAAAATGAAAATCCAAGATGGCGGCGGCGAAATTTTCGAATTTTCCATCATGGGTGTCATTTTCAGGGTTTTTCGGGTCGCTAAAGCCGATGGTGGGGTCAAAATTAAAATCCAAGATGTCAGCTGCGAAACTTTTCGAATTTTCCATCATGGGTGTCTTTTTCAGGGTTTTTCGGGTTGCTAAAACCGATGGTGGGGTTAAAATGAAAATCCACGGTGAAAAAAGTTTCAACCCAAAAAATTTCATGGCCACCATCTTGGCTTTTCATTTTGACCCCACCATCGGCTTTAGCGACCCGAAAATGACACCCATGATGGAAAATTCGAAAAGTTTCGCAGCCGCCATCTTGGATTTTCATTTTGACCCCACCATCGGCTTAAGCGACCCTAAAAACCCTGAAAAAGACACCCATAATGGAAAATTCGAAAAGTTTCGCAGCCGCCATCTTGGATTTTCATTTTGACCTCACCATCGGCTTAAGCGACCCGAAAAACCCTGCAAAAGACACCCATGATGGAAAATTCAAAAAGTTTCACAGCTGACATCTTGGATGTTAATTTTGACCCCACCATCGGCTTTAGCGACCCAAAAAACCCTGAAAATGACACCCATGATGGAAAATTCGAAAATTTCGCAGCCGCCATCTTGGATTTTCATTTTGACCCCACCATCGGCTTTAGCGACCCAAAAAGCCCTGAAAGAGACACCCATGATGGAAAATTCGAAAAATTTTGCAGCCGCCATCTTGGATTTTCATTTTAACCCTACCATCGGCTTTAGCAACCCGAAAATGACACCCATGATGGAAAATTCGAAAAGTTTCGCAGCCACTCTCTTGGATTTTCATTTTGACCTCACCATCGGCTTTAGCGACCTGAAAAACCCTGAAAAAGACACCCATGATGGAAAATTCGAAAAATTTTGCAGCCGCCATCTTGGATTTTCATTTTGACCCTACCATCGGCTTTAGCAACCCGAAAATGACACCCATGATGGAAAATTCGAAAAGTTTTGCAGCCACTCTCTCGGATTTTACATTTTGACCCCACCATCGGCTTTAGCAACCCGAGAAACCCTGAAAAAGACACCCATGATGGAAAACTCAAAAAAAATTGCATTCGCCATCTTGGACTTTTAATTTGATCAGCGGCCTCGAATACCATGACAAGTAAGGACTCATACATAACCTATGTCGAAAACAGTAAGAAAAATAATAAATATAAGTCCACGTTCACACAGACATAATAAAAATCGCGGCGGGAGGTTTTTCGCGTAGTTACTGGATTTTTCACTCTGATGGATTCTCAAGCCTCGGCTAAATACCGAGAGTTGGAAATCCAGTGCAAAAAAAAAATACGACCGTGTGAATGTCGACTTATTCTATGAAAACTGCGTATTACGCTGGGCCAGCTCAAGGTCATGTGTTATCACATATAGTGCCTATCCAGGCAATCCTCATTTGTTTTTGTTTTTTAACCTACCTGAAAACAGTAAATAAACCATAATAAAATTTACGCGCGTGGCGGGTTTATGCTGTATGACATAGGTTTCAAATTCAACTGTTTTGCGCACTTCATGCCGTTGGTAAATCTATTCTGCGAGAAAAATAAACCATTCTAACTTTTGCGCGCGTGGCGTCTTTATTTACACGGACATAGGGTTCCAATTCTGTTCTACACGCCTATTTGCGGTTTGCAAATCTATTACGCGAAGGTACATGCATCATTTGCAAACCGCAAATAGTAGGTTAGCTTTAATAAATAAATATAGTAATCTATTACGCGTAAAGTATAATGAATGTAGGTAAATAATAATATTGTCAAACCATCTTTATTTATTTTTTGTTACTAGCCTTCGAAGAGCCAGCGCTGGATCGAAAGTTTTTACTTTCTGTAGATTCCCATTTTGTTTGACAAAATATTTAATACTTTTATTTCCTACGAAATAAAGCTTGTAAATAATTAGATATACATAAAGTATACCTGTATTTAGTTTATTCTAGTCACGTATTATTATTTACAAACAATTTTTTGCTCAGCCGTTATCAGATCATAGCGGGGGGTGGCGGGTTCGAAAAATTGGCACACGTCCGACCTCCAACACGTTCCGCTCGGGACTACACGACACGACACGGGGCCCGCGCATGTAAAGATAAAAACACTGGATTCTAGATTTGTTATAAATGTATTTTCATAGTCCATATTATGACGGCCGGATTTCACAATATTTTTTACGACCTATATATAATATGGTACAAGTTTTATTGTTCAAAACCATTTATAACTCAAATGAAATAAGAATCTGATCATCGTTTAGACTTGTCTTTGCGATTTAATTGGATGCAGTAAAGTGCAAGTAATCGTGTATCGCATGGCCGGAATATCTAGATCAAGGTGTGAACTATGTAACAATTTTTTTTCAATTTTTTAAATCCGGTGTATGTACCTAACGGGATATCGGGAGACCGTGCTGTTGCATCTGATTGCTGATTCGTGACTTCGTCAGCACGGGAATCGTGGGCGTTAAACTTCAGGAAACGTTGAAATAAATACGCTGTAGCGTTGACTGTTCACTATTTTAATTTTACAGACACTTAAATGACTTAAACAATTAAGGATTGCAGCAATAATGAACGATTTAGAGCCAATGGGTTTGCGAGTGACCACCACGTGCAACGACTGTCAACAACTGACTGAATTGACACGACGTCGCCCGCCATGACAGACGCAACTCCATTCGGTGTTACCCGCTCTTCATTAAAATTACCATTTAGTTGAATTCAAATCGATTAATCGTTAAAATAACAGAATAAATTACAACTCTCGAAATGAACTGATTTTCATTATTTAATAATGCCACGCGCCGTTACGGCCGTCCTGCATCTTCATACGTCCTCGGGTGAACAGTTTATCTCATCAGTCATCATCTGTGGACAATCGTAAAAAAACTCAAGCAAACAACTTAACGTTCGGTCACTCTGACCGTTTTTAATCAAACACCACTGTGGTGTTTCACAATCAAACACCACAGTATCACAAAGAGCGATCACAGTTATCGGATAACACAAAACAATTACCAGACATTACCACACAAACTGGGGCCACATAGGCTAGTGCCACAAAGGGTATTGCCACACTATATTGCCACACAGGCTTTTGCCACACGGACCATTGCCACACAGGGTATTGCCACACGGACTATTGCCACACATTCTATTGCCAGTATTGCCACACAGGCTGGTGCCACACAGGCTGATGCCACACTGGCTAGTGCTATACAGGCTAGTGCCACGCAGGCTAGTGCCACACAGGCCAGTAAAGTGCCACACAGGCTAGTCAAGTGCCACATAGGCTAGTCAAGTGCCACACAGGCCAGTCAAGTGCCACACAGGCTAGTCAAGTTTCACACAGGCTAGTCAAATGCCACACAGGCTAGTCCAATGCCAGACAGGCTAGTCAGTGCCATACAAGCTAGTCAAGTGCCACACAGGCTAGTCAAGTGCCACATAGGCTAGTCAAATGCCACACAGGCCAGTCAAGTGCCACACAGGCTAGCCAAATGCCACACAGGCGAGTCAAGTGCCACACAGGCTAGTCAAATGCCACACAGGCTAGTCAGTGCCATAACGGCTAGTCAAGTGCCACACAGGCCAGTCAAGTGCCACACAGGGCAGTCAAATGCCACACAGGCCAGTCCAATGCCACACAGGCCAGTCAGTGCCATACAGGCTAGTCAAGTGCCACACAAGCCTGTCAGTGCCACACAGGCTTGTCAGTGCCACTTACTTGCAGTGTTACGTACCATGGCCGTCATCGGCAATTCTGTCTCAATTCGATTTGTTGGGATTTCTAGTCCGCCACTTAACTCTTAATGGAATGTAACATTCGGGCATAGCACGCACACGATCGTGCGCGCACCGACACGTCCTATTAGAGTTAAGAGCACGTAATGAAAACAAAATGAAAACTCCTCACTGGATTCAATTGCTTGGCGATCAGTGCCTGGACTCATAGTGCAGGCATTCACCCGCCACTCCACGCTGCCTCTGCAAATCCTGGCGTCCCCCCTCGGGCAGCGAGCGGCGGCGTGACCTGATTCGTTGCAGCAGCAGCACACAGGCGACGATGTCTCGTCCAGCACACTCCTGTCCCGGGAATCGCGCTGCATGTTGGTTGCCGAAAACTGAGGTTTGAGGTTAGTGCTGGTATTACGCGAGTCTTTGGAGAGGCACTCGTCGGCCATGCGGCCCAGACTGCCACAACTGTAACCTTCCTTCGGTTCATAACGCGGCCTCATAGCGTCACTGCCAGTATTGGACCTTTCCGGCATCGGCGTCTCGAGAATCAGGATTGAATTCGGGGAATGCGAGCTTTGCATCAACCGTGCCTGTGTACTTCAAAGCACGAACCAACCCCATCATGCCACGCTGCTGCATTTCAAACAACGCTTCTCAACGGTCGGATTCACCATTTAGGCCAGCAACAATACTCTGACCTGTTTTACGTTCCTGGGAAGTGCCTGGTAATCCCACTTCTGATAACGGGATATCGGGAGGCCGTGCTGTTACATCTGATTGCTGATTCGTGACTTCGTCAGCACGGGAATCGTGGGCGTTAAACTTCAGGAAACGTTGAAATAAATACGCTGTAGCGTTGACTGTTCACTATTTTAATTTTACAGACACTTAAATGACTTAAACAATTAAGGATTGCAGCAATAATGAACGATTTAGAGCCAATGGGTTTGCGAGTGACCACCACGTGCAACGACTGTCAACAACTGACTGAATTGACACGACGTCGCCCGCCATGACAGACGCAACTCCATTCGGTGTTACCCGCTCTTCATTAAAATTACCATTTAGTTGAATTCAAATCGATTAATCGTTAAAATAACAGAATAAATTACAACTCTCGAAATGAACTGATTTTCATTATTTAATAATGCCACGCGCCGTTATACCTATAAAACACAATACAAAACGACGTTTTTCCGACCCACCCCGCCTTAAGATAGAGATATCATTGGCGAATAAAACGCATGACTCATTGATGTGGTTGGGGAGATCGTTTATGTAAACAAGGAATAGCAGGCACCCTATCACACTTCCTTGTGGTATAGAAGCGTTTACGTTTATGTTTTGGGATCGAATTAATTCTATTTCTTTTGATTTATGATTGAAATGTTCTATTTCTACAACTTGTTCTGTGTTTATAAATAAGATGTGAACCATTCGTAACTTTTTCCGCGGATACCGATGTCAAATTAATATATCAAATTGCACCTTATCATAAGCTTTTGTCATCTCTAATAACAATCCTACAACATATTTTTTTTATTAAGATTCCACTACCTATATAAAAAAAGTACTCTGTGGATTCCACACATGACTCCGTAATTCTATGACCTATGACATTACATTTAGCCGCGCGCGCCATACCTACGATACAAAATAAAACAGTAACACTAGACAAATATAAAACTGAGTGTTTTGTTTACGATTGTGTTAACAATATTAATTAATGAGGTATTGAGTGTTATATAGAGAAATAACTTAAAACTGTAAATAAATAGATTATTATTACGTAAGTGTGAAAATATCTTGTGATATTAAGGCGACGAAAAGAACAATTGCGAATGAAATTAAGAATCATCACGAAACAATCATTGTAAGTACATAAAAACGATTTTTAAATACGCCAAAATTCACAATCATGGTCAATAATCAATAATTCAATCCATGTTTATTACTGGAATGTCCTTTTGATTGAATTAATAATTATGTATATCTTCTACAACGCGAGCATTTCATTACTTACAATAGCCATCGCGCGTGATGCGTCATTTCGCGTTATGTTTGCAGTCATGGTGTAATGCAACATTACTCGGTACGATACGAAACGCGCGAGCATTTCATTACAATAGCCATCGCGCGTGTTGCGTCATTATGCGTCATGTTTGAAGTCATGGTGCAATGTAACATCAAAAAGCTTATAGATAAGAGTGGAGGCAATACTCTAAATACCTAACTGAAGATACCTAACAGACGACTGTGGGCTGACGCTCTCTTTCTAAATGTATACATAAGAACGAGACAGTGATACGTGTTTTCTGTTTCTTATGTATGTATTCAGAAAGAGAGCGCTAGCCCACAGGTTGTCTTCACTTTTTTATTTGGAGTGTGGCCTCCACTTTTATCTCTAAGCTTCTTGTGTAACATTACTCGGTACGAAAAGTAATGTCATATTACATCACTTTATAACGCACTGTTTTGCGCATGTCTACTACGTACATTTGTTTTTTATAGACCATCAGGATTGAGGAGCCACCTTCAAAGTCCTGTAACTTTTGAAGGGTTTTACTACAAATGCCAGGATCGGGGTTACAAATTTGGCTAATTTACTACTAAATATTGGTAGTACCCTCATTAAAATCTGAGACATGGCTCCTCAATTCATACGGACACGATTCGCCCGGTGTAGCCATTTAGTCAAAATAACACTATTTAAAGCATATTGCCAGTGCTTTTACACGGGGAATGTTTAGGTCAACTTTGCCAAAATAACGCTTGATGACCTACGCGTACAGTATAATAATATTTTTAGGATGCTGTTGGGACTGCCACGATGGTGCAGCGCGTCTACTATGTTTGCGCAAAACCGAACTGACGATGACGGCTTCCACGCCGTCATTCGCAAGAAAACCGCGTCGCTGTTGTCAAGGTTACGGGCGAGAGGCAACGGCATTCTGAAAACTATGGCGGAGAGTATCGACTCTCCGATTATTAAAGGTTTTGTGAGAAGGACAAGCACTAATCGTTAGTTTGGGGATGTCCTTTTCTCAATACTATATAATCAGACTTCTCTATTGTTTTTAACTACTAACACTAGTGATAAGTTATAATATTGTTTACTAACACGCTGGATCATTGTTGTCCGAAAATAAAGAATACATACATACATACAAAACAAGTGAAAAATGTAACTAATATAAAAAAACTGCTGCAATGTCATACCACGCGTACGTCGAATCGTTGTTACGTTATCGACTAATAATGTGGGTAACAGCACTGACTTCCAAAGAGCATTCATCGCTCAAAAAAAGTGCATGAGAGCAATTTGTGGACTTAAGCCCGACGACTCATGTCGACCAATATTTAAAAACTTGGTTTGTTACCATTACCGTCGCTTTACATTTACGAAATATATGTGTTTGTTATGAAAAATAAGCACCTATTTAAGACTGCAAATGATGTCAATCCTCGGAACCGACGAGATCCATTTAAACTAGTATTAAATGATTTGCCTAGACTGTCTAAATACAATAGTAACTGCTTGGCAATGTGTGTGTGCATCTATAATAAAATACCAAGGTATTTCAAAGCTTTGAATACAAAATTATTTATAATTAAATTTCATAAGTGGTTACTCGAGTGAACTTTTTATAGTTTAAAAGAATTTATACATAAAAAATGTTAATGTTTAAAAAAAAACGATTGTTGTTGCTATGTTTTATCCTAGCTAAACATGCTTGTGCCTCAATTTGTATTTAACACCATTGTATACTATGTTTTACGCAAATGAATATTCTATTCTATTCTATTATTATAACTAGCATAGAAGACTCTAAAAACAGAAAAAATACAAATAAAGCTTATGAAGAAAACTAAAAGAAAAATTCAAAAAAATAATAATATTGAAATAAGTAAATTAACATAGTTGTATTTTTAGTAATATAAGATGTTAGCTATCTAAAAACACCCACTACAAATATTTAAATAATGCTGTTATATTTGTAGAAAAATTAGACGAAGTGAGGCATTTCCTCATGATCCATCCATTTCCTTACATTAGAGTGCCTAAAATATAATAATCGACAACGGCTGCAAATTAGAAAACAGTAGAACAAGGTCTCTGATAATGTCAGAGGACACTGAGCAAGGGCAGGAGTGGGTTTTAGCCGATAAGAGTCCGGCACTGCCCAGACTGCGTCACTAGTGAGGCAGTCTGGGCGTCCAAGAGGATTTCCCACTCCTGCAAAAAAAAAAAAAACCTGTAACCACTAGATAGCGTGTCACCCCATTTCACTTGATTGGTCTGGCCCCCGTACCAGAATCTCAAAAGATCTACAATTTGGTGAGGTACTTGTGACTTTTTTAGCTTGTCCCAGAGGATTTCATAATTCACCAGGTCAAAAGCTTTGCTCAGGTCTAGGAAGTACGTATACACTGAGGTCTTCTGATTGGTGTAATAGGTAATCGTACTCTTAAGGCTAATAATCGCAGAGTCCGTCGAGAGTCCGGGTCGGAAACCAAACTGCGCATCGTCAATTCTTAAATTTTTCTGCAATTCTGGCTGTATGAGTCGCACCTTGCCAATTACCGTACCGAGTGTAATTGGACGGTAGTTACTAGATGAACTTAAATCACCTGTTCTATTTTTGACGACTGGAACCACCACAGCTTTTATTAAAAGTTTCGGCAAGTAGGCGTGTTTGACACATAAGTTAAAAAACGCAGTTAGATGCGGAAATAGATTGGCGCTTCCCCAGATGAGATGCTCCACACTGAGACCATCATGTCCTGGTGACTTACGTTTCATATTATTTACTGCAGCTATTACATCTTTTTGCGTAAATGGTGGTAATGACTGAGTCACGATGGTATCATTGCTGAGCTTAAAATCCACAGGCAGGGGGTACACTTTAAATTTACTGGCAAACAAATCAGCTATTTTACATGTTTCCTATAATCCATCCACAGAGACAGGAAGACTCTGTTCCAAAACTTTACAAAATTATTTTCTTTTCTATGCAAGCCCAAAATATTCATTTTTATACAATCTTCATTTTTCTGGCACCACTTGATTTTATTTTTAAACATTGAACGACTACTACGTATATTTCCAAAAATTAAGCCCTGTAAAGGCCTACCTGCCTCCACCCAAACCTCGAAGTGGAACCTAGCAGCCTGATGATAGTCACGCACGTGGTAGTTCCATCCAGTGACCTTTTGCATCGCCTCTGGTCATCTAAACGGGAACTAAGTACAGCGGCAGTCTGTAGTGTGTCAACAATATATGTATATTATAAGCTAATTGATTCACAATATTTGTCATAATGTTCGCGATTGATGTTGTTTTCACATTCACACTTAAAAATATTAAAATCAGCACTTAATTTTTCTGAACTATGTTTTTGGTATCCATTATTTGTTCTTTGGTTCGCGTTCCCCATTTTATTCTATGTTGGTGGCTACTGGAATCGGCGAGGGCTGTCTCAGCAATCATGCAAGTTATATCGCAAACAATACGCAAGGGATAGTGATCAGACCACATGCCGTCATATATGACATCAGCCGCCACCACAGTATCCCATGCAGCCTTAGTAGAAATGCAGTGATCCAGCCACTGCCGACATCCATGAGATTCGCTCATAAAGGTAAAAGTTTCTGAATCTAATCCAAGCAAATTGAAATCCACACATTCCCACTTCATGTCTGTACAAAACTTTGTTAACTCAAGGCCAAACTTGGCGGAGAGATGCGCATTAAAATCACCCAACACATACACACATTGCGCATCGCTTTCTTCTATAATTGCGTTTATTGCACCCAAACAATCAATGAACTCAGTCTGATTTTCGGGGTTATCAACGGGGATATACACATTAATAATTATTACACATCCCATTTCAGTCGATATTCGTATAGCCGCTAGTATTTAACGTATCAACCATCAACTACTCATATCGAGTGGAGGCTGATACGAGTGGGTGACGTCATTCGTCGCGGCGACCGAGCCAACACGACGACGGTAGATAATCGATACCGTGTTCAGAAGAATGTGAAAGTCTCACTTACGAGTACTTGAGCTGAGTGAGCGCCAGCGTTCGAAATGGTTCGAGTCTATCGAGACCGTTTTTTGGTGGAGTTGTGTTAAATAAAAGTTCTTGTAGGTCACATGGCACTAAGTGGCGGCCTCTTAGGCCTCGTCCTGTCGTTATAGCGAGCAGGCATCGGTATTTACTAACCCCTCAAGTTTTAAAATGTTACATTGCTACAACATTGAATTTGTTACGAATAATCTACAGAATACTTCAAAAAGAATTTATTGTTTCGACTTGGATTCGAACCATCGCATCACCGAGCGTCGTCATACTCATACCGGCAGTGTGATGAACTAGCCAGCGAGCCCATATGAGATACGGTGAAATTGTTATCCACTATCGTCCGAGTCACTTTATCTCTGACTAATCGCAGCAATACTATTGTAGTCTTTGACTAATCGGTAGACTATGTTATTTGTGGGTATGCACTAATTTAACTCACAAATGTTTTCTTTATAAAATTAATCCCTACCCTCAAGTTATAACTACAACGTTTGATGAATACGTTCACTTAAAACTTTAAAACGTCTGTATGCAGATTGCAGAGACGACATGACAGAACACGTGACATTTCGGTAGTTTATGTCAATCTAAAATATTTCTAGCGCTTCCTATTTTATAGTTTACGTTAAAAGAATGTCACTTGTCTAGGGACCCGTTCGTGTCAGTTACCAAATATGTATTGTTGCTAATAATTACCTACCTGTTTATTTATTTTACATCGATGGTCCTAGGTTATCATTTGTGGCCGCGAGCTGTAACTCGGGTCGTGACAGTTATGTGAACATAATCCAGCATTGCATATGTAAACTATCACGCTATTTATACCGGGAGACTTTTATTTTGGTAGTATGCTTTGTTTACTTTTTTATTTTTTGTGGTTGAGTCAAGTTTTCATTTTATTTGTTGGTATATTGGCATGGCTAGCTGACATATGACAAATTATTAAGCTCTCTGTCTCGTAATGTTGATTACTTTGCCTACCTATGCATAGGGTCAAGTCTATCCGACTAAACAGACAGCTGTGCTGCTGGGGAGTTTGTTGCGCCACTTCTCCTTCCCGGCTAAAGCACTAGGAAGTGGCGAAGGGCGGGTGTTTTGGAGGACTGTCTCGTGTAATTTTGACATTTGAAAAGTGCCTGCTTTGAATAAATGACTATAGATTTTTTGATTTTTGTATGTAAGTAATCTGTAAATTATCAAATCAAATTGTAATATCTTAATATTAAAATAAGATCCTGTGATCTTAAATTATTATTTAAATAGCAAAAATTAATATTATGGAATAATTATAAAAGTATTAATTTTTTTGTTGATTTTATTTGAATTCTTTATAAATGTTACTAAAAAAATAGAAAAATACTTACCTCCAATCTAATGCACGGCAAGTGGTCTTGTAACCTCCGGTCTAATTAGAAGTATAATAACTTTTCGTAAATGTCAAATATATGAGTAATATATGTCGTATGTGAGTTTGTGTGTGTGGGTGTGTGTGTGTGTGAGCGTGTGTGTGTGTGTATGCATGCTATTTAATTATACATTTTTTTTTCTACTTTACTCTAAATTTTTTAATTGTACTTATTATTTTTTATATTTTAGTTTTTAATTTTTTGCTTGTGTTTTTTTTATGGATCATGTGGTCTGCAATAAAGATTTTTATTTATTTATTATTTATTATATTCACTAAAACAATGCAATAGCTTTTGCAAAATACAAAAAGTAACTTGTGCTTAGCACGGACTTGAACGTACATGTCTTTTGAAGGGGTAACCAATTAGTGAAGCTGTGTGTACAAGTGTCTCAAACTGGCTCAAATTAAATAAGCGAAAATCTGAGCACGTGATGGGCATCATGATAAAAAATACGTTTTGATTATACCTAGTTATTTATTGTTGGTGTCGACAAAGTAGGTTACTTGAAATATCATTTAAACAATTAGTTTTATTTTTCAATAAACTTGCTGGATTCTTAGTCACTCGTTAGCTCCGACATACTCCCTGTACTATGGACGCACTCAAAGTTTAGTGCGCGCCCGCCTCAGCACGGCAGCACCCACGCAAGTTCTTCAACCTGGACGAGTCAATGCAAGCAGTCTGGTGCAGTTGGTGGCGGTAACTTTAGTTCAATCACAGATTGGTTGCCACCATCCGCATCAGGCTGCGCCAACCAAGGCGACCGTCGCTCGTTCCGGTGTTCGTACAACGATCACTTTTAGTAATGTCTTCAAATGTATTAAAATCCACCCAGTCGTTATGATGCTTCGAGTGTATAAAGAATCCCACATACAAAGATACATAGATACCTACGCATGAAAAACATAACCGTCTGATGTCGCGCAGTCTGGTAAAACCTTACAATTAAATGCATTCGTAGCGGGCTACTGCAAACTACGCAGTCTCGTAGCATTTGCTACGGTTCGTAGCAATACAACCGTAGCACGTACACATGCTACGGAGTTATACAATTTTTGCTAATAAAAGTCCTTATTTTATAATAAAATATTTTATTATTTTCAATAATAATGGACGTAGGACGGACGGTCTTGAATATTAAAATAGATGAAAATGTTACCAACATACGGTCTATGTCTATGGCGTTACAAACCGTAGTATGTGCAGGAGCCACGGGCTAGGAGCTACGAACCAGAGCGAACGCTACGAGAGTACTTAGTTCGTAGTGACGTTACGCGTCTGACTTTGTGAGGGGTTTGTAATAAGGAAACACGCTTACGCTCATATTTAAATTTTATTCACAACAGAACATAGGGTCCGCGATGAGGTCGGTAGGTACTAAGTACTTACAACTTTACTATATCCGTGTATATGTTTATCATATTTTATATTAAGTTGATTTGTGTATAACTCGGCTAGCAGTTAGGAGTAAGTACATAAATACATTTGTATTTAACTTTTTACATTGCGCTCTAAATAGTGTGTAACTATGAGTAAAGAGTAGTACATACATGCGAGTTGCATAGATAGCTCATAAACGTTATCATGTATGTTTGAGCTATGTTGTAACTAGCGAGGCGTACACACGGGATCACAACGATATACACAATGTTCTAACAGCATAACAACTAACTACTCTGTATACATGTTCCAAGTAAATATCGCCACTAACTACCGCAAACATTATATTTCACAAGATATCCTTTATATGGTAACAATAAAATATGTTCATTAATTGTTGCAATTCTCTAAAATAATACGAGGTCAACAAACGTGAAGACTAAGGTGAGCTGGTGCACGAAGATATGACACTGGCGAGCAGACGCGCCGCCCCGGCCCCGGGAGCCGCACGCTGATAGTGTCTCAGCACGCGCACAGAATACCGTGGCGAACAGGCCTTCGCTCCAGCCCCGGGAGCCGCACGCTGACAGTGTCTCAGCACGCGCACAGAATACCGTGGCGAACAGGCCTTTGCTCCAGCCTCGGGAGCCGCACGCTGACAGTGTCTCAGCACGCGCACAGAATACCGTGGCGAACAGGCCTTCGCTCCAGCCCCGGGAGCCGCACGCTGACAGTGTCTCAGCACGCGCACAGAATACCGTGGCGAACAGGCCTTTGCTCCAGCCTCGGGAGCCGCACGCTGACAGTGTCTCAGCACGCGCACAGAATACCGTGGCGAACAGGCCTTCGCTCCAGCCCCGGGAGCCGCACGCTGACAGTGTCTCAGCACGCGCACAGAATACGGTGGCGAACAGGCCTTCGCTCCAGCCCCGGGAGCCGCACTCTGACAGTGTCCCAGCACGCGCACACAACGTGATTCACTCCTCGGCATAACATTACTGCTTAGATCCTAATACACATGTCAACAATAGCGCCCGGCCCGATTCGAGAGATACCAATCTAGGACCCCAAGCTTATACATTTCAAGGCCTCATTTAAAAGTAGACATAAATCCCTTATTTAACTTTCGATTTGTTCCCGTCGCTAGCGAACTCGTGGCGCGACTGCCCCGCCCGGCGCCCCGCGGCCTACGGCCTGGTCGTGGCTGCCTCCGAGGCCATCCGGGCAGCGGCCGGTTTACTCAATTAAGTAATCTAGCTACTTGCACAGGACGGTGCGCGGTGGCGTTGCGTCCGTAGTCGTTTACGACCTCTATCCTAAATCTTTATCACATTATATACAATAGATATTATGAACCTTATGCGACACCAACTCGCTTCACCACTCACCAGATCACCGCGCTTCCAACCGATAAAATCTGCGATTTGTTGCCCTTCTACTTATATGTTGTAGATATGGATAATATGGAATGTACGATGAGATCGTTAAATATTACTTCTTTTACATTTGTTTGATTGTAAATAATTCGAGTGTCACGGGTAATGTTCACGGCGATATCGTCCAGTGGTTGCACACACTTCCCGGTCACATTATGATACAATTATAATATAGTATATTCCAAGATTCCTACAGTGGACTCGGAGGGGGAACGCGTTCTTAGCTTTTCTAATAACAATATTCAGCAACTTACTAAAGAAGAGAGTCAATGTGTCGCGCATTGGCGTGCCGCGCGGACGTACGTGATCTTAGAGCCCTGCCATGCCGCCTAGGATCATCTTTATTCATATTTTCATTTTCCTAAATGAGTATTATGTTTAATACCTAGGTAGAGTACCGTAGTAAGTATAACTCTGGCTCATTTGGCAGTTCCATAACCGCCTTATAGTACAACGGGCATTCGCTGAGTCTGCAGCTCGCTGTCCGTGGACCGCAGTCGCTCACGATCCTGCTGCAGGTCTAGTCCGAGTCGGAGTCGCTGGAGGGCGGCTGCGGCAGCGGCGCGGCGGCGGGCGCGGGCGCCGGCGCGGGCGCCGCGTCGCCGTGGCGGCCCGCGGTGGCCAGCGCGTAGGCCGGCGCCGACTGCCCCGACGTGCGCTCGATGCCCACGCTGCAACACAACGCGGGTGAGACCGTGAGCGCCACTGGCGCCTGCGAGGCTGTGTGGCGTGTGCGCTACTCACATGTACTCGTGGCGCGCCAGGTAGCGCACGTACTTCTCGGGCGGGTCGGCGTCATGCTCTTGCAGCGACACGGAGCGCACCGTCATGTGCGACACCTGCGTGGCTGGCATCGTGAACTCCACGAAGGCGTGGCTAGCGAGCTCGGCCGGCACCTGGTCGTACGACGTCAGCGCCATGCGGCACACCAGGTTGTGCGTCGTATAAGCACCTGTACAAAACAAGCAATTGTAGGTAAACAATCCTCACTGTTTCTGTATGCTGCATGAAATGATTTTACAAAAGCAAGCGCGAACCACCACTCGCGCCTCATTTTTAATCCCCGACTAAAAAAGAGGGGTGTTATGTGACTAGTAAATGATTTTACCTATCTTTATTTCTGTTATGTGTTATGTGTTTGCGCTTTAAAAGACGTTCTTGTACGCAACACGTGGAGCTGATGTGCTCACCTTGGCCCTCCTTGGGCAGACGCGGCATGCGCCACACGATGGCGCGGTGCTGGTGCTCGTACTTGGCCTGACCCGAGGTCACCTCGATTAACGACTCCTGCAGTGTGTCCACCGCACCCAGGAACCGCTCGATGCCTTTTATCTTGCCCGTGCGCCTGGTAATGATCTTGGTAAACTTAACACTTTTATGTAATAAGAACAGATATTATACTTTATGAGAAGTAAATGCTCCTATGCGATGATTTTTTTTTACTAGGACAGTTTGAAACAGTAATATTTTTTGACAGATCGAGTCTGACAATGCGAACATTCTTTAAAATACGGAAATTGCTCCCAGGTTTGTTATAGATAGGGTGAAATATTTATTTAAATGTCCCAGTGCTGTTGTACAAATGTATTTCTTTCGAGATAATAACATGTTGATCCTTGCTTGAATGAAACTGAACGATCTCAATTTCATAAACAATTTGCACTTGTAAACATTAGCCCTCTTATTCATATACGCTGCTTATAGTTAAGAGGTGTCTTAATGTCAATAATGTATGGTTAAACAGTCGCTAATCACTACTTAACTTTAAACAACGTTTATAAATAAGGGGGTAAGTAGCGAGATTCTTTTTATGGAAAATAAAATCCAATCTTAAGACAGTTTCCTTGTATCTCTTACGGATTACCCGTACTGCTCCAGCACAAGAAGCGCTCCGTTATAAGGGCTCCGCGTTATAGCGTCCTTCTGTTTTACTTTGGATGTGTGAAATCTGCTGATTAGATCTGTTCTGTAAAAATCTCAATGAAAACTTAGGTGAAATGAACTGTCAATAGTGTCAACCCGTAGGGGTTAACCGTGATAACTTAGGATCCTAAGTTATCACGGTTAGACTTCACAGATTAGACGCCTGTACACAAGGACAGTGTGAGTGGGTTTAGAACTGCGGAGTAGTGCCTGTGTGTTCACCTGTGGGCGGACTTCACGGATCCGTATCGGAAGTGCTTCTCGACGCGGAACAGGTAGATCCAGCAGTCGGGGATGGGGAAGCGGATGGCGACGTCCTCGCACGGCACCTGGCCCAGCTTGCGGGACGCGAACCCCGGCACCAGCACGTCGGCGCGCAGCTCCACCTGTTCACACGAGCTCGTCAGCCGCACGAGTCACAGCACTCACAGCACAATGTCGCAGTGTGCAGCGCACGCACCTTGTTACCAGTGACGCACCACACAGCCTTCAATTGCAGCGGCAGCTCGCGGTTCTTGGGCGGCCGCACCCGGAACCTCATTAGCTCGATGTAGCACGCGTCCGGCGGCTTGAACCTGCGACACAACCACGCACTCATGCCAACACTAATGTACATTAGGTAATCCTTCATGCGATAAGGCATGGTTATTGGCTAGGCTTCGAATTGATAGTACATCGTTACTGGCTAGGCTTGGGATTGATAGTGCATGGTTACTGGCTAGGCTTGGGATTGATAGTGCATGGATAAACTCAAAGCATTTATTTCAATTAAACCATTTACAGGCACTTTTGAATTGTCAAAAAGTCGATCAATTGGAAAGTTGAAGCTAGTTGCCCATTCCAAAACGTAGATTGATTTGACAGCACGGTTGGCGCAGTGGTTAAGCGATTGACTGCTGTGCTGCGTGTAGCGGGTTCGATTCCCACACGGAACAAATATTTGTATGACCTACAAGTAGTTGTTCCGGGTCTGGCTGTTTGTGCATGTGAATTTAAATGTTTGTAAACGCACCCACAATACAGGAGTAATTCCTAGTGTGGGGTAACGTTTTTTTAAAAAAAGAAAGAAAGAAAGAAAGATATCTATGGAGAAGAACGGGCAAGAAACTCCACGGACACTTTTTTAAATCAAGTTAGATATATTATAAAATCATGGGAACATTATTCTTGTTGCTTCTTTAAGTAAGAACAATGTAAAAAAATTATAAGAAAATCTAAACATAAGATTAAAAATACGACCTGGAAGTTAGGAGATGACTAATAGTCTCAACCGACAGCGCCCGTTCACGAACTTGACGCGTGGGTCACCACCATCCAGCTCAACCATTCTGTAGGGAACCGAATGATCCAACACACTCAACATTTAAGTGAGCATGATATACTCTCAACTGCCATGCTTTTCAAGTCAACGTACATCAAAACAACGCAATAAACGGATGCATGGTACTCACATTTACAAAATTTAAACAAAATGATTCTAAATTATACAAAACTATAGTTTGCAATGTATTTGAGATATTAATAAAATTTGAGTTCCTAAAAGAAAGAAAAACATTTAATAAATTGTAGAGGTATGAGGAACAGGGTGTAAAGTTCACTCATACTGTATTGAAAAGAGAGGATCCTCCGACCAGACGGGGGTTGTGTATGTAGTTGCGGTGAGACGTCAAGTCTTGAATAGTTCGCATATAGCATTGTAGATAGCGCCACTTCACTTTTTGTGTTTTCCACATTTGTTGATTTTAAGTTTCGTATGTGGGGGGCATTGTGGATTTCCGCCACATCACTATTGAAGTATTCAATAAATAGCACTTAGTTCAGTAAAAATAAAACAATGTCACAAAAATTATAATAATAGGAACAAAAATGTTCGTAATGTCAGAAAAAATAAAACAGGGAGGGTCTTCCAAATATTAACATTTTAAATAGTAAGCCCAGGTGGCTGTGGACAGGACCATCATTAAACCAAGTATTTTTATCTTCGATATAATCATCTAACTTATAATATGCTTGTCTACATAGTACATTTGGTGCATGATTTAAATTTCTTTTCATTTAGTTCAAGAATGTCGACTGGTATTTTATTATAACATTTTAAACAGCACCCCATAAAAGAAGTGTGTACTTTAGACACTCTGAAACGTGGTTGATCTAATTTGTAATAATGTACTCTGTGAATTTGTTCCTATTTCTTGTGTTAAAATTGTGCTTGTCACTTATCTTACTAAAACGATGTAGATTTTACGAACATACATAGTGTTTTCATAGATATATTGACAAGGTACCGTCATGACGTTAATTGTTTTGAACAGTTCCCATAAAGATTCGCATCTGCGAAGGTTGTAGATGGCTCTGACAGACCTCTTTTGCAGATTAAAAATCGACTCAATATCCGCAGCCCGTTCACATAGCAAAATACCGTAAGACATGATGCTATGAAACTAACTAAAATAGACCAGTCTTGCGGTATCCAAGTTTGTTAATTGGCGGATCTTCCAAACAGCGTAACCGGCAGAATTTAGCCGCCCTGCAAGTGATGTTAAGTGAGGACCCCACTATAGCTTTGATTCAAGTTTTCCCAGGAAAACCGTCTGTTCGACGAATTCTAGTATCTCCTTATTCAATACAATGTGACATTCACTACTTCTATCATTCGGTAACGCGAATCTTATGCATTTAGTTTTCTTGCCAATGAATACCAAATTATTTATAGTAAACCAATTATGGACCTTAACTATAGCACTATTTACGTCGTCAAGCTCCTGTGCATGTCTCATAACTTTGAAAATCAGTGAGGTGTCATCAGCAAATAACTCCAGTTGTGGTCGGTTTTTTAGTAAATGAGGTAAATCATTTATATATACTAAAAAGAGGAACGGACCCAATATTGAGCCCTGCAATACACCCATTTTGACTTTTAGGTCCAAGGAATTCACACCGTTTATTTGAACTTGCTGCAGTCTAACATTCAAGTACGATTTTACCAAACTAAGCGCAAGTTCACCCAGTCCGTAATGCCCAAGTTTCAAGAGAAGTGTTTCGTGATTCACGCAATCAGGATAGGTCGCAAAAGATACCTATTGCATCTTGCGCCTCTTCCCATGCGGTAAAGATGTGTTTTAATAAAGTGACATCGGCGTTGGTTGTACAACGTCCTCTGGTGACACCATACTGTTGATCGTGTAGGATGTTATTACGATTAAAATGATTGAGCATTTGATTTAACATAATTTTTTCAAACACCTTGCTGAAAACCGACAAAACCGATATGGTCTATAATTATTGGTATATTTGTTGTCACCAGATTTTAAGAGTGGAATAACTTTACTGTACTTCATTAAAAATCCGGGAAAACCCCTTGATCTACACACAAATTAAATAGGGGTGCAATTGTCTCAATAATGGATTGACAAACTTTAGTAGACATGCCCCACAGATCTTCGGTAATTTTGATCTTAAGTTGCTTAAATGCCTTTAGAACGACCACAGGGTTTATATGTTTACATTTAAATTCCACAGGATAGGCTGAAACATACTGCGATCACCAATCCGCCTGCCAAGCGTGGCGATTATGGCAAGCCACCCCAAAATTGGGGGAAACCTATATCCAGCAGTGGACGTCTTCCGGCTGAAATGATGATGATGATGATGAGGCTGAAACATTCGCTCTTAATAAATCAATGGCAAGTGCGTACGAAGGATTTAAAGTTTCTGTGGTTTTAATATTGGTAAAGAAAGTTGCGCATTCCTGTGCAACATCGATGTTATCGCTAATGAAACCGCGAGAAGAGTCCAGTGTATAATCCGTGTTATGCCTTTTGCGTCTGTTCGTTTCATTGTTAATAATTTTCCAAACTGCCTTAATTTATCTGCTGATTTCACTTTGTGGCTAATGAATGAAGCTTTAGCTACTTGGCAGATATTTTTAAAAGTTTTAGAGTAAGTAGCAACATACTTAGTAAAATTTTCTGTATTAATATACGGCTTAAGGCCATACAGTTCAAATAATCTTTCTCTACTTTTCCTGATGCCTTTAGTTGCCCAGTCACTGAATAAGAATTTAGGGCAAATAGTTTTAGATTTCTGCTTAAAAAAATGATTTAAATCTGTTTGTACTAATGAAAAGAATTCTATAGACCTACAAAATATTACCATTATTCACATTTAGGCTCTGAACACTTAACTTGCTAATTAAAGTGCTATTAACTTATTTAAATTACCCGATGCTACTGGTCTAGTTTGTATCTGTACTTTTTGAATTGTGTGTTGGACTGAAAAGTAACGGTTTGACCGCTGTGATCAGAAGGGAGATAATTTACAATGGCTCTATCTAAATAGTCGCAGTCACAAAAAACATTATCAATACATGTAGCAGTAGCCGTAGTTATTCACATTGGTTCCAAAAACACATTTGAAAGATTGGATGATTTAAAGAGGCTTAACAATCCGCCGTGCCGTTACCACTGGGCCAGCACTGCTCTCCGGCGGCTAGTCTTGAGAATAAGAGTGTATGGTAACTGTGTAATTTGGATTTGTTTGAATTGGTTGGAGATTATAAATTCGGGAGTTTCATATAAATAGCAGGACAAAAGTTGTATATGTAGATATAAACTCGAACTTCGACGGTCGTAATAATTTTATTTTATTAGAATGAATTTATAAAAAATAAATTATATATTTACTCAAAGTGTATACAGAAGAAATTTTTAATAAGTGGTCGCGATACATTTTACCTAATGTTTATTATTGTATGGTATTCAAATAATAGAAATTATATTTTTTTAAATGGAATTGATCTAACAATATCATTTCATTTATAACTAACTATAAACTAGCTGACCCAACAGACGTCGTCCTGTCCTTCAAGCATTCATACACAAACCTTTTGAAAATGCACTTTCTGTTTTTCCGAATTTTTAACCCCCGACGTAAAAAGAGGGGTGTTAAAAGATTGACCGCTATGTGTGTCTGTCTGTGGCACCGTAGCTCTTAAACGGGTGAACCGATATGGGTGAGGTTTTTTTATTTAAAAGTAAGTTTTCTAGCGCTGGTTCTTAAACATGTTTTATAAAAATCGGTACAGCCGTTTCAAGGTCATCAACTGTTTTGTTAGCTGTGGTAGGGTCCTTAGACGCATAATGTGTGTTTACTTTACTTTCAAACATACGTGTGACCTTCCATGTAGTCCACCATCTCAACATCGCCGCGCGCCAGCGGCAGTGAAAGAGAGGTGCGGGGACAGCGGCTCATCTGCAGGCCGGCGCCCAAGCGCGAGCCCCCGCGACACACCAGTCAGCTGTTGCACGCCACCACGCACGGCTGCGCTTACGCTTCTTAAGGGGAACCTAGTCGCGTGCTCGAACTCAATGATGGTCCTGGCTAAAAAGCACGCTGTCTCACCAGGCATCGTGTCCGACAGAGGTAGTATCAGTGATGAGCAGTTAGACGGTAGTCTACACGCACAACGTTATTGAGTGAGATGCAGGATCATTTATAGTACAAAAGGCGAGTAAAAAATTAAGAACAGGCCTTCGGAAGATCGGGTTTTATGAAAAAACCAGTAGATAAATCAATGACCAATAAAGTTTATTGAACTTTTCAATATTTGAGCTTTGTCGGTACCGAGTTGGTTTTTCAGATTTTACGCGTCTTTTATTACTTAAACACGCCCAAAGTTAGGTTAAATTAGCAAAAAAACTAATCTTTGTTGGCTCCTAACTTTTTAATAGCTTTTTATTTTAATATTCTGTTTCCGTACAGACAATATTAATAATGAGAGAAAACCATACCATGTTTAATTTTTGATGTACATTGTCGAACAGTGCAGTAATATACTCCCGAAGTTTGTATGGGAAAAATGTGGACTAACCTAGTCCACATTTTTCACCTTAACGATCGTATTATCTTGTTTCTATCTTAAACCGACCATTTTAAACCGTTTATAATTCAATTCTAATTCATATCATCATTGTACATGTTATACAGTCCACTCAACCTTTCATTTTGTTCCAGCACGATCTATCGTCGCGATCAAACTTATTTTTTATTTTCTCGACAACTTTAAAAAAATCCGTTCCCTAAATACCTGTTTCGGACTATTACGAATATTTAAAAAAATTGATGCGCTTATCATTCAATAGCATTTCTTACTTAAATCCTAGGTATCATAAGTGCATTATTATTTATATTTTGGAATATTTTTCTTAAAAAAAAACATTTAAAATAGTAACCCATCAAGCTCAGGAGCAGGGCCCAGCTGCCGGCAGATCAGGGCTCAAGAGAGAGGAACCTCCTCACTATGCGTGCCGACCGTGACGTGTCCAGTAGTACAGTACTTCGTTATCATCAATGTTACTACATCATTATTTATAAATTATTCTCCATTTAGGTATGTAATAATAACGCATGACTGTATGAACATGTTGATGATAAATGGTTTGCGGCTAATAATCTTTTACTCAATGCGAACAAAACTAAATGTCTTAAGTTCTCATTACCAAATGTACCCCAAGTAGGGCTAAATTTAAAACTTGATGACAAGAAACTAGATGCTATTTCGGAAACTGTATTTCTAGTAGTAAAAGTAATTCACTTTAGATTCAAAATTGCAATGGGGTGCCCACATTAGAGCTCTTTCAAGTAGATTAAGCTCAGCTGCTTACGCAGTAAGAAAAATAAGGCAGTTGAATGATGTAGCCACAGCTAGGTTAGTATACTTTGCTTATTTTCACAGTATTATGTCTTATGGCGTTCTACTGTGGGGGTCGGCAGCTGACGTAGATTCAGTTTTCATTCTACAAAAGAGGGCAATCCGCGCAATCTATAAAATGGGGCCTCGCGAGTCTCTTAGAAACAAATTCAACGAGGTTGACATACTAACTCTGCCTTCTCTTAATATCCTAGAAAATGTCTTGTATGTTCGCAAAAATTTTAGTTTTTTCAAAAAAAGATGCGACTTCCATAACCTAAATACACGTAGTAAAGATAAAATTGTGATTCCAAAATTTAGATTAACTAAAACTAGCAAGTCATTTCTAATAAACAGTATCCGCTTCTATAACAAGTTGCCAAAATCGGTTACAGAACTTAGCGATGGAAAGTTTAAAACTCACATCAAACGTATCCTTATCAAAAAAGCATAATTATAAGATAAAATCCTACGTTGAAGACAAGGAAGTTTGCCATTAATTCCTTCTGCATATGTGGCATACCTGGTAACTCATTAACAGCATAGGTAATTGTGTGAGAGTCTATTAACTGCTTCCAAATTACAATGTTAATTTTATTAATTTTATTTTTTACACTTTCTGACATATTTTCGTCATTATTTGACATTATACAACACTTGTAATATCGAGTATTTATTAGTGATTCTCATGGAAATCATATCACTTGGTTTAAATAGGTTGATTTTACTTATATAGATTCTTTTACATATTGTGAATGAGAGAACGTTGTAGGCCTACAGTTTCTATTCTTTATTTTCATTCCTCTAAGTACCTGGTACTTATTGACAGGCCTGCACTGTCCTCCCATACCTAATATCACTGTAATTTGAAAACATTATAAAAGCCAATTATTTTTAAAAGAGTAACCGTGGAGTTTCTTGCCGGCTCTTCTCCATAGGATGCGACAAATTGGAACCGTGCGCCTAGCTTCTGACGTTTCATAAGTGCCCTTGCAGGTTTATGTGAAATAAAATATTTTGATTTTGATTTGATTTTGAATGATGTTTACCTATTTCTGTAAATTGATTCACAAAACAATTTTACTCATAAAAAATAAATAGGTCTTTAGAAAATTTTAATGAAATATGTTTATGTTTACATGCTGTATTAGTTGACACTTTAGCTTGTGCATTATGTGCATAGTGTGCATACGTACTTGATGATCTGCGTGGCGACGAACTCCTCGGGTTGCACGCAGGCGTGGAACTCGGTCTCCTCCACGCGGATCCACTCCTCGGTGACCACGGGGATGATATCGTGGCGCCCCACGACCTCCTTGCCCTGCCGCCGCAGGTCGTTCACGCCCAGCTCCACATCCGGCATGCCTGCGCACACGGTCAGCTGTAACGTCTGCACGATGCTGAATGACTCGCGAACTTGAGCTGATGGTAATATTACCGCTGAGGAAGCCGAGGAAGAAAAGGCGCACGCGCGCAATCTGCTTTAGTATGGAGCCTTCCGCGTCTTGCTCCACGTATAGCTCGTCGACCGCCGTGATTTGAACCTGACACAGGCAATATTTATGCTGACACACATTCACTTAGGTTCAGATCATTTATTACATATCTGATACATCACAGGACCCTTGTCCCTACGCATGTATAGATAGAGGAAGTAGTAGTAAAGAGTTTTTAAAAGAATTTAATGTATTGTTTTTGACTTTGTAGTGCGCTTGGAGCAGTAGTGTCTAGAGTCAGAGGCAGAGGGCTGGGCTTGTGGCAGCCTACCTCCTCCATCTTGTAGGTGAGCGCGCGGTCACGGTGCGCCGACAGCCGGAACAGCGACTCCTCTATGCAGCAGCTGAACTGCTTCACATCCTCGTACGTCAGCGAGCCGATCTTGAACAGCTGCGACACCTGCACCACACATTCAAACAAACGAGAAAGCTTCATACAAACACGCAATGATAGGTGCACTACTAATAAAGGCGGCAAGGCAGGACAAACATTGTGCGTATATGTCTGGTGTTCTGCGAGGGAAAGTATGCAAGGAAGTCCACTATTCCATGTTAGTTTTTAATTTAATCATATATCATAACATAGTTATTTGCCACGTTATAATATTGTTTCTACGTTAGTTAATGTAATTGGTGTTACCGTTTTAATTAACTATAAATTAATTAATAAATAGAAGTGTTGCCTCTGTGGAGAGTTACTCTGCGCGACGTTCGTGCTAATTCGGAAACACGAAGATTACTGAAGCCTTTTCTGGTCTTCTTCTTAGCGTATGGATGGCAAAAAGTTCAAACATCTTTGGCCCAAAATTTAGCTGCGCAAACTCCGTTCATAACATCATCAAAAGCACAGGTGACAGGGCATGCAGTGTTGGATGGAAGGTGGGCCATTATATGTGCAGCGGTGCCGCATACCTACTTCAGATTTGAGCCATCCGTGAACCCCATCTGTGAAGGTTGTCTTTGCACATTATTATCAGGAGGTTTATACAGTTCCCACCATAGTTTACATCTTGCAATGGAGGCGTTACTATTGGCTGGACTAGCAGGAGCCACACACACTAGAAAACTTTTCGGGAAACTTCAGCTTCTGGGGCGCTGCGACGTAATTTTGCATTGGGTGACGTGAGTAAGCCTGTAGGTTCGCTCTCTCTGATTCTATGCAGGCTGGCTATGGTTTTTTATTTTTTTGGGTGGGAAATCATCAAATAACTTCTCCCGCTCTGGGCGGAGCGGGAGAAGCGTGTCAGACTTTTACTGACTAAAACCCACCCGTGTTCCCTCAGTTGCCTGTGTGCCAGGGGCGGCGGTATCTCTTTCGAACAACCCGCACCCCTGGCAGGCATCGGCCCTTGCGGGCCCCATCAGTTGCTGATGACATCTCTTTGAGGCGCGCGTGGAACACAACGCGCCGTCGACCCGGGCTTGGTCCTTACCGGACAGCGAGCTACCCATTACTCGCCGTCCGCAAGCCCGCGCCTACGGTGGCCGGGAATCAGCCTGGGATTCCCGACGCCCAGGGCGTCTCCTGCGAAGGCCACGGCTGTGAGGGCGCATGTATTGCATCTCCCTCACGTGCGCCGCCTCCCTCTTTGCGAGCATAACTGCTTCGCTGAAGGAGGCGACTGCTAGCCATGCCCTCTCGCTCCGTACCATGGCCTGGACCAGGGTCGTACGCGAGAGATCGCCGCCGCCGATCACCTCCACGAGGACACGGCGATGCTCCGCCCAAGTCGGGCAGACCTCCACCGTATGCTCCACCGTGTCCTCAGGGCGATCTTCGCAATGGAAACACCCAGGCGTTTCCTCCCGCCCTATCCAAAACAGGAACCTCCCGAAACAACCGTGTCCGGTGAGGACCTGTGTCAGGCGGAAGGTGAGGACGCCATGCCGCCTCTCAAACCACGCCTCAAAGAGGGGACTTACTGCCGCGATCGTGGCGTGCCCAAGGCTGGCTATGGTCCTGCAGATGTTTGGCGGCGCAATGCCAGTCAAATATAAGCATTTTCTGGTTTAACTGTATGAATGCATGCGTAAGAACTGACCTGTGGCGCGTGCTCGACGGGCAAGCCGAGTTTGCGCAGGTCGCTGCCGAACTCCTTGACGCCCTGGTAGTCGCCCTGGATGGCGTACGCCGCGAACTGCGACAACTTGTTGGTGATGCGCTCCGCCTTCGTCACCTGACCAGGCCTGCGGGACGGAACACACATGACATTGTACTAATTAATAGCTGCACGCGACCAACAATCTGTTAGGATCTATGGCTGTGGCATATTGCTATATC
Organism: Polymixis lichenea; assembly: GCA_949091785.1. NCBI lineage: Eukaryota > Metazoa > Arthropoda > Insecta > Lepidoptera > Noctuidae > Polymixis > Polymixis lichenea. Next base: position 313,745 of record OX420943.1, on the reverse strand, counting down.
TGGAATGCCAGATGTCCATTTAAACTACGGCGCCGCCAATCTCTCAGGGAACTATTAATCAATATTCATATTACGATGAATTGGCGGAGTACGCCAATTCATTTATGAAACTATTATGCAAATACCTACTTATGTAAAATAAAATCTAAGTAAATCTTTTTAATAAAATCCTTAAGATTACTTCTTCCTATTCGCTCAACGGAAAAGTACTTCAAAAAGCCAACAAAATAAGCGACTTAGGTGTTCCCCTTGACAGTAAGCTAACCTTCATACCTCACATTGACTCTATTTTTCCTAGGGCTGCTAAAATACTGGGATTCATAAAAAGAACCTGTAATGGCTACAAAACTGTCCAAACCCTAAAAGTACTCTATAATTCACTTGTAACGTCAATGCACCTATTAACGACCTCTCAAAAACCGCCAGTTTCTTAAATTCATAATTTTAAAGTGTGGTGTTAGAGTTAGAATTGTGGTCATTTTAGAAAAAATGCAGTATTGCAAGTATCTATCACACGCATGTGTGTAAAGATCAACAATACAAAGAGTAATTGCCCAGTTTGTCGGAGGCTTCCGCAAACAGTGCACGTTCCATAGAGTCCCGCGCCTGATGAAGTAAGTACACTCACTTTTTTCTTGAGGAAATTTAGGTATAAAACATTATGGTTGAATCTTATAATAATTTAAAAGTATTCTTATTACTTTCATAAATACAACCAGCAACTAATTGGCATGAGTTTTTTTTTTTTTTTGGGTGGGAAATCATCAAATAACTTCTCCCGCTCTGGGCGGAGTGGGAGGGCGTGTCAGACTTTTACTGACTAAAACCCACCCGTGTTCCCTCAGTTGCTTGTGTGCCAGGGGCGGCGGTATCTCTTTCGAACAACCCGCACCACTGGCAGGCATCGGCCCTTGCGGGCCCCATCAGTTGCTGATGACATCTCTTTGAGGCGCGCGTGGAACATAACGCGCCGTCGACCCGGGCTTGGTCCTTACCGGACAGCGAGCTACCCATTACTCGCCGTCCGCAAGCCCGCGCCTACGGTGGCCGGGAATCAGCCTGGGATTCCCGACGCCCAGGGCGTCTCCTGCGAAGGCCACGGCTGTGAGGGCGCATGTACTGCATCTCCCTCACGTGCGCCGCCTCCCTCTTTGCGAGCATAACTGCTTCGCTGAAGGAGGCGACTGCCAGCCATGCCCTCTCGCTCCGTACCATGGCCTGGACCAGGGTTGGACGCGAGAGATCGCCTCCACCGATCACCTCCACGAGGACACGGCGGTGCTCCGCCCAAGCCGGGCAGACCTCCACCGTATGCTCCACCGTGTCCTCTGGGCGATCTTCGCAATGGAAACACCCGGGCGTTTCCTCCCGCCCTATCCGAAACAGGAACCTCCCGAAACAGCCATGTCCGGTGAGGACCTGTGTCAGGCGGAAGGTGAGGACGCCATGCCGCCTCTCAAGCCACTCCTCAAAGAGGGGACTTACCGCCGCAATCGCGGCGTGCCCAGCACTGGGTTGCGGCAATCGCACTTTCCACGTCGCCATGAGATCCTGCCGGAGCTCTGTCCGCCGTGCCGCGATTTCCCGCGGCAGCGGAGTTACGCCCCGGCGTTTGGCCTCCTCGCGCCACTCCCAAGTGAGCGCGAGGATGTTTGCCTCCAGATCCCATGGCGGTAATCCGGCAAGGAGGCCCGCCGCCTCACCGGAGATCGTGCGGTATCCCCGGATCATCCGGATGGCCATGACCCTATGGGCTGCCTTCAACCGGCGCCCCGTATAGGGCCATGGCCCGCACGACCCCCGCGTTGAGCCTCCGGCAGGAGGCGTTTGGCCCCCCTAGATTGGGCAGGAGCCGCTTCAAGGCAGCCCCGGCCCGCTCCAGTCTGGGAGCCAAACGTCGGAAGTGCTCCGCGAAGTTCCACCGGCTGTCGAGGACGAGTCCTAGGTACTTCATCGTCGACTCGACGCCGATGTGAACCCCTCCCACCGTTATCTGGGAACCCGTCAGTGGCGCATTCCGAGGACCGTGAAACCACATGGCCTCGGACTTGTGCAAGGCCACCTCGAGTCCCAGTTGCCGGATCCTATCTACGATTGTCGCAACCCCGTGTGTCCCTAAGTCGGCCGCCGCCTGGTACGACCTCCCTTGCGCCAGGACCAGCGTGTCGTCAGCGTAGCAAACTACGCTGACGCCGCTAGGGAGGTCGGCGCGCAGCACCCAGTCGTATCCGATGTCCCACAGATGCGGCCCCAGGACCGATACCTGTGGGACACCGCACGACATCTCTCGCCGGTTCCATTCTCCTTGGTGACCGGGGAAGATGACGGCCCTGTCCGTCAAATAGGCCTCGACCGCACGACAGAGGTAGGTCGGCATCCGGTGATACCGGAGTGCCTCCCTTATGCAACTCCAGGGAATTGGCATGAGTTTCAGCTTTACTTTGGTTAAAATTCTATCTTAAAATGTGGCGGTAATAGGAAAAATATTTGCATTTTTGTTCCATGACGGTGTTAGGTGATTGACGAATATTTTAAATTTCATTTATTTTATCCTAATACTTTGACGTTTTAGTATTACGTTAAATTAATTTGATAGATTAGTCTGATAACTTTAATTTGAGCCATTAACGCCATACATTATATTTAGGAGTACCGATCGTTGTGCAAATCAATTTTGTCGTTAGCTACATTTTCTGTTGATGTGCGAGGCATTATTCTCAATTATTGTGTTATTCTAGTTGAAATATCACTAACATTAAAAATTTGTAGCTATTGGCACTATACAGGGTGTAAGGGGAACGCTTCCAAAGCCAGAACGTAGGTAAAATACAACCTAAATGCAAACGGATACCAATAACCTTTCGCCTTAAAATGGTTATTTTGCATCAATTTGAAACGTTTGACGCTTTTGTAATGTTTGTACTTATTTTATTTTGGCGGCGCTTTACAAAGGATGCCTAAACCTAAAGTTGCCGCCTGGACTTGGGGCCCTTTTTAATGTGTTTAATCTCAAATAATGGTTCATTTAACTGTTCTCACAGCATAGTATACAAAAGATGCAAAAAAAATTGGTAAAAATTAAAAAAGAAATATTTAGATTTTTTGATGGTACTATATCGAGAATCACTAACTCTATCACATGTTTTCGTTTTCGTTTCCCTTACAAGGGTGTAAGGGAAACCCTGTATAACGATTCAAAATACCGATAAAAAGACATACTATCTCAATACGTACACTTTAATCTGGGTCGATAGTTGTAAATATGATTTCCCTTATTAAAACTTATCACCGATCTTAATTTTTTTTTCTGAATAATCAGTAATTTAATTGCGTTGTATACAGTATGTAAGTACCTATAATGGAAATATTCACCTAACAGCAAAGTCTGACACGCACTTCCGCTCCACCCAGAGCGGGAAAAGTTATTTGATGATTTCCCATCCTCAAAAAAAAAAAAAAACCGTAAACTGTGATTTGACGGTTACCTATGCGTAAAGAATCATGGCCATATTGGACTACGAAAAAACAGTAATTCGTCCTAAGATGACACATAAAAACATCGATAAGTGGACCGATTTCGTGGCCTCTCCCTATTTTTGACAAGGGAAACAAAAGATTGACAATCAGTCAAAGACAGTTTTAAGTCTTCAGCGCAGACCTCCCATTAATATTATTATACTCTTTGGCACAGACCGTGTTGTAGTATTTGTGATAATTCTGTGTTAGCTGTGATTTTGTGTTAGCATAATCAGCCTATAACGTCCCCGCTGCTGGGACACAGGCCTCCTCTCGGTGACACGGAGTGGGCCGTAATCCACCTCGCAGGCCCAGCGCAGGTTGCTAGATTTAGAATTTTTGGTTCTAAGACATGCCGGTTTCCTCACGATGTTTTCTGTCTCCGTTTGAGAGCAGTGCACGCAGTGGTGACGAAATTGTCGGCACGGTTGGCGCAGCGGTTAACCGATTGACTGCTGCGCTGCGTGTCGCGGGTTCGATTCCCGCACGGAACAAATATTGGTATGACCTACAAATAGTTGTTCCGGGTCTGGCTGTTTGTGTATGTGAGTTTAAATGTTTGAAAACGCACCCACAATACAGGAGTAATTCCTAGTGTGGGGCCCTCTAACTCGTAGGTCGTGGCCATCACCACGCTGCTGATTTCGTGTTATTTTCCTGAATTAGTCGATATTTTGCATTGCTTTCGGACACCAATTGGATCTTTTACTCTGGTTGACTTGGCTTTCGTATATTGGACTTACGAACGCATCACGTTTTGGACGGGAGGATGTTGTGCTCATGTCATGACCATAGTTTGGTATCTTGGATGGGCCAGACATGAACAAAATGTAGCTGCTTCTGCCGCATTCCTTGATGATGTATTTATAAGAGAATTATAACAATAATATATAACTAAATTACTTAATGAGATTTTTTTTTGTCGTAGGTAATTTAAATGAATAATTTTGAAGTAGAGACGTTGAGACTACCTTTGTAGAGAGCAGCTTTCAAGAAATCTTTAACTATAATCATGGACAAATTCAATAAAATTATTTTTGTGGCCATGCCTATTTTGATATTTGCAACTGCTGAGCGTTCGTTCTTGGGTTCGATTCCCAGTTCGGCCAAAGTTATATTGGGATTTTCCATCGGGAATGTTATCCCGGAGTTTGGAAGTTGGCGTTGTGATACCCCTGCGCCTCGGAAAGCACTATAAGCCGTTGGTCCTGCACTTGATGTCTCTTCGGCAGTAAAAAATTATAAATTAAGAATTTATAAATCAACTATAGACATATGTATGTGTTATAAACATAATTCTTACACAATATTATAAATGCAATAATGCATATTGTAAGTGAGGTTTATCAAGCGAATCAGTCGAATTAGGTAATTGACACTCGTAGACATCGAGTTATGGTGTTAAAAATCTGTTGATATATTTGAATAAATAATCAAACTAAAAAGAAGCTATTTTATTTAACTAGGATTGTCTTGTTAATTTAGCGGTCGGTAATTGGTGCCGCAAAAACAGTAATAGGAACAAGCCCTATCAGATGGGTCGGTAATAGTAATATAGCATATTTAATCTTTCTCTTTTTTAATTGTTAATTGGTTCTTGCTGGTTGTTATATATTCAAATTAAAAGAACATTATTTCAAGAACGGAAATAAAATAAAAAAGTGGCGCTAGTAACAGACAGAATTAAGTACATGTGTTCTTAATTCTTGCACATCGTTCTGAATTAGCCTTAAACTGGCGGTAATTGGAGCGCTTACGTTACGATCTGTTTTGGAACATGCGTCACCTGTTTGAAATCCGATTTATGGTACACATGTGGATCGCATAAAATGGGTCCAAAAAGATCTTTGGACGCTATCTGTGGTACAAATCTCATAGCTGTCCTCTGGCCTCTGGGCGCTGACTACTCGCAAAAGCTTAGTAACTTCAAAATGATAACTTAAACACAGCGAAGGCATACTAACGACCTGATTTTGCTTCATAAAATCATTAAAGGAGCTGTACAAGTCCCGAAACTTCTCGTCGAAATAAATATATGTGTCCCGCGTCATAGTTCACCCAGATATGAACGCATCCTAGATGTGTTCACTCCATGCGGCACCAATAAACAGGTTGATGAGGACGTACAATGAGCTCCATACACGTTCCAATACCGTCGACATCTTCGCCAACAATTGTCACTGACCCACGTTGGCCACAGGTAGTATCTACGTCTATATTTAATATTACTTATTTATTTAATTGTCATTGATAGTATTATTCTTTAGAGCAGCAAAATAGATTTAGTTTTTTTTTTTAATTTTTAATTTCGTTTTCATATAGGTACACTTACCTAGTTTTATTTTATGGCCTATTTGTAATCTATGTACCTAATATTATAAAAACTTGAAATATGTAAGTGCTGTGCATACCTGTTAGTGACAAATTCACTCTAGGTTTTAAGGGGAACCTAGTCGCGGGCTCGAACTCACTAGTGGGCCTGGCTAAAAAGCGTTAGACAGCGTGGTCTCACCAGGCTTTGTGTGCAGTGTTTCAGTGATAGTATCAGTGATGAGCAGATAGATGCTAGTCTACACGCACAACTTTATTGAGTGAGATGCAGGATCATTTATAGTTAAACTTTCGCGAAAATATTAAGAAAACCCAGAATATTAAGAAAAAATTGGAAGATCGGGTTTTATGTAAAAACCACTGCATAAATCAATGACCAATAAAGTTTATTGAACTTTTAGATAATTGGATTTTGTCGGTACCGTCTTGGTTTTGGAGATTTTACACGTCTTTTATTACTTAGACTTTCCGTACGGACAATATTTGTAATGAGACAAAACCATGCCGTGTTAAATAAAAAAAAAATGGTATACATTGTCGAACAGTGGAGTAATACACTCCCGAAGTTTGTATGGAAAAAATGTCGACAAGATTCACCTTAAGTTTAATTGTTACGGTAGGTAACCCAAAAATGTAGGTACTAGTGCATAAGTCGTTAGAGTGCCATGATTAATAAAATAAATGAAATAAGTGATATAGATAATTTTAATATATGAAATAAAGGCAAAATAGATCAAACATTTTTAAGATTAGCTACATTTATATGCCTACACTTTTTATAGGGTACCAACTGTGTTAAACGTTACAACAAAATTCCTTGTGATATACCTATTGCATTTAAAGACACTTAATAAAAGTACACTTTGTAAACAAGCATTAGAGGATTATTCCAAGGTAAAAATGCTTGGAAACATGCTGGTCCTGCTTTAGAGGACAATCTAGAGTCTAAACAAAATCGAACCGGTTGCTAATTTAATGTTAAAGGTATATTTTTAACACGCTTTTATTATTAACCGACTTCCAAAAGGAGGAGGTTCTCAATTCGTCGGAACCTTTTTTTTTTTTTTTTTTTTTTGTTTTTTATTTTTTTTTATGTATGTTCCCCGATTACTCGAAGATGGCTGGGCCGATTTGGAAATTTTTTTTTTTGTTCGAAAGGGTATACTTCCCAGGTGGTCCCATGATCATCAAGTCAGGATCTGATGATGGGATCCTGGAGAAATAGAGAGAACTCTTCAAATTTTATAGGCACACTTGAAGCAATTTGTGTAGTTTTTGGAAGAGTACTTTTTCGGAGTGGTTCCATTTCAATTTGGTGAAGATCTGATAAAGAACTTCGGAGATAGGCAACGGAACTCCTCAATAAATGATAGCAAATGGACAGGGATTGCTGAAATCTCATGTCTGTCAATTGTTTACACCAGTTAATAACATAACATCACGCCGGTACGCTGTGAAGGGGTAAGCACATGTGAACCACTAAAAAGTGAAAAATAAAAAACTTTTTTTCAAAAAAATAAACAACCGACTTCCAAAAAAACACTAAAAAGTGAAAAATAACTTTAATTTCGGAAGGAGGTGACAAAAAATTAAAATACATATCCAAAGTCACCGACTTCCGAAATTAAAGTTATTTTTCACTTTTTAGTGTTTTTTTGGAAGTCGGTTGTTTATTTTTTTATTATTATGACATTGACTTACACTCTGTGATTACTTTTACTCACACACTGACTTGCCACTTGTTAAAATTTTAAGAAAATCGTATACTTACTTACTTTTACAATGTTTGTAAATATGTGAACGTGTATCTTACATATTATTGATTTATGTTTCATTTCTTCGTTTTTAATTCTTTTTACCTATTGTGATATGATTATTTTATTATAATGTGCATTGTCTTCACATATAATTCATGTAGGTAAGCAAAATACCTATTGCAAAACATTTTAAAAGAGTAACGGTGGAGTTTCTTGCTTGCTATTATGTGCCTATCTGAAATAAATGCTTTGACTTTGCCCATGCAAACCTTGGCTTTTAAGAGTCCTATTTCTTAAAAGATAGTTCAATTAAACGAAAACGAACCTGACACCAGGGCGCTCCTTATAGAAGACGTACTGCAGCTTAACGGTGAAGATCTTGCCGAACTGGTCGAACTGCTGCGCACCAATGTCCGACACAGAGTAGCAAGCCTGCAGCGGCAGCTCCTGGAAGGGCTCCTTGTCGGCCGCCGCGTTCAGCAGCTGCACCACCGGGTTGTCGCCCGCCAGCGCCACGCGCACCCAGATCTTCTTCCAGAACCTGCACACACCCACAAACCCGCCTCGTAAACACTTACCTACACTAGTAAAACTGTGTACAACAGTAGATTCTCGAAACCCGCCTGCGATTCCTGCTATCAATTTATTGATTTCAAATGTTACAGCTACTTTATATGCATCATTCGAGTCGCAACACAGAGTGTTTTTTATACTGACCTCTGTCCGGTGATTTTCTTTTTGTTCGGCTGCCTCAGATGCATTTCCCAGCCAGGCCCCGTGTACTTGGTGCGAGGAAAGTCCTCCAGCGGCTGGGACACATCGTCGTCGAACAGCGGCGTGGGCGGGCTCTCGCCGCCGCTACCCGCGTCGTCGTCGCCCCGCTCTGACACCACACACTATTATAAGTATCGACGAAGGCAGACCAAGCGAAGGGTTGGGGTTGGCTTGCTCCAACAGAGGTCCATACCGAACTGAGGCTCGAGGCGCGGCTGCTCGAAGCCGCTCTTGTCGAACGGGTTGACGCGCGGCGAGTCCGGCAGGGCGTGTGGTCGCGGCGGCGGCGCCAACACCGGGACGGTCGCCTCCTCGCCGCTCGTTTCGCTGTCTTTCGGTCTATGTCAACAATCAACCGGTCCATAAAGGAGTTACTTATTATAATATTGAAAAAAAAAATGAAAACGAAATTATTTATTTTAAACCAAGCACACAGTATCTAGTTGTAAGTCCATATTATGTTAGTAGGTAAATACATAAAGCTATGTTGGTAAAATTTAAAATTATTATAAAATTTTACTAACACAGCTTTTTTTAGCATAGCTTATTTTTTTTGCTTTTCAATACTGTTCTTACAAAAAAATTTTTTTTACGAGACGGTGAATTTACAAGTAGTTTTTCTTTTTATAATTCGAGCATAAAGCACTTTGCTTGAATCCAATAACAAGTTGTCATTCTGTAGATGAGGAGGAAGGCGTAATTATAGTGTAGAGGCGCGACCTAAGTGGTACCTGGGTGGGATTCATTACGCTGCTAAGTTAAACACAACTTTAGAAGGTTTATTTCTGAGAGCTAACAATGTAACGTTTAGGCTAAGCTATTGCTAAAATGAACAAAATGATGGAAATGAATGCACCTGGTTGCTGTCCGTAATGCACTGAGCTCGCGGCGCATTTAGTGCGATCGTATTTTATCGCTAGGTCAGCAAACGTGGTCGATTGCAATTATTGCATCAAACATATAGAGTAGATGCTATGCCAAGTAGCTTATGCATCTTATTCCTAGCCAAAGAAAAAATGAGGACGCATAATATATTTTTCTTAAAAACACTGGTGACTTTAGAAATACTTTAAAAAAAGTGGAGGTAACCTTATGAAGACAGAGAAGGTGTCGTCGGTGGAGTCCTTGGAGGCCTGGTGGTCGAGGCGTGGCGTGGCGGCAGGTGGCGGTGGCGCGCCCATGCTCAGGAACGGGTCGAAGGCCTCCGCCTCGAACCCGCTCGCCGCCACCTCCGCTCCGCCGTCCACGCCCCACGCTCCTGCGACACATTCACAACTCCATGTTCACCTATTCAAAGACAAAGTCGTTGATTTCACTTGTAGTTTAAAAATCTTACCTGTGTTCAAGTTATTCGCACCAGTAGCATCGAATTTAGCAGAGAATGCGTCAAACGCGTCCTGGCTGCTGGGGAATGCATCATGCATCATAGCTTCGGACTGCATGCCCCAACCAGGATCCGCGGAAGGCGACGGCCCACTGGCATCGAAGGCGTCTTCTGCTCCCATATCGAATGGTTGTGAGACGTCCGAAACGTCATCGAAAGTTTTAGTCGGGACGGATGTGAAGAGATCAGCTTGCGTTTCCCCCATTCCACTCATTGGGGCCGAATCAAAAATATTGTCTTTAACGTTATTGAACACGTCAGCACTGCCGCCCATTACTATGTCATCCGATTTCATGTCAAATATATTGACACCTGTGTCAGAAAACTGAGCTGTTGCGTCCACTGGTTCGATTGCATTCTCAAATGGATTTAGCTCGGCATCTAGACCGGCAGGGTGAGCTGAGAACTCATCTCTCATAACGTCCGCAAATGGAGAGGTGTTAGAAGTCGTAGAGACAACCTCTGTTTGTGGCTCCGAGCAATCCATGGGCGCCACCGTATCTGTAATCGAGTCCACTGTTGAAGGAAGCACACTGTCAGCCGGCACGCTCACGGTACCTGGTTCCTCCGGGTGGAAGACGGTTTGCGCAGTCACCGTCGCGATCGGAGTCGGTACTTCTCCCATGGATTGCGGATTTTCATAGCTTGCATCAGTGGAAATGTCGTTTACTATGTCGTCGCTCAAGAAATCAATTTGTTTTTCCTCTTTTCTTGGTGCCGAATATAAGCTCATAATAGCCTCCTTTGTAGGCTTGATAGGGGCGGGCACGGGTGCATCGAACAGATTGATGTCGTCGGCGTGCTGCTCGGGCGGCGCAGGTGGCGCGGGCGACACCACAGGCGGGCGCGGCGGCTGTGGGCGCGGCGGCGGCGGCCGACCGGCTGGCGGCGGCCGCGCGGGCGGCAGCCGCGTTGGCTTGTTACGGTTAATGTCGAAACTTTCGCTTAGTGGTTCTTCAGCTGGCTCGGGCTCCGGCGTAGGGCTGGGTGAGTGGATGTCACGCACCGAGACTGGACTTGGAGTGCGTGTTGGTGGGATACGGTCCAGGAGGTGGGAACTGGTAAATTCCATTTGACCGGTTACACTCAAGATCAAATTTTGAGTTTCGGGTGGCAAAGGTCTGGCGGGAAGCAGAGGCCCTTGCGCTTCCTCCTCATTCAAAAATGAGTGATCGATCGTGGTGGAGACTAAATCAAGTTCGGTCGGCTTACTTATTCGGTCATGATCCACCGGGCTACTTGTGAAAATATCCAGTGGGGAAGACTTGTTTTCAGAAAACTCTTCAAATTGTTTCGCGCCAATCCCAGTTGGTTCTGCACCACCAAATATATCTACGGGCACAGTATCGCCAGCTGGCGGTTCATATCCGCCGCCGAAGTCCGAAAAAGGATTGCTAGTTGCGAAAGGATTATCACCGGTGAAGGTATCCGGTTCCGCTTCTGCCATCATAAACGGATTGAGAACATCCGCAGTTACTGGAGCCGTTGGCTCATTCATACTTAAGAATGGATTGTACGCCATTACGATTGCTTTTTTATTTTATTAATTTAAAAACTCGGATTCCAATAACTTTAGTTCGGTTTTGCCCGGATTTAGATCACCCGCAAAGGATGTATCAAATGGATCGAAATCTGCCTCTGGTAAACGGTTAGCGTTTGTGGGTTCTGGAGTCAATGCTTTCCTTTGAAATATGTCGTCAGACGGATCCAGTAAGTCGTGCTTATTTTCTTCTGAGTTATCAATTTCTTCACAAGAAAACTCTTTAGCTAGCAGTTTTAGTTCAGTTTTGCAAGGTGCGATATTGCTCGCGAACGACGTATCAAAAGGATCAGGAACCGCCGAAGATCGCAGTGGCTCTGATGGTGTTAGTACTTTAGTCTTTATTTCAGTTTGAGCACTGTGCAATAGATCACTAGCTTTCACATTCGCTTTTATGTTACTCGTTTGTGAATATTCTGAATGTCTTCTCTTATTTTGGTAGTTAACTTTCGGAGCCAAGTCTTCGTCAGAACGCGTGCGAGTTAAGGTATCTGGTACGTTATCGGCGGCTTCTGCTTCTTCACTAGCGTCTTCAGTGATTGAAAGTTCTCGTGAATAGTACGGTGTGACTGGTTTAGTTGACTTTACTTTTGCGTCCAAACCAAGAAATTCGTCTGCCTCAACGTTGAAAATAACACTCTTGCTAACAGTAAGGTTTTCAGGGCGTGATGCCCGCCGCTCTGTTTTCTTGGGTTCGTCCGCTCTCGGATCAAAATCTGGATCACTTGGTACTCTGTATATTGGAGAAGAATTAGAAGTTATTAATTCTTGTTCCAATAGTTTCAATTCTACTTTACCTGGCGCTACAATCCTATCAACACTTGTAGTGTCGAATGGATCTATCTCACAATGATTTACATCCACTGGGTCTAAAGGCGAATCTCCTAATTGAGTTAAATCTGTGGTACTTCCACCCAGTAAATCACGGACCGCTTGAGTATCTTCCTTGACAACTATATCGTCAGAGGTTATGGATTCTCTTACACCTGAAGGATCAGTTAAATGAATACGAACTGAAGATTTACGCCTATTGTTTAATCTTCCGCGTACTTCTTCAGATCGTGGATCGAAATCGTCGTCGTCTTCTAGAATTACTGTCTCTTTATTCACGTGAAATTTAGTGCCGGGTATCACAGCATCCGCGAAACTTGTATCAAATGGATCGGCCTGATCTAAATAGGGATCTACGACATCAATCTGATCTTCGATAATGCTTTCTGCGAATACAAACTCATTTCTATCAGCTTCAAAAGCTGACCACGATTCTTGTAAAACAGGTTCAGCTTTTATTTCAGTTTCTCCTAATTTCGCTACTTCTGCGCTAACCTCAAGTGATTTTGCAGCAAGTAGTGTGAATTCATCAAATTCTTCATCTACTGACGGGTGGTCAGTGAAAAAAGGCTCTTTCGTAGGTACTCCTGTTTGGTCAGAACTCTTATTTTGACTCAACGATGTGTGAAGAGATACACTCAAGTCTATTGGTGTTGTTATAGGAATATCCGTATCGAGGTCCAATATACTCTTTTCAATGGGTTCACTCGCAACATTCAATTCGATTGTTCGTTCGTCGTATCTGTCAGTACTTTCCAACAATAAATCACCAGGAATTACTCTTTTGGGGCGCCTACTGGTAACCGTTACATTATCTATTCTACCAGTAAGAACACCAACTGCTAATCCGATGTCTAATGTCTTTTTCCCTTTAGAAGTTTTGACGTCTTGACCTTGAATTATTGCATCGACATGGGAAGTGTCAAATATATCATCATCTTGGAATTCTTCCGGTGAGTCAGGGACATACCCAAGCTTCACTTCCCCCCGCTCGACGGCGTCTACATAGGAGGTGTCAAAGATGTCGTCTTGGCCGTCTTCCTCGGAGTCGTCGTCTGTTATGCCGTATTCGCTTTTATCGGCCTCTTCAGCTTCTACCTGAGCTTGAAGAAGCTGTGGAAAGTCTGCTTCTGTTACTTCGACTACTGACCTATGAGGAACTTCCTTTTTTTCAGGTTCAACCTGCTTTGGAGGTATACGTTGGAAAAAGGAAGTCGATTTGATGCGGTCTAGATCACCTTGTGTCTTTTTTAGTACAGTATCTATACCAGTAGTCAAATCTTTAAATTTAGACCACTCTTCATTTTCTTTGGCAGTACCTTCCCCGTTTTCAGCACTTTGCTGTTGATGCTCTCTTCTATACTTTTCTAGTTCCTCTTCTGTAAAAAGTTCTTCTTCACCTTTACGTTTAGACTTTTTCCCCTTTTTCTTCTTTTTAAGACCTTTTGGTAGTTTTAGCATTATACGATTTTCTTAGTAATGCTTTGTGTTGCTGAAAACAATCAATAACAACTTATATTGCTTGACCTATATAATGTTCGCCCTATATAAGCTTCGATAAAACAAATACCTTGCTATCTAAAAAACCTAGTTTATTTTATTTTTAGTGCAGTTTCTGCGCACAAGCTTTTACTTCAGCCAAAATTTATTGAATTTGTAAAGATTGTGTAAAGATTTACACACAATCTGCTGACACATCATGTGAAGTTACTACGAGTGACCCAATTCAAGGCCATTCCTCCTTTTCTTTGCAAATAAGAGAAAACCACCCCATGCAGAGAATTAGATTACAGCGTAGAAATACCAAAATACAGCCATATTATTGAAACGTATGAATATAGCTCTACACGATTTAGTAACAATATCCTTGTATCGCGGGATATATTTAAATAAATTGATCATTTGAGAGGTCAGTGAGTTACATTATTTATCGAATGGCTTTTGTCACAAGTAAAGGACTACTCAGGTGCCTCTTCTCATTTAGTCAAATAATTTCAATCTATTAATAGCTTCATAGCTTCATTTTAACTCGTTTGCAAAACTATATTTGTACAGGGTGTGTCAAAGAGTAAGGAAGTGGTGTAAAACGTAACCAATATTTAGACATTATGACTAGGTAAATGCAATGCCAACAGAAACAATATATAATACAGTGATGAAGATGTAATCATTACGATGTAGGGGCGTGCGGGTGAATGGTGAGACGGATGCATGGTAATGGAGCTCCTCGGGGAGCCGCGGACAGGGCGCGGGCGAGGCCGGGGCGGTGGAGCCCGGCGGGACACGTACCGGGCCTGGCGCCGCTACTTACAGCTAAGGCATACACTACCGCGCTACGGAGGGGCCTCTATACCTTCATCGCAACACTCGGACAGTCGCGGCGGGCTCGGATCGCGCGAGCGGGTGCGCTCGGGGGCGCTGCTGGGCGCTGGAGGCCGACTGGATGCGACTGGCCACAGGCCGCGCCGCGCGCCCCATCGACCCGCGCAGCCGCGCAGCGCCGCGCACCGCCCACGCCTCCCCGCGCCCCCGTCACAAAGTTCAAGCGTCACCGCTCACGCTCAGCTTCCGAGCTGTGCTTTACGCAATCCACGTCGCAGGACATCCAACACTGGAATTCAAATTGATATAAAAAAATCCAAGCTTACTTAAAATATTATAAGTAGTAATATTAAAAGGAATAGAATAAAATACCCTCGATTTAAAATCAAAATGACCAGTTGACCTCTCCTAACATATGAACCACAGCGGCGATGTAATTATAGTTAGATCAATACTTGGGACTTAGTGTCTACAATCTAGCCACGAAACTGGATAGTTTCTAAGCTTTAAACATGATTGGGCTTCCACCTCCGCATGTACGTACCCAATGTACAAGTTTGCTACAAAGTAAGCCATATTTGCGAGTTATAATTATTTTTACTTAGCTTACATAAAGGTATGTAGCTATTGATTCAGACAGACAGAGAGATTGACCTTGAGATAGAACAAAAGAAATTTGAAATGGTAACTACCAAGGTAACGCTCTACTAGACGTCTAGCAGCTACCTACTAGGTAAAGCGCTACCATACAATGCTATGGTAACTACCAAGGTAGCGCTCTACTAGACGTCTAGCAGCTACCTAATGCCTCCCAAAACTGATAGGTATTCAAAATTCATTTTTTACGTTACACGCACGCTTGAGTCACATCCATTCATACGTGTACCAAACTTCAACTTAATCGGTCAATTTGTAAAAAAAAAGTAGTAGGTAGAGACCTATTTACCGAAGTTTTATAAATGTGGTTGTGATTGTAAAAGGTATATTGTCGAGAAGACCCCACAATATACCTTCTACAATGAACGAACGACTAAAGACTGCTATCGTCAGAACGACATCCACGCGAGTTAACTCACGGGAAGAAGCTAGTCAAGTTATAATACTATAACGACGCCGAAAATAGTGCCAGTCAACCTGCAAAATAGTGCCAGTCAACCTGCAAAATAGTGCCAGTCAACCTGCAAAATAGTGCCAGTCAAGCTGCAAAATAGTGCCAGTCAACCTGCAAAACAATGCCAGTCAACCTGCAAAATAGTGCCAGTCAACCTGCAAAATAGTGCCAGTCAACCTGCAAAATAATGCCAGTCAACCTGCAAAATAGTGCCAGTCAACCTGCAAAATAGTGCCAGTCAACCTGCAAAATCGCTTATTCAGATGAGATGTCCTCACTACTCCCAGCCACGCTTCTTTAAAGGCCAACGGCGGCTACGGATACACCATATTGTGTAGGTTCACAAACCTCATATTGTACCTTGTGCGCCACATCCACATACCCAACATCAACAACTCCAGATGGTGGAAAACTTTAACAAAATTAAAATATTCTACCCCAGTACTAAAGATAGTTCCCCGGGTCGCGGTACGGTCTTGTGCACTAAGTTTAGTGAGTTGTTCTATGTAGCGGCCCAGGGGAACTCACTAAGTGCCTGGGAGCAACTTCTCACCTTCCCGTACAGGATTCAGCATGTTGAAAAAAATTCGGCAACTAAAAAACCTTAAAAAACCGAATCAAAATTAAGTGAAGGTGCCATCAGGGCTGATCAGGGCAGCGGCCAGGATACTGTTCAGCAGCGATGTGATGGCACCCAACTCTCCATAGGCACTAACAGCCCTAGAGTAAACATCCAGCGCCTGCGGATGGTCTCACCTTCCCCGATCCCCCTGACCCTCCTGACCTAAATTCAGTCTTCTTGAACGTTTCGGGCCCCCAGTTGATTGTAGCCGTGAGCTCCTTCCGTAGAGGTTCCACCGGCGGCCTCGACGGCCTGACTACACAGCATTTAAAGGATCTTTTGAGTCCAGATCGGTCCAGCCGGGGAAGCTGGAGAGTCGCTTTTGAAGGAGCTTGCGGCCCTGATCAACTCCATGCTCACCGGCAGGGTGAACGATGCCGTCATCAATGTCTCGTACAGGGCCAACCTATGTACCCTGCGCAAGGAGGACGGCGGCATTCATCTCGTCGTCGTTGGGGAACATATGTAGGCGTACGGCAGTCAAGATATGCTGTCAGCTATACACCGAAACATTGACAACTAAGTTTCAGAAAGTTCACTGCACATCTTATGTTCCCAGTTTTAGAAGACAGTGTTTCTCAATTCATCGACGATAAAATTAAAAATTTCAACGAGAGATCAGACAGTCTCTCTAAAATAAATTCATTCTGATTAGATAGATTCCACTATTGTAAAATCTTGTTGGATTCTGCCCCACTAGGGTTGGCACCTTATAATAAAAGTACAATTTTCTTTTTGCACTTATTGTTTCCTAATTGTTTCTGGAAGGAAACGGGTTGATAAATTATTACACGATTTGTTACAAATAAAATTTTACCACACTAAACTTTTAGAATAACAGTTAAACGATTTGTTCTTACTGGTTCATCAAAGCTTTTCAGGCTAAGCTTGAAATCACAAACTGAGTGTGATTTGTCCCCGTACAAAACGAAATGCTATTTATTCTAACTACTTAACTATTCAAAATCATATTTAATCATCATAAGGCATGGCATAATACAGTCTTATAAATGAAAAATAACTATATATAAACAGTGGCACTGTACTTTTATTCCCTATGGTTAAGTTGTTTCTTATTTATAACGTAAGCATATTAATCATTATTTGGCATGGCATAGTCTTATGATTACCTCATTTATAAGAAGCACGATAAGAGGAGACCAAAGAAACGATGGATTGACTGTGTGAATGTTGATTTGCTTAGAAAGGTTGTGACTCCGGAGATGACGACTAATAGAGAAGTGTGGAGGAAAAAGACATTTTGCGCCAAACCCCAGTAAATAGAGATAAGGGCAGGAGAACGATGATGATTTTATTTTATGTGTGACAAATCGTGTAATTAACCTGTGATTTAAAACCCATTTTCTTCGGAAAACATACAGGAGATAAAAAACGTGCAAAAAGAAAATTACACTTTTATTCTAAGGTGCCAACCCTAGTGGGGCAGAATCCAATAAGATTTTAGAGTAGAGAAATCTGCCCCCACCAAATCGAATTAGTGGGGCAGATTCCACTGCGAAAGTTTAGGCTTTCCACTTTGCCCCACCAGTGGGGCGGCTCGGTGGGGCTAAGTGGAATAATTCGTTTGTTTTGGCCCAAATTTTATGTATGTTCTACGCTCTTCCCCTTTAGCGAAGCAGCTCTTGGACAAAATTGACCAAATTATTCGCAGCACTCTAACATCCATTTTAAATGTGGCTTTGGACGACCGAGCGTAGTTTCAAGACACACTCACTACCCATCCGTTTTGGTGGCCTTGGCGTCCGTAATATTATTAGTATTATCTTACAAAGGTCCTGTACCTGTCCACAGCACTGAAAAGTTGACCAGGAAAATTTTAGCTCCTTCCCTGTTTAACTTTGACGTGACATGCTTGACCGATGCAGTGAATGCCTGGAAAATAGCTTGCCCGGATACAGATCTTCCCAGAGACAGTGGGGTGAGCCGCTCTGCAGGTTGGTATGGAATAAATTCTTTAATACGTCCACCAATATAGCTGAGCGTATCCGCCTTCTGGCTGTGAGTGAGTGGGAGTTAGGCCTCTGGCTGCAGGCACTACCGTCAGCGTGACTCGATCTTCCATCTTGCTACTTGTCTGCGTCTGGGCGCTCCTTGCGTGGCTCGGCATCGCTGCCAATGCGAACAAGGTGTCGACTGCCTCGAACAACATGGCTTATCCTGTAATAAGAGGCAGGCCAGATAGCACGGCACGCCAGCATCAATGACATCATCCGTGTCCTTCACCACACAATCCTCACCTTTGAAAACTTCATGAAAATCAATTTTGAAAATGTCAAAAAATAGTCAAGAAATGGTTCTAAATAGTCACTAAGGTTAAAAAAATAGTCGCATTATGATTCCGAAGTTCTAGCTATATGTTGGTGAGGATTGTGGGGTGATGTCTCCACACAATCCTCACTTCAGTGCAAGCAAAGGGCTGGGAGTATGAATGAGTATGAATAGATTTTCATGAACTCTTCAAAAGTGAGGATTCTGTGGTGAAGGACACGAGGATTGTGTGGTGATGGACACCATCATCTGTCGTGCTCTTGTCACCGCCGGGGTGCCAGCTGTTCTAGAACCCAATGGCTTGGCACGCGGCGATGGGAAGAGACCAGACGGAATGACCATAATGTCTTGGAGGTTAGGTCAGCCTTTGGTGTGGGATGCAACATGTGTCAACCCTTGCGCCATCCCATTTTACTAACACCGCGGGGTGCGTGGGGCCGGCCGCTGCAGGTGCGAAAAACCTCAAACGGCGCAAGTATTCCAATCTCATTGGAACCTATATGTTCTGGTGTTGAAACTCTAGGGCCATGGGCTCCGAGTACCCATGTAGTTTTCTGAGATATTGCCAAGCGGTTTTTTTTTTGGTCGACTCTTCGATGAGGGCTGGCCTATTTTTTGGCCAAAGAATCAGCATTGCCATACAACGTGGCAATGCTGCCAGCTTTTTCGGCACTTTTCGGTAGTTTTAAAATGATGAAAATATCTGCTTTTGTAGTGTAGAGGTACATTATAACTACTAGTAAGTTAGCAACAGATAAAGAGACATGCCCTTATAAAATATAGTTTTTCTTCTATACAACAATAAACTGAACAATAAAGATGTACCAGTGTGGACTATGGAAAAGTTCCATAACTCATTGTTTAGGTTGCTGATACCCGTCAGAAACTCTTGGGCTAACATTCGAAGCCTGTACTGGAATTCGAAGATATACAAGCTGGTCAAAGCCTATAATGACGACAATGACAATACTTGTTATTATAATCACAAGGCCTTTTCTCTGGCGGAAGGTCTGGGCCAACGTCGGCTGGTTCAGCTGCTCGGGCGTAGGGGGCGCAAGGCGGGCACGCCGTACCAGACGTGGAGGCGCTTCTTTTTCTAACTCTTGTTTCAAGCTGTTTGCAGTCGGAGCCTCACTCATCTGTTGAGCTGTGTCCTCGCCGCAGGTGAGCAGATATTATTATACTCTTTGGTGAGCAGTTTATATTCCTTAGCTGTGTCAAATAATATTTGACATTAAACCACCTCAGTGATTAGTAGTATATCTACGCAAATACGCAAAATAATGGTAAATAACATGTATATAGCACGGGTTTCCACGGACATAGTAAGTACGATGTTGTTGCTACGTAGTGCCATACCGAGCGCGCCCCCTCCGCCGCCGCCTGCACACCCCGCCGTTAGCGAAGGCAGAGTGAGCAGAGAGAGAGGAGAGCCCGATCGCGACGATAACGGATGTAACACAGGGATCCTCCGCGACTTTCAGTCGCGATGCCTTTTATTGTAAATTGTAACACAAATGTTTCTGTGTTTTCCTTGTGCAGCCAATAAATGATTATAGGTATTTAAAGACGTGACATTAAACATGGGATTTTAGGTGGGTACCTATATTTCACAGGACTCCAGAAATCTGTAGGTATTATGAAACTATAGGTAATCTATAAATTGCACAAAATCAAAAACAGTAAGTTGAACTTTCAATTCATTCATGGCTTTTGACGAAATATCGACCACAATTTATTTTGCCAATAGCGTGCTGTTGTGCAAATTGTGTCAATTTATTGATTTGGTGTGTATTCTTCCTATAGCTAGATGCTCTTTGGTCTATTGCAGGGATGGCGAACCTCCTAACCTTTGCGAGACAATTTTTCCAAAAACAAATTTCATTTGGCATTGGCGTACCAACGATATAGTAATCAACATCACACCAGCTAATTTATATGAATGAACTAATTAGTGCAACTTCTGGTGTCTGGTATTAGGTTCATAAATGTAATATCTGGATGACCTGATGACTTTTTAGACGTTTTCTAAAAGTGAAACCAAGCGAGATCGATTTATAACCCCCATAACCCCCTGCATACTAAATTTCATGAAAATCGTTGGAGCCGTTTCCGAGATTCAGATTATACAGTTTGTAACAAAAACCAATAAAGGCGTATTCCTGGTTCAACATACGTACTAGAATTATTGTTTATAAAAATGTAACTCATAAAAACCAAAAGTTATTGATTTTAATTTTTATAATCCATGCTATAAACACTGAATATGGCAAATTTTCATAAGTTGACAATAGTCCACCCTCCGGATAAATCTTTTCATTTTTATCTATTTTTATTTCAAAGAACACCGCCCTACACTGCCGCGTTGTAGGCACTTCTTCAACTAGTCACTGACTCTTTGATGTTGCCGACTGGTTGCCTACCGGCGCCGCGGCCGCGGCGCGCTACTCTTTGATGTTGCCGACTGGTTGCCTACCGGCGCCGCGGCCGCGGCGCGCTACTCTTTGATGTTGCCGACTGGTTGCCTACCGGCGCCGCGGCCGCGGCGCGCTACTATTTGCCAGTCTTTCATGGAGATAGCTTTCGATTGGACCTCCGTACGTATCACGTGTCGCTATCGTTTCGCGAACAATGTCATATTCCCATCAGGAAAATTTTAATAATAATATGTTGATGTGCTTAGGCAAGACCGACTGTAATTATGCAGCTAAGCGTAGAACGTACGACGTATGAGGTGCACTTCACATCGTCGGAGCGTGCATTCCAACGCATGCATAACTGTGTGTACACCACAGGCAGTGTTCATGGGCTCGAGTCGCAGACCAGTGATGCTGGAAGACCACGAGAACACAACGTGTCGAATGTGTATTAGTGTTGGAGGTGGACATGTAGAGCACGATCGCCGAAGCATGCAACAACAACTAGTGAATGTTTTAATGAACTGATACCTGCACCCTACAGTCGGTAAGCACATTGCCAAGAGCACATCACGTTTAAAGAAAACCCTTAACAGGGCTACATTTAATTAAAATAATTGTTTCTTGATTGAATTAGGTCTGAAATCCGGATCAGTATTCCTACAAAACAATATCAGCTGATACCTAGCTGATATCAGCTGGTGCGCGTAGGTAGCGTTGCCAGGCGCCCGGATAAAGCCGGACAGGCTTATTGGTTGTGCGTCCGGCCAAATTAGACGGTGTCTGGCCCGACCGGCTTTTATAAGGTTTTTTGACCATAAAAAAACCCGAGTTAGTTTCCGCTTTGCCCACATCACCTTGTATCGCTAGCGCAAACAAGCGGACTAGCACTGTCGATAATAAAGAAGACTGGTTCATTCAATGCCGGCTTCTTTGACACAAAACTGTAGGTAGTACACGTGAACTTTGTCGAGCGATCCGTGTTGCCTTTGATCAGATTTTATTTTTTATTGAAATTTAATTATATTCACTGGGGAAAAATAATAACCTTAAATCCATAAAACGAGCAATTCTTGTATAAATATATACTAGCTGTTGCCAGCGGCTTCGCCCGAGTGCAGTTCGGAAATTATCCCACGGGAACGTATCTACTATCAGGATAAAAAGTATCCTATATTGCAATCCAGGTTATAAACTATCTGTGTGCCAAATTTCATCCAAATCCATTCAGCCGTATTTGCGTGATTGAGTAACAAACATCCAAACATCTTCACAAACTGTCACAATATATCCAAAGTTATAAACAACACATGAAAATAAAATGAACAATAATCCGGAAAAAGCGATGTTACGATAAAGATCGATCAAAAAATCATATAGCACCACGTGTAGTTGAAAAATAAATTTCGAATTTGAACGTGGCGCCATCTATGAGAAGTCATAATAGACGGTCCATCAGTTTTCTGTAAAAAAAACGGTTTTAGGCGCCATCTGTTTGAGACTTATGAAACTTACGATTAATAACAACAAACAACATTGTTAAATTGTTATTTATAAATTATTAAGTAAAAAAAACAAACAACTATCTTATCTCTCAAGTTGGAACAAATTACATTTGTATGCCAATTTTCATCAAAATCGGTTGACTCGGAGTTCACTAGGAACATACCTACTTACATCATGACACTGGATTTTTATATATTATGATATATGTACACAGGATAAGTTTTTATCCAGTGCTCAAACTGTAACCATGAAGCATAGAAATTTTTCGTCGGTTATACAAAAAAAAAAAACAGCTGTTCCATACATTTTCACCGCGTAGGTATTGCACTGTTCTATGAAACAGCAGATTTTTTTGTAAAACCGACGTAAAATTTTTGCGCTAGAATGATATGCTGAATTCATGGTTACAATTTGCGCACTGGATAAAAACTTATCCTGTTTAAACAGCATGTAACAAAAACCCTGTCCGATCCTTAAGAGTATTATTCAGCATCGTACTGCGTACACATATTTATACGTAACCATATAAAGGTATTAGATTAACTTTTAGCAGAATGTAAGCTGAACTGGAATCATGTGACATAGGTACCTACGGTTTCTGAAAGTACCGACTCAGGCTTAAGAAGATGAACTTATCACATTTCACATATCAGATTTCTATGTTTGTTACTGTGACATTATGTTGCCGTGCCCAAACAATTTTTTTGCGTGCCACTAAAGGCACGCGTGAAATTGGTTCGCTATCCCTGGTCTATTGTAGGAACCTACCAAGAAGCTTCTATGGGGCAACACTCTACATACCTAAGTGACGACGAAGACGAACGCTGACGAATTGGCTTATTTTACCTCTGATTTTACGGTACCGTCAAAATCAAAGTGATCTTTGTTCTGGATATTACTTTATGGTTGTTTTTGGGTGGCTGTACTAAAAGGACTGTCAATATCACAGTGATCTTTGTTCTCGTAACGTTAAGGTGGCTCTGGGTTGCTGCACTTGTTGCTATCAGACTTCTGCATGCTTAAACCTCAACCTTAACCCCAATTCAATCAAATCTCTTTGCCACCGTCTTAGTCTCTCACCTGGGCAAAGGTTTTCATTATAGCCCTCCATAATTCCCTAAACATTGCCATTTCCGAACAATCTGCCATGAACGATTCATTCTAAATAATCACTCCAGCTTTTCTGGGAAGACACGCGTCTTCTAGCGAATAGGACCAACTGCACGAAGGTCTCGCCCATTCTCATTATTTTTTAGCATAACCGACTACTTGCCAACATGGCAAACCATTAATTTGACTTTTGAGGCTAGGTAAGGAACCAAGTTTGAGCACCCTAGGTTGGGTTGGTTTTTTGAGGGTGGGAAATCATCAAATAACTTCTCCCACTCTGGGTGAAGCAGGAGGGCGTGTCAGACTTTTACTGACTAAAACCCACCCGTGTTCCCTCAGTTAGCTGTGTGCCAGGGGCGATTGTATCTCTTTCGAACAACCCGCACCCCTGGCAGGCATTGACCCTTGCGAACCTCACTAGTTGGGAACCTCACTAGTATTACATTTCTTTGAGGCGCGCGTGGAACACAACGCGCCGTTGACCCGGGTTTAGTCCTTAGCGGAAGAGCTATCCATTACTCGCCGTCCGCAAGCCCGCACCTACGGTGGCCGGTAATCAGCCTGGGATTACCGACGCCCAGGGCGACCCCTGCGGCGGCTAGGGCCATGAGGGCGCATAGGTTAGGCTGGGTGAAGTACGAATTCTTACTGCATTACCTACCTACATCATTTTAAAATGTCGAATAGGTACCCATATAGGTCATGCTTCATTTTGATGATGATGTGATTTAGTTGTCAGAAACTATACTTAACTATACTCAAAATAAAAATAATCAGTAGATTAAGTTCATTCTATTCTATTCTATTTTTGTACATGGCAATGGTGCCGATGTCGACAATTCTGCCAAAGTCAGATGTGTTGAGAAAACGTGCGAAGGGAAGAAAAAAGTAAAAAAAAAAACATAAATCGGATACTATAAAGTTACTAAAAGTTTAATGTGAACTTGTTGTTAGTAGGTACACTGAAACAAACAAATAAAAGTATTATTAATATATGAATAAATATTTACATATTTGGGCGTAAAGAATAAGTTCAATAGTGCGAATTTAATGGTCATGTCATGTTCATGTCATACGTTGCAGCAAGGAGTTATAAGGGGGATTTTAGACGATCAATATGACATCAGTTCACTCCGTGATCTTGATTCAGACTGATCGTGTAAGTTGTGTTAGACTATAGATTTAAATCAGTCAGGTTGAAACAGACCATTTTAATTTATCGGGTGGCCTAGCGTACAGTGCGCCCAGTAAAGTCTGGCATGTGGATAAATATTTACTTTTATTAATAAACTATTTTAAGGGCTCGTTATGCATTTATGTACGGTGTCGCATGCGGGACTGCAATATCGAATAGTCAGTGAGTGAATGGGATGAGGCCGCTTGATGAGATACCTCATCAAGCGGCCGCGGCCCACACCCTACTGAGCAATAAATAATCCTTTTTGCGGAATGAAAACCCCGCTTTGCAAACGAATAAATAAAACTGCATGGGCAAAAGAGAAGGACTAGCTTTTGTATTAAAAAAAAATCTATAGTTTTATTTCCATTTCACACGCAAAAAGTTAGGAATGTCCAAAACGCATTAAAAAGTGCAAACAGCGCTAATTATTCCCCTAGTGGCAGACATAATGTACTAATTTGTCAAAATAGGTTATAACGCAACCAAATATGAAAGAGTATGGAGTGGTATCGAATCTCTCTTTTCCTCACATTGTTTCAGGTGCTTCTCTCTTTCTACCTTCCGACAGACAGCGTTGACGTAAACTGTCACTGTTATACCGCGAGGCTACGTACGTACGTAGTAACATCGCTTACGTTCATGTTTTTTGAGAAGAAAAACGTTGAAATCTGTAGATTATTGTAATATCAAACGAGAAAATGTTTGGTGGCAGTGTGCCCGTGGTGATTCAATCCAGGTGAAACACGCGCGGCGTAAGGGGAGTGCAAAACGTGGTGTGTCGAGCACGAGCTTGCGGTTGCCGTAGTTTGTTATCAAACAGCGCTGCGCGAGGCCGCGATTGCGAGACCATGGCGGAGGCCGCGCCTGGGAACATCGTGAAGGAGGGCTGGCTGCAGAAGCGCGGCGAACACATCCGCAACTGGCGCGACCGCTACTTCATCCTGTTCGACAACGGCGACCTGGTGGGCTTCAAGACGCAGCCGGAGCGGAACAACTATCGCGACCCGCTCAACAAGTTCACGGTGCGCGACTGCCAAATCATGGCCGTGGACAAGCCGCGCCCCTACACCTTCACCATCCGCGGCCTTCAGTGGACCACTGTCATCGAGCGCAACTTCTCCGTCGACACCGAGAAGGAACGGTGAGTGTGGTCCTGCAGACACTGCCCTTGCCACGGAGCGCGCCTCGCATTCGCTGCCGGGTCACAGAACACAGTGGCCCGCAGGACGAGCTGCTGCTAATCATGCTACATGCTCGTAGTAAACCAATCATAGTCGTCAGTAGTGTTAAAGTGCACGTAACTGCACCGGGTTTGCCCACTGCTCATGTCAAAAGGAAACTATTTGTTCGAGAGGAGGATGTTTTTGTTATTTTTCATGTTTTCCTGTTTCAGTGGTTATGGATGCTGTCATAGATGAAAATATCTGAACTTTGCATGTTTTCCTAATTGCAACCTAGTCATTGCATATTAAAATTAGAACCATGAACAACAACTAACAAACAATTGTGACATTCATTATATTTCAATTCCAGTTCCCATAGGATTCTGCCATTTGACATTTTACTTTAATAAAGCAATTCATAATTTGGTGACCATTTTACTAATTTCCATACAAAACTGTCAAATAGATGAATTGCTTGCTGTCTATGCAGATAATATTATGAATTGTCAGTTTGTGACCATTTTACTATTTTAAATACAATTCATAATATTATCCTATTATGATTCTGCCAAAGCGGCCTTTTTAGATGCCCTCATAGTGGCACTAACTGAATTTTAATTATTATCATAATTCAATTCAAGCAAAACTAATTTTAAGCATGATCTTGGCTTCAGCATATTACACATGATATGTTGGGAGTAGCCAATGGGCTAAAGCTATAATGCCAACTTGTATTTTCCTACTGCAGTACGCCCCTGTTAACCTCATGTTTATACCAAGGTATAAAATGTGTATTCTACTGTGTCATTTGTTTTCACTTATCATTTACATTTAAAAATTATAATTTGTTTTAGATGTAAACAATAAAAAACAGATTAGAAATTGAACCAAATAATGTAAGAAATAAATGTTAAATTATAAAATGAGACTATACGGGCTGTGTGTTGCAATCATTCTCAGTTAAAATAAAAATAAGTATTCATTTGGATAAGCTGCTTTTATAATAAAAGAAGCTGTACTTTTTATTTGGCATAAGTGCTGTATAATATATTTTAGCTTTTACTAGTAATGTGACCTGAAAAGGAAATAGGTGTGAGCCATGA
This sequence comes from Polymixis lichenea, assembly GCA_949091785.1. Classification (NCBI taxonomy): domain Eukaryota; kingdom Metazoa; phylum Arthropoda; class Insecta; order Lepidoptera; family Noctuidae; genus Polymixis; species Polymixis lichenea. Next base: position 286,789 of record OX420943.1, on the reverse strand, counting down.
ATTCAAATTCAAATTCTTTATTTCAGACTTGAGTCCATAGTGTTAGTAACACTCTGGATTGACATCCATGACATTGTCACTACTTTTTGTTAATATGTAAATGTTTTAGATAGAAGAGAAAGTATATACAGGTTGAGTAATATGAGTGCTTACATTAGGTATGCATGTTTTAATGCATGTTATGTTTTTCTAAATTATAAATTTTCAAAGGGTTTTTGGGTGGCGACATCAGAAACTATTAAAGAAAAAAGATTCTCACAAGTATCAAGGCCGATTTGTTATACAAAGCAATACTTAAAACTTATTATCATGCCCAGGGATCGAACCTGTTGATTTTGAACAAAGAAAACATTTTATTACGCCAAATAGTTGTCATTTTGAAGGGTTGTGGATGTCAGACAGGTAGGCGCTCTGTTAAAATACTGGCATTCAGTTTCACCCAGTTACACTAGAAGCCGACCGGAACATAGGAAAAGGCAAACTAGACTACTTATTAACTGGTGAAATTGTTGACTTGTGTTCAATTTCCTTTAGTTCACAGTATATCATTACCAGAGATCAGATATATGGATGCATATTCACCGAAAGTGCGATGTTGGCTATTACACACACCACTTCTTACATTCTACATACACAAATTTGCACCGAGGTTTAAACATTAATTCTTAATAAATATGCATCTGAATAGTTATGCAATCCTAATAGTTTAGAAGTTGCTTCCATACTATACACCTGATAGTGACTAGTTATGCATTCCCAGTGTTTGTGGCACCTTGGCATTTTTTTTACAATAAATATATTATTTTAAGAAGCCACTTGACAAAAATTAACAATGGTAAATATGTATCCGTGTATCGGATCTCTCATTACTTCCCAGGATGTGATTCTTATTAGCAACCTAGTATTGTGAAATCATATTAAACAGCATTTTATTCCCATTGATCCACGGATCTAAAACGGTATTATTCGATTTTCGAAAAGTATGATTGTTTATCAAAATTGGTTTGAGATTCCTTTGAATTGAATATTTTATAATTTGTGATGATAAATGTAATGTAACGGAGAGCAGTGGTGGCCCAGTGGTAACGGCCGCGACTCACGAATTGTAGGTCGTGGGTCATCATCATCATTTTAGCCGAAAGACGTCCACTGCTGGACATAGGCCTTCCCCTAGCTCCTCCACTTCGACCGATTCTGTGCTTCCCGCATCCCGCGGATTTCTGCGGCCTTCACAAGGTCATCGGTCCAGCTTGTGGGGAGGCCTTCCAACTCTACGTCTTCCGATACGCGGTCACCACTCCAGAACCTTTCGGCCCCATTGGCCATCTGTTCTGCGAGCAATGTGCCCTGCCCACTGCCAGTCGGTTGCCTTCGTTCTCCTGCGGATCTCTTCATTCCTGATTTGATCGCGTAGGGAAAGTCCGAGCAGAGCCTTTGGGTGACTTTAGCCTTCTGATAAGGCCCATTGTCAGCCCACATTTCAGAGCCATAGGTCATTTGGGCAACACGCCCTGGTCAAAACTTTCGTCTTGAGACACTGCGGTATTTGGACGAGAACATATTGCGTAGCTTCCCGAACGCTGGCACTTTACTTTGTGTAAATTATTTTATCACCACTAGTTTCACAACGGTGAAGGAAAGCATCGTGAGGAAACCGGCATGTCCTGTGATATCCGCCATCCCGCACTGGGCCCGCGTGGTGGATTATGGCCCACTCCCTCTCATGGAGAGGAAGTCTGTCCCAGCAGTGGGAACATTATAGGCTGATTATGCTTTTGTAAAGTTTGGGGCTGGCGTAGGTGAAGTAAAATATAGTCGAATGTTGCGCGAGTATCGCGTGGTGTGTGTGACACGGGTAGTAATAGTTGTTTGGATTTGCAGCGAGGAGTGGGTAGCGGCGATCCGCTACGTGTCGTCGCAGCTGAGCGAGGGCGGGCCCAGCGCCGGCGCGGGCGCGCTGCCCGAGAGCGACGACCGAGACATGGCGCAGCTTGGCACCAGCTTCCGGGACCCCCGCCGCATAGTGCGTACAGACTCACCCCGAGTTCTACTGCAGTCTGCACGGTGGGAAGTTCTAATAGGCCCTGGGTGGAAACTTTATTTTATTTTAGTAATTTTACTGAGAAAAAAAATCATTATATATACCCAACAGCGCGAAGCCCGAATTGAAGATGTTTTAAAAATAAGCAATACTGTAATCAAGATCTTTTGGTCTACAACAAAGATCAAATCCCGCATAAACATAACATCTCATTTCTAAAGAACAACAATAACTTAATAAAAAAAGTATGGGATAATGCCAATAGAATATATTTTCACTTTGTGTTAGTTTAAAATTTTATAGAAAATATTAGGAAACTAGGTACTGATTTTTTTATTGCAAAACTCTATTAATAGGTCGAAAATGACAGTTAAATGAACTTTAATTAAAATATATGGAAACAAGAAACTTATTTTAATAGGATGACTATTGGGCTGAAACTGCGTTAAGCGGGCGCCCGCGCGGTTCCATACAAAACTGTACCGTTGCGCCACACGCGCGGGCGTCCGTCGCGGGGAGGCTGGCCCCCGCCCGCGCTGCGTGTCCCGCCTTCGTGCGACGGACCCCGCGGACGCCCGCGCGGGTGGGTGCACACGCCGATAAACGGGCTTACTGGCTGTCGTTTTTGTTTTTGCTAGGCGTCGTTTAACTATGTAATACTATATTAAGTTCTCCATCGACACGACTGTGCATGCACGCCGTTATAATTGAACTAGCGACATTGCGTGAATAAAATAATCCAGACTCCGCGACGGGTACACGCGACGGGGACCGTCGCGTTCCCACGAAGCCTATCCGCGTGACCACGCGCGTAGACACGCGACGGATGCCCGTCGCGGGCGCCCGCTTAACGCAGTTTCAGCTATTGACTGAATACTATAAGCCATCTCATGCAGTCGGAGGCATCTTCTTAAATTAAACAATAAAGACCTGTATTGCCTCCGACTGCATGAGATTGTTTATAGTATTCAGTCTAATAGTCATCCTTTTAAAACAAGTTTCTTGTTTCCATCATTTTTAATTAAACTTCACTTTTTAGGCAGTCGGATTTTTTATTTTATTAATATTTTTTATTTGACAGTTTTTAGTTAATATAATTATTTTTGACGTTATTAAGACCTATTTATGAAACCCTTTATTTTGATATCCCACCAATAGGTTTCATAAAAAAAAAAAAAAAAAAATTGATATAGCCAGTGTCACTCTCACAATTAAGACAAATCGAACGGCACCTCTCAAGCTGAAAGTTTAGGCTACAGAGCGTGCCAAAGAAATATACATATATAAATACACTCAAAAAACATAACCCTCCTTCTGGCGCAGTCTGGTAAAAAGAAAATGAAGGTTAAATTAAAGTTCCCAGTCAGCAGTAACAGTGGCTAACTTCAATATTTTGGGTTGTTTTCCTCCAGGCCCTGTTCGGGCTCTCCACCTTGTGAACTAAATAAGGGCCACTTATTTTTTAATTTTAATTAGATACCTGTTTATCCGTTTAAGATGTGTAAAATATGTTTTTTATTGATTACAAAACAGAACAATCGACAGGTTATAATCCAAATATTTAGTGGCCCTCATTTTTAGGGTTCCGTTCCTCGAAAGGAAAAAACGGAACCCTCATAGGATCACTTTTTTGTCCGTCCGTCTGTCTGTCTCTCAAGACCCTTTATCTCGGGAACGCGTGTATCGAGTGAAATTAAAACGATATACTCAGGTCTATACTCTCTTGAAGCTGTGAAAAAATCAAACTTCTATGTTACTAACGTAAAAAAAAGACGGCTGTTTATGCCACAAAAAACGTATATTTCGACACTCTCAAGGGAATCAAAATTCATAGTGTACTTTCCGTTGACCTAGAACTATGAAATTTGGCAAGTAATATCGTCTTATACTACTAGTACAGGGAAAAATATGAAAACTATAATTTTGTAATGAAATCATAAAAAATATTCCCCGCTATTCACAACATCAACAAAAAATTCAGTAAGGAACCCTCGGTGGGCGAGTCCGACACGCACTTGTCCGTTTTTTTTGGAATTAATTGTACAGACTAAACAATCGTGACGCAAATGTTTCATTAGCAAACAGGCGGGTGACCGCTCTAGGCTCAATGGTCGGTGGCACGTCCGTAAGCAACAAACGGCACTCCCCAGGCAGCCGGGCACTGCTATAATTCATCACCACCTGCCCGGACGACGAAGGAGGTACCTATTGAGAGTCTAAGTATCCCCTCACTAACCGTATCATGTTTCACACCATTCAATTATCGTATTTATAATAGGTAGGTACAGGCATTTTTACTATCTACATACAAAAAAGCTAAGATTTTTGTAATGCAAAGTTTGGTAATACATGATAAAAGGTGTCATTGCATAATTGAGTTGCTATTTTGGTGAACAGGAAAATTGCACGCGTTAGTCACCCGTTACTCTGAATCACAACATTCCCACTACATACAGGTAGGGTTGCCAACTTTTTCTAGAAGTAGAGTATTTCTGATTTTAGAGAGAGTAAATAAAGAGTACAGAGAATACCATTTATTAATTTCTCTTTATGTATTTTTTAGAACTTTTTGCGGTATATAACATTTTTTTATCTGGGGGCACGGCAGTGCCCCCGCCAAGTCAAGCAAAACAGCGGCACGGCCGTACCATCCTTTTCTCGAAGCAGTTCAGGCCATTTTCGGCCATTTTTTATAACTTCGTTGTGGATAAAACCAGAAGCCTGAATTTTCAGTAACCAAGCAGGCATTGTTTAAACATTGTGTGTTCAAACTTCATTCAATTTGAACCAGTAGTTTAAGAATTATAACTAGTCAAAGTTTCATAATTTTGTCACTCACTGACCGATCATCAAAACTCTAAAGGCACTTCTAGCAGACATAAAATCTTCAAATTTAGAACGCAATTAGTGTTAAGCGTATAAATTAAGGAAAAATTCAAATATTTTGCAATTTCGGTACAGTTTTCTAGATACGCCAACTGCATAAATAAATTTGTAATCCCATATAAATATATAGAATTATAAAGTTATGTTTGCAGTGAATGCATCAGTGTACCTGCATGTGTATAATATAATTATATCTACAAAAAGAAATGAGATGCCATCAAAAACATAACTTGTAAAAAAAAACAAGTCTCGCAACTCAGTTGTACCGTAAAAAGTTGTGAGATCTATGGAATACCAAGTCGGTTAATTTGTTCAGTTCCTAATTAAGGGTCCTTCTGTCTTAAGTTATTAGTTTATTACCTACGTAATAATATGTATATGTTTTTCCAAAATAAAGAAATATTCTATTCTAATTAGTTAACCTAACAACATCATATGTGTGTAACCATATCAATATTAAAAATCTTTTATGTTTTAAATAAATAGATGACTTGGCAATCGCACTAAACAATCTAATTTAATATAAGTAAGGGTACAATTTAAATGCTCACCAAAATATTTTGTAGACCCTAAGACTAAGTACCGAGTAAAATATTTGTCTTGTATTTATATTCTTTTTGCCTACCAAAATGGATAAATGCTCACCAAATCTTGTTTCCCTGATATAGTAGCTTCAGTGTAATCAAATTACCCAACCTGAATCAATATGTTGTGCTAAAAAATTTAGTTAGAAACGAATCGCTGCAAAACCGTCTTGTCTGCCCTACCCCTAGAGTGTAATTTAAGCCCGCGTAGGCGCGGAGGGGTGGGGCGGCCCGCGAGCTGAGGAGAAGGTGGTTTGTAGGCCCGCCGACGCGGCTGAGGAGAAAGTGGTTTGTAGGCCCGCCGACGCGGCTGAGGAGAAGGTGGTTTGTAGGCCCGCCGACGCGGCTGAGGAGAAAGTGGTTTGTAGGCCCGCCGACGCGGCTGAGGAGAAGGTGGTTTGTAGGCCCGCCGACGCGGCTGAGGAGAAGGTGGTTTGTAGGCCCGCCGACGCGGCTGAGGAGAAGGTGGTTTGTAGGCCCGCCGACGCGGCTGAGGAGAAAGTGGTTTGTAGGCCCGCCGACGCGGCTGAGGAGAAGGTGGTTTGTAGGCCCGCCGACGCGGCTGAGGAGAAGGTGGTTTGTAGGCCCGCCGACGCGGCTGAGGAGAAGGTGGTTTGTAGGCCCGCCGACGCGGCTGAGGAGAAGGTGGTTTGTAGGCCCGCCGACGCGGCTGAGGAGAAGGTGGTTTGTAGGCCCGCCGACGTGGCCGAGGTTGGCCGGCGTTGCCGCCCAGCAAGCCGAAGCTGCGGTGGTGAGCTTTAAAACCATTTGCGACGATAAGCTCGCGTGGGGCCGCCCAAACCCCGCAGCGCCGAAGCCATGACAGAAACAATGCTTGTTGCATGTTGCATGCCTGCTTGCATGTTGATATTCAAACACATTGTACGATCGACCGTTAGCTTTTTGCCTCAGTAAAACGTGGTAAAACTGACTAAATTGAAAGTCGTGAAATAAAATATTGGTAACATCTAATTAGCGTAAATATTAAATATTTGGTCTGAAATTAACTTTAAAGGCGTTTATAAATCTTTATGGCATAGAATAAAAAGGAAAATAGGTTCATTTCTACAATACTTTATGAAACACAATTTGGTGAGCATTTATCCATTCTGGCATGTATTTCGAATTTTTTGGTAATAAAATATGTACTTTTCTGGTAGGAGTTTAAGCACAAGCCTTAATATGATATGTATTACTAGTGAGATACATTATGTTTTCATGCGATGGCCAAGTCAATCTATTCATTGAAAACAAAATATTTTTAATATTGATATGGTCACTATAAGATGTTGTTAAGTTAGCTCATTAGAATATAATAGAGTGTTACCTTATTTTGAAATACATGTACATATAATTACGCAATACTAATAACTTAAGACAGAAGGACCCTTAAGTAGGCACTGAATAACTTAACCGAGTTGGTATTACATGGATCTCACAAGTTTACGGCAGAAGAACTGAGTTGCGAGACTTGGTTTTTTTGACAAGTTATGTTTTTGATGGCATTGATTTTACAAGAATTGTGGGACTCCAAACTTCCTAATTCTACGTTAATAAAAGATCAGGAGCTCATTTTAATCAATATTTATAAAGCCCGGTTCCTCTCTTTTCGCCACTTCGCATTCAAACTGCAGAAAAACGAAATCACTTGCCTCAAAAAAGTCAGTTTATGAAAGAAGAGTACTTTGGTGTACTTTATTTGTGTTATAGATTACAGAGTACACACACAAGAAAAAGAGTACAATCTACTCTATTTTAGAGTACGGTTGGCGATCCCACTAACAGGGCCGCCACAAAACTCATACACGAGCGAGTGAAGCGCACTCGCGAGTACGGCTTTCAATCCCGCAGCCGATCTTCAATCTCGGTATTTGAGAACATTTTAATCCTGCGGGATCTCCCACATATAGAAATTTAATGATATTAATATAATTAAATGGAAATAAAAAATACAAAAAATTAATATAACTTCACTTTTATTTAAGTTTCACTATTAACAAGAGATCAAGTTGCACTATTAATTTGTAGGGATCAAAAACCTACAGAAAACATAAAAAAATACCATCCACATACAATTGAAACAAAAATCAAAAATATTTGAACATTCAGTTGACAATATGTTGACTACATCATCTCTAAATAATAAATATCGATTCTCAGTTGGAAAAGAACAAATTAAGACTTTAATTTGTTTGGTCAGCATTTAGTTGACAATATCCAATGTCTTTGCAATCCACTGCGTGTTTTAGAGGCAATCCTTATATGTATATTATGACTAGCTTTTAACATCAGCTTCGCCCGCGTGGAGGTCGGCTTATTATCGATATGCCGCAGCCTATATCATGTTAAATTAGCCAGCTAATGGGACGCCTAGGCTGTTCAATAAATGCCGGCATCCAATTAAATAGCTGAAGGATAACTAACCAAGTAATTGAGCGCAACGTTTAACCGGATGGCTGAATGTCGTGTAGTCATTTAGTTAAATTGGATATTGATGAATTTGTGATGTTTGGTCAGGGTGACGATGAGTTCACAAATTATGTACTTATGTACTGTTTTTTTATTTATACCTACCATTAAGTAACTAGTAATAGTAATATGTTTTTAAATAAATATTTACAATATTAAGTATATAATATTATTATATTGTGGTAATAATGTTTTTTGAAAATCACTTATTACTACTTGAATGTTATCTCCTGACATTTGATAATTTTCACGTAAATATGTTGGGGCCGACACATTTTTACCGTTTTCAATATAAAAAAGTGTTGCAATTCACGCCTAGAGCAATTAAAAGAACTCATTATGAAAGTCATAAGTATTTTATATTGTGATTTAATAACAATTGTGGTAAAATGTGTTCTATGGCCAAGCTTTTTATAGGAAAATCTAATAAGGGTGGTGTGCATTATATACCATTCTTATCTTAGGTGACCTTATTCTCACATCTCACGTGTGCTAAACTATGTCAACACCTACAATATATGCCAAACCACAAAATTTTACCACAAAAACCATTTACAATAGTTATCCATTCAGCTCTCATGATAAAACATTTGGGACGTTTTATCACATGATGCTTCATAACTCCAAAAACCGCAAGTTTTTTTTAATGGATATGTTACGTAGATACCTTGTTCACCAAATTCGGCAAGCTTCGCTAGTTAATAGAACTCTCGTTGAAGATGAAACAACCATGTTTTGTTCGTCGTTTTACGAAAAAAAATATGACAGTTTTATATTAAGCCATATTATAATTAAAATAACTTCTCCTTATTCTACATAAAATATTCTTTCTAAATATATACCACACCATATGCTTCTTGTTTAACCAGTGTTCAATATCTAAATGTGAACATATGTAATTTTCGGAATACAATTCGTTGAGTTTCCATACTGCCGAGTTCTAATGCGATTTTGTCACTGTTTTGTGTACTAAATGGATAAAAAACGAATTGCATATAATAGTACGACTCCATAAGAAAAAAATGAAACCAAAAAAGTATACATTTTGCAACATTTCAATAAAGCATTTATGATCAGCACTTGTTCTACGATAATCCATAGTGCGCCGGTGAGCTGCTGACTGACTTCTTTATATTTTTGTAAACGGCAAATGTCCCGACAGACATATCATCGTCCAACTCCAACTGTTTAGGGTAGATTCGAATTTTGGACAGTACTTTTCCTTTTCAGACGTAGGCATAAAAAGTGAAAAAGTAAAAAAAAAAAATACATTAGTATTTTAATTTTTTGTCACCGCCTTCCGAAATTGAAGTAATTTTTCACTTTGTTTTAGTGTTTTTCCGGAAGTCGGCTGTGTTTTTTTTAAAAAAAAATATTCAGTTTTTCACTTTTTTAACCGACTTCCAAAAGGAGGAGGTTCTCAATTCGTCGGAACCTTTTTAATTTTTTTTTAATGTATGTTCCCCGATTACTCGAAGATGGCTGGACCGATTTGGATATTTTTTTTTTGTTTGAAAGGGTATACTTCCCAGGTGGTCCCATGATCATCAAGTCAGGATCTGATGATAGGATCCTGGAGAAATAGAGAGAACTGTTCAAATTTTATAGGCACACTTGAAGCAATTTGTGTAGTTTTTGGAAGAGTACTTTCTCGGAGTGGTTCCATTTCAATTTGGTGAAGATCTGATGAAGAACTTCGGAGATAGGCAACGGAACTCCTCAATAAATGATAGCAAATGGACAGGGATTGCTGAAATCTCATGTCTGTCAATTGTTTACACCAGTTAATAACATAACATCACGCCGGTACGCTGTGAAGGGGTAAGCACATGTGAACCACTAAAAAGTGAAAAATAAAAAACTTTTTTCAAAAAAATAAACAACCGACTTCCAAAAAAACACTAAAAAGTGAAAAATAACTTTAATTTCGGAAGGCGGTGACAAAAAATTTAAATACATATCCAAAGTCTTTCGAAATTAAAGTTATTTTTCACTTTTTAGTGTTTTTTTGGAAGTCGGTTGTTTATTTTAGTTACAGTATACCTACCCCACACCATTTCGAAATTTCATATACCTTGGGGTCAAAACAATACATATTTATGCGATAGCAGCAATCGCGGTTGATTCGCTGTCATTTTTTGAAGAGTTCCGTTGTCTGTCTCCGAAACGCATCATCAGATCTATATGAAATTTAAATGGGACCATTTCGGAATAAACCCCTTTCGAACAAAAAATAATTTTGCAAATCCGTCTATAGAGGATAAGTTTTATCCAGTGCGCAAACTGCAACCGTGCAGCTAAAGCAAAAAAGCAGCTGTTCCACACATTTTGACCGCGTAGGTATTGCACTGTTCTATAAAACAGCTGATTTTTTCTGTACAACCGACGTAAAATTTCTGCGCTGGGGGTCTAGAATGATAAATGCTGAATTCATGGTTGCAGTTTGCGCACTGGATAAAAACTTATCCTACAAATTACGTAGTAGACGTAGCCAGAACATACATAAAAAATATGTACAAAGGTCGAATTGATAACCTCCTTCTGTTTGAAGTCGGTTAAAAACAGTTTCAATTATTCGCGACAAAAAGAAGAAACATCGTGTAGTAAAGAGATATAGGCTATTTTCGGTTACATACATAAACTCTCTTCTGATGTTAGTATGCAGAAACTAAGTACAATTTTCCGATACATCCGCAGGAATAACTTTGTTTTCAATAATAAGTTTCTAGAATTTTTGTTTGTAGACTAAATCAATTTTGTGTATGCGTAAATATTTATGTAGGTTCAAAGATAAATTAACAAATATAAGTTAAAAGTGTGATTGATGAAAAAATGCTTCTGTACAATCTGCAAATTTTAAATTGTAATTTTAAAACGTAATAATTACATACTGTCTGCAAAGTAACAACTACTTCTACTTTCTACTGGCGATGGCGTGGCGGCCTGGCGGGGTGTGTAAAGTAGTCGAGAAACATTCACTGTAAATCGATTACTGTATAGTTTACCACATCTCGTGCAGATAATAATACTCTTTTATTCAGAAAATATTACTGCTTAGTCTAATTGTTGCTGTAGCATTTATGAGATCAATTAAGTTACATTTACAAGCAATAGGAATAATAATATTTGTATATAATAATGAGTATCTATCTACTTATAATATGTAATCTGAAGTAATGTTGCATGAGCGTGCCGTGTGCTGCATCGGCTGCATGCAGTCGGTGCAGTGTGGTATGTACGTGTGGGTGTTGCGCAGACGCTGGAGAAGTTCGAGTTCGTGAAAGTGCTGGGCAAGGGCACCTTCGGCAAGGTGGTGCTGTCGCGAGAGAAAGGCACGGGCAAGCTGTACGCCATGAAGATCCTCAAGAAGAACCTCATCATCCAGAAGGACGAGGTGGCGCACACCATCACCGAGAACCGCGTGCTCAAGAAGACCAAGCATCCGTTCCTCACGGTACGATACGGTCACACGGACCAGCAATCATAAACTCTAATCATTCATTTCAAACAGACACATTTTGAATGACAACATTTACAAGAAAAAAATAAAACTGTTTTGAATCATCATCATCACCCATGGGCGATTTTTCCTGCGGCGATTTTACGCCCCGCTTGCATTTTCTGCGCACTGCGTAATGCCGAGAGTTGCAAATTCAACTGTGTTTTTTATACCCTGTGTGATGCACTCTTGGATTTTCAATTCTCAGCTCAACTACGAGAGTTGAAAAAACCAGTGAAAAAAAATGGGCAGTGAGTACGAGGGCTTAGTGTTGGTCCGCGCAGGCACTGCGCTACTCGTTCCAGACGGCCGACCGCGTGTGCTTCGTGATGGAGTACGCCAACGGCGGCGAGCTCTTCTTCCACCTGTCGCGCGAGCGTTCCTTCAGCGAGGAGCGCACGCGCTTCTACGGCGCCGAGATAGTGTCCGCGCTCGGCTATCTGCACGCCGAGGGCATCATCTACCGCGACCTCAAGCTCGAGAACCTGCTGCTGGACAAGGACGGCCACATCAAGATCGCGGACTTCGGCCTTTGCAAGGTAGGTAGCTAGCGGGCGCGCGCCCCTCCCCCCGCACTCGTACTGACGCGCGCCTTTCGCAGGTCAACATCACGTACGGCCGCACCACCAAGACGTTCTGCGGCACGCCCGAGTACCTGGCGCCCGAGGTGCTGGAGGACACGGACTACGGGCCGGCCGTGGACTGGTGGGGCACCGGCGTCGTCATGTACGAGATGGCGTGCGGCCGCCTGCCCTTCTACAACCGCGACCACGACGTGCTGTTCTCGCTCATCCTCAGCGAGGAGGTGAGTGCCGGCCGCGCGCGCCCCGTGTGCGCAGGCGTGCCCGTCGCGCGCCCACTGCGCGTGCGCCTGCATGCCGTGTGCGCAGGCGTGCCCGTCGCGCCCACTGCGCGTCGCCTACATCCCGTGTGCGCAGGTGCGGTTCCCGCGCGCGCTGTCGGCGGCCTGCCGCGCGCTGCTGGCCGGCCTGCTCACCAAGGAGCCGGCCAACCGGCTGGGCGCCGGCCCGGACGACGCGCACGAGATCATGAACCACCCGTTCTTCGCGTCCGTAAACTGGGCGGACCTGGTGGCCAAGAAGATCCCGCCGCCCTTCAAGCCGCAGGTGGAGTCGGAGACCGACACGCGCTACTTCGACTCGGAGTTCACGGGCGAATCCGTGGAGCTCACGCCGCCCGAGAACGACGCCAGCCTCGCGCGCATCCAGGAGGAGCAGTTCCCACAATTCTCCTATCAGGTATATACTTGCATATGAGTATTTTTCTCACCTTAAGGGCAACTTTTGTGCGCTCATTGCATGAAAGAATCAGCATTATACATTACGTTGTAATGTCAATGCCGCAGAATGCCATTCGGCCATCTTATTTACATGTCAGACTGAATTAAAAATGATACACTGACAGACACACAGACAATTTATGTAGGTAGTTTTATTTTTTACATTTAAGGCCTTTAAAAAGGTTTTCAGTCGATGTCAACTCGACATTGGACAAAGGTGTATGACTGACAGACACACAGACAATTTATGTAGGTAGTTTTATTTTTTACATTTAAGGCCTTTAAAAAGGATTTCAGTCGATGTCAACTCGACATTGGACAAAGGTGTATGCAATTTTGATATCAAATAATTAAATACAGGTTGGGTTTTTGGGAACGGGGCAGTAAGAGTCCACTTTTTATTATGGATAGATAGATGGGCCGATACAATGATCGATGATGATTTATGAAATTTCATTTCCCATTTTCTTGCTGACTGTACATCATAAAAAAAATCTGTAAATGCAGATCAAAATTTCTCAGCTACAACGCTTAACCTTCGGTATGCCTGGTGGCAAAAAGTTACACGGTATGCCGTGTGGGTTTATCAGACCCAGATTTTTAACTTATAATTTCTCAATTTTTTTTTGATAAATAGGTAATTAAAATGTGCTAATATTTTTACTATGGGTGTTTATTAGAAAATAAAGTAAAAAAATATTGGAAATCAACAACTTCTAATAATTATTTTTCCAATTAAACTTAGGTAGTGTTTTTAACAAAAAAAAAACTTCGTTACTCTTATAACACACATTACTTATTAAAAACTAAAGAGATCTCAATCAGACTATACAAAATATAAGGCACTTCCTATGTACTTATAAATAACTAAATAATGTTCAGTCTTCATCACTTTTATCAACATTTTCCGGGGCTCTGGTTCGGAAGCAAATTGCACATTGAAAAATTGCATGATCCAGACATAAGTGACTCTTACAGGTCTCACAAATATATTGCGTTTTGCGATCTTTCTTGACTGGGCATACGTAACATCTACGTTTTATACCAGGAGTCGATTTTTTCAATGGCGAGTCATCTTGGGTACCCAAATGACTACCTATTCGTTTGCGAAGATCTGTAGATAGGCGATTGTTGTTTTTTCTTGACTGCAAATGCTGTTCAATCAGTGCAAGGCCCAAGTCTTTTATGAAACTTCTTCGACTATACTTGTTTTCTGGACAGTTGAGCATCCAGAAGAATAGTGTCAATGGCCATCTTCTCGAGTTTCGTGTGACATCATAAGATTGAATTAGCTTGTCAACGGTGTCTACTCCACCCTTTGTTTTATTATAAAATGTTATTATCATGGGTTTTTGCTTCTCATCTATTTCCATGTCATGGTGGAGTGATGACAGCATAAACACATTTTTGCGGGGTTTTGGAATATAAGATACTAAGGTCAAATTTTGTTGAAAGCCGAACATGGATGAATGATTTTTTTTGAATTTTTCTGGTATACAAGCTTTATTGGATTTCATTGTACCAACAGCAGTCAACTTGTGATTTTTTAGCAAGTGTTCGTAAGTTGGATAACTCGTGAACCAGTTGTCCATTGTGATATTTCGCCCTGATCTGGAAATAGGTTTCACTAGACGATCAACGACGTCATGTGGCTTATTGCTGATTTTATATGGCCCTTCTGGCTGTTCTCCTGCATAAATTTCTAAATTCAAAGAATAGTAGGTTTTGGCATCAACCAGTGCAAATATTTTTATTCCATACTTGGCCGGTTTGTTTGGCAAATATTGGCGAAATTTGCAACGCCCTCGAAATGCTACAAGTTCTTCATCTATGGTCAAATTCTCGAAAGGCGTGTAATGCAGCTGGCAGTTGGTGACAAAATCATCAAAGAGCTTCCTGAATGGTGCTAGCCTGTCTTGTGCTAGTCTTTCTTCGCGCGAACTAACATCATCAAACCTCAAATGGTTCAAGATAAAAGAAAATCTTCTTAGGCTCATCGTCATGGGAAAAATAGCAACACCCGTTCCATCATTGCACCAAAAATCTTGTAAATTCTGTCTACCAGATTTGAATAATCCTGCTAGATAAATTAGACCAATCGTAGCCTTCAGCTCCGTAATAGAAATTTCCGCGTAGGAATATACATTAGAAGATTTCAAATTATCTCTCGTTCTTCGGATTCTTGCATTTGTGTGAAGCATTATGTCGAACAACATAGACTCGTTGATGAAGATTCCGAAACATTCTAAAGGAGTCCTTGCATCTCTAGCTTGAGGATTTACTCCTGGTGTACCAGATATTATATTTTCAATTCGTGTACGTACGTTAGATCGACCAGGGTTCTTATGCCATAAAGTTCCATCCTTACCTTTGTACGCTCTCCCTGACGGCAATGAAGCTAGCGTAGACAATGGCACGTCCATTTCAGAATCTGACGAACTTTCTTCCGCAACAGCCTCTCCAAAATCATTGTTTTCTGCCTCTGAATCAGATGTCTCGCTTCCCTGACTCACGTGATCAGACTCTTCTCCACTTGAGTTGAAAATTACGTCATCTTCTTCAGCCGCGTCGAGTAATAAATTACTTATATCATCATCGCACAGATGGCTCCCCATTTTGAAACTAAAACAATGTAAAAAATATTATATATAAGCACAAAAATAACATCAATTTCCAAAAACACAGACAAAAATACTTACATAGAAACGTCACGTCGTATGCTTGGTCGGGTCTGTGAGACCCGCGCGAACTATACGCACGTCCTACAACTACGGGAGCGCGCTCCGGATTGAGGTAGCGGGCGGCGGGTGTCTAGCAATTCATAACGGCCAGCTACTAAGTGCAGTTAGGCGCGAAATTCGAATTTGAAGGAAACACAATGGTTTATGTGCACAAGTGGGTCTGACAGACCCTACCAGGCATACCGAAGGTTAAGGTCTGTCCTTACTGTCGCATCCCGAAAATCTACCCTGTATAGTTTTCTACGCAATAGCGGCTAAATAGCTTGTGGATGGGTGAGCATCCATATATCGAGACACCTCCGTGCCTCGGAAAGCACCCGGTTGTCATTTGTAGACTTCGACATCCGTTACGGGTAGTCGGAAGCCCGAAAGTCTGACAACCAGTCGCAGCAAGGCATATCGTAGTATCCAGTAACTGGGTTGTGAAGGTCAGATAGGCAGTTGCTCCATGTAAAATACTGGCATCCGGTTAGACTGGAAGCCGACCCCAACATATTAGATCGGGGAAAAGGTTTTTCGTATTTTATAAAACAAATTCAAGACATTTTTTGTTACAGTTTATTTGCATTTGATTGTAATATAAAACCCTAGTTTTAGTATATGCGAAATCCGAAACACGTAAGAATCTATGCACAAAATTTCAAAACTGTACCATGAAAAATGACAAAGTTATAAGCTTGCTAAGTTACTTAGTTGTGACAGACATGGTTTATACTCATTGATAATAATTAGGCAGTAGGTACCTAACCGTACGGCGATTGCATTGTAATTAACTGGTAATTACTAGTGATGGGCAGTGGATAAAAACTCGGAGGATAAATACTCGAGTATTTATCCTCCGAAATACATAACCTTGAAATGTATAAATACTCGTTTTTACTCCTTTTTATCCGATATTTACTCAAAATGATGGATAAATATGTATATTTTTTTAATGTTTTTGACTTGTATTGCTATTTGGGTTCTCGGAAATACTATAATATTACATTATTTAAGTAGTTTTGCACAGCAAAGAAAAGGTTTCAAGTGAGGCTTGCGAGGCTCCAGAGTGAGCCAGTAAAGCAGTGAGTGAGCTAGCGAGTTTTTTTAACTCCGTCGTCCAAGAGGGCATCAGGCCCGACACGTGCAGCAGACGTGCGGTGGTTCTCTTCTTCCAAAAAGGTAACAAAACCGTGCTCAGGAGTCCTTGACCCATCTCACTTCTGCGCCACGCATACAAGCTGTTCTCGAAAGTCGTCACGAACTGCCTCGACCCCATTTTCGAAAAGGCTTAAGAACCATAGACCATACTGTACGGAAAATTAAACAGAAGACCGAGGAGCCGCTGTGTATTGCATTTATGGACTACAAGAAAGCCTTCGACTCGAAGGCCTTTTTGCAACGATGTCGAATTAACTGGCGCTATATCTAAGTCTTGAGATGCTTGTATGAAGCTGCCACATTTACTGTCAAGCTCCGGGATCAGAAAACCAGGCCCAAGCAACTGCTCAGAGGAGTGAGACAGGGATATCACATCATGTGATATCCCCGAAACTTTTTACCAATGCTATGGTGGACGTTTTCAAGACACTGAACTGGACAGGGTATCAACGTTAACGGTGAGTACATCTCACACCTTGGCCTCGTTATGAATTTGGACAAGATGAAAGTCATGTACAACTAGCACGTCTTGTCGAGTCCAATGCACATCGAAGGGTCGCTTCTCGAAGCTGTGAAGGAGTATGTCTACTTAGAGCAAGTCATCCGTCTTGGTAGACACAACTTTGAGAAAAAAACCGACAGAAGGATCCAGTTCGGTTGGGTAGCGTTTGGGAAATTTCGTTAAGTCTTCTCGTCCCCTATCCTGTAATGTCTGAAGACTAAGGTCTTCAACCAGTGCGTTGTGCCTTTAATAACATACGGTGCCAAACAAACGTGAACACTGACAGTTGGGCTGGTCCACAAATTCATAGTCTCTCAGCGCGCTATGGAGCGGGCTATGCTTCGAGTTTCTTTGAAGGATAAAATCAGAACTGAAATTATCCGGAAAAGAACGAGTTACCAATATGGGACGACATTGGGACGGGGTGTTGTGGTTCAGCTTGGCAGAGGCCTAAAGGTGTGGGTTAAAATTAGTTGTCATGAACTAAAATTAACATCAACACCACGACTTTAGGTGCAAAAACAGTTCTGTATCTCTTTTTTTTTTGCGTATATCTCGCAAATGGTGTGTCCTATCGTAAAAATAACGAAAATCTCTACCCACTTTATGAGGCCTATACATTCAACGTGTAATAATTTTTCATATATACCATACAAAAACGTCCAGGCTGGCGCCACTGCGCGCCTTCGGCTCTGAAAAAATACACGGGGCAGGCCAAAGTACCACGTTGCGAAACCAAAAGAAAAAGAAAACCACGGCACCAGTGATTGAATATATTCATGATTGAGTTAAATTATTGTTAATATCAGGTTTTGTAATTGTTAAAGTGATTAATAAAGTACAGAATTAATCTATATTGTCAGATTTCATGAATTTCAATCCTTTTATTTGTAACATGACAAAATTTACGTTACGAAAGCTTTAGATAGTATTTATTCGCTGTTTTGGATAATAGGTACTCAAGTAAAAACGAATATTTATTAGTATTTATCCGGATAAAATCCCAACGCTAGTGATAATATTTTCCATCACACATGCTAAACTTTTTGGGAAAAAATATAAAATGATATAAAAAATATTGGCATCGATTCAGTTACTTATTCTGAATAAACTATATTCAGGTTTCGGAAATACTTAAAATAATGTTGTATAAGTGCCATTTTGCTCGACAACTTGTTGCCATTTTGTAGGTAGCGGCATAATCCCATTGGTGTAGAAATATTGGGACTTCTGATAAAAAAAACGGTGACTAGTGGTTTTGACAGTCCTGTCTCGATGTTAACCTAACACTACATAAATAATTCTGGAGAGATCGAAACAGGTGGACATCTGAGGGTGCAAGATCAAGGCTATAATTGACAGACCTGGCCATAATACGGTGGAGACATTAACACTTCCCAACCTTCTCTCATATCATGATGCAACACCACACCCTATCTGTTGATCAATTCTAGCCCTTTTTTCACAATTTCTTGCTTGAACCTCTCATCAGCTGATGGTAGTAGAGATTGAATGGACGGTTTTGCCCGGCGGTAAAAGCTCATAATGAACAATGCCCTTCCAATCCCACAATACACAGAGCATGCGAGTTAATCCGGTTTTCGCTATAGTCAGTGGAGCTTGACTGCCCTTTGACGATGATCTTTTTCGCACGTTATTGTCGTAGGTGATCCACATTTTAACAACTGATCAGTCTTTTTAGAAATGGTTCGGTTTTATTACACTTCAATAGAGACTCGTAAATGATTACACGATTCATTAGGTTTCTGTCAGTGAGCTCGTACGGCACCTAAATATCGAGTTTTTTGTATAGGTACCCAGACTTTTTCAAATGGGTTCAAACCGTTTTGTGGTCAACCCCTAACTCGTCAGCTATGTCGTAACTACTAATATTTATTATTACTAATTGCCCCACTTTTTAAAAATGGCATCGACTCTATCCGTAATCGGGCGAACAGATCGAGCTGAATCTTTGACATCAACATTCCCGGACTGAAAACGCTTGAACCAACTTTGTGTTACTTTTAGTGATAGTGCGTTGAGTCCATAAACGTCACATATTTTTTCACGGCTTGTGTCCCATTTTTGCCTTTTCTACTTATAATAAAACTTCAAAATGCATCGAATTTCTTCGCTAGGTATAATCAATCATTTTGGTGGTCAGAAAAACAGTTTAGATGACATATTTAATGGTATCAAAACCAAACAGATCCAAACAGTACAGCCAAATAAGTAGATATTACTACAACTGTATACCTATAAAATACAAAGAAACTTCTTCCCCGACCTATTAGAGTAAAAGGCTTACCAAAAGATAGTCTGCTCAGTGCCGTTGCTTCAAATCGTATTGTGTCCTGACTTGATAAAGGAAACAATTTGAAAACTGACGAACACGTATAAGAATGTTTCTGGTACTGACATGACCGTGCCGTGTTGCAGGACATCTGCTCGTCGGCGCACTCGGCGCTGTCGCAGCCCTCGGCGCTGGACAAGCGCCACTAGCCGCGGCCGCCGGCGGGGTGCGTCCTCTAATGTTCTTTTTTTTACTATATTCCTGGACGATTTACTCGGCCATTGATATATGCCACCATTGCAGTGTTTCCGTAATCAGCATTTATAACGTCTTAAGTCATTTTGTTCACAAATATAATATATCATATTCGTCCTTCCACGCTATAAAGTTACTGGAGGATCTATCTCCGCCTCACAGTGTCTCCGATCATCGACTTCGTTTAAAGTGTTATTACCGTGATTAGACTGAACGCACAGTATCCCTCGGGGCACCCACTCATAATGATGAGGGACCTCGAGCATTTCGAGAGGCGTAAATAAAACCAGTTTATTACAGTATTAATATTGTATTCTGTTAAAACAATACAAATAGCTGGAATATCCGAAACTGTCATAATTTCTTCACAATAATATGCTAGAGACAGACGAGAGCCGCGACCTCCCGCGCACAAGGCACTGCGGAGGGCCAGCGGCGCGGCCGAGGGACGCCGCGGGATTTCCTTTTGTATATATTATTAAAGTTAGGATTAAAGCGACTGTGTTGTTTCATTGTCCCGCCCCCTCCCCTTCCCCTGCCGCTGGCGCTCCCGACAACTACGCTTACATAATTATACAATATCTCGGATAAACTTTAAAAACGTTAACAACCAATAACTATACAACAGGCGCTTCGGACGGTCGAGTCGGTGCGCGTCCTAAGATACATAATGTGGTGGGCCCGACGATATTACTCGTGCGCCATTTTCGATTAGATATGTGTGCGCGAGTCCATCGCGTATAGAGATCAGTACGAGCGTTGCGTGCTCGACGACGCCTTACACCTAAACCTAAGTATATGAAAACTCGTAGCGTATAAAAGTTAGTCGTTGCAGTATAAACATATACAAGAGGAGCTCTGTCATGCAACAATATTTACGTTGTGTGGCTTGTCGCTGTGTCGCTTACTAAACAAATCATATCGAATAGTGTACAATGAGGAACGAGTTATATTATACTAAATGTTCAAACAATGAGGAAAGCATTACTGCAGAACAGTGCTCTTTTGCTAGTGTTGAGAGATATAGCAATCATACAAAAATAGTTGGTCTTCCAAGTGTTATCTGTTATAGTGAAAATGAACAGTGGAAAATATTGCTTTAAAATGCGAAATATGTAGGTACTAGAAATAGTTTGTCTCACTTAAGTAATAATACAATTCTTTACAAATTCGTTTGTTTAGCCCGTCGAGAAATTATAAACACTGGCAATCTACTCCACCACCAATCTGTAGTGCAGTGACGTCACACGGTATGGCCTGCGACGCTCGCGCCGCCGGCAGGACCTCGCTGCTCTTGTGTTCATTTTTTTGTGTGTGACTTGACTAGAACATAATCCGGATAGAAAGAGGACACTGCTGGCTATGCGACAAGGCCCCACGTTCTTCAGTAAAGAGGTTGGAACTACCTACACCTCGCAATCGAGTGAGGGTCGAAGCATGGCAGACAGAGGTAGGGTAGAACTGTTTCTCCAAAGATGAGGTGTGCCACCTCACGGGTGTAGGACTACTACCTAGCTCATGTAAGACTAAATAGAACTTAAAACTAATAAGTACCTACTTAAAGTAAATATTTATTTTCCGTCACAACACAACACATTTTCGGTTCATTTTATCAATCCTAGTTAGTAGTGATATTTATTTATCTTTAATTAACACGGGCATAAATGATTTCGACGACATGTGTGGCGCAAAAATTGAACCCAACCTCAGGTTGGAATCTTTAGCTAGGTACCGTGGCAATATGGTCATGAAAGGTGAGCTTTCAATCGAACGTGAATCTTTAGCTACCGTGGCAATATGGTCATGAAAGGTGAGCTTTCAATCGAACGTGAATCTTTAGCTACCGTGGCAATATGGTCATGAAAGGTGAGCTTTCAATCGAACGTGAATCTTCAGCTACCGTGGCAATATGGTCATGAAAGGTGAGCTTTCAATCGAATGTGAATCTTTAGCTACCGTGGCAATATGGTCATGAAAGGTGAGCTTTCAATCGAACGTGAATCTTTAGCTACCGTGGCAATATGGTCATGAAAGGTGAGCTTTCAATCGAATGTGAATCTTTAGCTACCGTGGCGATATGGTCATGAAAGGTGAGCTTTCAATCGAATGTGAATCCCAGATCTTTCACGGCCGTTGTTTTCATCATGACATTATTTAAATATGTTCAAAATGAACTGGGTGCCGGATTCGACCGAATGTCATAGCGAAGCATTTAGGGTAAGTATTAAATTCTGTTATTGTGTAGGCTCCACTTTGTTTAATTGTTTAAGATAATTATACATAGTACATTTGAAGTAATTGCAAACACTGTCTTAGCAGTAGGAATCACTTTCATTTTGACAGTTCAACAACATTTATTGTATTATTTAGGTTCGTTGTTGAGCAGACGAATTGTTCGACATAAAAAGCAATGGATTAGCAATATCCTTCAAAATGATTCAGGTTGCCATTCATAGCGTTACGTAGTTAGTGTGCTGGTTCCTCTCTGTAAATTTGCCGCTGCGGTCTGCGTGTACCTACCTCGTCGATCCTCCTTGTTCTGTACTTATCAACTGCCAACAATAAAATTTACAGAAGCGAAACGATGTTTTAAATTCGTTTAACACATACAGGCTGTAGTTTTGCTGTGCAAGCGACCATTCGTATTTACAACATAACACACGCCTGTACTTATTCTCTGAAGGGTAGACAGCAGTGTATAGTTAAAACAGAAAAGGTATGCGGTAACTCAGTACGTAAGAACGTCGCGCTATAGAGGGCCTAAGAGAGAGAGTTCTAAGTTTTGTATCTACTGCCGCCTGGCGCCTGTTTGCATTGCGCGTTAGTATGAAGCTTTCTCTCTGTTGGGTTACCAACTTACTCGGTCTAGTCACATGATAGATGAGGTACCTACCTCTTCAGCTGTATCATCGCGCTTTCGTTTCCGAAGCCAAACAGTATACCTACGTTTTTCTCGGTAATCGTGTCTGAAGTTATATGTCCAAGCGGATATCAATGTACAAGTTTGGATGGTGGAGAGATTGCCAGTGAGTTTAGACGACTTACCACGGTGCTACATGCCACCTGGGGCCGGCTCATTCTCAAAATCACAGCAGAGTCGAGTCCCGTGTCAAAGTGTCCAAAAGCGTATCGCAGCGTGTCTACTGGTTTCGTGTGTGGCTACATAGTATCTACTTTATCGATAACTAGATATATACAGTGCGGAGGCTGGCCCCGGGCCGGCTCCCGGCGCCGCCGCGCTAGTGCGGCCGCGCGCCGGGCGCCGCCGCGTGCTACACGAAGTCCCGGCGCCGCTGCGCCGCGCCCGGGCTGGCGGGGCCCGCGGGGCCGCCCGGGGCCTCGCTCGGCGTCGTGGCGGGTGGTGTGGGCGCGGCGCCCTTGCTCCGCGCCTGCCGGACACGCGAGCGTTAGCGACGGGAACGACTCGTATCAGTAACCATTGATAGAAACAATGTCACTCGTCACCTTGGAGCGTCGCTTGCGTGCAGTGCCGGCGGCGTCGCGCATTGGCTCGGTCTCGGGCGGGGGCGGAGCGGGCGCGCCCGCCGCGCTACCCGTCGCGCCGCCCGTCGCGCCGCCCGTCGCGCCGCCCGTCGCACCTCCCGTCGCGCTGCCCGTCGCACCGCCCGTCGCACCGCCCGTCGCGCTGTCCGCCAGCGGGTCCGCGCCCAGCCGAGACGCCAACATGGTCAGCAGCTCTTCCACACGACCTAGCTGAAACCGTTTACCCGCAAGTTTAATAGATACGTATCTACCTACGCTTATAGTGCCTTATGCTTGGTTTCTTAGGTCCGTGATAAAATCTGAAGCGCCGTGTTGATCGTTTATCAAGTTGTTTGCCAAATATTACGTGTTTGTCAAATTATTTGATAAATGATAAATGTTTTTGTTTCTGTAAATAGGTACAAACCTAGTATTCATATTTTAAAATTAGATGAGGTCCACGTTTCCTATTTATCTGACTACTCTGACAAGAAAAGCCGAAACAAACTCAAAAGGTCACAGTCTCCATGATCTTGGTCAGATCATGTGAAGACCATGTATATTGGTGTGTGATATGGTCTTTTGAAGAAAGAACCACACGTGCAGCTCAACTCAAAACTTAAGCAGTTCAACGATTCGACGAACAATACCATGATGATGATAGGACTCCTTTTTCCGCACGTAGACTCCCATTCGGTCCGTTGTGAACAATACCAAAGAAAGGACATTTGGGTAGGCCGCATAAATTACTCAAACTGCCAAACCACGATGAAAAGACAAGTGAAACAATGACCCAAAAATAGTCCTCACATTCACAATTATTAAAGTAATACAGGATAAAATTTTAACCAGTGTGCAAACTGTAACCAAGGATTCTAGACCCCCTAGCATAGACATTTTTCGTCGGTTATGTAAAAAAACATCAGTTGTTCCATACATTTTGACAGCTTAGGTACTTTAATTTTTTAATTTTTTTGGGTGGGAAATCATCAAATAACTTCTCCCGCTCTGGGTGGAGCGAGAGGGCATGTCAGACTTTTACTGACTAAAACCCACCCGTGTTCCCTCAGTTGCCTGTGTGCCAGGAGCCGCGGTATCTCTTTCGAACAACTCGCATCCCTGGCAGGCATCGGCCCTTGCGGGCCCCATCAGTTACTGCTGACATCTCTTTGAGGCGCGCGTGGAACACAACGCGCCATCGACCCATTACGGTGCTTCTACAGCATATAGCTTGTAGGTATACAGAACCCCAAATTGTGGTATTATTGGATTTAGTTTAGATGTAAGTTTAGCTACTTATTTAAAGCTTCCTCTCTCCTACTATTTTTTGCTGTGCCCGACAGGGTCCATAATGAGCACTATTTTTTTATTTACCACCTAAGTCCACATTGTGGAATGCAAATAAAATTTGAGTAGGTATTTGAGTATTTGACCCGGACTTGGTCCTTACCGGACAGCGAGCTACCCATTACTCGCCATCCGCAAGCCCGCGCCTACGGTGGCCGGGAATAGGCCTGGGATTCCCGACGCCCAGGTCGTCTCCTGCGAAGGCTACGGCCGTGAGGGCACATGTACTGCCTCTCCATCACGTGCGCCGCGTCCCTCTTCACGAACATCACTGCTTCGCTGAAGGAAGCGACGGCTACCCATGCACTCTCACTCCGTACCATGGCCTGGACCAGGGCAGGATGCGAAAGATCGCCACCGCCAATCGCCTCCACGAGGACATGGCGGTGCTCCGCCCAAGCCGGGCAGACCTCCACCGTATGCTCCACCGTGTCCTCATGGCGATCTTCGCCGTGGAAACGCCCGGGCGTTTCCTCCCGCCTTATCCGAAACAGGAACCTCCCGAAACAACCGTGTCCGGTGAGGACCTGCGTCAGGCGGAAGGTGAAGACGCCGTGACGTCTCTCAAGCCACTCCTGAAAGAGGGGACTTACTGCCGCAATCGTGGTCTGTCCAGCACTGGGTTGCGACAATCGCACTCTCCACGTCGCCATGAGATCCTGCCGGAGCTCAGTTGGCTGTGCCGCGATTACCCGCGGCAGCGGAGTTACGCCCCGGCGTTTGGCCTCCTCGCGCCACTCCCAAGTGTGCGCGAGGACGTTAGCCTCCAGGTCCCATGGTGGCAATCCGGCAAGGAGATTCAAGATTCTTTATTTGTGGAAACATGAGTACACATACAGAGCATGCAAATTATGAAATTACATTATAGTTTAGATCAGTCGTCCGTCGCCGCCTCACCAGAGATTGTGCGGAATCCCCGGACCATCTGGATGGCCATGACCCTGTGGACGCTTTTAACCGGCGTGCTGGTTGGTGCCTCAATGTAGGCCCCACACCGGTGCCCCGTATAGGGCCATGGACCGCACGATCCCCGCGTAAAGCCTTCGGCAGGAGGCGTTTGACCTCCCTAGATTGGGCAGGAGCCGCTTCAAGGCAGCCCTGGCCCGCTCCAGTCTGGGAGCCAAACGTCAGAAGTGCTCCGTGAGGTTCCACCGGGTGTCGAGGACAATTCCCAGGTACTTCATCGTCGACTCGACACCGATGTGAACCCCTCCCGCCGTTATCTGGGAACCCGTCGGTGGCGCATTCCGAGGACTATGAAACCACATGGCCTCGGACTTGTGCAAGGCCACCTCGAGTCCCAGTTGCCGGATCCTGTCGACGATTGTCGCAACCCTGTGTGTCACTAAGTCGGCCGCCGCCTGGTACGCCCTCCCTTGCGCCAGGACCAGCGTGTCGTCAGCGTAGCAAACTACGCTGACGCCGCTAGGGAGGTCGGCGCGCAGCACCCAGTCGTACACGATGTTTCACAGATGCGGCCCCAGGACCGATCCCTGTGGGAGACGCACGACATCTCTCGCCGGTTCCACTCTCTCGGGGTAGATGACGGCCTTGTCCGTCAAGTAAGCCTCGACCGCACTACAGAGGTAAGTCGGCATCCGATGATACCGGAGTGCCTCCCTGATGCAATTCCAGGGCAGGGTGTTGAAGGCATTGGCACTCCGGGCCACAGCATCCCCCGTCGTGAGGGCTCGCACGCGCATGATGGCGTCAACTGTGGAGCGCCCCTTGCGGAAACCAAACTGGTTCCCCGCCAAATCCAGCCCCACTCGCACCAGCCGCCCGACGAGGCGGTCTGCAATGACTCTTTCA
This sequence comes from Polymixis lichenea, assembly GCA_949091785.1. NCBI lineage: Eukaryota > Metazoa > Arthropoda > Insecta > Lepidoptera > Noctuidae > Polymixis > Polymixis lichenea. Next base: position 260,437 of record OX420943.1, on the reverse strand, counting down.
AAGAGCTTGCCCACTTCGTCGAGCAGCACGATGGGCCGGTAAGCAGACGGAGAGTCCGCGGGACGCCCCAGCTTCTTGATGAGAAAACGTGTAATGGTTAGGGGACACTTGGTAAACATTCATATGGGAGAGTTGATTGCCCCGGATCAAGTGTCCCTCAGTTTAAGTGATTCTTTTCCTTTCAGATTTCATTATGCCGAGGAAGTATAAAACAAGAGAAGGTGCTTGAGAGAGAATACCTCTAAATAAGGAAAACTTTTAGTCTGCTGTACAGAAAGTTTTGGGCGGCCTAAGTATTCGCAAAAGCTCACGGTATAGCAGTCATGAGTTTAAAAAGGCATGTTCGAAAAACAAGAAATGCTATAAAAAATGAACAAATTGAATATGCTCCAAACTATAGACACTCAGGTGTTTACAAACGTGGAGGAAAATGAGTAAGTGGAGTATTTAATTATGGCTAGCAAACTATCACGGATTGACACCAAAGACTGTTCGACAACTTGCCTACCAATATGCTTATAACAACCAAAAGAAGTATCCACCAAAGTGGGCAGAACATGAAGCAGTCACGTATGATTGGATTTATGGGTTCATGAATCGCCATCAGGAACAATCCCTGCGAGTTCCTGAAGCCACGAGTTTGTCTCGCGCCAAAGCATTTAATAAACACAATGTCGGCCAGTTTTTTGAAAATTTAAAAAGTTTGTACGACAGGTAAAATTTTCGTCCAAAAAAAAAAAAAAAAACCGGGCATTACCACAGTCCACAAACCGAAAAAAATTGTTGCATGCAGAGGTCTTAAGCAGGTATCCAAAGTAAAGTCAGGGGAACGTGGCCAGCTTGTTACTGTGTGTGCAGCTATAAACGTTTTGGGAAATCAATTGCCCCCATTTATGATATTCCCTCGTAAAAACTGGCAACAAAGAATGATAGATAGTGGACCATCAGGAACAGAAGGAGCTCCACATCTTATCGGATGGATGACTGGATCAAACTTTTTGCTGTATACTTGAAATTCTTTCTAAAGCACGTGAGATGTTCCAAGGATAGACCATGTCTTATTATATTTGACAATCATGAGTCTCATTTAACGGTGGAGTCTATAAATTGCAGCAAAGAAAATGGAATTCACCTATTAACTATACCACCCCACACATCCCAAAAACTGCAACCACTGGACCGTATACTATGTTCTATGTTATGGGTTTGGTTTCCGCACTTAGTCCTTCAAGTGGACCATTGTGCGTTAGCCATGGTGGCCTTCGGTAGTTATTCCAGCCAGCCCACCTCCCTCCAGAAGTTGGCTATAACTCCTGGTCTGTTGAGAATATCCCTGTAACATTTGGGTGCGCCGAGGGTTTCTGTTCTAATCTGGACTACGGCTATGCATTCGAAAAGCACATGCGCAACGGTTTCCTCGGCCTCCATGCAGGCCCTGCATAAGGGGCTGTCCGTTATGCCGATTGTGTAGAAGTGTTTGTTTAACGGGCAGTGTCCTGTGATGGTTCCAGTCACCAGACGCAGGTCTTTCCTGTCCAGACGTAACAGACGTCTGGTCAGCTTGCCATCCAAGGATGGCATTGCTTCCCTAGACTGCCTGCAACCTGGTGTCAGGGTCCACCAGCTCTCGGCTTGTGTGTGGGTGTACTGCTGAAGCCACCTGCATAGTTGGTTGAAGGGGATGGGCACGATGGGCTCGGGACCACAGACCGACGCGCTGGATGCTCTCCTGGCCAGTTCGTCAGCAGCATCGTTGCCTAGTGATCCACTGTGTCCTTTTATCCATTGCAGTGTCACAATGTTGCGGTTGGCAACTGTTACTCTTTCTAGTGCATTGTGACATTCTAGTGTTAAAGTCGATGTAATATATTTTCTCCGTAGGGATTGGAGAACTGAAGCACTGTCGGAGAGTATGCGTATGTGTGTGTCCGTGACCCTCCTGGCTTCTATGGCGTACGCCGCTTGTATAATGTCCACACATTCCGCTTGGTATACGGTGTTGAACATTCCCAGCGGGCTGGATATGTTTATGTTAAGATCTTGTGAGAAAACTCCGACTCCGGTTCCGGAGTCGGTCTTTGATCCGTCAGTGTAGACTCTTAGCTCATCCGGGCCTGAGTGATCGTTCTGTTCTCCTGTGAGTACTACGTTGTAGTGTCTCTGGAAGTAGTGCATTTTCGGGGTTTTATCACAGGGTGATGCCATCATTGGTTGTCGTTTGATCGCATCTTCCTTAATGCGTGTGTGTTTGACTCTGGAGTCTTTACTTAGGGTTCCTGCTATGTTGAGCCTCAAGGCAGCCAGGGCTGCCTCCTCCCGCACGATGAGGTGTAGAGGAGGCAGCCCCAACATTGCCTGTAGGGCAGCGCTGGGTGTAGTCCTCATGCAGCTGGTGATTGCCACACAGGCGCACCGCTGCAGTTTTTCGAGGTCTTTTTGTGCTATGCCTAAGTCTGTTCTGGGCCACCAGACTATTGAGCCGTATGTGATGATCGGTCGAATAACTATGGTATATAGCCAGTGGGTGGCTCTGGGGCTAATGCCCCAGTTCCTGCCAAGCATTCGCTTGCACTGCCACAGGGATATGCTGGCTTTTGTCGTGATGTAGTTGGTATGTTTTGCCCAATTCAGCTGTTTGTCCAAAACGATGCCCAGGTATTTGGTTTCAGTTGCTAGGCTTAGTGTAGACCCAAACAGACATGGAAGTGTCAGCTCCACGAGTTTCCTCTTTTTCGTGAAGAGGATCAGTTCGGTTTTTGTGGGATTTACTGATAGTTGGTGTTTGTTGCACCAGTCTTCGACTATTTGGGACGATGAAATCGTACTATAATACTGCCTGTGATAACTGGATGGTCAATCACCCTGGGCGGCCCTTAACAATATACGACTTGGCTGGATGCTTAGGCAATGCCTATCCAAATGCGATGACTCCCAGAAACATACAAAAAGGTTTTTCGATTACTGGAATTTCCCCCTTCAATCCTGATATATTCACAGACGATGAATTCTTAAGTTCGTACGTAACGGACAGGCCAGACGGGGGGAATCAGGGCATAGGAATTATTTTGGTCTGCATTGATTGCAGAACCATCAACGCATCAACGCATCTTCCCCCCCAGTGGGGTTCCCGCATTGTCGTTGCGGGGGGGCTCAGTAACCGTGGTCACCCTCCCACGGTGAAGCGAAGAGGAACCCCAAGGTGGGGCCGCTCGTCAGGGCTTGTGCCTCCAAGCCGACAACGTAGAGGCCAAAAAGTAGGTTGCGGTGAGGTGCATCGCAGCTGAGGCGGGCCGTGATGTCGAATGGGAGGCATCGCGGCTGAAGGTTACAGGCTGCGGCGGAGGAGGAGTGCCGGTACTCTGAGTAGCGCTCTTCCCTTCCGTGGCCTGGACGGGGCCGCCACCGTTTGATGGCGGACGCGGTGGGGCCGCAGGGGAAGAGGAGTGTCGGTATAGCGTTGGCCGCTCTCCCTATCCCCTGCGGCCGAAAAGTGGTAGGCGGCGGGGCCACTGTTGACCCGTCGCAGGGAGACGTCAGCAGCAGCTGGTGGGGCTCGCAAGGGCCGATGCCTGCCAGGGGTGCGGGTTGTTCGAAAGAGATACCGCGGCCCCTGGCACACGGGCAGCTGAGAGAACATGGGTGGGTTTTAGTCAGTAAAAGTCTGACACGCCCTCCTGCTCCAGCTAGAGCGGGAGAAGTCATTTGATAATTTTCCACCCTCAAACAAAAAAAAAAAATCAACGCATCTTTGTTATCCGGTCCCTCTTCTGATGCTGCTGTGCTTGTGCTTCCGAATTATATTGAAGAATTCGTCCTTGCCACTGAGTCTCTGCCTACAGTGAATGCTGACGCCGTTTTGTCTGCCACAACAATACCAGCAGCAAATAGTGAAAACCGTTTTTCGACTGCTGAGTCGCGGCATGCAACAACTTCTGTTACCGCTTCAAATGCTACATTGGCCACGGCCCCAGTAACAAATGATGATGTGAAACCCGATATTTTGGATAGTGAAATGTACAATGATGCAACCGTATCTCAACCCGTAAATAACACCGCTTCTTGTTTTACTTTGGCAAATGTTACTGCGAGAGCTAATCTTGAACGTTCTCCAGATAATAGACCAATATCGTCTGCTACACTTCAAACACCAACCTTCAAAAATCCATTAAAGTCTTTGCTCATACCGGTTTCTTCCACGTCAGGATTTGTAAGTCCTGAAGTTATCAGATCCCTTCCGAAAGCAGGACCGAGAAAGACCAGCTAAACAACAAAAGAAATAGAAGATTTGCAAAATCGAAGCCAAGAAAGTAAAACATAACCTAAATCCACAAGATGAAGAACTCACAACGTCAGAGGATGAGCAAGTACCACCATCGGCCTAATCAGTCTTGAGCCCTTTTAGTGATAGTGATCTCTTCAAGTGAATCGGAAAATACAGACGTCAAATAGTCAACTGTTCTGACTGGGTTATTGTGAATTTAGTGTCCGAAAAGAATCTTATCCATAGATTTGTTGGACAGATCGTTAAAGAATCACAAGCAGGTGTTAACATTTAAAATTGTATAGTAGAAGTTGTTATCGATTGAATTAGTCGACTAATATTGTGTTCTCTATGGTAATTCGACATATAAATGCCCGTCAACCGACGGTAGGGCTCCTTTTTTTCTTCAAGCGTGGTGACGACACTAACTTAACGAACGGTTGACTCGTTTAGGTGCTATATTTTGTTATTTGAAATAATTAAAATTAAAATAAATCTTGTAAAACGTTTCTATTGGCTTTTATTTTAAAAGTTCAGAAGTGGTATTTAATCGCGTCAACCGCACGGTCTAAGGAAAAATTGGTTGCAGATTACAGGTGAGTTGTTCTAATTGTTTACTAGTTTGATTAACGTATTAACATTGATCAACCTATGATTGCCTATAATTGCCTTATTATGTGTCTCATATCTTAACACCAAGCGATTGGTTTAATAATAGCTATGGAGATTATCGGGGAATATCGTTATAGAATAGATTAGTAGCGTTATGAATAGAATAGTATCGTTATTCTTCAAAATGTATCTACTACACACTACGCAGTCTATACACTACACTAGTCTTTTTTTTTTTGGATGGGAAATCATCAAATAACTTCTCCCGCTCTGGGTGGAGCGGGAGGGCGTGTCAGACTTTTACTGACTCAAACCCACCCGTGTTCCCTCAGTTGCCTGTGTGCCAGAGGCGGCGGTATCTCTTTTGAACAACCCGCACCCCTGGCAGGCATCGGCCCTTGTGGGCCCCATCAGTTGCTGCTGACATCTCTTTGAGGCGCGCGTGGAACAGAACGCGCCGTCGACTCGGGCTTGGTCCTTACCGGACAGCGAGCTACCCATTACTCGCCGTCCGCAAGCCCGCGCCTACGGTGGCCGGGAATCGGCATGGGATTCCCGACGCCCAGGGCGTCTCCTGCGAAGGCCACGGCTGTGAGGGCGCATGTACTGCATCTCCCTCACGTGCGCCGCCTCCCTCTTTGCGAGCATAACTGCTTCGCTGAAGGAGGCGACTGCTAGCCATGCACTCTCGCTCCGTACCATGGCCTGGACCAGGGTCGGACGCGAGAGATCGCCGCCGCCGATCACCTCCACGAGGACACGGCGGTGCTCCGCCCAAGCCGGGTAGACCTCCACCGTATGCTCCACCGTGTCCTCTGGGCGATCTTCGCAATGGAAACACCCGGGCGTTTCCTCCCGCCCTATCCGAAACAGGAACCTCCCGAAACAGCCATGTCCGGTGAGGACCTGTGTCAGGCGGAAGGTGAGGATGCCATGCCGCCTCTCAAGCCACTCCTCAAAGAGGGGACTTACTGCCGCAATCGTGGCGTGCCCAGCACTGGGTTGCGACAATCGCACTTTCCACGTCGCCATGAGATCCTGCCGGAGCTCAGTTGGCTGTGCCGCGATTACCCGCGGCAGCGGAGTTACGCCCCGGCGTTTGGCCTCCTCGCGCCACTCCCAAGTGTGCGCGAGGACGTTTGCCTCCAGGTCCCATGGTGGCAATCCGGCAAGGAGGCCCGCCGCCTCACCGGAGATCGTGCGGTATACGGGTACTAGTCTTTACACTATAGTTTTGTGGATGGATGCATAACTTTGTCGTTGTTCCATCCTACCCTCACGGCGAGCTGCGGTATACGGGTACCTACCGGCGATTGACCTACATTTAAATCGAAATCTAACTAGACTTGTGTGCCTATCTACATCCTTTTTGTTTTTTACTTAGCTTAAAGGTTCGGTTGGGTAACTCTTCACATAGCAACAGTTGATTTATAATAACTACCGCTACTTTTGATGCGTAAATACCCACATTTAATTTTTTATAGATATTCATTAAACATAATGTGTTTGCTATTGTGTTAACGTTATTGAATTCTGCTTATTTAATTAAATGAGTACATTGGACACCAAACTGAACCGGTTTGTTAAATGCATTATGTAGATAGACATTGCATTCATGTGAAATATCATTTACAGTGAATGAATATTGTCTTTCCTTTTTCCTTTCTACCTATCTACTACTCTGACATCCTTTTTGATCCAAAATGGGTACCCCTTCTCCAGCTGGATTGAGATCGCGGTCTCGTAGTAGGAGAAATTCGCCTGTGCTGAGCAGGCACTCCAGCTTAACAATAATAGACGTAGGTCTCGTGAACATAGCCAGAACACAAGGAAACGGCATAGGGTTCGAAAATATAATTCGAGTAGCTCTTAGACTACGTTAGTGAGCCAACCCAGTGCTGGGCACGCCACGATTGCGGTAGTAAGTCCCCTCTTTGAGGAGTGGCTTGAGAGGCGGCATGGCGTCCTCACCTTCCGCCTGTTCCAGGTCCTCACCGGACACGGTTGTTCCGGGAGGTTCCCGTTTCGAATAAGGCGTGAGGAAACGCCCGGGTGTTTCCATTGCGAAGATCGCCCTGAGGACACGGTGGAGCATATGGTGGAGGTCTGCCCGTATGATGATTTCCCACCCAAAAAAAGAAAAAATGGTCTGACCAGCGTAAAGTATTCGTGGGCTGAGTGGCAAATAAAACTTATAGCTGCTTGTCCTTGTGAATACAATTATGGTGAACTTCTTTCGGAAATTTCGGAAGAATATTATTACGATAAAATTATGCTAATAAATAGATGCGAACTTAGGGGTCAACAGGCAGTAGACTGTCTTACCCATGGCATATACGATAACAATATTCGAATGAACATCCAGGGTGCTAGTTATCATAATCCAGAAGACGTTTTAAATTACTTTCGGAATATATCTTCCAAATTAAATGACTTTCTTAGACGCGTTACGCCTAACGTGCGTGTTAGTGAGGACCTAAACCCCGGGGTTACTAAGGTAACAAACTCACAGTCACAGCGTCGACCAAGATCAGATATTACCTGTTACAATTGTAAGGAAAAAGGGCATATAATATCAGAACGCGAAAAGGCGAAAACTATTATTAAACAGTCCACTGCTCGATGCCGGGATCATTCGGGAATCAAGGTCTTAATATGCTAGCCCAATTATACTTGTAGCTAAAAAAAAATGTTGATACACGACTGTGCGTGGATTACAGAGCGCTAAATCGGAAAACTTTAAAAGAAAAGTTTCCGATGCCTCTAATAGACGATCAAATTGATAATCTCTCAGGACAAGTCTTCTTTAGTACTTTAGACCTGACATCTGACTATCACCGGGTACCTACCGCTTTCAGAAGAGTCAAAGCACCTCACAGCATTTCTGACGCTTGACGGGCACTTTGAATATAACCGCATGCCCTTCGGTCTGACCAATGCCCCCGCTGTTTTTCAGAGACTCATTATGAATCTTCTGAAACGTCGTAATATTCCAGGCGTGTTAGCGTATATGGATGATATTATTATTGCATCTACCACGATTGACGAGGGCCTGGATAAGTTATCGGCGGTCCTTGACCTAATCAAAGACACGAATCTGACCTTGAATTTAAGTAAATGTCACTTTTTTAAAAGACTATTGATTACTGGGGTTTTGAAATTTCATCAGAGGGTGTTCGTCCCGGACTTAAAAAGATTATGGCAGTTAGCGCGTTTAAAACTCCTCAAAACGTCCATGAGGTACGACAATACATAGGACTTGCGAGTTTCTTTCGTCGATTTGTTGCTGGATTTGCCACTATAGCAAGACCCTTATCCCGCTTTACGAAGGCCAATGTCGGTTTGACGTGGGGAACTGAGCAAGAAAATACCATATTAAAGTTAAAAATGATGTTGACTCAGAGACTCATTCTAAAAATATACAACCCCAAGTACCAGACAGAGCTTTATACCGATGCGAGTTCGACTGGCTTGGAGGGTATTTTAATTCAGCGGTCCGAAGAGACGAAGCCTTTCCAAGCTGTTGCATATTTTAGCCGACACACGACAGCTGAGGAGCAGCATTTCCACTCTTATGAGTTAGAGACCCTTGCTGTCGTCGCGTCACTTAATCGTTTTAGGGTATATCTTCTTGGAGGTGGCTTTCTGTACAAGAATACTCATTTACAATCGAGTATCGGCCAGGAGCTCGTTTAGTTCACGCAGACGCATTGAGTCGTAACTCGTTAGGACCTCTTGATGGCGAATCGTTATCAGTAATGCTTGTAAATGACGCACACTGCCTGCAATCCGTGCAGATGAGGACCCCAGCTGTATTACGTAAAAGCGGTTTTGAACACAAATTCAGCCGAAGCCAAAGATGTTCGTTGAGATTATGAGTTAAACGACGGTAAAATATTTAGGAAGATGGGAAACGATTTACGTTGGGCCATACCTAAAGACGCTAGATGGAAAATCTGCCAACTATGCTATGATGATGCTGGTAACTTTTCGTATGAGAAGAGTGTAGAAAAGGTCAAAGGCGATTATTGGTTTCCACGAATGACACAATTTGTAAAAAAAATATGTGAGAGCATGTATCCCATGTGCTTATTCTAAGCAATCTGGTGGTAAGAAACCAGGTCTGCTTCATCCGATACCAAAGCCTGACATCCCGTTCCATAGTCTTCACATAGACCATTTAGGACCATTCGTGAAAAGCAAGAGAGGGAACACATACATTTTGGGCATAATAGACAGTTTTACAAAGTTCATAATCCTTCGTACGGTTAAAAATACAAAAAGTAAAACATCCATAAATATTTTGAAAGATGTGTTTTCTCTCTTTGGTACGCCTAAAACGTTAATTTCTGATAGAGGCACCAGTTTTACCTCTAAAGAATTTCAAACATTTGTTAAAGAAAGCGGTATTAAGCATACATTAAATGCCGTTGCTACGCCTAGAGTAAATAGCCAAATCGAAAGATACAATCGGTCAATCTTATCTTCTTTAGTTGCGTTGTGTCACGATAACGATGATAGAAATTGGTATAACCACGTGGTGAAGGTTCAGTGGAGCCTAAATAATACAATTAATCAAAGCACGGGTAAAACGCCTACCGAAATCATTTTTGGAAAACCTAGCGTGAACATCACCGAAGGCCATTTACACGAGTTAAATGCGAACGAATCTATTCCAAATGATACCCTACAAAAAACTCGCGACGACGCTAGCGCTAGAATTAAGGCTTCTTCAAACAGCCGCGACGCGACAGCGCGACGCGACACTTGTAGAACAATTTCCATTAAGTTTTCATAGAAATCGTTCTACGAGTGTCGCGACGCGACCGTCGCGTCGCGCTAGTCTGCACGAGCCTTTAGGAAACAACAAGATGAAAATGAAACAAAGGTATGATCGTAAAAGGTGTGAGGCTAGGTCATATAAAGTTGGAGATTTGGTAATTGTCCGGAGAGTCACTAAGACCCCCGCTGAGAGTAATAAACTTGCACCGGCGTTTAGTGGTCCCTATAAAATCACCGCGATTTTTGATCATGATCGTTACGAAGTGAGTAGAGTTGAGGGCTATTCTAAAAAAAAGTATACTAATGTATTTTCGGTTGACAAGATTAAGCCGTGGATTAGATTCGAAGAATCTGAATCCGAGACTGAATATGATGAAGATGATAGTGAAAACTAAAATCAAAAGAGATACTTACAGTAGTTACGTACGTTTAATTTTTAATAAAAGTAATTCTTTACATTTCCTTCCTCTCCTTCTCCTTGAGACATTATGACTGCAACTTGAACAACCCGATGGAAGCTACTACACCTGGTGCGTGTGGGTATTATCCATGGGCAGATGTTATCAAGCGACGTGTTGCTTTGAGGCCGTAGCCCCTTGGGTGAACAAGCGGTGGGCAGATATTATACTTAAAGGCTGTAGCTCCTTGTGTGGGCAAACGACGTGCTGCTTTGAGGCCGTAGCCCCTTGTGTGGGCAAGCGACGTGCTGCTTTGAAGCCGTAGCCCCTTGTGTGGGCAAGCGGTGGGCAGATGTTATACTTCAAGGCTGTAGCTCCTTGTGTGGGCAAACGACGTGCTGCTTTGAGGCCGTAGCCCCTTGTGTGGGCAAGCGGTGGACAGACATTATACTTCAAGGCTGTAGCTCCTTGTGTAGGCAAGCAACGGACGTGCTGCTTTGAGGCCGTAGCCCCTTGTGTGGGCAAGCGGTGGGCATCTGCCCACATCTGTTATACTTCTAAGCTGTAGCCCCTTGTGTGGGCAAGCGACGTGCTGCTTTGAAGCCGTAGCTCCTTGTGTGGGCAAGCGGTGGGTAGATGTACACTCCAAGGCTGTAGCTCCTTGTGTGGGCCAGTGACGTGCTGCTATGAAGCCTTAGCTCCTTGTGTGGTCAAGCGGTGGACAGATGTTACACTCCGAGACCGTAGCTCTTTGTGTGGGCATGCTGTGTACCACTTTTAGGGCGTAGCTCTGTGTGTGGGCATGCGGCCAACAGATCTGGAATTGTCGGACAATAGCCCCTTGTGTGGACGATACGTGGACAATTTGGAAGCTTCACCTCCGGCAGTAGCGAATCGTGCATGTTAGCGGAAAAATCACTGAAAGCTGTCGACCCTAATGGCGAAATGTTGACTTGAGACGACAACCTGGTGCCTAATGTTGAGACTTCTGAGATTTTCCTTTTCCCTTGCAACTTAAATGGATTTAAATGGATTACGTAACCCCTTGTATTAGTTGTATTGTACATCGACCCCGTGAAGCTTAATAATTATGTAACAGAAGTATTAAGTGAATTAATTTTTATTTTCTCTTTTCTATTCTGTTGTCTGTTCTATTTTTAGTTTTTAGCTTTTAGTTTAGCTTTGAACTTGTTTGCTCTCTTCTCTCTGTTATTTTCATACATGTAAGTAGTATACCTAATTGTTGAATAAAGTAAATAAGAGCAATTAGGTCATTCCTCTGGTGAAAGATGGCCGAATCAAAAGTTTTCGAAGTAATGCTTTGTTTAACAAATAGTAAATTCTTTAAGCAAATAATTGTGTCTGGGTAGTTATGCCGTCCATAAAGTACTGGTTTTTGTTTACTTGTATCAAATAAGCTTAGGTTCATTTTGTCTGGGCTTAGGTTCACTTTCTCAGGATGGCCAACTGTTAACATTTAAAATTGTATAGTAGGTAGTAGAAAAAGTTAAATATGTTGTTATCGATTGAATTAGTCGACTAAGATTGTGTTATCTATGGTAATTCGACATATAAATGGCCGTCAACCGACGGTAGGGCCCCTTTTTTCTTCAAGCGTGGTGACGACAATAACTTAACGAACGGTTAATTGAAATAATTCAAATTAAAATAAATCTTGTAAAACGTTTCTATTGGTTTTTATTTTAAAACAGGGTAAGTATGACATCAAATTCGCTAAGATAATAAACGACAAGAGTTTCAAGTGGCCCATTAAAGATGATATTGGTGCAGCTGCAAAATATGAAATATTGAAGAAGTTTCCTAATCCAAAGCAGAAATCATCGTCAAAAAGAGTTATCAGCATCGAGTTCCCAAAATCCCTGAGACAGTTTAATGTCAAATAGTTTGATAGGAATAGGCAAATTAATCTCAATTGAAAATGATAAGACTTGATTACCTTTAAGATTAATTAATACCTTTAAGACTAAATAAAATATTGTTTGTTGATTGTTTTTAAGATAGTACTTACTGATAATGCAATAAATGGCAGATACTACCCACAAATGCTTGTTGCGTTAGAACAACTGAGTTAGAAGTATTTTTTTTTTGTTAGATGGCAATAAAATTGATTTAGTAATTTCAATATCTTTTCAAAATAAAAATATCTGATCCTAAAAACAGCAATAGTACCCTGTGTCCCCTACATAAGGGTGATTTGATCCTCCCCGGATCGAGTCATCCATAAGTAAGGGACACTTGATACTATTGTTTTGGTAGATTGTTTGCATTATTTATAAACGGAGGTTAATGGTATATAGTAGCAATTATTTCAAATGAAATTTCACCTCTTGTAACACAAACACATTTAAAATACGATAATAAATGAGGACAGTACGGACAAAAAACAAAAGGGGGGATCAAGTGTCCCCAGTCTCCCCTACATTTATATTTTAATGGAAACTTTGAAAATAATTATAGTACGCGAATCTTTAAATTGTACCACCCACTTTATCTCAAAATGTAATGAAGCAGAAAAAGATCATAAGTAGATTACTTTCATAGAATAAAAAGAAAAATGCTGCCCGAGAGTGAGGAAAGTATTGAGCACATCAAAAATGTAAATAATGAGTTTTTCGTTAGTGACGGGGACTTACATAGGGACAGTTTCTCACAACTTACTATTTATTTTTAAAACCTATGTGGAATAAACAACAAGAAAGATGACTTCGAAATCTACATAAATAAGTTACAAAAAAAAATTTGCTATACCTACATGTATAAGTGAACATTTCTTAAATCAAATAATGGTATCGCAGTTTAATTTTTCGAATTATATTTTAAGCTCTTACAACACGTGAGTAAATAAAACTATGGGAGGAACCTTAGTGTTAACTCATAAAAATAGACAAGTTGAGGACTAAGACATTTGTCAACGACTTTATAAAACGAATAGTTTTGAAATATGTGGGATAAAAGACAAAGATACCAACTCATACATAATTTGTTGCTATAGAACACCGGATAATAAAAACTTTGATGATTTTATAGACAGATTAGAACAATAAATTACAATATTTTCTTAGGTCATTGTTACATAGAACTGCATCAATAGCTGTACCTGATGCGCCTGTCTGTAAAATGAATTCGTTTGATTCCGAGAAATCTGGATACTGAAGTATGGGTGGGCTTATTAACTTTAGTTTTAAGATTTCGAAAAAGTGTTGACATTGCGCTGTCCAATTAAAAACAATATTCTTTCTGCACAATCGATTTAAAGGTAATGTTATCTCAGCAAACGATGGTACAAATTTACGATAGTAATTGCAAAAAGCTAGCGTTTCACTTCATCTACATTTTTGGGTACTGGGTAATTTTGTAAAACTGTTGTCTTTTCTGGATCTGGTCTTTTCTCCATCAGCAGACACTAAATGTCCAAGATACAATATTTCCTTTCTTAGAAATTGGCATTTGTCTGGGTTTAGTTTTAAGTTTACTTTTCTTAACCTTTCGAGTATATCTATCAAATTTTTATTGTGTGAATTTAGATTTCACCCAAAAATAATTAAATCATCGAGATAAATAAAACATTTATCATACGTCCGACCAGACATAGCTACAGACTTTACTCTACTGAAATTACTACAGGAAGTTTTTAGTCCCATAGGACGACGCTTTAATTGATATTGACCTATGCTAGTGGAAACAGCAGTATATTTACGACTTTCTGGGCTTAATTTAAATTGATAGTAACCTTGATGTAAGTCTAAATGAGTGAAATACATTAATCCTGAAAGTGAGTCTAAAATGTCGGTGATATTTGGTAGTGGGAACTTATCATCGACTATTACGTCATTGAGTTTTCTGTAGTCCACTACCAAACGCCACTTTTTACTGCCTTCTGACTTTTTGGGAACGAGTAACACAGGACTCTTCTATTATGTTGTCCTTCAACATTTGTTTAATTTGTCTATCAATCTCTGGCTTCAATGATTAAGGCAATCCGTTTTAACATAGGTAGGACTGACGTTAGGTTTTAGTGTTATGGATTGTTCGTAAACGTTGGTGGTTGCTAGCTTATCTCCTGGCAGAAAGAACACGTCTGAATATTTTGTACAAATTGTTTCTAGAGAACTCTTTTCTTCAGAATTAAGATGATTTAATTTTAACAGCGATAGTAAAGTTTCAGCCCTATTGGCATTGGCATTAGTCTTATCAAAAGAAAAAAATATATACTTGCTTATGAAATTAACTCCCGGAATAAAATTTTCTAATATTACTTCTTTATCTCGAATATTAAGTATTCTGATCAGTATCCTACGATTTTTAGGTCTGACTGCTAAAAACCTGCTAAAAAAATATCTTTCTCTATCTCTCTCGAGTAAACAACACAATCATCTTCCGCATCAATATCTAATTCTACGAAATGGGTCGATTCACTTCGGGTCGGTAATACAAGACAATTATGATTAGTAAAAGTAAAATCAGGTCTAGGCGAGATAGGTAAATAAATAAGTTTACCCGCATTATTAACAACTAACACGTTGTTGGCCAAATCAATATTAGTCATAAGTAGATAGAAAATCTAAGCCTAAAATACCGGTTGCCTTAAACGGTAAATTTTGAAAAACGTAAAATTTATGTAAAAACGTGTTATTATGTTCTGCATCAAGTTTCAAGGTTACATATCCCAAAGAGGTGATCTGTCCTCCTATGCCGTTTATAGTAGTGCTATTATAACTTATACGCATCGAATCGGGTAATTCATCTTTCCTAAAAATAGATATTGACGCACCCGTATCTAGTAAAAAAGAATATTTCCTTTTATTGCAATAAAATGACACAAATTGACATCGTCCCTTACAAGCCAAAATATAATTACTGAAATCGAAAAACTGCCTTTTAGTCAAATTTTGAGAGTTAACATTTTCGTTAGAATTTTGTGAAACGACCTCTTGCTTGGTTCGTATGTAATTATTTCCTCGCCTGTTACCACGATGGTAATATCGGCCATTGTTATAATTCACCTGTGAGTAACTTCTATTGCGGTTAGAATTTTTAAAATATCTTCGGTAACCACGGTGGTTATGATTATTATAAGAACCATAGTTGCGGCCACGTTGACCTTGACCCCTAGGTCCTGAAGTAGGTGTAAACTTACCTCGTACTCTTCTCGAATACTGCATGACGTCCGGCTTAGAGGACGTAGAAGGCGTTGATACCTCCTCGTCCTTAGCACCTTGTATGGCGTCCTTGAGATTAGTATAGTTGCGAGCGGCTACGATGGTGCTTAGCTTTGAATTTTTCAACCCATCTGTGGCCATTGTTTCATTTAATGGCTTTAGAATGTCGAACTTTGACGATTCTCCGTCTGCCTGTGAGATGGTTAAATCGGTAAAAAGTTGTTCTAATTCCGCACCATACTCGTCAATTGACCTAAAACCTGGGTTCATATTTTGGAGAAGATTTTTTAGTCAGTAAATGTTTCTTTAAATTCTGTATTAAATTAGGTATGGTGTCATAGTTATCCGATAATCGGAGTTTAGCGTTCTCAGATAGGCACCTTTAAGTACGAATTTGATTAAAAGATTTTTTCCCGAATCGCCTAACATATCCGCATACATCTCCACTGCATCAACCAATCGTTTCGTGGTATCCTCCCTACCATCCAGAAGGGGAATTAAATTACAATCCGTTCGAATGTCAAATTCCATTTTTACAAGTTTTACTTCACTTGGCGGGGAAGTACAAAATTGAGTTATCTTTAAAAATACACTCTTAATAACATCAAAACTGGTGGACAATTGTAATTATTTATAAGACGTAAAGTTAATACAATTATTTGCCTTTGTGCGCATCATTAGACGTTAAGTGTCACTTAAAAGTTCTGTAGTATTGATTTTCACTATAGTTTATGTAATAGAATAATATTGTTTTTTTTCCTGTTGTTAAACACTATGCAGTCTTTCATGTACTTAGAAAACACAAATCCGTACGCGCCAATTTAATTTTTAGAAAAGTCAGCTTTTTTTTTCACGGGGAGCGTGTTTCTTGAAATACATCGAGGTCTGCCTGCAACGTAAATACCTGCGGTTTTTTTTTTTGGGTAGGAAATCATCAAGTAACTTCTCCCGCTCTGGGTGGAGCGGGAGGGCGTGTCAGACTTTTAGTGACTAAAACCCACCCGTGTTCCCTCAGTTGCCTGTATGCCAGGGGCGGCGGTATCTCTTTCGAACAACCCGCACCCCTGGCAGGCATCGGCTCTTGCGGGCCCCATCTGTTGCTGCTGACATCTCTTTGAGGCGCGCGTGGAACACAACGCGCTGTCGACCCGGGCTTGGTCCTGACCGGACAGCGAGCTACCCATTACTCGCCGTCCGCAAGCCCGTGCCTACGGTGGCCGGGAATCAGCCTGGGATTCCCGACGCCCAGGGCGTCTCCTGCGAAGGCCACGGCTGTGAGGGCGCATGTACTGCATCTCCCTCACGTGCGCCGCCTCCCTCTTTGCGAGCATAACTGCTTGCGACCAGGGTGGCGTATTGTATACTCAGAATATCCGCAAGATATTAACTGAAGGTCATACAGGTCTACACCCCGACCTCGTCACACCCCGACGATGAGGTAGAGACCATGTATGAGTATATATCCAAAGCCATGCATGGCTCCAAAACTCATTCCACCGTTGTCATGGGGGACTTCAACGCGAAACTGGGCAAACGGGTCGGTGATGAGCTGAGAGTGGAGCAATTTGAAGCTGGACGTCGGAACCACCGGGGTCACTTACTGGCCAGTTTTATGGAGAAGGAAGGCCTCTTTATGATAAACTCCTTCTTCAGAAAACGTGAGCATAAAAAGTGGACCTGGCAGAGCCCTGATGGTACAACTAAAAAGGAGATTGACTTCATTATGTCGATGAAGAAGCGAATATTCAATGATGTCTCTGTGATCAACGCGGTGAAAACCGGACGCGATCACCGCATGGTAAAAGCCACATTGAATATCAACATCGAGCGGGAAAGATGTCGGCTGATGAAGTCTAAGCTCCGTCCAGCACCAATCCAAGTCCAAAACCCCGAGAGCTTTCCACTCGAACTCCAGAATCGTTTTGAGTGCCTAGGGAGCTCCGTGGACAATTATAACGTCTGGTTCGTGGAAACTGTCCATACGGTCGGGTCTAAGGTCTTCAAGACCCGTCGTACTAAAGGTAAAAAGAAACTCTCTGATCCTACTCTGCAGCTAATGGAGGAAAGGCGTAAAATTGTAGTGTAAGTAAGTATCATTAGTATTATTATGTATGTGTGTAACCACACCTCATTTAGGATTAGCCAAGTTAGCAATATATTAAGATCGTGTATGGTCAATCGATTTGATCACACAATAAATTGAGACATTATCCAGTTCACATGTCTATCATTTACCACGACACTTCATGGCGACCCTGCCATTTAAGGTCACAAGTGAAATTTGGACGTGTGAAATCGAGGTGAGTAAAAAGATGTGATTATAAATTCGGATAAACAAAATTAGTCGTTTTGTGTAGTAAAACATGTGTCAATCTACTCAAACGAAAGAAGAGACGATCATCGCGCAGACGGCTGCTGGTAATGGGAAAAATGGTGCGACAACTGAGCAGGGCTACTTCAGCATCAGCACGACAAATATCCTCCTCACCCTGATCACGATCGTCCTACTGGCAGCGGCATGCTATGCTATCTGTTATTTTTACAAGAAGATGCATGTTAAATGGATGCGGCAGATGAACCGCAGGTATTTACGTTGCAGGCAGACCTCGATGTATTTCAAGAAACACGCTCCCCGTGAAAAAAAAAGCTGACTTTTCTAAAAATTAAATTGGCGATTTGTGTTTTCTACATGAAAGACTGCATAGTGTTTAACAACAGTAAAAAAAACAATATTATTCTATTACATAAACTATAGTGAAAATCAATACTACAGAACTTTTAAGTGACACTTAACGTCTAATGATGCGCATAAAGGCAAATAATTGTATTAACTTTACGTCTTATAAATAATTACAATTGTCCACCAGTTTTGATGTTATTAAGAGTGTATTTTTAAAGATAACTCAATTTTGTACTTCCCCGCCAAGTGAAGTAATTTAATACAGGATTTAAAGAAACATTTACTGACTAAAAAATCTTTTACCGCTACTCAGTCCCACCTCCAAATTATGAACCAAGGTTTTAGGTCAATTGACGAGTATGGTGCGGAATTAGAACAACTTTTTACCGATTTAACCATCTCACAGGCACACGGAGATTCGTCAAAGTTCGACATTCTAAAGCCATTAAATGAAACAATGGCCACAGATGGGTTGAAAAATTCAAAGCTAAGCACCATCGTAGCCGCTCGCAACTATACTAATCTCAAGGACGCCATACAAGGTGCTAAGGACGAAGAGGTATCAACGCCTTCTACGTCCTCTAAGCCGGACGTCATGCAGTATTCGAGAAGAGTACGAGGTAAGTTTACACCTACTTCAGGACCTAGGGGTCAAGGTCAACGTGGCCGCAACTATGGTTCTTATAATAATCATAACCACCGTGGTTACCGAAGATATTTTAAAACATCTAATCGCAATAGAAGTTACTCACAGGTAAATTATAACAATGGCCGATATTACCATCGTGGTAACAGGCGAGGAAATAATTACATACGAACCAAGCAAGAGGTCGTTTCACAAAATTCTAACGAAAATGTTAACTCTCAAAATTTGACTAAAAGGCAGTTTTTCGATTTCAGTAATTATATTTTGGCTTGTAAGGGACAACGTCAATTTGTGTCATTTTATTGTAATAAAAGGAAATATTCTTTTTTACTAGATACGGGTGCGTCAATATCTATTTTTAGGAAAGATGAATTACCCGATTCCGATGCGTATAAGTTATAATAGCACTACTATAAACGGCATAGGAGGACAGATCACCTCTTTGGGATATGTAACCTTGAAACTTGATGCAGAACATAATAACACGTTTTTACATAAATTTTACGTTTTTCAAAATTTACCGTTTAAGGCAACCGGTATTTTAGGCTTAGATTTTCTATCTACTTATGACTAATATTGATTTGGCCAACAACGTGTTAGTTGTTAATAATGCGGGTAAACTTATTTATTTACCTATCTCGCCTAGACCTGATTTTACTTTTACTAATCATAATTGTCTTGTATTACCGACCCGAAGTGAATCGACCCATTTCGTAGAATTAGATATTGATGCGGAAGATGATTGTGTTGTTTACTCGAGAGAGATAGAGAAAGATATTTTTTTAGCAGGTTTTTAGCAGTCAGACCTAAAAATCGTAGGATACTGATCAGAATACTTAATATTCGAGATAAAGAAGTCATATTAGAAAATTTTATTCCGGGAGTTAATTTCATAAGTGTCGGGGTACGTAGCAAGGTGTCGGTGTTTTGAGGAGAAACAAATGTTTATGTTGAACACTATATATTGATTCACTCTCAAACTGTTCTTAATGTTAAAATGTTGATGAATACACCTGGCTAACGCGGTAGACAAAAGTGCACTGAATCTCATATAAAATAACAAAAAATAAGTAATAAAATTAGGTCAACGCGTCACGCCGATATTGCAAACTAAGGTGTTCGGTGAAAACACCGAACAATAAGCAAGTATATTTTTTTTTCTTTTGATAAGACTAATGCCAATGTCAATAGGGCTGAAACTTTACTATCGCTGTTAAAATTAAATCATCTTAATTCTGAAGAAAAGAGTTCTCTAGAAACAATTTGTACAAAATATTCAGACGTGTTCTTTCTGCCAGGAGATAAGCTAGCAACCACCAACGTTTACGAACAATCCATAACACTAAAACCTAACGTCAGTCCTACCTATGTTAAAACGGATTGCCTTAATCATTGAAGCCAGAGATTGATAGACAAATTAAACAAATGTTGAAGGACAACATAATAGAAGAGTCCTGTGTTACTCGTTCCCAAAAAGTCAGAAGGCAGTAAAAAGTGGCGTTTGGTAGTGGACTACAGAAAACTCAATGACGTAATAGTCGATGATAAGTTCCCACTACCAAATATCACCGACATTTTAGACTCACTTTCAGGATCAATGTATTTCACTCATTTAGACTTAAATCAAGGTTACTATCAATTTAAATTAAGCCCAGAAAGTCGTAAATATACTGCTGTTTCCACTAGCATAGGTCAATATCAATTAAAGCGTCGTCCTATGGGACTAAAAACTTCCTGTAGTAATTTCAGTAGAGTAAAGTCTGTAGCTATGTCTGGTCGGACGTATGATAAATGTTTTATTTATCTCGATGATTTAATTATTTTTGGGTGAAATCTAAATTCACACAATAAAAATTTGATAGATATACTCGAAAGGTTAAGAAAAGTAAACTTAAAACTAAACCCAGACAAATGCCAATTTCTAAGAAAGGAAATATTGTATCTTGGACATTTAGTGTCTGCTGATGGAGAAAAGACCAGATCCAGAAAAGACAACAGTTTTACAAAATTACCCAGTACCCAAAAATGTAGATGAAGTGAAACGCTAGCTTTCTGCAATTACTATCGTAAATTTGTACCATCGTTTGCTGAGATAACATTACCTTTAAATCGATTGTGCAGAAAGAATATTGTTTTTAATTGGACAGCGGAATGTCAACACTTTTTCGAAATCTTAAAACTAAAGTTAATAAGCCCACCCATACTTCAGTATCCAGATTTCTCAGAATCAAACGAATTCATTTTACAGACAGGCGCATCAGGTACAGCTATTGATGCAGTTCTATGTAACAATGACCTAAGACCGGTAGCATATACTAGTAGACCATTAAATAAGGCCGAATTAAATTACCCCACAATACAAAAAGAACTTACTGCTATAGTTTGGGCAGTAAAGTACATTAGACCGTATTTATTTGGTTGGCATTTTACTATAATGACAGATCATAAGCCACTCATTTACTTATTTGGCATGAAAGATCCCTCTAGCAGACTATTTAAGTTTCGTTTAGTTCTTGAGGAGTATGAATTTAAAATAGTGTATTTGCAAGGGAAAGATAATGTAGTCGCAGATGCATTATCCAGAGTAAACGTGACTTCAAGTGAATTAAAAAGTATGAACGAGAAAAATTGGGAAGTAAATGTCATGACTAGAGCACAATAAAGGAGAATGGATGAGAAGAGTAAGACTGTATCACCGTCAATTAGTAAATACACTGACGAAGGATCTGATCAGCCTAGAGTCGTGGAGTTACTAAGGAAGCCGAGTGATATCGTTGAGATGATTTTGCTAGAAAAAGAAAGAATGGATAGATGTAGAAAAGATAATTTGATAAGTGCTGAAGACGACTGTCTCGCTTACATCCCTAGTAAAATGTTGTTATGTGTAAACCTCAACTTTAGGGCAGATTTCTCGCGAGCCGAATTTGTGACTAAGTTACAGAAATTTAGTAATAAAATAAGAGTAAAAGAAGTATGCATAACTAAAAATAATGAAAATGAAGAATTTATAAAAAGTTTGTGTAGTGAAATACAAACATCAAAAGAATGGACCGGTCCGAGAGTATGCATGCTAAGAGGAATAGAAAGAATAGATAACGATGATGAAAAGCAATGTATTTTAAATTACTATCATTTACCGCCTACCAGTGGACATGCTGGTGTCCGCGGAGTGACTAACAATATCAAGAGGCGATATTTCTGGTCAGGTATCGATAAAGATGTTCTTGATTTTGTAAAAAAGTGTTCTACATGTCAGAAGACTAAATATAGTAGGTACACAAAACAGCCGATGACGATCACAACAACTGCGTCGTCTGGTTTTGAAAAAATATTTATAGACTTTGTTGGTCCTTTAGATAAAGACGAGAATGGAAATTGTCACCTTGTAACGATTCAATGTTAAGTAACTAAATGAATTGAAGCATATCCTATAACAAACAAAGAACCCGTAACTGTTGCAAGATCAATTATACAAAATTTTGTTTTACGTTTCGGTAAAGTTATAGCTACTGATAGAGGTTCAGAGTTTGTTTCTAGTACTATGTTTGAAGTTCGCAAATTATTAAAGATAGAAAAAATTATGTCCACAGCGTACCACCATCAATCAATGGGATCACTAGAAAATGCTCATAAGCATTTAAGCGCTTCTCTAAGGACTTATTCAGGCGATAAGGGCTATGAATGGTCACACTGGATTCCGTTTTGGTGTTTCAGTTATAATAAAACAGTCCACTCAGAGACGAAGCACATGCCCTTTGAAATAATTTTCGGCAGGCCGTGTAATATTCCTAATAATATTAAAAATTGTAATAGAATAGATCCATTGTATAACCCCAATGACTACTCTTTAGATTTAAGACATAGGCTACAGGTAGCGTTAAAGGAAGCTAAACAATAGAAATAAGCAAGGAAAACAGAAAAGTAGCATATGATAAGAAATTTAATCCTGTTACTTATAATAAAGACGATTTATTTTTAGTCAAAAGTGAAGGAAGAAAGAAGTTGGATGATATTTTTGACGGCCCTTACGTTGTGTTAGAGGATATGGGCCCAAATGTTAAAATTCTAAAACAAAATAAAATCGAATTGATTCATAAGGATAGGACTAATTTGTTTCATAGTTAGTATATATTTACAGTAGTAGTGGTATACAGGTATTTGTATTTTCTTTTATTTCGTATTTTTTTGTAGTAGTAATAAAGTACCTAATGTAAAAAAAAATATCTTGTCCCCCCGGAGGTGTAGTGTGAGTAAGTATCATTAGTATTATTATGTATGTGTGTGTGTAACCACACCTTATTTAGGATTAGCCAAGTAAGCAATATATTAAGATCGTGTATGGTCAATCGGTGTGATCACATCTGAAGACTGCAGGATCATTTTGTAGTGTAAAAAGTATCATTAGTATTATTATGTATGTGTGTGTGTAACCACACCTTATTTAGGATTAGCCAAGTAAGCAATATATTAAGATCGTGTATGGTTAATCGGTGTGATCACATAATAATACTAATGATACTTACACACTACAAAATGATCCTGCAGTCTTCAGATGATGCGCTAAATAAGTACCGACAGCTCAATAGACGGATCTATAAGTACTTGAAAAGCTACCTTCGTGGCTTTAATACGGCCCGCATCAAGGACGTGATAGAGCGGATCAAGGGCTCCAAGGTCTTTACAAGAGATCTATCTATTGGGCAAATACAGCTTGCGAAACTGAAAACCGATGATGGCAGGATAGTATCCGCCAAGCCTGAGCTGTTGAGAGAGATCGAGAGGTTCTATGGACAGTTATACACATCAACAAGCAACCCCGTTATGAATCTGGCAAACAGCCCAAGAGTCAGATTGATCCGACTGTACACCGAAGACATCCCGCACGTTAGCTTGTACGAGATTAGGATGGCTCTGAAACAGCTTAAAAACAACGAGGCGCCGGGTGATGATGGAATTACGACCGAACTCCTGAGGGCTGGCGGAAAACCTGTACTTAAGGCCCTCCAGAAGCTGTTTGATTCCGTCATACTTGAGGGTAAAACGCCACAGGCATGGAACAGAGGTGTGGTGGTACTTTTTTTAAAGAAGGGTGACAATACTCTTTTTAAGAATTATAGGCCCATCGCACTTCTGAGCCATGTCTACAAGCTGTTTTCGAGAGTCATCACGAACCGTCTCGCGCGCAGGTTTGACGACTTCCAGCCTCCCGAACAAGCCGGCTTTCGTAAAGGCTTTAGCACCGTAGACCATATACATACGCTGCAGCAGGTTATACAGAAGACCGAAGAGTATAACCTGCCCCTCTTCTTAGCGTTTGTGGACTACGAAAAAGCCTTCGATTTGATCGAGACATGGGCTGTACTGCAGTCCCTTCAACGGTACCAGATCGACTATCGGTACATCGAGGTGCTGAAGTGTCTGTACGAAAACGCCACTATGTCAGTCCGATTCCAGGACCAGACTTCGAAACCTATCCTTCTGCAGCGAGGTGTGAGAC
Source organism: Polymixis lichenea (assembly GCA_949091785.1). NCBI lineage: Eukaryota > Metazoa > Arthropoda > Insecta > Lepidoptera > Noctuidae > Polymixis > Polymixis lichenea. The sequence continues at coordinate 236,381 of OX420943.1, read as the reverse complement.
AGGGAGACGTTATCTCTCCGAAACTGTTCACCGCTGCACTGGAGATTATCTTCAAGGTTCTGGACTGGAAAGGGGCTGGCATCAACATCAATGGCGAGTACATCACTCACCTTCGATTTGCCGATGACATCGTGGTCATGGCTGAGACCATGGAGGACCTCAGTGCAATGATCGACGACCTCAGTAGAGCTTCCGAAAGAGTGGGTCTAAAAAGTGAACATTGACAAGACAAAGGTCATGTCAAATGCCCATGTAACACCCACTCTCATGACGATCGGAGGCACTACGCTCGAAGTTGTGGACGAATATCGATACCTCTGGGATCAAAGGGCGTATAGCTCAAAACATGGGTTTTCAGGAGAAGCAAAAACAACAAAAAAAAACGAATTTTCGTTATATCTCTCTCATTTTTAGAGCTACATAAAAGTATCCAAGGGGCAAGGTTCTTAGATTTTTGACGTGTTTAAGAAGGTTTTTTCAAAAATGGCCCTGGTATTGTATTGATATAAATAGCATGTGCTTTACGACCAAAATTTTTTAATATATGTCTTAAACACCCCATAGAAATACGCCCTGAGTAGGTATACAAAGTCATAAGCCCAACTTTTCGTAAATGATGCAAAGACACAGGGGCGTATAAATTACTTGAATTGTTGTTTAACGTGGTAAAGGATAATATTTTTACAATGATTTTTCTAACTGATATTTAATTTATTTAGTAGGCATCTATTCTTCGATAATTATTTAGAATATTAATAGAAACTAAAATTATGATGAGAAATAAAGCATCGTTTACTATATTTTTCTATAAAAAAACAACTTAATAAGTACTAAAAGTTCTTAAATTTGTAATGAGATCACTTAATTTTACTTTTCTTCATCATTACTAATCAGGTCTCTTAACTACAATCTTCTTCATTAGTTTCAAGCATTATAATCAGGTCTTTTAGTTTTCATCTTCATTATTTTTAAGCTTTATAATCAGTTGTCAAATTGGGTCAGGTACTTTTGTAGGTAGCTGGTAGGAAGCGTAGGCAGTAGCGGCAATGATATCTTCACAGGTTTCATGCGAAATAGACGGTGAACCACTAACAGGTGCCGGAGGCTCTACGCGGGGTTCATGCGGGCCATGGCTCTATACGGGGTACCGGTGTGGGCGCCTACATTGAGGCGCCAACCAGCATGCCGGTTGAAGGCGGCCCATAGGATAATGGCCATTCGGATGGTACGGGGATACCGCACGATTTCCGGTGAGGCGGCAGGCCTCCTTGCCGGATTGCCACCATGAGATCTGGAGGCAAAGGTCCTCGCGCACACTTGGGAGTGGTGCGAGGAGGCCAAACGCCGGGGCGTAATTCCGCTGCCGCGGGAAATCGCGGCACCGCGGACAGAGCTCCGGCGGGATCTCATGGCAACGTGGAGAGTACGATTGTCGCAACTTAGTGCTGGGCACGCCACACTGGCACACAGGCAATTGAGGGAACACGGGTGGGTTTTAGTCAGTATAAGTCTGACACGCCCTTCTGCTCCACCCAGAGCGAGAGAAGTCATTTGATGATTTCTCACCCAAAAAAAGAAACTAACAGGTGTAGTTGTTGAAATAGGTACGCATGCAGGTAGATCGTAGCATGCGTGGGAACTGGCAGCATAAAGATCTTTACAGGTGTCATGTGTTGTTGGGGCAGGTAATTTTGGAGGAAACTGGTAGAATGCGTGGGAATTAGTATCATCGAGATTTTCGTAAGTTTCAGCCGGTGCAACACCAACAGGCGCAGTTTTTGGATCAGGTGCTTTTTCAGGTAGCTGGTAGGTAGTTGGACTTTTTATTGTAATACTTGAAATTAATTTGACCTTTTTATTTGGGTCACAAGGGATAGTGCTATCATTAATAAGTTTCAGTGGACTAGTCTGATGCTGTTTGTCATCACCGTTTTTAAAATACAAATGCGATAGACGAAAGGAAATTGTGGAAGTATTTACGCTATCATTGCTACTAGAAAATATAGTGACATTTTGTTGACATGTTTCCGCATCACTGTTCTCTATAATATCGCTACCGTTGCTTTGTCGGGCCTGAACTGAAGTCTCATTAATAGGATGGGACCCTACTTCAGGGGCTTGCAAATTTTGACTGCAGATGTCCAATGCTTGAAAAATTGTAGATGTTCTGAAAAATTTATAAAAAATCCCATTTTAGTTGTATTTTTTTTTTATTAGCTTTCAAGTCACGTCCCCATGGCAACTAACGAACGAACACACCTACTTCGTTGAAAATCTAGATTTATTATTGCTTAGCAAAAATGTCATGATGAATGCCATAATAAAGTTGAATTTTAATTTATAGAATCTTATTAGACAGTGCATATCTGTTCTGTTTACGAAATGATTAGAGTAACACACAAGACGCTGGTAAAACATTCTGATTATAAGCGGTTACCCATTTTGATTTCAAAATTTAAAATTTTAAGGGCGTAAACCTTGAATAAATAAAAAATATTAAAGTTTATTGGGAGTAAAGTACAGTTAAATTTTCTATTTATGGGTGTAAAAAATCACAACTTTATTTTATAATAAAATAAAGGTCGTGTAGCACAATTATATTTTTATTTGAAATTATGAAGGCGGTAAAGAGCAATATTACTTTTCGAACGAAGAAGTAAAACACAATTCGTAAAATTACGATCTTACATCCAACATTTTCAACCAAAATTGGTTTATACAACTTGCCAATTATTGTAGAGGCAACAATATGTTCCTTACGTCCCTAATCTTCAAATAATTTGTGTTTACGTAACGAAAATTATGAGGTGGTATTCGAATTTTTTTTGCGAATTTCGCAACGTGGATTACACAGATCGATAGAAAATAAAAAACTGAGTGAGAATATGTGAAAATGTCATAATGCCAAAAATGTGCTATACGCCCTTTGAGCCCAGAGGTATCGATATGTTTACCTGGAACAAACGGTCCAGTTAGGTTAGGTTAGTTTAAGACCCATGTAAATGTAGTTTTCGTTGACAAATCTGAACCAGATAAATTTTACTTTAAGTGTGATTTACGTGAAGAATCTTATGAATGCTTAGTTATACGAAACGATAAAAGAAACTCATCTGTATTGCCTGTCTTGGAGCGTGCTTATTCTTCACCACTTAAGTTAACAAAAGATAAATATAATGATTTAGAGAGCATGTGCAAAACAGGTGTTATAAATGCAACGAATGCAAACTTTTTCAGATCTTTACCCTACAAATCTAACAATGCATATGGCGACTTAAGTGATGAAACTGATTGATAATACTTTAATTTAAAATACTAGAGACACAGTCTGGTTAAATTTAAGATTTGAGACTGATTAATATAATAACTATATTAAAATAATCATACCTAGTAGTGGTTTACCTATGAAGTTAGTCAAAGTAAAATAAAGATTACTGAATTTGTGATAAGTTAGCATTGATTAAAATACAAAAATAGAGAATCAATTTGTTGTTATAATATTTTGTGATAATTTTATTGTTTTTACAAATTTATTTTTATGGTTTTTTCACACGGCTTAATGCTTAACCGTAAAAGGATACATTTCGTTTGGTACAAGAGGTTTCGAGCTTTTGTCAAGTAATTTTTTTAAACAGATTTATAGGGATAAAGAACATACTCACACTTGTTTTAGATATTCAAAATCAAAATCAAAAGTCATTTATTCAAACTAGGCTGAGAGTCAGCACTTTTTGAACGTCAAAATTACATAAGACAGTCCCCCAAAAAGCCGGCCCTTCACCACTTCCTAGTGCATTAGCTGGGAAGAAGAAGTGGCGCAACAAACTCCCCAGCAGCACAGCTGTCTGTTATGTTGGAAGAACTTGATTCTATACAATAATAGCATATAATTAACATTCAACAATAAATGAAAATTTAATTGAAAAAAATTTAAAAAAAAATGGTTTATGCAGTCAAGTTAAATAAACAATGATATGAAGTAATTCATATGACCTGTCAGTAGTTAAGCTAATTCTGGTGAAAGAACATAAACGTTGTCTTGAGTTAATCACAGCGACCAACAATTCTTATCGTTTAAGTAGTCGTTGATAGAATAGTATGCCTTCGAACAAAGATTTGATTTTACTTTCACTTTAAACGCATTAAAATGTAAATCTACCAAAGAAGAGGGAAGCTTGTTATAGAAGGTTATACCAAGCCCAGCAAATGAGTTATGAACCCTATGAAGCCGGTGAAAGGGAGCACGTAGTTTGTCCTTATTTCTAGTATTAATATTATGAGTATCACTGTTTTTAGTGTATAAGTGTATATTTTGCCTAATATATAAGATGTTAGCGAAGATGAATTGCGATGCCACCGTGAGAATACTAATATCTTTACAAAATTATGTCATAGAAACTCTATCGGTAAATTGCACGAACAGCTCGTTTTTGAAGAACAAAAATATTTTGAATGTCAGCCGCTTTACCCCATAGCAGAATGCCGTAGGACATAACGCTATGAAAATAACTAAAATAGACTAACCGAGCTGTATCAACGTCAGTGTATTGTCTTACTTTTCTGACGGCGTTGGCGGCCGAACTGAGCCTTCCCGCTAGGCTTGATATATGTGATCCCCACTGAAGTTTGGCATCTACAGTTATGCCAAGAAAAGAGGCTGATTCTTTATTTTAGATTTAAATTATGGTATGACTTTACTACTCTTCATGAGATCGGGAAAAGTTCCTAAGTCAACACATTTATTAAAAGTAATAGCTAGATAGGGGGCTACGATATTGATTATATTACTTAAAAGTTTAATAGAGATTCCCCAGTAATCACCAGTGTTTTTAGACTTAAGTGTGGTAAAAATACTAACTACATCACGAGGCGTTACATGTTCGAAACTAAATAAGCGACTACATTTGGGCACACTACTATGCAGAATGTTTTCCGCTTTACACGGGGACGAATTTAAGTTGCGAGTCGTAGTTAAAGGTATGTTGGCAAAAAACTCATTAAATGCCTCAGCTACGTCAGCAGCTTCAGTAACTAATTTGTTGTTGACCATAATCTCTAGTTGTTCTTCCTGTTTAACCGACTTACCCGTTTCATTATTAATAATTTTCCAAGTGGTTTTTACTTTATTAACGTAATTGTTAGATTTCTACTGAATGTTATTAATTATTGATTTATTTAACTAGATTATGTCAAGGTTATTGATTATGAATATTATTTTAAATTGTTTAGAATGTTGTTATTTTTCTTTTGTGTTTGAGTTTAAACGTATTTTTAAATTGGCAAGAAATATTTCCACATAAAAACTAGTTAATTTGAGTATCTAATAAATAAGTCATCATATCAAATGGTTTTCTTTCTTACTACCTACATTTAGAGACAATATAGGTACCTACAGTTGCAACATACGACTTAATTTTGTAGTCGAATATCGATGTACACCATCTCCACATACAACTTTTTGTTCTTATAAAGATTTCATAAAACAAAGTCGCATACCCATGCAAAGAGTTTGTTTTGTGGAATAAACTAAGGCGTAACTATCCTGTTACGCCTTAGTTTATTCCACAAAACAAACTCTCATCATGACATAAGAATCCATTTTGAATAAAATGCATAATTAAAATAAAACATAAGCGAGTAAAAACAAGTAAACTAAATAAACACATACCTTTCACTATAATTTTATACAAATTTTAATTTTTAGCAACGTAATTGGTTCGCGTCACTTTAATGCTTCGCACTGCAACTAGACAATTTTGAAGATACGACTTTGTTCTTGGGACCCGTCGCTATTGTTTGTCGATACTGCTCAACTCTAAAATGGAAAGATAAGTCCAAGGGTCTATGTTGTTCCAATGGTAAGATTAAACTAGACGACATAGTTGCGCTACCAGATCCTTTAAAGTCAGTCCTTGATGAAAATTACCCGAAACGCAGCAACCTACTCGGATGTCATGCGTCACAAATATTATGCTATAATTTGAACGTTTAAAACGCAAGGCGCATCAAGTCAGACAACAACTGTCGATTTAAGCACTGGTTAAGAGAAAGAATCGCTACCACTTTAACTTGTTAACCTTCTACATTTTAATATAACTTTAAACTAAACTTGTGGTTCTTTTTATGTACTCCATAACTACATCAACATTAACAAAGTGATAATGTACGGTGCCTACAATCATTGGCTCCTACGTTAAATGGTCCTTCAAGCCGGATGTTTATTGACAATAGTGTCTATTTACGATAGCGAATCGGTTCAGCTGGTCTCCCAGAAGCGGGTCGCCCCAGTTGGATTGAGAAGGCGCACAATATCGTACAATATACTGCGAACGCAATAAATAGAAACAAACGACAATTTCCAGACGCTAAGGATTACGCAACTCTACTACAACTACGAAGCCTGCTGTAGTCTTCGTGTCGTGAACTAACGTCAAGCTATATGTCTTTTACCGCCAACTACGTGCTGGACTACCGAGCTACATACGTCAAACTAAACTTACCTCTCTTCGACAACTACAGAAGAGAAGTCACTATGGAGAAGCTACAGCTCCAACAATCTTGCTTTGAAAACATCAAAGCACTGTGCTCTAACTAGAAAAAGGATAGCTCCTCAAGAAAAAATTAAGAGTACTTAATCAAACGTCTAGAATCTCGAAAGAAAACCATTTGATATGATGACTTATTTATTAGATACTCAAATCTAATAAATAAGTCATCATATCAAATGGTTTTCTTTCTTACTACCTACATTTAGAGACAATATAGGTACCTACAGTTGCAACATACGACTTAATTTTGTAGTCGAATATCGATGTACACCATCTCCACATACAACTTTTTGTTCTTATAAAGATTTCATAAAACAAAGTCGCATACCCATGCAAAGAGTTTGTTTTGTGGAATAAACTAAGGCGTAACTATCCTGTTACGCCTTAGTTTATTCCACAAAACAAACTCTCATCATGACATAAGAATCCATTTTGAATAAAATGCATAATTAAAATAAAACATAAGCGAGTAAAAACAAGTAAACTAAATAAACACATACCTTTCACTATAATTTTATACAAATTTTAATTTTTAGCAACGTAATTGGTTCGCGTCACTTTAATGCTTCGCACTGCAACTAGACAATTTTGAAGATACGACTTTGTTCTTGGGACCCGTCGCTATTGTTTGTCGATACTGCTCAACTCTAAAATGGAAAGATAAGTCCAAGGGTCTATGTTGTTCCAATGGTAAGATTAAACTAGACGACATAGTTGCGCTACCAGATCCTTTAAAGTCAGTCCTTGATGAAAATTACCCGAAACGCAGCAACCTACTCGGATGTCATGCGTCACAAATATTATGCTATAATTTGAACGTTTAAAACGCAAGGCGCATCAAGTCAGACAACAACTGTCGATTTAAGCACTGGTTAAGAGAAAGAATCGCTACCACTTTAACTTGTTAACCTTCTACATTTTAATATAACTTTAAACTAAACTTGTGGTTCTTTTTATGTACTCCATAACTACATCAACATTAACAAAGTGATAATGTACGGTGCCTACAATCATTGGCTCCTACGTTAAATGGTCCTTCAAGCCGGATGTTTATTGACAATAGTGTCTATTTACGATAGCGAATCGGTTCAGCTGGTCTCCCAGAAGCGGGTCGCCCCAGTTGGATTGAGAAGGCGCACAATATCGTACAATATACTGCGAACGCAATAAATAGAAACAAACGACAATTTCCAGACGCTAAGGATTACGCAACTCTACTACAACTACGAAGCCTGCTGTAGTCTTCGTGTCGTGAACTAACGTCAAGCTATATGTCTTTTACCGCCAACTACGTGCTGGACTACTGAGCTACATACGTCAAACTAAACTTACCTCTCTTCGACAACTACAGAAGAGAAGTCACTATGGAGAAGCTACAGCTCCAACAATCTTGCTTTGAAAACATCAAAGCACTGTGCTCTAACTAGAAAAAGGATAGCTCCTCAAGAAAAAATTAAGAGTACTTGAATCAAACGTCTAGAATCTCTTGAAGCACAGTGAAATGACTTTGAAGCACGATATGCGATTCTGGAGCAAACCTTAGAAGACAAAACATCAATGACTTCGTGGATAACGTGTACAGCAAGACTCAAGTTCTATACGAATCTACAAAAAGAGACATGCTCAACTTACTGGAACAACTACAGGGAAAGAAGTTTGTGAAGTTCGACCTAACTGGGATGCTGGATCGAGATACTGACGATACCACCAAAACATTGCTGATTAAGCAAGAGTGCAACTTTAAAGCCCTCGATCGTGCTATGTCGAAAATTGACATAACCATCTCTCCATTTTCAGGTCGAAGTGGAATGTCATCGATAAACAACACTGGGAGCTGGAAGCAGTACTCAAAGGCTCCAACGGTAATTACTACAACATATTTGTCGATATGGAGGACAAGTACGACGAGCTAAGAAAAAACTTGAACAATATGATTTGGTCGACAATGCAATACGAAAGATCGGTGCCAAAAATTAAGGTTCCTGAATTTTCGGGTAGCTATACTCAATGGATTTCCTTCATGGAAACCATTCACAACAACCCGATGATTAGCAAAGCTCAAAAGATGCAGCATTTGAAAACGAGGTTGAGAGGCGAAGCTAAAAGATTGGTGCAACATCTCAGTACTAGCGCAGAAAACTACACATCCTTTTGGGAAATACTGACTCAACGTTTTGACAATTCACCTGTCACTCAACAACCCGACAGCTTCAACCTCAAAAAAATGCATGACGTCATCACTGAATGTACGAACGGACTATCAAACATTGGTTTAGACATCGCAACTTGGGACCCAACTATCGTACACTTAATGTCGCAGAAACTTGACACGACTACCTACAGCGAGTACATAAAGGAGCTGCGAGATCCTAGAGATGTACCAAACTTGAATGAGCTGCTATACTTCTTGAAAAGCAAGTTCCTGGCATATGAAACCATGAATAAGACGAAAGAAGAGATACTTAACCCAAAGAAGCACAACATGGCATACTAAATGATTGGGCTAAATTGAAAACTGAACTTCCAAATGTAAGGAAAATAAAACTAAACCGATGGATTGGTGCATAACAATCAATAGAATTGCTGGGATTTTGCAATGCAAGTGAAAAGGCGTACGCTTGTGTCATATACAGTCGAGTAAGGAACGAACAAGATATACCGACTATATTTAAACTCTTCAGAGTCCGGGCATGTCATAGATGTAGAAGAAACAGTTATGAATCCTGAAAATGCAGTAATAACTGGCAAAATTGTAGCTCAAAGAACGATTTCTAACGTTTATGATGTCAAAATAATTGTAAAGTATTTTCTGAACTCATTTTTTACGTAAATATTTTATCTATATTATTTTTATGTTCATGTTGCCTTCTTTTCAGCTTGATTGTAATATAAATTTTAGAAGAGCAAATTGCAAATGTAAGGCAGGCCTATCTGAAAAATGTAAGCACGTCTGTGCTTAAATTTACTTTAAATAATCTCCAGATAGTGCTATAATGAAAACTAACAAAAATTATGTTTACTTAGGTTTGTTTGTATGGAATAGCAGTATTACATACAAAACTCAGGTATTTTTGCAAATAACATTATTGAGTAATTTAGAATTTGATTTTAGAATTTTGATTTTTTATTTGTAGTTTTGAAACTCATACTTACACATTTTTTTTACTGCATTTATCGACTTTTGTCGTTTATCACGTAACAAAGGAAAGTAAGTAATATCCGTGGGAAAGTAATAGAATTTCACACCAAATCATTTATTTTGAGTTTTCTTTGAAGTGTTCGAGCATCCAGAAACACAACAATACATTTTTACTTAGTAATTATGTTTTTTTTCACTTCTTAGAGGAGACTGTTTGAATACGTGAAGTGTCAATTTCAAGTAATGATTCCGAGAAAACTTCGGATTTGCTCCACTAGATGGCAGACCCTTCGTCGTGCACGTTCCCTATATATGTATTTTAAAAATAAATAAATATTGTATTCAATTCTAATTAGCTAACCTAACTACATCATATAGTGACCGTATCTAAAAATCTTTTAAGTTTTAAATAAATAGATTAACTTGGCCATCGCATGAAAACACAATGTATCACAATGTGTCACAAATAATACATATTACTTTAAATTAGATTGTTTAGTGCGATTGCCAAGTCAATCTGTTTATTTAAAACATACATACAATATGCAGTAGAGATATTACTCGACATGACAAAGGCCTACGACAAAGTGCAATTTAAAATACGAATAAATAAGTTATACGGAATAGGAATACGCGGGAAAGCCCATGACTGGTTCGCATCTTATTTAAATGATAGAGAGCAATTAGTTGAGATTGAATATTACAATAAAATAAATATTAGTTTTAAAAAACTAAAAAAAACACGCTTTAAAAACCAAACTAAAAAGTAGAAAATAATTTAATTCTATTAAAAAGCGTGGGGTGCTTGATATTAATTTTATAAAAATACCTCAAAAAGCACCCCACGCTTTTTAATAGAATTAAATTATTTTCTACTTTTTAGTTTGGTTTTTAAAGCGTGTTTTTTTGTGAGGAAGCTCATAAACTTGTCAGCTGTCAAAATCGGCGCGGGGCTTTACGAGTTTAGACGTCATAAGTTATGGTACCTACGTACGTCACCGGTGAATCCTATTACTTAAGTATGAAATAAGAAGATCCAGTACGGTGTTCCAGATTCCGTAGTGGCAGTTTCCTGATTTAAGTTTCATGAAGCACGCAATCGAATGGTTTACATAAATCACAAAGATGCCCAAGGCATTGTATTTATTTTCCCGTGCATTGAAATTATGCCCTAAGAGTTCAACACCGGCATCGGTAGTTGAACGATCCCTTGTAAAACCGAAAGTTGCTATGTAATCAATGATGTTTATTAAAAATCTCAAATCAAATCATTTATTGGTTTGCAAATATGGGTAATATACTTAGATTCTACCGTCTACCGTCACATGGGCATGCAAATCATAATATGTTATTATTATTATTACTGAATTTAAACAAATTGAAGACACAATAATTTTAAAATTCCGGTTGCCGGTTCTGTGTGGTGCCGGACGTAAAAGAATAGCACCATTCCATTTCTTCCCGTGGGTGGTTTAGAGAATGGGCATATTGATTCCCTATGCATTTGACCACCATACTGCGATCGCCAAGACGCCTGCCAAGCGTGGCGATTATGGCAATTCCCCCTCTTTTGGGGGAGGCTTGTGTCCAGCAGTGGACGTCTTTCGGCTGATATGATGATGATGAATGTTCAAATAAGAGTAAGGAATATTAAATACTAGAAGATATAAATTCAGGTTACAGTAATACAAACAAATTTCAAAGGTCACTAAGGATACACTAATAAAATAAAAATAAAAAAAATGGAAGAAAGAAAAATAGCATATCAATCGGTCAATGTTTCATCATTAAGGAAGTCGTCAACTGTGTTATAACTTTTTCAATTAATATTTTGCTTAAAACACTCTTTTAAATTTGAAAAGCGTCATAGTTTTATTAATATTAGGTATTTTATTATAAAGTGAGGGGCAATGCCAAAAAAACTTTTCTGCATAACTACATAGTATAAAACAAAGTCGCTTTCTCTGTCCCTATATCCCTATGTATGCTTAAATCTTTAAAACTACGCTACGGATTTTGATGCGGGTTTTTTTAATAGATAGAGTGATTCAAGAGGAAGGTTTATATGTACCACCGACCTCCACGCGGGCGAAGCCGCTGGCAAAAGCTAGTAAATGATAAATTATAAATTATTTTATTTCTGTAAGTAGGTTTGTACAAACACTTTTACACGTCAATCATATTTTTTTAAACTAGATGAGGTCGGCATTTCCTGTCTGCCTACTCTGAGAAGAAAGGCCGAAACAAACTCAGAGTTCAGTCTCTGTTAAAGTCCAGACATAATCTTGGTCAGATCATGTGAAAACCATGTGGATCGGTGTCTGAAATGGTCTTTTGAGGAAAGAACCACACAGATTGAGTGGACCTATCCATTCAGTGCACGCATTTATCAGTAATCATACAGCTCAACTCAGAACTTGAGGAGCTCAACGATTTGACGAACAATACCAAAGACAGGACATTTGGGTAGGCCGCATAAAATACTCAAGATTCCATAAGTGTTGTTTTACATTTAACTTTAATTTCCTCTATCTTAACTTAACAAAAACGAATAAACATTTTTGTTTCAAATAAACAGTTAAATTAAGTAATTAGACATTATGAACAAGTATATAAAGTAAATAAATAATAGTTTCAAAAACTAAAAAACACGCTTTAAAAACCAAACCGTGTTTTTTTAGTTTTTTTAAACTATTATTTAATTACTATTTTTTAGTTCTGCTTGCTAGCGTGATTTTTAAGTTTTTTTTGTTGTTTTTTGTTTTTTTTTTGTTGTTATTTTTATTTTTGAATTGTCATCGGTCTTCGATAAGTCTACGAAGTTTCAATGAAATCTGACCGTTTGAAGTGGGTCAAAATAGCGTCCAAAGGAGTCGGTGACATACAAACAAACAAACAAACATACAAGTGAAGCTAATAATAATAATAAAGCGTGTAAAAACAAAAGAAGCACAGCTTATAAGATCTGATGTTAAATCGATACATGCTTCAATTCCATAGGGAAGTGTTATAGGTTGCCTTCTTTTCCTCATATATATATACGACCTCCCCAAAACCATAGACGGGCCATGTGTACTTTTTGCGGACGATATCTCGATCCTGACCTCATGCCAAACAAATGTTAATTTAAATGAAAAACTTGAGACTATTCTTGGAAAAGTTATAAACTGGATGAGCGACCATAATCTCGAAATCAATTTTACCAAAACCAAATTAATAGCTTTCCATCCCCGGCAGAAAAAACAAATAAATATAAATTTTACCTTAAATCAACAAACATTAGAAACAGTTAACCATTTCACTCTCCTAGGTTTAACAGTAGACACACATATTAACTGGAAAACACATATACAGACAGTTAAATCTAAAATTTCAAAGTTTTCGTATGCTCTCCGCGAAATTAAAAAGACTACAAACCTGCAAACCGCACTAGTCACATACTAAGCGTATGCCCACGCTTGGTTTAATTATGGCATTATCTTATGGGGAAATAGCACAGACGCTCCCGCCTTATTTACCCTCCAAAAAAAGGTTGTACGTATAATTACCAACATAGAACCAACAGATAGTTACAAGCCTTACTTTCAGAAGCACAAGATTCTCACCTTAGTTAGTATTTATATATTGGAATTATGCAAACTAGTCCGCAAATATCCAGATTTCTACAATACACGGGGAGACATACAAACTAATTACTTGTTGCGCTATAAAAACAGACTAAATTTGTCCCCGTCCCGCCTTAAATTACACTCATCTAGTCCATATTCAATGTCAATAAAAATATATAATAAATTACCAGAATACATTAAACAACAAAACAAAACTAGTATATTTTTAAATAAATTAAAGCAATATTTAATTTAAAAAAGCTATTACACAGTAAATGAATATCTAACCGATAAATTAAATAATAATATATAATTATGAATAAAAGATATTTAATAAGTAAAATAACAACATATAAATATATTATATTACTTAATACTTATACTATTTACTATAAAATAATAAAAATAATAATTAACAAATTTTAAGGGCGTAAACAAATATGCATTATTTCAATATAATCAAATAAATAATAAATTTATAGATGGACTTGCACATATAATATTAATATAATAAGTAAATGAATAGAAATATTAAAAAGGATATAAAATAATTCAAACGAAAATTAATAAAGCGCTCTTCCTCGCTCTAGTTATTTTAGTTATTAAAAAATTTGCTGTGCCCGACTGGGTCCATAATTGTTTCTATTTTTTGTACTACCACCTGTAAGTGTACATTATGGATTGCAATAAACGATTTGATTTGAACATAAAAGATTTTTAATATTGATATAGTAGTGACCATAGTCAATATAAAAAATCTAATAAGATGTTGTTAGGTTAGTTAATTAGAATAGAATAGAATATTTTTTTTATTTTGAAAAAACATATTTATCTTTACGTAATAACGTAAGACAGAAGGACCCTTAAGTAGGGACTGAATAACTTAACCGAGTTGGTATTACATAACTTATCATAACTTTTTATGGTAGATGAACTAAGTTGCGAGACTTGTTTTTTTTTTACAATTTATGTTTTTGTTGACATCTCATTTTTTTTTGTAGATTATACATATACAGGTATACTGATTCATTCACTGCAAATGTAACTTTGAAATCCTATATATTAAGATGGGATTACAAAGTTATTTATGCAGTTGGTGTATCTACAAAACTGGACTAAAATTGCAAAATATTTTAGTTTTTCCTTAATGTATACACTAAACACTAACTGTATTCTAAATTTGAAGCTTCTATGTCTACTAGAAGTGCCTTAGAATTTTGATGATCGGGCAGTGAGTGACAAAATTAAGGAACTTTGACTAGTTATAATTCTTAAAAAACTAGTTCAAATTGAATGAAATTTGAAATGTACCGTATTTATACAATGCCTGCTTGGTTACTGAAAATTCAGGCTTCTAGTTTTTTCCACGATGAAGTTATAGGGGGGATTGGGTCGAAAATGACCTGAACTGCTTCGAGAAAAGGATGGTACGTACGTACCGCATTTTTGCTCGACTTGGCCATCTCTTCGGCTTACATTTTTTTAAATGAATATCCCAGCTTGTGCAAAAGAAGACTTTTGTTCTTAACCGTATAAAACTGGTTTATTTTTCTCCTTATCACTCCCAAATCGAAATATCAATTTGTATTTTCTTTTGGTCTGCGCGAAGATCTTAATTTTGCTTCCCCCGTATTTTGCAAGGAAGTTTTGTTTTCAGCAATCATTCTCCTTACACTACGTTCGTATATTCGCTTCAGTTTTATATTCCAAACTATCAACAGCTTTCCGTTTTTGAAAAAACGTATGCACTTTGAATATTAAATTTTTAACTTGTCTATTTATCGACGGACTAATCTTACTATTGCCATCTCATGTGCGTTTTATTTAAACTAGCCGGAACTTTTGACGCGTGTGCCGTCGCGAAGTACGGTGCCGTACTGAGTAATAGAGGTGTGTAACTCTTTCCTAACCGACTCACTGATCCGGATCATTGAAGTGATTCAAAAGATTGGTTCAGTAAGAACGTTTCAAACGCATCATTTGGATCTGAAACATTACTTTGCGTCCGCGCGACGCGTCGCTCGCGAAGCGACGGAGCAATGAGCGAGCGAGAAAGGGAGACTGAGACACACTGAGTTACTTAGCTATTGTCTCGCAAGTCGCGTGTGAGCGGGCGACACAATTACAATTTATACAAGTCAGAAAGAGATACTAAATGAGATGTGTATCACTCATACTCTCACAGATTTTCGTTGTCGTTATCCATGCACGTGAAAATGACCACTAAGGCGCTTACGTATCAAATACTATACGGTAGTTTTTTATACACTTATATCCAGTAGTAAACGCCCGCGACGCAACGTAATATATACGTAACATTCTGTATTTTATATCCTTTGACCCGATGATCCAAATGAGCTAAATGAAACATATCAGTGTTTCGGATCATTTCAGTGATCAAAATGTAAATGTATCAATCGCAAAAATTATACACTTTGCCCACCTCTACTGAGTAATGACAGCAAGTGCCCCCGCCCCTCCGTCCGCGTTCCACCGCTCACATACCTAAGGCGTAGCCAAATAGTTCCGCGCGGACTATAGTAAGGGTTTTTAACCACCTAGAGCAGGGATGGCAAACCAATGGCACGCGTGCCTTTGGTGGCACGCAACAAAATAATTTGAGCACGGCAGCCTATGTCACAGTAACAAACATAGAAATCTGAGTGTGATAAGTCCATCTTCTTAAGCCTGAGTCGGTACTTTCAGAAACTGTACCTATGTCACATGTTTCCACTTCAGCTAAAAGTTAATCTAATAACTGTTAACGAGCAATTCTTGCATATATATAAACTAGCTGTTGCCAGCGGCTTCGGACGAGTGCAGTTCAGAAATTATCCCACGAAAACGCACTACCAGGATAAAATGTATCCTATGTGTCAATCCAGGTTATAAACTATCTGTGTGCCAAATTTCATCCAAATCCATTCAGCCGTATTTGCGTGATTGAGTAACAAACATCCAAACATCTTCACAAACTTTCACAATATATCCAAAGTAATACACAACACAATTCCGAATTCGAACGTGGCGCCATCTATGAGAAGTCCATAATATTAGATGGTCCGATAGTTTTCTGAAAAAAATCGGATTTGAGGCGCCATTTGTTTGAGACTTATGAAACTTACGATTAATAACAACAATCATCATTGTTAATCATTTTTATGTGTGTGTTAATGTTAATTATAAATAATTAAGTCAAAAAAAAACTATCCAAATATCTTAAGTTGGAACAAATTACATATAAATACCAATTTTCATCGAAATCGGTTGACTTGGTGAAGAATTCACTGGGAACATACATCATGACACTGGATTTTTATATATTGAGATATATTTATAAATACAGCATGTAACAAAAACCCTGTCCGATCCTTAAGAGTATTATTCAGCATCGTACTGCGTACACATATAATACGGAACCATTTAATGGATTTGAGATTTTTGTTTTCCCAGTGAATTTAATTAAATTAAAACAAAAAAAATCTGATGAACTTTGTCGAGCAATCAGTGTTGCCTACACTGATTCCTCGACAAAGTTCACGTGTACTACCTACAGTTTTGTGTCAAAGAAGCCGCCTGAGCGAGATGGTTTTTATGATCCTTTGTCATGAACCTGCTTTGTCGCGTGCCGCCAAACAAACTTATAACGAAAGAAACTTAGGCTACGTCGTACCTTATGCCTACACGTAGGGTTGCCAGGTTTTAAAACCGAAAAAACCAGACAGACCAGTCAGTTCAGCCGAAAATTTGGGTTAAAAGGCCGGACACCCTTAACTTTGTAGTCTTAGGATAACATTACACACATTATTATTATTATTATCCTTTATTTCACTAAATGCACATATAAATTACATTTTTAAATATTAATATAAAAAATATACAAACATTTAAAAATATAAAAATAGTAGCCCACCGGTATCGGGAACAGGGTCCAAGCTACCGGTGGTCAGGGCTCCAGAGAGAGGAACCTCCTAACATTGCGAGCTGAAGAAGTACCGCTTTCTGAATCAGGCCTGTGGTGATATGGAAACTCATTAGAGTTTCTATAGTCTTAAAAATAAAGCTGCTATTTCGATATTGTCATCTGTCAATACGACTGTAATCTTTTCTTTGTATTTTGCTGATTAAAACCATTTATTCTAAAGGTTTTATCTTATTTATCAATTTAATCAGCAAAATGTTCTAAATAAAATGGAGAGATTCTTACGCCCCGAAAAACTAGTGATTGATCCGTCTGACAGCTCCGCCTCGAAGGATTGGGAACACTGGAAGAGGACATTCGAAAGTTTTTTGTCATTCTGCGGGAAAGATACGAAAGATAGTAAAATTATCCTAGATTTACTCATAAATCATGTATCTGCTAGAATTTACTCGTTTATCAGTGAGTGCACCACTTATGAAACAGCTATTAACACTCTCAATAAATTTTTTATCAAACAGAAAAATATAATTTACGCCAGACATATGCTGGCAACAAGAAAGCAACAGAGTGAAGAAAATATCGACGCATATATTCAGGTACTAAAATTAATGGCAAAAGACTGCAAATTTGAAAAAGTGGATGCCGAAACGAATAAACATGATAGTATTAGAGATGCATTTATTTCTGGCATCAAGTCAAACAAAATAAGACAACGATTACTTGAAAATCTGTCATTAACACTCGACCAAGCCTACAATCAGGCGTTGTCGTTGGAGATGGCCGAATTGAGCTCACAGAACTACAATGCTTCAAATTTAAGTTCTGTTCAGAGTTTAAATGAAGACAAGGAACCTATAGCAGCAGCGTTTACTAAGCGAAAGTGTTTCTTCTGTGGAGGGCGTGTGCATCCTAGAAAGGATTGTCCAGCTGTCGATGCCAACTGCCAGATTTGTGATAAGAAAGGACACTATGCTAATGTATGTCGAAGCAAGAAACTTAATAATGTTGCGGTTCTAGTTAAACAAGATACAAGTAATAACAGTTCTGCATGTATAGTAGCAGCATCACCGGATTCTCTTAAGAAAGCAACTGTAACAGCCTACATCCAGGGAATTCGTGCCCAAGCATTAATTGATACGGGCAGTTCTATTAGCTTTATGAATGAAGCCTTCTTTAAATTGTGTCGATTAAAGAAGAGACCTTGTAACCAAACGATTTCAATGGCTTCAACTACACTGACATCTCAAGTAGAGGGACAAACCTGCGTCTCTGCTAAAATTGGAGATCACAATTATGAAGGTCTGAATTTACTTATAGTAAAGAACCTGTGTGCTGACCTTATTATTGGTCATGACATACTAGAAAAGCATTCTTCACTTGAGTTCTCTTTTGGAGGATCAAAAGATCCAATTAAGGTAAGCAGTGTTGCTGCAGCATCTGTACCTGCAGTGCCTTTGTTTTCGAATGTTTCTCCCGAATGCAAGCCTGTCGCCATAAAATCTCGAAGATACAGTGAGGATGATAAAAAGTTTATTGGAGATGAAATAAGAAAACTTTTAGCTGAGGGAATTATTGAAGAGAGTATGTCACCCTGGAGAGCTCAAGTCCTCATTTCACAGAATACTAATCATAAGAAACGTCTCGTTATCGATTATTCTCGAACAATAAATAGATACACACATTTAGATGCATACCCACTTCCAAACATAGAAGAAATGGTGTCACAGATATCAAAATATCGTGTGTTTAGCGCTATAGACTTACAAAGCGCATATCACCAAGTCCCGATTCTGCCAAAGGAGCGTCACTTTACTGCTTTTGAAGCACTTGGAAATCTTTACCAATTTCGGCGGATTCCATTTGGTGTCACTAACGGAGTGTCAAGTTTCCAAAGAACCATAGACTGGGTTATTCGCAAAGAAGAGCTAAAAGGAACGTATGCCTATTTAGATGACATTACGGTATGTGGAATAAATCAAGAGGAACATGATGAAAATCTCAAGAGATTTGTAACAGCAGCTCAAAAATATGGCCTAACTCTCAATAAAGAAAAGAGTAAGTTTTCCCAATATTCTATTAATATTCTGGGATACAATGTAGAGAACCACGTTATTAAACCAGATGAGGAACGCTTAAGGCCACTTTTGAGTTTGCCACCACCATGCGATGCGCCATCACTGAGAAGAACAATAGGAATGTTTGCACATTATAGCAAATGGATCCCAAATTTCTCAGAACGAGTTCATGCTCTCGCTCATTCACAGGTGTTTCCATTGAAAAATGAATTAGTTCGAAGTTTTGAAAGACTAAAATCTGATATTGCAAAATCAGCTGTTCACGCTATCGATCACAATGCACCATTCACCGTGGAAACAGATGCATCTAATCATTCTATCGCAGCAACTTTGTCACAATGTAATCGACCGGTTGCATTTTTTTCCAGAATGCTAAATAATAGCGAACTTAAACACTCAGCTATAGAGAAAGAAGCTTACGCTATAGTGGAATCTCTATGGAAATGGCGTCATTTTCTCATTGGCCGACCATTTCGTCTCATTACTGACCAACGTTCTGTATCATTCATGTTTGATAATAAACTGACGAGCAAAATAAAGAATGAGAAAATACAGCGATGGCGCTTGGACTTAGCGCCTTTCAAGTACGACATAGTGTACCGTCCTGGAAAGCAGAATGATGTGGCTGACGCACTTTCGCGAGTTTGTGCTTCGGTACCGGTACGTACTGAAAAACTAATTTCATTGCATGAAGCTTTGTGTCACCCAGGAATAATGCGCATGAATCACTGGGTGAAGTCTAAAAATTTGCCTTATTCCACTGAAGAAATTAGGAATATGACTAATTCCTGTCGGATATGTTCTGAAATAAAACCTAAATTCTACAGATCTGACTTACCAGATCCAACCTTAATAAAAGCAACTTCACCTATGGAAAGATTAAGCATAGACTTTAAAGGTCCTGTACCATCTAATACAAGAAATAAATATATATTGACTGTAATCGATGAATATTCACGTTTCCCGTTTGCGTTCCCATGCAGTGATATGAGTTCTACGACGGTAATAAAACATTTGAATGAGATATTTATGTTATTTGGCATGCCATCTTACCTTCATTCAGATAGAGGAACTTCATTCGTATCGGCAGAAGTAAAGAATTTCTTGAATTCACGAGGTATTGCTTCAAGTAGAACCACTCCATACAATCCAAGAGGAACTGGCCAAGTGGAACGTTTCAATGGGACTCTATGGAAATCAATACAATTGGCTCTACGTTCACGCAACCTAGCAATAGAAAATTGGGAACAAGTTCTTCCTCAAGCTTTACATTCCATACGGTCTTTGCTCTGTACAGCTACTCACTGTACGCCGCATGAACGGATGTTTACGCATACTAGACGATCATCGAATGGAGTCTCTATACCTACTTGGTTGACTGAATCAGAACATGTGCTAATGCGAAAATTTAACCGTAATAATAAATATCAGCCAGTCGTTGAGGAGGTGACGCTACTTCATGTAAATCCGGATTATTCCTATGTGCGTCTTGCAGATGGTCGAGAATCAACTATCTCTAATCGACACTTAGCACCATTAGGACAAGATAGTGAGATAATCCAGGAAACGCCTGAAGTACTTAACGAGACCCGAGATTCAGTCGAGAGTAATGAAGACGACGACTTTTACGATTCTCAAAGTATGAACGAAGATGAGGAACAGCAACAGTTGACAGACCACCCAACAGTCGAAGCCGAACACACAGCTACTGAAAATCCAGCTATTGTTCAACGAAGGTCCACTAGAATTCGAAGGCTTCCAGACCGCTATGGAGACTACGTTCTAAACTGAATCGTTCTCTTTTAAGCCTGGAAGAATGTGGTGATATGGAAACTCATTAGAGTTTCTATAGTCTTAAAAATAAAGCTGCTATTTCGATATTGTCATCTGTCAATACGACTGTAATCTTTTCTTTGTATTTTGCTGATTAAAACCATTTATTCTAAAGGTTTTATCTTATTTATCAAGGCCCTTGACCCAACTGCCCAACGAGAGTCTCCTCAGGTTTGGTCGAGGCTCTTGGTTATCAAGCCATTGGCTGTAACGACTATAGGTACAACGATTGCTGAGTCCACATCCCTTATGTCGACAACCTCGTGAGCCAAGTCAAGATACTTGATTTGATTATCTTTCTCGGCTTTCACGAGGTTCTCGTCATGCGGAACCATTATATCAACGATCATTGCACGCCGATCGTTATATGGGGCCGAAAGGTTCTGGAGTGGCGACCGCGTACCGGAAGACATAGAGCGGGAAGGCCTCCCACAAGGTGGACCGACGGCCTTGTGGAGGCCGCGGGAATCCGCTGGATGTGGGAAGTACAAGACCGGTCGAAGTGGAGGAGCATGGGCGAGGCCTATGTCCAGCCGTGGACGTCTTTAGGCTGAAATGATGATGAATGATGAATAAATATTTCTATTAAGTATTTTATTTTTATTATTCGTTTATTCATATTAGATCTTATTATATTACATTTTTAAATATTTTTATAAAAGTAACTTAAAAAAAAAACATTTAAAAATATAAAAATATCGGTCCGCCGGTATCGGGAGCAGGGTCCAAGCTACCGGTGTTTAAGGCTCCAGAGACAGGAACCTCCTTACGATGTGAGCCGTATCGAGGAGTACTGCCTTCTGAATCAGGCCTTTGATCCAACCGCCTAACGAGAGCCTCGAGAGTTGTTGATCGAAGCTTTCGGCTACCAGTCCATTGGCTGATACGGCAATCGGCACAATTACAACCGAGTTCACATTCCACATGTCAACAACCTCGTGTGCTAGGTCAAGATATTTAATTTGTTTCTCTTTCTCAGCTTTCACGAGGTTCCCGTCATGCAGAATGGTAACATCGACTATCATTGTGCGAAGCGCTAACCGATCTATCACCACTATATCAGGCTTATTGGCTACAATAGTCCTGTCAGTAATGATAGACCGGTCCCAAAACAACGTGACATGGTCATTTTTAATCGACTTCAAAAAAAGGAGGAGGTTATCAATTCGACTGTATGTTTTTTTAATTTTTTTTATGTTTGTTACCTCATAACTTTCGACTGGGTGAACCGATTTTGATGATTCTTTTTTTATTTGAATCATATTCTTTTTATTCTTCTTATTCATATAGATCTGATGATGCGTTTCGGAGACAGACAACGGAACTCTTAAAAAAATAACAGCAAATCAACCGCGATTGCTGCTATCGCATAAATATGCATTTTTTTGACCCCAAGGATGACGAAATTTCGAATTATATATACCGTATGATTTTTTTTACCGTCTGGAAAAAAATAGGGCATAATAGGTGAACGGAGTAGAAGCCTATGGCATAGAAATTTCACTTCTTTTTTTTTTTAATCCTAACATGAAATGAACATATCAATAAATACTATTACTTATTTGTAGTAAACTTTTCATACTAAAAATTAAAAAATAATAAAAATAGAAAAGAGTAAAAATATCGGCAAATAATATCAAAACCCAACTTATAGGCACCCTACTCTACGCGCAGAAATTATCAATGAATTCGTAGCGACATTCAATCCTTTGATTGAAGCCGGCCGGCCGGGGATAGGTAACTACTATCGCAAAATATCTTTCCTTAGGCGTACCGCTCACGTGTCACCGCATGCGCATCCCCTCCCGCCCGCGCGCCCTTCAAACCGAGTACCGCGTTTCGTGCAGTCGTGCTCTCTCTCTCTAGTCACCTGCGATTAGCCATAGCGTGACGTCGATCGCTGTTTTTTTACGTTTGAACCGTGTGTGCTTCGACCGGCCAGTGATTGTTTTCATAATGACGTACGCATACTCCAACTCCACCCGCAGGCGAACATTCTATGGAGCGACGAGTCCATATTTACCCGCACTGGTATCTACAACGTACCTACACAACGAGCAATGGTGGAGTTTCAAAATTCACTTAAAATGAACGAACACGCTCATCTAGTTCTATTCAGTGTCAATGTTTGGGCCGGGATAATACACGTTGGCATAATGGGTCCAGTTTGTATCGAAGGTCGATTGATAGGGATAATGTATCGTGAAATTATACAGTCCGTTATCGACACAATGTTGGAAGACGTTCCTCTGGACTATCTGCCGGACATGTACTTTCAGCACGACGGGTGTCCAGCTCACTACGAGCGATCTGTGCTCGCGTATTTAGATAGTGAATTCCATGATAAGTGGATAGGTCCCGGTGGACCTGTGAACTGGCCGGCGAGATCACCAGACCTAACGCCATTAGACTTTTATTTGTGGGTTGAACTAAAACGCTTAGTGTACACCGAAGAAGCTCGTAGTGTAAATGAGTTAAAACAGCGAATAATAGACGTTTTTAATATTCTGAAAAGTGACAGAGATACGCTTAGGAGTCTAACAACCAATTTGCAAAAACGTGGGAGTTTGTGTTTAGAAAGAAACGGTGGACATTTAGAACAAATATTGCAATATCGTTGAAAAGGTACTTTTTCTTGTAAATAATAACTCATTTTCTGTAATTTTGTAAAAATTAATCAGTATAATTATTTGTAAATAAGTTGATTACGATCTTTAAATACGCCTAGTAAGTTGTAGTATCCGATTTGGATTAAACAACCTTGTTGGAATCCTTTTTTATTAAACATCACGTTAAAACCTTCGAAATACATATGAATGTGAGTGATTGTTATAAGTATTTAACATCAGCGGTTTGTTTACATTTCTATCAAAGCTTTACCGATCTTACGAGACGTAATTTATTTGGTTTACGGTTTCAAGACACGCGTCACTCAGTGTATCAAATTATAAGCCTACTACAACTACATACAGCACGGTGACGTATGTAGGTACACGCGCAAATGTGTGCGTGAGTGTGTAGGGATCAGGCGGTATCGTCCTGTGCGCAGGAGAGCGAAGTTAATGCTAGCGTCTCGCTCACACTTCCATCATGCTTCATTCATGTGCAATCGCAGCTGACGCCGTTTACTATTACCTATTTTGGATAATATTAGTTTTACGCGAGTGCCGTAGGATGTATTCTTTTTCATGTATTTTAAGGATATTCGGAACTTTTACTAAATAAATGGTACCAGGTAAATATTAGGGTATATGAGTTCTATTCTACTTACACAAAACGTCATATTGTTGTCCAGACGCTAAAAAATGTCAGCCGGTATATATACTAGCTGACCCAGCAAACGTTGTTTTGCCTTATAAATTATTTAGGGGTGGACTACCCCTAACATTTAGGGGGATGAAAAATAGATGTTGGCCGATTCTCATAGATACCGGATAAGCACAAAAAATTTCATCAAAATCGGTCAAGCCGTTTCGGAGGAGTATGGCAACGAAAACTGTGACACGAGAATTTTATATATTAGATTATATATACTATATTTCGGTAGGTACGATAACTAAAAAGTGAAAAATAAAAACTTTTACCAAAAAAAAAACAACCGACTTCCGAAAAAACACTACAAAGTGAAAAATAACTTTAATTTCGGAAGGCGGTGACAATTTTTTTTAATACATATCCAAAGTCAAAAGTTTTTTGGAAAAAGTTTTCAAGAACTGGGTCGGGCACATACTTGTAATACGGTACCTCAGAATCCACAAGTTTATATTGCAAAGCAAATTGCTGCGGAATAATCCTGGATACTTGGTTATGTCTGTGCAAGTACTCGCCGTTAGCCAGCCGAGAACAACCAGAGATAAAATGTTTGATGGACTCACCCAGATGGTAATATGCCCGGCACACGTCAACCGTCCCGTCCTTCACAATATGTCTCCGGTAGCTATTCGTCAGGATAACTTCATCCATAATTGCACAGACGAAACTTTCAGTTTCCCCGAAAAGGTCACCAAAACGTAGCCAGGATACGGACGCTACGAAATCAACACCGGGCTCATGAAGAGCCCGATAGAAGCGCCCGTGAAGCTCCTTGTTTCCCTATATTTCCTTGCGGTCATTGATGTTTAGTATGACAGCTTTGCGCCACTTCTCTATAGTCATGGACAGCGGGGTGAGCCCCTTGTCCACTGCGATCACATCACGGTGCATACCCACTTCGGTTTAAAAAAAATATTCCCTGAGACTGCACATCTCGCGGTTGTGGAGGGTCTTCGCATTTAAAAAGCCTCGACCCCCGCACTTCCGCGGCATGTACAGTCTCATCACCGATGATCGTGGGTGATGCATCCGGTTTGTAGTCAGCAGTGTACGGACCCGTCGATCCAGGGCGTCGAGTTCAGTCTGAGTCCATTTGAGTATGCCGAAAGAGTACATCAAAACCGGCAGGACCCAACAAGCGCGCAACTTGTTTCCGCCTGAAAGAAGACTAATTAATACCTTCTTCAGGCGACCAAAGAAGCGCTCCCTCAACGATTACTTCATGTCAGCAGCGTTGATGCCTAACGCTTCCGACATACCCAAATACTTATAGCTTTCGGATGAAGAGAGGGATCTGAGGTGTATGGAATCTGAGAGTTGAATTCCCTTGGATTCCATAATCTCACCTCGCTTTACATGCATGACTGCACATTTGTCCACACCAAATTCCATCCTGATGGCGCTACTAAAAGTTGCAGTGACCTTCAGTAGGGAACATCAGTTGTAATTTGTTGGGGGCAAAGAGTTTAAGGTCATCCATGTATAGGAGGTGAGATATAACCTCACCAACTCTCCTCAGCCGAAAGCCTAGACCTGAATCCTCCAGCAGTGTGCTTAGAGGATTCAGGGCTAAGCAATATCAAAGTGGACTCAAGCTGTCGCCCTGAAATATTCGCCGTTTGATCCATACAGGCTCATCATTCCCTTGGATCTGTGGACATCCCGGATAGCGAAGGACTGTCCTCCATTGCCCCATGCACGACTCAAGGAAGGTGGGTAGAGTTGCATTAATTTTGTACAACTCCAGCACTTTCATGAGCCATGCATGTGGCACCGAGTCGTAGGCCTTCTTATAATCTATCCAGCATGTCGACAGATCCTTGCGGGATCGACGAACCTGTTGGCTTATGTCCATGTCGATGAGGAGTAGCTCCTTAGTACCTCGGGATCCATTCCTACATCCATTTTGAGAGGGAGTCATAATCGAGTTATTCTCAATATGCGTATTAATTTACGCTCTCCAAATAGATGTAAGAAGTTTATAAATCGTTGACAAACATGTGATTGGTCTATAATTCTTGGGTTCCGCGGGACTACCTGACTTATGGAGCAGGTGGGTAACGCCTGCTGTTAGAAACCGTGGTAGCGACCCAGACTCTAAGGATGACTGGAATTGAGATGCCAGGCGACTGTGTGAACTAGTAAGCCATTTTAACCAAAAGTTGTGCAGTCCGTCCGGTCTCGGTGATTTCCAATTCAGTAACAGACGGACTGCTCTGGCCACGTCTATTGGCGTAATGAACACGGGTTCCACTTCTGGTATTAGTTCACACAATCGCTCGACATCCTGCATCCAGTCTGCCTCAACGTGACAGACGGGCACCGACCAAATGCTCCGCCAAAATGCACTCGTGGCGGTATCATCCGGGCGGCACACATCCGTCACACTTTGTTCGGGTCGCTCCCAAGCTCTATATACCCACCTCTCATCGCTCTGGAACATGCGGTTCTGCGTGTACCGGTCAACCCGCCGCTTATACCGCCGAATACGGTTCGCCCATGCACATACTTTCTGCTTCAGGAAGTCGATGCGCTCTGTGACACGGGACATGTATTCTGGAAGATTGATTCCAGTCCCCGAGAAAGCCCGCTTCACAAAGCGCATCACTCGAGGTCGTGTGTTACCCGCCCTGAAGCAGTATAGTTTGGTGATGCATACCCTGGCCCCATCAATACGACGCTCGATTCTGCACTGCCAGGCTGGTGCGGCTGGTTTCGGTCGAGAAGCTCCGTCACAGCTTGGAAATTTGACGTTAGCTAAACGACATGCCGCAACAGCCGCGCAATACAGGATCGAGTGTGTATCAACGAGATCCTCGCTACTCTCGAAGAAATACTTGAGCTGCGAGTCCAAGGCACACACCAGCGCCCTATTTTTTTGTGCATAGATAACCGTGGTAAACGGGGTCTAAGTTCGGTCAGAGTGGACCGATACTCGCGAAACGCATCCTCCAGTGCGCTCCTCAGTCGGGTGTTGTACTGGCTACTTACTGTGGCAACCCTATCATCTTCTTCAACACGATTGGACCGCGGCGAGATTGCATCAATAGGTGACGCATGTCCTGCGGTTTGTGTCGGGGTCGGGACGATATGGTTGCTCAGTACGTCTGAGCGCAGCCTAGCAAGTGCGGTGTCATCCAACCTGTGATTGCGTTGGATGACCCGCACCTGATCCGACAGTCGTTGGGCCGAGACGTTGACGGTCGGTTCTAGTACCTGGAACAGAGACAGCATCCTTTCGCGGTACGCAGTGAGGTTAGTTCCCCCCTCTGTAGACCCGTAATATGCGCCATGATATTCTCGTTCATAAATTGAGTCCATCTCATGCGCTGCACACAACCACTGGCAGCGGGGACCCGGCTCGTGGCCGAATGGCCCCTAAGTCCCAAGCTCCTCGGTGGCTGGCCTCTCCGCTGCCGACGTACAGGTGTTGGCGACGTCGGCGGGGAAAAATATTCGTCGCTCAAGCTCGACGCAACTGCCATGGCCGATGTCACATCACTCTCGATGGGGCTGAGTTCCGGCGGCGGCGAGGCGGAGCTGAGCGACGACTCCGGGGGTGGTAGGCGTGCATTTCGAGTTGCTGATCTCGTCAACATTGCATGTTTTTCATATTCCACATTTTTTCTTCGAAGGCTGAATTTGACAGCCGTCATTTTTGGGTATTCTGTATGTTCTTTTAGTTTTTTCATTTTACTTATGTTTTTATTGTAGATTTTTTTTTTTTTTTTTTTTTGGGTTTTGGCTTCGCACGTTTTGTGCATTTAGCCAGTGTCAAGTTCTTTTCGATTAAGTAAATGGCCCGATATCGGGCACGAAGTTACAAAACAGTCATAGTCGTCTTTAGTCAGTCAAGTCAAAGTTATTGTAAAGCGGTAGTAACTTTACAACAACGTATTAGGAGTTTTTGGGGGGAA
This sequence comes from Polymixis lichenea, assembly GCA_949091785.1. Lineage (NCBI taxonomy): Eukaryota > Metazoa > Arthropoda > Insecta > Lepidoptera > Noctuidae > Polymixis > Polymixis lichenea. The sequence goes on along the minus strand of OX420943.1, from coordinate 208,030 downwards.
CACGAAAAGTCCACGTTAGTCACTTATTTTCACCTTCACTACATTTGTGCACTCACACGTAATTAAATTGCATAATTCACTACCAAAATTATACAATTTTATTCGCTATTTCACTAAATTTCATGAAAATAAAAAGTCGTGCGACATGTTCCAACGCGATCCCGCCAAAAACTCTCATTGTAGATTTATTTATGGTTTTATTCTGAAAGCTTTGTGACAGTAAAAAAGTAAATGTCTTTTTTATCGTTTGCCATAAAATCTTCTTAAATTCAAAAAATCAACAGCAATAAAATTAAATGAACCAGTCTTCTTCATTAACCCCCGACGCAAAAACGACGGGGTGTTATAAGTTTGATGTGTCTGTGTGTGTGTGTGTGTGTGTGTCTGTCTGTGGCATCGTAGCTCCCGAACGGATGAACCGATTTTGATTTAGTTTTTTTTGTTTGAAAGGTGAATTAGTCGGGAGTGTTCTTAGATATGTTTTATCAAAATCGGTTCAGCCGTTTGAAGATTATCAGCTGTTTTCTGGTTGATGAAGGGATTTGAGCATCTTCCACGGGTCTGATCAAGTCGAAATTTGGTATTCTATTACTTCAAAGATATTAGACGAACAAAGTAAGATCTGAAATTTCCAGGATACCCAAGTAACTCATCAACAAACAGCAGAAGTATCGTGTTTGGGCTCATTGAAAAGGTTTCAATGAATAGGTTATAGATAAATGGTGATCAGAACGAGGAATGAGAATAAATCAATAACAAAATTGGTGGGAAACAAACGCAACGCTGCGAAGATTTAAGCGAGACATTAAGTTTAAAAAATGGGAAATAAAAGTTAAATTTAAAATTAAAAAAACCCCTGACCCAAACAAAACCTATAAAAAGTGAAAAATAATATTTATTGGCCGTTTATGTTGTAGGTAGTATTTTGATCAAGGCATTGTCAAGTAGGGGGACGGTCATCGAAAACGCCAAACAGAGGAGGCCTAGCATTTTCAGTAGCTCCAACACTAATACACATTCGACACCTTTTCACACACGTGGGGTCCGCAGCAAACATATCCAGCACGTGTTCCTCGATTTCCACGTTGCGTTTATAAAAATTAAAAATCAATAACTTTTGGTTTTTATGACTTACATTTTATAACTTTTTTTTCTAGTACGTATGTTGAACCAGGAATACGCCTTTATTGGATCGGACAGGGTTTTTGTTATAAACTGTATAATCTGTATCTCGGAAACGGCTTCGACGATTTTCATGAAATTTAGTATGCAGGGTGTTTCGGGGGCAATAAATCGATCTCGCTAGGGTTTATTTTTAGAAAACGTCAAGAAAAATCATCAGGTCATCCAGATATTATATCTATAAACCTAATACCAGACACCAGAAGTTGCACTAATTAGTTCTTTCATATAAATAAGCTGGTGTGATGTTGATTACTATTATAATAGTAGGTACAAGTCTATTTCTGTTTGAAAATAAAGACTACCAATTATTGTGAAGGTATTTAGTTTTTTTCTAGTAGTCAATAAGACAAGATTATTTGTTGGCATGTTATGTTAATGCCAAATGATTTTTTTTTTTTTGAAAAATTTTCATGGTTTGAATTACAAAACTAACGGGTTTCCCATTTACACTTTCATCCCATATTTTACGCCCTCGGGGGCTTATTTCCCAAAAACATTGAAACACGTGGTTTTTAATTTTTAATCAGAATGATAAACACCAATTGTGATGGTTTCAACTACAAAAATGACCATTTTCCATACAAACTTTCATCTTCTATTTACTTAAATAAAGTATTTTTTAAAATTCAACCCCTATGGGAGTTTCCTTAGGGGTTGGATTTCGAAAAATCCTTCCTTGTTCCTTGTCTACATTATAAAGACCGACCCGGCCTTGGCCCTGACCGGACAGCAAGCTACCCATTACTCGCCGTCCGCAAGCCCGCGCCTACGGTGGCCGGGAAACAGCCTGGGATTCCCGACGCTTAGGGCGTCTCCTGCGACGCCTTAGGCTGTGAGGGCGCATGTACTGCCTCTCTCTCACGTGCGCCGCCTCCCTCTTCACGAGCATTACTGCTTCGCAGAAGAAGGTGACGGGTACCCATGCACTCTCGCTCCGTACCATGGCCTAGACCAGGGCCGGACGCGAGAGATCGCCGCCGCCGATCGCCTCCAAGAGGACACGGCGATGGTTCGCTCAAGCCGGGCAGACCTCCACCGTATGCTCCACCGTATCCTCAGGGCGATCTTCGCAATGGAAACACCCGGGCGTTTCCTCCCGCCTTATCCAAAACAGGAACCTCCCGAAACAATCGTATCCGGTGAAGACCTGCGTCAGGCGGAAGGTGAGGTTGCCATGTCGCTTCTCAAGCCACTCTTCAAAGAGGGGACTTACCGCCGCAATCGTGGCGTGCCCAATGGAGTGCCTAGTGTTAGTATTTTGAACAGTAGCGGTCAGAAGTGGATTACCAATCTCAAAACTATTGCTTTTTGAGATTGGTAATCCACTTCTGTTTAACTTACGACCTTCTTATAATAAGTCATTTCTATACTATAGACACACACTCCCATAAGTTTACAAATGATTGTATTTCATAAATTCAACCGTTAAAGTAAATGGCATGATAGCATAGCGGTTACCGTACTTGGGTTAGCGCGTTTGTGCGTAACGAGTCGCGGGTTCGAATCCCACGCGCAGCAATAGTCTTTATTGTTTAAAAAATTGCTTTTGACTGTAGTTTCTTGTTTTGCTCGTCTTGTTCACTAAACTCGTTAAACTTTATGATTATACCCACAGAAACCTAAATAAATTTAAATGATGTTAAGGTGAAGTTAACTTACGACTCATCCACCGCGACCAAATAGAACGGTGTTGGCTGATATTATATGCTAGTGACGTGTGTTAAATCTATTAGCGGTGTTCTAGTTAATTTTAAAATGGAAGCAAATTTAAATATAGAAATGAAAGCGAATATTAAAGCGCTGCTTAAAAGCGCAGTTAATAAATATGTCACTGACGTATATATCTGACGAAACCGGACTGAGTATAGTGATTTAATTATTTTATTAAATATTTATCTAATTAAAGTATAACTGCTGATCCTTGTAGTTATTTTTTTAAATGTTTTTTTTTAATATCCTATGGTCTAAATAGAAGAAAAATATAAAATTTCAATGTAAATTTATTTCCTAGATTATTGAACGGTGAAAATAACATTATACTTACATAATATTTATGTGAAATTTCTGTTTTCAATATTTTTTTGTAAATAGTGATACATATTAATAGGTATTTTGCTTAGTAGCCTAACAGTACCCGATTTTTGTTTTAGTGAAATACTGTGAGTCGGTGGGTGAAAAGATATTGTGAGGAAGAGGGTTAACCTTGCTCGTCGAAAGCAAAGTGGAAGACCCCAGCTCATTAAAGAGGCGCAGCGACAGCGCATGTTCAGTGAATATGAAACAAGTAGTTTCATAACGATAAGACATTTTGCCGAATTATCCAACACGCATTTACGAACCATGCACCGTGCACTCCACGCTTAAGGCTTGCATCAACGAAAACCAGCCCAAAAACCATATTCAATGGAAAACATTAAGATACGGATGACATTTCACTTTTGTTTAAACTTAAACGTCAGCAGCTGGTCAATAACGATGTAAACAGCGCAATCTCAAAAGTAGTTTACTGGTTCAATGTTAATAATTTACTTCTTAATGAAAAATTAACTAAATGCATCAAGTTTACGTTACCTCACGTTAGGCAGGTGCAAACTACTGTGTTGATAAAGCGCGAAGAATTGAATCCCGAAGACAGCACTATATTCTTGGGCTTAACTTTGGATGCCAAGCTTCAGTGGGGCCCACATATAGATAAATTGTCGAAAAAGCTAAGCTCTGCAGTATACGCTGTTAAAAAAATTCGTAATTTAACTGATATAGAGACAGCCCGTTTAGTGTACTTTAGCTATTTTCATAGTGTAATGTCGTATGGTATTCTGTTGTGGGGAAATGCCGCCGACATTCAGACTACCTTTGTCTTGCAGAAAAGAACTGTTTGATCAATTTATAAATTAAGTCCGAGACACTCTCTCAGAGAGATTGTGAGATGACTGTGCCGTCAAAGTATATTTTTGAAAATCTTTTATATGCCCATAAAAAAATAAATTGTTTAAAAAATACAGTGATATCCATAGTATAAATACTAGGAACAAACACAAATTTGTTGTACCATCAACAAGGCTCAAGAAAATAGCTGGGTCGTTCAGATGTCAATGTATACGCTTTTATAATGAATAAACTTCCAAGCCATGTTCAATATCTAAGTATCAATAAATTTAAATCATTCATTAAACGTAAGTTGTGCCCGAAACCCTTTTATACCGTTAAAGATTATATTGAGGACCTCAGATCATTTACTTGATCTGAGTTGAGGACAAAAAAGCTTGGGATTGCCCTGCTCCAATTTTTGCATACTTAATGTTGTTTTTTCTTTAAAACTCTTTGACATTTGATAATTATTATATACACTTTGAAATGAATATTTACTTCGAGAAGTATAATATTATTTTTGTATTAATTATTGCGAATGTGAGGACTATGTGGGTCATATTTTGTTTTTCTTTGTGTTTTTTGTTTTGTGTTTCATCTCTTTCTCAGTTAGTTTTAATATTAATCTGGCAGTTTGAGTATTTTATGCGGCCTACCCAAATGTCCTGTCTTTGGTATTGTTCGTCAAATCGTTGAGCTCCTCAAGTTCTGAGTTGAGCTGTATGATTACTGACAAATGCGTGCACTGAACGGACAGGTCCACTCAATCTGTGTGGTTGGTTAAATTGTCTTTTGAGGTAAGCCTCAAAAGACAATTTCAGACACCGACCCACATGGTCTTCACATGACCTGACCAAGATTATGCCTGGACTTTAAAAGAGACTGTGACCTCTGAGTTTGTTTCGTTCTTCTCAGAGTAGTCAGATAGGAAACGCCGAGCTAAAATACGATTGACGTGTAAAAGTGTTTGTACGAGTTACACCATATTTTTTTATATTCATACAGAAATAAAATCATTTATCATTTATCATAAAATTATAAATTACAAATATCTATTGATTTTAGTAATATTCAAATATTATTGTGTCATATCCGCAATATGGATTATTTTGTGGTTTAGTTTCAATCTTCTTTTCGTAATGAAAATGAATACTTAAGCTATAACCTCAATAAGTCTTATTAAGGTGAATCTAGTCCACGTTTTTCCCATACAAACTTCGGGAGTGTATTACTCCACTGTTCGACAATGTACATCAAAAATTAAACATGGTATGGTTTTGTCTCATTATTAATATTGTCTGTATGGAAACAGAATACTAAAATAAAAAGCCATTAAAAAGTTAGAAACTAACAAAGATTCGTTTTTCTTGCTAATTTAACCTAACTTTGGGCGTATTTAAGTAATAAAAGAAGTGTAAAATCTGTAAAATCAAGCTCAAATATCGAACAGTTCAATTAACTTAATAAAGTTAAAGTTAAAAGTTGTGAAAAAATCACTGCATAAATCAATGACCAATAGGTCATTGATTTATGCAGTGATTTTTTCACAAAACCCGATCTTCTGAAGGACTGTTCTTACTTTTTTTACGCGCCTGTTGTACTACTACTAATGTTATGCGTGTAGACTAGCTTCTAACTGCTCATCACTGATACTACCTCAGTCGGACACGATGCCTGGTGAGACAGCATGCTTTTTAGTCAGGCCCATCAGTGAGTTCGAGCCCGCGACTAGGATCCCCTTAAATACGATTTGTTAATTTTGAGGTTTGAGATAGAAAGAACTCACTCGCATTAGATTATAAGTAGTATTACTCAATTAATTGTATCATGACAACGCGTCTGCATTTGTTATATCTAGGGTAGCTTTGCGTAGATTATTGTGGTTTCTTTAGAGTACCCACACACAGTAGTAATTACAGCAGAATATTATTATATTACTAAGATACAATATTTTAAGGCTGATTATAGATTACCAATTAGCTACTTTACTTCGGCGCGAAGCGCCGAATCTTAATAATGGTGGACGTTTATTAAAATTTTGCCAAAAGTGGTAGTAAAAGTGGATAAACTGTTAAAGCGGTCACATTTTTTAAGACATCTATTTATAACAGGGAAGTTTTATTTTATTACAAAATTATGTTTTTTCACGTGTTATGAAGGAATAAAGTATCTGTATCTAAATAGATACTTTGTGACTTACCTATTATAAATCGTGTTTATTACTCGTGTATCCAAATAGATACTGGGCGTCTTTCGCAGTGATTAGAAACTTGTTTGTTTGTCTCCAAAAAGATACAACGATACTTAAATTTTGTTATAGAAAATGAAGCAAAATTCGAGTCTTTCAAGAATTTTGGCCCTGGTGCCACCAGCTGACTCAGGGTCTGAGGATTCTGATTCAAATTTAGATCTGTCTTCATATGCTCCCGATATCTCTAACGATATACGATATTTTTGAACAATCGGATAGCGGCGATGACTCTTTACCATCACAAACACCGCCTCAACAGTAATACTCATGGTTACCCGATGCACCAGCCATGTCTGTTACGATCCCATCTTCACCTTCTCTTGTGTCAGTAAATCCTTCACCCAAAACAACACAAACGGTACAGTCGCCAATAACGTCAAATTCAATTTATGTCAATACTTGTGTCCTTTGATAACAATTCCATCCAGACTCCTACGCTCGCGTATATCAGAGGTTCAAAACCAAAACAATGGCTAGTATGAAGATCACCCTGAGGACACGGTAGAGCATACGGTGGAGGTGAGCCTTGCTTGGGCGGAGCACCGCTGTGTCCTCGTGGAGGTGATCGGCGGCGATATAGTAAAATTAAAAGAAAAATGTTATGGCAATATAGGATACATCCAACAAAAAAAAATAAAAACATGTTTAAGCGATACGCAGCTAGATTAAAAAAAGTAATATCACTAACTCAGAAGTCACAAAACAATTATTACATAAATACATCACAAAACAAAGCAAAAGCGACATGGTCAATTATAAATAAGTCTAAATGTGACTTTCCCAAACAGCCTATTACAGAAATACGTAAAGATGACATCAAGATTACAGATCCTAAATCTATTGCGAATAATTTTAACGACTTCTTCATTGATCAAGCTTCAGAATCGGACCAAATCAATAATTTCAGAAATGACACTCAGAACAAAACCCGAACCTCAAAGCATAAAATCAACACAAAAAATAATTCAATTTTCCTTACTCCCACAACACCTATGGAAGTAGACAGAGAAATACAGCAACTGAAAAATACCCATAGCGTGGGCAACGATGGTGTCTGCACCAAAGTCATAAAATATGTATCCACGAATATTTCAGCTCACCTATGCTACATAATTAACTTATGCATCTCTAACGGAATATACCCAGAAAAACTTAAAACGGCCATTGTCATTCCACTACACAAAAAAGAAGACAAACGAAAAATGGGGAACTATAGACCCACAGCGCTGATCCCCATTTTTTCAAAATTATTTGAGAAAATCATTTATAGCCGACTATACAGTTATCTAGAAAAATATAATAGTTTAGTAGACGAGCAGAAAGGCTTTCGCAAGGGGAAATCAATAAATATGGCCATTTATGACCTACTGAAAACAATTCTGGTCGCTATGGACAAAAAATTACCAACATGTGCCATCTTCATGGATATGAGTAAAGCCTTTGACCGAGTTGACCATAGGATACTAATGCAAAAATTAAGCATGTATGGCTTATGAGGTAAAGCGTTAGATCTCATCTTTTCATACTTGTATAATAGAAAACAAATTGTAGAAATAACACAAATATGTCAGAAAACACGAACCGAGATCAAACATAAGTCAAACTCGAAAACTATAAAATTTGGAGTTCCACAAGGAAGTGTCCTAGGCCCTCCATTGTTCTTGATATATATCAATGATCTTCCTAACCATATCAAACATCCAATGGTACTATTTGCAGATGATAGCACAGTTATTATAAAAAGCGACACCAAAAATGATTATGAGCACGTAGTAAACCAAACATTAAATACGATAGTACAATGGTTAACCGTAAATAATCTAAAAATAAATATTGACAAAACGAAAATTATACACTTTCACCAGAGAACTCAACTGACAAATATAAACGTTAGTTACCAAGGTAAAATAGTACATCCTGTCACACATACAAAGTTTTTAGGAATTATTATTGACAATAAACTGACATGGAAATCACATTTAGAATATGTCTGCAAAAGAATTAATACAGGATGTATTACTTAATACATTTGCTCTGTACAAACTCATAAAAATTGTCAATAAAGAAGCCGTATTAACTGCTTATCACGGACTTGTTGCACCTGTCCTAAGATATGGTATTATAGCTTGGGGCAACTCAGTCGATAAGGAATTTGCATTTAAAGCTCAAAAGAAATGTATTCGAGCAATTTGTACTATCGACAACACTACCAGCTGTCAATCCTACTTTAAAAGCTTAAAAATTCTGACACTGCCTTCGCTATACTTAAATGAAGTTAATGTTTTTGTGAAATTAAATCCTAATTATTATCTTAATTATATCGGATCTTTAATCCGTTGACATTTGTAGTACTTATTCTTAATTTATTTTATTATTATTTCTAATTTTTAATTTCATTTGACTATAATAATTTTGAAATGTTATTTTAATAATTATACAACTAGATTATCGATAATGTTATAATTTGCACATCTTATTAGGTAATGATACAGTGTACTTTATATTTATTTGTAACATCTCTTTATACCTACCTGTATTATGCAAATAAATAATTTGATTTGATTTGACTTGGCGATCTCTCGCGTCCGGCCCTGGTCCAGGTCCGGCCTGGTCTGGTACGGAGCGAGAGTGCATGGGTAGTCGTCACCTCCTTCTGCGAAGCAGTAATGCTCGCGAAGAGGGAGGCGGCGTACGTGAGGGAGAGGCAGTATATGCGCCCTTACGGCCTTAGTCGCTGCAGGAGACGCCCTGGGCGTCAGAAATCCCAGGCTGATTCCCGGCCACCGTAGGCGCGGACTTGCGGACGGCGAGTAATGGGGAGCTCGCTGTCCGGTAAAGACCAAGCCCGGGTCAACGGCACGTTGTGTTCCACACGCGCCTCAAAGAGATGTCAGCACTAACAGGGCCGATGCCTGCCAGGGGTGCGGGTTGTTCGAAAGAGATACCGCGGCCCCTGGCACACAGGCAACTGAGGGAACACGGGTGAATTTTTGTCAGTAAAAGTCTGACATGCCCCCCGCTCCATCTAGAGCGGGAGAAGTTATTTGATGATTTCCTTACCAAAAAAGAAAAAACGAGTGCGATATAAACCGTACACAAGAGTACTGGATTTATATTATTCTGATAAAGCACTTATGAATTGTGGTTGGGCATAATGGCTACATTTTGATATTATTGAACAAAAAATTAAAATAATTTATAGTTAAAGATACATTTTTGAAAAGGCCCGTAAAAATATTGTTATTAAATTTTCAAAATAGTCGAGAAAAACTACTTCGTAACTTAGTAATCGCATATAGTGCGTGACAAATACATGAGTAAGAAATTAGAAAATATACAGAGTAGCGTTTTGTAGGAAAGTGAAATTAAATGTAATACTTCGACTTTTGATTATTTTCGCTAAAGTTTCGAAGCACTTCGCAACCTTACGGCAGCGGATTGTGATTACACTCTTATTAGGAGATCACAAAGAGGAAGCTACTAGCGATATTACACTTAATATAGCATTAGTAAGAGGACTTTAAGGTAATCTGCCCTTAAAGCATGTCATTACTTGTAAGTATGAAAAAAACACTTCGAGACGAGACTATTACAACGCAATTTCAAGGGTAAATATACTTATAAAGAGCGCCCAAATCCAAACATAAATGTGATATAAGACTGAAAAAAATATGGTCTTGGGATATTTGTAAGATTATTGTTTGCTAGCTGGGAAGTAATAGTCATTTCGGCCATAATATCATAGCACATGAATGTCACTCTGAAGTAAACTGCGCATGCCATCCACTGGAATGATTGCCAAAAAGTTAATATCTTGGAATTACAATAAATAGCAGGCTCATCTTCAAAGACCTCGTACGATTGCTGAGCGGTAGGATAAGAAAACTCACACACATTTTAAAAAATCTAAGGCGCGTTGCAGATTCTAAGTTGCTTAAACAAGTTTGTTACGCACTCTGTCAGTCACTTCTTACTTATTGTATATTGTCATGGGGAGGTGCGGTAAAGACTGCGATAAAGCCTTTAGAGATCGCCCTACATGCTATCCTCATAGTGAGCCATTTTAAACCATTATTGTTTCCAACTGCTACATTGTATCAGCTTTGTGAAGTCTTGACTGTGAGACAGTTATTTATAATAAGTATAATTCTGCTACAACATAGCAAACAGGTATATGACCCACGAATCCTCCAAAAACGAAGAACAGACTTGTATGTGCTAGATTGACCCGTTTACGTAATTTACGTTTAAGTAAATTTAGCCAACGTTTCGCGAATTTCAGTGGTCCCTTTCTTTACAGCAGATTAAACAGGGCTCTCAGGGAACTCTGTGCAAATAAATAGTATCTGAATATTTGAAAAAAATAAATTATGAAGACTGAACTTCTACTGCATAAAGCACAATGATCACGACGATAGCATTAACTTGTTTGATTTATATTTACAAAATTAACCCAGAGTACACGCTTAAACTTCCAAATGTTTATCTTTTTCATGGACTTCACACATTTACACACATCCCACACGCCCTCTCTCAATTCACACACTCACATTTCATCCCACACAGTGAGAGGTCACGCATTCATACTCTACATATCGCACCTTCGGTGCAACAAAGTCACAACAGCTCATTGTTTTATTTACAGGAGAGGCCTTTTAATTTTTTTTTCGCATTTATTTCCTCTTTTCTGGATTACTATTTTATAAGATCCTAAAACTACTAAAACTACTTTAAATAGTAATCCAGAAAAGAGGAAATAAATACGAAAAAAAATTAAAAGTCCTCTCCTGTAAAATTAAAAAACATTTCCAAAAAAAACAACCGACTTCCGAAAAAACACTATAAAGTGAAAAATAAATTGAATTTCGGAAGGCGGTGACAAAAAATTTAAATACTTATACAAAGTCACTAACAGAAAATGTTTTTATTTTTCACTTTTTAGTTATAGTACCTGGGTAGGTACTAGTAATGGTGGTGGTAATTAGTGGGGTCACTAATTCGAAATTTCATCATCCTCGGGGTCAAAACAATGCATATTTATGCGTGTTAAGGTTGTTAAGGTCGAGTTTTGCTAGTCTGAGTTTTTGAATGAAACAACGTGTGGTTTGTACAAAATTCTATTGGACACTGCTTATGAACCAAGGAATGACTAACTCGAACACGTGAATGTATATATAGCTATAAGTTACAATTTTTAACCGAACATACCGCCCACCAAAAGGGCTTAAAGACCTTTTTAACATATTAAAACATCATGCTACTTTACAGTACAATGTAACAAGTAAATAAAATGCAACTTGAACAGGTACAAATTTGAAGGTTGTGTTACTCAATTTATAATAAAACTTACAATTATTTAAAATTTCGATATTTTAAAACATGCATTTATGACTCTACTATATTAATTAGAACAAGCCAAACATTAAAACGAAAGTTATATAAACATGGGCTTACACACAAAGGTAATTACTTAATTAATTCTTCACTACTAATCGGTAACGCACATAAGTTTGAGATTGATCTCTGTGTCAGTTTACCATTATGACGTACTGTATATACTCTTGTTATTCCATCTTGTCCAGGGTGTTTTGTCACTATCCGTGCCAATGCCCACTTGCTAGGAGGCATATTTACGTTTTTAAGTAGTACAATGTCGCCAACCTCAAACTCTTTTGTTCTTTTGAGCCACCTTGTTCTTTGGTTTAGGCGCGACAAGTATTCCGTTTGCCAACGTTTCCAAAATCCTTGAACCAGTCTTTGGATATGTTGCCATCTGGACAGCTGATTCATATTGGCCGTGGTATAGTCACGGTCAGGTACCGTAATTAGTGCTTCTCCGACAAGGAAATGTCCAGGTGTGAGTAGTTGTATGTCATCGATCAAATCCACATCAGTATTAATCGGCGTTAAAGGGCGAGAATTGAGGCAGGCTTCTATCTGTGTGAGCACTGTGGTGAACTCTTCAAATGTTAAGTTCTCCGTCAGAATTTTTCGTAGGTGTTGTTTAACGGACTTGACGCCAGCTTCCCAAAGCCCTCCAAAGTTTGGGCTGTATGGCGGTGTAAAGTGCCACTGTGTTCCTTCATTTGCTAGTTGATCAGCTATAGGACCGGGTAATTGTAATCCCGCCTCTTTCCACATTTTAAATAATTCTTTGTTAGATGCCACGAAGTTCGTGCCGTTATCGCTCCAGATCTCATTACATCTTCCTCTTCTGGCCACGAAACGTTTGAAAGCTGCGATAAATGCATCGGCCGTCAGATCGCTTACTAGCTCTAAATGTATTGCCTTTACCGCCATGCAAACAAAGATGCAAATGTATGCCTTGCGGGTTTTTGCCCCTCTTCCTTTGAAATTTAATACATACACAGGGCCAGCAAAATCCACTCCACTTCGAGCAAAAGGACGCGAAGGATTCACCCGAGCTTCAGGTAAGTCACCCATTATTTGTGATTTACTAGCAGCTCTTTGCCGCATACAGGTAAGACATCCATGAATCTATTTCTTCACCCGACGTTTGCAGCCAACAATCCAGTATTTACTCATCAGGTAAGTAATCATCATTTTTATTCCACCATGCATTGTTTTCAGGTGTGCATCAGCCATCACTAGTGATACAAAGCTGCTTTTCTTGCCCAGTATCACGGGATATTTTAGGTTCTCCTCGGCGTCTGCGTTTCTCAACCTTCCGCCCACCCTGAGGATATTTTGATCATCTAAGAATGGGTTCAGTGTCTTCAGGATGCTATTGGTTTTTATATTCTCTTTTTGTTTTAGTCTTCTAATTTCATCTGAAAATTCTTCTTCTTGTACCCTCTTTATGCAAAATTCCAAAGCGTTTTGCAGTTCTTCTGTTGTCATCCCCTGACCCAGTTTGTTTGGATTTCTTTTCATATTTAAAACTCTTTTACAATGTACTATTACTCTCAATAATTCAGTGAGTGTATCATATTCTTCAAATTTCAGGAATTTATCTTCTCCTTCTGTTACATTTACGTATGACTGTATGGGTTTCTTTCTTTCTAAATCTGTGGTTGACCTTAACGGTCTTGTGAACTCGATGTTTTCCTCTACGAGCCAGGCAGGGCCATTCCACCACAACCTTTTCTGTTGTAGTTCTGATAAAGACGATCCTCTTGATGCTATATCGGCTGGGTTATGTGCCGACTGTACATGGAACCATTGGCTACTGCTTTTGTTTTCCAGTATCTCTACTACTCGGTTTGCGACAAATGGCTTCCAACGGTTTGGTTCTCCGAACAGCCACGCTAAAACTATAGTTGAGTCAGTCCATGCGAACACATTGTGTGAAGGAATTCTCATAGCTTGACTCACTTTGGTTAGCAATTTGGCTAGTAGTGTAGCTCCACTCAGTTCGAGTCGTGGTAGTGTAATGGTCTTGACAGGAGCTACCTTTGTTCTTGATGCGATGAGATTTATCTTTATGTCACCTTCGCTTGTTTGTACGCGGCAATAAACCACAGCTGCATATGCTTTTTCAGACGCGTCGCAAAACCCATGTAATGTTATTCGTTCCCTTTCAGTGCTAATGGTGTTCAACCAACGTTTGATTCTTAATTTATTGACATTTTCTAAATCTCTTCTAATGAATTTCCATTGTTCTTTCAGTTCTTTGCTTATTTCTTGGTCCCATCCAACTCCTTCTAGCCACAATCTTTGTACTAGAATTTTTGCTGTTACAATAACTGGTGCTATCCACCCCAGTGGATCAAACAATTTCTGTAAATCTGACAGAATAGTTCTCTTTGTTATATGATCTGATGATATAGGTTCTAGTTGTAATTGGTAATGGAACTCGTCTCTTCCGAGATTCCATGACAGACCAAGAGCCTTTATGGTCCCGTCTAGCTTCAAGTCTAGGTTAGCTTTTGTAGTGATTTTGTCAGCATCTAATGATTTAAGAAACTCGGTATCATTAGACGCCCATTTTTGAAGTTCAAAGCCTCCTCGTTTCAGAATGGTAATGATTTGTTTACTAACACGAATTGCTTCTTCTGTTGTATCGCAGCCTGACGTCAGATCGTCGACATAAAAGTCTTCACGAGTAATTTTGACAGCTTCAGGATATTGTTCACCTTCATCTTCTGCTATTTTAATTAACGTTTTTATGGCAAGATAAGGCGCAGATGCTGTACCAAACGTAACTGTTTTCAATCTGTAGTCCTTGACTTCAGGTAGTTGGCAGTTTGGCTCAAGGTTGGGTCTGATGCTGCCACGCCACAATATTCTATGATAATCTATATCTTTCTTATCTACAAGTACCATTCTGTACATTTTGATGACGTCACTTGCGAAACACACCTTATGCATGCGCCATCTCATTATTATACTTCTCATATCTTCTTGTAGTACCGGGCCAGTCATGAGCTCGTCGTTCAAAGATATGCCGTTACTTCCTTTGCATGACGCATCAAATACGACTCTGATTTTCGTGGTCTCTTTATCTCTTCGAACTACGGCGTGATGTGGTAGGTAAACACACCGGTTGTGTACTTCATCTTTCGGAACTTCCTCCATATGTCCCATTGTTAAATATTCTTCTAGTACCTTATCATATTCTTCTCTTAGTTCAGGCTCTTTTTGAAGTCTTCTTTCTTGCTGAATCAAGCGATTCATGGCAATTTGTCTCGTGTTCCCATCCGCTGTTTTTGGTTCATTGGTACGAAATGGGAGTCTCACAACGTATTGTCCATTGCTATTTCTACTATATGTATTTTCATAGAAACTTTCACATTGGTTTTCTTCTTTTGTGTATATTCTCTTCGAATCTGGTTCTATCTCCCAGAGTGTTTTCAATAAATCTTCTCCTATTATTTGATGATGCATAACAAGAACCGAGTCTGTTTGTTGTATTCTATCTTCTACCTTTCCGAATAAAATCCAGCCAAGGTTTGTCTTATGTGCACATGGTGACCCTGGCGGACCTTTGATTAACTGGTTCTGTACGATTTGTGCACACACGTCCACACCCAGAAGCAAATCAATAGACCCTGGCTGACAATAGTTAGGGTCAGCAAGGACTAGTCCTTCAAGATGAGGCCAATAGTTTTTGTTGATGGTGCGGGATGGTATTTTAGTAGTCAGTGGCTTCGACATAACATATGTTCTAACTTCCATGTTGAAATTTTCACATCTTGATTCTACATTGATCTGAACTACTTGTTTGATATCTTCTCTCGTTGATCCCACGCCTACAACTGTACCTTTGACATGATAACGCTTGGCCATGAGTTGTTGTGCCGCTCGTTCGCTAATAAAACTTGCTTGTGAGCCTTGGTCGATTAAAGCTCGTAATATAGTTGTGTAATTGTCTTCACTTCTCACCTTTACAATTGCCGTTGCTAGCAACGATGTGCTTTGTTTTGTAGAAACGTGTGATGTTACCATTGTAATATCCTTCTCTGTTTCTTCAATCTTCTCCATGTTGGTATGTAGTGTCACTTCGGGTTTGTTTGTTTCTTTATTTTCAGTGTTGCCCGTTGTGGTTGGTTTTATTGTGCTGTCTTCTCTATTTTCATGAAGAAGTGAATGGTGACGTCTTTTGCATATTCTACAGCTTGTTGGTATGCGACAATGCCTCACAGAGTGTCCGGGTGCAAGGCAGTTGAAGCACAACTTGTTGCTTTTTATGAACTCGCTTCTTTGTGTTGGTGTTTGTTTTCCAAACTCCTTACAGTGGCTAAGTGTGTGGTTTTCTTTACACATTTGACATATTTTATTATTCTCCACATTAGTTGCTGCGTGAAATGACTTTTCTCGAACATGAACTGAACTTGCCCTTTGTTTTGATGGTTCTGTAAGTTCTAACGTACGAAATCGGCATTCCAGGAATTTACGAAACATCTCGAGGGAGGGAAGGCTGTCAGGTTCCTCACAATTGCTGCTCACATAGTCTTCCCAATCTTTGTGGGTTTCACAGTCTAGTTTCTGCACTATGACGAATATTATCATAGGATCCCAGTTTTCAGTCTTCACATTCATATTTTTAAATTGATGTAAACATTCAAATGTTGTATCCAATAAATTCTTGATAGAACTGGAATTACCCACATTCACTTTTTTCAAAGAAAAGAATCTCTTCATAACTGCGTCAACATTTATACGTTTGTTGCCATACCTTGTTTTTAGAATGTCCCATGCTTGTTCATAGTTTGAATCTGTCACTTGTATATGTTTTAATATCGATGCGGCTTCTCCATTAAGACTTGTTTTTAAATAATGCAATTTTTGTACATTAATCAATGACACGTTCGTATGTACAAGTGTATTAAATAAATCATGGAACGATAACCACTCTTCATATTGTCCACTGTACATAGGCAGTTGTATTTTCGGCAAAACCACTCGTGTTTGTTGAGTATCACTAGGTATAGGCATAGAACCACCAACATTGACTGGTTGAGAAACCAACAAATCCTTCAAGTCTGTCATCAAACATAAATACAGCTCTTCATGTTCAAAAAACTCCTCATTTACTATGTAAGGTATTTGGTCGCGCTTTTCCTTCGGTACGTTTCGTAATATTTCACCGTAAGCTTGTTTATATTCACTCCAGTAATCTTCTACACACTTAATGCGAGATTCAACATAATTCCTTTGGGTTAATCTAGCTTTCGGGCACTTCTTTAGATTGGTCTGGGTCTTCTTCAAAGTATGTGCAATGTTTTCCACTGTAATCAACGCTTCATCCACTTCCGTAGCCATCGTCAGTACGTAATAACTTCAACCGTAGCAAACGTAATTAAATGAATAAGTTTTAAAAAGTCAAATACTTTGCACTGAACAACTCGTACACTTGGGTCGTCTTATCTTATCGCGATCTCTTTGTTCTCGGGCGACCGGCGACGTCGGTGGCGAGGACTGGTATCCGGCTCGATTATGGACCATATGTTAAGGTTGTTAAGGTCGAGTTTTGCTAGTCTGAGTTTTTGAATGAAACAACGTGTGGTTTGTACAAAATTCTATTGGACACTGCTTATGAACCAAGGAATGACTAACTCGAACACGTGAATGTATATATAGCTATAAGTTACAATTTTTAACCGAACAATGCGATAGTAGCAATCGCGGTTGATTTGCTGTTATTTTTTGAAGAGTTCCGTTGTCTGTATCCGAAACGCATCATTAGGTCTATATGAAATTGAACTGGGACCACACGGGAAGTACGAGCTTTCAAATAAGAAAAGAATAATCAAAGTCGGTTCACCCAGTCGAAAGTTATGAGGTAACAAACATAAAAAACATACAGTCGAATTGAGAACCTCCTCCTTTTTTTGAAGTCGGTTAAAAATAACACTACTGTTAGTTATCCTGTAAAAAATAATGTTAATGGCTATGATATAATATGTAAAATTATCCAAGGGGACTGGCGCTGATAGCCGAAATACAGGTTTTGCCTGGTTCGGCTATAGATGCTCAACTCATTTGTACTCAAAACTAGCCTATTTTGAATTTGTAAAATGTTTAAGTGTTTTGAAATAAATAAAAATATTATTTATTACATATTATAAACGAAGGAATACGAATTTATCGAGTTCAGTATATTTTTTGTTAGGGTTATCCTTATCACAAATCAAAAATCTATAACCAAATTTATTAAGTATTAAATTGAAGTAGGTATTCCTCATTAATTATATATAGTAGGTATAGAGGTACCCATAGGTAATGTAATGGAACAAAATATATTGGCAAAAAATATTTTGTGAAATTAATAAATTCCTCGTGGTGGCTGTTTGTAAGTATACTTTGTAAATTTTATTTCGTTTCACGCGTGTTTGTTTCTTATTCTTGGTCGCGTTCTTCATTACTGAAGGTTGTGTCCCTGAAAGGCCTTCGTGGCTTTATGCACGATGTTCTTCCACTTTGCTTTTTCTTTTTATTTATTTCATTAAAAAAAAAAGCAAAAAAAGTAAAAGCGATAAAGTATTGAGTATTAAGTATTGAATTCACCACTGTGCGCCTAAATTCGTTTTAAAATATTAATTTTGGACAAAATCATCTGCTAACGGAAGTTAGCAGAATATATTTTCATTCAAACTTTTTTCTATGTGTAATGTTCAACCTAGGCAAAAACGCTTGAACTATATTTTTTAAGTAGAAGGAACTCCAAAACTCATCCGCATGCGAATATAACTCACATTATTTTTTGCTCTGCTGGGAAATGATCTGCCAAGTTCATCCACATCGTGCACTTGACCTCGATCACGCCTGATGGAAAGCGATTGATGAGATCTATGATGGATCCGAACATGCCCAGAAAAATGCCTGTTTACTCTTGTTTTGAAAGAGGACGGTTTAAATGTGGAAGAAAACACAGACGCAGGCAGAGAGTTCCACACTTTTTTTTTTTTTTTTTTGGTTTGGAAATCATCAAATAACTTCTCCCGCTCTGGGTGGAGCGGGAGGGCAGATGTCAGACTTTTACTGACTAAAACCCACCCGTGTTCCCTCAGTTGCCTGTGTGCCAGGGGCCGTAGTATCTCTTTCGAACAACCCGCACCCCTGGCAAGCATCGGCCCTTGCGGGCCCCGTCAGTTGCCGCTGATATCTCTTTGAGGCGCGCGTGGAACACAACGCGCCGTCGACCCGGGCTTGGTCCTTACCGGACAGCGAGCTACCCATTACTCGCCGTCCGCAAGCCCGTGCCTACGGTGACCGGGAATCAGCCTGGGATTCCCGACGCCCAGGGCGTCTCCTGCGAAGGCCACGGCTGTGAGGGCGCATGTACTGCATCTCCCTCACGTGCGCCGCCTCCCTCTTTGCGAGCATAACTGCTTCGCTGAAGGAGGCGACTGCTAGCCGCACTCTCGCTCCGTACCATGGCCTGGACCAGGGTCGGACGCGAGAAATTGCCGCCGCCGATCACCTCCACGAGGCCACGGCGGTGCTCCGCCCAAGCCGGGCAGACCTCCAGCGTATGCTCCACCGTGTCCTATGGGCAATCTTCGCGATGGAAACACCCGGGCGTTTCCTCCCGCCCTATCCGAAACAGGAACCTCCCGAAACAGCCATGTCCGGTGAGGACATGTGTCAGGCGGAAGGTAAGGACGCCATGCCGCCTCTCAAGCCACTGCTCAAAGAGGGGACTTACCGCCGCAATCGTGGCGTGCCCAGCAGTGGGTTGCGACAATCGCACTTTCCACGTCGCCATGAGATCGTGCCGGAGCTCTGTCCGCCGTGCCGCGATTTCCCGCGGCAGCGGAGTTACGCTCCGGCGTTTGGCTTCCTCGCGCCATTCCCAAGTGTGCGCGAGGACCTTTGCCTCCAGATCCCATGGCGGCAATCCGGCAAGGAGGCCCGCCGCCTCACCGGAGATCGTGCGGTATCCCCGGATCATCCGGATGGCCATGACCCTATGGGCCGCCTTCAACCGGCGTGCAGGTTGGCGCCTTAATGTAGGCGCCCACACCGGCGCCCCGTATAGGGCCATGGCCCGCACGATCCCCGTGTAGAGCCTCCGGCAGGAGGCGTTTGGCCCCCCTGAGTGGGCAGGAACCGCTTTAAGGCAGCCCCGGCCCGCTCCAGTCTGGGAGCCAAACGTCGGAAATGTTCCGCGAAGTTCCACTGGCTGTCGAGGACGAGTCCTAGGTACTTCATCGTCGACTCGATGCCGATGTGAACCCCTCCCACCGTTATCTGGGAACCCGTCAGTGGCGCATTCCGAGGACCATGAAACCACATGGCCTCGGACTTGTGCAAGGCCACCTTGAGTCCCAGTTGCCGGATCCTATCCACGATTCCACACTTTGGCTGTGCGCAAAATAAATGTGGAGGAGTAGCGCTGAGTACGACTCGTCGGGATATTAACCAAGTGCGGATGGTACCCTGCAGTACGTCTGGTAGTCTGGTAGTAAAAGGGCGATGATAGGATCAGGTCGTGGAGCTCCTGCGCACACTCTCCGAACTACAGACTGTAGAAAACCGATTGGCAAGCAACATTACGCCGATGAGCCAAGCTGTGACGCTTAGCCACCAACGTTTCGTTACCTATGAGCCTTTTTGCTCTGCGTTCCACCGAGTCAAGAAACCTAAATCGAAGTCTGGGCCCTAATTCACTATGACCACTTAACGATTCCTTACATCGAAACCACGTCAATTCCTTAGATCACACACGACATCTGCTATTATCATATTATCAATGACACAATGAACAAAACCGCGCGTAATGAACGCGAGGTTAGCGTGGTTTGAACTGTCAAAATTCCACACTTGAGAACCGTACAGAATCGTAGTTCGTGTATAATTCAGCACATCTTATATTGAAGAATGTAAGAAATTATTGTTTTTCGTATAAACATATACAAGGGATATTGTAGCTTTAGGTACGTACACACTATTGTCAAACATGCATAATATATGTGACCACACTAACAGGTACTATCTCATAGTTTTATTCACTTTGCTAAACGTTCTCCATATTTTATAGAAAATATGCAGCAACGAAAGAAAGAGCGAAAGCTACTTCAACCTACAGCCTACAACGCCTAAAAGCCCGAGATCGGATGTTAACATACTATTTTTCGTGCCTATATACATGTAAATACAAATAAACAATTTTGATATGAAACTCCAACTAATAAAAAATAGTATAATAACATCAGACACGCAAGTCGCCGCGGCTTTTGATAATTTCGTTACAGATATTCCCGTTTCAACTACGAATTTCTAAATTCATCACCTTCTGTTGCTGAGTGTTTGCTTATGGAAAATGTTAATATTTGTGATTCAGAATTTCATTATGAACATATTAGCTGTAGAGATATAATTAAACCCTTTCAAGCTTTGAACGTAAAAAAGACTGCAGATCTGTCGGGTAATTCTGTAGAAGTCGCTAAGTCCATTATTGACATTGTAGCACCTACTTTAGCTCTTATATTCAATAATTGTATCGACTGTGGGAAGTTTCCTGACCTAATGAAGAATAGTACATCAGACCCCTCTAATTATAGACCTATTTCAGTACTACCTACCTTTACTAAAATTTTTGAGAAATTAATTTTAGACCAATTGCAAAGATTTTTTAATAAACATAATTTATTACATAGCAAACAGTTTTACAAGGGGTCGTTCAACTACCGTTGCACTCTTAGGGCATATTTACAATGCATGGGAAAATAAATACGATGCCTTGGGCATTTTTTGTGACTTATCTAAAGCATTCGATTGCGTGCTTCATGAAACTTTAATCAGGAAGCTTCGCCACTACGGGATCCGGAATACCGCTCTGGATCTTCTTATTTCATACTTGTGTAATAGGATTTGTTGTACCATCAACAAGGTTCAAGAAAATAGGTTGGTCATTCAGATGTATACGCTTTTATAATAAACTTCCAAGCCATGTTCAAGATCTAAGTCTCAATAAATTTAAATCATTCATTAAACTTAAGTTGCGCCTAAAAGCTTTTTATACCGTTAAAGATTATTTTGAGAACAAAAAAGCTTGGGATTGACCTGCTCCAATTTTTGCATGCTAAATGTTTTTTTTTTTGTTTTTGCAAACTTATACTCTTTGACATTTGATTATTATTATACACCGTGAAATTTTAATGGTTGTTTTCCCGCGGCAGAATAAATTGCCATAAGGAGTACTTTCGAAGCATAGAGTAAAAGTAAAAAATAAAGATTTTTGTTTTATAATAATTCAAAGAATATTCATCAATTCGGTAAAACACTACTCAATAGTAACTCTAGAGGTAACTTGTAGGTATAACTCGAATCGCACGCACCGCCGACAAAGGGAACAGCGATGCATAAATGTTCAAAGCAAAATAAACTCTCGCACTGGTGATTTTTCACAATGATTAATCTAGCATTTTTTGTTTCTAATATTTTATTTGTTTATAAAACGATTGTATTACCAAGACGAAACCATTTCGCTGCGGGAAAACAACCATTAAAATTTCACGGTGTACACAATTTGACATGAATATTTACTTTGAGAAGAATAATATTATTATTGTATTAATAATTGCGAATGTGAGGACTATGTGGGTCATATTTTGTTTTTCTTTTTTGTGTTTCATCTGATTCTCAGTTAGTTATAATATTAATCTGGCAGTTTGAATACTTTATGCGACCTACCCAAATGTCCTGTCTTTGGTCTGTTCTGAGTTGAGCTGCATGATTACTGATAAATGTGTGCACTGAATGGACAGGTCCACTCAATCTGTGTGGTTCTTTCCTCAAAAGACCATTTCAGACACCGATCCACATGGTCTTCACATGTCCTGACCAAGATTATGCCTGGACTTTAAAAGAGACTGTGACCTCTGAGTTTGTTTCGGCCTTTCTTCTGAGTGTAGTCAGATAGGAAACGCCGACCTCATCTGGTTTAAAAAAATACGATTGACGTGTAAAAGTGTTTGTACAAACCTACTAATAGAAATAAAATCATTTATCATTATCATTTATCATATAGGATACGAAACTTATAGTAATAACACGGTATAATCATAGTTAGTTACTAAGCCTTTTTTTTAGGGTGGGAAATCATCAAATAACTTCTCCCGCTCTGGGTGGAGCAGGAAGGCGTGTGAGACTTTTACTGACTAAAACCCACCCGTGTTCCCTCAGTTGCTTGTGTGCCAGGGGCGACGGCATCTCTTTCGAACAACCCGCATCCCTGGTAAGCATCGGTCCTTGCGGACCCCACCAGTTGGTGCTGAAATTTCTTTGAGGCGCGCGTGTGCCATAGACAATTTGTCTTGAAGCATACAGAATATGACATTTCGATTCCTTGCCATTACGTTGATTTTTACAAGACATGATATTCACGAGGTTTGAACGTGGTAGGATTCCGCGGGGAATATTATTTATCATACAGAATTGGGGCCCAGTAGTTAAAAGGGCGTAGTGGATCATTAGGCAATGATGCCGCAGATGAACTTGCGAAGAGAGGCTCCGATGTGAAAGCGTAGGCCCGCTAGGCCCGCTAGGCCCGTACCTACTTCTCACCTGCTTTTCTCACAATTTCGTGCGTGGAGTCGCCAAAGAACGACCGAACTTCATAATAATAGATAGTCACGGGCAACAGACTGTAGACAACGTCAAAATTAGCTTTACCGATTGTATATCCGCGATTAACTCAAAAACTTCTCAGCCTGAGTAGAAATAACCTTAGAATAATCGTAGGAACAATTACGGGGCATAACCCTCTGACATACACGCTACAGACAGCCCGCTTTGCAAGGGCTGCCTTGACGCCGAGGAATCAGCCGGGCGTCTCATCCTGGCGATCCATGCAAGGCCGTGGCTTCTCAGCGTAAAGCAATCCTCGGAACAATGAGGTCGCTCCGCGAAACCTGTAAAGCTCTCAGGAAGCTTCTGTGCTTTCGGGTGGAGCTAAGCTGGCTTTGTTAGTCAGATCAAAACCCCCACGCACAACGGACCGAATGAGAAAGTCTAAGTGCGAAAAAGGGAGGGCCCATCATCATCATCGAGGGTGCAGCGACGAATTGTAATTACCTACAGTCAAAGTAAGTTTTTGGTAGGTACTTTTAATTAGCTAGACCAAAATGACAGCTGTGAATTTGCGATCGACCTTTTACATCAGTCAGCTTTTCTCTTAGAGTTTGTTCAAGTTCCTGTTGACCACTACATACATTCGTTAATTGTGTCACTAGCCAGTCACCGTTGGCAAAAAAATCGCGTTAGGTCGCAACAAAATGTTGATGTTGTTAACGTAGATAGTGTAACATAGTACATAGTAGATAGTGTAAAATCAAGTTTATTAAACCTTCGAAAAGCTAGTGCTAAGTTCCGCTCGATAGTCGAAATTTTTGGAATTATTTCAGTTTTTTATTTTAAATAAATTTTAAAAGGTGCACCCACCTAAAGTACCCCCACGTTGTTTTATTATAAATGATAGTCATTAAAATATTTCTATTCTATTCTGATAGTGATTCATTCATTCATTCTTTCTTAACTAACTCTCAGAAATAAAAATACTAAAAACTGCATAAATTTTATAACCTTTTGCTGAAGTCTCTGCACCTCGTTGCGCACGTCTCTGCGCAGCTCGGCTAACGCGGCGTCGTGCGAGGCATGCGCTGCCTGCGCCGCGTGTGCCGCGTGTGACGCATGCAGCGCGTGCGCCGACAGGCTCGGCCGCCGCTCGTCCAGCTCCTCCTCGATGGTGTCCTGCCGCGCGCTGGCGCCGCCCACGCTTAACGCACTCGCCGAGCGGCCCTTCGCGAACGTGGCCTGCGGAGTGATAATAATCAATTCTATAATCGACCCGGTGGCTCAGCTGCGCTCGGGACATGGGCCACGTTCCGCCATTCACCTTAAGCGTGAGCGCGGTCGCCGTAGACGCGACGGTCACGGCCGGCACCGGCGCTGCGCCCGGCGCGAGCTCGGTGGAGGCTGCGCTCGCTAGCGGCCGGTCACGCGCGCTCAGGCTGCGCGTGAAGGCACCGCGTGCAGGCTCGGGCGCGCCTGCGTCGAGCGAGCCCGTGGCCAGCAGGCGGCCCCACTTGCCGCGCGCAGCCGAGGGCGCGGCGGGTGCGGGCGCGGGGTCGCCGCGCTCGGGGTCTGGTGGCGCGGCGGGCGCGGGCGCGGGTGAGGAACGCGCGGGCGTGGGTGCGGGCGCGGCCGCCACGCTGCGCTCGCGCCGGAAGCGCGAGAAGATCTTGCGCACGAGGTGGTCCTGCGCCTGCTCGAGCTGCGGCTCGCGCTTGCGGCGCTCCATGAGCTCTCGCTCGCGCCGCACGTCCGCCACCTTGCGGAAGATGAGCCGGTGGCGCAGGTTGTAGGTGAGCGTGAGGTTGCGCGCGAAGCTGTTGGCGAACGCCTGATAGAAGTCTAACACCTCGAGCAGGCGGTCGCGCTTGATAGTGTGCAGGTCGCAGTACGTGAGTGCGCGCACGTTGGCCGCCGACTGCCCCACGGCGCTATCCTTCCAGAACGAGTCGCCGAACACGTCGCCCTTGCCTGTAACGCGAGCATCGGAGCCGAGCGTCAGTACATGTATTCTTCTACCCAATACGACCCCGAAGCACGAGTACCTACTAAGTAGATATATTAAACCATCGCAGGGTAGGTCCGGAGGACCTGATAGATCGATTTACTTATCACCTAAATATAATGGATATCCTGAGTATCACGTACCGAGAATGGCGACGACCTCGTCGTCCTGGATGACCTCGAGGCTGCCGGTTACGATGAAGCACAGCGAGTCGATGGACTCGCCCGTGTGGTACAACAAGTCGCCAGGTGCCGAGTGCGACATCTGGAAGTGCATGGCAAGCGCGCGCAGGCAGCCGTCGGACGCGAGCCGGAAGGCGGGGTGCTCGTTGAACACCTTGCGGTTCAGGTGTACGCAGATGTCCGCTTTCATGTCCTTGGGGCAGTAGTTCAGCACCTGCGGGCACGCGGGGGTGAGAGCCTGCGCCGGCGGCGGCGGGCGCGCGGGCGCGGTGCGTACCTTGTCGGTGTCCAGGCCCTTGGTCATGGCCCACGTGGACACCACGTAGTCCATGACGCGCTCGCTCAGTGCCTTGGGCACCTCGTGCAGCTTCATGAACTCGCGCACGTTGTTCAGCATGTCGTGGTACTTGGCCGTGGCCGACGTCATTTGCTGGATGATGGTAGTCACGTGGCCGAATATGGTGGCGTACAGCAGGGCTGCCAACATTAGAATGCTTCGCGGTGAGTGGGAGAAGGCGCCCCACACCCCGCTCACGTGCGACAAAGATTACTTCACAAAAAATTCGGTAAATAGGTAGGCACATACAAATACTTTTCTAGCAAAAACTCTTCTCAAATGATACACCGATTTTTTTATGATTAGAAACATCTTTTACTGTATTCGTGATACAAATATAGCGAGGTACTTACCTATAACATACCAAAACGTACGAAACTAATTTAAATGGATCATCAATGATACATTTCTAACGTTACGGGTGATCCGACCAAACGATGACGAGCGTCATGTACGGCTCGAAGCTTCGTTTCTCTATCTAATATTCAGTCATGCGGCAGATTCCGAGGAATAGACCAAACAAAAAGGAGGGTTTCAAAATAATTTTAGCACGCTATTCAAGTATGTGTATACCACGTATTTACAGAGAGAGTTCCTGACAGTTGGTAGGCTACCAATAACAGACAAAAAGTTAATATCTTATTATTATATAATATAATTGTGACATCGGAATTGTTACAAAAATATCATACGACGAAAAAGTGGTCTTCAGCAGCCTCGCAGCACTTGTTGCGTGTCGTTATGTGTACTGTGTGACTCCTGTGAGGGCCAAGGTCACGGTCAGTTCGGCGCATGTGACAGCTGTTCTGCGAATATGAATACGGATAGAATACGGCTGATACGCACAAATTGCTATCATGACCTCATCGAGAGTAAACTGACCTTTCTTCGCACAATCATTTATGATTTGACACCAACGCAGTAATTCAAATTCTAAAGTATAAAGTGTAATCCGGGCTCTTGCCGCACATGACGCTCTTGACCACGTATCTGACGCTTCGTGGGCCTGCACTGGGATTTGGGGTGGGGGGGGGGGAGCGGACAGTACAACTAAATAACAACAAAATATATAAAGGTCTGTGGACAGAGTACAGGACTTGGCTGGGGAGGGTGCAGCGATGGTGCGCGAGGACAACACTCGTGCGCCACAGTGCACAGGACGCGGGAGGCGCGGCCCCCGCCGCAGGGGCTGCGCGGGGGTCGCGCCGTGCTCCGGCTAATAACAGAAGAATTCCGGCACCTGCCACGATCATCATGCAGATGGTGAAGATCTTCTCGTTATCGGTCTCGGCGGCGACGTTGCCGAAGCCCACGGAGGTCATGCAGGTCATGGTGAAGTAGAGCGCGGTGACGTACATGGTCTTGCGTGACGGCCCGTTGACGAGCTCGGGCCCGTCGGACTCGTTGGACCACACATACGAGTAAGGGCTCTGCGTGACGTTGGCGAGCTTCCACAGCCACGAGTACTGCAGGCCCGAGTCGGCGTCCGAGCGGCCTATGGAGTACCACACACACGCCAACCAGTGCGCCACCAGCATGTAGAAGCACAGCAGCAGGATAAGCATGGCGGCGCCGTACTCCAGATAGCGATCCAGCTTCCGAACCACGCGGCCCAGGCGCAGCAGCCGCACCACCTTCAGCGCGCTGAACAGGCTGCCGATGCCCTGCCGGCCCAGAGACAGGCGATGTAGCGCAGTATCGCAACAAGTAACGAGAAACAAGTACAAGCAAAGTAGTGTCATTCTTAAAACTGAGGAATGGAGAGTGTATTGTGAGTGTTGTGCGGGACACCGGGTGATCGGGCAATACTCACATCCTCGTCGTGGTCGAAGGCGTTGAAGACGTCGTAGGGTAGGCATGACAGCAGGTCGATGAGGAACCACGACTTGAAGTAGTTCTTGCGGATGACCTTGGGGTCGCTCACTACCTCGCCGCCCGGGCCTACGAACGTGGTGTGAAAGTTTAGCACGATGTCGATGAAGAACACCACGTCCACGATGGAGTCGATGACTAGCAGCGACACGTCCTCGCTTGTCTTGTTCTTGAAGGCCACGTTGTACGGCACCATGATGGCCGTGTAGAACGTGAGGCACAGAATGATCCAGTCCCAGATGGCCTTGAAGGCGCAGTAGTGCAGCAGGATGTGCGGCGGCGTCTTGGGCGCCTCCTGCCGGTACTGCGGAAGCACGTCGCCCGACAGTGACATCACCTGCGACACACGCACGTCAAACACACATGCTCGCCACACGCGCGCAGCCAAGCACTCCAGCATGTAACGCGATTCTCAAAAATTTGTCAAAAATCAAAAATTGATCGTCAAGCAAACCCCACACTGCGAAAAAATATCACGCGTTTCTCGATCGCTTATATCTTCAAAGTACGCAATTGACGCGATTTTGTAACGCAGTGCAGTGTTGCTGCGCTCATACAGACTGACAGCGCTTCTTTAGCTCATCGCCAGAAGCACGCACACGTACGCGCCGCGTGCTCAGGGCTCAGTATGGAGGGTGTGTAGGTACGCTGTGTGGTGTGCGTGCGTTCCGTGCAGGGGAGTGATTCTGTTGAGATGAGACAGTATGGACCAATCTCTAACCATAAAGGTAGAAATATACTGTTCTTAGGAAACACGTCAATTGTTAGGAAAATCTACATTCTAAAATAATTTAGAATGTAGATTTTCCTAATAATGTTAGTATTGTGGAAATGTGGCACCCTAAAATTGTGAAAGCGGAGTTCCAATAGTTGCTAAAATAATAAAATCTCCCTTTTTATTTTTTATTTTAGGCACCTACCTACTGGGTCCAGTAGTAAAATAGAATCCTTAGAATAATTCTCACTCATTACCGTTAATTATGTGATGTGATGCTAACTATGAGAATTTGACAATGGCTAAAAAATAATTATGTTAAACTGCCATTTTATGATTAAGATAAAAGTTTTCAAGTTATCTGACGTTTGAAAAAATAAAAATTCGGGCCTTATCCTGATTTTGAGTGCCACAAATATTGTGTGTCGGAGTTACATCTCATTTTTGTTTCATTACAATAGCTTCAATCTATAAAAACATAGGTAAGTATGTAGGTACATTTAAAGTGTTTAAAAAGAACTCTTCATTAATGCCGGTGGCACAGCCGGCGGGTATTCTGCCGGCATTATCAAGAAGTTGCCGCAGGAACCGAGAATGCCCCTGGGTTGTTGGCTGCGGTTTTTACATTACTACTACACACTATACTGTGTAGGAGCCTTTAAGTAATGTACATACAAGTAATGACATCTATGAACGCCAAATAGTAGTAGGTAGGTAGGTAAAGAATTTAAGTTACAAAATCAAATTTTATTGCCAAGTAAATAATGTGACAAATAAAACACTTCGTTTTAATCCACCCATACGTGTACGTCATACACCTTCGAATTACCTATAGGCAGAACAGGTATATTGCGCGCAAGCAGAAATTTTTATGAAATATGCAAGGATTAAGATATTTTTCCATTCAAAATTAGTGTGAATACGGCCACAAGGTGCCTTAAGCCTTAAATTTTTCAAGTAGCGGTAGGTTATATTATTTGTTTTTATTATTTTATCTATAGTTTCAGTCATAAAATGAATTGCAAACCAAGTATTTATATTGTTTTTTACTTAAATTCGTTTATTCATTTTATTACATGGTCAGTATACACCGTGACATTTTAGTCGTCTTACAAAGGTGATCCATTCAATTTATCTGACATAAAATACCTCTAGGCGCGATTAAAACATTGTTACCGTTAATTAAGATAATAGGTACAAATAAAAATAAATAATACTTTAGAATTATGAAACACCCTCCCTGTTAATAATGTTTACGTATCAAACGGTAGAAGATATCTACCTACCTACCATTACATTTCATCATTAATTCCACCTACATAACAGGGTATTTCAAACTACGCCATGCGTCTTAGTGAATTATATATTTTTTAATTTATGCAAATGTTCAAAAAGCTATTTTTTTTCAATAAATGATTAGTACCTAGTCATTGGGTACATGAAGTGGGCTGCCGTTGTAAGACGACTAAAATGTCACGGTGTATATTCAAATATTCTTACAAAAACATTTAAAATATA
Source organism: Polymixis lichenea (assembly GCA_949091785.1). Lineage (NCBI taxonomy): Eukaryota > Metazoa > Arthropoda > Insecta > Lepidoptera > Noctuidae > Polymixis > Polymixis lichenea. Next base: position 178,117 of record OX420943.1, on the reverse strand, counting down.
AAAAATTGTGGTCCGCCAGTAGCAGGAGCACAGTCCATGCTACCATGGTTAGGGCTCCAGAGACAGGAATCTCCCCACGATGCGAGCCGTATCGAGGAGTACTGCCTTCTGAATCAGGCCTTTGGATCCAACCGCCAGCCTCGAGAGATGGTGATCGAGGTTTTCGACCATCAGTCCGTTGGCTGATACGACAATCGGAACAATTACAGCCGAGTTCAGCATTCGAAAATATTGTTGGAGCTGCTGAAGATTGTAAAACATTTAAAATATAAAAGACATACATTTAAGATATCTATATCTGTGCATTGTATAAACTCAGTCTTTTAGTATTGTATAATTGCATAGTACATGTGTGAGCACTATGTTCCTAATATAAAGCTACCATTTACTGGGTACGTCTTTCTTTGACTTTAATGTGCCCTGGCAACTGAGAGTTTGTCATGCTCTCTCAAATGTCTCGCTGGTGGTGGCGTGTACATTCCCAAACTAAACTGTACTTTTATAGGACTTTATAGAGCAGATCGTCATACTGTTAAATTTCTTCAAAAATTGGGAAGAGTATTGCATAAATTAAACATTAAAAAATCACATAAACACTTAATAATAGGAGGAGACTTTAACATAAACGTGTACAATAAAAATAAACAGACACTGGAGTTCTTAAACTTTATGAAAACATATAACCTGCAACAAATAAGCCGCGAACCAACACGAGTAACCGAGACATCATCCACTTGCATTGACCTACTTTTTACAAACTACCCACCGCTCATAAACAAAGCAACTGTCAAAGATTATGGTATATCAGACCATAAGGCAATAAATGTTCAGTTAAATGTAGACTATTTATCAAATGACAATAGTAAAACTTGGCATACCTAAAAAGTTTATTTACGAAAAATAACGTCGAATGTTTTAAAAATTCACTAAAATCAGTAAACCGGGAAACTATACTAAATAAAAATAATAGTGTACACACAAATTACGAATCATTCATTACAATAATAAAATGCAATTTACATAAATATATTACATTGCAAACCAAAAAAGAATGGCTTAGTAAAGATCTCAGAAAATCATGTGAACATAAAAGAGTGTTAAGAACAATTTTTTACGAAACCAAAAGTTGTGTGATAGAAAAACACTATAAATTATTTAATAATATATAAAAATTGACAATTAGAAAAAAAAACTAACAAATATTAAATAAATGCAAAAATCTGACAATAAGGTAAAGACAATGTGGAATATAATTAACACAAAAATAGGGAAGACAGAAAATATATAGTCGTGAGAATATAATCCGTTAAATATATCCAACAGATTCAACGACTTTGCGACGGCAGGGCAAAATCAGACAACTAACTCGACCAATAACATCGGAAAACCTTTGGTCAATCCTTCTACTTGTTCAATGTGTGTACGCCCGGTAGACCAAAAAGAAATAGTTAATATAATAAGGTCAACTAAAAATAAAAAAAGCTGCGGTATCGATGACATTCCATCAATTTTACTAAAGCAATGCGCAATAGAACTTTCCTTTCCTCTAATCTTTTTAATCAATCAAAGCTTCCAAGATGGCCAATTTCCAGACGCACTTAAAGTAGCTTTAGTTAAACCAGTACATAAAAAAGGTGACAAGCATATCCCAAGCAATTACAGACCCATAGTTTTTTCCTTAAATAAATAAATAAATAGCACTACTACCAGCCTTTTCCAAAATATTTGAAAAAGCTATATGCAATCAGATATATATGTTCTTACAAAAGTTGAATAATCTTTTGACGACTCACAAAATGGATTAAGAAAATATAGATCAACAACATTAGCAGTATATAAATATGTTCAACAAGCGCTACAACATATAAACGACATACAATATGTAATTGGGCTACTACTAGACATGACAGAAACATACAAGATCCGTTACGACATCTTACTCACTAAACTATATGGCTGCGGCGTACGAGGACCAAGTTATTCGTGGTTCATATCATATTTACATAATAGGACACAAATAGTACAAATTAAAAATGACGACCATGATAAAAATGAGATCAAACCATTAGATCACAAGAAAAACAAATTACTTGCTCAATCACGCAAGGTGTTAGGATGCCCACTATTTTTAATTTATATTAATGACCTTCCCAAAATATAAGATAGTAAAATATAAAATAGTCATAAGTACTAACACAATTATAACACCAACATTATTGTACACTTAGTTCGCAATAAACGTTTTGACTTTGATTTTGACTTTGTGTATTGGATCATTAAATTCCCTTCAAAATGATTGAGCTGAATGGTGCTAATCCATACGTCATGTTCGTAAACGGGCGCCTCTAGTAGGAACTGGTCCTCTCTTAGCTCCCGCAGCCTATTTTAATTTCTAAATTATCATTTGATTTTTGTTTTTAATTACGGTCGCGTTTAACGTGCACGTCTTTTTACGTAGTTCTCACATTGATAATTTGAACATAAATAATGTAACCAACTTTTTGTAACAAATTTTTAATAACAATTTCATGATTTTAAAAAAAGTGTCCATGGAGTGTCTTGCCCATTCTTCTCCATAAGTACCTACTACGCTTTGGAATGAGCAACTAACTAGCTTCATCTTTCCGACTCTTTGACAATTCAAAGGTGCCTGTAATTGGTTTATATGAAATAAATGCTTTGAGTTTGAGTTTTGAGTTTAAGTTGAGTTCACATTCCACATGTCAACAACCTCGTGTTCTATGTCGAGATATTTAATTTGTTTCTCTTTCTCAGCTTTCACGAGGTTGTGATCATGTGGAATAGTAACATCGACTATCATTGTGCGGCACGCTAACCGATCTAGCACTACTATAACAGGCTTATTGTCTACAATAGTCCTGTCAGCAATGATAGACCGATCCCAGTACAACGAGACATGGTCATTTTCGAGAACTGGATCGAGCACGTACGTGCGACACTAACAACCTGGTGGCGCATGTGCATGCAGCGAGCGGACCGGTCAGGGGAGGACGAGCCGTGGTTGTCAAATAATGAGGACTGGGAGGCGGTAGAACATTTACATCAACTCAGTTTAAATAACTATAAACCGGTGAGCTTAACTTTATGGGTGGATGAAACCCAACTACCGATGGAGATTGATACGGGGTCATTAGTGTCATGCATTAGTAAAACGATGTATGATAAACTGTTTAGTTATAGAACTTTAGACAATTCTAATTTAGTATTTAGATTTTATGACGGTACGGCAATGAAACCAATAGGGGTAATTAGGCCATTCATCAAATATGAAAATAAGTCTAAACAATTGGAATTGTTTATAATAGAAGGGGGTACCACCTCACTACTGGGTCGACAGCGGCTTACAGAATTAGGCATTAAAATACCTTTGTACCAAAATACAGTTAGTATGAAGGTAGGCGAAACAAATTATAATAACCCATGGAATAATCAATTAACACTATTACTTCACAGATATAAGAAATTGTTCACGGAGGGACTGGGACGGTTCACGGGAGGCAAGGCTCGTCTACGAATACGTGTGGAAGCAACACCCGTGTTCTGACGCGCACGGCCTGTACCGTACGCACTCCGCGAGCGCGTCGAGGCAGAGCTCGAGGGCATGCTACGCGCCGGCTTCGTCGCGCCTGTGGACAGCGCGGACTTGGCTACTCCACTTGTGCCGGTGCGTAAGGCTGATGGTGGACTCCGTATCTGTGCTGATTACAAAATAACTTTAAATCCAGTTTTATTAGTCGACAAATATCCTTTACCACGTATACACGATTTGCTTGTTAAATTAAACGGGGGTAAAATATTCACAAAAATTGATTTGACACAAGCCTATAACCAGATTGTTCTGGAAGATCCTGATAATTATACGGTTATTAATACACACAAGGGATTTTTTAAATACAAACGGTTAGTATACGGCCTGTCTTCGAGCCCGGGCATATTCCAACGAATTGTGGCAAATCTTTTAAACAACATTCTAAATGTAGAAGTATTTCTCGACGACATGATAATAGGTTCTCCTAATATTCATGAGCATTTACTTTAGAGAGAGTTTTGGAGCGGTTACATAGTAATGGAATGAAACTAAAAAAAGAAAACTGTAAATTCATGACTAATTCAGTTGAATATTTAGGATTCATTATTTCGGCCGATGGAGTCAAAGCAGATCCCAAAAATGTTTTTTTTTCGATTTTATACATCGAGCCTATGCATCGATATTTTCCGATGCATTGGTTAAAACATAGATGTTTTCTAAAAATCGAGTACTTTTTCTAACGTTGCATCATAAAGTCAGCCCTCTGACACTTCATAAAAACAACCCATCATTTGATCTACTCTTATTACTCCTACAACACTTTTCTTCCGTACGCCTGTTAGGTACCTAAGGATGTTCAAGGTACCTAAGAGGAAAAAATTACATTTCATGCAAAGCTTCGCTGATTCAGTTGTAGTTTATTCAAAAAAATAAAGACAATGTCACAATATTCTTTGTTAGAATAATTACAAAAGGTACAATCAATATGCAGATCTATGATTATCGCGCGTGCTGCTATTGGAAATTAAACAAGTTTTACCACGGCTCCTGCAAAGGTGTCGAAACGTCGGAAAACTATTAAAAATCACAAAAAAAACACCGATAAATCGAATAAAAATAAATTCTGTGACTACCCGTAAAAGTTGTTGGAACGAAGTTCCATATCGCGCGTTGCGACAGGGGGCTAGACGGAAAAAATTAAGACCAAAAGTTGTAACGACACTTTTTGCTACATTGTTGTAAGCCGTGTGGCGTGCGCGTGTTTCTCTGCAGACAGAGACACAGACAGAGTGCACATGTATATATATATATATATATAAATAAATATATATGTGTGTGTGTGTGTGTGTGTATGTATGTACAATTTTTTAAATTTTATTACAATTCCTTCACTAATCAATCGAAAGGAACTTCGTTCCATCCGGGTGTCTCTTGACACCTCTCAAGTTTTTTATTTTCAAAGTACATCATCATTCTCCTGCCCTTATCCCAATTAATATTGGTTCGGCGCAACCTGTCTTCTACTTTCACCAGTAGGTAGAAGAAGAAGACATGCTACAAAAGGATTAGGCTAAATTTTATGACCAGTCGCCTGCCTGACCTCAACCCTCCTTAGGAATGCTATCGTTGGACCACAACCACAACAGATGAACAGACCAGAGCTAAAACAAACGAACTTTTTTTTCTCTCTTGCAGTCAGTGCTGCCAATGTCAATTTCTAGATTCCTCGTAAGCGGCCGACAGCAGCCAACTAGCGCCACCAACAAAAAAAATGAAGGTTTAATTTGATTAATTCTATTTTGTTCGAAATCAGCTGAAATAGTAATAAATAGGTATAATCATTAGTAGGTTACTATTTATTCGATGTTTTATGAAAATACATCGATGCATCGAGTAAATCAACAGTTTTTCAAAGCATCGGACCGATTCGATGCATCGTACTATAAACATCGAGTGAATTCGATGCATCGATGCATATCGAATATCCCTAGTCGCGGCGCAGGCGCAGTCGGAGCGCGGGAGCGACCGGTGGTGTATGTGTCACGCGCGCTAAACTCAGCTGATCTCAGCGGAGAAACATTATTCACAGGTCGAACGGGAAGCTTTAGCTATTGTTTTCTGTTTAGAAAAATTACACCAGTACTTATACGGGCGACGTTTCACACTACGCACGGACCACAAGCCGATAATTACCATTTTTGGGCCTAAGCAGGGGTATATCATCGATGGCGGCCAGTCGTTTGCAAAGGTGGGCTATTAAGTTAGCAGCCTACACATACGACATCGAATATGTAACATCGAAGCAGAACGGGGCAGACGGGTTGTCGCGGTGGCCCGCACTTTCTACACGTAAACAAGCTAGTACAATTCCGGAGCAATCACATTTACACTTTGCACAAAATGCAATGTTATTAGATTACAATGAAATTAAAAGACAGACGAGCCGAGATCAGTTATTAGGCCGTGTTTTAAGCTAAATTCGTGACGAATGGTCGTCGGATAATGAAATAATATCGCTGCAGCCGTATTTTAATCGTAAGAAAGAACTTTATGAAGAGTTAGGGTGTGTGATGTGGGGACAGAGGGTGGTTGTACCGGGAGCGTGGAGGAATAAAGTTTTATTCGACTTACATGAAGCCCACATGGGGATAGTGAAAACGAAAACTTTTGCTAGGAGTTATGTTTGGTGGCCAGGTATGGACGAAGAAATTGAAAAAACATGCCGTGGTTGTCGTGTCTGTGCCGTGGAAAGTGAGGCGCCGCCGCGACACATGCCCTGTCCTTGGCCGGGGCCAGATAAATCGTGGGCCCGTGTACACGTTGATTTCTTAGAACCAATCACTGGCCGAATGTTTTTAGTAATGGTTGACGCCAGTACTAAATGGCTAGAAGTTAGTCAGGTGCCTAGTACTGCGGCTAGTCACACAATAAACTTTTTAAGTGACGTGTTTGCAAGTTTCGGGTTACCTAGACAAATAGTCTCCGACAACGGGCCGCCGTTTACCAGTCATTAGTTTTCACAATTTCTTAATACAAATGGCATAGAACATATGTTCTCAGCACCATACCACCCCGCCTCAAACGGTGCAGCTGAGAAGGCTGTGCACACAGTAAAACGTGCGCTAAAGAAGGCACTTATAGATAATTTAAACATACATTTATTTTTAAATAATTTTCTACTGTACTATAGAAACACAGAACATTGTACGACAGGTGAAACACCGTCTCTCATGTTTGGCCGTAGGTTGCGTACTAAATTCGATTCCTTAAGACCTAATATTGACAGTAAAGTTAGGGATGCTCAGGGGCGACAGCAGATGTATGGCGCAACGGGGTCTCGACATTTATGCCCGGGGGACGACGTCTGGCTACGTCAATATAGGGGACAGGATAAACGGGTATCTGGGAAAGTAACAGAAAAGATGGGAACCACCGATTATAGGGTATTAGACGCTTTTGGAAAAGAATCCCATAGACATGTTGATCAGCTAAAGCCACGGATATGGAGTTCATTAATCTGTCCTTCTAGCCCTTTTTGTGAGAAGTCGGAATGGCTGGCAGTCTCACGTGAACAGGAGGCGCCCGGTCCGAGCGGTACGGGGAGCGACGTCTCCGCCGCAGCAGACACGCAGCATAAAGGCGAACCAGAGACGTTTGAGGACTGTGTAGAACAGTCAAATCAGAGCCCGATACGGCCTTCGCTTACTCCTGAGCCGCTCCAGTCTCGTCCCATCCGACAATGCCGTTTAAATAAGCCGTTTAGATATAAGTTAGATTAAGGTCTATGGAATATTTCTTTTTTGTTTTTTTATTTATTATTAAATGTGCAAATTCCGTAGATAAGATTCTTGAGGGTATCATTTAATATAAAGGGGTTCTAGATTAAGGGTGGAGGTGTAATGTAGGGTAGGTTGTATGCGTGCCTATGAGTATGCGCCTGTCATTTAGTGAATAATAAACCGCGTTACTAGCGACACGTTGTTTTACGCAAACACCTCAATTATGATTAAGGAGATTTGTTTTTTTGTTTTTGTGCTCACACGATTGTCTGTTTTTAACCGACTTCAAAAAAAGGAGGAGGTTCTCAGTTTGACTGTATATTTTTTTTAATGTTTGTTACCTCATAAATTTCGACTGGGTGAATCAATTTTGATGATTCTTTTTTTATTTGAAAGCTCGTGCTTCCTGCGTGGTTTTCCATTTTATTAATTTCATATAGATTTGATGACGCGTTTCGGAGACAGACAACGGAACTCTTCAAAAAATAACAGGAAATAAACCGCGATTGCTGCTATCGCATAAATATGCATTGTTTCGACCCCAAGGATGATGAAATTTCGAATTAGTGGGGTAGGTACTATAACTAAAAGTGAAAAATAAAAACGTTTTCCAAAAAAAAACAACCCGACTTCCGAAAAAACACTACAAAGTGAAAAATAACTTTAATTTCGGAAGGCGGTGACAAAAAATTTAAATACATATCCAAACTCACCGCCTTCCGAAATTAAAGTTATTTTTCACTTTGTAGTGTTTTTTCGGAAGTCAGTTGTTTTTTTTTGGAAAAAGTTTTTTTTATTAGCTGTCCTCCATGTACTACTTAAACTAAAAAAAAGTATCTGTGGAATTGCAAAAAGTACAATGATGGTGATGTTGTTATAAATATCGCTTCCCATTTCGGTTGTTGGTAAGTGGCGCTAAAAGAATCTACAATAAAAAGTGGTGATACTTATTGTAAGATAATAAATAATAATCGATCTGGTGTTCTGTGTGTTAAAGAATGCAAATGTTAGATATGTTTTATTACTTAGTATAGATCATAACAAGATTATAAAAAATCTAAATATCACATTTCAGTTTGATAATAAAAAAGTTTATTGTAGGTATGTATACTGTACAGCGAGTTTCAAATTAACTGCTATAATCGATGGCGTTGAGCAAATGTCTTCATTTTCTGAATCGCGATTTTCCGTAGAAGAGAGACACTTATTCGTTTATTAATTTATACGAAAAAACTACTTTTGAAAGAAAAATCGGTGAAAATCACACATTTTTTATTTTTTATTTTATATCGACGTTTACATTTTATGTTTACGTACAACCTGGCACTGCAAATTGAACGTAAAAAAAAACTTACTACGCGGGCTACTGTGGAGCTTCCACCTTAGGTGCCAAAGTATACGTTTTTATAAAGGTAAATATAACAAACTCCCAAGCCATGTTAAAGAAGTGGAACTCAATAAATTTAACGCATTTATTAAAAACAGAAACTCGGTCAAAAAGGTTTGGGATTCACGGCAACCTATTATATTTATTATAAAAGTTATCGAACATTTAAAACCTTGCATAGATCTGGTTGTCCAAAAGTGTTATTTATAAACTCATTTTAGCACATAAACGTTCTATTATAACCGTACTATGAAGTTATAGAAGCCAAAACCCTATTTTAACAGTGACAAGAAAATAAATATTAGGTAGTTTTAAAAAAGCGTAGGGTGCGTGCGAGGTCGGTGTATTATACATATAAACCTTCCTCATAAATCACTCTATCTATTAAAAAAAAACCGCATCAAAATCCGTTGCGTAGTTTTAAAGATTTAAGCATACATAGGGATATAGGGACGGAGAAAACGACTTTGGTTTTACTGTGTAGTGATTAATATCAAACACCCCATGCTTTTTTGTAATTATTTTCTGCTTTTTTAGTTTGGTTTTTAAAGCGTGTTATTTAGTTTTTTAAACTATTATGTATTTTCTATTTTTTGGTTCTGCTATCTACAAAAGCGTGATTTTTCGGATTTTTTCAAACTATTGAATTGTCATCGGTCCTCGATAAGTCTACAAAGTTTAAATTAAATCTGATCGTTTGAAGTGGGTCAAAATCAAGTCCAGAGGAGTCGGTTACAAATAAACATACAGGTGAAGCTAATAAAAAGCGTGTAAAAATAGCCGACTCTCTAAAAAGGTGATTTCAAAGAATATTACTTTTGACATTATTTTGACGTACAGTAAGGAGTAATAAATGCTGTAACATACTAAGGGTTAATTGCTATACACGCGCCTCCTAGGCCGTACCTACATCTGTGTGTCTAAGTAATGTATCAACACAGAACGCACACCTCACAACTCACACACTGGCGTCGAATAGAACAAAAAAAAAAACTACCGCACAGAGTAAGTAATTCCGCATGACTCTGGTCGGTTAATACCATTGCTACAATTTACGTTCTCATGTCAATTTCCGATAGCTCATAGCGTATCGTATTAGATTAAGAAACTCATAAGGTCTGGGTTCAAATCTCGCGTTGAAACTTTTATTTTTCTTTTATCAATAATCTTCATAATGTTAAATTAATACTTTAACATTATTGTATTAAATTAATACAATAATGTTCTTTTATTATTCAATAAATTAAAAAACGAAAATAAAATGTAGCAATGACTTCTTTTTTTTACTTTTTTGTTATTTAAATAAAGAATTAAGAATAAAATGTTCCACAAGTGATTACAAAATGTTTATTCGATATCATTTTATGAAGTTTATACATAACTAACAATAACTTCTTGTTAAAATAGTTTATTTTCTCTTAAAGAACAATTTATTGAAGTAAAGTAGCTAATTGGTGAACTATGATAATCAGGCTTAAAATATTGTAACTTAGTAATAAAATAATATTCTGCTGTAATTATTTTATTAATACAACTAATGCAGACCCGTTGTCACAATACAATTAAATGACTCAGTAATACTACTTTTTTTTCTACTGCGAGTGATTTCGTTCTATCTCAAACCTCAAAATTAACAAATCGTAAATAGTATTACTTATTGAGGTTATTTTAAAGTATTCATATTTATTACGAAAGAAGATTGAAATTAAACCTCAAAATAATCCATATTACGAATATGACACAATATTATTTGAATATTACTAAAATCAATAAATATTTGTAATTTATGACTTAATGTTATTGTTTTTCCGTTATATATGTTTTTTGAGCTGGTTTTTGATGATGCAAATCTTCTACGTGGAGTGTACGGCGCACGGTTCGTAAAGACGTGTCGAATAATTTGGCAAAATATCTTGTCGTTATGAAACCACTCGTTTCATATTCGCTGAACATGTGCAGTCGCTGCGCCTCTTTTATGCGCTGGGGTCTTCCACTTTGCTTTCAACGGGCAAGGCTACCCTCTTCCTCACAATATCTTTTCACCCACCGATTTACAGTATTTCACTAAAACAAAAAAGGGGTACTGTTAGGCTACTAAGAAAAATACATACTAATATTAATATGTATTACTATTTAGAAACAAAATTATTGAATATAGAAATCTCATATAAATATTAAGTAGGCATAACGTTATTTTCATCGTCCAATAATCTAGGAAATAAATTTACTTTGAAATATATTTTTCTTCTATTTAGACCTTGTGACATTTATAAATCGTTTCAAAAAAATAACTACAAGGATCATCAATTATACTTTAATTAGATAAATGTTTAATAAAATAATTAAATCATAATACTCACACTCAGTCTGGTTCCATCAGATATTTGTGATGTATTAAGTCCGCTTTTATGCAGCGCAATAATATTTGCTTTCATTTCGATCTTAAAATTTTCTTACATTTTAAAATGAACTACAACACCGCTGTTCAATTAAACACACGTCACTAGAACACAATAACAACTAACAACGTTCTATTTAGTCGCGGTGGATGAGTCGTAAGTTAACTGCACCACCAGTGGCCCCCACTGGTTCGATATCGAACCGCTAAGTAGTGTATCATTTTTATTTAGGTTTCTGTGGGTATAATCATAAAGTTTTACGAGTTTATTGAACAAGACGAACAGTACAAGAAACTATAGTCAAAAGCAATTTTTAAAACAATAAAAAAACTCTAAACGCGCGTGGGTTTCGAACCCGCGCGACTCGCTACGCACAAACGCGCTAACCCAAGTACGGTAACCGCTAAGCTATAACTGTTGAATTGATGAAATACAATCATTTGTAAACGTATGAGAGTGTGTTTGTCTACAGGATAAGTTTTTATCCAGTGCTCAAACTGTAACCACGAATTTAGCATAATTATCATTCTAGACCCCCTAGCGCAGAAATGTTTCGTCCGCGATACAAAAAATGATATGCTGAAGTCATGGTTACAGTTTGCGCACTAGATAAAAATTTACCCTGTATAGTATAGAAATATACTTGTTATAAGAAGGTCGTTAGTTAAACTGAAGTGTCAATCAATTGCTTTTTGAGATTGCTGCCCCACTTATGACCGCTACTGTACAAATATTGTATGTCAACAAATGTAAATTTTCAAGACAAAGACAAAGACAAAGATATTTATCCGTCGGTTATGGTAATTACAAAGTTGGACAAGTTTAAATACGTCCAGAACACATCCGCCGCTGTAAGTGGCATACGAATAGTAATAATTACACTGTATGGATGTGAAACTTAACTTTTAAACTATTTTTATTTTAATACGCGATACAAAATGCTTAAGGCCGTGTATAAGGACACATTTATACAATATAAAATAAAATAAAACATAACAATAACAACCTCCGTAGTAATATAAAAAATCTAATTTCTATGTATAATACGTACTTATGTTCAAAAAAATCTTTTAATGAATACCCAAAAATTATTTTGGAGAAGCCAAGTTTTTATTTGTTTTTTGAAAAAATGCAATGGTATTCGTTTTGGAAAGTGGTTGTAAACTTTTATGAACATAAGTGTTATGTGGGTACCTACTTATTTATAATTAATAAATAAGTAGGGTAACCGAGTTTTTGGCGGGATCGCGTTGGAACATGTCGCACGAATTTTCATTTTCATGGAATTTAGTGAAATAGCGAATTAAATTGTATAATTTTGATAGTGAATTATTCAATTTAGTTACGTGTGAGTGCACAAGTGTAGTGAAGGTGAAAATAAGTGACTAACGTGGACTTTTCGTGTTCCCCCCAAAAACTCCTATTAGGTTGTTGTAAAGTTACTACCGCTTTACAATAACTTTGATTTGACTTGACTGACTAACGACGACTGTGACTGTTTTGTAACTTCGTGCCCGATATCGGGCCATTTACTTGATCTAAAAGAAAAATTACTTGACACTGGCTAAATGCACAAACCGTGTGAAGCCAAAATGAAAAAAAAAAAAAAGAAAAGTAGGGTAACCTAGGGACTAAGTTTTACTTTAACGACTGCTGCGTCAGTCCAATATATTATGAGCTTGTACGTATCAGTTGCGTTATTTCATCTCCACACCCCCTTCTGTTATAATTATAACAATAAGATAAATGTTTCTATAGTGGAAAGTGCTGTCACAAAATTGGGTTTTTAACTTGGTGGGGTCCCTTTTTGTGAATCCATTATTTTCGGCTACTGTGGAGAAGAAGTGTGAATTTTTCCTTACAAATATGGCTATTTCTAAAATCTAAATAGAACAAATCGTTGAAACCTTTTTTTTTTTTATTTGCGCTATGAAACCTCTTTGAACTTGAGACGAGTTGCCCCATATGAGTAAGCCGTACCTCAATACAAATGCTATGTAGCCGTGATAGGCACTGAGCGCAGCTTCTTCATTCAGTTTTGCGTAGTGGTCTTAGTGCATAAACAAATCTGTTTAATTTTTACATAGATTTTCAATATAACACATTGTGTTCCCCAATTACAATTTCCATCTAATGTTAGACCTAAAAATTGTATACCGTACTATTTTCTTTATTAATTATTTCAATAATGGTGTTTTAAATATTTTTTGGGGATTATGTTTGAAGTTTGCAAATTGATTAATTTTGTTTTGGATAAATAATTTTTTAAGTAGTTTTCATTTAGCCAACTTATTGTGTCGTTAATAGTTTGATTTACTTCTATTTTATGTAATGTTTTGTTATTTTCCGGTATTATTACTAACACATCATCTGCAAATAGCACTTATGATTTATTATATTTGGTAAGTCGTTAATGTATAAAACAATGAGAAGATGCCCAAGGATGCTTCCTTGAGGTACTCCAGACCCATTGTGTCCATATAAAGATTGGTATACCATCACAACGAGTTTATCATTAATGCTGGATACTTCAACATACTTTTGTCTATCACTGAGGTAACTTTTCAGCCATTCTAACGGACCTCTGATGCCGTAGCGCTCACATTTATTTAGGAGTGTGTTGTGGTTAACGAGATAAAAAGCCTTGCTTATATCTAGGAAAATTACGGAAAAAGAGCGTTCTTTTATCTATATTATCTGTTATGGTCCTCAATAAAAGGAATGCTGCCAGAGTTGTTCACTTACCTTTTTGAAATCCATTTTGTTATTCGTTAATAATTTTATGTTTATTTATAAATTGAACTAAACGGCTATGCATTATTTTTTCCTAAATTTTTGAGAATATTGAAATGAGCGTAATAGGTATATAATAATTTTTAGTGTACTCTTGCTTTTATGAAGGGGCTTAACAATTGAAGATCTTAATCTTTCGAGGAAGATTCCCTCAAATAGATATAAATTAATTGTGTGGCATAGTATTGGTGCTATGATTTTAGCACATAATTTTAGTATGTGCGTAAAGATCACATGTACCCCCTCCCTGTCCCTACCGACTTTTTATTGTTTCGAGATACTATTATACATACATTTTGATCTATTAATTCATTTAAGCAGAGTTGGACAGAGTCAGTTTTATTGAGTAAGACAGCGATATTTTGGTGCAAAAGAGTAGCGGTAAAGTCAAAGTCATTGCAATCAGTACTTTTATTGTTCACGAAAAAGTAGGTACTATCTATTTTAGAATCTGAATTTTGCTGTGTACAAGTAGAAGTTAGTTGAGTGTTTACTGAGAAGTAAAACGGAATAGTGCCTCTTTTTGGAGGCGCTTTTGAAACAATTATAATTACATGAGGATCAGTATTAGCACAATGTCTTAAACCAATGTTCTCATAATTATTTCTGTCTATGAAATGGTTAATTCGGTTGCTAGTGTCGTATAAGAAAGCTTTCTTATGTCTTGTGACATTTGATAACGATAGGAAATTACATTGCTTAAAATTAACACAAATACCTTTTACTAAATGACTTAGCTTCCATCCATTTAGATATAGGTTGTATGTTACACTTACAATTATAATATTTATAATTTGTAGTTTACTTAATAACGCAGCCAAATCCATGGTAATTTTTGTAGGATTTTTATCATTCAAGCAATCAGTTGACAGTCACAATTTCAAATGATTTGTCAAATTTAAATAAAGATGACGTCACCGCGTCAGAAGTGTCGAAACCGTATACAGAGAATGCTATAGACGCCAGCAGGCTTAGCATGAAGCTTTCTATTTCTACTCTACTGCAGGCTTAGCACGAGAACCGTAGAGAAGCGTTTTGCCGACGGAAGAGTAGACAAAAATGACGTTTCCGTGAAGACAATTGACAGTTTTGTACCGAGAAATGTAGACAAGCGATTTCTATTCTACGGTAGAGTAGAAATAGAAAGCGTCATGCTAAGCCTGCAGTAACAAATCATTTGTCTACTTTTCTCGGTGAAAAACTGTTAACTGTCTATACGGAAACGTCATTTTTGTCTACTCTTCCGACGACAAAATGCTTGTCTACGGTCCTCGTGCTAAACCTGCTGCAAAGCGTGTCGCAGAGAGACAAAAACAAAAAATACGTCATATTTAGGGTTACCGTGCGAGGAAAAATGTACCCCACTATTTGTAAAAATGGAAAACAAGAGAAAGCCTGACAGTGACACTGATAAATCGATTATCATCGCATGTGATGTATAGGTACATGCTCCAGACCTCAATTAAATTGCGCTGAGAGCAGGAGAGAGTGGCGATGGATGATGCTGATGTGGGTCTAAATACTTAGCATTTCTTATGTGATAGTAGTGTCTGGCTTTGTGAGTAAATAATATAACAAGTTTATTTTAATAAGCTTTTATTGATTTTACACGTTAATGTCCTTTAAACAAAATAAGCTACGTGCGAATATTTCAAATTTTGGCTTGGGTTCAAAACATTTTGTTGCGTGATGTAAACGCAGCTCAAAATAGTGCATGGAGATTGCCTTAATAAGTAAAACTATGTGGTTTCCAATAAAAGGTTGACTTTCAAAATGATTGGTCGTAAATACATGCTGGCACCGTTTAAAAGTCGTTAAAATAAGTTTAGACAAAAGACTGCTTTGTGCAAAGAATGATATTCCTTCATGTGAATGAATTCTAAATATTCTTTCTGCCATCGTACATACTGTAATTACATCGCGCAAAGGATAAATAAGGCCACCCTTATTTTTTTAAATATAATACCTAAGTTTTTGTCGCTAATAAGAGCTAGCAGACAATCTTCATATTTTATAGTTTTTATTAATTTCCTAACAACAAACCCACCGATATATGAAATTATTTATTCAGTATACGTTGTCAATTTTGAGGGGTTCAAAACAAATCAAATCAAAATATTTTATTTCACATAAACCTGCAAGGGCACTTATGAAACGTCAGAAGTTAGGTGCACGGTTCCAATTTGTCGCTTCCTATGGAGAAGAGCCGGCAAGAAACTCCACGGTTACTCTTTTAAAAATAATTGGCTTTACAATGTTTTCAAATTACAATGATATTAGGTATGGGAGGACAGTGCAGGCCTGTTAATAAGTACCAGGTACTTAGAGGAATAAAAATAAAGAATAGAAAGACGTCTATAAATCTAGTCTGCTTACAGACTAGATTTATAGACGACTGGCCTGGTAGGCCTTAGCCTACAACGTTCTCCCATTCACAATATGTAAAATAATCTACATTAGTAAGATCAACCTATTTATACCAAGTGACATGATTTTCATGAGAATCACTAATAAATAGATAATATTAAAAGTGATGTATAATGTCAAAAAATGACGAGAATAAGTCAGAAAGTGTAAAAAATAAAAGGAATAAAAATGATCATTGTAACTTCGGAGCAGTTAATTGACTCTCACACAATTATGCTGTTAATGAGGTACCAGGGAAGCCACATGCGCAGAAGGAATTAATGCCAAACTTCCCTGTCTTCAACGTAGTCTTTTATAATGTGCTTATTTGATAAGGACACGTTTGATGTAAGTTTTAAACTTTCCATCGTTAAGTTCTGTAACCGACTTTGGCAACTTGTTATAGAAGCGGATACTGTTTATTAAAAATGACTTGCTAGTTTTAGTTAATCTAAATTTTGGAATCACAATTTCATCATTACTACGTGTATTTAGATTATAGAAGTCGCATCTTTTTTTGAGAAGACCGAAGTTTTTGCGAACATACAAGTTTTTTTCTAGGATATAAAGAGAAGGCAGAGTTAGTATATCAATTTCGTTGAATTTGTTTCTAAGAGACTCGCGAGGTCCCATTTTATAGATTGCGCGGATTGCCCTCTTTTGTAAAATGAAAACTGAATCTACGTCAGCTGCCGATCCCCACAGCAGAACGCCATAAGACATAATACTATGAAAATAAGCAAAGTATACTAACCTAGCTGTGGCTACATCAGTCAACTGCCTTATTTTTCTTACTGCGTAAGCAGCTGAGCTTAATCTACTTGAGAGAGCTCTAATGTGGGCACGCCATTGCAATTTTGAATCTGAAGTAAAATAGGTTATAGGTTATATATATACTCGTGGTCATCATCGACAAAGAAATTATTATTTTAGGGAAAATCGATATTCGAGTCTTCGACATCTTGAGCGCAGAACATATTAATTTTATGTTCATATCGCATTTTTGTGCGTGTCAAAAAATGTATATCCTCTATAGGTATAGTTTCCTGACCCGATACCTTTTATTTCTCCGTGTATCACTAGTTTTTGGTAGGCACTTTGAAATTGAAAAGCTGTTGGATTGTTGTTAAAGCCGTCTTTCGAGCGAATCGAGCTGATCCATTCGAGAAGCATTCGAGGTGATCCAGGCTAAGTTTGTACACAGGTAAAAATTTAACTTTGCCCGTCAATATTATATCGACATACATTTTTTAAGACTTTGTATACATAACAAGAAACCAATGAGTCCGAGTTTCCTATTTGTTTGCAGAATTGGTTTCCCCTCTAACTGCAGTCCTCTGATGTAGGTAGATATCCATTATATTGATAAAGTCGGTATGCTATCGCCATTTTTATGACTAAATAGGTTTTTTAAACCGTACATATTCAGATTCCGACTATTAAAAATTTCAAATAAGTTGTTCATCACTACATAGTACAAAACAAAGTCGCTTTCTCTGTCCCTATATCCCTATGTATGCTTAAATCTTTAAAACTACGCAACGGATTTTGATGCGGGGTTTTTCAATAGATAGAGTGATTCAAGAGGAAGGTTTATATGTATAATACACCGACCTCCACGCGGGCGAAGCCGCTGGCAAAAGCTAGTTTTTCTTATAAAATCTACAGTATCCTCAGAACCCGAAAATTCTGGCAAATTCAATTGTTTGTCACAAAATTCTATCGCATCTGCTACGGAATTACTAAAAGTTTGTGCCGCCAACTTAACTTTCATTATTTGTTTGGAAAAGTTTATATGCTGATTTTTAAGACGGTTAGCGAGATGGAAACCTTCCTTTTCTTGCAGATTATGAAGCAATTTGATAAAGTACTATGAAATTATTCCACCATGCAGATTTGTTAATACATTTTTTTGACCTAGAGTATTTCTCCCAAGTTTAAGCATATGCGCTGGATCCAGAAAAATAACTATATGATGTTTTTCTGCAGAAAATTACGTAGTCATATTTTCCAAATAATCAAAATTGCAAAGGTTTTTGCCATCGAAAAGTTGGCTGGACAGTGATCAAAAGTTAGGGAGACTATATTAACACCACAATCGTCTAATAAACTCATACATTGTTTCATCAAACAGCCTTCTGTTCGCCGGTGCAGCCGTTAATAAAAAAAGACCGATTGGCATCTTCTATCCACTGTTTACAACTGTTAGCATAAACACCAATGTCTCCCTAGTTTCAGCTTTATTATGACCATGCAAAGCTTCTCCATAGTTCACCAGGCCTATACACTTTTTTCCATCCCACTGGACGTGCCTCCTTATACCCATCTTATCCTCCATACTGCACAATAAAATTCAGTTTTTTTGTTATTTGCCACCAATTTAATACATTCCAATGACTTAGTTGTAGGGTTCCCTGGGTTTGCATCTACACTTTTGTACCGTTTATTAAGTGTGGTGGAGCCAGGAATATTTTCTACCACTGGAAGCGGGGTTCAACATTTTTTTCAAGAACTCTATTGGCAGGTTCAATAAATTCCAATAAATCCCCATCTTCTTCACTTATTAAAGACTGCTTTAAGTTCCGCAATCACATTTTCCAGTTTAGTGACTTTTTTCTCGAAGAACCTTCAATTTTTTCATTTGTTGTCGGATGATAATTTTGCCGAGTTTCTCTATTTCTTTCGCAACGTACGAGGAGTGTACTAAGGATTCCTGTCCTAAAATTAAAATAAAATGTTGCTTAATAATCATGACTTTGTTACAGACACAATTTTTTATTGGTTGTGATACTTACTATTGATGGTTCTTTCGAATCTGGAGGGCAGACTTCTTCAACTGGCTTTTGATCACTAGTCGACGGCATTAGGGCAACAGCAGAATCGATCTGGAATCATGCTAGTTGTATGTTGGTAAAATCACCCACACTATTGGTTCTATAACATCCCTCGATAAAAGTGCTTTATAATGAATTATTATAACAAGATTATTACGAAGGTAATAACGTAGTATCATCATTTGAGCCGAAAGTCGTCCACTGCTGGACATAAGCCTCTCCTAAGCAGGAGCTTAGGAGCGTGGTGCGTGAAGCACAGAATCGGTCGAAGTAGAGGACTACTTCGACCGATTCTGTGCTTCACGCATTCAGCGGATTCCTGCGGCTTTCACAAGGTCATTGGTCCACTTTGTGGCAGGCCTTCTAATTCTATACGTTTTCCGGTACGCGGTCGCCAAATATACACAGTATACAGAAAATAAATTTTTAACTATTTTGCAAACAGTAACCATGAATTTAGCACATCATTCTAGACCCCCCAGCACAGATTTTTTTTATTATAACCGACGACAAATTTCTGCCCTGGGGTCTAGAATGAAATGCTGAATTCGTGGGTACAGTTTGCGCACTGGTTAGTCATTTATCCTGTATATACAAGATATCTACTGTACCATACATATACAAAATACTGTATTGATTCGGAGGAAAACAGTAGTACTTTCCCCCGAATCAATTAAGTCTTTTAATAAGTATATTATAGTAATATATTATGTAAAAATACTTGTACTTAGAAATTATTGTATTACACGGTGACATTTGAATCACAGTTTTGCTGGAACTAACGTTGTTCAGACCATGGCCTACTACCAGTCTATAGCATAAAAAAAAACCGTCATTGGTTTAAGAAAAAAGACAAAGTTAAAAAGTCGGGATTATCTAGAACACAAATAACGCGCTGGCGCGCGTTTCAAAGTATGTAGTTGCGGCGCGGCGCCGGCGCGCGGCTCACGCACTACTCAGAGCATTGTGCCTACACTGCCTACAGGGATCAATTTTAAGCAGTGAAGATTATGTTATTCATGTTATTATGGTACCTACATTAAACGAAATTTAGTAAGCACTTATTTTATGTTTTTATAATACATTTGAGTGTCGATGACAATGCCTGCACCAGGTATTAGGTACTACACAAACTATGAAAAGCATAATCATTTTTATCAATGAGCGCCGACAATTTGGTTTACTCTACTAACAGATGGCGCTGTCGCCACAGTAACATTAGCTCCGTCGTATTTAAAACTTTAAAAATATTCAAAGCAGCAATTACATGTTTTGATAGATAATTTATTGAAAGTGGACTATACTAAATAAGTGACATTGTTATCCAGTGACTACATACACGATTAAATAAGTCAAATACTGTCAAAATCAAGTGTCCTGTGCGATCGGCACACACAAATAGGACGAAAACTGTGAATCTGTGAATGTGTTCTGGTAAAATATTAACAAATATTAACATTCAGTGACCATTTAACTATAATTAACAATAATTCTATACAAATTCAGTGTTTAAATCTATCTTCGGAAAAACAAAAACAATTATTTTTTTAAATAACCGTCAATTTAAAATTATAAAATATTCCAACGGACAGAGTTTGCTTCTGCGCGCATATACAACTGTAATTTGGAGTAACAAATTAATGATTAATTAGTTGAGCGATTTAAGTGTTGGAATTGCGCTTAGTACACGTACTGTCGCGAGTTCGAGACCTACAAGACGCTGGTATTTTTCCATTTTTGAATTCTTTCTAATATTGATATTATCACATATATAATGAATTTCTTTGAGAACATAACGTTTAGAAAAAAGCAAAGACACTCCATGTCAGAAATATCGTTTGATGGAACGAATGCAAATAGTACAAAAATAGATGGCAGCACCAGTAGTTTACCGAATATATCAGCTGACGATGATACTTTGATAAAACAACTTAAATTACAAATAGAAGATCTCACCTCAAAACTAAACTCCGCACACGAAGAGATTAATGATTTATCTTTAGAAAACTGTGAACTGAAAAAAGCTTGAATGAAGTGACATCCAAAAAAAAACCATCAAAAGAAAATAAGATATTATACACTGAATATTCGCGTAAATTTAAGAAAATTGTTAAATTGACTCAGAAATCGCAAAATAATTATTTAATTAGTCAATCTAAAAAAAAAAATGAAATCTAAAACAGCCTGGCAAATAATAAATAACAAAAGAGTATAAGTGAACCTATCTCTCAAATAAAATATAATAATACAGTATTAACTGATCCTGACATAGCGGAATCTTTTAATATTTTTTTCGTATCACAACGTGAGCTTAATAATGTTATAAAGGAAAATCCACACTCAATTTTTATACCTCCAGTAATTCCTCAAGATATCCATACACATAATTAAATCTTTGAAAGACAAAAAAGCTTTGGCTATGACGGTGTTTCTGCAAAGGTCATAAAATATGTCGGTAGTTATATAGCTGCTACTCTAGCTCATGTAATTAACGCATGTATATCAGCTGGAAAATTCCCAGAAAAACTTAAAATTGTTAAAGTGAAGCCACTTTATAAAAAGACCGCCAAAGATGGAATTTCAAACTATGGACCAATTTCCTTAATTTCGATTTTTTCCAAAATAATAGAAAAAGTAATTTACAATTCATTATACTCCTTTTTGACAAAATTTAATATTTTGTGTAACGAGCAGAAGGGTTTTAGAAAACAGAGTAATATTAATATGGCTATTTTCGACTTTTTGAATATCATAATGCCAAATGTTGATAAAAAAATACCTGTATGTGCTTTATTCACTGATTTATCAAAAGCGTTTGATTATGTAAATCATGACATACTTTTAAATAAAATTGAAACTTATGGTATACGAGGCAAAGTGCTTAATCTTATTAAAACTTACCTAGAAGGACGCAAACAATTTACAGAAATTTCTAGCGTCTGTGTAAAAACAAAAAAAGAAGAAAAGTATGCCTCTTCTACAAGAAATATCAAATTTGGTGTCCCACAGGGCAGTGTAGTTGGCCCATTATCTGTATGTAAATGATTTGCCAAGTCAAATGCCAAATCCAATGATCCTTTTTGCTGATGACAGCACTTTGATTATTAAATGTCATAAGAAAGAGTCATATGAAGCTAATGTCGATAGTACGCTTGAACAATTTATTAATTAGCTTAATAAAAATAATTTAATTAGAAATTTAGATAAAACAAAGGTAATGCATTTCTATCAAAGAATATTTGACACAAATATGGATATAAATTGTAATGGACAAACAATAGATAAGGTCAATAATGCCAAATTTCTAGGAATTTCAATTGATAGTGGACTGACATGGAAAATTCAAGCAGATGACGTATGCAAAAAACTAAGTTCAGCTGCATATGCATTATATAGTTTATCCAAAAAAGTTAACGTTCAGAGAGTATTGATAGCATACCACAGTCTAGTTGTTTCTGTATTGAGGTTTGGCATAATATTCTGGGGCAACTGTAGCTAGAGAGAGAAAATATTTTTAAGGTGCAAAAACGCTGTATTAGAACCATTTTTAATCTTAAAGTGACCGACAACTGCGTACCTGTTTTAAAAAATATAATCTTTTAACTTTTGTATGCCTATATACATATATTAGAAATAGCTATTTTAGTGAAAACAAATGATCACTTATTCCCGACTTTGAAAAATACTAGAAACAGGACTACAAGTTTAAGAACTCAATACGAATACAAGTTATGCATTGGCAGATATAAAACTGCCTTATTGAGAAAGAGTGTTATGTGCATGGCTCCTCTTATTTAGGTATAACCATTGATCAAAGAGCAACCTTTAGGCAGATTTAAAAGTACTTTAAGAAATTACTAGTTGAAAAATGCTATTACTCTGTAACAGATTTTTTGAATGACAAGACTATTTAGCTTACAATGTTTATTTATTAAATAATTAAATAGCTGTTGGCGCCATCTATTTTGTTTTGCTAAACTATTACGCCAGATGTCAAGCTAATCCTTTATCCGCCAATCAGCACCGTGCACCTTCTCGCCAATGAGCGTCGCCCGCTCGCTCGAGAAAGACATTATAATGACAGTTCAAATATGGATTCCGGCGTGAGCGCATCTCGCTGTGTTTTTTTTTTCTCCGCTGTGTTAATTTTATCGCAGAACGATATAATCTTACTATTATAAGTTCATAGCAGTCTCGCTGTTTCTTTAGTGGTGTAATTGTGGCTTCGATGGTAGATCTGAAGTGCCTGTGTTGTGCCTCTGGACATTGGTTCGACACGTGGTAGCCGAACTCTGTGAAGACTCCGGAGCAGAGCTGCTGGTAGATCGAGCGGTTCACGAGGAGGTAGGTGCACGGCTCCCTTATCCCTAACCCTAGGCTTGACACTTGCGTTCATCAGTTTTTTCTGTCCGCGTCGAAGGTACCTAATATTTCGCCTTCCGTCGGAGCCCTACCATTAATGTGGTCCTTCGAGCCGGATTGATACAGTTTCCGCCCCTTTTAGGTCACCTAATAGGAGATTTAGTGTTAAAACCCGCCGTTTTTAGGTTTTAGTTAGCCTAGAAAACGTAACTTCCGCCATTACGCTCGCAAGCGTACCGCGAAGGCATTTATTTAATTTGTTACCGCTTAACACTAAATACTTATTTTTCCCGCTGTCATACTAATATTTCATCTTATTATTCGCTGTAATATTCATATTCTCAGTGGTATTCGCGAAATAAGGTTCTATTTCGATAATTATCGCTGAGATTTACCTTTTTTAGAAGTACCCACTTGTACTTTATATTACTCGCAAACTCACAAATAAATTATTTTGTTACCTTCAATTTAAAATTCTCATTTCATAATGAAGAAAGCTATTAAGTCTGGTAGTACGGAGTTTTCGTTGTTGGCGTTGGAAGCCAAACGGAATGCTTTATTCGAGTGTTTACAGTCTGCCTACGATTTATCTAAAGACATAGGCACGGGAGATGATGCGAAAGAAGCTTTTCTGGACGCTAGCTCAAACATTGACGCTATTCGTTCCGAATTTCATGAAGTTATGGATCAGTATAATAACTGTCTACTGACAGCTGACCCCACCGCGCGCGCTGACTACAAGGCGCTGGTTTCGTTTGAACAGATATATAGTCGCTTAAAACGTTTGGTTGCTTCTACCAATGCAGACGTCATTCCGTCCATCTTAGAGAAAAAATCTTCTTTCATTAAGTTACCGCCGATTGAATTAATGAGTTTTAACGGTGACATTCGTTCATGGCCATTGTTTTACTCAAATTATAAATCCGCTGTTCATGATAATCCATCTCTCTCGGATCATCAAAAATTACATTATTTACAGGGCAAATTGACCGGTAAAGCGCTAGCCGCATGCGCCGGCATTGTACCTACCGCTGAGAATTACGAACTCATTTTCAATACGCTAGTGAATCGGTATGAAGACAAACGCACACTAGCGGCCACTTATTTAAAACAGATCATAGATTTTAAACCGTTAACTTCCGTTACTTCCGATAATTTAGACATTTTTAATGATAAGTTTGTTAACGCCGTCCGTGCCTTACAACATTTAAAAATTCCAGATTTATTGAATTTAATTTTCGTACAAATAGCTATTACCAAGTTAGACAGTGAAACTGTTCGTAACTTTGAAAACAGTCAGGATCAGTCTGATATTCCATTATTTAATGATTTAGTCGATTTCGTTAATAAACAGAGTAAAATGTTGTATCGCGCTAACGCTTTAACAGCCTGCGCGCAGTCACATAATTCCGCAAAATCAGCGGATCGCTCCCGCAGTTCTAATGATAGTAAAAAACCGCAGTCTTTCCCGCGTTATAACGCGTATATAAGCACGGTCGAATCTGATTCAACAGATAAATGTTTGTGTACTAATGTCACACATCAACACTTATTTAAATGTCCTGATTTTCATAAATCAACTCCGTATGAACGCTTACAGGTTGTTAGGAAAATTAACGGTTGCGTTAATTGTTTAAGTATTAAACATAAATTATCGAGTTGTCAATCCGCATCTGGCTGTAGAACGTGTAAACAACGTCACCATTCACTATTACATTTTACTCGGGATTCGAACCCACGGACCGCGGAAGTGGCGAGTTCAATTATACCTGCGTCGCAGCGCGAAGCGCCCGAAGCGCCCGTGCCCGCGTCCGAGCCGGTGCGCTCCGCCACGCAGCCTGATGTAGCTTTGTGTTCGATGTCCGTTGACGCTCCGCGTTCTGTTTCCTCTAGCGCCGCTTGCAGCGAGACGCCGCAATATGATTCGCATACTACCGTTTTGCTCGCGACTGCTCAAGTCATGACGTACGATTGTTCTGGGCGTGAGCATTTAATAAGAATTTTACTCGATTCCGCCTCGCAAAGTCACTTCATTACTAGGGAATGTTGTGAACTTTTACGTTTACGTCAAAACAATACACGGTCTACGACCGTAAGAGGTTTTGGAGGCACAGAGAGGACGTCGTTCGGGACAGTAAATTTACGTATATTTTCACGCTTTAACAAAAATATCCGATTTGATATTGACTCGTTAGTAGTTGATCAAATTACGGACAACTTACCTTCCGCTTTTGTTGATATTAAGGCCCTACCTTACTCGAATAAACTTCAGTTCGCTGATGATAGTTTCGCTATTCCAAGTAAAATTGATATTTTGATTGGAGCATCGCTGTTCCCGCATTTACTTTTGCCTGACGTGGTTCCTGGTGGCCCGTCAGTGCCCGCCGCTGTCAATACGGTGTTAGGCTACGTACTCATGGGGGTCGTACCTACACTCAGTAACCGCCCAGCATGTGTCACATCGTGCTGCGCCATAGTCCCTTCGCCTATGGATAACAATTTTATTTCCCGCTTCTGGGAACTTGAAGAAGTTCCTGGCCCGCCCGTTCAGCATCCTGCTGATGCTGAATGTGAATATTTTTATCATTCAACTACGCAACGGGACCCAGTTACTGGTCGCTATACCGTGGGTCTACCGTTTGATAAGGATGTGTTCACACTGGGTGACTCATTCAATATCGCTCGTAGACGTTTTTTATGCTTAGAGAGGAAGCTTGAAGCTTCACCTGAGCTACGCGCCGCTTATGACGAAGTTTTAAATGATTACCTTTCTAAAGGTTATATCTCGCCCGTCTCAGTTCTCCCGCATGAAACTGCAGATGTGTACCCTACTTATATAATCCCACATCATGGGGTTCTCCGCCCAGACAAGTCTTCGTCTAGGTTGCGTCCCGTGCTGGATGGCAGCTGCAAAACATCGTCCGGTGTTTCGTTAAATGATTTGCTGCACAGTGGGCCCAACCTACAGGGTAATTTATTCAAAATTATTTTAAATTTTCGTCTACACTCTATAGCGATGACCGCTGATTGTAAACAAATGTTTTTACAAATTATGATTCGCAAATCTGATCGACGTTATCAGAGAATTCTTTATCGTTTTAATCCTAACGACCCGCTGCGCTTATATGAATTTAGTAGAGTTTGTTTTGGCTTAAAGTCCAGTCCTTACCACGCTCTGCGCACTGTGCAGCAACTCATCGCTGACGATGGCGCTGAGCATCCCCGCGCTGCTGCCGTCGCCTCCTCGTGCCTGTATATGGATGATGTTGCATTTTCTGTCAATACCGAAGACGAGGCGATTGACACCGCTAAAGATTTAATTGCTCTTCTTAAGGGCGCTCAATGGGACCTTGTGAAGTGGAACAGCAATTCAAAGTCTGTTCTTAATGAACTTCCCGCCTCTCATAAGGTGACGACTGAGGTTGAATTTGACAAAACCGCTGACCATAAAATTTTGGGTCTTCACTGGTCTATAGGCCAAGATATTTTCTATTTTAAAATCAACCCGCCAAGTTCGAATACCGCGTGCACTAAGCGCACCATACTGTCAACCGTCGCGAGACTGTGGGATATCATGGGATTCGTCGCTCCTTCTATTTTAGTAGCTAAACTTCTTATTAAGCAGTTGTGGCAGTTGAAGGTGGATTGGGACGTCCCTGCTCCTACTCATATTGTCAAGGCTTGGCAACAATTTACTTCAGAGTTACCAGCCCTAAACGAAATTAAAATACCGCGTTGTTTAGAAGTGAAGAACGACTGTGAATTGACATTGGTCGGGTTCGCTGACGCCAGTGGCGAAGCTTATGGTGGCGTGGTATATCTACACGTTGGCTCTGCCTCCGGCAATATTGTCCGCCTTTTATGTTCCAAGTCAAAGATCGCGCCTTCTTCGCCCATTACGATTGCTCGTATGGAACTTTGTGCAGCACTTTTGCTGTCAAAATTGCTTCGGACTGTTCTTGAGACTTATGACAACCGTTTTGCAATTAAAATTTACGCCTTTACCGATTCAAAAGTCGCACTCTACTGGATTAAAGGTTCACCGCACCGTTGGCAAACGTTCGTTGCCAATCGAGTTATTAAAATTACTGATAATATCTCCGCAGATAAGTTTTATCACGTTGCAGGGGTTGAGAACCCGGCAGACTGTCTGTCACGTGGTGTCTCTCCTGCTAAGTTAAAAGACCACCCTCTGTGGTCCCAAGGGCCCCCCTGGCTAACATTACATCCGTCGCAGTGGCCTATTACTGAAAGTACGGAACCGCTCACGTTGGACGAGATACCTGAACAAAAGAAACTCGTTCACTCTGTTTTAATTCCCGCTGACGATTCTTATGTTTATGATACTCTTTGCCGCCTTTCGTCATGGAGTAAAATACTCCGTACGATTGTTTACATTTATAGATTCGCTAATTTGGTACCACGTCGCGATTCCGTACATATAACCGCAGCTGATTTGAGTTTTGCAGAAAACAAATTGCTGAAACTCATCCAAAATAAACGTTTCAATAAAGAAATTTTAAATTTAAAACTGAACACGCAGGTTTCATCGTCTCTTAATAAATTAAGACCGTTTTTACATAACGATTTAATCAGAGTTGGTGGACGTCTCACCCATTCCGATCTAAGTTACTCACAGCAGCACCCGGTACTTCTGCCAAGCCATGACTTTTTTGTTAACTTATTAATTGAATATTATCATAAGAAATATTTACACGCTGGGCCTGAACAGCTCATGTCACTCTTACGGCAGAAATACTGGATACTGTCCGCTCGTCGTGCTATTCGTAAGGTAGTTCACGATTGTAATATTTGTTTCCGCGCTCGACCGCGTCCCGTCTTCCCGCTCATGGCTGATTTGCCGGACTGTCGGACGCGTCAGGTTATTAAGCCGTTTACTCACACGGGCTGTGATTACGCAGGTCCTATATCTTATACTCCCATTCGCCGTCGGGGTGCAAAGGCTTTGAAAGCATATATTTGCGTGTTCACTTGTCTCACAACTCGCGCGCTACATATTGAAGTAGCCACTGATCTTAGCACCGCCAGTTTTTTAGCTGCACTTAAACGGTTCTTGTCTCGCAGGGGCCCTGTCCAAGTAATGCACTCGGACAGAGGCACTAATTTTGTAGGCGCTAATTCTTATTTACGCGACTTATATAAATTTCTTAATAATGTCGAGTTCCGCTCTCGCTTCGAAGAAGAGCTTGCTGAAAACCGTATCACATGGAAGTTTAACTGTCCGGCCGCCCCACATTTTGGCGGATGTTGGGAGAGTATGGTGAAGGTCGTCAAGACGCACCTTTTCAAGGTCATCGGTCAACAGCTTCTCTCTTACGAAGAGCTAGTTACAGTGCTCGTTCAGATCGAGTGTTTGTTAAATTCTCGGCCTCTTACGGTTCTGAGTGCCGATCCCGCAGAACCTACCGCGCTAACGCCAGGTCATTTCTTGCATACCGCTCCTTTACTCTCATTGCACGCGCCTGAAGTAGAATCAGATAATCTCAACTTGCTTCAGAGACATTCTCTGCTTGATAAATTAGTGCAATCTTTTTGGAAAAGATGGAGAATGGAATATTTACATAGTTTACAAACCCGAGAGAAATGGAATACTCCGTCTGTGCCAATCAAGCCTGGCACGGTGGTTGTTATTATAATTGACAATTCACCTCCTTTATCGTGGCCATTAGCGATAGTAGAAAAGATTCTTCCTTCTAACGATGGTATAACGCGTGTAGTGTCTGTAAGAACAGCTAAAGGTACATACGTGCGTCCGGTCGTACGTTTGTGCCCGTTACCTACGCAATAAGATTGTTTTTTTTTTTTTTTTTTTGTAACCACAGTAGTTTAAGTGCTAGCAGTTAGTTAGTTTAAGATTGTCGCAGTTTACCTTATATAAATCGCAGTTTCCATATTATATTTTCGCAGTTCTTTATTACACTTTATGATTGGGTTTAAAGGTGACCCTTTAAAAGGGGGAGGAAATGTTGGCGCCATCTATTTTGTTTTGCTAAACTATTACGCCAGATGTCAAGCTAATCCTTTATCCGCCAATCAGCACCGTGCACCTTCTCGCCAATGAGCGTCGCCCGCTCGCTCGAGAAAGACATTATAATGACAGTTCAAATATGGATTCCGGCGTGAGCGCATCTCGCTGTGTTTTTTTTTCCTCCGCTGTGTTAATTTTATCGCAGAACGATATAATCTTACTATTATAAGTTCATAGCAGTCTCGCTGTTTCTTTAGTGGTGTAATTGTGGCTTCGATGGTAGATCTGAAGTGCCTGTGTTGTGCCTCTGGACATTGGTTCGACACGTGGTAGCCGAACTCTGTGAAGACTCCGGAGCAGAGCTGCTGGTAGATCGAGCGGTTCACGAGGAGGTAGGTGCACGGCTCCCTTATCCCTAACCCTAGGCTTGACACTTGCGTTCATCAGTTTTTTCTGTCCGCGTCGAAGGTACCTAATATTTCGCCTTCCGTCGGAGCCCTACCAATAGCTATACGTAAATAGAATAGTTATCGTAGTTTAAGTTTAAAAAAATAATTTTGCATGCCATGAGGCAGAATGTATAAGGATTCAAAACATTGTAACATCTAATTGTATTAATTACCTATATTCTATGCAAATAAATAAATCTATCTATCTATCTATCTATCTACCGCTAAAAAAAGTAAATAATAAAACAATGAACTTCCAACATTGCGAGTTCCGTGGTATCTTATCTGCTAAAATGTAACTTTTAAATAATGGGTACTAAGACAATACCCAGTAAGACAATACCTATTATTAAGACAATAGATACCCATTATTTAAAAGTTGCATTTTCGATTTCCCAAAGTACAAAATAACATGTGTCTAAAATTATTACCACGATAAAAGTCGGCCGTCCTGCACAAGGATATTACAGGGATTAGCGATGGGCGTTGAATCAACGAACTAGTTGAATCAACCATTGATCTCCTGTCAACGTATTAACGTTAACTGTTTATGAATCAACTAGTTGAATTGGTTAACGACGTTTATAAATATAACTCGTTTAAGAATCAACTAAACTAAATTTGCAAACGTACCTAACGAACTGAGCAAAAAACTGAAATTCTGAGCGACGGTCATGTCGTAGAATTTGAACTCTAGTAACGTACACAAGAGTTGATTTTTGAAATATTTCTTTTAAGAAAATTATACCAATATAAGAATCGTTGAACATCGCAGTGTTGAATAAAACCCGTTCAATGAATGAACGGTTAACGTTACAAGTCGACATTAGTTGCACGTTAACTCGTTGACGAATTTAACTAGTTGACGAACGTAAATCAACATTGACGTTGCGTTAACGGGAAAACCGTCAACGACCCATCATTAACAGGGATAAGACAAAGCAAAATTATCACAAAACCGGGTTAGCTCCGTGTGCACCAAGACAACATTGATTCCAATTTTCCCTTCATACATATCGGGCTTAGGATCATCAGAAATTCTAGCTGAAGTTAATTATTAATTTTGGTGAATAAAGTAGGTGCCTACCTATTAAGTTACATTCTTACATCACAGTTCAGTTTCGGCACTGTGAACTGGCCGTAATCCAGTAGCTGCTGTGTAGTTGCCAGTATTGTAGCAGGTGTGGGAATCTGCGGGTTCAAGATCCCTCGCCTGCGCAGCGCCGCTAAATGATCTGGTTGACAGTACAACTGCCTAGCTTCCGCCAGATTGTCACCAACAGTTGCGTAAAAACGCACCATATCCAACCACTCCACATTCGAATAGTTAGATCTCATTTTTACAAAAAAAACTCGCGACATGTGTCTGTGCGTCTAAGTACTGTGACGTAGGATCGGATGCGTACGCGTTCCCGCTCGAGAGATTTCGGTAGACTGACTGTCGTCTGATGATCGACCGTCCCACAGCCCCAGTCAACAAAAGAAATGGGTGGGAGCGGTACTTCGCACGGTTGCATGTCATTGGTTAGTTCTTTATTTGCATTCCGGCCGGCATTGGCCGGACATCCTTGTAGTCCACATAGACTCTCTTATCGCTTTTGAATGGCATATTATGGCTACCGCGATGAGAACTTTCATGTTACGGTTAATATTTGAACTTTGATCACTTTTGAGCAACTTATGACTTATTTGAGAGTGCCTAGATTTGTTTGTTTTAATACCATGTTTAGTGCTATAGAATAGTAGTAGACCATGGTCTGGAAAACGTTTGTTCTAGCAAAACTGTGGTTCAAATACCACCGTGTTTAATGTACTTACAAGAAAGCTTGAATTATTTTCAATTTCCATATTCTTTTCTTCATGTAAACTGATGGAGGAAGATGATGGAATACAGGCCCTTGATTCCTAAAAAAAAACATTACCTACAAGACGGTAATACTAATATTTTTAATCGCTTTCAGAGATTTAGAAACTTGTCTCAGTCATATATTTCTAATTAAATGTAAAAAATAATAGTTTGCAACAGATAATTGAATATAGGGAACGTGCACGAACTGTACATGGCAGCACAAATCGACGCGAGCGCCACGGTGTGGTCAAAAAAAGAAACTGTTTAGACCTGTCATCGTCTTGCCGCCAATGTTTATGTTAATGTTTACATTATATTTATATCCTGATGTAGGTATGTTCCATACAATTGTATTCCAAGCAAATGGCGACGATGCGAAGGGTTTGTTCAAATTCATGGCCCACGTGTTGTGAAAGTACAATTGTTTAGGATACGATGGGACTGACATACGCTATGCGTAAAAGCCCCTAAAAGCAAATGAATTTATATCGTTTCTAATCATTAAAATTATAAAATATGGGTTCCGGTCGATTAATAATGATCGTCAGCGTGGTCAAAATATATCAAAAGGTCAAAAAATCTTCCGAGTCCGGGCATGGTTTAGATGTAGAAGTAACAGTTATGAATCCTGAAAATGCAGTAATAACTGGCAAAATTGTAGCTCAAACGACTATTTCTAACGTTTATGATGTCAAAATAACTGTAAAGTATTTTCTGAACTCAGTTTTCACGTAAATATTTTGTCTATATTATTATGTATATTCATGTCGCCTTCTTTTCAGCTTGGTTGCATTATAAATATTAGAAGAGCAAATTGCAAATGTAAGGCAGGCCTATCTGAAAAATGTAAGCACATCTGTGCTTTATTTTACTTTGAAAATTCTCCAGATAGTGCTACAATGAAAACGAACAAAAAATATTTGAGGTTATGTCTACTTAAATTTGTTTGTATTGAATAGTAGTACTACACACAAAACTCAGGTATTTTTACAAATAACATTATTAAGTGATTTCTAAATGTTTCGAAACTCATACTTGCACATTTTTTTTTACTGCATTTATCGAATTTTGTCGTTTATCACGTAACCAAGGAAAGGAAGTAATATCCGTGGGAATTTCACACCATTTCATTTATTTTGAGTTTTCTTTGAAGTGTTCAGGCATCCAGAAACACAACAATACATTTTTACTTAGTAATTATGTTTTTTTCACTTCTTATATGAGATTATTTTATTACGTGAAGTGTCAATTTAAATAATTAGATTGCGAGAAAACTTCAGATTTGCGCCACTAGATGGCAGACCCTTCGTCGTGCACGTTCCATAAAGCAGTTTAAAAACACTGAACATTCATAAAAAAAAACATATAAAACTTGGAACGAAACTTAATTATGTTATTAACTCAATATTTACCAGAATAGGTACAGCATTAGGTATAATAGCAGTGTTAGTTTCTTCTTTTTCATTTACATTTTTTATAAAAATGTCTGTTGCAAATTTTTGATGATGGTTTTGGTGTCCAATCTGTTCGTCCTGTAGCTACGATCCAATTCTGAGGTAAATTATCATCTTCAGGAAAACTGCAATATGCCATTAATCTTTCAGATATGTAATTAACTAGCTGCGCCCCGCGCTTTGACCCGCATCTGTCTCAGTCCCGAGAGAATATTGCGATAAAAAGTATCCTATATTCTAACTCAGGTCATAGTTTATCGATGTGCCAAATTTCATCCAAATCTGTTCAGTCGTTTTAGCGTGAAAGCGTAACAAACAAAATCACTTTCGTATTTATAATATTATTTAGGATTAGGATACACACTGCAGAATACATATTTCCCATAGTGGTTAATAATTTATGGAAAAGTTGGCAACACCAAAATTCTTAAGTTAGAATTTAATCATTGTTAATTTTGTGCTTTTTATCGATGAATTTACGTCTAGGGTACATTATACACAATGTATGAACACAGTAAACTGTTATTGATAGCCTAGTTAAAGATAAAAAGTGCTGTACTTACGAATTAAAGAACAAGTCAAGCATTTTCTTTCCACTATCACTTTTACACCTTAAAACGCTACACCGCACCATGTTTTTTATATATTTGAAATATTAAGTCTAAATTCACAACATAAATTAACATAAATGACTAAACGTAAAGCACATAAAACTGAATTTGACAAGACTATAACTATCTGCACATTATCTTTCAAACTTTATTTTGCAAAGTACTATGCTAACCTTCAAAAACGTGGCACGCGCCGTGAAACAAAAAATCTCATGGTTCTGTCTCATTTTTTTACACGACATTGGCTAAGTTGCTTTATTTCTATTGTGAATGCAATAAAAGACTTGTCTACAGCATTCTCTGTCTACGGTCGAAACTATAGACAATTAAATAGTTATGTCTATGGTCACAATTATTTGGCGTGTAGGCAATACAAAAATGTATCAAAGGTTTTATAGGCTTATCGAGGAGATCAAGACCGTAACGGTCTTAATCATAAAAAAGCTTATCGAAGGTTTAAGACATTCATTGGTGAACTGCTGAATAAGCCTATAAAATGTTGTATCCATGAACGTTCTATCACTAATATTTTGTTGTTTATAAATTAAAATGTTGCCATTTTAATGAAGTCATCCAACAAATTGACCAACACATCGAATCGTCAAACGAGAATGTCTGCCTACTTACCGAATAATTGTGAACATAGTCATTATTACGTACTGGCAATGATATTTAATAGAATATCATTGCGTACTGGCCATTATTTAATTGTCTACAGTTTCAACACTTCTGACGCGGTAACGTCATTGTTATTTAAATTTGACAAATAATTTGAAATTGTAACTGTCCACTGATTGCTTGAAATTTGACGTTTGTTGACACACAATGTTTGTACGTCAAATGTGCAAATGTCATATTCTTTGTAATCAGCTATTTTGCATATGCTTTGAATATTTTATAATTACCCTCCTTATTATTGTCATCAAATCATCAAATAATACCCACTAAGTATCTGTATCCTTAAAGCCATACTCATAAATCATTGTTTTATTTAAAAGACAAATGCAAATTCGGTAATTCTGTGGAAGTGTGTGGGTGTTTGTGAACGAGAAAGACTGACCTGCCGTGATACAGTTTTCACTAGTACGGAGGTCAGTGTGAATTATGCTCAAACAACCGCATAACGTACAAAGGTATTTGTAAAACATATAACACACGTAATTGTAC
This sequence comes from Polymixis lichenea, assembly GCA_949091785.1. Classification (NCBI taxonomy): domain Eukaryota; kingdom Metazoa; phylum Arthropoda; class Insecta; order Lepidoptera; family Noctuidae; genus Polymixis; species Polymixis lichenea. The sequence goes on along the minus strand of OX420943.1, from coordinate 143,088 downwards.
TTGTAGTAGACACAAATCACAGGATTGTTGGAATCTGTAGGTAAGGTTTGTTCTTTTATAATGCCAATAAACTTTTTTCTTTTTTTTTACTTGTTACTGTTATTTAGGCAGTCGCTCTATGTAAAATACTGGTGGTCAGCAGGAAAAGGCTAGATGATGACTTCTTGGTTCACGCAACAAAACTTATGATATTTTTGATGACATTTAAAGAGAAAACTGACTGAATACCATGAAGACTAGATTGAATACATGACTTTATAACCTGTCTGGCGGCTTTGAGTATTTTGTATGTGGCCTACGCAAATGTCCTGCAGATAGTAGCGTGTCGTGTGATGGGTCGTTGAGCTAGCTAAATGATGTAGCTTTAAGCTACACGATGACTGATGGGACAGGTCAGCTTATAACTGCAATGGCTCTTCCTTCAAAAGGCCCTTGCAGACATGGCCCTGCATTGTTAGACGCACATAAAATCCTATTAATATAAACTTAGGACTTTAAAAGAGATCATGACCTCGTCAGTTTGTCTCGGCCTTTGTTCTCGGGATCAGTCAGCTAGTTACCCGGCGCCATCTAGTTTTAAAATATTGGCCAACAAAATATTGACATGTAAAAGTGCCTTATCAATAAACATTTCAGTTTATTTACCACAAAAAATAATAATTAAAAAAACGTTTTACCGACTTCAAAACAAAATTCTTCAAACTGCAAAAGACCTTTAAGTACTTTTGGTAATTTCTTGCTAACGACTTCCCAAATTAAAGTTATTTGCACTTTGTAGGTACCTACACCGATTTCTCGTTTGGTGGTCACGTTTAATTATAACCTTGCTTAAGTAGCTTTGAGTTAGCTTAAATAATAGGTTTTTAATGCAGTCCGTCTACTTAGGTACTTACCTATGTTGACAATGTTGTTACCTCCATATAGTAAGTAGGTAGTGATCGAACGTGGTGAATGAGTTTGTTTGGGCTAAGTAGGTACTGTAGAGGATATTTACTTAGTGTAAAACCTCACGCACATACTGGCAGCCTATGATTAGGCTATGTCTATGTTCGAGCATTTAGGATATTCTAAAATAGAACGTCAAATAATTTTAAGTAGGTGGTGTCCGTGAGCTTTGATTCTATTGACAGGCGCGTCTTTGTAAGCATCTGAATGCCCTCAGAACTCTTGAAATAAACGTGGAGTCCCACAGTTTAAGCGCCCTTTGATCGTTTAATTTCATACCCATGTACACCCGGTACCTGGAGGCTCGTCTGAGCCTCCACAGTACCTGCTACTTGTAGTAGGTAAAAGTAAAAAATACTCGCACTTTTCCGTTGTTTTTTTTTTAGCATGAACCACATTCCACAAACCACATTTCTTTTTGTATTTATTCAGTTTTTCATAACTCTAAAATGAATGACGTGGTTCCTTCGAATAATCGAATCATTGAGAGTATTGGTGAGCCACCTCAAGGGCTGTGCATAGTCTGCATAGCGGCTAGCAGTAGAGCAGTTGAGCAGTAGTGCAAACAGTGTAAGGTGCGTGTTTACATGGTGTGCGGGAGTACTGACATGCGCCAGGTGGCTCGCGCGCTGCGGCTCCTTGAGCGCCGGCAGCGCAGACACCAGCACCGAGCGCGAGCGCGTCACCGAGCGCGCCAGCTTCGCGAACTTCGACAACCCTGCGAGCAGGTATCAAGAGCATCACACACCGACGGTTTGGCACCATTACGAAGTTAATTGTATTATATAATTGATTTTTATTTATTTGTTGGGTTTATGGTAGGAAATGCTCGCCCTCCCAACGCTGCCAAGGCAAGGAGAAAGTAAATAATTGTTACTGGCATAGATCTTCAGCGCAGGTGAAAGGCAGTGCTGAAGACTCGAGTCGATTACTGTAATGCTTGATGATGAGAGTGGTATGTCCTTTATGAGTGTAGTGCGTTGTATGGTACTGGCCTCCTTTGGGATCGTCGGCGTCGATGGGCTGCTTGAGCGCCGTGATGTCGCGGAACGTGAGCAGGAACAGCACCACCAGCTCGCGCTCGTTGCGGATCGGCGCCACGTGCACCAGCAGCCACAGCGGCGTGCCTGCACACAGGAGACACACTCAGTGCTGACCACTCGCCACCGAGCTGCGACACTACGCGCGGGTACCTACGGTTCTTTTTGTAGAGCAGGATCTCGAACTGGTCGGCGAGGTGGTGGTCCAGCGCGCGGTCCACGCGCTCCACCGCCTCCTTCTCCGTCAGCTCGCCGTACATCCAGGTGCACCTACAACACGGACACGTCACCGCCACGCCACCGCCACCACACACATGCACATTCACAAATTGTTACTTCCCACAATAATAGACAAGCACATCGCAAGGTCGACACAACATGCATCATACACGGCAGACTTGCAGCATTGTAGCGCTAGCTATCAAGTATACCAAGTGATGTGGTTTAGGCCTTACGCAGGTTAGGTTGGAAAACGCAATCCCACATCGGCGTAAACCGGCGCTCACTAGATGGTACGACGCAATGCATAACATACGTATGCCGATGCCTTCCGCAGCATACCGCAGCTTACACACAGACATACACCTACCTTGTGACACGATATTAACGAAATATGAGTGCTAAGAGTAGGTATGTATAAAAGATTCAAAATCATTTCGACTTTCCAATCTTTGTTACGTTGTTTAGCAGATTTTTTTTCGAACATATGAAGCAATGAAATGCTAGCAATATCCGTAAAAATGATTCAGAAATTAGCAAAATACTTGGCAATACATGTCTTAAACAATGTCAATACCTGTACATAATGTTAAAAACATACGAACGAAGAAGGCATGAGCTTCATTAACTAGGAATGCGGTGGAAAATTCTCAACAACTTCATGTTTGCAGAACTTAAAAAAAGAAAATTTACTTGAATACCTACTTATGCTACATACATAAATATACTCACGTTTTTTTCCCATGGGGGTTGACAGAAACTACAGCACGCCATCGCCACCCGCTACGATCCTTACATACTAAGTAGTACTTAGTACTACATAATGTAGTATTAAAGGGAATTGCTCAGTTTGTTAGTGATCTGGCTCAGTGAGGACAAGGTAATTGTCAAATTAAATTAGGAAATATATACTGAAAGAACAGTATTTTTAATATATATATAACATTGTGACAATTTTTATAGCAACCGTATCCTAGCGGCCATACATTAATAAAGGAAAAGACATAATAACTCTGGTCTGCCATACATACTTCACAGTAATTAATAAAAGACTTGCATTTTTAAAACTACTTATCTATAAATCATATATGTTCCGTGTGGTACTGGACGTAAAGAACTAGCCCCATCCCATTGCTTCCCGTGTGTGTCTTAAAAGGCGACTAAGGGACTTACTAGAGAATGGGCAGCAGCGTTCTCTTTGCATTTTACCACCATACTGCGATCGCCAACCCGCCTGCCAAGCGTGGCGATTATGGCAAAAACCCCCCTTTTGGGGGAGCCCTATGTCCAGCAGTGGACGTCTTTCAAGTTGTAGCAAGATAAACCTTGCCGGGTAAAATCTTTGTAATTAGCGTATTCTTTAACGTGACGTTTGATTCAACGTGAGGAGCAGATTCAGTGCCCAAGGTAGTGGTAGGGCCAGGCCATCATGAGGAGCGGTATCGGAGTCCATGATAAGAAAAACAAACGTTCGAAGCAGCGAGTTAACAAAATAACATCCACAGTGCACGAAAAAAAAATGAATAGTTTTTTCATTGTTGTTAGATGTGACATCTCTAACGTCAAGTGAAAATGTGAAATGACATCTGAGATGTCATTTAACTTGACGTTAAATTCTGTATGTGTGACCATCTTCGATATGTACTGTATGTACGAAATTTGATTGAGTTTCACATTGATTCAACAATATACGATCTATTACTGTGAATTGATAAAGCTAGTGAGGATCGAACCAAAATCGTATTGATATCATTTTACTGTACAATCCGTACTGTAAAATCATAGTGGTCTGATCTATGAAGGTACATGTGTTTAGTTAAATGAGAAATAGATAAAATATCAGGAAAAATTTAATAAGGTGGGCCGTTATTCTACACTACTGACATTGTCAGAATTGTCCGGGTAAAACCCGGACTTTTTTGCCATCGTAAGAAATTGAATTAAAGGCAAACATTAACAATTATAATCGATTTTATATCAATAATCAAAATAGTCCATTGCGAAGCAGAATATCGATAAAAAGAAACCGGATCGATCATCTCTATATGCAATGCAGTAGGAGTTGCCAGGAAAAAATAATAATCTGACAATAATCTGTTTATAGAACCGTTATTCTAATCTAAAAAATATGTTAAACTACTAATAATAACGTTTTTGATTCTTTTATTTTAAAAAGTATAATCTTCTCATGCAGTTTTGATCGGTACTCGTTTTGCAGGCAAACACTTTTTGTTTGGTTCCCATAATTAATTATCTAATCGATTACCGACAGAAAATGATGTTTTATTTCTGTGCTGGTAACACAGAGTCAAACAAATAGCTATGCTTTTAGCTGGTGTGACTTTTTGTAAGTGTGGCTGGCTAATAGGTGATGTGCAAAAAAAAATTCAGAATTAAAAATAACTTTTACCGGGCATCTTGTCCACGCTTAGCCGAAAATGGTGATTCCCTTTGAAGAAGATAAGGTCCGACCCACATCATGTAAGTAGTTTTTGAGACATGTTATTTTCGGTTACGACCGAAAATTATCCAGAGTAACACAGAGTCAAACAAATAGCTATGCTTTTAGCTGGTGTGACTTTTTGTAAGTGTGGCTGGCTAATAGGTGATGTGCAAAAAAAAATTCAGAATTAAAAATAACTTTTACCGGGCATCTTGTCCACGCTTAGCCGAAAATGGTGATTCCCTTTGAAGAAGATAAGGTCCGACCCACATCATGTAAGTAGTTTTTGAGACATGTTATTTTCGGTTACGACCGAAAAATAACTTTGTTAAGGATTTAGTTTCTTTGAGCAATACAAACTTATTTTAGTGTCAATAAAACAAAGATTCTCCGTAATAAATATTCATCCTGATTACGGAATAGGTACATGTGTGTGGTCCGGGCTGGTTTTTATTTTATCTAGCATTTAGGAAGCAGATTATAGTTGAGTTTACCTAGGGGTGTATTTAGTGCTTTAAAACTTGGGGAATAAAGAGAGTCGTCGTCGCGTCGTTTGTAGCTACTGTAGTTGCTCATAAGGATAGCCTAGTTATGTAGCTGATTGGTTACGCGTAGAAGTTGTGTATACCTGCACGACTTCTGCATGACCTCGGCGCGGTTGTAGCCGCTCATCTTGCAGAAGGTCTCGTTGCAGTACACGATGGGGTAGTCCACGATCTGCGCGTTCGCCAGCAGGAAGCTGCTGTCTGCTGCAGGGAAGCGGCACTCGTTACAGAACGTCCCGGCAACTACACCAACACGCCCTATGGGCTGTTCCTACGGCCGCCATCAGGTTGAAGGGTGCCGGTGTAGTTACAGGCATGGGAGACATTGGGGTGAGCACAGGACATCAGGAGGTCAGGGACGGTACAAGGTGCACTCGGGACTCACGCTGCGAGGAGGAGCGGCGGATGATGTTCTCCAGGAAGGTGTTCTGTGGGGCCACGAGCCCCCGGCGGCCGCCCGGCATGCCGCCGCGCGCCGCGCGCCGCTAGCGCCGCCCAGCCGGCCGTCACATGCCGCGCCTGTGACAACCACGCACATAGCTCATGTTATTTAGTTCCAACTTCGTTGTAGGGCGTTCGTTCAACTATCCACCTGTGCACTCCGTGCATCTGCAACTGCTTCAGTAGTGGATAGACACTGATGCCTGCTTCGTGGCGAGATTTCCATAAATACCTACTATTAATAGTAAGCCCACGTTTCCACGGACGTAATAAATTCGCGGTGGAATATTTTGGGGAATTGGATCTTCAACGCACTGCTTAGCGCCGAGAGTTGAAAATCGAACAGATTTTTAGTCGCGCTGAGACGCGCTTGCGCTGCACTCTGTTCGATTGTCAATGCTCGGTTCAACAACGAGAGTTAAAACTCAGTGTGCAAAAAAATCACGGCTATTTTATTACGTCCGTGTGAACGTCGACTTATAGTCGCAGATGCGCGGAACAAAGTTGGTGCGCGAACATAATGTAAGAACCCAGATTGAAAGTCCACATTCGCGGCGATGCCCGACTTGCGCCGGAATCCGCCGAAGTGTTATATATGAGACTGGATAAACGGCGAGTTCGCCAATCTACCGGGCATCCCCGAAAAATAAGAACATTAGTAAATAAGAAGGTAAGTTGGTAGGTACCTACCTATTTCTACCGCATTCTTGAATAAAACCAGAATGATAAAAAATAAAAAAATAGTTTATTGGTAACACAAGTATAATTATGTTTAAACAAAATGTTTGTGATTGGATCCTCCTTTTAGGCAAATAGTGCCTGTACTAGGAGAGGCTGCTCTTCCATAGCAAGACGTGTTAGGTATAAAAGCAATACGTATAATTCTTATGCTAAAACGACAAAGTTAACATTAACTTAACATAAATTAAATCAAGTGTGTGTATTGAGTGCGTGCAAGTATGTGTGTGAGTATATGTTAGTGAAAGTGTTATAAATATTACTGTGAGTAGTGTGAGTACCTACATGTGTGTGAGGGTGTATGTGTCAAGGTGTCAGAAGTGTTTCAGTTTCATTGTAGGCTTTTGTATCCATTCCATTATAATTTTTTACTGTCATAATAGTTTTTGAGATAAATGTAGATGTATTTATGGATTTTATTATATATAGCGCAGCAGATCGTTTACTAAATTGCATACTGGCAAACAAAGTCCTTGTCCTAGGGATATTTAATATCATATTTTTCCTCCTTCTTTTCCGAATGCCAGCATCATAGGAAAGAGACTTGTGTTTCTTTTTTAAATATAATTAGCAAAATGTAAAGTTTCCTGGCTGAGACTGGCAAATTACTAAGTCGAAATAGGTCTGCAGTAGGAGATCTCCTTTTTTTAAAGTACACACGCGCTGTGCCCTGTCCACCGCTATAGATGTAGTGTTAGCTGCACGCACCACCCCAGGCAGGTATACAACACGAAAGTACACTGATTCAGTAGTGTATCTGCTTTTAGTTTGACATACGATATACCTACAATGTGTAACATACCTAGTTAACGCAAGACCTCATACACCCCAACCGACCGACTAGTCGGCCATATTTGTAGTCGGTGACTAGTCGGCTAAAACCACCGACTAGTCGGCCCATTTTTTACTCGTATTAATATGCTTAAAAATTTAAAAGACGGTGATTAAAGTGAAATTGAAATCTATACTGCTATAATCTTTTATTATAGAATCAGCACCCTAATTGCGTAAATCACGATTAATCACAATCTGTTTCGTTTTGAAATAGATGGCTGAACCACTGCTTCATTTGTTCTAAAAATGTGTCTGCTCAACAACATAAATAACGCAATGAATATTGTTGAACTGTCAAAGTGAAACTGATTAAGATTAATCGTGAGTTACGCAATTAGGGTGCAGTTTTACAGGTTGCTTTCAATGCAATCAGGAAATTAAGATAATGAGAAATAGGAATCCTTCGTTCGGTCCATTAATTAATTGGACTTACGTCCAGAAATTATATGCCGAAAGTAAAATTAGTTAATACTTCTAACAAAAAAGAAGGAACTCTATAGCAAACAATTAGCAATCAAATCAAATCAAAATATTTTACTTCACATAAACCTGCATGGGCACCTATGAAATCTCAGAATCTAGGTACACGGTTCCAATTTGTCGCTTTTTATGGGGAAGAGCCGGCAAGAAACTCCACGGTTACTCTTTTAAAAATAATTGGCTTTTACAATGTTTTCAAATTACAGTGATAACAGGTATGGGAGGACAGTGCAGGCCTGTCAATAAGTACCAGGTACCTACTTAGAGGAATAAAAATTAAGAATACAAAATCGTCTATAAATCCACAGTCTGTAAGGCCTACAACATTCTCTCATTCACAATGTGTAAAAGAATCTACATAAATAAAATGGACCTATTTAAACCAAGTGACATAATTTCCATGAAAGTCACTAATAAAAAGTCGAAATTAGAATTCATGTATAATGTCAAATAATGACGAGAATATGTCAGACATTGTAAAAAATAAAAAGCGTAAAAACAAACATTGTAGAAATGACGACCTCCATCGTGACCAAAAAATGGAACCAGTCACCAACATAATCCAAAAATTTGCTGAGGCCCATGAACAATGACTCCATCAACATGTGAACATCGAGGCGATTCAGCTGTTAGACCAAACAAATATAGTGCGAAGACTAAAACGAACAAAACCTTTTGAGTTAGTGTACTGTAAAAGTCTAGAAATAATAGTGACATTAACACACATAATAACACATGAACAAAGTGTTTATAATTTCATCATATCAGACTCTAAGAAAGTGGAACGGACTTGTGTAAAGTACAAAGGACACTAATCATCGTGTATAAAATTAAGTAAAATTAAAATTGCTTATTAGTCTTATAGACTAGATTGTAATTAATTATTAAGAACTGGGTTCTTTATAATAAAGGATAAAAATACGGTAATTTGGGATAATTCGCTTTTACTTTATTTGTCTTTTTTATTCTTTGTGTTTAATATGTCGTGTTTCTTTATTTATGTATTGATTTGGTGAAGAATGAATCATATGTGAATAAAGTTCTGTTTATGAACACAGTTTGAATTATTTATGGTCACCCTACACAGAAAATTCTTAAGGAATGTTAAAATTATTAATATCTTTTGAAATACTGAATGTAGAGGAATTTTGATTATGCCAATATTTAGTAGAAATTTCTACAAAATATTGGCGTAATCAAACTTCGATTTGATCAATTGCTTTAGTAGCTACCTACATTTGTTTTTTATAGACCGTCAGGATTGAGGAGCCACCTTCAACGTCCTGTAACTTTTGAAGGGTTTTACTACAAATTCCAGGATCGGGGCTACAAATTCGGCTAATTTACTACTAAATATCGGTAGTACCCTCGTTCAAATCTAAGACATGGCTCCTCAATCCATACGGACACCAGATACCGACGCTAACCCGATACCGAAAAGTTAGCAGCTATACACAAACCGATATAATTACTATCGGCCCGATTATATTGGTGAATATCGATGACCATCGCGAGTCCCCAAACGACTACAATACAGTAATTACCGACGTCTCGAAACCGGCAGCGCGAATAAGCGTGTTCAAGTGAAAGAATGGCTGGTTCTCTCACCCCGCACTGCGTCTTCGCTGGTAGAAATTGTCCGATATCGGTGTCAGACACTGTCTGCGACGATATAGTTGACAATAACAACTAAGTATGTAAAAGCGTTTAGTAGGTACTAAACGTATGCGAAAATCTGACCGCCGATATTGTGGCGTTTTCGGAATCGGCTTATGTGCTGTGTTGTAATTTAATGTAATTGTTAATGTGATATAATCAACTAATTTTATTAATGAAACAAAAGCAAAAATGTATTTACAAATTTGTATTTTTTTTTTGAAAATACATTTTTGCTTGGAACTATCCAGAGATAGAGATTTCAAACATATATAAAAAACCGGACAACTGCGAGTCGGAATTGCCCACTGAGGGTTCCGTACAAATTTGTAGGTACCATATTGTAATAAAAAATTATAGGCAAATTTAGATTTTCGCGAAAACTTGTAAGTATCAAAATTTACTTTAATTTTCAACTTTTTATTTTTTGGAATTATTCCTTTATTTGTGCTGTGAGATCTTACTTTTTACCAAATTTCGTGATTCTAGGTCAACGGGAACTACCATATAGGTTTTCGACCCAAGACTTATAGGGTACTTCCGGTTGACCTAGAATTGTGAATTTTGGTTAAAAGCAAGGTCTCACAGCACAAGTAAAGGGAAAATTCCGAAAAATAAAAAACCTTGAATATTAAGGTAAATTTTGGTACTTACAAGTTTTCGCAAAATTCTAAATTTGCCCATATCTTTTTATCGTGTTGACTCAGGACCTTGATTTTTATACACCTAATAGGGACTGTAGACTTTAGTATTTGGTATAAATTTCAACTTGCTAGAGCCACCCGTTCCTGGGAAAATCGGAGGTGACACACGGACAGACAGACGGACAGACGGGAAGGGTTCCTTTTTTACCTTTTGAGGTACGGAACCCTAAAAACAAACTCTTCAGCTTTATTATTATTATGATTGCTACGGGTTCCGACCTCAGGACTAGCTGCTTCTCACACGGACAACTGTACGTCAATTGCTCCCGCGTCACCATATATATGATACACATGGTTTTTTGGTAGTAAGGTATTAAATAATTGCACCATTGCAATAGGAATCCTTGTGCAATTCGTTCTATGAGAAAATAAATATCTTTAAACCGAAATCATGCTTCCAGACCATGCTTCCATGACCAGCGACTTTCCAACACAAGTGTTAGTTGTCAGTGAATTTGAGAATTTGAATTTCAACTGAAGGAACATGGGTTGGTTTTAGACAGTAAAAGTCTGTCACGCTTTCCAGACCGGGAGAAATCATTTGACGATTTCCCATCCAAAACAAAAAAAAACCATTGTGCAATTTGTTCTTTGAGAAAATAAATATCTCTAAACCGAATTCATGCTTATCAGACCCAGAGGTTAAGGCTAAGCGTTAGTAATAAGTAACTTTAAAAAAATTATTTAATAGACAAGCCGTGTGCCCGACGGTATGTCTCTGCGACAAAAATGGTAGATTTCAATACAAATTTGCATCCACTATTTCACTTCTTTAGTGGCAGAATGTTCAAAGATCCTGAATTTCAGATTTTTATAAAGTAGAATCGGCTAAAAATCGTCGTACTGTTTCGCTTATACTGTAACCAAATTCTTTTGTTTTTGATGTTTGACACCGCTCATAAAGAACCGTAAATATTGTGAGCACATAGAAACAATTGCCGTACTTTATTGTCTAGTGACGTACCTACTGCTCCAGCTATAATTTATCGAATCTATTATTTTAAGACATCAAAATTAAATTTGTATATATTTTTTATCCGTCCCCGGTCTTGTCGGATTACCGACCCATTGGACCATTTACCAAGACAAAAGTGGCATAGATCCAAGTATATGGCTTATATACGATACTATACGTCTTTGACGAACTTGATTGGGAACATGAGCACCAAGTTATACTGTTAGCACATAACCACTGCGTTCACACGGCGCTATTTTTCAAGCACGTTGTAATATTTTATTGTATAGTGACAGTGACTTTTTAAGCCTTATGTAACATCTGTTATACACATTATGGTATGCAAATAAATGAAATGTGAAATGTGAAATGTGAAGCATTAAGTTTATATAATTTATTTAAAGAATTTTCTGCGCCTTTAAATGTTTTTGCATTGTCACAATGTATTGTGTTGGGCAGGCCTCGCCTAGCGATAAATCTTTTTAAGGCTGCTAAAAAACATTCTGTGCTCATGTCTGACACTAGTTTTAAATGAATACATTTCGTTACGAACCAAACAAATACAGCGACATAACCCTTGGAAACAACGCTTCTACGAATAGTTGATTGCTTAATATTGAAAGGACCACAGTAATCAATACCTACGATGCTGAAGGTTTTCGCTTCAGTAACTCGATCTGCAGGTAAGGATCCCATTAGTTGAGAAGCCACTTTAGCTCTAAACCGGTAACAGGTTACGCATTTGTTTACAATATTTAAAAAAAAAAATCAAACCTCCCCGCTACAACCAATGATCCAATATCTTAAGGCCAGGTTTGACATTGTCAACTTTAATCCTGTATGCATTAATGCTAGGTGCTCATTTCTTATAATTAATTTAGTGATATGACAGTTTTTGGGTAATATAATTGGGTGCTTTTGAGAGAATGGAATGGGAGAATCTTGCAATCTACCAGACACTCGGAGCACATTATTACTATCCACAAACGGAGCTAATGATTTTAAATGAGTCCTAATAGGCTTGTTTGTTTTAATACAATTAATTTCATTTGCAAAGTACAACTTTTGAATTTGTGGGAGTATTTTGCTCCTAGAATTATTTAATTCTGATGTTGACAAATAACTTTTAAGCTTATTATTTTTATTTTTACAATTGTAGAAAAATCTCCTTATCCATGCTACCACCCTTACAGTTTTGTTCCAAGAGGAGAACCTTTCGAAAATATCTGGTATGTCTAAGGTTACATTCATACAAATATCTTGCTCAACAGGTTCAATATTTTCTAAGCATAATACATGATTACAGCGTATTCAATCCTTTTTTCAGTTATTATGGCTCAGATTCCGGAATGGCAACCACAATTATACAAATGTGATTTTGAAATCGCAAGAATGAACGCCATTCGAACTGTATTTCCAAACGTTACAGTAAAAGGGTGCTATTGTCACTACTTACGAGCGATTTGGAAGAAAGGACGTGCATTAAATTTGACAAAAACTGAGGTATAGAAAAGACAGGTGGCACTATTAGTTCTACCTCTCTTACTAGAAGACTATTAGTTCTACCTCTCTTACTAGAAGACTAAATTACAAATGGTTTTTTTTTTCTATCTTTATTTAAAGAGCTTTTTCGCTAAATGCGAATATGACACTCTATAGGTATACAAAAGGTTAACATTAATTTACATTAGTGCATTTTACAGCTAGGTTCTGAGTCTGTTCTTCAAGGCGAGCTTAACCATATTTATTATAGGAATTATATTATCCGATAATGGGTTTGATAGGTTTATGTTATGCGCGCCAATTTGTGTTCTGAGCGATTGATTCCGAACACATCTCGTCAAAATATGATACGTGTCCTCATCTTCGTTACACGTACTGCAAACAGGTGATGTCAACTTTTTCATCATAAAAATCTTTTTTCAAAAAAAATATATACATATCCAAAGTCACCGACTTCCGAAATTAAAGTTATTTTTCACTTTTTAGTGTTTTTTTGGAAGTCGGTGGTTTATTTTTTTTTGAAAAATGATTTTTATTTTTCACTTTTTAGTGGTTCACATGTGCTTACCCATTCACAGCATACCGGCGTGATGTTATGTTATGAATTACTGATGTAAACAATAGACAGACATGAGATTTCTGCAATTTCAGTCCATTTGCTATCATTTATTGAGGAGTTCCGTTGCCTATCTCCGAAGTTCTTCATCAGATCTTTACTAAATTGAAATGGGAGCACTCCGAGAAAGTACTCTTCCAAAAACTACACAAATTGCTTCAAGTGTGCCTATAAAATTTGAAGAGTTCTCTCTATTTCTCCAGGATCCCATCATCAGATCCTGACTTGATGATCATGGGACCACCTGGGAAGTATACCCTTTCAAACAAAAAAAATTTATCCAAATCGGTCCAGCCATCTTCGAGTAATCGGGGAACATAAATAAAAAAAATTTTAAAAAAAGGTTCCGACGAATTGAGAACCTCCTCCTTTTGGAAGTCGGTTAAAAACCAAATTTATTGAGAGGCATATGTCTAGAACGAAGCCTTAATAATATGGTTAAGTCCTCCCTGGTAACAAAACACTTGTCAATCCAAGGTGAATATGAAGGTTGTGAATGGATTGTTCTATACCAAATACCTTTTTCCCTGGAACGAAAATCAAAGTAGTCTTTCCAATTTTGTAGACATATCTTTTTAAGGACAGGAATGTGGTCCGTGAAATGTTCATTAACTGCGAAATCTGTGCCATCCGAACATGCTTGTTTTGCCAAATAATCTGCCTTGTCCATCCACTGAATTATTATTTGTTTACCCTGAGATTGCAGTTTTAAAATTGATTTTATGATTGTGTAGGCTATCGGTCTACCTCGAAACGTCGAGGTGCATCGAGCCAGATGTTGAATGGAACTCTTCGAGTCGGTATAAATAACATATTTGCCTTGGTCCAGGGATTCAATAAATGATAACGCTTCAGAAATGGCTATGAGTTCAGCAACCATGATAGACACATTGGTGGAGATTTTAAATTTCACGAAACATTCAGTTTGTTCGTCATAAAATGCGAATCCTATAAAATCTCCGTCTTTTGATCCGTCCGTATAGATTTTATAAAATTCTGAATATTTACTTTTATTTTAGAAATACTATACTTATTCTTTTCATTATTAATTAAGTCTAAGTTGGTTTTTAATACATTATTTAAATCAATATCAGCCATCCACGTGTCAAAGGAAAACATTTCTAGTTGTTTACAGGAGTCGATTGGAAATTCTTTTAATTTATTGTGAATGATGGCGAGCAGGGTCACTTTTTTATTTCTTTCATTATGATACATGTCACTTAATTTTTGAATGTTGACGTAACTGTATTAGAAGAGTTAATTTTTAACCAAAATTTTCCTGACAAAAACCATCTTCTGACCTCCTGTGGTGGTAAACTAAGCTCGCATTCCATGACATGGGTAGGTGTAGTCCTAATAAATCCTCCAATTACCTTCATAAATTGATTTTGTGTAACATCTAACTTTTGTAAATATTTTTTGGCACTTGTATTGTACAAAAAACTAGCATAATCTAAGCGACTTCGGATAACTGATATGTATAACCTTCTTAAGTGCTTTTGGTGTACCCCCCAACCAGATCCAGACAAGACTTTTAACACGTTAAGGAATTTGTGGGTTTTCTCAACAATTTCATTTAAATGTTTCCCCCATCTAAGAGAACAATCCATCCACAGACCCAAATACCTAACACAGTCCACTACAGCCTACAGGTAAGGAAGTACCTTTTACATTAATATCAATTGGATATCTAGAATATTTACGACCTTTAACAAATACCATTTATTCTCAGATTGAGGGTCAATACGACAACCTGTTGGGTTTGGCTCGCGAGAGACAGAACAAGCTCAATGAGACCGTCAAGGCTTACGTGCTTGTGCGCGAGTCTGCTGAGCTTGCCACATGGATTAAGGATAAGGTATATTATTTATTATTTCTCGCTGTAGAAGAGACATACTTTACTTTTGGAAGCTGATTTTGCAAGACCCAAACCTGCTAGAATCGATATAGTGTTGTTTAGCATGTGTTGAATATCAGCTACGGCGTCTACAATACTTTCGCTTGTTACATAAATAACCATATCATCTGCATATTGAGACATAGCTACCTCATGATAGACTTGTTTACAAATCTGAATGGTTGCTACATTAAATAGTAATGGTAATAATGGGTCCCCTTGGGCTAATCCAATTCCCGTATTTCTGTGCATAGACATGGTGTCACATTTAATGAGCAAAGATCTCTTTTTCAAAAAATTGAACAAATATGAACATATTTTAGAACCCGCTCCTAAATTGTCTAGAATTTTCAATAAATTATGTACATCGACATTATTATAGGCATTTTTTATGTCTATAAAGCAAGATAGAGTAAATACATTCATAGTAAAGCCGGGCTGTATTTTAGACACAAGACTAGAAATACTATCCAGACAAGAGCGTGTTTTCCTAAACCCCACCATGTTATTAGAAAAAAGGTTGTTTTTTTCTATGTACCACTCCAATCTTTTATTAAGAATTGTATGAAATGTCTTGCACAAGCAAGACATCAAGGATATTGGCCTAAGTGAATCTGATGAGTCGGGATTTCTTCCTAGTTTTGAAATGGGGAAAATACGGATATCACGCCACTGTCTGGGGACAAAACCGTTTTGTAAAAACAAATTGTATAAATTAATTAATATATGTTTAGCACATACATTAACACATTACACGGTACATTTTTTAACATTGAAAATGATATACCGTCACAACCTGGAGCTGTATCTGATGATTTTATACTTTTTTCTGATTCATGCTGGGAAATACATTTTTCTAAATCTAAATTACAGGATTTAAAACTTGGCTCTTTGTTACTAACGTAGTCAGGTGTCAGACTTTGTAACAAATCAATTGCTTGACTTTCACTTACATACCGGTTTTGATTATTGTGATAGCCTTTATACCATTTCATTTTTCTCCACATATCACTAGAACAGGTTAAACAATCAATTGATGAACAAAAGTTTTGAAACGATTCACTTCTCGCTCTTCTCAAGTCTCTTTGCGCGATACTAATTTTAGATTGTAACAGCGATAAATTATTAGGAGTTGGGTTACCACGAAACTGAGCCAGTGCAAGTCTTCGTTCCGCCACATTTTTGGACAACGCGAAAGTCCAGTAGGTTTTTGGTCTAAAGTTATTGCCAGGGTTTTGGTTCTTTTTTATCACTGGAATGTGGTGCTCCGCTGCTTTATTCAAAATATCCAAAAAATTGACGTATGTCTGTTGTAAATCATATGTGATATTAAAATCATAAAAGGCCTCCTCCAGATAAAGGCGGTACTGCTGCCAATTAGCCTTCTTAAAGTTTCTTCTAATATCAGGTTGTCTGGTTGAAACACAGTTGACTGAGATTTTAATCATAAGGTGGTCGCTTCCTAGGCATTCATTGGTCATGGTACAATCATACTTTACAGCAATATCTGTTGTTATGAGTGACACATCAGGAGATGATCTTTGTAAGCTTCCGTCTATCCATTTAATTCTGATTGGAGCTCCATCATTCATCACTGTAAAGTTGTGACCCAACAGGGAATCAAAAAGTTGTTTGCCCCTTGTGTCATTTTTATATGACTAGTTACTATGGTGCCCGTTAAAATCTCCAAGCAGCAGAGTTTTATCATCACAGATTGATAATAGATCATCCCAGTACTGTAGACACGTGCGTACGGAGGGTGGGCAGTAAACAGATATATTATTATTCAAGGACTCACAATTATATAAACCAATGTATTAGTAAATGGGGCGGAATTGGATCTTGTGGACACCACTGTGTTCTTAGGTATTACTTTGGACTCGAAGCTACAGTGGGGCCCACACGTAACTAAATTGTCGAAGCGGCTAAGCTCTGTAGCCTACGCGGTCTATAAAATCCGTCATTTAACTGATGTAGAAACAGCTCGATTAGTATATTTTAGTTATTTCCATAGTGTAATGTCGTACGGCATTTTGCTGTGGGGAAATGCAGCCGACATTCAAGCTATATTTGTGCTGCAGAAACGAGCCATTCGAGCAATTTATAACCTAAGGTGTAGACATTCACTGAGGGATAAATTTAAGGAAATAAATATAATGACAGTCGCATCTCAATATGTATATGAGAACCTAATTTATGTTAAAAAGAACATTAATCTATATTCTAAACACAGCGACGTTCATAGCATAAATACTAGAAATAAAGATTTACTTATTGTGCCCACGACTAGGCTCCAAAAAATTAGCAATTCATTTAAGTGCCAAAGTATTCGTTTTTACAACAAACTCCCAAGCCATGTTAAGGAACTAAGCTTCAATAAATTTAAACTATTTATTAAACAGAAACTCTGTCAAAAAGGTTTCTATAAAGTTAAAGATTACTTGGATAACAAAAAAGCTTGGGACTAGTTAAGTTGCTCCAATGTACCCTCAAGCAACAAACTGTTATAAAAGCTAAGTGTTTAATAGATACTGTTGACATTTTATATTTAGGTATTGATTTTTAATGACATTTAAAGAAAAAACTAACTGTGAATGTGAGTACTATGCAGGCTAGATTGAACACATTACTTTATAACTCGTCTGGTGGTTTTGAGCATTTTGTAAATGGCCTACGCAAATGTCCTGCAAATCTGGTAGCGTCTTGTGGCGGGTCGTTGAGCTCCCTAAAATAGGGTTGAGCTACACGGTGACTGCTACATACATGCCGTCTGTTGAGACAGGTCAGCTCAAAGCTGCAATGGCTCTTTCTTCAAAAGGCCTTTCCAGACATTACCCTGCATTGTTAGACTCACATAAAATTTAAATAATATAATGTTTGGACTTTAAAAGAGACTATGACCTCTGAGTTTGTTTCGGCTTTTCTTCTCAGGGAACAGTCAGCTAGGAAATGCCGGCGCCATCTAGTTTTAAAAAATATTGACCAACAAAATATTGACGTGTAAAAGTGTCTTTTAAGATCTACTTACATAAATAAACATTTCATTTCATTTCATTTCATTTCATTTCATTTCATTTATAGTATACCTTCACGCGCATGATTTCAAAGCCGGAATTTCCAATCTGACAGTGAGCTACCTGGGCTTTAATTGAGTGGTGGATTAAGATTAAAACTCCTCCATAACCGTGCCATCTATCTTTCCGATATACATTATATCCACTAACTCGCAGGTTGAACTCAGGTTCCAGCTAGGTCTCTGTCAGTGCGGCAATATATATAATTATCTTTTCTTGAGAAAGAAGGGCTTCTAATTCATTTAACTTTATTTGACAGTTCCATTGGATAATTTTTAATCTATAATTACCTTTCGTTTTCTGAGCCATTGTTTGCATAGAACTGAAAACCGGACAAATCACAAATCTCATCTAAAGTCAATTGTATGAACCACTCAAATAGTATGTGAAAACAAGTTTTAATTTTATTATAAAATATCTTTCTTCTTAAAAATAACTGCCTTAAAAAAAGTAACTCCCTTATTTTGGTTGTAGCGTCTTTTTTGTAGTCTTTAGATTTTTCGATATCTTCTTCTTCTTCCTTTTTGCAATTATCACAATCCGAATCAGAACGTATACATTCCCACTCGTAGGATAAACCCATGTCTATATTTTTCTGACTATGTTGCTTTTTCTTTGGTTTGTTAGTACATGCAGTGGAGGGGACTACTGGATCTGCTGAACTTTTAGTTGCTTCAGTTGTCATCAAATTGGGTAAACAAGCAGAAGCATGTGACAGCAGCGGTGTTTTTTGAAAAGAGGTTGTGCTTATATGTTCAGTCACAGATTGGGGTACAGAGTATGGTGCAGAATTGACTGTATTATAGGTTTCTTTCTCTGGAATTGGAGTCGAGGATGGAACGTACAAGGTAAGTGCTTTTTTGTAGGAACAGTTGAACTGAGACATTATACTTCTAATTTTCTTTTCCTTCTCATAAATAGGACAAACTTTACTCAGTGCCATGTGATCCCCTTTACAATTAACGCACTTATATGAGGTCATTTCATAACATTCGTGGTCTTTGCTATATTTAGGGCAAACAATTTTCTTGTAGGGACAATTTTTTTTGTAATGACCGAATTTCCAGCAATTAGAACATTGTGTGACTGGGTAGACATATGGCTCCACATTTATTCTAACACCATACATTCGTATATACGCCGGTAATGAGGAACCTTTGAAGCATACTCTCAAAGTCTCACTCTCAGTCCATCCAGAACCATCTGTCTGTCTGCGACTAAGCCGTTTAACAGATATTATTTCTGTATCGGACGTCAAACTATCTATTATTTCTTCCTCTCTGCAATCGAGTTCT
Organism: Polymixis lichenea; assembly: GCA_949091785.1. Taxonomy (NCBI): domain Eukaryota; kingdom Metazoa; phylum Arthropoda; class Insecta; order Lepidoptera; family Noctuidae; genus Polymixis; species Polymixis lichenea. The sequence goes on along the minus strand of OX420943.1, from coordinate 123,703 downwards.
ATGTTTTTAATTATCCCGTAAGTTCTTTCAACTTCCATGGTTTTTGAGATAACCCATTTCTTTTCCTTAAATTCTGTACAGTTTATTAACTTTTGTAAATCTACATCACTTTCAAATTATAACATCACTTTGAACTGATTAACATATTTTATACGTGAAACACGACTAATGTTGTTTTGCCAATTTAAACTGTTTAGGTAAGGCTTCCTTACAAGTGATTGAAACTACTATTTTTTCTTCGTTGTCTAAAGTTGCCAAGTTGCTTAAACTGTTGTATCTTTTGCTGTTTTTATTTTTATTAATAACAGTCCAGTTATCATCTATGTCATGAATTGATCTTTTATTTCGTGTATGTAGGTTATCTTTTGTTTGTTGGTCTTCTACATTTATCTCTATCTCGTCTAATTGTGCGTTGTCTTCTCTCTCTTGGGCATTCGTTTGAATGATAGTTGTGTCAGTGTTATTTACTAATGGGTTGGGACTCCACATTGTTTACACTTCGCGCGGCCACAGGTAGCCGATAACGCGACGCCGCGCCGACCCGAACACGTGCGGTGGCGGTGGCGTCACAATAATAATTTTAAACGACAAGTAATTAGCTTGTTATTGTGCACGTCAATCTCGACCGTTGGACGTACACACCCTGTACAAATGGATGGTATTATGTAGCCAACCAGAGCCCAGACGATGATAACAGCAAAAAAATTCGCCAATGTATGTTACAACAATGGCTAAATGATGAGAACTTTATCAAAGTCTGGTGCGTCTTTGACAAACGTCACAGGACTACCAACCTCTTAGAAGCTTGGCATAAAAAAAAAATGCAATTGTATCGAAAAAAAAACCCAACCTTCTGTTTGAAGATGCATCAGTTAATGTAGTTCGTGCCAACAAAGTGTCACAAAATGTACACGTGAAGAATAAAACGAAAGGAAGTATCGAAACAAATGACTTTATTCACGAGACACAAATGGAAATAATTAGCAAGAGCATAACAATTGGACATTTCCTAGAAAAATTAAAATAGTTTGGATTTTATTACTTTAAGAGGATGATAATCCTTGTTGATTTAGGTGATTTATATTTTCTAGATACTTTGAATTTTTAGTATTTTTTATTGTTATTAGCATTACTTACATCGTTTATTTATTGTTGTACGTTTGTGATTGTTTTGCTCTCGGTGCATTACCTACCCCTTATGATTGATTTCTTCTTTGAATTGTTAGTATTTTTGATTGTTATAAGCATTACTTACATAGTTTTTATTATTGTTGTATGTTGGTGATTGTTTTACTCCCTGTGCATTACCTATATGATTTATTTCTACTTTGAAATGTTAGTATTTTTTGTTGTTTTACCTACTTAGATCGTTTTGTTATATTTTTGTACGTATAAATAATGTATTTTTTAAAGTATTCGTAAACTGTTTAATTACTAGTCAACCGTGTTGTCGTCTACAAGTGATTGTTTTATATTATTTTTAACCGACTTCTTAAAGGAGGAGGTTCTCAATTCGTCGGAACCTTTTTTTATTTTTTTTTTATGTATGTTCTCCGATTACTCAAAGATGGCTGGACCGACTTGGATTATTATTTTTTTGTTTGAAAGGGTATACTTCCCAGGTGGTCCCATGATCAAGTCAGGATCTGATGATGGGATCCTGGAGAAATAGAGAGAACTCTTCAAATTTTATAGGCACACTTGAAACGATTTGGATAGTTTTTGGAAGAGTACTTTCTAGGAGTGGTCCTATTTCAATTTGGTGAAGATCTGATGAAGAACTTCGGAGATAGGCAACGGAACTCCTCAATAAATGATAGCAAATGGACTGGAATTGCAGAAATCTCATGTCTGTCTATTGTTTACACCACTTCGTAACATAACATTACGCTGGGATGCTGTGAACGGGTAAGCACATGTGAACCAGTAAAAAGTGAAAAATAAAAACTTAAAAAAAAAAACAACAGACTTCCAAAAAAAAAAACGAAAAAGTGAAAAATAACTTTAATTTCGGAAGGCGGTGACAAAAAATTAAAATAAATAATATCCAAAGTCACCGCCTTCCGAAATTAAAGTTATTTTTCACTTTTTAGTTGTTTTTTTTGGAAGTCGGTTGTTTTTTTTTTAAGTTTTTTTCTCTTTATCTTTGTACTTCATTTTTACTTTCTGCAAATTGCCGAAAAACTTGTTAATTGTTTTATATTTAAGTAAGTGATGTTATTAAGGGAAATTTTCAGGGGGATATGCTAAATAATTTAGTTTTTCTAGATAGGCTGTGTGTACTTTGTTTAAACTCTTTTAATTATTATTTTTACAAAAATCAACCGATTTCCCTCATCCCATGTTGGTTTGTGATTGTTTTTACTCTTCATCTCATATTATTATAACAAATTTCTGTGAAAAAAAGACTGATTAATGCATATAAATATCATATTAATTTACTTTAAAAGCGAAAAAATCAAATCAAAATTCTGTGGAAAAAAAAGACTGATTAATGATTACATATCATGTTGTAATTTTTTTGTTAATTACATTGAATGTCATCACAATTTTTATATTATTTGGTTTTTAGAGTGTAAAAATCAAAACAAAATTCTGTGAAAAAAAAAAGACTGATTAATGATGATATATATAATGGTCGTATTTTTATTTGTCACATTGTGTCTAATCACTATTTTTTTATTTACTTTAAGAGCGTAGAAATCGAAAACTAAAAATGAGGGGGAAAGTGGAATGATCCAAAATGAAAAGGGGACTTTCTGGATTTCTTTTATATTAGGGTCCAGTTTTCCCCCCTGAGGGGGATTCTCTCAGGGGAGAAAACTGGAATAAGCCGATAAAAATGCTTGCCTTAATGCTGGTCGTGCTCCACAGCCACTTAGGCTTACTAGTTAATATCTGTTATATATTAGTTTTATCATTGCAAATTACTTCTCATAAAAACCAATATATTGTTTTATTTGATTCTATGGTAGATTTATAACTATTTAACGAGATTAGTTTAGCCAGATAAACATATTACTAGATTGCGACCGTAAGGTAGTAATGAATCGCTTTCGTATAACTATGTTACGGTATATAATTATATCCCTAGGAACATAACTATATTACGGCTTTATCTATTACTGCGACATTTATATACAGGGTTATTGGAAAACACCAACAACCTCTTAGGAGGTCATTGTACTCATCATTATGAACAACTTTTACTATAGGACCAAACCAGAAATCGCAAAAAAAAAAAATCTGCTATTCCCTACATTTTGATGAGTTATAAGAAAATAAATGTAAGGAACAGAAGATATTTTTTTCGTAATTTTTGGAAGTCATGAAGCATATAATACGGCCAGTGGGTCGTCTTAACGGGAACTTTAAAAGCATACCCATCAATTTTGAAAATGGATAACCACGAGTCTCACCTTTCCATGGAAGCCTTGGATCTCGCGAGTCTGGGGATTATGTTTTTGTTATTTTAATAGTGGTTGGTAAAGTTTTGCAATGCGTGATTCTTTGCATTGACTTTTAATACTTTACTGTTCAGATATTTTTTGATCCATTGTAAACCAGAGGGTGATCCACTGAGGACGGTGTACAGGGTGGATCAAAACCCACTTTATAAAAATACTAACACATCTTTCATAGTTTTTTTTACCGTCTTCAAAAAGAAGGAGGTTATCAATTCGACATGTTTTTATGTTTTTTTAATGTAGCTTCGGGCATAATTTATATAGACGGATTTGCAGAATTCTTTTTTATTCGAAAGAGGTTTTTTTTTGGGTGGGAAATCATCAAATAACTTCTCCCGCTCTGGGTGGAGCAGGAGGGCGTGTCAGACTTTTACTGACTAAAACCCACCCGTGTTCCCTAATTTGCCTGTGTACCAGGGGCCGCGGTATCTCTTTCGAACAACCCGCATCCCTGGCAGGCATCGGCCCTTGGGGGCCTCACCAGTTGGTGCTGACATCTTGGTCCCATTTAAATTTCATATGGATCTGATGTTGCGTTTTGGAAACAGACAACGGAACTCTTCAAAAAATTACAGCAGATCTACCGCGATTGCTGCTATCGCATTAATATGCATTGTTTTCACCCCAAGGATGATGAAATTTCGAATTGGTGTGGGGTAGGTACTATAACTGACTGAATTAATAATAATAATAATAATGTCAACCGTCAACGTTTCGGCACAACGACTGTCGGATCAGGTGCGGGTCATCCAGCGTAACCATATGTTGGATGGCACAGTACTTGATCGCCTACGAAATGAAATACAGAGTAACCATGTCGTCGCTCCCTCGTTACAGAATGTTGTGGTACCGCCACAGCTCAACACAAACCACACTGACGAGGGGACTGAAGATAGGGCTACAAACGTAAGTACCCAGTGCAGTGAGGAATTGAGAAGTGCTTTGGATGGTGCGATTCGGGAATATCGGTTCATGTCACCCGAACTTAGACCACGCTTACCTCGTTTACCCATGCATAACAAAAATAGGGCGCTGGTGGCGACTCTAGATGCGCAGTTGTCAAACTATTTTGATGACTGCGAAGACCTCACCGATACTCATTCGCTTCTGTACTGTGCGGCTGCAGCGGCATGTCGTGTAGCTCACGTCAAATTCGCAAATGATTCAAGAACTACACTACCGAAACCAGCCGCACCAGCTTGGCAGTGCAGAATTGAACGCCGTATTGGTGGGGCCAGAACGCTCATCGGCAAACTAGTCTGCTTCAGGGAGGGCAATACTCGCCCTCGAGTGATGCGCTTTGTGAGACGGGCGTTCTCGGGGACTAATATCAGTCCTCAAGACTATATGTCCTGTGTCACAGAGCGTATCGACTTCCTGAAGCAGAAAGTGTATGCATGGGCGAACCGTATTCGTAGGTACAAGCGGCGAGTGGATCGATACACCCAGAACCGCACTTTCCAAAGTGATGAAAGGTGGGTACATAGAGCTTGGGAGCGACCGGACCAAGGTGTGGCTGACACGCGCCTACCGGATGATGATGCCATGTGTTCTTTTTGGCGTAGTATCTGGTCGGTGCCTGGCAGTCACACCGAAGGCGATTGGGTTCGGGAAGTCGAGCGAGCCTGCGATCCAATACCAGAAATGGGGGCTATTATCATCTGCCCCCAAGATGTACCTCGTGCAGTCCGTCCGTTGCCAAACTGGAAATCTCCAGGGCCGGACGGGCTGCACAACTTCTGGATTAAATGGTTCCAAAGGTCGCACGCTCGCTTGGCGGCTCAGTACCAGGTTGCGTTAGAGTCTGGTTCGCTACTCCAGTTTCTAACAACAGGAATAACCCACCTGCTCCATAAATCAGGTAGTACCGTGGAACCAAAAATTATAGACCCATCACGTGTTTACCGACGGTCTATAAAGTTCTTACATCCAATTTGAGAGCTAAAATGTATAATCATGAAGACAGTAACTCCATCATGTCTGTCTCTCAAAATGGATGTCGGAACGGGTCCCGCGGTACTAAGGAGCTGCTCCTCATTGATATGGCCATTAGCCAACAGGTTCGTCGTTCCCGAAAGGATCTTTCGACATGTTGGATAGATAACAAGAAGGCCTATGACTCGGTGCCACATACACGGCTCATGAGGGTGCTAGAGTTGTATAAAGTAGATACAACTCTGCGCACCTTCCTGATATCATGCATGGGGCAATGGAGGACGGTTCTTCATATCCAGGATGTCGAAATATCCAGAGGAATAGCGAGCCGATAAGGATCAAGCGAGGCATATTTCAGGGCGACAGTTTGAGTCCGCTTTGGTTCTGCCTAGCCCTGAATCCTCTAAGCAAACTGCTGAAGAATTCAGGTATAAGCTATCGGCTTTGGAGAGGTGGTCAGGTTATATCTCACCTCCTCTACATGGATGACCTAAAATTATTTGCCCCCAACAATTTACAACTGTTGGAGCTACTGAAAGTAACTAAAACCTTCAGTAGCGCAATCAGGATGGATTTTGGTGTAGACAAATGTGCGGTCATGTACCGCACAGTAAAGCGAGGGGAGATTGTGGAATCCGTGGGAACCCAACTCTCGGATTCCAAAAACCTTCGAGCCCTCTCTGCAGCCGAAACCTATAAGTATTTGGGTATGTCGGAAGCGTTGGGCATCAATGTTACTGACATGAAGCAATCGTTGAAGGAGCGCTTCTTTGGCCGCCTGAAGTAAGTACTTAATAGTCTTTTATCAGGCGGGAACAAGGTGCGCGCCTTAAATAGTTGGGTCATGCCGGTTTTGATGTACTCTTTCGGCATACTCAAATGGACTCAGACCGAACTCGACGCCCTGGATAGGAGGGTCCGTACACTGCTGACTGCATATCGAATGCATCACCCACGGTCATCGGTAATGAGACTGTATAACCCGCGAAAGTATGGAGGTCGAGGGTTCTTAAACGCTAAGACCCTCCACAATCACGAGATATGCAGTCTCAGGGAATATTTCCTAGAGGCCGACGTAGAGATGCATCGACATGTAGTCGCGGTGGACAAGGGCCTCACCCCGCTCTTCTTGGCTAAAGAGAACTGGCGCAAGCCTGTAGTGCTTGACACTAAAAATCGCATGGAAGTATGGTAGAGTAAGGAGCTTCACGGACGCTTTTTCCGGGCTCTACATGGACCCGATGTAGACCTACTAGCGTCCGTAGCCTGGCTGCGTTTCGGTAACCTCATTGGAGAAACCGAAGGTTTTATCTGTGCAATTATGGACGAAGTTATAATGACGAACAACTACCGGAGATTGATTGTGAAAGACGGCACGGTTGACATCTATCGGGCATGCCACCATCCGGGTGAATCAATCAGACACATAATCTCCGGGTGTTCCCGTCTAGCTAACGAGGAGTACTTGCATAGACACAACCTTGTAGCCAGGATTATCCACCAGCAACTTGCTCTGAAATACAGCCTTGTGGAATCACATAATACAGGTATGTGCCCGACCCAGTTCTCGAAAATGGACATGTCACACTGTACTGGGATCGATCCATCATCACTGACACAGGACTATTGTTGCCAATTAGCCTGATATAGTGGTGGTGGATCGACTAGAGTGGCGTGCAATGATCGTTGATATAACAGTCCCGCATGACGAGAACCTCGTGAAAGCCGAGAAAGATAAACAAATCAAGTATCTTGACTTAGCTCGCGAGGTTGTCGACATGTGGGATGTGGACTCAGCGATCATTGTACCGATAGTCGTTACAGCCAATGGCTTGATAGCCAAGAGCCTCGACCAACACCTGAAGAGGCTCTCGTTGGGCAGCTGGGTCAAGGGCTTGATCCAGAAAGAGGTACTCCTGGACACGGCTCGCATTGTTAGGAGGTTCCTCTCTCTAGAGCCCTGACCGCTAGTAACTTGGACCCTGTTCCCGATACCGGTGGGCTACGATTTTTTCTATTTTTAAATGTTTTTATATATTTTATATTAAAATATTTAAAAATGTAATTTATATGTGTATTTAAGGTAATAAAGGAAATAATAATAATTTATTTGCCAAAATGTAGGTGTAAAAAGTAGAATGATGTTATTTTATATGTGGCCCATTTACATTCTACCATTACATGTGGTGCGCAAATATTTGTTTACAGAATACATTAAATTATTAAAATTGTCTTAATAGAAGAACACAACCATTTTATTTTGTATCACTCACCCAGCAGCAACAATAGAAATGGCGTTGGTTTTTTTTAATGAAAAATCAGTTAAAAACTACATAGTCAGCCTGAAATGCCATTCAAAGAGGGTTGTGGCTCCTGAAATAAATGTAACAAAGGATAAAATTTAGGTAAGTATATGCGCACTCACAGAGAGTTATAATGACGAAGAAATACACTCATTCTACCGGACAGTAGACGAGGCCGTCAATTCGAATAACTCAGAAAACATAATTTTGAAAGGAGATTTCAACGCCAAAATAGGAAAAGTCCAACAGGGTGAAGAAGGAATTTTCGGAAAACATTCGTCTGGCATGAGAAACGAACGTGACCAACGGTTGGTAGAATACGCACTCGAGAAAACTTTAAGATAGTAAATAGTATGTTCTATAGAAAGCCTCATAACAAATGGACATGGCGGTCACCAAATAATCAATACCACAATAATATAGACTACATACTAACAAGCCAACCGAAACAACTACACGACTTCGACATAATAAATAACCTTAACTTCGAAACATACCATGGTATGTTAATATGTGCTCTAAACCAGCATCAAAAAGGCAAAGAAGTTTATCAAATCGAACAGTAAATGTACAAATAATAGTTGCCAATTATCTCAGGTGAAACTGGAAAATTCTGGGAAAAAAATAATGCAATGCAGGCAATAAACAAATCGCCAGATATCTAATGCCAGTATAATGCTTTCGTATTGGAAATAAAAACTTTGATTAGTTAATTGCCAAAACCAGAATCAAACACTGAGAAAAAAGTTAGCACAGAAACTCATGAATTGTTGGAAGAACGTAAAGAACTGTACCATTCCAAAAGAACGAAAGAAGTAAGTGCAAAAATTGAAACCTACGGAAAGATGATAGATAGAGAACATAGACAGTTCATTTTTTAAACCTACATACAAAAAACTGGAGCAATTAAAAAAGCTTTTATGGAGCTAGGAAACAAATCAGAGTGGGCGCCTAACCTAAAAAACAAAGATGGAACACCAGTAACGAAGAGACCAGAAATATTGAAAGTGGCAAACACAACAAAGTGAAAAATAACTTTAATTTCGGAAGTCGGTGACTTCGGATATCTATTTTAATTTTTTGTCACCGTCTTCCGAAATTAAAGTTATTTTTCACTTTGTAGTGTTTTTCCGGAAGTCGGTTGTTTTTCTTTTTCACTTTGTAGATATAGTACAAACCAATTCAAAATTTCATCATCCTTGGGGTCAAAACAATGCATATTTATGCGATAGCAGCAATCGCAGGTGATTTGCTATAATTTTTTTAAGAGTTCCGTTGTCTGTCTCCGAAACGCATCATAAGATCCATACGAAATTTATATGGGACCATTTCAGAATAAACCCGTTTCGAACAAAACAAGAACTTTACAAATCCGTCTATATATGACGGAGTTATGTGTATATACAGTATGTTTTTTTTCGAAAATGTACACCCTATGATGGTTTTTTAGCTCCTTTAGCTACAAATCTTTACTTTTTTAGATTTTTTTTTGTCTAATCTTGAGTAGTGCTCGTGTAACCTATTATTTTAAATTCTTAGGTAACTGCCCCAACTTAGAAGAAAATGTCACATTTATCCGAACCAAGAGTGAAAAATTAATACTTCGCCCAACTTTAACTGACTGTACTGAAAAAAAATGTACTACGCCAGTTTGGCAAGTAACTTTCAAAGTTGACGCATTTAATAAGGATTCTAAAATGCTATAGCACTTGCTACATTATTTCTTAGATTACAGGAAAAAAAAATCCTTCAAGAATCCCAGAAGTTTTGAAACTTAAAAAAAAAATCGATTGGCTTGAAATAAGCTTTCTCTTTCACTTGTCCCCAGTTAAAAAAAATCTAACGGATCTATATCCAGGGAACGGGCTGGCCACGAGATCGTACCAGACCGCGCTATCCATCTGCCCATATATTCTTCATTGAGATATTGTGTCACGGAGCGGGCATAGTGAGCTAGGCAGCTATCTTGCTGATACCACATCTTTCTGAAAATACTTAGTGTGCCACTAAGTATTTCTGTTTATTATGTCTTCAAGTAAATTTGGTAAATGGTTTTGTAAAAACTCTAAATAAATTTCACCATTCAAGACTTCTGGCAACTCAAAAGGTCCCTATGACTCTTCCATTTAAAATTCCAGTCCACATGTTTATTTTAAAACGATATTGAGATCTGTCTTGTCTCATTAAATTTGGATTCTCTACGTATCACTTGTGTAAATTAAGTAGGTTCTTGTAACCGTCTTTTTTAAATGTCGATTCATCCGTCCACAATTAAATTAAATTATCTATTGTGTTCTGTTTGTAATCGACGTTATTTAAAAATGTGCATAAACATCTAAAGTTCTCGTGATATTATTAGCAGAGGTCGGAGTAGGTAGATTGATTTAAGGTCGTTGACGTCAAACGTAGAGGATAATATGCATATGCCTCCAAAATACCGGAACTTCATATTTATTGTGATATTTGTTCCGGAATTTTGAAATTAGCACGAATTTGTGTTTAAGGTGAAAAACGTATTAATAATATCAATCTACGCTACCAGTGTTAGCTAATGGTGAAAGAAATCAGTATTTTATTTTATACAAAAATACCTTGGAATAGTTACACCGTATATTGACCCTTATTGTTGAATTAGAAATGACGCTTGACAGTATGAGACAAAACTTAGACAGGGCCTTTTGTTTCTTTATCTCATGTTCATCTATGTTCACAACGCATTGACCGCACACAACGACCAATCAGAAGCAAGTATCCTGTATGACTCATTGGGTGTTTGTTAGAACTAGAGATGTTACGAAGCTTCGGTTCCGATTCCGAAAAGTCGGAACTTCCGATTGATTTACACCTCCGATTTCGACTTCGGTTCTGATACTTTCGAACCGGAGGTTATATCGGAGGTTGAAGCACAGCGGCGCCGGACAGTGGCGAATTTACCGCGGGCAGCGCGTTCAAACAAGTTTGTGCTTGTCGCGAGAGAAATGCGCCTCCCTCCCTCCCTAAATTATTTGATTTGATTACTCGGTCATTTGTTTTGTTTACGTTTAGCGAGTTTGCGTTATAAAATGATTTTTTTTAACGAAGTGATTAAAGAAAGGGTTGAATCCAAATTGATGACTTTACTTGATGATGGAAATAAATCTGCCAATGAGGCTGAAAATATTGACATTCCTGTAGAAATACGGGCAAGGTTGGTATCACCAGTAGCTGGTCAATCTGACAATGTCCAAACTATTTTATCAAGTATATTGATGAGCAGCGATGATGATGATGATGATAATGATACCACATTCGACGAACATGCAGTTTTTGACAAATTTATTATATTGAAGGGATTACTTAATGAGTACAATAGAGAAAAACGTATCCCCATAAGTGATGATCCCTTATTATGGTGGAAAATGAATACAAAATTTAAATACTTGAACCCAATTGCCCGCCAATATTTGTCTTATCCACCAGGGTCAGTGGCCAGTGAACAACTTTTCAGTGGTGCAGGATTGATTTATGACCCACTGAGAAATCGATTGGATGGAGACAAAGCTGCAAAGCTTTTATTTATTAAGAATAATCTGCTTCTGTTGAAGTCACTCCATATTATTTCATTTAAGTACCTAGCTCCTATACATGTCTGAAATAATTATGTGCGTGTGTGTGTAAATGATATACTAAGAAATTAGACACTAAAGAGGCTGATTAATGTTTGTAATATTTTATTTTATCAGACCCGACCTTAACTAGCACATCTTTCTTCCACCTCCACCTCCACCTCCGACTCCGACTCCGACTTCGGTTCCGGTTCCGACTCCGACAAACCAAATTTGAAACCTCCGGATCCGACTTCGGTTCCGATAAAACCACCTCCGTTACATCCCTAGTTAGAACAATGCGCGCGCGCTGTGTTCCAGGTATCTCACTCGCTTACCTCGGTTCGTAGAGTGCGCTCCTAATTTGTGAAATTCCTGTGTTGTGTAAATAATAATCTCACCCTGGCTTGTTTACTGATTTCTGGTACCTTCTTAAAACGACGAATTTGGCTTGTATCTACGGACATCGATTTGTTTTTAAATTGTATCTCTACTTCAAGTTATTTCGCTTCAGGTAAGCTTTAATAATTTTTTTATATAAGTATGTTTTAGGCCTTTTTTTAAAGAATAATGTTAACATTTTTAGTCTCATATCCGATTGATAATCTTCCAATTCACGCGATAAATCATAATTTGTTTTTAATACATATTGTAGCTAATTGTAATATGTAAAAGTTGATTTACTAGACGTATATGTATCGTTCTCTCGGAACCCGGGTTATGCATACGCATAATTGTTCTTCTAAATAAAATTATAAACTGAAAACTGTTCAGGTTAGCTAACTGCTAGTTTCAACAAATATCACTTTAGCAACATTTTAATTGTTTTAGGAGAATCTTTCACTCAAACATGGCCGGCGCAAACGTCAAGGCTGAAACAGTACAAAAGTGGATAATCGGTTATCCCGAGCTAATTTACGATCACGCTAGCCGATCTCTATATTGCTCGAAGTGTGAGAGCCACTTGAAAATTATAAATAAAGGCAATATCACAAGACACATCGAAGGCGCAGTACATCAAGGAAAATATAAGCGTCCGAATGAGGAGTTTTACTTCGACCTTATTAACCTTCGGTATGCCTGGTGGCAAAAAGTTACACGGTATGCCGTGTGGGTTTATCAGACCCAGATTTTTAACTTATAATTTCTCAATTTTTTTTTGATAAATAGGTAATTAAAATGTGCTAATATTTTTACTATGGGTGTTTATTAGAAAATAAAGTAAAAAAATATTGGAAATCAACAACTTCTAATAATTATTTTTCCAATTAAACTTAGGTAGTGTTTTTAACAAAAAAAAAACTTCGTTACTCTTATAACACACATTACTTATTAAAAACTAAAGAGATCTCAATCAGACTATACAAAATATAAGGCACTTCCTATGTACTTATAAATAACTAAATAATGTTCAGTCTTCATCACTTTTATCAACATTTTCCGGGGCTCTGGTTCGGAAGCAAATTGCACATTGAAAAATTGCATGATCCAGACATAAGTGACTCTTACAGGTCTCACAAATATATTGCGTTTTGCGATCTTTCTTGACTGGGCATACGTAACATCTACGTTTTATACCAGGAGTCGATTTTTTCAATGGCGAGTCATCTTGGGTACCCAAATGACTACCTATTCGTTTGCGAAGATCTGTAGATAGGCGATTGTTGTTTTTTCTTGACTGCAAATGCTGTTCAATCAGTGCAAGGCCCAAGTCTTTTATGAAACTTCTTCGACTATACTTGTTTTCTGGACAGTTGAGCATCCAGAAGAATAGTGTCAATGGCCATCTTCTCGAGTTTCGTGTGACATCATAAGATTGAATTAGCTTGTCAACGGTGTCTACTCCACCCTTTGTTTTATTATAAAATGTTATTATCATGGGTTTTTGCTTCTCATCTATTTCCATGTCATGGTGGAGTGATGACAGCATAAACACATTTTTGCGGGGTTTTGGAATATAAGATACTAAGGTCAAATTTTGTTGAAAGCCGAACATGGATGAATGATTTTTTTTGAATTTTTCTGGTATACAAGCTTTATTGGATTTCATTGTACCAACAGCAGTCAACTTGTGATTTTTTAGCAAGTGTTCGTAAGTTGGATAACTCGTGAACCAGTTGTCCATTGTGATATTTCGCCCTGATCTGGAAATAGGTTTCACTAGACGATCAACGACGTCATGTGGCTTATTGCTGATTTTATATGGCCCTTCTGGCTGTTCTCCTGCATAAATTTCTAAATTCAAAGAATAGTAGGTTTTGGCATCAACCAGTGCAAATATTTTTATTCCATACTTGGCCGGTTTGTTTGGCAAATATTGGCGAAATTTGCAACGCCCTCGAAATGCTACAAGTTCTTCATCTATGGTCAAATTCTCGAAAGGCGTGTAATGCAGCTGGCAGTTGGTGACAAAATCATCAAAGAGCTTCCTGAATGGTGCTAGCCTGTCTTGTGCTAGTCTTTCTTCGCGCGAACTAACATCATCAAACCTCAAATGGTTCAAGATAAAAGAAAATCTTCTTAGGCTCATCGTCATGGGAAAAATAGCAACACCCGTTCCATCATTGCACCAAAAATCTTGTAAATTCTGTCTACCAGATTTGAATAATCCTGCTAGATAAATTAGACCAATCGTAGCCTTCAGCTCCGTAATAGAAATTTCCGCGTAGGAATATACATTAGAAGATTTCAAATTATCTCTCGTTCTTCGGATTCTTGCATTTGTGTGAAGCATTATGTCGAACAACATAGACTCGTTGATGAAGATTCCGAAACATTCTAAAGGAGTCCTTGCATCTCTAGCTTGAGGATTTACTCCTGGTGTACCAGATATTATATTTTCAATTCGTGTACGTACGTTAGATCGACCAGGGTTCTTATGCCATAAAGTTCCATCCTTACCTTTGTACGCTCTCCCTGACGGCAATGAAGCTAGCGTAGACAATGGCACGTCCATTTCAGAATCTGACGAACTTTCTTCCGCAACAGCCTCTCCAAAATCATTGTTTTCTGCCTCTGAATCAGATGTCTCGCTTCCCTGACTCACGTGATCAGACTCTTCTCCACTTGAGTTGAAAATTACGTCATCTTCTTCAGCCGCGTCGAGTAATAAATTACTTATATCATCATCGCACAGATGGCTCCCCATTTTGAAACTAAAACAATGTAAAAAATATTATATATAAGCACAAAAATAACATCAATTTCCAAAAACACAGACAAAAATACTTACATAGAAACGTCACGTCGTATGCTTGGTCGGGTCTGTGAGACCCGCGCGAACTATACGCACGTCCTACAACTACGGGAGCGCGCTCCGGATTGAGGTAGCGGGCGGCGGGTGTCTAGCAATTCATAACGGCCAGCTACTAAGTGCAGTTAGGCGCGAAATTCGAATTTGAAGGAAACACAATGGTTTATGTGCACAAGTGGGTCTGACAGACCCTACCAGGCATACCGAAGGTTAAGTTCCTGATCCTGTGCAACATTCCCTGGATGCAAATGAAAAACCCGGCGTTCAAGGAGTTTTTTCAAAAATATATGTGCAGTACTTGTTGTTGTGATTGTAGTGATAGAAAAGTGCCCGATGAATCACAGTTACGTAAAGTTTATTTAGATAAGTTTTATAAGAACAAAATTAATACTATTTATGAAAATAATAAAAATGAGAAACTATGGATATCGTTGGATGAGACCACAGATTTTTTAGGTAGATTTATATAGTCCATTTCTTAATAAAGCCACTGCATCCTAATAATAATTCAAGCTGGCCTTATTTGATTGCTTGTAAATGTTAACGGTAGTAAATGGTCAAACAATCGCGCAATTTGTATTGCATTGTCTAGAAAATTAATGGCAAGACTCTTTTGAATCAAAAGTTTACAATGTCTTATTGCTCTGCACTGACAGTGTAGCGTACATGCTGTCTGCAGGGCGAAATTTAAAAGTATATTTACCTGAAATGAAACATGTAACATGTTTGGCGCATGCTCTTCATCGTATATCAGAGAAGATAAGATCAGAATATAACGATGTCGATATTTTAGTAGCAAATGTTAAAAAAATATTTCTAAAAGCCCCGAACAGAGTAAAGAGTTTAAAAGAAAAATATCCTGACCTACCACTGCCTCCGCAACCAGTAATTACAAGATGGGGTACTTGGTTGTAAGCAGCATTTTACTACGCTCAACACTTCGAAAAAATAAAAGATGTTCTAAACAACTTCAACAGTACTGGTTCAATAGCCATTCGCCATGCAAAAAATATTTTAGAAAAACCAAATTTACAGGAAGATTTAAAATATATCGAAGAAAATTACCGTATTATTCAAGTAGTTCTAAAAGAGTTACAAAATCAAAAATTATCCATAGTTGATTCACTTTTAATGTTTGACCAAGTGAGAGCTACCATTAACGAGTGCAACAGTGACAATATTAAAAATAAAAATAAACTTTTTTCAAAAAAATAAACAACCGACTTCCAAAAAAACACTAAAAAGTGAAAATTAACTTTAATTTCGGAAGTCGGTGACTTTGGATATGTATTTTAATTTTTTGTCACCGCCTTCCGAAATTAAAGTTATTTTTCACATTTTAGTTTTTTTTTTGGAAGTCGGTTGTTTTTTTTTTTAAGGTTTTATTTTTCACTTTTTAGTGGTTCACATGTGCTTACCCGTTCACAGCGTCCCAGCGTGATGTTATGTTGCGAAGTGGTGTAAACAATAGACAGATAGACAATAGAGATTTCTGCAATTCCAGTCCATTTGCTATCATTTATTGAGGAGTTCCGTTGCCTATCTCCGAAGTTCTTCATCAGATCTTCACCAAATTGAAATGGAACCACTCCGAGAAAGTACTCTTCCAAAAACTACACCAATTGCTTCAAGTGTGCCTATACAATTTGAAGAGTTCTCTCTATTTCTCCAGGATCCCATCATCAGATCCTGACTTGATGATCATGGGACCACCTGGGAAGTATACCCTTTCAAACAAAAAAAAATTTATCCAAATCGGTCCAGCCATCTTCGAGTAATCGGGGAACAAACATAAAAAAAAATGTTCCGACGAATTGAGAACCTCCTCCTTTTGGAAGTCGGTTAATTAGAATATGTTATGGAACGAAATCCGGATTTAGACACAATTAGAGAATACAGCGAAAGAATTGAAAAAAAAACGTAGCAAATAATCTGATAACTTATTTTAAATTTGCTCCATTGACGTCTACAGATGTTGAACGATCATTTTCCACATATAAATGGATATTAGACGTCAAAAGGAATACTTTAAAATTAGAAAATATTGAAAAAATTATGATTATTTTTATTTTAATTGTATTAACGTTGAAAGCCAAAATATGTAAATTGTATCCGATGAGGATTAAAAATAATTTATTTAAGTTTTTGGTTACTTAAAAATAATTGTTCATTGAATTCAATCCATCATTCATATAATAAACGATTTTGTTAGCCTATCTGTATGTTTTTTATTTTATTTTATTCCATAATTCCAATTCCGGAACTTTTTCCGGTACTTCCCGTACATTATGGATAAAATGGCATGTCCATATTATAATATCTTGACGCAAGTATATAAAATCAATCTACCTACTCCGACCTCTGATTATTAGTGAGTGAACCGTGACGCGTTAAACCAAAATAAAACTCCCCGAAAACGATCATCGTGAACTTCATTAATAAGTTGTCAAAAACTAAACTTTGTAAGTAAAACAACAAACAAAGACAAATAACGAACATAAAAGTGACCACTGACAGTGATAAAATGACCTTAATTAACAAAAACAATCAATACAAAAACAAAGTGAAGTGTCTTAATGTGGCAAACATTTTTTCTTAATGAGTCACAGTAACGTACTTGCTTGATTTAAATTTTGAACGAAGAAGAAAGCAGTAGACTATTTCAACGCAAGCGGGTAAGAACCAAGTGGCTAATTAGCCACAGTAAGGATATAACTTCTTACAACACCGTGCGACTCCGAGTTCAAACCTAACCAAGTTCATATATTTTTGGAAACTTTAAAATTTCTAATATGAATTTCTTAGAGAACATCACCTTTCGTCGCAACCGTATTAGGTCCTACTCAAGCACTAATAGTATTTTGAATGAAAGTAAAACTTCAACTGAGTCGCCTATAGATGGCACAACAACAAGCTTACCTGAGATTTCTGATGACGAAGACAACCAAACTATTCAACTAAAAAAACAACTTGAAGGATTAGCAATAGAACTAAACAGCGCTAACAATAAAATTGAATTATTATCTCTAGAAAATATTAACCTTAAGCGTATTAATCAGGAGTTGCTTGAGCAAAATGAACATTTTAAAGACTTGACATGTAGTTCCTCAAAACTAAAAACACCAGTAAACCAAGATTTAGACGAAAATAGCAAATCAATAGCTTTAAATAGACCAGAAATGAACACCATAACTACAGTGCAACACAATCAGAGCAAACAAAAAAAAATTGCATCATCAGTACCAACAAATCCAATAAAGTATTATCGATTACAGAGCAAAAAATAGAAAGTTATAACACCTATCATTACTTAAAACCAAACTGCGGAATCCAACAACTACTCAAAGGAATAAAAACATGCTTAAAGACTATATACTAAGGAAGATTTTTGCATAATATTAATTGGAGAAGACGACTTCAAAACAACAAAGGACTACTTTGATTAAATCTATGACATAAGAAACACTTTGAAAGAAATTGACAGTACAAATATTATCCTAGGGTAAGTCTAAAGATCACAAATGGGAAAAAGATCCAACGCCTCAACATCTGTGCTGTCTACCTACCACCCCCGGTTCAGCAATCAACTCTTGATTCGTTCCTAGATAAGGTTACCTCAGTTATCGACACAACCGGAAATCAAACCTTAATAGCTGGCGACTTCAATCTGGGATCCATTAATTGGATTTTGGACGAAACAGTAACTCAAAGCACATTCACGTCACCAAGCAACTACAATACCCCACTGGGTTACTCGTTAATAGACTGCTTGTCCCTAAATAATATTGGACAGTTAAACTGTGTCAAAAATCAACTTGGCAAATCCCTTGACCTGATTTTATCTAACTTTCCTGGCGGTTTTGTTCATGAATGCAAAATCCCCCTGTCGGTTGTAGACTCTCATCATCCACCATTGGAGATTGTTATAAGAAATATGTCACATACCACACTTAAATGTAAACGCTCAGCAAAATATAATTACCGAAATGCGAACTATACACTGTTGAATGAGCGAATAAAACAGGTCAATTGGACTACATGCTTGTCCGATTGCGCAGATATCAATGCAATGGTTGAAGTACTGTACAAACACCTCCATTCTATAACTGACGAGGTCGTTCCAAAAACGAAAGTTTCACATAATAGGTACCCCCCTTGGTTCCCAAGAGATCTTATTAAACTTTTAAACGAAAAGGAAAAGCTTAGGATACGGTTTAAAAAATATAAAAATCCCCGCGACAACTACGAATACAGATTGTTGAGTGAGAGAGCTAACATAATGATCAAAAGTAACTACAAAGACTACGTGGGGAGAATCGAGAAGGGCATATCACATAATCCCAAACATTGCCCCCATACATGACATCAGGAAGGTGCGCAGAGTTGTGTCTACTTTATACAACTCTAGCACCCTCATGAGCCATGTATGTGGCACTGAGTCATAGGCCTTCTTGTAGTCTATCCAACATGTCGAAAGATCTTTTCGGGAACGACGAACCTCCAACGGGTTCAAGTGATGGCCATATCAATGATGAGCAGCTCCTTAGTACCGCGGGATTCGTTCCTACATCCATTTTGAGAGACAGACGTGATGGAATTAGTGTCTTCATGATTATACATTTTAGCTCTCAAAATGGATGTAAGAACCTTATAGACCGACGATAAACACGTGATCGGCCTATTGTTTTTGAGTTCCGCAGTACTACCTGATTTATGCAGCAGGTGGGTAACTCCTGTCGTTAGAAACTGGGATAGCGAACCAGACCCCAAAGCAGTCTGGTACTGAGCTGCCGAGCGAGCGTGCGATCCCATGAAACATTTGACCTGGAAGTTGTGCAGCCCGTCCGGCCCTGGAGACTTCCAGTTGGGCAGCGGACGGACTGCACGAGCTACATCTTGGGGGCAGATTGTAATAATTCAATTTCTGGTATCGGATCGTAGGCCAATCACCTACGGTGTGACTGACGTGCATCGACCAGATATTGCGCCAAAAAAAAAAACAAATGGCATCATCATCCGGTAGACGAGTATTAGCCACACCTTAGTCCGGTCACTCCCAAGCCCTATAAACCCACCTTTCATCACTCTGGAAGGTGCGGTTCTGAGTGTATCAGTCTACTCGCCGCTTATACCTACGAATACGGTTTGCCTATGCATACACTTTCTACTTCAGGAAGTCTATGCGCTTGTAACACGGGACATATAATCCTGAGGGCTAGTATCAGTCTCTGAGAATCCCCGTCTCACAAAGCGCATCACTCTAGGGCGAGTGTTGCCCTCCCTGAAGCAGATTAGTTTGCCGATGAGGGCTCTGGCCCCACAAATACGACGTTTAATTTTGCACTGCCAAGCTGGTACGGCTGGTTTCGGTCGTGTAGCTCTAAGAGTCATTAGCGAATTTGACGTCAACTATACGACATGTCGTTACAGCCGCGCAGTACAGAATCGAAAGAGTATCGGTGAAGTCTTCGCAGTCATCAAAATAGTTTGACAACTGCAAATCCAGAGCCACCACCAGCGCCCTATTTTTGTTATGCATGTGCAAACGAGGTAAGCGTGGCCTAAGTTCGGGCGACACGAACCGATATTCCCGAATCGCACCCTCCAAAGCACTCCACAATTCCTCACTGCACTGAGTACTTACGTTTGTAGCCTTGTCAACAAGCCCCTTGTCAGCTTGAACCGTGTGACTTGTGGTGAGCCGTGGTTGTACAACAACTGTCTGCGACGGGGATATGATGACATGGCTACTCTGCATTTCACTTCGCAGGCGATCAAGTACATGGTCATCCAACATAGGATTACGCTGGATGACCCGCACCTGATCCGATAGTTGTTGTATAGTAACGTTGACAGCTGGTTCAAGCACCTGAAAAAGAGAGAGCCTCCGAACACGTTACGCGGTCAGATTGTTTCCTCTTTCTGTAGCCCCATAGTATGAGCTCATGACGTTTTCGTTGATGGATTGTGTCCATCTCAGGCGCTGCACACTTCCACCGGGTTCTGGGACCCTATCAAAGGTCGGTGGGCCTCGAGGTTCTAAACTGTCCGGTGGTCCGGCGGTCGTCCTCCCCGTCGACGAGCAGGTGGTGGCAGGGAGAAATACTCTATGCTCGAGCTCGACGACGCCGCGGCCGGTGTCGTCACAGCGCCCGCGAGGTGGAGCTGAGTGACGAGTCCGGAGTGCCGCTGATCTTGTCAACATACCTTTACTTTCATAATTTCCACATTTTTTTTTTCTTGGTTTCATCTCCGATTCGGCAATTTTAAATTATTGTCTCTCACTTTTTTGGTTTTTCTAGTCTCGATTCTGGGTCTCTCTCGAATTTGGGACCGATTTTGGGTTTGGTTTATTATGGAAAGCACTTTCAAAATTGGTCGAAAATCGAAATTATTATTAAAGATGAAATATTAAAATTGTAAAAATAATACTTCTTGACATTGTTGCCAGCGTAATGTGCCGCTAGACCAACTGAGCTTAGAAAAGCTAGTCGAATTAGGGGATATGTTGATTAGAGTTCTTCCGGGTCGGTTAATGAACTATCTTTAACGCTGTGAAGGTCATTTACCGTGACACGACACCACAACACAAAGAACCATTTACCGTTCACTTTTAAATGTTATTTAAATGATTTCGTTTGTAAGTCTAGTACTTGCACTATTATGTTTTTCACTGTTTATTTGTTGTAATGTTGTTCACGTAACACTTTAGTTTTTAGAACGTTTAGTGTATCAGAAACTATTTTTATTGAATTAAATGTACGGGAGGTGACAATAACACGTCTGCTCGCGACAACGTCCGGGCGGGGGGGGACATTATACAACACTTGTAATATCGAGTATTTATTAGTGATTCTCATGGAAATCATGTCACTTGGTTTAAATAGGTTGATTTTACTTATGTAGATTCTTTTACATACTGTGAATGAGAGAACGTTGTAGGCCTACAGACGTCGTCTATAAATCTACAGATTTGCAGACGATTTTCTATTCTTTATTTTCATTCCTCTAAGTACCTGGTACTTATTGACAGGCCTGCACTGTCCTTCCATACCTAATATCACTGTAATTTGAAAACGTTGTAGAAGCCAATTATTTTTAAAAGAGTAACCGTGGAGTTTCTTGCCGGCTCTTCTCCATAGGAAGCGACAAATTGGAACCGTGCATCTAGCTTCTGACGTTTCATAAGTGCCCTTGCAGGTTTATGTGAAATAAAATATTTTGATTTGATTGATTTGATTTGATTTGATTTGAATAAAATGTTTTTGCAAAATACAAATGAGTGAATTTCAACAACTATTTGTTACCTAATTTTGGTGGCAAATTTTGTTTCTGGTTTTTTAGTAATCTAAGATGTCGATAAGCAAGAGATGCGTATTCTGGTACAAAAATGTCAGAGAAATTTATTTATTCCTAAAAGCTTCTAATATATTGTCGACACCAGATTTGGTAAGACACCAAAATTGATATCTGACACCAAAATTTGAAATATTGACACCAGAATTTATTTCTGTAACCAAAATTAGTAAGTCTTGACACCATTTTTTTTTACTAAACCAAATTATAAATAAAATAACAAATAAAAATCTTATTTATAGTGAATAAAAGTTTTAATAAAAAATAACATAATGAGATCAATTAAAAAAAAAACATTATATACAACTTTCTTATTTTTCTATGTCTTGTTAATTCTACAGTTTTCAATTTAAATGAATTGTAATCAGCTCCTCTAACCTCTGTCATCATCAACCTCTTCCTGAACATTTGCCTCAGTTGGCAATTCATAAAAGCCCATATACTTCTCATGGCAGCATCTAATTGTATCATAAAGACAGACGGTCTCAACACAAGATAACGAACGCAATGCCAAGCCGTTGGTAGAAGTCTTCGTCCAAAATATTTGGTGAACTTTCATTGATCCAGGAACAGGATTAAGATTTTTTGGCAAAAGCTCATCTTTCTCAATGACTTCAAGTTCTTGAAGAATTTCAATGTTAACCCCTGTAACGACTGTTTTCAATCTTTGGACAAGGCTGTCAATGTCTGTAACGCCATTAGGTGCACCTTTTCCATGCCCACATTCGCAGTAGTGCCATACAACACATTTCAAGTTAGGAAGATAGATTTTTAACTGAGATATTAAGTAGAAAACTTTTTTGTTTCTATATTGAGCTGACGGAGAATCAGAAACAAAATGAATGGTACAAACTTCGGAAAGAATTTCTTTAACCTCACGCAATTTCGGTATTAAATGTGCCCATACCGAAGATGCATCATGTCGCAAAGATTTACTGGCAGTGCAAAATGACTGAGCTTTGGTTTCATTTCCTGAACGATAGTAAATTACTGAAATGTGCAATGTAATTTGAGATCGGCTAGCACCAAAATGGACTGATTGAACTTCTGAGCCATATTTCGTATTATAATTTTCACTAAAATCCATATGTTTTAAACATTCGTTTTCAGCAATTCGTTGTTTTACTTTTTGAATAGATTCATATTGATTTTTTATATTACCACAATGCGCCATAAACGGTTTAATTTCTTTTTCAAAATATTTAATTACTTCTAGAGGTTTATCAATTTTCTGAACTTTCTTAATAATATTTGCAAACTTTTCTTCATTATTTTTTATACATATTTTAGTGCCTTTTTCCCATATGTAATAGGAAATACGATTTGAGTTATCAAATTCTTGATACTTAATCATTTTATGTTTACATTTGTCGCATCTACGTTGCAAACATTCAACTTTGGTCTAGTTACAAGTCAAACTACGGAGAATTTCTGAGGTGGAATTTTCATGAATAATCTTATTATTTTTAAGGAAGAAATTTATAAATCCATCCATTGGCATGCGGTTTACATAAGCAAATATCACGAGAGTTTAAGTTTGTTGTTGGACCCAAAATGATTTTAATCTGGTGAAAGTGACATAACTAATGGGTGGGTGTCCGGAGTCGAGGTATTTGCGATGGAGATTTTTCAGAGAGTCAAGATACCTTTTTTGTTTTTTAGTTTATGTCGCGTGATACAGTCTTGTTTGCCTGGACACTGTTTACTAATTTCGTCATCTTCATAAAATTACTTTAATAGATTACGTATTTTTCGTTTTTCAGGACTGATCTTTTTTTATAAAACTTGGGCTTAAGTTTATTTTTATTTTTTGGGCTGATCTTTATGATTTGTTGTAATCTATATAATCTTTTGCGATACATTTCCTTTTCTCTTTTAGTTTTTATAATAGTTTCCCTTAGCGTCATAATTTCTGAGGATTTTCTTATTTGGTATTGTCTTAGTTTATAATTAAGTTCTCGTCTTAAAACAAAGGAATTCGTTGACACATCTGATTTTAGACTATTGAGCGCAAAAGTATGAACTGGCGAGTGTATGCTACTAATGCTGGGCGCGATTGGTGGCGAACATGGTGGAAAAACCGGAGTGCTTGATTGTTCAATCCAAAGAGCCACAGAGAGAGGTTCTCGCCTTGAATTAACCTCAACGGAGTTTATTTCTGAAATACATTCAATGGGAATATCCGCAGATGTTTCTTCTTGAAGTCGGTTTTGAGAACGTAGAATCCGCGAAGACTTTTGATGCATCTGCTGACTGAATGATTGTATCTGGGATGTAGTTGGAATAGGTCTTTCAGAGCGATGTAATATTGATGGTGAGATCATGTCATCATTGATAGTTTCACATAATATCTAATTTGATTGCTTATTATTCCCTAGGAGAGACCTTTTTTTCCTTTCATAATAAGCTTTGAAATTAACCTGATTCCTTTTTTGTTGAACTCTGCGAGCACGCGGTGGCATTTCACTCAAAGGTACAATTTTCCCTTCAGCTTTTTTTATGATATGTTTCTCTTTCTTTTCTTCGCAATTCCTCTAGTTTGACGGGATCATTCCTTATTTTTTCTTTTCTCTTCCTTTCTGCCATCCTTTTCCTCTCCAAGCGATCTGAGTGTGTGAACTTTGAATTATTTTTCTTTGTCATGCTGGAAAACAAATAACACCTAACTTAATTTTTTATTGCTATAGGGAACGTGCACGAACTATAGATGGCAGCACAAATTGACACGAGAGTCACGGTGTGGTCAAAAAAAGAAACTCTTTAGACCTGTCATCGAGTTGCCGCCAATGTTTATGTTATTGTTTACATTATAATTATATCGTTTCTAATGATGAAAATTATAAGATAAGGGTTCCGGCCGATTAATAATGTTACGAGCTTGGGGTTCGTGACAATTAAAAACAGCCGATATAATTACCAAAATTAACACTTTAATTTAACACACTAATTAGAAAACACAATTGCACTACTGATCACTCTAAGTCGCACTTGAAGATCGCTTTAGATGTGTTTCGCTTCTATCGCTCGACAATACTGCCCGGGTCGCGATCTGTTTCGGCCTTTTATAGGGCCATTATACATTTAGAACATTCTAGTAAAGAGACATCTAGAATGGTCGAGTACATACCGGCCTCGACTGAACAGATGTCGAAAGTTCTAGCATCGAGATTTCTAGAAAGATCTTAATTCTATTAATTCTGCTACTCGATACTAGATGGCGCTAGTGGTAACTAATGTTGTCGCGTAACACTGCCCCCTCCTAAGACATGCTCGCCCCGAGCATTATCGGCCCCATAATAACGCGCCAGTCAATCCACATGGACGATCTTAGGAGTACCTCTTGCGCCTTTCTGTATCCGGTAGGTTACGTCATTGATCTTTGTCACAATCCGGTACGGTCCGTCCCATTTAGCTTGAAGCTTGGGAGATTGCCCTTTGCTGCGGACTGGATTGTGCAACCACACAAGTGAACCTTCGTCAAACCCTTTATTGTTTATTTTGCGGTCATACCGGGTTTTCATCTTTTCAGACATTTGCTGGCCTGATTGTCTGACGTGCTCATAAATGTCATTCATTTTGTTCCGCAAGTCATTCGCATAATCGGTTATACTGCGTGGGGCATCAGGTGGTATTCCGGTGATCAGGTCTGCAGGCATTTCGTAATTCATTAATTCCGTAATTCTCTGCCAAAGTTTGCGAAAGCCGGTGTCACCGATGTGCTTTCGTGAACAGCGCTTCGATATGACAACAAAAATGGTTGTATGTGCTTGTCCCAATCCCGTTGCCGATTTTCCACAACTTTTGCTAGGTACCTCTCTAATGTCTGATTAAATCGTTCCACCATTCCATCCGATGTGGGTGGCAAGAAGTTGTTCTTGTTTTATGAGTACCCATAACTCGACAAGTTTCCTGGAATATTTGGGACTCAAAATTCCTTCCTTGATCACTGTGAACTTCTAAAGGTACTCCAAAACGACAGAAGACTTCATGAACTAATTTATCCGCAACTGTCGAAGCTTCTTGATTTGGAATGGCGAAGACTTCCGGCCACTTAGTGAAGTAATCCATCACAACCACGAAATACTTGTTACCACTTTCACTTTCCGGAAACGGCCCCGCAACGTCAAGGGCTATCCTCTCCCATGGTGCACCAACATTGTACAATTTCAATGCACCTCTACTACGAGTCTGAGGTCCCTTTACAGCTGCACAACTTGTACATATGCGACACCAGTCCTCGACATCGTCCCGACAGTGAATCCAGTAAAACCGTTCTCGTATCTTTAGTAGAGTCCGTTTTACTCCCAGATGACCTCCTGAGCAACCATTATGGTACAGCTGTAGAACATCCGGTACTTGAGCTTTAGGGACAACCATTTGCAAATGACAGCTATTTCCCTGAGCATTTTCCCATTTACGGCACAGGACTCCATCCTGAATGATCAAGCTGTCCCATTGGGCCCAATAGCTCTTTGTGATCGAACCCATTGCTGAGACGTCACTCCACCTGGGCTTAGGAGCTCTGGCCTTCATCCACTCCAGAATCGGCTTAATGTCCGAATCTTCCTGCTGTGCACGTTGTAGGCTTTCCTTCCACTCGTTGCTGAGGTCTGTCCTGAGCATCCTCACAGGTACCACTTCCTTATCCTCTTGCCTAGTACAATGATTACAGTCTTCAGGACAAGGTCTTCTTGACAATGCATCTGCGTTGCCATGAGATTTACCGCTGCGATGTTCAACCATAAAGTCGTACTCCTGCAGTAGCTCAATCCATCTCGCAACTTGTCCTTCTGGATTTTTGAACTGCAATAGCCATTTCAGTGCAGCATGGTCGGTTCGTAAGTGGAATTTCCGCCCCAGAAGATATTTGCTAAAATGCTGCAATGACTTTACTACAGCAAGCAATTCGCGTCTCGTGACACAATAGTTCCTTTCCGGCTTTGACAACGACTTGCTGAAGTACGCTATCACAACCTCTTGATCACCATTCCGTTGAGACAACACACCACCGTCATTCAAACGACGATAGTCAACACAAAACCGCATGCTGCCGTCCTTCTTCCTTACCAGCACTACAGGTGAACGCCATGGACTAGATGAAGGTTCAATAACACCATCCTTCACCATTCCCTCAATCATGGTTTCCACTTCCTTTTCACGCGCTACCGGCAATCTCCTTGGCCGCTGACGGATAGGCACCTCTTCTCCTGTATTTATTTTGTGTTGAACTAAGCCAGTCTTCCCAATGTCAGCATCGTTTAAAGAGAAAACTTCGGCGTACTTGATTAACATCTTCTTCGCCTTGGCCATTTCATTTTGAGATAGAGCGCTGCGACAGTCTTCTAAAAGTGTGGTCACTCTCGTTCGTGCATCCTTGCTGGGGGTCCCAGTCGATAGATATTGGCATCGACGCAACCAATCCACTTGCTCGCAAGTACCAATCAGTGTGCCTTTTTCAATAATCTGTTCCTGATCACAAAGGTTCAGCACACGTATCCCTGAGATGTCGGTGGCTCTGACCAAAGTTCGTGCCACTTTCCATGGAAGGTTATTGTCTACCCTTTCCACGAGTACACAACGATGAGTTTGCCCAGGATTCCAAGGAAGACTAACCGGCACAATCGTTTCTGATCTCGGAGGGAGAACAATCTTCTTAAGGCTGTACACATTCCCTGGTAACGCCCCTTCCATAAAAAGTTCCTCTCGTCCACATTTCATAACTCCTTGCTTGACGTCAATCTCACAACAATTCTTCCTCATAAAGTCAAGGCCCAGGATACAATCGTCCATTATATCAGCCACGATGACATTATGCAGGTAGATCCTGTTGCCTAGCTTCAACTCCATCTCCTTCTCTCCACGGACGGATATGCGCTGACCGGTGGCTGTCACCAAATTAATGCGTTCTCGGCTGTATGCGGAGTCCCCAAGGAACCGACTTATAACTTGGGAACTGACGACCGTACGAGAGGCTCCAGTATCTATGGTCAGTTTACAAGGCGTGCCGTTAACCTCGCCCTTGATGATTAAGCTGTTCCCGTCATGGGTTTGTGTGATCGAAATCCTTGGGGCTCTTTGAACATCAGCCAGCACCCGTCCCGCAGTCCTGGCTATTACTCGTTTCCCTGCTGCTGCTGGGCGGTGCCGTTAGTCGCACTACCCTCTGGAGACTGACCATCTTCCCTATCTGCAGTTCGCCTAGGGCAACTGGATCGAAGGTGGCCCCTTTCCCCACAGCCGTAGCACCTAGGGCTGTATCCTTTATTCCGATCGCGAACTGAAGCCGCTACAACCTCCCTGACGCGATGGGAACGATGATCCTGCCGCACAGCTTCCACCTCCAGTGCATGGGCCAAGGCGTCCTTAAGCGTTCCATGGTGACCGAGCCACACAGCAGCTCTAACTTCAAGGTCACGGATGCCATCGATAAATGCCTGCACCAGGTTCCCATCAATAAGCGCAGGTACGGATTGGTACGCTTTACGAACCAGCTTCTCCACTTCAAGGGCCCACTGCTGCAGGTTTTCATTACTTCGTTGCACACGATCCTTGAGCTGCGCACGAAACACGTGTTCCAGGTGAGCGTCGCCATATCTAGCCTCCAATGCTTCAAGGAGCTGCTCGTAAGTCACTTCCTTACCGAGAGCTTCCAGAACAGTTAAAGCCTGGTCGCGCAGGCCTAGGGTGAGGGCAGTCATGGCCTGGCTTCTATTCCATCCATTCGCCTTCATGACAGCCGCGAACTGAATTTTGTAGGCTGACCAGGAAGAAGTCCCATCGTACGGCGGCACTTTGAATCCACGCAGCGAAGGTGTTGTAGCTACGGGAGCTGCGATTCCATCCCCAAGTTTAAGGTTACCTAATTCCTGCTTCACATCAGCAATTACGTCATTAAACTTGCTGATCTGAGTTTCAGTTTCTAACAGGCGGTGGTCATGCTGGGCAACCTTCACCTTCACCTTCACCTCCTTCATGTCTTTCCCGAAGGTTGCGTGAAGGTCCTTCATGAGGAGCATCTGCTCTTCCTGGCGACGCGCCTGTTCCTTCTGTCGGCGAGCCTGTTCCTCCTTATCGCGCTGGAGCTGTTCTTCCAGCCGACGAGCCTGTTCCTCTTGTCGGCGAGCCTGTTCCTGCAGCATCATCATCAGAGCAGCAAAATCCGTTACTGATGATGCTGGAGCAGCTGTGGACGGGCCGGCTTCCGTGGTTGGTAGCTGGCCCTCCGACGTCTGTGGCGTTGCTCCACCGAATCGCCTCTGGTCCGTCTCCTGCTGGCGTTGACTCCGGGTACGGATACCCTCCGTGTCGTCTTTAGGTAAAATCGGCATGAATTTAATGCCACTTCTGACACCAATTGTTACGAGCTTGGGGTTCGTGACAATTAAAAACAGCCGATATAATTACCAAAATTAACACTTTAATTTAACACACTAATTAGAAAACACAATTGCACTATTGATCACTCTAAGTCGCACTTGAAGATCGCTTTAGATGTGTTTCGCTTCTATCGCTCGACAATACTGCCCGGGTCGCGATCTGTTCCGGCCTTTTATAGGGCCATTATACATTTAGATCATTCTAGTAAAGAGACATCTAGAATGGTCGAGTACATACCGGCCTCGACTGAACAGATGTCGAAAGTTCTAGCATCGAGATTTCTAAAAAGATCTTAATTCTATTAATTCTGCTACTCGATACTAGATGGCGCTAGTGGTAACTAATGTTGTCGCGTAACAATAATGATCGTCAGCGTGGTCAAAATATGTCCAAAGGCCAAAAATTCTTCCAAGTCCGGGCATGTCTTAGATGTAGAAAAAACAGTTATGAATCCTAAAAATGCAGTAATAACTGGCAAAATTGTAGCTCAAACGACGATTTTTAACGTTTATGATGTCAAAATAACTGTAAAGTATTTTCTGAACTCATTTTTCACGTAAATATTTTGTCTATATTACTATTTATATTCATGTCGCCTTCTTCTCAGCTTGATTGCAATATAAATATTAGAAGACCAAATTGCAAATACGGTAAGGCAGGCTTATTTGAAAAATGTAAGCACATTTGTGCTTTAATTTACCGTAAAAATACTCCAGATAGTGCTATAACGAAAAGTAACCAAAATTATTTGAGGTTATGTTTACTTACATTTGTTTGTATTGAATAGTAGTACACTACATACAAAACTCAGTTATTTTTACAAATAACATGATTGAGTGATTTCGAAATGTTTTGAAACTTATAATTACACATTTTTTTTTACGGCATTTAGCGACTTTTGTCATTTATCACCAAGGAAAGTAAGTAATATTCATAGGAAAGTAATAGAATTTCACACCATTTGATTTATTTTGAGTTTACTTTGAAGTGTTCGAGCATCCAGAAACACAATAATAACTTTTTACTTAGTAATTATGTTTTTTCACTTCTTTTAAGAGATTATTTTTTATTACGTGAATTATTTGATTCCGAGCAAACTTCGGATTTGCGCCACTAGATGGCAGACCCTTCGTCGTGCACGTTCACTATTGAAAGCGTTTTTCATAAAACGTTAAAGTACACGAACGTCTTACAAGAATTACTAGTGCAGACTTATAGATTTTCTTGTTTCTTCATTACTCTCAAGCTACTCGTAGGTATAATATAGGTACTGTACTTCCAAACCGAGTTATCTTATTACGGTTCCTTTTCGTTTGTCTTTGAGGTACACAACTCTAAAAACGAATTTTGGTGTAACTAAGCAATGTTGGTAATTGGTAAAATACCACCAAAACCACCAAAATTAGAATCTTGTTTAATATGTTTATTAAAAAAAAATGCTAAGAGCTAACTATTTATATTTGTATAATTTTGAAAGCATACCAAACCTTGTTATTATAAATTTAAATTACAACACCGACTTAGTCATAAAACGTTTTTAAAACGATACACCAAAATTGCAGGTTTTTTGTCCGATTACTATGAAAAGACTTACTTACGTTTTAGGCGGGAAATCACAACGGGATGGCACACGTCTGTCACTGCTGCGCGTGAGCGCTTGACTAAACGAAGTGAACGATGGTAATGTCGTCCTTCTGGGTTTATTGTACACGAGCCACGTAATGATTACATTACTCCCACCAAAATTTAAAATTTCGTGCGGACAGTCCTTTTCGATTTTCACTAGGTTAAAGTATTGCACTAAATATAAAAATAAAACTGTAAAAAAAACAAAAAAACAAAAAAAAACACATAGAAAAACTAATACTGAAAACACATAAAATTAGTCATTTCTAGTAAACTAGTGTAGTTTCGTATAAGCGGTACCAACGCTTAAAATTAATTCCCAGAAAAACAGATTGTGGACGCGCCACCAAACTTAGAATTAAGCTAAATAACATTTTTTTTTTCACTACTGAAATGTTATCTACCAAAATATTGACGGCCTAATCAAGATAAGTACGCCTTCTTTCTTAAAAAAAAACTGTATTGTACGTTTGGTTTAAGATGTGATTTTCAGCCGCGCCGCCTAAAAATTATGGTTGAGAAAATCACTCAAACGTAACAAAATAAAAATGTTATGTAAATGTTCCGGGAATTTGAACGCATATGTCTTTTGGAGGGGAAACCACTTAATGGAGCTGTGTGTACGTTGACTTGAAAAATCATGGCAGTTGTCGGACGCCGTCAGTTGAGACAGCGCCAGCGAGGTAATTGCATAAAAACATCATGGCAGTTGTCGCACGCCGTCGGTTGAGACAGCGCCAGCGGGGTAATTGCGTAACAAACTATCGGTAGGATTTGAATAAAATTTGGCATGCAGATAGCCACTAACCTGGAATAACACATACTTTTTATCCCGGTACTACGTTCCCGTGGGATAATTTTCGACCTCCACGCGGGCGAAGCCGCTGGCAAAAGCTAGTTTAAAATAAATGCTTTGAGTTTGAGTTTAGTTTTAGAGCTTAGAATTTTTCTTTTTTAAGTAGGTACCTACACTCACTTCCTAAAGTGAAGCTATCTGGGTACTTATTTGTTTCTTCTTTAACAAAACATGGCTCTGAAGGACGAGAATTTCCATAATTGTTATTATGCAGCTACCTTCAACTTTCTGATTAACTGCTCGACTTTTTGGCAGTTCAAAAGTGCCTGTAAATGGCTTAGTTGAGATAAACGCTTTGAGGTTGAGTTTATACATTCAACCAACTTTATACAACATAACAATATATTCCAACAATGAAGATCCATCAAAAAAGATTTGTTAAAAGATATTATAGGTATGTATTCGTTCGTTAATTTAAAATAATATATTCCTGTTTTATGGTTCATATTGACGTTGACAACAAGTTACTTTCTGCTTTTCTTTTTCAGAATGAATTCGTTTTTGGCAATATAAACTTAGGTTCTAAGTTTTACCTACTTACGAATAATGACAAACGATGACAAATAATTACTACCTAACAGTTAAGTAACAAAGGTATTGAGTAAGATAAAACAAAATATTGACCTGAAGATGTTATTTTATGCAAATATATAATCCGACTAATATTTTAAATTTGGTAGTTTGGATGTTTGTAACCCAATCACGCCAAAACGGCTCGACGGATTTGGAGGAAATTTGACAAACAGTAACTTGTATGAACACACAGGACTTTTTTATCCCGGTAAGTAGTAGTTACGTTTCTGTGGGATAATTTCCAACAACCACGCGAGCGAAGCAGCTAGAAAAAGCTAGTAAAGAATAAATGCTCGTGATACAATAAAAATGTTTAAAAAACTTCTAAAAGCCGAAAAATCAAAAGTATTTTTTTTGCTCCCCTATGGGCGCAAAAAAACCTGGCAATCAGCATGTTACAGGCTATGTTGTTTGAAAATTTCAGCCAAATTGGCCGAACAGCTTTTTGCTAACATTTTGTGTGGGGTCCTTATGATCAGGGGGCCTACTCCCTAATCAAAATCCGTAGTATCGGCCATCGTTACGAGCGCTTCGCTCTCTGTCTAACTTACGGTATGTACGTAAGTGAGACAGTAGCGCGCACGCGCGCGCGTGCAGTAGTTACTAAACCGACGATTGCCAAGCTGTTTACAATCAATGTTCAGTAAAGATTGTTATATTTTTATAACCGCTATTGTTTCTAGTTTATCAATTAACAAGTTTTAGGAGTCCGAAACTTGCCGAAACTGGGGGCCTACTCCCTAAGCGAAATCCGTAGTATCGGCCATCGTTACGGGCGCTTCGTTCTCCGTCTCACTTACGGACATACCGTAAGTTAGACAGAGAGCGAAGTGCTCGTAACGACGGCCGATACTACGGATTTCGCTTAGGGAGTAGGCCCCCAGTTTCGGCAAGTTTCGGACTCCTAAAACTTGTTAATTGATAAACTAGAAACAATAGCGGTTATAAAAATATAACAATCTTTACTGAACATTGATTGTAAACAGCTTGGCAATCGTCGGTTTAGTAACTACTGCAGTTCTTTTAGTCATTTATTTTAGATTTAGAATACAATAAGTTAAAGTTAATTTAATTTCCATCGAAAATAGTTCAGCCCACAATGTTTTCTTTTCAAATAAATGAAGTATTTAGCCCTCTTGTTATACCTACCTACCAGGATATAAAGTATAGTAGGATGGATAATGTACTAGTACCTACCTACCTAACTACTGATACAGCTTCACATGTTTACTGAATTTCCGTAAAATGAAATAATAAACACGAAAGTAGTGATTAATATTGTTAACAAAACTTCCGTCTCCGAGAATCACATCAAAGCATTTGATTGCGTTGATCATAAAACACTTTTGAAGAAGTTAGCCATGTACTTATAGAGTTAGTGGTAACTTAGCAATAGACAGCAGTTTACCAGAATGGCTCGAATATTAACTTAGCAATAGACAGCAGTTTACCCGAATGGCTCGAATATTAACTTAGCAATAAACAGCAGTTTACCCGAATGGCTCGAATATTAACTTAGCAATAGACAGCAGTTTACCCGAATGGCTCGAATATTAACTTAGCAATAGACAGCAGTTTACCCAAATGGCTCGAATATTCCCAATAACCAAAAAAAAGGTTACTTTTACATCAGAACACTGATATGTGAACTTAGGAGACCCACAGGGATATGTTTTGGGTTGGGACCATTATTATTATTATCTAGGTACCTACATCAACGGTTTATCAAAAATTATAAAACAACCGACATCTATATTTGCTGATGATTATACCATTATATTCAACGGTAAAGACAGAATAACACACATTGAGAATTTTTTTTTTTTTCTGGGTGGGAAATCATCAAATAACTTCTCCCGCTCTGGGTGGAGCGGGAGGGCGTGTCAGACTTTTACTGACTAAAACCCACCCGTGTTCCCTCAGTTGCCTGTGTGCCAGGGGCGGCGGTATCTCTTTCGAACAACCCGCACCCCCGGCAGGCATCGGCCCTTGCGGGCCCCTCTGTTGCTGCTGACATCTCTTTGAGGCGCGCGTGGAACACAACGCGCCGTCGACCCGGGCTTGGTCCTTACCGGACAGCGAGGTACCCATTACTCGCCGTCCGCAAGCCCGTGCCTACGGTGGCCGGGAATCAGCCTGGAATTCCCGACGCCCAGGGCGTCTCCTGCGAAGGCCACGGCTGTGAGGGCGCATGTACTGCATCTCCCTCACGTGCGCCGCCTCCCTCTTTGCGAGCATAACTGCTTCGCTGAAGGAGGCGACTGCCAGCCATGCCCTCTCGCTCCGTACCATGACCTGGACCAGGGTCGGACGCGAGAGATCGCCGCCGCCGATCACCTCCACGAGGACACGGCGTTGCTCCGCCCAAGCTGGGCAGACCTCCACCGTATGCTCCACCGTGTCCTCTGGGCGATCTTCGCAATGGAAACACCCGGGCGTTTCCTCCCGCCCTATCCGAAACAGGAACCTCCCGAAATAGCCATGTCCGGTGAGGACCTGTGTCAGGCGGAAGGTGAGGACGCCATGCCGCCTCTCAAGCCACTCCTCAAAGAGGGGACTTACCGCCGCAATCGCGGCGTGCCCAACACATTGAGAATGTACGCCTAAAATTAGTAAACTAAAAATCGTATGCTTTTTAAAATGGCTGATAAATCGATTGTTTTGTCTGCATGCCACGGATAAGTTGGATCCATAATAAGGTATGAAATAATGTTCTGGAGCCACTCTGTACCTAAGGATGATCAAGTATGATGCTTGTAAGGGTCAGAAGAGATGTGTCCCATTAATATGCAAACTATAACATACAAATTGTTGCTTAAAATACTCGTACGTTTATGAAATTATAAATTGTGACATCTTACCTACCTACGTTAAATTATAAATTGTGACATCTTACCTACCTACGTTAAATTATAAATTGTGACATCTTACCTACCTACGTTAAATTATAAATTGTGACATCTTACCTACCTACGTTAAATTTTTGAAAAATATAAAAGTAAACAACACAACTGTAAAATAAGTTGTCATATAATGTAGGTACCTTTATATTTCTATGGTACCTACTATATCGGTTCCTAATACAGAAAGCATATTATCACTACACTTTAAATGAATATTAAAAAGAAAAAGAAAATTCGTAGTAATACCTTTTTCTCAGATTTATTTATCGTACCTACTGACTTTTGAACTACTTTTTAACCTCAGTTAATAATTTTGTTACCTTAATTTGTAATATTTTTTATGTTTATGGTTGTTTTATTGTGTACCTACCTGTATACTATAGTATCTGTTTATTCTGATACTGTACTTACGCTTCTTTTTCATTCATCCACATCATCTTTGTTTTATTATCCTTTTACGACTTTCTTACATTATTATATTTCTCTCTTTGTTTTCTGTGCTAACACTCTGCGGATCGGTCTTAAACGATTCGTCTATATAGAATTACTTGATTTTACATTAGAATTTCCATATTTTTACATAATAATATTATTGTTATGACATTTAAGTCAAACGTGTCAAACTGATGTCTACTTATTCTTTTAATTAATTATCTATGCAGTCTATTTAAGGAAGGTTGCATTACGATTGTAATTACCAAAAATCATTTTATATCGTTTTGTATAGCCTAAATTTGGTTTATCTATCTAACTACGTTGTCAACTAAATAACAAAATTCTAAATTATAATTATAAGATTCTTAAACGCACTCTGGGTTTATATGAAGGAGGTTTTATACGTCCTGGCCGACTAGACTGGCAGATCAGAAAATCGATGGCGGATGACAGGGAATCAAAGAAAAGAAAAGAAAATGGAAAAGCAGCGAGAGCTGGTCAGAGAAGAAAAAGGAGAAAAACTAAGAAAAAAAGAGTAAGACCGAGCTGAAGGCCGCGTTTATACTGCTGGCTCGTGCGCGGTATTTCGTCCCGGTCATGAATGGAACAGTTACTGAAACTATTCCTAAGCAAGCTTGTGTGACTGCTACTACAACTCCAAGAAGTGTTTCAACAGTTACTGAAACTATCCCTAAGCAAGCTTTTGTGACTGTTACTACAACTCCAAGAAGTGTTTCAGGAGTGAAAGCCAATGAATTGGACTGCGATTATTACCAATAAATAGAGTGCAAAGGTACCTTTTTTATAATTTATCTTGTATTTCTCTTATTAAATTTTAATTGTCTAGTCTATTTTCTACCCCTTTTATTTGTCAGGGATAGGTAGACACGACAATACCTATAATATACGAACTGCGTAAGTAAGTACAAATATTTGTACACCTTGCAAGGCAGCAATACCTATTGACTCAATATTTTTTGATTTTATAACATCACTTGCTTTTTTACCCGCGGCTCCGCCCACGTGGATATCGGTTATCGCGTAAAAAAGTATCCTATGTCCTTCTCCATATCCCAGACTATATTTCTGCTAAATTACATGACGATCGGTTCAGCGGTTTAGGCGTGAAAGCGTAACAGACAGACAGCGGAGTCACTTTCATTTTATAAGTAGGTACTTAAAATTTACACGACTTTTATTGATGTGAGTTCTTTATTTTATTCTGTTAAATGTTGTTTTTCTGTACAAAGGTACTTTGCATGCCGAAAGGTAAAATATATTGATACCCAGACTGTAATATACTTACTATTGTTACATGAATGTAAAACAACCACATATTGTTTGCCCATATTCGTAAGTGAATGATTTTGAATTTGTAAGTGGTTTTTTTTTCCTTCCTAGGATACAGAACCCTCGGAGCGCGAGTCGGACACACGTGTTTTATTTGGTTTTGGATTTTTTAACCCAAATTTTCCCAGTTTAACAAATCAGATCTTTGTTTACCAGTAAGACCTGTTTCATGTCATGTGTGACAGTGTGAACAAACGTGGGTTTAAAGATTATCGATCGCTACACAGCGACAGAATATCGATACCTGCCTACGAAAAAAACCAAAGAAAAGCCTAATTTATGTAATGGTTTCGACAGCCGCCGTGGGTGCCAGGAGTCCAGGACAGACACCACGTTGATGTAGGTACTTACCTCGGTAACTATGTGCTACAACTTCTGACTCTGTTGTCTTGTTTGCAACTCATCCTGTTTATTCTTAGGGTGCACAGGATGACAGGACACACAATTGCTCAACATGTAAATATCACTCTCGCGAAACATCTTCACTTTAATTCCTACCTACTACCTGGCACCTAGCTGCTAGCGGCGAGCCGTGCATCGACATCCTTCATACGTAGTTGCCGATGTAATTAAATATGCGCTTTATTACTAGCTGTCATGTGGGCGGGATGCTACTACTACTGGGTACTACTGATCTATTTTGTTTATCTACTGGAATATTAAGGTGTTTCCTTGTGGGAACTTGAAAACGGAGAAATACCTAATCTACTTTTACGGATAGACATACTGTACCCAAGTACTTCCAAATGTTACCTCAGAATAATATAAAAAAAAGAACATAGAGCAGAGCACGTACACAACGCCGTTGGTTGCAGACGAGATCGATAGTTTTGTTTACGTGTTCGAATGACCATCCAGTAGACGCGAGTAGCCACAGCACAGCTGTCGGGCGGGCCCTAGGGCCTCGGCGCGCGCTAATCCACTTAGGCGCCGTGAGCCCTACGCGCGCCCGGCTCCAGCGCGAGCATCGCTCGATACGATCGACGTCACATGACACTGTACACCGCACACGCGATCGAACATCCTACTGGGGCAACCGCCGAGCACACCGCACGGGGCTCCGCTCGCCACTCGCCAGACGGCTCGGCGCGGCCGGCAGCGGCACCTACCTCACTGTCCGGCGGCGCATCGGACTCGCGAGCGATGCGGTACCGAAGAGAGCGCACTTCCGACGCTGCAGCTTGTCGCTCGCTGACTTGGAACGGTTTCAGGACGATCTAGAAGGGCTCATGTTTTGAGCGGGGTCGCGTGCGTCGCGGAGGGCTCGGGGCGCAAAGTGCTCGGTGCGGCGGCGGCGGCGCGGCGCGGCTCACTGCCGCACGCTCGCGGCGCGCGCTGCGCGTGCTGCGCGGCCTCTCGCGCACGCGCGCTTGCTCAGGACGAGCGTTACGTAATTCGCGAGTACTGTGACCCCTCGGCTCTCGTGCTCCGACAGCGCCGCGCCGAGCCTACACAGTCCGTCAGATACGTTACTGACACGAAATCAGGACCTACTTAGCACGAGCACCGATTTGTCGACGGAAGAATAGACATGACTATAAACTAAATGATGTACAATAGGAGAAGATGGCTATGTTTTTTTATTAATTATCACAGTTATGCTCTAGTTATTGTTCTAAACGAATCATGACTTTGTAGATAATCGTTTAAACTTTGTGGCCGTCGAGTAGAAAGTTTGTTGTCAGCGTGATTTTGACAGTTTGGGAAGAAATATTCTTCTGAAATAGTCTGCATTTATATGGACCTAGACAAAGATCGTTAGAAACGAAAGACAAAATGACAGATTGTAGAAGGATATCTACGGTGCGATGTCAAAAATGGAGAAATGAAATGTCACTTTGTATTGAAAAAGCACTGTCTATTCTTCGTAGAAATAGAAAGCGTCATGCTAAGCCTGCTGGCGTCTTTTTTCAATCGACGCAAAAAAGTAAGGTTTCATGTTCCGATCTTAACAGAAAAAAGATAACATAAATTTTTTGTCCGTCTGTCACAGTGGTTTTATTCACGAACGCAACTTCCTACGTTGTGGTCGCGAGTAAAACCTCTCCTCCTTGTAATGTTACCATAATGTTTTGGTCTCGTTGACGCTCACCCAGATCCGATCCCATATTCGCCTAGCCACAGAGTACATTTTTATAGCGCCTAGGTTTAG
This sequence comes from Polymixis lichenea, assembly GCA_949091785.1. Taxonomy (NCBI): domain Eukaryota; kingdom Metazoa; phylum Arthropoda; class Insecta; order Lepidoptera; family Noctuidae; genus Polymixis; species Polymixis lichenea. The sequence goes on along the minus strand of OX420943.1, from coordinate 84,533 downwards.
TTGATTGACCATATTGTACAATAATATTTAAGTGTTTGCCAAACTGAAATACCTTATTGCAGAACATAAATGAGTTTCCGTGCTTACTTACGAACACTAACACCCGCAATAGATCTAGTACAACGTGCTAAGTCAACGGCGCGCCTCTCTGTTCTCTGCACTGCCGTGGCAACGTGAACTACCTACGTGACGCGGGCAGAATAGTCGACATCGTGTGCTACGCTGCAGCGCCTCCAGCCCAGCCACGGTGCCAAACGAGGTCATGGTTGACCGAGGCGGTCATGATCCACTTACATAGGACAGCAGGATATTATTGGGCTTTCTATCCCACCTTCCGTTGCATCGGCTCACGCAGTAAAATACTGCTTCGGCGCCTATTCCACCCGATGGAACGGAAGGTGGAGTATGAATACTGGTTCAGCGTCTATTCCACCCGATGGAACGGAAGCTGGAGTATGAATTCCTACATAGCGAAGTAAAATACTGGTTCAGCGTCTATTCCACCCGATGGAACGGAAGGTGGAGTACTCGTATGAATTCCTACATAGCGGAGTAAAATACTGGTTCAGCGTCTATTCCACCCGATGGAACGGAAGGAGGAGTACTCGTATGAATTCCTACATAGCGCAGTAAAATACTGGTTCAGCGTCTATTCCACCCGATGGAACGGAAGGTGGAGAATGAATTCCTACATAGCGCAGTAAAATACTGGTTCAGCGTCTATTCCACGCGAGATGGATTGGATGGAACATAACAACATAATCTTTTCCTTTCACAGCATTTAAATAAAAGCATTATGGAAAGTGTGTAACATGCTGCAACCAAGGATCATCGTAAATCTCCCAATCTTTGATACTACCTTAACAAGAAAAACACATGACTTTATCGTTTACACCATTTCCAATTAAATCAAAATCAAAAGTCATTTATTCAAATTAGGCTCTGAGAATCAGCACTTTTCGAATGTCAAAATTACATAAGACAGTCCCCCAAAACGCCCACCCTACACCACTTCCTAGTACTTTAGCTGTGAAGAAAAACTGGCGCAACAAACTCCCCAGCAGCACAGCTGTCTGTTTAGTTCGATAGACTTGATTCTATATTACATAGGTAGGCAAAGTAATCAACATTACGAGACACAGAACTTAAAAATGTGTCATATGTCAGCTAGCCATGCCAATATACCAACAAATAAACTGAAAACTTAACTCAAGCACAAAAAAAGTAAACAAAGCATACTACCAAAATAAAAGCCTCCTGGTATATATAGCGTGATAGCTTACATAAGCAATGCTGGATTATGTTTACAAATGATAACCTAGGACCATCGACGTAAAATAAATAAACAGGTAGGTAATTATTAGCAACAAAAACAAAATCATGGTCAGCAAGACGACCAGCCACCACAAGCAGCACCAGTTCACGAGAATAACGCAAAGATCAGCCATTACCCCCCCCCCCCCTCGCCATATTTGAGGGAAAGAGGTAACCCGATCCCCAACGCTACCGCAAGCAGTGACATCTACGGGAGCATGACGAACTTGCTACCGGTTGCTCAGGCAAGAATAGAATGATCAATTGTCGAGGTCGCTAGCTAACCTTAATGTCATACAACTCATCATAAAAAATATTGTTATGAGTACATCATGTCAAAGTAATGAAAAAATAGATTATAATTTTAAATAAATATATGAACCCATATAACCTGTCCCTAGGTACGCTAATTCTGGAGAAAGAACAAAAACATTGTCTTGAGATAATCACAGCGACCAACTATTCTTGTCATTTAAATAGTCGTTGATGGAATAGTAAGCCTTTAAACACAGGTTGGATTTGATTTGAGCTTTAAACGCATCAAAAGGCAAATCTAGCAAAGCAGAGGGAAGCTTGTTATAAAAGGTTATACCAAGCCCAGCAAATGAATTATGAACCTTATGAAGCCGGTGAAAGGGAGCAAGGGATTTTGTCCTTATTTCTAGTCTTCACGGTGTGAATGTCACTGTTTTTAGTGTACAAGTGTATATTTTGTCTAATATATAAGATATTGGCAAAGATGAATTGTGATGCCACCGTAAGAAAACCAATCAAATCTTTAAAAAAGTCCTTCAACGAAACTTTGGCAGCTAGCTGGTAAATTGCTCGAACAGCACGTTTTTGAAGCACAAATATATTTTGAATATCCCCCCCATAGCAGAATACCGTAGGACCATAAAAAAGAAACCTGCATCAGCCATTTCCATCACCAATCTTTTTCGTGAATCGGTTGTCGCCCAATTACGTCTGAACGATAATACACGAATTTGGTGTTTGTTATTACATTTCATATCGAGGACAGTATTTTTTTGGATTCATTTCAAGAGCTCTTGATATGTCTATGTTTAAAAGTTTATTGAAGTCATCTATTTGTAGTGACTAATAAATATACAGTAGAGGATCTATGACTTACCTTGGTCGATCCGTGCGGTACTTACATATCTACTAAATAGTAAAATAAACGTTCGCAAAAATCATTACGACGTATAAATATCGATATATGATTAATTGACCCATTATTGTTATAATCGTTTCAGTGAGACACCATGAAATTTGTAAAACAATTACAATCAAACTCTGCGTTCAGTCTCAGGAAACGCATTCGTCATGGAAAATTATTACCTAAATCCATACGATGCATCATTTGCGGGCCGTCAAATTTTGGAAAAACTAATTTATTAGTCCGTCTTCATATAGCTACATGAGAATGGATTAAGATTTCAAAATGTTTATGTTTATTCGAAATCCTTGCAACAACCCAAGTACGTATTTTTAGAAAAAGTTCTGCAACGAGTACCAGACATTTCGTTTCAGAAACACCATGATAATAAGCAACCTACTTAGTGTTCAGACCGCAAAACCAAATTCTGTGATTGTTTTTGATGATGTTGCTTGTGAAAATCAAAACAGTATGCGTGATTTTTTTACAATGGGGAGATACAAGTTTATAGATTGTTTTTATCTAAACCTGATATGTTATAAAATCCCTAAGCAACTACATACACTCGCGAGCAATAAACTGGTACCTATCACTTCATACACTTCGTCCGCTGCTCAAAACAAATTTTTACAACTCCTATGCAATGAACTATGGATTGTGGCATGTTATTTGAAAGGCAATTTTGTTAGCTTTCTAACTCTTTCAATATCATAACGAAAGATTATTCACCTTATGTCATGGAACGTAAAACAAAACACATCATTTTTTAAACAAAACACCATATTTTATGGTAGTCCTGAAGCCCTATAAAAAGGGGGCGTTTATGAAAATTGATAATCAGTCCAATAATTTACGTCACTGGGAAACCACACCTATAGAAGCCGCTCAAGTCATCACCCTAATCCAGCAAGGATTGTCTCAGCATACTATCGTTCGATAGCTTCATTTGAGCCAGTCTTGTGTCTCGAAGGTATACAAGAGATTCAGGGAGATCGCAAAGAGGGAGGCAGCGCTCGTGAGGGTGAGGCAGTACATGCGCCCTCATGGCCGTAGCCTTCGCAGGAGACGCCCTGGGCGGCCGGAATCCCAGTCTGATTCCCAGCCACTGTAGACGCGGGCTTAAACGGCGAGTAATGGGTAGGTCGCTGTCCGGTAAGGACCACGCCCGGTTTGAGGCACATTGTGTTCCAAGCGCGCCTCAAAGAGATGTCAGCACCAACTGGTTGGGCCCGCAAGGGCCGATGCCTGCCAGGGGTGCAGGTTATTCGAAAGAGATACCGCGGCCCCTGGCACACAGGCAACTGAGGGAACACGGGGATTTTAGTCAGTTAAAGTCTGACACGCCCTCCCGCTCCACCCAGAGTTGGAGAAGTTATTTGATGATATCCCACCAAAAAAAAACCCATGGAAAAAGTCGTTATAAAACATGGAGCAGTTTTAAATAATTTTAAAATGCCTTAAAATAGCATATGCCGTAATTAATACTTACATACGGCTCACACTTTTGTATAATGCTGATAGCTGTATTAGAAGCTGTACACAGGCATAAATGATATCTAAAATATAACCTTTAGGTGCACATATTGCTACTCCATTTATTTTTAATTGAATTACAACTACAAATAATTTTATGTTTTTGTTTATACCCAAATATTTGCATGTCACAGTATTATGACTAAGTGTTTTGGATCTGTATAATGATTTATGTTAAGACCGAAATTGTACCAACACTTATGGCAAATAAATTGATTTTTTTTTGATTTGAAAAGATTGAAAAAGAGGAATAAATAGCTTTAGGAACTACAAAGTTAGTAAAATGCTGCTATACAGAACAAGACATTGCTAAAACCCTTCAAATTCTCTAATGAAGCTAGAGAAAAATTTCTGGTCGCCACATTTTCCATTAAATCGATTCTGTGTTACTTGGGAAGCTGCCTGAAACTGGACTTCATATTTATTGAGTGCCAGTGTTAGTAGTAATAGTCCGTGTATAGATTTTAATTGTTTTTCTAGTTACATATGGTTAATCCTTATTGTAGCAACAGTTTTAAGAATAATTAAATTGTGTAGAAAAATTCCTTCTAAGTATTAGATTTCTTAAGTCGAGTTGCAGGATGCATTAAATGTTATAGCCGACTATAAGCCGAATTAAGTCTTTTACCTAGAATGAATTACTCATTATTAATCAGAATTGCCATATAAATACGCCGTTATAAAATGTAACGTATTTTTTGATAATAATAAAATTATGCGTGTCGGAGGACGCTTAGCAAATTCAACTTGTTCTTTTGATTTGTAAATTGCTGTAACCAACATAGTCAACGCATAGTACTTGAAACTAGATGTATATAATTATGTGGAAGCTTGTAATTTAGCAAATTTTTCTTGCCTACAAGTTTTTTTCAGGTTGTTATTAGTCTTAAAGCTTTCTGTAAAAATAAATAAATAAATAAAAGCACCCTATGCTTTTACAGTCCACTCATTACTCATAGTATATTTATTTATTTTATCTTTTTATATTTTTTTATTTATTTATTGTGGAGTGTTAAAAACGAGTGCAAAAAACAATAACCCAGTGTAAGAGCTCCAAGCTAAATAAACTGTTGCTGTGTCGATATAAGTGACTTTTTCGAAACAAAAGGCAATTTTGAGTGATTAGACTTGTGTACGCTACGTGTAGTGTCGTTAAAACAAATAGTGAAGACTTTATAAGAAAATTATAAACATCATAACCTATTAATTCACATGAATCAGCAAGTTTAGCCTAAATACGCTGCAATCCGGAAGAACTACGACGACAAGTTACGACTAGGCTACCGAGCCGACCCGGTAACTTGCTAATAGTACGGAAGTGTGGCACAAGAGTGCGCTACTGAAACAAAAACAAACAGTAATAGTATTTTAACATGGAGGAAGTCCTAAAAGCACTGCAAAATATCCAAAAAGAACTAGACGAACAAAAAATAACTATCCAGAAAAGCGGAGAAAACGTAACAGAGCAAGTAACGCAAAATATAAATAATATATTAGACGAGAAATTCAAGACCTTGGAAGAAAAGTATGAAAACCTCAAAGATAAAGTGGATAATCAGGAAAAAAGACTGTATTTCCTCGAAAAACAGGCGAGACAAAGAAATATAGTCCTATTCGGTCTCCCGGAAACTGAATCATCATACTCCAACTTAGAAAATATTATTAAAGGTTTCATAAATGAACACTTCTCTACAAAGATAGACCAAAGAGACATACAGGAAGCTAAACGAATTGGAAAAAAAGGGGAAAGGCCAAGACCGATAATTATCACTGTTTCAACACTTGGTATAAAAATAGCCATATTTAAACAGAAGAAAGTACTTGAGGATACCCCCTATTACATAAAAGAAGACTACCCTGAGTATGTCCTAAATAAAAGGAAGGAGCTACAAGAGCAAGTGCGAATTGAAAAAGAGAAAGGAAATTCAGTTAGAATCAAATATGATAAAATAGTAATTACGAATAAAAACTCAAATACATCAAATAGTTATAATAAAAGAATGCTTTCTAACTCCCCTGAAAGTATTGCCACATGCACAAACCCTAGCGATGAACACAAAACGCAGGCCAAAAAGAAAAATAAAACAGGGACTTCCATACAAAGATCATCCAGTCTATCGGAGGGGCCAATAAGACCGGGCATATTGAACTTCCTTCATAAGCTCCCGACTAACACATCGGTAAATCAGGAAAACAAAACTAATAACAAATAACAACTAAAGACCCCCTCTCACGCGCAAAACGATATTGAAAATAGGCCAAAAACGAAACATCTTCCAAGCCGGCTAGTCACCGTGGAAGAATATGACCACAACCCTCCAAAGATATCACAAAAACATCAAAAAGATCAAAACGAGAACGAAGAAAAATCAAAAAGAAATAAAAAAGAACTCTACATAATAACCTACAATGTCAGAACTCTCCAATCACACGAACGTATAATAGAAATGGAAAAAGCATTAACAAATATAAAATATGATATAATAGGTATATCAGAAGTTCGGCGCCTCGGAAATAACATAAAAGAGTACGATGAATTTATTCTCTGCAGTACAGCACAAACGCAGGGTAAATACGGAGTCGGTTTCATAATTAAAAAATATCTGAAACAATACGTAGAAAGTTACATCGGAGTCTCGGAACGCGTAGCCCTACTAAATCTGAGCATACCAGGAAAGAAATTCACCGTCATACAAGTATACGCTCCTACAGAAGCAGCAGATGAGGAACAAGTAAATATTTTCTATGACTCCGTCTACGAGGCAATGGACAAAGCATACGAAGATTTTATTCTGATGGGCGATTTTAATGCCAAAATTGGTAGACCACAACAAGATGAATACTTAGTAATGAAACAGTATGGGTATGGAACAAGAAACGCACGAGGTCAAAAACTTATAGACTTTGCGATGGAAAACAAGCTAGCTATCATCAACACGTTTTATAAGAAAAAAGATAAAAGAAAATGGACATGGCAGTCTCCGAATGGTCATAAAAACGAAATAGATTTCATACTGTCAAATCATCCTCACTCATTTCAAAACATCGAAACACTAAGTATAAACTTTACATCGGACCACCGACCACTTAGAGCTAAAATATCACTCACTAAGCATGTGAAAACACGAACCAGGTTTGTAAATAAACAAAACAGTACACTCAAAAACGAAGAAGAAATACAAATTTATAAGGAAAACTTACAAAATAAATTAACATCTATATCCCACACCGAAACTAATGTGACAGTACAGGACTACTACGATAAAATAATAAAAAATATAACAGACAGTTTACAAGTAGCACGAACGTCACATTCAACAAAAGTGCGCAGCGCTCTCACAGAAAATACAGAAAGACTCTTAAAACGAAGACAAGAGCTACAAAGAACTAAAAATAAAACGCGAACAATGAAAAATGAACTCAAAGCTCTTTATAAGTTGCTAAGCAAATATATAAAAAAAAGATTACAAAAACCATAGAACTAATATCCTCCAAAAACATTTAGAAAAAAGTGGAAGTTTAAAAAAGGGGTATAAAGAGCTGCGGACAGGAAAAGCATGGATTGATTGTTTGAAGGAGTCGAGGGACACTGCTTATAGCCGAAAAGACATCATTAACGTTGCTACAAACTTTTATAAAAAACTTTATAGTGCTCCTGAGACAGTAAGAGACACGAATTACCTTGAAAAGGATCACTTTGATACAGAAAAACCACAATCCCACATAGAATCAATAGAATGTACGGAAGTAATTGAAACAATAAATAGACTAAAACCAGACAAAAGCCCAGGATCAGATAATGTCACCAACGACGCCATAAAAACCGCCTGCTTCATACTAGCTGCTCCACTTACCAAATTATTTAATTTGATTTTTGAAACAGGAGTTACACCTTACCAATGGTCTGAATCGAATATTATCTTGCTGTACAAGAAAGGAGACCCAAAAGACATCAGCAACTACCGGCCGATAAGCCTGCTACCTAGTGTTTACAAACTTTTCTCTACAATAATAAATCAAAGAATTAGTACAACACTAGAGGAAAGACAACCTATTGAACAAGCAGGATTTAGGAGAAATTTTTCTACTATAGACCACATACACACATTAGAACTGGTAATGGAAAAATATCAAGAGCAACAGAGACCGCTGTATGTCATATTCATTGATTACCAAAAAGCTTTTGACACAATCTCACACGAAAGTATATGGAACACGCTAAAAGCCCAAAATGTAGAGCAACAATACATAAAAATACTCAAACACCTCTATAGTAATTGCTCAAGTAGAGTTAAACTAGAAACCATTGGCCCAATTTTTCCAGTCAAGAGAGGAGTCAGGCAAGGTGACCCCTTATCCCCAAAAATCTTCATTGCAATATTAGAATCTATCATAAGCAAACTAGACTGGAGAAATTGTGGTCTATATATCCAGGGTAAATACTTAAACCACTTACGATTTGCAGACGACTTAGTTTTATTATCAGAATCGAACCTACAGTTGCAATATATGCTAGACACTCTACACGCAGCAAGCAGACAAGTGGGATTAGAAATGAATATCACAAAGACCAGATTAATGACCAACTTCAAAAAATCAAAAATAACAATTGAAAATGAACCATTAGATTATGTGGATCAATATATATATTTAGGAAAACAAATTGGATTCTGCAGAGATAGCAATGAACTGGAGGTAGAGAGAAGAGTAAAACAGACTTGGAAAAAGTTCTGGAGTTGTAAGGAAATATTTAAAAGCGAAATGCCTATCAAACTGAAGAAAAAAGTCATGGACTCGTGTCTCATTCCTTGTCTTACGTATGCATGCCAAACATGGAAATATACCAACAAAGTAAAGAATAAAATAATTACATGTCAGCGAGGAATGGAACGCAGCATGTTAAATATCAAGAAAATACAAAAAATAAACCACAACAAAATACGGTCAAAATCAAAAGCAATAGATGCTCTCAAATACAGCCAGAAGCTAAAGTGGAAATGGGCCGGTCACATAGCACGTCTTAAAGATCGCAGATGGACCAAAACGGTTACGTCATGGAAAGGCCCACCAGGCAAACGGCATAGAGGAAGACCGTTCACTAGATGGGACGACGATATTAAAAAAATTGCTGGTCCAGAATGGCAACGAATAGCCAAAGACCGAGAGAAATGGATAGCTTTGGAGGAGGCCTTTACCTGAGAGGGGTTCCAGTACAGTAAAAAATGCTACTGCCTATTATTATAATATTAGTAAAATTGAAGTAGTTATTAAGATAATTGTATTTAAGTGTATAGATATTAGTTTTCTCAATTTTTTTTTATCCTTTTGCTAACTAAGTACTATATATAGGTAGGAGACAACATTTGCATGTTAATGTGTTACTGGAAATAAAAGGCTTTTTTATTTTTATTTTTATTTTTATTTTTATTTTTATTTTATTTTTATTTATTATTTATTTATTATATTACGAAGTTACTATTCGAATTTGAACGTGTAAAAGCAATGCATGCAGGCCCTCAGTCATTGCTGGCTTCGATTAGGGATTCATATTGGTCCATAGGCGGTCGAAGCCTAGCAAAGAGTTGTTATAGTAATTGCGTGCGTGTAGTCGCATGTCGGGTAGAACAGTTACTCCTTTGATGGGTAATTTGCCACAGCAGCGTCTCCTTCCAGGTGGTTATCCTTTTTAAAGCACTGGTGTGTATTATGCTGGTCCCATCATGGGTCGCTAGTAGGCAAGGTCGCGGATGTAGGCTGACAAATAATATTTGTGTGTTTCACTGCCAAAGCCTTAGAGCTGGTGATTGACTTAACCAGCAATAAGTATTTACTAGCTTTATCTAGATATATCTCGCGACGGGGAAAACCCAGTGACATTTACTCCGACAACGGTACCTCTTTTGTCGGTGCCTGCAATGAACTTGCGAAGTTCTCTATATCTAATTGCAATTCCTTGAGCGAGCAATTGGAACGGAATTCAATTTCATTTCATCCCCGCGTATACCTACTCCTCATTTTGGCGGACTCTGGGAAGCGGGTGTTAAGTCAACTAAATATCATCTCAGGCGAGTGTTGGGAAATTGTAAATGAACCTTTGAAGAGCTTAATACCACGTTAGTCCAGATTGAGGCAATACTAAATTCACGTCTTCTGACGCCGCTGTCATCCGATCCAGCGGACTGCACCCCACTGACTCCGGGTCATTTTCATGTTGGCCGGCCGCTGACGTCACTCCCGCAGCAAGATCTACAGAACCACTACACTGCTTCTTTGTATCGGTTCCAACGGATCGAGCAGTTACGCCAGCATTTTAGGGCTCGTTGGAGTACGGAGTTTGTGTCCGAGCTGCAGCAAAGGACTAAGTGGCATACCTGCAAAGATACGCTGATGTTGGGTTCTTTGGTCATCATCAAGGAGGACCACCTTCCGCCGCTGAAATGGAGATTGGGATGAGTCGTCGCCGTCCGTCCAGGGTCAGATGGAATCGTTCGTGTGGCAGACGTCAAAACGTTTGCTGGAGGCGTCAGAAAAGCCTTTAATAAGATTTTCCATCATTAGCAATTCAATGTTGTAGGCTAATTAGCATGTAATTAGTTACAGGGATCTATACTTGTATGTCATTTTTGTTTTTCCATTTTTGATCACCGTCGAGACAATACATGTTTGACTATTATTCAGCATTTTGGAGTTTCCTTGGAAAAAGTCACCTAAATTCCCCAACACGTGTTACTCAAACGCACACTGTGGCGAGAATTGAGCTTACGGTGATATTGATCCTATTATCCTACTACCTAATATTATAAATGTGAAAGTTTGTGAGTATGGATGTATGGCCGTGCCACGCAAAAACGGCTGAATGGATTTGAATGAAATTTGGCACACAGGTAGTTTATAACCTAGAATAACACATAGGATACTTTTTATCGCGGTACTACTTTCCCGGGGGATAGTTCTACCTCCACGCGGGGGAAGCCACTGGCAAAAGCTAATAACCTATAATACTATTATTGATCGAAGTTACTAACGCATGGTCGGCGTTATCGCAAGATGGCGCATGTCATGACGTCATCTATGACGATTCAAGGCACATCGTTCGTTATCGCGCAGTCGCGCTCACTCCAATTGGGTCTGGGTGTGTGGAACACGCTTAAATCGAGATTATCGCAACTCGGAACGTAGCCTACGGATGCCACTGTCGCCAAACTGTCACTGTCACAGCACAGCTCACTCTGTCAGATCAGATTGTCAGATTCAGTGATGCCAACTTAGTCCCTTCGGAGCTAGATCTAGCCCTTTTTCTTCTTGTTCAGCCCCGAATATAATGATTTAGCACCTAGCCAGTAATCTAGCCCCAAATATGATTTTCTGTCAAAACCATATAAACATAAATTACGAAACAGGATGAACTTTGAGTCCCTACATTCCAAACCCTTTAAAAAAAAATATCCATTATAAAGGAGATGTCCGCTTTTTGTATGGACGTTGGTTTTTTATTCGAAGAAAAATCTAACCAGCATCAAACTTGGCTCAAATAAATACGACAAAAATATGGAACTCAGAGCTACTGAAATAATATTTTTAAACCCCTCCATTTAAGCGAAAAATCATAAAATAATAATTGATGTTATTTTTTGTTGGCACCCCTAATAAAACTCCGACACTCTATGACAATGTCATATTTGACAGATAATGTCATATTCATCTGTCACTGGCGTTAGAGATGTGCCAACTCAGGTTAAGACTCGCCTCAAGGTAACTCGGATTGACATTCATGTGACTCGAGTTGAACTCGAGTTACGGTACTCTGGTAACTTGATGAAATCGAATGAATTATCTTTTTTACCAATTTCACCTCTGTTTCGCGACGATATAATTTTTTTTATAGATTCGCAATAAAAACATATACTGAGACTATTCTAATTAATTAAATACAAACAAGTTAAATATAAAATAAGGTTCAAATACATGCCAAACAAGAGACGTCAATCACGTACTCGCTTCTTCATTTACCGCGGCAATCTAATTCAACTCGATCGCGGCAACTCAATCTGAGCACAATTCGAATTAAATCGAGTTGACCATCCCTAGCTGGCGTCAGCCTATCAAAGGGTTGTCAATTCTTTCTGAAAAAGACCGATTTTAAATCGATTCAAATCACATCCTAATTAATTTCTAAAACATTGTTTTTATTTTCCATTCTCCATTTACAATGTATTACCATTTATAATAAATCCATTTTCACAGGGATTTTGTAGTTCGGAGAATTCGTTAATAACAAATTACCATATCAAAGTATTCGGTATAAAACAAGACATTTATTTACTTAATGATTTTACATTAAAAAGTTTAGAAACTAGATAACATAGATAGAAAAAAAAATGTTGATTTTCTATGGCAAAATCGATTTAAAAGATCGATTGTTCTAAAACTCTGACTTTTTCTCTGTTGGAAGCTGCGCTCATGTGATGACAATCAATGACAATCTCCATAAGTAAAATGTACTCTGTGATGACAATTGTCTGGTATCTTGGATGGGCTCGGCATCAAAAAAATGTGTTCAGTTTCTCGACAATATTTTAATAAGAGAAGACATTGAAAATGGAGATATTCAATAAATAAATACTATTTTCAAAACTGAAGGTTTATTCGTAACAAAACCGTACATTGCGTCCAATTATAGCTTACTAATCAGTTTTTCAATAGCACAATTTATTTTCGAAAGGCTTTCATCCACTTCTGATCTCGATACCAAGTCACAAAAAAGGAATTCTCCTAGGTAATTAAACAATGGTTTTGATCAGTAGATACCATTATTATTTGTTTACTCCTGATGATTCTAAACTCTTGTGGATTATGCAGAAACATGCACTTCTTGATAATGGGGTCTTAGTAAAATATTATAATTTGCACGTGAACATTCGAAGTAGCCATAATCTACATGATTATAACTACTTCAATGTGCTTTCAGTTTTTGATAGATATTACTACGCATTTTTGACATAAGAACGATACGTAATGTACTCTGTGACGTTATGTTTACGTTGTCATGCTCCTAAACCAAATATTGTTTTTTTTTTCCTTTTGGCAATTGAGCCGATGTCGACTACCTATTCTTGATTGACACTCACTGACAGTAATGACAGTTCTCCTCTGTCAATTTTGACAAGTTTACTTTTTTTGGGTGTGTTCACTTCATTATCCTAGATAATTTGAAAGGTGTGTTCGTTTTAGAAGTAAATTCTCACGAAAATAAAAAACTATTTTTCTCAAAATTGGAGGCCTTTAAAAATATATGATATAGTTAGAACGACTAGGTTTAGGAATGTCTATCCAAATATATTTAACTTACTCTGGTTGGAATTATTAAATAATAAAAAACCATTTCTGGACATGTCCTTTATGCTGAACTAGGCTACGCGTAATGAGGCCCAAGCCCGTCGTCGCAACGTCAACAACGAAAAGTGAAACCCTTCGAGAGGAATTAGATGAAGACTGCTATTTAGATCATAATCAATATTTTATAATCCAAAATGATGTATTTGATTAATAATTTACAAATTAGTTATTCATGCAATCCATTTTACTAATGAATCTTTATTTTTGGTTTTCGTTATTTAGTAATTTAGCCCTATTTAAAAAAAAAACTAATCTAGCCCTTTTTTTAACTCGATTTAGCCCCAAAACCTGACACCCAGTTGGCAACACTGGTCAGATTGTGCTCAGTGCTTCTGCTTAGATAGATTTGATAACACTTTAATAGTCGAAGACGCTAATGCACTATTTCTTTTCGATTTATCGGCTTTTGTATTTAGTGATCACCTTCTTACATTATATCAAAGGACCGACGTGAGATCAATGAGCTTGAAATATTGTAGTGACTCCACAGTTACAAAATGAATTTTATAAAGCCACTCTAGATGAAGTTACAAATGTGAATTTAGTAGATAATGTTAGTCTGAAAATTAATTATACAATCCTAAGACGTCCCACTGACCAATCAGCTCGACTGAAGCCTAGACCAAGGTCAAATCCTGTTTTCAACGCGTGAAAGCATAGTACCGAGCATAGGTACAGATGGTGATGGCCACTGGAACCGTGTGTCAACAATTCTCCGGTGGCGAAGTGACGCATGAGGTAAGAACTGCAGCCGTTGCTTATGTCATCATGTTCATTATTCTAATCATTTTCAAAATCAATACCTAAGGAATGCAACATGTTAAAATTGTTAAACTTCAAAAATAAATTGATTTCAAAGTACCTACATGATATTGACAAGTGTGGTGTCTCTTCCTGTTATGCTATTAATGAAGAGTTGAACTTGCCACATCTTAACTCAATGATTAATCTGCTGGTATTAGAATTCTGTGTGAGTAATCTTTATTTTTCTGATAATATTTTACTTTTCCGTTCTTTTAATGCTTGCTATGTCTGCGACTACTGCTTCCTACAGCTGGTTAGCAATAACATTGGTGTTGTTGAAAGCTCATTGCTCTCAAACCATATGGCTGGAATTTTAGCACATTATTATTGATTACATATTCCACATGCTATATATTTGTAAAAATATATACACACATCAAAACCGTCCAGGGATATTTTTTAAAGTTCTTAGACTCAAAACATACTGGCTGGTTTTAAAATCTCTGGAAGAAGGCTTATTTTGTAGGCCTTTTTGGATGATTCCAAATTTGAATTAGAGAAAAACAAATTAAAAACAAAAGATTTGCATGGCTAAACTAACTTTTAACTTTAACTTTTTGGTAATTTTTCAAAATCAAAATCAAAATCAAAAGTCATTTATTCAAATTAGGCTGAGAATCAGCACTTTTCGAATGTCAAAATTACATAAGACAGTCCCCCAAAATACCCTTCACCACTTCCTATTGCTTTAGCTGTGAAGAAGTGGCGCAACAAACTCCCCAGTAGAGGTGTCAAATTAAAATTTTAAAACAAGTTAGCTGTTCATTTCGAATTTATGCTACCATATGCATCATACAGCGGCGCCATTTAACAAAAGGGGAAATGTTAAGGGCAGTAGGCATGCTCCTTGTCGGGGTTATTCAACGGAGTATTGAGGAGATTGGAACAAAACAAAATGTGATAGCAAAGTTATGGTCACGTTATCATGCTATTGGTGAAGTGGCTGGAAGGCACCCAGGCGGAAAGCGCAAACTACCCAACGACAAGACCGATTTTTGCACATTCCACCGACAAGACAACCAAATGTTACGGCCATGCAGTTAGTTCAACGGTTCCAGTTGCTTGTGAGTGACCAAATTGTGAGGAGAAGACTGCATGAAGCTAACCTTCATGTTCATAGACCGCTTCGTACTCCAGCACTACGCCGAGGAAATCGTGGACGAAGATTACAGTGGGCTCGTGAACATTTAGTTTAGGGAGATAACCAGTGGTCTGTAGTGCTGTTTACCGATGAGTCCCGATTCGGTTTCCATTCCGACTCGCGAATAGTACGCGTATAGCGAGTTCCTGGTCGTGAAAACCGTCTGCAACAACCTCAGGAATTCCATCCATACCACGGCGGGATAATTATGGTTTGGGTGGGAATTCATGTTGGCGGAAGAACAGACCTCGTTTGGATCAGAAACACCATGACCGCTGAAAAATACCATAACCAGGTGCTAGTACCAATAGTCTACCCCCATCCAAATGGGCCAAGAATTCACGCCCATGCACGACAACTCCCGTCCGTACACTGTGCGAGTGGTGATTAGCTGGCTGCAGAACTATGACGTATCGGTCCTAGAGTGGCCCGCGCAATCACCAGACCAATAAAAACCACATAGAGCACGCGCATTGGCGGATTTACCAGCAGGCTGAGTAGGCTGGAGCCTAGGGCGGCGGTAAAGGCTCAATTTTTTTTTGCCTTACAGTAATAAAAATTTATACTATTAAACGCACACACACGGAGAAAAGGAGTCTCGAAAATTTTACAAAATTACAATATTTTAGTTCTATACCAGTGGGTATACCGAATACTCTAACGTCTGAATATGACAAATTACTAAACGCTGTGTAAAGTATACTATCGTAAATGCGATTAAAAAAAACATTCCAATAGCGTTTAAATATTATAAATTTAGTCATTTCGACTCATTTTTTATTAATTATAACTATGTATTTTTTTCTGTGTACCTAAATGTTATTGGTCCACTCACACAATCCGCTAACGCACGAAGGTACTTATGCTCTATTTGCGCCTAAGAAACAAGTTAACGGTGTTTCATTACATGACATTATATTGTAATTAACTGATGAAACATACGTAAAAATAATACAATAAAAATAATTGCTGAATTAAAGTTTACTTTTTAGGAGGCAGTCGGGTTTTTTGATTTTGTAAATTATTTTTTATGTCGCAGTTTTTAGTTAATATAATTATTTTTGACGTCAATGAGTCCTATTTATGAAACCCTTTATTTTGAAAACCCACTCAATAGGTTTTGAGAAAAAAAAAATTGCCGACACAATATGGCGCCAAAAATCAGTTTTTCAATTGTGATATATCCAGTGTCACTCTCACAATTAAGACGAATCTAACGGCACCTCTCAAGCTGAAATCCATCAAGCCGTTTAGGCTTCGGAGCGGAGTCGGGTAAAAAGCATTTTATCAGAAAGAAAAATGATCACTGGATTTACAAAAAATTATAAATTCTATCGCTCAATTGCCTTTTAAATAAAAAAAATATTTTAACGGCTTATAATGTGGATTTTTAAACAAACATTTTTTTTATAATGAACTTATTGTAATTTTACATGTCTGTAGTGTGAATTTTTATGAAGATAATATTTATAACAATAATTTCAATAGACGTGACTCTACGCACCTTCTTGATGGCATATATGCAGCAGTGGAGGACGGTCCTTCTGTATCCAGGATGTCGACAGATCTGGGTGACCGATGAACCAATTAGGATTGAGCGTGGAATATTTCAGGGCGATAGTTTGAGTCCGCTTTGGTTTTGCTTAGCCTTGAGTCCTCTAAGCACACTGCTGGAGGATTCAGGTCTGGGATATCGGTTGAGAAGAGGTGGTCAGGTGATATCACACCTCCTTTACATGGATGATTTGAAATTCTTTGCCCCCAACAATTTGCAACTGATGGAGCTACTGAAAGTAACAGAAACCTTCAGTAGCGCCATCAGGATGGAATTTGTTGTGGACAAATGTGCAGTCATGCATGTGAAGCGAGGAGGGATTAAAGAATCCGTGGGAACCCAACTTACGGATTCTATACACCTTAGACCCCTCTCCTCAACCGAAACCTAGAAGTATTTGGGCATGTCGGAAGCATTAGGCATCAATGCTGCTGACATGAAACAATCGTTAAAGGAGCGCTTCTTTGGCCGCCTGAATAAAGTATCAAATAGTCTTTTATCAGGCGGAAACAAGGTTCTCGCGAAAATCTAAAGGAGAATAGTCATCAAGTATGAAAAAAAAACACAGAGCAAACAGATACAGAATGTAGCTCAAAATTTTATTGATATTTAGTGATATCCATATGTAAATATTTCACTATTAGATTCGATGGCTAAATGTGTGATATTGTGCTATTTGTTTTTCATCAGGGGTGATTTTTTTGTTCTTTAAGATTCTTCGCTTTGGGTAGGTATATCCGACAATATACATACATACACTCACGCCCATAATCCCATAAGAGTAGGCAGAGACTGCAGATTGTCAATCAACTATCTATAGTCTACTTTTCGTCGCATTTCTACTAGACTCAGGGTGATGAGTGGTGAACTCTGTCGCCGCCGTTTGAATGTTAAGTCTCACATAAGTCTGATATATGCTATATTAATATATATATATATATACTTAATAATAAACCATAACAGACGGACTGCAATGATAGTAAGCCTGCTGCGGTCATAGTAAGCCGTCTGTTTGCAAATGTTTGTTTGATTGATTGATCTGTCTGTCTATTATTGAACATTATTTTCATTTTAATTTTTTACTAACTGTATAAAAACATTCCTGATAATATCTTTAGGAATTAGTGAAAACCGTATTAAAATCGGTCCAGCCGTTCTCAAGTGATGCGCTTACCAACTAACATCATTTATATTTTTAATTATTAAAAAACAAAAATGGTGGATGTTTTATTATTATTTAAAATGGGTCAGTGGTGATTGCGGTCGTGAAAAATAACACTTTTAAATAGTGTATTTATATCATCTATCCTGTATACACGATATAAAAACCGGCGAAAAGTGGATTATAGATAGTTGATTGACAATCTGCAGTCTCTGCCTACTCCTATGGGATTATGGGCGTGAGTATATGTATGTATATCGTCGGATATTCCCAAAGCGAAGAAATCTTAAAAAAAAAGGAAATCTTAATGAAAAACAAATAGCACAATATCACACACTTAGCCATCGAATCTGATAGTGAAATATTTACAGAATGATATCACTAAATATCACTAAAATTCTGAGCTACATCCTGTATATATTCGCTCTGGGTTTTTTTTGACCATTCTCCTTTGCCCATATCTTTTTTATTATGGCGGTATAATGGGGAGGTACGGAACCCTCGGCGCACGAGTTCGACTCGCACTTGACCGGTGTTTTATGCATAGAGTCAGACCTATTGAACATGATTTCGTAGGATGAAATTATTGATGATTTTGCGGATTTAAAATCTCGCAAAAAGGTAATGTAAAAATCGTGACATAATTGATTTCATTGCCATCATACAACGGATTGTATACAGATAATTTAATAGAGATCTTGTTCGTATTGTTTTTAAACTGTAAATGCAATAAAAATTATTTAACTACGTTTATCCAATTTACATTATTTTGTGTAAGCTGTGTTCATATTGTGTAAGT
The DNA here is from genome assembly GCA_949091785.1 of Polymixis lichenea. Lineage (NCBI taxonomy): Eukaryota > Metazoa > Arthropoda > Insecta > Lepidoptera > Noctuidae > Polymixis > Polymixis lichenea. Next base: position 65,670 of record OX420943.1, on the reverse strand, counting down.
AGTTTTAAGGCTTTTATGTAGCTTTGAAGTATACCCAAAGAGTCGTAAGTTGTAAGAATAACCTAGGAACTGACACAACAATCCCTTAATTCACAATCATACTAATAACGGGAAAAATCTGATGTAATGATGACGATAGAGCACAATTAATAAAATTGTAATTTTATTTAACAAAGAAAATGTAATTAATATGATTGTAAAAATAAAAGCTAGGATACTGAATTGCAGAGGTTAGTAGGGGCGGAAAAAAATTAATAGCCTACTGGCGGCAAATGTGTAAATCCGCTATTGAGCACGCGTGGGACATGCTCCAAAGAAGGGCTTTTGAAAAATTTTCCTGAAAACAATGCGACTGAAGAGTAACTTTTTGGCATCTTAGCAGGACCTGGGACAATCTCCCGCAACAAGACTGATGACTTGGTTCAAAGTATAAAAAACCGTTGCAGGACTGTTATTGGTGGTTTAACTGGCTACTGATTTTTCGCATAATTGCAAAAAACGGAAAAATATTGCTTATTTTTACCCGACTGCGCCAGGAGGGTCATGTTTTTCGAGTGTATGTATGTATATTTCTTTGGCACGCTCTGTAGCCTAAACGGCTTGATCGATTTCAACTTGAGAGGTGCCGTTAGATTCGTCTTAATTATGAGAGTGGCACTGGGTACATCAAAATTGAAAAAAAAAAATAGCCGATTTTTGGGGCCATATAGTGTCTTCAAAAAAAATATTTTCCCAAAACCTATTTACTGGGGGTATCACAATAAAGGGTTTCATAAATAGGTCTCAATAACGTCAAAAATAATTATAAAAAAATAAACAACCGACTTCCAAAAAAAACACTAAAAAGTGAAAAATAACTTTAATTTCGGAAGTCGGTGACTTTGGATATGTATTTTAATTTTTTGTCACCGCCTTCCGAAATTAAAGTTATTTTTCACTTTTTAGTGTTTTTTTTTGGAAGTCGGTTGTTTATTTTTTTTGAAAAAAGATTTTTATTTTTCACTTTTTAGTGGTTCACATGTGCTTACCCCTTCACAGCGTACCGGCGTGATGTTATGTTATTAACTGGTGTAAACAATTGACAGACATGAGATTTCAGCAATCTCTGTCCATTTGCTATCATTTATTGAGGAGTTCCATTGCCTATCTCCGAAGTTCTTCATCAGATCTTCACCAAATTGAAATGGAACCACTCCGAGAAAGTACTCTTCCAAAAACTACACAAATTGCTTCAAGTGTGCCTATAAAATTTGAAGAGTTCTCTCTATTTCTCCAGGATCCCATCATCAGATCCTGACTTGATGATTATGGGACCACCTGGGAAGAATACCCTTTCAAACAAAAAAAAATTTATCCAAATCGGTCCAGCCATCGTCGAGTAATCGGGGAACATACATAAAAAAAAATTAAAAAAAAAAAAAAAAAAAAAGGTTCCGACGAATTGAGAACCTCCTCCTTTTGGAAGTCGGTTAAAAAATATATATTAACTAAAAACTGAAAAAAAATACAATTTAAAAAAACCCGACTGCCAAAAAAGTGAACTTTAATTAAAGAGATGGAAACAAGAAACTTCTTTTAAAAGGATGGCTCAAAATCAAAAGTCATTTATTCAAACTAGGTTGGCGTCAGTACTTTTTGAACGTCAAAATTACATACGATAGTCCCCCAAAACGCCCGCCCTTCACCACTTCGTAGTGCTTTAGCTGGGAAGAAGAAGTGGCGCAACAAACTCCCCAGCAGCACAGCTGTCTGTTATGTTAACTTATGTTAGAAAAACTTCATTCTATACAAGAGGTACGTAATAAACGTTACGAAAAAAAAAAAATTTAAATATTTGCCATATGTCAGCTAGCACACGCCAATATACACTTCTGGACACATCTATTGGCCCACCTTGTATTTTCAGTTTCGTTTGGTCCTAGCTAAAATTTTATATTAGGTCGAGCAAAAAGTTTTTATGCAGTTTTGAACCTGGCACATTCACAATTTCATTCAATAGTCTTTTTTTGAATTTCGAACACAGAATTTAAAGAAACAAAAGACAATTTGGAGCCTGTTTGTTGATATCAAACAATCGAATACTAAGAAAACTTGGTTTTATTGGTTTACTTTGATTTAATTCTTGAAAAAGTGATTGATATCTTTGGTTTTGCAACAAACATTACTTATTCTTAACATTAAGGTGAGGTTCTATCAATAATCTATGGATACTTCACCTGAAGTCGCCGCCCAAGCTGTGGAACTTATTCAGGCCGGACACAGCCAAAGAAACGTGAGTGCTCAACTTAATTTAAGTCGATCTGCGGTCCGAAATGTTTATCGGAGGTACCTAGAGACTGGCGGCTTTGTTCGTCGCCAAGGAAGGCCACGATCTCGGGTCACAACTGAAAGGCAGGATCGATTCATCGTGACGACCAGCTTGAGAAATCGTCACCTTACCTCCATTGAGATACAAAACCAACTTCGCGACTTCCACGGAGTATCTGTGAGCGCTCGAACTGTTCGGAGAAGGTTAAAAGAACGCGATATGGTACCACACAAGCCAGCTAATGGGCCCAAACTAACGCGAGCCCACCGAACAGCGCGCCTTCATTTCGCACGCAGTCATTTAAATTGGACACAGCAAGATTGGAGCCGTGTACTCTTTTCTGATGAGTCTAAAATTGTGTTACATGGCAATGATGGAAGGAAGAAGGTCTACCGACGTAAGGGAGAGCGTTTCGCACAATGCTGCTTTGAAGAGAGGGTTGCTTATGGCGGTGGCTCATGGACTGTCTGGGGCGGTATATCCGCGAGCGGCGAAACTCAACTTGAGGTTGTTACAGGACCACGGCTGCCAACATTAAATGCTGAAAGGTACATTCGTGAGTGCTTAGAACCTCACGTGATACCATACGCTGACTATGTGGGCCCAAATTTCCTTTTTATGCATGATAATGCAAGAGCCCATGCGGCCGGCATCGTCAGGGAATATCTTCGGGATGTGAACATCACAGTTATGGACTGGCCAGCCAGAAGCCCAGACATGAACCCCATTGAGCACATGTGGGACGAGCTAAAAAGACGTGTTAGGGCTCGTCAGACAGTTGCCCAGACGATGCAGGAGTTGAAAACTGCCATAGAAGAGGAATGGGAGATGATCCCTCAAAATTTCATAGAGCGGTTGATAAACTCTATGCCTAATCGTATGAGAGCTGTGGTAGATCCCCATGGAGGCAACACGCGTTATTAAATTAAACCTTTATTTGATAAAACATGTTTTTTATTCAAAAATCAATTGCCTTTAATAAGGCGCATATCCGACTTGTTAGGCGTAGCTCCATGTCGTATGGTATTCTGAATTCAAATTTAAAACAATACGATCGAAAAAGATGGTCAAATGTATCGGGTTTAAAACTGCATCAATAGTTTTTGTTCAATCTAGCAATCATATTTTGGTAGGGGCCATCGAAACCTAAACTCTAAGGTGGGCCAATAGATGTGTCCAGAAGTGTATAAAAAAAATAAAAAATAAATACTGAAGCAGAAATAAATAATAAAAACAAAAACATAAACAGAACTTAAAACCTAACTTAAAGCCTCCAGGCATAAAGGGCGTGCTCGCTTACGGGAGCTCGCTTAAGAGGACTACAAGACCTAAGTGGCCTTGAAAAACGCACGCACACATTTACACAATCGACGTGTACGCCATTTTACGACGACGGCCGTAGCAAATAGCATACAAAACAAATACGAAGTTGAACACTAACGGTTTAACGAGATTACGCTCGAGTATTCTAATAGATGGCGCGGTAACGGCGCGCAAGTAAGTTATTAGACCTAAATAAAAAAATAGATATCACAATAAATTATTTTTATTTGTTTTAATTAAGATCTTTTCGGGTTACGATTATGTGACATTAAGTTTAAGCATTTCCAGGTATACGTTTATACGTTTATATTTCTAAGTCCTGGGATTTGAACCCGAGCACTCTTCAATGCAAGTTTACACCTCTACCTAATACACTACTATAACAGTCGAATAGACTTGAAAAAACGGAAAATATGCGAACTGGATATGCAGTCAATTTGTACTTAGACATTCTAAAAAATTGTTAAGCTAAAAGTTTCTATAAGATTAGATACCTAACTTTCATACATGATTATAATAACTTCCGTGTCGGTATTTTCAACTTTCTTGCTCCTATAAAAAATAATTACATTTTTAACGTTTTTTCTAGTTATATATAAAAGTATTTAATAAATATATCTAAATATAGTAAGTACAACTTTAAATAAAAGAAAAATGAAACCTGATATCCCGAGATTTGAACCCGAGCACTTTCCAATGCAAGGCGACATCTTCACCTATTACGCTACTGTAAATTTATTGTGTTAACCATTTTTTTATTTAGGTCTATTAGCTTACTTGCGCGCCGTTACCGCGCCACCTATTAGAATACTCGAGCGTAATCTCGCTAAAACGTTAGTGTTCAACTTCGTATTTGTTTTGTATGCTATTTGTTATGGCCGTCGTCGTAAAATGGCGTTCACGTCGATTGTGTAAATGTGTGCGTGCGTTTTCAAGGCCACTTAGGTCTTGTAGTCCTCTTAAAGCTAGGTACAGAAATATGGACCTTGTAAGAGCACAGCAAATGGTAAAAATAAAATTACCTACTAAGAATAAAATTTAAGCTACAGCCTATGACAAAATAAAAAAGAATCTAGGTATTTAAATTAACTTGGAAATAAAATAAGAAGATACATTGCAAACTTTTACTTTAAGACATATATGTACATATGTACAGTGCTGCTGCGGATGTCTTGTCCTGGTATACCCTACTTGCTACCAAGAAACAGTGTGGTAGCGATTCCGGAAGACACGACCGTGATTGCAATTTTGCCTTGCTCCGAACGATTTTCTACTTTTTCAAAATATAATGTGTTTTATCCTTGTTAATATAAACATCCGCCTATAAAGGTTCCACTGCTACGACATAGGGCTGCTCTCCGTGAGAGGCAGTGGGCCGTGAACATCACGCGGCCTAATGCGGGGTGGTAGATGCCACTGTCCTCGAAGTTTTTGTTCTAGAACATGCTTGTTTCCGCACGATGTTTTATTTCATCGTATTGAGAACAGTGGTGATGAAATAATGTACGAGTATACTCGCCTATAAAGGAAGGCAACAATGTAGCGAACGACACGGGCGCGTCCAACCCGACTCCTATGATTATTATATTTTTTAAGGTTTGAATTTCATTAAGTAACTTCTCCCGCTCTGGGCGAAGTGGGAGAGTGTGTCAGACTTTTACTGATTAAAACCCACCCTTCCTTATTCCTTCAGTTGCCTATGTGCCAGGGGCCACGGTATCTCTTTCGAACAACCCGCACCCCTGGTAGACCTCCACTCCATAAGGATCTCGGGGAGAGACGGATAGCGATGAGGAGGCTATGTTGAAATGCAATGCAAATTTCTTGTTTGTGCCTGTGGCTGTCTCCATATATTAAGGCCTCTAGCCAGGGCCTAAAAACTTCAAAGAAAGCGACTACACGCTAAGCGCATCCTGTAGAGTACGGACCTTGGCTTAGACGTCGCTTGGGGCAGCAAGGGGCGGGCTGGGTCGGAAACACGTAATAAAAAATCCTAGAAAATAAACTTCAAAACTGTAGTTTGTCCATTTACCCACAAATCTTTTAATAACTTCGAATCCAGTGGTCCGATTTACACGATTCCATCTGGAATATCCTTTACATTACTCTTGAACCTGAAATTATAAAAACATGTACGCAAACGAAAAATCAAAATTTCAGGTTACGTAATTATACGACTACCCTTACATATTATAAAAATACCTTATAAACTTACTTTAGTCATTCTTATCAGATTTTAAATTGAAAATGAAGTGCTTATCTAAGCTAGATATACTAATTTAGAAGCATAAACATCTAATTAAGCAAAATCTCTTAAAATTCTAATTGGCCTCTTAGAAAACTATTCTGTCTGACTCACGACTCGTTATTCATAGGGAATCTCTCGCTACTGCTAAAAAAATATCAATACTTAGGAATCGAACTAACAACTACAGTTCCGCAAAAGCATCGTCCAACCATTTAGTTATTGGGCACGCCGCGATTGCGGCGGTAAGTCCCCTCTTTGAGGAGTGGCTTGAGAGGCGGCATGGCGTCCTCACCTTCCGCCTGACACAGGTCCTCACCGGACATGGCTGTTTCGGGAGGTTCCTGTTTCGGATAGGGCGGGAGGAAACGCCCGGGTGTTTCCATTGCGAAGATCGCCCAGAGGACACGGTGGAGCATACGGTGGAGGTCTGCCCGGCTTGGGCGGGGCACCGCCGTGTCCTCGTGGAGGTGATCAGCGGCAGCGATCTCTCGCGTCCGACCCTGGTCCAGGCTATGGTACGGAGCGAGAGGGCATGGCTGGCAGTCGCCTCCTTCAGCGAAGCAGTTATGCTCGCAAAGAGGGAGGCGGCGCACGTGAGGGAGATGCAGTACATGCGCCCTCACAGCCGTGGCCTTCGCAGGAGACGCCCTGGGCGTCGGGAATCCCAGGCTGATTCCCGGCCACCGTAGGCACGGGCTTGCGGACGGCGAGTAATGGGTAGCTCGCTGTCCGGTAGGGACCAAGCCCGGGTCGACGGCGCGTTGTGTTCCACGCGCGCCTCAAAGAGATGTCAGCAGCAACAGATGGGGCCGCAAGGGCCGATGCCTGCCAGGGGTGCGGGTTGTTCGAAAGAGATACCGCCGCCCCTGGCACACAGGCAACTGAGGGAACACGGGTGGGTTTTAGTCAGTAAAAGTCTGACACGCCCTCCCGCTCCACCCAGAGCGGGAGAAGTTATTTGATGATTTCCCACCCAGAAAAAAAAAAAAAAAAAATACCATTTAGTTATTTAATTCTTTCGAAAGTTTGCCAAATAGCCGTTCTTTTACTCTGTAATGATTGACTGCTTAGCTTTTGAAAGGTTGCAGCGGGATGTTAATTATACCTGTAACTATCTGCTTTGTTCCCTATTAACACAGTGAAGTAAAGGAATAATTCGACTGTTGTCATACACTGGTATTCGCTCTCATCTAGTCTTATTTCCTACGTAAATGTATGATTTTCGACTTTAGTAATACTCAAACCTCTGTGGTCCCATAGAGCTTTTTGATCCCTATTGTAGTGCAAGTAAGTATCGTTAGTATTATTATGTATGTGTGTGTAACTACACCTTATTTAGGATTAGCCAAGTAAGCAATATATTAAGATCGTGTATGCTCAATCGATGTGAACACACAATAAATCGAGACATTATCCAGTGCACATGTCTTTCATTTACCACGACACTTCACCTATAAGAAACACGATCGATTGGCATCTCATATTTTTTTTGTTAAGTTTGCACGTTTTCTTGCTGACTGTACCTATTTTTTTTTTAATATTTCTGAATGCGTATAAGAACAGTCTCGTAAGGCCGTTTTCATGTAGTGATAACAGTTGAGTTACCCGGTTTTCGGTGAAACCGGTTTGTAAATTTTTGTTTTTGTTTGTCTACATACAGTTAGTAAATGATTTATTTGCTTGTTGTGCTTAAGCTATGTAGATATAATATTAAACAACAGTATCAAAAAGATCAACTGAACATAGTTAAGTAATTATAAGTATCCCTCATGAAAAGGAAGTATTATAAAACACAAAATCAACATTTTATAACACTGAAAATCTGGTATCAAATTAACCATATTATAAACTCTAGCTTTTAAAAGAATCCCATAACAGTCTCAATAGCCTCCGACAATTGTTGAGCTACTCAATGATTTTCATAACTTAAACTCTTAATTAACATAAATAAGTCTTTTAAAAGAGATCAATAATAGCTGCAATCGGGTTAATTATACTTAGTTCTAATTAATAACCAAACATATTCATTTAAAAAATTAAGTGAAATAAAAAGTCAACTCTTAAGCATAGGTTAAATAATCAACAGATTTTCTTTAAAAACAATTTACTTAAACGTTTTTGGTAAGAAAATGAGATCTTAAGAAAAACAAAGAATCATTAAGACGAGACCGTATTTTCCTGCATAAATAACTAGCTGTCGAAAATGCTCGTTCGATTCGACATCTGATTAGGCATCGGCATTAGAATCGATCCCAGACTTCGCCATAAATACAAAAAAATAATACTCAGTGTACAGTTTTGACTTAGCTACGATTTTATAATTATGTATAGATAAGGAGTCCTTTTTTGCTATTTGCCTAAAAATGTGGCCGGTTTTAAAATCACCCATTATTATAAATAAGAATTTAAGATTTAAGATGTCGATGCAGGCAGGAGAGGCGACAGACTACGGGAGGGCCGAGGCGACGGCGCTGCACGAACGCCTCGTCGCTTACGTGCACGCGCTCGCCGGTGGACATGTGAGTACTCGCCGAGTGCGCCCGACCGCGCCTGTGCAAACCCGAGCGCGTTCGACACCTACCCCCGCTTTCCGCAGGAGCCGCGCTCCGGCGTATGGGTGGAGCACTCGTACGCGCGCGCGCGAGGCGCCTCTCACGCGCCCGCCGCGCACGTGCGCGTGCTGCTGGGGCCGCGCGTGTCTGTCGAGCGCGGCGACGTGGACGTGGAGCGCGTGGACCCGCCGCCGCCCGAGCTGCCCGTCGACCGCTCGCCCGAGCGCGAGCGCACATCCGACAGCGACGGCGAGCACGATGACGACGATTGGGAGGCGCGCGTGACCGCGCTCGCGCCCAGCGCCGTGCACGCGCGCCTCGCCGAGCAAGCGCTCGACGCACTGCGCCGCATGCGCCTCGAGCGCCTGGCGGGCCCGCGCGGCGCGCCCGGCCCCGCGGCGGCGCGCGCGGCGGCGCGGCGCCTGCGCCTGGCGCTGGCGGGCGCGGCGGCGCACCAGGCGGCGCGCGCGGCGGCGCACCAGGCGGCGCGCGCGCAGCGGCCCGGCGCCTGGCTGCACGCCACGCTGCACGCCTACCTGCCGCGCGCGGAGCGGCGCCTGTACGACGAGCTGGCCGCCGAGCTGCGCCGCGCCGCGCCGCGCCTGGCCGAGCGCGCCATGGGCGGCCGCGCGCCGCCGCCGCGCGCCGAGCCGCTGGCGGCCGTGGGGCCGGCGCTGGGCTGCGACTCGAGCCCGTGGCTGCTGTGGCTGGGCTGCGGCCGCGCCAAGCTGGACGCGCGCTGGACGCGGCGCCTGGGCGCGCTGCTGTACACGCGCGTGCTGGGCGGCGCCGGGGGCGCGGGGGGCGCGGCGCCGGACGCGTGGTGTGCGGCCGTGGCGGGCGGCGTACGCGCCGCGCTGGCCGACACGCTGCTGGAGGCTGGGTGAGCGCGAGGGCCGTGACATAGTTGTCGTTTCATGACGGTTCGGTCGGCGTGACTGGTGAGTGTGCGCTTGCAGGGAGCGGCCAGTGATCCTGGGCGGCATCGGGGCGGGGGCGGCGCTGGTGACCCTGCTGGCGGGCACGGGAGGCGCCGGCGCGGCGCGCGTGCGCGGCCTGCTGCTGCTGGCGCCGCCGCTGCTGACGGCGGAGGGCGCGCGCGACACGCCCGACGACGCGCTGGCCGAGGTGAGTGCCGCGGCCGCAGTGCGGGGCCGCAGCGCGGGGCCGCAGTGCGGGGCCGCAGCGCGGGGCCCGCTGACCGAGTGCTGCGCAGGTGCGGCTGCCGCTGCTGCTGGTGGCCGGCACGGGCGCGGCGCAGTGCTGGCGCGGCGCGGCGCGCGAGGCCACGCGCGCGCGCGAGGGCGGCGCGCGCCGCGTGCTAGAACTGCGCGGCGCAGACGACGCGCTGCGCGTGCCGGGCGCGCTCCGCCGCCGCCGCTGCCTGCCGCAGCACGCCCTGGATGCAGCCGTAGCGGTGAGCCAACCTACTGCACGCGATCAACCTCGATTAACCCTCGATTCCTACTTTTGGACCGGACGACAGTTACGGTAGTTACGGTTTGCTCCGTACGAAAATTGTGCTTTGTATACACCGATCTACCGACAGTAACAGACGTTGGTGCCGATTCGCTGGTGGACGATTTCCCATTCTAAAATTGACTAAAGTGACACAACTAAACTATATTTTAGTTTGCCAGCACTAAGATGGCACTGAGTTATTAATTTAGTGAAAATGGTAATTTTACTATTCTAAATTTGACGTAGGTATTTCTTGGCTAACTAAATCTGACTGATTTAAATCGCTTTAAAATCGCGATTAAAAAGGTAGGGAATAAAATTAGTTGTCATGAACTAAAATTCACACCTCAACTTAGGTGCAAAAACAGCACTGTATCTTTTTTTCTTTTCTTTTGCTTATATCTCGAAAATCCTATCGCAAAAATAATAAAAATTTCGACACCCTTTATAAAATCCATAAACCTCTAAAATGAAGGTAATAATTGAAAATTAAGGTAAATTTTGGTACTTACAAGTTTTCGCGAAAATCAAAATTTGCCCATATCTTTTTATCGTGTTAACTCAGGATTAGGACCTTGATTTTATACACCTAATAGGGACTATAGACCTCAGTATCTGGTATAAATTTCAACTTGCTAGGTCCACCCGTTCCTGACAAAATCGGTGGTGACACACGGACAGACGGACAAGAGAGTGATCTTATAAAGGTTCCTTTTTACCTTTTGAGGTATGGAACCCTAAAAATGAAAGGTGTCCGGCCTGTTTATCCAAATGTCCGGCTAAACAGACTGGTCTCTCCGGCTTTTCGGTTTTAAGACATGGCAACCCTAGTCGTAGGTATGTACTTCACGCAACCCTTCACGATACAGCATTTTTGCTTTTAAAATTTACGATCGCTCCCGAAGACAGCCAACCGCGTGACTAGTTCACTTCGGTTTAGTCGAGACTAGCGTTGCAAAACTTCGGAATAATTCACAATAATTCGGAAACATTCCAAAGTATATTTCGATTGGAAGGAATAGGTACTACCGCAGCAAGAATGCAGTGTAAAATAAATATTGTAAAAATGAAGTAGGTAATCTACATTTTATTACATAATAAGAATTAAATTATTCCCAGTAATTACGAATATATGCGTAGATAGCTTGAGGAGACTCCCCATATATCAGATATTGTGGCGTGCCTTTATTTGAATTAGCGCCATCTAGCAGGCAATGGATAACTTCCTGAACCGCCGAGCCCCACGGCCGTTCATTCATAAAATCAACGAAGTATTTTTCGATGCCTACGTATCTACTATGCGGGAATATTTCCCTTTAAGTAGTTATCTACTTGTGAATACTTATTATTTTTGTATGGTTAAATTTCGAATGGGCCCGATTTCGGGCTGATGTTACGTACCTACAAGTTTAGTTAACTTCGTAAGTGTTTTTGCTTTACGATGTACGCAACTAATGTATTTTTTTTAATAAATAAGAAGGTAGGGTTACTTGCGTAATTTTTACGGCGATTTTTTAGCAAAAATTATTCAACTAGAACAAAAAATTAGAACCTATATAACCAATTGAAATAACATAATAGTTACCGTTTTACTATGTACCTCGATACATAATAACATACAATGTATCTAATATAAACTCATCTTAATACCTACCAACGTATTTATCTCTATATGTACATATTATTCTCGCAAAATAACATTTGTACAACTAAACCGCATACAAAAACTTATTACGTAAGTATAGATGCAAGAAACATTCGGCAGTTTACTAATCGTATTTTACTCTTAAATAATGAATGAACGCGTCCGAACATAAAAACAAGAAATATGTCAGTCGTCGCATAATTGAAAACAAACCACAGTTGATGATGAGTCGGATAGGGCGGTAGGAAACGCCCGGGTGTTTCCACTGCGAAGATCGCCCTGAGGACACGGTGGAGCATACGGTGGAGGTCTGCCCGGCTTGGGCGGAGCACCGCCGTGTCCTCGTGGAGGTAATCGGCGGCTGCGATCTCTCGCGTCCGACTCTGGTCCAGGCCATGGTACGGAGCGAGAGTGCATGGCTAGCAGTCGCCTCCTTCAGCGAAGCAGTTATGCTCGCAAAGAGGGAGGCGGCGCACGTGAGGGAGATGCAGTACATGCGCCCTCACAGCCGTAGCCTTCGCAGGAGACGCCCTGGGCGTCGGGAATCCCAGGCTGATTCCCGGCCACCGTAGGCACGGGCTTGCGGATGGCGAGTAATAGGTAGTTCGTTGTCCGGTAAGGACCAAGCCCGGGTCGACGGCGCGTTGTATTCCACGCGCGCCTCAAAGAGATGTCAGCAGCAACTGATGGGGCCGGCAAGGACCGATGCTTGCCAGGGGTGCGGGTTGTTCGAAAGAGATACCGCTGCCCCTGGCACACAGGCAACTGAGGGAACACGGGTGGGTTTTAGCCAGTAAAAGTCTGACACGCCCTCCCGCTCCACCCAGAGCGGGAGAAGTTATTTGATGATTTCCCACCCAAAAAAAAAAAACCACAGTTGATGACTATAGAGTTGTATATTGTGTACTCTTTTTACGCATTCATTACTTTTTCCGTTAAAGCGCACACGAAATAGTTTAATGAGCAAGTTACTCTACCCGCCGCTAGATGTCACTACAGTAAATGCATTCAATTCAAAGCTGTATTTCGTTACCATTATGATTTATATTTGCGTAACGAGGTCATTACTATTTCTCCTATAGGGATGTACCACTACCTTTTACTTATTTATCGACATTCCGTTTTATTTTTAAGCAAAATACAGCAACAGCTATAATAAAAAAAATATTACTATGTTTGAAATCAAGTGTTTACATGAATATCTTTTAAATACATACTCACGATTTATAGAAAGTATTTTTTTTTAATGTTAAACATCATCAACGGATCATTAGATCCGATTTTGAAAATTATTCCATTCATAAAAAGATACAGTTGTGGCGTTCCTTTCTATCTTAAGCGATAGATATTAAACTACGCGATTAATTACTACGGGTAAACTAAAACCGCGCACAGTGTTAAATTTTTTCCGATAAAGCATAGAACAAAGAGAACATTGTAAGTTTAAAAATATCGATAGCTCATTGTCGATAACGATGATCTCTAATTGAGTAGCTGACTGTAACATGTGCATAGTTGGAATCTTCGCGAACAAAATGTTTGAGTTTAAAAGTAGACTTTAAAATGAGTAGGTAGCATAAAGTCAACTTTTACTTGTCTTGTTTAGTAACGCGTTGTTGCGTCGCCAACTAGCGGTCAATAATCGGACTCTAGCTAGATATATTTTCCTTGGAATAATTATTCTCGGGGAATATTACCGAATTTTACTCAAACCTCCCGAATGATTCGCGAATATTACGACGGGAATAATTCGGAATATTTCCCTCCAGCAACGCTAGTCGAGATCATTCCGGGACCACGTTGTCATTCTAACGTGCGGTCCGCCCAGTCCTTACGCAGTAATATGCACTCAATGATAATAGATTTAACACCGTGACCGTCGTCCGCCCTGGGTGCTTACTCTCGAATATGATGTCGATAGATCGACATTTGAATTGTCAGTCAAACGCCAGGAATTGGCTGGACTCACTGAGTCTAGCCAATCCCTGACGTTTAATTCAACCAACTGACGTTTGACCAATGTCGATCTATCGAAATTATATTCCAGAGTAAGCACCCTGGTCGACCGTTCGATCGTGTAATAATACTATAAGTTTCGCGTGTCGACGACGTCGCACGACGCTCATGTATCGCCGCGCTGCAGGAGGAGTGCGCGCGCTGGGCGATGGAGACGGCCGCGGGCGCGCCCGACGACTGCCGCGCCAGCCCGGCGCGCGAGCGGCCGCGGCGGCGCGACGCGCGCGCCCGCGGGGAGCGCGCGCCCGACGAGGAGGACTATGCGCATCTGCCCAGCGCCGTCCGCGCCGGGTGAGGCTGCCATAATATTCCAAGACTTCCCCTGACACCATCTTAAGATTCGAAACTTCGTCACGTCAACACTGCACGGTTTCAGATCCGATAGGCCGACGGAAACGGTAGGAGAGTCGTCGGGAAGGCGCGGGGCCGCGTCGTCCCTGGAGGCGCCCGACGCGGGGCGCGTCGTGTCGCGCGGCTCGGGCGCCACGCCGCTGGCGCTGCTGCCGCCGCGCCGCCGCGCGCCCTCGCCCGCGCCCCCCGCGGCCCCCGCGGGCCCCGCGGGCCCCGCGCCCCCCGCGCCCGCACTGCAGGTCGCGGACATCATGCGGCTGCCAATCGTGTTCGCGGACGACGAGCCCGCGCTGGACGAGCCGGCCGCCAGCCCCGTGACGGTGACGTCGGGCTCGCGCGCCTACACGCGTGTGATCGTCGCGTCACGCGGCGCGCGAGGCGTGCGGCCCGGGCCCGGTCGCCCGGGACCGACCGTGCGGCCCGGCCCGTCCGTGCGGCCCGGGCGGCCCGTGTTGCTTCGGCGCGGCCTGCGCCTGCTGTCGCGTACCGACGGCCCGCACTAGCGCCGCCGCTTATGCGACCCACACGATAGTTTGTATAAAAATAATACCTACTATAATTAAATAAATAATAATATTGTTCTCTGAATTGATTTTGTTTTAATTCAGTCTCACTATCTACCACCCAAATGGCGGTCTGAGGACCAAAACAATGCTGGACTTCTTTACAAAAATTTTGAATGAAGAATTCGACGTGATTGTTATAGGTAGGTCACTGACTCGTGGGTCAATGGTGCTGTGTTTCATCACGAAATATTAGATGACAGATTTAATGTACTCCGGCCTTTTCCCAAATGTCATAATATGTTTTAATTTTCGTTGAAAATTGTATCCCAGTTGTTGTGTTGTTGTTGTTCTGTTGTTGTACCCATACAGCCATCACAAGTAGCGGTTACGACATAACTCGACACATATTGTGTCGTAACGGAACTTTTTTGTAACATTGTTCCGTAGCATTACGTTGTCGTGTCCACCTGTGTTTCTACGCCGTTTCGAAAAGTGGGAAATAATCGTAACAGTAACTTTTAGTCACACTGCGCCGTCACCGTGTCGACACAATGCGACTTATGTGTGTGTCACTTCCCAAGCAGCACATTGGCGGAAATTACATCCATAAACAAACTATATTACAGTCAAAGGCTCTTATGTAGCTGTACTAACGGATAAGACGATTCTTGAGACTGTATGGGGGGTGATCTCTACACTGTTAAACAGCACAGTGACTAATGGCTGTATAATGGAAAAAAAAATACAAAATGTAGTTTAGTAGAACTTGAAAGAACTATTGTCCAGCATTTGGCTACGTATAATGCTACTAACTGGTTAAGAAGACCAAAGCTTGTAAACAGCTGCTTAACGCGATAAAGTCACACTTCTTCTAGGCTTTGAACTGTCTTAGAGAATCAAATTTTACCATTGGCTTTTTTATGGTGTACATTAATTATATTATAATGCTACTTCAATCAGCTTAATACTAGCTGGTTAAAAGCAATTAAAGACTGCATGAGTTGTAAATTAGTGTAGTGTTACTCCATTATAATTCCAAAGCATATAGTGTAAATATTAGCTATTTCACAGCCTCTAGAATTATTGAAGAGTAGACATAGGTTAGTAGTGCTATGATAACGTCAATTGTCATAACCTCGCAACTCAATTACATAGATTTTGTTACAAATGACCCTAGTTCCGTACAATTAATGGAGTCGGTCAGTGTCAGTCACCTTTCTAAAAAAAATATTGTAAGTAGAAATAGTGAAAATTTTGAATCAGACCAGACATATGAAGATGAGGGAGAATATATTTATGTGAAAAACATTTTAGTTACAGAAAATATAAAACAATGGGCAATAAAGAGAAATGTTGCTCAAGATGCACTGAAGGAATTACTTATAATTGTGAATAAAAGATTTCCAGATATTTTACCAAAAGAGCCGAGAACGATTCTACATACAGCTAGAAAAATTACTATAAAATTAATCAAATCTGGTGGGGAATACTAGCACAATGAACTGATCGATCGGCTAACTATAGTTTTGAACAAGTGGCTACACGTTTTAGAAAATATTAAGAGCATTAGTTTCAGTTGATGGCTTGCCTATATGTAAAAAAGTTCGAAATATGAGTTTTGGCCGATTGTATGTAACTAAATACCTAGTGCCCAACCATTTATCATTGGTGTTTTAGTATGGTGTTGGAAAACCGAAGAATCTTGATATTTATCTAGAAGATTTTGTAGTAGAAATGAAACAGTTATTGAATGACGGGATCCTTCTGTCAACCAGCTAGATTATAACAGTCAATATTAGATGTTTTATCTGCGATTCACCCGCAAGGGCATAAAAGGTATATAAGTTTTCATGCCCTCAGCGCCACGTCTTTATAAGAAGACAAATTTTAATATTGTTCTGCCGTTACAAAACAATTAGGTAAGTCGTGTCAGTGGCGCTCAAAAGTCTTTTTATTGACAGCTGTTGGGTAAGGAATGGTCAATAAAAGTAATGATATACATTTACTGCGTTTTATTTTATTAATCACAGACTCCAGATTTGGCTTTGGTAATCCTATATGTTTAACTATTAGTAGATTATTTAAGTAGCATACTGTTTAAATAACCAACTAATCAACCAATTATACTTCACGCCTCGTCCTCAAGATTAGTAGTTACATGTAGTATCGCATAGATGTCGCCACTTCAGCACTAGTTGAGAATATTCCTTTGCCTAGTTATTTTTTTTTTTTTTTTTTGATGTGGGTAGGTACACATATTACTCGGTGACCGCTGTTACGCTGGTTCCTCATTCGCAGTTTAGTGCTCGGCCACTCAAGACACTATCGTCCTAAATAATTCGTACCATTATTTCGTGCCCATTATGCCGAAACGTAAAGTTTCTAGGACGTGTGAAGAAGAGCTTGAACATTTAATGCGCAAATTGCGTAAACTAGAAAAGAAAATTCACACCAACAATACCGTGGAACCAACCAAGGAATTAACGGATATCACCTATGGCGTTGAAACAGGTATGTACTAATATTTGTAAAAGTGAAAGTGACAACTTTATAGCGTGTGGTTAGGGGTACCTACATAATGCAAACCAGAATCAGCCATTGGGGCTTTTTCGTTGCAATTTAAATGTGACGGTTGGCGTTCAATTCATTGGGGATTGTTACCTAACCCGAACAAGATAACGTTTGTTATCAAATATGTGCAATTCTGTAGTTTTTTCAACATAATTAATCAATAAGTTGTACCCTCATAAATTCGACGTATTTACGTTGCGATGATAATAAGTGTGTAACCTGAATAGCCATTGGGGCTATTTCACCGCACGCTTAGTGATATAATAAAACCGATTATCATAACCGATATTCGTGTTTTTTTGTAGACCCACCTGATGCGCTAGAGCCATCTGATTGGCTGAGCGATGAACACGAACCGGAAACATTCGAAATCATGGACAACAATGTCATTGAGCAATCATTACCAACTAATGATATCCAAAACGACATACTGGCTCCTCCAGAACAGCCTGGTACGTCCGCGCCACCCATACAAGAGGAGGTCACAGTCACAGCGCAGTCTAACACATGTTTAGACACCGAAGTTCTGGAAATCCTCGGTGAAGACCCTTCACTAGCAGAAAAACGTGGAAAAGATATCCATGAAGAAATAGCTTCTCGATTTGGACATATAGCCTCAGAGGGGTTAAACAAAGACACCAGAAAAGAGCTAATGTTAAAGTACCCGCCTCCTGGAAATTGTCTTCGCATTGACTCCCCTAAAATAAATCCGGAAGTCAAAGCCGCTATGCAAGAAAGCTTCATAAAACGCGATAAAGGCATTGAAGCCAAACAAAAGCAGGTGGCAAGTGCAATATCATGCCTGGCGTACCTCTTCAGATTGTCAACTAAACCTAGACATTACCAAAAAATTACTGGTTTCACTTGGCTTCATTATCAATGAAGAAAAAAGTATTTTCGTACCTTCCATGAAATATAAATTTTTAGGCATGATCATTAGCTCCCACAAGCTTACCCTAAGCTTGCCCCAAGAAAAAAGGGCACGCATCAGTTCCGATTTACAAGCCTTTCAGAAGTTGCGTCGCTGTTCAGTCAGGAAATTAGCTCAATTAACGGGTTTACTTGTGTCTGCTTGCCCTGGAATAGAATACGGGCTTCTCCACACCAAGGAGCTGGAGCGCTGCAAATTTCTTGACCTGAAAAACGATGAGGATTATGAAAAAGTCATAAACATCCCCAACTCGTTGCAGATAGATATTCAATGGTGGCTTAATCACATTTTGAATTCAGTCCGTCACATAAGAAGTGACAACTATCACATTGAAATATTCTCTGACGCCTCAACGACGGGGTGGGGCGCAGCCTGTATGGGCAATACAGCTAGTGGTAGTTGGTCAAACACCGAGCGCAAAAAGCACATCAACTATCTTGAATTGTTGGCTGCTTTTATTGCTCTAAAAGTCTTTGCAAAAGACCTGTCCGACTGCCAGATTCTTTTGCGCGTAGATAACTCAACTGCAGTTGCATATATCAACCGGATGGGTGGTGTTCAGTACCCACACCTTACACAAATTACGAGAGAAATTTGGGAATGGTGCGAGGAACGAGAATTGTACCTTTATGCATCTTATATAAAATCTATTAATAATGTCGTGGCAGATGCAGAGTCACGGAGAAACCACCCAGATATTGAGTGGGAGATAAACGATCGGGCCTTCGACCACATAACTCATTGTTTTGGCTCACCCGAGATTGACCTATTCCCAAGCCGCATCAACAAAAAATGTGAAGCCTATATCTCATGGCATAGGGACCCTGATGCAGTAGCTATCGACGCCTTTACAGTATCCTGGGCAAAAACGCATTTCTATGCTTTTCCCCCTTTCTCGATAATTCTGAAAGTTCTCAGGAAAATAATCGCCGAAAAATCTAAAGGTATTGTAGTTGTCCCGTCATGGCCCACATAGCCGTGGTATCGTCTTTCAAGCCCTTACAGTCTCTAAAGTTTTATCCTTTCCACCTCAGAAACGAGCTTTAATCTCGCATTCCAGCTCCAGTCGGATACACCAGACGATTACCCTGGATACGCAGCGACACCATCGGCTGGACATTTACGTGAGTATGACAGACTCACTCGGCCATACAGTTTTACATTTTTACTACATTTTACAACAATTTTGCGGTTACTATTTTACAGGGGTGACAGTTATTTAGGGATGCTTGGTTAGTCTGGAATTGGAATGGGGACTTGTTAGTTAGTGTTCAGGAGTTTGTGTAGTGTCTACTG
Source organism: Polymixis lichenea (assembly GCA_949091785.1). NCBI lineage: Eukaryota > Metazoa > Arthropoda > Insecta > Lepidoptera > Noctuidae > Polymixis > Polymixis lichenea. The sequence continues at coordinate 46,462 of OX420943.1, read as the reverse complement.
ACCAGGGACTTCGCTAACCGGAGCAATGCTTCCATGACAACTACATCTCGATGCTGCATGGCCGTTTTCAAGTTGTAGTCGATGAAGGTTTTAGTCGGCGCATCCATTGCTTTCTTTGCAGCGGCCTGTGGCGTCGTCGGCGTCGTCGGTGTAATAGACGCAACTGACTGTGTGTCTCGACACCGCCACTACCGCATGGGAGACGCTGTTGTAGATTTGAAGCCTCCTGAACTTGGTGTTTATAATGATGACGATGCCGTAGGTCAACCCCCGAGCTTCGTGTATGGTCAAGGTGCGCGACCCTTCGCCGGACCCATATCCCCGGCTCATAAGAGAGGTTTTCTCCACTTGCGTATGAACCAGGAATAGGGTGTTTTGGGCGGTACTCGGTATTTGCGCTCCTGTGTAACCTTCCACAGGTTTCAGGGAGTGGACCCGTGAAAGCGACGACTTGGAGGAGTATATACCGGGGTATATCCTGCTCAGTGCATAGGCCACATCCATTGAGTTGCGGAGTGTGCAAAGCAGCTCCCGGGTGATGCCAGCCACCAGGTTTGGACTGGTGTACTTTAACTCGAATAGGTTCTCTCTGTCCAAAAATGGAAGCTGGTTTACGTCTCCGATGAGGACGACCTCGCTTGCTCCTGACAACTTTACTGCCATTACTATGGCCCCAAAGTGGTTCATTAGAGCCTCGTCTACCGTAAGACGGTAGCATCTATCTTGGCTTTTGAACCCGTCGGCTAGAATTGAGGCCATAGTGCGCACCTTTGTCCTTACTCGGTCTCCTAAGCGGTGCGCAAGCTTCTCCCTGAGATCTTTGGCAGCTTCGGTTGTCGTGGTGGCAACGACGTCCCTCTCCTCATCGAAGTGCTTCACCACCCAGGTTGTCTTGCCGCAACCCGGCACTCTGTTTACCCACTCGATATTGGGTACCGCCCAAATTTCTTGCGATGCTGGGGTGTCCGAAGTCCTTAAAATGGACTGAGCCATTTCGAGGATCTTATCGTCTAGCATGATTTTGATACATTTGGCGGTAACCACCATCGGGTCGTCGTTCGGTGCGTTGAATCTGATTTTGCCCGAGCGGTCCGTTTCCTCCTCGTCCAGGGCCACAAAATCACTCTTCGCGCTGTAGGCTGCCATGTACAAACCCGCCATTTTCCCTTTGATGACTTGGGATGTGACGTTGTCGTACACTGTTGCCTCTGCTTCCTCTAGTTGTACCCTAAGCAGTCCTTCTGTGTCTCTCTGGAAGGTGTGCAGGATCTTTCTGCATGTCATGAGATTGACCTCTCTGGTCGCTCTCACGATTGCAAAGTACTCGAGGAAGGCGCTCTTTCCGTGGTCCGTGGTTCCCGAATTCACTGCGAGGGTCGGCGGGCTGACTTGCCCCTTTTCGGTTCTTGTAGGCAGAGGCTTCTGCGGTGTTGATTTTTTGGGGCTCTTTTGAAAGAACCTCTCCACTGCCGATTCTGTTGGTGGGATGGTGATGCGCGGCTGGTGCTCGGGAGCAGAGCACCGAGGAAAGTGCCGAAGGCTTTCAGGCGACTCCTCGACTTGGCCCGGTCCCCCGGGCTAGGTGACTTGCTCTGCTTCTTTACAGCTTTTTCGGCGGCTGCCTTCTGCTGGGCCCTCTCAGAACCGCTTTCAGTGGTTGGACTTTTTTCGGGGCTCGTCGCGTTGGTTGTTGGTTGTCTGGGGGCTTTGAAGAAACTCAAAGTTTCCCCTCTGTCCTCGTAGACAACTACCTCGTGTTGTTCTGAGGCTTTTAAACAACCAAAAAGTTCTGCGACGTCTCCTCTCTCTCCACCGACCATCATTGCGTCGACACTGATCGTACGGGCCGTATGTTCCTCTGCCTCCCTGATATTTTGAAGCACCGAGCTTGCCTGAGCGAATGGAGTCTCCACTCCCCACTCGAATAATGTGATCGTTTTTCCTTTGGATCGCATTAGACGGCATCGGTGATTGGCTTCTTCCACTTGAGGCAGTGCAGCGTACTTGCTGCCTTTCATGGTGGTCTTACGTGGTGCATCCGTTGATCGAGGCAGCAAGGCCTGGTGAGATATTTATACGGGCCCTATCTCGGCTTGTACCTATGCAGAAGCTTATGCCTAACCTTTCTCCTTCCCTGTTCATGAATAGGGGGACGGGTCTTTTGAGTGCTGGCCACCACGCGTTATCGAAGGCCCCCTCTATGTCCAATGATATCAAAAGCACGATCTTTTTGGCTTTGATTTCGGCACGTAGATGTCCCATTAGGGCATAGAGGGCGTCCTCGGTACCGCGCTGCGGCATGAAGCCCATACTGGTTTGTGTTCAGTGTCGGGAGGAAGTGCCACTGGAGTCTGCCTACTAGGAGCTTCTCGACGATTTTTCCTAGGACCGAGAGCAGACCTATTGGCCTGTATGACTTTGGGCTGGTGTAGCCGCTGGCCTTTCCTGGTTTGCGGAGAATGCACACGTGGGCGACCTTCCACTGCTTCGGAAAGTGTGAGAGCGATAAGCACCTGTTGGCTATCGCTAAGAACACTTCCCTATTGCAGTTTATTGCCGCTGTGCAGATGTCTGCCGTTAATCCATCGGGACCGGGGGCTTTTTTCGAATTTTGGTTTTGGAGAACCATTTCCAGCTCCGCGGACGTAAAGGGTGGATCATCGGCAGACAGACCTTGGGGGTATTTCTTCTTAGCTAGCCTCCTCAGGGCAGTGTGGTATGGGCCCGATGATTCAACACATGCCGAACAGCCATACCGTATGGCTGTTCGGCATGTGTTGAATCATCGGGGTAGATGGTTTTTGCCAGAAGATCCGCGGATTGCTCTGGGCTGAGCGTTTCGCCTGCGGTTTTTTCAGACGATCCAGAGAAGGGGTCCACCATGGGGGCTTTGCGTCGTGTTGAGGCGTCCCCAGTTTTGGGATCGCTTTCTCGCATGAGCGGTGGATGTTGTTTGTGTACTCTGTGATGAGTGCCTCCAGATCCCCTTGGTTCAAGACGCCCGAGACTCGGACTGGTGTACTGTCATTATCTGCCAGGCTGGTCTTGAAATGTGTGCCGAAGTCGGACCACTTTGCCTTCTTGGCGTTGTAGATGCGCGTCAAAATTGGTCTTAAGGGTTCTAAGGCCTTTTCTAAACGCATCGAGAAGGATATTGCGTTGTGGTCTGAAGTTGTTAGACTTCTTTCTACACGCCAATCCTCGACCTTGCCTAGCAGCGACAGGCTGCATACCGTCACGTCCACGATGCTCGTGCACCACCTGTCTCCTCTGTAGTTCTCGAACGTCGGAATTTGTCCCGTGTTCAGGATGTGGAGGTCTCGCTCGTTGAGGAACGAGTTGTACGCCGCCCCGCGATGGTTTTCGGAAACACTTCCCCACCACTGGCTCCAGGCGTTGACATCTCCTCCCACCAAGATGTTGTTGGTGTGTAATTTTTGTATGGTGTAGTGTGTTTGTGAAAGGTAGTGTTCGATGTCTTGGTCACCCTCAAAATAGACCGATAGCACCCCAAAGCTGAGCTGACCCGCCCTCAGCAAAACGGCGGCGATGTTCTCGGTCACAAGCTGGGGGTCGTACGCCAATATCCTGTCGGAGGTGCGCTCCGGCGCGTGGTCGGGGGAGCCTTATGCTCCGGGGTCGGTCGACTTAGACCACCCCACGATCGCTCACTCACCCCTCTGCTTACAGAGGGTGAGTTGAGTGGGCGTGGGACGTTTCTCCACATTTCTGTCTGTTTCAGACAGACAGACATGTGGAGAAACATGGGCGGCGCCCGTTGTGCACTCACCCTGCCAACGGGCTAGCAGCGGGGGATCTGATTCTCCCGACTGCAACCGTCGAAATCGTAATCCGTAACGAGATCATGGTCATGTTTTATGACTCGGAACGGGACGAGGATCTTGGCTTAACCGCCCGGATCGCGAGGAAGATAACCTCTATAAAAAAATCCTCTAATACCAAGTTTTGGTGTGCGGCGAGGGTATGAATGGCTGAGGAGTAGTGTCATCTGCAGCTTCTTAGTTGCAGGTGGCGCATCAGTCACAAGCGCACCCCCAGCCAGGGATTAGTGGACCCCCTGGTTGAGTCACAAATTTACACTTACCTAGGGACAGGGGGTGAACCTAGGTGGACCGTTTATATCCCCCATACTCGTGGGAATCTTAAGGATTATAAAAACAAAAATTTTGAGAAGTTGCCGATCGTGTTGGTCGAGCGGATGAGCAAGGGTGCAATGTCGGACTCCGACACCGCATCAGAGAGGAGGGCGAGCGTGGCGAGCGTTGGCTCGGAGCGCTCGCGGGCTGAGGAAGGGATGGCTGGGCGTCTCTCCAAGGGAAGGAGGAAGCGTTCGCCACGCTCCCGCAGCGAGGAGAACCTGCCAGCCGCTAAGGTGGCAACAAGCAGGAGTAGGCGAGGTCGCGCAGTTGCAGGCGGACCTTCGCGTCTACCTGTGGGAAGTGTTACGCCTGCTCCGGTCGAACACGCGGAGAGCGTGGAGAGCGTGGCCTCTGGGGCCGACGATCCGGCCGTAAGTAAGGCGAAGAAGGGGTCGAAGTTTTTTAAAGCTTCGACCCACGATGTGGGCTTAGTGGACGCTGAACGCCAGCTAAACCTGGCAAAAAGGGTGCAACTCCAGCAAGACCTGGAGGAGAGGGTTGCTGCCAAGGAGCACCAGGTGCAAACCGCCCGGTCGAGGGCTGGCTATGGTGCATCCAGTGTACTCTATGCTGACCACTCCCTGGCGGAACTGGAGCGCATGGCACAGGAGGACAAAGAGGAAGTCCTCGAGGTTGCCGCAAAGTCCTCCAACTTGAAGGGGACCTTTCAAAAAGCCCTCAAATGCCGGGCCGCCAGCTTGCACGGCATTGTCCTGGAGCTGGTAAAGCGGACGGCCACGGATGAGACGCGGCAGCTGCAGGCGAAGGTGGATCGCCTGCAGGCGGAGGTCAGCCAGCTACATCAGAAACTGGCTGAGGTCACGGCCCGGCCTGCCCAACCTGCCCCAGGTTCGGTGGTAGGCGGCTTCTCCTCCTCCATAGCCAACCTTGAGGAAGTAATCCGGAAGGTTGTCATGGAGGAGAGGGCCTTCACCAGAGCCTGCTTTGCAGGCATCGAGGACCGGCTCTTGCCGGAAAAGCGGCTCCGCCCGCCGCTAGCGGCGGATAAGAGTCCACCAGCGATGGAACCGGAACCTGCGCCTCTAGCAGGACCGGCATCGGGTGCGAAGCCCCAGGCCCCGAAGCCCTCCAAGGGCAAAGGCAAGGGTAAGAGGACCAAGAAGGTTCCTCAAATCCGCACCACAAGCGCGGAGGGAGCATCTGGGTCGTCTGCCACTGCAGCAGCCCCCCAGAACTCGCAGGAGGAAGACGCCCTTCTTCCCTCCACCACCCCGTCCAACCAGCCGTGGACGGAAGTGGTCAGGAGAGGAAAGGGGAAGGGAGGGAAGAAGCCGGAAAAGTCGGCCCCAAAGCCTGCTTCTGCAGCCAAAAGGGCTCCAGCCAGCGGGAAGAAGCTAGTTCTTCCCAAAACCGCGGCCGTCGTGGTGACCATCACCCCGGAGGCCGTGGAGCGGGGTGAGACGTACGAGTCCATTCTACGACGGGCTCGTACCAATGCTGATCCCTCCCGGCTGGGGATCAGCAAAGTCGCGTGCCGCCGAACCCTAACCGGGGCTCGAATTTTCGAGTTCTCGGGGGAACAGCGCGGCACAAATGCGGACCTCTTTGCAACAAAGTTGCAAGAGGCCATCGCGGATGTGGCGACGGTCGTCAGACCGGTTAAGACCGCAGCCTTGAAGGTGGCTGATCTGGAGGATTCGGTCACCAAGGAGGATGTGGTGGCGGCTGTCGCGGCGGCTGGAGGCTGTGACGCTGGCGCGGTGAAAGGTGGCGCCATCAGGCTCGGCCGCCGCGGTATGGGCATCATCCGCGTCGAGTGCCCAGTAGCCGCGGCTGGGGCCGTCCTTGCTGCGACCAAGGGACGGCTGCTCGTGGGGCTCAGCTCGGCTGTGGTCAAGGCACTTGAAGACCAGCCAATGCGCTGCTTCAAGTGCTTCGCGTTCGGCCACACCCGGGTCACGTGTCCCTCCAAATTCGACTGGGGAGACACGTGCTACCAATGCGGGAAAGAGGGACACAAGAGTGTCACCTGCCGTGCCACCACGCCACACTGCACGGCGTGTGCCGCCAGTGGCCGCCCCGCGGACCACAGGATGACGGGCAGGAGCTGTAAGCCCCCCGTGCGGAAGGGCATAGTGCTGGCGCAGGTTCGCCCTGTTGCCACCACCGCCGCCGTCGTCGCCGCTGCAGCTCCAGCAGCGGTAGCTGAAGAGGATGGTGCGATGTCGGAATAATGGGTTACGACTATCGCATCATCCAGGCGAACACCAACCACTGCAGAGCGGCCCAGGACCTGGTAGTGCAGGTCATGGCCGAATGGTTGGTGAACGTAGCGGTGGTCGCCGAGCCTTACTCGATCCCCGGCAGCTGGCTGGGTGACGAGGATGACTCGGTGGCACTAGCGGCGCGGTCGTCCACAGACTCACCTCCCCTCTCGCTATTAGAGAGGGGACCGGGATACGTGGCCGCCGCGTGGGGAGACTTAGCCCTTGTGGGCGTATATTTCTCCCCAAACCGCCCTCTTCAGGACTTCGAGAACTATCTCGGAGTCCTGGCCGCCGTGGTCGGCAGGGCGGCGCCGCGTCAGGTCTCCGTACTGGGAGACCTGAATGCCAAGTCGGTGACCTGGGGCAACCCGACAACCGACGCACGCGGGCGGGCGGTGGAGATGTGGGCAGCCTCCTCCGGACTCTCCCTCTTGAACAGAGGAAGCGTCCAGACATGCGTGAGGCGTGGGGGTGGCTCAATAGTGGACGTCACCTTCGCCACCCCTGCGTTAGCCGCGCGCGTGTTGAACTGGCGGGTGGACCTGGTGGAGACTATGTCGGACCACCGCTACGTGCGGTTCGACATCTCCACCAGTGGTCCCGGAGAGAGGCGGCCCCTCTCGGTGCGGCCACCGTTCCCGTGGTGGGCTCTATCCCGCCTGGATAGGGAGGCAGCGGGGGAAGCGGCGTTCATCCAGGACTGGCTTTCGCCGTCAATCGCCGGCCTGGATGTGGACACCGTAGCGGGGCAGCTGAGGGAGTCTCTGACCGAGGTATGCAACTCTAGCATGCCTTGGTCTCGCCGACCACACCCCAAACGTGCCGTGTACTGGTGGTCGGTGGAGCTGGCGGGGCTTCGAGCAGCGTGTGTGGAGGCAAAGAGGGCCTACACGCGTAGCCGGCGGCGGCGTCGACGGGATCTGTCCGACGAGGACCACCTCTATGAGGTATACATGTAGGCAAAATGGTCCTCAGTCGGGCCATCGCCGCCGCCAGGGACTCGGCGAGAGCCGAGCTGCTGGAGGGTCTTGACAACGACCCCTACGGGAGACCGTACAAGGCTGCGCGCAACAAATTGCGCCCCTTTGGTCCCCCGGTTGCCGAGACCCTGGAGCCCTTATTTCTGGATGGGGTGGTTCAGTCCCTGTTCCCGTGCAGGGGCAACTTCACCCCGCCAGTGATGGTCCCACCACAAGGCATAGCTCTGCCAGACGAGGAAGAGGAGGAGGCCCCTCCTGTCACGGAGTCGGAACTTGGCGCGGCGATTCTCCATATCCGCGCCAAGAAGACAGCTCCGGGCCCCGATGGTGTTCCCGCTAGAGTGGTGGCGATCGCTGCCACTCAAATGGCGGAGAGGTTTCGGGACCTCTTCAGCGAATGCCTTGCGTCTGGGAGGTTTCCGAAACCGTGGAAGAAGGGGCAGTTGTGCCTCCTTCGCAAGGAGGGCCGCCCAGCAGACTCCCCCTCGGCATACCGGCCCATCGTTCTGCTCGATGAGGTCGGTAAAATGTTCGAGGGGATAATCGCTGCTCGCCTAAAGGGCCATCTGCGGGATGTCGGGCCGGACTTGTCGGATGCTCAGTTCGGTTTTCGGGCTGATCTTCGACTCCTCCCAGGTGGAGGCCAGCAGGCAACGGTTGCGGGGGCACCCTAGCCTGTCTTGGTTAGGTTAGGTTAGGTTAGGTTAGGTTCCCCTCCGCCCTCCCCAGGGCGGAGGACATCCATGAGGATTTCCCCCCGTCATCAAAAAAAAAAAAAAAAAGGTTAGGTTAGGTTAGGTTGGCTTGTGTACTGGCCGGATCCCCGCCCTGGGACCTCGAGGCGAAGGTACTCGCGTCACTGTATCGGTGGCGCGAGGACTCGAGGGCGCGGGGCGAGTGGCTGACGCAGCGACATTTGGAGTTGCGTCGGTCACAGCTTCGCGCAGCCCTGGTGGCGGAATGGCGGGACAGGCTTTCACGCCCTACCGCCGGCCCCGCTACCATCGGGGCGGTCCGGCCAGTACTCGAGCGCTGGCTCGGGAGGAGGCACGGCTCCCTGTCGTTTCGGGTGACACAGGTGCTCTCGGGGCATGGTTGCTTCGGGAAGTACCTGTGTCGCATAAACAGGGAGCCGGACGCTCGGTGTCACCACTGCGTCGACTGTCGGGAGGACACGGCGTGGCACACGCTGGCAGAGTGTGCCGCTTGGGAGGAGCCGCGCCGTGCCCTCATCTCAGGAGTAGGCAGTGACCTGTCGCTGCCGGCCGTTGTCGACTCGATGGTCGGCAGCGAGGAGTCCTGGGACGCGGTGGTATCCTTCTGCGAAACAGTCATGTCGCAGAAGGAGGCTGCGGAGAGGGAGCGGGAGATTGCTTCCGCTAACCCGATCCGCAGCAGACGCACCGGGCGTCGGCGGAGGGCGGATAACGCCCTCTTCCAGCCCCCCTAAATGGGTCCAGGGGCAACGGATCTGGGGAAATTCGTTGCCCCCTACTTGTTAGGACCCGAGATGGCGGCGCGTAGTGTTCCACGCGCGCCTCTCTATGACGTAAGGGGGGAGTTTAACACCTCACTCCCCCCCTATCGCGAGGTGGCCCGCAGAGGCGGGCCGGCACTAGCCGGGGATCGCGGAAGTCACACTAGTTCCCGTGATCCCCGGTGCAAGTGAGAGACGGAACACCGGGGTGGTTTTAGTCAGTAAGAGTCTGACAGACCCCTCCGCCCTCCCCAGGGCGGAGGACATCCATGAGGATTTCCCCCCGTCATCAAAAAAAAAAAAAAAAAAGGTTAGGTTAGGTTAGGTTATGGCCGTCAGAGTCATAAGGGGGTATCGCACGATCTCCTACGAGGCGGCTTGTGTACTGGCGGGATCCCCGCCCTGGGACCTCGAGGCGAAGGTACTCGCGTCACTGTATCGGTGGCGCGAGGACTCGAGGGCGCGGGGCGAATGGCTGACGCAGCGACATTTGGAGTTGCGTCGGTCACAGCTTCGCGCAGCCCTGGTAGCGGAATGGCGGGACAGGCTTTCACGCCCTACCGCCGGCCCCGCTACCATCGGGGCGGTCCGGCCAGTACTCGAGCGCTGGCTCGGGAGGAGGCACGGCTCCCTGTCGTTTCGGGTGACACAGGTGCTCTCGGGGCATGGTTGCTTCGGGAAGTACCTGTGTCGCATAAACAGGGAGCCGGACGCTCGGTGTCACCACTGCGTCGACTGTCGGGAGGACACGGCGTGGCACACGCTGGCAGAGTGTGCCGCTTGGGAGGAGCCGCGCCGTGCCCTCATCTCAGGAGTAGGCAGTGACCTGTCGCTGCCGGCCGTTGTCGACTCGATGGTCGGCAGCGAGGAGTCCTGGGACGCGGTGGTATCCTTCTGCGAAACAGTCATGTCGCAGAAGGAGGCTGCGGAGAGGGAGCGGGAGATTGCTTCCGCTAACCCGATCCGCAGCAGACGCACCGGGCGTCGGCGGAGGGCGGACAACGCCCTCTTCCAGCCCCCCTAAATGGGTCCAGGGGCAACGGATCTGGGGAAATTCGTTGCCCCCTACTTCTTAGGACCCGAGATGGCGGCGCGTAGTGTTCCACGCGCGCCTCTCTATGACGTAAGGGGGGAGTTTAACACCTCACTCCCCCCCTATCGCGAGGTGGCCCGCAGAGGCGGGCCGGCACTAGCCGGGGATCGCGGAAGTCACATCAGTTCCCGTGATCCCCGGTGCAAGTGAGAGACGGAACACCGGGGTGGTTTTAGTCAGTAAGAGTCTGACAGACCCCTCCGCCCTCCCCGGGGCGGAGGACATCCATGAGGATTTCCCCCCGTGATCAAAAAAAAAAAAAAAAAGGTTAGGTTAGGTTGGGGTGCTAGGACAGGAAACCTCCTCGTGTGCCCGTGGGCTGGAGTTTCCCTTGGATGCGTCCGGGGGAAAGGCCAGTCTGCGGGACGGTGCACCCTGGGGTGCGGGCAATTTCCCCCCATTAGGTACGTGTGCCTAAGGGGTGTCGTTGTCCGTATGCCAATATCCTGTCGGAGGGGCGCTCCGGCGCGTGGGCGGGGGAGCCTTATGCTCCGGGGTCGGTCGACTTAGACCACCCCACGATCGCTCACTCACCCCTCTGCTTACAGAGGGTGAGTTGAGTGGGCGTGGGACGTTTCTCCACATTTCTGTCTGTTTCAAACAGACAGACATGTGGAGAAACATGGGCGGCGCTCGTTGTGCACTCACCCTGCCAACGGGCTAGCAGCGGGGGATCTGATTCTCCCGACTGCAACCGTCGAAATCGTAATCCGTAACGAGATCATGGTCATGTTTTATGACTCGGAACGGGACGAGGATCTTGGCTTGATCGCCCGGATCGCGAGGAAGATAACCTCTATAAAAAATTCCTCTAATACCAAGTTTTGGTGTGCGGCGAGGGTATGAATGGCTGAGGAGTAGTGTCATCTGCAGCTTCTTAGTTGTAGGTGGCGCATCAGTCACAAGCGCACCCCCAGCCAGGGATTAGTGGACCCCCTGGTTGGGTCACAAATTTACACTTACCTAGGGACAGGGGGTGAACCTAGGTGGACCGTTTATATCCCCCACACTCGTGGGAATCTTTATGGATACTAAAAATAAAAATCTTGAGAAGTTGCCGATCGTGTTGGTCGAGCGGATGAGCAAGGGTGCTATGTCGGACTCCGACACCGCATCCGAGAGGAGGGCGAGCGTGGCGAGCGTTGGCTCGGAGCGCTCGCGGGCTGAGGAAGGGATGGCTGGGCGTCTCTCCAAGGGAAGGAGGAAGCGTTCGCCACGCTCCCGCAGCGAGGAGAACCTGCCAGCCGCTAAGGTGGCAACGGGCAGGAGTAGGCGAGGTCGCGCAGTTGCAGGCGGACCTTCGCGTCTACCTGTGGGAAGTGTTACGTCTGCTCCGGTCGAACACGTGGAGAGCGTGGAGAGCGTGGCCTCTGGGGCCGACGATCCGGCCGTAAGTAAGGCGAAGAAGGGGTCGAAGTTTTTTAAAGCTTCGTCCCACGATGTGGGCTTAGTGGACGCTGAACGCCAGCTAAACCTGGCAAAAAGGGTGCAACTCCAGCAAGACCTGGAGGAGAGGGTTGCTGCCAAGGAGCACCAGGTGCAAACCGCCCGGTCGAGGGCTGGCTATGGTGCATCCAGTGTAGTCTATGCTGACCACTCCCTGGCGGAACTGGAGCGCATGGCACAGGAGGACAAGGAGGAGGTCTTCGAGGTCGCCGCAAAGTCCTCCAACTTGAAGGGGACCTTTCAAAAGGCCCTCAAATGCCGGGCCGCCAGTTTGCACGGCATTGTCCTGGAGCTGGTGAAGCGGACGGCCACGGACGAGACGCGGCAGCTGCAGGCGAAGGTGGATCGCTTGCAGGCGGAGGTCAGCCAGCTACATCAGAAGCTGGCTGAGGTCACGGCCCGGCCTGCCCAACCTGCCCCAGGTCCAGTGGTAGGAGGCTCCTCCTCCTCCCCTCCCAACCTTGAGGATGTAATCCGAAAGGTTGTAATGGAGGAGAGGGCCTTCACCAGAGCCTGCTTCGCAGGCATCGAGGACCGGCTCTTGCCGGAAAAGCGGCTCCGCCCGCCGCTAGCGGCGGATCAGAGTCCACCACAGAGGGAGCCAGAACTTGCACCTCTAGCAGGCCCGGCATCGGGTGCGCAGCCCCAGGCCCAAAAGGCCTCTAAGGGCAAAGGCAAGGGCAAGAGGACCAAGCAGGCTCCTCAGATCCGCACCACAAGTGCGGAGGGAGCGTCTGGGTCGTCTGCCACTGCAGCAGCCCCCCAGAACTTGCAGGAGGAAGACGCCCTTCTTCCCTCCACCACCCCGTCCAACCAGGCGTGGACGGAAGTGGTCAAGAGAGGAAAGGGGAAGGGAGGGAAGAAGCCGGAAAAGTCGGCCCCCAAGCCTGCTTCTGTAGCCAAAAGGGCTCCAGCCAGCGGGAAGAAGCTTGTTCCTCCCAAAACCGCGGCCGTCGTGGTGACCATCACCCCGGAGGCCGTGGAGAGGGGCGAGACGTACGAGTCCGTCCTACGACGGGCTCGTACCAATGCTGATCCCTCCCGGCTGGGGATCAGCAAAGTCGCGTGCCGCCGAACCCTAACCGGGGCTCGAATCTTCGAGTTCTCGGGGGAACAGCGCGGCACAAATGCGGACCTCTTCGCAACAAAGTTGCAAGAGGCCATCGCGGATGCGGCGACGGTCGTCAGACCGGTTAAGACCGCAGCCTTGGAGGTGGCCGATCTGGAGGATTCGGTCACCAAGGAGGATGTGGTGGCGGCCATCGCGGCGGCTGGAGGCTGCGACGCTGGCGCGGTGAAAGGTGGAGCCATCAGGCTTGGCCGCCGCGGCATGGGCATCATCCGCGTCGAGTGCCCAGTCGCCGCGGCTGGGGCCGTCCTTGCTGCGACCAAGGGACGGCTGCTGGTGGGACTCAGCTTAGCTGTGGTCAAGGCACTTGAAGACCAGCCAATGCGCTGCTTCAAGTGCTTCGCGTTCGGCCACACCCGGGTCACGTGTCCCTCCAAATTTGACTGGGGAGACACGTGCTACCAATGCGGGCAAAAAGGACACAAGAGTGTCACCTGCCGCGCCACCACGCCACACTGCACGGCGTGTGCCGCCAGTGGCCGCCCCGCGGACCACAGGATGACGGGCAGGAGCTGTAAGCCCCCCGTGCGGAAGGGCATAGTGCCGGCGCAGGTTCGCCCTGTTGCCACCACCGCCGCCGTCGTCGCCGCTGCAGCTCCAGCGGCGGTAGCTGAGGAGGATGGTGCGATGTCGGAATAATGGGTTACGATTATCGCATCATCCAGGCGAACACCAACCACTGCAGAGCGGCCCAGGACCTGGTAGTGCAAGTCATGGCCGAATGGTTGGTGAACGTAGCGGTGGTCGCCGAGCCCTACTCGATCCCCGGCAGCTGGCTGGGTGACGAGGAAGACTCGGTGGCACTCGTGGCGCGGTCGTCCACAGACTCACCTCCCCTCTCGCTATTAGAGAAGGGACCGGGATACGTGGCCGCCGCGTGGGGAGACTTAGCCCTTGTGGGCGTATATTTCTCCCCAAACCGCCCTCTTCAGGACTTCGAGAACTATCTCGGAGTCCTGGCCGCCGTGGTCGGCAGGGCGGCGCCACGTCAGGTCTCTGTACTGGGAGACCTGAATGCCAAGTCGGTGACCTGGGGCAACCCGGCCACCGACGCACGCGGGCGGGCAGTGGAGATGTGGGCAGCCTCCTCTGGACTCTCCCTCTTGAACAGAGGAAGCGTCCAGACATGCGTGCGGCGTGGGGGTGGCTCAATAGTGGACGTCACCTTCGCCACCCCTGCGTTAGCCGCGCGCGTGTTGAACTGGCGGGTGGACCTGGTGGAGACTATGTCGGACCACCGCTACGTGCGATTCGACATCTCCACCAGTGGTCCCGGAGAGAGGCGGCCCCTCTCGGTGCGGTCACCGTTCCCGCGGTGGGCTCTAACCCGCCTGGACAGGGAGGCAGCGGGGGAGGCGGCGTTCATCCAGGACTGGCTTTCGCCGCCAACCGCCGGCCTGGATGTGGACACCGTAGCGGGGCAGCTGAGGGAGTCTCTGACCGAGGTATGCAACTCTAGCATGCCTCGGTCTCGCCGACCACACCCCAAACGTGCCGTGTACTGGTGGTCGGTGGAGCTGGCGGGGCTTCGAGCAGCGTGTGTGGAGGCTAAGAGGGCCTATACGCGTAGCCGGCGGCGGCGTCGACGGGATCTGTCCGACGAGGACCACCTCTATGAGGTATACATGGAGGCAAAAATGGTCCTCAGTCGGGCCATCGCCGCCGCCAGGGACTCGGCGAGAGCTGAGCTGCTGGAGGGTCTTGACAGCGACCCCTACGGGAGACCGTACAAGGCTGCGCGCAACAAATTGCGCCCCTTTGGTCCCCCGGTTGCCGAGACCCTGGAGCCCTCATTCCTGGACGGGGTGGTTCAGTCCCTGTTCCCGTGCAGGGGCAACTTCACCCCGCCAGTGATGGTCCCACCACAAGGGATAGCTCTGCCAGACGAGGAAGAGGAGGAGGCCCCTCCTGTCACGGAGTCAGAACTTGGCGCGGCGATTTTCCATATCCGCGCCAAGAAGACAGCTCCAGGCCCCGACGGTGTTCCCGCAAGAGTGGTGGCGATCGCTGCCACTCAAATGGCGGAGAGGTTTCGGGACCTCTTCAGCGCATGTCTTGCGTCTGGGAGGTTTCCGAAACCGTGGAAGGAGGGGCAGTTGTGCCTCCTTCGCAAGGAGGGCCGCCCAGCAGACTCCCCCTCGGCATACCGGCCCATCGTTCTGCTCGATGAGGTCGGCAAAATGTTCGAGGGGATAATCGCTGGACGCCTAAAGGGCCATCTGCGGGATGTCGGGCCGGACTTGTCGGATGCTCAGTTCGGTTTTCGGGCTGAGCGTTCCACAGTGGACGCGCTGGCCTGCCTTAAGGGCCAGGTGAAGGAAGCGATGGAGGCGGGGGACGGAGTGTTGGCTGTGTCATTCGACATAGCCAATGCCTTCAACTCCGTTCCCCACTCCACCATCCTAGAGGCGCTCCGATTCCACGGAGTGCCTCGATACCTGCGCAGTCTGCTGGCCAGCTACCTGGAGGATCGGGCAATCCTCTTAGTAAATAGGACTGGCCAAGTCCGGCGGTACGCCGTTGAAGCCGGTGTTCCGCAGGGGTCAGTCGTAGGACCTCTCCTGTGGAACATCGGCTATGATTGGCTCTTACGGGGAACTCTCCTCCGAGGCACGAGTGTCATCTGCTACGCGGATGACACTCTCCTCACCGCCCGGGGGGGGAGTTTCAGGGAGGCGGCCAGCCTGGCTTCGGCGGGTGGATCCTTGGTCGCGGGGAGGATCCGCCGCCTAGGTTTAACGGTGGCGCTGCACAAGACCGAGGCCGTGTTCTTCCACGGGCCACGGCAGCGCCCCCCACCTGACGCCCACATCTTCGTGGAGGGCGTCAGGATTGAGGTTAAGGCCCAGATGAAATATCTGGGCCTTGTCATTGACAGCAGGTGGCGCTTCGGTCCGCATTTTAGCGGGCTGTCGTCGCGCCTGCTGAAGGCCGCGGGTGCCCTGTCATGGCTGCTTCCTAACTTGGGGGGGCCCAGCGCACGATGCCGGCAACTTTATGCCGGCATCTTGAAGAGTATGGCCCTCTATGGGGCCCCCATCTGGGAGGACTCCCTCCACAGGAGGGAGAACGCCGCCGCCTTGCGGGCACCCCAAAGGGCCATAGCCCAGCGGGTGGCGCGGGCCTACCGCACGGTGGGCTTTGCGGCAGCATGTGCTCTGGCCAGCACCCCTCCTTGGGAGCTCGAGGCGTGGGTGCTCGCCAGAGTATATGAATGGACGGCGGGGCGGAGGGCGAGAGGAGAACGCCCAGTCCCGGAAGAGCGGGAGGCCGTCCGGCGGGAGGCGAGGGACGCCATCGTCGTCCATTGGATGGGGGACCTTGCCACCGCAGTCTTCGGTCGCCGAACCCTCGACGCGATTGGGCCGGTCTTGCGAGACTGGCTCGAGCGGTCGCATGGGTTCCTCTCCTTCCGTCTCGTGCAGGTGCTGTCCGGACACGGTTGCTTTGGATCGTACCTGCACCGAATTGGACGGGAGGAGACACCGTCGTGCCACGGCTGTGGCGCGGCGGAGGACACGGCGCAGCACACCCTCGAGGTGTGCCCGTCGTGGTCTGAGCCGCGCCGCAGTCTCATTGCGGTGATCGGACCGGACCTCTCACTCCCCGGTTTAGTCAACACCATGCTGGGAGATGAGAGGTCCTGGGCGGCAGTCGCCTCCTTCTGCGAACACGTCATGTCCCAGAAGGAGGCGGCGGAGCGCGCGCGAGAGGACGATCCTCAAGCGGCGCCGCTCCGAAGGCGGAGGAGGGGCCGAAGAAGACGTCAGTATGACAGTCATCTTCGACTCCTCCCAGGTGGAGGCCAGCAGGCAACGGTTGCGGGGGCACCATAGCCTGTATTGCACAGGCCTCCACCAGTGTCGGACGGGAATGGCCAGGTGTTCCGGCCATCCCCGTAGCCCCCCAGCCTGGGGGGCATGCGGGGCCCGCCAAGAAGGCGGGCATGCGCCGGGAGGGTTGTGGAAGTAAAGGCTGAGCCGGTTTCCCATGACCCTCCCATCACGGCGATGCGGGAACACCGCTGGGTTTTTAGTGGGTAGACTGCTATTCTGACAGGAGTCCCACATACCCCGTCTCGTCCCCCGCGAGCGGGCATGCGTAACGCATTTTCCCAGCGAGAAAAAAAAAAAAAAAAAAAAAAGGTTAGGTTAGGTTGGGGTGCTAGGACAGGAAACCTCCTCGTGTGCCCGTGGGCTGGAGTTTCCCTTGGATGCGTCCGGGGGAAAGGCCAGTCTGCGGGACGGTGCACCCTGGGGTGCGGGCAATTTCCCCCATTAGGTACGTGTGCCTAAGGGGTGTCGTTGTCCGTATGCCAATATCCTGTCGGAGGTGCGCTCCGGCGCGTGGGCGGGGGAGCCTTTTGCTCCGGGGTCGGTCGACTTAGACCGCCTGACGGTCGCTTACTCACCCCTCTGCTTACAGAGGGTGAGTTGAGTGGGCGTGGGACGTTTCTCCACATTTCTGTCTGTTTCATACAGACAGAAATGTGGAGAAACATGGGCGGCGCTCGTTGTGCACTCACCCTGCCAACGGGCTAGCAGCGGGGGATCTGATTCTCCCGACTGCAACCGTCGAAATCGTAATCCGTAACGAGATCATGGTCATGTTTTATGACTCGG
The DNA here is from genome assembly GCA_949091785.1 of Polymixis lichenea. Classification (NCBI taxonomy): domain Eukaryota; kingdom Metazoa; phylum Arthropoda; class Insecta; order Lepidoptera; family Noctuidae; genus Polymixis; species Polymixis lichenea. Next base: position 29,327 of record OX420943.1, on the reverse strand, counting down.
AACGGGACGAGGATCTTGGCTTGATCGCCCGGATCGCGAGGAAGATAACCTCTATAAAAAATTCCTCTAATACCAAGTTTTGGTGTGCGGCGAGGGTATGAATGGCTGAGGAGTAGTGTCATCTGCAGCTTCTTAGTTGTAGGTGGCGCATCAGTCACAAGCGCACCCCCAGCCAGGGATTAGTGGACCCCCTGGTTGGGTCACAAATTTACACTTACCTAGGGACAGGGGGTGAACCTAGGTGGACCGTTTATATCCCCCATACTCGTGGGAATCTCTATGGATATTAAAAATACAAATTTTGAGAAGTTGCCGATCGTTTTGGTCGAGCGGATGAGCAAGGGTGCAATGTCGGACTCCGACACCGCATCCGAGAGGAGGGCGAGCGTGGCGAGCGTTGGCTCGGAGCGCTCGCGGGCTGAAGAAGGGATGGCTGGGCGTCTCTCCAAGGGAAGGAGGAAGCGTTCGCCACGCTCCCGCAGCGAGGAGAACCTGCCAGCCGCTAAGGTGGCGACGGGCAGGAGTAGGCGAGGTCGCGCAGTTGGAGGCGGACCTTCTCGTCTACCTGAGGGAAGCGCTACGTCTGCCTCCGTCGAACACGCGGAGAGCGTGGAGAGCGTGGCCTCTGGGGCCGATGATCTGGCCGGAAGTAAGGCGAAGAAGGGATCGAAGTATTTTAAAGCTTCGACCCACGATGTGGGCTTGGTGGACGCCGAACGCCAGCTAAACCTGGCGAAAAGGGTGCAACTCCAGCAAGACCTGGAGGAGAGGGTCGCTGCCAAGGAGCACCAGGTGCAAACCGCCCGGTCGAGGGCTGGCTATGGTGCATCCAGTGTACTGTATGCCGACCACTCCCTGGCGGAACTGGAGCGCATGGCACAGGAGGACAAGGAGGAGGTCTTCGAGGTCGCCGCAAAGTCCTCCAACTTGAAGGGGACCTTTCAAAAAGCCCTCAAATGCCGGGCCGCCAGCTTGCACGGCATTGTCCTGGAGCTGGTGAAGCGGACGGCCACGGACGAGACGCGGCAGCTGCAGGCGAAGGTGGATCGCCTGCAGGCGGAGGTCAGCCAGCTACATCAGAAGCTGGCTGAGGTCACGGCCCGGCCTGCCCAACCTGGCCCAGGTCCGGTGGTAGGAGGCTCCTCCTCCTCCACAGCCAACCTTGAGGCAGTAATCCGGAAGGTTGTCATGGAGGAGAGGGCCTTCACTAGAGCCTGCTTTGCAGGCATCGAGGACCGGCTCTTGCCGGAAAAGCGGCTCCGCCCACCGCTAGCGGCGGATAAAAGTCCACCACCGATGGGATCGGAACCTGCGCCTCTAGCAGGACCGGCATTGGGTGCGCAGCCCCAGGCCCCGAAGCCCTCCAAGGGCAAAGGCAAGGGTAAGAGGACCAAGAAGGCTCCTCAAATCCGCACCACAAGCGCGGAGGGAGCATCTGGGTCGTCTGCCACTGCAGCAGCCCCCCAGAACTCGCAGGAGGAAGACGCCCTTCTTCCCTCCACCACCCCGTCCAACCAGCCGTGGACGGAAGTGGTCAAGAGAGGAAAAGGGAAGGGAGGGAAGAAGGGGGAAAAGTCAGCCCCCAAGCCTACTGCGACTGCTTCTGCAGCCAAAAGGGCTCCAGCCAGCGGGAGGAAGCTAGTTCCTCCCAAAACCGCGGCCGTCGTGGTGACCATCACCCCGGAGGCCGTGGAGCGGGGTGAGACGTACGAGTCCATTCTACGACGGGCTCGTACCAATGCTGATCCCTCCCGGCTGGGGATCAGCAAAGTCGCGTGCCGCCGAACCCTAACCGGGGCTCGAATTTTCGAGTTCTCGGGGGAACAGCGCGGCACAAATGCGGACCTCTTTGCAACAAAGTTGCAAGAGGCCATCGCGGATGTGGCGACGGTCGTCAGACCGGTTAAGACCGCAGCCTTGGAGGTGGCCGATCTGGAGGATTCGGTCACCAAGGAGGATGTGGTGGCGGCCGTCGCGGCGGCTGGAGGCTGTGACGCTGGCGCGGTGAAAGGTGGCGCCATCAGGCTCGGCCGCCGCGGTATGGGCATCATCCGCGTCGAGTGCCCAGTAGCCGCGGCTGGGGCCGTCCTTGCTGCGACCAAGGGACGGCTGCTCGTGGGGCTCAGCTCGGCTGTGGTCAAGGCACTTGAAGACCAGCCAATGCGCTGCTTCAAGTGCTTCGCGTTCGGCCACACCCGGGTCACGTGTCCCTCCAAATTTGACTGGGGAGACACGTGCTACCAATGCGGGCAAAAAGGACACAAGAGTGTCACCTGCCGCGCCACCACGCCACACTGCACGGCGTGTGCCGCCAGTGGCCGCCCCGCGGACCACAGGATGACGGGCAGGAGCTGTAAGCCCCCCGTGCGGAAGGGCATAGTGCCGGCGCAGGTTCGCCCTGTTGCCACCACCGCCGCCGTCGTCGCCGCTGCAGCTCCAGCGGTGGTAGCTGAGGAGGATGGTGCGATGTCGGAATAATGGGTTACGACTATCGCATCATCCAGGCGAACACCAACCACTGCAGAGCGGCCCAGGACCTGGTAGTGCAGGTCATGGCCGAATGGTTGGTGAACGTAGCGGTGGTCGCCGAGCCCTACTCGATCCCCGGCAGCTGGCTGGGTGACGAGGAAGACTCGGTGGCACTCGCGGCGCGGGCGTCCACAGACTCACCTCCCCTCTCGCTATTAGAGAGGGGACCGGGATACGTGGCCGCCGCGTGGGGAGACTTAGCCCTTGTGGGCGTATATTTCTCCCCAAACCGCCCTCTTCAGGACTTCGAGAACTATCTCGGAGTCCTGGCCGCCGTGGTCGGCAGGGCGGCGCCGCGTCAGGTCTCCGTACTGGGAGACCTGAATGCCAAGTCGGTGACCTGGGGCAACCCGGCCACCGACGCACGCGGGCGGGCGGTGGAGATGTGGGCAGCCTCCTCCGGACTCTCCCTCTTGAACAGAGGAAGCGTCCAGACATGCGTGCGGCGTGGGGGTGGCTCAATAGTGGACGTCACCTTCGCCACCCCTGCGTTAGCCGCGCGCGTGTTGAACTGGCGGGTGGACCTGGTGGAGACTATGTCGGACCACCGCTACGTGCGGTTCGACATCTCCACCAGTGGTCCCGGAGAGAGGCGGCCCCTCTCGGGGCGGTCACCGTTCCCGCGGTGGGCTCTAACCCGCCTGGACAGGGAGGCAGCGGGGGAGGCGGCGTTCATCCAGGACTGGCTTTCGCTGCCAACCGCCGGCCTGGATGTGGACACCGTAGCGGGGCAGCTGAGGGAGTCTCTGACCGAGGTATGCAACTCTAGCATGCCTCGGTCTCGCCGACCACACCCCAATCGTGCCGTGTACTGGTGGTCGGTGGAGCTGGCGGGGCTTCGAGCAGCGTGTGTGGAGGCTAAGAGGGCCTATACGCGTAGCCGGCGGCGGCGTCGACGGGATTTGTCCGACGAGGACCACCTCTATGAGGTATACATGGAGGCAAAAATGGTCCTCAGTCGGGCCATCGCCGCCGCCAGGGACTCGGCGAGAGCCGAGCTGCTGGAGGGTCTTGACAACGACCCCTACGGGAGACCGTACAAGGCTGCGCGCAACAAATTGCGCCCCTTTGGTCCCCCGGTTGCCGAGACCCTGGAGCCCTCATTCCTGGACGGGGTGGTTCAGTCCCTGTTCCCGTGCAGGGGCAACTTCACCCCGCCAGTGATGGTCCCACCACAAGGCATAGCTCTGCCAGACGAGGAAGAGGAGGAGGCCCCTCCTGTCACGGAGTCGGAACTTGGCGCGGCAATTTTCCATATCCGCGCCAAGAAGACAGCTCCAGGCCCCGACGGTGTTCCCGCAAGAGTGGTGGCGATCGCTGCCACTCAAATGGCGGAGAGGTTTCGGGACCTCTTCAGCGCATGCCTTGCGTCTGGGAGGTTTCCGAAACCGTGGAAGGAGGGGCAGTTGTGCCTCCTTCGCAAGGAGGGCCGCCCAGCAGACTCCCCCTCGGCATACCGGCCCATCGTTCTGCTCGATGAGGTCGGCAAAATGTTCGAGGGGATAATCGCTGCTCGCCTAAAGGGCCATCTGCGGGATGTCGGGCCGGACTTGTCGGATGCTCAGTTCGGTTTTCGGGCTGAGCGTTCCACAGTGGACGCGCTGGCCTGCCTTAAGGGCCAGGTGAAGGAAGCGATGGAGGCGGGGGACGGAGTGTTGGCTGTGTCATTCGACATAGCCAATGCCTTCAACTCCGTTCCCCACTCCACCATCCTAGAGGCGCTCCGATTCCACGGAGTGCCTCGATACCTGCGCAGTCTGCTGGCCAGCTACCTGGAGGATCGGGCAATCCTCCTGGTAAATAGGACTGGCCAAGTCCGGCGGTACGCCGTTGAAGCCGGTGTTCCACAGGGGTCAGTCGTAGGACCTCTCCTGTGGAACATCGGCTATGATTGGCTCCTACGGGGAACTCTCCTCCGAGGCACGAGTGTCATTTGCTACGCGGATGACACTCTCCTCACCGCCCGGGGGGGGAGTTTCAGGGAGGCGGCCAGCCTAGCCTCGGCGGGCGGATCCTTGGTCGCGGGGAGGATCCGCCGCCTAGGTTTAACGGTGGCGCTGCACAAGACCGAGGCCGTGTTCTTCCACGGACCACGGCAGCGCCCCCCACCTGACGCCCACATCTTCGTGGAGGGCGTCAGGATTGAGGTTAAGGCCCAGATGAAATATCTGGGCCTTGTCATTGACAGCAGGTGGCGCTTCGGTCCGCATTTCAGCGGGCTGTCGTCGCGCCTGCTAAAGGCCGCAAGCGCGCTATCGTGGCTGCTTCCCAACTTGGGGGGGCCCAGCGCACGATGCCGGCAACTTTATGCCGGCATCTTGAGGAGTATGGCCCTCTATGGGGCCCCCATCTGGGAGGACTCCCTCCACAGGAGGGAGAACGCCACCGCCTTGCGGGCACCCCAAAGGGCCATAGCCCAGCGGGTGGCGCGGGCCTACCGCACGGTGGGCTTTGCGGCAGCATGTGCTCTGGCCAGCACCCCTCCTTGGGAGCTCGAGGCGTGGGTGCTCGCCAGAGTATATGAATGGACGGCGGGGCGGAGGGCGAGAGGAGAACGCCCAGTCCCGGAAGAGCGGGAGGCCGTCCGGCGGGAGGCGAGGGACGCCATCGTCGTCCATTGGATGGGGGACCTTGCCACCGCAGTCTTCGGCCGCCGAACCCTCGACGCGATTGGGCCGGTCCTGCGAGACTGGCTCGAGCGGTCGCATGGGTTCCTCTCCTTCCGTCTCGTGCAGGTGCTCTCCGGACACGGTTGCTTCGGATCGTACCTGCACCGAATCGGACGGGAGGAGACACCGTCGTGCCATGGCTGTGGCGCGGCGGAGGACACGGCGCAGCACACCCTCGAGGTGTGCCCGTCGTGGTCTGAGCCGCGCCGCAGTCTCATTGCGGTGATCGGACCGGACCTCTCACTCCCCGGTTTAGTCAACACCATGCTGGGAGATGAGAGGTCCTGGGCGGCAGTCGCCTCCTTCTGCGAACACGTCATGTCCCAGAAGGAGGCGGCGGAGCGCGCGCGAGAGGACGACCCTCAAGCGGCGCTGCTCCGAAGGCGGAGGAGGGGCCGAAGAAGACGTCAGTATGACAGTCATCTTCGACTCCTCCCAGGTGGAGGCCAGCAGGCAACGGTTGCGGGGGCACCCTAGCCTGTCTTGCACAGGCCTCCACCAGTGTCGGACGGGAATGGCCAGGTGTTCCGGCCATTCCCGTAGCCCCCCAGCCTGGGGGGCATGCGGGGCCCGCCAGCAAGGCGGGCATGCGCCGGGAGGGTCGTGGAAGTAAAGGCTGAGCCGGTTTCCCATGGCCCTCCCATCACGGCGATGCGGGAACACCGCTGGGTTTTTAGTGGGTAGACTGCCATTCTGGCAGGAGTCCCACATACCCCGTCTCGTCCCCCGCGAGCGGGCATGCGTAATGCATTTTCCCAGCGAGAAAAAAAAAAAAAAAAAAAAAAAAGGTTAGGTTAGGTTTTTTTTTTTTTTTTTTTTTTTTTTTTTTTTTTTTTTTTTTTTTTTTTTTTTTTTTTTTTTATACTTCTACCTCCAACATGATCGGAGCCTATGCCTGTCTGCTTTACTTACATACCAGTTCTCGCATTTTTGCCTCTCGTACTTTTATTCTACATACTTTTTCTTTCTTTCATTCATCCTCATGCGATTCTTTTATGGGTGGGATTCCCAGCTATCTGCTTGTTTCTGAATACTAAACTTTTTCTTTCTTTTACTTTATTCCCTCATTTTGGGTTTGGGTGCAACACGAAATAAAAATTGACGCAGTTTTTAATTTTACTTGATCATTCCAACTTGTTCAAATTTTATATGTTTCTGGAGAAGTTACATCTATCTTAACTTAGGTCTTATAAAATATATACAGATTTCTTATGATTTTCTTACAGGGATGGGGCACTCTTAACTTATTTTGTACTATGCAATAGTTTTATATCTATCTTAACTAGTCCTAAAGTAGTTTTATATTTGTTCACATATATAGACCCAAATAAAAGGGGTGCAGTATTTACTATTACTTTCTAGTATATTCTAAGCTTATGTCTAATTTACATATTATTTGTTCTTATTTTTACGGTTTCTGATCTTTAATTAGTACTGTTTAACAGAGACGGGGGAACATTTCCTATTATTCCAACTTTACACTTGCACTTATTCTAACTTATTTCTATTTTCACATATTGCTTTTTCCTTACTTATTTGTAACGATTGTACAGCTTTTATAATATTATGCTAGTCTCTAATATATTACATTATATTATGACAGCATATTTTCTTATTCTGTCTTGTTTCTTTTTATGACTTGAGATGCTACGTCACTACAATATTTTAGAAATGAGTCCCTTTTCTTTCCAGTCATTAATTCTGGTGCATTCCGGGCAACAAGTTCGACGGCGAGTTGCTGCTCCATCTCGTATCTGTGTTTTGCGTTGATAGGGCACTCAAACAGAATGTGCGGAAGCGACTCCTCGACACCAGGCTCACAGGCGCACGATGAGTTCTCTTTACACTTGAAGCGTTTCAAGTATGCTGAAAACCCACCGTGCCCCGTCAGAATTTGTGTGGTTATACTCGTGTGAGTCATCTTCCGCACCACCCCGTATGCCGTTATCGCGTCCGGGAAGAAGATTTTTGTGCCCGAGGCCGTGTCACCCGACCGATATCTCCCGTTCCACTCCTCAAGCGTTTCCAACCGGATTTGTCGCTTGACGAATGAAACGGGACACAGATCGTAGTCCGGTTTCTTCTTCGACCCCAGGGCGGCCTCCTTCGCGAGCTGGTCGGCTCTCTCGTTTCCCTCCAACCCCACGTGGGCCTTAATCCAGAATAAAGAGACACTCTTATTTTGGAGCTTGCTGCGTCGTAAAGTGTTTCTAGTGTCCACGGCCAAGGGGTGAGAGGAACTCGCATTAATCACCGACTGGAGGGCCGCCATGGAGTCGCTGAAGATGCCGAACGAGGTTTCACGAGACTTGAGCACTTCTCCCGCCGCTCTTTGCAGGGCCAGTAGTTCGGCCTGGTAGACGGTGCAGTAAGACGGCAAGGCAAGCTTGAGGGCCTTTGTCTCGGCGGTGCCATTCCACAGGGATAGCGCCGCTCCGACTTTGCCCTCAATCTTGCTGCCGTCTGTGAAGATCCTCACAGCAAAATTGTTGTGGTTCTGGTATTGTTCTTCGTCTACCAGGCTTGCGAACTCTAGGCTCATTTGTTCCGCAGGGTGTGGGGCCTCCAGCACTGGGGCCATGCGCTCCACCTCCCTGCCCCCCAGTATGGACTGGGGTACCCCCCTCCTGGCTCCGTATAGTGCAGCCGCTTCCCGAACTCGGAGATCGAGGGGGAGTATCCCACCCAGCACCAGGGCCGAGTTCAGGGAGACCGTGCGGTATGCTCTGCACATTTTCTGGGCGATTCCGCGCTGGACGGTCCCAAACTGCCTGATAATGCCCAACTTTTTTGCAGCCGGTGCCCAGACGCTAGCGGCGTAAAGTATAATGGGCTCTATGCACGCGACATACATTAAACGTATAACTTCTGGGTGCAGCCCCCAACTGACCTTCGCTGCTCTACACAGCTGCTTGTAGATGCCAATTGCCTTTCTACAGACTAGTGAGATGTGGGTGTTGAACGTCAGCTTGTGGTCGAAGGTTACACCCAGAAGCCTCATTTCCTTTGAAATGCCAATGTCGATCCCCCCCATGCTCAGACGTGGTGTGTCGTATTTTAATTTTTTAGTTATAACCATCGCAGTGGTTTTCTGTGGGGCAAATTTCAACTTGTTCTCGACACCCCACGCCAGAACATGATTGAGAGCGGCATTGGCACGTTCCTCCACTTCCAGTGCGGTCTCTCCGTCAAAGACTAAGAGGACGTCGTCCGCAAAAGCCTGGACGTAGTTTCCCCTGTTCTCTGCTGCTTTAAGGAGGGGGTCTAGCACCAAATTCCACAGGATTGGGCCACCAATTGAGCCCTGGACACAACCCTTGCTTGTGTTCTTGCTGCACACTTCTCCACCATACCTGACTGAGACTTTTCGGTCCCTGAGGTAGCTATCCATGACCCGCCTAAGATTTACCGGACAATTTTCCTCCGCCAGACGGACTCTTATCGCTGGCCACCAGGCGCTGTCGAATGCTCCCTCTATGTCTAAGGATACGATCGTAATAATCCTTTTTAATGCTAGTTTTTTGTTAATGTATAGCATGAGAGCATAGAGGGAGTCCTCGGTGCTCCTTTGCGGCATGAATCCGTACTGACGGGTACTCATTCTTGGTAACAGGTGGTGTTTTAGGCGGGCCACTAACATCTTTTCATATATCTTCCCCAATATAGGCAATAGCCCAATCGGCCTATACGATTTGGGGGTAAGATAATTTTCTTTCCCGGGCTTCCTTAATACGACTACCGTTGCCTCTTTCCAGGGGGTGGGGAAGTGGTGGTGCTCCAAGCACTTGTTCAATAGCCTTAGGAACAAGTCCAGGTCGTTGGCCACGGCGTGACAGCAAATGTCGGCGGTGAGACCATCAGAACCTGGTGCCTTCTTTGGATTGAAGGACTCCATTGAGTTTTTTAATTCTGCCTTCGTAAACGGTGGGTCACTAGAAACATCTAGTTCTCCGCCGTTCACACTTTCGGCTCTTGCTCGGATGGATTGGTGATGAGCATTGTCGCTTTCAGGGAGATCCTCCGGGTAGAATGTTTCCGCTAGTAGTTCAACGGAGCCCCTCGCGTCCAGCACATCACCGCACCTTTCCAACGGCAGGTCCTCCTCTCTACGCTGCGTCCTGCCAATCACCCTGTAGATTCCGTCCCATACCCCCTCCCTATCCTGCTTCCCGCAAAACTCCTTCCAACTCTCGGTCTGAGCTTTGGCCGCTTCTAACTCATACTCTTCCTTCTGTTTCAGGTACTCCTCCACGACCTTCGACCTCCGGATTTGGGCCGCACAGCGGATCCTGCGCTTCTTTGTTGCGACGTTCCTTTTCATCTCAGCGAGTCTCTCGGACCACCACGGCAAGGTAAATTCCTCTTGGACTTTTATGTTAGGTATTGACTGTTTGCATGCTTTGGTTATTGCTTTTGTAAAATTGGTGGTTAATGTGTCAATTTGTTCTGTTTCTTTGATTTTATCTATTTCCGCTACAGTGACTTTATACTCTATTTTCAATTGGCCAAATTTCTCATGAAAGTTGGCCCAATTAGCTTTTTTGGTATTAAATTGCCTAGTTGTTCTTTGTATTTTAGTACCTTTAGATTTCTGCAAAAGAATCCTAAACGTGATGCCGTTGTGGTCCGAGCTCGTGAGACCTTCGTCTACCTTCCAGTCGTCAATAAGATCTAGGATGTCGTTGGAGCAGGCGGTAACGTCAACATAACTGCTGTAACGTTTCCCTCCTCGGATGGTGTCGAAGGTCGGTATTTCCCCTCGGTTTAAGATGTTCAGGTTAAGCTCGCCGAGAGTTCCTATCACTTCGTCTCCCCTGTGATCGACCGTGGGGCTGCCCCACCATATACTCTTTGCGTTTGCGTCCCCTCCAAGGATCAAGTTTTTGGAACCGACTTCGAGCACTATTTGTTGCAGGTGCTCTAAATAGGGCCCGATGGGCTGGTCTGGCTCAAAGTAAAAAGAGACAAGCGTGATCTCCCAGGCACTGGTCTGGATCCCCACCACTGAGATGTTGTTTGTGGTGAGTTTCGGGTACTGTTTGACTGTGAAGTCGCTGTTAAAGACGACTATTGCCGCCTTAACAGTCCCTTCTCCTGTGCCAATGTTCTGGAAGATTCTAACGCCCCTGTGACTCTTCATTACTTTCGCCCCTGCCACGTACGGTTCCTGAAGAAGCGCCACCGCTATTCCGCGCTTCGTAGCCTCTATTAGCAGCTCATTGGTGGCAAGCTTCTTGCGTTGGAGGTTAGCTTGTAGGACGCCATAATGAGTATTTGTTGTGGTGCCCTTAGCAGTACGCGACGGTCGATCTGGCCACTTCATCCCATTTCTTGCGTACGGGGCAGTCGTGGCTGAACGCATTGTGCGGCATGCCGTAATCTATTTTTGCCTTCATGCAGTTTCTACAGGCAGGCGGTGAACTTGAGAGCCAGTCCGGGCAATCTGCTCTCAGATGGGGACCACCGCAGTGGCTACACAGATCCGCAGGCTCTTTACAGTACCGCTTGCCGTGTCCGAAACCCAGACAGCGAGTACATTGGACTAGCGGGGTCTGGTCTTCGACCCTTACGCGCTGGAGATCTATGTGCACGGTCCCAATCTCTATCGTTCGTCGCCAGATGGTGGGTGAAACGCATACAATAACGTGGCCAATATGAGGGTTTCGTGTCCTTCTTCTATATTTGACTTCCACTCTGTTTTCCCCACTGTCCAGGCCGTTAAAAATACCCTGGTTTTGGTTTCTCAAGGCTTTGAGAATATCTTCATCGGTGTTTACTATCAAGACGTTCCTCAAGATAAGAAGCGGGTCTTTATTCTTAACTTCCTCGACCGTGAGGTCTACACCCTCTTTCTGGAGTCGGTCTTTGATCTTTGCCCTTTCATGTTCGGTTTCAAGGCCAATGATGATCTTTCGGTCCTTAGCTTTCCTGACCTTTCCAACCTTTATCCATCCATCCTTAGCGTTGACTGCTTTCCTGACTCTATCTAGGACCTCGTCACCGGTCTCTGTCTCGTCCTTGGACGTGACCACAATTGAGTGCAAGGTACTACGCTGTGGCAGTGACCCTACGCGCCCGGCTGCGGCCACGCTGGCATAAGTGTTTCCCTTTTCCAGGAAATCCCTCTGGTGTTCGATGGTTTCCTTTAGCTCCTCTATTTTCTTGTTACTTTCTTCTAGAAGCCTTGTGTGTTGCTCAATAGTAAGTATGATTTTACTTGTGTCTATATTTTGAGAGAGGGCCGGAGAAGTTGGCTTTTCGGCTACTGTTGCTGGTGCGGGCCCCTCCCTGGTCATTTTTTGCTTTAGCCCTTTCAGCTCCATTTCGACTTCCTTGACCAGTTGGTAAAGTCGCTCTGTAGCTTCGGTAATACCTGTCTTTATCTCTGTTTTGGTGTTCCGGGAGCTGCTAAGGTGTAGTTTTGCCTTGGTTAAGCAGGCTTTAGCCTCCGCGGTTCGGTCTGCAAATTTGGTTTTTGGCGGTGAATCAAGAGACTTCCTTGTTGTCATTGCAGTTTTGTTCTCCTGCGTAAAGGCGAGCTTTATTTTGGTTTTCGCAGGACCAGCCTGCGACGTCATTCCAGTTGCCGTAGGGGGAGGGCTGCTTTTTGTGGCTTCCCATTCCCCTATGCTGCGCCTAACATTGGGTGGGGCGACTTCACCCGATTTTGATGGTGATTTTTCACCATCGGTTGCCTTTAGAGGTGTCCTAAAACCAAACATGTTGCGAGGTATGCGTCAAAATTGTAGAGAAGAGCGTCAAAAGGGACGATAGACACCACTATAGAACGTCAATAGGGACGATACAGTGGATGGAAAAACGTCAATAAGGACGATAGTCGATATAAGAATACGTCAATAGGGACGATAGAGTAGAAACAAGACAGAGTACAGGGTAAGAACACACACACACAGCTTATATATACATAAAATAGCAACTAAAACTTAAGCCTCTAATATTGTTTGTGTTGCTATTAGTCTCTATGAAGACTCTACATAGGCTTGCGGTATTCTGAATACTTACAATTTGCTATTTACTTATCGTAGCATAAATTTTGGCTGTAAAATCCCTATTTTTTTACTTGTATGCAATAATGGCTCTATGTAGAGTCTATCGGATAGTGTCAGTCGATAGAGCTCGCCGAGCCCAATTCAACAATACCAAACACGGGGTAGCTAGCTTTAAGGGTTCCGGAGTAAACAAAGTATAAAGATTCTGGTTGCCGTCCAAGATGGCGGCCAGAATGTGGTTACAACGCAACTGCTTCGCAGTCGCTTGACCGAATCACACCGTGCTTGGGCTCGTTTGGCTGTGCTCGACGAGATCTACACACTGAAATACTTTTCAGGCATAAAAATGTTTTCGTCCTGAAAACACCTGAAAAGCTGTCCAGGCGTGAGAAAACTGAAACCTTATCACCCCGAAACCAATCCCGTCGCTCTACGACCACGCGTTGCGGAGATATGGGTGTTTGAATATTTGCCAAGATGGCGGCACAACTGTCAAAGTCAAACTTTGACAGGTGATATCTCTGGTTCGGCTGGTCGCAAAACGCTCGAGTTTGGGCTCTTTAGGTTTGCCCTGACTCGCTCCTTCATGTAAGACGAATTTCAGGATCCTGAAAATTTTTGGCCCGAAAACACCTGAAATTAATCCCGCACGAAAGGCTTTGTCCCCACAAACCACACTGTTGAAACGGCAACTCTCTACGACCACCGAGTCCGGAGCTACGTTTGGTTGAAGTTTTCCAAGATGGCCGCCCTAATGTCAAAAGTCAACTTTAGGTGGCTATAGCTCCGTCCACGTTTGTCGCAGAGAGACGCGGTTTTGGATGCGGTACTCGACCTGACCTCCGCTATCTGGGTAAACAAGTTTCAGGACCAAAAACCTTCAGGCCTGAAAAAAGCCTGAAATTTACAGAAAATGTTCCCGTTTATATCCTCCTAAGGAGAAAGGAAATCTGGAAGTTCTGCGCCCAATAGCTCCGGAGATAATCCTTGTTGAAGTTGTCAACCATTAAAACCAATATGGCTGAAAAAGTCTATTTTCTCCGTTATTGGAGCTAATGGGGGCAACTTTGGGCTTAAACTATTCGGAATATGTGTTCCAAACCCAAATCTATGGTCAAAATATTTTTAAGACTAATTGTTTCTATTTAAATTGAAATAATGACTAAAAATACAATAACTTTACAGACGTTGTACATAAAAATTTAGAAAAAATGTTTAAATTTGTGGTAAATATAGATCTTTAGAATGAAAGCACAAAAAATAAAATTTTGATAATTTGACAGACTAATTTTTTGAAAAAACTGAAAATTTTGCAAAAACGATATTATTCAATAAAATAACACCAATAAAAATTTAAACTTAATCTAGATCCGTTCTGCCGATGAGCGCGCAGCGGGATACTCCAAAAAAAATAAGGGTCCTGCCTGAAAAATACTCAGGACAGGGGTTCAAAGTCTGTATCTTCTAATATAAATTTCTCTGTACCTGATGCTGGTAAAATTCCAAACGATGTGTCGTTAAACTCGTCAATGTACCACCTGCTCTCTCCCAAAAAATCAGCAACCAGCAGCACCCCGTTCAGGTTCCACGTGTTCCAATTTTGAGGTTAGGATTGCAGTTTTCAGCTGTTTTCTCGGGAATGTGCTGTCAGATTTTTTCCGACTTGATGTCACTAGGTGCGTCTTCTAGAGCCTCACAATATGGTGCAATAAAAAATATGGGTAAACGATCGTTCTTCGGAGTTATAAGCCTCCGAAGATTTCCCAAGTCCACAATTTTTCACTTTTTCACTTATAACTTGGCCTCCGGAGTTTTTTGGCTCACGGAGTTTTCACAAGCACATGCACGACACTGAGACGCTTCTTTTGGTATATCACTCGACTGTGTAGCGTTAAAAAATACCATTTAAATGAATTTTTATGCGCGGAGTGGCTCTAAAAACGATCCGACCGCCACGAGAGCTACTAGGGGTACTGGGGTTAGGTTAGGTTAGGTTAGGTTTTTTTTTTTTTTTTTTTTTTTTTTTTTTTTTTTGTTTTGGCAGGAGTGGGAAATCCTCATGGACGCCCAGACTGCCTCACTTGTGACGCAGTCTGGGCAGTGCCGGACTCTTACCGGCTAAAACCCACTCCTGCCCTTGCTCAGTGTCCCTCTGACATTATCAGAGACCTTGGTAAACGGTTTTCTGATTATTTTCGGCCTTTAGGTTTTGTGTTTTGGACAGTCCTGTTTTAGGATGTGGAATTCCTGGAAGCAGTTTTATGCCTCACATCAACCAAATTTTTGCACTTATCTTAAGCATAATTTTTTATTTATAATGGATTGTTATAGAACCAGCTCTTATATTATACATACATATAAAACTTATTTCCTATTCAACTATTTCCCTATAGTATTAAGTATTTTTCTTTTCCCACTTTTTATGTTTTTATTTGTATTTTTTCTTTTTTTTTTTTGTCTTTTATGCTAATTGTATTAATACATTTAACTGAACTTTAATCTATAATATATTTATATGACTATTCTAATATATATACAATATATCACATAGACATAATTTCTTATTCTAATCTTTATTTTTATTACCTATCCTATCAATGATAACTATAGATTTAATTTTACATAAGTGTCCAGGCAGACTTACTGCTGCTATACCAAATACAATTGTAAATAATGTTTTCTTCTTTTTCAGGTACTGCTGGGCAACCTGCGCTCTTGGGCCTGGTGCAGCGCTTGGGATGCGGCTTTCTGACCACAACGATAAGGTAAGTTTATTTCTAGACATTTTGGGTGATTTAAATTTGGTTCCTGCTTGTAATTGGACCAATTTCTTACGAAATTGGAGACAATTCGCATTTTTCGGATTCAATATACCCTTGTTCTTATGAAGATTTACATTTTGGAGTCGAATTGTAACTTTGCTGCCATTACCGTTGTGGTTGTGATTTCCTGGAGACGCCGACTGCACCTTAGCAGTACGCCACCGACAGGCGTGCCAATGCGTCCCACTTAACGCGAATCGGGCACGCACTGTCGAAGGCGTTGTGATCAGTTCTGTCCAGTTTGGCTGACAGGCAATTGTGGCACTTTGGTATCTCCTCTGCCAGCCGCGACGGGCAGTCGGCACGCAGGTGGGGGTCACCGCAGTGGACGCAGAGATCAGCGAGCTTCGTGCACAGTTTCCTGCCGTGGCCGAAACACAGGCAGCGAGTGCACTGCACCAGTGGAGACTGGTCCTGCACCCGCAACCGCTGCAGGTCAATGTGCACGCGACCCGCCGTAGTCAACCTCTGCCACACAGTCGGGGACACCTGAAGGATGACGTGGCACATGTGGGGGTTCCTCGTCTTACGACGGTACTTCACCCCCAACCTCACATCACCCGCAGGAATGTCCCCGATCAGGTGACTGTTTTGCCGCTGCAGGGCCTCCGTAAGTTCCACATCCGAATGGCAGGAGAGGACGTCTTTGAGGATGACGAGTGGGTCTTTATTTCTCATCTCCTCCGCCACTAGATTGCCAGCCCTCCGTATCCTTTCCGATACTTTTGTAAGCTCCTCCCTGGTTCCAAATCCCACCACGACCTTCTGGTCCCTCGCCTTGCGCAGCCGCTCCACCCTTGTGCCTTCGTTTCGGGCATCGACCGCCGTCCTGAGCTTCTCAATGACCTCTTCACTCGTGTCCATATCATTCACAGATGATACAACTAACGAGTGAAGAGGCCCTTGGATATTCTGCTTTCGGCCGGCAGCGATTTCGGCGAAAGTCGTGCCCTGGCCTGCGACAAAGCGAGGGGTAACCTGAAGTTGCTCCGACAGAGCCAGTGTGTGTTCTTGGCACTCCTGCAGCACCCGCTTGTGCTGCTGGAGGCCTTCCACAAGGGTCTTCATCAACTCCGTCGATTCTTGCGTGGTCGGACTTGGTGGCGCAGCCACCGGTGAGACTGCAGGTGTTAGGGCAGTAACAGGTGCACCAGGAGTTTTGCTCCGCTCGGATTCTTTTACAAGCTCATAGAGCCTGTTTATAGCGCTGAGCACCTCCGTCTTTATCTCAGTCTTAAGGTTGCGAGAGTTGCCTAAATGAAGCTTCGCTTTATTTAGGCAAGCTCTCGCTTCCGCTGTGAGGTTAGGGTACCTAGTCTCAGAGCTCTTGTTTGTCTTTGCGGTATCCGCGGGAACTTTGCGCGTCTCCGAAGTGCTGGAAGCGGGTGGTATGACGACACGCGTTTGGTTAGCCGGAGACTTGGCCTGGGGCTCAGTTTTCCCGGCTTCCCATTCCCCAATGCTACGCCTAACGCTGGGGAGTGACGGTCCAGCCTTCTCCATCGAGCGCGGTGAGGCCCCGGAGTCCAGCGAGCTTGTGGTCTTCTTGGCCGGTGTGCGGTACATAGCTGTGGCCTTCGTGAACGTAAGATTCATGCAAACAAGTCAGAGGTACTGGCGAAAGTTCTGTGTCCCTGTAAAAGGGGGATGCACAGAACGCAACAAATAAAATTAAAATATAAAATAAAATAAGTAGTCTTATGGTCGAGCGACCGTCAAGTCAAAAGATTCCTAAAAATGAAAGATATCAATCGTCTAAAGATGATTAAAAAATGTCAAATCTTTGCCAAAAACCAAAATCGTCCCCCTGGCCACTATTAACAGGGTGGGTTGGGCGGGCAAAATTTTTTCGCGTTTTCGTCAATTTTCTCAGTCAGATAGTCTCAGGTAGCCTAACTAGGAACGAATTAGCTGAAAACAGCGTCAAAATGCGTCACCTGGATGCGAAGATATTGACCAATGTATGAAAACTTGGTTCGGTCAGGTAGATTTTTGGTACCTACTAGTTACGTAGAACAATGAAAATTCTAAGTATTAAGGTGGCTATGTATGCTAGGCGCACGGTCGAGGTGTCGGAAGACGCGTCTCCGCGCGAACTAGCTGACTATGGCGTTACTGAAAAGCGTGCTGAACAAAAATTTTGAATTTCAGCCGAAAAACGTGAATTTTCACTGAAAATTTGAACAAAACAAGGAATATTAACTACCCTACACGTCTCGGACTCGCGGAACGCGCACCGGATTGCAGGTAAGGCAGGTAAGTATCTATTGAAACTAATTTAAACAGGATTGGCTGAAAGAATTTAGAAATATTATTGAATTATGTCTCCAGTACATAAAAGTTGTAAGAATTTTCAAAGTCTATGAAGCGAAAGAAAATTTTTTCGCGTTTTCGTCAATTTTCTCAGTCAGATAGTCTCAGGTAGCCTAACTAGGAACGAATTAGCTGAAAACAGCGTCAAAATGCGTCACCTGGATGCGAAGATATTGACCAATGTATGAAAACTTGGTTCGGTTAGGTAGATTTTTGGTACCTACTAGTTACGTAGAACAATGAAAATTCTAAGTATTAAGGTGGCTATGTATGCTAGGCGCACGGTCGAGGTGTCGGAAGACGCGTCTCCGCGCGAACTAGCTGACTATGGCGTTACTGAAAAGCGTGCTGAACAAAAATTTTGAATTTCAGCCGAAAAACGTGAATTTTCACTGAAAATTTGAACAAAACAAGGAATATTAACTACCCTACACGTCTCGGACTCGCGGAACGCGCACCGGATTGCAGGTAAGGCAGGTAAGTATCTATTGAAACTAATTTAAACAGGATTGGCTGAAAGAATTTAGAAATATTATTGAATTATGTCTCCAGTACATAAAAGTTGTAAGAATTTTCAAAGTCTATGAAGCGAAAGAAAATTTTTTCGCGTTTTCGTCAATTTTCTCAGTCAGATAGTCTCAGGTAGCCTAACTAGGAACGAATTAGCTGAAAACAGCGTCAAAATGCGTCACCTGGATGCGAAGATATTGACCAATGTATGAAAACTTGGTTCGGTTAGGTAGATTTTTGGTACCTACTAGTTACGTAGAACAATGAAAATTCTAAGTATTAAGGTGGCTATGTATGCTAGGCGCACGGTCGAGGTGTCGGAAGACGCGTCTCCGCGCGAACTAGCTGACTATGGCGTTACTGAAAAGCGTGCTGAACAAAAATTTTGAATTTCAGCCGAAAAACGTGAATTTTCACTGAAAATTTGAACAAAACAAGGAATATTAACTACCCTACACGTCTCGGACTCGCGGAACGCGCACCGGATTGCAGGTAAGGCAGGTAAGTATCTATTGAAACTAATTTAAACAGGATTGGCTGAAAGAATTTAGAAATATTATTGAATTATGTCTCCAGTACATAAAAGTTGTAAGAATTTTCAAAGTCTATGAAGCGAAAGAAAATTTTTTCGCGTTTTCGTCAATTTTCTCAGTCAGATAGTCTCAGGTAGCCTAACTAGGAACGAATTAGCTGAAAACAGCGTCAAAATGCGTCACCTGGATGCGAAGATATTGACCAATGTATGAAAACTTGGTTCGGTTAGGTAGATTTTTGGTACCTACTAGTTACGTAGAACAATGAAAATTCTAAGTATTAAGGTGGCTATGTATGCTAGGCGCACGGTCGAGGTGTCGGAAGACGCGTCTCCGCGCGAACTAGCTGACTATGGCGTTACTGAAAAGCGTGCTGAACAAAAATTTTGAATTTCAGCCGAAAAACGTGAATTTTCACTGAAAATTTGAACAAAACAAGGAATATTAACTACCCTACACGTCTCGGACTCGCGGAACGCGCACCGGATTGCAGGTAAGGCAGGTAAGTATCTATTGAAACTAATTTAAACAGGATTGGCTGAAAGAATTTAGAAATATTATTGAATTATGTCTCCAGTACATAAAAGTTGTAAGAATTTTCAAAGTCTATGAAGCGAAAGAAAATTTTTTCGCGTTTTCGTCAATTTTCTCAGTCAGATAGTCTCAGGTAGCCTAACTAGGAACGAATTAGCTGAAAACAGCGTCAAAATGCGTCACCTGGATGCGAAGATATTGACGGTTAGGTTAGGTTAGGTTAGGTTAGGTTAGGTTAGGTTAGGTTAGGTTAGGTTAGGTTAGGTTAGGTTAGGTTAGGTTAGGTTAGGTTAGGTTAGGTTAGGTTAGGTTAGGTTAGGTTAGGTTAGGTTAGGTTAGGTTAGGTTAGGTTAGGTTAGGTTAGGTTAGGTTAGGTTAGGTTAGGTTAGGTTAGGTTAGGTTAGGTTAGGTTAGGTTAGGTTAGGTTAGGTTAGGTTAGGTTAGGTTAGGTTAGGTTAGGTTAGGTTAGGTTAGGTTAGGTTAGGTTAGGTTAGGTTAGGTTAGGTTAGGTTAGGTTAGGTTAGGTTAGGTTAGGTTAGGTTAGGTTAGGTTAGGTTAGGTTAGGTTAGGTTAGGTTAGGTTAGGTTAGGTTAGGTTAGGTTAGGTTAGGTTAGGTTAGGTTAGGTTAGGTTAGGTTAGGTTAGGTTAGGTTAGGTTAGGTTAGGTTAGGTTAGGTTAGGTTAGGTTAGGTTAGGTTAGGTTAGGTTAGGTTAGGTTAGGTTAGGTTAGGTTAGGTTAGGTTAGGTTAGGTTAGGTTAGGTTAGGTTAGGTTAGGTTAGGTTAGGTTAGGTTAGGTTAGGTTAGGTTAGGTTAGGTTAGGTTAGGTTAGGTTAGGTTAGGTTAGGTTAGGTTAGGTTAGGTTAGGTTAGGTTAGGTTAGGTTAGGTTAGGTTAGGTTAGGTTAGGTTAGGTTAGGTTAGGTTAGGTTAGGTTAGGTTAGGTTAGGTTAGGTTAGGTTAGGTTAGGTTAGGTTAGGTTAGGTTAGGTTAGGTTAGGTTAGGTTAGGTTAGGTTAGGTTAGGTTAGGTTAGGTTAGGTTAGGTTAGGTTAGGTTAGGTTAGGTTAGGTTAGGTTAGGTTAGGTTAGGTTAGGTTAGGTTAGGTTAGGTTAGGTTAGGTTAGGTTAGGTTAGGTTAGGTTAGGTTAGGTTAGGTTAGGTTAGGTTAGGTTAGGTTAGGTTAGGTTAGGTTAGGTTAGGTTAGGTTAGGTTAGGTTAGGTTAGGTTAGGTTAGGTTAGGTTAGGTTAGGTTAGGTTAGGTTAGGTTAGGTTAGGTTAGGTTAGGTTAGGTTAGGTTAGGTTAGGTTAGGTTAGGTTAGGTTAGGTTAGGTTAGGTTAGGTTAGGTTAGGTTAGGTTAGGTTAGGTTAGGTTAGGTTAGGTTAGGTTAGGTTAGGTTAGGTTAGGTTAGGTTAGGTTAGGTTAGGTTAGGTTAGGTTAGGTTAGGTTAGGTTAGGTTAGGTTAGGTTAGGTTAGGTTAGGTTAGGTTAGGTTAGGTTAGGTTAGGTTAGGTTAGGTTAGGTTAGGTTAGGTTAGGTTAGGTTAGGTTAGGTTAGGTTAGGTTAGGTTAGGTTAGGTTAGGTTAGGTTAGGTTAGGTTAGGTTAGGTTAGGTTAGGTTAGGTTAGGTTAGGTTAGGTTAGGTTAGGTTAGGTTAGGTTAGGTTAGGTTAGGTTAGGTTAGGTTAGGTTAGGTTAGGTTAGGTTAGGTTAGGTTAGGTTAGGTTAGGTTAGGTTAGGTTAGGTTAGGTTAGGTTAGGTTAGGTTAGGTTAGGTTAGGTTAGGTTAGGTTAGGTTAGGTTAGGTTAGGTTAGGTTAGGTTAGGTTAGGTTAGGTTAGGTTAGGTTAGGTTAGGTTAGGTTAGGTTAGGTTAGGTTAGGTTAGGTTAGGTTAGGTTAGGTTAGGTTAGGTTAGGTTAGGTTAGGTTAGGTTAGGTTAGGTTAGGTTAGGTTAGGTTAGGTTAGGTTAGGTTAGGTTAGGTTAGGTTAGGTTAGGTTAGGTTAGGTTAGGTTAGGTTAGGTTAGGTTAGGTTAGGTTAGGTTAGGTTAGGTTAGGTTAGGTTAGGTTAGGTTAGGTTAGGTTAGGTTAGGTTAGGTTAGGTTAGGTTAGGTTAGGTTAGGTTAGGTTAGGTTAGGTTAGGTTAGGTTAGGTTAGGTTAGGTTAGGTTAGGTTAGGTTAGGTTAGGTTAGGTTAGGTTAGGTTAGGTTAGGTTAGGTTAGGTTAGGTTAGGTTAGGTTAGGTTAGGTTAGGTTAGGTTAGGTTAGGTTAGGTTAGGTTAGGTTAGGTTAGGTTAGGTTAGGTTAGGTTAGGTTAGGTTAGGTTAGGTTAGGTTAGGTTAGGTTAGGTTAGGTTAGGTTAGGTTAGGTTAGGTTAGGTTAGGTTAGGTTAGGTTAGGTTAGGTTAGGTTAGGTTAGGTTAGGTTAGGTTAGGTTAGGTTAGGTTAGGTTAGGTTAGGTTAGGTTAGGTTAGGTTAGGTTAGGTTAGGTTAGGTTAGGTTAGGTTAGGTTAGGTTAGGTTAGGTTAGGTTAGGTTAGGTTAGGTTAGGTTAGGTTAGGTTAGGTTAGGTTAGGTTAGGTTAGGTTAGGTTAGGTTAGGTTAGGTTAGGTTAGGTTAGGTTAGGTTAGGTTAGGTTAGGTTAGGTTAGGTTAGGTTAGGTTAGGTTAGGTTAGGTTAGGTTAGGTTAGGTTAGGTTAGGTTAGGTTAGGTTAGGTTAGGTTAGGTTAGGTTAGGTTAGGTTAGGTTAGGTTAGGTTAGGTTAGGTTAGGTTAGGTTAGGTTAGGTTAGGTTAGGTTAGGTTAGGTTAGGTTAGGTTAGGTTAGGTTAGGTTAGGTTAGGTTAGGTTAGGTTAGGTTAGGTTAGGTTAGGTTAGGTTAGGTTAGGTTAGGTTAGGTTAGGTTAGGTTAGGTTAGGTTAGGTTAGGTTAGGTTAGGTTAGGTTAGGTTAGGTTAGGTTAGGTTAGGTTAGGTTAGGTTAGGTTAGGTTAGGTTAGGTTAGGTTAGGTTAGGTTAGGTTAGGTTAGGTTAGGTTAGGTTAGGTTAGGTTAGGTTAGGTTAGGTTAGGTTAGGTTAGGTTAGGTTAGGTTAGGTTAGGTTAGGTTAGGTTAGGTTAGGTTAGGTTAGGTTAGGTTAGGTTAGGTTAGGTTAGGTTAGGTTAGGTTAGGTTAGGTTAGGTTAGGTTAGGTTAGGTTAGGTTAGGTTAGGTTAGGTTAGGTTAGGTTAGGTTAGGTTAGGTTAGGTTAGGTTAGGTTAGGTTAGGTTAGGTTAGGTTAGGTTAGGTTAGGTTAGGTTAGGTTAGGTTAGGTTAGGTTAGGTTAGGTTAGGTTAGGTTAGGTTAGGTTAGGTTAGGTTAGGTTAGGTTAGGTTAGGTTAGGTTAGGTTAGGTTAGGTTAGGTTAGGTTAGGTTAGGTTAGGTTAGGTTAGGTTAGGTTAGGTTAGGTTAGGTTAGGTTAGGTTAGGTTAGGTTAGGTTAGGTTAGGTTAGGTTAGGTTAGGTTAGGTTAGGTTAGGTTAGGTTAGGTTAGGTTAGGTTAGGTTAGGTTAGGTTAGGTTAGGTTAGGTTAGGTTAGGTTAGGTTAGGTTAGGTTAGGTTAGGTTAGGTTAGGTTAGGTTAGGTTAGGTTAGGTTAGGTTAGGTTAGGTTAGGTTAGGTTAGGTTAGGTTAGGTTAGGTTAGGTTAGGTTAGGTTAGGTTAGGTTAGGTTAGGTTAGGTTAGGTTAGGTTAGGTTAGGTTAGGTTAGGTTAGGTTAGGTTAGGTTAGGTTAGGTTAGGTTAGGTTAGGTTAGGTTAGGTTAGGTTAGGTTAGGTTAGGTTAGGTTAGGTTAGGTTAGGTTAGGTTAGGTTAGGTTAGGTTAGGTTAGGTTAGGTTAGGTTAGGTTAGGTTAGGTTAGGTTAGGTTAGGTTAGGTTAGGTTAGGTTAGGTTAGGTTAGGTTAGGTTAGGTTAGGTTAGGTTAGGTTAGGTTAGGTTAGGTTAGGTTAGGTTAGGTTAGGTTAGGTTAGGTTAGGTTAGGTTAGGTTAGGTTAGGTTAGGTTAGGTTAGGTTAGGTTAGGTTAGGTTAGGTTAGGTTAGGTTAGGTTAGGTTAGGTTAGGTTAGGTTAGGTTAGGTTAGGTTAGGTTAGGTTAGGTTAGGTTAGGTTAGGTTAGGTTAGGTTAGGTTAGGTTAGGTTAGGTTAGGTTAGGTTAGGTTAGGTTAGGTTAGGTTAGGTTAGGTTAGGTTAGGTTAGGTTAGGTTAGGTTAGGTTAGGTTAGGTTAGGTTAGGTTAGGTTAGGTTAGGTTAGGTTAGGTTAGGTTAGGTTAGGTTAGGTTAGGTTAGGTTAGGTTAGGTTAGGTTAGGTTAGGTTAGGTTAGGTTAGGTTAGGTTAGGTTAGGTTAGGTTAGGTTAGGTTAGGTTAGGTTAGGTTAGGTTAGGTTAGGTTAGGTTAGGTTAGGTTAGGTTAGGTTAGGTTAGGTTAGGTTAGGTTAGGTTAGGTTAGGTTAGGTTAGGTTAGGTTAGGTTAGGTTAGGTTAGGTTAGGTTAGGTTAGGTTAGGTTAGGTTAGGTTAGGTTAGGTTAGGTTAGGTTAGGTTAGGTTAGGTTAGGTTAGGTTAGGTTAGGTTAGGTTAGGTTAGGTTAGGTTAGGTTAGGTTAGGTTAGGTTAGGTTAGGTTAGGTTAGGTTAGGTTAGGTTAGGTTAGGTTAGGTTAGGTTAGGTTAGGTTAGGTTAGGTTAGGTTAGGTTAGGTTAGGTTAGGTTAGGTTAGGTTAGGTTAGGTTAGGTTAGGTTAGGTTAGGTTAGGTTAGGTTAGGTTAGGTTAGGTTAGGTTAGGTTAGGTTAGGTTAGGTTAGGTTAGGTTAGGTTAGGTTAGGTTAGGTTAGGTTAGGTTAGGTTAGGTTAGGTTAGGTTAGGTTAGGTTAGGTTAGGTTAGGTTAGGTTAGGTTAGGTTAGGTTAGGTTAGGTTAGGTTAGGTTAGGTTAGGTTAGGTTAGGTTAGGTTAGGTTAGGTTAGGTTAGGTTAGGTTAGGTTAGGTTAGGTTAGGTTAGGTTAGGTTAGGTTAGGTTAGGTTAGGTTAGGTTAGGTTAGGTTAGGTTAGGTTAGGTTAGGTTAGGTTAGGTTAGGTTAGGTTAGGTTAGGTTAGGTTAGGTTAGGTTAGGTTAGGTTAGGTTAGGTTAGGTTAGGTTAGGTTAGGTTAGGTTAGGTTAGGTTAGGTTAGGTTAGGTTAGGTTAGGTTAGGTTAGGTTAGGTTAGGTTAGGTTAGGTTAGGTTAGGTTAGGTTAGGTTAGGTTAGGTTAGGTTAGGTTAGGTTAGGTTAGGTTAGGTTAGGTTAGGTTAGGTTAGGTTAGGTTAGGTTAGGTTAGGTTAGGTTAGGTTAGGTTAGGTTAGGTTAGGTTAGGTTAGGTTAGGTTAGGTTAGGTTAGGTTAGGTTAGGTTAGGTTAGGTTAGGTTAGGTTAGGTTAGGTTAGGTTAGGTTAGGTTAGGTTAGGTTAGGTTAGGTTAGGTTAGGTTAGGTTAGGTTAGGTTAGGTTAGGTTAGGTTAGGTTAGGTTAGGTTAGGTTAGGTTAGGTTAGGTTAGGTTAGGTTAGGTTAGGTTAGGTTAGGTTAGGTTAGGTTAGGTTAGGTTAGGTTAGGTTAGGTTAGGTTAGGTTAGGTTAGGTTAGGTTAGGTTAGGTTAGGTTAGGTTAGGTTAGGTTAGGTTAGGTTAGGTTAGGTTAGGTTAGGTTAGGTTAGGTTAGGTTAGGTTAGGTTAGGTTAGGTTAGGTTAGGTTAGGTTAGGTTAGGTTAGGTTAGGTTAGGTTAGGTTAGGTTAGGTTAGGTTAGGTTAGGTTAGGTTAGGTTAGGTTAGGTTAGGTTAGGTTAGGTTAGGTTAGGTTAGGTTAGGTTAGGTTAGGTTAGGTTAGGTTAGGTTAGGTTAGGTTAGGTTAGGTTAGGTTAGGTTAGGTTAGGTTAGGTTAGGTTAGGTTAGGTTAGGTTAGGTTAGGTTAGGTTAGGTTAGGTTAGGTTAGGTTAGGTTAGGTTAGGTTAGGTTAGGTTAGGTTAGGTTAGGTTAGGTTAGGTTAGGTTAGGTTAGGTTAGGTTAGGTTAGGTTAGGTTAGGTTAGGTTAGGTTAGGTTAGGTTAGGTTAGGTTAGGTTAGGTTAGGTTAGGTTAGGTTAGGTTAGGTTAGGTTAGGTTAGGTTAGGTTAGGTTAGGTTAGGTTAGGTTAGGTTAGGTTAGGTTAGGTTAGGTTAGGTTAGGTTAGGTTAGGTTAGGTTAGGTTAGGTTAGGTTAGGTTAGGTTAGGTTAGGTTAGGTTAGGTTAGGTTAGGTTAGGTTAGGTTAGGTTAGGTTAGGTTAGGTTAGGTTAGGTTAGGTTAGGTTAGGTTAGGTTAGGTTAGGTTAGGTTAGGTTAGGTTAGGTTAGGTTAGGTTAGGTTAGGTTAGGTTAGGTTAGGTTAGGTTAGGTTAGGTTAGGTTAGGTTAGGTTAGGTTAGGTTAGGTTAGGTTAGGTTAGGTTAGGTTAGGTTAGGTTAGGTTAGGTTAGGTTAGGTTAGGTTAGGTTAGGTTAGGTTAGGTTAGGTTAGGTTAGGTTAGGTTAGGTTAGGTTAGGTTAGGTTAGGTTAGGTTAGGTTAGGTTAGGTTAGGTTAGGTTAGGTTAGGTTAGGTTAGGTTAGGTTAGGTTAGGTTAGGTTAGGTTAGGTTAGGTTAGGTTAGGTTAGGTTAGGTTAGGTTAGGTTAGGTTAGGTTAGGTTAGGTTAGGTTAGGTTAGGTTAGGTTAGGTTAGGTTAGGTTAGGTTAGGTTAGGTTAGGTTAGGTTAGGTTAGGTTAGGTTAGGTTAGGTTAGGTTAGGTTAGGTTAGGTTAGGTTAGGTTAGGTTAGGTTAGGTTAGGTTAGGTTAGGTTAGGTTAGGTTAGGTTAGGTTAGGTTAGGTTAGGTTAGGTTAGGTTAGGTTAGGTTAGGTTAGGTTAGGTTAGGTTAGGTTAGGTTAGGTTAGGTTAGGTTAGGTTAGGTTAGGTTAGGTTAGGTTAGGTTAGGTTAGGTTAGGTTAGGTTAGGTTAGGTTAGGTTAGGTTAGGTTAGGTTAGGTTAGGTTAGGTTAGGTTAGGTTAGGTTAGGTTAGGTTAGGTTAGGTTAGGTTAGGTTAGGTTAGGTTAGGTTAGGTTAGGTTAGGTTAGGTTAGGTTAGGTTAGGTT
Source organism: Polymixis lichenea (assembly GCA_949091785.1). Lineage (NCBI taxonomy): Eukaryota > Metazoa > Arthropoda > Insecta > Lepidoptera > Noctuidae > Polymixis > Polymixis lichenea. Next base: position 3,280 of record OX420943.1, on the reverse strand, counting down.
AGGTTAGGTTAGGTTAGGTTAGGTTAGGTTAGGTTAGGTTAGGTTAGGTTAGGTTAGGTTAGGTTAGGTTAGGTTAGGTTAGGTTAGGTTAGGTTAGGTTAGGTTAGGTTAGGTTAGGTTAGGTTAGGTTAGGTTAGGTTAGGTTAGGTTAGGTTAGGTTAGGTTAGGTTAGGTTAGGTTAGGTTAGGTTAGGTTAGGTTAGGTTAGGTTAGGTTAGGTTAGGTTAGGTTAGGTTAGGTTAGGTTAGGTTAGGTTAGGTTAGGTTAGGTTAGGTTAGGTTAGGTTAGGTTAGGTTAGGTTAGGTTAGGTTAGGTTAGGTTAGGTTAGGTTAGGTTAGGTTAGGTTAGGTTAGGTTAGGTTAGGTTAGGTTAGGTTAGGTTAGGTTAGGTTAGGTTAGGTTAGGTTAGGTTAGGTTAGGTTAGGTTAGGTTAGGTTAGGTTAGGTTAGGTTAGGTTAGGTTAGGTTAGGTTAGGTTAGGTTAGGTTAGGTTAGGTTAGGTTAGGTTAGGTTAGGTTAGGTTAGGTTAGGTTAGGTTAGGTTAGGTTAGGTTAGGTTAGGTTAGGTTAGGTTAGGTTAGGTTAGGTTAGGTTAGGTTAGGTTAGGTTAGGTTAGGTTAGGTTAGGTTAGGTTAGGTTAGGTTAGGTTAGGTTAGGTTAGGTTAGGTTAGGTTAGGTTAGGTTAGGTTAGGTTAGGTTAGGTTAGGTTAGGTTAGGTTAGGTTAGGTTAGGTTAGGTTAGGTTAGGTTAGGTTAGGTTAGGTTAGGTTAGGTTAGGTTAGGTT